>OX638204.1:2870372-5733244 GCA_951805265.1 Schizotus pectinicornis | reverse complement strand
TCGGAAATCGTCGCGTTGATCATCGGAATCATAGCCGGTGCTCTGATCGCGGTTATCTTGATCATCTTGGTAATTTTGAAGTTTAAGTCGCGAGGAGACCGTTCCTTTAAGGTCGACGATGGTAAAGGGTATCAACAGGGGCCCAACGCAGCGCTTTTAGCCAACACCAGTGCTACTAACGGACAAACACAGTACCAATTGAACGGCGCCCTGCGGAACGGCGACAAAAACCAAATGCAGAAATCGTCGAAGAAGCGCGACAGTAAAGATATTAAAGAGTGGTATGTGTAAGTGTTTTTTTTTTTTGGTTTTCTGATCATTCGAATGTGACTCCGAGCCATTTCGCGACGTGAACACGATGGACACGAATGTATTTGACTGAACCAACTGACTAATAAGAAAGTGATATCTTCGTTCTGTCTCGGATACTAATCTCGGGAATCCTAAAACGTGTTGATTCTATCCATTGATTAATGTAATTCACAATCAGAATCTATCATGCTCATCGTTGCAAAAAGTTCTCCCCGTTTCCTAAGAATACCCAAATTCAGTTCCATCCAGCGAGGCTGGTCCAAAAGCAACTAACAAAAATTGTTTGAGTGAGGCTTTTGGAACACTTTCGCGTTTCCTTCTGTCTTCGTCTTTCAAAATGTTATCTCAAGATCACTACTAGCCAATTCCATCGACGTTTGTGTTAACATCTACATCACATTTACGTACTAAGTATGTAAGGTTAATTTTAAGTACAATAATTGTCAAAAATCAGGCACGGATTTTTCGCGATTGTTTAGTACCTACCGCTGACTTTTTCTTTCGAATTGACAATAATTAAACCTGACGGAATTCTAACTGAAAATAATAGAGGCAATAGCCGAACAGACCAATAGACAAGAGAGGGTTCAGTACTCGTTCAACAACAGTTGCACAAACGATCATTAAGAAGTCACTAACGTTTCAAAAGTCAAAATGCAATGAAAATAATTTCCAGCTGCACAAACGAGCATTGAGTCACTAACGATATTACGAACATAATGTTGTAGCTGAGACGGGTGTTTTGGAATTGTCATTTCGTTCTGGTTTCAGTGGAACGTAATCGGAGCCGAAATGGCGTCTAGAGGTCTGTTCTGCGTCATTGCTACGGGTATTTTTTGTTCATTAAAGGTTTGACCTAAGAAGCTGCATAATCAGGTGGCCGTCAAGGAGTGTCTGGAATTGATAAAGAGACTGTATTTGCAACAAACAATATCATATCATATCAAATAATAAATATGTAGTGTAAAAAGAGTTAAGTACTACAGCTGACTTAGTAGCGGGATAGATCGGTTAGATTAAATGTTAGATCCTCACCCGAAGTGCTGTTAAATGATACATGATATTACCCAAATTATTTACTTTTCTTCTATTTTTTGTTAAATGACGCTTGAAAGTGTGTACATAATAAGGAGGAATTTCGTTGGTTCGTCCGTGCCTGTTTCTTTATTATACTGTTGTAGGAAACGATAACAATAAGTCTCTAGCCATTTGAATCTTTAAAGAAACACTATTTGCCTATGGATTCCTTACAGTGACACTTGTACTTTATTAAAATAGCAATACAGGTAAAAATAGATGCCGTTATTATAACGTTCTCGATTCTTAATTAGTTGGTATTGGTTCTGTATAAAAATTGTAAGTAGTTTTAATAGCGTTTTGTATTATACTTTTTGATTTTGTTAGAGCTATAATAAAATGGCGTATATTTGGATGTTAAATGCATGTTTTTATTTAGAAACCTCATCAAACACCACGACAACCTTTCTTTTATTGCCTTGACGCCTTCCAATCTATTGTAATGGTGACAAAGCCAGCTTAGGGCCAGTCGCTTTAATACTTTTTACACTTGTTTAACTTGTAATTTACCTATAATGACCAGCTTAAAAAGAAGTAAAATCTTAGTAACGACAGAACATTTTACCTCTTTCCAGTGTTGTAATTTTCTATTAGCGGTACGTAAACTTGGTGCACGGATCTCTAAACTGGAAACATGAAAAGAAAAAATTGAACTTTATGTTTGCTGAAAGCTGATATGTTTGCTAGTTGTGTAAAGTAATGATTGATAATCTATGGACTGATGTAACTTTAAGTTTAGTATTTATCCGAGTCAGTAGCGACTGGTACACCCGGATGATCTGTAAATGAGGCTCTTGAATCGCTGGTTTGGATGATTTGGCAACATTGTAAACTGGTCTGGTAAGATCGAAGGCACCGAACCGACTTTGCCCGGCGTTCGGGTCGGTTCGGTGCCTTCTACAATGTTGCCAAATCAGCCAAACCAGCAATTCAAGAGTCTCATTTACAGATTATCCGGGTGTACATGGAGAGTCAGATGTTAATTGGCACAACAAAGTCGGCTCTTCACCAATTCAAAAATTTATTGTTGTCCTTGAAAGTAGTTTATTTTGAGTTACACCTTCTGTTTTCTTGTCTCACTTTTTATAAATTTCAGAATTTTTGACTTTATTCTCTGGATCAACCCCTTGATAAAAAATGCAAAAAAAATCCAAAATCGTTATTGTTGTCTCAAATAACACACAAATGACGTTCTTTGATCTAACCGATCCTCCGGAGTCCAGACCTGAACTCGATTTGGACTATACAAATGATGGATTTGTTGCAAATTTGCATGTACAATTTTTTTTTTAAATTTTGGAGACCTCTAACTTTTAAATAGAGATACTTATGTTGAATCAAGATACATCAAATTTAATTTTGCAAAAACTTATGGCTAAAAAGGTTAAAACGTCGTATTGTATACCATATAGTTATTGACTCCCTACTATCTAAACTAGACGAACAACCGGTTGTTAAAATGGACCATCACCGCTAGATGTCGTGGAACTGATTTGTCTCATACAAATTTAAGGGTCGTATTTAACAGTCTACCAAATTTACCTAATATTTTCATACAAAAAAATACTTTCATTTCACAAAAATACTAAATGCTCACCAAAATTAAGAAAATACATAATCTTAAAGCGACAACCAAATATTGACATAATGCTGGCCTCTTATATATTTTGTTCGCTAAATAACTTTTGTTGACTATAAATACTAAATGTTCACCAAATTTTATTCCGCATTTAATTCTAACATAATACTCAGATATTTAATTTTCGACAGTGTCTTATATTATTTAGTAGTTAAAAATACTATTTGTTGATCAAAATACACAAGCAATAAATGTTGTGCAAATGGTAAATAATTTTATGCAAAATTATACATGTAGATGTAGGAAAATAAGAGTAAAAATAGAAGTGGTTTGCACAAAAAAAGATATTAATTTCCGTAATATATAAATGCTTTGCTGTAATTGGCTTGCATTATGTAAAACGTAAAACTTTTTTTAGTGGTAATTTCTAATCGTGCTTTTTAAAAAAAATTACAGGGCCCTGTCGCGTGCCTCTTGTCTGGAAGCATAAGCGGCAAGGAGAGATGCGCGTGCATATTTTATTTTTGGAGTAATAGAATAATTATTTGACGCACAAGTAGTTTTTTTGAGAAACACTAAATATAAATGGATAGCGCAAATATTTATTATGTACAGCACGACGCCTAACTTGAGCGTTCTAAATTTGGTGAACATTTAGTAAAATTGATAAACATATAGAATTTAAAATGTAAGCAATGGTAAAACAATACGCAGCATAGTTATTTTAGTGGTGATGTTCTCATTTTCTGATGTATAATGATTTGGGTTTTATTTAGATTTTTTGATGCTCATTAAATTTTTTGGTGGACAGTGCAAGGGATGTATGGTTTAATTTAGTGTACATTGTATTTTTGTTCCCCAAATTTAATAGCAAAATGTTGAGACTCGACTAATCTAAAAATAAATACTAACTCTTAGCCAATGTTTTAGATTTAGAGCATTTATAACCTTTAGCTGTTAAATTTGTACGAGACAAATCAGTTTCACGACATCTAGCGGTGATAGTCCATTTTAACAATCGGTTGTTCGTCTAATAGTATAGACTAACTGTAAACTATTAATTAAGTACTTATTATTCGCATAACAAATTTTATCGCTAATTACAGAATGATTCACGGAGAAAAGACAGTTACGTTACTGGCCAAGACATTGAAGCATTCTTTTTTTTACATAAAATTCACGTTCTAACGTTTGAAAAATAATAAAGCCGCAGCAGAGTCAGAGATTGATTTTCTCCTGATTACTGTATATTGGGTTGTCGACATTTCAGGCGAGCAGTCAGTAATCTTTTTGTCTCACGTTACGTCATTGTATTATCAAAGATGACAACTTAAGATAATATAACGCGCTTAATAAGCAGATCTGTAGCTCGAAATGGTCAATTACCGGACAATTGGAGGTCTGTTGGCGTTTGGGCAACATTTTGGGGTCCGCTGTATTTTTAAATGCCCCAAATTGGGTGCGCATGTGCCGCAGGCCTGTCACCTGCATTGTCGATTTGCGCTTGCGCCCCTCTGTTCAGTCAAATCGTGAAGCCGAAAACAAGTCAATGCCGCAAACGTTTTCTTGTCAGCCTGACTGAATAAAAACCGTAAAACAGTTCGCCGCATTATATAAGTGATATCCATTGTCTTTGGGTGTTGAGACGCGTGCCCCATTCTGGAGTGTCTGTGCTTCTAACGTGCCGAAACCGCAACAATTCCATGTAGAATTGGACGATAACTTTTCCCTCCAAATACTCGACCACCTGAGAAATGCCCCTTTTGAAGAAAAGGAAGTTCGAAAGGGCCCCCTTGCCTGACAATTTACGTGAAGATGAGGAAGTGTTCTATTGCGCCATCACCAACGAGATCTTTCGCGACTACGAGTGAGTCTCTTTGATTTTGCGTTGTAGCTTTGAGACGTTCTCTCAGCTACTTCATCCATGACCTAACGGTTCCCCGTACCTACGCCATCGGCAGCAGGATACCAATTAATTGGTCGACCACTTGAAAAATTTACGTTATTCAGCAGCTTTTAGGTTATGTTGACAGTTGAAACATTTCCAGGGAATTCTCTGAGAGGATGTTCCTCTGCAATTCCATGGTCTGGACCTGCTGCATGACGGGAAAAGCCAACTTGACCTACAGCGAGGCCGTGGAAAGCGAGGAAAACGCGCGGGAAAGCCTCAAAGAATTCCCGTCAGAACTCAAAATTCCCATCCTGTACCTCGCCTCCAAGACGAGGCGGACGGGGTACATTGACGCCTCCGAGGACGTGTTCCTCTTCGCCAAAGACAGGTACTTTATTGGCGAAAACGTCGAAACGTCCTTCACCGGCACCAAGTGGAAAGACTCGCACATACTGCAAGTTATAGCGCCCACCGACGAACAAGTCAAAAACGGACCCAAAAATGGGTGAGTATCGCAGGGACCTCGACCACTCTGCAAGTTTGATGCACATTGGATGTGGCCGAAATTCCGGACAAATTCTCGAATTTTTGTAAAATTCTAACTTTAACCATTACCCGTTTCAAACAACATTTCATGCTTCCAGAAGTGCAGACTTTGACCTGAAACGAAACAGGTTTCCAGTTCCACGTGCTCCACTTGCACGTGGTGATAACCCACCCTTTAGCAAAGGGACCAGGCGGAGTTTTGCAAGAATAAATTTAAAAAAAATTCAAATTACACCAAATCAGGTGAAGAATTCAACTGGTGTGTCCACATAATAAAAACTTTTCACTTTTTATAAAGGGCCTTAATAAACTATTCAGTATTGAATCTATTATGTAGTTTTTTGTTTATTCAAATGGGAGAATATGTAGCGGAGTTACAGCTTGAAAAATTTTTAACGAACACCCTGTATATGTGATAAATGTAAAAATTAGAGTATTTGCGAAACCTTCCAATAAATCCAATGTGCGTGGCTTCCAAAGTGTTTTTGTCCCATTTCCGCCGGAACATTGCCCAGCATTCTAACCACTCTGACAGAAGTACAGGTCACTTCCACCCGCCCGCTTCCCTCTTCAAGTACGAGATCGAGCACATGGACGCGCACGATCAGGACATCAGCGAGATCATGATCGTCGATTACAGCCAGATTCGCAGGAAGCGCGGCTTCTTTTCCCGAGAGCGCAACCGGATGTTCCTCAAACAATATCTGGAGCAAGACGAGCGCGGTATTTTAGTAATAAAAAAATCGGCCGTCGACAGTTTCGGTTTGAGTAAAGTTAGTTTCGAGCAAATTTTCGACGGTCCTCCGCCGGAATTCGACGCGTCGAAACGGTTCGAGAAGTACGCAAACGGCAAAAAGACCAAACAAGGGTCGTTGCACAAGTTTCTCACCAAGAATCCTCCCAACGAAAACGGCTTTACCGGCACCACCAATAACGTCGAGTTGTTGGAAAAGATGCGCAAGTTGGAGGAGGATTACAAGATGAGGAAGCAACAGAAGAAAGAGGAAATATTGGCGATGAAACAAAAGAAGAAGGAGGACAGTCTGGTTTTGGCGGGGCGGGTCAGGGATTGGCACAAACCCAAAGAAGATTTGGAGTTGGTGGATCAAAAGGTTCGTTTTTTTTTTGAGGTTTTTCGAATTTTGGATTTTTGACGCGTTTTTGGCTGTTTAGAAATTACCGGTTGCGGCTCCTGTGAAGACAAATATTCCGGACCAGTACTTTGGAGATGTGTTGATGATCTTGGAGTTTGTCCGGTCATTTTCGAAGCTGCTGGATGCTAAAGCTTTCTTTTCTGGGGGACTCAACATGGAGATCATGGAGAAAGCTCTTACAACAAATAAGGTAACTCGGGGGATAATTAGGTTTTAGGCTTTATCTCGATTGATGAGGGCGAAGATCTAGAACTTGACTTGTACTCGCCCTTCAAAATTTGAACTCAATAGACGGTGTTAAAAAAAAAAAAAATATGTGTTTTTTTGAAAATTTTTGAAATATGTATTACGACTTTATGACTTTCAAAAATTCAAAGGCACATAACTTTGGACCAAATCCAATTTCTTGGATCAAATTACATTAAACAAATCATATCGGCAGAGCTTATTATACAGGGTGGAGCAATAGTGCGTCCGACTTCGATAGCTCGAGTTCTATCATAGCTAAAAATTTGATTAAAGAACACAAATAAACTAGAGAAAGACGTCTATAACCGGAAATTATTTTTGAACATACAGAGTGAGCCAAGACAATTATACAGGGGCAAGTGACATTTTTTTAAATGGAATGTGGTGTGTAAAAGAAGATTTTTCGGAGCCTTTCTCTAGACTCTTTTCAATCCAATATTATTGCTGATTATTTCCAAACCACTTCGACGTAGCGATTTTTTTTGTTTAAATAATGACATCTGCAGATGCATTTTAAAAAAATCACTACAGTCACAATTATAAGTTCTAAGAAAAAATTATGTAAAGACTAGTTAGGAAACATCTGTGGAATGTTTTTGAATTGTTTTTACTTTTGAAAAATTATACAGGGTGGCTAGATTTAATTTTTCAGTTTAGAACTTTTTGAATTGAATTTTCTCCATTTTTTCAAATGTAACACCTTGTATATTTTTTAACAATATGATGATTTTAGAAACTAAAAACAAACATTTTTTGTATGTATACATCCTTATGACTATTTGTAACCATTTTCGATTTATCGCCCAATAATTACAAAATTCAAGAATAATTCTAAAAAACTAGATTGTTTTTCAAATTACTCCACAAATAAAATTGTAATAAGTGCTCCAGATGATTTGTTTATAAAAACAGCATAATTTTTTTTAATAAGTTCACTTTATGTTTGTATCTTGATCATTTTTTGCATTTTATATTATCCGACAAGAAATACACATTTATCGCAGTTACCTGTCGTCAGTTGTCAATTTTGAAACATTTGAAGTTTTTTGTCGAGTTATTTGGAAAACGACCTAATTTTTTAGAATTATTCTTAAATTTTGTAACTACATATTGGGCGATAAAACGAAAATGGTTACAAATAGCCATAGGGGTGTACATACAAAAAAATGTTCGTTTTTAGTTTCTACATCATATCGTTAAAAAATATACAGGGTGTTCTATTTGAAAAAATGGAGAAAATTGAATTCAAAAAGTTCTAAATTAAAAAATTAAATTAAGCCACCCTGTATAATTTTTCAAAGATTAAATGGATCAAGGAAATTCCACAGATGTGTCCTAACTAGGCTTTACATAATTTTTTCTTAGAACTCATAATTGTGACGGTGGTGATTTTTCTAACATGCATCTGCAGATGCCCTTATTTGAACAAAAAAAATCGCTACATCCAAGTGGTTTGGAAATAGTCAGCAATAATATTGGATTGAAAAGAATCTAGGAAAAGGCTCCGAAAAATCTTCTTTTACACACCACATTCCACTTAAAAAAATGTCGCTTGTTCCTGTATAATTGTCTTGGCTCACCCTGTATGTTGAAAAATAATTTCCGGTTATAGACTTCTTTCTCTAGTTTATCTGTGTTTTTAAATCAAATTTCTACCTATCAAAGAACTCGAGCTATCGAAGTCGGACGCACTATTGCCCCACCCTGTAGCTTCAGAAGCTGATGAAGTCATTTCGTATTAGGTTGACGGCCCCCTCAGCGATATCATTCAGATGTTCTTGGAGGCCCTATTCAACAGCCAAGACGAAGAAACGGCTCAATACAGAACTGAAGTTGACTACATGGCCGCCACGCGCCCATGCCTCCCCAGTAACAATACCTCCCTCCAAAAAGCCACCTACTTGGCAACAGCGGCATCTTGTTGGAGCGGCAAACACCAAGGCGTACCTTTGGGTCAATTAACCCTTCACTCGATGAGCATATCGGAAATTCTGCGACTCCACTTTCTCGGTTCCGGTGCGCGACTTAACGACACCGGCGCCAGATGGCGGTACGCCCAAAGAGGAGGTTACACGAGTGAAGACGATCCGGGTCTAGCGTTTCGTTTGAATCATCCTCACATTTTAAAAATTCTCGCATTACGTAACGTGGTCGAATTGTCGATGGGAGATAAACTAAAAATTCTCGCCTGCTTATCGGACCAATTGTTGACCTACGCCGACGTTAGAGACATAGTCGAAGACAGATTAGAGAAAGTTCGACAAGCCAAGCTCGATTTGAGGATGGAACAAGCCACGGAGAGGCGGAGGGAACAGGAATTTTTAGCAGCCAGGATCAAACTGAAGAAGGAAGTGAAGGACAACGAGCTGATGGCCGAAGAAATGCGGAAACTGGAGGAGGAGTCGGAACAGAAGAAGGCGGAAAATGAGCAGAAGATCAACAAACTGATCAAGGCTTCGCACGAACATCAGATACTCATGGGGTAAGTCGCATTTAGCTCCAAAATGGTTGTTCCCTCTCGTGGTTGAGGTTCTTAAAAAAAAAAAAAAAACTTGTGGCGAAGAAAAATTTTATTTTTATTTTCTACGTTTCCCGCGATTTTAGGCAGGACCGGGCTTTCCGGCGCTACTGGAAGCTTGATTCGATTCCCGGCCTTTTCGTAGACGGCGAGGAGGCCAATCCGGGTACGTGTTTGAGCAGTGCGGTCGAGCAGAATCCGGACCTGGTCGATGCCAGTCGCGACCAGATCTTGGCGTATCTGAAGAAAACTCTGGAAGAAAGTTCCAGCAGCGACAAGGAGAACAGCTCGCCGAAGAGCCCGAAAAAAATGAATGGCGCCCGCACCTCGCTGGTGCAACGGGAATCCTGCGAGAACTTGATGATGTGTTCCGCCGATCCCGACAGTTGCGTCGTACATTCCAAACGGGCGGAAAATCCGAACTGGTCGTTTTTCCACGCCACCGAAGACATCGAGGAGTTGCTGAATTCGTTGAACAAACGCGGTTATCGGGAGAGCGAGTTGCAGCAAACTTTAAGTCACATCATCCACAAAATTAACTACGCCGTCGATAACACGCCGGTTAATCAATTGAACGCGGAAATCGAGTCGGCGGAAAGGGAGGAGAGGCGGCGGGGGATAGGGAAGAGTAACAAGAGTCTGGAGGATAATTTTGGCTACCCCGTGGACTTGAGCGTTAACGAGGTTTCGCACTACGTTCTTGCCGATTACCTTTTGGAGTTGGAGAAAAAAATTCACACCGGAAATTTGGGGTGTTTGGTGGGGATGGATAGGAGAAAGTGGCGGAATTGCTTTTCGAAAAAAAACTATGAAGATTTCGACAGAACGATAACCAAAAGAGACAACTCGAAAAAAAATGGTAATCACGTTGCGGATTCGGTCGAACCGCCTCCAGTGACCGATTCTCAGTATCACGATCCCGGTGAACTACTACCTGCTGTCGACATCGATTCTGAAGCTTCGCCAGTCGATAAAGACCTCTTAACTTTAACTGAAGACGTGAGTGATGTTATTAAATGTTTGGCAATTGCTCTGGTTCAACTGGCTTACGCGGTCGAACCGAAATACCTGGCAATGCCGCTGGGTAGCATCAGCGTCTCGAAGAACGACAAGAAGAAGACGCCCAGGTTGGACATGTGGGAGCAATCGTTGTTGGCCGCGACCAGCTTCAGTCAGATCTTCCTCCACTACACCACGCTGGATTCGTGCATATTGTGGAAGAAATCGACGATGTTGGCGAGGTGCGTGATTTGTCGCAAGGCCGACGATTCCGAAAATATGCTGCTCTGCGACGAATGCGACAACGGCCACCACTTGTACTGTCTAAGACCCCCACTGAAGGTAAGTGGTCGTTAAATGTTGTCAATTACAAACTTTTGTTACTAAAGAAGCGGGAGGTAAAATTCAGCTTTATTTTTTCAATGATCGAAATTTCAACAATCAGTGAAATTTTGAAAAAAAAATTTTAAAAAGCTATAATTCTGAATATTATTTCCAAATTTATTGCTAGAGCGTGCCGGAAGGTGACTGGTTTTGCAAGAAGTGCGACCGAGATAAGCACCACGTTGACGTCAAAGTGAAGAGGCGTCCTATATTCAGAGATGAGGAAGAGGACGAAGAGGATGAGGGGGAAGAAGACGAGGCAAGTGATGAAGGAGCCGAACTTAGTAACGGTAGCGAAGATGAGGAAATGGACGATGAAGAAGAACCATTGGACTCGCAGTGAGTGGTCTTGCATTAAAACATTTTGACAATAATAATGTTAAAAAATTATTAACAATTCTTTTATTAAAAATTTTCAACTCTCGGCGCTGCTATTGCGTTCAGAATTTTCATTGAATGTTTTATTCAAGACTGTATTGATTATTTTTGTTCAATTATTGAGGTTCGCCTCGGATCAGTGTCACTTTTCACGAAAGTAATCGTTAAATAGTTACCTTCAAGCCAATTTTGGTTTTCAGGCACTCAGCCAAGGTTGACTTGTGTCGGACTTGCGGTTCCGGGGGCGAAACGATCCATTGCGACAAGTGTTCGTCTAATTATCACATAGAGTGCGTCGAGCCGCCGTTGAGGCGTCTTCCGCGCGGTACCTGGTGCTGTTCCTCTTGTAAACGAAAGAATTTCGGTGAGTTCCGGTCGTACGCGACCCTTTTCGATCAGGCAATAATTGTTTTTTGTGTATAGAAAAGAGGTATTATAATGGTGGTGCAGTGGTGATTCAGCGCACTGGGCTCGCCAATGGCCGACGTCACTGTGCTGCAAAAGCCCTGTATAAAATCCACAATTTTGCCAAGTCTCTACAGCAGTCCGAGTCTGAGGGTGGGTTTCCATTCACGCCTCCTTAGATGGAGCATTCCACCGCCGCCTGTTTGGCAGCTCAAACCATCTTCATCAGTCTCGTCTCGCTTGTCTTTTCTTTCTAAATCGCGGAGAAATTAGCCTCCGCCTTCTACGTCATCCAAATCATTCATACATTTTTTCCGTGCATTGACTTTGAATGTTGTAAGTTCATTGGCGTGAATGTTGTTAATAATGTCAATCATTTTCTCATCTCTAACACCTTCACAAGGAATGCTCCGTTGGCTTCACTCTCTAACATGCTAACACAAGCTATAAATAATTATTGTTTCATGGGGGTGAATAATTTTATTTTATTCAGAATCTGACCTCTCAGAGGTGCACAAGCGACCATCGCGTAGGGATGAAGTTCGAAGCGACTTGCCGCTGCACAACTCGGCATTACATGAACTGCTGGCGGATGTAATGAAAGACAACAACGCCTGGCCCTTCTTGCGACCAGTCGTAAAGAACGAGGTAAGCTACTCAAACCCGGAAGAGGTAGATATCCATTTTTAGATGTATCTCTGCTATTGGGTGTTTTTTTTTTAAATAGAAAAAGAAACCAAGATGGACAGCATTGTCAGTTGTACCGTTTAAGTTTTTCAGTGCTGTCAATTAAAAAAAAAATGTGGTGAAGGTCGCGATAAAACAAGTGAAATATTTTTATCCTTTTGCTGAAAAATTTGTCCAATCGCTAACACCAACGAATTCAGGTGAAGGTCGCGATAAAACAACTGAAACGTTTTAATCTTAATTCCTTTGGTCAAATAGTTGTTCAGTCGCTAACATCGTCAAATTGCAGGTACCTGATTACTACGATGTCATTACCAAGCCCATGGACTTTGGGACTATAAAGTACAAACTAAACATGGGTGAATACAAAGAAGATGCCAACTTAATGTCAGATGCTGTGCTAGTGTTCCAAAACTGCAACACTTACAACCACACAGATGATGACGTTTTCAAGTAAGATTCGCGTGTTGTTTCGATTGGTTCGTTTAAATGCGTTTTTTGCAGATGCGGTGTCGAGTTACTTAAGCTCTTTAAAAAGAAATGCCGTGATTTGGGATTGAAGTTGCCCGAAGAAATGGATTATGACGATAATACCTCTGAACGTCCCAAAAAGAAGCGCCGCACAAAATAGTATTAATGATCAAGTGATCATGTATTAACCAATACAGTTATTTTTACATTTACATAGAACAAAGACCAGCTTTTGTTTATGTGTATATTTTTGCTGTAATCCTGTATTTGTAGCTATTTTGTAGAATTTATTTATCAATATTAATTTTTCATTTTTCACTATGGCATTTCTTTCAAACCTTCCTGTCTTAGCCACTTAAACCAAAATCGAACATAAATAACTTCAAGGAGTCGGGAACCAACAAGACTATCAAAAACAATTATTTTATTATCACATATTGCGTTTTACAACAAATGGTGGTTCATTCAAGCCACTCCTTGAAGTAGTGGCAGTCCTTGGGGTTGACAAGTCCGGTGTCGGCGCATCTGCTGGAGATGGGGCAGACTCCGCAGGTGGTTTTGACTAATCCGGGCGCCCCCATAAACCTATTAACAGCCCTATACAGAAACGCTCCGTTTGACGCGACAATTCTTTCCGCGTTATTGTCAAGAACTACAGTGTACAATATACTTTCAATATCTTCGACAGTCAATTCAACTTTGCTGATTCCTAATTCAGAAATAAATTTATGAACGTCACTGACAGTCGCGTAACTCCTAGTGCGGGCCAATAAAGGTCCCCCGCCCATACTACTTGCATCTTCAGATTTCTGCTTCAGGAACCGATGGCACTGTTGACCCAACACATCAACAAATTCCGATTCAAAGTCTTGATCTTGATACCATTTTCCCCCGCTCACCGAACTATCCGCTTCTAAATTATACAACATATAAACTTTCTTCTTGCTAGCTGTAACTGATTTGACCGCTTTAATAATTTTTTTCGCTTCCAAGCTCTTGAGGACTTTGTTGAGTTGCGTCATGTTTAAATTGGATTTGTGGCGAATTTCCCTGATCCAGATTCCTTTGTTGCCTGCTTCCTCAATTATTTTGAAGACAACTTTTTCTTCAGCGTCCCCGCCCTTGACAACGTTCCGTTTCGAGACCTCTTTGTATTTGTATAAAAGGCCGCTTTTGGAGTGAAAGAGATCTAACGAGCCGGTTCTCAGACATCTGTTTAGAGAGTCTGCCACTTCTTTGAGGGACGCCTCTGGAATACATTCCGCGATATACTCGTTGGATATTCCTTCGGGTTTTGACTTGGCCAACTCCAATAGACGCTCCTCCAGCCCTGAAACCTCGCTTTCCACTGTTGTTGATTCACTCATTGTGGAGAGATTTTTTAAATAATTGACCTAACCTCAATCTATTGAGGCAGCTAGAAAAAAAGTTGTTAGAGTTTTCGCACTTTCTACAGCAAGAAAGAAAAGATTACCTTCTAAAAGCCTTTCCAGGGTTTTGCTTAATTTTAATTAAAGATCTTTTGAATTATTGACGCACGTGTTGTTGACGTCGCCTGACAGTAAGTTGACACTATTGACATAATATAAACATAACCTCACTAAGTAGTCATGAAACTCATGGAACACAAACGTAATTTACGAGACGAGTAAAGAGAAATTTGAAGGATAATTGTTATTTACTTCTCGTAACGTGCTTAATTTAATTGCAATGAACTCCGATGAAGACATTCGACGTGACTGGTCAAAGCTGGAAAGGGATGCTCGGAATGTGAGTCCCCAATTTGTCTTGTTTTTTCACAAAATTTCTTCTTACAAGTAGAGGGGCACACGAGACGGTATTTCGGATGGACGGGACAGCAATTTCCAGAAAGGCTTTGATGACGGTTATTATGAAGGATTCAGGAATGGGTTTGCTCAAGGACAGTACAAGGGGGCTTTATTGTGAGTTTTCTTACTTTAAAATAAAGCCTACATGTTATTAAAACCGGTTTCAGTGCTCAGTCTCAGTTAAAGAAATTAAATATAACAAAAGACGCGCTCTTAGATGAACCTAGACTTGGGTGGTGCCAAATTTGCCAGAACTCAGAACTTCTCAACCAGAGCACCTCATCAGTTATAGAGAAGCAAACAGAAGTTGCAAACAAGAATCTACAATACTTGCATTCTTTACATTCCAAAGATGTTGCTTCTGAAGTACCTAAGAAGTTGTAGTTCTACACCAAAAATCAATTGGGTCTGAAGTTAAGATAAAAGCTTTGCGCCAGGTGGAAAAAGTTTTGTAATTGTTACTTATAAGTTTCAAATAAAAATGTTCAAATTATAATTAGCTAAACAGATTAGAGATAAAGCCCTTCTGGAGTTCCTTCTTTCTTCCTGTATAAAACACTTTCCTTGGATTTCTTGAAATCTTCATTCATCACTTTCATTCTTCTCTCCCTCAACGCCATTAGTCCAGCTTCAGTACAAATGGCCTAGAAAAAAAATTATAAACCTCAAATTTGCGCAATTAGCACCAAGTTACCTTAATATCGGCCCCAGATAAATCATCCTTGGCCATGATGAGCTCTTGAAGATTAACATCTTCGGCAAGAGTCATCCTTGAAGTGTGAATATTAAAAATTCTTTTCTTAGTTTTCTCATCGGGCAGGGGAAATTCGATTTTTCTATCAATACGGCCCGGTCGGATCAAAGCGGGATCAAGAGTCTCAATACGATTTGTAGCCATTATGACCTATTAACAGAAACAATAAAAATATTTAAAAACCCACAAACAGCAATAATTACTTTAACATCGCCTCTAGAATCAAAACCGTCAAGTTGATTGAGCAACTCCAACATGGTTCTCTGAATCTCCCTTTCGCCCCCTGAATTCGAGTCGTATCTCTTTGTTCCTACAGCATCAATTTCATCAATGAAAACAATAGAAGGGGCGTGTTCCTCGGCGACGCGGAACAATTCCCTGACCAATTTTGGACCGTCGCCCTAAAACCCCGTGATTAAAAACTTTCAGTTTTAGCGAAAAAAATTACCAAATATTTTTGGATCAGTTCTGAGCCCACAACTCGCAAAAAAGTTGCGGATGTTTGATTGGCAACAGCTTTGGCCAAAAGAGTTTTTCCAGTGCCTGGTGGACCGTACAAAATGACTCCTTTGGGAGGCTTAATCCCCATTTCCTCGTAATACTCAGGGTGAGTCAAGGGAAGCTCAACTGATTCTTTAATTTCTTGAATCTGGGTATCAAGACCGCCGATATCCGCGTAAGTTTCTTGCGGCGCCTTCTCTAACTTCATTACTGTTACCATGGGATCGGTATCGTCCCCAAGAACCCCAACAACAGCATGTACTTTATGGTTAAGGAGGACTGAGCAACCAGGCTCCAGTTGGTCTTTGTCAACAAAAGACAAAATACTGACGTAATGCTCGCTACCGACGGAAGTCGAAACAATAGCGTGATTATCGTCAATGATCTCTTCAAGATTACCCACGGACATGGGGGTGCCTGGAAAATTGGGTTTAGCCAAATCCCATGAAAGTGGAAATTTTACCTCTTAAATCATCGACTTTCGAACGTTCTTCTTCGTTTTTCTCCTCTTGGGGCTTCAGGCGTTCCTGATTGCGGATAAACTCTTCCTCCATGAGGAGATAGTCTTTGATGCGCTCCAATTTGAGGAGTTTCAGGCGACATCTCGTATGCGGAGTTACTGCGGGCAATTTGAGGGCGGTGTCGGGGCCCTTGGTGCGGCGCTTCTTTTTGCCCACTCTCGTGGGAATTGGGGGCTCGTACTTCTTCTTCTTGTCTTTCTCCTCCTTCTTGTCACCCCCGCCGGGGCCCGATTGGCTTTGACCCTACAATTTAGGGATGTTAAAATAACCGGCCACTTAAGAGCTAGCGCTATTTGAACTTACCATAGTTTAATCAAGTAATGTTGAACAATGAACAATTTTCTGTTGAAGCAAAGCAGCCGCTTGAGCTGTCAAACAATTTACAGAGTCATCCAAATTTCTGGGGGATTTTGATATTTACGTTGGTCAACTTATTGCGGCGCGCGGGAAATTCAAAATTATGTTGCGTCAGGAATTTTGTGAGCAATCTTCGTCATTGCCATCTCAACTAAATGAAATGCCGAGTCATTTAGTGCGATTGAAATTTAGCAGCGAACATTGGCGTCACTAAGGGGGAACAACAAAGCATATTTTACCCTAAAAGCAAAAATTTCAAATTTTTTTATTAAAATAGTTTCCAAGTACCTCTTTTTTAATGTCATTATATATATATTTTAATATAAGTTTTAGAAAACAATAAACCATTTTTGCCACTTAAACCTTATTCGCTAATTGAAAGAAAGTCGTTGTTGAAGGTTTCATGAATTTATTATTAATAATACATGCTTGGTCTTGCATTAGAGATTCTCAAAAGTTCTACAGTAATTGAACTTCTGGTACAATAGAAAGCTGACCTGACCTCAAGATACATCAATTTTTATAGTGTAGTACATTAAAACTTCAGTGCCCATTAGGGTAACGTGTGTTGCAAAGAGAGAGCCTTTTAGAGAAACCAACATTTTATCCTTATTCAAAACTTTGCTCCCTGATTGCAGTCTTCACTGGCGTTAAAGTATAAGAACAAGAACTTAATTTATAACTCCTGATGTTTACTTGTTACACCTTACTTTACTAAAATCGCTGCTCCTGTACTAGCACCATCAACTCTGATTCTTATCTTCTACATCTTTTTCTGTTTGCTGTTTAAACAACGCATGTCTATTAGTTAACATTAACATTAAACAACTTGCATGATAGTGAGCCTTCAATAATTATTTATTTTATAAAATATATATTGTAGGTACCTATTCCTATATTTTATTTCATAAATACGAGATTCATGTATGTAATAACTATTATCAAAATATATATGGCGTTATTAACAAAGAATGATGTAACCTATGAAAGTAAACAAGTGAAAATCAGGCAATTACAAATCATTGAATGGAAGAGTACAAGCTGTCTTATTCAATTCTAGTACCTTGAAAAAAAATTATTACAAAAATTCATCCCTAATAGTAATAATTAAAAAAGTTACAAACAAAATAATGACTGAAGCACGAACAAGTAACGTAACAAGCAACAAAATCAAAAACTTAAATAAAAGCGTTTCGCTTTTTCAGTACTTGCTTAGTCTCGACCCTTTTCACGCGCTTAGGATCGTAAAGCATTTTATTTTTGAAATCCTTGGAATGGAACTTTTCGCCCTGGTGAATATTACTGACTGACGGCTTAACAACGGCCGTTTCTATGGACCAGCCCGGTTGAACTCTGGGAACTCTAGGTTTATACTCGGGAACCACCTGTTGCATTCTCGAATCCAACCCAGCTTCATTTAAAACATTCAACGTCTTTTTGTGGAGCAACTCCTTATCAGTTTTTTTATTCCTTTTAACAACTTTCTCATCCCGGTCCGCTTCAGCCAGTTTCCTCTTAGAAGCCCTAGTTTCGCCAACAGTGTCTTTTGTAGATGCTTCAGTTGCTTTCTCAACCCCTTTTATTGCCAGAGCAGGCTTTCTGCGCCTCTTATTTTTCTTAGAAAGAATCGGTTGTTCTGCAGGTGTGAATTCTGGAACTACGTTCTTTTCGTCAAATTCCACCGACGACACAACAGTTTTCTTATTCTTTTTGACAGGAATGTGATCTTCAACTTCGGAGCTTTTGCGCTTTCTATTTCTTTTCTTAGTAAGCACTGACCGTAAGTCAAATACTGTATCCACCACTGGCTCTTCTATTTCTTCTTCTAAAGTCTTTTCGCCAGTAACGAGTTCAAGTTGCTTCATGATCTTCCTCTTATTTTTACCAGGCCTTCTCTTCAACTCTTTCTTGGTTAATTTCGCCTCAACATCTTCGTGATCCACTACAGCGTCATCTTCGATTGTTTCCTTTGCTTCGACAACCGGAACTACCAGTAGCTCTTGTCTTGGTGAAGCAACAGCCTCTTTAGGAAAAGTTTCAATTTTGCGGCTTTTCTTCGATAGTTTCCCGCCATCTTGATTTTTTTGGAAAACGTTGTCGGAACTAATGCTCAGATTCATTAGTCCAGAATCGGAAACAGTGCTACCAACCGGTGTTTGATTCTGCGACGCGGCTTTAACCGGCGTCTTCACCTTTTCGCCCGCGTTGAGTTTCAACGAGAACCCTCCACTCTGTTTGCCTTCCAAGCTCTTTCTGGGTGAAATCTTCACGGGCTCCGCATTTTCCTCATCTTGAGAAGCGTAATCGACCGAAACATTTACCGAAACTTCCCCGTCATGCTTGATATTGGAACAGAAAAGATCCACGAACTTATGGATGCGGTCGCTGACTCGCTTTTGTTCACCACTGTCCACTCTGATATTCTCGTGGATAATAATAGAACAACTCTTTTTACTAGAGAAACTGTCATTGGCGCTAGACGCGCCGTCTTGGCTACCTCTTGTTATCACACTCGAAGAAATTGAAACGATCTCTTTAGTCGAATCACCGTTACCAACTGAATCAATTGTGGCTTCTCTAGTGTCATTGGAGGCGCTAAGTTTTCTTTCAACTGATGAACCACTTCGTCTACTTCCAATTTGCGAACCATTTTCGGTAGCTTCCTCCCCCTCAATGACTTCTTCGTCGCTAGAATCTGTAGCGCGAATAATTCGCGCCCATCTGGAAGATTTCCCTTCTTTCGATTTTGGCGAGCAGCCACTAAAAGCTCCAGAACGCACTGGCGATTTTTCGGAAGACTCATCGTCTTCAGCTTTCGATTTTCTATCATCCGAACTTGCAGAACGCGGCGACTTTTTGTTGGACGATTTATTTTTCATTTTCGATTTTGACGAGGTATCGAGCGACAAGTCAAACTCTTCATTACCCGATAGAAGTTCGAAATGTTCTTCATCGGTAATGAATGAATCGGACTCGTAATGATCGTCACTACTAACTTCTGATTCGGTGTTGATGGCTTCGCCTAGATCAATGATGTCGTTGCTGTCGTCAGACGGAGTATCTTCCTCCCCTTCTTCTGCCAAATCATCGATAAATTCGTTATAGGCAGCCTCACTTTCACTGGTGTCTTCCTCCAGGATGCCTCCTTCTATTAGCGAGTCGAGTTCGTCGGTTAAATTTTTACGTGTCTTGAGAAAATCGGAAACTTGCTCTATAGATTCAGCCTCGGATTCTTCAAGATCAATAATATCTTTGCTGTCCTTGTTACTAAAACTGCCCTCTGTAGATCCAACTGCTTCAGTGTCAATCACGAGCTGGGAACCTCTTGAAAGCGTCTCACCATCTGATGAATCTGTTGTTGACTTACGCTTGCCCTTCTTGCTACTATCTGACTTTCTGCTCTTTTCTTTTTCAACTTTATCACGATTTTCGGAACGACTGTCGTCTCCAACAGAAGTTGGTGGTTCAGAGTCGTCATCAGAAATTTCAACTGTCGATTTTGCTTGATCGGCTTCAAGTTGTTCACTTCCGTCGACGGGCTTGTCTTGAAATGATTCCAGCATCTCAGAAACATCCAATTCAGCTGTTCCTAGGTCGACTATGTCAGAAACGTTATCTGGAATGGATTCTTGCAAAATTTCAGGCTTCTTTTGGACCCTCTCGTTCTCCAACTCTTCAACTTCGGCATCTTCTTCAAGTGTAATTATTTCGGTGGGTGCCGTTTTCTCGGGACTTTCCAAAACGGCCGCGCCTGCGCTTTCCTCAGAAGTGGGATGAGACTTCCTAGGACTGGTTCGTCTTTCGAAAATTTCCGCTGCTTTTTTAACGTGATCGCCTTCTACCAATGTTTTTTCAAAAAGTATGTTTATTTTGGGAGAACCTTTATTAATTACATCTTTTTTCGATTCCTTGGGAGAAAGTAGCTTCGAGTCGATACTAACTATCTTAACGACAGGAGACTTCAACAAAGCATTTTTAGAGATATTTATAGATTCCGAAATTACCGCGCTGGAGTTTGTCGAAGTATCAAGACTAGGACTTTTCGCGCCAACCTCAACGTTAGAAGATTCGTCAATTTTTTTAAGACTAAGCCTACTTTTGACAGGAATCTCCCCTTTCTCGAGACTTACTTTCCTTTTGATCGAAGTCGAAATCTCTTGGTTGTCACTATCAGAGCGTTGGTCTGATTTACTGGAGCTTAGTCTGGGACTTCTTCTTGGATTACTAGCTTTCCCGTTGAACGGAGACCACTTATCGTCAAAACTAGGACTGGCGCTCTTATCCAGAATGGTTTCATCATCAACAAGTATTGCGTCAGAAGTTTGACTTTCAGCAACTGTAATCGCTTCATCTGAAGGTTTAGAATCCCCATTGGACTTCGGCGGATCAACCTCAGTGAGATCAAAATCGTCCACTTCCATCGGTTCAGCCGGCTCAAGATCGCCAACAGATGCCTCCGCAAAAACATTTTTGACTGATTCCACCTTTTCTGCTGCGGGTAAACCTTCCTTTTGCGGAGAACTATTTTCTTTGTCGCTTGAATTATTCAAAGAATTATTATTAGCTTCGCCTTGATTGCTCGAGTCAGCATTGGTGGAGTTGAGAGGTAAATGTATGGAGTCTCCAGTTTGATTGGGATCAGTTTTTGAATCGTCCAAACTTTTCGTGAAGCTCTTTTCTGAACCTTTGGAAGATCCCGCTTCTGAAGATTTCGATTTCTCTAAATCCTCGACGGAACTCGTTTCTGCAGTTTCTGATTTGTTCAAATCCTTTGAAACTTTTGAATTCTTTAAATTTGCCAAACTTTGCAAACTCATGGCCTTCTTCTTTCTTGTTGTCGACTTGTTCAAATTCTTGACCAAACTAGTTTCCAAAGTTTCAGATTGTTCCGAATCCTGGACGATACTTGTTTCTGCCGGTTTCGGTTCGTCCAAATCTTTCTCAAAACTAGTTTCTAAAGCTTTAGATTCTTCAGAGTCCTTGACAAAACTCGTTTCCTTACTTTTCGATTTGTTCAAGTTCCACCCTCTGGTTTTTTTTGAATCTTTGCTAAAACTCGTTTCTGCAGTTTTCGATTTGTCCAAACTACTTTCCAAGATTTTGGCCTTTTCTGAATCTTTATCTTCCGCAGATTCGTCCAATTCCTTGACGGAAGTACCTTCAGAAGATTTGGACTTTTCTGACTCGCCAACTTGAGATTTTTCCGGATCTTCGACAAAACTAGATTCGTTAATGACGCTTAAATCGAGTTTGTTAATTTCTGTTCTCTTTTTGCCTTTCTGAGCCTTAGGAGAATCTTCATCTTTATCAGCTTCTTTAATCGCGTCTAACACGTTGATGGTATCCATCGAGTTTGTTCGCTTCATGGCCGAAACCGCGGGAGAACTGACGACTTCGTCGGTCAGTGAAGATCGACGCCTTCTTAAAACCGGTTTAGTATCTGACGCTTCCCTGGTGATAGAGCCGCTTCGCGTTCGAGTTAGCATTATTGGTGGTTCTTCAACTTCGGTCGTTGAAGACGATCTACGTCTTGTTACGGGTTTCTTGACTTCCTGTGGTTCATCTTTAGTTACAGACGAGCCTCTAGTACGCGGCCTTGAAGAGGTTTCTACTACTTCCGTATCTTTCTCGACAGTCTTTGTGACGGAACCTGCAAGTTACGCAATTTATTACAAAAAAGTCCTTTTTAGAATTTTGAAGATTAATAATTTGAATTTCCTGCAAATTTGGTTGTTAATACATAAATTAAATTTTTATACAATCGTATCAAAATAGTACCATTTCGAATGTCATTTTCATGTTGAAATGACGTGTTTTTTTTCACTATACTGTCACTTTTTCGCACTAGATACAAAATGTAAAATTAACTGACAAATACCTCAATTATCAATGAAATGTTGATTCTGTTATGTCGCATTTCCTAGAAAACGAAAAATTGTGCAACTAGATTATGCAGTAAGAATGTGCAATTTTATTCATCTTTTTACATTTTAGACAATTCTGGCCACGATTGTATAAAAAATCTTGTATGTAGTACGTTGCAAAATTCGTGTTTTTCGCACGCGACGTGTTACCAAACTCGCTTCGCTCGTTTGGTAATATTCACGTCTTGGTGCGAAAAACACTTTCATTTTGCAACTTACTACATAAATAGCTATTTTATACAATCGTATCGAAATAGTACCATTTCGAATGTCATTTTCATGTTGAAATGACGTGTTTTTTTCACTATACTGTCACTTTTTCGCACTAGATACAAAATGTAAAATTAACAGACAAACACCTCAATTATCAATGAAATGTTGATTCTGTTATGTCACGTTTCCTAGAAAACGAAAAATTGTGCAACTAGATTATGCACTAAGTATGTGCAATTTTATTCTTTCTTTTTACATTTTTAATAATTCTGGCGACGATTGTATAAAAAATCTTGTATGTAGTATGTTGCAAAATTCGTGTTTTTCGCACGCGACGTGTTACCAATAATATTCACGTCTTGGTGCAAAAAACACTTTCACTTTGCAACTTACTACATAAATAGCTATTATGTTTTATTAGTTCATTATTGTTTAATAATGACTTGGATACAAGATACATTACGCTATCCATAATGCCCGCGCGGGCCATAAAGTTTTATTTTGGCCCTTGGGCCATAAAGTAAAATACAACAAAACTTGCATAACGTGCTTTTTCCAGCCCTTGGTACATAAATAACTCATACAACTGGGCGGGCGGTAAAGTATTTCACAGATGGGCGGGCTATAAAGTATCTTTTATCTTAAGGATAAAAAATTACTTAAGAAGAGCCGTTTGCCACTGGTTTAATTTTACTACGGAAATAAGTTCTGAAAAGAAATTAGAACGTGCTCTATATGAATGATATGGTACAAAACTGATTAAATCGGCGCGTCCATCTTGTTCTTGGTACAACTTTTTTCAAAATTTAATTTAGTACTAAAATTAGTCCTAAGTGACAAAGGGTTGTAACCAATGTTTGGTTTCTGCCGCCAAATTGTAGTGTGTGTGATTAAAAAATCAAATCAAAAAATGCGGAAATTTTGATCCAGTTGTGTTGTACATACCTGAGCCCAAAAACAAGTTACACCTATGGATAAACAACTTTCTGCTGCTCTAAACTTTGTTCACAGGAGTAAACTTCTACTTTCGGCCCTAGATACCTAAATAACTAATTATATTTATATAACCGTTTATATAGAAACCAGGTAATCTTCTTTTCAACAATTACTCCATAGTTTCAACCCTTTCTACCCTTTGTAACTATCGTAAGCTAAATGTATTACTTATTAACATTTACATCACTACTACTTGACAAGAACCCTGTCAAACACGTCATTCTGACAACACAAGTGTCAAAATTTCTATTGTTTTAAATAACAAGGAAACAACTAGGCTGACTAGATTCAAACGTAAAATTTGCGATGTAACTCCTAGTGACAAAATAACTAACCGGCTCGTCTAGTTTTGGGGCCTGGCTTGGCCTCCTCGGCGGGTTCAGTCTGGGAAACGTTGGTTTCTTGGCTGGCAGACAGCCTCCGACCTTTAGTTGCTTTGGGAGTGCCTGCAGTAGTCACTGCATCTGAAGACGTTCTTCTGGTCATCACTCTCGTAGGAGTTGAGGTGGTACTAATACGAGTCGACCTTCGAATAGGGGAGCTCGTAGCCGCCTCCTCTGCTTGCAGCTCTTCAATGGGGTTCTTTCGCGGCATTTTCAATCTGGAACCATCAATTTTTATCAACCCTTGATACCTACATTGTTTCCACCGCATACTAATTGGTTTTTACGCGTTGAAAACTTGAATTGGGGTAGTTCATGAAGATTTCGTGCGTAAATTTCGGGTTCAAAATGGCAGATGTAGAAAAAGTGGGAAAAAGAAACCAACGGTTTCTCGCCGCATGACAGCTTACCGATTTTACGCTATAGAACAACAATCTTCTTAATAATTTCGGTTATGAGAAGGAAATTGGGGCAGTTATCGCTTTGGGGACGGGTGGAAAGTGAAAGACATGCCGTAAATCATCAAGAGTGTTAATTGCAAGAAACAATTGCGTACAATGCTGTCATCTCGAATATCGGCGATGATTCTTAACGATTACGCTGAGAACTTGGGACTTACCTTTAATTTACGCGGATAACGTTAGTATATTAATAAAAGTATTTAAATTGTTAACAATAACGGACGATAAGGAACACGCGCTTCTTGCCGGTTGCAACGCGAAAAACCGAGTTTTTGACAATCGACAGCCGACAGCCGGCGCACACCATGCAACATGCGCAGTGACGTCAATCTCGATTGGCTATTGGCTGCGCAAGAAGATTTGAAAATCATAGAAGCAAGCGGCATAGAAGGAATCACCAACAAACAAAGCGCAAGAACTACTACTATACTTTGACCATTGACCTACTTGATGGTCGCAGGAGGAATGAAGATTTTGCAGAATGTCTTTGTAAGTACTTTCTACGAATGCTACGCCTTCATAACGATTCTATCAATAAACTGATCAATAAAAATGTAAATACTTTTTAAAGGAAATTTTTGAAGTTTTAACAAATTGACTAAAATCACAAATTTTTGTCAAACATTCAATTAGCAGCAAGAGTGAAAGTCAGTTCTTAACGAAACAGTTATAAAAGTGCAGTTAATAAAAAAATCTATAAAACCAGATGGATTGTCCTTAACCAAACCAGAAAAAAAAATTCTGGTACTTTAAGGAGATATTACATGTTAAGTTAAATAATTGTTGCAAAAGTGCTTGTAATGAAATTTTCGGGTGTATCAGAAGCTATGGGGACTTTTTAACAAATTAGGAGTGAATGGTAATTGGTTAAAATGTTGTGTAAAGCTCGTCTTATCGCAGCTTTCTGTTCTTGGACGCCGCTTTGTGAGGGCGCAGGCGCGTGCATTGGGCCGCCGTTTCAGGAATCAGGCGTCTTTCAGTTTTCAGTGCATTTTCAGCGCGCGACGCCTGAAAATGTGCAACTAATCCGGCGCAACCACAACGTCCTCATTACCGCTCCAACCACAACCAGCGCGACTCGACATTCGTCTTAAATTCCGCGATGTAATGAGAATAATGCCAACTTCTGACCTGAAGACGACCAACCACCCCAACAGTTTTTGAACTTTCGTTTTTTAACGAAGAAAAATGATTAACTGCACACGCAAAGTGCTTCTGATAGTATGTTCAGTCCTGACCATCGCTGCTGTTCAAGGTAATAACCAACCGCTCAATCAAATTCACGCTTGACGCGATTCGCCTTCAATGTTGTCAGGGTGAAACGTTGGCATTTGCATATGTGCATGAATTTCGTTGAGCCGACGAGGGTATTAATCAATAACTGCCACCCCGAGTCGATCAAAAGGAAATTCCACACCGGATCCATTAGTGGATATGAAGTGTGTGTGTCTCTGTGTGTGTAAACACGATCGAATTTCCCACTTTCCTCCAACGGGGGTGCGGGAACGACGGGGTCAGTGACGGTGCTTGGAGAGTCTTTCCTGGAGTAGTTCAAGGGGGCACGGAATTCACTAATCTTAATTGGATGAGACACGGGACGGTGGGGCATAATTGGGTCATTTTGCTATTTTGCTCGACCAAATCAATTTGCTGCCGGACGAAAATAAGCTCCTAACACGGTCATCATCAATCACACCCGCAGATTTATTAGGACCTACTCAATTTTCTAATTTTGCCTTTGCGTTATTGGTTGCCTGAATCAATTTATTCCCGATAAACCTATTTTGGTGGGGCGGTAAATCTTGATTAATTCGCCACACACCGTTAACCCCTTCACCCGGACCCACCACCTCCCTATAATTTCTTTTTAGTAGAAATTTATTCCAGGATGCGGCACGCGTTGCAATTACCTACACAAATATATACAGAGTGGGTCAAAGGAGTGAAACCGCCAGAATCTCCTGGCTCAACTATTCGGGTAACGATAACAATTTTGCAAATGACCATTTGTTGCAAGGAACGTTGGTAAAGGTAAAGCTCCCCCTTTGTGGGACACATGTGCTAGATGTATGTCAGGAATAAAAATTCTGGAGGTTGACTGTTATTGAGTGAGCCGTGTGGGCATTAAAAGAAATTGCAGTGGTTTACTACCCAAACAGTAGAGTGCTGTAGAATTGCAACCCCTGGCAGCTGTCATTGCAACAAATGGGTCTATTTAGAGACTTCATTTCCGGCGCCTCCACCATTTGTGTTGACCACTTATTAGGATTCTCGCGTTATTGTTGGTCGTCTAAATTGTCTAAACCAACAGACTTTTTCGATATCAAATAAGCTTTTCATCTAAGTACGTGTCAGACAACGTCCGAGTTATTTTAACTGAGTTTCTATCAGCGCGTCGAATTTACTGCGGACCTACCAAATTTTTCGAGTAAATCTTTGTTAAAAAATTAAATTACCAGTTCCACCATTGCTTTAATTCTTTTCAATTCCCGCCCCATTTCCGTCCTTTAACAGCCGAACGAAGTCCTTGTCGATCCTGACCTGTCCATTTCATGCCGTAATTAGCAGCTAAATTGGCGAAGTAATTGGATTTTGCTTTTAACGCTGCTCGGAAACAATAACAAACGTTACAAAAGACGAAACACTGCTGTTTCATTACGGACCGCTTTCCTATTACACAATTTGATTTTTTTCTCTTTTCTGTTTGTTGCAGTGGCGCACGCCGACACGGAGGACAAGAGCGAGGAGGTGAGTGTTTAGCGAAATTCTGGCACTCGTTATTACTTATTTAGATAAAGTGGCGAGGAGCTGCGGATGCTTTCAGTTTCACGTCGGGGGTTTATACATAATGCACCCCTGTACCGCCCTTTTTGATTAATTAAAACCGTTAAGATTGGTTCAGCGATCGCTTTCAGTCGAGGGAAGAGGAGCATTCAAGTTAACTCCCCGACATTAACTAAAAAGCAGGAGTAGTGAACGACACAAGTGACGATAATAAATAGGTATTGAAATTTTGAAACTAAAGAGGCGCAGTTATTGAGGCTCCTAAAGTTGTTTCTACTTTTGAGCGATTAACGTTAACCAAAAAATTAAAAAAATATTAATTAAATTGGATGATTCTACTTTTGGGTCGGGCGATTAGCGTTAACTAAAAAGATAATTCGGCGAAAAAGTTGTGAATAATTAGTAATTGCGGCGGCTGGGTGGTAATTAGCGGGTGTGAAGTTAGGGTAGTTTCGCTGTGGTGGAGTGAAAGAGTGGCGCTAATGAATTGGGCCCAATTAAAATTTGAAAACCGTTTCGGATGATTTGACGTAAAACCAATATTTGCTGAATTTTCCGCAGTCACGTTTACGTATTTAATTTGTTTGAATACCGGTCGTTTTTGCATGAAATATTCCAGTACGGCGGTCCCTCGTCGCGGCGCTGTCGCGCCCCCCGCCGTCCCCAGCAATCCCACGGTCATGCAGCCAGCAAAATAGAAAATCTGCGCCACAATATTTCACGGCCGATTTAAAATAAAATCATTTATTTTGTCCTGGTGATATTTCAGGGGGTCGCTTCTGTTTTGTGTGCTAGACACGGTAGGCGCTGAAATATGCATCGTTTCAGGATCGCTGGCAGATTTCTTGTTCCGCTTCTCCTAAATAAATGCTGAAAATGCAGCCGTATCGGCAAAAACAAACTCCGGTTATCGCACTGGCAGCAGTCACGATTGCGACTTTATAACTTCGGGAAGCTGGCAGGGATTGTAGGGCCGTTTCCCGTCCTAGAGATTCAATCTTCGGGAATTTCATTGTGCATAAGGTATTAATATCGTAACATAGTTGGGAACTGGCTTCGAATACTTGCGGGCTGGTTAACTAATACGCAATCGATAACCAACTCTATTACTACTAAAACTCCGAAAGTATCCAGCCGACCCTATTCTGCACCATTGCTCTTCGACTTTCTACAAATCGAACACCAAACTTCAATTGAACCGGTAGCACAACGAAACTGTAGAAACAGCCAATTCTGTAAAAATAAGTTAAACGAATAGTTGATTATGACACCTAAATATTCAAGTTAGAAATTGGTTTCCAGGTTTGGCCCCAAACATTCCAATTAATGCTTCATGTTGCGCGACCCAATTTCGGCGCTTCTCTTCTAGCGTCGCAGAATTGAACGAGTCAAAGTTCTTCATTGATTTCGTTTCATTTTCTTGTTAACCTTCAATATTCTCACGAGGCCCTCAGAAACTTCTGCAGCTTAACACAATTTTTTTCTAACATAAAAATATATTTATTTAATTTTATTTCTCGCTCTCCGACCTTTACACCCACTACTGTCACCTCCTCACCTCATTTCCTCGAAAGACGAGTTTGTTAAAACTGTTAGTGATTTGATAAACGAGATTTGAAAATTTTATTTACTTCTAGTATTTAGTGGACGCAATAATTTGGGGTTGCAACCTCTTTTCTATGGGTGAAGCGGCAATAATATGGATGTTCCAGGTCAAAAAAGTAATTTTGAGCTTCTAAATTCTCTCAGCAAAAAGGTCTAAGATCATCAAACTTTAGTGTCGTGACTTTTTGCCATGATTGTTTAATTTTAAGTCCCGTGGATGTAGCCTGAAGAAGTTTCAATTCCCATCGGTGCGATAGTGACGTCTAACGTCGTGCTGGTGGGTAATAATGGTTGGTGAAGTGCGGGTCCTCGGGACCGAAATGGCGTAGGTCAAGATTGATCGATGGGTAAAACCCCTAAAATTATCGATACTGACAATGGCCCCATTTGCCCATTCGGGCGTCTGTTCTTGTTTGACTGAAGTCGCATTAGTGTTGACTAGAGAGAAAATTGTCGAAATCAGAATGCATTAGGCGGGAGGCGTCCATTCTCGGCGGGATTTCACGCCACGTCTCCATCTGGATTTATTATCTGGCGAGGATGTAGTTCCTTGCCAAATTTAACCGAGGAGGAAGCGATAATAATAAAGAGTCTCACTGTCACGTCACAATAAAAAAAAGTCATCTTTTCACCTTCCTCCCCCATATTTCGTGACATTACGCGACGGTCCGTTGAAATATCGTCGCGACGCCGATAACGTCAAGTTGAATATGCCACCACCACCGCTCGGGCCGTTATTTACGGCCATTTTTTTACGAGCCGAATTGATCAAATTGATTTTTATCGAGGGAAGAATTGTACATCACGGCGTGGATTTATTGCGTCATAAAACAATGACCTTTTTACGGCTGTAATAAGGGCGCCTCCGGGGAGCGGCGCAATTTTAATCCGCCGTTACGTCTAACCGCCGTCGACGGTTGCGATTTCTGCCATATCGGTGTTTTATGTGTTAGAAAGATGTTATACCTGCCTGGTTATGGGGGGACGGGGACGTTACGCCGGAGGTGAAAGGTAAAAGGAGGAAAATAATAAAATATCATGCAGAGACGTTGGGGATCCCGGTTGTTTTACATCCTGCGCCGGCATGTATGAAAGTTTTATCGCAATTCTCCATCGAATATTAACGGGGATAAATCGGGAACGTGCAAAAAGCGACTGAGCAGGGGTAGAGCAACAATTTCGGCGGATCTTTGTTGCTACTTTAAGCCGACCAACCGCAGAACGGTAATCCGGGATAGATCAACATTATAGGCATAATCTGATTAACACCAGGCCGAGTTCCAGGAATATCGACCACCTATCCCATTTTAACCGCAGCTGATGGCATCCCCAATTTTGGGAAAAAAACGTTTTTCATCCTATGCCAGAAACATGTTCAGCGGCGCGAATACTGCTGAAAAGTAGATTTTTGTTTTTACCGGATAGGTCCAAATTAACAATTGCTCATCTGCTCTCTTCTGGAACCTAAGATTTGGCGTATCATCAATTTGGTAATCATTTGGTGTGGCACAATTTCTCACACCATATCTACAGTGATGACTAGTATTTAACTAGTTTTTTTTTCAACCTACTTACATAAACCTCAACCTCAACCACTTACCTTTACCATGAACCTCTCTTAAGAAAGAAAGGTTGGAAGATCTCTTTATAAAAAAGTATTTGCAGAATCGATTGACGATTTCGTAAAAGGTATATCTTGAATAATTAAATACAGTCGCGGTAAATTATTCAAAGCTTCTATATTGATTTCACTTCCAAACATATTTTTGAGTCATCAATATCTTTTCTTAGTAACATAAATGTTTTGTTAACTTTTTATGGACACTAAAATTTTTTACACTATTATCTATTTTACTTTAATTAGATATATTTTTAGCCTCGTTTAGACTCTAATTGTTTCAGGGAGGTTCGATGAACGAACTAAGCCTGGAAAACCAAAATGTCGTCAGTTTGGAGTATTTTTGTAGATACAAGGGTAGATTGAAAAATAATTGCCTATAGAAAGGAAAAGTACTGCAGTTGAAAAATGTTGGATATAGAATTTTGGTTGGTGCTGCCATCTACGCCATTCCCTCGAATTATTGAAAAGTTCGTGTAAAACGTGGAGACGACAACTGCATTAAGGCTGGAATTCTGGCAGGTGCTTAAAAACTTATTTCAATGGCGTTAGAAAATAACAGTCATCAACCCCCAAAAGCCCCTAAGAAGTAAAGAGATTGAATTTGCATCCAGTTTCCGGTACAATTTCCGCCTAAGGCAACGACTTTCTGCGCCCCAAATAACCGCATGTTTACGTCCTTTGAACGGTTATTGCCGCATTCATCCATATTCCACAACCCTAATCATCCCCTATGGCGAGTGGTGCTATTACGCGCAGTGCTCGTTTAATTTTAGTATTGCCCACCAGTTGGCCAGTTCTCCGGAAAATATTGAACCATAAAAATTCTAGACCCAGCACTACTGGGTTGATTTTTGGTTATTAAAATTTATTTCGTAGCTCTTTGGACTTTTTTTGAAAGTTTTTCAGATATAACATTAATATTTGTAGTTCAGAAAAATTGAAATTTTTTAAGAAAGTTCTAAAATTAATATTTGCGGGTCTTCCAAAATTTGTCTCCTTGGTGACGCGATTGGTCGATACGTGCCCCCTCGATTCGTCGAAAAGTTGCCAAATTTACCCGGCAACTGCTGAACGCTTGCAGCTATTAACTTATCCTTTGAATAAAACTCTTACAAATCCGCGTTTTAGTTTGGTTTTCGGTTCTGGCAAAGGAAACGGAAGTTGGTCGGGATTTGGCAATAATTAATTGCCGTCCTGCCGCCGCCCCTTCAGACCCAATATGTGGACGACGTCGGGCAAATGGTAACTAGAATAACGACGTCGCCGATCCCTTTGTTTTCTAACGGTTAAGTTGCGCTATCCCGCTTTTTATAGTTCGGGTATTGTGGGGGCTTTCGCTATTATTGGCGAGGATAATAGGGCCGACTTTAATGTCGGAAAGTTGTAACTGTCGCGAGTGGGATAATGAATCATTCCGGGGTGTCGGGAAGGAGGAAGGAGCGCAAGTTGAGGAAACGGCGGGATTTTGTGGCAGTTTACCCCCTTGATATATACGCCTCGTGTTTATAAATTCTCAAAACATCGTTAAATGAGAGCTACTCGTGCACACAGTCCCATCATATTTTCCTAATCTGTTCAAACTTTTACGCCGCTTATCAAGAAGTAATTGCGAGCAGCAAGAAGCTAATTACGTAACGAGTCCATCATTAGACTAGTAGAAGTTGGAAGTTGCTTAATTCTTAACCATTATAGCGATTCAAAGTTTCTAACCGCGAAGGACTACAAGCCACAAATGGCGGAGGCGCCGGGTGAATTGCTCGGAATTTATATTGCGTTCTCGGTCTCGACAAAGTCATTTTTTGCAGGCGCTCTCGCCTAAGGATTCTTGGCTACACTAGATAAAGTGCTCTTTATATGTGGATAACTTAAAACTGTTCCAGATTGGACGGCGTACATTTTGAGGCATTCTTGTCTCGTCCTTCCCTATTTTCCAAAGACATCCACTTCTCATATATGCATACATACAATTTACATTTATCAAACTTGATTTCGACAATAGCACTGCCTTTATTTACTTGGTTGTCATTTCGTACAAATAATGGTCTTAATAGTATGTTAAAGAGGGCAGCAAAGCTATATGTAGATCATTAACATCCGAGGTTATTTCAGGTCACATTTATATTTTACGGCAATTAATCACTCGAATCTCATAAAGATTTCATTTCAGTCTTGAAGTTACGCCGTATCTGCATAGGTATACTAATACACGGGGTGTCCTAGAAAGACACGTTCCTCATATTAACAATGTAGGTTCAAATTTCTAACGCCCGCCGGATTTGGCTCCCTGAAACTTAAAAAATTAGTTAAAAAAAATATGACGAATTATATTGAACTGATGCTCAAGTCTGCAGAGCCTGTGGGGTTGATTACCATTGCAATCCGAAGAATTGGTCAAATCGGGCTTGAGGATGGTTCTCCAGAACTATAAAAATGATCTTACTGACGAAGGAATTCAGCAGGTAGGGAGGATGCTGGAGATGCTGCTGGCTCGAGTGTGGCCCTTAATTGCGAAAATAAGGGAAAATCGGCAGTAACTCTCTTTGTTCCGCGGGCTCGTCCGTCGTAAAAGTGGGTGAAGGGCGGGTCTTCGATATCGCAACCTTCCCGACAAAGAGCGATCGGCTTTGAGGAAAGTGCCTCGATCCCGTCCTTTCGCCGTAATTTAATGCCTGCGAGTAATGGTATACAACAAAAACTCCCCAAATTAAGTTTACAAGACAATAAAACAACTCGGCACGTTCCATTCCGAGTGACTCTTTACGTAAAACTTTTAAAGAAACTCGAAACTTCCAAATTACGACAGAAACATAAGTGATTAACTCAGGCGGATGCGCCATAAGAAAGACGGCAGGGGGTGGTGGTCCGGTTTTCTGTTGGAAGTCGCGGAATTGCCTCCGACGAAAAGGATTGATCCTGAATACTTATCGGCCTTTTTATGACGGCTGATGCATGGGCAATTCGGATCGGGTCGGGATTCTTCTGCCATAGCAATCAGCGAAATGTCTCCATCGCGAGGGGCGAAATCAATCCAAGACACCTCGATTCATTAGACGCGGCGAGGGACGGTCGCATAATTCGGGGGTGGCCCGACGAAACCTAATTCCGTTTCCTGTAAAAAATCTCGACGCCGGCCATTCATGCGGGACTCCGGGCGGGAATAATTAAGGAAAAAAGTTTCAGCAATAATCAGGAGCCGCAAGACCCGTTTGGCGCTCTCTTGAGCTTCTTCGAGTTTTAAATCGCCATTTCTGGCAGGTTGGCTCAACTGATGGTTAATAGAAGATCTATCTCAAACTACGTGCGAAGATGATTACCTAGACGTAATAGGGGTTGGTTTGATGGCATTAATTGTCGCGGGGCGTGCCGTCGGTCGCGGGACCACCCTGTATATGTTAATTTTGGCCACTGTACTGAATAGCTAATTGGTGCGAGCGAACAGGTTATTGAAGTTCTATTTGGTGCCGGAATTGCGAAACGGCGTGCCGGTGGTGCGAGGAAGCCGTTATTAAACTTCGTTGCCCTTTTTAATAAATTGTCGAACAAGGGCGGAATTTGCATGTTATTAACGCACCGGACGCGCTGATTTATCACGTCCCTAACTGCCGAATTTGTTTCGAGTTGCAGGTGGTAGCGGACCAGGAGATTAACAAAACTTCTCTGCAACACCACCACCATCATCAGCAGAACGAGAGTTTGGTGGAGGCGGGTCCTCCCGATTCGCACGAGGCAATGAACAACCGCGAGATCAATCCCGTCAGGACGAGGGAGAAGAGAAGCTATGAATTTCTGATGGGCCTAGTCAACAACAATTCCAAATACGAAGTCACCAGGATCGATCCTTCGGAGAAACCGCAACAGCAGCAGCGGCAGGGCAGCGGCACGTCGCAGGTAAAACCAGCCGACCATCGCGAAGGGAAAATTTCCCGAAGGGGCAGTTTGCCGGGGAGGCGCGCGTTTTCATGATTTCATCTGGTTCTGTCATTGCCCGCACGCACTTTTAAACGGTACACGCATTATGGAAATTGTTTTTAACATGACAACGGCGAGATAGCAGGCCGCGAGGGACGCCGATAAAAATTCATTCTCTCAGCCCCGGGCTTTACGACAAGAGGCCCCCACCGGCGCCAGCCCAAAGTCAACCGATTAAAACGTCGCATCTAGGAAGCAGAAGTCCTCACAAAGGACTATCCTGCCATACTGGCAGGGTAGTTTAAAAAGGGGTTGTATTTAACAGTCTACCAAATTTATCCTATATTTTCATACAAAAAAATACTTTCATTTTCCAAAAATACTAAATGCTCACCAAAATTAAGAAAATACATAATCTTAAAGCGACAATTAAATATTGACATAATGCTAGCCTCTTATATATTTTGTTCGCCAAAATAACTTTTGTTGACCATAAATACTAAATGTTTACCAAATTTTATTCCGCATTTAATTCTAACATAATACCCAGATATTTAATTTTCCACAATGTCTTATATTGTTTAGCAGTTAAAAATACTATTTGTTGATCAAAAATACACAAGCAATAAAATGTTGTGCAAATGGTAAATAATTTTATGCAAAATTATAGATGTAGATGTGCTAGGGCAAGGAAAATAAGAGTAAAAATAGAAATGGTTTGCACAAAAAAAGATATTGATTTCCGTAATATATAAATGCTTTGCTGTAATTGGCTTGCATTATGTAAAACGTAAAACTTCTTTTAGTGGTAATTTCTAATCGTGCTTTTAAAAAAAATTACAGGGCTCTGAACTGACCTTGTACAAAACTTTTTTCGCGTGCCTCTTGTCTGGAAGCGCAAGCGGCGAGGAGAGATGCGCGAGCATATTTCATTTTTGGAGTAATAGAATAATTATTTGACACACAAATAGTTTTTTTGAGAATTACTAAATATAAATGGATAGCGCGAATATTTTTTATGTACAGCACGGACGCGTAACTTGAGCTTTCTAAATTTGGTGAACATTTAGTAAAATTGATAGACATATAGATTTTAAAATGTAAGCAATGATAAAACAATACGCAGCATAGTTATTTTAGTGGTGATGTTCTCATTTTCTGATGTATAATAATTTGGGTTTCATTTAGATTTTTTGATGCTTATTAAATTTTCTGGTGGACAGTGCAAGGGATGTATAGTTTAATTTGGTGTAAATTATATTTGTTCCCTTTAAAAAGTTAGATATTATAGCTAAGAAAGGTCTTACACGCACAATTGGGTAGTTTAAAAAATCATATCTTATAGCTATAGCTAAGAAATGTCCTTTACATACACAATTGTTACACCCCAAGAAGATACTCAGACTTCTTATTGAACTCTCTGTACGCGCTCATGTGAGCTTTGCCGACCAAGGGCTATTCCACCCTGGATTAATGGTGGTCAATCCTTAAGAAAACGTAATAAAATAAAATTAGTGGTGGAGGAAGGAAGTGCAACGACAACAAAACCAACTGATATAAATAAATAGTCAAAATTGGGTTCCATCCATTATTTATTTACTACTAATTATGGCGTACCCTTAATTGCTATTGATTATTAGATTTTAATTTTTAACGTGTTGATACTTCCTGGTCTACGACCTACTGTTAATGGATATCTAATTAATTAGAATTAATTAATTAAAATTGTTTGTGTTGCTTGTTTACGAAATTGGGCATATGCGTTATTAAGAGTCGCCCTTCTGGAACCTTTTTGGAGAAAAGACAAGCGTTAACAAAAAATTTCCTGCGTAATTATTAATTAAATTATGCGCAACTTGAAATCAGAGCACTAAAAGCCTCCGGCGAAGTTTTAAAGAAGCGGCCGAAAAAACCGAATCGAAGTTAGTTACGTCTCAAGCTTAAGTGTTTTTAATTCTAAACTTTAATAGAATTGCTTTGTTGCCATCGACGTTCTAACAAGGTAATTGAATTTAAGAAATACCTGTTTGCTGCAAATATCCAATTAATTGAATACGTAGGATGTGGCGCTAGAATGGTTTTCGAAGTCTAAAATGCCGCCTGGTAACCAATAGACATCCAATCGCGATCGGCAATGTATCTCTTAAAACGATAGATAAATGGATCCTTCCCCGCCAACAGCTTCCCACTTTAATAAATTGAGAAGCATGTAACTGAATATATTTGCAACCTCATAAATATTTATAAAGCGCAAAATTGCTAGGTGGAGGTAACTAATTAATTCTCCGGATTTTCAGGAGGTCGGCGTCTCGAAGGTTTCCGCTAGCGAACTGTTGCTGGAACTCATGGTGAAGATCGCTGCTCACCCCGACCACTGGGACAAAGTACACAAATTACTACGTAAGTTCCAGGAAACTTGCCGAAATTTCCCATTAACACGGCCGAATTACAGAAAAAATCGACAGTGACTTACTAGCCTCTAAGAAACTGGTTGAAGACCTCCAATCGGCCCACGTAACAACAGAATCCGGTCTCCCCATCAACAAGAAAGCGGAGTCGTCTTCCAGAAACAAGACGGACACTGGCAAGAACCCCTGGCCGACTTTCGACGACGAACCCAGCAAGCAGGCTACTTTTGTAAATACAGTTCCAACTGAAAATTATCGCTGGCAGAATAACGTGCCGCATAAATCTATTTATCCCAAAACCTTCGCATATCACAGGGTTACCGGGAGGCCCTTGTACCTAAACAAAAATCCCAAAGCTTACATTGCCGTGTCGGTGATAGCCCCTAAAGCGATTAGTACAAGATCCGAGGGCGAGGATCTCGGTTTGGAGAAGGAACTGAGACAGTTGAAGCCGTGGACGCATCAGCAGAACCTTCAAAATATGGCGTCGATCAGATCCAGATGGGTCATTCAGAGCGAAGACGCCGACAAAAATAAAGCTGCACCCTAAAATCTGTAGATACCTAACAATAATGATAACATGATAACTATATTTTGTAAAAGACGGTCGGTTAGAGGATTATTAGTGTTTAGGTACTGTTTGGATTGGAAATCGGTCATCGCTGAGTTATTGTGATAAAAATATTTTACTGTTAAATTGGGTGGTGCTTAGATTTCATATCAACAAAAATGTATATCGAGAGTATTGTTGGTTTTGAATCCAAACATTGAGCACTAAATCTATGTACATTACACAGAAATATTACTACTTAGACGTTTAGATTGTAATAATTACTGTAGGATTCGTACAAAAGCAATCTATCACCATTGCATCAACTAGCCAATGGTAAGGTGTAAGCTTCAGGAGAGGTTTGAAACGATGAAGGGGCGCTTTCGAAATTGTTGCCACTATCCAGCAGCCCCTCCAAGACTGCAATGTGAAAAGTGGCAGGAATTTGGTAAATCGTGACGATTTTGTTAACTCTCTGCAGGGTGAATTTTTTAACAACTTTGAAATTATTGAAGACAATTGATTTGTTTCAAACCAATCTCTGTACGACACACTTCAGTAACCCAAAAGCATTTTCGTCACTGATTGAGACGTGGTAATCTTTTGTTTGAATATTTTGTATTCAAGTTCGCTGAAATTTATTTAGAGTTAGCTTAGGGAGAGACAAAAATTAATTTAAGCTAGCAAGCTTTCTGATTGGGACTTTGCCGTGCATGAATATAAAACTGTTATTAGGTATTTGTTGCTACCATATTAAAGTTTGTTTTGATGAAAAACTTGGGCCTAATTAGTTACAGGTATCTACCTTTTAAATTTTAAAAAAAATTGCAACTTGATTTTACCACTGTTGGTAGAGTTTCAGAAAACCACAAGATCTTGTAATACAAAGGAAATCAAAAAGGAGACCCACAACGTTGCAAGTAAGAAACCTTGTAGATTGCAGAGGGGTCGTTAGGCTTTCTAGCCTTTCCCAACTGCGACTAATAAGATCTTTTGTTCAATGTAAGAAACCTTAAGAAAGCGTTCAAGTATCCTCTAGAACTAAAATGAGAATGCTAGAAACATGAAACTTAAAGGACCTAATATTTTCAGGCGGATTGTGCTATGTTAAATAAACAAAATAGAACTCTTTTGCCAGGTGAATACCCCAACTTTAATTTGTAAAAGACAAGATAAGAAAAACGTTTTTATTAAACAACTAGCAACAATTTATTTGAACTTAACTAACAAAGCGTCATTCCTCAATCCTTTTCTGTTCCTCGACCGTTGCGACTTCCCTGCTGCCGGTTTTGAGGGTAAAAACGACTTGGAGATCGGCCAGCGCGGGGTTGCCGTCCTTTTCCAGATGTCGAATCCACGAAAGAAGAGAGTCTTTACTGGAAGTTCCTGTCGCACAAACCGCCAAAATCACCCCATCCTCCTGTTCGTGAACCGAAGGCAGCACTCTCAATTTTGTTTTTACTGGAGGTTTGAAATTGAAAAGTGGCACTCTAATATTAGTTACATCATCTGAATCCTCTACTATTCTATTGAAGAGTTTTGGTTTAGTCCTTAAAACAAAGTAATTCACCGCTTTGCCTTTGAGCCATACCATGAAACTCCCCTCGACGTAAACTGGTTCTTTTACGTCATGCTCTGACATTAAACGCTTTTGAATGGGGCTTTGGCCGTTAACAATCCAAGTATCGTCAATGGATTCCGCGATATCCCCAGTTTGGTACACTTTAACTTCAGTTTGAAGGTCGATGGAAGTGATGCGTTCAATTGCTAGTTTCGCCAGTTCGAAGGTGCCGTCAGGAAGAGGATCCGGTATTGGCCAAGGGGACAAATTTTTGAATTTTGGCATCCAGTACATCATTCGCCAGTATTTCCGCAAAGGATACGCTCTGTTTCCAAAAACATTCGTCAGCATTGCTTCCATATCATAATCCGGCATTACCGCATTATCTTCCATTTGTTCCAGCAAATCGATAGCGCATTGCTGCTGTTTGGGGTAGTGCATAAATTCCACTTGAAGCAAGTTCTTGGGGATAAATTTGCCTTTCGGAAGCACCTCAATTAAAGCTTTATACACCTCCAAATCCTTGTGAACCCCAAAACTTTCCATGTTTTTCAGGGCGGAATAGATGAACTCGACGTGGCCTCTTCTGTAGACGTTGTCTTGATTGATGAAAATTCTGATCATATCCAGATAAGTTTCGCGGTTTTTATTCGAAAGATCCTCGAACGAACCAAGGATCACGAGTTGCTTGGGCGCTTTAGCTTTATCATCGTCCAAATGCCTTAAAGAAGTGTGGATTGATTTGAGGTTAGGTTGCCGGACAGCCCTCGGCCGCAATTTCACACAACTCGACACAACCAGAGCACGTCCAATTTTCATTGAAATCATCTTGAGAGAAACTTAGCGGATAATTACTACCGTTGCCCAAGAAATTACTGCTTTGTTGGAAACGGCAGTGCACATAACCTCAAAATCACATTTCTTCTCAGGATTTTTCAGCACAGTCCCTTTTCATTGATGGAAGCGCAATAACAAATCGTGACGGTCCACCGCCCCTGCGTCTTGTTGATAAATTTATTTTATTAATATTTACCGCTTGCGGTATAAATAATTTAACATAACCTCAAATTCTATTATTAATGGAGAAAACACGCGCAAGCGCACCGTGAGCCGCTAAAAATCATCTTTGCCATCTAATCGTCAAAATCAGGCCTACTCTCCTCTGGGTGGATAATTCATGGGCCCCCCAGGAGGCTGGTAAAGTGGCCGACTCTGCGTTGTATACAGTGTGGGTTGTGCTTGCTGCTGGTACTGCTGTTGCGTCCTTACTGGATATCCTGAAGTGATACTGCCAGTTTTTGATGGGGGCGGCGCAGGATTTATCGGTATTGAACCTCCATGTATGACGTGGGGGTGACCCGAAGGATTTCTCAATGCGTAATGCTCAGGGAGTTTCTGGTCCAAATGGTAAGCCTGGGGCCTAGGCTCATACACATTCCTCGAAGGCTCTCTTGAAGGCATTGAGCTTAAGGGGTAGTACATCGACAATTCTTGCGATGGGACGGAGTAAAAGGTTCCCGGCTGGTTCGGGTATTGTGGCGTCTCTGAAAATAGACCGTCAATATAACTGCTTTAATAACTATAAAGGTGTATTAGTTGGATATACAGGGTGATGTTGCTACCAAAGTTCTTCACCAAGACGTTATTAATTTAAATGAAATAGAGACTGGTTGCAAAACTCTTTGAAATCTACGTTACTACCATCAACCTGTATGTAGCGCATGCGCCTCACAACTTTTGAAATAGAACAGCGATTCAGTCGTAAATATTTTTAAAAGTTGTATGACCATGTGGGGAATTACAAACTACACTAAAGTGGTGTTCTAACACTCACTGTTCCACAATACTGCTCGAACTAATTCATTACGTCTACCGTCATCCTCTGCAAATAAACAAAGTGTTAACGCTACCAAAAATAGATTTCTGTAAAGTTGACAGTTTACTTTGTGGGGAGTTCTGATAGGTGGCCCCCACCGGTGAGGGCTTGTAAGGGTACCCCTGATGATATGACGAAACCGGAACGTTGGGTTGAGGGCTGGGGCTCCTGGGCCGCTTAATGGCCGGTTTGAAACCACCCTGTTGTTGCGGCATTGGAGCGTTTCTGGGTAAAGATGGGGAAATATACAGCTGTTGATGCACCAGTCCCGAAGGTAATCCCTGCATCGCGATAACATCACTGCAAAACCACAGTTAAAACCAACCCTAACAAACCAAACCTCCTACCTGTTCTCTTTAATTAACTGCCTGCGTCTGTTGTCGTCCTCATTCAACACTTTCTTCAACTGCAAGAAAAGCTGGTGTTTCTCGTCTTTAAGGGTTTGCAGTTTGGCCTCCAATTGAGTGATTTGTTCGCGAGTTTCCCCCAACGTCATAACGTCCTGTTGTTCCCGGGCTTCACGCTCTTTGCGAAGGCGTTCCTCCTCCACTTCCGCCTCGCGCTCCTGCTTCTTTCGGGCCCGCTCCCGCATTATGTGAGCCTTTAGGATATTCCACATTTGCTCCGATCGGTCGGCCTTGTTATTATCGGTCACGGCCGCCGGCATTTTCGATTATGTTTTGATTGATGTTTGAGGTTAGCAGCTATCACTAGTGTCACTGCTCGATAACAACTGTCAATTTGACGTTTGGCGAAAGGGCGCTGCTGTCGCTGTCAAAAACGGCGGATCCACGCGCCGAAACGTCAAAAATTTGAAACTTTTTGCAGAAATTTGTTGTTAAATTGTTTAATAGGGCGAATTTGGTCTCTCGGTGATGTGGTGGAGTTTCGAGAATAACTCGAACCATCAAAAATTGCTGTCAGTGCTGGCCGAGGTAAACAGACATATTTACCGTATTTTTGAGGTTATGTTTTTATTGTTGCAGTATCTTCAATAGTTACATAAATATTAAACATTTTGGGTAATTTGCTAGTTTATGTCCATCTTCAATTACCCAGAAATTTTTGGAAGAAATGGAATTTCTCGATAATTGAAGAAGATCAATTAGAGAATTACCAGATTTTGGAGTCCTGTGCACATATAGGATATTGGTCCCAAGTTTATTGTTATTATTAACAGTAGAGGCTGGTGCTAGTGAAAAACATGTCTTTAATAATTAAACTTCATAAAACCACCGCAGTCACGCTTGTAACGTTTTTGGCTTTAGTTCTAGACATTATTTATTGCTTTGAGACTTGAAAAATACATGTCAGCAGGTTATTTAAGTTATTTAAAACATAAAAATTATTATTTACACAGCGACCACATCTTTTATACGAATTTTATATTGTCGTTGCTTTAAGTGGTTTTTTATTCTTTAGTATTTTAAATTTTAAACTGAATGAGGATTATGATGTATGTACTGACAGCAGCGACCGCCTGGAATTTTAGTCATTTAATTTAACATTTTTACATATGTACGTTATTATTTTATCACTTACCGTGTACATGAGGGTCCAGTCCAAATAGAAAAATCCTCTTGCCGTGAATCTTAACTTGTCGTTAAGTGCTTTGATTGACACCAGTTGAAGATGGCAAACTACAGGGTCAATATCGTTTTTTAAAGAGTATTTATGCCAAATATTGTGTAGGTGCCCTGAAAATTGATTTCCCTATTTTTTTATAGCAACAAGTTTTATTAGGTTTTCCTGTAGGTTACCTCCATCTGTATTTGAGTCCAGGCATGAATTTGGATAAAAATCCAGAAAATTGAGTACATCACCCAAAGAAAATCCAGACAAATATTTATTTCAGCAGAGTTGGCCAACGAATAAATAATATAATACGTTTCATTAATAATGGCAGTAAACCACAGAGCCATGCCTGCTATAATGGTGATTCCGAAAATTTCGTTCAATTCTTTGGCCATTTGCACAAGTCTATGATGAAGAGCTGACAACCTCTCGATCCTTTCGATATTGAAAAGTTTGTGAATCTCTGTCAGTCTGTTAATAGTTTCTAATTTACTCAAGGCAAAAATTGCATCCGAATCGGAAAGCGTCGTTAACCTTTCCAAACATTTATTAATTGCCACAAAGTCGTTGTGTAACTCTCCTAGTATAAATTTGGAAAAAAGCAAATCCAGCCCAGAAAGTATTGGGGGGGTACAATACATCAAATGATATAAAGGATCATTTATTATCAATCCCGTGAAACTTATTACGATATTTATGATTCCGGTAGATAGAATTGCGACTGCAGAAAAACAGTTCTTAATTTTTTTACGTGGCCCGATCAAAACTGTTTCTTTGATATTTTTCAGTTCCAACAATATTTCTTTTATCTTATCGGATCTTCTGTAAAATAGAACGACATTCAGGCACATGGCTGCGACGCAATTTAGACACGATAAGGCATCGACATACTGAAGTACTTCCGTTTTGTTGTCATACTGGAATGTTCCGAAATGTTTAAAGGTGTACCACGCAAGATAGCTGTACCAGCAGTAAAATGGAAGCGGCAATAATCTCACAATTCGGTCCCTACAATTACTTTCCGACATTTGAAAGATCCCCGTGAATCGAAAAATATACTCTAGCCATACTGGAGCTTCAATCAACCCACACATATTGCTTTTTAGTCAACAACTAACATTATCGACCTGAAGCTCCATCTTTGTAATTAAATAAACTGGGTTGTTATCGTTGTTAAGTAATTACTAGTCGGTAGATTGATTGGTGGTTGTTTTCCAGCAATCATGGAATTGGAGTTCAATTTTGAATCGGACCGAATCAAGGACTACCTCAGAAGTAAACTGGAAGAAGTCCGCTTGATTAACGTGAACTACGAAAAGTCGCTCCAGCATCGCCGAGAGGTCACCTCGAAGCTGTCCGAGGAACTCCGCAAGGACTTTGGCGAAAACTCCTTTGAAATTGGGGAGACTTGGCGGAGAACCGTCAACAACAAATACGTTTTGGGGTTCGCCATTACCAACAACAGTGGGGGGTGAGTGTTAAAAAAATAATTACCAAAATAAAGCAGGTCTATATTTAAATGGTGTAAGTGATACACTAACTACCTATCACAATATAACAGTGCTATTAGCTGAAATTGATAACTTTAACGCTATAATGACCTATGGCTAGTTATCACAATGTTCAATTAATTATTGCCAGACGTCGACAACTCCATTAGTAGATCTGCGGCACGGGATTGTTCTTGTTTTGCGGAAAGTCCTTCAAAGTTATGGCTGCCAACAATGTAGACGGGTCGTCATCGGGTTTACCGAGCTCCAGATACCCTTTCAGCGAATAGTTGAACAACTCAAAGTCGTATCTGCAAGAAAATTGCGGAAACCCTCTTTTAATTAAATAGAAATTAAGGTTTAATTTATGGCGCTTCTAACGATTCAAATGAAACTTAATCTTGCCGCGCCTTCTGCGATTTATCATATTTTTATCTAGAATTGCGTATTAGGCATTTAGCATGCATAACGAAACAGGTAACGTGACCCGTTCGGGAAGAATAATGTGAAACGGTGTAAAAGAAAAGTTATCAAGTTTTATGTTTAGTGCAACGTGGAGATGAAAAGAAGACTGAAGGTGACAGATTGCTGCACGTATCTTCTTGTGAAAGAAAAATAGAAATGAGGAGGTAGTAGTGATGACGATGAAGAGAAATAGACGAGAAGAATAATAGAATGAGAAGATCACAATTACGGGAATTTTTTGAAAAAATAAATAAATTGCAAGAACAAGCTACAATAGTGGCAGGCCCTGGGAGGAAAAGTTATCCAGGAGAGCTAATTTGGACGAAAAAAATTACTTTGTCTTGAGCCTTTTGCGCGGCCACCTTAACACACTATATGTCTTTGAACCTCACCTGTATATGTGATAAAGTTGCAATATCTGCGACCGGGTGAGCTGCGAGTAGTACTTCCGGATTTGGCGCGAGGTGGTGCCGTGGCCGGCGTTCCTCCACTGCGGCTCCACCAGCCCGTCCAACCTCGCCCGCTTGATGATGTACTGTTGGTCTTCTTGCAGCGTTTCCGTGCGGGCGATGATGTCGAAACTGAACATGCAAGGGGTGCAGAAGTCCGTGATCGGGGTCCAGTGCATGTCCAGCGGTTGGCCTTGTTTGACGCAGTCCAGCAGATACAGCACGAATTCCGGAAACGTTGGCCATTTCTCGATTTTGACTCCCCTCTATTGCGGCCCTCCCAATTAAAACAACGCAATTCGTTCAGAGCGGAAACTCACCTGTTTAATTCTGTACTTGGTTATGATTTCGTTTCCTAATTTGCGATGGTGGGTGTGCGGCAAAGCGAACTGCAACTTGTCTCTGTAAGCGGAAAGGAGCCGTTCGAAGGGATGACGGGTTATCAGGAACGAGACGGAATTGTTGAACGCTCTTTTCAGTGATTGAAGAGACGGACGCGGGTATTTCTGCCTTGCCAAACTCAAGGGTACTAATTTAGTTTTCTTTAAAAATTTTGGACTGTACCTGGAATTTTTGGGTGTAATTTTTTTTTATTTTAGTTGTAAATTTTACCCTGCGAGTATGTTGAAATTGTACATCCAAGAGGTGCTAGCAGCTTTGAACACATTACACCAAACCAGGTGGTGTTTGTTGTCGACGAGAAATTCCCAAGGGTTGGGTTTGTGTAGAGAATCGTTTCCAGGCACGTTTAGACCTAAGTACTTGCAGGCCTTTTCCAAGTGAAGTCGTCGTTTTTCCAATTGCATCGCCACCGCACTCAAGTTGTGCAGAACCATGTGTAGCTGTTCGCCGTGATCGAACTGCAAATTAATACGAGAAACATTTCAAACTTTATTGGAGATATTTTTCTTAAACAAACTAAAATTTAAAGTCGATACATTTCAACTTTGGGGACATCTGAAAGTTTCGAACGGTGCCCACAGTTGGGAGGAAAAATACATTGGGATTCAGTTAGCCAAGAGCGCCGAGGATGTGACCTGAAACGTCTTTTATTAAGTTCAAAGTATACTTCACTATTGATTTCTCAGAGAATACAAACAAGACTTCACAGCTCATACTTTTTTAATTATACTCCCTCCTGACACGTGTCTGTTGTAGCATTGCCTTCCACCCTTCATCTAATGTAGGCTAATGGATACCGCACACTTATTGCTCTAGTTAGAATACACATTCATTAAGGCACTGGTGAATTATTCCCGTGGTTGTCAACCCTGTGGCAGGGCAGGATAGATAATCAACTATTACAATCGAGAGAAAATTAATCAACAAAAACCTCTTACCTCGCCAGCACGACAGAGAGGCACCTAATTACGTAACACAATGAATTACCGAAGTTGCTCCGTTTCTGTAGTTTTTTGCTAACAACATTTAGGTAAGGCTTAAAAAAGTGTGGGTCTTGTTCAAATTTTAGAAACTTTTAGCGTTTCAAGGTCACGATGTTGCCTGCCTGACAGTGCCCCCTGGTAGGCAGGCAACATTATATACATGCGACCTTAAACGCTAACTTGAATCTCCGAGATTTTGCGCCAGAACTGTCATTCTCATACTACTAAGGTACATCAAAGGAACAAATTTATGTTTTATAGTCCACTTGGCTAAGTTGCGTGACTACTTATTTAGGTTGTTGTTTCTTTAATGTGCTTTGGTAAGTAAAATATTTGGTTTACCTATCTGTTTTCTAACTGACAATATTGCTAATGCTTTCAAAGTGAAGATAACAATGTATTTTGAATAATTATATTGAGAAGCGTTGCCACTGTTGTAATTTGTTTATTGATTAGGTGTTAAAGGTAATGACCACGTTTAATATAATTTTCCGTTAAGAAAACTGTAATTGTGTATAATTTTTCAAGGCTTAAAGATTTGTTCTAAAAATATTAACAACTATGACCCATGATAATGATAATACAAGCGATAGCGAGAACTAGAAACGTCAATCATAGCCACATAATATTCTTCACCAGGTACATCGTAAAATAACTATTTGTTATTTGCACAGATCGTTAAGATCTCATGATAATTGGTTTCAAAGGTAAAAAAGGATAAGTAGCCGAGAGCTACCCTTTAATTTAATTATATGTGAAAGACTAAGGAATGCGAGTTTAAACAGATTAATATCCAGTAAAGCTGCAGAGTTCTGAAGCTAATTTAATTAATTTGACTATTGTCCGTCAAACGAGTTGCGAAATGACTTTTTGTCGCTTATTGAAGTGTCATTTTCTGGATGAAGTTGTGTTGCAGCTTTACCACGTTGGGTGTTTGGAGGGGACGGGCGAGCTTACCTGCGGCCTGAAGAAGGAGGCTTGTTTGACTGGTCTCATGTAGTTGTCGGTGGTGACAAGCAGGACCAAGAACACCGGCACCACGCAGATAGTGGTGAAGAACACCACACATCTCCTGATGGCCCTCCAGCCGTTCTCTTCCGCCCTCTTCCGCTTCCGCAACCTCATGATATCTCGAAGTTTGACGCGCTTACACCGGTGTCCGCACAAATTTCGGCTCTATACATTTGTGACTATTGATAAACAATAATTCGTCAACGGCTCGGATTTCAATTATTCACATGATCTAGATTGGAAGACTCGTAATAATCAATATTTGAATACATCACATTCGAACAGAATTTTACCCGGAACCGGCCGGACTCGGCATGGCCAACACTTTTACTCCGGGGGAGCGAACGAGCGTGAACGTGCGTCGGGACCGCACTGCAGTTGTCATACGGTCCGGTCGATTTTAGCGCGCAGATCGGCGATTCTGCGTCGCGACGCCTTACTCTTTGTGCTCCGGAACCGCTTCCGATTTTTGCTTGTTTAATGACCTGATTTATTCCGCCACTAGGGCAATTATGCAAGTCAACTTTCGTCATTACAGCCGTGTTTACCGCTTTTATCGCCAATTACACAACTATTAACCTCTTCATGCCGCTGTTCGGCGCCTATGCAACTATTTGAACACCTTTCTATCTAACTCGATCCAAGTATTTGCAAGCGAACGATTTTGCTAACGTGATTTTAGCCATTTGGAGGTTTATTGCCAAACGGGGAGCAACCATCCAGTTAAAGGTAGCTCTCTTTAGATAAATAACTGAAGACTAGGTGGTCATGAGTGTCTTTTTATTCTTCGCAGCTCAGCCACTTGGTACTCACTTTTGGAGATATACCATTCAGCCCTTTTTTTTGTTCTTTATTAACCGTTTTATCGATTTTTTATATAAATTTTTTGTTCTTCAAATCTAGTTTAATATTCTCTTGATATTTATTTATTGTCACGTCTCTGAATTTTCACATTCAGTTTTTGGAGCCCTTTCAGTACTACTGTCGTTATACTTACCTATGCAGCCTCAAATCTGTCTCTATAGTGCCCGACAAAGAGGGCGGATTTCGGGGTCTCCCGCCTCGCTCAAATAAAAGCTCTAATGAGAATGGTTGTTTGCGTCTGGCAATCTTATCCACAGTAGCTCCCTCGAAGGTTTCCACGCCGATCGAATATTTCTTTTTGCAACATCCCCATTATTTTTTCCAGCAGCACGACTGTTATTTTGGTCCAACACGAAGAGTGGCGAGGCTGATAAGCATCTTCAGTACGTTTGCGTGACTTGTGACTTTTAATCGAATTTAACCTTTAAAGTTGTTAAATTGAACGGATTATTGTTATTGGGTCGTGTTTAACGTTCCTTTAGGAGGCATTGCCCTTACATTATACGACATGCGAGCCTCATGATTGAAACCAGCAGGCACGCACCTGAGCTGCTTGCGGGTCCCCCTTCTGCAAATTACAAATTTGGTCATTTTCCGAGTAGTTGCTTCCTTTATGTTATTCAAATCACTCTCTTCGATTCTTTTGGTTTTAGAAATCTTGAGAAGATTTTTTCTCGTTTCAGATCTTTGCAGCACTTGAACGTGATCCTCAACTGGAACACACCATCTCCTCTCAACTACAAATTCTACTTAATTTCCCCACACTCCGAACAATTGGATTTGCTCGTCGATGGCCTTACTTATTCCGACTGCCTCAACAAAGCAGGTCACGTTCTCGTTGTTATGGACGTTCCTCCTTTTATGGACCAACTGACACACAACATTACTGGTTTGATTACGTTTCAACAAAATCAACGGAAGATGATGCTGAACACACCTGGCATTACCTTAAAAAGCGACGACATAACAGATAACTTAATCGCAATTCAAATATACAAAGCGATAGAGGGTAGTTTTGAAGATTTCGTCTCCCTCGCATTGTCGAGCCAGAAATCCGAATTCGTTCTGATGCTACCAAACAACTGGAACAGGGACTTGAACACCACAATCGAAACGTATTGTTCATTGCGCAGAATCGGAATAGAGTGGAAGAAGTTCTACCTGGCCCACAACATTTGTCCAGCTTTTGACGGGTCCGTGGTAGAAATAGGAGAGGAACTTGAAACTTTTGCGGTGCAATTAGACATTTATTCCAGGTAGCACGAAATCTTCTATTTATTAACTTTATCTCTTTATGCTGGAGCTGATTGCGAAGCTAGGTACGCGTTGCAAACGTCAGTCGGCTTCAACGGCTGACGTCACGACTGGCAATACTTATTGCGGTTTCTGGCGTAAAGTGATAAAGTCGGCTTTGTTTACCTTTCTCAAACTGCGGTTTCAGGAGTTGCGATTCTCTTGTGGCTTTCGTGCATTATTTACATAGGCAGATTGTGAATGTGTCGATTGTGCCTAAATCGGCTTACCGCCGCTCCAATACGGAAGGACTTGCGCAGCAGCTTCGAGATTCGGTCCTCAAAGAAGTCGAGTGTGTCCGAAACTTCCTAGGGTCAAGTGTCAACCGAGACTACGCTAAAATGAGGGGTACTTTGGCGGAACTGGAACACAATACTGATTTGTTGCTGTTGGACATTAACGCGTTGCCGAAGAGTGAAGAGGAGAAATCAAATTCTGCGGATTATTAACAAATATATTAAACCACCTTGTTTAACAAAACGTAAAATTTGTGAGTAAGTCTTAATAAAAACAGATAAAGTCTTTTCATTTCGAGTGTAAATACATGTGTGAACCACCACCCTCCTTATAACCGTTTCCCATATTTGCAGTACGGCACCCCATTCCCCAACTTTATACAACACAGGTACGTGGAAGCTTGCACGTCATGCCATCTATAAAGCCGCTTTGCATTAATATTTACAAGTTCAAGCAAGTCCTTGTACTGTCGTGCAGGAAATTACTTTGAGTGGTTTTGAGTCTAGATTTACTGACCACTTGAGCAAATAAACAACTAGACGCCTACATAAAACTAATATTGTAAATATTGCACCAAATGCACAGTTTTGTTTGAAATTGCACTCGATATCACGCATTATGTTCCACGTTAATATAGCACCGCGTTACCTTATTGCACAAAATAATATTACTAACTCTTAAAATTATTGCACTTATCCGTAGTCTAAAATTTATTTGGCGAATAGCCGTTGGCCACAGGAAATACCTACTAATTGTCATTGACAAGGTAGCTACTGGATTGCCGGCCTTAAAACTAAACAAAATTATTACTAATATTGCATGTTTCCTAAATTAACATTGCACTTCCGGCCCGATTAACCTATATCACAACACAGGAAAGAGGAGATGCGGCGACGCAGTAATTAGAAGAAGATAACCTTAACTTAGTAATAACGCTAAAGATTTGTTTTAGTACGCCTCTGGTTGCCAGAGAACATGGCAAAATTAAAAATTGCTTTGTCACAGAATTTGTGGCAATAGTGTCATTCATTGTACCGTTGGAGCGAGTTTAGGTCTGATGGTGCTTGTAACAATTTTGTTGCAACTCTTCTTCGAAAGTACCCCTGATGTTGCGCAAACCTCGCCCGAATCGCTGTTACGTTCAGCGATTAATCCCGAATCTACCCCACTATCCAGCGACCCGTAAGTGAAATATGTCGGTTTTCGAAAACTCCCAAAAAATACGGAGTGAGTTTCCACACTTTCTGCGCCCGATTCGCTATGACCGTCTTCCAAACTTTCTTCGCTCTCGCTCGCTTTGTCGCCTTGGTTGTTGTTTCTTCTTGAATCGTTCGAATCCGTGCTCAAGTAACCGGAATCGTCCGGCCGACCGTCCATCAATTTCTTCCATGTCCGCTTCTTGTTGTGGAAGATCTCGACAGTGTGAGGTAAAACTGTCGATGAACGAACGATGATTTGGTCCTCGGTGTCTTTATTCAGAATCACAGTGGAGTCTACCCTTTCGATTTTGTAAGCGGCGTTCACAGGAGTGCCAGAGACGTCGGAGTCACCGACTGTACTCGGGTTGCTGGCACCCCTGCCACTCCCGTTTTTTGGCGGCAAAGGGGGCTTGATGATCATGTCATCTGCAATTGTAAAATGCCACTAAAGGGGTGCTACCACGAGGACCAGGAAACCTCTAACAACAATAGTTAGCAAAAATGGAATTAGAGTTACCTTAATTCCTCTTTAGTTACTGCTAGGCAAGAGCCTAGCGGTCTTGACTAAAAGAAACTTTCTTCTTAGAAGGTTTCTTCCATTTTTGTTTTGCCAAGTTCTGCGATAGTGCTAGAATTTCGGTCCTGACTAAGAGAAACCTTCTAAGAAGAGGTTTCTCTTAGTCAAGACCGAAATTCGCAGAACTTGGCGAAACAAAAATGGAAGAATAAGATGCAGGGAGGAGATAGTAGTGGGCTAGATCTAGGATATTTTTACCTGTTAATATAATTTTTCTCGGGGGCTTGGGCCTTTCGTAGATGGGCGAGTTGTCGTGTGGTGGTGGCGGTATGACGTCCGGAGGGATGGTGCTGCCGCTGGTTATAGTCATGCGTCTCTGTCGCTTTGAATGTCTCTCTTCTAAAGTCAACAATCTCCCCTCGTCACTGATTTTGTCAAAGTTTTCCGTTTGGAAATGTTCGTCGGTTACTTGCCTCAGAGCTTTGGTTTTGGCTTCATAAATCTCCCTCAAACTCCCGAATCCTCTATTAAAACTGTTAGGACCTTCCTTTTTGAAGCTTCCGCTGCTTTTCAGCAGAATTTGCTGAGGTCTTTCTAGAGAATCGGCAAAGTTGTCCTGGAGGTTCGGTTTGTTAATGTTAATTTTGCTAGGTTTGCGGTCGAGAGTGTCTGGTTCGAAACTGTCGGAATCGTCGACTGGTAGGTAGTTGTCTGGACAATCTTCTACTTCTATCAAAAGCTTTCCAGGCTTTTCGACCCCTTCCTCGTATCTAAAAAAAAAATTATTAAGTACTCAGGAGTGACCAAATTGTCGAAACCTTACCGAACTTTAAGGGTGCGCTTCTCTAGAGTCGAACAGTTGGATTCGCTTGGAGATGACGGGGCACTACTATAATTGTACCCATTGTTGACGTAAACTTCACTGACTAAACTATATCCGTTGTTTCTCTGGAGCAGTTCCGGTAATTTGTAGAACCCTTGTTTCTTCAAGGAGCCCTTTTTCAAAACTATCAACTCATAATCGTGATCGTCTTCTTGCAGAACGTCGACATTGATTTTAGAAATGGTCAAGTTGCCGGTGTTCTTATTGAAAATAGCGTTTCTCATCGTCATTTCTTCGTCCATCGGCAACGCCGCGCTTAAACTAGGACTAGGTTGCGATGATGAGAGGTCACCATACTCAGTCGGCGTACTGTAACCTTTATTAGCTCCTGATCGCTCCAAACTGTCGGTTTCGTAATCAGCTGGAAGCTTTCTTTCACTTGATTTAAGACTTCCGCCTTCAATCACGATTCCTCTTTGAACTTGCAATTCGTCAATCACCGCCTTCATTTGCTTCTTCGTCAGCGTAGGCATTCGAATTTCTTCGCTTTTATTATCGACCGCCATTGCCTCGTGGATCATGTCAGGAGGTGGAAAGTTCATCTCCGGCCTCATCGCCGGTATCGTGTCGTATTCAGGCTCTTCACTTTTCGCTTCTTCAGCTTTTGGAGGCGGCGGCGCTTTAGGCTTGTTAACTACCTTCTTCTTAGGTTGCGACTTAAATCCGTAATAGATGTCGCCTTGCGGCGACGACGCCCTCTCAGAAGCCGGTCGCGGTGATAGCGCTCTAGCTGGTGTTGACATTCCGTCGGGTGGCAGCGATTTCGTTGGTGATCTAACTCTCTTTGGTGGTCTTTGCAACGTTTCTTGGTTGATCGAGGAGTCTTTGTTCGGTTTCAAAACTGGAACGTCCTCCAACCATTTCCTTATACTAATTTGTTTGCTGTCTTGCGCAGTGGTCGCGCAATTCTGACAAGCCGCAAGTGACGGAAATTCCGGTAGTCTTCCGCAGAGCTGCTGAAAGTCTTGAGGCTCGCAACCTGGACAACCTGTACAGGTTTTTCGGCGACTGTTCTCGCGCTTCAGGCTTATCATACTGCTGCGTCGACTGACTGAAGGTCTCGAGTAATCGTACATGGGGTCCAGAGCGTAGTTGTTCTCCTCTTCCGGAATTCCCATCAGACTGGGCGCGAACTTCTTACTGGCCATCTTCTGCTTGGCTATTGTTATGACCTCTCGGATTTTCGACAGAAATTCCAAAGCAGCCGGCGGAGGGGCCTGCAACATCATCATGAAGCAGATAACGATTGGCAAGCGTAGGCGAAAAGAATACAGAAAAACCATGAAAATCTCATATTGTTGCAGGAGAAGAAGAAGATATAAGAAACGCCAGAAACAAAGAATCACCAAAAAAATCTGAAGTCATGAAAATCTCATATTGTTGCAGGAGAAGAAGAACTAGACACAAGAAACACCAAAAACAAAGAATTAGAAAGTGATAACATGTAGTTGCAATAGGCGGAAAGGTGAAGAAGGGTAGATAAGGTCAGGTTGCTGATGGAGCCAAAAGCAGACTCGCGCTGAAAGGGTGAAAGAACGTACCAGTAGCAGTTGATGTTCGAAGTAGGCTGGATTGAAGTACAATTTTCTCCTGACCGTGCCCGTGATGGCCTTGAGACTGTCAGGCCTCTCTTCTCTCCCTTCCAGAGTCTCGACAATGGAAACGTTTTCTTCGGGCAGCTTCTCGATGGACGAGGAATCTTGGAGGTTTGATTCGATAGGTGAGAACGAAGAGAAACTATTGGAGTTTTGTTGTTTATACTGCGAATGAATTAGGGCTGAAGTAATTTGGGTCTGAAATGATTCGGTGGGTAATCTTCAATCAAGTTAAGGCGCTGAGACGTACCTTCTTTCTTTCGTCGTGATGTTGGATGATGTCCGGCGCGTTGTCAGTGTCCGAACTAGCGGAATCGCTATAAACGGTATCTGGCGGTTGAAAATGGCCACTCATCGTCAGCAGAGGGTTGTTTTTCACCACTCCCTCTTCGCTACTAGCTAAATTTTGATCATCAGTCTTATGTGAAGAGTTGCGGTTGCGTTTCCGCAAGTGTAAATATAAGAACACAGAAGCGACGTAAATCAGTCCAAGGAGTACGCTACAGATTCCAATAGCCACGTATTCGGATACGCTTAACCTATCCGAACCTCCGGAAGTTGAGTGGGCATCCGGGAAGAACGCCACCTCGCTCACGTCTACAACTTTTTATTAAAGAAAAGTTCTTTGCAAAATTTTGCTACATACTGTTAAGGTATTTGCTGGGCGATCCGACCACTCGAAACGCCACGCAAGGAGAAAATAGGGTTTGTCCCGAGGGTGGTAGAGGTTCGGTTGTGGCTAGTTCTCGACACATCAAGTAAACCAGGACCAATCTCCCGGACATTTTTGTGCGCAGGTCCGACTCACCGACCCACTTTCAACAAGTTAATTAGTCATTTCGGCAAAATTCGAAACGATTGATTTACCTGCAAAAATGTGCGACCCTCATCTCGGAATAGGCGAAAAGGAACGTCTGTGTCTATGGGGTTCCTCAGATCGACCCACCCCGCTTCGGTTAGGAATTTCGCTCCAGAGACCGCACATACCGGTGTCTGGATCCCTGCGATTTCAAAAACTGTTAACTCGCTTAACTCGTCTCGTTTGTTAGTGACAGTAGCGTAAAAAGTAGGTAGCTGATCTCTAATTGTCTTAATTAATAGTTGTCGTGTCCATTGTGACACTTCCACAGGTGCGACCCTGGCTAAGTGGTCGTGAAATAGACCATGTCGCGTCAGTTTTAGAACCACAACGAAGCCGGCAGGACGACAGTTAACTGACCATCATCAGTCAGGTTCTCATTTCTTCGCGTTAAATCATCGAATGGCAACATTTATGCGACTTTGGACTAACGGATGATTACCATAAATGTTGGTTTGTTTCGCGGTTTTAGTCAATTACCTTTTGAATTTTATCGCTGAAGTTTTGAAAACGTTGCAAGTAGCGACGTTACGCGGACGAGAAGAGCTAAATCAAATTATTGGAGCGGAGCACTTACTTAAATTGTCTAATTTATTTTTACGTGGGTAGGCATAACAAATACGGTTCTAACAATTTGGGTTAGTAAAATTGGCCGGCTTTGCATTTTAGGCCCAATTAAAATTCGGAGAATGTGTAAAACTGAAAGTTGTGTGGGCAACGAGGAAATTGACTGTTTTGGTGCCAGGAAACGAAATTGGAACTGTGTGATTAAATCTTAGAAACCAACATTTTCTAATCATCCACGGACATCAAACGAAGTTTAGGCAACAGCGAGTTGGACAAATATAGCTAATAAGTTTAAGCTAAAAATATAAAATTAAAGTTATAAAATACAGGGTGTAAGCGAAATAAGTACATTAATTTTAACCAGTGGTAGAACTCATCAAAACAAATTTTTTTTCTATCATTTTTTCGGAATCGAATTTTTTAAAATCATTTTTTCCCCTACAAATTGACGATCTTTTTATGAAATGATCCAACAAGAACAATAATAATACAACTAATTCATAAGGTAATCTTGTTGACTAGGTAACGTTGCTTTCAGTGGCGCGTAAGAAAATTGTGTAAAATTTTAAAATAATTTTAGCACAAAAACTAAAACGTTTAAAAAAAATATATATTAGGAAAAGTTTTTGGTCTTGAAGAGTTCTATTACCAGTTAAAATTAATGCACTTATTTCGCTTACACCCTGTATAGTAGATACATATTTAGATAAAAGCAAACGGATTGTATTATTTAATGAGCATATTACGCAAGTTCTTGATGCATCGTTGTTGGTCATTGGTAAGTACGGCTAAAAAGTGTGCACCGTTTCAATCATGTTTATGAGATTACAAGGAAATAGGTTTTGAATCACAATAGATATGCCCTCGGGTGGACATTCTCAGTGCACACGCTATTAACGGAAAAAACAACGCATTGAAAACCATTTTACAAGTACATACCAAAGGTACTTGAGCAAGTATTCATAACCAAAGAAATTATACCTCTTTATGCATAAACAGCAGGAAAAGCGCATCGTGTTGTTAATTTGTTGTTTCCAACTAGTTTTTGCAGATTTCCGTTGTTGTTAATGAAAGGGCATGAGAATTAATAGAGGGAACGCTTATGTGTCAAATTAAGTTAATGAAACTTAAAGAGACATAGAAAATGTTCTAACTAATTGAGCTTAAAGCTCAAAAAAAAATTTATTATTGTTTGTATATCATTGCCTGATCCAGATATTTACGCCGCAAAGTGTCTTCACTTGTTGACTTTATCACAGTTCTTGATGCAAATAAGGAGCTGGAAGTAAGAAATCGTAAGCTATGAGCTAGTTGTCGGAGTGAAGTCGCTCCTAACTATCTAGAGAGCTTTAACCATAAATTTCTTAAGAAAAGATGCTATTTTTCTATTTTTTTTCTCTGACATTTGAAGAAAGATAGTTATTAAGTTCTAAACGTGCTAACGCTTTAGTGGTGCAAGTTCCTATGATTACAATAGAAATGTGAAGATTTCTGCGATGTTTACGAACTCAATGTCGATATTCATCTTGACCGCTCTCACAACTGCGTACTGTAATTAGGGTTGCTTACTTTCATTGAGGAACTCCTCTTAAACATTCCGTTAGTTAATTCGACTCTAGCTAGTCATTAATTCTGTAAATCATCACGAAATATTGCGTTTACTCGAATCTGCGTTTTGCATCACTTCCTGGGAGATGTATATAAAGACTTTTTGGATCTCGAGAACCCAGTTGAGTCTAGTACTTTTTAAAGGGTCGTATTTAACAGTCTACCAAATTTACCCAATATTTTCATACAAAAAAATACTTTTATTTTCCAAAAATACTAAATGCTCACCAAAATTAAGAAAATACATAATCTTAAAGCGACAACCAAATATTGACATAATGCTGGTCTCTTATATATTTTGTTCGCCAAAATAACTTTTGTTGACCATAAATACTAAAAGTTCACCAAATTTTATTCCGCATTTAATTCTAACATAATACCCAAATATTTAATTTTCGACAGTGTCTTATATTATTTAGCAGTTAAAAATACTATTTGTTGATCAAAAATACACAAGCAATAAAATGTTGTGCAAATGGTAAATAATTTTATGCAAAATTACAAATGTAGATGTGCTAGGGCAAGGAAAATAAGAGTAAAAATAGAAGTGGTTTGCACAAAAAAAGATATTAATTTCCATAATATATAAATGCTTTGCTGTAATTGACTTGCATTATGTAAATCGTAAAACTTCTTTTAGTGGTAATTTCTAATCGTGCTTTAAAAAAAAAATTAGAGGGCCCTGAACTGACCTTGTACAAAACTTTTTTCGCGTGCTTCTTGTCTGGAAGCGCAAGCGGCAAGGAGAGATGCGCGAGCATATTTTATTTTTGGAGTAATAGAATAATTATTTGACGCACAAATAGCTTTTTTGAGAAACACTAAATATAAATGGATAGCGCGAATATTTATTATGTACAGCACGGACGCGTAACTTGAGCGTTCTAAATTTGGTGAACATTTAGTAAAATTGATAGACATATAGAATTTAAAATGTAAAAAATTGGTAAAACAATACGCAGCATAGTTAGTTTAGTGGTGATGTTCTCATTTTCTAATGTATAATAATTTGGGTTTCATTCAGAATTTTTGATGCTCATTAAATTTTCTGGTGGACAGTGCAAGGGATGTATAGTTTATTTTGGTGTACATTATATCTGTTCTCCTTTTTAGAAGTATAGGGGGAGAAGAGCCACGTATGCAAAAATTGCTCCGGTGATGATTGCTCCAGCAATAGAGTTTAAAGTCTTGGCTACAGACCAAGTTTCTTCTTATAAATGCTGCTGGTGAGTGGTAACGTGTCGTATCGAAGAAACGGTTCTGACGCGCGTCCCTTGACCATCACCTGTCACAACCGTTGGAGTGTCATCGAGTGGTTGTTTTATGTTAATCAGCTAACAGGTCGAAGGCACGTGTATCTCAACTCGATCATTACCAAAGCACCACGCCGGGCTTATTACCATGATCGACCGGATGTTACGGTTGCTGGGAATTATGAATTGTAAAATTTATTCCTGTGATTATGGTGCTTTATTGCTCTCGTCTGATTTTACGCGATTACAATCAAAAACTGACCAATTACCCGCCCAGTTCTGGCGGAGTTGCACTTTAAACTAACCTGCGAAGCTGATCTCCTTGCTCGGGTGAATAATTTGTCCTTTCAGCGGCAGGAAGACGAACGGGATCTGTTGCGAGGTGGAGCCGCCCACGAAGGGAGCCAGGACGCATTCTGGAAGAAAAAATCGTCTTCGTTTACTATTATTGGCGAATCTAATTCAGCTTTCGAATCGCTTTCGGAATCGATTGGTGGAACTTGAGTGTAATTAATTAGAGAGCGTTTGACCAGACCAAGGGTCATCCAGGTAGATCCGTTACAATATTTCACATTCGCCTCTCACTTGGCGCAAAAAATTATTTTTAATTATTCAAAATAGCAGTTTCAGACGCGGATCTCTGGGTGAATTCCGCTTTTTCGAATAATTCGAGATTTACTAGTTGATGCGTGGCTCCCAACTGGAAACTATGGGAAAATTTATGGTTGTGGTCACAACAATTTTGTTGAATCCGCGAATAATAACTAATTGAGATAATTAACGGCCTTTTACCCTAATCTTGATTTATCGCTTAAAGTCCGGTACTTTGGGGTCAGCGTTAGCGCCACGATGGAAATCTTGTGTTGGGAAGCGAGTGAAGCGGCATTTCCAGCACCGGTCGAGTTCGTTTTAATAAATACCGTCAATGTAACGCAATATGCCCCATCAACCATATGGTGTAAAATCTCGGCGTGCCATCAATTGACCAGGACTAAACCCGCCAATGGGACGGTTTTATTTTTTTCTTGCGGTGCGGCAGATGCTACGGCCGTTATCACTTTTGGTTCGATGAACTTATTTGTTTAGCTGTACCTCTGTTATGGTTTAATAACAATTGTGTGCCCTAACAATATTTTACGAAATTCCAAAGGCGCTGCTCTAATTTGCCGTTCAGCCGGACATAATTGGAGATTTTTGAATGTGCCTTATTGTTACCGTTGCGGTTTCGCCACAATCACGCTATTTTATGGTTAAATATTTGCATAACCATTGAACGCCTTTTAAAAGCGACTTAATACGGGCCCGGCATCTCGCGCCTTCCGGCCCGTTCCGGAGCTTTCAGGAAAATAAAAGCCCCATTCACGCTCCGAAAGCTGAAAGCGCGGAATTGCGTTTTAGCCTCATCCACCAAAAAAGTTCCGCAATACGCAACACTCTTCAAACTGTCCACACATTTAGGTACTCTTCACATACTGTTATCGCCATATCCCACCCTCTATCAGGTAACGCGGGGGTGGGTTGCTTCGACACTTACTAATAAATTGGATATTGGATTTTAAAATAAAAATCTTTCAGTATTTTTAAAATAAAAATCTTGTTGCTTCGACACTTACTAATGAATTGGATATTTTTCAAAATAAAAATCTTTCGGTGTCATTTATCATTTAGCTTCTTAGCTGAGGTGTGAAATTGAGCCGACGCCCATCGCGATGATTCCGTGATCATCGGCTGGAGCCTGATGGATCATTGTTGCGGTTACACGCATCATTAAGCAATTTATTACTTTGATCGGTAATTGAAAGAAATATGTGGTTTTCTCAGAAATCGATCGCTCCTGGAGCTTTGGGCATACTTTATCATCCAATTACAAACAAGAAGCGGTTTTGCTACCTCTACAACGGTTTGACCGTAATTTGATTTAAAAAAAACAAACAGCAGATGTTGCTGAAATCCGGAAATTCTAAAGAAAGTCGATTAATATTTATGTTTGACTACGTCGTACAAATTAACAAATCATAACTATGGTAGCTAATTTCTTTGGTAATAACTTTCTTCGGATTTAGTGGGGTAATTGCCGAAATTGCGAAAATTGTTGGGTGAAAACTTGTACAAATTTCGGAGAGATCGCCAAAATTGAATAAACGGAGGAGACGCCACTTTACCGCAGTCAGAGCTTAATTCAGGTTTTGACGGATCGCAACTAATTGAGGTTGAAGTTTACTTGACACGTCCGTTGTTTATTAAAACGCCGGAATGTTAATTAATTTGTATTGCGGTTCTATAAAAACGCGCTGGAATAATTTATGCAAAGTTTTCGTTCTACGTATTCCCGATGAAGTGTGGATGGACGTTAGTGATGACCCAATGTTTACAACTATTAGGTACACACATTATGGCATGTTTTATCGATAGTGGATAAAAAATGTCTATATCTCCGTTGGTTATAAGGAAAAATTTGAGACTTTTGCCTTTCTGCATACTTCAAGTCAGACAGAATTGCTGAATTAATGAGTTAAAAGCTTTTACCGTTAGCCGAGTGTCGAACAAAAAGTTGGGTGACTGCTGCTATTTTATCTAAGCATGCAAAGCTTAACATGATTCTCGTGAAGATTGCAACTAAAACTCTGCAGCCCAATCTCTCTTGGAAGAGCGTTTTATGAGAGTCCTTGTCAACTTGACATGATCATCAGTTTAGTCTGTCTGCTCCAAGACTATTTTATATTTAAAATTTATAAAATATATATATAAAATAACACAATTTCAGTTCCTACCTTTCTAGAGTTGGTTCGTAATTTTCTTTGATTTTTTATACTATTTCGAACTACTTACATAAAAGTACTAAAACTCGTGAAATTGTTTTCAGCTTAAGTCTTTTAAATTAGGAAATTATTTTCCCTTGCGTGTGGCAGGACGTGATGGTCTTCGAAGGTTAAAATTCTCAAATTGCGAAGTGGAAAAAATCGCGACTCCTCGTTGACCCATGAGGCAACTTCATAAATCACTTGAGATGCTTATTAACAGCCGCCTCGAAGATAATTAGAAAGATACACCAGTAAAAATGGGCGTTTGTCATAATTATGCGGTAATAGATTATTAAATATTGAAAAATCGACAGGCATATGGTATCAATTTGCTTTGTCAGCAGCGGGATAACAAGGATGCGATTTTTTAAGCTGCGAGCTTAAAACCCGTCATTATCTTTGATTTATATTAAGCAGATTTATGGACTAGTAGTCTTTGACCCCCATCAACCGATTTTATCAGGTAACGCCACCTGTCTCATTTCGCAAACCTCTGCCAAAATTATTAATTTTTTCTTCCGCTCCTTTGGTTCTGGTGCGATCAAAGGTTGAACAGTGTCCTGGAACCGGCAAGAATAGACGCTAGATTTAGATCCTGCCAAAGTTACTAAAATTAATTAAAAGAAGCAATAAAAAGTAATTTGTTGCTAAAATTTTAATGTCTAGTATCTGCGTTCGATCAGTATTAATGTTTATCATCATATGTAAATTTTATTCGTAATCATTAAAATTTGGGGAAAAAAATTTCATTAAAAACTAGAAAAGTGCATTAAAAAATTCACCAATTTTTACAATATAACACGATGTTGTTGGGTATAATAAGGAGTAATAAATAATTAAATAAATAATTAGGTACGTGACGTGACTCCATAATAATCAATTTCGAAAGTGGAAGGTCCATTGCAATTACTGCGAAATTAACCAGTTTTGGCATTAAGTCGAGGAGAAATTTGTCGTTCATCCAAGTCGAGACGTGATCTATAATTGAATTTTCCGCCGTTTGATTTTTTCGCCTCACGCGCGATTTGCCCCGGAGCGAGGCGTCGACAAAGCACGCAATCTGCGAGCTTTCTGCATGTCGCGCACCCGGAACCCGGTCATGTACCAAACATAACCAATAAGTCAGCGAGCTTGCGGGAGAATTCTCACAGCGGTCTTTCATTTGCATGCAATACCCGATACCTAAGACGCATGGGGCAGTGAAGAGATTGTTGCATTCGGAGGATGCTGTGGTGGAGGCCGGTTCGTGACTAACCCGACCTGCCTCACTGTGACCTTCAGTGATGGGCCCGGAGCGTGACAACACTACCAATTGCATTGGAACGACCCTGATTCTTGCACCAATTCGAATTTCTTCAAAATTTCGGAAATGTGTGACTCTTACCACACTTTTATAGGGGAGGGTGGGAGGAAACCAATTTTTCGCAAAGGTGGATAAAGACTGAAGGCATAGAATCTTATAAGGGAGGTTAAGAATTCTTTGTAAGAATAGAACGTTATGACCAAGATTTGCAAGTAAAAGTAGAGTAGGGTCAAGAATTAAAGTGGACCTGGTGGCTATGATAGCCGCTAAGATCGTGGAGAGGAAAAGTTTCCAGATAATGGACAAAGAGGAGCAGCAGGATTTGCATGGAAAAATGCTTGAAATTGAGACAATTAGAAATTTCTTTTGTAGAATATGTTAAGAAAATGAGGAAGACAATGGAATTGAAGGAAGCACTTGGGGAATCCTTATTGTTATATTGGCGGTCGTGGCTTTCAGTCCTTGTAAGTTAACTATTATAGGTTTCAAAATGGTTTTGAAGTTCTGGTGATTAATTGAGAGGCGTTTTGAGATTTTCTTCACGTGGAGGTGAAGAAGTCAAGCAACTGGCAAGAAAATATTTATTTTCTTCCTCATCTTTGTACGGATGATAGATGTTAATTAGAGCTTTTGTAAGTACATCTTGCTGCCATTATTGAACCTGTTTGATGAATGCACTTTTCTTACCACGTGATCAACGTGAAAAAGTTTATATTTTTACTACCACGCAGATTGTCACCATTGACCATTGCGCAAGCATTTTTTGTTAGTTAACCCGTTGACCACTTCTTTGGCGCGATTAAGTAAGTTCTTTACGCGTTATCTCCAATCCATGCTAATTAGCTGCGGAGTTGGCAAAAACTTCCTGGTCATCGTGTACTATTGAACATGGGTACTGGTAATGCTCGTAATATACGCGAAAGCTGTTTGATGCAGCCTGACAGCAATGAGATGTTTAAATTCCGAATAATGCATTCCCAGTTCGAAGCGCTCATTATGATTTTCCTTTTCAACGTTCTCCCGGTTAAGAATCAAGACGATCTGTGCTGATAAGGTTGCGTTAACGTTTCGATGCCCGTTCGGATTGAATTATTGAAGCGTAGGTACCCTCACGAATTGGCACAACTGTTGTTTGCAATTACGAATTCAGGAAGGTAACTCGCTGCAACTTGTTTCGGTATTGCTCGCTGTTAGAGGCAGCAAATAACAACAACAACAACATCCATTCGATTGGCGGGGATTCCTGGGAGAGCTATTCGTCGGCAATCTGCCGACAATGTCCTGCTGCGGTTTCTTTACGAGAGAACCGTTCTCCTAATCCTAGTTGACTTTACTACGTGACGATCCTTCGGATTTCCCTAGGAAAAATCCGAAGTTTATTCGCGATTGCTCGCAGGTTTATTGGAAACATCGACACGGCTACAGCACAGTTACAATGGATTTATCTCCTAGGCACGGCGATAATCTTTGATTGTTTCAACACGACCGTGAATCTTCGGGGTTTTATTTGCCGATGGTCGTGGAAAATGTAGGTAACTGTGCCTTATCGGTCTCCTGTCTCAATATTCTTGAATGATTGAGATGCAAAAGACACTAATGTGGAAAGGATTAATCACTTTTCTGCCCCTACCGAAATTTGGACCTGTTTCGAGCAACTTTATTTTCGGCGATACTACTCACTGCGCCACGGAGTCCACCTAACCCCTCTGTGTTAAATTTTGGGTCGTATTTAACAGTCTACCAAATTTACCTAATATTTTCAAACAAAAAAATACTTTTATTTCCCAAAAATAATAATTGCTCACCAAAATTAAGAAAATACATAATCTTAAAGCGACAACCAAATATTGACATAATGCTGGCCTCTTATATATTTTGTTCGCCAAAATAACTTTTGTTGACCATAATGCTAAATGTTCACCAAATTTTATTCCGCATTTAATTCTAACATAATACCCAGATATTTAATTTTCGACACTGTCTTATATTATTTAGCAGTTAAAAATACTATTTGTTGATCAAAAATACACAAGCAATAAAATGTTGTGCAAATGGTAAATAATTTTATGCAAAATTATAGATGTAGATGTGCTAGGGCAAGGAAAATAAGAGTAAAAATAGAAGTGGTTTTGCACAAAAAAAGATATTGATTTCCGTAATATATAAATGCTCTGCTGTAATTGGCTTGCATTATGTAAAACGTAAAACTTCTTTTAGTGGTAATTTCTATCCGTGATTTAAAAAAAAAATTACAGGGCCCTGAACTGACCTTGTACAAAACTTTTTTCTCGTGCTTCTTGTCTGGAGGCGCAAGCGGCAAGGAGAGATGCGCGAGCATATTTCATTTTTGGAGTAATAGAATAATTATTTGACGCACAAATAGTTTTTTTGAGATACATTAAATATAAATGGATAACGCGAATATTTATTATGTACAGCACGGACGCATAACTTGAGCGTTCTAAATTTGGTGAACATTTAGTAAAATTGATAGACATATAGAATTTAAAATGTAAGCAATGGTAAAACAATACGGCGCATAGTTATTTTAGTGGTGATGTTCTCATTTTCTGATGTATAATAATTTGGGTTTCATTTAGATTTTTTGATGCTCATTAAATTTTCTGGTGGACAGTGCAAGGAATGCATAGTTTAATTTGGTGTACATTATATTAGTTCCTTTAAATTTTCATCCCTTCGATATTTGGAAATATTGCCATTGAGAGCCAGCAACAGTCAATGCTATTATATCTAAGTGCAGACTTATTATTATTCCTGATCCGGTTATTACGAGAGAGAGAGTGTCTCAACCGGGCCACCCATTATAATAACGGAAGTGGAAAGAGCAATCAAAACAGCTAAAAATAGAAAAGCGACAGGCCCTGATGCAATACCAACAGAAGTAATGAAACTCTTACAAGAGGGCGGACTGCGTGTTCTTACGTCACTGTTTAATTCCATCTATGATACGGGCGAAATTCCATCAGACTGGTTAAAATCGACTTTTGTGACAATACCAAAGAAACTGAAAGCAAAAGAGTGTAGCGACCATCGTACAATAAGTCTGATGAGTCACGTATTGAAGATTTTCTTACGAATAATACACCAGAGAATTTATCGAAAAATAGAGGAACACATAGGGGACACACAGTTCGGTTTTCGAAATGGCTTGGGAACTAGAGAAGCCCTATTCAGCATGCAGGTCCTGGTGCAGAGGTGCAGAGATGTCAATCGTGATGTGTTCTTGTGTTTCATTGATTTTGAAAAGGCTTTCGACAGGGTGCAGCATGGCAGAATGATGGAGGTGCTGAAATCTACTGGTCTTGATGATAAAGACCTCCGGATTATTGCAAATCTATACTGGCAACAAACAGCGAATGTCAGAGTAGAAGACAAACTCACCGATAATGTTGCAATAGAAAGAGGTGTGAGGCAAGGCTGCATCTTGTCGCCACTTATATTCAATATATACTCGGAAAAGGCATTCAGTGAGGCACTGGAGGATGTGGAGGCGGGCATCACTATAAATGGTACTCCCATAAATAATCTGCGCTATGCCGATGATACAGTTCTCATGGCGGCGAGCCTTCGCGAACTGCAGGAACTGGTGGATCGAGTTTCTCATGTGTGTGCGCAATATGATTTAAAACTGAACATCAAAAAGACCAAATACATGATCATCAGCAAACAACCGATGACTGACCATGGTATTCAGATAGGTGGTATACATCTTGAATATGCCAAAAAATTCAAATATTTGGGATGCACTATAGAGGATGATTGGGACCACTCGCTGGAGATACTATGCCGCATCGAACAAGCTAGAGCTACCTTTATCCGCTTAGGAAAGATCTTGCGAGGAAACAACCTATCCCTGAAACTGCGTATGAGGATAGTAAGATGCTATGTGTTTTCCGTTTTGTTGTATGGTGTGGAAGCTTGGACGCTAACCGAGGCTACTACCAAAAAACTCGAAGCGTTCGAAATATGGTGCTACCGTCGCATGCTTCGTATTAGCTGGGTACACAGGATCACAAATGATGCCGTGATGGATCGGATGAAAAAGACGAAAGAAATTCTTCGAACCATCAAAACACGGAAGCTGGGGTATTTCGCACATGTGATGAGGCATCCGGATAAATATAATACGCTCCACCTTATCATCCAGGGGAAAATCCAGGGGAAACGTAGCGTCGGCCGTCGGAGAAATTCGTGGCTGAAGAATCTGAGGCAGTGGTTTGGCCAAACATCGGAATCGCTCTTCAGAGCCGCTGCCAACAAGGTGTTGATAGCAATCATGATCGCCAACATTCGCTGAGCGGATACGGCACATTAAGAAGAAGGTTATTACGATGATAAGAGTTAGCCGCAACCTGACAAGTTTATTTCAATTCAATTCGATTTGCGATTGTAAGTGATGTCACTGGCTGTAGTTTCATGGGAAAAAGGAGAAAAAATCACCGTGTTAAAATGGAACTCGTTTATCAAGCCAATTTAATTAGTAACTACCTACATGGACTTCTTACTGGAAGAATCTTCTGTTGTTATACCATCATTCGTTTTCTTTCACTCAGGATTGATTCCTTGAAAATCATCGTGAGAATAAATTTGCGTGGTGAATTGAAGACAAGAGATCTCAGTCTTCACCATCTGAACGGTAATCAAAACCGAAATAATTTGCAGGCGGCATTTAAAAATCTCTTCCTTCCAAAGCAGCGGCCTGCATCTTGAAGGTCGAAGCAATTTCGGAGTAACGCAACGAATAATGATCGTAAAGCTTAGATCGTGAGTACACATAATTGCATTTTGATGCCACTTAGTATTACTCTCCATGTACCTACTACCTCAAATTCCATAGACCGCCAAAGCTTCCATACGTAACTGTACCACCATTGAAGGCAACACGTGGAGATCAGCGACTTCTATTTATTACACCAACTAGTAAAAGATTTCCGTAAGAACGCGTTAAGTGTTCATTAATAAAACATGCCGCATGTATCGGCAAAGAATTTAATTTCTTTTCCATCCATATCCAAATAAAGCGTCGATCCGATTTTTCCCGGGAATAACTTTCTATGAGCACACAAACAGGGGGCCGAGAAAGTCCATCGCCAATATTTAACATAATTTACGTGCCACTTTCGAGTGAAATTACCAAGTCTGGGAAGCCGCCAAACTTCGCTTGATCGCCGCTAATAACGCGATTCGACGTCCTCGTGATTTTCCACTCGATCAACCGGAGTTGCGACGGCGTCCGGAACCGAGAGACGGCGGCGTCCCGGACAATGCCGGAGACGACCACTGAACCGTGTTTTTATTTCGTTAGAATCTTTCAAGTTGCAGTGCGTGACATGAGGCCGTAATCGGCATTGATGAATCGGAGACGACAAGAATGGCCATTTTTAGAAGTTGCTAGATCGATTGAGATTGTGGTTAAAAGGATTCGGGGAACTATTGACGACGCTGATGCCCGGTAAATGGCTGAAATATTTAATATTGACTGAGGATAATCCACATCGAAATCTCCTTTCCTGTCGCATCTACCGTGCATAACTCATTATGCCATTGCGACGTTAATTGTTACGTCTCACCGAAACGTCAACATTATTCTAAGGCTTTGCAACGGTTAAACGATTTTTTCTGGAAATGCTGGAGGTGGGACGAAAATATTTTTCTTCGTTCTGCCTGCAAATTGGGAATGATAAGTTCCAGCGGCGGCAGGAGTTGTCAAGATCGGAATCTGCGGCATGTTTGAGTGATGTTATAGATTCGAAATGGTCTAATTCTAGTTATCCCAGCTAAACGTGCCTCAATGCGAAGCCACTAACGCTCCAATTAGAATTGAAAGATTCAGTCACAATTTCTCCTGAAGTGAACAAATTTGAAAAATAGTTTTCACTGCAAATTTGCATCTCTCGAACAGAGAATGCTTCTAATACATAAATATTACGTGAAATATCCTTAACTGGTTTCGATAACAGTAAAAAACATTTAAATAACTTTTTCAATAGTGCACTGACCACGGGAGCGAGCGAGGAATGCGCGTTTGTCTTATTGCGAGTGGCTGTAACTGCTAATTATAAATCTAATTCAATTAATTTCAAACAAATCTACAAGGGTATTAAAAATAATTACCCGCCATTACGAGATTTGTTGTTAATCTCGGATTTCTTTGGCTGGTCATGCTTGCATAATGCAGTAATTATTAGTCCCGGTTCAATAGAACTGCAAATTTTGAAACCGTTTTCAGCGGTCCTCCCGAAATTTGCCACACTAAGCTCGTTAAGTCCGCAACGTTAATTACATCATATTCGTATATAAATTGCTGATATTTAAAGAGCGAAGCATAACGTATATTACTGTTTAAAAAATTAACCGTTAATTCGTGGTAATTAATTGCCTGGACTCACTGCAATTACCTAAATTTACTTGCGTATTACGGCAATCCCCAGCTCGATTACTCCGAAATAATCCTGCAGTAATCTCCGAGTACCTACTTACTTGCAGAATTTCGTGGGCGTAAAACAAAACTTGGAGCAATAAAACTGTTTCTTTCCGTCTGCATTATTGTCACTTACTTAGCTTAAGTAGTTCACGTAGTGTCAGATAAAAATTTAATGATCGTCATCAGGGTTTTGCTTCGAGACCCCCCAAGACGGTCCAGTCGTATTTTCCTCTTCCTCTGTTGTTTCTTTACCGCAAATAAGCGAGATCTATTCTTGTAAACACGAGCTTCTCTAGAATTTACGACAAGGTGTTAAATCAAAAATATTACGTGTTATTGTACTTGAGGTAATTAATTAATAATTGATGTTGGTATGAGCATTCCAAACATTGACAATAAATTCGTAGAATTAGACAGGCGAAAACGCTTCCTGCTGCTGATTACTTCTCGATTTAAAAGTTTTTTAATTCAAAGGACCGCGCAACTTAAAACCGTTTTGGTTTCGCTGTTACAGAAATTGAAACGTTAGTGTTAGTGTTACACTTGACTTGTGCGTTTTTATAGCGAAGTCAAGTGGCTATAACAATTAATGCAAACTTTAGTACGAACATTACGAGGAATCTCTGCAATTACCGGTAAATGAACAAGCGTTAGTTATACAGATAAACTTTTTTTTTGGCACTTGGTAGTCTTGGTTTTTTACCCCCAGCCAGCTTAACAACAATTTGGTTGCAAATTAACTTGCAGTTAATCTGAACGGTCCTATGTCTTAGTCTTCCTGGGACATTGATGATGATACTTTTCTTCGACACCGCAGCCAAAAGTGGAAGAAGATAAAGCAATTACCGAATATTAATAATTTTTAGCCTAAAGTTTTTTTCTGTAGGTGTCGCAAAAATTGTTTGCTTGTCGCATAAAATTTGTATGAATTTTAATTTTTCGGCTCTGCGGAGGTGATAAAAAAAACTCTTTCGTCTTTGTCAGCAACAGAGACAAGATGCTCGTTTTTCGTCTTAACGTTTGTGGATGAGGAGAGTTGAATTCAAATAAATAATAATCAGCCATGAAAGCTGAGAATTCTGTTGCCGGGTCACGCTTCCGTTATTTGTTTTTTTTTAAATTAGAAATGTTTACCTGCGAATTTGTATGTAATTCGAGTTTGGCAAAAAACTGACTGCTTACCCAGGTTACGGCAATTTATTGCAATAATTACACGCTATACAACAAGGCTTTAAGTTACACCTACGTTCTTGGTAGTAATCTCAAATCAACCGACACGCAGTGAGTAAAAATTCCATAAAGATAGTTTTTATCTTCAACCGAGTAAATTGCTAATGTAGTTAGTTAGCCATCACATAACCTGTAAGCTCGAGACCCAACCATTAGGAGGATTTTTGTTAAAACCGCCGCGATGCTCAGAAAACAAACCAAAATATAGTTCAAAACAATGTAAATGTTTAGAAGTTCATAATTAGAAGTTCTGCTGAGAATAATTAGAAACTTAATAACTTTTTTCAGGAATTTTAAAATCTTAAGAATGATGCAGTAAACTAAGATTCCGTAACAAAGTGCTTGAAGTAATCTGTAGTTACTTTCAAGGACGACACAATTAATGAAGCAAAAGATAAGAATGTAAATTGAAATTGTGTTAAAATCGGGGACGATATCGAGCTTGAGTTGAACCATCGCAAATGGTGGAGGCGCCGGGGGAATCGATACCTTTAACTCACATTTTAAAAGCAATACAATGTAATGTGAGGATCCACCATAAGACCAACAAAATGACGACCAACAAATATTCACGTTGATATTATAGAGCTTGGGTGGTTTTTTGTAGATAAAAAATTAATTTTTTTTATTATAATTTGTTACTCAGGGGGTCGCTTAAGTAATATTTCAGAAGGTAAAATTGCGTAAAAATAAACATTTGTATGGAGATTATGTTTTATTAGCCTTTAAACTGAATTAAATAATTAGGTGATAGAACTTTACATCATTCTGAACCAATTTAGAATTTTTTTTAGGGGTTTGCTAACTTTATTTCTTAATTTCTTATGAATTTTCATATAATGATCTTCACCCGGTTGCTGCACCATTTGGATGTAGGTATTCTAGAATTTACAGAAATTGCTTAATTTTTTTTAGCAGAACACAATAAAGAAAGTTCAATTTTTTTAAATAAATTAAAATATTTGTACACCTTACTTTTATCAAATTTTCTGTGTGCCACCTAAACAGACAAATAAAGCTCCACGTCATCCATCATTCGGAATCCATAAATTTAAAGTTCCACAACAAACCTCCTCTTTCACGAGGAAGTAATAAATGCGCAACTTAATAATTCATAACTTATCGTTCATTCCGCACGAGGCTCACCCAGATACCAACGCGGGGATGCTGACAGTTTCCTCGACTTAATTAGTATCGCAAACATGATCTCGAATACTTGTTCAATTACGTAAACGCATAATAGGCGTCAGAGGAATCCCGATTTTGTTTTTTCCCCTTTTCTTCGATCGCCCAATGAATCTTGCAGGAGGAAATATTTTCGCTACCTGCTTCACAGTTCATAGACCACCGAGCATTTCCGGTGCACAATCCTACCTGATGCTATTAATGCGCATAACTTCATTTAACAGCTACACCACAAAAGGAAATTCGCAGAAACAATAATGGCTAATGATACGTCGCATCAATGCACGTATGAGGCTTTTCTTCATCGAGACGATGGCACGCATTAAAGAAGATTTCGACGATTTGCGGGTTCGTTAGACGTTTATTGATTCGCTCGAAGCAGGGATGTTGTTGATTATAGAACGGCTTGAATTCACTTCTCCGGAACAATTTCGTTAAAGTATCGCCATTAAGCGGATATGCTCTCGGCGCATTCTTCTCTCGCATCTTTCGCATTTTCGTCAAAGAAATCGTCGAGTTAAATGAAACGTAATTAGCGCTCATTCTTGTTGCATTTTAATGCAAGCAACTGAATCCGAGCAATTCGCCAACATTCACGCTCGAGATTATGGTTTAATTACTCATTTATCGCTTCAAGTCTCAAAAAAATGGAACAAAAACGGATTTTGCGGTTGTTCGCCGGCTTCGCTGATTAAAGAAAAATTTAAAAACAGACGAAAGGGGAGCTTACCGTGGATGTCGTCGACGCAAATCCCGAGATCTTCCCTGAACGCAGGCAGGTGAGAGTGGCATTGGCAGTTGCAGAGGTCGCCTCCAGGTTTGGCCTGAGCTGTTCCGCTGCTCAGCCCTACACATGTTTCCGATTTGCATCCGCCAGCTATTTCTCCTGAAAAAGCCAATAAAACTAGAATTAACGTGAAGAGGCCAGAAGTGGGAATAAAACTGGAAATGACGATAACGTTATTAAGGCGTGCTCGAGAGTTGCGAAAATATTAACGCGATTTGGCGTGTTAACACGTGGTAACGATGCTCTAAATCTCGACCAATTTAATTGAGGAAGTCCTTAACGATGTTTTGATGTCTCAATGCACGGATGCAATGGAAAAATGATCGAGATATTATCGGGGAATCCTGGATGTAAATCGATAATAGTCGCATAAATTGAGCAGCTACCTGACTTGAGCATTAAGAGGACGCTGAGGCTAGATGGGCGATAAGCCTAATAAGTATTTACATGTACGTCCATGCGTGCCGAGTTCACGTAAATTCAGATCCACATCGGCGTTAATTGAAATATTGTGTAAGATACCTTCGGAGTTGAAGAGGTCGCCGGTGTTCTGTCGGGTGATGTGCAAGCTGACGTCTCTAGTACCTCCCAGAGCATTCACCAGCCATGGCAGTAGCAGGAACAAGTAGGCTACCTCCATCGATAATCCGAGACCAGAATCATTTTATCTGGAAACAAAATAACGTTAATTATCGCAATAACATTGTTTAACGATGGCGAGTAACCGCTGTCGGGTTAACAGGTTCTTCTTCAACGACCGTTTGGCGATGACCACGGTAATTACTCTAACGAGAATCTTCTCCCAATATAGCACGATTCTTTTTCCTTCAACTTGGAAATTGCCAACTGATCGCGTAAGCCGGATCTTCCAACAAAATTGGATTGTCGTGATGCCAGAACTAACGCTGTTAACACTACACGAAATGAAGCATAGCAGTGGATCGTGATGAAGTAATTTTCGCAAAAAGAATACATCATAATAGTGTCTTGTGTCGATGAAATAATTTTAGCAAAAAAACTTACATCATTCCTAAATTATTGCAGGTATAAATAAAACGTCTTATGTCTGCTTCGAAATATTTTTTAAGTTTTTTGTTGGTTTATGGATGCGGAGATAAATAAAGTGTGAGATTGCTTGGGTCTAGGAACTGACAGTGCTGGTGCAAGTAGACGGCGAAATTTTTGTAATTAGACGTAGATAAATTTAACAACACTTTCTAATTTGATTCCGGCATTGGATAACTAACAAAATCAATTGTTTTGTTCATTCAGTAGGTGGCTTCCCAGAAATTAATCTGATTTTCTTATTGTCTTTCGCGAAGTCAGTCAATGTAACAATTCTATCCAAATTTCTTAAGTAGGTTCATTTCTAATTACCCTCGAAGCCAGATTGAAGAATTCAAAAAACAACTTTGGATGATTGAACTTGTCTAAAAAGTTTTCAATTGAAACATTCGAACGGTCATATCTTAAAAAGTACGACTTGTACAGGAAAACTACGGTCAGATTCGTGATAATCGGTTCGAAATCTATAAGATTAAGTCATAAAATCGATGTAAAAAATTTCAATATTTTTGACTTTTTTTTCTACCTCAATCGATAGAAATTCGAAAAATTCCTAAAATCGACATCGTTGCACCTAAAGGTTGGAAATAAACGTTTTCTGATGTAATCGGCTTCTCTGAATTCAAATCCGTAATCAATTCGACGCTGGAATAAATAGATTTCTTATAAAATTAGAAAAACTACAAAGTTTCGACTTTTTATAATATTCAAACTCTTGAAACTTTTGAACGGGCAGACTTACATCAAATCCAAATACATCAAATTTCTCCATTTAACAAAAGCTATCAAATGCTATACGAACAAAAATTGTAAGTCTAATAATAAAGAAGTTGAAATTTGCAATTTAGGTCGATTTTGACTAAAATTTTGAATTGAAACATTCGAACGATCATATCTTAAAAAGTACGACTTGTACAGGGAAACTACGGTCAGATTCGTGTTAAGCGGTTCAAAATCTATAAGATTAAGTCATAAAATCGATGTAAAAAATTTCAATATTTTTGACATTTTTTTTCTACCCCAATCGATAGAAATTCGAAAAATTCTTAAAATCAAATTTTTTTAAAATTCTTTGGTACTCAAGCAAAATTTTTTATTGAAACATTCGAACGGTCATATTATCTTAAAAAGTACGACTTGTACATATTGTGGAGACAAGGAACGGCGCAAGGAACGTCACTCGATAATGCTGTTACGTACGAAGGGTACGAAGGGTAGGAAGAATTATGGTGTACACCATCCAGGAATTACAAGAATTTTGGGGATTTAAATTTTCCTGCTGCAAAACTACTGGCCTCTGCTCATGCGCAGAGGCATGCGCAGAGGTGTAAAGTCGGTTGTTATTAAAAAATCTTCGTTATGCTGGCTCTTGGGAGAAACAAAAACAGATTGACTACGAAGATTCATTAATAACACCAAAGCATCGCAGAAGAAGTTACAGTGTAAGTCATGCTCGAAGTCATATAAGTACAAGGGTAAGGTAAAATGCACCAAAAATTACAAATCAAGTCGGAGCGCTAAAAATAAAAAATCATTAAAAAATGAAACGTCAGATGATTCTGAATCATCAGAAGCTGATTGATACCTATGTTACATATGCCGATAGTACGGACACTGAGACATTTTCTAATTATGTAGATAACGAAGTACCAAGTTACTCGTCGGACAATGTTGAGGATGGGGTAAATCATGTACTCAGTGGGACACCTTTAAAAAAGAAGTTGAAACGCAAAGTACCGAAATTGAGACCAAAAGAGTAGTTATTGACTGCAAGAAATTTTATGCAGTTTACTACTAAGAATGGTGGTATCTTGGCAAAATTGTGGAAATTATTGACGGGGAGGCGACCGGTGAAATTTTCAAAATTAAGTTCTTACAGAAGGATAGGAAGCAGAATAGAAGGTTTGCGTGACCAAAAATTAAACGGGACATTGCAATTGTTGAACGTCAGTATATATTCTATGGCCCAATTAAATTTGCAACGGACGTCGAACCATTTGAGTTGGATGATGATACGTTCGAGAAAATTTCCAAAACGTATGAACACATGAAAATGAATGAAAATTGAGATAAATTGTATTTAATTTTTGCTTCAATACTCAAATTTTTGTTTTTTAATTTTTGTTCTCCGAATATTGTTCTTAATTTGCTCTTGGGTATAAATAAATTACCTTAGATAATCGTAAAACGCATTTAATTTTTGTTACTGACAAAATGTGACAAATTCCTAATAATTCCCCTACATGAATTATGGGAATTAATAAGGCATTATCAAGAATTCTGGAGGAGTTATGGAAGATGTGGAGAAATTCCGAGGGTTTTCAAGAGTTCTGGGGATTTATTACAAAATAAGGAAATTATTGATGAATTGTGGGGATTATTTTTATGAAAAGGAATTATGGTGTACAATTTGAGGCCAGCAGTTTACCTCTCGGTTACGTATTAGTTTCGTAAAAAATGGTAATTACTTTTTTGTATTTTACCGATAAGGATTTACGATAATAATATTAGTTAGTTCGATCACCGCTCTAGGACAGCGCATTACAAATAATGGATTATTATTACGTACTTGTGCGCCTTTAGTAACCCAGGGTACCACAAATACCTAAGAATAAATAAAAAGCAAACAGTCTCCTTGTTTTCTTAAATAATAACTTACAGAAAGTTGAAGTTAAACGCGACCACGAAATCGAGATGGTGTCTGTAACTTTTAATCCTAAATCTGCATTGTAAAAAGGTTTCTTTCTTTTCATCTACGTTGTTCACTAACTAATCTTTTGCATCAATAGACTCAACAACAAATAGGTGTATCTCCCAATTCAATCGCCATCTAATTCAAGATGTGGTTTTATTGTGCGACTGTAAACAAAACGCTTTCGCTACAGCTTTGAGGATGATGTTATCGGGCTTAATTTTAGTTTCATTCATGTTGTTAACAATGGATAATCATCAAATTATTGAAAAATCTCTATTGGTTTAATTTGGACCTAGACAATGGTAATATTTTTGTTAGCTTGAACTATCTAACCATTGGGGTGCTATATTGGTCGCCAGAAGCGCGATGGGACGTTTGGAAGGTAAAAAATGGTGGAAGCAAATCCCTGTTGGGCAATTATCAAAGAACTCGGTGCGTCAGGTGGCAATCACTGCTGGCAAGCAACATTCTGTCGACTCCTTTTATGATCGCGGCATATGGCCAGAAACGGACTCCTCGGCGATTTATTGAAGTGTCTGTAGGTCTCAGTGGGCTTCCATCAATAGGGCCGGTTCCGTCCGAGAAATAAATCTCGCAGAATAACCGTTAATAAGCCGATGAAATATCGTACCTATGCCTACCTGTTTTTGTAAACATTCTGTATTTGCCATATGCCGGAACATCTCGCGGCTACAAACATTGCGCTTTACCCATGTTACGTCTGGTGCGATTGTTCGATCGCATTCAATGCAAACGAAAGTGTTACCGGCAAGTTTTCTTGTGAAGAACATTGTCGCGTACCGCCGTAAAAGTGAATTCTTCCTCGCTGAACTCGAACAATATAAAATAGGAAAGCGGTCCAAACACTCCGATCTTGCTCTAATTAAACGCGCACCTGTTAATTAACCAATTAATGGACGCGATGCGCTCGAGGAGCACTTTCTTCGTTGCTGCGGCGAGAACGACCAGAGAAGATTGAACTATCCGGGGATCGTTACGTCGCGATTCATTGGAGAATTTGTTTTTATCCAAACCCGCTATTAACCTGTCAACGAGCTTTTATGTCGCCATTTACAATACATCGGGATTTGCCCGGATTTATTGCCGTCGTTTAGCCGCAAAGACAGCGTTTAGTGCCGTTTGATCATGACTGTGAGAACGTCAAATGCCATCACCAATATTTGCGACAACTCCGGCGTTATTACAATTTTTTCTCCAACCCATTTACCAATACTGTTAATACCCATTACCGTTGATGGTGTTGGCGATTTTTACCTTTGGTTCGAGTCCGAGGACGGGACTTGAGGGTGACTGACTCCGAAGTCGAAGCGCCAGATGGTAAACGGCAACAGGGACCAGGAGGCCGGTAGCGCGGAGCCGATGGGCCGCTATTTTAATTCGATCTACCACAAATCATTTGAAATACGTTAAAGGTGCGGTATTAGGCACGAATTTGGGCCGGAAAATTGCGGCCGATTTAATTGGAGCGTTAATTGGGCAAGCAAGCAGGACGAACTATTTGACAAGTTCGTAAATTAACCGCTACTCACTTTTGCGCAAGTTGTAAGACTTAATTACAGCGAGGACCTTACTCGACTTAGTCGCCAAATATTTGCCAACTATGCCCACAATCGCCCACTTCACCTCTTGTAATGGACGTTTCGAGAATTTATAAAAATATTTATTTTTAAGCATGCGGAAATTATTTAGTACTGAAAACCTGAGGAGGCTGCAATCATTCATTTATGTACCTAATAAAAAATAAAATTAAGTGTCGTGCGTGTCCACTGTAAACCGCCCGCAACCCAAAGCAAATATGTCACGAGAGGCCGGCAATTACAATAAATGATTAGTTTTTATGTTAAAGATAACATAGTTAAAGCTCTTGGCACATATTTAGCATATTAGTAAATAAGGAAAATAAATAAAGGCATAACATGAAATTATTCAGTTACCGGAAAAAATCTTCGAAATAAGTACCTACTAGGTACTAACTTGAGCGTTAAAAACGTTAAATTAAATTAAAAGGAAATGATAACGAAAATAAGAGGAAACAAAATGGGTAGCATTGCCAAAGCTGCACAAGAGAAGCTGAAAGTGTGAAAAGACTAAATAATAACATAAGCTTTGCAAACATTGACAATAACAAAGGCAATCGAAAACAGCCAAAAAGGAAAATATTCAAACTAACTAAAGAATAGGCGTTTTCTTATGTAATCGGCTTTCCTGAATTCAAATCCGTAATCAATTCGACGCTAGAATAAATAGATTTCTTATAAAATTAGAAAAACCTCTAAGTATCGATTTTTTATAATATTCAAACTCTTGTAACTTTTGAACGGGCAGACTTACATCAAATTCAAAAATATCAAATTTCTCCATTTCACATAAGCTATTGAATGCTATATGAACAAAAATCGTAAGTTTAATAATAAAGAAGTTGAAATTTGCAATTTAGGTCGATTTTGACTAAAATTTTGAATTGAAACATTCGAACAGTCATATCTTAAAAAGTACGACTTGTACAGAGAAACTACGGTCAGATTCGTGTTAAGCGGTTCAAAATCTATAAGATTAAGTTATAAAATCGATGTAAAAAATTTCAATATTTTCGACATTTTTTTTCTACCCCAATCGATAGAAATTCGAAAAATTCCTAAAATCAACATCGTTGCACTTAAAGACTGGAAATAAGCGTTTTCTTATGTAATCGACTTTCCTGAATTCAAATCCGTAATCAATTCGACGCTAGAATAAATAGATTTCTTATAAAATTAGAAAAACCACTAAGTATCGATTTTTTATAATATTCAAACTCTTGTAACTTTTGAACGGGCAGACTTACATCAAATTCAAAAACATCAAATTTCTTCATTTCACATAAGCTATTGAATGCTATATGAACAAAAATCGTAAGTCTAATAATAAAGAAGTTGAAATTTGCAATTTAGGTCGATTTTGACTAAAATTTTGAATTGAAACATTCGAACAGTCATATCTTAAAAAGTACGACTTGTACAGAGAAACTACGGTCAGATTCGTGTTAAGCGGTTCAAAATCTATAAGATTAAGTTATAAAATCGATGTAAAAAATTTCAATATTTTCGACATTTTTTTTCTACCCCAATAGATAGAAATTCGAAAAATTCCTAAAATCAAATTTTTTTTAAAATTCTTCGGTACTCAAGCAAATTTTTGTGAATATAGGGCACTCGTTGCAAATCTAAACCAAGTTTCTCTTTCCTATTATAAACGCTTCTACTTATAGGCGGCACTTGATAAAATCACGGTTACATCATACCAACTAATCTAGCTGAGAATTTTCAGAATGCAACTTTGCTGCCATTGTAACCCTATTTCCCACGTGCCCAGATCTCGGGCGTGAAAGTAACCAAATTTGCCGTGGTCCAAGACAGGAAGTCGCCTTTGTTTTCCGGGGCTAAGTTATGGTCGCAAACTTTTCCTCTTTTTTATTAATATTCGTGTCAACGATCACTCTATAATTTCCGATTGAAGACAAAGCGTAACTGTAATTTTTCTATCGTATGGTGCATTATTGAGAAGATTGTTAGCATAATTGTGTAAAGACGGGTAGATGTGTCGATAATTATGGGATATGCCCATTGAGGTAGACGAATGCGCGCCGCAACAACTGAACTCGCCAAGAAAGTGCATTATTATATTATTGATCACGCAAGACTAATTACGCACATACCATCACCTGTTACACAATGGTCGGCGTTGATTCGAGTTGGAAAAACGAGGTTTCCCTGAGAGAAACCGCTGTTATCACCTCTTTGCAGTCGAGTCCACCCACGTTATTCCGCGCGAGCACCACGACCCCAGGGAATTGAAGATAAAGTCCTGTTAGAAGCGGCGTTTAATTGCTTAATTTAATGACACAATATGGACTTTTATCTAGCGTTTAATTATTGGGTTTATTATCTTAAGTAGTTTTAGAACCTAGTCACATCGAGGTTGAAAGCTTGCGGATACCTGTTATTAACGAGCAGTTGATGTTTTTGGGGACGTGCCATTCAGACAACTTAATTTCGGAACGGGCCTCGCATCATCGCAGACGGATTCGAATACCATCTGGTACATACCGTGCGTGTTGGATATGGTGATGAACCGGCCCATTTCAAACACTTGCCTCGGTTTTACTACGTGCGCCATAATGGGCTCCGTTAGTTCTCACACATGTCTGACAATGCTATTGATAATCGATTAACTTCATTGAGTGCATAATTTAGACACGGTCATTTGAGCTGAATTGGCTTTTTAGTAATGGACGTTAACAGTTCCCCGGATCTATCTTGTTTGCTCGAAAAAACTCGTTTTAAGGTATTTTTGAAATATTTGCACCAACCGGATCCAAAAATGTCCCCAACACTGATATGGATCATTAATTGTTGCATTAGTTTGATCGTTAACGTTTATTTGACACTCAAACCTCAAATTAAGCACTGGAACACCTATCGTGAGCCACATAATATAGAACTTTAAAAGTTCCGGAAACGTTCAGAGATCGAAAAATAATCATTAACTCAAACAAATTATATACGAGGTCTATCGAAAAACTCTTTAAAACTTATCGCAAAATTTTTTTACTTGCTATTTCTGCCAAGTCATTAGTCGAGACCGGAGGCAATAGCTTTATCTAATCACAAAATTCTTAAGCTTTATCTACTTGCATCATGACTGAGCCTTGAGTCTTTGGGCAACATGGTTATGTTAAATACTTGACCTTCCAGAATTCACTTCAAAAGAGTTCTTGAGAAAACTTTTAATAGAAGTTTTATAATACATACATAGATGCATCAATTATTATAAATAGACAAACAGCGGTTGATTTTAAGTTCAAGTTATTTTCAAAATACTTATTTTCGGGTTTGAAACAAAAAACCTCAAAATTTCGTTTGAGGACCAATATTAGGTAGCTTTTTAATATTATGGTTATTCTTGTCTCAATTTCTTGATTGTTAAGTCCACTTGGAAACTCACTACAGTCCTGCCTCTCTGCTCTATTTACTATTATTTTAGACAAAAAATAATATGTGAAAGAATGGAGAAGCCTGGACAAAATGAGACTATGAGAATACTAGTTTGATCACATCAACTTTGTATTCTGCGATATTTATCTTATTAATAACTTTTGTTATTAATTTAACAATTTAATTAATAACTTTCGTTACTAATTTGTACCACAATAATTATTACTGTAAATATCTGCGATATGATCCCACTTCTGCAGCAGAATTATTGATATGTCATATTTAAAATAAAAAAGTATTAAATACGCGTTAGTATCACGTTACCTCAAAAGCTCATATAATTGAGTTGAGTGCCCACTTATCGCAAATCAACTTTATGGCGCTAAATATTTTTGTGCGATAAATTAAATTATTTCAATAATAATAATTTATTAAAACCCATTTACCTACTTAATTATTTTTACCTTCCATTACAATTAAATTTTTGTGATTTAAATTTGGTAACAAATCCAAAACGTTGCGTCAAAGAGGCGCAACTTCTATTTTTAGTTTTCTGATATTTTTTGGTTTGTTAAAATTTTTAACGGTTTAAAACTTGGTGCTTTACTTACATGTCCGAATTTGTGGATTGTGGAACAAGCCAGTGGTGTGCGGCAAGCAACAGTTCAAAATCATGAAACAAGTTGACACTGTCACAACTAAATTTCAAACCGACGCAACAATCCACAGTTCGAATACGCGTGTGGCATGTTGGCGGGAGTTGTAAAAATCCAAGAAAGCTCACGTGGCCTCCGTCCGGAAGCAAGGTAAGCTCTGTAGCACGACCGGCGCTACTGGAGTGAATGCAGGAACTAGACTGCGTGAGGTACTTGCACAAGCAACGGTACACTTTCATTCATTTTCTCAAGTGCTTTGGTGCTAAAGTGGTGGGTGCTTTTAGGCTTTATTAAAACAATAGTTTACCCATAAATTATTCTTTGGTTCCCTGTTTCGCCAACCTGCGAAGCAAACCAAAATTGTGGAAGAGAAGTCTTGGCGACTGATAAGCGAATTTTTTCCAAACATTCCGGATTTTCTTTTTGCCAATTTTCTAATAATTGTGACCCCATTGGAATTTTGATGAGGTTTTATGATTCGTTAGAGCATTATTTTACAAAGAAAAAATGGGGGTAACACAACAAATTTTTTTTTTCTTTAAAATAAGTTGGTTATTTTTTTTTCACTTGGATGATATCTTAAGTTCTTATCAAACGCATTTTAATAAATTTGTCTATAAACTCGCCTACGACAAGTATAATCGCGTCGTTAAACTGTCAGTTTATCGGTTATGCGTTATCAAAACCATGGGATGCTCGCCTCGGGTGATGTCAATATTTTTTCTTTTTTTGCCCAGAAACCGATTTAATTAAAATTGCTTGAGGGTCAACATGGTGCGACTAGACTTAAAAAAAATATCGAACAGCTGCTTTTGTCGATCTTAATTGTAACAAAATATTTCAGTTCAACGGTATTCGTGTAGGAGTTACAATTTACGTCCTTTTCTTGCTTTAATAACAGCAACGAAACCGATAAATAAAAATGGAATAACGGCTAAAAGACGAATCGAGTTATTGAATTTGATTAGTTTTGGTTAGAATCCGCACCCAATGGGTGGTAATGCATTTGAATACCGTATTTCGGATAGATTCAAGAAAAGCTTTTGTTGCGACAATTTTAAGCTGAACGAGAGCTAAAGGAAACAGTTAAGGCCTCTGTAAAAATGAACGCATTAATCGCCTAAGAAGAAATTTGAAGATTAGTTGCACTTTGAAGAGAAGAAAGACAACATCTTTTTTCTCTCTGTTGAAGTTGGTTAAATTGATTGAACTATTATGTGCAAATAATTTTGGGAACTAATCAGATTATTTAGGATTTTTATTTACTATTAAGTGATTTTATTTTATATTTATTATTTATTTTTTTATTATTATATTTTTTTTATTCACCATAGTGTGAAGAGATAACGTGTCAAATTTTTTAAATCTTGTCGTATTACGGGTTAAGACTATAAAACAGATTAATCTCAGGTCTATAGCAATGTAAGAAAAATTATAGGAAGAAGAGAAAGACCGCATGTGAAATAAGGGTTAAAAAATATGTTAGGGAGTAAAACATGCAATAAAAACTAATCTTAACAATAAAAAAACGAAAATTAAAAGAAACAATTAATGAAACTAATTAATTATCGTTATTTAATTAATTTCTTTTAATTACTAAATTTACGTATTATGCTTGACATTATGTATGTTGTTCAATCGTTCTGTAGTTAATACAGGAGTTTCAATCAAGTTGTAGTGTAGTAGTAGGCAACCAGTAATACATTTTATATTGCAGTATTGGCCTCATTGATGTATTAGGCAAACCGATTATTACAAATACATAATACTCACGTATTTGTAAATATTAAAATGTTACGAATAAAAAAAATGAATGAATTTGTGCTATAGCTTATCTAAGTAGGTATAGAATTTGAGAAAAGTATTGACAAATTGTTTAAACTTGTAATTATTTAAGCTACAATTTTCCTCACACCTGATACCTATTTTGAGCTTTTTCAATCTTATTATCTAGCCATGTATTACATTGAAATGTTTGAAATTGTTTGGTTTTGCTTCCATATTTGTTACGGCGAGCGTGCTAAAAGCTCCTTTAATTTTCTGCGCATCACTTTTCCACTTGCCGTTTTTGGAATTTCGTCAACGAACCTCACACCTCCATATAAATGCTTATGCCCAGAAATATTTTCTGGAATAAAATATTTTAAAAGATTTTCTTTGAAACGAATTTGCGCCAGTACCTGCTACGTAGCGACAGATATCTTCTTCAGTAACGTTGGATTGAGGTTGTTTTACCACGAAAGCTAACGGTGCTTCTCCAACCCTTTCATGAGGAACACCTATAATCCCAACATCTTTCACTGCGGGATGATTGATTAGAAGATCTTCCAGTTCTACTGGCGACACCTTAAAGAACACTCTGTACATTTTAAGTTCGAAACTAACCTAAATGTAGTTGGTATCTAGATGAAACTCACCTGAAATCCCTTGCATTTAATAATTTCTTTGATTCTGCCGACGATATAGAAGTAATCCTTTTCATCGTAATACCCTAAATCACCGGTTTTAATGAAACCTTTGCTGTCGAAGGCTGCTTTGGTAGCTTCCTCGTTTTTGAAGTATCCCATCATGATGCAAGCGCTGCTACCCCCAATGCAGATTTCTCCAATTTCGCGAGGACCGAGAGCTTTCCCAGTTTTTAGATCACTTACTTTCATCTTGTGACTGCCAACAATCTTACCAACACTTGCCAAGTTTTCAGATTTTTTCGGGGTAGCTGTCACTATTCCCCCTGCTTCAGTCATTCCATACAACTGTTGTATAGTTTTTAAATTAAACCTTCAAATGTTTACTGCTGGTTAATTAGGCCATTACTGCATCTACATACTTGTTTGCTATCCATTTCTGCACGTCCTTATCGACAGGCCCAACGCCGTTTGTGATGTGTTGAACAGAAGAAAGATCGTAGTTGTTCAGAAGGGTCGTGTTTTTTAGAAACATCAATATTGATGGTACTCCGAACAATTTTGTAACTTTATGGTCCTGGATATGTTTCAAGAATTTTTCAGGAATAAATTTTTCCATAACGACCAATTTGCTGTGAAACAAGAGCCCACCCAAAAGTACTATAATCCCGTAGATGTGATACATCGGCAGGTAGGCCAGTATGACTTCTTGATCGTTGAGGTCGAAAACTTCGGAATTTCTAAAAAAATTGCATAACCAAAATGTTGTTTTATTAATAAGCGTAAATACCCATAAAATTTTATTTGCTGGTAAAGGTTGGCACTTGTTAGCATAACACCTTTAGGAAGTCCTGTAGTACCCGAAGAACACGTAATGATCGCCACGGATTTTTCAGGACTCACAGTCACAGGGCGAAACCGCGCAGTTTCAGTTTCGTCGACATTTAGCAGTAGTTTTTCGAACAATTTTACTTTATCTTCGATGTTGTCTTTAATATTCTTGTCTAAGACAAGAATCTCGCTAAACCCACAATCATCTTTTACTTTCAAAATGCCACCAAGGACTTTCGAAGAGCAGCATAAAAGCTTTGGGGGAGATGCGGAAAGAAAATGTTTCAATTCAGCTGAAACGACGATTTAGAATTTTTAACTAAATTCTCTAACTTACCTTGAGTAAAATCGGGGTTTAAACGAGTTGTTGTAGCCCCAATCATTAGCATTGACAGCGAAATTACAATATTTTGCCAACTGTTTTCAGAAATAATAGCTACACAATCGTCCTTTCCTAATCCCCATTTGGTCAAATTAATTGAGACTTTTGCAGTTAGTTGCCAAAGCTCCCGAAAACTAATTTGCTTCCCGCTTTTGGCATCTACCTAGAAGTCGAGTTTGGAAAAAAAGCATTAAATATTTTCGTGCTTACAATAATTATCTTGTGGTCCTCCTTGTAGTTCTTCAAACTGTCATAGATTATGATACTAACAGACTGATGAGGACATTTCTTGTGGCTGTCAGGACCATATTTAACAAAACTTGGTTCCATTTGGTAACTTGATGACCTGCGTGCAATAAATTACTATGACTGCCACTCTTCTGCAGCTTCTTATACTTCTAAGAGAAAATTGTTATTGTTATATAAAAACTTCAATAGAAGAAATGGATTTGATTTAATAGTTAATAGGTTTGGGGAAAGTAATTTTACTTTTGTCTTTAAAATTGATCTATATCTAGCGAAAACACTTCACCAACTATGCAGGAATTATTATGGACACTTAATTTTAAAGCTTCTCTTTTATGTACTACTTTTATGTATGTCTAGTTACAATGCACAATGCATATGTAAATGTGCAAGTTAGGGATGGGCGCCAAAATTATAACAATTACTTGATACGACAGTTACACATACTATTGTTTCTACACATTTCGGTACTTTAAGTTATCTTAACCTTTGAGCTAACATAAAAGAGGCATTGTTATGATTACTATGCGAGGAAGCACGTTCCAGTAAAATCTAATAGGGTTACCTCGTGTATGAACACGAGGTGTTAGATATTACTGGAAGTAAATAAATATCGCGGATATGTGCCTGTGCAGCTCCCATTCATGTGCACCGCGTCCTGGGGAAGGGAGTTTCAAGTTCCAAGCACTCCTGACATCGGCCAAGAAGTGAAGTCGATAGGATGTGCGACGTGATTTCTTTCTCAGTTTTAGGTCCGATCTTTTCACCTGCCTGTAAAGTTCCACGTAAGTCCACTGAGAGCTATCTAGTAAAATTGTTCTAATTTGGAGAACGTGTATAATTGGCTGCATACTCAGACAATTTACTGTGCCATTAATATTATTAAAATATTTAAAAAAATAATATTAAATTATAAAACTTTGTACTGTATAGTATCACCATAAAGTGAACACATTTTAGGAACCTTTGTACGTTTTATGAAAATCTTGATCCAAAATTTAAACTACAATTCTAATATTAATGTTTTAATTAACCGCAAGTTTACAATAAGAAAATAATAAATGGTAACAAATAGAAATAAATGTACAATCACTAAGTAACATCTACAAAAGTTCTTTTAGTTTGTGCCTTAAAGTTTTTCCAATTACACTTTTGGGGAGGGCTTCTACAAACTTCACTCCTCCATGCAACTGTTTTTGTATGGAAACATTTTCTGAAAACAGAAGTTTCGATTAATTTTTCAAAAAGACGCCAAACAAAATGTATAATTTTTGAAACAGGGGTGTGAATTTTAAAAAAAAGCTTTTGCTTTCACTGTTCCTACTATTTAATTTAAACTCTATAAGAAGTTGATGTTGGCCATACCTGCCACAAAGAGGATAATATCTTCCTGGGTCACTTCCACGTTTGGTTGCTTGACAACAAGAGCTAACGGTAGTTCTCCTGCTCTTTCATCGGGAACACCAACAACTGCCGCATCCTGGATTGCGGGATGCTTCAAAAGAATATTTTCTAGTTCCGCCGGCGACACCTAAGAAAAAATAAAGCTTTTGAAAAAAAAAATTTAATGGTGCTAATGTTATTATTTCTTTAATCAATGCTACTTATCCAACTCGTAGTTGTTCATTTATTTTAAACTAAATCAGTAATTTGCCAATATTAATTGTTTGCCAACTCACCTGGAACGCCTTGTACTTAATGACCTCCTTTATCCTGTCCAGCAGGTAGAAATAATCGTCTTCATCGTAATAGCCCCAATCGCCAGTTTTTAAATAACCATTTTCATCAAAAGCTTCCCTGGTTGCTTCTTCATTATTGTAATAACCTTTCATAATCCCTCCACCCGTGACGCGTATTTCCCCATTTTCATTTGGCCCTAGAGCTTTCCCCGTTGCAATATCGCAGACTTTAATTTTGGCTACAGTCAAAACTTTTCCAACACTTTCAAGCTTCGTGTTATTGCGAGGAGTTAAAGTTACCGCACCGCCTTCAGTCAAACCGTACGCTTGATATATGGAAGCCGACTCGTTAAAGCTGCAACAAATTCAGTTAGATTCAATTTTTTTAATAATAATTTTGTTATTACGTTTTCTTGACTTTTTCCAGCAATGCAGGAGTGACCCGGGATGCTGAGCAAAAAATGTCTTTGACTGAAGAAACGTCGTAGCTCGCTACCATCGGACTTTGTGTTAGAAATTGTAATATGGGTGCTACGACAAAAAGTCTTGCAATTCGATGATTTTGAATTGATGTTAAAAATATCTTTGGATCAAACTTGGCCATTATAACACATTTAGCTTCGAAAATAAGGGATCCTAGTGCGAGGAAAGCTCCAAAGAGATGAAAGAAAGGCAAGAATCCCAAAACTACCTCCTTCTTAAATTGAACGATGTTCGGGTCTCTAAAAACATTATCTTCGAAATTTGCCATGTAATTAATTTGAATTACCCAAGGAAACTTAAGTTGCTTGCTAAACCTGCATGAGTGACCATTACTGCTTTCGGCAAGCCAGTGGTGCCCGAGGAGACGAAAATAAATGCAACTTCTTCGTGAGGATTCAGTTGAACTGGTTCAAACTTTAAGACAGCCTCGTAATTCTGGGTGCTCAGCAAATAGTTTTGAAAATTTGTAACTCCTTCCGCGTCATCACTTTCGTTATCAAAATTGATGATTGCGTTTGGAGAAAAGTCCTTCACTTGCAAAACGTTTTTCAATGCTTTGCTTGAACATAGAACAACTTTCGGTTTGCAGATATCGAAAAGATGTTGCAGCTCTCCTGTATAAATGATGTTAGTAATTATCATTGTTATAATAATGGAACTAATAAATACCGGTAGTGTAGTCGGGGTTCACTAGGTTGATTTTTGCCCCCAGATATAAAAGAGATACAATTGATGCTAACGCTTTAATAGAGTTTTCAGCAGCAATTGTAACAACATCACCTTTTTCGATAGGGAGCTCGCTTAAACTTATCGCCAATTGCCGAGTTATATCCACAAATCCCTTCGCGGATACTTCAGAACCATCTGCTGAATGAATCTGTAAACGTTGCGGCATAAGAATTTTGTCTTCAGTTTTACGATTTCTTATAAAAATTCTCAAAGTGGATTATGAAGGGGTAAGACTTACAAGCATAGTTTCATCTTGTTCTCTACGTTCTTTTAAGCTCTTAAATATGGTGATGCCCAAGGACTCGTTATTCGAAAAGTCAACGCCGTAGCTGGAACCCACTTTAACTAAACTTTCCGCCATGGTTCTTGAGAACTATCCACCAACACTGTGAAACTGGGTTCGACAAATAGTTGTAAGCAAAAAATTATATTCCTACTTGAAAGGTTGTTATCGTATTACTTTAGTAATTTTTCGTGAACAGCGATAATTTTTTGCTGGCAAAAAAGTAAGTAAGTTAAAATATCGACTTCAATTTATACTGGACCGTGTTTTACGAGATGTTAGGTCATTTGAAAATAGAGAGCCTTTGTTGCTGCAATTATTTAATTTTTTCTAGACTTAAAACGTAGTTAATGATTATTTTATGTTTACAAAAATATTCTTGTGCACCAAATACAAATTCTAAGCTTTAAAATGAGACATTAGCTTGATAACTACATTATTTTTTTTAGTTGTCTTTCCAGTTTTGTGTGCTAGCTCTTGATATATCTTCATCTAAGTATCTATACAACAAAATTAGTTTTAGGTTAGTATTTATATAAATTTTGTTGAATTAACATGTTTGAAAAAAAAACAGTTATTTCAATTAATTTTGGGTTGAAACTTATATTAGGCAAGTAATATGTACATAGTTTGAAAATATTTATTTTTTAATCCTTCACCCAATTCATTATAATAGAACTTAATTTACACAAAGACTGGTGTTATAGAAATCAGAAAGTTGCTGCTTAAAAAAATTACACAAGATGTTTTAGTTTTCCTCTCTGAATTTTTCCAAGAGAACTTTTGGGCAAGTCATTGACAAATTTGACGCCACCATGAAGTCGCTTCTGAATTGAGATGTTTTCTGCAAAAAACTTATTAGGTTTGAAAGGCTTGTAAGTTGTCAGTTATGTTCGAATTAGTGTAAACAAGTGCGCAGCATTCAGAAAGTTTAAAACAGATTTACCACATTATGAATGATGCTATACTGATCATAAAAAATACACTTTTATTTAGTAAGTGACTTATTTTGATCGTGGAGTTTGCACTGTTTAAGAATGTGGATTACCTGCCATAAAGCGAACAATTTCTTCTTTGGTAACTTCCATGTTTGGTTTTTTTACAACGAGAGCCATTGGTAACTCCCCAGCTCTATCATCAGGAATACCCACGACTGCAGCCTCCTTTACCCCGGGATGTTGCACTAGAATCAGTTCCAATTCCGCAGGAGAGACCTACAATAATTCAAAATAATTATAATAATAAAATCAAATGAACCGACCTGGAACCCTTTGTACTTAATTATCTCTTTTAATCTATCCACGACGTAAAAGTAGCCATCTTTGTCGTAATATCCTAAATCTCCAGTTTTTAAGTATCCTTGATCGTCAAATGCACCTCTTGTCGCCTCTTCGTTATTGTAATAGCCCACTGTAACTCCTGATCCCTTCACAAGTATTTCCCCATTTTCGTTTGGTCCCAAAACTCTTCCAGTTCCAACATCACATATCTTTAATTGATACGGGTCTACAATTTTTCCTACACTGCCAGGCTTGTTCGTAACATGATTTAAAGGTGTTGCTAAAATTGCGCCACATTCAGTCAGACCATACATTTGTCGCACCTCCAATATATTCAAACTACAATTTTATTTAAATAAGTGGGACAATCTTTAAAATAAATTATTTGGAATTTACATTTTTGTCATCTTTTCTACTGTTGCTGGCGATAAAGGTGCAGTTCCACAAACAACATCTTTGATGGACGACAAGTCATATTTGTGAACTAAGGGGCTTTGTGCTAGAAATTTCAGTATTGATGGCACTGCGACAAGTACGGTCACTCGATAATTTTGAATCGACTCTAGAAATTTTTCCGGAATAAATTTTTCCATTATTATTGTTTTGATCTCGAACAGAATTCCACCAAAATTTCTCATCACACCAACAATATGGAAAAACGGCAAATAGTTTAAAGCCACCATATTTGCGACGTCATTGAAGAAATTTTTGTTGCTTTAAAATAATAAATGTCGTCAGCCAATTGATCCAAAAAATCAACTGTTTACCCAAAAAAATTTACGATGGTTGCTAGGTTAGTGTAGGTGAGGCAAACTCCTTTTGGATATCCGGTAGTGCCAGAAGAAGCCACAATTAGAGCTAGTTCTTCTTCGGCGTTCACTTCAGTTGGATAAAAGTCTTCAATTTCTTTACGATTAATCTTCAGCAACAACTCGTCGAAACTTATTTGATCAAATTCATTTTTACCATCGAAATTGATAATTCGTTCTATGCGAAATTCTTTTTGTAAATTCCAGATGTTTTTTGCAGTTTTGTTGGAGCATAGAACTGTTTTGGGTTTAGTGATGTTAAATGAGTGTTTGAGCTCTCCTTAAGAAACAAAATTAATAATTGTCAAACCAATTTCAATTTAATTAATTAATTTAAGTGTTACCAATAGAATATTCGGGATTCAAGAGTTGTACTGTAGCTCCCAGGAAAAATAGGGCGGTTACTGATATTACATGTTTTATGTCATTTTCGGATACAACTGCGACAAGATCACCTTTCCCTATGCCAAGATTCTTCAAACTTATCGCCGCTTGAATCGCTAGTGTAGTAAACTCCTTGATGGTTATTTCCGACTCATTTCTCATATTTACCTTTTAAAAATATTTAGTTTAGTTTAACAATAAGCAATATAAATAAAAATTTATTTTTGCTAAAATTGAAAAACTTACTATTAAAATCTTGTTTTTATTTTCACTTTTTTTTATGTTTCTGTAGAGGTTAATGCCTAACGATTGAGGTGAGGATCTGGTCCCATCGTTGGAATTTCCGTTAATAAAGCTTCTTGGCATTTTTCAAATTCTTTGACACTAAAAATTTTTTGAAGGATTTTAGGTAATTCACGTAGGTACAATGCTAAAAATGAATTATAAGTTATTTATACAATATCATCAGCTGAAATTTGTGGTTGTTTGATAAAGGCTCTTGTCATAATGTGATGACTGTTTCTGCGCTGAAATAATTTTTATTTTATTAATTTGAAATGCAGAGAAGTATTCTAAATGTGAATTTCGATTACTGAAAATTATTACTCGAAACCATAACCATAACGTTTTGTATAAATTAAAGTTTATCTGAACCGCAAGAAATGATAGTGAGCGAATTAAAGCTTTTAAAGCATACATAAATTTGATAATTTTTAACTTAGAAACATTTCTTACCTGCGTATTTCAGATACTGAGTAAACTTAGTGAACTGATTGTTCAATTGAAAAGTTTGTATATTGAAGACTATCTTGGTTGCCAGCTAAACACGCACTGTAAAAATCTGAACAAAAGCGATCCGGAACGATTTTGTTACGTCATTACTCACTTAAATGCACAATACTGATTATGTAGTCTTGCGACAATGTAATGAAATAAATTACTCGTAATCTACTAAAGTGTTTTCAGTGTACTTACACCTGTAATGTGCATAGTATACACTACGCTAAGACGTGAATTAATAATAATTAGTTTAGGTTTTTCATAGTCAAAATTTTTTGTTGGTGCATCGAAGATAACGAATTGTTATTAAATCCATAAAAAATCGATAACCTACGAACCTGAGAAACAAAGTGATATCGTTTAATTAAAGTGAATTCTCGATGGAATGTAGTCTTAATTAATTAACAATACTCAAGTAGGGTCAGATAAAGATGGGTGCCCTTTTGGTCTTCTTAGTTTAATCAGTTAAGTACATGTAATTATCGTGTCTAATATATTAGGCATTAAGTTTGATATACAAAGCCAACTGTTCTGCTGTTCAAATATTGGGGTAAAATTTGGATGGTATAGTCTTCATCTTGGTAAGCCGTTTCACCAAAAAATTTTTTTAACAGTTTTATATCTGTGTCAATTATTATGCTAGCTATTGACAAAATTTTAAAATTTAATGGCATATCACCACGTTCCCTAAATACACTTGCTGAAAATTAAAAAGATGTTTGTGCTGTCAACAGTTGATTTACAGACTTGATATTGTCGGTTACATTACACAAATTGATGTACCTACTTACACATTTTGCTACTCTAAATTATTTCAATCTTTGGACTAACATAAAAGTACCATCATTGTATTGTTAAGCGAGAGAGTATAATACACGAGGTAACGAGGTATTTTAAGTATTGCTAGATATAAATAAATATTGCTTTTCAATTTGGTCATTGTGAACTTACTGCAGCCTGTGTAACACAGTAGCGTCCTAGGTAGCCAGATTCGTAGCAGACACCACATCCTAGAGAAGGGACTTATGGCAAAAGCGCTCTATTGGTCAGAAAATGGAGTCGATAGTTGATAAGATGTGCAGACTGCGGAGATTAACCTAAATTATCCGGGGTTTTAATTGGAGTCACAGAGTCATTCGGAGTCATTCGCAAGCAGAAGGTTCAAGAACCAAAATTTGCACTCTTAAAATTGTGTAGTTTTGAAATTTGGTAACTTGAAAAATATTTTCTATTTTACTTATACCAAGGTTGCTTGAGGGTCAATAAAACAATAGAAATGTTTCAAACGCAGTATATTTTTTACCATTTAGTTCTATATTTATTATTCTGTAATGATAGTAATGAGTCTCTCAGCGTATGCGCACATTTTATGACTATATTTCTCATCCCCTTAACCCTTTGAAGCAACGTTTTCTATTTATTAGTGACTGTTCACTATCAATACAGTCCTGTAATTAATTAATATACAAATTAGTTCCGTTCAGTAGTAAATATTGTAATCTGTAACTGAATGAGTGTTATTTGTTATTCTTTTAGTTGAAGGTCAACCAACCACGTTCTCTTGTAGCATAAATATTAATTCATTCTTAAAATATTCTTGTACGCAAATACACAAAATACAAATTTTTGGCCTAAACACGGGACATTAGCTCAACAACTACAATATTTTCGTCTTTTTAATTACTTTTTCAATTTTGTTGTGTTAGTTTTAGATATTATCTTAATCTAAGTATAGGTATGCTTAGCTCAAAATTAGTTTTAAGTTAGAATAAATATAAATTTCATTAAATTTAAATGTTTGAAAGAAACAGTTGTTTTGATTAATTTTAGTTTGAAACTAATTAAGCAATATATTTTAAAAACGATTACTCCCTAATGTTTCACCCAACTTATTATAATAAAACTTAATTTACACAAAGACTTGTGCTTTAGAAACAAGAAACTTGACTATGTTCTAAAAAAATTACACAAGACGCTTTAGTTTTTCTCTTTGTATTTTTCCAAGAGAACTTTTTGGCAAGTCGTTGACAAATTTGACGCCACCATAAAGTCGCTTTTGAATTGAGATGTTTTCTGCAAAAAAACTTATTATGTTTTAAAGACTTGTGTTGTTAGTTATGTTCGAATTAGTCTAAACAAGTGCAAGACATTCAGAGAAGTTAAACAGATTTATCACATTATGAATGATTCTAGACTGATCGTAAAAACACATTTTTATGTAAAATTAAGTTAAGCCGACCCTCTCGATCGGATTACCTGCCACAAAGCGAACAATTTCCTCTTCGGTAACTTTCATGTTTGGTTTTTTCACAACAAGAGCCATTGGTAACTCCCCAGCTCTATCATCAGGAATGCCCACGACTGCAGCCTCCTTTACCCCGGGATGTTGCACTAGAATCAGTTCCAATTCCGCAGGAGAGACCTACAATAATTCAAAATAATTATAATAATAAAATCATATAAACCGACCTGAAACCCTTTGCACTTAATTATCTCTTTTAATCTGTCCACGAGGTAAAAGTAGCCATCTTCGTCGTAATATCCGAAATCTCCAGTTGTCAAGTATCCTTCATCGTCAAATGCCGCTCTTGTCGCCTCCTCGTTATTGTAATAGCCCACCGTAACTCCTGGTCCCTTCACAAGTATTTGCCCATTTTCGTTTGGTCCCAAAACATTTCCAGTTGCAACATCACATATCTTTAACTGATACGAGTCCACAATTTTTCCTACACTGCCAGGCTTGTTAATAACATGATTTAAAGGGGTTACTACCAATGCGCCACATTCACTCATACCATACATTTGACGTACCACTAATAAATTTAAGCTGCAATTTTATTTAAATAAGTAGGACAATCTTTAAACTCAATTTTTAGGAAAATACATTTTTATCACCTTTTCATGTGTTGTTAGCGCTAAGGGCGCACCTCCACAACAAACATCTTTGATGGACGACAAGTCATATTTGTGGATTAAGGGGCTTTGTGCTATAAATTGCAGTATGGTTGGCACTGCAATAAGTACGTTTACTCGATGATTTTGAATCGATTCCAGAAACTTTTCCGGAATAAATTTCTCCATAATTATAGTTTTGATCTCGAACAAAATTCCACCAATAGTGATCACCGCACCTACCATGTGGAAGAACGGCAAATAATTTAAAGTCACCATACCTTCGAGGTTATTGAAGAAATTTTTGTTGCTTTAAAATAATAAATGGCTTCAGTTTATTCCAGCAAAAAGTTAACTTCTTACCCAAAAACATTTACCATTGTTGCTACATTAGTGTAGGTAAGGCAAACTCCTTTTGGATATCCAGTAGTGCCAGAAGAAGACAAAATTAGAGCTAAATCTTCTTCGGCGTTTACTTCTGTTGGGTAAAATTCTTCAATTTCTTTACTATTAACCTTCAGCAACAACTCGTCGAAACTTATTTGACCAAATTCATTTGTGCCATCAAAATTGATAACTTGTTTTATGTGAAGTTCTTTACGTAAGCTCCAGATGTTTTTTGCACTTTTGTTGGAGCATATCACTGTTTTGTCTTTAGCGATGTTGAATAAGTGTTTAAGCTCCCCTTAAAAAACAACAGTTGTTAACTATCAAACTATATTTTCTTAAATTCAAGTGTTACCAATAGAGTAGTCGGGATTTAAAAGTTGTGCTGTAGCTCCCAGAAAAAATAGGGCGGTTACCGATATTGCATATTTTAGGTCATTTTCGGACACAACTGCAACAACATCACCTCTTCCGATTCCCAGATTCTTCAAACTTATCGCCGCTTCAATCGCTAGTGTAGTAAACTCCTTGATGGTTATTTCTGACCCATTTCTTAAATTTACCTTTTAAAAATATATAATTTAAGCAATAAGCGAGACATATAAAAGATTTATTTTTATTAATATTGAAAAACTTACTATTATGATCTTGTCTTTATTTTCACATTCTTTTAAATTCCGATAGATGTTAATGCCTAACGATTGAGATGAGGATCTTATCCCACCGTTGGAATTTCCATCAATAAAGCTTCTGGTGCCCATTTTGAAAGTTCGTTGACACTAAAATAATTTTGCCTACTGTCTACAAGCTTTTAGGCAACTTACGTATAATGCTGAAAATGACCACAACACAACTTACCCACGTATTTCAGAAAATAAATTTTACAAACTGATTGTTTGACGACTAAATACGCACTGTAAGAAAATAATAAAAACGAGTCAGAACGATTTGGGTAGGTTTATTTTTTTGCACCATTTGACCATGACGATGAGGTTTGACGAGTTTGTTATTTAAATATCTTTTTATTTACCATACCAGTTGAAGTTTTTAAGAAAACGTTACAAAAGGGTTGTTTAAGGGTCAATAAAACAATGAAAGAGTTTCAAACGCAGTATAATTTTTTACAATTTAGCTCTACAATTATTATTAATGACAATTAATCAATATTCAAATTAGTCCGGTCCAGTAATAAAAATTTTAATCTGTAACTGAATGAGTGCTATTTGTTATTGGTTTAGATGAAGGTTAAGAAACCACATTCCCTTGTAGCATAAATATTATTTTATTTTTAAAATATTCTTGCACGCAAATACGTAAAATACTTTGGCCTTAAAATGAAACATTAGCTCAACAACTACAATAGTTTCGTTTTTACAGTTGCTTTTCCAATTTTGTTGTGATATTTTTTGATATGCTCTTAATCTAAGTATTGGTTATTGGTAGGTACTACGTCAAAATTAGTTTTGTGTTAGATTGAGTATAAATTTCGTTGAGTTAACATGTTTGAAGCAAAATAGTTATTTTGGTTAATTTTGGGCTGAAAGTAATAGTTTAAAAACTTTTGCCCCCTAACCGTTCACCAACTTATTATAATAAAACTATATTTACATAACCACTTGTGCTTTAGAAACAAAAATCTTGACCGTGTTCTAAATAACAATTACCTGCAAATATACTTAAAAAAATTACACAAGATGCTTTATTTTACCCCTTTGAATTTTTCCAAGAGAACTTTTTGGCAAGTTGTTGACAAATTTTACGCCACCATGAAGTTGCTTCTGAATTGAGATGTTTTCTGCAAAAATTTCTTTAGATTTGAAAGACTTGTAAGTTGTCAGTTATGTTCAAGTTAGCGTAATCAGTGCAATTCATTTAGTAGGTGACTTATTTTAGTCGTGGAGTTTGCAATGTTTAAGAATCTGGATTACCTGCCATATAGCGAACAATTTCCTCTTCAGTAACTTCCATGTTTGGTTTTTTCACAACAAGAGCCATTGGTAACTCTCCAGCTCTATCATCAGGAATGCCCACGACTGCAGCTTCCTTCACGCCGGGATGTTGCACTAGAATCAGTTCCAACTCAGCAGGAGAGACCTACAATAGTTCAAAATAATTATAACAATAAAATCATATGAACCGACCTGAAACCCTTTGTACTTAATTATTTCCTTTAATCTATCCACGACGTAAAAGTAGCCATCTTCGTCGTAATATCCTAAATCTCCAGTTTGTAAGTATTCTTGATCGTCAAATGCCGCTCTTGTTGCCTCTTCGTTATTGTAATAGCCCACTGTAACTCCTGATCCCTTCACAAGTATTTCCCCATTTTTGTTTGGACCCAAAACTCTTCCAGTTGCAACGTCACATATCTTTAATTGATACGGGTCTACAATTTTTCCTACACTGCCAGGCTTGTTTATAACATAATTTAAAGGTGTTGCTACAATTACGCCGCATTCACTCATACCATACATTTGACGTACCACCAATAAATTTAAACTGCAATTTTATTCAAATGAGTAGCATAATGTACTTCAAAAAGCAAATTTGAAAATTACATTTTTGTCACCTTTACTAGTGTTGCTGGCGATAAAGGTGCACCTCCACAAAATAGATCTTTAATGGACGACAAGTCATATTTGTGGATTAAGGGGCTTTGTGCTAGAAATTGCAGTATGGTTGGCACTGCGAAAAGTACGGTCACTCGATAATTTTCAATCGATTTTAGAAAATTTTCCGGAATAAACTTTTCTATTATTATAGTTTTAATCTCGAACAAGATTCCACCAAAAGTTATCAGCACACCAATAATATGGAAAAACGGCATATAATTTAAAGTTACCATACCTTCGAGGTCGTTGAAGAAGTTTTTGTTGCTTTAAAATAATAAATGATGTCAGTTTATTATTGCAAAATTTTAACTGGTTACCCAAAAAAATTTATAATTGCTGCTACATTAGTGTAGCTGAGGCAAACTCCTTTTGGATATCCGGTAGTGCCAGAAGAAGACAAAATTACAGCTAGTTCTTTTTCGGCATTCACTTCAGTTGGATAAAATTCTTCAATTTCTTTACGATTAACCTTTAGCAACAACTCGTCGAAACTTATTTGACCTAATTTATTTTTGCCATCAAAATTGATAATTTGTTTTATGTGAAATTCTTCACGTAAGCTCCAGATGTTGTTTGCACTTTTGTTGGAGCATAGAACGGTTTTGTGTTTAGCGATGTTGAATAAGTGTTTGAGTTCTCCTTAAAAAGCAACAGTTGTTAACTGTCGAAACTATTTTCTTAAATTCAAGTGTTACCAATAGAGTAGTCGGGATTCAAGAGGTGTGCTGTAGCTCCCAGAAAAAATAGGGCGGTTACCGATATTGCATATTTGAGGTCATTTTCGGATACAACTGCGACAACATCACCTTTTCCGATTCCCAGATTCTTCAAACTTATCGCCGCTTGAATCGCTAGTGTAGTAAACTCCTTGATGGTTATTTCTAACCCATTTCTCAAATTTACCTTTTGGAAATATTTAATTTAACCAATAAGCGAGACATACAGGGTGTAAGAGAAATAAGTGCATTAATTTTAACTGGTAATAGAACGCTTGAAGACCAACAACTTTTCCTAATATATTTTTTTTAAAAACGTTTTAGTTTTTGTGTTAAAATTATTTTAAAATTTTACACAATTTTTTTACACGCCACTGGAAGCAACGTTACCTAGTCAACAAGAGTATCTTATGAATTAATTGTATTATTATTGTTCTTTGTTGGAGCATTTCATAAGAGGCTCGTCAATTTGTAGGGGGAAAAAATGATTTAAAAAAATTCGATTTCGAAAAAATGGTACATAGAAAAAATTTTTGTCTTGATGAGTTCTACCGCTGGTTAAAATTAATGTACTTATTTCGCTTACACCCTGTATAATAAATTAATTTTTATTAATATTGAAAAACTTACTATTATAATCTTGTCTTTATTTTCACTTTCTTTTAAATTTCGGTAGAGGTTAATGCCTAACGATTGAGATAAGGATCTTGTCCCACCGTTGAAATTTCCGTCAATAAAGCTTCTAGTGCCCATTTTTAAAATTTGTTGACACTAAAATAATTTTGTGTACTGTGCAAATTTTAGTCAATTCACGTATAATGCTAAAAATAAATATTAGGTAGTTAACTAATATTTATGCAATATCATCAGCGATAGTTTGTTGATGTTTGATGTAAGCTTTCCTATTAATTATATGTGATTTTCGTCTCTTTGGTTAAATACTTTTTATTTCATTATTTTGAAATATAGATAAATATTTGGAATGTGAATTTCGATTACTGAAAATTGTTATTTGAGACCATAACTTTTGTACTTATTTTAGTTTATCTGAACCACAAGAAAGAACCAATGAACGAACTGGAAGTTCTTAATCGTACATAAATGTGATTTTTCTTTCAATTTAGAAACACAACTTACCCACGTATTTCAGAAAATAAATTTGACAAACTGATTGTTTGACGACTAAACGCGCACTGTAAAAAACAATAAAAACGAGTCAGAACGATTTGAGTATTAGGTTTATTTTTTCTTACCATTTGACCATGACGATGAGGTTTGACGTGTTTGTTATTTAAATAATTTTCCATTTACCTTACTATTTAAAATTTTTAAGAAAAACGTTGTTTGGGGGCCAATAAAACAAGGAAAGTGTTTCAAACGCAGTATATTTTTTTACAATTTAGCTCTACAATTATTATTATGTAATGATAGTAATAAAGCCCTCAGCACCAAGATTTTGCATACGCACATTTTATGACTTTATTTCTCATTCCCTTAACTCTTTCAAGCAACATTTTCTATTTATTAGTGACTGTTCACTATCAATACAGTCTTGTAATTAATTAATATACAAATTAGTCCCGTCCAGTAATAAATATTGTAATCTGTAACTGAATGAGTGCTATTTGTTATTCTTTTAGTTGAAGGTCAACGAACCATATTCTCTTGTAGCACAAATATTAATTCATTCTTAAAATATTCTTGTACGCAAGTACGCAAAATACAAATTTTTGGCCTTAAAATGAGACATTACCTCAACAACTACAATATTTTCGTCTTTTCAGTCACTTTCCCAATTTTATTGTGTTAGTTCTTGATATTATCTTAATCTAAGTATAGATATACTTGGGTCAAAATTAGTTTTAGGTTAGATTAAGTATAAAATTCGTTAAATTAAATATTTTGAAAGAAAGCAGTTGTTTTGGTTAATTTTAGTTTGAAACTTATTAAATAATAGTTTAAAAATGTTTACTCCGTAATGTTTCTCTCAACTTAATTTACACAAAGACTTGTGCTTTAGAAACAAGAAACCTGACTATGTTCTAAATAACAAGTGCCTACAAATGTACTTCCAAAAATTACACAAGATGCTTTAGTTTTCGTTTCTGAATTTTTCCAACAGTACTTCTTGGTAAATCGTTGACAAATTTTACTCCACCATGAAGTTGCTTTTGAATTGAGATGTTATCTGCAAAAATTTGATTAGGTTCAAGTTGTCACTGTTGTCAGCTATGTTCGAATTAGTGTAAACAAGTGCAACGCATTCAGAGAAGTTAAAACAGATTTATCACATTATGAATGATTCTAGCCTGATCGTAAAAACTTAAATTAAATTAAGCCCACCCTCTTAATCGGCAACACTTGTATTATTTTTTGTTACTTGATTCATCCATGTTTTTAGGTAAATTATTTTGGTCGTGGAGTTTGAATGTTCAACAATCTGATTACCTGCCACAAAGCGAATAATTTGCTCTTCGGTAACTTCCATGTTTGGTTTTTTCACAACAAAAGCCATTGGTAACTCCCCAGCTCTATCATCAGGAATGCCCACGACTGCAGCTTCTTTCACGCCGGGATGTTGCACTAGAATCAGTTCCAATTCCGCAGGAGAGACCTACAATCATTCAATATAATTATAATAATAAAATAATGTGAACCGACCTGAAACCCTTTGTACTTAATTATCTCTTTTAATCTATCCACGACGTAAAAGTAGCCATCTTCGTCGTAATATCCTAAATCTCCAGTTTTTAAGTATCCTTGATCGTCAAATGCCGCTCTTGTTGCCTCTTCGTTATTGTAATAGCCCACTGTAACTCCTGTACCCTTCACAAGTATTTCCCCATTTTCGTTTGGTCCCAAAACTCTTCCAGTTGCAACATCACATATCTTTAATTGATACGGGTCTACAATTTTTCCTACACTGCCAGGCTTGTTCATAACATGATTTAAAGGTGTTACTACAAATGCGCCGCATTCACTCATACCATACATTTGACGTACCACCAATACATTTAAGCTGCAATTTTATTTAAGTAAGTAGGACAATCATTAAAATAAATTATTAGGAAATTACATTTTTATTACCTTTTCTAGTGTTGCTGGCGCTACGGGCGCACTTCCACATATAACATCTTTGATGGACGACAAGTTATATTTGTGGATTAAGGGGCTTTGTGCTAGAAATTGCATTATAGTTGGCACTGCAAAAAGTACGGTCACTCGATAATTTTGAATCGATTCTAGAAACTTTTCCGGGATAAATGTCTCTATGATTATAGTTTTGATCTCGAACAAAATTCCACCAAAAGTGATCGCTACCCCCATAATGTGGAAGAACGGCAAATAATTTAAAGTCACCATATCTTCAAGATCATTGAAGAAGTTTTTGTTGCTTTAAAATAATAAATGACGTAAGTTTATTTCAGCAAAAAATTAACTTCTTACCCAAAAAAATTGAAAATTGTTCCTACATTACTGTAGGTGAGGCAAACTCCTTTTGGATATCCGGTCGTGCCAGAAGAAGACAAAATTAGAGCTAAATCTTCTTCGGCGTTTACTTCAGTTGGATAAAATTCCTCAATTTCTTTACGATTAACCTTCAGCAACAACTCGTCGAAACTTATTTGACCAAATTCATTTGTGCCATCAAAATTGATAACTTGTTTTATGTGAAATTCTTTACGTAAGCTCCAGATGTTTTTTGCACTTTTGTTAGAGCATAGAACTGTTATGTCTTTAGTGATGTTGAATAAGTGTTTGAGCTCCCCTTAAAAAACAACAGTTGTTAACTATCAAACAATCTTCTTAAATTCATGTGTTACCAATAGAGTAGTCGGGATTTAAGAGTTGTGCTGTAGCTCCCAGAAAAAATAGGGCGGTTACGGATATTGCATATTTTAGGTCATTTTCGGATACAACTGCGACAACATCACGTCTTCCTATTCCCAGATTCTTCAAACTTATCGCCGCTTCAATCGCTAGTGTAGTAAACTCCTTGATGGTTATTTCTGACCCATTTCTTAAATTTACCTTTTGAAAATATTTAATTTAACCAATAAGCGATACATATAAAAATTTCATTTTAATTAATATTGAAAAACTTACTATTATAATCTTGTCTTTATTTTTACTTTCTTTTAAAGTCCGGTAGAGGTTAATGCCTAACGATTGAGATGAGGATCTTGTCCCACCGATGGAATTTTTGTCAATAAAGCTTCTGGTGCCCATTTTTAATATTCGTTGACAATAAAATAATAATAATTTTGTACTATCTGGAAGCTTTTAGGCAACTCACGTATAATGCTGAAAATGAATATCAGTTAACTCCTATTTATGCAATATCATCAGCGATAGTTTGTGGATGTTTGATGTGAGCTCTTCTCTTAATTATATGTGATCTCCGTTTCTATGGTTAAATAATTTTTATTTTATTATTTTGAAATGTGGATAAATATTTGAAATGTGAATTTCGATTACTGAAAATCGTTACTTGAGACCATAACGTGTACTTATTTCAGTTTATCTGAACCACAAGAAATTTCAATGAACGAACTGAAGTTCTTGATCGTACATAAATGTGAAATTTTTTTAAATTTAGAAACACAACTTACCCACGTATTTCAGAAAATAAATTTGACAAACTGATTGTTTAACGACTAAACTAGCACTATAAAAATCTGAATAGAGGCGAGTCGGAACGATTTTGATAAGTATATGTTTTTTCACCATTTGACCATGGAGATGATGTTTGACAAGATTTTTTATTTAAATACCTTTCCATATACTTTACGATTTAAATTTTTTAAGAAAAAATTTATGTTTTGTTATTACGCAAAAAGAATGGATATTGAACATATGTATTTTCGGTAGTGGTTTCACTTGCGATTTTTTTATAATTCTCTTTACCCGTAATGTGGGACAAACAAGGTCTGAGATAAATATGGCCTTTATTTTTAAAGACCTGTAACGTATTTACAAGAAAAAATTATTGTGTAACACGGAAAAACGCCTAATAGAAGAAAAGGCTGTTTCCTGATAAATAGTAAAGATATCTGATTATTATCCCATATTTATTATTAATTTTAACTAATTCATAATTAACGTTTTTTCATCTAAATGGATATTGGGTAGGATTTATAGAGCTACTTTCCTTAAACACGTGCCAATATTTGGTTGCATAACTAAGTTTAAACTTTAATGAACAAATATTTTAGAATTTTATAGTTTGTTGCCATATTTATTACAGTAGTATATCTAATCATGAAATAAATTTTGATATTAGGTACTCCAAAAATCGCAATTTTTAAATACGACCATCATAGTTACTTCTAATAACTTCTAATACCACTTTCAATATTAAAAGAATAGCGGAATTAGTTAGCTAATAGATGAAATAATCACTATTTTCTGGCACATTTTTGACAAGAAAAAAAGTTCCAACTTTTTTTTATCCAAGTAGATAAACAATATGCATAATAGTTTCTGATATCCGACAGTACTACTTTGAATGATAATAATACACAATGGTAATGAAAGTTTATGAAGCAGCCATTAAATTTTTATTGCGTTCAAATTGCAGTTTTTTTTTTTTTTTGATTCGCATTATTTGACCTAATGCAAATTTACTGCCAGACCTTGACATCTTAGTACTGGTTTTGTGGAAAAATTGTACAACGGATAGGTCGGCAAAATAGGTGATATCAACAAGAGAGAAACTTATCCGTTGTTAAATTTGCAACTTTCACTTTCACAATTAAAAAATGAGTGATGAATACACTATTTTATTTATTTTATTTTATTTTATTTTATTTTTATTTTATGCACTATTTTACAATTTTAAAGTCAAATCACGAGACCTGAAAATTGCGGCAAGGTTTCAGCTACCTAACTATCCGGTCTCTGTTCAGCAGAACTATACCGTCTTTGTGGCGATGTGGATATACTGTGTATCTGGCCAATCTTGTTGACAATTTTTTCTGCTTGTCTTTAAGGCATCCCGAAGAGACTGAATTGTCATTAACCTTACCAGCAAAATTCTCAGGAGGGTACCGCTTCATCGGAATCAATTTGCCTACCAAGCAGACAAATCTTATTGGTTGCAGTTTGGGAAGGCTAGGACCTCTTGAAAATCTGTAACCTACAATCAAAGTCATTATAAATGCGTAATTGGAAAATATCAAGGTAACGATTCGGGTCCATAAATTCAAACGAAGAAACACCAAAATTTCCCGGTTTTGTAAACAAACCGTGCTATAAAAACAAAATATTGTCTGTTCAAGAATCTTAAAAAAGACAAGTCACTATCTGCTCTGCCATATTGTAGGTGATGTCGAAAATGGTGAATGCGCCGGGAATGCCACTTTATTTAAAATCTTCTCAGAGTGGAGAACTACAGTGAAGATTCTGCAATTTTTTTTTATTTAGGTACTTTGACTTTTTAAGAGATTGGCACAAGATGCACATTTAAAGTAAATCTTTTTGTCTGTAACAAAGTTGGCTGATAACAAAGTTAATAAATTACAATTTTTTTAGATCTTTCATTTATAAATAATTTAATAATTTAAGGAATAATTTATTTAGTTTATACTACTTATAATAGTATGTAAATTTAAAGCAATGACGCTCTCAGAACAGCTCGTCTAACCACAACTATTTTTGTACATCAATTGATAAAATAGTTTTCTAATAATAGTTTTCTTTAATATCGCACTGGGTTAACCATAGATATGGAAAAATACATATAATATTAAAATAAAATGTGAGGTTTAAAATGCAAATTTTATAGAAGCACGTGGGGAAGTTAAACTTAATCATTGTACATATATCACTTTGAAATTTGCTTGATTTATTTTGAGAAATCTGTTGAAATTTCCTACTTGAAAGGTCAACTAGTCAATTCCAAATAACACTGGCCAACAAAAAGTTTTTGAAAATTGCGTTTCAAAAATTTGCATATATAAATCAAATAGACGTCAGCATATTCGCCAAACAACATAGCAGAAACATATATCACATTGTTGTTCGTAATTATAGGTTTGTTGCTCACAAGTTTTTTATGTTTGCAGTTTAACGTCAATTGTATGTTTCCGTATTTAAAAAAAAAGAATTACATTAAAGCAAAACTTGCAGCAGTAGATTAGAAAACATGTTGTATCACAGAAGCAGGATTATTCAAATGAGCACGAGTTATTGTGAATTATCCTGACTTGTTTTTGTTTTTTGGCACGTAAGAACACTTTTTATTCATTACGTTCCGCATAATGACGTTTGACGTGATGACGTTTGACATGATTTTTTATTCCATAAATGAAGAAAAATTTCAAAAACGAACTTTGTTAATACAAACAACCAATTTTCTGGTCCCGTCGAATTCGTCTTATTAAGGACTTACTGTGTTCATATCAAAAATTTAGTATTGGCCATTTTGGCAGAAATGTTAGGTAGTTTGGTAGAAGGCCGAACTTAGGGGAGGACAACAAGGGCTGAAGCCCCTGGACTCCATATATTTTTTATATTTTGAAAAATAATAATAAAATATAGACTATAGATAAAAATTACATAAAATGGCCTTCCATGTTTTTATTGTTCTCAGTATTGAAAGCAATTTGCTCCGGTTACTAGATTTTAACGAACTCATCAATGATCTTTCGCTTATTACTTTTTTATACCTAATTTATGAATTTTTATTTGCTTGTTGTGAGCTATGGTTGCTTCTAAAATAAATAATACGCCTCCACATTGTCATTGCCCAGAGGCCTCCACACCTTGAAATCCGGTCCTGTTTTGTAAAACTTATTTTTTTAACAATATCGTTAAATTATTTTTTCACGTGGTGAAAATAACAGGTCATAACTCCATCAGGGCCTTGACTTTGAATGTAACGAGCTATTTTGCATTTGACGTTATTCACCAATGTTTCTTCGAGGAGATCGTGGTAGCAATAACAAGTCAAATTTATTTTGGTTAGACATGCAAACTTTTGCGGAAACAACTAAAAATATTTTTTATAGTACCTAATTGGAATTTTGGAAAATCCTAGTGGTTGCCAAATTAACAAAACTGATGACGTAGGTTGGAAATTAGCAAGTATCTACGCAAGCGTATACCGCAAAAAACTTGGAACTTGCAATTTCTGTGAATTCTTAGAAATTGAGTGTTGCCCAAATTAAAAATCGGGTTAGTACACAAGATCTTCGTATTATTGCAGTCCACACACGATACCAATCTGTCGACAATAAACCCAAAAATTAATTTTTTCACACTGCTAGTGCAATAAATTATTAGTAACTACATTTCTCGTGACAATAATTACTAGTTAATTACTAGCTGCTTCTAAAAATCTTTTACATTGATGTTACAAGTTTCATGGTCACTATAACAACACTTGTAAGTATGTAACTGACGTTAATAGTTAAATAAATTTCCAGGAGAATTTGTAATAAAGTTTAATTAAATATTATAAAAGTTGCTGCAATTCAAACATTGTAACATGAATTTACTATTTTAAAAGAACATTTACAAAAGCTCTTTCAGTTTTCTTCGTAATATTTTCCCGCTTGCACTCACGGGAATTTCATTAACGAATCTCACTCCCCCATGAAGTTGTTTTTGGATGGAAACATTGTCTGCAAAACCACATTATCAGCCATTAAAAAAAATGTCGGAAAACCAACGTACCTGCAACGAAGCGAATAATTTCCTCCTCATTCACGTCGTTATTGGGTTGTTTAACAACGAAGGCCAAGGGTAGTTCTCCAGCACGCTCGTCACGCAAACCAACAACTCCAGCACCCTTAACTGCGGGATGTTTTAATAAAATACTTTCAAGTTCTGCAGGCGCCACCTAAAATCAACAACCGTTCGTAAATTAACTCAATAACAAATTTTTTTTCTACCTGAAATCCCTTGTATTTAATAACTTCCTTCAGTCTGTCTACTATGAAGAAAAATTCATCTTCGTCGTAGTAGCCCAGATCTCCGGTTTTTAAATAGCCCTCATCGTCGAAGGAAGCTTTGGTTTCTTCGATGTTAGCACAGTAACCCTTCATGACAGCTTCGCCTTTGATGCACAATTCGCCAACAACGTTGGGGCCGACCGGCTTCTTAGTTTCAACGTCGCACACTTTCATCTTGTGGTTGGCAGTCACTTTTCCTATGCTCCCGTTCTTCCCCGACTGGTCTTTGGGAACCACCGCCCCCGCCCCGGCCAGCTCCGTCAACCCGTAGAATTGGCGAATGCAGGACAAGTTCAGTCTGCAACAACAAAGATGCCCGATGGAGATTCGCCATAACTATTGTCACCAGTTATTGCTAAAAAGGTCAAGTACCTCTAAAAGTGTCCCTGAACGAAATTAATGTTAAGTAGAAGTGTAATGCAAAAATGTTCTAAATATTCTAATCATATTGCTTCGCAAATTGGAAGTAAAACAATTAGATGCGTTTTGTTAATCTTGGCTTTCTTTGGGAAATCTTTATTAAGATGACGCCGCTTGGGAAAAATTTCTGAATTTTTAACATAAAATAAATATTGAATGACGAAAATTACCTTTTTTGCACGATTGCCTCGATTTGTTTACCAACTGGTGCTCCGGTGCAAACGACGTTTTTAATGGAAGAGAGGTCAAATTTGGCTACGATAGGGTGTGCACCCAAAAACATCAAAATTGGAGGGACGGTGTAGATGGTCTTAACTTTGTGCTCTTGAATAAGTCCCAGAAACTTGTCGGGTATAAATTTATCCATGACTATGAGCTTGCATCCAAAAACAATACTTCCGAAATAGAGTGCGAATCCAAGAACGTGAAAGAAGGGAAGGTAATTCAAAATTATTTCATCTTCGTTAGCATCAAACAGTTTTGGATTACTAAAAAAATTTGAGAATCAAGCAAAATTTTTGCGACTTTTGCTATTTTACCCAATAGCCTCCATGTTAGCGCGAACGTTGGTGTGAGTGAGTAAAACTCCTTTTGGAAACCCTGTCGTCCCCGAAGACGAGAGAATCAAGGCAACTTCTTCATTGGGGTCCAACTCAACCGGGCGGAATTTCTCAATTTCAGAATCGTCAACATTTTGCAGTAATTCACTGAAATGCTTTCCTTCTTTCGCTGAAATTTTGTTGTCGAAATCTATGATTTGGACGGAACTAAATTCCTTCTTCAGTTCCAGAACGGTTTCAGAAACTTTTGTTGAACAAAACACGAATTGCGGCTTACAAATCGTAAAGAAGTGTCGAAGTTCATCTGGAAAATCATAATTAGTTCATAATTGATTTTTTTCGATAAATGTTACTTGTTGTATAATCGGGGTTCAATAAGTTGAGTTTTGCTCCTAGATATAAGGCGGATATCGTTGTTATTACAAAATCGGAGTTATTCTCCGAGACAATTGTTACAACATCTCCCTTCTTCAAGCCCAGCTTTCGTAAATTGATGGCCACTTGTGACGCAGCCTTTGCAACCTCCTTGCAACTCAACTCAACTCCAGTTTTGGAATTTACCTGCAAATCAAAAAAAATCAAACGTTAAAAGTTTAACTAACTCTTGAGTAGTACAATAATGCGTTAAATGATAAGATGCAATCTATTACGTTTAAATTTAGAAACGATTAAAAACAATAATATTTGTACGTATTAAATTTCGTTTTCTTCTTTTAAATTTCTAGAAGTACCTAATAATGTTTGGAGAACCACCTTAAGAAATGGGCTGTTATTCTTCTAAGCCTTACTTTTTGGGGGGGCAAAAGTAAACGTAGTTTCTTATAATGAGATAGGTACTTACTATTGTTGTTTTATTCTCGTTGCGATTTTTCAGCAGATCGTGCACTATTATCCCGAGGGATTGGCGGGGCAGGGTGGGACCGTCGACAGGCCCAAATTTGATGAACTGTTCACTCATTGTATGTACTAAGGGCGTCAGTCACTGAACGACTGGCAGCAAAACTATTTTGCCGGTTCTTTTATTCGTCGCGTTGTTTGTCCAGTTATTGAGATTACGTCAGGAAAATGTTGGATTCACTCGAGTACGCTATCGCGTAATCAAACTACAAGTCGATAAATCTAAGCAATAATAATTTTTTGTTCGCAATTTCTTATTAACTGAACTTTTTGAAAAAAAATCTTCAGCGAGGTGCAAATCAACAGCACCATCTACTGGTTCAAACTCCAGTTATCAACAGAAATGATAAATTTTGTGACAATTTTTTTAATAGGCTTAGAAGAGATCTATAAAGTTGAATTTAGGCTATTGGTTAGTGCCGTTTGATTAATAAACCTGCAGAAACCTTCAGGATGTCATGCATCCCTTTTTGTGGTATTATTTAATTTAATAATTTAATAATTTTTAATAATCTCGATATTTGTGATAATATTATTATTGTTTGATATTAATTTTGAAATGAGTTTTGTAGATTGCAACTTTGTAACAATCTGTGTTACGTAGTTGGTGATTTTTAATATCATTGAAACAATTAAGTTTAAAGATTAAGACCTATTTATTAATTTAACTGTCAACATAAACAAGAAAGTGCAATTTTATAATAATTACGTTTTAATTTATGTTTTTATGTAATGTTTTAGCGTAACTTTGTATGACGACTTAATTAGTTTCGAATATAGAAAAACGTAAATAGACAGCAAATTGAGAGCCATGTCAATGGTTTGGTTACTTAACAGCCGCCCTTTAACCCTTGAACTCGGATATAGTTTATAGATAAGTTTACATAACCAAATTAGAGATAAACACAACTAACAGTTGTAGGATAGGTACGTCATCAAGTTATCGTATCTAGTTGCTTCAACTTTGCTTCCGATCAGTAAAGAACAGCTGAGTTGCTGAGACTCAACAGGGAAGACCTACGGAAGGCGGTTGGACTGCTCACGGGACACTGCCCCCTCAGAAGACACCTCTACATCGTGGGTTCTCTTGAGGACCCTATGTGCAGAAGGTGTGAAGAGGAAGAAGAAACGCCTCTTCATGTTCTGTGTCACTGTCCGGCTCTAGCCGCACAGAGCTTCAGGTACCTAGACTTTCTCTTGCTAGAGCAGGTGAGTAAAATTAGGAGGGCTCCTATGAGCAGGCTACTGGGCTTCATCAGGAGCACAGGGATGCTCTAAAGGAGTCTCTAGAAACCTAACAGGGGTGCACACATGGGTCTATTTGGCCTCAGTGTGAGGCTCGACGATTAGCCATGTTCGAAAAAAAAAGTTTTGCCTTAATTTGTTATCTTCTGGTCTTGAACGTTGATTCCAGGCAATTCCATCCAGACAACTTTTTGATGCATTTATAATTTCAAAATAACGTATCTAATTATGTTTCTACAAACACATTACAAATTCGTTAACACCAGTTCAAGAATGTTATCCAGTTGAATTTGGCCCAGAGTCAACTAGACTAGTATAAATAATATTATAAAATAATTAAGCGAGATAATTTATTTATTAAGAAGAAAGTATAGTATCGTCATAAATTAAACCCTATCGATAACCAAAATTTAAAACATTTTGACAATTTCGCGGTAATTTGATCACAGCATTTCTTTCAACTTCCTTCTTAATATTTTTCCGCTGCTACTTTGGGGAATTGCGTCCACAAATCGAACTCCCCCGTGTAACTGTTTTTGAACTGAAACGTTTTCTGAAAATTTGCCAAAATTAAAAAAAAAAATTCTATCATTTTTACGAAGGATTACCTGCTACAAAACGGATGATTTCTGCTTCAGTCACCTCCTTGTTGGGTTGTTTGACCACAAACGCCATCGGCAATTCTCCGGCTCTATCGTCAGGAACCCCAACAACCCCGACCTCTCTCACCGCTGGGTGTTTATGAATAATTTCCTCGAGTTCTGCCGGCGGGACCTGTAAAGCAACAATAACTATATTACTACTTATGCTATTAGCATAAAATGTCACACTAATTTGATTAACCCAATTAGGTCTTGCTTATGCAATTAAGATTATATTTTATAATTATTTGGCTAATCTTAGCAAATATAATATATAACAACCTGGAATCCTTTGTATTTAATAATTTCTTTGAGCCGATCGACAATGTAAAAGTACTCTTGTTCGTCGTAGTGCCCCAAATCTCCACTTTTCAAATAGCCTTCATCGTCGAACGCAGCTTTGGTTTCGGCATCGTTGTTGCAGTAGCCTTTCATAGTTCCGCCTCCCTTGATGCAAATCTCCCCATCTTGGTTGGGTCCCAAGATACTCCCTGTCGTTATATCAACAACCTTAATTTGATGCCCAATAACGGCTTTTCCCGCGCTTCCAGTCTTCTTTTGCTTTTGGGGAATCACCGTCGCTGCTCCCGCCACTTCAGTCATTCCATACAGTTGACGAACACAACTAATTTTCAACCTATAAAACATTTTTTTATGACATCCCCAAATGAAAAAAAGTTCCAACTCACCTATTTTCCACGATATCTTCTATTGCTTTGGAAACAGGTGCCGCCCCGCAAATGACGTCTTTAATGGAGGAGAGGTCGTATTTGTCGATGGCGGGAGTTTTGGCCAAAAACATCATGATCGGTGGCACTGTGAAGAGCATGGTAACTTTGTGCTTCTGAATCATCTCGAAAAATTTGTCCGGAATAAACTTTTCCATCGCTACCAATTTTGCCCCGAAAATCACACTTGCAAGACTCAGGGCGAAGCCGAAAATGTGGAAAAATGGAAGATAATCGAACGTCACTTCGTTTTCATTGATGTTAAGAAACTCGGTATCGCTGGAATTGGGTCGGTTAATAATTAAACAGGACCCATTAAAGTCGGGAATTACCCAGCGTATTGCATGCAAGCTCGGACGTTTGAATGGGTCAGCATCACGCCTTTGGGAAATCCGGTGGTTCCCGAAGACGAAAGAATAACGGCAGTGTCCTCATTGGGATCCACATCGACCGGTTGGAATTTCGCAATTTTGCTGTCCTCGACTGGCCCAAAGAAGTCGTTAATACTTTTAGCATCGCCTTCTACTGATTCGTCAAAATTAATAACTTCGATAGAGGCAAATTCTTTTCTCAGTTCCATAACTATTTTCGCTGTTTTCTTTGAAACAAATACTGCTTTCGGTTTAACAATGTTGAAGAAGTGTCGAAGCTCGTCTGAAAACATTACCAAAGCTACAAGTACTGCGACAATACTGGAGGAAGTTTTTACTTATGGAATAGTCAGGATTCAAGAGATTTGCTGTCGCGCCAAGGAAAAACAGAGCCATCATTGTTATTAAGTAGTGAGAACTGTTATCTGCCGCAATCGTAATCACGTCTCCTTTCTTTATTCCAAATTTCCTCAAGTTGATGGCCAATTGCGTCACCAAGTTTTTCAGGTTCTTGTAACTTATTTCCTGGCCAGTATTAGCGTCTACCTGTAACCAAAGAAATTTTGAGTCTTTTTGAGCGGTATTAGCAAAAATAAGACAACCAAGTCAAATGTCGTTGGGAGTTGTTGAAAAATTTCTGAATTAGAAGGAAGTGGTACTTACAATTGCAATTTTATTTCCGTTTTGGTTATTCCTCAGGCTGTTGTGCAGGATCAGACCCAGAGACTGTTGGGGCAACTTGGGCCCACCCACAGGGCCGTACTTGATGTAACTTTCAGTCATGATGTATGCCAACTCACAAAGGGACTGCACTATCAATTGAGTGGATCCTCCTTTTAAATCTATTTTTTCGATCCACGTGTGTTCTGTCATTGTTTGTTCTCTGTCTGATTGGGAGAAAGCAATATTATACTATGATCTCTTACAACAAGGCAAAGGGTATGCATCGTTATCTCTGAACTCTGAATGAATAGTTGTCTCTCTATTTGTTTCATTACTGTTTATCGATTTGTTTGGACAGGAAAGAGAAACGTCACTCGTCTAAGTGCAACTTTAGGTCGAGTGAACTCAAAATGTGGACGCAAGTGGATTTCTCTGTAAAAAATTACATTGCCACGCTAATTACAATTTGGAAGTAAATATATGGTAATTCGGTATTTCTGTTACGTGGCAATCAATGCGCTTTATTGCCGGAGTGAAAAGTACTTTAGATAGTAGACAAATTAATTTGCAGGTGTTGATTGTTTTTTATTGTTAGAATTTTTTATCAAATCGCAAGCATCAGAGATGGTACATGGTGATTATTAAAAATTGTTGGACAATGTGATAATAAATTGAGGCTTTCTGATACAAGTAACACCGCAATCCCCTATTCTGCTATTACGCCATCAACAGTCTCTGGATAAGGAAATTTTGAGGATAGCGGATCGTAAATTAATTTTCAAAAAAGACAATGGTATCAGCACACCTGGCTAAGACTGGATTACTCCACCAATAAATTACCAATGGTCTGCATTGACTTACACTTCACTTACTAGAAAATATTATTTACGAAATAAATTAATTACATATTGTATGCAACTATTAATGACTAAATAACATAAAATTAATTAGGGGAGTGTTAGTAGATCTTAAGTGGTGTAGTTGAGTATCTATTCACTACCAAAATTTTTTTGGTGATTGTTTTAAATTTCGTAGTTATCGCACATAAATTCTTATGTATTTGCATAATTAGTCTTGTTACGTCATTTTAGATTTATGTACAATCAGGCTTACCTGAAATACGTAATTGTATCAGGCATCAATCATTGTTTATTGTCAATTGTTAACCCTCTCGATTCAGTTATCTAAGCCTAAATTTTGAGGATAACAATCAAACCCATCAAGATAGCAACTCCACTTGAATTGTTTTATTTTACTAATGTTTAAAAAATTGAAAAAAAAAAATACCTTGTCAAATCCTCCTTAATGAAAATTCCTAATAATAGCAAAATTGAGGAAACTGGTTTGCAACCAGATATCATACGACGTAAAATTTTTAAACGGTTTAGTTAAGATTTTTTTGAGAATTTAAGGGTACAAAATAGGGAGCAAACTTATTTGACTTAACCATAATATGCAAATAAGTATCAAAATTAGTTTTGATACTTATGTTCCTATCACTTTATTTTTTGTATAAAAATTGATTCATAGATATAAAAATCGTTATCAAATCAAACTGCTAATTTAGTGAAATGTGAGTTTTTTTTTAGGCGAGCTCTTTACATCGCAACGATGTGATAACGATAACACTGGATGACGAATTTTTGTAGTGTTTCCTTAAGTTGCAGCTGTGCATGCTTGAATTCACGACAAGTTCATTGAATAATTTTTTTACTATAATATTATGTGTCTAATTTACTTCTTTATTCTATTACGTTGAGTTTTAAAAACACTGTAAGTATACGTTTTTTTTTTTAATAAAACCTGTCTTTGCAATTTCTCCAACACATAATTAATTCAAGAATCGCTGTTAAGAAATTAGTAATTTAATTAATGCATTAGTGTTGCTAACTTAAAATCAGTGTTATTTCATAAATCTACATATATTTTCACAAATTATTAAAGAATTCAATATTTATTTTTTTATGGTTGGTTTCACTGCCCGTATTGGGATCTTTATTTATAAATTTTACCTTACGTGACGGATTAAATAAATTATTTCGTTCTCATTTACAACCATTTTTGGTAAGCTGCGTTATCTAAAAAAAAACTAAAACATTAACTTCTTTCACTGCTTTAAGTTGCCATTATTATTTTTGATTAGCCTTGCGACCCCTGCAAAAAAATTGAATGAGAATGTTCACAAAATTAATGTTAAATAGATATCTATGAAACAACAAGGAGTAGAGTAAAAAATATATGTTAGTTGCCCTTCTCGTCAATAGAATCAGAATTTTCGATTTAGGAAAAATCTTTTTACGAACTCAAGATTCTGCATTTTTTAAGCTAACCACCAAAAATAGTACTATAGAGACTCGTCGCTTAGCATTAACGCGTTAAAGTGACGTTATTCAAACGTAAATGAACGACAGAAAGAGTAAAACCTTGAACATAAAATAGTAAAAAATTTATTAAATAATAAATTTATGTTGATTAGTGCAAAGATTTTAGATAAAAGTTTAAAAATACCTGAAGATTACATTATAAATAGCCATTGCAGTTTTTTTTTCCCCATGAATTTTGCAACAGGATTTCACTACACGTGCGGCTTCCTTAAATAAAAACAATATCACAATATCACCGTAAACTGTTCCGCGTTTGTTTAAAATTAAGACCAATTGTGTTGTATTGAAAGCCTAACGAGATCTTTGTAACTTACTTTCTCACCGGTGTTGAAGTTCATCTAATTCAAATACTATGATTGGCATTGCAAAAAATCAAAAATTTGTTTATCTGCGAGTTCTTCAAGGAGAGCCGCAGAAAAACATATTTTTGCGATTATTTTTCCGTTGGCTAAAAATTTTTCCAAACTTGTCGCGAATAATTAGAAAACGAATAAATGGTTTATTATTCACGATAATAGAAAAATTGGCACAGCTGCAATAATTCGGCCAACTGCTTTTTAATTATCTTAGTGATAATCTTTCGATTGTTATAGAATTACCGCTTAAGCTCCAAAAGATGAATAGCTGTGGTCTTGAAAATTGAAAGCTTACAGACGACACGAGGGAAACGATAACTCCAGCAAGTAAAACAACTTTCGTTCATTTTTTTAGTCATCAAACTTTTCTAAGAATTATTTTCGAAATTGTTACTTCTAAATTTTTAAATACAATTAACATTACTTTTTAAACTTTTTAATTTGAGCTACATAATTATTAAAAAAATTGTTTACTTGCTTATTGTTTAATTATCTATTGTGTCTGTACAACTTAGTTGAGGGTATGCAGAGGTCGAGAGCTCAAATCCGGGTAAGTAAACTGTAATTTTTACAAACACTCTTGACATAATGTTTATGATTCATACAGATAGAGTTTCCTAAATTGACAAAGCCCACTCAAAAATAATTCTTGCCAGTTGAACTTATTGCAGTTTAAATTGATTGGCATTGAAATAAAACTAAACTGACTCAACTAAAAAAAATTCTGATACTTGATCATCTCTATTTCTATGTAAGAGTGGAAGTAGGAAAACTTTATGTTATCAAACCAATTGTATTGATAACCTAACGCATTGTTCCATAAAAGTTGTGTAATTTCGAATCACTTGTTATTTCAAATTCTAATGTCTGACCAGACACACAATAATATTTACACATTTGTAAGTTTCATTTCTAAACTGTTCCAAATGATAAAACAATCAAAGCATATTGTTGATAGAAATATTTATTCTGATCCTAAAATCTTTCTTTGCGGCTCAGAGCCTGAGCTCCAGGTTGAAAAAACTTAGTCTCCTGTATTTTTTATTTCAATGTCGTTGCCATAGAGCAGCATTTTTGGTAATTGGTGCCTTAAAATTACAATAGTTCTCTTAACTTTCGTCTCAGAATTTTTCCACTGGCACACATTGGAATTTCTTCGACGAACCTTACTCCTCCATGTAACTGCTTCTGACTGGAGACGTTTTCTAAAATATCCAATAAAGTTGTTGTTAATTTTTTAAACGATCGTACCAGCAACAAAACGAATTATTTCGTCTTCAGTAACAACTGTATTTCGCTTTTTAACAACGAACGCCAATGGTAACTCTCCAGCCCTTTCATCAGGTACGCCGACGACACCAACATTTTTCACTGCGGGGTGCTGGTGAATGAGATACTCAAGTTCCGCTGGTGGCACCTGAGAAGATTTGAAAAATGTTAATTTGAACCCCAGGAGTCAAAACGAACCTGGAATCCCTTGTATTTGATCAACTCCTTCAACCTGTCAACAACATAAAAGTAGTCGTCTTCGTCGTAAAGTCCTAAATCTCCACTTTTGAAAAATCCCTCATCGTCGAAGGCGGCTTTCGTTTCCTCTTCATTGTTGCAATACCCCTTCATTACGCCGCCCCCCTTAATACAAATTTCTCCAACATCGTTGGGTCCTAGCATTTTGCCAGTTTCGACGTCGACGATTTTTATTTGATGTGTAGTGGTAACTTTTCCTACACTACCTTTCTTGGTATCGTTTCGAGGAACCACGGTCACAGCACCTGTAACTTCAGTCATTCCATACATCTGACGAACACGAGATGAGCTTAATCTGTAACAATAATTATTAATAAAACGAACATTATTTGACGTCACAGCTACTTTTTCTCTACCATGTCCTCAATGTGTTTAGCGACAGGAGCAGCTCCACAAACAATGTCAGTAACAGAAGACATATCGTAATTCTCCAACAAGGGCGTTTTCGACAAAAACAGTAGAATTGGGGGCACCGTGAATAACATTGTAACCTTATGGACTTGGATGAGTTCTAAAAATCTGTTGGGCTTGAACTTTTCCATGACGATCATCTTGGCACCAAAGAGTGCGGCGCCCAGGTAACCTGAGCATCCAAAAATGTGGAAAAATGGAAGATAGTTCAACACTACTTCATTTTCGGTTATGTTGAGAAAGTTGGCATCACTGAAGGAAAATAATTGGAAAAGTTTCAAACTAGAGCGGTACATACCCAACGTATTCCATGCAAGTTCGAATATTAGCGTGAGTGAGCAAGATTCCTTTAGGAAATCCAGTTGTTCCGGAAGAAGCTAGGATCAACGCAACTTCGCCGGGATCCACGTCGGCAGGTTGAAAGTTTGCAATTTCTTTGTCGGATACTTTTGCCAAAAAATCGTGGAATTTTTTAGCACCGCTCAGACCAGAATCCTCAAAGTGTATAATCTTGAATGATGCTAATTCCTTGTTTAATTGTTGTAAAATAGGTTCAGGTTTTGTTGAAGAAAATATCACTTTCGGTTTACAAATTGTTAAAAAATGTCTCAATTCATCTAGAATTTTTTTTAAAGAAACTAGAATATTAGTTGAAAATTTTCTTACTGATTGAATAGTCTGGATTCAAGAGGATAGATTCGGCTCCTAGAAGCATAAGGGCTAAGGACACGATAACGTACTTGGAGGTGTTCTCGGATACAATCGCGACGGGGTCGCCAGGCGCAATGCCAAATTTCTCTAAATTAATGGCAAATTGTATCACCAATCTTCTTAAGTCCTTGTAACTTATTTCTTCGTTGGTGTTAGAGTTCACCTAGAAAGATGTAGTTTACTTCATATTTTAACTAATTTCCTAGTAAAAATAGCGAAGATTAGCAACGAAATAATACTTACTATAGCAATCCTATCATTATTTTGGTTGTTTGTTAAATTTTTGTAGAGTATCACCCCAATAGATTTATGTGGGAGACGGTGGTCATCTTCAGGACCAAATTTTATGTACTCAGTCATTATTGCGCCGCTCACTTTCGGCCACTGACCAAACATTTTATTTTCAAGTAGGAATTCACAAATATTTTAAAATTAATCGTAATGTTTATACATTTGGAGCGATTACATTTTGGATTACATGGATATTACGTAAACTTAACAGTGACTGGGAGTTACTTAATAACAATTATTATTAGGAAACTATCGATGGCTTTTTTCACTTTTTTATTGCATACTAATGAAACAAAAAAGCTGCTGTAAAGGTAACTATTTCCTAAGGGAGTAAGGAAGAATTGCTAAGTAGAAGTTACTACTGCAGGAGTGTTAGCCAGTTATCAAGGTAAAAATCAGGCATTTACTGAAAGCTCATTTATGGAGCACATCTAAAATTCCGGGATAGATAATCAGGTAAAACAATGACACTACTTTTTCATAAGTTCATTGTATTTTCTTCATCCTGGTTAATATTACTGGTCAAGGAGAGGTCAAGGAGATTTGTATAGACTGGAACATATTCAGCCAAAGATAATCTTCTTGAACTTCTGATAAAGATAATACATATCTATCTATCGTCTCAAGTACAACCCAAAAATGTTTGAAACGAATGTTGGAACCCAGATAGTTCAATAACAGTATTTGGAAAAACTACATACACTCTCCAGAATGGATTGTATTTTTGATACTAATGACAAAATTGGAAAAGAAGTATATCTATCTCAACCTGTTACATGCTTTAACTTATCCTGTAACAAACTCTTTACCCGAGTTAAAGAAAATTGAAGAATAGCTGGGGTTGGTCTCCAAATCACTCAAAGAAAGACTTGAAGTTACCTTCAGTTTCTTATAATATTAGCATTTATCAACTATTTCCTCCCTGGGAGACAACCCAAGGAAAGAGAGTAGGAAATAGTAGATTACACATCGAGGTGGAAAATGTTTCATTTCTGTCGAGAGCTAAGGTAGCTTACCGAGGGTGAGCTAATGCTCGAGACAGAAGAAAATTTCCACCGAGGTTTATATACTATTTTATTCGCAATCATTCATTTTTGGCAAATAAACCAAAATTAATTTCTAAAATTTCACTCTGCGCCATCTACCGAGCGATTTTCGTACTCACAGCAGATTAGGAATGAGCTCATTTCTAACCTAGAGAGGGAAAGTAAGATCAGAAATGGATTGTCAGGAATGATTAACTTCCCCACTTCTTAAAAGGTTAGGAATGAACATAAAACCATTTTCTTCAATGTACTATGTACCACATGCTTAACTATAATTGTTTAAAAGTCTTTGTTTCTTTGCAAGATAATTTAGGTTGATACCATCTCTTTAAAGTCTCCAGAGTTATTCAGCTATTAGTTATCAGCTATTCAGAGCTGATACAAATCGTGTTTTCCGGAACCAGTTATACACATCTGTATTTTGTGTCATCTATATTAATGACCAATAGCAACAACTTCACACAATATTGATATGAAGGTTAAAAAAAGTTGGAAAGGAAATCAATTTCTCAAAATTAGAACCAATCTTTTATTGGAAGAAACAATTTGACTCAGGGTGGTTCTTGAACATCGTCAAATCAAATTGTTGTCAGAATATGACTGACTTTTATACCTAAGAGCCGTATGACACGATACTTATTTTAGTACTGATTTCAGTACTGAAAATTTAGTGCTACTACATCCAAGATATTTGAACCTGTTCTATTTTCTTGTATGCAAGTTGACTTTAATTGGCGCTTAGTGATGCATTTTGTTTTTGTTAAAATTCCTAAACTTGTCCTAAATTCGCGCGCGCGCAGATTCAGTACTGAAATCAGTACTAAAATCAGTATCGTGTCATACGGCTCTAAGTTATCAATAAAAAATTGGTTCTAATTTTGAGAAATTGATTTCTAAGTTTATATAACTTAGATATAAAGGTCAGTCATATTCTGACAACAAATTGATTTGACGGTGTTCCAGTACCACCCTGAGTAACTACAATAGATAAAGACTAAGGATCTATTTTACCTATATTATAACAGCAGTTGTTTGTTTGTACATACATAAAAGCAATTATTGCATGCATATAATAAAATAAAAATTATTGACGAAATAATAAAGCGAGAATATTAGGTGACCTATTGCTCGTTAATATTAGTTTTAACCAGTTGAAATTGTTTTGCTAGCTGCAAGTAGATATCTGTACAAACGTGTAGGTATAAATTTAGCATTCGCAAAGGAAGTAAAGTTTTACAACAGTAACGGATCAATTAATTGGTCTCAAGAACTTTACGAGATTGCCCTAGATACGCAAATAAAGGAAGAAAGTAATTAGCCAATTCGTGTCTGGATAAGTTCATTTTTGACCTCAAATTTTTTTTCTTTCTTATATAGATACCTATAGTCGTATACTGAATGGGACGTTAAGAGCCTACGTTTTTGTTTATTACACTGTCCTATTCGAAAACAACGCCTAGTGAACCAAATATTTTCGGAGTCACCCACATAGATTTTCCATACCGACACTCACACAGACCACCTGAAAATTTGGTGGGCATGTGTGAGGTTCCGCGTTAACGAAACCCATCGAGTCTCTAATACCGCTCCCAAAGCCAAAGTCGTCCAGGTCCACGTTAGGCATGGTATTGGGCAATCGCGTCATTTACTCCTACAGATTATCGCCTCTATGCATATCTACCGCATTATTGCTACAATTGGAAAGTGTTTTTATTGTAGTTTGCTATAAATGGGCATTAAAAAAGAGGTCGCGTACTGAGACGCAGCGATACAAAGCGGTCAAGCAATGTGCCATATAAGCGAACAAAAATTGTTCAAATTATCAACAATTAGGTTCACCTGAAGAATTACGACGAAAAATTTTTGTTGCGAGAGTCCCATAAAAATGTGGTTCTGGACCAGATGTTTAATGATTTATCTCATCGCTGGCAATTGCATTGAAATTTTTCAGTGACGTGCCCTAAACCGTTTTACATATGTTTTAGCAGACAGTTTTTTTGTCGTGGTAATTTTTCTCGGAATCGTCTCTTTCTTGGGTGGCGGCTCCGAAACTTAAATAGAATTCGCACCTATCGGGTGGGAGTTGACTAGCGCCACTTGAATGAAGCATGTGCGAGCTTCATTGGGAGGACAATAACAAAATTAATTATCCCACAACAAATAAGGAGCACATCTGATGACGAAATCCTACACACGAGCTCCAAGTAAGTCCAGCCTGACAACGTTTTCTGTCAGTGTCCAGTTGTGAGGCCGTCTAACAGCACTCCACCAGCTTGTGCTTCAGTGAGGAACACGATGATCGGGGTTGGCACGGCCGTTTGGGCAGCCGTCTGCATCGCAGCGATAGTGGACACCGTCTCTCTGGACTCGCGTAAGGGAAAACTACCGCCCACGCATCCACCCCAAAACCTAACCGAACCAAGAGAAAGTCCCGAAAATTGTTCAAGTAGTGCTAGCTTAACTTTATAACCAAGCCCCTTTCAGATTCAAGAAATTGTTTTTTAAGGAAAACCCAAAATTTTTTTTGTTAATTTTTGAAACCATTAGATTTAAGAAATTTTTTTTAATTTAATTTTTTTGAAGAGGAGAGTTCTCTTGGTGCCAGTCTTGCATTTATGCACGATAACGTTAAAAATTCAGTCGAGACAAACTTGTTGGTGTAGGTAGCGCTAGATTAAGCAATTCGCTTCAACGCATTCGGCCTATTTCTCCTGCACAAATTGTTAACGTAAGACACCATCGTCCATAAATCCTCATCAGGCGGCCACTCTAGATTCGTTAAATTTACCACACAAGAGTAACGCGGAACTGCGTGAGTCACCTCAATAAATCCTGATTCCCGTTCGAAATAATCTGTCCATATTTGTCACAAGAACCGGCATTGTCCGATTCTCGACTGAATAATCCCCCCGTTTCTTCCAGTGATCACGAAAGAGGTCGAAGAGGTGATAAAAAAGGACGAGTTTGTTCTGTCCCTGAAACATATCAAACCCAAACGCAGGACGAGGGATGCTCTGGAAACCCTGTTCTCGGTCGATTTTCCGGGAACCGACCAAAAGTTCGCCTTGAAGCTGGACAGGAAAACGAAGAGGGGTGCGTGATGGAAAAGCGGTTGTTTTCGGGTTTTAATTTTTTTCTATTTTAGTGATTGTTGAAACTTTTGAAGATAACCGACATCGGTCGCAACATTTCACTGTAGACACCCTGCACGATGACAGAATTATTCGCTCGCTAATTTTGTCGGTCAATCAAACCCAGCCGGGGGCGCACGCCACCCTCTACATAGATTGCGTGTCTTACGGAAAGGTGGCCACGCCGAGGTCGATGAGGGACATGTTCAGCTCAATGAAGGACCCTCAAGTGGAAGTAGTAAGTCAAAAAATTTAAGTCAAACTCCATATTATGTCATAATTTCTGCACTTGTCAACATAATGATTTATTCCACTTTATTTTTTATTTTTGTAGCACAATAATTTTTAACTTTAATTTTTTCATTAACATTTTTTATTCTCAAATTTTTGTTTTAACACTTTAATTTATTTATAATTCATTTTTTTTATTCTTATTATAATAATCCAAATAAAAGTCTTTCAGTCCCCATCTATTACTATTTTTCTAGTCACTTTCTCTTTGATAGGCCGTTTATTTACCATTTATGCCTTGACCTAAATTTTCCTGAAACGTATTTTTTTTCCTAAACTTTCGTCTCAGCTGCAGTCTCTTCTTTATTTTTTTCTAATGAGTTAGTTAATTAATTAATGCAAATCTGGCCGAGTCCAAATTGCCTTAAACAATAAGTAGTGGAAGCTGTTGCCAATTTGCACTTGCAGTTTCCTGGAAACCCATTACAAGAAGAACAGTTGTGTCCCTGATATTTATTAAGTCGCAACGTCTTCAATCCAGCCATCAATCGCCTCACTTAACTTGTCTTTGCCTTTAAAAGATGATGTATGTAAGATCGCAACCAGCACTGGATTTAACCCGCAAGTTTTTGTCGAAGTCGGCAAATAACTCTTGTTCGTTGCAGTTCCACGAGAAAAAGTATCCGATGGAAGTTGACGGCCAAAAAGATTTGCGCATGGTCCTGAGTAAAAACGAGTGTCCTCTTTCTCCGATTGAAAACAAAAAATTCGAGGACGAGTTCTACAACGACGACGTCTCCTTGAACGTCTTGCACGACGAACCCCGAGGGTTCCTGCCATCTGGCCGCAGCGACATCCCCATCATCTCAGCCTACGACGACAGTAAGTCACCAATAATAAGCAACAATTAGACCCATCCCGAGTAAATTATTTAAACAAATTGTAAATTTCTTGGAAAAAAGTTAAATTAGTTCAAAATCTTAGTCATTGACTGCCGGAAGCCGCTCCAACTGTGCATTAATTCAATCATCTCGTTGCAGATACCATCATGGATGCCCTCAACAAATTAATAATAGCCGTGAACGGCCTCAATCACAAAGTCACCGAACACACCGTCGTCATCGACCGTTTACGTCAACTCATCGAAGAATGTGAATTATGTAAACGGCCCCCGGAAATTCGTGTATCGTGCGCCACCCACAACCCCTGCGCTCAAGGTGTAAGATGTGTCGACACCGCTGACGGCCCGAGATGCGGATCCTGTCCTGCCGGCTATACCGGTGACGGATACAGATGCGATCAAGACGTGCCCAGGTGTAGGGACCAACCCTGCCATCCCGGGGTGCAATGCAGAGACACCCAATCCGGATACCAATGCGGTCCTTGTCCGCGTGGCACTGTCGGGGATGGTAGAACTTGTCGCAACTCGGGGTGCAGCGAGAAACCCTGCTATCCCGGAGTGGAATGCAGGGATACCGCCGAAGGCGGATACCAGTGCGGACCGTGTCCAAGGGGGCTGACCGGAGACGGGAGAGACTGCCGCAGACCGCCGAATCCGTGCGAGTATAACCCGTGCGCTCCAGGTACGTCACCCTACGACTAAATGGCGAGAGAATGACCCGTTTCTTGATTGGTTAAAAAATGTTACGCAGTTGTGGCAGCAGCCAATAGCACTGCCAGCATTCAATCACAAAATTCTTTAAACAAAAAGTTTTTTTCTTATGTAGGGCTAGTGCCACACTTCTTTTGTTTTCTTCGTACTTCTGCATACTATTTCTTTTGTTACAGCTTTATTGCTCTTCTACCCTATCTTTATACATTTACTATTACTCCTTACTGCCTTGTTTAGTAACGCAATGCAACCCTTAGACCCAATTCTCTTTCTTATGGTCATTTTGCATTAAAGGGATGTAGCCCAGTTTTGCCAAATTAGTGCTATCTGATCAGTGATGATTTAGATTATCAGAATTTTCTTCCAAAATATTGATACCTATCCCATTTGTCTATTCTATATCCTATATCTATCCTTTAGACATTTATGTTTCCTCACATTCTCTTCAGTGGCATTCGTTCCTCTTACGTTCTTTAGTACCTGCTCAACTGTTATATTTTTAAGCCAATCAGCCTCTTCTGTCTATAGTTAAACGAACTAATTAACAAGTTGAAAGACTACACCGAGACGTAGTGCTTTTAGAATTTTTGTTTCTCGCTTCGAAATTCTAAAGGACAAATGTAAATTACTAATTTAAAATTAAGAGAATCACTACAACGGGACGTAGCGACTTCCTGTATTGTTAACAGCATTGTTATGTGGTAGCGCAATGTGTAATTCTTCATGCTTTATTACTTATTTTTTTGTGTATCCATTTTGTTTTAAAATACAGTTCGTTTAAACTAAAATTTTGTTTTATTTTTTGGAACAGGATGCGCACCAAATTGGAGGCATCCAATGCCAGATCAATCCAGTTCCAGAGGCGGATTTCGCAGGCAACCGCAATTATAACTATCCATAAATGCACTTTCTTAGTAAACCCACGCACAATAGGAGCACTTGTTTGATTACATTTCTTAACTAAACACTTCCAAGCAGAGCACAGATAATCCACAAAAAAATGTTACTTTATACCAATTCTATTTCTGTTTTTCAATAAAAACTAGAACATTGCAGAATGGTTTACTAGCATTCCTATCTCGCTCCAAAGATAAAGCAAAATGCAGACAATAGGTGCTAAAGAGTTAATTGATGTTATTCAGTAAATTTCCAAGACTGGACTGAGTGTAAATTGTAAAGTGATGGGAGTGTACTTTTGTAGGGCCATGTACCCCCACCGGAGAGCATCCTTATTACCGTTGTGGTGCTTGTCCTCCAGGAACCACCGGAAATGGAACGAATTGCCACGATTTAGACGAGGTACGTGCGTAAAGCGCAACAGTGGGCGGTAACGCAGGTGACAACCACCATTTGTGCTTCCATTGCCGGATTAATTGCAGAAAAATTAACGCCCTCATGTTTCAGTGTGATTTAGCGCAGCCTTGCTACGATGGCGTAGAATGCAGAAACTTGTCTCCTGGATACAGATGCGGGCCGTGTCCTCCGGGATTGACGGGCAGTCAAGGCACCCAAGGAGTAGGGCTGGAGGAAGCCTACAGAAGCAAGCAGAGATGTACGGATATTGATGAGTGCCAAAATCCCAGAGCTTGCACTTCCAACTCGCACTGCATCAACACCCACGTAAGCTCCGATTAGTTGAGTGAAAGCAATTAAATTATGGAAATACTTCCAGGGCTCCTACAGATGTGGTGATTGTTTGCCGGGATTCCAAGGTAATCAAGAAAAAGGTTGTCATCGAGGTGAAGGATACTGTGGAGATGGTGAACAGTGCCACAAGAACGCGAGGTGTGTTCAATACGACAGATATCGATCGACTTGTGAATGTGTAACGGGATGGGCGGGCAATGGAAGGGTTTGTGGTCCAGACCACGATCTCGATGGATGGTCCGATATTTCCCTACCATGTCGAGAAACTGGATGCAAAAAGGTACCTTCAGTTATTTAGCGAAGTTTTGTTTGATCAAACAATTTCAGGACAATTGTGTGGACGTTCCAAATTCTGGCCAAGAGGATTCAGATAACGACGGAATTGGAGATGCTTGTGACAACGATGCTGACAAAGATCGAATTTTAAATGATGACGTAAGCAACATAATTTTTACAATTTGAAAATGACGGAAAACTATTTTAGGATAATTGCCCTTATGCTCCAAATCCAGATCAAAGTGATAGGGATGAGGACGGAATGGGAGATGCTTGTGACAATTGCCCGGCAATGTACAATCCTGCTCAAACCGATACAGATAAGGATGGTAAAGGGGACGCTTGTGACAATGATATTGACAATGATGGCATTCCTAATGATTCGGATAACTGCAAGTTTATTCCTAACACCGATCAAATGGACACTGATGGAGATGGCGTTGGCGACGTTTGTGACAACTGCGTGAAGATCCATAATGTGGGACAAACTGATGCCGATAAGGACAATATAGGAGATGCCTGCGACACCGGGCCTGACCAAGACCAGTTAGTATAAATTTTGGAAAGAACAGGAAAGAACAGTTTCTTTTCTTTTTAACTGAATCCTTTCAAGTTTTCTTCTTAAGCATGTAAAACTTCTTGCTCTATTTATAATTAACAAGTTAGACCTTTTTTTTCTACTGTAGCAGCAGATAGATTTATTTCTAAAAAAAAATATTTTTTTAGTTTGCTTCCAGATTCTAGTAATATACTCCTACATACTCTTTCCAGAACTTTATGTCTCTTCTTTCCTACGGCCAAGTCTTGCTGATCATCATTTTTCTCATTGATATTTTTTTTCTTGTCTGTTGTTCTTCTTCTATCTATTCTCTTGGTTCCCAATTCCGTAACTGTCAGCATAGAGATAGATTTTTTTTTCTTGTTTTCTTTATTATTTCCATTCAGTCTCTACCACAAGCATTTTGTCTTCTCAAACTTTATAATTTAATTTTCAGTGACAATATCAACGACCACCTGGACAACTGTCCGACAGTGCCGAACGGAAACCAATTGGACACCGACCACGATGGCCTCGGTGATGCTTGTGACGACGATATAGATAACGATGGCATCAAAAACCTCTACGACAATTGCGTTTACGTCTATAACCCCGACCAATTAGACACCAACGGTACGCAACTCCAACTAGTTTGAATCTGGTCAATTACCATCAGTTTTCAGGTGATGGAAAGGGCAACGCGTGCCAAAACGACACCGACGACGACAGCGTCATAGACATCCACGACAATTGTCCCAACAACTCCCTAATTTACCAAACGGATTTCAGCAAGTACCAAACCGTCGTTCTGGACCCCGAAGGCGACTCGCAGGACGACCCCAACTGGGAAATTTTCAACCAAGGAGCTGAAATTACCCAAACGAAGAACAGCGATCCAGGTCTAGCAGTGGGTGACGACAAATTCGATGGTGTAGATTTCGAAGGTACTTTCTACGTGGGCACTTCAATCGATGACGACTACGTTGGCTTCATTTTCGGGTAATTTTTTCTAAGTGATTTTCTACAATAATATTCCCCAACTAGTTACCAGAGCAACAAGCGATTCTACGTGGTGATGTGGAAGAAACGTACCCAAACTTACTGGCAGTCGACGCCTTTCCGAGCTGTGGCTGAACCGGGCATCCAGATAAAACTTGTCGATTCCGAAACAGGTCCGGGGCAATTATTGAGAAACGCTCTTTGGCACACTGGGGATACCCCCAACCAAGTGAAATTATTATGGAAGGATCCCAGAAATGAAGGGTGGAAGGAGAAGACTTCGTATCGTTGGTACTTGATTCACAGGCCGAAAATCGGGCTAATTCGGCTCCAAATCTACGAAAGAGACCAAAAGGTTGCTGATTCCGGTAATATATTCGACTCGACATTGCATGGTGGAAGATTGGGAGTTTTCTGCTTCTCGCAAGAGATGATTGTTTGGTCAGATTTGGCCTATAGGTGTAACGGTAAGTTGTTGGGGGTTGAAAGGGAAAGTGATTGTAACTTTCGGTTTTAGAGCGTCTACCTGAGGCGATGTGGAGCGAGTTGCCGAGGAGATACAGGGGGAAAATAGCCAAAGACATCAATAGAGCGCATCGTGTCTATTCGGGAAATCCCTTTGAGTAGGCTCCACCATAATAACCGGTGGTGTTGATATTTTTGCCATACATTATGTGTTCTTAATAGTTTACACTATATTCATATTTTAACTAATTGTTATACTTTTTCCTTTCTTCATTCAAGTACTTACCATTGTTTTTAGTAAAGTATAGTAACTTTTAATTTGAAACGTAATGTAAGTATAAATTACCATTGAAATATAATTATTAACAAAAAGTTTCTGGGAATAATATTAAACTATAATAAGTGATCTACAATGGAATGGAAAGAGGGGTCTACATGGGGAAATAATGAAGAACTAGCAGCTCCAATCTACACGTATATTATCAAAACAAAGTTATAATTTAAAAAATTAGCCTAAAAGGTCTATAATATTATTGTACCAAAATGGATACTCGTGGTAGGGATATAATTCACTTAAATTCTATATGGCATCATTGAAAGTATAACTAGTATATAGATAATTACACTATAACGGCAGTTATTGTCTCGAAGACTTAAATAATTTATAATAAACAATTAACAAACTGCAGAATACTTTAGCAGCATTTCAACACAAGGTCTTTTCAGAATTGTATCGTAGCTTGACTTTGTGATTATTTAAAATGGAGCGACGACATTCAATTGACAAATTGAAATGCAAACATGGCTATGCTCCATTTTAAATGCAACAAGAGTCTCTCTTCAAGTTTACCATACTAACACTAGGCTCTCAATCAGTTTAACCTTAAATCAATTTGCCAGTACCTTCGTGTATAGAACTTATACATAATGTCTAAATTAAAGTTGGTCCCTAATTTGAACTCATTCCATTCGAGGATATAGGTACTAAAGATATCGATTTTAAGACGTATAATAAATAACCCCTATAAGAAATTTGAACGACTAATATACATCTGCAACAACTGGAAGGGGTTTAAAACTAGAATTTAGAGGGTTCAAAAATATACAAGGATCCCTATGTTGGTCTAGACAAGTATGGCTTCTAAACGAAAATTTCTAGGTAATGACATGATATGTACACTGATCAACAATTATTCGGCATTACATCGAAACATTTATTCAGACGAAATTGGTTGCTTCGCAGAAACGGGGGTTGACTCCTGCTTAGTAGCAGAGAGCTTGCCCCAGGTTCGTATATGCAACCAGTAAAACGTATACTGTACAATATCAAGATTTTATTGTCATTCATGCGACAAAACTACTTTTATGCCTACTGTAATATCTGTGCGGCAATCTGCACTGCCTACATACATCCAATTTGTAATATTTGCTAACGCATTGTCCGTTATGTACAACCTTGATCATTAATCAACAATTACGATTTGCGGGGAATTGAAACAACTAGATAGCGAAAGCTTTACATCCAATAATCAAGGCGAATGTCAAAAGAAAATTGCTCTAATTGTGCGGTTCCTTTGAAATTTCTACTAATTCCTGCGGGTCCGCGTTGAGCCTGTCCATTTCGGCGGCCTTGTCCAGTTCACCGACGCTGAGGATGTCGACGAGTCTGGCACCCAAACAATCGCACATGACGTTGATGGTGGTACGAAAACGATCGCTGCAACAAGGGAATTTGGATTGTCGGAAAGGCGGGGGTGGCGAAAATCTCATCAGGGTTAATTATACTCACAGGAGCCAATCCACGGCCAATATGTTGATTACTTCGTCTGCGGGCAACCCCACTGTATCGAGGACCATCACCATAGTGACGAGGCCGGCCTGCGGAATTCCAGCTGCCCCTATGCTAGCTGCAGTTGCGGTCAAGCTGAAACGGGTTCATCCACTCAATAAAAGTCCGCCAAAATTCCAAAAGCGTTGTCGCCCCTTAACATTTTACCATTAAATTCATCTTGCTCGTTTCAAATTTGAACTTTTTTGGTCCAAATTGCATAAATCCCAAGTTTACAATTTTTATTTTAACTTTTGGATGGATCAAGGATACTGAATTAAATTGTCAAACTACACATTGCTTGAGTGGTGTTAAGAGCTCTAAGTGTAAAAAAAAATATTTGTTATAACTCTCCACCTCTTTCTTCTTTGCTGTTGAGTGTCTTAAAATTTATTTTCTTACCACACTGCGACTGTTTTCCCGAAAGTCAGTTCGATTCCTTTAAGTTGCGCAATGAAGATAGCAGCTACAGCTTCATAGAGAGCAGTACCGTCCATGTTGATGTTAGCACCGATGGGGATGACAAATCTGGTAATTCTAGGGTCCAGTCCCATCCGGTCCAAAGTTTGAATAGTGATTGGCATAGTGGCAGAACTGTAAATTTAATCAATAAAAAATCGTTTACCACAAGTGAAGATGGCACCTTGAGGCTGTTCCAAAAGCAGTCGCCAATACTTGACTCAATCTTGCAATAACCTTAAACGGCAATCTGCGCAGCACGACGAAGTAGATGATGGTGAGGGTGCCAAAGCCGTGAATAACGAGGCCGAGAAGCACCGTGGCAAAGTAAAGACCAAGTCTGCCAACCAAGTCCAGGAAGCTTTCGGTGTCCACCATCTTGGCTGCCACCAAGAAGAAGACTCCCAGAGGGGAGAACCTACAAAATTAAAATAGTTCGAAATTGATTGTAACTTCCAAATTGGTTTAAGAAAGAAAACTTATAACGATGAAGTTAAAAAGTGTTTGCCAGTTGCACCCAATATGCCTCGAGACGGCCCTAGATCGGCGACAGCGATCCTTTGATCGCTTCAAGTTTGCGACGATATTTGATCCAGGCAAACAACGTTCTATGTCAATAGTTTTACCATTTCCAGAGTTGAGATCGTCATTTACTCACCAAATGACCCAGCTGGTGATTAGCATCATGCATTCGCTGATAGATTCGAAAAAGTCGAGAAGAAGTTTTCCTTTAGGCCCCATCATGCTCAAGCTGATCCCGAGAATAATACTGAACATCACTAATCCCAATACGTTGGTTGTCGGCTCGTATTTTTCGGTAAAATTCCATACCAAAAGCTCCGAATTTGGAACGTCTACAATTCGAAAATGAGTCAAATCATTAAATTTTACCAATAACAATTACCTTCGCCTTTTGTATAGTTCTTGGGTGGCACTAAAAATGTTTGAGACTAGAAGCAATAGAAGAAAATTGCGTTAATTATTATTATAATTCAAAAGTTTTACGAAGTTTGCCAAACTATTTTGAAAAACAGCTCGACACGTGCATTTCCTAGAAACTTGGCATCAAAATGCCCTATTTTTGTAAAAGTTGCTGAATTTGTTGGAAAGCTCTGCACGTGGCGAACAACACGAGATAAAGCTGTGGATCGCGTCCGATTGCGCTCCGTTGTCATGACAATTATTCGACCTTTCAAATCCTCCACTACGGAGACTTTCATGACTCCTTTCTTGCAGTTTAGTTCCGGTCAATCAATACTCAAGTCAAGCGCGAGTACGTTGTTAACATTTTCGAAAACTCACCTGCGCCACGCAAGCTTGGACGATATTTGGCGGAAAAAGATTTCTGAAAAACCAAAATATCATTAGCGGAACCACACTAAAATTTTGCTTTTCGGCGACCAAACACAATTCATTGACAATCTTTGAAATAAGAAGATTTTTTGAAAAAATTAATTTCAGACCCTGAAAACGTTTTGAGGCTAACTTTTGAAAATTTCTGCTACGTCCCATCTAGACAGATACAAACTTCTTAAACAGCCCTGAAAAATTTTTTGCTGCTATTTGATTTTCTTAATTTTCGTATTCTCCTTATTTACACGTTTTTTTCTAAATCAAAGTAGGAGCGACGGGCAGGTTTCTATTCCTGCCGCTTATTCTTAATTTTGGCAAAGTGTTGCCTGTGTCGACGCCGCGACGGTTAATTTATTATAGTTACCAATATTGTTTAAAGTGTTATTTGGCTGTGACACGAGAAATTTTGTCGTAACGATATCCAACGAAGCAACCGGCCCGGATACACCGTGACGTGAGATCATTAGCATCTACATCAAAATTTCCTGCTGCAATAAGCCATGTCCTGCTACATTTCACTGTGAACGCATCGTGTGTAAGGCCGATTCACTAATGTCCCTTAAATCGAATTATACGCAAAATTTTCGGTTAAAAAGATAACGCACCAGAATGGTTCAGTCAAAAATTTTCCACCGCAACGTGACTCCCCAATATTAAATGCAGAGCACGTGATGTCCAATAATATGTTTGAGCTGCAGTCTGCGTGCGTTGTTGCAATGTTTGTTTACTCATAGTTATTATTGCAGTAACTACGAGGCGCATTTAAAAAGATTTTTGGTTGTAGAGTTGCTTATAGATGCTATAATTTTTATTTTCTGGGAGATTAAAAAATTTTTGAGTTCGTGTAAAATAAACTTGGTTTAAAAAAATTATCCTTGAGGGAAACTCAAGTTAACCTTTTCAACATACTTAAAATTACCTCGATCAATCCACCCTCCAGTTGTTCATGACTCAGACACATTATGCAATTGAGTGGATGAAGCTATTAGTGTCAAGAACTGCAAATAATGCTGCGCTGCATCGTTTTGCATTAAGACAATAAATTATTGTAAGCCCCACGGTAACATAACCTTGGAGGAGCAACCTTATAAATCTCCACACTTTATTCAATGAATTGCATGGTTGCATCTGAGTTAGCCATCTATTTACAAAGAAAGTAGTCCTGATCTCACCGGTTCTGCATTTACTCACCAAAGTTCAAAAGTCAATAAAACTTTTATATAAACCTGAATAAATGCAGTAACAAAATTATGTAACTCTGACGGAGAGATTAACCTAAATTGCCATTAACAAATTTGGATCGCCAAAGAGCCAAGAGGGTAGATTTAGAACTGTACGAGGGCAGAGCAAGAACCTTGCTGCCTCACCTAAAGAGAGCAGAAAGAGAAACCCTACAAATATTTTTGTATGAGTTACTAAAAACTTTTTTAGTGCCTTCATTAGAGAAGCCTTTTAGTGAATCAGCATACTTCTTTAACTATTGAAAGTTGCATAATTAATTATTAATTATTGATAGAAAGCGGAGCCAACGCTGTAATTAAAAAAAAAAAAAACATTTTTGTTTGGGCAAAGATTACCTGATCAAGTCCAGTAGCGTGTCCTGGGTAAGTACTTTTCTCTGCAACCCCTGCTCGGCGTTGGCCGAAGTTTGCTCGAGCACCTTGCCCCCAACACCAGGTCGAATAGTCAGCACTAAGAAAATACCGAGAATGACGGCACACAGTGTCGTCACCGCATAATAAGCGATGGCCCTAATGGCAATTTTCTTGGAAAGGCTAAGATCTAAACTGCCAACTGCATGAATGACCGATGTCATGAGTAACGGAATGATAAGTGCCTTCAGCATCCGAAGGAATATTTCCCCCGGAAACGCCAAGTACATAGTGTCCCTCTTGCTCCATGATTGCTCGGAAAACGACCGAATTATACACCCCACAGCCGTACCACCAACAACACCCACTACCGTCAAGATGGTCAACAGGTTCCTCCGCACGAAACTTCTCGCGTCCCTCGCCATCTCCAAATTGACCTGCAACAAAATACCAAATTAATTATTAAAGTAACGAAATTCGGTGCTGACGACGGCGGTGTGAAAGCCGGTGAAAAGGGTACGGGGTTAATGGGGCGCGCTAATTTGACTATCGGGCAAAACGCCCGAAGGATTGGAGGTCGAAAAAATGCAAGCATCAATTTTGGAAATTCACGCTATGAAGTCTTGTAAGTACTCCAGCTGGGAGAGCTTTTAACTTGTAATGTAATTATGGCCGTAGTAGGCAACTTCCATTAGATTACGCTTCAGAGTTAACGTAAAACTGATTTCCACCCATTGGTAAAAAAATGGAGCAACTTTAGTTGCTCGCCAGCTAAATTTTGACGTTAAGTAATCAAGAATAATGAATTAATTACTATGTGGTGAAATTTTTCATAACACATTAATTGCGACTGGTGGAGCTTAATGACATGCAACTTTATAACACCAGATGCTGGCAGATTTAACCGGAGCAAATCAGCTGACCAACAAACATGTTCAACATGTTATCATGATCTTTAATATCAAAATATTTAATTAAAAATTACTTTGTGCTTGTAATGTGCTCTAGTTATGTCTTACGGAAAACTGAATCTGGTGAAAATTGGGAGAAACTGAAAAGGAGTTAGAATACGAAATCGATACCTAGAGCTTCTCAAGAAAAAATATTTAAAGGTTATAGAGGAAGTAGAAGAGTTTTTGAAGAAATTAAGAGCTAGAATAAAGATAATAAAAATTCTAGGGCATTATGATGATTTTTGAGCAACGACCAGGGATGAAAATGAGGTTCTAAATTAGCTCTCAATCTTTTTGAGTAACTATGTCTGAATTATACGATGAAAATCGCACGACACTGAGAAATAGCCAATAGAAAAATAGAATTCGGTGTCGCTTCTATGGCAATGTAAAAATTTCCTGGAAATTTTTGCACCTAGCATGAAATTAATAAGTGGAAATTATTTCAGCCAATCAAAATCATTTATTTATTAATAATGACATCATAATGACATTCATTCATGCATTCATTCATTCATGTTTGTTTATTGCAATAAAAAAAAATATATTACAATTGGTAATGGGGTCAGCTTTCCGTGTCGTTGCGATTTTCTTACCGAATATGTCCTCGTGCATTGATTAATATCCGGAAATTTTTTCGAATGGATTTCCAAAACGTATTAATTAGCCCTCGTGTTCCACTCGGGCTGGAGGGTGGAAATAATCAATGCACTAGGGATATTATAAGTGATAATTTTCTTATATAAGCGATTTAACATAATTACATACAGGGCTGGCACGTGACTTCTTACCAACCATCTCTTAATAATCTTATCGTTAAAAAGAAGCAAAATATTTGGTAACCTTAATATCGCAATTGATATTTTTTCAACTTTTAGGTTAATTTGAGGACTATTACGTGATAACGTTAGTATAAAATAATTTTCACGTTTCCATTAAGATTGCAGTCTATCAATATACGAATAACCGATAAAGAGATTATCACAACACAATATCACAACTCTTGCGGCTAACAAACATAAGCCAAATTACGCTATACAATTAATAAACTTGATTTGAGTACTTGCAAGCAAATACTTCGCAACAATGGGTGTTTAGACAGCAAAGCTTCAAGGCTAACAAATTATGTAAGATAACTCGTAATCTCTTGCTGACCAATTTTATAACTTTATTTACAAAGTCTTGACACCTCTCCCAGTTCTTCCAGGAGATCTTGAAAACTAAGACTTTCAAAAAAGCACAGTTCAAATTACCCCTCAATCCAGTAGAGCTTTATGAGAAATTAAAACAGAAGGTGTCGAATCAGAATGGTGAACTCAATTTGAGTTGCGTGCAATACAAGCTGAGTCAAAACTGATTTAATTTTAAAACCTCGAAAAGTCCATTTAAAAATATTTGAAATCTCTTTGTACTTGGCACATAACCATCTTAATATTAGTTTCCTAATCACCTGTCAAGTTTGTTTTCTAACTGTCTTGTTGTGAGCAACCACCAATTAGTTTGACAGGAATTTGATTTTTAAGTCAATTATGAAAGTGATGCCTTGCTGAACGAGTAAAATGCGAGAACAACCATTTTCTTTTAAATTATGGATTGATATGTATCATTTATCAGTTGTAAGAGTTGCAGAAAAATTTTAAACTTAAGCAGAAACTGTCTACACTGAACTTCCAGTACTCCCCTTAAATTCAATAATTTTTTTGTTTTGTTAAAATTGGTTCGTAATGCCTTTTAACCATGTAGGCGCGACACGTGGCTTTGTAGCTATAAAATGAAAAGTTTTCCCCATCCAGATCTGACTAATCGAATCAGGTCAGACAACAAACAACTCTTTCATCAAAACGTTCTATGGGCTATTTTAATTATCTTGTCAAAAATTAGACAACAATCAACTGATTTGAGCTTCAAGTTTTTAGTTCAAGAACAAATTTGTTGTCTAATCCCCCTCAACTTAATTTTAAATTTTTCTGAATTAGTTCTCAAAAAAAAACTTTAACAGGTAAAATTTACGGTTAAATATTTCAGATTTTTTTTTCTGGACATCTGTGCGCATATTGTGCTATTTTTTCCAAGTAGTAAACATATGAGTAAAATTCGAAATGATGTGGGCAGTCGTAAACGCATTCACGTTAACCCACTTGCAGCTTCTGCTGCTATCAAAACAACTGTTGCCCGAAATGTCGGACAAAAAAGTATTCTTTTATTATTGTTTCCCCCCGGGTCGATATTTTTAATGAAAACTCATCTGACCCGAAAGCTGCTTCATTAAAAGCTCCGACGTATTCAAAGCTCTCGCGATTTCAATAGCGAGTATCTGTAGCTTTGCGAGTCATTAGGTGCTTAATTCCATTCCGACGACGCTGGCAGCTTTTCAATGATCCCAAAAAAATGCGACAAGTTTTACCGCCCTTTGACTAACTGGTTTTGTTACATTCGAAAAAGGAGTGGATCTTGGGCAATTATTTACATAAAGCGAAGGTCGCGTACAAGAACCAAATTACTTTTTAATTCAGAAATTATCCGAGGAACTTGTAGAATTTTATCGCAATTAACACGTGTCATGGATCCAGATTCGACTGTAAACTACTTTAAATATTTAACACCTCATTCTTGCTAAGAGAAATGGAAGAGTGCCAAGGTTGCGTAAGACGCGCAAATTTTAAAATTTTGGCTCGTGATGCAGGTCTGACAAAACATTGGATGCAAATGTGTTTCAGAAAATAAAATTTGTTGACCCATCACCGAATCGCAAGAAACTCACCGGGGGCTCAAATCATTGAACTTTTATTTGTTTATGTTAAGCCTTTTTATTCCTCTGTTTTAGAGCAGAACTAGGTTCTGGATGGCAATTAAATTAGTGGCCTTGCAACTAGCAACAATCGTAATCAGTGTTGCACTACCTACAACGCAATAACAACAACTTGGCTCACACACAACTGCATAAAATTTAAAACCTTTTATCTTTTACTTTTTGAAGATTGAGATAGCAATTTATTAATTTTTCAGAACAACTTGACTCGACCTTCAATTAATGTGGACTTTAAAAAAACAATATCACCTTTGCTGATCTTCAAAATTTATCAATAGATGCGGCAGATATCTCGAAGAGATGATTCTTTCTTTGACCAAACTTTGTTTATTGCCGCACAAAAAACGGAGCAAAAGATGTAAATTTTTCTTACCTCGTTTGGCAATCATTTTGAAACACTTCTACCAAATATGGTAGAACAGCAAAAACAATGTTCTGAAAATTTATTAATCAATAAATCAAAGCGAACGCCCTTGACTTAGCGTGTGTTTGTTTATTAACAAATACGCCCTACCTAGCGCTTGCAACACAATGCCTGAATTTGAATACGTAATTCTCGTCTAAAGGTCGATCGAGGTGGAAAAAAAAATACACGTGTTGTTATCTAACTTGGCACTTAGGGCATCGGAATTTGACGTAAAAACCTGGAATAGTTACGGCATCGTCCTGGCTCCGCCGATGAACGCATCGCCGCGAATCGACAAAGAGAAAACAACAATGCAAGGGAACGAGAGGAGCAAAGGAAGTGTTTAATAAAAATAAATTATTAATGAAAACAGAACTGATAAGTGAGGCACGAAACGATCCGACATGACAAACTCATATTGCATTTACGAAATTTTAATTAGCAAATTAAATACCGGCGCCTATTTCGACGATTGGCCCGCAAAGTGACAGAAATAAATCGCGTGGGTGGTTCAGGTTATTGTTTGTTGTAGCTTTGCCAGACGAATGGACGCGACAATTTAAAAATAGCACTTGATAGTAAGTAGCTCGAGTTGTCGGTACTTTTCTACCATTTTTACGGGACCGCTGACATCTTGGACCGTTCACAGGTGCAATCCTCAAAATTGGAACGGATTGGCAAAAGCGACGTTTGAGAGCGCGTGGGTGTGGAGTTGACTTCCTGGTGGAAGGCTTCAATTCGCGGATGAGCTGGAAAGCAATTGGGCATCTCGTCCCCGAATTAACAGGTTAAAAAATAGTTTTGAGAATAAACTATATTGTTTGAGCGACAACTAAGGGCTAACTCAAAACAAATTTTAGTTTAAAAAAATATTAACAAAATTGCATGAAATGTTTTAAAGAGATCTGGATACATTTTTAGTAAAATAGTTTCAATTTTTTTTTAAAAAACGTGACGTGTCCGAAACCCGGACTTTTATACTTTATTATTGAGTGGAAGATCAATGATGTGAAACCCACAAAAGGAATCCAAAAACCTAAGGGCTGAGAATCTTGTAAGCCGTGAGATGTTCCCAAATCTGGAAATGCCAATGCCCTTTGTCTTCAGCACTTAACTCGAAACAGCTTGATTTATGGAGCTTAAAAGTTCAAACTTTGTGTTTGTCAGGTGAGTAATTACCTATACAAAGCTATAAAAAAGTTACGATTACATAATGTTTTTAAAAAAAAACATGCCCATAAAAAATTGTTGGGTGTTAATGATTCCATTGATGTATCATTAAAAATTTTATTGGCCTAACTAGCCGCCAATTTGTTATTTTGTTAGCGTCTTGGCAAGCGTCGCCTTTATTGCCTTTAAAATTTTTACGTTTGAGCAATTTTTAGTTGGTACAGCCAGGTACTTAACTTTGGATTTGTGCAAAAAAAAATCAACATCGACTTGGTTTAAGGGCAGAGAAACGTTTCACTTTTTGTTACACATTGTAAGTACATTGGTAATTTTTACATTAAATTAAAAAATAAATTTTGCACTAAAAATCTAAAAAATTATGGGGGATTGTAAAATGAATGAGTGCCACTCTTTTAACTAATGGAGATCAGTTGCTAAGTTACTGAAATCTGATTAGTCTTGAAAACCTTAACCGAATAAAATAGAGTGACAGATGCCAATTGGCTGTTAAGTGTCACGGTTTCCAGTAATCAAATTAAGTTGAACGTGTAGCTGGCCAACTGAGCTGAACTTCGTTTATCTGCAGATGCATAAGCGCTCTCGTAACCATGTACCTATTACCTATCCTATTACCGAAATGTTTATCAGTTTTGCACCTGTCTGTTTATCAGTGTCGGATGTGCATGTGCATTCATTGCCTGAACCTTCACCTCTGGTCGACGACCGCGAACGGTTTACAGCTAGTTGAAGACCATATTTACATCTGTCTGTTTTTATACAGAGTGCACGCGAAACCGTAAGCCAGCCTTTCTTCAATTTCTTTCTTTTTATTATTTTTTTTCTTTCGCAAACTTCTTAATAGATATTGTTATTTTTAGTTTCATACCCCTGCCAAATTTTTTTTTATTTAAAATGGTTACAAATTTTTCAAAAGATTACCTTTTAAGCGGCAAAACTTTGATAGAACTACCAATACCTTCAATTAGTATTGACATCCCCCAAAAGAAACTAAAAAATGCCAACAAAGCTACAAATACCTTTTTCATAAATAGTTTATGTAAGAAGCAACAAGTTATAGCCTCAATCATATAGCCACACGAGATATTTTTGTCATCACTCGGGGAGTTTCCTTAACTTGTTGGGGTGTCTGCAGAAGTCTGGCCTATCTCTTGCTCAGTGTTTCAATGCAAAAATTTGTAACTGTCAACAAGTAGCGCATCAAATCAACAACATACCGGAAATGCGATGTATTTTTAACGATTTCAACAAGAAAACGATAATGTTAACATCAGGTGCATCGACTCCAATGGGAAGTTAATTACCCCCAGCAAAAAGCATCAGTCAGCTTTAGTAATATGAAATCAATAAATAGATGCTGGCTTCTGTAACAGAGCAATTTTAAGGTAATAACTAGTTTTCCATATTGAAGGAAACGAAATTATTTAGCAGGAAATTACTTCCGCTTCCTCGCAGAAGGAAGTTGACCTCCATATAGGATATTCTAATTGGAGTTAGCAAAAGCAGTGCTGATTTTTAGATGCTCAAGCTTTCTTTCGTTTCCATCTTATTAAACGTCTTTATTTTCATAACTCGAAGTGATGAGTGCACAATAACATTTGTGAGAACAATTTTATTCTCATTTATATTATATGCGTTTGATGCTTATCGTGCACTTTATCGTTTTCAAACTGTGTTTGAAATATTGCGGCAATACCTGTGCAAAATTAATAACCACTTCAATATTATCGATAAGTGGCTTTAGGTAATCGTCTAAGTCGAGACCACCTTGCCTACTTTTAGTAAGATACCAAATAATGCATTATGTAAGTATCTCTTGAAGAAGTTGCATTTTGTTCAAACTCTTTGCGATGGTAAATTTACTTTCCAAATTAAAATTCTAAACACTCCTCAGATAGCAGTGCTCAGACTCAGCAAAGAATTAGTTTTTATTGGAAAAGTTAAAGAAACGGTTATTTATTTATTATTAAATCAAACAAGTCTCCATCACTCTTCTCCACTCCCGAATCACGTCGTTGATTGTCAGGATACGAAACACGATTATTCATCAGGAATTTTATTGCCATGGTAATCCACTTTCAGAAGAACGACGCTAAGGGCAATATCCTATTCATTTCATCGCACACTTAACAATAAAACTTTATTGAAAAAAAAAAGTAATTGGGAAGTTCTGGAATAAATTAATTATGCCAGCCAGAATTTCTGGTAATTTCGATTATTTTCGATTGATTTTCTTTTAAAAGAAACCATTTACCTTTACCCAAATTATATTATATTTAAATATTTGATTAAGTAATGAAGTCCCTCGAACAATTTGAATTTAAAATATTTTCGTAAACATTTTCATGTTTAATCGTTTGCTTTTTATTAATATTCATGGAAGTTAAAGGTGCATATATGAATATTCAGATTTTTGGAATTAAAAATTTAAAACAAACATAACCATGAAACAAAAAATTGGCCATTCAGCAGCACCTAGTGAATGAATGTTCATTATGCAACTCCAAAGGTAACAACATCAATCATTATGTGCCTCCACACTTACTTAGTACTTTGTTCTCATTAAATATGTTTAGTGATATCTTAATTCTTAAAGTTTTGACCCTCAACTAATATTAACTTATTTATTTTTTCACCCTAAATTGAAAATATGACAATAAAAGTTAAATCTATAGCAATAATGCAATTTGGGTTGTCAAATATTATAAATTATAAAAATTTCCAAAGCTTTTTTACTTCCAAGGAGAGACACGTTTGTTTTCTGGATCCAGACCGTAGTGCATGCAGTCGCATATTTAGCATTTTTGGCAACAACAATTCGGTCAAATCTAAAAATTGAAAACGACCATTACTAAAGCGGCACCACAAAGATTTAAGTATTTCGAAAAACGAGCAAAGGGTAAAAAATCACACTTGGGTCTGATCGGGGCTGGCGCGTACCCCCCGGACTTGTTGCCGAAAACTTTTTTTGACACTCGGGGGAGGTGCATCGGTTGCAGAATAGTACTCACCTATCAACAGGTTACTCGATGAAAAATAAGCATCCGTTCGTGTGGACCTGCGGACACTCAGTAACGATCATACGAGCACGCACGCGAAGCGATCGCAAACCGCGATGATTCTTCGCGAACTGCTCCAAGTCCACTGATTCTGTGCGAGCGATGTTACCAATTGGAGTCCCACCGGATCTCGCGAATAGCCAGGGGGGATGCCGCTCCGCCAATTGTAATTGATACTGGCGGTCTAACGCGTACAGTCTACTCTGGATTAGGCTAGTTCAATGAGAATGTTTTCATTAGGGAATGCCAAAAAAGCGCATTTTTATTAGCGGCTTCCTAATTTTTGCGATTCCGGTGGAAGTGACAATGAAAATTCTCGAACGCTTCGATCAGCGCCCGCCGGAGTCGGCCCGCTATCAACCCAATTTATCGGGGGGCGGAAGAGGGGTGGCCGGCGCACCGCTCTCAGCTCCGCGTCCAACAAGGGCAGCCGAGCAAAAATTTTAAAAACTACCCGTAAGAACTTTTCGCTCGAAAAGTTTGTAACCCCCAAATTAAAACCCTTTCAGTCAATTTTGTTTTAAATCTAGTAATGATCTAGTAGCTGGAAACGGTTCTGAAGAATATTAAAAACCAACAAGACCAAACCACGAATTGAACAAATAGAGAAAAAAAAGACCCGAACAGGCACCACCAGCTGGAGGCTAAAAGTGAAACCAAGAATAGAGGGAGAGAGGGGGTGGGAAAGAACAGTTTTTACCAACAAGGGGCTAAAGATGAAGAAAACGTCACAGACAGCTTACAATAAGCTATGAGTTCTAAAAAAAATCTAAAAAAAGAAAGAAGACTGATAAGGATTCAAAAGGCATGCAACAGTAAGAGACGAGTAGCTTAAAGTGCCAAAAAAGAAAGAGTCTTCAGCATCAGTCCATCAGTTGACAGAACTGCTGCTTAAACTTATTAAAGTGTGCATATTACATCATATGCAAATTACATCATCATGTGCATCATGTGCATTATGTAGGTACCTATTACTTAATTGATTGAAGAAGGAAAAAATATATAAACAAAAAAATCTTCTTGTTTATGTTATTACGTCAATAATTTTATAAGAATTGATATTGATTTATATCTATTCGAGACGGTACTGCAATGGTTATCAGTTTATACGAGCAACTTTGATGCTAAACAATTAATTATCTTAATGATGAAACCGTCAGCGCGTTACAGCTGATAAAATTATTAAGAAATTGAGTCGTCATCGATCTAGAAAGTTTATAGCTTCTGAAAACTTCGTTAACCTCATTTTGTAAATATAGAAAAAATAGTATAAAAAGTTATAGTTTTGAACTTTATCAGACAACGTGTTGACTTTTATTAACCATTATTTATTAGATCCAATAAACTTTCCAAATATAATTTAAACTCCTGAATAATCGCTGTTTGATTGTAGTAGCAATAAATGTGCCAAAACACACTAAAAAGTCATTTAAGTGTCATCGTAATTTTTTTTGTGAAATATTGAGGACACTACGACTATCAAGAAGAAAACTGTCTTAAAGAGGATTATGTGTTAGCCTCATTGAATTACGACATATCTAATTTGCATAATCAAAAGTTACACCAACGTTTGGAAAACTTTGATTTGAAATAACAACTGCAAGTCTCTTTTCGATAACAACGTAGATTATTTTTAGGAATGTTAAGTTATTTTTCTTTGGTTTTCAGAATTGTTTTTGTCAATAACTAAATTGCTTGAACTGAATAATTTGTTTCTCAATTGATTTTTAATCTCGTTTCTTTAACATTTTTGTGCATAGGGCAAAATTTTTTTAAGTAAGTACATACAAACATTTTTTTACCTAAGTCAAACTGTTTCCAAAATTTTTATATTTTCTTCATGAGTTAAACTTCTAAATGAAGAAGTTGAGGCATAAAGATCTTAAAAATGAGCGTTATTAATAAAAAACATTCTACTAGCCTCAATATGCGAGTTTACATATTCTTGTAATAAATAATTGTGCGTTTGCCCTCGTCATAGAAAACTGTAAACTTTTTAATCTACCCCTGTATAATAAAATCCTAAATGTTTACCAAAAAATTTTGGAAAGCAATTATTATTATTGTCATCAATTGAAGTTTTTGTGAAGTAAATGATAACTAATAAGTTGCTGTATAGAATGTATATTTGACACCCACACTACTCACGTGTTGCTTGGATCGAAATGCAGTAATTCCAAGTCACGAATCATCTACATATATCAAAGAAACAATCCACCCACAAGAAAACACCACTTCCTGCTAAATGTAGCTCTATCGTACCCTGCGGACCAATGTCGTCAGCGTGGGTAGAGTTACGTAACGACGTATCTAAATCATGCAGCAGACTTCAACAGGTAGGTGGGTATTATCAACGCATCAATAGCTTTGGTGAAGACTAGCAAATTGTTACCAAAGGATGCAAAGCTCCTCATCGTACCAGAAAAAGAAATTAAAAGTTACCAAAAAGTTTTTGGCCACAAAGGAAACTAAATTTTCTTTGCTCTCCAGCTTGGACATCTTTCAGAAGAATCGCGTTCTTCCCTATACTTACATTAATCATTAACTTGTTTGCAGCTTCTTGTTTGTTGTGCCATTAACATGCATTTAGTAGTGTTTATTATTTGTTTGCGTCAACTGGGGCAAGTTTCATTCATTCATTTTTACCAACCATTGGATGACGTAACTTTCAAGGGCTTAATAACGCCCGAATGAAGAGTAGATGCCAGGAAGTACATTATGTGATAATTGCTCTAATTAATTGTTAGAACGTGTCAACAAGTCCCACGCTAACGAAATAGAAACTACAAATAGATCCAGTCATATTTTTGCTTGGCATTAATTGGGCATAATTCATGGAGTGGAGTGCAACTGGCAGAATTCTGACAACAACTCGTTAATTAATTAATTAGAATAGTTTGACTTATTTCTGTGGAACTGTGCTAACTATTAGTGGTCGCATTTCACGAAAATTTCCAGTTTGTCAACAACAATAGTGGCCTAAAAAATATGCAAATCGCAATTGCTGGAAGTTTCAATATCGGGTGTTGACGGCCAGAAATATGAACACGTGGAGCATTGTTGACTGAGCTGATTGAGAATCGATTCCATGAATTACTTTTAAGTCAGAAATCAAGGGGAGCGCAAAAATTTGCATGACAAACAAGTATAATATAAATATTAATAAGTTAACTTAGTTATTAATTTTGAATTGGTTTTTGCTGTAATGAAGCGTTGACTTACACCTACACATAAACTTTAGGAAACCTTATTCCTTATCTATAAGTTTTAAAGTTTGCACTAGTTTGCTCTGACGATCTGAAAAAACATATTTTTTTTTTGTTTTTTGCGCTGTATTTCAAAAAAAAAATTTATCTAGGATAAACAGAAACTTTCCAGGATCACTACCAATATTATCATTCAGTCTAAACATAATGTTACTAGATAAAAATAAAATCGCATTGTAACGTGTGGCTTCTTGACCCATATAAAAGACTGATTAAGAAACCGTCTGCTCCTCACTAAAATTGCTTGTGTTGTACTACTCCCGCCATATTAATCTGAACGTTTTGAAAATAGCTGTGTGAGTAAGGTTATTACTGCACAATGTTAGAAACCGTAAAATTCTTTGTAAATTATGAAAGTAATGCTCCAAGTTCCATATTGTTATAAAACTGACGAACCTCCGATGGAAGCCCGTTGCAATCTAACAAAAATTTGGCAAAATCTGCTTCTCAGCTTTGAGCGTCGTTTAGATTATATGGCGGGAGTAGTACCAAATTGCCAAAAAAAATTCACATTCTCAGAGAGAGTAATTTTTGCAAATCCCGAATCTTGACTCTTGTAAGGAAGGTGATTTTTTCTTTCTATTTCAGAAAACCGTTTATTTATAATTTATTTAATTTTACATTAAATTGTTACAATTGTGCTGCCATCTGTACTCAGTCTCTCTTATCATCTGCTGGCTGCTGCTAACGCCGGTACAATAATCAATAATATACACAAATATGTATAACAAAGCTCTCTATGAACGCAAGGTCATTTACATTGATTATAAACCATTTGTCGATAACAAAGCATGCAAAAAAGCTTAGTTTTGTTGTTATAAATGTTAATAGTCCAAATCTGGCTATCGTCACTAGAGGGCAGCACCAGCATTAAAATCTAGCTTTTACAGATTTCTGTATTAAATGGCTCTGTGCTCTGTCTTCTGTCTGTTCTATAACCTAGAAATAATAGTGAAATAGAAAATTTGCAAATTGGGGCGAGCATGCCCCTGAAGGGAATGCCGACTTGTCTCAAATGCGAAACTACCGAGTCGCCTTTGTGGACGAACGCGGAGAACTTGGGGGCAATATGTCTGGACTGCGTCAACGAAGCCAAAGATAACCTCAAATTAGAGTTGGAAGAAGAGAACGACGACAAGTCCGAGGATTCCAAACAGATTAAACGGAAAACTCGCACAACCAGATCGTACAAAACTCGCCTCAACCCGTTCGCTCTACCGAAAACCGGGGCTCCAAAAGGTAGAGGCAGACGGGCGATATTTAAAAAAACACCAATTAAGGCCCCCAGTGCCGTCGCAACACCTGTTACGTCAGACTATATTTTTTATAAGGTTTGTTGAAGTAAATTCAACCAAATAAATTTCGCAAAATTTACATTTTTTTTTAAGGGAAGTTATATTCAGATCGGTGATATAGTTTCGATGCAAGATGAAGATGGTGGTATTTACTACGCTCAGATCAAGGGACTCTTGACTGATCAGTATTGTGAAAAAAGTGCCGTCGTCACGTGGCTGTTGCCAACCCAAGAAAGCCCTAACCCTGAAGAGGGTTTTGACCCCGCCAGTTATATTATTGGTAACAATTGATTTACCTTTAAGGGGTGTTACTAAAATTTTCAATTTTAGGTCCTGAAGAAGATGTACCTAGAAAGTTGGACTGCATGGAATTTGTAATGCATGCCCCTTCTGATTATTACAAGTCCAAAACTACCCCATACCCCTCAGTTCATGTCCCAGCCCAGCCAGGGTTCATATGGACGTCTCTGAAATCGATGCAGCTGTTATGTGGCAATGAAGAACCAAGAGAAAATTCGCAATTTGATTAATTCTTTGTGTTGTTAAAGTTATGTGATAAATTGTAAAGTACTTTACTGTTGATCAAACTTTCTGATTGGAAACATGCATGAGTAATACAATAAAATTTTGTAGTGAAGTAGGTACTTTGATACTTTTTTTGATAACTAAAGCAAACTTTGAATAAACTTAAAGCAATTTTTTTTAAAAAATATGGAAAAGCTCAATTAAGTTGACCACTTTGAGCTTAATTAATGCAGCACAGCTCCACATTCTCACATACAGAGTTTCCATGCATAATATTTTGTGTGGAATTTAACTAAAATCATAAAATTCACTCATCTACCAGCAACCCCTAAGGGTTCGTGGTTTGGCAGAGCCCAGGTCCATGGAATATTTTTGATTTGTGATGAATTGATCATCCCTGTTGTTGGGCAGGTCGCGGTGGTCTGCGTTGGAGTAGTGGCGGATTGTCTCTTCGGCAGGAGCGGATCGGTCGCGTGGGGCTATGGCGGGTGCGCTGCGCGTTTGGGGTGAAGGTGGGCGCGCGCCGGGTGGTGCACTAGCGCAGATTGCGCGACCCTGCTCGATATCGAGCGGTCCTCCAGTCCGCGCCCGGCCTCGCTGTGGCAATGACCGACTATCACCACCTTCTGCCGCCGCTATGACCATCAGCCGCTGCTGCCGCGTCGCGCTCCTCTGCGTGCTGATCGCGCTGCTGCCGTCGCCGGCCCATGCCGGCGATTTCGACAATGAAGACGACATCCAGGATTACAACACAACGTCCTATGAAGACTTTGGGGATATATTTCCAACTAACTTCACGTCTCACCACAAGGACGACCCGCTCTTCCCCAGGGACTTGTTCACCCTGGAGCAGCGCCGCAACGGGGCCATCATCCTCCATATCCTTGGCGTCGTCTACATGTTCGTGGCCCTGGCCATCGTCTGTGACGAGTTCTTCGTACCGGCGCTGGACGTCATCATCGAAAGGTTCGCCATACAAGACGACGTAGCCGGTGCCACGTTCATGGCAGCAGGCGGTTCAGCACCCGAGCTCTTCACCAGCGTGATCGGGGTGTTTGTCTCTTTCGACGACGTGGGCATTGGAACCATCGTCGGTTCGGCGGTTTTCAACATTTTATTTGTGATCGGAATGTGCGCGATCTTCTCCAAAACCGTGCTCTCGCTCACCTGGTGGCCCCTCTTCAGAGACTGCTTCTTCTACTCTGTCAGCCTCATCACGCTCATCATATTTTTCAAAGATAATCACATATACTGGTATGAAGCGCTCGTGCTTTTCAGCTTCTACATCGCGTACGTGAGCTTCATGAAGTGGAACCAGCCCATGGAGCGACTCGTTAAAAAGCTTATTTATAAAAACAGGGTGACTCGTGTTAGGAGCACCGATCAACTCATGCCAACGGTACGTTATCCTATCTGCTATTTCTCTTATCCCTTAAATCCACACCGCCACGCTCGCCCATAAACCGAAAAGGCTGCGGAACAACCCCGCGATCGGTTCAGAAAGACTCCAAAGTTTTGGATTTGAAAAAACCCCTAAAATAACTTTCTCTAAATACGGCCAATTGTGGGTACCCTCCTCAACGCAGTGGCAAAACTTTACCTCAAACAGAATTGATTGAACTAAGTTTCGCTAAATTGTCTTAGGTTAGAGGAAACCTTAAATTCTTTAAAGTTCAATCATTTATCTGCACAATGGCCAGAAAGCTTAAATTGCAACCGTTGGTTCCAAGCCCAACCTTAATTTAGTCTGATGACAAAATTATGCAATTCCTTCGAAAGATACGTACTGCAGCGTCCGCAATGCCGTGAAACCATCAAACTACATCTTGAGTTTCTTACAACGTGGAATGTGTAATTCTAAGCTTTAAGGCGTCGTAAAATCAAGGTTCGTAAATCACACCATTTAGATGGTTGAAAGCATCTTAGCGATTCTACACAAAGGATCATCAAGACACCCTCAAAATTACCTACGGGTCCTTAACAAAACTTGGTTGCTAATGTTCTCAAGCAGGGAGTTGACAAAAACTGAATGACCAGTTTTATAGAAATAAATTTTGAACCGAGTATAAAGGTTATACTTGAAAGATCCTTGATCCTTGATCCAGGACCTTTCTTTTTCTTTAACCAAAACTTATTTTGACAGTGCCTGATTTAGAGATCTTATGGCGACGTTGTCTGATGGTAAACTTCCCCAAATCTTTCTTCGGCAGATCGAATTTTGGTAGAAAAAGTGTCAATTGGCAAATATTAACACTGTCAAGAATGGGTTCAAAATTTGGTTACATCACAATGTTTCTAATTTATATCCTGTTTTGTTGTTATTATACTGACATCAATATTACGAAAATTGGTAAATCAATCAATGTTCTAAGCGCTATGTTGAAAGATTAAATGTTTTTTTCTTAGAATTTTAAATAGTACATGATATTAATAACAATTTACGTAAGAATTATCGTACATTGAGAAACGTAATAATTTTTTTAATTGTCACTTAACCGTGGCAAGTTTTATCAACAGGATGCACACAATTATTGTACAACATTTTTTGCTTCTAAACTCGTCTAATATTCCGAAAATGTTTAATCGACGCTAATTTGATGCTGCAGCGCACTAGTTACGTCATCTAATTCAACCACAACGATTTTTACAGAGAGGCATTGTTACTCAACAAAATATTTTGTTGACTTTTTTCAATTTTTTCTTCTATTATATGGTTCTTCTTTAGCCCCTCCGTTTATCACATATCTCTTTACGTAAACTATAGCAGGATAAATATTTTGAAAAATTGAGGGTGGCAAGGGTAGCAATCTTCAAGCGTTTTCCTCAGCCTGAAAAAAGTTTCAGGTATTTCGGGAGTGAGAGTTTCGTCAATGAAATAATTTTCCCAAACCCCCAATTCCTATCTCGAAGAACTATTGACATGCGGGATCGACGCTTATGCAAATGAATATCAACGTCGCTCAAATTTGGGCGTTTAAACCGCCTCGAAACCGTTCAAAAGATGAAGCGAGAGTTACGTCTCATTTTCATCGATCCTTTAACCTATTTTGTCGCCGGCTCCTTTAAATTTCAATTAATTTCTAGCACGCCTCGAATTATGTGATCTATTACGTAATAAATGTACCCGGAAGAATAGTTATGCGCATCCCTTAAAATCAGGAACTGTCAGGTGGAGTGGCTCTCAGCGTCAATTCAGGATGCAAATAAAATTTCTTGATTGGAGTATCGGAGTTTGGTTAATACCGCTCGCGTAAACAAATGCGGAGACAGCTTTTTTAAATAGCCTTGCGATGAATTGTTTAACGTGGGTATTGATCAACTCGACATATTTAATCAAACTATATTTAGACTTTATTTCTACAATTCCCATGCCATCGCGAGTCAAGCGTTTGTTTAGTTCCTCGGATTCAGCAATTTATAGTTAGAGATTTGTAGGTACCCCAATTGCTGTAAGGAGGTAACTTGCGTTCGAGCCAAACGTAACGTTATTGATTCGGTTCAACACTAAATTTGGCGTTCTGTCAGAATTCTTTGTGGAAACGAACCCTTCCTGGGATAATTTTAGCAATGTGGCGACGTTCATTATTAAATTGACACCAATGCTGGTCCAACAACGGTATTGTTGCGCCTAAAATTGGCGGAATTATCTCAAATAGGTCACTTTGCATCCCGGCGCATCCGCCATTTTTCGCTACCTGCACGTTACCATCGAACGCTGCGTGCTCCTATTTTGATCGAATCGCGAAACTGAGTTTGACAGCGAAATGGGCAATCACCAGACTAATTTCGTCGTTTTCTCCTGAATTAGGGTTTGATAATGTACGGTTGCTGAAACAATATTAAAGCGGGTTGCGTTCGGTGTTTGGATGTGAAGTTTCAGCCAGATTCGCCGAGATAATAATCTTCGGTGGGAAACTTAAGTAAACGGTTGCGCTAATTTTAACACTGTTTCTGTTAACATAAAATCATCTTTTACTGCCGAGAGTCTCGTCTCTATAAGACTTTAGTGTCTTGTTCGTTTTATAACATAATAATTCTCTGGAGCGACTAAATCAGCGGCACGTGCGGAACCGGCCACCAACTTAATCCGAAGCAATTACGGGCGACTGGAGAGCTGGAGAACGTTACCTGGAAAGGCGCGACAACAAAAATTATTAATCTTATCATGATTTACTCGTTCGTAACTATCATGATTAGAATCTAAGAAAAGTGTTGTGACTTTAATTTGGGTCGTATTTAACAGTCTACCAAATTTAACCAATATTTTCATACAAAAAAATACTTTCATTTCCCAAAAATACTAAATGCTCACCAAAATTAAAAAAATACATAATCTTAAAGCGACAACCAAATATTGACAATGCTGGCCTCTTATATATTTTGTTCGCCAAAATAACTTTTGTTGACCATAAATACTAAATGTTCACCAAATTTTATTCCGCATTTAATTCTAACATAATACTCAGATATTTAATTTTCGACAGTGTCTTATATTATTTAGCAGTTAAAAATACTATTTGTTGATCAAAAATACACAAGCAATAAAATGTTGTGCAAATGGTAAATAATTTTATGCAAAATTATAGTTGTAGATGTGCTAGGGCAAAGAAAATTTGTTAAACATTTAGTATATTTGGGTTTCATTAAGATTTTTTGATGTTCATTAAATTTTTTGGTGGACAATGCAGGGATGTATGGTTTAATTTGGTGTACATTATCTTTGATCTTTTTTAAAAATTATGGCGTGTACATAAACACTACCACCAAATTGGTGTTAAGCGGTCCGAAATCTACAAGAATGAGTTAAAGATGATGTAAAAAGTTTTAATATTTTTCACATTTTCTGTAGGTCAACCCCTTGATGAAAAATGATAAAAATTTCAAAATTGATATTGTCGCCCCAGATGTCACATAAATGGTGTTTTTTGATCTAATCGACCCTCCGAAGTCCAAATCCGAACTCTATTTGACTATACAAATAATAGTTTTTTTAATGATTAAAAAATTTTTAATTTTAGCTTTTTTTGTAGTTTCAAACCCCTCTAACTTTTCAGTGCTTCAGTGGCTATCGAAAACTGCAAGTATAAGATTACTAAAGATTAAAATAAAAAAGTTGAAATTTTCCAATTTAACCAAAGTTTTGGTCAAAATATTCAAAACTTTTTTTATTTTATTACGCCCGTTAGCAATTTACTTGTGTTAGTTATGTTTTTATTTGTCAACTATTAACAGTTTGTTAGCAAGATTATTGATATGGCTAATGGAGGTTCAAAAGTTAAAAGCTATCATTAAAGATAGTGCAGAGATGTAGAACCAGAATGTTATTTCAACAGTTTCGAAGATTAAACTTTATGGCATTGAATGTGAAATTTATGGCCCCATGATCGCCACAAAAGCCCTTAGAAAGCGAGGTACACTCCCATATTATTTTTTTAGCGTGTCTCATAGGTGCATCACTGTTGCAGAAAAAGCGCAATCAACTAAACACACAACCCTTAAACTACATTTGCTGTTTTTGCCAACCAAAATCTCTATTTAAGTAACACTGGCCTATAAACTTCCAATTCTAAAGTAGCCATTCGGGGAGTTTTACCTATGGCCACTTCAACCACGTAAATTTCCCCACATAAACCTAAGTCGCGCTTTACCCTAAAAATTAGTTATTGCAGTAATTCCGCTTACATTTTACGTTATACGTAATTTTTAAGAGCCATTGCGGCCTCCAACTGTAGTACATTATGAGACTAGCTTATAACGCAACTAATAAAAGCAGAATCGGGCCAAGCAGCCGAAGAGACGTACTCGTTGAACGCAATAAACTACTTTTATGTCGGTGAAACCAAACCGGTGATTATAACATGCGAGTTGTAGGACACTTTAGCCGGAGAGTTATCGCAAAAATCTCACGAAAGGTGACGTGCAAGCTTCGCACCGACCAATTTCGGCGGTCTAGAGCAAGCAATCTAAAATGAATTAAGGAAGTACCGACCGAAATTGCCGTATTTTCGTTAAACTATTAGGCTACAATGTGATAATGTTGCGATCGCTACCTGGAGCTTTGCGGGAAATTGTAATGAGTCGCAGTAACGTCTGAAGTTTTATGGATGCTCCCGAATACATTACCAATAAAGGGGTTTACGACCCGAATCGGCTTCGACGAGTGTATGGCCTAATTTCGAATAACGCACTACTTATTTAGCAAGTTTTTTGGGTTTTGCAGACGGCACCTGGTTTCGCTTGAACTCCCGAACCGACCATTCTCTGAAAGAAAATTGATGGAACGCTGTCAGCGAGTGGTCGGTATCGCAATCAATTACCTGGATTGTTGGTGCGTTACCTAAATCCGCCGGCCGGAGCTTGTGTAATTCGCACTTTTATTCCGGAGCATCTCTTCCGTTCCATTAGCCTAACTACTTTCTCTTATCTGTATTTCCTGTTTGTGTGTACTAAATGTATGCTTCGTTGTTTCCAGCACCAAACGGCCGCTCAAGCTCTGGTGAGTGAGATCTAAAGCTGCTTTCTGCTCTTACCTTTACATCATCCCTTTCTGCTTGCCGATCCGCGGGCTTATAACGCAAGCCCCGCTTTATTGCATGATTTCCATTCAATTTTTTGTTTGCGATAATTGTTTGTTTCCACAAATACCGTTTTCCAATAGCGTGGTTTGCAATATTTGTGGGCTATCGGAAAAACGGATCCTCAACAACTGTGCTTTTGTGCTGGCTTGGTGTGAATGACGAGTTATTTTCAGGTAATGCAAATAGTTGCCGATAGACAAACAACAATCTTCGTTATCCCCAAATTTGCCAAACGCAATTCTCCTTGACATAATTGTGTAGATATTGATTTTTCCCCAATCCAAGCACACGACTGCCGACTATAAGTTAAAGTTCACAAAAGGATAACCAGCGCCATCAACCAAAAGTTGAAGCGATAGATTTTCCGCTACCACCCGCGACTTACAAGTTACTTGTTACTGTAATTGTTTCCATGTTTTGGTCAAGTTTGTTATTTATGATATTTTTTCTTTTTCAGTCAACATCAGTCAGTGTCATTTTAGACTCTAGCAAGGTCAGTAGAGTATTTAATCCTGTTGCCTACCTTTTTGTTGTTTATTTTTCTTGTTTTACCGATGTTGCTCTTTCCTGCCCTATACTTAGTTGGAATAATTCAACGTTCTGAATGTTTGTTATTATTGATGGTGGTTGTTATAGAATAGGCAACTCTAAATACTCTACTGATTCTTTTAACCGAATCCCGTAGTGTGATGCTGCATTAACCGCCATAACGGAATTTTACAGCATCTTCCCAATTCGCTGACGTTCCAATGCTACATAAAGTTGTACCTTAACGATATTCAACCCCTTTCTTTATGCATGCAACTGCATTGGTTAAATGTTTAACTGTTACCCGCATTTTTGGAATCTGAAACCAACAGAAGTTCCGAAATTTTACACCAAAGGCAAAGGCTATTTCCGAGAACGTGGCATTAGGCCAATTAAATTATCTAAAAAACTTTAATTAGTTGACCATTTACCCGAAGAACTAAAGAAACTAAAGAAGGATGAGTCCCCTTTTTGATGAAATTTGTTATGACTGCTACTTTAGTGAACATCATTGACCAACTTTCTTGATATTAAATTGCCAAAACTTGGTTTCAGTCTTTAAAAAAATTATCGTTGATTAATACATTCATACTTTTTTGACCAATAGGATTGACTCATTTTCCATTTTTCAACCAATCACGTAGCCTTTTCTTGAAAAAAGAAAGCTAGTAGCATTTTATTCGGAATAAATAGCTACTAGCATTTTATTCCAAATAAATAGCTACTAGCATTTTATTCCGAATAAATAGCTACTAGCATTTTATTCCGAATAAATAGCTACTAGCTTTTTATTCCGAATAAACTTTAGTAGCTTTTTTTCAAGCAAAATCGATGATGTTGTGAATTTTTCATTTATGTATTAATCTGTCGAATATCATTCGAACAAGAGATTTCTTCAGAATAAATGTTCAAGGTTAGCACTCAAACGCCGTTGCAAAAATCATTCGCGTCGCCGGACGTAGGGCCTAAAAATCCTCGAGCTTCGCTTTCGCATTTTTAAGCCGGCCCAACGTCCTGTGGCGCTCGTGATTTTTGCTGCTAGGCAACGCGTTTTAGTGCAAACCTTTCCATTTATTCAGGATAAATCCCTTGCTTCTTATGATATTATGTATGATAAAACTTATTTTACTAAAAACATTTTGTTTAAAATATGCCATTGGCAACCACAGCAACAATTAAAATAAAGTTGCAGAATCAAATCAAAAATGAGGTTATGCAACCAACATAACATCATTGCAATTTAACAATGGAAACAAATATAATGTACACCAAATTAAACTATACATCCCTTGCACCGTTCACCAGAAAATTTAGTGAGCATCAAAAAATCTAAATAAAACCCAAATTATTATACATCAGAAAATGAGAACATCACCATTGCTTACATTTTAAATTCTATAATATGTCTATCAATTTTACTAAATGTTCACCAAATTTAGAACGCTCAAGTTACGCGTCCGTGCTGTACATAATAAATATTCGCGCTATCCATTTATATTTAGTGTTTCTCAAAAAAACTATTTGTGCGTCAAATAATTATTCTATTACTCCAAAAATAAAATATGCTCGCGCATCTCTCCTTGCCGCTTGCGCTTCCAGACAAGAGGCACGCAAAAAAAGTTTTGTGCAAGGTCAGTTCAGGGCCCTGTAATTTTTTTTTAAACACGATTAGAAATTACCACTAAAAGAAGTTTTACGTTTTACATAATGCAAGCCAATTACAGCAAAGCATTTATATATTACGGAAATCAATATCTTTTTTTGTGCAAACCACTTCTATTTTTACTCTTATTTTACTTGTCCTAGCACATCTACATCTATAATTTTGCATAAAATTATTTACCATTTGCACAACATTTTATTGCTTGTGTATTTTTGATCAACAAATAGTTTAACTGCTAAATAGTATAAGACACTGTCGAAAATTAAATATCTGGGTATTATGTTAGAATTAAATACGGAATAAAATTTGGTAAACATTTAGTATTTATGGTCAACAAAAGTTATTTTGGCGAAGAAAATATATAAGAGGCCAGCATTATGTCAATATTTGGTTGTCGTTTTAAGATTATGTATTTTCTTAATTTTGGTGAGCATTTAGCATTAATGAAAAGCGTGTAATGTTGGCGAAAAAGTTTTTCTAGCTTTCCATTTCCATCAATTGCGCCGAATTTTGGACGTTGCCTTGACCCTTTCGTGCCACTATGCCAAATCGTGGCTGAATCTCCGGAACAACTACTCAAGACACCCGGTTTATTGACTAACCAATTCATCATACGAAGTAACCGAACTTGACACGGTTGCGATACATAATCGCATACATTACCATCAAAGAAGCGAATTCCTCAAATTGTCGCACACGCCACGATTAACTTCCGCTCTTGCCAATATTTCGCCAAACTTCCTAAATTGGTTATTGCCACAAAATGCTGATTTTGGTATCGTGGTGGTGGTGCCGAAAGTTTTGTTTTAATTAATTAAACGGCTTTGTCGCCGATCACAACTGTTGAGGAGCAACAAAATAAAGACGTAATTTCAGTTCCGGTCGAATCGAGCTAAATACGACAACGCTCTTATCTAATCCAGAACAAGCATCGGCTTTCGATTAGTACCTGCCCGGAAGCCTCTGACCGTTGCTCCCTTTCTCCGGCGAGGAGATGGAGATTTGCCTTAATTTCCGCCCTCCTCGTCGACAAGAATTGGATATAGAATATCGAGCTTCCTTTATTTCACAACCCAACCGAGCCGTTTACAGATTCGAATTACAGTCCGCTAACACACAAATATTTATTCATAGAACTTTTCTTTCGATGGCCCGCATTGTTCCGCGTCTCCTATAGAAATCTCCGGTGGCATGCCTACGTCTGAAGGCGTTTTCCGGAAAATCCAGGGGGGGTCGGCACGGTCGGCCGTAGTTATGTGACGTCAGTACCGGCACGGGTTTGTCCTTCTCCTAAAATTGGTTTTAATTATTTATTGCTCGACGAACAGAGAGAAGGGAAGAACAGTCGAGATTTATTATCGAACTTTCACAGCACTAATAACGGTTTCAGAAGAAATCGCTGTTTTGCAACTTGGTGTACTTGCGTCTAAGATCGAATTGCTGAAAGCTACACGAAAAATTGGCCGAAGCGCAACGATACTGACTTTAATAAACTGCAGTTTAATTGAATTTAAATGGAAAATTGTTAGTTCGTGTAGAAGCTCTCAGTTAATAATTAATTATGCGCAAGCATTTACATTCATTGGAGTACCAACGTGCAGTAGGTATAGATAATGCGTGCACGTTATGCTGGGAATGATTTGAAATATTATTTGAGCTCCGATCACCGTATTATGAGTCAAACAAATTTAATTTGACTATTTAACGTATTTTAACGGCATCAACTAATTACTTCTAAACCTTGCTCGCATCATTGACTTTTTTAAGGGTAGTACCTGCACAATAATTTTTTAAACCAATTAATTGTGGACACGAAACGTACAGAGCTGGCAAGTCCCATTGGCTACCTTTCACATTAACGTGGATCTAAACTAAGATCTTTTTACAAGATATAAAGTTTAATTGCGTGTAAATTTATTGTACTACATTCTCACATTATGGCAGCAATTATCAACGATAAAATATTTCACAATTCAATTCTCAAGATAACAGCAATAAACAGAAGTGTACAATTCTTTCCTATTAATATAATAGGTTTCCATTAAAGTTCGATTGTAGTTGTTGCACTTCTCTTTTTCTTTTTCTCTGGTTCATATTTTATTTGGAATGACAGCCAGAACTTGTTAAATAAAATCTCGAAACCGCCCAACAAACAACTTGGTCGCTGTCCAGTTTAGGACTTTTTGAAAATAAATTTATTTGCTAGGACTCATTGCGAAACTAGGTCACTAACTTTAATGGCAATTTTTTTTTTTAATTTTTAGCACAACAACATTCATATCTTTTCACGCACCATATTGCGCGTTACTGATCCTTTCAGTTGTCGTCTTTCATGTTTATAAATTGTTAATTTTAAAAGGGACTTAACGAACCGCATCATAATCCAGAGATAAGGATGTCTTGATCCCGCCCTCTATTTTCGTACATCAAACTTACGTTGCAATGACAGTCACTTTCCCGAATAATGAAGCCTCCATAAATTTGGGAAACGAAACTTGACATTTGACATTATAAATTAATTCGCGAGCACTGGATGCCTCGCTCGCTAAACCGATCAAGCTCCCATTACATCCCTTAACATCAAGAAGATTGCGATGATTTCTGCAAGTAATCTAAATATTAAGAACAATGTCTAAGGGAACCGAGTAATATAAATGATGTAGAATTTGCGGAGGAAAGCTGACTAGGATTGTTTGCTTCAAGACGAGGGAACTTTATTCAGGTCCCCCTCTGCCACGTATAACGTTCGTAAATACAAAACAATTAGGGAAACCCGCGATTTAAACGTCCAAAGTACGAGCAAAAGCCCGAGACTACTATTTATATAATTAAGCCGAGCGTGGTGCCAAAGCTCCAGAGGAACGTTTGACAAAAATTATTTTTGAACAAAAAACTAGATTTACGACAGCAATCGGAAGAATCCACCATCAGAAAACTCGATAGGAATTGTTTTGGAGCGAACGCAATTAATCTGTTCGAGTTACTGGAGGTTTTTCGCCACCCCCGCCGTCGCTATTCTTACTGTAATTTTTATCCTCTACCTGTTGGAAGACGTTCTCGTGCACGTCGGGCGGGTATTGCGTGTTGTCCTTTGTTTTTCTTTCGTCCCACAAAGGCGAAACTTTCGTGTAGGCGAAGAAGTGATCGTATTCCGGCATCCATTTGTATTTCGGGGAGTTGTTAAAGTAGGTGATTTCCTTGGTGGTCTCTAATTTCGGCGCTTCCTGTAACAGCGGGGAAATGAAGCGAAACGCCCGCACAGATGATGAATTCTTAAAGGTCAGGCCTGAAGTCCTCGGGAGACGCCCCAAAATTATCCTGTCGCAAATTTTAAATCTTCCCAAAGTTTCAATTGATCCTGTACAAGTTGTGCTGGCGATTTTAGTTATTTTAAGCATCCAACTGGCTTTGGTTGTTAACATACAATTACCACCTGAAAGCCTCGTAAACATTGCCAACTGGGAGCAACTTATTAGCTGTTGTTAACTTATTACCGGAGCAAGTCGTCTATAACTTAGAGTGATTACGTGGAAATTTTGAACAGGAGATTTATGACGGCACGGCATACGATACGAAATTAATTACCGACACTGCTGTATGGCCTACGTTCCACTTGGTACGAAGCAACAATCAGCGACAACAAACGAACCTATAAGTAACGTTAAGGTGCACCTCTTGGACAAATTTCCCTTTCTGGGGGTGACCGGCAAATTTAATTGGCGCCTGGAAAATTTGTCGGGAACACGAGGACCTCCTTTTCACCTTTAGCTGAACAACAATTGCTAAATCAGCCTCGGTTTCCTTTTACGCAAAGAGCACGTAGGCGCAGTTGTGACGCAATCACTACCTACAGGTACCCGATATCAAATGAGAGGCGCAAAAATTTTGACAATAAAAATTCTAAATATAGCCACACTAATCGGGTAGCAACAATTTTAACTCGAAAATACCTTGTTACAAAAAATGTTTCATCCTTTCTTGCGCAAAATTACGAACCCCAAAAAACTTCAATTAGTGTCACTATTGATGTTTGCGGCAACTGGGTTGAAAAACTTTTAAAATAAAAAGGGTTGAAATTTTCTACCCCTAAATTTTTTTGAGTCAAAAAAACTTTCTCACCCATCCTTTTGCTTCTAATTTTGCCCACACTTCCTCTTTGTTCTTGATCACACTGGTAGGCGTGTGCCATTCCGCTTCGCCCCTTGGCATTGAGGGTTAATAGTGACGTGCAAAGTTGTCAAAAAATTCTGATGGACCCGAAAGTATCAAGGTGGTCGTTTCCCAGACATAAGGGGAGTTTGACGTCAGCGGCGCTGCGACATAAATTATGTCGGATTGACTTTGCCGGGTCGGATCTGGAAAAGAGTTTTCTTGAATCGGGCGTAATTGATATCGACGCGGATAATTCACCCTTTCAAATGCTGATGGCCGATTGCAAACTGGAGAATTTTGTTGTAATGCAAGAACTGGCGTTACAGACGTGTAACGAAAATGTAAAACGCCCCTTGTTTACTCTTATATAAATAATGAGAATGAAGTAATTAAAGCGCGCGGACTGACAATGGATAAACATACCCGATGATTTTACGGTGTTTAAGTGTTACCTGGCTGTGCAAATGGTTGTGTAGCGAGACCGTCACTAATTAATTATTATCGGCGTCATTACCTCCGACACTCGCGACACAATTGCATTACGATTTAATAATTCGGGCAACTCGGTGGCGGCGACGCAATTGGCTTCTAACCCCAAAACGCAAATTAGAATTCGAAGCTTTGCAAGCTCCCAATGGGATTTTTGAAAACAGTCTGGTCGCGGAATCGAGACGAAGATTGACCAAAAATATGTAAATTAATTACGGCTCAATGATTGTATTTGCGGCAACTTAGAGATTTGTTGGCGCAGAGTCAATATTGTGCCCTTAAGATAACGTCATACCGTCTCCTGATGCCACATGATGAATTCGTAAGCCCTGCTGCGTTCCTCGATGACACAATAATTACCCAATAGCGCGATGCAAACTGGAAGTCAAAAATTTGCAAAAATTAATTTTAACAAATTCAAAGTTGACCAATGCTGTAAGGGTCAAGTAAAGATCGTCGCATAAAAATTCATAAAAAATTTAAAAGTTACGTTAAAAATTTTTTTTATAGAAAATAACGATAACTTTTTCTAGGTAGTTTCTAACAATTATACGGTACTCAGAACTTATGATTTCTTTATTGACATATACGTAGGTATCAAGTAAAGTTCTACAAAACACGCCCATAATTAGAATTAGTATCGTCATTAGCCGCTAAATTTGTAAGAATAGACTAGAAATAGAGCAGCAAGTTCCAAAGAGCAATCTAGGTATTAACATTATCAGAGAAAATCAATGTTTCAGTGAAGTAGAAAATAAAAGCGTATGTAGATGTAGTGCGACCGCTACCGACCTTCCAGAACAATAGTCGCTTATTTTGGGTTATCAGCAAACTGAAGAAAATTCTTAATAACAATTTTATTACTGTGATTCTAGCAACAGCAGCAGTCTTTGACGATGATAACTTTTTCGAGAATAACAATGTGAACTACATAACTTCAAAAGACAGCTCAAGTAAATGTGTCAGCGCTCCTTATCCCTCAAGACGCGCAGCAGCTACACTGCTGCCTTTTTGGTCAAAAAAAGTAGATTATTATGATGCCATTTTTTTATTTTAATTTATTGGTAATCCATTCATAGGAAGAGAAGATCACTCTTAATTTAATAAAGCGAATTTCCGATAAGTTAAAGCTATTTCTAAAAAACATCTACAAATAAGCAATTTATGACAAACTCAAATTTTTGTGAAATATGGTTTTAAGGGAGGTGTGTGTGAAATTGTCGAAATCATAATCAGCAAACATGACCGCTTTATTTAATCTAATTTAGGCGACCATCGACCTCGTTTCGTCGCATAAAAGTTAAATTAGAGCAACAGCCCGCCCCTAAAGTGATGTTAAAGTGGTCAATTCTCGCTCGTTTGCAGCACATGGCAGAAGTGCCCGCGGTGTTATCGGAAAAGACCGCAGAAGCCGGCGTTACGTCAAAACAATAAAAACAAAAACATGTCGGGGCGATTTGTTTCTCTTCAGGCGTGTTTTTGGGGTTTTCCGTAACAGCGACGCCTGCACGACGCCGCCGAAACTCTCGGAGCGCCCGACCTCAAACGCAGCAGCTGCTGAAATTATCGATTGGGGCTGCTCGTAGTAGGCCATGCCCGAGAGATCGCGCCAAAAGCTTCGTCAAGCTCCTGTCGGAGCCGGGTGATCTCTTAAACATTCTTTGATATCAAACTTTCCTGGGATTAGAAAAGAAGAGAATTGTTAATGGCGGAATTGTTTATCTTATCAACAATTTTCTACTTAGAAGAGAATTGTTGATGACGGAATGTCTTATCAACAATTTTCTACTTATTCAGAGATTAGGGTGGGACCCCTTTAGCGAAATAATTTGTGTTTCACGTAATGCAATCGACCAATGGTGTTGACAATGTGCGCGACAGGATTTTCCCGGCGCCTCCACCATTTCGCACTTTGATCAATTATTCGCGAAATTTTAGCCGTCACTGTTGAAGGTTCTGATATGTTACGCGTTATGTGGAGTCTAAATCGGTACGTTGCGTAGGGCCAAATTGACAGCTGTGAAGGGGCATTTATACACAGGAAATGCATTAAAGCTCTACGTGACGCCACGTCACTGAGGTTGCCGACACGCAAAAAGTTAAATTCCACGCAAACGTTTAACAAAAAAACTTTTTGCTTTTAGGCGAGAAAATCCAGTACAAAGGGTACCTGAAAATCAGTGGCTTCAATTGCTGCCACCCTGAAAATTTCCTAACAGCTTCCGCAGCGAGTGTCCACTGGCAAAAGTAATGAAGCTGCAGGTCGAAAAAATTGCGAATAATTTAAAACCGAAAACGTGTACCTACTTTTTAGGGCGTCATTATGAAGTGACTGTTTTCTCTAGATGCGCTCCAAACAAAAGCCAATAACTCTTCATCGTCCCCCAAAGCGGCCGAAAAACTTTGAGTCAAAATTAAAATTGTCTATGCGTCAAACTTTGAGCCTGCCAATTTCCAGCGAAAAGGCCGAGAACTAAGGTCTACTTTCATAAAAATTGTTGGCCGTCATTAATCACTTAACCGGAATCGCACCTATCTTGCGGATGGCGAGCAATTTCTGGGAGGAGTTTGAGCGCTTTACAAATTTCCAGCCGGACATTTTCTAACCGGAATAAATTACGTCTGTTAGGAACTCCAGCCGGAATTTCGGCCAATATCATAAGACCGGGCATTATTGGAAAATGCCAGAACATATTTTATTGCGTGCGGATGCGAAGCGGGAAATGGTCACAAATCCGGGCGCGGTGTGTAAAAAAGTTTATTAAAATTTTCGGCCTAGTGAGCTCCATACACACGAGGGCAACTTTGCTAACCGTTTAGTTCTGGCAGGATAAATTTAACTGTCGCTCAATTTACGGGTGGATAGCCCGCTTATTTTACCTCCATACACTTACGTGCATTTACACGAGAAAGTTTACAACTGACAACGTCTCGAATCAGAAACGAGACACCTGCTCGACGGCGGACAACTTCTCCCAGCAGAAACTTGCACGTAGATGCCTGACACTAAGGAGAAAATAAAAGAAGATAACGCAAGACGTATATAAAGTCGAGAGCAAACATCTACTTATACACCAAAGTTTGTCCTTGAGTTATCTTTGTTATTGCGGGTGTGCCACGGTTACTGAAGCTGTTCTAAAAACTTTCTGTTAATGATGATGGTGATGATCTGAGAATTTTTGAAGTTTTTGATAGTTCAAAAAACTTTTTGAAGCAATTGTCTAAAAAATTTTGTCTAATTTCTGGACATTAGAAAATACCGATAAATGGTGGAGGAGCCACCATACAAATAAAATAAAAATTCATAAGAAATGAACAATTAGAATTAGGAATATTTTAATTTTTTTATACAGAGACAATGGTTGAAAAAATTAAAAATTTTTGAGAAGTTGACAAATGGTAAAGAAACTACCATTAGAAAGAAATTAACAAAGAACACAGAGAAGTGGTAATTTTTTCATGAAGACACCTTAATTAGCCATTTATATAGATTATTTAATGCGACTTTTAGTTCAAAACTTATGATTACATATTTCAGTAGTTCAGTAACCATCATAGAAGTTTAACAGATGGTGGAAAATCCAGTAATGATTACAGTATAACAATTAATAAAAAAATAACCAACAAAACTAAGAAACTCGTATTTTTTTCCCTAAGGAAAAATAATTTGATCTTTATAGGCAACTAAATATACTTTCAGTGCGGCAGTTTTGAATTTGTTATTTTTTATGGAGCTTATTCGTATAAACCTTGAGTAAGTTTATTAATGATATGTCAATATTCTTTTACCGTCTAAAAAAAATTTAAGAATTTTTTCAAAATAAGTTTGCTATACAGCTGTATTTTAATTTTCAATTTTAAGCTAAAATTTGTTTTTAATAACCCGCCATCAAAATTTTTGTAGCTCTTGAACACCCAGACACAAATTTTGTTTGCCTTTTTACGTAAAGGACAAACATTTTCTGTCGCTCTATCTGCTTAACTACAACTTGAATCTAAAAGCATTCTGAGTTTACTTTGACAACCAAAGTGTTTTAGGACCAAAGATTTTGATTGATCACGATATAGCTTACTGCACTTGAACTTGACGCATCACTCTTTCTTTAGAGGTCCAGTTCCACTACGCTTGTTAACTTAATTGCGACATAATCTTAGTGAAACGATTGTCCCAATATGACGGATCGTTCACGTTATCCGCACTCATAAGCTCGAGTAAAAGTATTAATCTTCCAGCAAGTCTTTTTCTAGATGCGAAATAAAGATTAATTTACGTAAATAATTCTTATGTCTTACGTTACTTGAGAATAAACGCAATGGCGTCACTTAGCGGTGTCTATTGTAACAATTAACAGGCAAGCTCGCCCACTCGGCGTGACGTTCTACTCATGCGAAGAAGAGTACCCTTAGAGAAGAGAATCTCCTTAGAAACATTTTACAGGTTGATTGTTTTATCAACAACAAAACAATTCCTATTGTTGTCTACCGCTATTAAAGTCGAAGGCGTTAAAAATTTGAAAATTTGTTTATTAACGAAACCTCTGGCTTTTATTTATCGAGCTGGTAGCTTAAATTGTAGTTGCTACAAATATCCCTTATCAAGATGGGAACGGTTAATCGCGGGTAATGGCGGTTTTTTTCCGTTCAATTGGCCGTGCACGAACCGGGTTCGCTCTCACGAAGTCTTCCATTTGTGAGCTCGACGCTGTTTAATTTTGCCATATCTTCCCAATCGTTAAATAAACACTTTTATTAGGAAACGTAACGCGAAATAACACAAGAGGGGCGAGAATGGTCCTCGTAATGGTTTGTTTATAACGTCACTATTGCAAATTCAGGAAATACAGATGTCAAATGAATTTATGTTGGGGTTCATTTGAAGTAGAGACATTGCCAGCACGACGACCGCAAAACATCCATCGATTCGACACTGGAAGTAACGGGGTGGAAAATTAAAATGTTGCGCAAAATGAGTCAATAGAACCGACAATTTGTTCACATAGACTAAACCAAAATAGGTCTTCGCCCTATTCTTGAATAATTCCGCAAATTGTTGGCGACTCTGCGGTGAGAGATATTTGATCTCTTCGTTATTCCTCTTCCGCTCCCAAATGTGACTGTAGTTTCAAATTTGCCGCTAGTTACTTAATCCGTTTTTGCACTATTTTTTCGTTTTGCTCAATTTTGAAAATAATTTTTTTGGTTGTTGCAGCATGGGACGGTGGCGACGTCCAGTGAGACCAGCATGGGAACGCAGCCCGGAGGCAGCGTTACCTCACGCACAGCCTCCGAGACACCTCAGGTGCCGACAGCGACAAGTCAATTCCACACGGGGGCCAAATTCCGGCACGGCCTCTTGCAACTTATGATCCACACCATTGACCCCATGCACGATGGTCAGTATGCAGGTAGACTCGTTACTGTTTCTCTATCGATGTTGGTGACGTCGTAGGTAGACGTGTGAATTGGTTGTAGTAGCTGATAAGACCCACGTTGTGAGGGACCCAATTTTGTTAGCATGCGGACATTTTCCAAACTTGAATTGTCCACAATAATCTGTCTTAACATTAGTAACATTTTTTTCCTAGTTGCCAAGTCCCCAATTTATAATTTTTATGATCGAGGTTTCCAACAATTAAAACTTTTTCCGAAACAAACTGCGTGTGTAGACGACGTTAGGGTTCAAATTGGGTTGGAGTATTTCTTGTCAATCAAGATTCTCCCGGCGCCTCCACCATTTCGGCTGCCAGCTGCAGTAACGTGGAGGTAGTCTCGATACTTTTTTTTACTCTCAAATTATTTTTCAGTTCCACACTGCCTTGGTATAGATGGATAATAATGTTTTACGTCCACCCCTTAAAATTGATTGTAAAACTTTTAATGTAGCACCATATCTTTTCTTACTGCAGAAGCCCGGAATCCAAATCTGTACAGTAATCGAATGGTAGAGTAGAAAAATGTATTTCCTTGTGGTAACCAAAATTGTTAAAGCTGTCGCATTGTCCAAGGTCTGCTATTTAACAACGCTTTCAGTAACAAAGTTTTCGATAAGAAATAAAAAAATGGCCATCAGTAAAATTGTAAAATTACAGCTCACGTGAACCAAGCGTGTTGTGAAAACTTATATGCCTTTAACAGGAACAGCGCATTACTTAGATTGCAGTGGTAATATTTCTGTTTGCCAATAAATTTGTGCCACTCACATGCCTCCGGCTGCATTGAATACAAAAAATGCATTAAGCGCTGCCCACAATTTACCCCATGTTTATTTTAGTTCACGTTTCTGTGTTCGAACTCGCATTGCATAATATTTCGATTGCTGGCATGTTTGTGAAACAAATTGCACCACAGCAGCATGTTTTATTTTTTCGTCGCGATCCTCCTTCCATTAATGCGAATAAAATCGCGCGATCAACCTACCCTGGCGTTAGTTAATTTCGAAAGTTGTCGTGATAAATGAACGAAATCATAAATTAAAAGTGTAGTCCCGGCACGTGTTAATTAATCCGGTTGTTCGGCAAAACGGGCTTCCTCAGGGACCGATAATCGTTGCATGATTCGCAATTTCCGTGGCGTCGAGCCACCTCACCCCGTTTAAAATTGTCGCGGATTTACAGCCGTGTCAAATAAAAAAATAACCGAAACACAACCCTTGAAACGTATCTTTGAAATGATCCTGTCTGGTGCGACAAAGCGATGGCCTACTTTGCGCTGCGCCTCCTCCTCACAATTTCTGCACGGACAATCGTCAATGGCAGACGTTAATATCGCATTGTCCAAGGTACACTTTTGTGAGCCGCAAGGAGAAACGGAGCAGTTGCAACGTTCCGGAGCCGTTTTCCACGCCCACGCGAAGTGTTGTTGCAATTATTACCGCAACGACTTTCAAGGCAAACTATTTATCCCGGATTTGGATTGAGGAACGAAAAATTCCGGGGGTTTTCCCAGTTGGTGGTTGGAGTGCGGGATAAAACCAGACGCGTGTTTTCGTCATTAACGAGCCCACGGGACGCCCCTAAGCACCCCAACTAGTACCGTTTGTCATCTCAGGTAATTAATTTTCCGGATTCGGAGACGCGCTCGATCTTAATTGATAGAGCAACAGTTGAATGTGGCGTGATGTTGGGCGAATAAATAAGAAACGACGTGACGATGGTCGAATTTTATTTCATTGCGAATAATCGATTGTATGAATTATTCAATATTTTGGCTCAAACATAAATTGAGGTCGTTATTTAGGCGGCAAATGACGTTTTATTTTTTTTGAGGTTAACTCAATAGCTGGCACCGGAAAGTCAACGCAAATGCACTTCGGATGTTGATTTTTCATCTCTTAATGCCGGCACTAAAGGGCGTGTCGACGTCAATATGCAACCAAACGGGAAAATGGGGCTCGAGCTGCCGAAGCCGGCATTCCACAGAACTTGGGCGATGCATTGCGGCCAAATTGAACTCAAATTTGTCAATATTATCGGGCGAGGTCCCTTGTTGCAGAAGATTAATATCAACTAGTCTGGATGTGTAAAATCTGGATTGCAATTTTACCTGGTTTCATAACTTAATTTATTATAAATTAACTGGCACTAGAGGGTCGACAGCTTGAGACTCTTTGTAATGAAATATGAAACAATATGGAAACTATTAATTTTCACCTGGCGCATTCGCCAATTTTGACTAGCAGTTAAAATAAACTAATGACGGCATCAAGATCTCGCTTTCTAGACTTTATTGAACACAGTTTGCTTAACTTTGACATAAACGAATGAAATTGCCTACATCTTGATTGGCATTCAAACCTCTAAAGAGGTTTAGAAAGATTGTAATACAAGCATGTAGCTTAAAAAAATTTAAGATAAATTAATGTGAGTGACATCAGGCGCAGTATAGTCCATAAATGAATAAAACTTAGGACTTCTAATTTCCATTCAAACTTTTAAAGCGGCCTGGTAGCCAAAAAGAAGTAGACCAATCAAAATAGACTAAATTGAGAAAGCAAAGATAGTGGTATCTGGGACTGGTACAGCGCCACCTTAGTAATGAGATACTCGGTGTAGGTAGTAGGTCATATCTAAAGAATAGAATATAAGACAAAGCAGAAAACAAAATATTTTTTCTGTCATCTCCACCATTTCTGAAGATTCTTAAATAAATTAAAACGTAGTTAAAAGACAACAAAAATAATTTTACCAGACTGCTACCCCTCACCAAATTTGTCTGGCGTTTCTATTTGCTCCATGCTGTACACCGTACGTTGAGTAGGGCAAAAGGGGCGAAGAACGTCGATTTATACCATAACCACTGATTAATCGAAAATTGCTAGTTTGACAAGAGAACTTTTACTTGCAAGATAATAGTCATTTAAGTTTTTTAAATAGTTAAAGCTACGGTCTCGACTGCAAAACGGATACTTCGACAAATCACTAATCGAGCAGTTTGATATTGATCTTAAGTAATTAGGCCAACTCTAACAACGAAGGGAAAAAGTTGGTTAAAGAATTTCTTTATGTTGTTATTACTGTAGCGGGTTATAATTACGAAATTATAGGGGCGCGTAAATAATAAATTACCAGATCCCCGCCGCAATGTGCTCAATGCGATTTCAATTAACAAAGCAGAAAGCGTTAGCTATTTCCAACCAATCGATGCAGTTAAATCCAATTTTGCCACTGAATTTATAACAAATTAACTAATTTCAATATTGCGCTAGACGGGAGATTTTCGCTGGCAAGAGATAACGGCCGACTAAATTTGTGTCTATGAAGGAGACTTTTCTTCAACAACAAATTAATTTGTGTCTATTCTTTTAAATTTTGCGCCAACTGTGGAGATTTTCGACTTAGGTGCGTACAGAATGGCTTGTGTCGTTGTGGAGGTCCGTAGGTTAATTGCCGGCAATTATTTATTTTTCTTGTTCGCGTTTCATCAAGCAAATTCCGAACCTTCCCGGGGCGTTTATCTTGCGGATTTGGCAAGTCACGCAATTGCCCGTACACGCCGGCTATACCTCAATTACAACTTTAAAACTAAACGTAAACCCCCGCATTTCCAAATGTCAAACCAGGATCTGGTCGTGAATTACGTCGACGATGGCGGGTTTTTTAACACGAACCAACCGGTGCCGAATCGATACTTTACCTCGACGAAAGCTGAGACACGTAATATTTTCGTATTTCATTCCGGCTAATTTCGTTCAATTAACATAGATATTTGAATCGGTGGACTTTCGTGCCATTTAAATTAGATCCGGTAACGTCGCGGACCGATATCTTGACGATTGCCCGGTAATATTTTCGGGAATAACCCAGTTTCGGGACATGCGGCAACCGGGGATTTTATTAGTTTTCAGGAGGAGATGGAAATTTGCTTCTGGAAACGTTGAAATTCAACAGTTACAAGCGATCGCGTTTATTTTCAATATCGTAACGGATTTTATCGCGTTGCCAAGAAAAACGGGGCTCGGCGATGGCTCTTTTAATGTCAACCCTAAATTTATGATTGAGGGATAAACAACATGCCGGGGCCGTATAAAATTTTACAGAGCCGAGTCCTACGCGAAAAGTGGCGTAAATATATTTCGCGTCCGACTGAAAGACAAATTAAATAATTCCGGGCGGAATTAGCGCGATTCGCCCGGCGCCTCCGCCAATTTGCACGCGCAACTACGCGACTAGAAGTCTCCGAATCCTGCCAAAATTTAATTATTTATTTTTTTGCAAATGTTCGCGATGCAGCAAAGACAGGCGGCGGTCCTCGAGCTTTCGGGCGAAGCATTATACAGCTGGATCATCTGTAGTAAATCACCCAGCACGCTTCGGCTATTCCGCAGAAATAGGTCATGCCCAATATAAAACTTATTATGGATTCTCGGAGTAGTATGGGAGTGAGCTGTTGCAGGCCTTAATAAAACTTCTAATATCTCACTGGTGATATTACCTACATCTTTGTAGGCATTCTCCTCTCACACGACATCCTCTATATAGGGCGTGCCTCGAGATAAATATAAAGTAGCGTACCTGGTTATAACATATTCCGCTCTCTGAATAGGTCCTAGGATATAATTATTTCAAGACGGCGTCGGTGTTATTTGAGCCTTTTCCTCAATTGCATACACTTTACATATTAATATAGGCAGCTACGCCACCAAACACCTGTCGCCCGATAAGAGAGTTAAAATTCTTGTAAACTTTTTAAAATTAAATTAAATTTTAATTTTATTAAGTTTAATTTTATTTAAACTTATTGTCAACCAGCAGCATTATAGTTTTATTTTCTGGTGTTAAACAACAAATTAAGGATCGTCTCTAAAGACGCTATCAATGCACTTGGCCGTTGGCGGCCTCTGAATAATTTTACGAAACTTCTCAGAGCAGCTCCCAGTTAAGACAACATTGAGCGACTAATTTAGAACGTATTATTATCTTTAAAATGTTATTTAAAAATTTTGTTGTTTTTTATTGATGGCATATAATTGAAAATATTGTTTGTAACAAGAAGAAGAGAATTAGGGGAGAGGGCGTAATTTGAAGTAATTCTATTTTTGCTGTGCGAGCGGCCAAAACGGCCGATGTTAAAAACGCGGAACTACCCCTTTGCGTGTCGTGCCGGTCCTGTCGCATCCGTGGGTATTGAGCAGTGTTGCTTGTTTCCAGGCAAAGTGGATGAAAAGGCGACCCAGCTGCACGCGATAGCATCTCTGAAGGTGCTTTTGGACGCCACGAAACCTCAGAATGGGGCTGCCACCAGTTCAGCCGCCAACCACGTCAGCACCGCTGCCAAACAAGAGACAATGCTGGCACCGAGCAGCATAGTCGACATGCCTAACGGCGTCGCCAACGCACTGACTGACGTCAACTTGGATGCGGTAAGTTATCAGAAAGCTTTTAACTAGAAAGTTACAGCTTTACAGGTGTTGCTAGTTAGTAACAGTTAAAACATAGAGAATGAGCGAGCTTGTGGAGAACTGGCGGACACACGTATGCTCTTTAGTTTTCGGACAATGACGGACCGGAAATTCATCCGATCGTAATAATCGAGAAAGTTCAAACGAAACCTGAAACTGGCGAGAGTATACGTGTATTGTGATTGTTATCTTTTTGCGGGTGGTTGTATCGATGCGAGAGTAATTACTGAAATGGAGCATTCAACTCTTTGGAGGTTGAACCCTCAATTCTGAAGCTAACGTCTGTTCGGGCGATTATCAAAGGTGCAATTTATTGTACAATGAAAGAAAGCGATGGCTTTCAGCACAGATGGTATCCTCGAGGAATTGTGGTAGCTAAATAGGATTAATTGCTTGTCGGAACTCCTCGGCCTTAAAGGCGATAAAAATTAATAATGCCTATCAAAGCACAAAAGAAGCTTTGTCCAACTGAAAAAATCGGGCTATCACTATTCTTGATATCCGCGCTATTAAACACCGAATTTGAAGAAATTTACGAATAGGAGTACAGGTCTCAATAGAAGCATTACTCTATTGCTTTTTCTATTTCCTTCCGTTCACTATCCATTCTTCCTTCTTGGGTAGCATCTTTTGTAAAAATTTTTACTTTAACCTTGACCATAATTAAATTGTCTTCAGCCTCCAAGATCATCAGACGATGTGGCTGAATTTTCTTTTGTTTAACATCGAGAACTTGATTGTTCCATTTCGGTCGTAGAACAGAGATTGTGTCAGGGCCACGTGTTATTAGACACGAGTAATCAAACACGTTACACACGTTGAACAATCACGTTTCGCCCGCATCTGAAGGAGGTGTCGTTGCGATATTTGCAGAAGCAACAACGCCACCTCCCCGCCACCAAACCAACCCTCAAGTCTCGCTCTATAAATGTAACACCGTTAGAGATAGTCTTAAGCCGAATTACTGCGTGTTGTTTTTATTTTGATAAATAGCAATTTCCGTGGAAATCCGCTCCAATTGTGAGTTGTTTGTCTTTGGTGTTATTTGTCGATTTTTCTGTTGACCGTTCCTCAACGTAGATTTGACCCTTCTTGTGCACGAAATTGCTGTGTGTAGGGCGAGGCGGTGTACAATTGCACAAAAACCACCCTTAATCGCCTTACAAGTTGGTCGTCATGCGGCGGCGGCAGGACAAAGTTTCAAGAAAATTTAAAGGCGACCGCAAATAAATTAGCACAATTGAACGACGATAATGGCCGGTTCAAAGGCAATGAGTACCATTATGCCTAATAATTCAACGGGATTACTGTCAATAACAGGAGCCGGCACTCACTTAGAACCGGATCAATCATTTGCACCGGCTTTCGGAGAGGACTCGGAAATAACATCGATACCCTCGAAAGTCTCCATTGTCCTCCGGCGGTATTTCGGGAAATTTTTCAATATAGCGCAAAGTGCAGTATTGCCTTAAATGCAGTCTTTATGAACTCAAACGGAGCGACGAAACTCTCACAGTTATCACGATAGCAACCACTAAAATAAACTCGAAGTAAATTGGCAGTGCTTTCGGTAATTTAGTCCGAAATCGTTTATTCTCCGAGCAATTTCTCCAAATCTCTTTTTATCGTATCTTGCCCCGCAAAACTGAATTACGCGAGCTAAGCATAATTGACGCGTTATTAGAGCGACTCGAATTGAGCCTCAATTGCGTGCTTTACTCAAATGATTGATTAGTCAAAACGGCGGCTCCTGAAATTGATTCGGCGCGATGGTACTCGCCGAGATCCCATCAAGTTTTCAATTAAAACAAACAGGAATTAACACCAAGACAGATTACGTTAACCACCCCGCTCTTGTCCTGTCTCTACTTCCCTCTGTTGTGGTTTCTTACTTTTTATTTACCACGATGTGCAATTGCAATGCTTGACTAGTTTGTTAGTACTTGTTGCGAAACCGGCAACAACCTTCCAGCGAGGTTTTTGCGGTTTCTTTCTTTCTCTACTGTCTTTTTTTCGTGTATATTTACTGTATTACCCCTCTGTCGAGTCCACACTTGACGGGCTTAATCCTGTGTATCTAAAGGTAAAGTTTTAGCTTTTTAGACAAACATGACGACTGTGCTTAAGTGCTTGATAATTGCAGTGCGCTTTAAGACCAGTTGCGGCATCATCTTGCCAAAAAATGCGCATCACCGTAAGGTACCGCACTAAGGCAGTCAGTAGCGTCGCTCAACCCTCACTGCCATCCCCCAGAACACGAGTACGTTTATCAATGTCTTCGAGTCGTTTTGCACATCCCAATAATTATTTATCATCATCAAAACGAGCTTAGGGCCAGAAAAACATGTTGTTAAATTTGCGCAAAATATTCCCAAGTATGATGAATGGTTGCAGCTACTGAAAAGAAGGAATAATTAAGTATGTGGCCAGGGAAAATTTTCAAAAATTTATTTTAAGGCTCCTGGGTCGATCGAGGCTTTTTGAGGTTTTAGTCCGAATGTCGGGACCTTCAAAAATTAAAAAAAAAAAAGTTTTTTGGTTGAAAGTCGCACGACACTGAAAAGTAGCCAACAGAAAAATAGAATTCAGTGTCATTTCTATGACAATGTAAAAATTTCCTGGAAATTTTAGGTATTAATAAGTGGAAATTATTTCAGCCAATCAAAATCATTTATTTATTAATAATGACATCATAATGACATAATGGACCAATGTCGATTTTCTTACCAAATATGCCCTCGTGCAGTGATTAATATCCGGATATTTTATTCTCATGCATTTCCGGAAATAATCAATGCACTAGGGATATTATAAGTGAGAATATTTAAAATAAAAAAATTTGGGCGACAAGAAATCGAAAAGGACTGAAATAATTCTAAATTATTTTGATTTCGTGATAAACGTACCAGTGTTTGTTGGTTGAACAAGCCCACTTAATGTTCACCCCCATTTTCATATTTTCAAGTAGTGAGCTGTATCGTAATAGTTTGCAGATAACCCTTGTTACATATACTTAAAATAATCTAAATTATTTAAGGGTGGCGTTATGAACCCGAAGATCACTGTGGCGTTCTCTGTCGCACACATGGAGCGGTATAGGCAGAACCATCAATGTCGTCGAAGACTTAAAAATTTACTGCGGTTTGTGAGAGATCTTCTACGACTCAATAAATTGTCGGTCATATAGCACCCCGTATGTGCGACAGAGAAAACTATTCTAATCTTTGGTTTTGAAATCCCAAAAACCTCCAGAAATTTGAAGGTCACTTTAGTGTACATACTTCTCAAAATTGCTTCTTCACAAACTTGGCCGCTATTTTTAGAAACTGTGGCAAAAGTAGAATATTACATAGCAGGCCAAAGCTCCCATTGCCATCGTGCCATATGCGATTAAAGATTCAAGTAGTTGATGGGCTTTTGTAGCAGTAAACGGTTTGGCGCTCTGGCACACAAATAATTCATTGCAAGCGAGAATTGCGTTCTCCTAATTGTTTCGAGCGGGATTAAGCTTTCACACACATTTCGAGCAAGCGGTCACGCTTTTTGTCCGTTACAAAACCGGGAAACTATCCGTCCAAACGTCATCAAGGAATGCATTTCGGTACAAGAGGACGTTGCCGCTGTTCGACACATTTCCACACCGTTCATGGATGTTACCTTTGACCTAGTACTTTAGCGGTATTGTCCCTCCGAACAGTTTCTCGTGGTGTATTAATCAATTTGTCTGTTTCTCTTATTCTAGCGACGTATGTCGTCGGTACGTGCACGTAAATCACTGACCTCACAAGCCGTGGTGTGTCTGCAGGTGGGAGAGCCCGAGCCGCCGCCCCCCGAAGCCATGGACATGAGCTGGCCTTCGGGTGCCCGGAAGAGGATCACGTACATTCTCTTAGCACCCATTGTCTTCCCTCTGTGGCTAACCCTGCCCGATACGCGCTCACCTAGAGGTACTCACATATCCCCACACCGACAGGATCAAACCCCAGCGAAGCGAACGGCGAAATTAATAAAGTCGGCAGGAGACCGCACTGTGAAGGAAACACGTCTTTTCACAAGCCATAACGAGCAAAAATGTAGAAGTGTTGGCGGTGCACTTAAGATTTAAAAAAAAATAATTAAATTGTCTCTTTTAATTGGCATCTTAACTAAACTTGTCATAAGTTAAAATCTTCTTGTCATTAAGTAAGTGGACGGTGGTAACTTTATGGTGGCAAAGCGTTTATTGCAAAATTTGTTTTTAATCTTATAATTTGTGGCAAATTTGGAAATTCTTGTGAATTGTTAGTTGCATACACAACCGGCGCTTACTAAAAATTCTTTGGTTCTTTGGTGGATACAATCGGTGTTGTGATTGTTGATTGCGTTAGTCCTCGCCGCGTTAAATTTGATTCATTTCCTTGCCCTCGGGCCCAAATTTTTAATTCGTCGTAAAGTCCGTTAAGGGCGCATCAACCCTTTAAACGCTTCTCTCTCGGCGATGTTTTCCTCGAAATAAAAAGATTTATTCATTAGTCAAAACGGTCATATACACGCGCGCCGGTTCTACGGGGACCACTTAAAAATTGGCAGGGTTTAAATATTGTACGAGTCACGCCACGTGGCGATAGCGTGAACCAGCGCCACTAGAACGCCGCGACGCCTGCGTCTCGACAGCGGCAATTACCGGCACGAGAAAGCCCGCTTCGAGCTTTGACTTCCTACATCTCGCCATGCAGAGTGAGCTTTTCTTCGTTCAAGTTGGCCCGTCCGGGTTATTCAGATTATTCCCGGTTTAATTGGGGAAATTCGGGAGAACGTCGATGGAGTTTCAGAAAAATTACAAGTTTTGCGTTAGTTTAATTGAAGCGACTTTCAGGAAATCGTCCAGGTAATGAGACGGAAAAGTCAGCGCCTTGAGCCCGCTCCAAAAGAAGACCTTTATGTCTAACGACCTACATGCGGAGGTTAAAACGGAATTAATAATTAAGCAGCAAGTAGCCTGCCAAAGGAAAAGATACAAGTTTTTAACTATTTTACCACCAAAAATTAAGAAAAAAAAATTTTGTTAATCATTAATTTAAAAATATTAATATTTTGTTTTTTAAAATCATTAATAAAAAAAAATATATTAATAAACACCGTTCTTCACATAAATGAGAATGCATAATAGAAGAAGTAACTAACGGGGTTCTTCACGTTGACAGGATATTTCAAGCAAGTTTCTTAACTTCTTAATTGCGCTTTAGTGGCGCTGTTCCGGGGATTCGCGGTCATATATTTTAATTTTCCGAAATAAGGCCTCCATACGGCTTCAAGTTATTTACGACCACAAGCGCTACTGGAAGCTTTATTTAAAGTTAATGCGGCATGTCAGCTGGATGGAAGAATTGTTTAAGTGTTTCCTCTACAGTATTCTTAAATTGCGACCATAAGAAGCGCCATCATATCTCCAGAACGAGAATGATTAAAAAAATTCAGGATCATCCCCATCTCAATTGCCACTCCTCGCAAAGGTCAAAGCGCTTCAAGATCCATACAGATGTTAATTTCTGGTCGTAAAGAAAATAGTAACAATTTTTAGATTAAAAGCGTGACAGTGCTAAACTGCCGTGTTTTGCTGTAATTTCCCGTCGGGATCGATGCAAATAAAGTTACGAAAAAATCCAGCCCGTTAAAATTTAAGGAATGAAAAGGGTGTTTGCATAGTAATATTGGCATAATTTCGTCTTTTCGTGCTTCGTCGAATTAATTGCGATGGTTGAGCTTCTGCTGAAATTTGTTTGTTTCTAGGAAAAAGGTTCTTCCCCATAACGTTCATCGGAAGCATCTTGTGGATAGCAGCTTATTCGTACCTGATGGTGTGGTGGGCCAACATGGTCGGTGAAACGGTACAGATTCCTCCCGAAGTTATGGGGCTCACCTTCTTGGCCGCAGGCACCTCCATACCTGATCTTATCACCTCCGTCATTGTGGCGCGGAAGGGGTTCGGTGATATGGCCGTCTCCTCCTCCGTCGGCAGTAACATATTTGATGTTACCGTCGGGTGAGTGCCCCTTATCCTATTTTCACCCCCGGGCGCGTTCGCCACGGAAAGCTTTACAGCCGCCAGAAGACCCACACTTTCGGTGGCGTCGAAGGTTCAATTTTTATTTTGTACTTACTACTTGAAAGCTTTTTGTCAAATTCAGAAATTAAACTTCAAATTTTTTTTAACAATGGTGAGGTTAAGATTTTTATCAAAATCACTCCCAACGGTTCTGGGGGTTGTATATTGATTCTTCTGTAATACATGAAATTTTTAACTACATAGGTGCGTGTAGAGAGATTAATTAATTTGGCGAGAAATCCCAAACTCAACTTCCCCTAATTTCGGGTATCACCTTGACCGGCCCCATAGCGTGCTCGTTGCCAAATCGAAATCAAATCTATCGAGTATCGTTCCAAAACATTTCAGGAATCGGGACATCCGTTTTATTGACTACCCAATTCATCATAGCGAGTAATCAAAGTTGAAAGGTCACCCTGCACACGTTACCGTCAAAGCTCGAAACTCAACCATTTTGTCTTAACAAACAAAACACGCTCTTATCTAGCAACACTTCTTTAGTTAGATCTTTACTTGTGAACTCATAAGGACCGTTTAGCCGTTTTGAAAATCGTCAAGCGTCAGACAGTTGGGTGCTCCGGTGTAATTGTTGGGGCGAGTCCCAGAAGAATAGTTGCAGCAATAATTAGAGTAGCATCATTAGTTCGCTGCTGCAGCGTTAAGCAATGAAACGACAGTTTCTGCACAAAGCACTCATTCTATTTATGAGTCAACTCTAAAACTGAAAAGTTTCTGCGATACGCCATAAACGTTGAGAACACTTCCGCTTAAGCAGCAGGTGAATTTCTAGCTGAATAGTTAATATTTTCGCGAAATAATTCGCTAGTAGCTGCTTCCGTTGATATTTCAAAGTTGGAGAAGTTTAAAAACTTTGCCAATAACAGTTGAGATACAGCTCGACAATAGAATTAGTTTTGATAAATTACGGCCTTCCATAGGTTCAGATCTGCATTCGATTATCTCGATCGCCTGCTCCATCGGGTAAAAGATGTTAAGACTATCCCATAATTCCAAATATTAATCAAAAGCTGCTCACGTCATCAGATTAATTAAAACCATTGAATGACTGTCGACAGTTAAATTACGCACTACCACAATTCCGAAATCTGCCGCCCATTATTGATTCAACCCCTAATTCAAATTGTCATTATCCCCCTTATTGTTATTAATACCTCTAACCTTCTTTCCCCCAATGATTAGTTCTTTAAACTAGCTTCTATATATATTTCCGAAAATTTTGCCTTAAATCTTTGGACGTAAGTTTTAATTTTAGTCGGACCGGGCGTTTTAGTAATTTTCTTGGCTTGATCCGCCGCTAATTCGGCAACCCGTTATACACGGTTGCTGGTCTGGTCGTAGCTCGTGTCGTTGGGGGTCGGGGCCTACCCCAAGGCGTTTGGGACTTCCCTGACGTGGCTCCCCTTGCCGACACCCGGATCCGTATCGATTTAACTCCGGTCTGAACTCTAGCAGTACGGCACGCTGTGCACCCTCTGCGTTCGATGCTTTAATTAGGAGGTCACTTCTCTCACCCCCGCAATGTTTGCGTTACCAATTGTCGCAATTCGGCCGCATTTGTTACTGTCGATTATTCGGCCATTATCGCAAAGCTCACCTATAACGGCAAACGTATTTCTAAGCATTGCCGCCCCGTTAAGCGCTTCAAGGGCTTTATAGCGACATACAAAGTTGTTAATTGACTCTAAACCAGAACATGTAGGTTGCTGGTTGCTGTCCTGTTTTGTAGACCGAACCGAAAGAGCAATAAATACACGATAATTAGGGGCGCGAGCTTTCGGACTAACGGCAAATACTTAAACTTAACTTGGGAACATCATAATCGTTTGATCTACTTTTTTTCAAGTTCACATTTGTTATATAGTTTGATGTTTCAGTTCGGTTTTTGGAAGAAAATAATTTTATTAAGATCATATTCCCCAAAGCTATTGCATTACAGCTACTTTTATAATAATGGTGTTAGCATGAACCCCTTCGCTCGTTCCATTTATATTCGAGGAATAGGGGGTTATTGGGAGAAAATTTCTTTCTGGTCCCGGACTTGGCTGCCCCTCGCATACGTGAATTTTTGAAAGACGAAAAATAAATCCGCGCTTGCAGCTGCTGAAGTTGGAATTTTGTGGCAGATCTGGTTAATTACCAGAAGCGGCGTGACGCGGTCTGTGCGAGCCATAAGTGGATGGCGTGGGTCGTAAAAAATCGTCTTTGTATCATCCCTTAATCCCGCTGCGGTTTTTAATCTCGGAGCAGCATTCATGAAAAACATTACTCAATGGACGGGTGGTGTGAATGCGCTTTGCACGGGGGGGCCCACACGGGATCGTTATTTCAATTAGCATGGAGGGGTGGTCCATCAGCCCGGATACTGACATGGCACTAATGACGGTCTGGGTTGGGCTTTATTAATTAAGCCTCATATTTGACAGGCCTGGTTCCTTTTAGCATCACTTGTCGAGACAATGCCGGCCCACAATCAAATCTCGAATCGATATGCCCCATCCTTCATTATTAAAAGTGGAAACTCGCGGTTTCGCCGACGTGCAAGAAAATCCGACTTGCAGAATGCTAAATTGGATAATTCCGCCAGGCGAGGATTTCCGAGGCAGAAAATAAAACCGCCAGGACTTCCCTAATTAACCTGTAGATAGTGGAGTAGTTCCATCGGCGTTCCGGGCTCGCAGCCGCAACTTTAAGCTTTAACCGGATCGTTTCAAAACTTGGAAAGTCTCTTCTTGCCAAAGATGAACAAAAGCACGTAGTTGCAATCTGTAAAAAAATTATCTACGGTGTGACTGCTTTAAGGGTTTCTCCACAAAGTGGAGGTTTGTACTTTAAAGTCCTGGAGTGCCCAATAATTTTCAAAGGCAGCCAAACAAACAACAGCAGTGAAATATGCCCTCGCCAACAAGCAAACCAATTAAACTGGCGGCAATAAAATGCAGAAGTCGCGACAGCCATCGAGTTGAGAATTTCAATTTTTTTGGCGGATCGGGCTTTACACGCTTCGATGTTTGACCAAATTAACGGAACGACTGAACAAGGGCTGCTATCGTGACTGGTATCGATCAGAGAAATCGCACCTTACACTTTCGTGCTGCCCTTTGCCCTACTTCGACTACAACACCGGCATCTTTGCCGGCTTTGTGCTCTTATCAGATATTTGTGCGAGCCTCGATGAAAAATCAATAGCACTTGATTTTGACAGGAGAAATAAGATTCCGATACGGCGATTAATGGGGCCCGAGTCGGCTGACCGGAAACCAAACGAAGCGTTTTTGTCATCCACACAGCAGATAAGGGTGGAAGAATGTTGACGGGCGAGACTTGGCCGAAACTAATACAAAACGAGGCGGCTTTCAGGGCGACTCAGGAATCCCCGAAAAAATTTCTACCACCACCAAGACCACGGGCAGAGCCTTGATCAGGCTGACACATCCTGAAGTATGCAGGGGGTTGTATCTACCACCCAATTGTGATTACATTAATTCAAGAGCATCTGGCAAGAGAGCCGATAGATGGCGCCACCATCAAATGCAAAGAAATGTTTCGTAGAAGGCGCATAAACCCAAACCCAGCCATGTTTCTCAACCCCAACCCCTAAATAGTAATAATATTGCCATAGGAGGTTTTAATTTGCGTGATGACACCAATTTCTACATATTTTGGTTTTTGAAAAATTTTCGGGTAAATAGTTTAATCTTTAAGGCCAACTAGTGGGGTTGCTGATTCATACGAGACACCCTAAAATAAAGGTGCAAGGGCAGTCAACTAGTGAGTATTGACGTCACTGTTCTTCCAGCTACCATCGCGTGGCTGCAGACGCGAAGGCTGCAATACGAATCCATTTATTTGAACAAGGTAAAAGGTTGCAGTGCCAACTGTCGCAAGGCAAAACGTCTTTGATAACTCTTTGGAACTTTGTTAATTAATTTTTGTCGCTTGTGTGGTGCGTTTTGGTAAAGGCGCCGGTTGTGACGTCGAGCCCTATAGCTGCGATTAGCCAACCCCTGAAGAATTTGCTCGATAACGTCGAGACTCTCCTATTGAAAGCCTTTGCGCTAATCAGTCTTTGTCAAGATGGTAATCGTCACGAAAACCGGACTTAACGGTGGCGTTGAGTTTTGTGGTAAATAGTCGCCTGAATAGGAGAGTTGGTGCCACCCCCCTAAAATGTCTACTTTAAGTTACGTTGAAGGGTTTGCTTTGTTGTTGTCGCTCATCTTTAGACCTGCGTTAACTAGGAATCGTTCTATCATCAGCCTCTCTGTGGGGTGAAATATGAGATCTAGGACGTTTTGATTTCTTGGGCCGGTTGGCTGATTCGGGAAGGGCCTTTAATTTGCTTATCGCGAGAGCGAAACGGGATTCCATTAAAGACAAGCCGCGTTTTGGCCGGTTCCCGGCTTTTTCCCCGTTCGTCGGCGGCACGCAACGAATAAATAATGCCGACCATAAATCCGGCGCTGGGCCACGGGTCATATCGACTCAGCCGTCATCTGATAGGGCCCCAACGGCATTCTTTGTTCCAGTGACATGATAACGCGTAAATTAATTCGTTTGTGTTTCTGTCGCAGGTTACCAGTGCCTTGGTTGCTTTATGGCATCATCTACGGCAAGCCTGTGGAGGTGAATTCGGTTGGAATGGTGTGCTCCATCACGATCCTGTTCATGATGCTGCTCTTCGTCATCATGTCGATAGCCTGCTTCCGATGGAAGATGAACAAAGGACTAGGTTTTACCATGTTCTTGTTGTACTTTGTTTTTGTGGCAGTGTCGCTCATGTTCGAGTACGAGTATATAGTGTGTCCCGTCTAGAAATCCATTCATGCACGACTTAGAGACATTCGTAGCATCAGTTGTACTGACCATCACACTTACATAGATGATTGGATGAATAGCGATTATTGTACAGCCTAGATAATTCGTTTCTCAGTCTTGATGACGGGTTCTCCACCGGGACATATCAAAAGTTTTGACAATACCCAGAAACCAACCAAAGTCGCTCATGCATTACAGGGAACACCCACCAAAAGGCGCCGGCATTCTCCGGTTCTAGCAGCAACTTCGAAACCACATTAATTCTTAAGGAAAAAACTCCAATAAGCAAACTGCGGCCCCCGAGACTCTAAATCACGTCTAGAGACAATTTCGACTTGTCCTCACAGGGGCAGCGAACCAGTCCCCGGACTGGGTAGGGCTGCTGGAAAACCGCTAAAGCAATGAATGGTGCATGTAATGCACTTCAGCAAATTTACGACTTTTCAAATAAAACTTTTATTGCTCCCCTGCAATAATTTATAGCAACGAGCATTTTATCTCCAATTGCAGTAAATCCTAGCGTTGTTTACTATAAAATTTGAATAGACCTCTTAACTTTATCTTGGTTGATATGAACTCTTCCTTGGTAGCTCACCTTGTGCTAAATATTTCAAGTCGCCCTCTTCAACCCTTGACGCGCTCTTTGAATGAACTTGGCTGATAGCTGCAAGAAATTCTACCTCAATTTTAGGACAATTACGTGCTGAATCAGCGCTGAAAAGCTGTCGCTTCCATTCAGACTTTAAAAAAAGATTTTTTTGGATACCCACTAAATTGTGAAATTTTTGAATCGTAAATTTTCAGCACCTGAAAATTCAAATTTGATTGGGGGATGAAACGTAAATTTATTTTTAGATCTGGGGCAATTTAAGATTTAAGACGCGAAGGATTGATGCGGGCCCCCCTTGAGCTCTACCTAAGTGAATCGATACTGTCCGTAACAAGTTGCTAAATATTTCACGACGATAACAGTCCGTTGAAGGGAGTTTTGTTTGTCTGAATTTAGGGGTGGAGACCGGTTTTGGCGTGTAACCTGTAATGCGTGAAGAGACCCCGAGGAGCTCCGTAACCTAGCCTGCTGCACTTGTTACTTAATTGACACTTGGTGACGTAAATGTGTAAAATTTGCGAGAGAACCCTGTCGGATAGTAGCTAGACGCTATCGGTGTTCAACGGATACATGCACAAAAACAATATCGACTTCCATGATAGTGTGTGGACATTAGAGTTTATATAGTAGAAATATCCCCGACCATGATAGCAATAATATCTCTTTACAAATAGAGTTTAAACTACTGTTTTTTACAAGAGGGGACGTTTCGTGGTTTTACGAAAAACGAAATAGTCAAATATTGGAAGTAGTTTTTGTTTTCGTTTCGACCGTTTCGTTCAAGTAGCAGTTTTGGTAGACAATTTTTTAATGAACTAATAATAAGAAGTTGCGGAAGACTAGCATGAATATTGCGCTGCTGCACCAAAATAAAGTTGCACGGTTGAACGCGATCAGGAAGTCATTACAACAACGAACAAACAAAAACCTGTCTTTATTTATTAATTTCAGCAAAACTCGAAAGAGGAGGACACTCGAAACTCGAACAAACTGAGAGATTGATGTGCAATTTTGTTTTGGCCGGGCTGAACATTTAACTTCCCGAAATATGTTGCACTCTAGCATTAAGTTACATAGTGAAATATACATATCTAGATTGTAGATATATTTTAGCGTTAGATTTACTGTGTAGAAAGCATGTAAATAACGTAATTGTTTGGGCACTTGGATCTTTAGAGATCATTGCTAAAAGTGCCTACTGTTAATTTGTTTTACCCGATGTGATATATAATCAAGATGGAATGTAACTATTAATGAAGATTTTAACTTTGCTTTATTTACCAAACACACTTATCGTTTACGCTAATTTCACCCCCACGAGTCGCTACATTAGAAACAGTTCGGCGAGTCTTGCCTAATGTCTTAAAGTTCTTCAAATTTATATAATGCAACTAACGGGCTAGCTGTTTCGGAAACGACTAAAAATTTAAAATACTCCTCTACTTTTGTAGACGTACTTACATACATTTAAATGTGGGCTTTAACTTGTAAAATGTATAAAAAGTATATAAATACTACCTAACTATAATAAAATTATTATAAATTTGAAGGAATAATCATTTCGTTAAGTCCCTTGTTGGTTGGACGGCTATCAAATTTTAAAATTCTCTCTACACATATCTTATACAATTCTGTTGTGATTTTTAAAACTTTGTGATTCTTGTTATAGTGATGCACAAAACTCTGCTGACAACCCAGTTAGTTCATGTTGAAATTCACTGTGCTTTTTTCCACTACTTAAGCCAAAACACAATTTCTTTTGAGACGTAGTCACTTACCTCTGCGAAATGAGCAGAACGTTACGACGAAACATCGATATTTTAATGCAATCGAGCCTCTTTGTTGTTTATTTTTAACGAGATAACAATGTATAAGGCTTCAAATAGTTCATGTCATGGCGCACATAGGTTGTCTCAAAGTTATTGTCCTCTTTCAGTCAAAGTTGCGCTTATTTCCGCCTTCACGCCCTAACCTTAAGCTTTATTCATTGTTAAATTTTAAGTAGTAATAAATAATTGTAAATGATTAGGAATGAAACTTTACTAGATTGGGAACTAAAAAGTGTGTAATTACGGGAATGGGACAAATTGTAACACGCAAATAGTCCAGTAGTATAGGCATATCATAATTGAAATTTCTGCTTGATATTGTTAACCTTCTAATACTATTATATATTACACATCTTTTAGAATTTAGAGTTACTTAGAAGCTATACTCGAGATATTGTTATAATATTGTGGATATATACTTATATCTTGTTGAAACTTGTCATGTTAAGTATGGAAATTCGGCCGATTGTTTTTGATACTTGCTAGTTTCTGACGTCATTCCATCTAAAAGTTTCCCAAAAGTTGTTACGTTACACAATTTGAAGCCGTTGTTATTGGTTCTTGTGTTGCGAGTGAAAAATTCTGCGACATGTTTGCACAAAATTCTTTGCACCTATCATTTCAAGAGCAATGAATGAACCATTTTGTGATTATTCGTGTTTCAACTGCGTAAAAATGGAGTGATTAATTTGTAATTAGTCTGTAACATTATACAATCTTTTCAAACCGATGCCACCAATATACCTATTCACTGTAAAATAATAGAAAACGTACTTTTTGTAGATCTTTAATTATTGTAAAGCAGATGACAAGGAGAATTTTTTTGTATTTTTACTGTTGACCAGTTCGTTTCGACCGTTTCGTTATTTTTAGCACCGTCAACACTAAAAATATGAAACATTTTACATTTGTTAACCTTTTCTTTTGTAAGTCATTTTTAAGACATAAATAACAGAGATTAAGATTGTTAATGGTGTATCTAGTAGATTGTTATTGCTAGAAAATTTTTATTATTATAGTAATGTAATATTAATAAAACCATTCCATGGTATGTTACTTTTTGCCGACAATATAATATGTATATTGACAAAGACTTTTTTTCTAAACTTGGTCCCCTCGAACTTAAATTATTTATTGCTGTCCACCAGACGACCGTTACGAATTTTTTTTGAGAACTCTGAAGTCAACACTATCGTAAGCACAAACTTTCTTACATAAACTTCATGTTAAAATAATATCTTAAACTCACTGAAACCGCTCTCAGCTGCCTGTTAATTTTTTATGAATTTTTATACGATTATCATAAAACTTTTTCAAATATGTGGCGCCCTCTATCATTCTTCTCTGTCAACATTCCTAGACGCGCCGTTTTATTTCATATTTAGTAACAGACGATAACTCACACTAAGTATTTATTCAATTCTCGAACATTGCTTACAAAATGAGAAAACTCCAAATAAGCTATTTCGCTACATTTCTTAGTTTCGCTTAACTTAACAATAAATAGAAAAAAATCGTGGAATTAAGCTCCTAGAAGTTTTCATCGCGGGCATAATTATCCTGGAGCGCTTGGAATTTCGTTATAAGTGTATCAACGGGAAGCTCCCCATGAACAACATTATCTCTAGTGCGAACATTAACGGTTTTACTGCTCCTCTCCTTTTCCCCCACAACTGAAATGACAAAAACAATTTAAAAAAAAACACGGCAATTAGAAAAATTACCTAAAATGAAGTTAAATTGCGCCAATTGAGCGTTCCTGATTTTCTTGTTCATCGTATCACCGGCATCGATGTCCATTTCTGACATAAATCCAGCCTCGTAAAGCTTCTTCTGCACCTCCACCGCGTAGTCATCGAACATTGGACCAACAGGAATGACCATCACCTGTCTCGGCGACAGCCAGAACGGCCACTTGCCTGCATAGGACTCGGTCAGGATAGCGATCATCCGCTCCACGGACCCCAATACCGCCCTATGGATGATCACGGGGCGCTTCTTCTCGCCGCTCTCACTAAACAAAAATTGAAAATTTTAGCTCAAGATATTTTTATCCCTTTCTCATCTCTTTGAATCTCTAGACTAAACTGTTTTCAGTAGTGGTCAAGCAAACCCCGCCTCCAGGTCTCACCTGACGTAGGACAAGTTGAACCTGATGGGCAGCTGGAAGTCCAGTTGAACGGTGGCGCACTGGAAGGAGCGCTTCAGGGCATCGGTTATGGTGATGTCGATTTTGGGTCCGTAAAACGCGCCATCTCCGGGATTGATCTTCCACGGTTCCGCAAAATCGTCCAAACTCTCGGACAGCGCCTGCGCAGAATCGGTCAATAGTTGCCGTCAACTCGACAATCTCGAATCTTACCGTTTCGGCTTCGTCCCACATTTTCTGGTCGCCCAGAAACTTTTCCGGACGAGTGGACAGCACCAGATTGAAAGTGAACCCGAAAATCGAGTAGACGTGCTTCAAGAAATCCAAAGCGCCCCTGATTTCCTGCTTAATTTGTTCGGGGGCACAGAAGATGTGCGCGTCGTCCTGCTGGAACCGTCGAACTCTCGTCAGGCCGGTCAGGGCTCCGGAAAGCTCGTTACGGTGCAACACGCCGAAATCGGCGAGACGCAGCGGCAACTCGCGCCAAGACCGAATGCGGTTGTCAAATATCAAACTAAAATGTCAAAAACGATCAAGGGACGGTCCGACAACAAGAGTTGACTCACCAATGGCCCGGGCAATTCATCGGCTTCAGGGCGTATTTGTCTTTTTCGACATCGAACGTAAACATGTCATCCTAAAAGTATAATTAAGAATTTTTTCTTAAATAATAATTTTCAACTTGCAGCGTAATGCGCCCAATGTCCCGAAGTTTGCCACAATTTCGCGTTGAAAATATTAGGAGACACGACCTCTTGGAAGCCGCGCTTGCGGTACTCCTTCTTGATAAAGCTGATCAACGTGTTGTAGATGTGCGCACCTCGAGGTTGGAAAAAGCACGATCCCGGGGAAAGTTCGTGGAAAAAGAACAACTCTTGTTCCTAACGACAGAATAGTCATTCACGTATAGAGGGCCGAAAATAAAACTTGCAGAACGCGGGCCGTAAATTTAATTTACGGCCCGCTACTTATTTACGTATATAGGGCCGAAAGTATAAGTTTACAGCCCGCTAGTTATTTACGTATAGAAGGACGAAAGTAGAAGTTTACAGCTAAATTTATTTTACGGCCCACCAGTTGTAAAGTTATAGTTACGGCATTAGTAAGACACTAACTAGTTGTGCGTAAAAAACTTTACATACCCTTCCAAGTTTTCTGTGGTCCCGTTTAGCAGCTTCTTCCTGGAACTTCTCCCATTCCTTCAGCTGTTTGGAGTCAGGAAAACTGATTCCATAGACGCGCTGAAGTGTTTCAGCATCCGCTTTACCCTCCCAGTAGGTGGAGGAATTCTGCAATAAACCGCCAATTACGTCACTTCCAAAACTTTTTTTTTAATTGTACTTTTGTAACTTTTAGAGCTTTAATTTTCCCAGTATGTCTCACATGGGGGCCCCTGCACAAGTCAATTAGCGGTCCGCAGCGATACACGGTGGTGGTGGGCGTGTTGACTTTCTCGTTAAGAATGCGGACCTTAAACGGATTGTACTTGAACATCTCCAGAAGATCCTCTTTCCTCATCTCCAAACGTTCAAACGGTTGCTTCTCTTTAACGATCTGCTTCATCAACGTTTCGAGATACGAAAAATCCGCAGAGGAAATCTAGCAACACTTGTCGTAAAAATTGTTAATTAAATCATGTTATTTAAAGTACCCCTTTATCGTCCAAGAACATGTCGTAATAGAACCCCGACTCGATTGGGGGCCCGTAACACAGACAACCGCCGTAAGTTCTTTCCATTGCTTCGCCAAGAATGTGGGCCGTGGAATGCCAAAAGACTGCCTGAGCTTCGCTGTCGTTAAACTTAAGCAGTTCCAGCTGGCAATCTTCTTCCAATGGTCTATCTAAATCCCACAAAACTCCGTCAACTTTGGATATTACGGCATTATCCGCCAATCCCTGACTAAAATGATTAATGTTAATTAACTTCGCGAAAGAAAATTTTAAATGATCACCTTATGCCTTTTGCGACATCATAAGCAGTTGTGACCCAAGCTATTGCCTCGACTTCTTTGCCATCGGGCAAGGTGACTTTGATGGTTTTTTGGGGTTTAGAGGCAAGCTCGGCGTCGGTTTCGGCCTTTAGCTTATTCCACAAGTTCAAACGGTCTTGAATAAAAGACGGCCAGGGCTTCAACTCACTCACCGAAGATTTCTCGCTTGCCGCCTGTTTGGACTTCTTCATTTTCGCCTGAAAAGTCACAAATGGTTGATGTTAGGTAGCGGTGACGGCAAAAACTCAATTTTCGCAACAGATCCAATCACTACGAAAATTGCATCATTCTATTCTAAGGAAACTCAGGTGTAAAAGGTGTTGCTACAAACCAACGTTGCAAAGGTTTGACGAAATCCCGGCACAATAATTCTTTGAGAACTTAGAACCTTAAGCATCTTACAAATAACGTAATAGAGAACAATTCATGCCTTTTCGTCTTTATTTAAATCAAGACTTTCAACAGCAGCCACCACGTTGTCTCCCATAGCGAACCGAAACTTGACGTTTGACAACCTTCTGACGTTTATCTGACGTTTTGTTATGACGTTCACCGGGCAATGTTCCCAACATTATTGAAGTAAACTACAGAAATCCCCAATTGGAAGCGATGCTTTAATTTTTTCGCATTTTCACGCATTTTCGCTGTTTTTACGAGGAAAATGAACTCAATCCACATGTTTTTCTCGAAATTCGGAACGGGTTTGTCGCCGCTTCGAGTCTCCAAACCTTTCGGCATAAGTAAGATTTGTAGGTTATGTTGTGACTTCCGATTTTTATTTAAAATTTTAGGGTTTGTCAGCAGTTTATCCGAGGAAATCACAAGACAGAATAACTTGTTTGATAACGAGGAAAAGAGGCAGAAGGAATTGGTGGGTCGCATTGAGAAAATCGACGTTGAATATGAAGGCCCCCCAGAAAAGACACTGATGGTCATGAACAAAAATATATCAACCCCTTTCGATTGCGCTAAACGTAAAACTCAATTCGACAATCAACCTCAGTTTTCACGATATATTTACAGATTTGAGCGAAACAATTGCCGATAGATCAGTTGTGGCTCTTCTCAACAACGATACTTTGTGGCACATGCACAAGCCGTTGCCTGAGTCTTGTAAACTGCAATTTTTACACTACACCAACCCCCAACCCGCGTCAGTTAACAAAACGTTTTGGAGAAGTTGCAGTTTTTTATTGGGAGCCATTGTCAATAACGCTTTCAAAGACAGTATAAATGTTCAATTGCACAGTTTTCCAAGTCCAAATGTGCGGTCTGGAAGTTTTGTTTACGATGTCCAACTCCCGTTGGACGATTGGAAACCGGCTACTAGCGAGTTAAAAGTGTTGTCTATTGAAATGATCAAATTTTGCCAGCAAAATTTCCCAATTCACTGCATGGACGTTTCAACTGATTTTGCTCTAGATTTATTTCGAAACAACCCCCATAAATACCAGCAAATCCCCGATATAGCCGCGCATAATAGCGGCCGAGTCACCTTGTTCAGAGCTGGATATCACATCGACATATCCAGGGGGCCAATGGTGACCAATACTAACCACGTGGGGCGCGTTACTATAGCTAATGTTATCAAATTGGACACGGACATACCTGGAGGTCCGATTTATAGGTTTCAAGGAGTGGCGCTGCCTAGGTCCATTATACTGAACCATTTTGCGTTCAGTTTGTTGGAGGATCGCGCCCGAAATTTGGTAAGATGGTTAATTGGTTGCAATCTTTCAACATTGAAATATGGTTTTCAACAGAATCCTGCCAGAATTCCCGGTTCTCAAGAGGGCGTCGAAGAGGATAATAATTTCGCAACGCAAGTTGTGTAGAACTACTTTTTTAAATAAATAAATATCTTTGAAAATTTCCACTTGTTTTCTTCACTTTTTTGAGTTGTTCAAATAAGTACAAAGTTAAATATTTGCTGAATTGGAATGTAGCAATCAATCTCCAGTAAAGCTGTTGATTAGTGCAAAAAATGTGGCATAGTTAATAGTTTACCAAGAATGGCAGGTGAATGACTTGACCTGTGGGTTCAATTAACTTTGGTTTGACCATTTTTGAAAATCTGCGCACATCCAGCAACGTAGATACAGGACATAAAGTAAGTTTTGTCCTTTAAGCTGCTCAAGCTTTATAGCCGCTTGTACTCGTCACCCTAAACTTTCTTCACGCTATCAGCTGACGGCAGAGGTCGGGGGTTGCGCTTTGTTTACAATCGTTACTGCTTATCATTTCAGAATATTGTTCTGTTGCTAATCAGTCTACATTTAGTTGCTCAGTCCATCACCAACGAGCAAAATGGGAACAACATTTATTATTTTTGTCTGTTCACTGGTTTCAATTGGTAAGTTTTTTTATTATTCGCGACGTTGTTTCTTAAAGATTTTTTTAGCTTATGCAAGGGTGCCCGTCACAGCCCCTGTTTGGAGCAACACTTACACCGTCAAAGGAGTGCTGTATATTCCTTATGCAGAAATTTCAGAGCCGTTCTATGCTTGGTAAGTCCCATTGATAAACCACCCTTATGCCAAAATCGAGCTACTTTCGATCAGGCGCTGTCCACCTATTGATAACCCTCCGCAGTTTATCGGAGAACTACGAAACTGATTATTTGTGTAAATATTTGTGCGATATTTTACAAATATGAACAATACTCCAAATTAATGAGTTCAGGGAATTTAATTAAAAGCTCCTTATTATGAGAAACACGTTTGTTTCTTCTTTGATTTAGATGGCCACTGAATTATTAATTACTGTTTCATTTTGACTCAGGCATAGCCAGTTACTTACACAAGCAACTTCAGCTCCTTTGTTCCCAATTTTAATCTCACAGATATTACTTCCTCGTTTCTAGGCTAATTAGTTTGTTCTTGTAGCGCAAATCTTGAAAATTCATTTTCTGATAGTGAAGCTGGTAGGTTTGTGCGTTAATAATCAGAAGATGGCTTTATTTTATTTTCTCCTTTAAGAAATATAGTTATGAGAATTTTGATGCAACAAACGACTGATAGAAAAAAAAATTTACTTAGGGGTTGATGGATCGGGGCGTGGAATTTTAATGACTTATAGAATAAAAATTTTACTTAGAGGTTGATGGGAACTCTTTGGTTATCGGGGTAATTACAGATAAGATATCGATTTCCGATAGTGTTCTGTGCCACCCCTGCCGTTATCTATTTTCATTAATGTTCTTAATTATTTTTAAATAGTCTTTATTATCCTTAAGACATAACGCTGAATTTCTGGAAGTTTTTTACTTTATGTTTCAACCCCTGTTGCCGGGAACCCCTGCAACATTCCCGAAGATTGCGCCCCTAACGCGTATTAAATTGAACTTTTCGTCAGGTTTGATGCAGCATCTAAACAATCCCGCATTGATTATTATGGCGACATGGTCAAAACCTACCAGCTCTCGACCACGGGGGCATATGGCACCAGTTTGAAGATAGCCCCCATAACCACGGAAAAAGAAACCAACACCAAAACTTGTCTCCAAGTTAATGGAACTGAAGAGAACAAAATTCAACCTCAAGCGATTCTACCTTCATTAACAGGCTTCGAATGCACTGGTAACTTTAACTAAGTTAACTAAGCGGTTTATGCGTTCTCTCAAATTTGTAGGTGAAGAAACTATTGACGGGGTCAAAACTGAAAAGTGGCAACTGAGTCAAACTATTGGACAAAAAGTTAATAAATACACCATGTGGATGAATTACAAGAGCGACCCCAACAATCCAGACATCAAATTAGCCGTTCCCGTGAAGTAATTTGCAAAATTTTAATTGGGGGTTGTTTAAAAACAGTTTTTTCAGATATGAAATGAGAGGGTTCAACTCGCTGCTGGGCAGCCACTACGACCACTATTATTTGGAGTACACGTTCTTCGACGTCAACCCAATTCCCGAAGAGACCTTCAAAGTTGATCCTGGTAAAAATCGTCTTATCGCATCATTTATTTTCTTGTCCCTACTTGTCTTTGGTAGTCTGGCTTATGACTGGTTTGTTTAGCAATGACGTGCAGCGCCTTCCCTGGCCCCGGCGATAAGCACATCTACACCTTCAACCCTATGGCCGAATTTATTCGCCCCGAAAAAACCGAACACGTTGACTTCGAGTTCGGCAAATTTATCAACAAACACCGCAAACAGTACGGAAACGAAACCGAACATGTGCTACGCAAAGAAATTTTCAGGCAAAACATCCGATTTATTCACGCAGTCAACCGGCAGAACCGCGGTTTGTCCCTTCGAATCGCCCCCAAAATTGTCGATTATTGAACCTCTTTCAGGATACAGCCTAAGTGTTAACCATCTCTCCGACAAAAGTCCAACCGAGTTGAAAGCTTTGAGAGGCAAACAGTATTCAGGAGGTTACAATGGAGGAGCTCCGTTCCCCTACAAGAATATCCCCAAAACTGCTGTCCCTGACCAATTTGATTGGAGGATCTTCGGCGCCGTTTCACCGGTTAAAGGTACCAGTTTCGTTAAAATTCCATCAAATTTTGCTAAATCTTCTTCACAGATCAATCTGTTTGCGGATCCTGCTGGAGTTTCGGTACAATCGGAGCTATCGAAGGCGCTTTCTTCCTGAAGAACGGGGGGAAACTCGTCAGATTATCCCAACAAGCCCTCATTGATTGCTCTTGGGGGTAACGTCTAGTCCGATAACCCAATTTAGAAGTAATTTTAAATTTACAGTTATGGCAACAACGGCTGCGATGGGGGAGAAGATTTCCGCGCCTACCAATGGATGATGAAGCACGGGGGAATCCCCACAGAAGAAGACTATGGCCCGTATTTAGGACAGGTGGGGTTTAGCTCTTTTGCGTTCTATTTATTTAAAATATTTAGAATTGATAGGAACAAACGTTGGTTGTGACGTCAGATCTTCAAGTGTTCAGTTAGGTACTAAACTAAAGTTTAGAAGATCTGCTCAAAATACTCTGATTTTCAGGAACTCGCATCACAATAAGTTATATCATTAATAATGTTTTTTTTTTTTTTGTAACAGGATGGTTACTGCCATGCTGATAAGGTGGCAAAGGTGGCCAAAATCACCGGTTACGTTAACGTCACCAGTAATGACGAGAACGCTCTGAAATTCGCTATTGTCAAAAATGGCCCCATCAGTGTGGCTATCGACGCCAGTCATCGCACCTTCAGCTTTTACTCCAATGGCGTGTATTTTGAACCGCAATGGTAAGAATTTTCAAATTGGTGGACGCAATCTATTTTCTTATTGTAGTGGTAATAAAGTGGATGAGCTGGATCATGCAGTACTCGCAGTTGGATTTGGGACCATTAATGGACAGGATTATTGGTTGATCAAGAACAGTTGGTCAAACTATTGGGGCAATGACGGTTATGTGCTTATGGCGGCCAAAGACAACAATTGTGGGGTCATGACTACACCTACTTATGTAACTATGTAAATAAGTTTGCACTACGGGCTTCCCCTGTTTTTAAAATTTTTTAAAAATGTATTTAGAAAGTGTAAGTGTTAAGATTAGCCCAGGCTGCTTTTATGACTGATGAAGTAGTTAATAGGGTAATTTTTTTAATAATAACTATTATACAGTTCTTCTTGAAGAATCGCTCATACTTGCCCCAAGGATAAAAAAAAAAAAATTTTTCCCTATTATTAAAATTTTTAAAAACGCTAGTTACTGTTTGTCGGCAAAACAAATAATGTTTTTCAACATTTACGAGAAAGTTTCTGCTTATTCAAGCAAAAAAAATATCCTTAATACACTATTTTCCACACTGAAGGCTTCTTGCACTCAGCGCCCTCTCTGCAAAAACAGTTGAAGGTACTCTCGACCGGAAATCCTAAAATTTCCCGTTCTTCTTGAATCCGAAATGAAAATGTACTTTCGTGGGTGCCAATAAAATATCGTGCGTGCGAACAAATGATTTGGTCAATGATGGCAACGCCCCCATCTTTGTAGTACGTTTCTACCTCTTCTGCAGGCACATACTTAACAACTGCATAACGCGGTGAAAGTTCTTTAACAATCCTCTTGTATTCTGAGAAGCAAAAAAAAAGGTTGTGAGTGTTAATAATCAATGAGGGATTGAAGAGCGGGTACCTTCATCAGTGGCATCTGTAGCGACGAACACAGTTTTCAGATGGAGCTTCTCGAGGGCTTCTGCAGTTTGCCTCGCTACGCTTTCCAGCGAGGGAATGACGTTGGGTCTTCCTCTCAGAAAATCACGCCTTCGCAGATGCATGGCAACGTAAGGCCCCCCTTTTGAGTTTCGTTTCGGCTGCAGTTTTCTAAATATAGTTCAATAGTAATGGAAATTTATCGAAATTGTACTTTTTCGTCTCTCCAATCGTTTGGTAGAAAAGTGTTGTCTGATTCGTCGGTGGAATTGAGGAAGTGCTCTCGGAAGTCGTTGGCTATCTGACGAAGGTTGTCGCTAAATCGCATACTTCGCCTGGCCTGCCAGTAGATGTTGTTGCCAAACATTTCGTGCAGTGCCACCTCAGCGTGTTGCAACAAAATGGTACTAAGAAGAATTTTTAGTTAGGAACAGCAAATTTGGCAACAGCAGTCAAAAAGAATAAATCAATAATAAATAAAAAAATAAATACAGTAATGTTCACTTATAACGAACCGTATTCTCCGGTCCGCAGAGGTTCGTTACAAGCGAACACTACTGTATATGTAATAATAATAAAGAGAATAAATAAATTTAAAAAAAAAATTCAATAAGTATATGAAAACTAAAAAAATGTGATTTAGAGCCACTTAAACAAAACGAACTGCAATAGTTAACGTTTAAGTCAAATACTAAAATTAACACATCAAAATATAATTTGATTTTTTCCAAGCGTGGATAATGGTAACTATAGCTCAAAAGCTGATTTATTTCTAGAAATGGTCCCTCTAAGGACTAAGTTGCCCCATTATTAAAATCTCATCAAGAGCGCCTTGTTAAGCTTAAGTACCTTGCTGTGGAGCTTAGCAGTAGCTCCTTTAATTTAGTGGCCGGTCCATGGAACGATAAGCACTTGACATTGTTTGAAGTAATGTTACTATAATGAAAGTAATTGATTTCGTTGTTTTGATGTCCCTTTTGGCACTCATCTATCGTCATTCTGTCTTCAAAATTTCCAGTTTTAAACATATCTTCGAAATGTTGCAGCACGTAAACTTCGTCTAAAACTATTTTGAAACGGTTCTCGTTCACAGCTGTAAATTAGTCTAAATTAAATCACGCCCCAAACAAAAATGGTGGTAGATACCTTGAAAAAATTCATACATTTCTATCACAGGAGCAAATTTCTGTAGACTAGACAAATCGAAGTAAAGAGACCAAGGAATGTGTTCTGGAGATTCACTAAACTTCCAGTGAAGAAGGTGAGACCAAGGGGGTAGCACAAGTTTGAAGTTGTGTAGCAGTTGGTTTCTTGAATTTTGCAGATTGTGGGCCAGAACGGCGACACGCATGTAGACGTCGCGACGCAAATTAAAGCCCTCGGGGGGATTAACGTCATACAATAAGTATCTGGAGTTGGGGAAAATGAGCAATCAAAAAAATTCCAAATTACTGCTTAAACGTTATTTTACCTCGTACTGTCCTTACTCTCGCCACACTCCGAATTAAGATAGCAATATTCGTTGTTGCAGCTTCCATTATAGATTAAAATAAATAGCGTGGCGCAAATTCCTCGTAAAATACCGCACAACATCTTTAATTGTTTATTGAGGTTATGCTACACTAGCTGTCAAATTGAAGTGTCAAGTTTGAAGGGTGGTACACTTGGAGATTAATTTTTATTTCGCAGCCGATGCCACTTTTGATATAGTCACCCAGCGCTATTTTCCAGTAAACCACTATAGTTAATAGCCAATGCAATGGAGCCTTGTTAGCTTTAATATTACTTTATTTAAATCTTGCTTAACAATACTTAACATTTATTCAATAGATTTTTTTTACTGGTTTCAAAAACGACTTTAGTTAGCTTTTGGTATTAATTCCTCCTCCAGTTTCAATTCCAGCTGTCTCTGTTGCTTCACATATTCTTGTTTCTCCCTAACTTGCTGAATTTTTAAGGCACGTTTCTGTAAAACAAGATTAGGTTATCAAGTTGTGAAAAAAAATATGTAGATACCTACCTTTAATTTGATACTTTTGTCATGCAGAAACCTCATATCCTTTTTGATGTTTGTTAACTTGGTTTGATAAACTTCGATCGTGTTCAGCATTTCGTGGATATCAAGGCAATGCTGTGTTTTGGCCAAGCTTAAATTTTCTTCATGAAGCTGTTGGGACAAAGTAGTTCCCTTTTCCCTAAAATTGTTAATAGAAGTAACTAATTTAAAAAAGTAATGAAGACGAACGTGAGCTCTTTAAGTTGAGTTCGAACATGTTTCAATTTTGGCTCAAAAACTTGCAGCAAGCCTTCTGAAAGCGGTTGAGTGGTTTTGTATGGGTTTCCCTCATCTCTGAAATTTGGGTCGAAGGTGAAATAGTTAATAAAACAGAATTATTACTTACATCTGATTATCTGATTGAGAATTTGTTGGCATTTTAGAAGTAGTAGAAAACAAGACATTAAAGTCGGAGTGATATAGGTTAAGGTCGTTGACACATCAGCTGTTTGCTGTCATCACTGTCTATCATCCGCAGAAAGACAAAGACGAAAAATACGCCCCCATAATAACTCCCCTATTAGCCAAATTTTCAAACTGCGTTTTTTTCAGATGCAAGCGAAGTTATAAGGCAAAGTACCTACTTAAGTAGAGCGAGCAGTTTCTACAAAATGAAAAAAAAATTAGTAACTAACTAATAGCTAAGGAAAATGTCCAAGGAATCAATGACCAAGCAGAAGTCATCAATCTTTATTTTAAACTTTTTACAAAATATAACAGATGCTTAAAGCACCATCAGCAAACAATGTTACAATGATTCAATGTTACAGCCCAGTAGTCCTTTTCCAGGCCACCTTTTGGGGATTAATTGTTCAGTTATAAAACGGTTGTTTCTCTTCAGCTTTACGTGAACAGGGGAGCCCTCGGAATGCTGCACAACGGCCGCTATATCCGTAATATTTTTAAAATTCGACGCATTTACAGACCCAAACTCAACTATCTGGTCGTTGGCATGAAGCCCCTGAAAACGTCAGAATTCAGCTAAACCAACCAAACTATTTTCACGTAACTAACGGCAAGTTCAGCTGGTGATCCTTGGGTCACAAGTGTAACTTTCGCAAAAGGAGTCTCATGAACTGGTCTTGTTTGGATGTCGTCACAGATCATTTCAACATCTTGACTGGAACCTCCTTCATTTCTGGTATTAGAGTAGTAGCCTTGAAGCCCGTTTTCGATTCGTTTCATAATGGCTTTGTGGTCGTTTTGTAGGCCTACAAATAATTTTCTAGTTTCAAGAAACAGGTATTCTGACTATTCACAAATTATCCGGTGTCTTGCATGACGCACTTGGTAGGTGTCAATAGAATTTATGGGAAATCCCTCGTCGTCCACTAGAGATTCATGCATCCCCACGTTATTCTGTAAGAGCATCCAGGCATTACTCTGCCGGATTGTTGGATAATTTGGTAAATACTTGCTTGGGTCAAAATTGAGGTTAGTTGCTTAATTTCGTCTTCAATTTTGTCTTTTTCCTTCATAAGCTGCAGAACCGCAGCCCGAATTTCCTCGCCCATTGAAAATATTTGTATTCTGTCTGTTTTGGATTTTAAATCGTGACAAACAAATTTGGAATGTCAAGTGTCAAATCAAAAGTTTTCGTGAGAGTGGCGGCGTCACGGCGAATTTCTGAACTAGCAGATAGAGGCAAGGCAAAGTTGCAGTAGCGCTAGTGCAATTTAGCGCCCCCCAGTGGCCAATGACGTAAGTAAGCTTATGAAAGGTGGACGTAGGACGTATTTTGTAATAAATTACACATTAAAGGGTTGCTGCTAAGATCGTCTATGCAGCCATCTCCACCAACAATTTTTTTCGTTAGTTGTAGCAAAGCAGTTCGTTGAGATAGGCAAAATAAAAAACAATGGCCCTAGCACTAGTACTTTTATAATAATCAATAGCTCATAATATACATATATGAAAACTAATATAACGTATAACGACCAAGTCATATTTATAGGTATCATAAATATACAGCTCTAACACTGAAGGATCTGCATAAATTTACACTTCAAGTCCCTCATACGATATGCCGTCCCCGTCGGGAGTCTCTAAACGCGACCTTAAGTGCTCCAAAGTGTTGTTGAAATGTTTGGTGATTTGCTCAGTTTCATCTGAACTTTCCAAATTAGGCAGTTCCTCTTTAATTTTCCCGATGACCTGATTCAAGATTTGTACAACAACTTGATCGTTACCCTTTTCGAAGAAATAAACGTAGTGATTGAGCAATTCAACAAACAATTGAACTTGCACACTGACATCCATGCATTGTTTAGCGATTCTCAATCCTTTCTTCAAACATTCCACCACGCGCTTCCCATCGTGAGTTTCTTCCCTGTTACTAGCTAAACTCTTGCCGCTCCAGAACAAATGCGAACAAGTGGCAACACCTCGACACTGATCGGGCTTCTTCAACAACTTACTGGCGGCCAGGGCACATTGAGTCCTCAAAGGTTCCGAATTTTCCTCCGAAAAACAACTTATCTGCTCCAAAGTTCCAACTATTAGAGTGATTGCGGCCAGTTGGGCTTTCGAGTCGGAAATTTCGTCCTCGTACAACGAAAACGCTTGCGACATGAACTCGTAGGCGACGGTCTCGTGATTCTCGAAACCTATCTGGTCGATGGCCAGCGCGCCCTGGAGGAAAAGACGCAACGGCAGTTCGGCCAGTTCCGCTTTGACGAGGGCCGTTATTGTCGAATGGCAAAATTGGAATATTTTCTGGCACTTCTTCTCCCATTTGTCGTCCTTCGACTCCTTGTACTTGTAAGCCAGAAGATACGATTGAAAGAGTATTGGAGGCAGGGTGTACTTTATCCGCTGCGGACCACCGGCGCCCAAGTTCTGAAACCACCCCCGCAATTAAACCAAACCCTCACCGTGTACTTTCATTATTACTTCACAGAATTGTGTTAGGCCAACTGATGTAAAATTTAAAATTAATTACGGGCTACTTGGCCCCCAAAAGTTGCTGTTTTTAACCTCTTCTAGATGTAATCAAATAAGTAAGAGGAGCATAAGATCAATTTTTCATTTTTTTTTAAATTTTATATTTTCCGAAATATTTGCACTGATGACGTATGTACGACTGATAGTCAAGACTCACACCTATATTAAAAAGATTCTCTTTAGTTACTGCTACGAGAGTGCGTGTCAAGCGGACTCGAGATTTTTAAGTGGCGCCATCTTACGACTTGTTTGTAAACGTGAAGTAAGTGCCCCATTTAACCGGAAACTTACCCTGCGAGCTTTAGTGAGAATTAGGTATTGCTCATCGGCGGCGTCCGACCTGAACTGGTGGATGAACCTGGCTAAAAGACATTGCTCTTCAGCTAACTCCTCAAAGTCCACGTCCTCCAACGGTTGATCCCCCTTATCATTAACCAACGTGCTCATCAACTCCAGCGCCTGTTCAGTCTCATCTTCTGACGGTATCACCGTCTCATTTTCGAGTGCGTTATTCAAAATGTAAATGCTAAGCGACTTCCTACCCAGATAGTCCAGATGTTGCATCAAACCCGCGTAATGTTTAAGCTTCAAAACCACTAATAAATTATTGTAATTATCCAACGGTATTTTCAAAAGTTTTTGCAGTTCCTTCGCGATCATTGAGCCCGTTTCCAAATTTTCGAGCCCTAAACGTTGAAACACCTCGACGCTCGTCAACATAACTTTATCAATATAATCGATTCTATCCGGATAACATTTCAAAGCTAAATTAACCAAAGCCACTTGAAGAGCGATCATGTCTTCGGGGGGCAAATATTGCCTGTTCGCGATTATTGAGGCGACTTGATCGGAGAACACCTCGAAAAGTTGGACTTCTTGCAGGATGTTAACACCTGAAAATACGCCATTAAACTACGACACGTTCCCCTGAACAACGACAACCTTCAGCGCCCAGAGCGTCGCTTCTCTGACTGAACGCGGCCAATCGCTCCATCAAACTTATGACGATGTTCTTGACGTTCACCCCCACCTCCAGCTCGGCGCAGGACTTAAGAAAAGGATTGAGGGTTTTAATGTGGAACTCGTCGGGAAACACCTGAATGATGCATTCCATCAAGTATTCTTGGGCGATCGCGTCTCGGCAGCTGACAACCTGAAAATGGGGGAAGAAATCTAATTGGCGCGTCAGCTAGTCCTAGTGCAGCGGTCTGACACATCAATATGTACTTCATTCGCCTAAGAATCTGACATCTAGGTATCATAAGCGGGCCGTAAAGCACACATTACGGCCCGCCGGGCGGTAAAGTAGTTTTACGGCCCGCCGGGCGGTAAAGTAGTTTTACTGCCCGCCGAACGGTAAAGTGGTTTTACGGCCCCTCAAACCTAAAGTGAAAGTTGCCCCATCAGCAGCTAAATCAACCGTTTTCCCTGGTTGGGTGCCTGGAGTTAGTTACCTGCTCCAAAATTCCGGGCAGCACGAGTTTCTGGTACTTCTCGAGGGTGACGGACTCCAGTTGGCTCAGCCTGACCAGATTGGTCCCAACTAGAATTCTCAATTCCTCCCTCTCCCTCTCTCTGTGTTGCCGTTCCCTGGAGTGGCCTTGATGCTGCATTCGCACCCACAACTTGTTCATTTCGGCGAAATTCATCAAGACGAAATCAACTGAATCTTTAACAGTTCCTTCAGGCGAATCCAGATCGGTGTCTGGAGCGTCTGGAAGAACGTTGCGGGTACACTGGAGCAAATAGTTGCGCAGGAACAATCCCCTTAAAGGATGTTGTACGCCTGAAATGTTCCGAATAGAAACAAGAAGTTATTGCGGCAAAAATTAACCTCGGCACATTTCCACTAAATCTTTAAGCAAATCCCTTCTTAACGCGGTGTTTGTTTTGATATACACCAAGCCCACAGTGATTAGAAGGTACAGTCTGGGGACGATATTGCCGGCATATTGGACGAGTTCGTATAAATCGGTGACTTTTCGTCCTTTCTGAAATTCATCAAGAAGATACAGTTCTAAGTGTCTCAATTCATCGGTGATGGCCATATCTGAAAAATGGTGTGATAAATTAGATAATTACGAGGGATGAAAATGAATAGTTACATAATTCGTAGTAACTTTTCGGTGATAGGAGCGAAGTTCTGAGTTCAGCTAACATGGCACTGGCATTCTTGAGAGCATCCATGAGTTTATTTTTGTCGAGAGCGCGCTTCATGTGAAACGCCTGTGCCTTAACTACGCCCAGAGCATCTTGAAGGTACTTCTCCTGCTCCTCCACAGGTGATATTTGGGGCGGTGTCGTGGGCTGGAATTTGTTGTAATTAATTTCTGATCAAGGCAACGGAAATGTCAAAAATGTTAGGTTATCTGGCTGTTAATAATAATTTACCGATGGCGCACTGAAAAATTTCGTGTGACTCGGACTCCACGATGGAGCGGCCCTATAACTGCCCATTGTTGATGGTTTGGAGCGCTTGTGACGTTTTACCATAAAAACATGAATCAAAAACTTACCATTTTGATAGGTGTTGATCGGGTTTCTCATAAATTACTGGAGAGCAGGGCAGCCAATCGCAACCAAATCTGCCAAATACCCTAGTTAATGACAACTTCTTTAATTGTTGTTGCAAATTAATCTATTTAATGCAAATAACAAAATTAATGGTTTTTCTCTACGCCAAATTAACAATAATTATAACATTTTAAATTAGCTTTTAGTGAGTTTGATCGATGAAATTCAAATGTGAAGTTTAGAGTTTGACAGCTCCAGATGGCTCCAGATGGCGCTGCAAAATTAAGGTTATGTGAACGTCTTTATTTTATTTTGCCACATTGCATTAGGTTTGAGGATTCCCCATTTTAACTCAATATCATTTTACATTTACATTGGGAGCCTTTGTTCAACGGCAGGTAATACTCGTTTTTTAATTTTATAATTCTTATCATAATTGTAGATAGTTGGCCAAAGTCCAGAAGATATGGGTAAGGACCATACGCAAGTTTTGATATTCTCTATAATCCACAAAAATAGCGAAACTTCTTTGGTATTGTCAGCACATCAAACAGTTCGTGAGTAGAAAGTCTAAAAACTTGATGAAGTCTGACATGCTTCAATTTTAGGAGATCTTAAGCGAGAAATCTACAGGCATATTCAAATTCTTCCCGCAGACCAGATTATCGAATCATGGAGGCACACTCCTATGAATGATACAGCTATTTTGGAGACATGCTGCGACATAAGTGACATAAACTATTTGATTGTTCATAGATCATCTGAATTAGCCAGGGAAAGTGGTACAGCCATGTCCAATGAAGATGTTACAATGTCAACAGACACTGACAATAACAACGTGAAATTAGGAGGTACATAATTAAGGCATTATAGAATGTGCCCAATCAAGGATTGAGCGCAATGTGACAATTACAAGAAATTTTGTAAGAAATTGGTTTAGGAAGCTGGTTATACACAATTTTTTTTTTTGACACAAGGGCGTTATTGGCTGTGTGCAAGATCCGTTCAGTGACATCTGGTGTCAGTGTTCGGCGAATCTAAGGCCGTCTTATTCAGTACCAAATACGATAGCAATATAAAAATCCTTAGCAAAATCAATTAGTAAACAACAATACGATTTTTTTATGTGTATCGAATTGTAATACACAGTAAGTATAAACTTTAAATGTATAATTTATCGTTTTCACATTCAAAATTAATGTTATGATTTGTGAAAAGCCAAATATCTAAAGAACCATACATTTTAGGTATAGGTACATCATACATTATTAGAAGCGCATTACTTTTCTCTGCCAGTTGATGTATGTAATTAGGTAACGTGCTATTTAAAAAAATTGACTTTTGGCTGTTTTTGTGAGAACGACGTATGTCGTTCAATAGAAACTTTACTGTTCAATATTATTGAAATTTTATGAAACTATCTTAATTTCCAACATTATTTCTCACCTACATAAAAAATTTAACATGTTTCTGTCAACTATTCCTGAGATTTTAAGTTTTTAGCTACATCACTTTTATGTCCAATTTTTCAGGAAAATTTAAATATCTCGTAAAATATTAATTTGAGGTATAGAGACTTATTAACAAAATGATGTTCAAATTATTTATATAATCCAGAAAAAAATTAAAAATTGGGGTATTCCATTTAAAATAACAAAGTTAATGCCAACTTCCGGTATAAGCGGACGTACCATCATTTTGAGAATATTTTCAGTGAATAGATCCTACCTCGCTAGGACTTAGCCAAACTTTCAGGTCAGTAACTTTTTCCCTTCTCGAGATACTTCTAAGGTACCACTCAATATGAATCACCTTGTATAATTAGGGCTCCTCCCCTTTTATCTCCAATAAAATGAGAACTGCAGATAAAATCTGTTGGTTTAGGATTCCAACTGGATTCATATCCACTAAAAAGGAAAAAAATAACTGTTACTCTATATTTTAATTAATCCACTTTTTTCTTTGAATCCGTTTATGCTGATATTTTCGGAAGCAGTATAATTGATGCTTGCTATTTTTGGATGTATTTTGACAACTAATAACACAGCATTTGAGTGCTCCCATGTTTTGTAAAGAATTGGACAGACAGTATTATATGAGTGACGTGACCATTAAACTGCAAGCTTTCGCCACTAGTTTCGCACGATCGTTTGCCGTATCCCCTCCAACCATTTGCACGGTCCAAATAGGGGCTTATAGCAACTTACTCGTAATTGGGCGCTGTCACCAAGACAAATGTCATTTTATTGACGAGCCTGATAATAGCTATTAGTTGAGAGGAAAATGAAATAAATGGTTGAATGAGGTGATTTTTGGGCTCATGGGAAAAGTATTCTATGTAACTCGCTGGAAATTGCTAAACACTTGTGTGATTGTCGCACTCGGCCCGCGGTTTCGCAGGGGCTCGTGATAAATAATTTTCTTTAAAATGCATATTATATCTCTTGGTTGATCTCTATGGTACCCAAGATGGTATTTTTATAAAGTATAATTAAAACTATTTATTAACTTCAACAGATCTTGAAACTAATTCCATGATAAGTTTTGTGGAATACTTCTCCAAGTACTACGACAATAAAAATTTATTGTTTCACTTATGCCGTATCAAGGATGCAGTAGAACAAGCCTGCCTTACGCCTCTAGAATCGGTAATTGCAGCTGTTGCTTCAACAATTAATTGTTATTAATTGTTTTGCTTCAGAGGAAGATTCTGCTTCTCTATTTTCACAATTCGAAAGATCAATTTTGCGAGACGTTCTGCAGAAATTTAGAGAAGGACGAAGTTCAAGCCCTTCTCAACTCAAAGTTCTTCATCCTGGGATGGGACGTCGAAAACGAAACATATCAAAATGCCTTAAAAGAAGCCTTCAATAAATGCTGTGATTTATCAAATTTGGTAAGATTTGTTGAAACGAAAACGTGTGCTGCTGTTTTGGTTGTTCCAATTAAGGATTCGGTCATGACATATTCTTGCATGAGAGGCAAGGTGACCGATTCTGATTTTTTTTCTACCCTCAAACAAAGTGAGGAATTTCTCGTAAGCGAAAATGGCATCGAAAATGATTTGGGCAATATTTCCACTCGAGAAAGCGACATGGGGTAAACATATTTATTTTGGTTAATTTTTAATGTGAATCGTATTTGTGTAGATCGGAAAATTATCAACAGTTGATGTTTGACTTGCTTGGAGATCGAGATTACGATAGTTTCGATTACAACGAACACGACCGTCTGAAGGAAAAAATTGGATTCGCCCTCTTTGGACCCCCGCAAAAAGAAAAGGGATACGAGAAGAAACAACAGGAAAAAATTGAGCATCTTTACAACGTTATTGTTACGAGTAGTAAGTTTCCAAAATAATAACGAGTAGGAATCAGAATATTGTTATATCAAACCGCTATTGAACTAGAAGAATTTTTAAATTTTAGCGCTCAACGCGCAGCTTTATGGGCCGTTTACTGAGTGCTTTTGTAGCTACCCGCCATTTATGTTTATGGTATATTTTTTTTTAGACAAATTTTGCAAGTGGAAGGACCGCGTAATTGTCTCCTTTGTGTACGCTTGCATCGAGCCCCTTCCGGAGGAGAAACTGAAACGTTCAAAGAAGTATCCTGATTACAACCCAAAAACCGACTTGACCCCGTTCCCGATTTTCATCTTGAGAAAATGCAAAAACAGCGAAAATCCGTGTCGCATTTTCATCGACCACACTGGCCGTGTCTACCAATCCTGGTTGCAGTACATTCAACGCAACAAACTAGACGCATGCCAAATGATTCTACCAAAAAACGGCCGTTACCAACCTGACAGCCACGGCAAAGTTATGTTAGAAAAACATCTTTCTCCAGCATGTGGCATCGATTCAAAAATTTTACTAGGTCTCGATATCGGAAGTACAACTGCCGGATTGATGTCTGGTGGAGTTTTCATTACCGCTGCTGCGATTCCCGCGATAACAGTGGCACCAGCTTTGTTGATTGTAGCGGGAGTTACGGGGGCTGGTGTTGGGTTGTATTCGATAGGTCGGAGCGCTTACGCCCTCTATGATAGAAGTAGACACCAGGAGGTGATTTTGTGGTGGTTTTAAGAAAGTTGGTTAATTTGTTGGTTTTAGAGTATGAGTTTTGCCGATTCCGAAGCTCGCGGCGCTTACTTGAACATCGTAGCGGGCTCTCTAGGTTTCGTTGGGGCCGGGGCCAATGTGGCCGTCGCTCAGTTGGCCACCCGAGGGTTCCAGATAGGACAGGTAAAGTGATTCTATGCAGCGGGTCAAATTTTCAAGTAAACAAAAATTGTACACAGAACGATTCAAAAATGTCAAAACAAGTTAGTTGTTTGACAATTTGGTTAAAATTTCGTCCACAAACGTATTAATAAAATAATATAAGACTTTTTGAGCCTGTAGTGGAGTCAGAAACCGCTAGATGGCGTTGTGCTCATCGTCCGTATTTGAACTAAATTGTGGATCTTTTTCGCTTGAAGATATATGTAGCTTTATTTATTATTCTACTGTCTCCTTGTCTCAAAATTTATACTCGTCAGTGGTCGTGAGTTGTAATTTTTATCTTTATTGATGTCGATAAAACAGTATTCTTTACACAAATATTCAAAAAGTCTATGACGTCATTATAGCATTTTAATTTATAAATACGCCAGAAAGTTACATAGAAAAATAAGTTAATGAGACTTAAGCCGCAGCGAGCACTCTATTGGTTACTGATTTGGCAAAAAAAAAATTTTACCTGCAAGTTCCATTAATTACCCTGCGATTTGAGCAACCTTTTGACTGAATATTTCTAAATTCAGGGGGCGACTGCCGCGGTGAATGTCATCGGCTTCGCCAACATAGGCGCCAGCGGTATTGGAATAGCGAACTCCAGTTATGACGTGCTGAACCGATGGCTGCGCGAAAATGAAAACCCGTCTTTCCTGACGATGGTCCAACTGAGCTCTTCTATACTCTTCTTCGGCCATGCCGTCTATAGTTTCAAACTGGCAAGTACGATTGTTCAAGAGGCCCAAACCAGCACTCTGACGGAGTATCAAGATTCCTTGCGCAGTAACAGACATCGAAAAACATTCAACAAAATGCTTAAAGCGACAATCAGCCAGAACGACGGAAACGTCAACAAGGGCCAGGCCGAGGTCATTTCGACTCTGCGAAATATTCAAAATAAAGACGAAGTGTTCGCCGCTTTGACCAGATCCAATAAGGATATGAACAAATATGGCTTGAAATTTGTGGCGGATAAGGGTGAAGTCAAATTGAACGGCCTTTACACCATTAACTTTGACCAGTTTGGTCAAATGGATAAAGTTGAAAGAATCAGTTTTCTCTCGCAAATCCAATCAGTTGGATCTGTGGAGCCCACAGGAAACCAAATTTCCAGCATGACCGTGAGATTAAAAAATCTGCTTCCGGGAAAAATCAGTCTTAGTGAACTGAGCACTTTATCTTGGAATCTTGCAAAGATTTTCGGCAACGCCAGCGACAGTATTAAAGAGAAAATGATCAATGCTGTGGCAATGCTTATCAAGTGGCTGACAGGAGGCGGGACCAGTTACATGAAGGTGTTGGACACCGTATTTCCTAATCATGAAAAGTATTTTAGATTGTTCAATATGCTATTTGGATACTTCCAACGTTTGGTTGATACGTTTGAAAAAGGTTACCAAATATGGAAAGCAACCCAAGATGAAGAATATAAAGACCCTAGGTACATTACGTTATCTCTAGAATATAGCAAAAGAGCCATCCAAATCTTTAACTATATCAGCGAAGCTTACTTTATAGGAACCGACTTGACTGATTATGGTCAGAAAAAATTGCTTAACTATTTTTATACGTGGCTCGCGAAGCAAGTGGTGGATTCTGAAGAACTTGCTAAACGTAGGGAGCAAAGAAGCGCACACAGCGGTGGTACTTCAGCACCCTCCGTTGATTGCAGCCAATGCGGTGGGGTTTATTATAATTTACCAAAAAAATAATAATGAACCATTGACAATTTTGTAGTTTGTTGCATTAAGTGGTTATTGGTGCTAAATTATGTAATTTATTGTACCGATGTAGATAACGCACGATTAATATATTTTAAATAAATTATTACTAACAAGCACAGTTCTTAGTTATTTTGTAAATCTTTTACTGAAACTCTCATCAATTCATAGAGCTGATGAATCTGTTCATCCCTAAAATTGGCTAAATCAGTTTCGGTTAAGGGAGCACCTAAGTCTTTAGTTCCAGTGTGGGGGCCCCGCAATCCCAGTTGTTCTGCTATCGATAACGCGTAAGCCTGCAAAATATTGTTAATTTGACGACAATCAAGTTTAGGAAATTACACTCCATTCGTTCAAGAAGATATCGGCCTCGTGGGGACTGCAGTTTTTATGTCTTTTGAATTCGTCTCGAGCATAGTTGGTTCCGAGCTCCTTGAGTTGAGGGGGCAAGCCGCGGTGCAGCTTTAAAATGGTTTTGTAAAGCATTCGTGTCCTTTGAACATTGGTCAGAGTCATTTTTTGATTTGAACTGTAGAAATAGCTGAAAAATTTTGGGTGCTCGATGATATTTTAAACAAATACTTCGACCGGGGGGCCTTTTTGCGGGACTATTATCAAAATACTAAGATTTCACACCCCTAACCTTACTTTTGTGCCAGTAAGATAACCTAAAAATAGCTGTCAAAACACATTTCAAAACCTTACGAATATCATTAAAAAACAAGGAAATAGAGAAAACTGTTGTTTAAAAAAGTGTTAATAATTTTTTGCGTGTTAATACTTTGTGCAGAGGCTTCAAAGTGTTATCACAAATTAAGATAACCTAAGTTTTCCTAGTGACAACCGTTATCAAAAATCCGAAGATACTGTAATCGAGTTAATTTTGCTGAACATGGCGTTTGAACAGTGCTCTCCAAACGTTCTCCCGTTTATTTATTGTGGAAATTAGCCAATTTTGGATTAAGTTATTTTTTTGCGTTTGGTTTGAATGATCAATGGTTTGAATGATGAGTGACTCCCAAAAACCGTTTGTCTGCACAATAGCAGGGTGTGACATGAGTTTCACCAATGAAGACCACTTGCATTGTCATCACAAAAAGCACGACATGTTTTTAAACTTGGGTCTGATCAACAAAAGCGCCGAAGTTGGTAAGTTCTACTCCCCAATTCGTCAACTTTCGACTAATTTTGTACTGGCAGCTGATCAAACTCCCACCCCGACAAGATTTATCAGAAACTGCGAGGAAGTTGGTTTGTTTCAAGATTTACAAAACGTGGTTAACCCGTTTGATGAAACTTTCAAAAAAGCGATAGAGTCATCGAAATCAGGAAGTCTACACGTCCCGGAGCCATCAAACGACGACACGTTACACACCCCCCATATTTTTCCTCACGTTGAAAACAACGTCAACAAATACATCGATAGAAGTGACAACCAATCAAACCACTCCAACGAATTTTGTATTGTTAACGTACAGTCGATTCATGACAATGCAGCGGTCCACGACGGTATTTGCGACGAAATAGACCTGACCATTATTCCAGATGATGAACATGTTGAAAAAAACAAAACTAGCGCCGTCGATTTAAAAAATCGCTTGAAAGAAGCGATAAAGAACAAGGAACGGAATGGTGAGCGTCCCATCGTTATTACCCCGGTTCCTCTCGATAGGTTGCGGTCTCGCGAAGATAAGGAACTCGATAAGAAGCGATCGAATAAAAATGCCAAAAAGCAAAAGCTCGATGGCGATCGGGGGGATGGTAAGGAAAAGATCCGCGAAATGAACAGGGCGGCGCAGTTGAGATGTCGAAAACGTAAACAGCAGCAGCACAAGCAAATGGAAGAGGATTTGAAGGAATTGAAGAATGAAAATTCGACGTTGAGCATGGAAAATAAAATGTTTAAACATCGATTTGCAGCTTTAAAAGATTTGGTGCTGAAAAAAAGGAAAAGTAATTCTGTTCAGGAGGGACCGTTATGTAAGTGGAATCAAGACGTGTTGGTTGATGATAATATTTTTTTCTTTAGTGGCCGAGATTGAAGCAATTTTAAACTCCTCAGTGCAATTGCCTAAAAAGACTAAACTTATTAGGCCAGCGAGAACAATTCCAATAGTGAAACATCCGCCTATTAAATGTAGTGAAGGGATGACGTCTATTATTCCTATTCCTGTGGTTCAACCGACCGGTGACATTGGACAGAAACCCGTGTTAATTCAAGTTATGGGGTCGGTGGCGCAATTAGCTGTTTCATTACTGCCCAAATAATTACTTTTTTACGTAATATTTTTTTACTTTATTGTTCATTAAGTTTGGCTTATTCAGTATTCCATTGTTTATGGCGGTGCTTGTTTTAGAGCACCTGCCATTTCATCTTATTGTGATATGACAAGTGAGTTAGTTAATAAAAATTGTTTTTAAAATCTAAACCAGATTTAATATTTATAACTAATGGATCAATTTCAGCTCGATTTACGCCTGGCACAAATTAGCGGAGCAGCGCAAATCGGTTGCGCTTAATTTCAACTGCAAAATGCAGGTTGCCAAAATTAGCTTCTTGAGAACTAAAATGCGAGATTACTTTTTGCAGGCGTTATTCAACACATCGAAGTTTCTGGGATTCAACCAAAGGGCAAGTCAATGCGACATTTCAGGTTCGAGGACTTCTTGTGTCCTCCACCTCTGACTATCGTCGGTGTTCGAGGCGGCTCCGTTGCAGATCGTGGATCTACGCCTCCAACCAAACCGCTTTTCCTTTCTACCGCAGTAATCCGCGACCGCGAACAACCAACCAACCAATTCCATAGTCCGAGAATTACAAGTGCTGGTGGTGCATCAGTGCTCTCCACGGCTCTCGCGTACACGGGACGCGAACGAAACATCACAAGAAATGCACCATCGCAATATGTTAAACGAAATTCGACAAGTTCAGCAGGAAAACAGTGCACGTTGTTAAATTAAATCGAAACGGTCTTAATTCGCGTAAAATAGTGAAGTAAAACATGAACAGGTGAACCGTCACGGAGGCTGATTACTTTAGGTTTATTATTAATTCATTTCACCTGTGATATCATTTTATCTGCACAACTATTTGGATACTGTCAGCCATGGAGGTGAGTTGAGTTGCAATCGAGTAATTAACGAATTAATCGCAATTGCTGCTAGTAAAGTTGCTGGTAGCGCTTGGAGATTTCAACGCTGCGTTACGACACGACCAGGCCGTTGAAGTGTACTAACCCCAATTTTCTCAATTATATGATCTATTAATTGACTGCAACTGAATTGAAGTCAAATAATTATCACATGTCGTTAATTAAGCTCTCGACTACGTGTATTATATCTGACTAACACCTACCTACCTACCTACCTGCTGGGGTCGTTATATTGCATTTTGTACCCTACACTCTGAATGTTGACCATCAACACACGCATCTTAGGTCAATATTCTTATTATACTGATTCTAGTTCTAGTGACTTTCAATTAATTGTTGAGATGGGATTTTGGTAATGCTTTATTCTCCAACCCTCAGCCACATACCTAATTTTTAATACCTTACCATCTCCCAGTTTTTCCATATAATTTATAGGGGTGAAGGTTGTTACTTTTGGTCTTTGCACCAGTACTTCCTATATGTAATTTTTTTTTCAAATTGTTTTGCTTTTTTCATATTCTTAAAAAGTGTGAATTGATCTAACCCTTCCTATAGAAGATTGAAATTAAGCCATTTTCATATCAACAGTCTGATCATTCTCACAAAATTAGATGATATACAGGGTTAGTCAAAAGTACGGAACTAAGCATCCCCTGCCTAAACGATTAGACTCAGAGAGACTGGAAAAAGAGAACTAGATCAGTACCTACACTATTTCGCAAAACCACCACAGATATTAATTTTTAGGAATAGATGTCTTTTTCTTATCTAAAAAATCAGACATGTCACTCAACAAGTAGCTGTTGTTAGGTGACTCAGACAATGTTCAAGGTCGCAAAAATAGTTTCCAAAAGTGTCTCATATACACAGACGTATACCTACGACAAATCTCAGTCAAATCCTTTACGTGATACCCTGTATTCTGAAATTTTTCTGAAGAGATCTGCTAGTCAAGTCATCGTTTTTAATAACTCACAGAGAGTATTATTATTTGGTAAAAGTGGGAGCGCGCATCTGAGAAAATTATAACTTCAACCCCTTCTCTCGCTTCAAAGCTCTTTGACCCGTTATTCTTTTAATTCTCGCATATTTAATAAGCAATAACGGCCACTAACTTAATTTTTCAAAAATTACTCTCATTCTCCTGATGGATACAAGGCGAAAACACTAATTCATGACAAATTGCGAACATGTAGCAATCTCTTTCACCCACCTTGTGTAAATGTCCACTGGTCCACTCACTCCTTTTGCGGTTGCCATGCAAAATTCGCGTGCGGGTAGCGAAATCGAGGGTGTCTAATTTCGGAAACGACCACAACAATTGCTATCACTAAAGATATTATAAAAGTAATTTTTTTTTCAAGGTTGTGGTCGTGTCTAGTGTTGAATGACCCACTTGCCATCCTGCTGACCACTTTCTATTTCTTTTCAGAGCACAATGCGAACGATTCACGGCGTTTTGGCCCCGCCACATCTTCTGCTGATCACGGTCCTTTTGGTAAGTTTCGGACATCCAATTTTAGCTAACGTGATCAAACACAGTATTTGTCATCTTACAAAAGAACGATAACCATCAATGGTGTCCGCACTAAATTATCTACACACCTCTCGCCCCATTGTATGGTAAATTTTACATTAGGCATAAAGCTAGATGGGTTCTTTTGTTGCATAGCGCCGGTTCCAAGGTAGGCGAGGCGAATTACGATATTTTTAAAGTCTGGCCAACCTCAAGGCTGTCTTGTTGTTTTCGAGTCGACAATTTTTTAATGTTACATTTTCAACGTGTGGGAGTATTCCCCTTTAGGCTCTTCTTTTTGAGGAAATTCTATAAGTTATCAAAAAATTTTGATCTCAAATTCCATAGTTTTCGACCATCATTTCCTAATAACATTTAAATGGTTTCAAAATTGCGTCAATGTCGTCATAGACTGTAAATAGGTGTAAGTAAACATTTCTAAAAAAGAAGAAAGTACTTTTTAATTATTTATGTGGAATTCCGCTTACGCATGATGATCACCATTAGTGAAGCTTTCATTGCTGTTACTTTTATTTTCGTTGGTGTTACGTCCGAGTATTCTAACATCATTAAACTTTTATTTTTCAGATCTGTTCACATTTCACTGCCAAGGCTGCCAATATTCCAGTCACAACGAGTAAGTTTTTTTAGAAATTAGTTTCAATTGGATGAGCAATCTCCAGGCGGCATCTGAAGATTGAGCGTTGTTGTACCTAAGTAAACAGTTTTACGCGCCCAATTATCTGAGGATGAGTCTTTGTTGGGTAAAGTCTAAGGTCGCTTAACATACTCGACGTGATTGCTATTCTTCCTAACACGGCCTCGAGAGTCTCGACTTAACCGCCATTATCATCTTGGACTCGAGCCATCCCACCAATTACCGCATTGTTCATTACTGACCTCTGTCGCGGCGTTTGAGCAGGTTGCCAAGCTTAACGTTCCTCTTCCAATCAAGATTATCCCTAAAGTGGCTCGAAATCACCAACTTGGTTGAGAAAACGAGAAAACCGCCAACTTCTGGTTCTAGTAGATTAACTTTTGTCTTGTTATATTATTTCATAATGCTAGATCGCCTAGAATTGTCGTGTTTATGCATGAAAACGAAAGTAAAATTGGGGTCAAGTTGTATTAATTATTTGTTGATGTTGGAAGACGTTTGTGGGCACTGGTCGCTGTTTGTGAAGAGATGTTTTCACTTTTTTATTTACGAGAGAAGATGACTCTTCCGTAGTAATGATGGTGGTTTGGGCGGATGGAAAGAGAAATTTCGCATGGTAAAAGCTGTGACGGTCTAAAATGGTAATCCGTGCCTGATGGATTCGAGACTTTTGCAAAACGGAATTATTACAATTGCGGAAGTCTGTATTTCATGGCCAATTGTTTCCTAGGTCATGTAGGCGTACAAAAACGTTGCGTAAGATTGGAGGTACATTTTATATTGGCTGAACTTTATGCAGTCCGTCGCAAACCAATAACCAGCCTAAATGCCACTTTCAATCTCCTTAACAGCAGGCACTTAAGCTAACGATGAGGTTCGTGCTTAAGCAGGGAGGAGACCCTAGACTTTTTTCGCAAAGGAGCCTTAATTACAGGATAGGTCCACACAGCTTCTTCCGAACCTTTTTCTATGGTTACTAAGAAATGATTTTGTTGATCCGTTGCTAAGGGTTCTACGTCAAATCTCGACCCGCCGCTGACAATGAATTAAGTTCGAGCAACCGGCCATTAAAGTTGTAAAATATGTATATCTGCTTAAATTAGATTCAAGCTCTACGCCCAAATATGTCTTGCACTAGTAACCTTTTATTGCCCCAAGAACTTTGAACAGAAAGTTTCAAGATTATCAAATCAACAAGTTTTGCAGACGTTCCTGCAACACAACCATCAAAACCTCGAAATGTCAACCATTTGCGTAACGAGTTATGTATCCATCGATTGATTAAGCCCTAATTTTAATTTTAACCACACCCCAAAAAGTCCAAATCCCCATGAATGGCGGAGTGATAGTAACCAGTAACAATCGGAGGAAGACAGTTTCCCATTGAATTTTTGGAACGGCACCAGAATGCTAATCTCCACCAACTCACTGTTCTGTTATTTCACGTTTTTTTTCTTGCAGGCACACCGGAAGTGGCGTCGGATGTACGTGTGGAGTGCAACAGTGACGAAATAGTGGTCAGCATCAACACGATATCGGGAAGATTCAACGGCATGATCTACCCAAGAGGTCTTTCGAAAAATAGCTCGTGCATGGGCGAGTGGATCCAAAGGGCCGCTCCGGTACGATACAGTCTTCCCCTAAGAGGCTGCAACACCATGAGCACAGAACTGGTAAGCACAGGTTCTCGTCTCATCAAGATCAAACCATTTAGCTTAGTTTTCACGTGACCTCTTCATTTGCTGAAATTATGGTAATGTGGCGCTTCAGGTACTTACGAAGTAGTTAGAACGTGCTTAACTTGACACGTATCGGGGGAAATCCAAACAAGTTAATATTGTCACGAGGAAAGGTCGCAATGTTGCCCAATCGAGATTTTTCCGCAACTTATTGAATGAGACATCGGAATAGTTGCTGGAAACATTGTGAGGTCTTCAGTTAACGCAACTTTCAAGTGTTTATCTGAAATTTTATTATCTCTTTAATTATGCGCTTCGAAGAGGTAGCCCCAGGCTCCCTGGCGCGATGGAATAATTGGAAAGAAGGCACAGATGCAGTAACTGTTTGAAGAGTCGATGTGATGTCAAAGGTCTAACTAACGGCGGTTCGACATGCGAAAAGCCAAACTGGAAGAGTTCCCTGTGTAACAGGAATATACAGTTAAGAATGTGAATAGGCCAGTTTCAACAACACTTTCCTCGATTGTTTGGATTTTGTTGCATAAGTCCAGCAGCTCACGAATAGCTAATGAGCTTTGGGGCGATAACATCTCAGCTGCGGCTAATTCTCCGTTATCAGAATCGAATTTAAAGCATCTTCCAAGGGCGTTGTTACTGAATGCGTTACATGCTCGACGGTGTTGTTAATTGGCAATTAAAGTGGAGTTGGTGGAGCATCCCAGCGAACCGCTTGATGAAGATTCGAGGCAATTAATTTTTCTCCCCAAACGCCCTCCAAGAGGATTTAAGCAATTACCGAAGTCTTAGGCAACAAGCCTCTTGCTTCCTAATATTAGCTCCGACTGAACCCACAATTAACAAATGATGCACGCGAATGTACTTGAGACTACATATAAGTCTTTGAGTAAAGAGGCCAGAACCTTGAAGCGGTTGTTTATTGTAGCGACCTCTACGTCGGCTATCACAACTGTTGTCCTTTTTGGCGATGTTCACGCCTGACCCGAACATATGGTCCTCCACCTTATGTAACTGAGTTAAAAGTAAAAACGAGTGAAAGTTACATAAAGTCAGAACGGGGACAATGAAGGTTCGATGAGTGTTTTATCTAATGTAGTTGGACCCGGTTTTCGATCTTGATGCATTCTGCTCGACTTGCGTTGCAAAACCGGTCCGCTGGGATTCCTCGCTTTTTGGCTCTTCTACAAAGGTCAAATATTGCCGCAGCTTTTCAGGATTCGAAGAAATTGGATATCTCGACAACTTGAAGTGAAAGTGTCGGCAACAATATGCGAAATTAATGCCGAGAGAACAATGGTTACAGTTATGACACCATCGAACGATTTTATTTATTCTGATGCATTGTTTTAATGGCAACAGCCATGAAACGGCCGCAATTATACCTCGAGGTCCATACCACCAATGGGTGTTGCGAAAGAGAAAAGTCTGCAAAAACTTGATGATGAGTCGATTCCATTGACTATTAGATATTGTTTCTTAGGCCAGTTTTGTTAATGTGTAGATGTGACGTCGACGTGCTAAGGTGTGGTCGATTGAACATGTTACTCAGTTTGGCTCGATTAGGACGGAATGGCGGCGTGGGAGATCCGCTACGTCATAAGTCCGGGTCTGAAGTAGCCTTTACTTCAAATTAATAGTATGGAAACTACGTGGGAGCAATCATCGATCTGAAACTTAAGAAGATTATGACGAAACTAACTTGGGCAAAGAAGTGACAAATGTTGCAGATGCAAAAAATTCCCACTGCATTATTATTAAAGACAGGTAATTTATGGTTACAACATGAAACGACTGGCATTAAATCAATTACCGGCAACATAGGTGCACTACTTTCGAATGTGGTTTTCTGTTGAACAAGAACTTTTGTCAAATTTGAGAAACTGGTACCGGTTGCAAATTGATCAAAACAGTAGGTTCATAAATTGCAAAGACGACCTTTAATTCCCACGTCTAAAACGACCTTCACTCGAAGCTTAACGCGACTGAAAGTATTATGAGTAACTTTTTCACTGTTTTACGTTACGAAACGGTTCTACTGGCCGAAACTTTTTGTGGGCTCCAAGTTTCCTTTTTCGCATGCCAACGTTTCATTAGAACGGCATCGTGGGTTGTCCACACATTGACAGTTGGGCGTTAGAAACAAATAATGATCACATCCTGAATGATACTCGAAATTTGCAAGTTCTTAGGTTGAAGCGTCAATGACCAGTTGGAGACTTATTGGTAGAATCTTGTGCAGATCCATTGGGGAAGGCGTTGATTGTTCCATTTGTATGTAAATCGATGCGAAAATCCATCTTCCACCGTTTTTGTCTTGGTATTAAGCTACAAACATCATTTATTATTATCCTCTTACTTTCTCTCCATGTCGTTTTTATGGCTGGCACTCATACCGAATCTAGCAAAAGTTCGATAGATATGTAACGCAATTTCCTTCATCTGGACTTGGTACGTTCACCTGGACTCGCCCCACCCATATATGTACTTGCTTGGGTTACATGTTTGAATTTTTATTCGTGAGAATCCGTAAATCCGCTAACCGTTACTAAGTGGAAACAACAAAAGTAGTTAATAATAGATACCTGGAAGTTGAAAAAATGTGAGGTGACTCGAGAAGATGATCGCATGTTTTACCTTGAGGTTGTTTGTTGCGTGATGTCATCGCCGTATTTTAACAAATTGTACTGTTATATAATGGCTGTTCATAACAATAATTATAAATAAATTGTTGCGAATAATTATTTTCTTCATTGCAGGATGACGGAGGCATCGAGTACTTCAATACCATCGTGGTCCAGCCCCATCTGAAACTGGTCACCAACCAGGGGAGAGGGTTCCACATACGGTGTCGCTACAACACCAGGAACAACACCATCACCAATGATTCTCTAAAAGTGGAGTAAGTGAAGGAAAAACGTTAAGATGTTCGAGGGGCTCAAAACGAGGCAATTTTGGGATAACTTTTTCGTACAAATTAGCTCTCCTGAATGTTATAAAGAAAATGTGAAAATACCGAAATATCGATAAATATTTTATTGATTCATTGGAAAGGGTTCTATATCAAATCTCGACGCGCCGCTGACAATAAATGGGAACAAATATAATGTACACCAAATTAAACCGTACATCCCTTGCACTGTCCACCAGAAAATTTAGTGAGCATCAAAAAATCCAAATAAAACCCAAATTATTATACATCAGAAAATGAGAACATCACCACTAAAAGAACTATGCTGCGTATTGTTTTACCATTGCTTACATTTTAAATTCTATATGTCTATAAATTTTACTAAATGTTCACCAAATTTAGAACGCTCAAGTTACGCGTTCGTGGTGTACATAATAAATATTCGCGCTATCCATTTATATTTAGTGTTTCTCAAAAAAACTATTTGTGCGTCAAATAATTATTCTATTACTCCAAAAATGAAATATGCTCGCGCATCTCTCCTTGCCGCTTGCGCTTTCAGACAAGAGGCACGCGAAAAAAGTTTTGTACAAGGTCAGTTCAGGGCCCTGTAATTTTTTTTTAAAAGCACGATTAGAAATTAACACTAAAAGAAGTTTTACGATTTACAGAATGCAAGCCAATTACAGCGAAGCATTTATATATTACGGAAATCAATATCTTTTTTTGTGCAAACCACTTCTCTTTTTACTCTTATTGTCCTTGCCCTAGCACATCTACATCTATAATTTTGCTAAAATTATTTACCATTTGCACAACATTTTATTGCTTGTGTATTTTTGATCAACAAATAGTATTTTTAACTGCTAAATAATATAAGACACTGTCAAAAATTAAATATCTGGGTATTATGTTAGAATTAAATGCGGAATAAAATTTGGTGAACATTTAGTATTTATGGTCAACAAAAGTTATTTTGGCGAACAAAATATATAAGAGGCCAGCATTATGTCAATATTTGGTTGTCGCTTTAAAATTATGTATTTTCTTAATTTTGGTAAGCATTTAGTATTTTTGGGAAATGAAAGCATTTTTTTGTATGAAAATATTGGATAAATTTGGTAGACTGTTAAATACGACCCACAATAGATTAACTTTAATTTTGAGAAGCCGCCAAATTTTAGCGTCCATATTGGTTCCAAAATTGGGTCTAGATGTCAAGAAAAAATTTCTAACTTTACCAAAAGTAAACTGGAAAACACGTGACTTTACAAATTTAGCTGCACAGGCCACACTTTCATTATTCTCCTTTTTTGTTTGGTGCAACCGTGCAACTTCTCAAAGACTGAAGGCTAACAGTGAATTTTTTTACCACGAGCAGCAGCTACTTATGAAACATGAGCCAGACAGCAGTAATAACTTTGTAATTGTCAGTTTCAACTTTCCGTTGAACCGGCAAAAGCTGTTAATGATTTCAACAAACTTTGTAACACGCGATAAAACGTTACTTTAACACTTCAATTTTGGAGAAAAAGTTATAACCGAACATAGCTTGCATTTGCTACATAGTTGTGAAACGCATTAAAAGCGTGGCACTATCATTTTACTAGCACACAACTTTCGTTTAGAAAAAGTGCGATAGCTCGTTTAATCACCTTTACCCAACAAAGCAACATCGAGATGTTCAGTTTCTCTTTTCCAACAAGACCTTTCGATTTTGTTTCAGTTTGATGTCCGCCGACCCTGTGACGGCGCTCGCCCCCATGCCCGGTTGCAGCATGAAGATCTTCTCCGGCGAACCCACCCACAAGGAAGTGGCCGAAAACGTGAAAATCGGCGACCCTCTGACGCTCGTCATAACCCTGGACGAGCAAGACACCTACGGGATCCGCATCACGGACTGTCTGGTCCGCGACGGTCTCGGTTGGGGCGAACAGAAATTGATCAACGACGAGGGATGTCCATTGGATTCGGAAATAATGGGCAGATTCGAGTATTCGGAGGACAGGAGCAAGGCGTCCGTCCATTTTCAAGCCCACAAGTTTCCGTACACGGCGTCGGTGTATTACCAGTGCAACGTCAAGTTGTGCTTGAAGGCCGACGATGGCTGCGAAATTTCGGTGAGTTCAAGAAACGGCTAATGGGACGTGATGGGGGCCTTTGTGGCGAGTCTTCAGTCAGCGCTGAATAGACTCCATTGTTGGTCGGCTATCCGACAATTTGACTGAAGGCTCAAATTGGACGGCGAAGCTCGCGCAATCTGAAAAAATAATGGGTTTCGAGATGTGGTTTGATATAAGAATTAATCATAAGGCAATCAGAATCCTGTTAAGTCACACTGTTGAACCGAAAGAAGCGCGAGCGATTCGGCCCCTGCTACTGGGTGTACCAATTCCCATGAATCCCTACGAAATTGACCGTTGTTGCCGATGATGAATTGATTACGGGTAATTAGTATAATCGCGTTTAATGCCGGTCGAATTACGAACATCGTCTCCAGGTCCGTTATGGCGAACTGGTTGGAGGGGTCATTGAGGGTCGTCCGGGTTTGGCCGCCTGCGTGGTTCTCTTGGAGGTGTAGGTGGATGGCCGCTGCACCCAAGGTCATGCGGGAGGGCGTCAGGGTCCAATGCATCCGCTGTGGTGCACCGTTCGTGATGTCTTGTCAAGAAGACAAATATAGCGACGCCCACCCGTTTACGTGCTTTACGTGTATGATTACCGGGCATGACATCCGTTTACGGTAGTGGAGTGAGTAATAATCGTACTCATTCTACTATTGTGACCATTATATTCCCAATTTGTACCAACGTAACGTTAGCGCAGCTATTGGTAACCGTGAAACGTGGAATGGGACGAGACAGCCGTTGAGTGCAACGGAACGACCTCCTGCCCATTGCCAGCTGAGACCCATTGCCAGAAACACCCATAGTTGGAACAATTCCTACAAGACATCGGGTTTCTAGCATAATAGAATTGGACCGTCCATGAATTTTCTTAATATAAATAAAAATCATCTTCAAGGGGGCACCTTCGGAAGGAAATTATGGTCAATCACAGACAACTAGGTATATAAGTACGTTATGGTGCTACCTACGAGGTTAGCCGAGGTAAAAATGGGAAAGGGAGTTCTTGCTTTCTTCAGCTCTTCAGTCCTCGATAGTTATACCAAGAGCTAACAAGAAAAGTTCCAAAAGTTTAGCAGGAATTTAAAAACCAACAAATATCAATTACTTACATTATTTCTATTAGTAAAGTCGTAACTTCTTGTACAACCTTATAAGGACTCCTGTTTATGGCCAATTACTGTTGCATGCCATTAACTTTGCACTTGCGTTCGGTGCTTATCTATGGGACAAATATAATGTACACCAAATTAAACTATACATCCCTTGCACTGTCCACCAGAAAATTTAATGAGCATCAAAAAATCTAAATGAAACCCAAATTATTATACATCAGAAAATGAGAACATTACCACTAAAATAACTACGCTGCGTATTGTTTTACCATTGCTTACATTTTAAATTCTATATGTCTATCAATTTTACTAAATGTTCACCAAATTTAGAACGCTCAAGTTACGCGTCCGTGCTGTACATAATAAATATTCGCGCTATCCATTTATATTTAGTGTTTCTTAACAAAACTATTTGTGCGTCAAATAATTATTCTATTACTTCAAAAATGAAATATGCTCGCGCATCTCTCCTTGCCGCTTGCGCTTCCCGACAAGAGGCACGCGAAAACAGTTTTGTACGAGGTCAGTTCAGGGCCCTGTAATTTTTTTTTTAAAGCACGATTAGAAATTACCACTAAAAGAAGTTTTACGTTTTATATAATGCAAGCCAATCACAGCAAAGCATTTATATATTACGGAAATCAATGTCTTTTTTTGTGCAAACCACTTCTATTTTTACTCTTATTTTCCTTGCCCTAGCCCATCTACATCTATAATTTTGCATAAAATTATTTACTATTTGCACAACATTTTATTGCTTGTGTATTTTTGATCAACAAATAGTATTTTTAACTGCTAAATAATATAAGACACTGTCGAAAATTAAATATCTGGGTATTATGTTAGAATTAAATATGCGGAATAAAATTTGGTGAACATTTAGTATTTATGGTCAACAAAAGTTATTTTGGCGAACAAAATATATAAGAGACCAGCATTATGTCAATATTTAGTTGTCGCTTTAAGATTATATATTTTCTTAATTTCGGTGAGCATTTAGTATTTTTGGGAAATAAAAGAATTTTTTTGTATGAAAATATTGGGTAAATTTGGTAGACTGTTAAATACGACCCCTTATCAATTAATTAAACGCAAATGTCCGCATCCGTTTCTGCGTTTCAACAATTGTTAGGCGAAGCGCTGAAACATCTATACAAAACCTTCCCATCCACTTGGGCTATCAAAAAGGCCGCCGGTTCGACAACCTGGCCTCGGTAATTGGCGGTGATGTTGACTCGGTGTGTTATCTTCTTTCCAGCCGCCCAGTTGCGGAGGCAACAGGTTGCGTAGGCAAGCCACCGGTGCCGTCAGTCCGGCGGACCCCAACGAAGGGACTCCTGCTACCATCGAAGTGTACAGCGGCCTCTACGTCAACGAGGCCAACGACCTCGCCAAAGCCGGCGTGGACCAGGATTCCGTCTACAGCGAAAAGGTACTCACTTAAAATACATCCACTTTTTCCACAGCTTCGGTGACTAAGCACCGCCTCGGGCCACTTTTCCAATTTTATTCCAGCGATCGAACGGCCAAAAACTCGTTAACGGTCCTTTTGCCCATTTCGGGACTTAGCGGGACAATTGGTGAAAAGTAAAAGGTCCTTCAACTTCGAGAGGGGCGATTTCCGCTTCCTGCCGCCTCTGGCGCTGCGCCAAAAACTTTTTTTAACTCTCAGAAGGAATTTTTGCCGGACCCCGGATACCTCTGCGGAGTCACGCGCGCGTGGCTCCCATTCTTTGGTGCGCTTCGAAAGGATATGACATAAGCACTAAAGGAAGCACCGACAAATTTTTCTTTTTTTTGTTATCTGACTCATTGGTTTTGCGGAGATCTACACCTGGTTTGGATCAAAGAATTTCGCAGCGTTTGGCCGCAACAGGTGAATGTGTCTCGTGGAGATTATAATGGAAATTTGGATTGTTGTGGGAACTTTCACTCGTGTAATTTTGATCTATTGAAAGGAAACTGAACGAAAGTGATTTTTAATTGTTGACACGTAACGAGAGGCACGTTCGTTCCATTCTTAACGCAACTATTGCATGCAGCTCTTGTAACAGTTATTACCGTACATAACGCAACCGTAATCAAATAGCGTTATTGCCCCTTTTTGTGTTTGACTCGCCAATGCTCAAACACAAAACTCGCTTTCCTCACGTTTCTCTTTGCTAAAGCGCAGCAAACCCTCCAAATTTTGTTCGTACTCTACTTTTAAAATACTTGAGCAAACCTAAGGCTACTTCTCTTTATTTTTAAAATATTTGGGCTTTATTTTTTTGGCGTGTTTCAGACTCCCGAGGACAGCATCTGCATTTCGCAAAGGAGTTTCGCCATAGGAATTTGCATAGCGGGCTTGATCCTGATGTTATGCGTAATAGCGGCCATTCTGTGTCTTTTGGCGAGAAGGAGATCGAAGAAGACGTCGTCGAACCCCGGCAGTTCCATCTACAGCGGCCCTTACACAAACACTGCCTATAGTCACAGCAGTTAAACAGTTATTAGTTTCAAAAAATAGAACGATCAAATCGCCAACTGCCATCAACGATCTTTCGAGTAAACGTTTAGGTTTTAGGTGCCATTCAAGGCTCAGTGCTCATATAGTTTTAACGAAACTCTTCACATAATGGCATTCTCTACTGCCATTCAAACTTTTAATACTTGCCTTTTCAAATTTTCTAGTTTCTACCTAGCTTAATACTTACCTCAAGTTCCAATAGCTTGTAATGGGCCAAAGTGAGAACGCAGATTTTTCCCGCTCAACCCTAAATGGTTACAATCGTGATAATATTTAACAGGGGAGGTGGAGGGTTATTTATGTAAAGTCTCGAAGTCGGACAATTCTGCTAAGAAAGGCCAATCTTCCACGTAACCACTCCGTTACGTTCAAGATTCCCTTCAACTTGTTTAGTGAATTGTCTTGAGTAACTTTTAACATTACAGATGCGGCAAAGTCGGTGCCCGTTTGTATTTTTGGTTTTGAATCACAGCGGCATTCCCATGTTAATCTTTGTAAATAATCGAAATGCAGCTCTGGTTCTTGACCGTCAAAGAAATTTTAGCGTTACAGCATAAAAACGGCAAAAAGAAACTATTAATCAAGAGGTGCTTTCATAAAATGTTATTGCAATATAACTGTATCCTCAACATAACAGTTAAATAAACATAAAACAAACAACGTCTCGTTATTTTGTTCAATCTAATGCCGGGTTTCCCTTTTGAAGTAGTCACGTTCAATTTTTTGAACCAGATTGATCAAAATTGGATAATTTCTTACAGTGTTGGCGATATGACTGTTGGGCAAAGGTGTCGTCAGAATGGTGAACAAGTGACCAAAGACTAGCGCGTCCAGCTCTGTAGGCCTGAAACGACGAATTAAAAAAAGGAAAGTCAAGTTTCAAAATATTACCGGTCCCCAAAAAAATACTCCTTTCCGTCCAAACGGTCAGTTAATGCCTGGCAGCAATTTTCGACTTCCTGAAAAACTTCTGCTAGACTCTTTTGATACCATCCCAACACCTTCAGCTTTTTCGCGACAGTCGCTCTTTTGGCTCTATTCTGAATGTGGTTGAGAGGCCAAGGATAGATGGATCCATGTCTAACACTTGTTACCTCATTGTAAGTTTCTTTATCGCACCAACAAATGTATAGCTAAAATTTAAAAAATTACATATTGAAAAGGTGATGTTATAAAAATGCTAACTTCAGCAACTTCCAAGACGTTGTGAACAAGAGACATGTAGGCTCTCATGTCAGATTTCATCTCTGCATCAAGTTTATCGGTCAATGTTATGCCTTTGTTGTTAACAAACTGAACGATTGGTTCTAATTCTGACACCACGAAAGCTCCTGCTTTGATGAAGGGAACTTTACCGGACGGCGACATTGCTTCAGCGTTTGCTCTGGGTTCTACGGCAAATTCGAGGTTGCACATTTTTAAAAAGGCCTGCACTGCTAAGCAGTTGGCGTTATCCGGGAGTAGAATCTGCTCTACTTCGTAGGGTTGAAACAGCTTGACGTCTTTGGGCCATGGCTCTTGGGCTAAGAAAATTTAGGTTAGGATTCCGAAAAGTTATGTAACGTAATTAAGCGTTGATGTTACCTCCGAGTTCTATTTGAACCCGGTCCACCAAAGTCATTTTCGTTAAGAATTGGTGTTGTCACAAAAATTTAAAGCTAATTTGGCCCCTACGGAACTATTTCAATTTTACTTTGACAACTTAATGACATTTGACAACTCAATAATGTTCAGTGATACCATCCAATTGTCAAATGCCAATTGCCAACATAATTTACTTCTAATGGAAACTCCCCCGTTAAATAGCGAGAATAAAATAAATCTAAGATTTCTCTTACCATCGGATATCTTGCCGGTTAATTGTAGATTTTCCAAAAATTTAGATAGATTATTAACCAATTTATCTTTCTACAAATTCCAACATTATTTTTTCAAGTTTGACTTTTTTATCGTACCTTGTCATTCTTTTCCTGAACATTAGTTTTAGTTTCTTTGGCACAGACATCTAAAACGGTTTCTGCTTCTTCGAGTTCAAAATTTAAATCAAATTGAATCTCGTAATCACTTGAAATATCCTTGATGAATCCTTCTGAATCGTCAATAGCTGCGGTATCCTGTTCCTCTTCGTCGTCGCTCTTAATCAAAATATTACACTCATATTCCTCAATATCTAAAATATTAAGTAAAGCCAAATAAATGAACCGACACATTAAATTCAAAAAACACCTTCAATGTCGTTTTCCAACATTATTTGAAAACTGGAGAATAATTTGGATCTGGCGCCAAAAACACTTTTGTCAAATCTGACAGAGGACGCTGCAGTAGTCTGGTCACAGCCCACTACGTCATAGTTTCATTTGGTCCTTTTACAAGTTAAAATGTCGAAGAGAGGTAAGTTTCGTTATTCTCCCCGATAAATCGGAAATTCTCGATATAATCTCGCAACAATTTTCGTCAAACAACGGCAGTTTCCATCCTAAATCGAATTTGAGCCCCATTGATTCCCATATTTTCAGCAATTCCCCCAAATATATCGTCTTTTACGTGATCTTTTGGTTTGAGGTTATGTTTGTTGCTGATATGTTTTTGTATTCTTTTAGGACGTGGTGGTTCGGCGGGAGCCAAGTTCCGGATATCCCTGGGTTTACCCGTGGGTGCCGTGATGAACTGCGCTGATAACACAGGTGGGTAATTTGAAACTTTTTCATCCCTCCATCATCATGTGGCCATGTGTCCGTAAACTGTCAACTAATTCTCAGTTTCTTTTTTTAGGAGCTAAAAACCTCTATGTAATTGCCGTGCAAGGTATCGGCGGTCGTTTGAACCGTCTTCCCGCTGCTGGATCTGGAGACATGATCGTTGCCACAGTGAAAAAGGGCAAACCAGAACTTCGTAAGAAAGTCATGCCTGCGGTGGTTATCAGGCAACGAAAGGCGTTTCGGAGAAAAGACGGCACGTTCTTGTATTTTGAAGACAATGCCGGCGTTATTGTCAACAATAAGGGCGAAATGAAAGGATCAGCAATCACAGGACCTGTTGCGAAAGAGTGCGCGGATTTGTGGCCCAGGATTGCCTCAAATGCGAGCAGTATTGCCTGATTTGTGTAATTTTTTATTTAAGAATATGTTATAATGGCATAATAAAAATCTTCTTTGCCCAAATGTGTTTATAATGAATGTCAGCCCTACTGTGTACTCAGTTCACGCTTTTGGGGGTATAATGCAAAATAGAACCTTTAATTGGGGTGATAGAACATGGCTTAATGGTTGGGCTTGAGTGTAGGCTACATTACAAGTCAAGCTGTGGTCTTCACGTTTGTACACCTGAATGGAAAAGCCTAATAGAAATTTCTAAGTAGTCTGTATTTAATGAATTTTCTTATTAAATGCATTTAGAAGACTCACGTTATGTGATGCAGACTATACCTCCAAATTGATCCTTTCTGTTTAAGTTTATTCAAGTTATGACTTCAGTTTTTTTTGCAGCTTCTTGCGTGGTGGGCTTTGGCCGTTTAGTTAAAATTCAATTTTTTGTAATATATTATTTAGTAATATACTTAAAATTTTGAAATATTATAAAAAAAAAATCTAAAATTATGTTAATTGACCTTGAGGTTAAGACTTTAAATATAAGTAAATGCACCAGTACTTCAGCAATCCGGTATGGTCTAGTGGCTAGGATACCTGGCTCTCACCCAGGAGGCTCGGGTTCGATTCCCGGTACCGGAAACCAACTTTTTTTTATTAACAATAATTGTGTTTCGAGAATGTCATAACAAAGACAAGCCATTTAAGGTACTAACCGATAAATATTATTTCTCAATTAACTAAACTCGGTTCTTCACCACATAACCAGTGGCGTGGCAAATAAAAGTCCACTCTCAAAAAGCTCCGGTCTAAAGAAAAAGTCTTTTCAAAAATAGAGTAATATATTTAAAATTAAGAGTAATTATATACATAATCGCAATAGACTGAATCAGCCCCATTGTGTACTTATCTAAGATGTTGTTTGGCGTAACATGGGTGTTTGCCATTAGAATGTGACCGGTAGTGTCTACATTTGAAGTGACGGTCACATTCTAATAGCAAACACCCATGTTATGCCAAACATCTTGGATACGCAATAGGGTTGAATAATAGTGTCAATAAATGAGGAAATAGTGGCGAATCTATCAGAATTAAATACAGAAACCTGTAATTTTTTTTTATTAAAACCTACTCAGAGATTAACTACTTGACTACTTACGTACAGACATATTATAATATGCGTTTTGGTATCATACATACTTATGTTCTATTGTGCAGTATAATGCTACACGCTGTATCAATAAAAATAGATAGAAATAGAAGATGCAGATAAAGTTCCTCTTCATTGACCCATTTAACTTCTCGGTTTGCCGGTTGGCATCAAAATGGTAATTTGGTTTCATTTCGAAAACTTTAACCCAACGTACAATCATTTTTATAGTTCTTCATTTCACCCTATACAACTGGCGTCTTCATCTACCAACTTTCCATCTACCCACAACCGATGAATCACCCCTTGCTTCCTATCCGCAGACGACGCTTTAATCACAGCATTTAAGTTTCCGAATGTAATTCGCATTTCAGTGCCATCATCAACGAAAACGTCTTCAGTTTCGACTCGCTGTCCATTGACCCAAGCGTCCAATGTTTGTTTTTCTACAAGACAATCAAGAAAAGTCAATTTCGCTCAACTAGAAGCGTCCTTACCCAAAACAATTCTGTAGCGTTTTCCCTCGACCAAAACAGCCCAAGATCTCGTCGTTTGCGACTGCTTTTCGGTGAACTTCTCCAAGGATTTGCCGTCGATCAAGAGACTGTAGGAGAAGGCGAAATGAGGCAAGGGATCCACCCGGAGCTCGCATTTAGCGCCTTGTTTTCCCAAAGAAAAGCGCTCCTCTCCCACGAGCTTAAACATCCAGTCTCTTCGTAGTATCTCCTGGAAAAAATTTAAAAAAAAATAAAAATAAAATTGTAACATAAGAAATTATTTTGAATGAGTTGAAAGTACCTTGCCGTCGACTCGTAGAACTCTTTTCCCGCTAGTAGTTCCGTGCTCGAACTCAACTGTGTGGACCCCATCTAGAAGAGGGACGCTCCAGTACGCCACCAAATCGGATCTCTCCTGCGATCCAGAACTTGGTAAGGGTGTGCTCTTCGCCATAATTTCAACGTAACAGCGACTGTTTCATAGCATCTCTTGACTCTTACCTTGACATTGGTTTGCATCCCTCGCATAAATATTTAATAATGCAACGTTAGCGGAGCGGCTCCGCTCCACTTTTACAGTGTTTGTATTCATTGCTGATTCCTAGTTACACCCTTATGAAAGAGGACAGACGGACAGAGTATTGCGCGTTTATTAAAGCTTGATCGATACTAAAACAAGATAAACACCCGCAGGCTCAAGGTTTGCCGTAAATAACATAATCGAAACTTCATTTTTAACAACACAACAACCACAATAAAAAATCAACACAAAAAAATTCTTTATTCAAAAACGCGTTACAGATCAAGAGCTGGAAGCAAAGTTCCTTGACATGTCCCGAAACCAACACAGAATCCATCCCCTTCGCAAACGCCTTTGATGGTGACAGTGTCGCCGTCTTGCAGGAACTTCCTCTGAGTGCCGTCCAGCAGCGAGAGTGGTTTCGTTCCTTTCCAGGAAAGCTCCAGCATGGAACCGAACGAATCGGACGTCTAAAAACGAAACTATACTGCGAGAACTTGAGTGTCACTTTGGGTAGTACCTCCCCGCTGATAGTACCACTAGCCAAAAGATCTCCTGGTTTCACGTTACATCCAGTGATGGTGTGATGAGCTAATTGTTGCTTGGCGGTCCAGTACAAGTACTTGTAGTTAGATCTGCATACAGTTGTTGAAACGTTGAGACCTTTCGCTGGAAGAAAACAACGCAATTGGCGAAATCGACTAAAACGTTACTTACGCGTTATATCAACTTGCAAATTTATGTCGAAATTGAACCGGTCCTGGTGTTTTAGGTAAGGAAACGGTTGAGGGTCTTGCGGGAAATTTTCAACCAGGAAAGGTTCTAGAGCCAAAGTGGTTACAACCCATGGTGATATGGAAGTGCCCAAATTTTTCGCCGTGAAAGGTCCGAGAGGAACGTATTCCCACTTTTGGATGTCTCTAGCTGCAAAAGTTTTGTTTAGTCTACATAGGGATTTTTGGTAAATAGAGACCGCTCCAGTCGTTCATTAGAACGAATCCAAAGATGTGATCGTTGGTTTTATCGATGGAGATGGGGTGACCCAGTTCGTTGGAAGGACCTCCAACGAAAAAAGCCATTTCCAGTTCGAAATCCATTAGTTTGCACTTTCCGAAAACAGGCGCAGCTCCTGAACCAAATAGTTAACAAAGTAAAATTAAGTTACTAGAAAGTAACTGCTAGATTAAAGTAATCAACTTACCTTCAATTACGAGAGTTTGACCGTTAGGGCGACGGATTGGGGTGCCCGAAACCACAACTGAACTGGCCCTTCCGTGGTATCCAACCGGCAAGTACTTCCTAAAATTAAATTTAAATGAGGGGGCTATAAAAATTGGCGAAATACCAGTTGGCCATTAAAGCGTTTTCTTTGCTGCGGAACATAATGCCGACGTTGGTGGCATGATGGATTGAAGAGTAAAAGTCAGTGTAATCACCAATAGTCGCAGGAAGATGCATGGTGGCGTCAAATTGTGCAACTAAAGCTCTACAAATCACACAGTTAAAAAATTCGGCCGCTTCACTGAATAGTTACTTCGCTTTAAGAGCAGCATTGCCTTGAAGAACAGGATTTTCAATTGATAGTATACTTTGAATGCTGTCTCGTGCTTCCTTCCACGCCGTTTTGTTTAAACCCATAAAACTGTTGAGAGTTGACTAAAAGTAAAAATGGTTAAAAGATGACATTTAGAAGAGATCACGACCAACTTCTTTAAACACATGCTGCTTAGCTTTTAATTCGGGTCCGTTGAACAAGTGGGCTATCTCCTTCAGATCCAGGATTTGGTCCCCGATAGCCACCCCAATGCGATGAGTGGGCTGTTTAATTAAGGAAAATAGTGAAAAACATTTATAAAACACTATTCGTTCTAAGGAAAGAAGGAAAATGTTTGGTACTTAAGAAAAAAAAATTGTAAAAATTTTTTCGGTAATGATATATTTTGTATTGAAAGTCTAGTTCCTTTTAAGTTAAAGATTGTTGTAGATCCCATAAATAATCATTGTTATTTATTATAGTAGATAATGGTATAAATACTCCCAGAAAATGTAATATTTTGAAATAGGAGGAACTTGAGAATTCCTTTTTTGCTAACTGCGGTGGTTATGCAGTAAACCGCTAGGTGGCGCCATAAGTTTGTACAGCTTCTTAGGTCCACCTATTGTTTATCTTGCTATTTCTACCTATCCACCAGCACATACCTCTACAGTGGGATCAATTACGTTAACTTACGTCATTTTTGGTAGAAAACACCCCATAGGGCAGATTTTCTATCGGGAAATCGCAGTATTTCTCGTACTGAATGAAGCACTTCATGTTCGTAAGGTCGACGACAATTGTTGACTACCGCTTTGCTTGCGGTCCAAGGACTCGTTTGTTGTTTTTGCATTTATTTAAATTATTAATCGGTCTCTAGTTTTTCCTCTAAATCGAAAATATGGTTAGAAAACAGGTTATTCAGTTATGCAAATGGTCGAACGTGACGGGACGAATTTTCTACATTCTCTTATCAATTTGAGTCAACATTGTCAACAAACAACACGTTATCCAACAAAAGTTGCTATTGGCGGCATGTTTTGAGCCATAATGACTGTCTCAAGTTTTTTTTTGAATGGTTTTATTTAGAAGCTCCTAACACATTGGGCAGTTTGTAGCTCTGAAGATGTTTGGAGTTTGGGAACAAGGGGAACAAAAACTGCGACTAATTGAGATAGCTTTGGTATATACACTATTTTTTAAAATTTAATTTACATACAGTTCTTTACAATAATTTTCCAATGCTAATAAGCAGTACCCTAGATAATAACTGTTAAATGCTACAGGGATATTTTTACATTCAGTTGATAACTACATAGATACATTGCACATTTTCAAAAAGTTGATGTTAGAACTACAACTTGAAAACTCACTATTTATACAAAATGGAAGACCTTGTATTTTGTTGTCCGAATTTACATTGAAACAGTGCACAGTTGAGGGTGATGAGATGAAGTGATCCGTTCAAAATTGTTAAAAAATAACGTCAAAAATTTTCAGTCGCTATAAATATAATTTGGCAGTTTTTACTTTATACATTTGACTACAGTTCCAACAAAACTCACTAGAAGTCACTTTTAAACATGTTTACCAAAATATAAATCGCTCGTCAAAAAAATGTTCAAGTCAAAGTTTTGGTTTTTTGGTCTGAACGTTTCTGTTGTCGCGTCTCGTTGAATGAAGAGAAATCGAAAAAGCACCAACATGACCTTATTCTACATGGCAAAGAATACTGAAATTTTCTATACAACATTATTGCGTCAGCTACACATTTTTTACCATATTAAATAGAAATATAGGCTACGCACACAGTGTTTTTGGTATTTTCTAATGCAATATTTTACATTTAGCACATTTTTAACAACGTTTGTTTATATAGGTCTGTTGTAATCGTCTTAACAGAACGTTAACATGTTTACATCTATCAAATCAGTTGCGTTATCACAAATTTTAACCACATGTAGATGTAATTTTTTAAAAGAAACTTTCTCTCAAGCCTCGTTACCTCTATAACCTACACTGATATGTCTTTTTAGTTGATAATATTGGCTGATCGACATTAGCAGAAACGTAACAATCGACAACATTTCAGTTGCGTTAAACGTTCGCTCAACAAAGAACAAATAATAAAACTACCGTTCAATTTCCGTTTCAAAAAAATTTTTACCTCTACCAGAATTTGAGAATTCATCAAAAATGCTCAAAAAAAATTTCTGGTTTAAAAACTATATTACCACTATTTAGTAGTCTCATTTATAAATATTGTGTCAGTTGATAAAGAAGAGTTAATTAAAATTTTTAAATTTCAGACAAATGGAGAGAAAATATAACAAGCCCTCTTCTAGATTTTAGTATTCGGAAAAAATTTGGAGAGATAAGTAGTGGAAGCGTTACAGCATCAAAGTATTGAGGAGATCTTGCTTTTTGGGTGAAGCAACCAACGCGTGAACAGTTGGCCAACTTGACTATTTGCACTGGGTGAACCGGGTGCATGTCGTCTTTTTTTATTTACAGCAATTCTGAGAGAAGTAAGACTTCTTCTCTCATAGACCTTTAACTAACTAGATTTTAACTGCTTTAACGTCTGTTCGATGACCAACCCAAAGTGTGCTTGAGAAACACCTATCAAAGTCAGTAAGGCTCTCATAAAATAATAGTATATAATAGGTAATTGACTTATCCAATGTTTACAATTGACAACATTAAAAATAACAATTTTCTAGTCATTAAAATTAATTACTGTTGCTCTTTTTCTCTTTATAGATCGGTACTGAGTATCATTTCTTTGTTGCCTTTTATAGGAACTTCTAGTTGCAATTGCAGATTTTAGCTTCTTAACCGCAATGGTTCGGTTCAAAACAGAGTATTCCCAATCGTTGAAACAAACCATTCTGGACCTTGTAGCAAATGCTTTCGTCAGTTCGCACAAATAATTTACCTATCAGTACTTACAGCTGATATTATTGCTTGGTCAAGAATAGTTGTTAAAGTTGATAATTTTTGAAAAGATAATAAATAGTTTCTCTATTAAAATACGATATGTTCGATATAAGTACTTCTAAATATAATCGACTACTTGCTATTCCGTTCTTGAGAGAAATTTCCTGATCCAACTCTCGGTTGTCACCATTATAACACGATTAAACTTTGTGAATATATAGGAACAACGTAAAACAACGAATGAATGCAATATATACCTAATATCCTTTTAGTCAAATATCAACAATTAGAGATTTACAAGTCGTGTCCGAGACGGTCCATCTCGGCGAGAAGAAAATCGACGTCTTTCTCAGTAACAGCGGCGGACGAAATGATGTTGCGGAAGAAATTGGGTCTTCTGTCGTCCGGCTGATAACCCACCATTAAGGTGCCAGCCTGCATCATGCGTGCCTTTAAAATAGGGCATAACTGCAACAGTAAGGGTTAGTTGAAAAAACAGATTACGGTGCTGCATCTCGCACTTTTCCCAGTTCGGACTCCCGGGCCGAAGAATGGGTCATTTTGCGCAAACGCGTCGGGATGTACCAGAAGCTGACGTTCACCATTTCCGGCTCCAGGATCAAATAGAACTTGTCAGACTGTTCCTTGATGCGCTTCACCAAGTACTCGGATAGTTCCATTAGTCTATCCATGTGTCTCTCGAAGCCCTCGTCTCCCTAAAATAAGAGTTCTTGGGTTCTTGGACAAGCAAAATTGTCTTAAAACCGCAAAAAATGTATCTAGAGACCACCAGGCAAGTATGGAACCAAGTTACATAAAGGGGACTAAGACCAAAGGCCGAAACGCTTCACAGGTATAACTATATGAAGAGTAAGAAGAGTTAAGGCGAGTCGCTACCCAACGCTCTTATGGAATATCCATGTAAAGCAAACAAGCTCTATCTTAATTATTATAAGTAGCAATTAAATCAAATTTGGAACAATCATTCCTCATAGTATTTTCTACAATTTGTCTCTAGCAAAAATTTGCTTAGCTGATTGATTTGGTGTTAAATGACTTTAGTTTGAAGTCGGACACGGACAATTTTTTGGAAATATACTCTTTTGGCTGTAGCTCTTCAACAAATTAACTAATGTAAAATGTGCTTGAGACAAAAGTTTAAGATTGCCAGTACTAAATAAATGGTCAAAGACTTGTAATTTTGAAATTGCAAATTACTAAATAATGATTAAAATACATTTTGCTTGGGTGCATCTCCTGATGCCTTAGTAGGAGAAGACACAATAGGATTATAAATCACTACGACGTTTGCGGTTTTAAACTACCTGACCGGGTATAGCTGTAAAAGTGTCAGAAGCCAAGGAGCTGGACTTGGCAATTTCTAAAATGCTTTGGGTGTCGACTGGTCTTAAGAACAATCGTCAGATTTATCAAAGGGCGTGCAATAACGTGTATCACCTGCAATCAATAGTCCACACTTCCTAAGATGTTGATATTTGCGTTTCATTTGGTAACTGTGCCAAATTGCGAACGGAGAGAGGTTGATGAAAAATTCCTTCCCTACGCCACTGGTGTCAAGTGCTTATTTGGTGTTTTTTAGTATTTGTGTAATAACTCAAGAACGATTGCATCGTCGAATCAAAGCAAAACTTATTTATTAAGATGTTGAAGCAAGAACTTGAATAAATAATAAAATAAATCTTTAATCCGGTGATGTTCTTTAAATTATGTATGCCGCACTACTGAACTCTGGTCCCCAGTGGCGCAATTGGTTAGCGCACGGTACTTAAGTCTCAACTAGGTAGCGGTAGAGTGAACACCTGCCTCGAGAGCGAAGACAGTGAGTCAAAGCCACCAGTGGCGTTCTAAATTAATCCTAGTGTAGTGACAATCTGTTAAATTGGAAATAGTCAACAAAGTTTAGAAATCAGTGCGAACTGCAATACTAAGAATATTGTTAAAGCAAAGCAACGAAACTGTGGCGGGAAACCGCGCTGTTGAACATAATATAGTGACACGTGGTGACAGTGCAACAAAGATATTTAAAGAAGTAATTAAAAACGATAATCCGACAATGTCGGAGTTACCGACGTTCATCAAATCCCAAAAAGCGGAAAAGCTAAAAACAGCCAATAAAAGGAAAAATAACGGAGACATTACGGAATTTGATGAACAAACAGCAAACAAGAAAACAAAGAAGAAGTGGAATAAATTCCCTGAAAACTCACAAGAAATACAACTAAGTAATCCCTACGAAGTTCTGAGAGATCACGAGGACACGGACAACAGCGACGAAGAACTAATGGAACACGAGGAAAGCGGTACCACATCCCAAACAGCAAATAAATCAACATCAAGAAATTCAGAAAAAAAAGCAGAAAAACCACCAGTAATAATAATGCATGGTAAGACTAAGCAACACGTACAACTAATAAACTATCTAAAGGAGAGAGTGAAACAAGGATTTAACATAAAATATACAAAAAATAACACTTCAATATACGTAAACGAATTGAACGAATACAAACTTCTTCTCGAAGAACTTGAAAAATCACCTGAAAATGAATTCCATACATACGCAACGAAATCTGAGAAAACTCATGCTTTTGTTATAAAAGGACTACACTCAAAAATAGAAGAAATGGACATCCTGCAGGAATTACAGGAAAATAACATAAAAGCACAAAAAGTGTTCCTTATGAAAACAATCAATCCGATGTACATGGTTGTAACAAGTAGTGATGTCACACTTAAAACTCTACAACAAAAGACGCACGTCATCCAACACACGCGCATCTACTGGGAGAGATTAATAAACAAGAAAGCCATAGTTCAGTGCCATAAATGCCAAGCCTGGGGGCATGCTACAACTAACTGCAGAGCCAAACCTGCTTGCTTAAAATGTGCTGGATCACACTTAACCAAAGAGTGCAACAGGAACGAAAATGATGAACTAAAATGCGTCAACTGCAAGGAAGTAGGTCACATGTCAAATAACACAAGCTGTGCTGTGTACTTAGGTAAAATAAACAACATTGAAGAGAAAAAGAACACAAATAGCACCAGAAAACCCTATCGACGAGACGACGCTGGCAGAGAAAGACATCCCCCACAATTTATAGAAGCGCCTATTCCCAAAAATAACATCTGGCAAATCAGAGAACAACAAAGGAATAGTCTATCGGTTTTTCCGACCTCCTCGGAATCGGTCAAAGCAACCAGCCAATTCCAAGAACCCCAGCTAGGACAGGTAGCAAAACACACAATGGAAAGAAACGGTGAAGAAAACGAAGGTAGGGAAAATTCCAATGACCAACCTCCAGGCAAGTACAACCATGAAGACCAAGCCGGCAAGTTCTGTGAGTTAAACAGAGAGTTCGCAAAATTGCACGAACTAATTAATATAGATAGAATGCTTGCAGCAGTGCGCGATCTAAATATGCTACTAAAAAACTGCGAAACTAGTCAAGATAAATTTACAACATATTTAAATTTTACTAAAACTATTCATTCTTATGGTATTTAAGCTAAATATAGGAGAATGGAACGCAAATAGCGTGAAACCCAAACACGCGGAATTAACACAATTTTTAATCACACACAAGATTGATATACTCATAATCACAGAGACAAAATTAACACGTAGAGACAAATTTAAGGTTAGAAACTACAACATTGTTAGAAAGGATAGGGCTGATGGCACAATAAATGCAGGAGGAGTACTAATTCTGGTGAAAAATGACATACCATTTAAACACACTAACATTTTATGCAACAACTTAGAGTCAATCGCAATTAAATTATATGACGGTACAGTAATAGCTGGAGCATACCAAAAACCCTCAATAAATATATCCACGGCGGATTTAGACTTAATTTTTGATCTGGGAACCAAAGTTATTCTTTTGGGAGACTTTAACGCTCACAATCAATTATGGAACTGTAATAGAAATGATACTAGGGGCAATACACTACAAAAATACGCAGATGATAATAGATTAAACATAATATTTTCAAATACGCACACCAATTACCCGCCTAACGGTACATCTCCTTCAACAATAGATCTAATTATTAATAAAAATTACCAAAATATCACAACTCCTATCTCTCACCCTGAGTTATCATCCGACCATAATCCAATAACAACCATAATAACAACAAATCATAGGGAAAATCTAACGAAAATAATAACAACGTACACAAATACCAACTGGAAAATATTCAGACAGATCTTGGACAATAAAATTAATATTAACCCTAATATTGGATCACCGATAGAAGTAGATTTGGAAGTAGCTAAATTAGTTGAAAATATTAAATTTGCAAAATCAAAAACCTCCAAATCAATTAAAATTCGATCAGATATAAATAATCTCCCAGAAGACATAACCAAGGAAATTAAAATAAAAAACAAATTAAGAGCTAAGCTCCAACAAACGGCAGACGTAATTTATAAAAATTTACTAAAGGAACAATCAAACAAAGTAGACTCAATGATACGCATATTTAAAAACGATCAATGGACACAAAAACTAGAGTCACTAAACACAAACAGAAATGATCTCTGGAAATTAACAAAAGCCTTAAAAATTGAGAGAACGCCTGTTCCCACCCTTATAGAAAATAATATGATATCAATTACGGATCAACAAAAAGCTGAACACCTAGCAAATGCTTTTGAAGAAATACATAAAACTGACACAAACGTAATGACTGAAGAACAAACTACAATTTTCGATCTATTCAAATCAATTAAAAACCAACCTGTTGTAATTAGTAAAAGAAAATTAAAGAAACTCTTAACGTATCCCGAAGAAATCAAAAATGTAATTAAAAATTTGCCAAATAAAAAGGCACCAGGCGAAGATGGAATAGAAAACAAAATTTTAAAAAATTTAAGTAAAAAAGCTATAGTGCAATTTATGTACATAATTAACTCAATGTTTAAATTATCCTACTTTCCAAAAAATTGGAAAAGAGCAATAATTGTGCCTATTCCTAAACCAAACAAGGATCACTCAAACCCAAGTAACTACAGACCAATTAGTTTATTAAACACCATGTCAAAAGTAGCAGAAAAATTAATCCTAACACGACTTGACAAATTAGATAAGAAACTTAAATTAACAGCAAATGCCCAATTTGGATTTAGGAATGGACACAATACTGCACACCAGGTTGCAAGAATTTGTAATGACATAATATATAACTTTAATGTAAATAAAGTTACTGCAATGGCCTTACTAGATTTTCAAAAAGCATTTGATAGAGTTTGGATAGCCGGGCTTGTCTATAAATTAAGCGAACTAAAACTGCCTTTACATCTAGTGCAGCTCATAGATAGCTATCTCGAAAACAGAAATTTTAAAGTAAAAATAAATAACTCATTATCTAAATTAAAATCAGTAGAGACAGGAGTGCCACAAGGCTCAATACTTGGACCAAAATTATTTACGCTATACATTAATGATATGACAAAATTTAAACAAACTAACACAGCATTATACGCTGATGATACAGCTATATATGCTCACTCATTCAGCGCTATTGTGGCAAACAAACAAATTCAAATTCACTCAGATATACTTGAAAAATACTATGAAAAATGGAAAATTAAAATAAATCCCGATAAAAGTGAAAACATCATATTTAGCCGAAAATTTACAAATAGTAAAATTATAACCCCATTAAAAATTTGCAATGAAACAATAAAACCAACAAAGACAGTTAGATATCTGGGAGTTGTACTGGATCAAAGGCTTAATTTCCATGAACACCTGAAACAAACAATTAAAAAGGCATACTATACACAACACCGATTGTTTCCTTTATTAATAAGTAGTACCCTAAACCAAAAAAACAAAAAATTACTATATACTGCTGTCATCAGACCAATATTAACCTACGGGGCCTCAATATGGGTTAAAAGCTCTAAAACAAGAATCAAGCCACTTCAGATTTTCCAAAATAAATGCTTGAGGTTAATAACAGGTAAAGATAGATACACGAGAGTAGACACACTGCATGAAATAACAGGATTACCCACTATTAGGCAATGTATAACGATTTTAGCTGAAAATTTTTATAAAAAACTAAACCTTATAGAGAACCCACTTATTAACAATATAACGCAAGTTAAACAACACAATAGTCCCTTTAACATAAAACATAAATTTCTACATCAAAGTACGTCCATTTTTATAGATCCATAACATTTACTGTGCCATCAATTTTGCAGAACCACAATTGTAAGAATAAAGATAAGTTTTTAAATGTATAAAAATTTATCTAAAAAGTAAAATGTGTTAGAATAAATAACATAAATAAACAAATACTTAATTATCTAAAGCAGGTTTTCAGATTCTAATATTTTTCCTGTATAGTAATAAAATAAAAATCCTCCTTTAACATAATGTAAAATAATGTAAGCTAATTAATTATCTTAAGTAATCAAAACAAGAAATAAAAAACGGGGTAATAAGTGTCTATGCTAGACACAGGGATACTTCTGGTAGTATGTAAGCTAGATAAGAACAAAACATTTTTAATGTAATGTATGATCAAAATGATATAATAAAGAAATTTTTAAATGCAATGCAATGCACGGTACTTATAAGGCAGTAGTCGTGAGCAATGCCGGGGTTGTGAGTTCGAGCCTCACCTGGGGAAATCCCTTTTTTTCTCCACAAACCCAAAAATTTTGCTTTAATTACGCAAAAATTAAATCTGTGTTGCCAGTAGCGTAGATCGTAAATTTTGCCGCCGTCATATTACCTTCGCTCTCCATTGCAGCCACAGCTTGAAAATGTCGTTGTGGCGCCCACACTGGATCACTTTGTCGCCAGTGTCGAATTTGATGTCGTAAAGTTTGTCTTGCATAAACAAATAGTCGGCGGACATCTGGTTGCAGCTCATCAACAAACCCTGGAGATTTTTTTTTTAGAAAAATTAAGAACTGGAAGCCAAGAACTTACATCTTCTTTGAAATGAATCGTGGAGCATTGGAGGAGGGCACCCATGAGTTTGTGGGGGTTCCAAGTTACGGAATCAGCTCTAAAAAATAACGTTAATAATTTTGTCATTGGGGGTGGTGGCAAAATATTAATTTAAAAATAATTATCTATTATTATTAATAAATTTATTGGTGGCAAAGTGACCAAGCAACTTTGTTAGCTCAAAAAGCGCAGGGGTGTCAAAAATTATTTTAACATTGTATCAGGGACATGAAGGGCTTGCGTGTGTCGTTTATGGGGTGGTCGTAAATTTCGGGGATTTATCTGGTCCTGAAACGGCGGTCCTGGCGTTGGCTTTATTAATTACAGTTCCATTAATCATGTCACTTCTGGCTGGCTGTAAAGAAGCGGGCGAGCTAAATGGAAGTTGAGCCATTGTTTTGGTTGAAAAGCGCCCCATTATCCACTCTCTCGGGGACTTTTCTAGATAAAAAAAATTGCTCCGAGACGACTTTGCGACGTTAATACAGTTTCTTGCAAAAAATATAAAAAACTAAACAGAGCAATAGTCTGTCGGGGTCCCTTCACTTTAATAGAAAATGCGCCCTAAAGAGCAGAAGCTTGTCCGGATTTCCTTCTGAATGTAATCCTTGATTACATGGGAATCGCCCAGCTGGTGTCGCTTAAACAATGAGGTGAAGCGCTCACTTCTGGCTGTTCATTTAAGAAGTTTTATTTGAAAATTAACAACGGAATGAGGGGGATGATGGGTGGATTGGATAGGTGAGTCGAATCAATTACTGGATTATCGAGTCAATTCGTGTTTCACCCCTGAGTGCTTTCGGCACTTTTATAGAGAAGCATTTTAAACCCATAAGTAGTTCTGATGCAAATTGAGCCACACTTTGGGGCTTATCGGCGGTTTTATGCGCCAGGGGGCGATCCAGCTATTGATTTTATAGACAACTCGGGAGGGCGCACATCAACCCCTAGAATTATGCGTGCATTGAACTGGATCGGCCCGCAAATAATTCAACTTTGACTTATTCAATTTCACAAACTTTCTATTTATTCAAAATTCAGAATATTATTGATTAATAATTATTGTTAATTAATAATTATTGATAAGGCTCTTGATAAGACAAGAAATTTTAATTTAACTTAAAAAAAATTGCAAAGTTCCCCGTGAGTCTTCTTAGTTTCCCCAATAAATATTGAGGGGCCGCAGAGGAGGGTTAGAGGTGGGAGTCTGGACCGAAGCCCTAACTTGCTATTTTATCAGTTTCAACTTCCCGGGTAAACACATATTGGAAAAGTTGCTCACCTTTCCACGCCGCTGAGTCTGGGATGGCGATACTTCTTGGAGAGCAGCAGCCCCCCGCCCCACGCCGCCTGCAAACAGTTTAATGAAAAACTCTGGCGACGCCGCCGACAAAAATCCATACGTCAACGTGCAGCCACATGCCGTACTTCTCGCAGATATCGGCGATTTCGTTGATGGGGTCGAAGGCCCCCAACACCGTCGTTCCGGAAGTGCAACAAACGAAGAAGGGTATGTGGCCCTTAGCTTTCCTATCGACTATCAGACGTTCCAATTCCGACGGAATCATGCGACCGTGAATGTCTGAAGGCACCATTAAGCAATTGTCGGTGCCCAAGCCGCAGATCGAAGAGCAAGATTTTACAGAGTAGTGGCTCTGTAACCACAACAACAGCAAAATAAATTTTGAAACGCAATTCTTTAGTTTTACCTGATCCGACGTGAACATCACGAGCTGGCCCTGTATGGTCGCTATGCCTTTCTCTTTGTAGTTGGGGAACATCTTGTGGCGGGCGGCCAAGAAGGCGTACAAGTTGGATATCGAGCCACCTAAACGAACGATAATTAAGGCGACGAAAACTCCAAACTTGCCCCCGTAAATTATCCAAAAAATTTTTTTAAATTAAACTACCCCGGTAAATTGGGCGGGTGATGGCGAGCCACCATCTGCGAAGTGCATTCGTGTCGCCTATTTAAATTACAAATTTCTTACTTATTGACGTTGGCATTAGCAGATTTGCATGTTTGCGTGCTTCATTTACCGCTGACGGGAAAACGGGGCTGGCAAACTAATTTCAGGGATGCTACATCTATTTAACTAACGCCATCCCTGCCATCAGCGCCACCCACGTTTCAGATAAGGATCTAACAGCCGGTTTTAGACCGGAACCGGGAACCGAAGTTTCGATAAGAACACAAAATTGTCAACTGGTCCCAAGTCTTTAATCTAAAAAAGCTAAGAATTTTACCGGGCGCCAGGATGGAGTCGCCGTTCCTCCAGTTGGTGCCGATGGTCTCCCTCATGTGCGTCATGACGACGGTTTCCATCAAAATAAAAACTGGGGCGATTTCGTAGGTGAACATGTTCGTGTTGGCCGTGGCAGTGAGCCATTCTCCCGCCATGGAGATGAGGTCGAGACCGCACGACAGCTGATTGAAGAACCGGGGATGTCCTGGAAGAAGCAAAAAATTGACAACATTGTTTCGGTGCTTGTAGTCGTGCAGCTATCCGGGGATTAGACGTAATCCAATAGGTCACGTGTCACCGGTGAAGGGAGTGCAAGAGCCGGGAGTAATGTCTTTGTTTCAAGTCCACTGACATTCAATTATTCTGAGCAATAGCCCGGGATAATGGCAGATTGATGGCGCAGAAGAGCGTTTTTGAACCGCCGCCCCGAACTTTTGAACCTTGAAACGATTCGATTTTTCGGGAAAGTTTCCGTGTAACGCCAACGTGTTGGGTAAACACTCAGGCGGGTTGTTCATTAACAACATATGCAGGTACTCGTGATTTAATAGGATGTCACACCACTCAACTATTCTATTGTTTTAATTAATGCGTAGAAAGGTCGAGGGCGGATTAGCAACTGAAAGTCGGATTACATACCATATGAATTGATGTTTTTTGGCGGAAAACGTTGCGGAATTCGCTTGAAACTATTAAACTTCGAATTCCTGCAGTTTATGGGGCGCAATCCTGCGCCGGCTGGCGCGCGGGGGTAGTTTTAATCCGGCGTGGGACAGTGACTGGAGCACGGATAAAGCCGAGGGCGCTTTGAGTGCCCTTAATTACAGCACTCTGACAGGGTGCAAACTTGGGTGTTTGTATTGAAGGGTGTGCTCCGTACCAGTTTAGCTGCGTCTTACGTTCATAATTTGCGATCGACTGTTAAAAGCACGTCATCATCATTCACGAGATGTTGATCGATGGCAGAAGTGAACGCTCGGAAGACAAATTCCCAGATCAGAGATTAAATTAATGGACCGACAAAGAAATTCTTAGCTTCGCACCACTTCTCTTAATTTATCTACAGCTTAACACACACACACGTATTTAAAGAGTTTCGGACACTTTTGCATTTAAACATTTTTCTCACAAAAATATAATTTAAAAATTTTCTTCCATTTAATGGAAAATGTTATAATATATTTAGAACTCCTGATTGCAACTTTATTAATAGTTGTTGATTATTTTTGAACCATGTATATAATTTTGAAAATTTAAATTTAAATTTTAAATTTCTCTTTTCAAATTTCTAACCTGGCTTGGTGTATAAAATTCAATATACCAAGGGATGTCCAGAAAACCAAACTACTTTTTGTTGTTGGTTTCTTTAAACAGGTAGACAGGTATGTACTTACCTACCTATCTATTGTTTTTAAAAATTTAAAATTAAAAAAACGGTTTTCTGTTCTGAACTTTTCTGTGTGTAGATATTTCTATCTTCAAGCACCGACCTTACCATTTTTTTGTAATTTATTTAAAAAAATTGAAAAAATAGGCAATTGTTTTTGAGAACAAATATAATGTAGGTACACCAAATTAAACTATACATCCCTTGCACTGTCCACCAGAAAATTTAATAAGCATCAAAAAATCTAAATAAAACCCAAATTATTATACATCAGAAAATGAGAACATCACCACTAAAACAACTATGCTGCGTATTGTTTTACCATTGCTTACATTTTAAATTCTATATGTCTATCAATTTTACTAAATGTTCCCCAAATTTAGAACGCTTAAGTTACGCGTCTGTGCTGTACATAATAAATAATCGCGCTATCCATTTATATTTAGTGTTTCTCAAAAAAACTATTTGTACGTCAAATAATTATTCTATTACTCCAAAAATAAAATATGCTCGCGCATCTCTCCTTGCCGCTTGCGCTTCCAGACAAGAGGCACGCGAAAAAAGTTTTGTACAAGGTCAGTTCAAGGCCCTGTATTTTTTTTTAAAAGCACGATTAGAAATTACCACTAAAAGAAGTTTTACGTTTTACGTAACGCAAGCCAATTACAGCAAAGCATTTATATATTACGGAAATCAATATCTTTTTTTGTGCAAACCACTTCTATTTTTACTCTTATTTTTCTTGGCCTAGCACATCTACATCTATAATTTTGCATAAAATTATTTACCATTTGCACAACATTTCATTGCTTGCGTATTTTTGATTAACAAATAATATTTTTAACTGCTAAATAATATAAGACACTGTCGAAAATTAAATATCTGGATATTATGTTAGAATTAAATGCGGAATAAAATTTGGTGAGCATTTAGTATTTATGGTCAACAAAAGTTATTTTGGCGAACAAAATATATAAGAGGTCAGCATTATGTCAATATTTGGTTGTCGTTTTAAGATTATGTATTTTCTTAATTTTGGTGAGCATTTAGTATTTTTGGGAAATAAAAGTATTTTTTTTTAATTTTTATGGCTGACAGGCAATAATTTTTGGCATAACAAAAATTGACGTACGTGTCTGATAGCTCCATCAATTCTCCCTCACGTCTGCCCCGTGTTATTTTCCGATCCGATGGACATGATTCCTGCCGCATTCAGACAGAGATTAGTGCAGCAACAGCGCGACTCCTGCCACTCAGTCTCCCTTTCTTTCCGGGATGAAGCTTTTGCTAATTGCAGGAACAGTCGAGAACATTTCTAAATCCTTGTTGGATGAATTTTTGTTTATTTACTCCGATAACGTCTTCATGCCGTTTCCGCGATTCGTCCTTTGAGATAGCTCTGCAGTCATCTCCCAACAAAGCCCATGTTAACAAACAGAAAGCGAGCATCACACGTGTCAAGAGCATCTGTTTGCCTTGCCATATCAGAGCACTGCCGATATGAATGGGCTGCAATAGTCCTCCTGGCAGACGGGGGACGTCTGCAATCCGGGGCTTACAAGGCTTACCGCTCCCCGAACCCGGAGTCCAAATTCATGTTTCTTTTTCTACAAGATGACGTTTATGCCGCAATTCGGCCCAAATTCCGGGTTTCCATTTCCCGTCCAGATTTCTCTTCTGGCATAATTGTTGGTTAGTAGCGTGGAGCAAAATCCGAATATTGAATAGCGCCCTCCTCGCGCGCTTATTTATATTCCGGCCGCAATCTGCTTAGGGGTAGATAGCGTATTATCATTGAATTACAAGTTTCTGGGTGATACGAAAGCAAACAAAGATTTCATCAAACGTCGACCATCGGCAACCGCAGCGGCGGTATCGAGTGTCCTCAGAGGCACGCGTCACCACGGCTGCAGCTTATTGTCCCTTGATTATCGTCCTCGCGCCTCAAAACGACCCTGATTGCATTCAATTTGGGGCCCCTCGCCGCTTTCCGTTCGGCGCTTCCGTTCGATAAGGCCCCGTCAATTTAGCTTCTCTTAAACCCGATCCCAGAATCCTAATTACATTTTCCATCGACAACCAAAACAATTTTTTTTAACTCACCAGTTTTGACTTGGTTCTTTAAAGTGGTGGCACAGTCGTTGATGAGCTGCTGCAAGCAGACGCCTTGGGCCGGGATTTTCAGATCGAGCAGATTCAGCATGTCTTCGGGGTGGTGGAACTCGAGGATTTTTTCGTCGCGGTCGTTAGTGGTGCGCACGAACTCCAGGAGGACGTCCACCACTTTTTGCAGAAACTCTTTGGTGGCGGGGCCATTCTCGGTTTTGTAGGGTAGAATATCTGGAAATAAACAAACAGCGATTTGTTGCTGCTAGTTGAAGCTGGTTTGGGACTGCTGATGTGGAGATTGGGGTTGTGGGTGGATGAATCGAATTTAAAATAGGTCGGCGAGTAAAGCTAACGGAATTATTCTGCAGCGATTGTTTACTCAACTAATCCGATTAGAGAGAGCCACAACGGATTTGTGGCGGAAATTGTGTTTTTGTATTACAGAATTGCTGAGAATTGTAAAAAGTTGATAATTGGTAGAACAGTCTACTAAACATTTTACTAAGCAAAGAAAGCAAAGTCATAAAAAATTAGAAAATAAAATTTGAAAAGTAGTAACTTTTTTTCAATAAAGTAAAGCCTTTTCGGTGCGCCACCTATTTTAAAAATTATGCCTTCTATGCAGCTTTTTATTTAATAAACTTTGAGAGAGTCGATCCAAGAGTCAAAAATGGTAAATCTATACAAACGTCTGAATAGAAGGCGGCTCTTACTTTTAACAGTAACTTTCTATTTCTTCTAAATAAATATTTTTTTCTTGTTGCCACATACGGTGGAGTTATTGTTGAATTATAATTATTATCGTACCGTAAAGTTGCATCAACATCTCCGATAGCCGTGATCGTCTAGTGGTTAGGACCCCACGTTGTGGCCGTGGTAACCCAGGTTCGAATCCTGGTCACGGCAATAGTCTCAAGGAGTCTTTTTTACTCAAAATTCTATTTCGCTGAAAATCGCACGATACTGAAAAGTAACCAATAGAAAAATAGAATTCGGCGTCGTTTCTATGACAATGTAGAAATTTCCTGGAAATTTTTGCACCTAGCATGAAATTAATAAGTGGAAATTATTTCAGCCAATCAAAATTATTTATTTATTAATAATGACATTATAATGACATAATGGACTAATGTCCCTGTCGTTGCGACTTTCTTACCGAATATGCCTTCGTGCATTGATTAATATCCGGAAATTTTATTTTCATGCATTTCCAAAACGTAATTAGCTCTTGTGTTCCACTCGGGCTAATTAATACGTTTTGGAAATGCATTCGAAAAAATTTCCGGAAATAATCAATGCACTAGGAATATTATAAGTAAAAATTTTGAATCAAAGTCTTCAAATCGTCATAACTTAAAAAGTACGAGTTGTACAAAGAAACTACAGCCAGATTTGTGTTCAGCGGTCCAAAATCTACAAGAATATGTCGTAAAATCGATGTAAAAAATTTCAATATTTTCGACTTTTTTTTTCTACCCCAATCGATAGAAATTCAAAAAAATCTTAAAATCGACATCGTTGCTACAAGGACCTGGAAGTGGACATTTTCTTGTGTAATCGACCTCTCTGAAATCGAATCTGAACTCAATTTGACTCTAGAACCGATAAATTTTCTCGTAAATTTCCAAAAACCACCAAAGTATATTTTTTCCAATCTTCAAATGCTTGCAGCTTTTGAACGGAGACACTTATATCGTGTGGAGATACATCAAATTTATCCCTATTTCAAAAGCTATAAAATGGTGCAAGAATGAAAAACTCTTGTAACTTTTGAACCGAGACACTTATATCGAGTCCAAACACATCAAATTTATTTACGTCTTAAAGACTATCCAGCGCTAAAAAATTAAAAATCTACGCCTTATAATAAGAAAGTTGATTTTTGCGATTTTGGTAGATTTTGACGAAAATTTTGAATCAAAGTCTTCAAATCGTCATAACTTAAAAAATACGACTTGTACAAAGAGACTACGGCCAGATTTGTGTTCAGCGGTCCAAAATCTACAAGAATATGTCGTAAAATCGATGTAAAAAATTTCAATATTTTCGACTTTTTTTTTCTACCCCAATCGATAGAAATTCGAAAAAATCTTAAAATCGACATCGTTGTTACAAGGGCCTAGAAGTGGACGTTTTCTTGCGTAATCGACCTCTCTGAAATCAAATCCAAACTCAATTTGACTCTAAAACCGATAGATTTCTTGTAAATTTCCAAAAACCACCAAAATCTATTTTTTTCCAATCTTCAAATGCTTCTAGCTTTTGAACGGAGACACTTATATTATGTGGAGATACATCAAATGTATCCCTATTTCGGAGGCTATCGAATGGTGCAAGAATAAAAAACTTACGCCTTATAATAAGAAAGTTGATATTTGCGATTTTAGTCGATTTTGACGAAAATGTTGAATCAAAGTCTTCAAATCGTCATAACTTAAAAAATACGACTTGTACAAAGATACTACGGCCAGATTCGTCTTCAGCGATCCAAAATCTACAAGAATATGTCATAAAATCGATGTAAAAAATTTCAATATTTTCGACTTTTTTTTTCTACCCCAATCGATAGAAATTCGAAAAGATCCTAAAATCGACATCGTTGTTACAAGGGCTTGGAAGTGGACGTTTTCTTGTGTAATCGACCTCTCTGAAATCGAATCTGAACTCAATTTGACTCTAGAACCGATAGATTTCTTGTAAATTCCCAACAACCACTAAAGTCTATTTTTTTTAATCTTCAAATGCTTGTAGCTGAAAAGTAGCCAATAAAAAAATAGAATTCGGTGTCGTTTCTATGACAATGTAAAAATTTCCTGGAAATTTTTGCACCTAACTAGAAATGAATAAATGGAAATTATTTCAGCCAATCAAAATCATTTATTTATTAATAATGACATCATAATGACATAATGGACCAATGTCCTTGTCGTTGCGATTTTCTTACCGAATATGCCCTCGTGTTCCACTCGGGCTAATTAATACGTTTTGGAAATGCATTCGAAAAAATTTTCGGAAATAATCAATGCACTAGGGATATTATAAGTGATAAGTTTTTGAGCATTTTTATAACGTAAATATTAATTTAAACACGGTAAAATTTATAACTTTGTCAAACACTCTAGTGACGAAGCTCAATTTCTTATTTCATACAGTAATAGAAATAAAAAAGGCGGGGAGTTTTTCCTGACGACCCCTCTGGCGTTCCCCTGTCCACATTTGGCATAGTTAAACTGTTGATTGAAGACTATATTGATAGTTAATTCATCAGTGAAATATTGGCGAGATTAGCGCCGGATATAGCGCCTGACTGATGGGCTATTAAGAGGGGCTGCAAAAGACTAAATCCACCGCAGGGCGCCTTCCGGGAGCTTTAAGAATCCTCTTGGGGTTTGCTCGGCCCCTCTTCTTTTATAATATGATTTTGAAAAAAATTGCAAGCTCCTAGAATATCGACTGCACGTCCCAGCCGAACATAAATCAAAACTACAATAAGCAAACAGACAAGAGGTATTTCAATTACGATCAGCCCAGTGAATAATTTTCAATTCCAAACATTCCCGGTCTTTCGGATCGGTCCTGACTGGGGTTGGACGCGGTAACATCTGTTCGAGGAAGAGGCGCAACTTGTGTTATACGCGAGGGGTGGTTATAGTGGAAATCCGGATTTTCGCCAGTGGCGGGTTAACGCGAAAACAACGCAAATTTGGCAATCGTTGCCGCTAACGCCGAATTGATGGCAAATTCGTTTCGTCCGCACAAATTACTTCGATTCCCGCTAATCGATTTGGACTTCGGACGCACGGGGTGTTTTTCCCGTCAATTGTTTTAAGTCCGAGCACGCGCCGCCCCTGCCACGCATCCCCATCTGCAATCGGAATTCTAACCATGGAGGGTAGTTTAGCTTTAATTAAAAGTCCCTTGGGTGCTCTTTCGCCGTTTATATTTCAACTATGTGCAACAATGTGCGCTTGCTTTCAAGAATAAAACTTTTAAAATATCGATTTTGTCTCAAGGGTCGACTTAATCTCGTTGATCTTCGGCAGAAGCCCCTAAATTTATCATAACGCCACCACCATCAATCACGTGACTGATAAAAAAACGCAAAGTATCGAAAAAATTTCACAAAACCGAAAACAGTTATTAATGGCATTTCGACTAACCAAACCAATCTCGAGGGTGCATTTTCGCGTTACCGACAGAGACGGGTCTAATGCGGGTAATTCCGCACTAAATAAACTGGGGAAGCGGGATTACATTTGAAAAATCGTACTGGTTTCGTGCAACTAGCCAGACGAATAATGATTAGAAGTTTGGAACCGGGGGATGAACGGACGCAACTGGTTGAATGTAGGAGGTTTAAGCTACAAGAAAAATGGAAATTGAAATGTTTCCAACTTTGCCGAACGACATCAGCTGGCGAACTCAATGATGAATAAAATTAATGGAAACATTCCCGAAATGGAAATGCAGCAGGCACTTGCTCCAGTTTGGTCGTTAAAATGACGAGAGGAAAATAAAGATAATTGTGCAATTAAATGGGAGTTTCTAGTTCGCATTTCTGGCTTGCACATTATATTTGGCTGCAAAAGTAATGAGTGAAGCGTTTTACCAATGACTCCCAATTCCGAACGTCAGCCTTTTTGAAACTCGCTCTCGTAAAAGCAAAGAGGCAATAAACTTTTGTAAGATTTCTTCTTAATAAAATAAAAGAGATTGGACCTTTTATTGCAAAATCAGTGTACAGGGTAAAATACCTGAAATGTTTTCTTAATGTTCTAATGTAAGTGTGACTTATATTTAACAGTTTCGTTAAAAAAATTTGAACAATTTTATTATAATAAATAAATATAAAAATTCATGAAAAGATAACTATTAAGAGTAAAAAAATTATTATTTCTTTATAAGGAGACTACATGATTAGGTCCTTCAATTGAGCTAGGAACTATTTTAGTAAAACCTTATTTCAGACCTTTAAGATTTTTTTTGTCGCTCCTTATTCACAGAAACTTTCAAGAGTCAAAGAAGTCGATAAGGGTATAAAATTAGATAAATTATTAACATTATTAACAGTGAGTTGTATTACTTATTTTGTCTTTTTCTAGCAGTTTCTGTCAAAAATTTTGAACAATTGTAAATTGTAAAAGGTCAATAAATGGTGAAGGAGATAGAACTAAATAATTAACAAAAATATTCATAAAATGTTATGAAAAAAATTTCAAATTATGAAATATATCGGCGTTTGAAGTGAATGCTGGGAAGGTAAAATTTTCCTTCCCTAATTTGATTTATGTTTTTTCATAACAGAAACCGCAACGATAAAAATATCAATTTTATTGCAACAATTCATCAACTTCCGTCTCCAACAGCAGGCATTGCTTTAACTGTAAAACAATCGACGCCCCCAACCCTTACGAATCTCGAACTTGCTATTGTCATTATCGCACCAAAAGAGTTCCGAATTTACTGGAATTTTCGCTATCCGCGATCCATCGAAATTCTGCAACGTGGCGGCATCCAGACATATTGATTGCTGCCTCCCACCTCCATCATTAACAGATGCCGCCAGTGCTTTTGGACCGAAGCTCTACTGTTTTTCCACGTTCCACGAACCAACCCTCCTAAAAGTTTTACAGCGAATTATTACAAAATTCTTGCCATTTCACAGATACGACGCTCACGTCGTAAAAGTAATTTCCTTACACGGCCAAAAGTAGCCGGTTTTTATAGTTTACACCACCAGCAGGGGTTGTTATCAGACAAGAACTTTAATGACTTTTGGCGTCATCGCGTACTATCATCCCTCTAATAAATTCCCGACGTTCTGGAAATTTCAACGCGAGAAGCCGCGGGCGCGACTTAAATTTTTTAGAATAAACAAATTTAAATTAATTCGCGCTTATCGCAAACCCTCAGTGTATGTATTTCGAGTTACCACCCTTATTTGCGAATACACACCTACCCCTCTCGGCAAATTGTGAGCCGCTGATGTAGCTTCTGGGGCCTCTACGCGCCAGAGTTGAATCCCTTGTCGTGTGTCGCGTTTCAGGGTGCATAAATGATTAATTAGACGGTTTAAACCCCAATTAGGGGATAAAGTGCGGCCTGATTGCACCTGTGCGCAGTTTAAATTATCGCCAAATGGGATTATACAGTTTTGGTTTGGTTAGCGACGGCCGCCGGATCAATTTGCCTCCATCGGGGGATTTTTGCAATTCACCCGGAAAAACAAAGCTCGATCTGGAAGACTTTAATGAAAGCTGGTGCCGGTGTTTGAGAGTGGACTCGCTGAAGCGGGAGTAATGCGAAGAGAACTCCCAACATCTGACGCGAGAACGGAAAAAATCATCTTTTTAATCTGCACGACCGTCGCTCTTTAATTAATAAAAAGAAGGAGAAGATTCTCGACCAGAGCATGTGGGGGGGTTCTGGAAAAATTATTTCCAACAAATTCTGAAACTTGTGCTAATTTTGCCCCATTGATTAATAATAAAGCTAAAACGGAACAAGATTACAGTTATTTAGCTAAGAGCTTGACTTCATAGTTTTGCTGACCAAAATTACAGGAAACTAGTGGAAAGGAAAATTATTGGAAGCAACTAGAGAAGAAGAAATAACTGTCATTATCAAAAACATTGAAGAGAAAGTTAGAACGTAACATCAAGAACAAGGTGAAGTAGCCAATGAAGGACTGCATATGAAGAAAATTGTAGAAACACATCATAAAACATATATAATCTAACCAAACAAGATTCAGAAGATTCTCTTATGGAAGAAGCTTCTAAATAAAAATAGGACAACGTCACACAAATTTTCAAAATTTATCACAAATATTTTCATCAGTTCTTGCCCCGTCTTCTTCAGAAGTCATTTGTTACATCTAGAACTGCCAAGAACTGATGCCCTCATCAACCTTTCTTAAGCTTCTGATACTGTGCAATAAGATTCCAAACTATTCAAAATTTCACACAATAGCACTTCTTTTTGCAAAATATTGAATTTTCACCTTCCAACAGTTACAAATAAATAAATGGGCAATATTTCTTGCCTCACTAACAAAAGTAGGCTTTTGCATCAATAACTATTAACTATGCGCTCTTGGAGCAATTATTACCGCACATCATTGCAATTCTAAAAATACCACAACAACGTAAGTAGCGCAATTTGATTGAACTTAGCATTAAGGGTCCGAATCACGTTATTAGCGCTAATTGTTAGCACTTTACGAAGCCGGAATCGCGTGTTGGGTAATTTCTCACATTCAACCAACACAATGGCAAGAAGGAAAAATTCAATTTTTTTCCTTAAAAATTTTGGATGCTCTACAATTTTTGGTGGACAACTTACCGGTACATTTGAGGGCTCCGGTGGCGGCACTGAGCTTGAAGTTGGATGTGTTGGTGGCCATGGTGAAGGCTGGAGCTTCTGGAAGCTGTACGGCGTCTAAAAGCTCGACGGAAAGCCCGTTCCAAAGGTCACACTAGGTGACCCAATTTGAGGATGGCGCGCGCAATGTGACGTCAGAGCGTAGGAGGCACGTCTTCTGGGGTGGAGCTTCCAGAGCGTGCGGAACCAAGGGTTGAGCTTTTGGAGCACGTAAACTTCTATATGGATTTTTTGCTTCGGAACGAGATTTTTCAGCTGGAGCTCCCTAAAGTCTACACAATTTTATACGAGATAAAACGTGGTCCACCCACTCTCTATGTGAAAAAATTTCTCAAAATGATCGATAGAAGTATGAAATATTCCTAAAATCGACATCGTTGCTTCGGATCTGGAAATTGAGGTTTTATTGTGTAATTAACCCATGTGAAATCGAATCTGAACTCAATTTGTTTCTAGAATCCATGGATTTCTTGTAAATTTCCAAAAACTATAGAATGTCAATTTTTTCTAATTTTCAAACTCTTGTAACTTTTGAACGGAGACACTTGTATCAAATTTAAATACATCCAATTTATTCATATTTTAGAGGCTATCCAACGCCTCAAAAATGAAACCCCTACGACTTATAATAAAAAAGTTAAAAATTCCGATTTTAGCGATTTTGAGGAAACTTAATGAATTGAAACCTTCAAATAGTCATATCTTCAAAAGTACGACTTGGACACAGAAACCACGGCTAGATTTGTGTTAAGCGGTTCAAACTCTACCAAATTAAGTCATAAAATCGATGTCAAAAATTTCAATATTTTCAACTTTTTTTTTCCACCCCAATCGATAGAAATTTGAAATTTTTTTAAAACCGACATCGTTGCTACAAGGACCTCGAAATTGACGTTTTATTGTGTAATTAACCTCCCTGAAATCAAATCTAAACTCAATTTGGCCCTAGAATCGACAATTTTTTTGTAAATTTTTAAAAACCACAAAATGTCAATTTTTCTTAATTTTCAAACTCTTGTAACTTTTGAACCGAGACACTTATATCGAGTCCAAATACATCAAATTTATCCACGTTTCAAAGACCATCCAACGGTAAAAGAATTAAAAATCTAGGCCTTATAATAAAAAAGTTAAAATTTTCGATTTTGGTCGATTTGGACGAAAATTTTGAATCAAAACATTCAAATGGTCATATCTTTAAAAGTAGGACTTGCATATCAAAACTACCGCCAGATTCGTGTTAAGCGGTACGAAATCTACCAAATTAAGTCATAAAATCGATGTCAAAAATTTCAATATTTTTAACTCTTTTTTCTACCCTAATCGATAGAAATTTGAAAAATTTCTAAAACCGACATCGTTGCTGCAAGGACCTGTAAATTGACGTTTTATTGTGTAATCAACCTCCCTGAAATCAAATCTGAACTCAATTTGGCTCTAGAATGGACAATTTTTTTGTAAATTTTTAAAAACCACAAAATGTTAATTTTTCTTAATTTTTAAACTCTTGTAACTTTTGAACCGAGACACTTATATCGAGTCCAAACACATCAAATTTATTTACGTTTCAAAGACTATCCAGCGCTGCAAAAATGAAAAATCTACGCCTTATAATAAGAAAGTTAAAATTTTCGATTTTGGAAGATTTGGACGAAAATTTTGAATCAAAACATTCAAATGGTCATATCTTTAAAAGTACGACTTGCATATCAAAACTACGGCCAGATTCGTATTAAGCGGTACGAAATCTACCAAATTAAGTCATAAAATCGATGTCAAAAATTTCAATATTTTCAACTTTTTTTTTCTACCCTAATCGATAGAAATTTGAAAAAATTCTAAAATTGACATCGTTGCTGCAAGGATCTGTAAATTGACGTTTTATTGTGTAATCAACCTCCCTGAAATCAAATTTGAACTCAATTTGGCTCTAGAATCGACAATTTTTTTGTAAATTCTTAAAAACCATAAAATGTTAATTTTTCTTAATTTTTAAACTCTTGTAACTTTTGAACCGAGACACTTATATCGAGTCCAAACACATCAAATTTATTTACGTTTCAAAGACTATCCAGCGCTGCAAAAATGAAAAATCTACGCCTTATAATAAGAAAGTTAAAATTTTCGATTTTGGTCGATTTGGACGAAAATTTTGAATCAAAACATTCAAATGGTCATATCTTTAAAAGTACGACTTGCATATCAAAACTACCGCCAGATTCGTGTTAAGCGGTACGAAATCTACCAAATTAAGTCTTAAAATCGATGTCAAAAATTTCAATACTTTAAACTTTTTTTACCCTAATCGATTTTCAAGAACTACAAGATTCCTATTTCTTCCAATTTTTAAACTCTTGTGAAAACACTTATATCGTGTAACCTCCTCTTTGGACTGCAAACTTCCCATGATGCTATTGGCTGGCACTCACTTGTTTAATCATCTTCGAAGATGGACCCGGTGGAGGGCCATGTACCAAAATACATGGACTGGCAGGATCGCCATGTAATGTTTGTTATTGTTGGGTGGTTGTGAAGAAGAACACAGTGAGGTTGACACTACCATTTATTACTCATTGGTATGTACACGTATAACCTATCATAATATAACCTAATTACCTAACCTGTTGTTATGGCACTCATCAATGTGTGCATAACCTTAACTACTTACTTTATAATAACATCCTATTACATCATTACACTACAATCGAATCAAGTCATATTGCATTAGGTAAGTAAATTGTATTAAACGGTAGATACCTACCCCTTTTGGCACATTAAGGAAGTGAGATTTATGCTAGTGGCCGTTTAAGTCTACCATGCCATCCGGTTTTCCTCAAATGTGTTTTCCTTAAAAAAAAGACTTTGGTTTGTAGGTGTGTTGTGTATTGGTCGCCAATGGGGTTTGAGATGCTCTACGCATGTCCGTTGACCCTACACCCCCTCACTGATCAATATTCAAATATTCTAACTCAGAAAGACCCAAAACTTTTTATGGATATTGACTATATGTCAGCCGCAAATAACCTTTTTCAACTCCAACCCCATTTTACTACAAAACTACAAAGTTTGTTTCGTATTGACGCCTCTAGTTGCCAACTGCATTAATTCCTACAAACTTTCCTTAATCTTTTTTCTACACCCGCATTGCTAACAACAAAGCTCTTAATTACTTTCAATCACCGCATCAGTTTCCCTTAATTTATAGTGAAGCTGCTGCCTCACAATAAATTACCGAAAAGTTTGTAGGTGTTGCGACGTTGTTGGTCCCTTCCCCCGATTAATAATGCAGATTCGGGGCTCACCTTTGCCCTTCCTGCTGCGGGTGGGCGCCGGTGTCGCCTCCAAATCGGTTTAGCATTAGCGTCTAAAGCCAATTGTTCCCGTTTAGTGGTGGTGCAACAAATTACGGCATCGTATAAATGTTTCAGGAGGATCAATTACGGCAACACCAATGGCGGCGGTCCTTCGCCGCCTTCTTCCTTGCCAACCATCCTGTGACGTCATCAAGCGATCGTTCGAGCTTTCAAGCTCCCCGGGCGTGTGTTCGAAAATTTTACATCACGCGTTTGACTGCCGCTTGCGTCCCGGACCCGTTTTAGGAAGAAAAGACGACGTTGAGAGAACGCATACCGAGATGGATGGTAAAGTTTTAGGGCCAACCGCCGCTTTTAATGTCAGGGAATTCAGCAGTTTTGCTCTCGGAAGGAATGGGCCGAATCAATATTGACGTGGAGAAGCTGAGCGATTGGAGGTGGGTTTGTTAGGGAAATTTTATCTGAAGATGAAGGGAGGTTTGGACAGAATGCGACATCTATCAGAAACGGGTTTTTCGCTAATTTTGGGGGCGGTTCCACGTAATTTAAAAAACTGCATTTTTTTTGTTGATGCTTCGGTTGACTTGTCGCGACCTTCCTGGACGATAACTATAGTCGGAAAATTGCAACTTTCCATGCATAACTTCTATTATGGGCAAAATAAAATGGTTGTTCTATGTTTATCAAACTGTATGAAGGTACTACTCTGAACCGAGAAATAAGCTGAGCAAGAAAAAAATTTAAGGACTTTAACTAAAATTATCAATTTAAGATCATGATTTTCAAGGCCATATAACTCAGACCTAGGAAACAAGCTCAAGAGACCTTAGCTAAAAAGACCTGGAAGTGTCTTAAAAGTATTATTAAGACATTTTATTTTTTAGCCAAAAATGTCTTGTTTTGATTGGAGGGTAGACTGCCAAAAAATTACAAAGTTATCTCCCAAATTTTTTGTCGATTGCAATCTTTATCCCCAGATTTTTGGGCTAAGATATTTCTGTTCGGCTAAGAAGTGGCGGTAAGAAAGGGATCTTATTAGACACTCACTCTTCTCTTGAGAAGAGACCTTAAGAAATTTTTAGACTCTTGAATAACGAAGGCACATTTCTACTGAATATTGTTTTGGTTAATCACTTGCAGGTACTTGCAATATGCCATTGGTTAATCTAACTGACAAGCGAATCAACAGAGAATTTGATGGATCCGTTTTTATTCCCGTATTAATATTTATTAACATTGTTGCTTTAACTAAAATTTCTTTATCAGCCCAATTTTTCCAAACGTGGATATCTATGCAATCATGATTGCTGATAAACTTAATCATTGCATATATAATCCCATCATAGTCCAAACAACCGTTACTAGCAACCACCGAACAGTGCTGTGAATTTAGTGAAAGATGCCAAGTCCCCAAGAGTAAGTACTTTACGGATTTAAATTCCGACAACTCCGCCGACTATTCATTTACACGTGTAACGAATAAAGTGTAACTAGACTGAAATTCCGCCATCAGATGTGACGTTTAACGCGCGCTGAGAGCTTACGGGCATTAGCAGAGCAAACGATTTAATAAGTGTCATCATCCGGGCAAATATATCATGTCCCCCTCAGATATCATAAATCCTAGTCAGGCACAGCGTCGCGACGCGATGGACGCCCCAATTGAGCATCAGATGTCACCACCAGACCCGCTGCCATTTTCTGCATGGTTACACATCTAACCGAGCCGCGCGCCCATAGACCATAGGGGCTACAAAAATAGGGGCGATTTCTAAATTTCAATTAGACAACGTGGCGTTTATCCCAAAAATTCTAAACGACAAATATTATTGGGTATTTTTAAACGCAAAAAAATATTTGGGATCTTGCTAGAAGCTCAATTAGCATTTAAGTTAAAATGTTGCAAAAGTTTTGATTACTGGACTAGTTATCTAAAGAGATAAGGGCGCTTACCCTTATCACTTTATTTGTATTAAAATGAGTTTGTCGGGTCGATCTTCCTGGTTTTAACCGGGAAGCAACTTTTAACATCCCTTACTTTCCTAATTACGGGGTTGCTGATTTTACTAAATACTGACTAGTTAACTGATTATTACACTCCATGTTTATAAAATTTATCAGTCGTCACTAAGAATATGTATCACTTTGAAAAATTCAAGAGCTGGATAAAAAATTATTTGTTCTGAATTAAGAGTCGACCTAAAGTAATTTCTGCTTGGATTCAATAAAATATCAAAATTAGAAAATTTGACAGAATGTATGATTTTATTATTAATTTAAAAATTTATAAATATATAATTACATCTTTTGCCCATTGATAGACCCTTGTTTTTTTTAAGTAAAAATCTCCAAAAAATAAATAATAAGCTCTAATAGCCTAGATGCTTCACACAAATAATTTCTGGTTCTTTGGAAAGAGCTAATCATATAGTTTTTTTACTATTTCTCAAATTTTATTTGTTTATTTCTTATAAATTTTTATATTGTAATTTTCGTTTAACTTTGTTATTATTTGTTAATTTTCTACAATTTGAAGACATAATAAAAATATATTAAGAAGACTGCTAAAGAAGACTACATAAATAATATAAAAGTCACTGTTAATGGTTAGATAAGTTTTTCATCAGTTTTACCAGTATTAACTTGATAGACTCTCGCAAGTTGTGTGATTAAAAAAAAGTAATTAATAGCTCTGAATAAGAAAGAGGTAATAATTGTCAATATACAGGGTGTAAGAGAAATAAGTACATTAATTTTAACCAGTGATAGAACTCATCAAAACAAATTTTTTTTCTATGTGCTATTTTTTCGAAATCGAATTTTTTTAAATCATTTTTCCCCCTACAAATTGACGAGCCTTTTATAAAATGCTCCAATAAAGTGCAATAATAATACAATTAATTCATAAGGTAATCTTGTTGACTAGGTAACGTTGCTTCCAGTGGAGTGTAAGAAAATTGTGTAAGATTTTGAAATAGTTTTAACACAAAAACTAAAACGTTTTTAAAAAAAATTTATTAGAAAAAGTTGTTGGTCTTGAAGAGTTCTATTACCAGTTAAAATTAATGCACTTATTTCGCTTACACCCTGTAGGTATAAATAATTTCCTTTTTTCAAACTCTGGTCATTTTTTAATTTTTTTTATATTATAATCTTTAGCTGGCTCTTCTACTACATATTTGAAGAAACTTTACAATTATGTGGTTTTACCATTTTCGAAATTTTCAAAATTTTTGTAGAGAAAGACTTACAAAAAAAAGTCATAAGTTTTAAACTGACTATGATTTTGAAATAGTTTTTAGCTGCCTAGAAAAAGCTAACTATAGTTTTCTTGTAAAAAAATTGCTGGTTTTCTAAATTTAAACAGTTAATTTTTTGTGAACTTTTAAATTCTGATTTTTATTTGGTTTCTGCACCAAAATTTATAGACATTCCAATTTTGCAGAACTGGTTCCAAATTTTATAAGAAATATTAAAATAAGTAAAATTGACGCCTTTGCCTAAAAATTGCACCATTTTCTATTTAGAAATTTATGTACCTACCCGCTTAATAAAATCATTTTATTTATAGATAAATTTTTAGAATTTTGCGAATAAAAAGCTTTAAAAAAATCAAAAGTTCTAACTTAGGTGCCACACTCAAATTGTTACTAACTGCCTGAAAATAGCTAATCCCGGTTTCTTTGGGGAAAATTCGCTAATCTTCTAATTTTGTTCACTTATCTTTTCTGCCGCTTGCAGAATTTGTTCAAAATTTCTTAGAAAAACTGCTTTAATAATCGAAATTAACCTCTTTCTTAACAATCGGCTAAATGCGTAGAGGTCCAGCAACAGTTGCGGGCGTCCAAGCGTCGTTAATTTTTTCCTTCTCGCTGCCAGTTTCCCGGCGCCTCCGCCATATTTCCCGTCGGCTGATTAATTCGTTTTGTACACTTATAACTTCGCAGGATGTCAATACTGGTCCTGCTCCTGCTGCTAGGCGTGGCCAGCCCTAAGCACATCAGCTACTATGACAACGGCAACTTGGAGCACCCAATAATAACGCGCTCGCAGGAGCGTCGCATATGCGCCGAACTGTGCATGGCAGGGTTGGGTGGAGAGCCCTGCGGGGTCGACTGCGGGGACATCATCCCTCAAGGGTTGCCTCGCAAGTCTCAGTCCGAGAGCGCTGGCAAAACCGATAACAATACGCGTAAGGACGCCTGCCCCGTCCTGTGCGCCAACCGTCTCGGTTATCCCTTGTGCTCCTGCAACAACACCCAGAATTATAATCCCTTCTTCAAGGTTAAATTCGTCGAGATATGCTCCCTGTTTTGTGTCAACTACGATTATCAAATCTTCGGATGTCCAAAGTGCTGGAAGTTGCCCCACGAAAATGATGACAGCAACAACGACGACAACCACCACCATAATTATTTCGCAGCGGTCCAAGGCAAGGAGATGCAGGAAGAGGACTCCATCGACTGGAACGCTTGGTGTATCGAAATGTGCGAGGAGGGCGAAGGAGGAGCGGCCTGCTACTGCGATCTCCTCCCAATGATGTCGCATTAAGGAGAGATAAGTCCGACAACCCCCAACTGCTAGTTTATTAAATGTTCCTAAATTGTTGCCTCCCCGAAAATGTACCAGCACCCACTCGTTTTTTCCACGGTTTTCTAACTTTCTACTGATGGAAGCTTTTGCGCGGTTAGGCCTTGTTGAATTCTAGTATGTTGTGTTTTAAATATGAAGAGTATAAGGTTAATGGCGTTTTGCGATAGATATATAGTTGCAGCCTGTGCAAATAGGTGTACCTGTAAAATTCTAAAATTGTAAATAAGAAAATGACGAAATCGAGTCTTCCAAACTGTGTACATAATAACGGTAATTGTGTAAGTGATTCTGTGTAATTATTAGACAAAGTCATTATTTCCGAGTATTCCATAGATCTAGAATAAGCATATCATTGTTGAAATTCGAGACTAGCTCCGCTTCTATTCTGTAAATAACTTTTGTGTACTTGAACTTCTTCCTACTTATGGTCAATAATTTAATTGAAACTTGTCGACGATTCCTATAGTTTTCTTAAAGTGTTAGGCTGCAATTGTACAAAATATGGTAGAGTAGCGAATTTGCGTTGATTACTATTTGTTACACCATTACGAACAACTGTTGTGTAAAGACAATAACTATTTTAGGAATTGTAAAGTTAAAACTTGTAAGATGTTTTAGAGAAAATTATTGTAAACTAACGCAGCTCGGCTATAATAAAATAAATGTTTTGTAAAGTGAAGTTGCTATATTGTTGTTACTTTGGGTCAAATTTATTATACCTACCTACTTATTGTGGTTAATGTTCCAATCTAATCTAATGTTATTAAACAAAAAATACTAATATACTGTATTTTTATAACAATAAAATGACATGTGTACAGTTTCGTTATTTCCTTTTAGATAAGGGCTGCATTCCCCAACGGAAACGACTTTATAAAAGTGGAAATTTATAACAAGACTTTCGGTTTGGTTAAGGCCAGGATAACGACATTCTAGCAGTGATTTACTATCATGAATAATGTATAGGGGAATTTTTCCACTTAAGCTGAACATATTTGCTTCCATATTCACCCGGCGCCTCCGCCATTTGTTACAGAACTTTACTTGTTGAACCTACATACCACTTGAAATATTTTTGAAATAATTTTCATAATAAATGGTCGCATTATGGCTCTATTGCATTCAATATTTTACTATAATTAGCAACAAAAAAAATTAAATGTAACAATTCATCGTTCATTGTCATTACGACGTGAACTTAGATTGAGGTGGCAGATCTTGAACAGCTACCACTTTGTCATCGAGACTTGTTTAAAATGTTAGTCTTTTGAACCGAAGCACTTTGTCAAAGCGGTTCCAAGAATCAAAATGTTATTGTTATTGTGCAATAAATTGTTGATTCACCAAAGGTCAAGATTAAATTTACCGCAATTATTCCTTTCCAGGTAATCCAACCTCTCTGGTTTTAAACAAAATTTCCCCCACATTGAAACGTCAGTTGTCAGTCATATTGCCAGTCATCACAAAGTTTCACGAATATTTCCCATAACTTAAGAAAATCTAACGTGATAGCACCATGGGCTCTGTTAGAGTGATAAACGACGAAAGTCACTTTCAATCGGAACTATCCAGCGCTTCCACCCGTCTCGTCGTGGCCGATTTCACCGCCAGTTGGTAAAATAACCTAAAAATGTTTTTGTTCAAACCCTCAAAAATGTTCTTCTTACAGGTGCGGACCGTGCCAGAGGATAGCTCCCGTGTTCCAACAACTAGCAACGAAATACGTCAAAGCTGTTTTCTTGAAAATTGATGTTGATAAGTGTCAAGAAACTGCAGCTGGACAGGGTGTCTCAGCCATGCCCACTTTCATCTTCTACAGAAACAAGGTTTTAAACCAAATTCACCGCCACCGTCTTATTTAACTTGTGTAATTTGCAGACTAAAGTAGATACGGTGCGTGGTGCTGATCCAACTACCCTTGAAACTAAAATTCAGCAATACTATGGGGCTGATGATAGTGAAGATGCTGAACTTGTGGCTGGACATGTTGGTATTGTGTTATTGATTAACCAAAATAATTATGTTGTAATTTCAGATGGATTTGCAACCTTTTATTACAAAGTCTGAATGTGAGTGCTTGAACGAGAGTGATGATCACACTTTGGAGCATTGCCTTAGCCCCAATGGAGGCTTTTTGCAATCAGACTGTGATGAACAGGTAACGGGAATGACTAGAATTTCCCCAATAATTACTTGCGATTTTTTAGTTGATTATCTCAATTGCTTTTAATCAAGCTGTTAAAATTCACAGCTTAAAAATTAAAGCGCCTGCCGACAAGGGTCCTAAGAATGTTAGAATATTCATCAATCAACCGAGAACGTTGGACTTCGATTTGGCCGATGGTTACACTAGTATTCAAGATTTAGAGTTAGTATTTTTTATTTTTTGAAACTTAAAATTTAGATTGATTCAACAGGTTATCTCCCGGAGATTTGGAGGGAAACGCGGTGAATTTGCGCTTTGTCAAGTTCCAGAACGTGCAAAATATTCAGTTTTTCATCAAGGATAACCAATCGGGCGGGGAAGTGACCCAAATCGACCACTTGGGAATTATTGGATCGCCGATCAGCACCACCAACATGGGCGAATTCAAGCGAGTTGCGGGAAAGAAGGGCGAAAGTCATTAAGTCTAGTTTTAAGTAAAAACAATTATAATTTTTAATCCAGAAAATTACTCATGCCGCACTTAAAAAAAATAAAAATATTTAAATTGAAACATTTCGCTACCTATTCAATTTTTTAAATTCTGCTAATTTATTTTGTTGTTCCCTTTTAATGTTTTCGATTTGTTTCTTAACGCTATCGTTTTTGTATTCGATTGGACTTTGATCTTCTTCGAATAAAGCGCTAACTTCCATTAACCGGCCGTGTTTCGTCGATAACGCGAAACTCAGTGGATTCTTAAGTTTTCTTTTATTGTCAAATATCGATAAAAGTCCCCAATCCCCACTTTTAACTTCTTGCGATTGCAGAAGCCACGCAGCATTTCTGGCCTCAGCTTTAAACCTTTCCAGTTCTTCCAAACTGACATTTTTGCTAACATTGAGGCCTCGTTCTAAAGGATTGACTATGTATAAAGCGCAGTGTTCTGGTTTCGTGATCGCTACTGCTTCGTTCAAACACAACGCTCGCGATTCAAAGTCAAATTGCGAGCAAAACTCGAAAAATTCGCACAACAACGACTCCAAACTCTCACTATTAACAGCCGGCTGTTGGTATTTCGAAATGTCCCTCAAGAAAGTGCAGTTGATTCCGTCGTCAGTCATGAATTTATCTTGGGAACCTAAAACACGGTCTTTAGACTGCAATTATTCAATAATCAGACTTACCTGCTAATTTTACTAAAGTGTTTAGAGAGGGAAGGATTGGGGGCGAATTGATGGGTTTTTGTAAAAACGCAAGCACCATCAGCGTTAAGGAAAAATTACTTATCCATCTTCCTGGTGATGAATTCGTTAATCCCACTTCACTGGCCCATTTGCGGATGGTAAAAACGAGAGGTCTAACCCGATCATCTATGGAGCCCATTAGATACAAGAAATCTGACATGTAAACCCCGGATCTACAACACCATTGAAGTAATAACACGTGACCGCGAGAGATTGTCTTACAAATTGGACATGGACAAATCGCATTCAACGTCAGTCAGTTGCTGATAATACTTGATAATGGGGACTCTCGCCTGCAGGATTCTTCTAACTTGGGCACAGCCAGGCAAGAACAGCTGAATTAGATCCCCAATCGCCTCCATGTTACGCTGAGACATGGTTCTTTCCGAGCCCGTTGAAGCCTTGCAATGGAACACTAACCTGGCCTCTTCATTTTTCTAAAGACAATTAAAACTTTAAAACATTTGGCATTCGCCCTCAATAAAACAATGGGGTACTTGCCTAAAAAAAATATTGCACTTTTTATTCTCTAGATGCATGCAAATAACTAAAAAAAACTTAAATTTTTTTCCCAATTTTTTTATTTCATATTTTCGTAAATATTTGCAATTTTTGTTTTTGATGACGCATTGGTCCCCCGTATCCAAGACTCACACCTATATTGAATGGACTCTTGTTTTTGGCTACTATGTTGCGCTGTTACCAGAGTGCGCGTCATGTGTACAGCGGATTGGCATTCGATTTATAAATAGAACGCACGCAATCTGAGTAAAGCGCCATCATACGATTTCTATTAGAACTACGCCGTGCAAGGGACGGCTACGTCACAAATCTCCCACTCCAAAAATTAAAAAATTAATTCTGGGCGTAATATTGACCCTAGAACCAAATAAAAAAATACAGGTCTAATGAAATTGCCTACATTTTCTAAATATTATATTTCCCAAACATGAGGCAAGTACCCCATTGGCAGCAAAAATGCAAAGTTACGTTCTTGTTCCTATTTGTCGTGCCTATATATTGTTATTACTATCTTTTTAATGATAATTAATTAGTTTTTTAAAGGAGACCGGTCTTACTTTTGCGGTTGATAACTTCAAAATTAGGTCCAAATCGCACCCCGTTTTTCCAAACCCGTTGACCGAAGATCCGAACGGAATGGCTGAAGCACTGGGGAACATGCCGTTAACGGCGTCCTCAATCTGTTTTGCTGTTAAAAACCTCAACTTGGTTCCAATATCATTGAGTTTAGTGACATTGTGCAGAACACTCATTTGCTCGGACATCTGCAATTTTATGTTCACATTATTAAATTTCATCCCCAATTTGTTACTCACACTTTCACTTTTTCTCAATAGTGCTCTTATATCGGCATCTTTCATCATTTGGTTACCGTTTTCAACAGCCAGAGCTGCAGTTTTGCTCGGTGCCAATTTGGCGAGTTTTTTGTTCGGCGCCCTAAACCACAGAAAGTTTGATTGAACGGGAACCACTTGAGGGTCTTCGAAATGAGAACTTTTCGAAAGAATACTTTTTACGTCTAAATCATCCGCGAATTCAACTACAATAAAATTCTACAACAGCAAAAAATTAGAGCCACTTCAGCAACTAATTTACCAGAGGTTCCACCCCAACGGAATAGTGGTGCATGTTTTTTACAGTACCCAGGGAACTGCAATAGGAATACAGTTCTTTATGCGACTGGGCTGATTGCACCTGTACTAGAATACTTCTTCTGGCTTCATCTCGTCTAGCATTGATCATCTCAAGAAATGGTAGAAATTTTTCCGGCCGGCGAGCCTCATTTCCTGAAAATTGGCGAATTTTGGAAAAGTCGTCATAACCTCAAAACTCACCTAGATGCGACATTAATCGAACGTGTCTTTTGCCCAAGTATAATTGCAAATTTTTTGTACTCCTCGTGAGGGAGGTTCTCATTTGAAACAACCAAGAGCGTGGACATGATAAAAACAGTACCATTTTCCTCGGCAGCCCCAAATTCGCTCCGGGGAAGTGGCTAAGATTACGACAAATTGAGGTTATGTTGGACAATGTTGGTGGTGTTTTTGGTGCGGTTGGAAAATGAGCGAAAAGACGCCAAAACGCAGATCTGTGCCGCTAAATAACGGATTCTCGCCAATTATTCGTAAGCAATTTGGCGTTAGCTTTCGTTATTGTACAAATTTTCAATTTTAGTGCCCGAAAGTCCTGCAGCTGCATCACCCCAAAGGAACCTGACAGGGCTTCCAAGAGGAATTAGGGATTTAGCAGCTGATGTTTACAATAATATCCAAAAATGGAACGATCTGCACGTTCGAGGAGCAACTCTTGTGAAGCAAATAGCCAGTATCAAGTCTGAAACTCCAAACCTTTTCAACTCTTCTTTAGAAAACTTGACAACTGATTTGTATCAAGTTGTTGAAGATTTAAGAAAAATCAAGGTCTTGTTGGGTAGTTTTTGGCCAAGAATCGAGGCGTCGGCCCAATTACAAAAAGACTCTTCATGCCCTCTGTTTATTTCAAGAACTATAGATTCTCTAGCAAAACTAGTCCGAGATATTGCAGAAGCTTATGAGGCCGAATTTGAGGTAATTTTAACCACCTCGTTGACTCCAACTGAAAATGATTTTTAGATGAAACAACAGGTTTTGGAAAACATCGCCCATTCCAGGAATGAAAACGACGCTATGTTTTATGCAGTTTTATGGACGTATCAAAGTAAAATCACAGAGAGTATTAATTTGAAATTAGCAACGTTACTCGTGGAAACTGGACACTGGAAGCCCAGCTAGAGTTTAACCCCAATTCTAATGTTATTGTTGATCATAGATAAACCCCTAAAAGGTATTTAAAAAGCAAATATTTCAAGAATTCTGTCGTTTTAGACAGAAATTTAGAAAGTAATATTTTTAAAGACTTTCTCTTGTTTTTATCTGAAACTGATAAAGTTTTTTACATTTACAATACTTACGGCTTCAATGTATTTTGGGTCTTACTTACCTATTAAATAATCAATTAAATTATAAACAAAATATAACACAAAAAATGTAACAAATTATTGTCTGTTCTGTATTATCAATGGTATTATCAATATAATAATAATAAAATGACTTTATTGTAAGTAGCTCAAATAGCTACAATAAGGGCAAAGTCTAGCTTCAAGCTATTCTACTTAACCCCAAGATTATAATTATTGTAAGGAGTTTATCTATGTTGTTGATTATGGTCGATACTTCAGCCACATCCGATCAAAAATCCGGATTTTTGCGCGTAATGTTAAGGCTTCCGGTTCTGCGCAGGCGCAGTTCCGTTTACTGCATTGTGTAATTCGACCGACCCTCAAGGTCATTGTTGTCAAAGATGTGAATAAATAGTCCGGTGCGGCATTTTCCCAATAAAAATTGAATTTTTGATCTCCACTCTTGTTCCAAAAATAATCCAGAATCGCTTTTGGGGTCCGGAGCCGGCCGACCCGTTGAAGGATTTGCCATGGCGTCCGATTCCAAAAGCCAAATAATGCAACGACCCAGTTCGGACAATGCTCAAACTTTGAAAAAAATACCAATTAACCTCTTCCCCAAACAGGCAGAGTGCTGCTACGTGTCGTGTTATTGGTGAGTAACCCCTTTTCATTCAAGGTTTACCCCAGGGAGGTTTGCAGTAGTGGTAACCACAAATCATCAGGATACCAGGGGTGGTCCCATTTTCCCACAATAATAATGCGAGAACGCGCCCCTTATCGTTATTTAAGTAATTACGTTAATTAACTTTTTTGCGTTTCACTATTATACTTAAGTTGTTTATACTCAACACTGTTCTTTTTGTGAATGCAGGTTTGAAATAATTTTTGTACTGAAAAGTGAAAAATATTTTTTGAATTTTTTTTTATAAACAACAAAGGAAATTTTGGAGGTGAACTGAAATTTGTGAACATTTCAAGAAGTGTTTCAGCTTTATTAGGCATTATTTTAATTCTCTTAATTTGAGATGTCATTTTTTTTAGCGGTTTTTAAATAACAGGACGAATCATCTCTACCTCGACAAATTGCATGAATGAGGAGGTATTTGCATGTTGTACATAAGTCCGAAGAATGAAGAAAATTAGCAAAAATAAAACTTGCTTCTGTATCTGGGGATCATTACTCATCTGCCCCACCTGTATCAGCCTCCACTGCAACAAGAACCTTTTTGCTTGTGCTACTATGATATATAGATCACAAGCTAAGGAAAATACAATTCTGAAGAACGGGTCTCACAAATACTTTTTTTATTTGCCTTTTTTGCTGTACATATTTTTAAATTGAATTTTTGTAATAAAGTTGGAAGCTCTGAATATTTCTTGCTTCCAATTAGGTGCATAAAGGGCGCTGCTTTATCGACATTGATAGTCAGAAGCTGTTTGAATATTTCTTGCTTCCATTAGTCGCATAAAGGGCGCTGCTTTATCGACATTGATAGTCAGAAGCTGTTTGAATATTTCTTGGCGCCAGTTGCATAAGGGACACGGTGCTTTCAGAACTAGCGGGAAAACGATGTGGCACGCCATCTGACCATCCTCGGTGCAACTATCGATTCAAAAGACTTATGACGTCACCAGCATTTTATCTATTTTTCCGGACAAAATATTAACTTTTGAAGAAAAATATTCAATTTTTCAAGATAACGCCAGGACTTTATTTACGATATCAGCACCAAAGAGAACGGTGTCAGTATTGTGCTGGACGTATTGTATTTACCAGTTAGTCATCAAAATCGTATCACTTATTCAACTATCTTAATTAGCAACCCTTAATTTAAGAAATTTTTAGGTTTTAAAGAAATCTGAACTGTGGTGTTTATAAAGAAACGACGACTAGTGGAAAATCTCTCCGAATCAGGGAGAGAAATCGTTTTTGCTCTGGGGAAAAGAAACGTGCGTGACTTGTTAGCATTTATTTTAATCTCGCCCCTTCATGAGGTTATGAACAATTTTAATTTTTGTAAATGCTGGCAGCATAAAGTAGGTCTAATGTAATCTGCAATTGTTCTACATTTAATCAGAACACTTCCAAATTGACCATTATAAAGAACAATTTTTGGCGGGAAATTCTGGTTAATATTGCTAGATGGAGGTCACCTCTGAATCGTTAAAAAAAAGTTGTTAAAACCATTTACCTACTATAGCGTAATTAACGACCCAACGTCTATCGTTTTTCAACGCAGTTGTCAACCAAAACAACTGGAAATACAATTTAAAAATTAATTGTGCTACCGCACTTAATTATGCAAAAAACATTGATTTCCCCTGAACCGAGAAAATAAATCGTAATCTAGTAATACTTTACCGCATTTAAACATGCCACATGCTCCGTGTAGAAGTTTTTCCTCGATGCATAATTAAAATACGTCGTTATTGAACACAACCGAATATAATAATAAATAAGTACATGTAGGTGCGCTTTGGCGCTTTCAATTATTTACCAGCGCTTTTTAGTGGTGAGCATAAAACTTATTGTGCAATACCAGTTATAAATAATCCATCTCCGACTCAGTTATTCAAAACCTTTCAATTACATGCATTACACCGATAGTTTTCAATTGGATTCTAATACCACTTTGACAACGTAGTTCTCTGTCGAATAATTAATGCGGGGAAAAAGTTGTGATTAAATATTTTCATGCCACTCTACATGCGCAATAAAGAATTTAAAGTCCTTAATATTTGTTGTGATTCAGTTCGTTTAGTACCTACCGTGCTCGCACGAAATATGGAAAAATTCGCGATCTTTGTCATGGAACGGTATTTGCCCAACAAAACTGGCCGTTGAGCTATTAATTTTTTTGTTTGCAGCGAAGAAAACGTCTACAAACTGTGCCAGGACGTCACGACGCGACATCCAAACGAAATTCAAAAGTGCTACGTAGTTTTCGTTTCGAATCCGAGCAGGACCGTGCCGTTGTGGCGACAACGAGCAGGCAAAGACGAGGACCGGCTAGTCATTTGGGTAAGGTCAAAAAACGCTACTCCCTTATCTGATTTAAGTCGCGCAATTTAGGACTACCACGTAGTTTTCCTCTATCAACCCGAACCGGAGAAATGCCTGATTTACGATTTAGATTCGGAACTGCCGTTCCCCACCTACGTCCACAAGTACGTTACCGAAACATTCCGCACTGACCACATCTTGAAGCCAGACTACTTCAGGTATTGGGGTTGATTTCCTCGATTGTTGCCTATTTTTGGTTCTTTCTAGATATTTTAGAGTGATTCCGGCAAGTGATTTCCTTAAAGAGTTCGCTTCTGATCGACGACACATGAAGAGACCTGACGGCACCTGGATCAAACCTCCACCGAACTACCCCGCTATTCATACACCGAGTAAGTTGTTGGTCGAATTTGCGGTGATTTTTATTAATTTTTTTCATCAGCTAACGCGCACAACCTCGAGGACTACATCCAGATGGACACGGCTAAAGGTCCGGGTCAGGTCTTCAACTTAACCCAATTCGTTCAGCGATTCTACAAGCCCGCAACATAGTTATTCTAAATCGAATAGTGAGTTAACTAAGTCAATTTCGATTTGTGCTCTTACTGAGTTGAGTAAGTATAATCAAGAGCATGATTAATGTTTGCCATCGAAACTCCAGTTGTAACGCTACTACATTTCCTCGAATTTCTTATACTCTTTTTCGACATTTATATAGTCTTTTATCAAGTTGTGCGTTTTGAAAATTGTGGGTGTTCGATTTTAATGTCCATTTTGAGATTTCTATGTATTTTTAATGCAGTGTTTGAGATTGTCATGTAACTCCAAATAATGTAACTTCGAATCAGGTCTGTTATTGAGCGTTTCCAAGATAATACTCTTGTGTTAGCAACACTATTCGCATCAAACGTGCTTGATCTTTTTTTTAGATACTGCTCGTTGTTTCCCGGTCAAGCACTCGGAGTTCGTTAATTAAGGGTTGAGTGATCGTGGCAGTTGTTGACCCCTAAATCGGTGCATAGCTTTATCAACGTTATAGATGAATTACCTTCTCATATATTTTGCTTATCTAAATATAAATATAAACCACTTTTATGTTTAATTAACGGGAAGGTCGCTTTAATGACTTATAATCAACTTTCCTCGTTTGATTGAAGCAATAGGAAAATAACCTTGCAGCAAATTGATAACGTTATTGCTCTCTATTCTTAGTAAATTGATCCCTAGTTTGCTTGAAGGGCTCTGAAAGTTTTGATGCCAATTAAATTTAATGGGGTCATATTGTGATAAGCTGATGCAGAGATGCGCACGCAATGTTGCTAACATAAGTGTGTTGGGCAACGAACAATACAAGCAGACAAAATAAAGCATAAAACAACTATTACTGTAATAAATAAGTTGTTAGTGCGCATTGATCCACTAGCACTGCTCAACTCGTTAGTTATTTCAAACTTAGCGTTTTTGAGACCATAAGAATTCAGGTTTTAAAAGTGGGGAGCGCCTGACACTACTTCAGCATAATGTTAGTTGCAGTATAGTAACCTCACAGTTCAAATTTATCATATTATATAGTAGCTTTGATCGCTTCTGTTTACATTTTTGTAATAATAGATACTTCTATTGAGGAAAAAAGAGAAATTGCAAGTGTTGTCGATAATTTCTCCCCAATGGACATACGTGTAAAATGTTCAGGTGATTTCTTTCCTACAAGAACGGCAAAGCAAATGAAATGTTATAGATTCTGACGTCAGCACCAAATTTATTTATCAAGTTACCTTGTTCGATTTCTTAGCGATAGTGGAGTGTTGGATTTTTTACGGGGATAGGTCAGGTCAGGTCAACACTGTGGTTGGGAGAAATCACCTCTACTAGTGTCTGTTCGTTAATTTTTCCTTGTAGTTAATAGCGTGTAGATGTCTCAAAGCATAAGTTGATTGCTTACATTTCACTTAAGATGTGATATTTTCCTTTAGTAATCGAATTGTTGGAATGTATTGTCCGACGATGCGTCGTTAATGTTATATGTCCATGGATTTATATACCTAGTTATAATATTTATTAAAATTTTATATACATGTAATGTACATTGTGTAATGTTCAAATTCTAAACATATTTATATCAGTGTGGAAATATGATTCACACTTTAAATTTTTCTCAATTTACGCTACAAGCGGGCAAAAGGAATCGTCAGAACTACGAATTAGCCAAATTCAGATATTTCTTTTGTCTCAGAAGTAATGTGAAACGGGCCATATTTAAGAATTTAATTATGGTATTAAAATTATTGTTAAGACTGCACATTTGCCTTCCATTTTAACTTATACACACGACTACTTTAACAACATTTATTACGTAATTTGCGTGTAATTTTTTTTCTCTGTAGTGTTAGCTTCTCCAAGTTGCGTTCTTCTATAGATTTATTTTTGAAAGCGTTATAGCGAGTGATTAAAGTACAAAATTGTTTCATGCCAGTTGGGTTTCTCTATTTTAGTGTATCGAGGCCTAAGTATCCTAAATGTAGCTTAGCTTAGATGGTTTTGTAACTTTGAAAATTGTCCCTCAATAGAGTGAAGCGAGTTGTAATTCGTATTTTGCAAATTCAATAAAGCATACTAAATACTGTTCGATTTTTAGCCCCCACAACCCCTTAATTATTGCTATAAAAACTGAAACCTTTCAATTAAATTAATTAAATATTTTAATTAATTTGTCGAAGTATGATTTTTTTATACAACAAATTAAGCATATAATAATGAAGCGTTTAATTCTTCAACACTCTAACAACCCTGTGCTGGATGCTGGATGAGAAAAAAAAACTTTTGTTGAGAAAAATTTTTAAAGATTTTTCAGCACGCGCCATCTAGCGAGTAAGTCCCGGCGTCGGCAGTGCAGTTTCCTGCAATCAATCACGTGAATCCCGGTCGCGCGCTCTGATTGGTGGCGGGTCGGGATTTACGTGCCTCACACGTCAGGGTGGGGATAAATATGTCAATGGAAAATGTTTATGTCAAAGTTGTAGTAAATGGCAAGTGCTTTCATTCCGAAAATGTGCTGTAAGGGTTGGATGATTAAAGGGGTTGCATCGGTGAAGTGCTGTATATGTGTAGGGCCTAAGTGATCGTGTTAAATTGAATTCGTAGCGGGCAAAATGGCTTCTGGTGATACAATAGAAACTATTGAGGTTGTCGAGACACCTTCAACCTTAAATATGAACAATTCGAAGGATTCCGCTGGGATGCACAGTTCCCTGGATGACGGAGAAGGTAATTTTCTAGATGGTCCGTCTGTTAATTTTGTGAAAGCACTACCACCCGCTGCGGACACGTCAAGTTTTTGGGTCATGAATCACTATTTAACGGAATTACTAATTATTCCGGGGACAACAACAAGGCTCAATGTTGTTCAGGGTAAATGCAGTCGCAAACTTGTCGCTGACAAGTTAATTAGTCTCGAGTACTCTCTGGTCTTGAACATTGTTTTAAGGCTTTACTGACGTAGTTCGAGGTGGGCAATGCTCGAAAAGTCCTGACTGAATTATCTGAAAACTAAAATCTGTACTGTTTCCTTTCAGATAAAGACACTTCCTCAAACAAAACCGCTTTCCAGGATGTAAGTATAACGTTGGTTTAGGTATTTACACTTTGGTCACTGGCACCAAGCAACCAGGACCAAACAAAAAAACATCACTCAACTAGGGCTAACTGTTTGTTATTTAACTCGCATGTGTTCAAAATATAAAATCAAACATTTAATTAATTTGTTTACTTTGGGCTAGATTTAATAATAAATTAAACTAGTGGTAGCAAATTATCTATATTTAAATGGAACATTTGCAGCAATCAGTGATTTAATGTTCTCCGTTGTAACTATTAGCTTAACCCTCGAGATTAAACTTGTATGTTTATTATTATTTGTTGTCCACGTGAAACTACGTGACTTGGAGGTTAAAGTCGCTGCACGGAATTAATTATACTTTTTTATCTTGCACATGGCTGGTTTAAATAATGATTGGTCTGCACACACTTTATAATGTTGAACCTAATTACCATTAATTTTAATTGCGGAAAGCAATATTTTTCGTGCATATTTAATGAGCTATGTAAGTACTTGTATGTGAAATTTCCACTATTGTTTTGTCTTCTCGTTGCTTAACAAGTTGGACGGCACTAGCAAATATAATGGGGTACTTGCTTCATGTTTGGGAAATAAAATATTTATAAAATGTGGGCGATTCCATTAGACCCACGTATTTTTTTATTTAGTTCTAGATTGGTTCTAGGGTCAATATTACGCCCAGAATTAATTTTTTCATTTTTGGAGTGGGAGATTTGTGACGTAGCCGTCCCCTGCACGGCCTAGTTCTAAAAGAAATCGTATGATGGCGCTTTACTCAGATTGCTTTCTATTTATAAATCGAATGCCAATCCGCTGTACACATGTCGCGCACTCTGGTAGCAGCGCAGCATAGTAGCCAAAAATTCAATATAGGTGTGTGTCTTGGATACGGGGGACCAATGCGTCATCAAAAACAAAAATTGCAAATATTTACGAAAATATCAAATAAAAAAATGGGAAAAAAATATTTAAGTTTCTTTTAGTTATTTGCATGCATCTAGAGAATAAAAAGTGCAATATTTTTTTCATGGAAAATCCAAAATTTTTAAATTCTTTTTTTTAGAATTGCTATTTTTAAAGTGTGTAGCAGAATCTTTTATCTTCAACTGTTTTTTTAATAAAATAAATTTGTGATCAAGGTTTTTTCAAAAATCATCTCTAACTATTCTAAATAGCCTTAAATAGACTTATTTAAGGCTCAAACCTCTAGAGTCCGGGGTATTGGGCCTTAAATTTTGTTGTTTTAAAGGTGCGTTGGTAGCCTCAAATTTGCTCCTTTCTGTTAATAGATCTTTTGTCGTCATTACGTCTGGTACGAATCGTTTACTTAAGCCGGCGAACATTTCCCTCTAAGTAAAAAAATCAACACCAGAGAATGATGGTTTGATTCCGGTTTCGGTTATCACCGGTTCCGTCTTAATTAGTAGCGATTGATCTTTTTGGGAGGTAAAATCGAGGTGAAGCGACCGTAGTCGTTACGGTGTTGTCCCTCGACGCTGTCGCCCGTGACAGACGAATTGAGTCTAATTGAATCAACCGGAAAGTGGCCGGTGTTCGTTTGTGTTCCTGTATATTTGTGCCGTAGTCGTCGAGACTTGAATCCTTAACAATTTTATCTTCGTGTTTCCACATAATCAAACAATTGAATCACTTGAAAACTATTAATAAAACCCAATTTCTTGCAGGCCGGCCAGAAATTATCTTCAAATGTGGCCAAAACGAAAGCGGAACGGGAAAAGGAAAGGGAGAGAAAAATCGGACATCGGAGGGTTGGGGTGGGTGGTGAAATTACTTATAAAAAAATCCAGACTACTCAAATTATGGGTTCTATCCAATTAGGTGAGTATTGTTGTTTGTAACCTCGCGAATTAACGAATTTTATTGGATTAAAGAAAGTTTCGACCTTTGCGTGGCCGCGAATTTTTGTAACGTTCCGTGAGCGATTGTAATAATTGATAATCGGGTTCATGATAATCCGCTAAAGCCCCGAACGAATTTTTGGTGGAGTGTATTTTTTTTTTTTTTGTGGTGGTGGTGGTGGTTTGAAACGCGCTGCAAAAATTCGATCACCTGATGAAAGTCGGGTAATTTGGATAATTGGACGGCAAACACAATGTTCTGTGTAGAATCACGTAACTCTGAAAGGTTCGAATTATCATTGTATTTAGAGAACGCTCCCATTTTATTTGTGCATGTTCTGTAGTGAGCAAAGTGTGCGTCACGAATTAGTTAATAAATCAAAATATTTTTGCCTGTTATCGTAAAGGTTGTCGGGAATCGAGCATCATCGCCATGAAGAATTTATCTTATCAAATAAATTGTTGATTCAGCAATTGGAATGGTGGTACCATCAGTTGATTTTTGCCAAGCGCGTGCCACGGAACTCCTTTAATAGCTGTCAATTTGAATTAGTTATTCATCAATTCTATGCATCGTTTTAGTGTTGTTGTTGTTATCGATAAACATGTCAGTGCCGTGTTTTGTGGAAGGGGGGTCGTATTTAGTGAAAAAAATTCAAACGGGTTCGTATGATTTATCGAGTCATAAAATTTGGTTTAATTAGAAATTTGATAACGCGATCTCCCACGTGTCGAGACCTGCCATAATCAAATCGTGTTGGTTTGCGGTAAAACGTTCCGTACTAATTTCCAGCTAGTTAACCGACAACGAAATTGAACCGCCCCAAGATTAAGAAAATACCAATCAAGTACTTGACAACCCGTCTAAAAATAATTGCTTTATTGCATTCCACAAATCGATTTTCCAGCCATCAATTTCGTCAGCGATCGTAAATGAATAATAAGCCGCGTAAATTGTTATCATCTTGTATCTGTCAGATTCCTGGTCGACGGCCGTTTTGTCCTGTCCCAGTCAATAGTCACCTCATCCCTCATCCCCTATCGATTCGTATTGTTGCATTGACAATGTTGTTTTTGTGTTGCAGGTATTCAACACGCCGTTGGGGGATTGGCGTCGAAACCCGAACGCGATCTGCTCATGCAGGACTTTATGACTGTAGAAACAACAAATTTTCCGAGCGAGGGCTCCAACCACACGCCTGCTCACCACTTTTCCGAGTTTAAGTTCAAAAATTACGCTCCAATAGCTTTTAGATACTTTAGGGATCTTTTCGGCATTCAACCCGATGATTTTTTAGTGAGTTATTTTTGTTTAGGTCGATCCAGTTGTAAATTTGGCACTTTTTCCAGATGTCGATGTGCGATAGTCCGTTAAGAGAATTGTCCAATCCTGGCGCTAGTGGCTCTATTTTTTATTTAACCGAAGATGATGAATTTATTATCAAGACTGTGCAACACAAAGAGGGCGAATTTTTACAAAAATTATTAGCAGGTCAGTTTCACAGCGGACGCCAAATAAATCTTTTCTGTTACGTAATTGACAATTTAACTACTAACAACCTCTAACAAAAGTTAACACCTAACAAGAGTTTGTTAGGGCAATTCAGCACTGGGATTCCCGACAAAGCGTTTTGACCGCGTCGCTTCCAAAGCGATCGAAAAGCTTCAATGTCGACCGAGTCGACTTGCATTTCTATCGGTTAAACAGAGAGTTCCGAGAGATTATCGCTTTTTTTGGTCGTTTTAGAAGCGACGCGGTCGAAACGCTTTGTCGGGGATCCCAGTGCAGGGTAGAATGGGAACTACTTATAATCAACTGTAGCTGTGTGAGCTTTAGGGCGGGAGATGCAACACCATTATTATTCTGAAAAATATACAGTGTGTGCAAGATAAGAATGTTAAGCATGAGGTTCTCACTTGTTTAACGAGTGACGACTTTGTCAAATACATAACAATAAAGGTACCCCAGCTAAGACTTATTTCAATGTATTCTATCTAACAATGTCCAAACTAGGCACGGAAAAGAGTAGTAAAATTGATTTCTTGTAATTTGACTTCAAATAAATGAGATTTCCTTGATTAACATTTTTATCTTGGACATCCTGTATATGTTAAATTCATGAATTGCATAATTCTATAAAATGTCCGGCGTTTTTAGGTTGTTTCAAATTTTGCTGTTTCCAAAACGCTATTTTCTTAGACATAATGTATATTGCCTAGACATTACATAGGATGCTAAAAATATTTATGTAAAATTTTTAAAAATTGGTTTTACAAGAATTTTCTTGTTTTGTCTAATCAACTTGCGAAATGCAGGGATTATTTGCCAGCGTTTCGTTCGGGATTTTATAGAATGCGGAATAGCAATTTCCGTTTTATACTCTACTTTTCGCTTTTAGTCATTACATAAAGTGCCTAGCCAGACAGTGCCGGTAACTAACGAGCGAATCCAATCAAATTTGTTTTATGACTACTTATTAAATAGCAGTAGGGATAATTCCCTTATTTAATTACATCACTTTCCACCCTTATGACTGTTTTATTTTTCAGGTTACTACATGAACTTGAATCAAAATCCTCGAACGCTGCTGCCGAAATTTTTCGGACTCTATTGTTACCAGTGTAATAGCAAAAACGTGCGGCTAGTGATCATGAATAACTTACTGCCCAGTTCTGTCATAATGCACCAAAAGTATGATCTCAAAGGGAGCACCTACAAGCGAAAGGTGAACCTCGTCTTGCGTTTTCGCCACCGTAACTTTCTAACTCTCTACGTTGCAGGCGTCGAAGGCGGAAGGCCAGAAGAGGTCGCCCACGTACAAGGACCTGGACTTCATGGAACATCACCCCGAAGGTATTTTAATGGAAGCCGACACTTACAACGCCTTAGTGAAAACTATCCAGCGAGACTGCCGGGTCTTGGAAAGTTTCAAAATTATGGACTACAGTTTACTGCTCACCATTCACAATTTAGACCAAGTGCAACGGGAGAAATTGGTAAATACAGCGTCAAAAAAAGAAAAAAAAAATATTCGGGTTAAATTTAATAAAAAAAAATAATGCAGGAAAAGCGATCGAGGACGAATTTGGAGGAGGTTCCGGAAGAGGGGACTGTGGGCGATATAAGCGGTGCTTTGTTGCACACCGAAAGGGAACGGGAGAGGGAAGATAGGATTGGAGCTGCCGCGCTGAACAGAAGTAGGTCGATCAATCGGCAGAGATTAGTTGCTCATTCTACCGCTATGGAGAGTATTCAGGCTGAATCAGAACCTATAGATGAAGATGAAGACGTTCCGTAAGTCAGCTTTTTAAATTTTATAATTAAAAATCAATTTTTATAATTAACTAAAAATTAATTTAAACAACTAAAAATCAATTTTTAATTAATTTATTTATTTTTATAATTAATGAAAAATTTATTTTAGGCCTGGGGGAATACCGGCGCGGAACGCGAAAGGAGAGAGATTGCTGTTATTTATTGGTATTATAGATATTTTACAAAGTTATAGGTTGAAGAAAAAATTAGAACATACCTGGAAATCGATGATACACGACGGGGTGAGTTGCTTGTTTCCGTTTGAGAATTTGCCCTTAATTTCGGCTTTTAGGACACCGTTTCCGTTCATAGGCCGAGTTTCTATTCGCAAAGATTTCAGAAGTTCATGGCGGAAAAAGTGTTCAAGAAAATTCCATCACGTAAGTGTTTCCGATTTCGTTACGTTACATTTGGATATATCCGTCAAATTAATAACGGCGAATTGTTGGAAAAAAAAACAATTTGTTTCATGTTTTCTATGCCGAAAAACAGTAGTTACCCTCCCTACTTCTCAATGTACCATCTGTAAAGTAGTTTTGTGTCTCTTATTTGTTAACGCCAGGGTTTTGGTAATTACCTGATTGATTACAATTATCGCAGTGGGTATCGGTAGAAACCCGAATTTTTGCTATAACGCCACTGCCACTGCTATAATTTGTGATGAGTAGTTCGTAGAATGTTGGACTCTGACTATGTATGTGTGTGTTTCAATGCTTCATGTAGTGGACTTGCCCGAGATAAAGGGCAATCATCGCAAGTTTCGCACATTGGTTACCAGCTACATAGGTAAAGTTCACTCCACAGTATTCACATTTTATTCACTAACAAAAATAACAGTTTTTTTTGCAAGTGTTGGCTTTTTATTTACAAGTTTCTTGGTTAATATTTCTCTTTGATTGATTTTTTTTTGTTTATTGATCGCAACTATGCGAATTTTTAATGTGTTTACGCTACTTAACACTAAGGTAACGTTAATTGTGGTTTGTTTTTGTTTTATGTCTATTTTTGTGTTTGATGTTCTCCACTGATCTCTTTCAAAACAATGTCACAAATATTTTTTCTCTTCATATTAAGGTTGGTTATTCGATGTACTTTCACCGTCTTAAGCAACCATCCAGCTATTGAATGGATACCATGAGATATATGTACTTTCAGTGCATTTGCCAAATGCTTAAAATTTGTCTTTGTTTACCCAGACAGCGACTCCCAGCATGTGCTCACATCAGGGCAAATTCATAAAAATGGTCAAATTTTTGTATTACATTTTTACGCCCTATTTTCCTCAATTAATTTTTTTACCATCCAAAAACTAGCTGAAGCAGTAGACAATCATGTTTAAAATATTTTCAAAATATTTTTGACTTCAATGGTGTCGTTCATTATTGAGTTTTGTTCGAAATGAAATCATTGAACCATTTCTTCATTGACGTGAGTCCTGTTGGGGTCGCTGGGCGGGGCGCAGTTTGATGGTTTTGTACACGACGTCACCTAACTTGAACAGCATCCGTTTGTTTTCCGCTTGTTCTACTAAGTTTTCATCATTCCAGCGTTTGCTCTTTATAATTTGAAAGGTGTTTGTTGCAGCACTAAAACATTCACCGTCAAAACGAAAATCATTGTCGAGACCGTTAAGACCGCACGAAGAGTTGGAAACTAATAGTAAGTGATGAAGTTTTTCTGAACAGTTTTGCTTGATTAAACGCTTTCGCTCAGAAAACCGAAACGATAATACCCTCACAATCATCGATTCCATAATAACATTAACAAATCATTATTCAATTTTAATTTTGAACTGGCTTTGTCTGCTTCTAAACGAAACATCGTGCTGCCCTAAATTGTATGTTTGTGCTAATTCGTGTGGTGTTGGGTTACACAGCTACTGTGCAGGCGCAAGTGAATGCTAATCAACAAAACGGAAGCAAAACTGGTGAGTGGTTTGATTTTCTACTATCGTCTAATTTTTCTTTGGGTGGTATTAATGTTGAAATTGGAACAATTACCGTTGTACGTGGTGTAAATGTCATTGAAATTTTCTTTTCATGCCGCATCTCTTTGGACCGTTTCGCTTTCTTGATCCAGTGAGCCCTACAGGCACGATACCGATTGCCAAAATTTCACCACCCTCTTATCCTAGTGTTGTGACGTCGTACGGCGGCACTCCTTTAACGTCCCCTCCCACCTCTTCGTATCCCGCTGTACTCGTAGGAAGAACCAATAACGAGATTAAGCCCAAAGTTCCACCGCCGGTGCCGCCTAGGGGCACGCCGAAAACGAAAAGGGGCGGCGGCAACGGGAAAGGTGCGAAGCACAGCTTCGAAAGTCAATGTTCGCATGTTAACACGCTTGTGTATGTTTTTTCACCGATGCATGACGCCGCAGAACAGACGACGGGTAGTTTTTCAAAAAGTCGGCGAGGGGTCGAACCCAAACACCGGGATTGTAGTCGCGTAGAAGATGACGGAGGTGCCACCGAAGCACTTCCTCCCGTCCATTATCAGTATAGCAATAGAGAAAGCAGTTGTCGCTTTATAAGTGATATCGAGGATTATGTTTAATAGATTAGCAATTTGTTAATAAAATGGCGAAAAGTTGTATGTTATCAAAACATTTCTACAGGGTCTTTTCAGGGCACCGGGCCATAAATTGGACGTACATTGTTTTGCCAAAACCAGTGTTGATCCGGCTCGAAGGACCACGCGCGAAATTGTCATCCTGGTTCCAGAAGTGGCCTCTACAGTTGCGCGGTTCCGTTTGTTCGTATAAAAAGTAAAAACTTTGTTGGTTGTCTAAATCCCGACTTGTCAATCTTAAATTGCATTTTCCGAAATTCCGGTCCGGTGCCCTACAAGACCCTGTATGTATGTTTCCCTTTCCATCGGTAGTGCATTAGTTTTGGATATTTTGTGGCTGTTAGCTGCGTTGCAAAATCATCCATCCGATCTTCTAGTTTGAGCTTGAGCCTGGGGTTTTAGCGCGGTATTTTGCGTGGCTTACGGGCTAACTTGTGATGGAGTTCCGTTGATTTCGTTGGTGTGCTCGCGCGCCTCTCGTTACGCTAGTTCTGTAGCGCTTTGTGTGTACACAGGTGTAGTCCTAAGTTGCTGCAGTACGCCTCCGCCGACCTTCGACGAAGTGCTCGAGCAAAGAGCCTCCGTACCGCTAGAGAACTTGGCGTCTTCTACCCCGGCTAGAGCGAGGGTGGGATCGCACACGTCGCACCATTCGCATCATCACGTCACCAACACCAGGTCGTACCGAGATGATGTTGTTAGGTGAGTTATTGACTGTAGCTGATGATTTTGGTAATGATTTGGTGCTGATGTTAGTATAACCGACATTAAATTGGAATCTCGTGCCGAAAACAAATCTTCCCTCAGTGTGGAATCGGGGAGTTCCGGCGCCGGTCACTCGAGTCATTCTCGCGGTTTAGCCTGGACCCCGCCGGCTTCCGTGGAGGGTTCCACCCCCACGTGGACAGAAGGTACGCCTTCTTTTACAGAATCGTCGAGTAGTGGAGATATGGGTGAGTTAACACTTAGAGATCTGCATGTTTTACTAACTTCCTTAGATTAGCTTATTGATTATTCCATCGGATTTTCGCACTTTCCTTTATCGTCATCTCTCCATAAAATTGTTGAAATATTTTCGCTTTTGTTAGAAACTTTTTTGCAATAATCAATAAACCTAATCGTTGTCTCGCGTCGTTGTAAAAATTTGGGGTGGGCATTGGATGTGATGAGAATGGTTGGTTAAAATAAAGGATGTGTAGGATGTCCGACGACGCCGTTACGTCAAGGTTCGAACACTTCGACAAAGGCCACGATAAGCCACCATAAGCAAACCGTGGAACACGCCATCAACTGTCTCACCTCTGAAATGGTGAGTTCCAAGCCTTAGTTTCGATGCCGAACAGCATCTCTCATCCAGTAACACCGTTTGAGTTTTGCGGGTTCGAGTGCTTGCAATAATATTCTCACCTCTACGTGTTAGTTAAATGCTTGAATCACGATGGCGGGCCGTTAGAGGTTCGTCGAATCTTTAACGGCTCGCCTCACTGATTTCACCATGTAAATCAGTTGTTATTACACGTTGCTCTGAAATGTATTGAAATTAATCTAGCGACCAGTCGAATTTCAGTATGTTTCCAGAGCTTGTAGACCACAAATTTTTTCACTCGTCCGTGTACACAGTTTTTTATGTTTGTTTTCGCTTCATGTTCTTTCTTTACTAGGCATGCTTTTTGTCTACTTTCACTTTCTTTAATCACGCCAACCAAAACTTTTCATTACGTTATTTATTTTTTATTTACAAATCGTGTTAGTTCTTCATTCATGCTCGCTATGATGCTCAAAGTTTCTTGCATGTCGATTTCGTCGTTACTAGTGATGAGTTTTATTTATCGTGCCGTTTCGCTTAGATTGTCTAAGTCTTCATCTGTCATCGCTGTTGGGGCGAAAAGGAAAACTAGCCAAGTTTAGCGTCGACATTTGCGACTTCCGGCGATTCGACGGGAAGCGCAAATGTCTGTAAAACTAATTGTAAAAAAAAGATGCCGGTTTTTCGATCGCCCTACGTCTTCTGTGTACACCGACGCTATTGACTGATTTTACGATTCATGCTTGCTTTGGAAATTCACCAGGAACATCTGAAGAACCGCGTGGACACTGATTATAATTGAGATAGTAAAATTGTCAGTGTAGGTGTAATAGCACACTGATCAGCCATCATTCCATCTCGATCATGCTTAGCGCCAGGATCAAAGTTTGATCAATAACGTGTGACAAATAATTCCAAATTGTAGTCCGTGGTATAGTGGTATAGGTCGGTACAATAACCATGAAAGTGTTGCAATAAGATATCGTTTCCCCAATTACATTGTGATAAATTGATTTTAGTTTAGTCGTCAGTGTGTCGTGTAGTTGAGAACGTTCGAACATATCACTATAACACTTGTATGTCTTAGCTTATAGCCCTTAATCGGGTGTGTTTAATTAACTTGGTTTTTATTGGTTTTTGAAACTAACTTCGTGTTGTCGTAACAAGTGCCAATGTCTTTTCACCGTTCTTTTTCCGTAATTATCTTTCTTGTTTGTAGCGAATTGAAAGGCGGTTTTTGTTCATGCGTTGGAGAAAATACTAATTGAAGCGTAATAAAAGCCAAGTTGTAAATTTCCCCGCTCTCGCAGTACTGTCCGATACGTAATTCGAGCGAGGCGAAGGAGAATCGACAAACAGTTAATTGCATCACCTTTACTTTCGTACGACAATTGATTACATTCCATTTTACGTCATTAGTAGAACTTGCCGCTTCAACTTTGCAATACTCGTCAAAAATTACGAAATAAAAATTTTCATACATATACAGTGTGTCCAGGATACCAATGTTAAGCGTTTATTTGAAGAGTGGCGACCTCCTAAAAACTTGTCATGATCTGCAAGAAAAAACGGACTAGTCATTTTGTCAAAAAATTAAAAATTATTGTACTTAAAGTGCCGTCGAACGGCTTCCTATTAAAGTGCTGTCAATGCGTGCGCAACACGCAAGACGCTTGACCAAAGAATATCTACGTATAAATACGAACAAGAAGCGACACTCCACGAAATTTACATTGTATTCTCTCTTCCAAATTCTATGACCTTCAAACCAATTTTGATCACGAGTGCGCATGACTACCAGCTACAGGCGTAGATAGTCATGCGCAGTTTCATCGCAATCTCAAGTGTCGCTTCTTCTTCGTATTTATAAGTAGATATTCTTTGGCTCAACCACGCGCTCAACGACCGAAAACGTGGACTACTGACATTTCTGGTAGTCATGCGCAGTTTGGCACAGTTTCATGGCAATCTCAAGTGTCGCTTCTTGTTCGTATTATACGTAGATATTCTTTGGCTTGACTACAAAGATCGAACACGCAACGACTAGCGAGGTCGATAGAGCCGTGGAAAACCGGTGACGCACCATAGACAGGCCTCGGGTTCAAATCCTCGTTCGAACGATACTTTTTTTTGGGGGGAAAAGAAGTTTTACGCAAGGTCAGTTCAGGGCCCTGTAATTTTTTTTTTAAAGCACCATTAAAAATTACTACTTGATAAGACTTTTCTAATCTTTTCCCTTGCCCTAACACACTAAAGTGCCGTCATATGGATTAACGGCACTTTAACAGGAAGTCGTTTGGCGGCACTTTAAGGCCAGCGATTAAAAATGTTGAAAAGTTTGGTCCTCAAGAAGGTAAATCGCGGCAAGTAGGCGGAATGTTATTGTTCTGTTGAAATAAGCCTTAGCGCAAGGTTTCTAGCGGGTGTTTTTTTTTTGGTAATCTGACAAAATTGCCACTCTACAAATAACCCACGGTTTTCAGTCTTTTCTTGGACACACTATATATTTCTGAAGACTTGCGTCAAGCGATAATGTACGGAAGCTATAATTCTCGTTGTTTTTTCCTTAAATTTTAACCGATTTGGCGGATTTTGAACTGTTTTGTATTTTTATATCAATTTTTTTTATGCATTTTGAGCCCAGATTATGTAATCCCGAAGCGATCTGATTTTGTAGAACTTTGTTATCTACGTACCTTTAAATCTATTTATTTATGTTAAAAGTTGTAAATTTTAACCTGCATAAAGTTGTCAGTAACTAGCGGTACATATTTTCGTGATCTTTCACCATTTTGAATTTTTTATCCGAAACGTATACTATAAAAAATAAACTTAAAGTAAAAATAGGTGGGAGGTACTTTTCTTATGTATGTATATTTTAGGTTTAGTTGGTTAACGCAACGTAACAGTATTATTTTTATTTTCGATATTTAAGTAATTTTCAATTATTGACTGACTAAAACGAACCGTGCATACTGTATTGATTGTTATTGATTGGATTGTAAAGTGTATATTGTTTGATTAGAACTATGATTGTAAGCAAATTGATTGTGTACTTACGAAGTGGCGAAGAAACCCGTTTTCGTTTCTTGGCCCGTTTGAGTTGCGAGTCGAACCACCCTGTTTACCCACCCTTGTATATTATGGCTCAGGTAATTGTGCATATTTTTGTAAATGTTTGTAGTTAACGCGTCAGCCATGTAGTCGATTGTATTTGGGTAATCATTGATCATAATTACTTGAACATGCGCTTGAGATTTGTTAGCAGAAACGAATTTTTATATTAAATTGTTATTAGGTATATTGTTAGCAAAAATTTTAATACTCATTGTTTTAACCGCTTAGTGGAATTTCGCTTTAGAAATATAAATATTTCAACATTTTTACATGTATTATTGTAGAGTAGTACCTGCATCATCATTTTAGTAGTTTTTACACGTTCTTGCTACTACAACCGAATTTTTACGTTTATTACCGAAATTTGCATGTTTCCAACGACCACTAAATTTTGAACATTTCGAGTGGCATGGCATGTTTGAATGAAGTTTTTGTATTTTTTAAACGCAAATATTTGATACGAGTAGTAAACAATGCGATACTAGTTTGATTTTAATGACCGAACTATCACCTTTTCTCATTTGATTAGCACAAAAAGCACGCCTATGATAAGGAAATTGGGTTAGTTGTATTTACTTGCACTGTTTTTATATAATTGATTGTTGAATGTTTTAGACTCATCTTTGAAGAACCGACGATAATAAGCCAAGTTACTGCCAAACATTAACCAAATTTACTCAGGAGATAATTCAAAGAAGCCAAAACATACTGGAGATATCCGGACGGGCAAATCTTCACAGAGGAAAAACAGTCGAAATTAATCACAACGCGATAAAAACGAGAAGAGTTCTTCAGAACCATCCACCTATGTATGTTATGTTCATAACGTAGTTTTAGGTAAACCTTATTCTTGTGAATGTACGAAACTTATTGCACTCAACAATAAGTCAAACGTTACTGGAAGTTTGATCCCGTTTATGAAACAAAATTTCTTTAACCAACCGTATAGTATAAAAAAACTATCTAGTTAGTTACATACATAATATGTTATAGTAAAATTGCAAATCATTCAATGGGGCTCCCAATGGCTATTTGTTTGCCAGAGGTGTTTGAGAAAATATTCTGATTCTATTGAGTCTAAAGGCGTCAATTTCAACAATTGGATTTGTTCAATGATTCCGTAAAAAAATTACTAATGTCGGAAGAGAACTAACAAATTGCAGTATTGTGGCAAAGTGGAGTTCCTATTATACTAACCATGACTTTCTTCACGTTATGAATTACCAAAGTTTTCTAGCGTAATAATAATTGCATTTTCAACTCTTTTTTAAGTTGGGAATGTAAAAGTCAGAATTGTAAAAAATTATAAACGTGAATTGTGCGTTTTGAGGGAAGTTTTCCCTCATCCTAAACAGTTTCATGCATGGCCTCAGTTTCTGGGTTATAAAAATAACTTTTTTTTCTTCTTAAAGTCGAAATAGACTTGAGGTAGTTTCAAGAAATGCACTATTTTATTTGTTTGATTTTCGAATTATTGTATTTCCTTTCTTTGTACTTATTTCAGATTTCAAAGTCTTGTGGCAATTGTTTCAAGTCATTTTGAACGATTCCAAAGCGTTAAGTGAGGTATAGAAGATGATTGTATTTACCAAGTGATGTAGATTTTTATAATGGTTGTTTATTGTTATTATTTCTAGTAGGTATTAAACAATTGCGAATTCTATTTAAAGTTATAATTTAGTACAAATATTTAAACATTCCTTATTGTGACCCTACCGTGTAACCAAGTCGTAAATAAATTGATCACTTTACGGTCATTTGCATCAATTTAATCCAAGGGAGAGCAGAGACCGCTACAGAATTGTTTGTTATTCTGTGGCCGTGCTGAAGTGAATTCGGGATAAATTAAACAAGGCCAATTGAAGAGAAGGAGGACGAGGGGGGCTAACGAAAAAGGTCTTATCGGAATTGATAAGAAAGATATTAAAATCTCAAAGATGATATAGAGGAAACTTTTGAAAATGGCGCGATTTTGTGGGCCGTAAAGATTTCTTCATTACCACCTGTTATCGTATGTCATCTCAGCTGTCAGATTTCCCATTGTTTAGTTAGCGCTGGAGGAAATGGAGACCGTAATTTATGTTATGACCCAGTAAATAATAGCTGCAACCTTATCTTTATTAAATAGGAGATAAGTTGTATGCAGCTATGGGTCTAGAAACCGACTCGCCAATACACACAGTATGGAAGAGCGACCGTAAGTGTTCTAACCTATTTTTTTTTCTCTCTGAAAACATGGTCGGTGTCGGAGTCTTCTCCGTAAATAAACTGGACATGGAAGCTAATTGCAACTTTCTTTATCCCCCCGCGATTAATTTTTTGAGACGTAGGTGATTTCCAACATCAATTTCAATTTACTTTTGTATTTGGTTTTAGTGTATCGCATGCAGCTCGAGGCCCCCGTCCCGATACCCATAATAAGCGACGAGGTGCCCCCAGATTTACCGAGCTTTCTAGGCAGAGACTACCATGGCCCCATATCCCACATACAGGCGTCGAATTTGCTCAATTCGCAGGCAAATGGGGCTTACCTGGTGCGCAGCAGCCGATCCGCTAACGGCAAATTTCACACGTTAAGTTTAAAGTAAGAACCCTCCTCAACCCAGCCACAATTTCCCGTTAATTAGTTTTACCCCCAACGCAACTTTTTTTCCGATAGATAAATATCTAAATTGTCTATTAAGTTTTATAACTAAGATTACATCTAACAATCAAAAAGTGATCAGCTTTTGTTATCTACTTAAAAATGATCAACTCATTGAAACTAATACTCTTTCGTTTAGGTTTAATGACCGAATTCAGCACTACAAGTTGTTCTACGACCCGAATTCCGGCCTGTACGTGCGTGAAAAACGGTACGACTGCGTCCGCTCCTTGGTTGCTGATGGTTTAGTCACGATGTACCTGGAGCTTAAGGCTCCGCTAATTTTGCAACGTTTAGCCACCGCCAATTACCAAGAAAGTCCCTACATGACCCTGAACAAGCGGAAATTGAGAGCGCTATCAAAAGAAAATGCCAAGTAACATTTTTGGGTATTTCGTGATTCGATTTAAAATTGTATTTTTAGAAATAAAAATTATCTGAAGGACCCGACATCGCAAAATATTCCGTTATCGCAACAGATTTTGGGGCCCATGATTCCCGAGAAATTAGAAAAACAGCACCTGTTCAAATTGACGACTTTCAAGGGTTTGAACTGGTGCGAGTTGTGCGGCAACTTCTTGTGGGGATTCACGTTCCAAGGAAAAAAATGCGACGATTGCGGGATGATTGCTCATGGTAAGGGAATGTGTTGCTGATGATGATGCACGTTAAGTGGTCACAAGAGGAATTCCAGTTGGCGTAGTTGGGCCGTGTTTATTGCTTGATTAATTTGACCCTCGGGTCACTTGTGTAATGGTCCATGAGGTTATTGGACTTGTTTAAAAAGAAATACGTAATGTAATGAAAGTGATTGCATTGCCGTAATTTTGTTATCTAACTTAATTAACAGGTAACCTTTTTATCAGCTGAGGATAATGCCGCGGTGTCAGTTTTATTATTTTTTATTTTTGAAATCTGAAGTAAGAAAGTTTATTAAAACGCAAGACTAAAGGAACGGGCAGAAGACAATCCAAATGGGAGTCACAAGCAGTTGAAATTTGTATGATCGCCACTTTTGGAAGGCTTATGACAAATCGTGCAGTAGCTAGAAAATTTTTGGCTAATTCAATACAGTAATGCATGATATTGGTTTTCCCCTTTATCATTTCCTAAAAATTCGATAGTATACCAAGCCAATTCGGGATAATGATTTTTGCACTTTATCAACTGTTCTGAGAACGTCGATATGCCGATTAATAGAACAGCGCTCAAGGAGTTTCCGCAATGGCAGCTTTATGGGTCGTTTACTGAGTGCTTTTGTGGCTACCCACCATTTATGTTTCTGGTAATCCGTTGCCTTTACTGAAGCGTATACCTACTTGAAAGTACCTCAATTAAGCCACAAATAACCGAAGCGTTTAGGCGTCATTGTCATGAAATTTGATTTGATTTTTATCATAAATCCCACAAAATTTTCAAGAACTTCTTAAAATTACAATTAATGACCCTTCAACTGAAAATTTTAAATTTTTAACATTAGAAAAATGTACTCGGCGATATTACGAACGTAATAATCAGGAAAAAAAATTCTGATCAAAACACTTTATAGCGTCCAGACGACGTATGAAATTAATTACTAGCCGGACAATGGCGCCATATTGTAGCGCATTAATTAAATTTTATTTCTGCAAAATTTCAAATTTGCAACTCCATCAGAAATACTCTTGGCTCCAGCGGTTCTCTTCGTAACGCCACTGACGATTGTCAATTGTTGCAGTACGCTGTTCCGAGAAGTTCCCCAACGACTGCGTGCCCGACTTGAAATTTCTACGAGGGGTGTTCGGAATTGAGCTGACTACCCTCCTCACCGCCCACAATTCGACATTACCGTTCGTCGTGACGAAGTGCGTGGCGGAAGTGGAAGCGCGCGGTCTCACCACCGAAGGCATCTACAGACTAAGCGGGTTCGCCGAAGAAATCGAAGCGATCAAAATGGCATTCGATAAGGACGGAGAAAAAGCCGATTTGACTCAGGAAAAGTATCCTAACGTTAACGTGATCACGGGAGCCCTAAAATCGTATTTACGTCTCCTGCCAATTCCGCTAATAACTTTTCTAGTACACCCGCTACTCATCGATGCCATGCGTAAGTTATGAATTTGATTGAGTCGATTGACCAACGTTTGTTTGCAGAACATAAAAGTCAGGATTTGAGGATATCTTCGGTGAAACACGCTCTTCTGTCACTGCCGAAAGCTCACTACGACACACTCAAATACATGATTGAACACTTGCATAGGTAATCAATTTGGTAATTATGGCGGCAATTGCTAATTAATTTTTTTAGGGTATCTAAGCACTCTGCAATCAACAAAATGAATCCTCATAATCTCGCAACTGTGTTTGCGCCAACTTTAATTGGACCAACCGAATCTACAAATGACGCTTTACCAGACATGACAAGTGATATTTTACTAATTGAAACGTTAATTACTAATTACGAGAGAATTTTTTAAGTCCTTGCCTTCTTTTAACCCATTTTTTACTGTTCTGTGTTGTTGTTTTTTTTTTTTTTTTAGTTTAAGTTTTTGCACTAAAACAAGGCAACGTTGTGATTGCACTCGCTGAGCTAATATAGGAAGTTGAGATCTGTTTAACTCGACCTAGTTTTCCGCCCTTTTAACCAAAAGTTTGTGATTTGAGTTCCCTTGTGATATGTTCCCAAAAGATATTATAGTATTATTTCGTACGAGAAAAGTATTTATGTAAACAAATTACAGATTCAACCATAACTATATATTTTTTAATTTTTTATCAGAATTTTGCAAGAGATTTGTAAATTTCATAATTTTATAATAAAAGCGTTGAATAATAGTTGTCAACCTTTATGATTATCTAACTACGAATCACCACATCTCCTGATACTATGTTAACTTGACTGTAATCCAGCGATGCCGACTCGGAATATTTACACACTGGAGGTTGTCCACCTGTACATTGGATGATCTTATTTAAGTTCACATTTCCTCGCGGAAAATACAGGTAATCGACTGAATTGACGTTTTTACAGGTTTCTTTGTAACTTTCAAGGGGTATTAAGACGGGCGACTCGCCGTCACGACTTCTACAAGTTATTTGATTGTTAATCACACTCACGCTTACTGAACTTGACGCTAAGCAAACGTAATTATTTATAATCGCTTTGTTGTTACTGTAACAATATTCTTCGTCCTTTGTAGGTTTGAACTTTTCTTCAGTCCCACGACATTCGCCGTTAGTTTCGGAGATACTTCCGGAACATTGGTAAGCGATTCCGTCTCTAACCAGAAGCTTTTTTTCTGCAATAATAGTTTTTTCCATAAATCACATGCTAAAATAGTTTCCAAAAATTACCGCTAGGGTGATACGTGGCTACGGTAGTGCCGCCCAATCCGTACTTAACTTGGTTGATGGCCTCCAGTGCCCGTACTGGTTCCAAACCCTTATCAACTTCCTTCTGGATTTCTTGGCTCAAATTGCTCAAATGAGCCGTGGACGCCTGTACTTGAGCGTTGATTTGCTCGCCTAAATTGTCCAAATGGGCCGTCGAAGCCCGAACTTGAGCGTGAATTCGCCCGTTTAAATCACCCAAATGCGCCATTTGAGCGCTAATTTGCTTATCCAAATCGCGCAAAGGCGCCAAGGATCGCTGGACGTCTTCGGCGATTCGAGTTCCCAAATTAACGTCCACCCATTGAGCTACAACAGTATGGTTAAATTAAATACGGTAATTTCCTCTAATTAACACCAAGTTTGAGTACACACCATTCCCAAACGCTACCACCTGGAAATTTTCAATAATTTTTGTTTGTTTTGAAGTTTTATAAATAGTAACGTACCAGGGTCGTGATTGCAAAAAAACTTAAGGATGTGGTACCGGTTGACATTGCAGCTTGGTGTTAACGCTGCGACTGGGGAAACACTATTAACCTTCTTGTTATGTTGATGATATAATAAATATGTTAACGTGACTCACGATTATGAGAATTGCAGGTCCGATTCTAGCAAAATTGTAAAATGGGCCATTTATGCGGGACTAGAAGGCCAAAGATTTTATTTGCATAACGTTTATCAGTAATGGTATTGTTATTTCATTATGACTGAACACGCATATAATTTTTAGAATAGAACTGCAGCTAGACGAAAATAATTAAATTTACGTTGAATTTCCTTCAGACACACATTTGACAGAGGACAACTGTCAGTGATATCAAGAGTCCATTTTGAAACGTCAAATAGTGAAGCCAAAACAAGTGTCACGTTATGTAAATTATTGAATTCTTAAAAAATATACAAATTACAGATTTAACGATAGCCAAGATAATGTTTTTTGGAATAGGGATTTTCCTTATATCTGCTGCTGTTGTTGTAAAATTAACTGCAAAGGTTATTGGTGTTATCTTTTTTTGCTATACAAAAATAATTTGTTTATTGCAATTTCAGATAATAAAATAAGCCAAACAGATAAATTGAAGGCTGTCTTTTCATTGGTTACATAAAAATTATAAAGAAAAATTACCAATATTTTTTGCTAATAAATCAGAGCTGACGAGCAAGCAAAATACCTTGGACACCACTGATAGTTGTCAACTGTCAAATGTATGTTCAAATAAAACAATTGGAAGTAAGTTTTGTTCAATATGGCGAGACGGTACGCTGAGCGTGGGTGTCTTAATGTCGAATGGATCTGATAGGAAGATAAACTGCAGGTCAATTTTTATTGAGGTAACTCTAAGATTAGCCTCATTAGGCCCCATTTGACTTGGATAAGAAAATAACATCAATAAACACTTTATTGTAAAATACGAGTTAGTCTCAATGGTGAATAAAAATTAGCTTGTTGGTGTGTTCAAAGTTTATTTGCTGCTCATGACCACGCTTTGGAAGTTGGGGCCTGAGGAAATCATGGAAAGATGACCCGTGTGCATGCTACCTCCACCCCCCGCTTTTCTGAAGTGAAACACGCAACTGTACGGGTCTTGATTTTCGCATCGCACGTCCGGATTGGGAAGACGAATGGCGAAAGGTTGGTTCAAGTCGGGGAAATACTTGTATACCGTATCGCCAGGTGATCCCCCGCACATTTGCTGGTATTGTTCCAGAGATACCAACAGAGTAGAGCTATCATCCTCGCTGCTACACTGGAAAGAATTTCCGGCACCATTAAAAGTTAGCCCTGTATGTCCAATTAGTCCTAAACATAAATGGTTGTTCATTTCCATGTAATTGTTGGAGTAGCAAAAATCTTGGTTGTTAAGTATTTTAAATTTGACCAACTGCCCCATGCAGGGTTGGGGTGAATGTAAATTTGTTCTTCCAAGACATTGGTAGATTCTGCCATTTTTAATAGTGAGGATCTTGCCTGTAAAAATTTGTTAAATTTCCATTAAACAATTGTTTCTATATTTACCTGACGGGTAGATTGCTAGGGTGGTACCTCCAACACCATTTACCATTTGGCTGAAAATCTGCATTTGACGCATTGGACGGAAACTTTCGTGAAGATTATTCCTTATCATTGATCCTATTTGGTCTATTGGAGCAAACATCGAGCTGCCGAAGCCGTTGTCGAAGAGGCTGACGAAGGGTTTGTGCGGGAAGAGAGGAAATGCCGGAAACGCTGGACCGAACGGAAAACCACCTAAAAAATAGTTTTTTTTTAAAACCAAGAAAGTGACGAAAGTTTCCTTATATCAAGTAGCTTCACCAGCAGTTTCAAAATTTCTATCAAACCAGCCAAACGTGGATCCAATCTTTAATAGCTGCCATCACCACAAGTAATAAATTTTAAATAACTAATTTTTAGATAAGAGCAACTTCTGTCGGCGAGGTGGCAACCCACGTAAATCACTTACCAACCTGCAATAGATGGTAATTATTGTTATGGGTGTTTGACTTAGCGAGAGCGACGTACCATTAATGCACAAACCAGGGAAGCAACCACCAAAAATTTTGCAGACATTTTGGCGAGCTGCAGCACTGAACTGAACCAAAAATCGTGCAAGATCGCAATCGTCAGTTTAATTGCTTTTCGATTAATCTGCATCAATTTTCAATTACAGATTGATTTAAGTGAATTTCGCGATTCGGCCCACGTCGGCCCACGATATTACTACTGACGGTGTCAAACCAAAGATGGTCAATTGCATGGTATGTTCTATGTTGAACAATGGCAGGGGGAGACTGAAAGAGGAAGGAGAGGCAACATATGTAGCTGGGATCTTCTTCTTTCTGTATCTTCTATTGCCGGCCATACAAAATGTAAAGAAGTTATAAGCCATTATTAGAATCACTCGTCATAGATGAATTGAAGGGCTCGTGGTGCAGGTATGGCATGTGGCGTGGCGAGGATCAATTATTGGACTTCCGTTAGCCTTTATTGCTATTGTAGCAAACTTTTGCAAAAATTGGCTATATTTTATCCATTCTAAAAGTTTTAGATTCAGCTGATTGGTCTGCACCCCTAATGATCATCTGAAATATGACATTTTATGATCTTTTATCTATGAAGATAGCGAGTGTGAGCAAGCTACTTTTTAGTGAATTGTTCAAATAATTACGTCGACTTGGTTATCAGTTGCGATAAGAATAGTTAATAATTATGCGTAAGTGGTAAAGAAGGACGGGTTAAGAGTCCTCCACAAGATAAACACAGATATGGACAGATGGAGCTACTTAAGCCACCTTAACTTATGTTTGATAATAATTGATTTAATGCGGACATTTTAGCCACGTACATCGTTGTTTATAGTTCACAGAACGATGGTAGGTGCATCAGGAAAAGTAATTCTAGGTCAAATTGTCCATTGTGCAGCTCCATTTCAACTGCAAGTGTTACCAAATGGCTTCATTATCGTTGGCAATGATGGAAAGGTAAGCAATTACTTTTAATGTCCCCACCCGATTTTACAGTTAATCGAAATTGGTTTGCAATTTGGAGGAGAGTTCTTCCGTCTCAATCCAACTCAAACTAAAAGAATGGGTTTCTATTAATTCTGCAGTAGGCAACCAACTTTACTTGCGCGTCGCCACCTTGCATAACTTCCGGCTAAAGAGGCTCTCATTTTTAAGATTTTGGGAATTGGAGAGCGCAGCTCCCTCGAAGCTACAAAGAAAAACCTCAATTTCTCAACTGAAGAAGAAATAACGTTGAAAGAAACGCAGTTGTTGCTTCCGGGACTGATCGACACCCACATCCATGCCCCTCAGTACCCCAACGCGGGTTTGGGTTACGATAAACCCTTACTCAAATGGTTAGACTCCTACACTTACAAGTTGGAAAAACAGTATGTTGATCAAGAGTTATGTAGGGAAGTTTTTGATGCGGTCGTGGTAAACTTTCGATAATCTTCAAAAATATTTGTGTTTAATCTCCGGAATTTTAGAGAAAAACTTTAGATTTTGGCACCACAACTGCCTGTTATTTCGGATCTCTTTACCGCGATAGCACTGTGGTTCTTGCGAATGCAGTCGCTAAACACGGCCAAAGAGCTTTGATTGGCAAGATTAACATGATCCGGCTTTGTCCCGACGACTACATTGAAACGCGTGAAGAGTCAATAAGCGAAACTTTAAAATTCGTCGAACAAATCAAATCGATGCAAGATCCTTTGATAAAACCCGTCATCACCCCAAGATTCGCTTTAAGCGTCGACATGGAGTTGATGAGGCAACTTGGAAAAATCGCCAAAGACCAAGATCTCCACATCCAGACTCACATTTCCGAAAATAAGGACGAGTTGAAGATGGTTGATGATTTTTACCACGACACCTACGCGAACGTTTACGACAGTGGCAACCTCCTCACGCCCAAGGTTTAGTTGTTAGTTCTATTGAGTGAAATTGTTGCAATTTAAATTTGCCTCAGACGGTTCTGGCTCATGGGGTGTTTTTGAGCGATGAAGAATTGCGATTGTTGCAAAAGACCGGTGCCTCAATTTCCCATTGTCCAGAATCCAACACCAATTTGGCGTCAGGTCTTTGTGATGTGGTCCGATTAAACCGTTTTGGGCTTAAAATTGGATTAGGAACTGGTAATTTGTTTTGTTTTGCTCTACGAAAGTATTTGATTGAATTTTTAGACGTGGCTGGCGGCGCTTCTCCTTCAATTATTAACGCCATGAAAGCCGCGATTGGAGTTTCAACCCACATTTCCTTCCACAAAGACAATTACACTCCACTAAATTATTCCGACGTGTTCTACTTAGCAACATTAGGGGGAGCAAAAGGTAACTGAATAAATAATTAAATTAAACCAAAAGTATCGCAAGTTTCTTCTCAATCTTGTCGCAGTCGCAAATTTACGGTGGTAATTAACGAAAAAATTGTAGCTTTAGCGATGGAAGACGACATTGGAAATTTTGAAGTTGGAAAAAGTTTTGATGCCATTGTCGTGGACTTGGACGTGAATCCCGGGTCAGCAGACTACTTGCTGAAGGACCAAACACCAGAAGAGTTGCTTCAGAAATTCGTGTTTTTGGGAGACGATAGGAATGTTGTTAAAGTTTTTGTTAATGGAAAACGTGTTAAATAAGGCAGTGTCTTGCTAAGAAATAATTTTCGAAAAAAGTTCTGTGAGCATTTCTGCACATGAGGTTATATGAACTACAACTATAACTCTGTTCTTTAAAAGCGGAATCTGGAAATATTACGGTGATGGGAAGGTACGCCCAGAGATGGCTCTAAGTTTATTTTGTTTTGGTAATTCTCTATATATAATATAATAAATAATGTAGTATTGTGACAACAAGGTAAATTGGATTAAATTGGTCCTGCTAGATGTTATTTAGAATTGTTTCATTACTAGAGACTCATACTTCAACTAAAGCAAGGCCTTACGTAAAGCTCTCCTGTTTCAGCAATATATTTCAGCTGATCCTTGTTGCAATTTGTTTTGTAATTATGAATTTGAATAACTTTATAAGACTCAACTTTTTAACTAATAACCCATAAGTCCTAATTTTTGCCCCGTTTAAGATCTGATTATTCGCATTATATTTTTGTATTACTTAATTAAAAGTAAGAACGAACGAGTCATTGTTTGAATTGAAACATTCACATGTACCTAGAAATAAAAATATAAATTAAAAAAATAATATTAAACGCGACTTAGGTATGCAACCAAGAATACAGGCATCTGCTTAATAACTGAACTCTTGACTAAAAATAAGAAAAAATCTGAAGATAAGGGACGTCCTACTAAAATGGTATTAATGGATGATAATAAAGCAAGTTCTAAAGAAATTTTTTTCTATTTTAGGTTTTTCTGCTCCCAGGAACATGGATTCTTTCTCCCTGTGTTCTTCAAACTGGAATACACCTAGAAGCAAAGTGTATTGATTAAAGTTGCACAAACTAATTTGCAACCACCATCTACGCATTGCATATAAAAACAAATTCGTAAAAAGCAGGGTCTTTCTAGGTTTTCCGTCTAAAGTTTTATGAAAATATTTGGTGACACTTTTGAGGCAAATCGGAGATTAATTTGCAATATTTCAAGTTTGAAAAGATTCTGAGAGCATCAGTGACGGGTCCTAGTCCCAGTCTACGGTTGGAGCTATTGGAACTTTTGTTTGGTACTCTGCAGGATCTTCTCTTGCTATTTCTGCTTATAGGGAGTTCATCTGCATGTAGTTTGGTGGCCGTTAAAGGTAGGATCGGTTAAAAGCTTCTCCTGGTCGTCGTGTAGAGTAAACTTTATGATAATGACTTACTCTGCACCGCACCAGCCACCTACGTGATGGTCGTAACAAAAACTTAGTAACACATTGTTCCAGCCTCGCGAATCGCCCACAATAATCTGTCGGACACGTGATACCGGACAAAACGGGCCGCTACCGCAGGAGCATTTTCGGAACCACCATAAATCCTTTTGTTTACTATTTCCAAAAACCGGGGGTCAAAGGGTCACGACTGGCCGCCTAGCAGCAATTTTCCCATATTGGATTTCCCGGGCGCCGTTAACTGCACCCGGTGCTGATGGGATGGCCGAGAAAAGTGTTGTCATATCTTTCCGAATCTTCTGCCGAAACGTGCGATTTCGGGCGATATTGGGCCGTTTCGGTGCGTTATTGCAACGCCACGTGCAACTTATTACGCGTATTTTCGCCAATAACGTTGGAAATTCTTCGACTAAGAGGATGCGATCGAGGAGGGATCGACGGGGCGATGTTCGGTACAGGATCTCCGGCTTAATGATATAATTTAATGTGCATGTCGTCGGTAATACACTGCTTGGGTGGTCCAAACAAATTGGTAGAGTGGAACGTATAAATTGCGAAGATATCGGCCACCATTATCGGGGTCGATCTTATTCTGGACGGCTGCGAATGCGACTGCCATCGAGACATGCAATCGCAAAAAAGTGTTGCTTAAGTAATTATAATTCGGTAGTCATTGCTGAGTGCGAAGTTATTAATTATATATGCGGCGTCAGCGATGCAGGACCGGGCTCGACAATTATGATACGTGCCGTTTTAAGGATGGCCAATTATTTCTGCAATCAGCAGAGGCGCTTCTGTTTCGACCACCGCGAGAAGAGGTTAGTAGGTTAGGTAGGATGTTTTTCCAATTTACCAAGTTTTAAGCAACTGCTTGTTACAGGAACATCGGCTGGATAAATATTGTAATTATGCAAGTTCAACTGCATTAATAATGAACCGAACCGAAGAACCTGCATGGTGTTATTATTGACAACTCCCATCCTGACAAGACGCAAGTTGACTTGAGGCTCTAAAGCGGCTTTACCACCAATCCACGATAACGATGACGAAAATTAGCGCGTCAACGCCACTGATTAAAAAAAAGTTTGACACCACCATCTACATATACACAATATACAGGGTGTAAGCGAAATAAGTGCATTAATTTTAACTGGTAATAGAACTCTTCAAGACAAAAAGCTTTTTCTAATATATATTTTTCAAACGTTTTAGTTTTTGTGTTAAAATTATTTTAAAATCTGGAAGCCACTAGAAGCAACGTTACCTAATCAACAAGATTATCTTATGAATTAATTTTATTATTATTGTTCTTTGTTGAAGCATTTCATAAAAAGCTCGTCAATTTACGAGGGGTAAACCGCTGGTCTCAAACTGTACACCATAATTCCTTTTCATAAAAATAATCCCCACAATTCATCAATAATTCCCTTATTTTGTAATAAATCCCCAGAACTCTTGGAAACCCTCGGAATTCCTCCACATCTTCCATAACTCATAACTCCTCCAGAATTCTTGATAATTCCTCATTAATTCCCATAATTCATGTAGAATTCCAGGGAATTATTAGGAATTTGTCACGTTTTGTCAGTAATAAAAATTAAATGCGTTCTACGGTTATCTAAAGTAATTTATTTATACCCAAAAGCAAATTAAGAACAATATTCGGAGAACAAAAATTAAAAAACAATAATTTGAGTACTGAAGCAAAAATTAAATACAATTTATCTCAATTTTTATTCATTTTCATGTGTTAATACGTTTTGGAAATTTTCTCGAACGTATCATCATCCAACTCAAATGTTTCGACGTCCGTTGCAAATTTAATTGGGCCATAGAATATATACTGACGTTCAACAATTGCAATGTCCCGTTTAATTTTTGGTCACGCAAACCTTCTATTCTGCTTCCTATCCTTCTGTAAGAACTTAATTTTGAAAATTTTACCTGACGCCTCCCCGTCAATAATTTCCACAATTTTGCCAAGATACCACCGTTCTTAGTAGTAAACTGCATAAAATCTCTTGCAGTCAATAACTACTCTTTTGTTCTTAATTTCGGTACTTTGCGTTTCAACTTTCTTTTTTAAAGGAGCCCCACTCAGTACATGATTTACCCCATCCTCAACATTGTCCGACGAGTAACTAGGTACTTCGTTATCTACATAACCAGAAAATGTCTCAGTGTCCGTACTATCGGCCTATGTAACATGGGTATCAATCAGCTTCTGATGATTCAGATTCATCTGACGTTTCATTTTTTAATGATTTTTTATATTTACCGCTCCGACTTGATTTGTAATTTTTGGTGCATTGTACTTATATGACTTCGAGCATGACTTACACTGTAACATCTGCGATGCTTTGGTGTTATTAATAAATCTTCGTAGTCGATCTGTGGTGAGCTGACCCTACCTTTTGTTTCTCTCAAGAGCCAGCATAACGAAGATTTTTTAATAACAACCGACTTTCCACATCTGCGCATGCCTCTGCGCATGAGCAGGGGCCAGTAGTTTCGCATCAAGAAAAAATAAATCCCATGTAATTCCCGCAACATCTCTAATAAATCCCCGTAATTTTAAATAAATCCCCATAATTCCGGATAATTCCCATTAACTCCCAATAAATTCTACTAAGTGAAAATAAATCCCCGAAATTCCTGTAATTTCTGGATGGTGTACCTACACCATAATTTCTCAGCGGTTTACCCCTCTTAATTTATAGGAAAAAAAAATATTTAAAAAAATTCTATTTCGAAAAAATGGTACATAGATAAAAAATTGTCGTGATGAGTTCTACCACCCCGTATCTATAATTTGACTCGTATATTCACAGTTGTAGATAATATTTACCACCAGTGTTCAGGTTCAGAGCAAACATTTTTGGAGAAGGTTTCAATATGCGGACCAAAACGTCAACAAAGCTAGCAGAAGAAATTCTTGGCGACCAAAAATTTTACATAATGGAGGTGGTCGTAGGTATTTGTCGAAGTATTGTTAACAAATTGTTGCCAAAGTAAAGAAGATTACATAATTAATCCCATATTAACCTGTAATCCTCTTTCAGACAATTATTCACTTAAGTAGAAAGGATGTGATCAACAAGTTTCTTGCCCACTTTTTGACGTGCGATTTTTATCGAGAAAAAGTGTTTTAAAATTTGCATCAGTTGCTAACGAGTCAATAACGCCCCTCTAATTTTTTTATTAAGTTTTTTGTTTTATTTACTTAAGGTAGAGTTTGCTAAAGGAAAAGGTATTTGCATATTCAAAAGTTATCATCACGCAAAACTCTTCATTTTTTTTCTTCCTTTTCTGCTCATTACTGTTTTTATATTTGTTTGTTTTTTTGTTGTCGTGCATTGATAATAATATGTCGACACCACGTAGGCAATGACATTCATATTGCTAAGTGAAGCCTTGAAAAGCAGCCTGTCACACCGCTTTAAAGCAGTACCATCAATTGAATTACCATAAGCGAAAAAAGTCAGTTGGTAGTATCATAACCAAGTACTTACGTCGCCTTAATTGGTGCGGGTAGGCACCTTATTATTTACTTATTGCTCGATTTTTATTTAAACATTACCTTATAATAAGGACTTGAAGTGTTTACCATAAGTTAGGTAGCAACTTTTCCGTTGATGAAATGATCGTCCGTCGGCCTTTCAGGTTTCTTGACCCATATCGAAGCATATTATTAATTTTTGTCTCGCTTCTGGTTTTTTTCTCTCTACAGATTTCTGTTTCGTGTCGTGTTTCTACGTATCTAGTTGCATCAGATATTTAATATAATTACCTAATTAAGTTACACATCCTCTCTCTGCCTCATTATATTTACAGGATTGCTTACAGTTTTTATCTCGAAATCGACATGCCTAGTAATCAAAAATATTGATCTGTGACAATGACTTATGCTAATTATCGTTTCGGGATTATTAACCAACAACTAACTGACAAAACTTCCCATCAGCTCGCCGCACTTTGTAGGAGTCCCACAAACAGCAATTAAGGGAAATTTGACCAAAATTATTTTGAATTAAACTTTTTGCAAAAAGAATTGTATGAGCTTTCAGAATATGCAATCAACATTTCTGTAGCTCCGGTAGTTTTTGAGATATCCATGTCTTCCTAATGTGCAACGGGAGCGCCTAATTCCTTGAACTAGATACTTAACCAATAAAAAAAAATGAAGATAACTCGAGAACCAAGAGAGACAAAGAAAGCTGTTTTTAAATTTGATTCTTATGATTGAGAGAAGAGCATGAACCTTCCGCTCGGCCAGAGAAGGCAAATTTTAGCAACTTTATGTAGAAGCCGAGGGTTTGTCTGGGTTCTTTTGCAACTGACTGTACAGTTCAAGTCCTGAAATGGCAGGAATTTTTCTATGATCTTGAGTTCAGATTTAATCTTGTGTAACTACGGTTGGTATTCATAGATAGGACTTGAAGTCTACTTTTGTCTTGAGACCAATTTGGACCTTAGGCGATGAGACTTTTGTCTCACTTTTATGGCTATAGATTACGTTCTAACCTCCAAGTTGGTCTCAAGACTTGGAGACCTGTCTATGAATTACGGGCATAAGTAATTCTTGTCTGCCAGAAATTTTTCTATGATCTTGAGTTCAGATCCCGTGTGACTAATTCTGATCAAAGAAACTTAGAGGGCCGAGGGGATGAATCAATCAATTGATCTATTATCTACAGATCTATTTACTATTTACTCTTTTAAGTGCTTGTCCAGATGGCGGTTGCGCCACCTAGACCTGCTGGATGCGGGGAAAGCTGCAGGGCGAGCTTTCCAAACAAATAAATAGCCGTACACCGCAAGTCAAAACACGGGCATTGTGCCGTCGAAAATGCGCCTAACTCCTCCTTGTGATCCGCCGACAAACGGGCCGGCTCCGTCGCCAAAAAGTCAAAATATATCGTTTCTTGCGGGTGGCATCTCCGGCCCGTCAATAGATCACAAAAGGGCCTCCAAGTCCATTCAATTAAAACTTCAAAACTAGGTAGAAAAATCGAAGCGGCACCGGTGTCCCGTCCAAAGTATAAGAAGATTAGTTCGCTTTGACAGTTTGTGGTAAACAAGGTTAAGTAATTGTAAGGTGTGCAATGTAAACATATATCATTGCTTTGTGCGTCAGGTAGAACGACAAAGGGAAAGCGGACGACATAAAATTGCGGCTTGCCGGCAAAGAAGCCTGGGGTACGCCTTTGTGGGATTACTGAAGTCACTATTTGAATTATCAACAATGTTGGCCGTCTATGCAATTTTTCACAAAAACGTCTCTAATCGGGCCGTTGATCGAAGACGGTCCTACTTAATCCTGACGCGACATTCAACTAAATTAACGCCAGAAAGGTTAACTGCGCCATCAAAATTTGCCAATATTAGATAAACCTGGTTCAATTAAAATACCTACCCAATTTTTGATGATGGGCAATAATGGAGCGGAACCTCCAGTTCGAAGGTGTTTACACCGAATCTACCACTGATACCATTAGCATTACAAATATCTGTCACGTAAGCGTAATTTATCGTATAATAATGTTAATATGCAGGCGTCACGTTATTGCTGCTCGTCCGCACTGTTATTTAAATTGCCGGTCTTCGTTATCGTGATCTATTTGATAGGACCAATTCTACACACTGGCACAGTATGATTTAATATCGAGGCGTCGTCTGAAAAAAGCTTGTTATTAAATACTCGCTTCGTATTAAAAACGTATTAAGCGATACTCGTGACGATAAGGTGTGGAGATTAGGACAGAATCGCCCCGAACTCTTTCGTTGTTCGGCGCACTTCAAACACCGGAATTGATGCTGGAGATCGATGGACGATCACTTTGCCTATACCCATACGGGTTAGGAACGTATAATTAAAATAATCGCACAAAATTTTGAACCATGGCCGGTCTTGACGAACGCACAGGTGACGCTCAAACACCTAACTATTTAAAATTCTGCGCATAAGTTAGTTAATAAATAAAGAAGACAACTTCGTTTCTTCGCGGGAATGTTAATTGAGAAATTAGAATAAGTATAGAGGTAGGTATGTTTTTCCAAGTCTCTTCTTCTAGATGTTTTTTTAAATTTTGTTTTGTGAATGATCGGCAATGAGGTTGTTCAGCAGAACGTTTTTCAAATTCAGTCGGTTTTAGCTAAAAAAAATATTTATTTTTCCCTATTTGGTTTCATACAGAGATACAAGTATTTTATAACAGACCATACATGTCTCAAATAAATGTTATTTTTCTTCTTTGACAAGAAGAAAAATTAGGCAACTTATAATCTTACAAATTATTGTTGTCGATTATAGTTATTTGAACTTAAAAAAAGGGTACAAATATAATGTATAGATACCAAATTAAACCATACATCCCTTGCACTGTCCACCAGAAAATTTAATGAGCATCAAAAAATCTAAATAAAACCCAAATTATTATACATCAGAAAATGAGAACATCACCACTAAAATAACTATGCTGCGTATTGTTTTACCATTGCTTACATTTTAAATTCTATATATGTCTATTAATTTTACTAAATGTTCACCAAATTTAGAACGCTCAAGTTACGCGTCCGTGCTGTACCTACATAATAAATATTCGCGCTATCCAATTATATTTAGTGTTTCTTAAAAAAAATATTTGTGCGTCAAATAATTATTCTATTAGTCCAAAAATGAAATATGCTCGCGCATCTCTCCTTGCCGCTTGCGCTTCCAGACAAGAGGCACGCAAAAAAAGTTTTGTACAAGATCAGTTCAGGGCCCTGTAATTTTTTTTTAAAGCACGATTAGAAATTACCACTAAAAGAAGTTTTACGTTTTACATAATGCAAGCCAATTACAGCAAAGCATTTATATATTACGGAAATCAATATATTTTTTTGTGCAAACCACTTCTATTTTTACTCTTATTTTCCTTGCTCTAGCACATCTACATCTATAATTTTGCATAAAGTTATTTACCATTTGCACAACATTTTATTGTTTGTGTATTTTTGATCAACAGATAGTTTTTTTAACTGTTGAATAATGTAAGACACTGTGGAAAATTAAATATCTGGGTATTATGTTGGAATTAAATGCGGAATAAAATTTGGTGAACATTTAGTATGAATGGTCAACAAAAGTTATTTTGGCGAACAAAATACATAAGAGGCCAGCATTATGTCAATATTTGGTTGTCGCTTTAAGATTATGTATTTTCTTAATTTTGGTGAGCATTTAGTATTTTTGGGAAATAAAAGTATTTTTTTGTATAAAAATATTGAAAAAAATAGTCCTTCAATTTAAAGATTGAGCCTCTTAAACTAATGATTAAAAGTAATAGTAACTTTCTCTAAAGCAAATAGGTATGCAATTTTATCCAATGATGACGCTCTAAGTGTTATCTTATTTTGGCGTTGGACACCATTTGTTTTATAATTAACCGAGCCCATCAGCGTTATAGCGGCATGCCAATTTTTAAAATAATTATATTATCCTTACATGATTTATTAATTAATTTAGAAGTCGCTCCGAGGCAAATTACTTCATCACTGCTAAAGATAACTAACTGCTTTGTTAATTTGGAAACGCGGACAACACCTACAGACATTTCGCTGAATCGGTTTAATTGTTAACTATCCCACGTCATAATGGAGTGTGAACAAGAGACGTGCAGATTTAATAGAAAAAACCTCAACCATAGAAAAAACTCATAGCAGATAATGTCACGGTTTTGCCAACAAATTTATGTATAATATTCACCATGTTCCTTTGGAGTCGTGGGCAACATTAATTTGTTACCGAATTTTTATCGGCTCCAATGATTTTTTGAAGACTCTTTCTACTGTTGGTGTTGTCAGGTCAATGCTGATGCAAGCTTAGGATTTTAGTAAAAATTATTTTACCCATAAGAAACGCGATAATAATTAATTTAATGGTGCGCGTCGAAATTGTCCGACATGATGTTTTGTGTGGTTGAGGCCCCTAAATAATCAAGATTTATAATTCTCGTCAATTATTCGGCGTAATGGCCAGCGACGCCATTAACGGCCTCTGTTATTATCGCGGGCCGTTCTCGGAGATTGCTCTAAATTCTAAGTCGCCCTGCGGTTTTCGGGGGCCCCCTACATCCGGTCCTGTTCGCTTAATTACGCGACTGCGTGTGTAACGATAATAATTCGCGACTTCTGTTGGCTGCTCTAGACAATTAAGGCCGGCGAACAAGGAAACCTCAAATTGCGTTACCTAGAGCACTCCGCAATATGGCGTCCGTTAGCGGCTTGATTGGTCCATGGAAAATATAACAGCTGCACACCGGACCATTAATGGGGATCATCAAAACACGCTGAGACCAATATTCGGTTTAATGCGTTCCCGTACCTGGACCGCAGCCCCTGCTGCCGCTCCGGGCGATTTATACGCGTTTCAAAAGAAAACAATTAGCGGCGACGAGCCGACCCCCCGTTTCAGCGCCGCGCTTCAGGATGCCATTGCCGAAATTTATGTAAAAATTACGATGATTTGTTTTTGGGTCGTTGGGATGAAAGGGAGCTCCGGGCGGCGACGATCCGATGTAATACAGCCATAAATGTATTTTTGTCCACGTTCCCATGAAAGATTATGTTTTCCGTTTTGTCGCCCGGGGGCGGAATGGGGACCCTCTGCGAAAGGACACGTGTACGCGACACCTTTGTCCATTACACAATGTCGCGTATTTATTCCACCCTCCGTCGATGATGCAACATATCCGCGGATACGCCTCTTTAATGTTGCCGCATCATCCCCTAACCTAATCACAATGGAGGCTACACGGAATCATGCGACAATTTTAGACAAGACCGCTCCATTACAACCCTCCTCCGCCCCAGTCTATATAAACAGCATATTCAATTATGAAAATTATTTTGCTTTTTCTCAAGCTAATCTACAGGGTGAGCCAGAGAGATGCAACACCCCTGCAGCAAAATCAAGATGACTGGATAAACGTTTACGTACTTCTTCTTGGGACGGTTTTAGGACTATTTACAAAAACAAATCCTAGTGCTAACTCTTAGGGGGTGGCAGCTCACTTAGGAAGCATCTTCAACCGTTAGTTTACATAAACTAATTTTTGGTCATAGAACCGGCAGTAAAATATTCCAGGTTAATTTCTGGACCAGCAGGTGATGTTTGTTGTCAAGTAGAGGAATAAGTAAAACTCAAATTAGCAGGTCATTTTCGCTTTCTGCAAATTACACATTTGCCGTGCGCCGGTTGACCGTTACCCGCGACAAAAAGCGGTTATGGGTTCTGCATAAATTAGAGTTGAAAAAATTTGTAGCGCCGAAGAAGTGTCCGGAAAATGGAAGCGAAACCGTCGCCGGTTTGTTCTCACGATTGATCGGTTTCAGATGAAATCGGCGTATCAATTATTGCGGTATGACGTTCTGTGAACGAAAGTCTCAAGTAACTCGTTAATGCCGACATCATTTGTAACGCCACCACGTCAAACAATTAGTCTCGGTGTTGTTTCAGGCAACATGGCGTCACTTCATTATTATTCGTCTATAAGTTTCTTTTAATGGCCCTTAATGCTTTTTAAAACGTCAATTTGGAATTCGATGCGATCTCACAATAAAACGCGAGAAGCCATATTGTTTCTGAGAAGTTCGCCGCTGCTTGATTTCTTTTCTTCGTTATCGTTGTTGTTGAGAAGATCGGACGATGATGGCGTGAAGTTAATTTAATTTACTTATTACGGCGAGTTTGGGAGGCACTTCTGGAACCGCGATTGTAGTGGCGTCATCTGTTGGCAGGACAAAACGCTTCGCCGTTATTGCAATGCCCTAATTGTAAATGAAGCGGATATAAATCAGTGGCGTTTTTCGTTTGGCCAATGAAATTCGAATAAATCGCCATGATCGTCACGAGTCCAACAACGAATTTTAATTTTAACGGGGGGTTATTATTTATGTGGCAACTGAGTCGTAAATCAAGATAATTTACTCGCCGGATTCATTAGCCGAGCCTTACAAATATTTTTATAATAAAGACATAAAGTTAAACAAAATGATTTGTTGCTGGTGCGAACGCGGACGTAAAGCTGCACTCGGGAAGCAATTTTTCATATTTTCAACCACAAAACTCGATTTCATTTTATTAAGTTTTTCTACCCAAAAATTCCACTGATGTTTATTCTTTTCTCAGTGTTTCATAGAAAGTTTTGAATTCGGGGAAGCTACTCCCACTTCATTGTCATCATGGTCCAAAATCTGGTTGGTATCTAAGTAGGTATGCTAAGTTTAGTGGAGATCAAAAAAGACCATTCCTCCTAATTTAGTAGAAAAAAATTGGTTAAAATAGAGAATATGTAAGTAGGTTTTGCTTTAAAAAAAATATCGCATAGTTCTTGGTGAAACTAAAATAACGTTTTTAAATTCTCTAAAATAACTAGCAACGCTGCTCCCTTGTTGAGAGTAGTTTTATGGTGATTGTCTGATTGAAGAATAATAATGGAAGCTAACCTCACCAAGTAACTATATACATGTGGCACATTTAAAATGGGTCGTATTTAACAGTCTACCAAATTTACCCAATATTTTCATACAAAAAAATACTTTCATTTCCCAAAAATACTAAATGCTCACAAAAATTAAGAAAATACATAATCTTAAAGCGACAACCAAATATTGACATAATCCTGGCCTCTTATATATTTTGTTCGCCAAAATAACTTTTGTTGACCATACCTAAATACTAAATGTTCACCAAATTTTATTCCGCATTTAATTCTAACATAATACCCAGATATTTAATTTTCGACAGTGTCTTATATTATTTAGCAGTTAATAACACTATTTGTTGATCGAAAATACACAAGCAATAAAATGTTGTGCAAATGGTAAATAATTTTATGCAAAATTATAGATGTAGGTAGATGTGCTAGGGCAAGGAAAATAAGAGTAAAAATAGAAGTGGTTTGCACAAAAAAAGATATTGATTTCCGTAATATATAAATGCTTTGCTGTAATTGGCTTGCATTATGTAAAACGTAAAACTTCTTTTAGTGGTAATTTCTAATCGTGCTTTAAAAAAAAATTACAGGGCCCTGAACTGACCTTGTACAAAACTTTTTTCGCGTGCCTCTTGTCTGGAAGCGCAAGCGGCAAGGAGAGATGCGCGAGCATATTTTATTTTTGGAGTAATAGAATAATTATTTGACGCACAAATAGTTTTTTTGAGAAACACTAAATATAAATGAATACCGCGAATATTTATTATGTACAGCACGCGGACGCGTAACTTAAACGTTCTAAATTTGGTGAACATTTAGTAAAATTGATAGACATATAGAATTTAAAATGTAAGCAATGGTAAAACAATACGCAGCGTAGTTATTTTAGTGGTGATGTTCTCATTTTCTGATGTAGGTAGATATAATAACTTGGGTTTTATTTAGATTTTTTGATGCTCATTAAATTTTCTGAAAGACAGTGCAAGGAATGTATAGATTAATTTGGTGTACCTACATTATATTTGTTCCCATTTAAAATTGATATGTCTGATCTGTCAAGACGCGAGGCAGCTATGCTGCCGCCTCATTTCCGTAAGTTATTTATATTATTATTATTATTTTTCTTCTAATACATATCAATAGTTTGAACTGTTTGTTTTGAAACTAGGAAAACAAATTTTTTTTGCTACCGGTCAATTGAAGTTAAATATAATCCAGCGGCCAAATTGGGGTTGGTGCTAAAATGTGGAGATTGTTTTTGGCAAATCGTCGTTTCGGGAGAGAAAAAGGTGGTGGCGGGGTTGAGGTACGAGAGTTTGGGGCGGCCCCCCATCAATTTGCAGATATTGATAGAGCGCGTGTATTCAATAACGTGTTCACTTGCGAGGCGGTCTGATCGACCGTCGGAACGGCAGATGTTACTACATGATGTATTCTGATTGGCGGGACAACCATTTGTTCAACTGTCAATGGTAGTGATGTGCTGTGTCCACCGTCTTCATACCATCCGCGGTACTGATATGTTAATGGGACACATGTCACATAATGCCGGAACACGACCAACCAACGGCCGCAACAATTAATAATCGCTGCGTGTAATTTTTAACTTTGTACCTTTGTATACCGTCACCATCACGACTTAATATACCTACAGGCATCGGTGATGCGGTGATGGTGGTGATGATGGTTTTCGGTGACGGCACCAGCTGCAACTGACGAAGCGAGAAACAATAAACACTACGGCAATAATAACGAAAATTACGACGGGTTAAATTGCGTCGCGTCATTAAAGCGAAAAACCAACGACAGGACCAATTTGCATTTATGACGAAAAACGAGAACCTCAACGCCGCTGCTTGCTTATATCTCTCGTCTGTTATGATGGATGTAAAAAGTGGAAAGGCGAGGTATTTAGCGGAAGAATTACACGCGGGATCGTTAACAGTAACGATTGCCATTAAGGCGGAATACGCTCAGCTCGAGGTTAACCGGGCAAGGTGGTGGTTAAAATTGAACATAGTCCTTGCGATCATTTATTTACGACTTGCCTCAAATTGATTGGATTGGGCAATGATAATTTGATGCGGTAACAACACGGTGGTGGTCGGTCTACTCTACATGTTCTTCAGGGCGTTGATTCAATTAGGTATGCAAGCTTGAATAATTACGTTCTTGGAATAAAGCCGTGGATTGTCTTTGCCACGAAAAAAGTTACACCGGAGCAAATGGCAAGAAGCGGCGGTCGCGCCGGCTTCAACCACTTTTTGCCGATTTTACCGAATTTGTTCGAGATGTAGGAGGTGCGACGTTTCGAGTCAATATTATAACTGCCTAAAAACAAAACTCAAGCGGAGAGGAACCAATCGGGAACAAATGGTTCCTCGAAAAATTTCTTCGGGGGTTTTCTCAACATTGCGTTACATGGGCACCAGTTCCCGGAAACGACCCGGTAATTGACAGTTTGGACAATGATATTTATTTCTTATTTAGGTAGGTAGGTACTTTATTTCTAGATTATACTTTATACCGTAATACCAATACCTATGTAATAATGTCAATGTTAAAAAAAAATCTTCAAAAATATTGGTTTAAAAGCATTCAATATTTTCAGGAAGTTTTTGAATGTTTTCCATTCATACGAAAGCGTCTAGGGGTAACAAAATTTAAAAAAAATAATTTTTTTCAATATATTGGATTTATTTTTTCAATATAAGTATTGGAAAAAAATCCAATATATTGAAAAAAAATACAATATATTGAAAAAATAAATCCATTATACAGGGTGGGGCAATAGTGCGCCCGACTTCGATAGCTCGAGTTCTATGATAGGTAGAAATTTGATTTAAAAACACAGATAAACTACATACAGGGTGAGCCAAAACAATTATACAGGGGCAAGTGACATTTTTCTAAATGGAATGTGGTGTGTTTTTGGAGCCTTTTCCTAGACTTTTTTTAATCCAATATTATTACTGACTATTTTCAGACCACTTGGATGTAGCGATTTTTTTTGTTCAAATAATGGCATCTGCAGATGCATGTTAAAAAAACCACTACAGTCACAATTATGAGTTCTAGGAAAAAAATATGTAAATACTAGTTAGGAAACATCTGTGGAATGTCTTCGATCCATTTTAACTTTTGAAAAATTATACATAGTGGCTAAATTTAATTTTTTAATTTATAAGTTTTTGAATTTAATTTTCTCCATTTTTTCAAATGAACCACCCTGTATATTTTTTAACGATATGATGTAGAAACTACAAACGAACCTTTGTATAGCTATTTGTAACCATTTTCGAAATATTGCCAAATAATTACAAAATTCAAGAATAATCCTAAAAAATTACATCGTTTTCCAAATAACTTTTTTTTCAATATATTGGATTTTTTTTCAATACCTATATCTAGGTAATGGATTTATTTTTTCAAAATATATTAATTTTTTTTTTTTATTTATTGGATTTATTTTCAATAGGTATACCTATTAAAAAAATAAATCCAATATATTGGAAAAATAATTTTATTTTAATTTTGTGACCCCTAGACGCTTTCGTACATTCAAAATATTATTTCAAACCTTTTAATTTTTCTTCTAAAATTATATTTTTTTAGATTAAAATTTATTCTTTCTTTACTTACATCTTTTTCTTTATTTATAAACTATAAACAACTATAAGAAAAGTCATTATTTGTAGGTACCTATAGTAAGTATAGATTATCTACATCACATACACAAACTAAAGTAGGTAGGTAGGTACCTATAATAAATAATAATTTAAAAAAATTATTTGATGGCTTCTTTAATTAAAGAACACTCTGTACTGACACTTTATGGACTGCTGATTTTTTTAATTTTTTTTTTTTTTTTGTTTAACTAACTCGATTTCTACCCCCACCAATCACATTTTTGTGTTGCTTTATCGTCCATAATTAATACAGTTAAGTAGCCCCATCTAATTTTTTTTTAAATAAGAGTAGATATATTTGTCGCCAATTTCGTAATTTGCGGTACCTACCTACCATGAAACGCCTCGAACGGATCTAACCGCTTTGAATAAACATCTATACAAAGAACATTGAATATTAAACAACCCTATACATTATCCATACAATAGAGCAAGACTATTGCGGCTCTTGTCGGTTCAGTATCTAATTGTATCGAATAGATCCGAACGCAAGGTCAAATGCTGCATGAATTATATCCTCTCGTGCTTGGCGTACTTAGTTTATCAAGTACTTTGTTGCAATATTCCTTGACATGCGGGTATCGCAACAATTTTTTCCAATCACCCGGTATTTTTATCGCCCATTCCATATTAATCGCGAGTGATGATTGTCGCTTTAGATTACACTAATTCATATGGATGCAGTTTTTTCTTAAACAACCCAGGACACGTTTGGGTAAGAAGACAATGCCCCATTGTGTGATTTTTGAGCGGTGCCCACACGGAATTGAATGCGCCATTTTCAGCCTCTCGCATAATTGGGGCGCTGGCACGTTTCTCCTCTATGCCATCATCATCATTATCATCATCATCATGGGTGCATGTTTTCATTTTTTTCTTGTTGCGTTACGTCACCCAATCAACGGCCTGTGGATTTTTTCCGACACTTTGAACAAACGCGGGTCAATTACGCGGTGAGCCCGTTTCTGTCCTCGTATTAAATCACGTTCTCCCGGAGGTAAAAACTGGATATGAAGAAATGTTATTTCGGGTCCTTTGTGTATAATGATTGTACCAGCAAGAGGCGTAACACGAAAACATATTAATCAAAGGCATGTTCGGAGCCAACAAGGTGTCCACGTCCTCAACAAAAGAAAGATGCATGTTACCTCCATTATGAAGCGGCGAGAAGCACGTCTTGATGCTCGCCAGGGCCGGACTCGGCCGTAATGAGGGGCTATACATCACGGCGAAGTGCTCGAAAAAGAGATGATGCAAGCGAGAGTGCCGTGGGAGGTTGCGAGGACTTGCCGAAACTGGACCCGTAATTGAAGCTGCCTCGACAATTTAATAGCTCAATAAAGTTGATTTTTCAAACGATTTTGTTTTGATTGGACGGCGCGACACCAGGTGCTTCTCGTAACTTTCTACCATCAAAAGACAACAACTGTAGCCAACTTGGCATTAAAACCAACCAAAACTAATGAGGCATCTCATTAAGTTGGAAAATTATCTCGAATAAAAACAAAATGTCGTTAATTAAGTTTTTTCGACGGAACCTGCTGGATTCGGAAAAAAAGAATTATTTCGATAAATTTGGACGGTGCCGGCGAGTTTTTGTTGGGATAGTTTCCCCGGCATGGTCGTTGATTTTGGAATAAAATGGGCGGGCTGGAGGTAAATTAGGGATGGTTTGGAATTTTTTCGGGCCGCGCTAGAAAATTTATCTCTTCCGCCGGGTTCCATCTTGGTTTCGGTAATTTTACGACCGACCTGCTGCGTAGCGAAATAATGAAATCATTAAAACATAATAGCAGCTATTATAAGTTCATTTTGTTGTTTTAATGAAGAAGTTATGGGAGCAGCTATCAAATTTATGCAATATCATGGCGCGCGGGAAATTTCCTATGCTTAGATTTTTCTAATTGCTTTTAAATTTGTTCAACAGCATCATTTCTAATTCAGCATGAGAAGCGTTCTTTTTGTGTTTCGTCTGGTTTAATATGGGGCTACGGTTCGGACTATCTTGGACATCTAAAACAAATTCGAGATTTCCTTCTCGTAATTGTTACCTCAAAACGAGCCAGTTTTAATTACAACAATGGAATAATTAGCTGTAATTGCTTAAAGCAAGCAATTACTTCTTGGTAATGATTAGTTTCGGGAACTAAAACTTTAATTATACCGGTGGTGGAGTTGAAGCGGAAAGTGTTTACTAGCCATAAAACCGCCAGCGATGTAGGTAAAAGGTAATTAAATATTAAAAATCGGCCCGAATTAAATTGAAGGAGATCTGAGATAGGCACCAAATTACATCAACCAAACCGAAGTTGCTAAACAGTCGCTTCTAAATTCAATTTAATTATATGATCGGGGGCCACACAAGTTACTTAACGATACCGCAATCAAAAGAAATAATTTATGTTATAATCAAGCAACGCCGATTTGGAGCTTCAAAAATTAAAACTAAGGCTGCACCAACTTTCTTCCAAATTTTCTATATTCCAAAATAATAACAATAAATTTCCCATTAATTACTGATTTTAAAATAATAATGTAAAATAATATTTTTAATAATAATTGTAAAATCTGACACATATTTGAGTTTGGAACTAGCTTTGGAGTCTACAACATGAAAGCAGTGCAAATGGTGGATGCGCAGGGTGAATCTAAATCTTGAATGCAGAATGATCTCCTTATTCACTTGACCAAAACTTGGCCAAAAATTGGATTAATTAAGTCTTGAATTAAACTAAACTTTCCTACATGATATTCCTTTGTAAGTAGGTACACTCGCGAGCAATATTTAAGGCACGACCCGTGAAGCAAAATCGGCGATTTTGTGGTTGTGTAAATGGAGCTGTAGGAGTGGTTGTGGCAGCAGACCGGTCAATCTGCCCTATTGGGCTCCAACAAATCCTTATCGCCTAATGGTGCTATGGATAATAAATATTTATTTCTTTTGCTACCCCAACAGTTACGTACCTCACTTGCCCGGCCACAAATCACCTAAAAGTGGGTGGGTCGCAATGCCCTTTCCATCTTACCAAATAGAGCTGGTTTACACTGGGAAGAAAAACCGTTCCTTAAACATTGCTCGCGAGTGCACCTAGCTTGAAAACAAAGATATGGAACGAGTGAAAATTTAAACTTTAGATTCTCAGCTTGAATTTTAACACATTTACTGAAACAATTGTTGACCTGCCCAAATCTCGATTGATTAATTGAAAGTGTTCGGTGTGAAGAGGTTGGCGTGCTGCCTCTTTGCGCCGGCAATTTGCCGGTCGCCTCTCGTTATCTCGTTGCACCTGGTCGGCGTGCCGAAGGTGAAGGTGTCGTTCGGCGAAAAGCCGTCACCCACATGTTCGGTGAGTTATTCGCCGGACAAAAAGTCGGGATTCCGCCAGGACCTGACACAATAGACCGGCGGGTCCTGCCGGCGCAAAGACGGATCCATGTCGTACAGGAATTCCAGTCCGGTCCGAGCCGCCATTTTTTAGAAAAGACGACTGGTTTCGTGGAACGTTTCGGATCCGTCGTCGTATCTGTGTTCACATCAGTAAAGGGAGCCCAAAGTAGCGATAAATTGACCGTTTTTAGGAACCTGATATCGTACCGAAAGACATTGGCGACCGTTTTTATGGACGAAAACTTAAGTGGTTTATCGCAGTCAATTTGTTTCCAGTTTTATTTCGACGGTGGTTGTCATTGAGAAATGGCCCTTTTTAATTAAACTTGAGTTAGACGTTTCCACTGAAATCCAAGAAATATCGACGCTATTAAAGCCTTCTGCCGAGTAAATTAGGTTTTTTAGATGGTGCGGGCCGCAACCAGAGGACGGGGCCATTTTTATTAGGCAGATTAAGCGATAAGCACCTGTCCAATTGGGAGCCGAATTACGTCGGAGCTAATCGGAAATTACGTTAATTAACAAATTAACATATCCGCCATGCCCTACGAGCATCACCGTTCGACCAGACCATCACTAAAACGCTATCGCACAGATCTAACTGTTGTCGCCTCATTTTCGAAATTTTATTTGCCAATATTTTTTTTCGAAATTCTATTTGCCAAACTTTTTTCGCTAAATTAGCATTCCTATTATAATGGGTAGCGTCGACGTTGTCGTGGTGTCGCTGGAGGTTAGAAATGGATTTTTTAGAACGGGGAGAAAGCGCCGAGTCGGCTTTTTGGCGCACACCGACAAGGGTTATTCAATGGTACCAAAAGACATTTATTTCGGTGCTGACAGTGTTGATCCGGGGAGATAGAGAATGCCACACAACTAGAAGCTGCGGGGCGCCGTGTGATACTTAAATTACGGTCCGTTAAGGTCGAGAATGGCCGACATTCTGTCCGTTTTTGACGCTAAACGCAGGTATTTACAGAATACAGGTGAGGCGCAGTCAAAACATGTCGTTTCTTTTCTGAAATACCGCCCCTTTGTTTGGGTCGCCTTCGGAGATATCTGCCGTAATTTCTCGTGATTGTCAATTGTCAGAACCTTGGGATATCCCGGCGTCTTCTTGCGGTCCATACCCAAATGCGATTGTGTGCGCGGTTTGATGGGAAACCTTAGGTCTCCGATGGGAATTCCTTCGCTTCCGGTTAACCTACACTCACCACTTTATAGGTCAGCCCCTACTTTTCAATTTACAGAAATAGTTTGTAAATATATGTATTATATCTAAATTGTTGTTTCATTCTTTATCTTTCAACTCAACAAAAGATTCATGTTGGTATAGTCATTGTGTTTATAGTTCTATAATTCGCATTGAATAACATGTTCGTGTCAATAACCAATTACGTTGGAGCCATATAACTTGAATCAACTACTTTTTTTTTTTTACAAACCCTAGAAGGTTTTTATTCCGCAAAAGCAACCACTTGACTAGTATCAAGTGAAACTAAATGTTTGTACAATAGGGCATCAAGTTGATGTACCTAGGAGTTTTTTTTTATAAATTTGGAATTTATTGTTTTACTTCAAAACCCTCGTGGGTTTTATTGAGGTATAAGATCAATAAACAATTTTTGTCTAACTTAAATTACTAGGACAAAACTTATACTCAGGTCTTACCTGATGCTCATTAGTAAAATCCCCAGATTCTAACACTAAGGCTTGATTGTATAAACGTGGATTGAAATATTCCAGTATAAAATACCATAGAAACAATTGTCAGCAACAATTATTTATATGGTATTTCACCCCATTTTCGAGTTTAAAACAGGATTAAATTTTTACACAACTCGACCTAAGATGTCGTGTACAGTTCCGCACTTTGCTTTGATGCTTTTCACTATTTACTATTGACTAAACCAACTCGATGGACTTTAAAGGCATAAGTAATAAGTATCACTTTTCTGTTGACAACTGCTGCAAACAAATAACATTAAATTAATTCATGTTACTGTAGAAATTGAAAGTTACTATGTGGGGCACCCTGGGTTACTAGAGATGCACAAGCACGTAATGATAATTCTTTATTTGTAATGTGCTGTCCTATAGCGCCGCGATCGAACTAATTGAAAAACCGTAAATCTTTATCGTTAAATTATAAAAAGTGTTTACTTTTCTTTACAAAACTAATACGTAACAACATTATCGAGTTAGGTCCGTGCCGTCTCCACACCATGCCACATACTTAAATAATGTTTCCGGATGTAAGCGACTTTTCGGATTTTAAATCTGAACTCTATTTAACTATACAAATGATAGATTTTTTACAAATTTGCATTTATTTCTAAGTTTTAAAGTCCTCTTAACTTTAGAACGAAAAAAATGGTTCAAGATTGAAAAGCTTAGAACAAATAATAGAAAGTTGAAATTTTTGATTTTATGCGATTTTGACAAAAATTTTGAATCGAATCTTTTAAATCGTCATATCTTAAAAATTAGGACATGCTGATGCAAATTACGGCCAGATTTGTATTAAGCGCTCTAAAATCTACCAGAATAAGTCATCAATTCGATGTCAAAAATTTCAATATTTTTGATGTTTTTTCTCTACTTCGTTTGACAGAAATTTGAAAAGATTCCGAAACGGCGTTTTTTATGTAATCGACCTCAATTTTGAGCAAAATTTTAGGTCAAAATATTCAAATCAATATTATTTCCTAAAATTTGCTCTTTGTATCAGAACTACATTGAGATTTTAAATGTTTCGAAATCCATAAAAATAAGTCAAAAATTTGCCATCCAAAATTCAAAAATTTTCGATTATTTTTGGACATTTTTTAAACCTAAAATTTAAAGAAAAGCTCATAAACCAGAAATATGGCTTTTTTTCCCAAACTTCTAATAAAAACATTAATCGATTAAAATTGTGGCACGTTGCGGTAGTTTAATTCCAAATTTTGATTTTTTAACGCAAATTCAAATTGAGTAATTTTTTTAGGTTATTACTACTACAATTTTTGTTATAAAAATGGAACTGGATTGAGTACTAGGCGAGAATATTTGAGCTTTAGTTTAGGGGGCCAAAGACATTCGGATCTTTGATTTGGGCTCATATTCATTATTTCTAATTGAAATTATTTAATTAATTATTTTTAAAAAATTACCACGCTGTGGGAGTTGATAAGAAGATAACATTGTCAATAGTATTTTATCGCCTATTCGGCACAAAAAACGTTAACTTTTTCGAGCGTTAGGCTACGAGCTAAATACGTCAGCGGCACTTTTTTGTATTTTACTCCTCAGTTGCGTAAAAATGCTTTCCGTATTAGCATCGACTGGAATGTTCGCGGTTGACTTTTCAGTAAAATTGTTGCAAAAATTCAGTAACTTTTGGATTAGAGACTCTATAGTAGTTTTGGAAGATATCACTCCATAATATTAGTGACTTTAGAGTGTTGTGTTGTGTTGTGTTGTGTGTGTTATTGTGTTGTGTTGTGTTAGAGTGTTGTGGATATTTTTGTAAAAAATTCTTGGATAATCCCCTTGATATGCAAGGTTAGTCTTTTGGACCCTAATAGTAATTGCCAGTTTTTAAAAGTCTGGAGCTGGAATTTTTATCTATATACGTGTGATTTTAGAAAATTTCCGGTTGCGTTCAGAAAAGTTAGGTAAAATTTGAACTGCCCTCCGGCAACTTTTTCCTCTGGGTCAATAAAAAATAGTAAATAATTTAAAATCGTTATTTTTGCTCTAGATGCTACATAAATAATATTCTTTTTATGTAATCAACCCTCAAGAATCTAAATCTGAACTTTATTTGACTATGCGAATAATAGATTTTTTACAAATTTTCAAAATCCTTCTTTTTAAGTTTAAATTACCTCTAACTTTTGAATGGAAAAATTTACGTGGAATCAAGCTATTCAAAGATGTAAGTATATGAGCAATCTACTTAAAAAATTGAACTAAAAAAATAGTCAATCACTTGAACATGCAAATATCAAATGTTAAAAAAATTAAATAAAAAAGTTTTATTTTTATAAAAAGTTTTATGCTTTATGTTGCTTCTTAAGTTTAAGATGTTACAAAAACCTTGTGTTTGGTTGGGACAAGATGGGATAAATTCCATAAAAATAAAGTAGGTACACGATTTATTTTTCCAAAACTCGATATTTTTCTCCCCACAGTTGCAAGACAAACAATCCTTACTTACTTATGTATCTATACATTATTTAGAATTTAGGCCCTCTTGAGACTAGATTCAAACTCAATTTGGGCGTACAACAATTACGTAATAGATTTTTTAAACAAGTTTCCTAAAATCATAAATTATCCAACAATTTATTATGTTAAAGTTATGCCACCGCACATGAAAATAATTATTTGTTTTTTTTTAGTTACTTGCGTTAAACACTTTTTATCATTTCTGGTCATATTTTTAAATTAGCAGGAAGCAACTTTTGCAATTACTTCAAGAATTTCGGGCGTCTTTTAAGGTAAAAATCGTGGCGCGTCACTGCCTCAACCGCTGACAACTATCAGTAGATTGGTGGTATCGAGAGCTTTCACAAGTTGATTAGTTTTATCCGACACAATAGGTACGTGTTTAGTTGTATCGGACCGGTTGCATTATACGTCTACCCAAGGTAGCGCGATACCTGACGTCGCGGCCATTTTGAATTTTTCACGTTTTGAATAAATAAGCTATTAAGTTTTTGTAGGTCGGTCGAGCATCCCCTGTCGTAAATTATGTTGTTTTCGGCCTCTATTATACCACAATGGTCTGTTCTGAGGCCAGCTTTTTACCGCCACGGTACAGGCCTACCCATAAAACATCGAAACAAAGGTTTTATGGAAACGCATCACCACAACAACTCTGTAGTACATAAAATGGTAATATAACGGCCGCCGATGTCACACGACGCTTTTAATTATATATAGAAAGTCGCCATTAACCGCCAGTTATACGACCGGGGCTTTTTATGGCTCTTGATACTAACTAACCAAAATATTATTGAAATTAGGGATGGCTCCGGCCCCGCGGGTCGCCAATAACGCCAGCGCGACCAATTAACGGCCCACGCCGGCCAACCGCCGCCAACATCAGCTGCCACCCCCAGAAAACTGCGATCTCAAAAACTAGAGCAGCATAATTAATCTTATTCTAAGTATTTCTTCAATCAAAGAAAAATTATTTTTCCGTCTCCTAGAAGATACTAAACAACTATTCCTGCTGCTGATTTTTGTTATTGATAATGAGGAAAAATACCGCCCAAACGCCGTTAGCTGACTCCTCCCGAAGGGCTGTCGAAAAATGGTCTTGTCGGTATAATTTTTTATCACCCACTGACGCCACCATCAATTACTGCTGGAATTGATGCCGCGTCTTGAGCAGCATCTGGGAAAAGTCTTAGAAATTTCACAGCTGCCCCTTAACAAAAACTCCATCACAAAACACGTGTATACACGGCATCACTTAACTTTATTCGCTCATCACCCCTGCACATCGAGATTAACTCGGATCAGAGTTACGGGGCGAAATCCGCGATCAGTAGCGCGCCAAAAATTTTCCCCGACAACAAAACATTATTTTTCTCACCAAACCGGCTGCTCGACGTATAATTAAATTATTACCAATACAATTAAGTAATTAATTAATTTCTAACTATTTTTAAGGCCAGAAAGTTATCGAGGTGGAAAATTGCGGTTGCTGGAGCAGGTGCGCCCTTGGTGGCGGGATGAATGTTGAAGCTAAAGTGGTTTAGGTGTCGTAATCTATATCTGTGTTGCCAAAGGAAGCATCATCCATATTGTGATATTGTATTCGTATTTCGTACAATACGGGCATTAGTGGATTCCATTAGGGGCTATTCACGGGAATCTGGCGAGGGATCGGGCCAGGAGTTATTACCATTTTTATTTGGCTTTTCAAAGCTCCCAGTTAAATAGGAACCCCCGAAACGTCTTGTGGACATAAAACGTCCCTTTACACGTATTTGAACACGTGTACAAGATGTTCTCTGGCTTAATTTGCTTTGTTATGACGCTATTCGGTGGCGTGTTACCGAAATTTCAGAAAATTTTCCCCACCGGCGGTCTCGCGATGACGACATTGGCCCCCAACATGGCCGCCACCACCCGCAATAAAACGTTATATAGAGAAGTTAGATTTGTGTGGATAGCTGTTCAAATACACATGTTTCACGAGATATGTGGATTTAAATACAAATGCCGTTTTAATCCGTAAAATGTTTGAGTATTTCCAGCGTTTAGTTGGTTAATTAATGCACAGTCGCGTTTCTGTGATAAGCATAGTTTATGGGGCTCGGTGGCGGTGAGTTATCCGGCTCTATGTCGACTTGGGTGAAAGGGTTGCGGGATTTGATTTAATACAGACTTCTAATTCAATGAAATAATTGATGGTGCTGTGAAGTTCCCTTGTGGTGTTCGTGTCTGTCGTGTGAAACTTATGGATGTTGCTCTTGACTCCGGCAGAGGTTACAGCAATTCTCCAGTCGCTGCGACCGGAGGAAATCATTTTAATAGATTAAGCCCGATTCAGACGGCGAGTCGTGAAAAATGTAGGGCGCGTGAACCCCGGAAAATGCACTGCCGAGCTTCTGACGCCACCTCAGGACAGCTAATGATTAATTTATAGACAAAGTTGTAGCTGCGGACGGAGAATTTTTCCCAAAGCAAACAAAATTAGTAACTATTTTCTACAGAAGAAGTTTGAAGTTATTGTTTATTTGTCTAAATCAAATTGTTTTTTCCTCGGGTAGCGCTGTCGCCGATTTCTCTCTGAAGACATTTTCAGTCCAATGGCGGAAAGTTCGAGGAGAGCATTTGTTGAAGGTTATTCAGCAGAAGAAGATAAGTGACGTTGGATAAGAAATATTCTCTTTGAACCGGTGAAACAAGTTGTTGAATTGGAAGCGAAAAGGGCAAAAACCATCAACCGACATACGTTCATACAATACTTTGCCTTCATTTACCACAAAACCGAAGCAAGAACTCCTTAAAAGCCCCGGTATTTGTGTATAATTGTGTCGTCGACAAAAAGAGGTCTCCTTAACTATAGGTACGCTTCCAACGTTTATTCGTCGAGGCAGAAGATTGTTTTATTGAACGCGCTAACATTTCAATCCTTTGTTTCGCCGGCAGATTTAATCGCCCCTCGCGCTAGACCTAATCAACAAATTAACCGTTATTATTGTTATCAATTTTCGGGTGATCAGATAACATTGTCTAGCGGCCACCCACGCACCGAACCGCGCGCGATAAGGGAGGCAACATACCTCCACGTCATCACTTGTCAAACGTACAATAACTAATGTTTTATGCATGTGTCCGTATCTTCCACAAAATCTGTCTCTCCTACCTGCCAATCACCATCTACACCGGGACAGCGGTTCCTGGAGGTTTCCTGGTGGCGCAGCAGGAGGAAACGAGACGGAATTCGGGTTACGTGCACAAACAATTCTCTGGATATTTACGTTTTGTGTTATTTAATTTATATGCTAGTTAAATGTGTTCAGTGATTTGTCGTGCTGTGTTTCTGCTATCTTGATTGTAAATATGCGGACAATGAATGGGAGAAATTATATCTTTAGTATATCATCAGAGCGTTTTGAATGCCGTTTTCCCGCTTCCAGCTCAGGAACCAAATTCCTGCGCAACGTTCCGCTCCTGAATAAGATTGCGCAATCAATTCTGGACACGAGTTGTTACTTTTTTTCTTCGCCGTGAAATAATTTCTTACAATGTTTCCTCTTCTCCGGTAACCAGTAATTTGTTTTGGGGGACCTCTGCCAGATGACCGAGTGATAATTTTCCGCACGCTGTTGCTTCATTATACGAGGATCGGCAAAAAAGTTTAATTTTTTTAATAACGCTCGGAAGAGTTGTAGTTGGCCGAAATAGCGAGACACCCAATAAACCCATATTTAGTCATATGGGCATCTTGTCACGGTCGAGCCGAGTTATTTTTCCATGCACGTTCTAATCCGTAAATTGGCCATCTGCGGTCGCGGGACTTCAGGTGAGAGAGGATCCGAGGCAAGTACGCCCATCGTCAAGAGAAGCCTCACGAATTGCTGGGCGAGAATCAATATTATTTTCCGTCCTAAATTATTCTTTCGGGCCTATTTCAAAACACCGGCTCCGGCATCACGGAAATTATACCCCTGATGGTGCCGCGCTTGGTCTCAGGGCTCTTGTGTAAAAACCACGGCGTGGGACTTGATTGCTTGTAAAATGTTAACTGCGGTGTTGAATGATTGAGTATTTAAGACGCGAGTCATAAAACTGAAACGGCTTTGTTTAATAATAAAATCGATTTAATTGTTTGTGGAACTTCTTCATTAATTTCCATTTTCGAAGCAAATCGCAGGTATAGGTATCAAAATGCGGTAGCGCAACCAAAAACAATATTTACAACGTTGATCATTTCATTATTTAAGAGGTTACAAGAAGAATTAGCTATTATTACTTTTTTATCTGTACAACATAAGCAGCCAATTAAAGTTTGCATTATTCAGTCCTTGCCACAGTTAATAACATCGTTCAAATTCCTTAATCGACAAAATTATTGAGATAAGTGATAAACTTTATTAGAGGTTTTATTAAATTTTTGTTTTGATATAAAATGTACCTATACTTTAACTGTGAGCTACTAATTATTGATGAATTGGCTATTACGGTTTCTCAGAATGGTCGATGCGATGTTGCTACAAAGCTACTGCCGACCGAAGAATAAACAAATTGATTGAAAGAATCTTTCAGGTCACCCGAGGTACTTTTATCTAATTAAAGGCGATTTGCGGGTACTGGCATAAAATGCAGTATTGCATGTAACTTTGGAATTACGAAGGCATTTCTAATGCAATAGAAAAATTAAAATGTAAATTTAATTAGGTAATTTAAGAAACGTTCTAACTTTTTTTCACTAATCATTAAAATAATGTTAATTGACATTTGGTCAATGCTTATAAACTAAAGAAAATTAAACGATATAAGTTATTTAGTACTAAAGTTAAATAACTATTGCGCCATTAGATTAATTAACTTGTGCCAATAGGGATAGAACGCGTTAATGCTATACCGTAAGATATATCTAAAAATAAATAATTAATATTGTTATAAAAACACAGGATAAAATGTCAATTTGGCTCTAGCTCTACCATTTGATAAGGTGCTAATACATTTTTTTAGTAGTCTTCAGAGATCTTGTTTTGCCCAACTATATTTTGGCGAAGTTTCAAAATTTTCAAACTTTTTCTCCATTACTTTTTTTTAGTGATTTAGTACCTAATTTTATAAGGTCAAACTTGATTCCGTGCTGTTGGTCGAGCGTGCAACTCTAGCATCCACGATGTGCGACCTATAATTAGTTCGTAAAATAAATTTTGCCTTAACGTGTCAATTATCCGACGCATAAATCTAGCGAATCGAAAAAATTCTAGATCCTAATTTATACTACAACTTGTGCACAAGCCTAATTTTATTCACCTAACTGTATTATCTGGACGATTTATATAAAATATGCTAATTTTTGTGTTTGTCATGCATGGCGGAAATAAATTTAAAGTAAACTAACAAGCGAACAAAAAAATTTAACATAACAATTGAAAAAGCATGTTGCCGGAAAAAGCGTGCCACTAAATTAAAAGTTACATCATCAAAATGTATAACATCGAACTACCTTTATAATACCACCTACACTTTGTAAAAAAGTGTCTAAATATGTAAATAGTCGAGAAGCCGTTGACAATACTTCAGTACCAGACGATCTTCGATTACGCCACATTGGGTTATTTATTTGTTAAGAAAAAAGTATTGAGCACGTAGTGGACGAGAGAGGAAAGCTCCAAATCCGCAACGACTTCATCAGCAAATCACAAATCTTCCAATCGCATTTCGGAAAATACTAATAAAAACGTGAGTGCTTAAAGCCCCTTTAATAGATAACAAGAGTAGATGAAGAGATAGAAAGGGAGAACAGCACTAGCAATTTTCTCTATTAGAGATATTTAACAAGCCATCAAGACTTGCAGCAACTACGCTGCTGCCTCATTTAGGTACTTCAAACAAGAGTCATTATCAACAAAAGTTACCTTATCTAGTCCAGGAAGTATAAGGCCATTTTTAATCGTTAGTGATCGGACTATTAAAGAACAACATTATTTGCGTTGGCAGCTGTACAAGATCCTAACATTATGTCAACGGACAAAATATCAAGATTTGACAGCAGAGCAAATTTGTTTAAACCGAAAAGTCTTTGATCCACCTTGTAGGCAAAGATTTGACAGAAGAGTTAATAAAACTTGATATAGATTGTACAGCTAGTTGCAAAGAAGCCGGCTGAAACTTGCGCCTGGTAAGGGTGGCGTTGTGGAGGCTCCGTCCAGTTTTCTTGTTTCGAAACGTACTTCATGAGTCATAACGTTTTGCTTATTTAAATCGTTTTACTCCAAAATGGGCAAATTTAACTTCACTAAATTAAAAGTTACATCATCAAAATGTATAACATCCAACTACCATTATAATACCACCTACACTTTGTAAAAAAGTGTCTAAATATGTAAATAGTCGAGAAACCGTTGACAATACTTCAGTAGGTACCAGGCGATTTTCGATTACGCCCCATTCAGTTATTTATTTGTTAAGAAAAAAGTATTGAGCACGTAGTGGTCGAGAGAGAAAAACTCCAAATCCGCAAGGACTTCATCAACAAATCTCCTAATCGCATTAAAAAAGATTTCGGAAGAATACTAATAAAATCGTAAGTGCGTAAAGCCTTCTTAACAAATGACAAGAGTAGATAAAAAGATGGAAAGGGAAGACCAGCACTATCAATTTTCTCTATTAGAGATATTTAACAAACCATCAAGACTCGCAGCAACTACGCTGCTGCCTCATTTAGGCACTTCAAACAAGAGTCATCATCAGCAAAAGTTACCTTATCTTATAGTCCAGGAAGTATAAGACCATTTTTAATTCCTAGTGAACATGATAAGTACCAACGGACAAAATATTAAGATTTGACAGCAGAGTAAATTTTTTTAAGCCGAAAAGTTTTGTGGGCAAAGATTTGACAGAAGAGTTAATAAAACTTGGTATAGGTACAGCTAGTTGTAAAGAAGCCGGCTGAAACTTGCGCTTGGTAAGGGTGGCATTGCGGAGACTCCGTTCAGTTTTTTTGTTTTGAAAATTTATGGGTCATGACGTTTTAGTTACCTATATCGTTTTTCTCCAAAATGGGCAAATTTAACTTTTATAGCTTTATTACGGAATCCGTCGGACTGATTGTTGAACAACACAAACCGCGATTAGTTGATTCGGTCGGGCGATACGCGGTTATCTGCCCGGGTAATTACCGTCATGAAAACTAATAATTTCAATCTACGATTAATTTCGCTGGGTTGATAAAGAAATCGTGGGGTGCCGGGCCGAACAAAGCAATCAATGGCGGGTGCGTGTCGTGGTAGCGGGCATAATCAGAAAAAAAACTTACAAATAATTAAAATACCAAAACGTTATTCCAAATGCAAATTGTGCGTGTGTCCGGGGCATTTCCTAAGGGCATAAAAATATTTATATATTTAACAATGTTCGAACGCCTATAAATTGCTTGTTATAAAACGGTCCTCAAAGCGTTTACATTGCGCGTAACTTGTAATTATAATCGCATTTTAGCCCTGGATTAATAACTCTCGGAGTAGTTTTGAACGTAAGAGGGTGCTTACGCGTTATGAACTTGTTTATTATCGTCGGCATTAACTCGAGTGTTTCTTGCGGTAGGAGGTAATTGGCAACGGAAAATTATGCACTTACAGAAAAGCGCCCCTTTGATTGCCACCCGTAAAACGTATTTATTCAACGACCCCACAATAAGCGCGTTCTCGTCGAGGATCGAAAAATTTGTCCATCAGTTTCAGTAGCGTTTACAGTAAAAATTCCTCGATTTGATGCTGATTGTCGACATCGAAAGCTGATGGTTACCAAAGTGGCCATAAAACGGCAATAAACCGCCTCATCGATACATCTCGGACTGCGAAGCAGAACGATAAAATTAATAAGTAAAAAAATGAAGAGGCCACACAGCTAGCCACGCTAAGATCATTATATCTCCGTGATAGATTTATCACCCATTTTGGAGAGTGCGCGCACAATATCCATAAATACACATACCTTAAAGTTATCGACTAGTTAATTGGCAGATTAAATTGTTTATGAAAGCGGCCATATGCTGGTAACCCAATCGGGGCCTGTTATTATACTGCTGTCTCACCATAATGGTCGGAGTTCTCTGGAAGCTAGTTTTGGGCAGGTACAAAATAGCCAACGTTATTAAGGCTGATTCGTGCGAGATGACACGACAACCACCTCACTTTGTTCAACGCGGACCCAATTTTTCGTTTTTTTTTTTCTTTTGGATAACGTAATTATTTCGTTTCCGTTCAATCATGGCGGCATTTTATGCGGTCGTTCAGCTCCAAATTGTGATGCTGCGTAATTATTCCAACACTGTCTTCTCGAGACGTTTCCGTCGGTCCTACGCGCTTTGGCAGCCTCTCCTCATCATCATCATCATCATTAGCTTACCGCACCGATAATTGCATCATTAAAGAATCACGGCTGCGGCGTCGCACACAAATAACATCCAACGTCTTCCGCGCAGATAACACCGAGAGTAATTATCATTGCAACCGGCTGGATATAAGCCCTTTGCGCATAAGTCATCAAACGTTTTTAAATACCGCATATAAGTAACAAGTTGTTTCAAAAGCAAACATGGATAATTGGAACATGATATTTTCTCCTGAAATGGACCATAATCAGTTGATTTCTGGCAACTAAGAATTATTTTAGTTCAAGATCTTATTTAGAAATAATAATGTAACGCTCCTAAAAGCCAGAGCGTTACAAATATTATTAATTTTTATTTTTTTTAAATAAAAAAATATTTGTAACGCTCTGGCCTTCAGGTGCGTTACACATGGGTATTGTTGAGGTTGGCTCTGACATCCTGCACGGACTTCATTCGATAATGTTGTTACGTATTAGTTCCGTAAAGAAATGTAAATATTTTTTGCATAATTTATAGCGATAAAGATTTACGGTTATAAAAGTTATTTTGACCGCGATGCTGGAGCAGCACATTACAAATAAAGGATTATTATTACCTACGTATACATACTTGTGCATCTTTAATAACTCAGGATACCATAGGTATTTATTTACATCTCGACACACACAAACTCTGAAAGTTTTAATCATAAATTTAATTTCTGGTATTTACATAAACAGAAAATAGTTCAAAGTATTCACAAAGACAGTAATTTTGAATATTCCATCTTCTCTTAAGAAATTCTGAACATATTCAACAGCCTTTGAAAAGCGCATACAAATGGCGGAGGAACTTAACAAAACTCGTAATAAAATCTCGTAGTGAAAATTTATCAAGTGGAATTAGGAAAACAATAGTTTTTCTAATGAAAACAATACTCTCAGCACTCTCAGCACTCAGAGAGCTATGAACCATATTCTTGTAATATTTGGTTCAAAACTTATGATTTTTTTACATTGGTACCTACTATCTTACACACGGGATGAGACCCTCTAGCAATAAATCAAAGTACCTATTGTGTCAACATAGAGCTCTTAAATAAGAAGATAGCTTTGATTGTTAACAATAAAATAAATTTTGCATTATTTTTTAATTGTTTAACTGTTCTTGTTTCTTCATGCATGGATAAGGTGCTAGAAATAGATTTTAAAAAGTTCCCAAATATTGATAACGAGATGCTTAAAGTATCAACTAATACATCAATATTTGTTCAATTTATCGATCTAACAATTAATTTTATGCACGAAAAAGTCGCAGAAATTGATGAGCGCCAAGTTCTTCGTCATGGACATCAAATTTTCGTCGTTTAAGCAATCAATCTTTTTACTGGTCGAACTGATCTTCTAATACAACATTGCCAACAGAGTTATCTAAAAGTAGATCTATAGGACTTAAGCATAATAAATTCCAAAATTATTCCAATTTATTCTGGACGTTTAATTAATTCACTAACGTAACCAAAAATTTTTTTTTTCTTTTAATAATTGTTCCAGCTTAGGTATCTTTATAGCGTTGTTTGATATTAGACCAAAAATAGTTACCATTTTTCTTAGCCAAGTTCCTCCGTCGGCAAAGTAAGCGCTACATTTGCAGGTAGTTTAGCCCGATGGCCAACGTAACGTCACTGGGCGTCGCGACGCCGCCATCCCTCCGAATTTTGCGGCGGCCGCCAAAACGTGATAGTGGGTAGGTGCGCGTCACGTCTTCCAAAAACTCATTTGGTGTTTTAATAAAACGGCCGGGCATGGCAGCATTCTGGTCGTTTTTCTCCTCCATGGCAAAGTCATATGCCACACATGGTGTTCTGTCGGCAAACGTGCGTGTTCGACGAGGAGGGTTGGGCGGACCCCACTCCACACGACCAATGGCTGGTCGTGAACCTCTGCCGGCCACACTACTAAACACATTATTTTTTAGACATCTGTTAATCACCTGGTTCGGTGTGCCGCTGAGAGCTATTAAGAACGGACGGGGTCATGCATGCTTGCGGTCTAACGGATGAAGCTATTTCGTGGTTCGGGGACGGGATATCGGCGATGGGGGACGCCATGATCCATCGGCGACCATAACGTTTATGAACTTGAAATATTAGAAAATTACAAGCATCACCCGTAATTAACTTGTCTCGCATTCCGCATCAGGTGCCCGAGCAATTAGGAACTTGGACCAGCAATCCGGAGCTCGGCTAGAGGCGACTTATCGCCAAATTTTTAACTACGTAAATTAAACCAATTTTTAATTTAGAGCTTTTCGACGTTTTTGGTGACGGCTGAACGTGCACCAGGTCGGTCGTCGGAGGAAAACTGGAAGTCGTCAAACTCGGGGATAACACCGTCCAATCTTTCGTCTATCTTGTCGTAATTCTATTCTTAAACAAACCTGGTAGAGACAGGTTGAAGTTATTGCCTTCCATGGCACTAATCATTTCGGGAATGTTGGCTAATTTATTTTTGGGTACCTACAAAACTTAATGCAGCTGTCTCTGCGCATAAATTAAAATGTCAAATTTAATCAAAATACAGGAGGGCTATTTTTATTTTTCGAAACGTACCTACCTAATTTATCAGCAAACTGGAAATCTGCTGTCTCTTGGCCGCCAAAGTTTTATTCTCATCCTTTATAATTGCTTCCAATAAAGATTTTACTGGAGCATCCATGGAGGCTGATGATGAGATGTCTTCATCTTTTCACTATTCAGATTTTGCTTATTGTTTATATACCTATATACTATTATGTGAGTTAACTGTTTTTTAAATACTTTTTTGTAGATTTGGATACCTATAGGTATGTAATACAACTTTTTTGGTTGTATACTGCCAACATTTTTTTTTCTATTATTGTCTTCAACCTTGCGATGCGTCGTCTTCCAACGCATTATGAAGTATTTTATTTAGGTGGGTATACCTTAGCTGAGATTTCCTTTGACGGACTCAACCAGAATTTCTTCTATGAAATGCTTTTGGACAAGCTCTCAACTTTTGAAGAGTTTAATAAAATATTATATTGATACCTACTTCTTCAAAAATCAGAAAAAAACTACCAAAAATGTTACTGATAAAATTTATTCAAATTCGAAACATTTATAATAAGTTGTATCATGTAAGGCTACGACCAACACTTTCTGTTTCTAATATTAAGCGGTTCAAAAACTATAAGATTAAGTCATAAAATCGATGTAAAAAATTTCAATATTTTCGACTTTTTTTCTCTACCCCAATCGATAGAAATTCGAAAAATTCCTAAAATCGACATCTTTGCTCCTAAAGACTGGAAATAAGCATTTTCTTATTTAATTGGCTTTCTTGAATTCAAATCCGTAATTAATTCGATGCTAGAATAAATAGATTTCTTATAAAATTAGAAAAACCGCTAAGTTTCGATTTCTTATAATATTTAAACTCTTGTAACTTTTGAACGGGCAGACTTACATCAAATCCAAATACATCAAATTTCTCTATTTCACAAAAACCATCGAATGCTATATAAACAAAAATCGTAAGTCTAATAATAAAGAAATTGAAATTTGCAATTTAGGTCAATTTGGACAAAAATTTTGAATTGAAACATTTGAACGGTCATATCCTAAAAAGTACAACTTGTACAGGAAAACTACGGTCAGATTCGTGTTAAGCGGTTCAAAATCTATAAGATTAAGACATAAAATTGATGTAAAAATTTTCAATATTTTTGACTTTTTTTTTCTACCCCAATCGATAGAAATTTGAAAAATTCCTAAAATCGACATCGCTGCACCTAAAAGCTGGAAATAAGCGTTTTCTTATGTAATCGGCTTTCCTGAATTCAAATCCGTAATCAATTTGACGTTAGAATAAATAAATTTCTTATAAATTTAGAAAAACCACTAAGTTTCGATTTCTTATAATATTTAAACTCTTTTAACTTTTGAACGGGCAGACTTACATCAAATCCAAATACATCAAATTTTTTCATTTTACAAAAGCTATCGAATGCTATATGAACAAAAATTGTAACTCTAATAATAAAAAGTTGAAATTTGCAATTTAGGTCGATTTTGACGAAAATTTTAAAATAGAAACATTCGAACGGTCATATCTTAAAAAGTACAACTTGTACAGGAAAACTACGGTCAAATTTGTGTTAAGCGGTTTGAAATCTATAAGATTAAGTCATAAAATCGATGTAAAAAATTTCAATGTTTTCGACTTTTTTTTTCTACCCCAATCGATGGAAGTTCAAAAAATTCCTAAAATCGACATCGTTGCACCTAAAAGCTGGAAATAAGCGTCTACTTATGTAATCGGCTTTCCTTAATTCAAATTCGTAATCAATTCGACGCTAGAATAAATAAATTTCTTATAAAATTAGAAAAACCACTAAGTTTCAATTTCTTATAATATTCAAACTCTTGTAACTTTTGAACGGGCAGACTTACATCAAATCCACATACATCAAATTTCTCCATTTCACAAAAGCTATCGAATGCTATATGAAAAATCGTAAGTCTAATAATAAAGAAGTTGAAATTAGTAATTGACGTCGATTTTGACGAAAATTTTGAATTGAAACATTTGAACAGTCATATCTTAAAAAGTAGGTACAGGAAAACTACGGTCAGATTCGCGTTAGAGAAGAAAAATGGTATAGGTACCTACCTAGAGATATACCTACTTAGACCAAATGAATCCAATTTTTTGTAAGGTGAATTAAGTTTATAATGGTGGTCGTGGGGCGGCTGGGGGCCATCGGGGGCCGAGGAAAATAGGTAACGTCGCAGGACAAATGGAAAAATCAAAACTGGTTGTGGTAGAGGGCGCTACGGCGTGAAAAAGGTGTGTCGAGCGTAATTACCCCACTTTTTAAATTTACCGCATTATCCAAACAAAGAGTGTTTTCACATAAAAAGCATATAATTACCGACAGTACTACCACACGCCAAAAAAAAATTCGTTTTATTAAAAGCACGTAATGCCCGTGTATGAAACCCACTCATTACGGTCCGCATATCCGGAACGTTATCATTATTTTGTCACCTAACTATGCGTGCACGTTCAAAAGTACGTATTTGACTTCAAACAGAATGGATATTAAAATTACATGCTTCAACTTCAATTGCACATGCGGAAGGTCTCATGACGCCGCGATGGAACCTCGTTTGTATTATCCTTTCGGCGAGGAGAGCATGTCGCCTGGTTCTTCGCGAAGGCATATACGTTATCCCCACGTCAAAATGAAGTAGTCACGAGGCTCTCTTAATAAATAATTCATCACCGGACCGACCCACTCTAATTTACATGCAAATATGGCGTTCTTGTGTTACCCTTATCTTAGCGTCTATAGTGGTGTCAAAAATAAGTACCGGCCATTTTCATAATTATATGGACCGGCTAGATCGAGTTCCAGATTGACCAAACATACTTAGAAGTTGAATATGCGAGATAATGAATTTCTAGGTGAAAAAAAAAAATTCATTTTATAACCAGATACTCGGACAAAAGACCGGAAAGATCGAGCGCCGCTTCAGGATACCCATCATAATAACATCACTCACTGGAACGTCCATCAAAGTGAATAAATGTCGATAACTCAATAATATGGTTGTTTGGAGAGTGTGAGAGATGAATTTATGGAGTGCAAAGACGTCTTCTTAACAATAAACTGCCGAAGAACGACGCTGAAGTGACGAGCACTAACCATGGAGACTTTAGTGTCAATAAATGGACGGCAACGAGGAGAGTACTACTTGTAACCATAAACTGAATTAATCGAAACGTCGGCAAAAATTTTGATATTAACGGGAAAAATGTCCCACTTTTTCTAATATTATTAAAAAACGGAGAACTAAAATTGTACCGCAACTAAATCTTGTAATATCAGGTAATTAAAATTAATACAAAAATGTTAGAAAGGACAAAAAGAAAGAATAAAATTAAGCTGTGAAAAGAAAAACCAATAGAATATAAACGGTATACCTTATAAAAGGGGAACAAATATAATGTACACCAAATTAAACTATACATCCCTTGCACTGCCCACCAGAAAATTTAATGAGCATCAAAAAATCTAAATAAAACCCAAATTATTATACATCAGAGAATGAGAACATCACCACTAAAATAACTATGCTGCGTATTGTTTAACCATTGCTTATATTTTAAATTCTATATGTCTATCAATTTTACTAAATGTTCACCAAATTTAGAACGCTCAAGTTACGCGTTCGTGCTGTACATAATAAATATTCGCGCTATCCATTTATATTTAGTGTTTCTCAAAAAAGCTATTTGTGCGTCAAATAATTATTCTATTACTCCAAAAATAAAATATGCTCGCGCATCTCTCCTTGCCGCTTGCGCTTCCAGACAAGAGGCACGCAAAAAAAGTTTTGTACTAGGTCAGTTTAGGGCCCTGTATTTTTTTTTAAAAGCACGATTAGAAATTACCACTAAAAGAAGTTTTACGTTTTACATAATGCAAGCCAATTACAGCAAAGCATTTATATATTACGGAAATAAATATCTTTTTTTGTGCAAACCACTTCTATTTTTACTCTTATTTTCCTTGCTCTAGCCCATCTACATCTATAATTTTGCATAAAATTATTTATCATTTGCACAACATTTTATTGCTTGTGTATTTTTGATCAACAAATAGTATTTTTAACTACTAAATAATATAAGACACTGTCGAAAATTAAATATCTGGGTATCATGTTAGAATTAAATTCGGAATAAAATTGGGTAAACATTTAGTATTTATGGTCAACAAAAGTTATTTTGGCGAACCAAATATATAAGAGACCAGCATTATGTTAATATTTGGTTGTCGCTTTAAGATTATGTATTTTCTTAATTTTGGTAAGCATTTAGTATTTTTGGGAAATAACAGTATTTTTTTGAATGAAAATATTGGGTAAATTTGGTAGACTGTTAAATACAACCCTTATAAAAGTATGTATTTTTACCTATACATTATTCGTAACAAAGATGTGGAAAAAAGAAGATACGTCAAAGAATATTGAAGGAGAAGAACAGTAGAAAATGTTAGGTTCTAATGCTATAAAAACATAGGAAAAACTAAAAAAAAAATTAATTTAAAATTTCTACGGTAAAATTTTTGTGTAGACAAAGAGTCGAATCCTGTCGGGCCGAAACTTGGAGGAATAATTGTGGCCATAAGAAGTGGAATGAAATTTTATACCACCGCATCACGTAATCTAAAGATGCGCCTCATCTCGATGAAGACGCGGCGTTACAAACAACACTAATCGAGATGCAGTCTGTTAACTACCTCTCCTCCAATAAGAATGCTTTCGGCCACAATCACATATTCAACTTGGGTGGTCTGCGTTTTGTTTTACTTGTTCCGATGCCTTCTTTATAAATCCCAACTCGCCGAATTAAGCCGGTCCGCAGCCTGCTATCTCTTACTTATCATCTCGCTCCCTTACATCTAATTATAGATAGTAGACTTCCAGCCAATAGTTTAGTACTTTCTTGTATCCTACACACGCTCGTATATTTATGTCAAGACGTCGTAACGATCGCCGGCCATTCGTGGCCTCTTTTTCCCGCATGGAAATTCTCTGGCGATTGGTCAATTTGGAAAAGGCCTTTTACTGAAGGCAATTGACGAAAGGATTTGGTCGTCGGCCGGCAGATCGAAACGGCGGTTAGTCGATATTATAGTAATTTATATTGTCGTTTTGACCTTTTAAGGAGTACCACAATCCATCAACCAATCCAATAATATCAAGCATCATTGCCTTCAATTGAATTACATTCGACTGGCTGACATTACAGGATCGTATTAAATCAACACCAGCTTTGTTAAAAGGTCGCACACGTCAACATTCCATTAGCGTATACGTAAATTGTCGTCAATAAATCAATCAAAAAGTGGCAAGACTAATCGACCCCTTCTCCACGTCGAAGACTTTTAGGAAAAGGGAATTTCTGGATTTCTGGAAAAGTCGACAGAATTGGTTCGTTCGTGGCGGCGAGCCGGATTAAACTATCAACTGGTGATATGGTTGTGGTCTTGGAGGCAATGTCGGTAGTGATGGGAAAGCTTCAATGACAATGGCTCTATTTGACAGGTGCCGCTTGCTTGTCACTCATGATTGCCTCGTACATAACCCTCTTGGTCAGGTTGATTAACTCAAGGTCGCTAACCCGAACATCGATATGTAGGTACGAACACGTGACGTCCCGTTTCGATCAATCATGTCGTCCCATTAGAAATGGGTATCTTACATGCGGACATCCTTTGTCGTATTGACCAAGCAAGGAGATTATTATCAATCAAATTTTACGTCGCCGTGGCAACGGTTGCGGAGAGACCGACCATATAGGATCATCGTAAATCAATGTTTAATTGCGGTTTTATTTGTGCGGATATAAATATTTTCACACCTGAAAGGCCGCGGAGAAAGGAATTTCGTTTTAGGTGTGCACTAATAAAATCGTCATAAATCCATAATCTAATCCGGGAGGGCTTCGGAATGGGTGGAAGCGGCATTCCACTCTAATACGTCATCGGTGTAAATCGAAGAAATTCAATTATTGGCAATCAGTGGGCTGGTGTTGGATAGACGAGAGTCAATAATGGACCGGAAATCAAAAAGTGCTAAGTTGGCGTGGCGAGAGCGAATCGCTGCTGGATAAGAAGCCAATTGACTCATTAGTTGGTGCCAGATAATTGACAATAATTAGCGCCAGCAAGGTCGCCAAACTGAGATCTTCAGGCATTCAACATTATTTCTCCATTCCTTTCTTCATCATTATACTTCTTCTATAGGTATCTAAGCATTTATGAAGCGGTAGAGAGAGACACATAATTTACCAAGAAAACTGTAGATAAAAAAACAATCTTCACCATATCTCTAAGTTTTGTTAGAAATGAGGGTGGGAAATCAGGCAAGAAGTAATTTCCACTCCCATTTCTAACAGAAACAAATAGGCATAAGATCTACCTATATAGGTATAGGACCTCCACTACTTCTAAAAAAATTTGTGGTAACGAAGAAACTTCTTTTGATGGTCACTTAATTAAGAACGCAAGCAGCAGCGCCAGAGCTCATTGATTGATCCTGGTTCCTCCTCATAAAAATTTCCATGGATACCTTCAGCGAACGGGGGGCGTCGTCGGAGGGTTTGCACAATTACGGAATTAAATTAAAGTGGTCCGACGGCCCGAGTGCCGTCTCCGCAGTTTGCATCGTATATTTTCAACCGTATCTCTTTCATGGCGAGAGTGGTGTAAGTATGGACCAGAGATAAGGCACGATCCGGCCATTACGCTAAAGATGACTGGTAGTTTGAAGGCGCACCGCGCCGAGCCGCTGTCGGCACTATTACATAACGTGCCGATAAAGTGTCGGGGAAATGCTGAACGGTTTTATTGCTGTTAAGTATTATTTTGACAAGGCTATTACGGAACTGATGCCGGTAATAGACTCGGCAATGTGCACACTTACTTACAGTGAGAACGTTATTTGCAACTTTCAGGTCAACATTGTCCATACTTATCCAACAGCCGGAGATCGGCCACGATCAGGAAAGAGGATTAAGGCCATAATGGAAATATGGCAAAATTGGATAATTGAAAGGTAATAAAGTGTCAGGTCCAGGTCCGTTTTTACTCCGAGCCGTCAGTACCTATATTAGAGAGCCCTCGTATTATGCCTTCTTATAAGAGACAAAGTTATACTCCAAATAGAGACTCATCAGCAAAAATAAAGAGTAAAAAAGAAGGGTCGTATTTAACAGTCTACCAAATTTACCCAATATTTTCATACAAAAAAATACTTTTATTTCCCAAAAATACTAAATGCTCACCAAAATTAAGAGAATACATAATCTTAAAGCGACAACCAAATATTGACATAATGCTGGCCTCTTATATATTTTGTTCGCCAAAATAACTTTTGTTGACCATAAATACTAAATGTTCACCAAATTTTATTCCGCATTTAATTCTAACATAATATCCAGATATTTAATTTTCGACAGTGTCTTATATTATTTAGCAGTTAAAAATACTATTTGTTGATCAAAAATACACAAGCAATGAAATGTGCTAATGGTAAATAATTTTATGCAAAATTATAGATGTAGATGTGCTAGGGCAAGGAAAATTAGATTAAAAAAAGAAGTGGTTTGCACAAAAAAAGATATTGATTTCCGTAATATATAAAAATGCTTTGCTGTAATTGGCTTGCATTATATAAAACGTAAAACTTCTTTTAGTGGTAATTTCTAATAGTGCTTTTAAAAAAAAATTACAGGACCCTGAACTGACCTTGTATGTACAAAACTTTTTTCGCGTGCCTCTTGTCTGGAAGCGCAAGCGGCAAGAAGAGATGCGCGAGCATATTTCATTTTTGGAGTAATAGAATAATTATTTGACGCACAAATAGTTTTTTTGAGAAACACTAAATATAAATGGATAGCGCGAATATTTATTATGTACAGCACGGACGCGTAACTTGAGCGTTCTAAATTTGGTGAATATTCAGTAAAATTAATAGACATATAGGATTTAAAATATAAGCAATGGTAAAACAATACGCAGCATAGTTATTTTAGTGGTGATGTTCTCATTTTCTGATGTATAATAATTTAGGTTTTATTTAGATTTTTTGATGCTCATTAAATTTTCTGGTGGACAGTGCAAGGGATGTATAGTTTAATTTGGTGTACATTATATTTGTTCCCAAAAAAAATTAGTAAAATCTACTGATACAAGTCTTGGAGAAACCAAAGAGGAAGCTAGATTAAGAAAATGAAAGAAAAGACAATAAAATTTTCATAAACAAGCCAGGAAACTCAAAAAATTAATTTTTTTATATCTTTCAAACTTTTAAGATAGAGATTGCTTTTTTTCTACCTACACCTAGACTACTAATTTGCCCAAGCTTCAGTTGTAAGTGGTAAAATTTCCTGCAACTCTTCTTCCATCAGGGATACCTACCTTATCGTTTAGGGTTCATTCTTTGCCGCGTTGATGTTGCACTGACTTTATTCTATCTGTTGGATCTTTGACGATGTCCGCCGATACCGTAAGTGGCTTGGTGATCGCGGCCGCCGTCGAAACTGGTCGGGGATGATGACGAGCTTTCCCGGTCTAAAGAGTTGCCGGCGATAATAATGACATTCGTAACAAAGTGCAGTGAATTTGCGAAGCGTAATGAGATGCCGCCTATTTCACGAGGTAGGTAAGGTATTCCTGATGGGAATCGAGGAGAGGAAGAAAGACGTAGCGTGTTGTCGGCATCTCCATAGAGGTTTGTTACGCGGCGCTCGTGAGCAGGCGAGTCGCTCACCTCGAGGACCACACACGTCGATATCTCCTCTCGCCCCGCGCTTCTGCGCCAAACTTCGAGAGCTTTCCGATAGGTGGCGACAGATGCCAGTTCAACAGCAGGAACGGCCGACCCGGATCCGACGGAAAACTTACTTGAAATCAACAAAGCTCTTTCAATCGGAGGATTCAGATGCTGCAAGTGATGCTTTATATCTATTTGTTTATCGATATGTTTATCTGTCGCAAAGAATGAAGAAGTTGGTAAATATTTGTTAAAGACCTAAAATTTTTACCAAAAATGTATAGGAGATAGATCACTCACTTTACTAATAACTAATAAACTAATAACTAATAACTAATAAATATCTAGGTATTTATAGATACTAATTTTTCCTTATAGCAAATTGTTATAACAACAACATCTAAGACTTCTGAATGTCGAATTCTTAAATTATTAGGTGATTTCTCAAAACGAGTTGCACCACTACGTCTCAGACTGCGCCAAACCTGAATTACTTCAATAATTTCACAAGTTTTAAATTTTGACTTTTCTGTTACTGAGTCAGAACGCCAGCGCCGTTGAAAGCTTCTGGAAAACTTTTTTAAATTTGTGCACGCCCCATATAGCGTTGCTACTTATAAGACTTGAGGCAAATTTTGATTAGAAACATTTTTCCAAATCATAACGGACAGGAAAATATTTTGCCAAAATATTCATATAAATGGTAGATACATACCTAATATATCTAGCTAAGTAGGTACTTATTGAGGAGTAGATATCTAAAGATAACTTTTTTGTTATATAAACATTTTACAGTGCCACAACGTTAGTTGTTGGGGAATCATCGAGCCACAAAGCCAACCACAAAAATGGCGAATGAAACCGATAATAAAATTCGAAAGAGCTTAACAAGACGTGGAATGATTAAGGCACCGGCGTAATTCTGAGAACTTTCTCAGATTTCGTGGAATTTGACAGAAAATTCTGTTGAGTCATTTCCACAATTTTTATCGAGGGTAAACCTTGCTTAAACCATTGTATTTTTCTTTAAAACGATATTAATGGCCGCTTGGTGTCCGTTACACCGTTGCGAACTTACCATTATAGATAAACGAGATTTAAAAAAAAAAAAATGATATCAAAAGCGGCGAAGTGTAACAAAAGTAGTGCGTGTGTTGTTAATAAATAAACGCTAAACAAACTTCTTAAGTAACATCATTAACTTAAAGAGATATTAATCAGTGAAGCTGTGACACCTTGGTATCAAGGTACTTACCTAGGTAGGTATCTCATTATTTATCATCTATTATTTGCGGCCACTTAATAATTAAGTAGGTACTTGACAAATCCGAACCAGAATCGCTGCATAATCGAGCCGTGAAATTGCCTGCATCCTCTTGTGATTAGTTCGAAACTACTCTTTTTGTTGTTCACTTCCAGCCAAATCAGAACAGCTTCCCGAATAGTGTTTTCAATATAGAACCCTTATTTCAACATCGATCCATGTCTTTTCTGAGCCCGTACACTTTGATTTTATTTACAAGTGATGTAGAAAATTGAATTCCGCACCCTCGCTTACAAGGTGTAAGATTCCACCCCACCAATCAATCGATAACAATATTACCGTAAACCCGAGTTCGATAGGGGCGAATTTTGCTAGAAACGGAAGCGGAAGCGCCGCGGTTGCGGGTGTTATGGCAAAAACTCAATTCGCTTAAAACTAAAGAGTGAGCAAGCATTTCGGTTAATCGGATGGGGCGCGGAGGAAGGAGGGGTTGATCATTTTATGCGCTACTTCAGACACCGCCGTCCTTATAGCTTGATCCAGAGCAACCCCCGCACCGAATAAACTTGGCCTCTTCGCACCAAATTTTTCCATGATCATGATTCAAGACCATCATCGAAGACACAGAATGTGAATCTCAAAACTTGATTTAAAGCTTGGCTATTTTACTACATTTTGAGGGTCTTTTGATCTTCATATGCATCTTATTTAAAAAACTTTTTTATTTTTTAATCTTGAGACTTTCTCTCAATTTCTTCAATTATTTTCATTCATTCTATCTAAATGTAGAACCATGAATTTAGATGTTCATTATTTATATAAACTGGAAGCTTGTAAAGTGTTTTGTTTTATGTTCTAATATTCTTTCTTCACCTCAAATAAATTATTTTTATCTTTTTTTCTAAATATACAAATTTCTTCATTTGATTTGAATCTTCATTCTCATCTTTTTTAGTTTTTTGAAACTACCTTTTTTTCCATTCTTAATAATTAGGTAGGTACCTAGTTCTAAATTTTTGTTTTTCCTTTCCTATATTTCTTGATAGATGCGCATAGTTTTTTTATTATTATTTACAGGTAACATTTAAGAAAAAAAAAATAAAAAGTTTTGAACTTCCGCACCCAAGCTGGTCTCTTTGTACAACCATAAGATAGGTACATCAAGATTCAAGACCATCATTGAAAGACACAAAAATCGTAAAAAAATGCCTTCCGTTGAATTCAAAAGTGTGAATCTCAGAACTTGATTAGAAGCTCGGCTATTTTTACTACATTTTGAAGGGTTCTTGACTTGCAAACATCTTCTATTTAAAGAGCTTTTTTATTTTTTAATCATAAGACTTTCTCCCATTTTTTCAATTATTTGTATCTATTTATCTAAATATAGCATCGCATGAATTTAGATATTCAAACTATAAGCTTGTAATGTAATTTGTTTTATTTTTTAATATTTTTCTACAAACTTTTTTATTTCCTTTTCTTCATTCTCATTTTTTTTAGTTTCGTCGAATTATCAACTCTTTTCTATTCTTAATGGTTACTTCTGAATTTTTGTTTCTTCTTTCATATTTCTTGATAGATGCTCATAGCTTTTCTATTTATTATTTACAGGTTTAAAAAGAAAAAGAAGAAAAAGTTCTGCGGGTTTTAGAATCATTTTGGAAGGGCGCAGGGTGCCGTGGTTTTATAGTTATCTTTATTGGCGCGATATTCCTAGAGATTGATTCTGGTCATAGCTCTCAGGTTCAAATGGTTGTTTCCTCCCATCAGATCGGTCCCGCCATAAATCCCGGCGACTCAGGTGGGCTCGGATGCAATATCTGAATGCGTTGCGGTATTGTCATCATGCAGACCCCGTGGTGACAGAAGGAGTCATTCAGTATTGTCACTCATCCGTGCTGTTGACCCTTACCGCAACTCGGCCCGGCATCACCCAACTGCGCCACATGAAGAAGATAAAAGCAAATTAATGAAGCGAATACATGACTAAACATGAAACCATCAACGTTTCCCTCCCATCATTCGTTAAGATTTCAATGAAGTGAAGCGCCATTGAAACAGAACCTATTCATCCTGATATCTCTATAGTTGACTTGACGGCAATTAATTTTCGAGAAATGCGAAAAATCGGCACGAATCGACCTGCGCGACAATAAAACGAAATTAACGTTCCGATCCTGTAATTGTTTTTTCTCAGGAATCGAAGCCCTACGTGCGCTGTCACGGATGCTTTATGGGTCTCCGGTTTAATTGTTTTACTTCCAAAGGAGAATTGTTTCGGGCTCTACCTTTGACAACAGTTTTATTGCACGGGCTTTTGTCACCACGTCGAGAATGCCATTGTAAACCTCAAGGTACACATAAAATTTGTTATAGATGTCCGAGTGGAAATTTCGAATCAGCCGGTTGTCTGACAGCAACTTTTTACGACCAATCAATCGATCCCAAATTTCCGCAAAACACCGAAAAAAAAATTTTTTTTTAATTATCGAGAAGACAAACGTAAATAAACGTATTGGAGGAGTAAAGTTGTTGAAAAGACTGGGTAATGGGACCAAAGCTGCGATAATCCCTTTAGGCACAGTTTTCAGTCTCTTTCACTGTGTCAAGGATATCCGCAACGTTTCAATGCGTGGTCCGCACCCCCGCATCTTTGTTTACGTCTGGGGGTGTTTTCTGCCTAGTTTGACTCTTGTCACACGTTAATTTTCCATGCTTGATGGCTGCCAGGTAAGTGTTACGGAATTTCAAGAGTGTGACTAAATACCGAAATATTAACCGGGATGTGTTTTTGTTCGAAGTAAAATATTTTGTGTTATTGTGACAGGTAGGTGTAGAAAGCTTCGACACGCATGGCATGAGACAAAATTCATCGGAAATCCTTTTTGCCTCGCATTTCAGAGAACTCCTCTTTTCTTTTCCATTTATAAGAGAGGCCAGCTAGATAAAGATGATAAAGCGCGATTTATTTTTGTGTTTTTGGCTAAGATAAATATTTATTTATTTATAAAATATTTTGGCCCAATCAACAATGATTATACTACTTTTGAACTCTTTTGTATGTAACTTAGGTTATGGGTATATCATGCGCATAAATACTAGGTAGAATTTAATAGGAACAAATATAATGTACAGAAAATTAAACCATACATCCCTTGCACTGTCTACCAGAAAATTTAATGAGCATCAAAAAATCTAAATAAAACCCAAATTATTATACATCAGAAAATGAGAACATCACTACTAAAATAACTATGTTGCGTATTGTTTTACCATTGCTTACATTTTAAATTATATATGTTCATCAATTTTACTAAATGTTCACCAAATTTAGAACGCTCAAGTTACGCGTCCGTGCTGTACTTAATAAATATTCGCGCTATCCATTTATATTTAGTGTTTCTCAAAAAAACTATTTGTGCGTCAAATAATTATTCTATTACTCCAAAAATAAAATATGCTCGCGCATCTCTCCTTGCCGCTTGCGCTTCCAGACAAGTGGCACGCAAAAAATGTTTTGTACAAGGTCAGCTCAGAGCTCTGTAATTTTTTTTTAAAGCACGATTAGAAATTACCACTAAAAGAAGTATTACGTTTTTCATAATGCAAGCCAATTACAGCAAAGCATTTATATATTACGGAAATCAATATTTTTTTTGTGCAAACCACTTCAATTTTTACTGTTATTTTGCTTGCCCTAGCACATCTACATCTATAATTTCGCATAAAATTATTTAACATTTGCACAACATTTTATTGCTTGTGTATTTTTGATCAACAAATAGTATTTTTAACTGCTTAATAATATAAGACACTGTCAAAAATTAAATATCTGGGTAGGTATGTTAGAATTAAATGCGGAATAAAATTTGGTAATCATTTAGAATTTTTGGGAAATAAAAGTATTTTTTTGTATGAAAATATTGGGTAAATTTGGTAGACTGTTAAATACGACCCGAATTTAATTTATGCGTAAGCGTAAGTATATCTACTTAGGTATATTAACCATATGCGGTATGGCCAAAGAAGGAGAAGTTGGCTGGGACAATGCTCATAGGCGACTGATGCCTTTTCGAGGAGTTTGACAAATTGCCATCGTTAGCATACCTAATTGAGTGGAGTAGTGACCAAGTACTAATGCGTATCTACTAAAATGAGATAAAGTATTGGTAAAGAAGAATTTGGTTGCACAAAAGAATCACTTCTGGAGCAAACCGGATCGAGTTACACTATCAGCAACAAAAGGAACTGGGACTCAAATAAACCCATCCGTCACGTCAAACATCCATCAATTAACAACAGATTGATAAAACCATTATCTAACTAAACCATTTATTAATTCATACCACTGGCGTACATGATATCGAATTACAAGGTTTACCGTGCAGACTCCGCCTTGGATCAACAAAAACAAACATATTTACGTCTCAATCTGGATACTTGGTCCCCACCACGCCGACTAAACCAACCAGATTTGAATTTATCCGTTCACGCCCACCGTACCATTGGCAGATATAATACCCTGAGTGAGATGTTGACTGACTTCAACTGGAACATAAAAAATAACAAGCGAGACGAAGACGGAAACAGGGCTCGGAAAATCGATAACGTTGCGTAATTGGGGAAAAGCTCGAGCTTTCCGCAGTTGACACAGGAACTGCGGCTCGCTCCCGGATTTTCCCCAATCTATCCAGAAAAATTCGACCGTTGCTTCCGAATCCGGCAACAATAAAATTGTTGTTGGAACAATTCCGCGTTTTTCTTAATTGGGGCTTCGATGAAAAATCGGCGAAGCTCGCCAGAGCGAGACGGCGAGTCCGCGAGCTTTCGCGGTGCGAGCGAGAGGTCAGTCAGGTTCGGTCAGCTTAAAGCGAATGGAAAGAGACAAGCGCATTGAATTTGTAGGCGGAGCTTCTGCTAGACTTCAGTAATAAAGATGACTATTTTGAAAACTTACTCAGTTTGACAGCGTACTTTTCGAAGCAAACACTCGAATCAAGTGTACAAGAAAGAAGAGTGACTTCTTGTCGCCGAACGGTGCGTAATCAGTGAACTTGATGAACTTGAACCGTCATCATGGCTTTCGAAGATAGATCGAGTCCCAATACGGCGACCGGTCCCAACAATAACGACCACACGCAAATGGCATCATCCCCCAATTCCCCGGAATCCACCAGGACCTCCCCGTACACGTGCACGACAATCTCGCAAGACGGCTCGCGCTCCTCCCCGTCCCCCTACGTAATCCCGAAAATCGAACACCATCACCATCAAGAACGTGCGTTTGTCAGGATAACGTCGTTCGCTTTATCGGAGCCGTCTCCGCCGAGAAACGACGCTGGAGCCAGCAACAACAACGCCGCCAACGAGCCCACAATCCAAACGTTGAAGTATTCCATCAGGAACATCCTCAAGCCGGAGTTTGGCAAATCGGCGGTTGTCAAGACGAAAAGTTGGCCGAAAATCGGGTTTAAGCCGTACGAAGTGACCGGGGAGGAGGTGAAGGCGCCGTTGGGGAGTTTGTGTCAAGCGGTTTCGCTGATTGGGAGTAGCAGGACGCCCGAACCGATTCCGAGGCCAAAGAGTCCTGTTAAGACGCTGCTGCCGAGTCCGGAGGACGTCAAGAAGGACGAGGGGAACGTACCGACGTTGTGGCCGGCGTGGGTCTACTGCACCCGGTACTCGGACCGGCCAAGCTCAGGTAGGTAAAGGACCTTTGATTTGCATCGACGGTCAGCATGCAAGTCCAATTAAAGCTTTCCGTGAATGGTGTAATTAAATAGGTGACGGAGCGGTTTCAGAATTAACACCGATTTATTTTGTTTTTAAATTATATCCAAGTATTAAGTTTGTGCTGGTGCCTGCAGGCGATCATTTTTAAACAACTTTGACTCTACGTGAAAATATCACTTGTCCAACTTAGCTGACAGCCTAGGTCATATTACTGGCGTAATGAGCGTTTTAACAACATAACCAGCAGGTGATGGAGACCACGATAATACAGTCACAATTATCTCATTCATATAGGTATAGCTACCTAATATCTTTTTTGGCCTAGGTTTCTAAAACTTTTCATATTTAACCAACATGTTCGGAAAGATTTCTTGCCTTGTCCCACTTCTGATAATATTAAAAGTCTTGTGCGCTTTATCTTCGGTTTTCGCGTAAGTAGAGTCAATATAACAATGCTTAATTAATAGGTATGAAAATATACAGAGGGGTCCAAAAACAAAAGACACAAATCGCTAAGAATGAAATAAGTAAAAATTATTGCATAACTGGAAATACATAAAAATAAATATTTACTGACGGTCTAAAATGTTACTGAAAGTATCTATATTACGTAACTTAAATAAAAAAAAAAATTGAAAATATTCTTTAGGTATTTTCTAACAAAGAATTTTTTAATAGGCTTTAGTTAAATGGAGTATTTTTTTCTGAAAGCAATAATGCCAAAACAATAATTTTGTCATAATATTTATTAAACAAAGTTACATTATTATTACATATTACTAAAATTGTAGTGCAAAAAATCTTGCTGATCCAACTTAATTTATTTCAGTTGCTTAGAGTGCTTGGAATTATTTTATTTTAGTACATAATGAGGATAACAAATAGAAATCGTAGTTTTAATAATTTTAGATAAACAAGTAGGTAGTACTTTGTGGTGCAAAAAGCGCTTTCTCCAAACTTCATTGTTTCAGTTTCAATTGTTGATATTCATATCGCCATTTAATTGCATAAGTAGTTAAACAATGCTATATTATTGACAAGTTTAGTTTATGCGTCATAATACTATCAGTTTGGTAAATTCTAGTCGGCTCGTTATGTTTAGATTTTTTGCTGGGCGTCGAAATAAAAAAGAAACGGGTGAAATCAGAGTCCCAGTGACCATCAACCCGAACAAACAATAATACTTAGGTATTAATACAATGCCGCTCATTCGTCAAAGCTTCAACAAGAGCTTTTATCTCAAAATTAATGTGACTGGAAAACAAAGCCAGCAACCCATGACAAAAGAAAACTGAAGCAGACGTCGCCTTATCAGATCTCATAAGTATACAGTAGCCGCCAGCTAATTGCCTGAAAAATGTCAACCCAAAAACAATAGGAGAACTGATCGATTCCCGACATTAAGGTGAAGAATTTCGGCTTATTCCCAGACTTGTAGTGTCGACGTGCCAATACATCAGCCATCAGCAGCGCGATAAAGTCTGATTGATATTAGCGCCTGATTAATTAATAGGTGTATATTTGGTTGCATAATTCTTGGAGCGCGATCGGTATCTAGGTAGGTAGGTGTTATTTTTCCGGAAATTTCGCCCGTCATCAAGTGCTATATTTAGGGAAAATCAATACATCAACTATGCACTTAAAATTAAAAATAAGACCGCCGTTAAAAATGCGTTTCAAAACCGTGATATGCATATGTGCGAGGTTGTCAACGGTCCTGTAAGTGGATTTTAAACGTTTCGTATTTTTAGAAGCCGCGTTAGGGAAATCAACATTTTGCGGCTTCGACCCGTTCCGTTACAATGAGATAGATAAATTCGAGTTGTGACAGCCGAAACCCCGTTAATAGCAAACATACACACGCATTAGGTCCATATTCAAGCGGCTATAACAAGCTGCCTGTGTGTCATCAATAACGTCGCGTTTCGGTCTTAAATGGCCCCATAATAAGTCGCGCCCCTCCGGACCCATATTTCAAGGGACTTAATACCTCCCTAATGTCCTCCGCAGTTCGCTAACTGCGCCACAATTGCTCTAATTAGAGACAAATGTCGGGCCGAGAGCCCGACTGTCATGAATGCTCTCTTGAGTAAATTAGGGAGGTGCCATTATCGATTGCGCCGAACAGACCCGTAACCGGATTTTGTCGTTGCAGGTCCGAGGTCCCGCAGGGTCAAAAAGCCGCCGAAGCCGGCGGCCACCACCACCGAAGACAAACGACCGCGCACAGCCTTCTCCAGCGCCCAATTGGCCCGGCTCAAGCACGAATTCAACGAGAATCGCTACTTGACCGAGAGAAGAAGGCAGCAGTTGAGTGGCGAATTGGGGCTGAACGAGGCCCAGATCAAAATTTGGTTCCAGAACAAGAGGGCTAAAATAAAGAAGTCGTCCGGCCAGAAGAACCCGCTGGCGCTGCAACTGATGGCGCAGGGGCTCTACAACCACTCGACGGTGGCCTGCGACGAGGAGGACATGCCGATGTCGCCGTGAAGGGCCGTCAAGCGACCACGTCGATCTCAACTGTATCTATCATGTACAAATTATTTATAATTATTGTTGTGTAAATAGCTAGCGCAATCAAAGGCATATCTCATACGTAGTTAGGAGTAATTTATGTCTATGGCAATATTGTTTGTACCGCGCTTAAAATTGTGTCATCGAAACCAATAACGTAACGTAGTTATGTAGATGTAGATCGCTATGTATGATAAAAGCCTTAAAAATAGACTGATTAAATATTTAGATAGTAGCGAATTGTGCAATGTTTTCTCCCCTAAGATTTTCGTGTACATAACTAGTGATTAATAAACATTGTTCTTCCATCACGTTTTGTTCTCAATGAAGTTTTTTCCCGCAGTACTTGAAGTGTTAATTGGCCCGAACCCGTGGAAATGTCAGGTGTTTGGAGGAATTCGCGTCGTCAATTGAGAGATTGGAGTTGAAACATGCAAAAGGAAGGCCGAGATTAAGATCTCGTAAAGGTTTGCATTAACGATATTCATAAACAACTGTCACAGTCCAATAAAGTAATTAACCAGCGACTTAATTGACCTTATCGTCTTGCTTCTCGGTAATCGTGTTCTTCTTGTTTAAATAGAACGTTTGAATGTCTATATGTAGCGATATTTAACAATTTCAGTCAATTAGAGTAAATAATGGGACAGAAACAACACTTTCAGGTATTTTCCTCGGTGCCCGGTTTATAATTTCTTTGGAGACTTTAAACGAGTCACGAAAAAACCGTCAACACTTTGCATTAGCTCGACTAAAAAGAGAAAATAATTTTGTTTAGAAAATAGCTATTTTAATTCCTGTATCTATAACTATTTAACTTTAGTTAATAAGCGCTCGCCGAAAAAAGTTCGTTTCAAGTTGCGTGCCGCAGAATTTATTTATTTAATTAATATACTGTACAAGTATGAATACCTGCACAACCATCAAGTTGTGATTATTCAATTAATTAAACTTGCAAAAAGCGATTGCACAATGCGGTCCGAGTTACGCGCCGCATACAAGACGTCATTACAGGCCACTTCCAGCTGTTTTAAGTTTTATTAAAAAAATTCCTTAATTCCAAAGTAGAAATTTAGAAAATTTTCCCTGAAACTACTTCAATTTTGGTAAAATTAAATAATTGTTTAAAACTATTTTTTTTTTGTTCAAATAAAATTTCTATAAATGGTTCTCGAGCCCCATGAGCAGATTCCACGCAGATTCGCCGGTTATGGGTCAGCAAGTCAAGCAACCGACATTTACCGAACAATGAAGCATCACGATAATAAGGTTAAAGGCAAGGCTGCAATGATTATCTCCTTGCAATTAATTTAAAATAAAATAGTTGTTCATAGGTATTTAATTAATTTTTTTTGCAACTACAAAATTTTATTGGGTTAGAGCAGAATAGGTTTCTGGCTGTGCTATTGTTTGAGTTCGCGACTGCTTGATCGGAACCTTGGAGCTCCTTTTTAAGGTTTGAACTATTGGCGGGTTGAAGAAGAGCAATTTGCGTTGTTGTACAACCTTTGCCCGTCCACTTTCTATTCCCATTAATAACACGGTCCATAACGTATTCTGCACGGCTGAGTCATCAATTCGATATTACAATTCACAATCACGCCATAAGGAAGTTGGCTTGTTTTTCCCTAAGCGATTTTAACACTATCACCTGTCAATCAGAAAAGCAATATTTTAGAAATTGTAACTTACCTTAATGTTCATTTATCTATAGTCAGATTTTTAAAACCATTCATTATCCTCCCTCACGCGGAAACCTCATTTTGCAAAGTTTTGCCACATCGTGGCCACAGTTCGTATTTTGAAACCCAACCGAAGTCCTTCCAATCTCCAAAGCCAAGAGTAAAGTTTTGGATCCTGAAAATTCGTTTTAGTTTTGAAGCCTGCCTCGACGCAATCATAGAATGACATCGGTATGCCGATTGGGAGTGACAAGGATGCGCCTATCTTGCATTCTTGTTTGAGATCCAAATTTTAATCTTATTCTTCTGATTTAATTAATAATTCAGATCAGTGACGAGACAACACTTGGAATCTAATTAATCTTGAATTTCTTAACCTTAACCCTTTTGTCGTTTGGTAATATTTTGGTGGTAGAAGAAAATTACTAATAGCACCAATTAATTTATGTAGGTACCTACTGTCAAAGAGAGTTTTAAAATTTCTAACTAAAATGGAAATTTTTTACAGAGATCTTAATAAAATTCTTGCTTTGGCATATTCTTGCTTGGTAGCTTGATCTTGAATCTTCTCATTACAGTATTGTCTTGGTATTGCCCAAACTTTGAGACAACCTAAGACAATATCAAAATTAATTTTGATATTGTTGCAGCTCCATAAAAAAGCATCTCTGCCATCAAGGCATTTTTTTCAATGTCACTCCTCTTTCATTAACAATCATTGCTCCATTCTAACAGCAAAAAGTGACAGTATCGACATTCAACCCTACTGCGTATCCAAGATGTTTGGCTTAACATAGGTGTTTGCCATTAGAATGTGACTGGTAGTGTCTCCATTTAAAGTGCGACGGTCACATTTTAATGGCCAACACCCATGTTAGGCCAAACATCTTGGATACGCAGTAGGGCTGAATGTCGATACTGTCACTTTTTGCTGTTCATCTTCAAATTATATAGCTACAAAGATCTGCCTAAGTCTATTTCCACTTTTTGTTTAGATATTTCAGAAAATTTTATTTGGATCTTTTCAAGACTCTCATCTTCAATTTTGAAAATAGGGCTTCTTGGCTCAAAGTTTTCCGGGGATGGAAGGGGTTCTACCCTCCGTTTTCCTTCTTTGCGGTGAAACTTTTCCGGCCGTCTTGCCGCTCGGCAGTTGTTTTTCCGGTGTAGTGTTAATTTCCAGCAATTAAGCAGGTCCCGTGTCGCGCTAACTAGCGGCGGTTTTTAGACTTATCCCAGTTTTGTGATTCACGATCTGCTCCGCACCTTCTCTGATCCCGTCGGCTAGCAAAAGACGGAGAGTCCGTAATGTACTTAATGTTTTATTTAAATGATGTTGGCGGCGTTATAAATCAAGAGAGGACCACCCGTGCGGTAGTGGCTCGGTCGCGCAACCGGACACCGGCACTAGCGCCAAAAATGTTAACAAGACACATGACAACTGCCGCCCAACTGCGCTCTCGACGTTTGTTAGTTAGTGTTGGGGCGAGGGCAGGGGGCGGCGGCGGCCGCGGCCCCGCCGTCGACCCCCAGTTCACCCATTAAAGGGGCCAATTATTCCGGGATACTATGAATTTTAAATGCGCGGTCGGCGAAGATAGGGCGGCCGATAAGGGCGACCGGGCTGCACCGCCACCACCTAACCAGCTACGATATGGGCAACAACGAGAGCGGGGTGCTTGACCACTTACGCCCCCCTTTATCAATGCGAAGTTTCTTCACTTTCTTTTAACTTTTTTGCCAACATATTTTTTCGAGGGGTAAACCGCTGGCCTCAAACTGTACACCATAATTTCTTTTCATAAAAATAATTCCACAATTCATCAATAATTCCCTTATTTTGTAATAAATTCCCAGAACTCTTAAAAACTCTCGGAATTCCTCCACATCTTTTATAACTCCTCCAGAATTCTTAATAATTCCTTATTAATTCCCATAATTCCTGTAGAGTTCCAGAGATTTATTAGGAATTTGTCACGTTTTGTCAGTAATGAAAATTAAATGCGTTCTACAGCTATCTAAAGTAATTTTTTTATACCCAAGAGCAAATTAAGAACAATATTTTGACAACATATTTTTTTGAGGGGTAAACTGCTGGCCTCAAACTGTACACTATAATTCCTTTTCATAAAAGTAATCCCCATAATTCATCAATAATTCCCTTATTTTGTAATAAATTCCCAGAACTCTTAAAAACTCTCGGAATTCCTCCACATCTTTCATAACTCCTCCAGAATTCTTAATAATTCCTTATTAATTCCCATAATTTCTGTAGAATTCCAGGGATTTATTAGGAATTTGTCACGTTTTGTCAGTAATAAAAATTAAATGCGTTCTACGGCTATCTAAAGTAATTTATTTATACCCAAGAGCAAATTAAGAACAATATTTTGACAACATATTTTTTTGAGGGGTAAACTGCTGGCCTCAAACTGTACACTATAATTTCTTTTCATAAAAATAATCCCCACAATTCATCAATATACCCTTATTTTGTAATAAATTCCTAGAACTCGTAAAAACCTTCGGAATTCCTCCACATCTTCCATAACTCCTACAGAATTCTTAATAATTCCTTATTAATTTCCATAATTCCTGTAGAGTTCCAGGGATTTATTAGGAATTTGTCACGTTTTTTCAGTAATGAAAATTAAATGCGTTCTTCGGTTATCTAAAGTAATTTATTTATACCCAAGAGCAAATTAAGAACAATATTCGAAAAAAAAAAATTAAAAAACAAAAATTTTAGTATTGAAGCAAAAATTAAATACAATTTATCTCAATTTTCATTCATTTTTATGTGTTCATACGTTTTGGAAATTTTGTCGAACGTAGCATCATCTAATTGAAATGGTTCGACGTCTGTTGCAAATTTAATTGGGCCATAGAATATATACTGACGTTCAACAATCGCAATGTCCCGTTTAATTTTCGGTCACGCAAATCTTCTATTCTGGTTCCTATCCGTCTGTAAGAACTTAATTTTGAAAATTTTACCTGACGCCTTCCCGTCAATAATTTCCACAATTTTGCCAAAATACCACCGTTCTTAGTAGTAAACTGCATAAAATCTCTTGCAGTCAATAACTACTCTTTTGGTCTCAATTTCGGTACTTTGCGTTTCAACTTTCTTTTTTAAAGGTGCCCCACTGAGTACATTATTTACCCCATCCTCAACATTGTCCGACGAGTAACTAGGTACTTCGTTATCTACATAATCAGAAAATGTCTCAGTGTCTCAGTGTGATGATTCAGAATCATCTGACGTTTCATTTTTTAATGATTTTTTATATTTAGCGCTCCGACTTGATTTGTAATTTTTGGTGCATTTTACCTTGCCCTTGTACAACTTATATAACTTCGACCATGACTTACACTGTAACTTCTTCTGCAATGCTTTGGTGTTATTAATGATCTTCGTAGTCGATCTGTGCTGACCCTACCTTTTGTTTCTCCCAAGAGCCTGCATAACGAAGATTTTTTAATAACATCTGACATGCCTCTGCGCATGCGTAGAGACCAGTAGTTTTGCAGCAAGAAAAAATAAATCTCATGTAATTCCCACAACATCTCTAATAAATCCCCGTAATTTCAAATAATTCCGGATAATTCCCAATAACTCCCAATAAATCCTACTAAGTAAAAATAAATCCCCGAAATTCCTGTAATTCCTGGATGGTGTACATTATAATTCCTCAGCGGTTTACCCCTCGTATTTTTTCAGATATTGTTTTCTAATAATCAATTAGCGCGTTGACTATGAGGGTCCAGCTGAAAGCGCTCTTGATCGCAAACTTTTTTGTCCGGCCTCGTATATCAAAAATCCTCTGTTTATGTACAGAAGCGCGCAAAAAGTGGCTGATAATGTTTGTTTGGGTTTCGTAGCCGGGCATAAAGAAAGCTCTTCGCTTTTTCATCGACAACACATTGATGAAGCGTTGGGCTGGCAATTTGCTGGCGTTCATGCACGAAACTTGAGTCGGGGAAATTTCAGGCATCACAAACGAGCCAAATCTGGCCAAAGTACCTGCGTTATTAGTTTCGCTTCCTGCAATCTACATTACCCGAGGCAAGTAAATTGCTGCTCGATAAAACTGTCGACATAGTCGTTCTCTCATCGGGGTCTGTAATGAACCAACCAGGCATTGCAGACGAGCGTGATGTTAAACAGAAAACTTTTTATTTACTTTACCTACTCTGAACCGTGTTATTAATTTGTGGTTGCAAAGCGTGAAATCAGAATATTGTAGCCTAATATGTTTATAATTATCCTCGCCAGCGAAGAAGATAATGCCAAAACAACAACTAAGCCCCGCCAATTATCTTCTCAACATCTCCGAAAAGCGAGGCAAACCGCCAAATTTTCTTCAGTCCCGTCCCCGGTTTCTGCCATCAAATAAAACGATGGTATTGGCAATAAGGAGATAAATCGGGCTACTCTTGGTGGCTGTCAAACAGAGTTTCATCGCATCCATCCAGCCGCATGTCCACGTTACTAAAATAACCATTTATAAAAATAACCGCGAGAATTCGTCTGTCATAAATCATATCGTGATAAATCAAAAGTAAAGTAGTTAAACTCAAAGAGTAATTAAATTTATTAGAAGTGTCATCCGAGCCCTCGACATCTAATAGACCGTGCTGCGTGTCATGTCATTAAGAACCAAAGCAGGCCATGTATCTTTCGTGGTGCTAATGAGGGCGGCTCTTTTTGAATCTAAACGTCTCACACTGTTACACTTTTTAGCGCTACCTAAAATGTTTACGGAGGTATCTTTTGTGTTACCCCAGCTTTTAAATTTAGTATTTAGATGAGTCCGGTTAACCGGCGCAATAACTAACTCAAACAGACAAACAATGGACTCTTTTACATCGAGTCGCTACCGTGAGGAGTTACTTAAAAGTGTTAAATCTTTCCAACAACATCATTTGCGAGGTGGGTCCGTAATAATTAAGGGTATTATTGACAATTAAAGGTATCGGCGGCAGGAACGAGGAGGCGGTCGGGGGCGGCGCTGGCGATTTTAACGAAACAAAAAACAATTGTGCCAATTATGCTCGCGTTATTGGGCCGGGTTCGAACACCATTAAAATCTGGCTATTAAGCTGCGAGCTTTGATGTTAATCTAATCTCGAAGCCCATTAAATTCGGCCCAAAGTATTACATTACTGAATCTCCCACCCGGTTTTTATTCGTTGTCCGAGGAATTTCGAAAATGTATCGAAGTTCACTTAATATACGGGCCGTGTCGGGCGTTTAGGGTCGAATTTCATTGTTTTAATGGCGTCATTTACATTTTAAAGTATTTTAAGCTGGCTTTTATAGCTTTATTTTATTGAGAATTGTAAACGGTTTTATACAAAATGTTCCTCTTTATTGCTATGTTTATTTACTATGAATATTTTTAATTGTGGAATACATGGCGCATTCCGCCAAATGTGCCCACAATTATGCTTTGTGGGGCTGCGAGAAGACCCCACTTAACACCAACTCTCGGATGTGCGACATACGAACCCATCAGGAGTTCTGACGTCAACTCAAAAAACGCCACCAACCAAAATAACTACACTGCACCCTCAAATACATATAGGTACTGCCATCCCGTAAATTTGTTACCTTTTCTAAAAATAATTGCTAGATGTAAAAAAATTCTCAATCACTCAGCCGCTTTATTATAATCTAACTGGCTATACAAAGTGATTAGAAATTTTAACTATACAGAATGTACCAACTTTCTTATTTTAAGTTGAAACACATAATTTTTTACGTGCTAACATGATCAGCGCTCTCATTGCTATGCACAGCTTCCAAGTTAATTTTACTCTAATTTCCTTCGAGAATAAATATAATGTAGGTACACCAAATTAAACCATACATCCCTTGCACTGTACCACCAGAAAATTTAATGAGCATCAAAAAATCTAGATAAAACCCAAATTATTATACATCAGAAAATGAGAACATCACCACTAAAATAACTATGCTGCGTATTGTTTTACCATTGCTTACATTTTAAATTCTATATGTCCATCAATTTTACTAAATGTTCACCAAATTTAGAACGCTTAAGTTACGCGTCCGTGCTGTACATGATAAATATTAGCGCTATCCATTTATATTTAGTGTTCCTCAAAAAAACTATTTGTGCGTCAAAGAATTATTCTATTACTCCAAAAATAAAATATGCTCGCGCATCTCTCTTTGCCGCTTGCGCTTCCAGACAAGAGGCACGCGAAAAAAGTTTTGTACAAGGTCAGTTCAGAGCCCTGTAATTTTTTTTTAAAAGCACGATTAGAAATTACCACTAAAAGAAGTTTTACGTTTTACGTAATGCAAGCCAATTACAGCAAATCATTTATATATTACGGAAACCAATATCTTTTTTTGTGCAAACCACTTTTATTTTTACTCTTATTTTCCTTGCCCTAGCACATCTACATCTATAATTTTGCATAAAATTATTTACCATTTGCAGAACATTTTATTGCTTGTGTATTTTTGATCAACAAATAGTATTTTTAACTGTTAAATAATATAAGACACTGTCAAAAATTAAATATCTGGGTATTATGTTAGAATTAAATGCGGAATAAAATTTGGTGTACATTTAGTATTTATGGTCAACAAAAGTTATTTTGGCAAACAAAATATATAAGAGACCAGCACCATGTCAAAATTTGGTTGTCGCTTTAAGATTATGTATTTTCTTAATTTTGGTGCGCATTTAGTATTTTTGGGAAATCAAAGTATTTTTTTGTATGAAAATATTGGATAAATTTGGTAGGCTGTTAAATACGACTCATTTCCTTCTATACATATGCAATGTTATTTAATTTTTTTCGCACATTCAGGTGTTTAATAATAAGCTGCTACATTTTAGTTAACGACCTTTTTGCAAAATTCTTATAATTTTTTCCTCAAACTTAAATATTTTTTTGTCGTCTAAACTGTCAAAGGTCTTGCGATCTTGCGTGTTATTTTATACTTGTCGTTGAGTCACCGGGGATTTCTCTTTCGCATCAAATCTCTTCGGTGCCGCCGTCCGTCAACTGCGCGATCGAAAAAAGCGGTAATGGGTCGTTGGGCCCTATTTCTGGTGTGGGACGCGGAACTTGGGCCCGTAAGGCGATTATCGTCTCCGGTATTGTTCCTCCGGGTGTCGCGTAAACTTGGTGCAACCGGCGAGGACGTGGTTCTTTTGCTTGAGGCCGGCGGTGTTGTAAATGTGTCTGTGTGCATGTGTATTTGTTGGTATGTAGAGGAGCGCGTATGTGATAACCGCGACCACACACGTCGCTGATGCTTTGAGTTGATCTCTGATCCGCTGGACCAAGTCGGTTCACACACTCGCATGTCTCTGTGCGACTACAAATTAAGTGCCTTTTTCTATCTAATTTCAACGGTAATCAGTGTGGAAGTTTATGTTGTGTCGTTTAGAGGAAATTGATATAAATTATGTGGAGTTTACGCTACCGGAGGTGAAACGTTTTCGGATCCCACCTCTCAACGTGAACGTTAATTACCTACCAACCAGCCCGGGCAAAGTGGAAAATTAACAATTATTTTAATAGAATCGAGTAATTGGCGGGTGAATTGTTGGCGAGGAAACGCCGGGTATTTAATACTTCCGCTTTTTACCTATCGACGGTAATTAAAGTTTTATTATGTCGCTGCAACTATAAAATTCTGACGTTTACGTTATTCGAAAATTTAAATTTAAAATTTATATTTGCTAATAATGTAGAAGAATCACGATAAAAAAGGCGACATGTGTTAGCGAACGCGTCATTATTTATAATCGACATTAATATCCAAACACCTCCCGACAAGCAATTACAGTATTATTCAACCAGTCAACCGTTATTTATTCCTACTAAATTAAATACTTACTAAAAATTTTACGATAATTTAAAACGCTTTACGGCGCTAGAAAGCGGCCGCTACAAGGATTTCGCTACGTGTAAGCTCACATTTTTCAACTCGAAGGTTGATCGATCAACAGTCATAACTTATATCTCTGAAGTTTTAAGATACTAAACAGCAAGATATGCCACGAAAAAATTTGTAACTGCAATATACAAAAACTACGAAACTAAAATGCGTACCCACGAAGGAAAGTAATATTGTTGATATAATATGGAGGTACAGCTAGCTGCAAAAGAAACCAGACAAACTCTGATGTGGAACCAAGAGGGTGCAGAGTGATTATTTTTTTCAACTAATATCTAATAGTTTCTTGCAGTTTGGGGAGTTTGATCGCACTTGGTTGGCAAAAGTGCTTAACACGACTTAGCTGGATGTCATCAGTATGTAGGTACAGCTGGCAGAAATTCAGAAGAAGCTGGTCTCCTTTAGTAAAGTGTGACAGAAAGAACGAGATGGATTCTACAGTGTTGCATTCATGTGCGTTTGGTGCTAAATTCTCAAACTTCTTCCAAATTTCTGCGAACTGTACCACTGTTGCCACTTGGTGAAGATTAAATACAATTTCACCAAATTTATTTTAACTTCCTGAAGATTGCAGAAATTTTTTTACGTTTGAATGTACCTAAAAGTTTTAGATAAACTTTTTAATAATTTCTGAATCTTTTAATGTTAGTTTAGCACAAGGTCGGGTCACGTCGTTTTTACTCTACCCTCGTATGAGACTTTCTTGTAGGTAGCTGGTGTCTTATCACCAGATGTAGTTGACACTATAAAGTTATTAAAGAAATGGGTAAAATTTCTTTTGGTAACATGATGCGTGTTGGTATAACAGCGTGGGCAGCAGCAGGAAAGTTTACGGGACCGGGAATCAATTTCCACAATAGATGCTCCCCTCCTGCAGGCGACAGACAATATGTAAATCAAAATCAAAATGACTTGGCGTATTTTGCTAATACCATTAAGTCGTTTGTTCAATTTACTACCCACATAATAAACCACTTTCGTGATTTATCCGGTCTCTCATTTAATTTACCCCGTATAAAATTATTCATGATCCCTTCGCCATGGCTAACGCATCAACAATTGTCTCCATGAATCCATTACGAGTCGCTTCCAGGATTCGCAACGATATTGTCTCGTTCGCAATAAGCGGGATTCATAAATGGTTCTGGCATTGGCGCCCCTCGAGGAGAGACGCGAAATGTCTGGTGCTGGTGTTATTTTCACCCTAATCGCCGCCTCCACCCTTCCAATCCAATGATTTAATAAAACAAACTGAAGGGTGCGAGATATTCAATTTAAAAGTTTACGGAATGCGTGACAAATCTGCAATTCGCAATCGTTTTGGTTGTCAGAGACTTGATCACTTGATGACGTGAACTTCATTCTTGAAACTTATTTAAATTCCAAAGTTTTAATCAACAGGGCGCAGCGGACCGACACCGCGCAAGGGTCCACGTCATCCATTTTTCCGCCGCCCCGCACCAAAAAATTTTTTGATACGCTTCGTTACTGTGGACGTTGTTAGCTCTAACATCATTCAAGTGCATTTTTGATTTTTGTTTTCGTAACTGTGATGGAATAAAATAGCTACCCTCTAATTTATAATAGTTTGATTTTTTCGCCCTCTTCTTGTAGTTAGTGCGAAAAAAATAATTAATTTTGGAGAATGCATTGCTTGAGCAGTGCAAGTTAGAAGGGGATGCGACTCGAAGGCGCTTCAGTGCAAATTAGGTGGGTGCGCGTCATGGCGATGATGTATACCAACCATCATGCAGACGTTTTCTGCAGCATTAATTGCTTGCCCGTTTTCCCGCTGTAGCCGGTTATTACTGACGTGAAATTGCTAAGGTGTTCACACATCCTCTAAATCACCGAGAATATCTGAAACCTCGGGAGATTAAAGAGTTTTCACGCTTGAGCCTCGAATTTAAAGATCATTAAGAAAGATCATTAATTTCCCAACGTAAACTTTTTGCAGATCCAATTTTGACATGAAAAATTACGAAATCCGGTAAAATTCAATTGTGACTTAATGGTGCCATATTGAGACGTCATACAGTCAACACAACGCGAACAGACCCAACCGGAAATCTCAAGGGTGCATTCGTTCATCCGCGGTCAACAACCAGTCACTCCAGCTCCAATACTATTTGTTTGTTTGTAGAACTTTGGCAAGTGAAAGGTGCTTCTGGAACCTGCTCGCGTCAATAGCGCCACAACTGAGGATTTAGCTGCGAAACAAGAGTTCTCCCATGACGGAACCGGCAGTTTAATAAATATGTATCTTGGAAACTACACGGCGTATCACAGTCAGGAGAGTACTTTTTCATTTGCAGAACCAATTATTACAACAATTTGCTGGAATGGAGGTTGTCATCGAGTAAATAATGGATACCACCATTGTCGACGAAGTTACGGTCTTCAATGGTCGATATCGCTCTATTTGTAGATTGTAAATCACCAAGTGTGTGCAGCTCCATTACAAGTCCGCGAACAGCCCAGGTGGGTGGGTTGGTCTAATGGCAGCTCCTTGTGCCTCGACATCTGATGCCAACATATCGATAACCCATCATTCTTGCAAGGCAGCTTCGTATCCTTTTGTGGAAATAACTGATATGTCCGCGTCAGTCGCAGCTTCCGTGTTTCACCTAAGAGACTCAATCATCGAAGTGACGCATTTTCAACAAACAATTTGTGAATTAGCAGGATCTGGAAAACGTAACGTTAACGTGAACATGATGTCATGGTGCGAACTGAATCTGGAGAATGACAATTCTTGTAAATTTATGCAAGGCCGTAAAATTTGCCGACGTTGCCGTTGATTTATCAGGAAAATAAATCGACAAAAGAGCGCTTTCATCGATAGACACCAGAGTGTTTCATGCATCGTTAGTCACGCCATCATGCAGGCAAAAGCTACTAAAAAGTTGATCGGCTTAAAGTAAGCACCGCGTAATTGTTTAACATATTTTAATCCGGCAGTAAACATAAATTTACAATTTATTCTATTAAAAAAACGCCGACTTTGGCACTAGAGAAACTTTACACTGTAGATAGTGCTCTACTTTCCTCAAAAATGATGGCTGTCTTAGAGAGTACGCAGCTTGCATTGTTGGCCAGAAATTCCTCGAAATGAACGATTGTTCAAGTGTCCAAGCCCAATGTTGCGAAAATCTAGCACAATAATTGAGTTATCCACCAGGAGTCCAGACCTCAGTTCTATCGAGCATAATCTGAATAGAGCCATATGAAATAATTCTTAAAATAATTCTATCACCTTAAGATCATCATTGAAATAAAAAATATTTTGAACATACATTTTAAATATGATTAATTAGGTCTTAAATTAGTTTTTGAATAAAAAAAAAAAAATAAAGGAAAAAGGGATTAAAAATGTAACACAAAAATTTGGCCATTTTTGAAATTTTCTTCTGACAGTATACCTTTTGTTATTGTTTATAACGGCTTTATCCAAAGTACTTTACAGTTATGCAATTTAGTTTTTTGTGTATTAAATTAATCGATTTAAAAAAAATCAAATATACAGGCTGATTCACGTAGCCCGTGCATTAGAGGTTTTTTAACTTCCAGTTGGATTAGAAATTTGAAACTTGGGAGACAGTCATAATCAGTCATGCTTATTCTATGTAAAATATTTTGAGCTCTCTAGCTATACAGGATGTGCCAAAAGTCGGTATCACCTTTCTTATTTTAAATGGAAACGTACCATAAGAGCATTCGACAGTCTTGACCCCAACGAAATAAGAAGAGCTACACAATCTGTTGAAAATAGATTAATAGAAAATTAATCAAAATGGTGCTCGCATTAAAAATTTGCATTAGAATTTTGTTAAAATGGTTTTTGATAGTTTTTGTTGTTGTTTTATAAAATTAGCAAGGTATTTATTTCATAATTAAATTGTTGCAGTTGTCTTTTGTTTCCATGGCATACTTGAAAAACCAAAAAATCTTTCGGCAAGATTGATGGAATTTCTGGATTTTAATTTTTAATTTGATAGGGGATGAACTTAGGTATAGGGAATGCTGAAGTGACTTATCCCAAAATACAATTTTCTATCGAATGGAATAAAAAAAATCAGTAAGTGCCATTTGAAAAAAATTACTTCTTGACCAATTTTGGTTGCAATATTTGAAAATTGTCTGCGCCCATATGGTACAAAATGAAACCACCATTAAGATATCAGAAGTTAGTCTGGACTTCCAACTAAGTATTTTACAAATTGGTTTTCATAAACTCTGAACCGTCTGTCAGATACGAATTTCTTCGTAAGCTACCACATCGACCATTTTCTTCACATAAATTAACATAATGTCAAAAATTGTCAGATAAGTTCACATAACAAGTGTTATGAAAACTCTGAGTTAGAAGACCAATCGAACCATGTAGAAAAAATGGTACGTTTCTATTTAAAATAAGAAAGTTGATACCGACTTTTGGCATATCCTGTATAACTAGAGAGCTCAAAATATTTTAGATAGAATGAGCATAACTGATTATGACTGCCTCCCAAGTTTCAAATTTCTAATCTAACTGGAAGTTAAAAAACTTCTAATGCACGGTCTACATGAATCATCCTGTATAGCTAACAAAATATTTGTCCAAACTTAGGAAAAAAATGTGATTGGAATAATTATTTTGAGTAATGTAAGATGTAAGTTTTAAATTAATGTATTATTTGATTATTATAATCACAATCTCAAAATATGTTTTATCTAATCTAAACAAAAGAAAGAGTTACGTTGGTATAGGTAACGAGAAACTGTTAGTATAAGCCGAAATAGCTCAGTTGGGAGAGCGTTAGACTGAAGATCTAAAGGTCCCTGGTTCGATCCCTGGTTTCGGCAACCCAATTTTTGTTTTAGTTTTTTTCATTTTAAACCATTTTAATTGATTGAAGATCACGTCAAGTTAATTTTCAAAAATACATTTATTTTTACGTAACAATCCGAAAAAAAACTCAAATTTTGTCGAAAAAAGTAGACTCCTTATCTCAGATTAGATTGTTTAGGTACCTGATAAAATTCGTGATAATAGAAGCCAGGATCTGGACGTAGTTCCTAGATGCGGCTCAGTAGCGTCGGGAGTGGGGCAGCGTGTCGGCGACAAATGCCTCGACATCGGCCGCCTGGGTGGGCTTCGATCAGTAGAGTTCAGTGGCGCCGCGCTTTATCGGCTCGCGTCCCACCCCCTTCGCGTGTTAATTCCATGCAGAGTTAAATAACTCAATTTTTTATGCGCACCTTATCGAAAAATAATTTATTATCACTACGTCACAGTTGACATTTTTTATTGTGGCGTTCCGTCAACGCGCCCTCGCCATAAATTTCTTCGACGACGCGGACCCGTAATCTCGAAACTGGCCCCCCAAAAAACGCAAGTTTACGAGTAGTCGGCCGAATTAATTCGCATTGATATTAAAATTTGTTTAATGAGTTAATATGGTGTAAGCGGGGGCGGTCGTAATTTATACATCATGGAGAGGCACGTTATCGGCCACCCCCGAGCGCCGGTCAAACCACAAAAGGTGTTTACAGATTGCGTGTTCGCTGGCCATAACGCGTCGGGGTGGGTCAATATATCGGGAGGAAGTGGGGAATGTCCAGTCCAGCGTGGTACACAGTAGCAGGGTTGGTCTTAATTGATTTATTGGTCTGAAACTCCGTTAATTCGGGGTAATATCGGGAATGGGCGCGGACCTGGGTCGCTCCTAATTATTATTCAATTACTTATCAAGAATAATTGATTTATATCACGCCGGAATTGGGAGACGTGATGCCTCCTTAATTGAGGAATAAGCAGCGATTATTAAAATTTATTGCACAGCCGCAACCGAAGAGGAACTACGTACATGTGTCGTTATTACACAAATTACAAGCCAGTTAATGTTTCGCTGATGATCGTAAAATTGGAGACTTCTCCTGGGGACAATTTGCTTGTCTCGAAGCTTTCGGTTTTCACCCATGGGGCGCCCACGTTTAATGATTACGATTCGGTACGTACGACTAAACAAATTAAGAACTTGTCTATTTACTCTTCTTGTGTTGCCGCTTTCATCCGACTGCATAATGGCGGCTCCGTAGCAGTAAATTTTACGACTATTTTCGGTAATAAAGGCTTTATTGTCATTTAAATTTTATAGTTGATGTTTGTGTAATTAGGAAGTTAATGTATTGTTTATTGACTGACGCGTTCTTTTTAACTCGACGTCGCGGTAATTAGCTGGAGACGTACTGGCATTATTATTGTAATTTGTAAATAATAAAAGTCGATAATCTTGATGGGGTTCACGCCCTCAACTGCGGTTTATTAAATCATAGGAGAGAGCTTCACCCCTTGTTATCGTGATTAAGCGGGCTTCAGGCCGCCATTATCGCCTCGTAAGGATAACAGGCGTTTCCAGTGATTTACTATTATCCGTTTATACTATTATCTGTTTATATACGTGCTACACACTCCTTTATTTACTGGCGGCCTAACGTTCCATCTAATTGAAAAACGGAATTATAAATCTTTTCCGACTAAATTATCGGCGCCAGAATTGACTAAAATTCTCTAATTAGCGTTAGCCAGGAGATGCGAGTAGGTAAGTGATCTATGTTGCCTGCGTAACACTAACACAAATAAGCTACTCTGCCTACAAATTTTAACCAGCGGTGTAACCCTATAATTAATAATTTATTTTATATTTTATGACAAAAATGTTAATTAAAGTTTGGAATGTGATAAGGTGATTCTCAAAATGTGATGCGTTTTGTCAAAAATAATAAAATATGTCTTGCTAAAAATTCTTGCAACTTTACACTCCATTAGTTAACTTGCACACTATTAATACAACACCCCACATCTATGATTTACATTGTAATGTGTGCTTCTAATCATACTGCACTGCACCCTATTTGTACTGTCGTTTACTATAACGAAATTGACTAAAAAAGATTAGCATCAAACATGTCGATGGATCACGCGACTGACGTAACTACTATAAATTGTTTTAACAAAAATTGTTATTAAACACCTTATTTAGCACAAAAAATAATTTTCTCATTTTCCCATAAATAGCTTTAGTCCTTTCTATTTTTTCTTAAATTAAGGAACCGACCTCCACTTTGTTAGGTATTTATTAATGGGTCGTATTTAACAGTCTACTAAATTTACCCAATATTTTTATACAAAAAAATACTTTTATTTCCCAAAAATACTAAATGCTCACCAAAATTAAGAAAATACATAATCTTAAAGCGACAACTAAATATTGACATAATGCTGGCCTCATATATTTTGTTCGCCAAAATAACTTTTGTTGACCATAAATACTAAATGTTCTCCAAATTTTATTCCGCATTTAATTCTAACATAATACCCAGATATTCAATTTTTGACAGAGTCTTATATTATTTAGCAGTTAAAAATACTATTTGTTGATCAAAAGTACACAAGCAATAAAATGTTCTGCAAATGGTAAATAATTTTATGCAAAATTATAGATGTAGATGTGCTAGGGCAAGGAAAATAAGAGTAAAAATAGAAGTGGTTTGCACAAATAGAGATATTGATTTCCGTAATATATAAATGCTTTGCTGTAATTGGCTTGCATTATGTAAAACGTAAATCTTTTTTTAGTGGTAATTTCTAATCGTGCTTTAAAAAAAAAATTACAGAGCCCTGAACTGACCTTGTACAAAACTTTTTTCGCGTGCCTCTTGTCTGGAAGCGTAAGCGGCAAGAAGAGATGCGCGAGCATATTTTATTTTTGGAGTAATAGAATAATTATTTGACGCACAAATAGTTTTTTTGAGAAACGCTAAATATAAATGGATAGCGCGAATATTTATTATGTACAGCACGGACGCGTAACTTGAGCGTTCTAAATTTGGTGAACATTTAGTAAAATTGATGAACATATAGAATTTAAAATGTAAGCAATGGTAAAACAATACGCAGCATAGATATTTTAGTGGTGATGTTCTCACTTTCTGATGTATAATACTTTGGGTTTCATTCAGAATTTTTGATGCTCATTAAATTTTCTGGTGGACAGTGCAAGGGATGTATGGTTTAATTTGGTGTACATTATATTTGTTCTATTTATTATTATTAAATTTTTTGAAAAAAATTAGAAATGACACTTTGATAGTTTTTCTGAATGCAGAGGTGTCATTGAGTATTTGCTTTAATTTAGGTAAACCTGTGGATGCGACGAATCTGGGAGTAGGAAGAATGTATGCGCAACGGGGGAGGACCGTAAAGTGCGAGGCTGTTACGGAAGCATGCAGCCGTCGGTCAGATTGACACAAAAATGTGTCGGAACTAGCAGATAACGCACCCCAACTCTCGTCTGAGGGTGAGGAATGTGAGGAAAGACGGCGGTCCCACCTCGCCTCAAAAATAATAATAATTCCACTCGATATAAACAGTGACCCGTTCGATTCAGTGTGACCAGTCAATTAAATGAAATTGGTGGCTGCCATATATCAGAGCAGGGAGACCCCACACTCGGCCACGTATAAATAATGGATCGCGATTCGGGGCGCGTTGGGGTGAAGCCCTGCATACTTCACGCAGAAAAAACAACACTGGAAATTCGTTCGGTTGTTGGATATCTCCCGATAACAGCCCCAACATACATGCTCGTTTATTATTTACGGTTAACAGTTACAAAAAAAAAATAACGACGATTAGCCTTGGAAATAAGCAATTATCGAATTCGGTATAGAAGCAAAACTTAACAGTTGCCGATAACGGCGGTATTCGTCCATTGTCCGACCGTCGTTATTATTATTAGGAACGGCACGACGAAATTGAATTATTAGAAGCAAATTACGCCGAAATGTTCGTGTTTCGAGATAATTCGGAATTAATTTAACGAGACCAGGAAGTCGGGCTGATGACGGCGGGTCAAATACCGAAACATTGCCGGGACCCCACAGCAATATTATTACCCATATGGGTATAGGAAATATTCCGAACAGTAGCTCTGCCAGGTAGGCGAGGCGCTTCCACGACGCGGTCGTTATTTTCGATTAATCGTCTCCGGGTGGCAATCTGACAACGAAGAAATGCTACCGAATTAATTAATTTTTGGTTAATTATTAAGCGGCCGCGTCGTCGACTAGGCTAAGGGTGGCCTGGTTGAAGCAGCACAATCGCCACTAAACCACCCCAAATTTATAACTTTTCTAATAATTAGTATCTGACATAAAAATTGCGTTAACTACTGCCACTACTGCTAACTACTGCGTTAACTACTCTCAAAATGTATATCTCCGTTTTAAATTTCTATCATAATTTTTATTAAACTTTATTTTATAATTTTCTTAAAATCAGAAATGTCGTCAAATTTACTGATCTAAAATGATCTCTTTTTACTATTTCTTTGCTAATTTATAACTTTCCTCGTCAAGTTCTTTATGTATTTTCTCTTTCTCTAAATACTTTGTAGCTAATAATTATAAGTTATTTATTTCTAACTAAAATTAATTGATTTAGATTTTTAGTTTAATATTAGACCTTGTCTTCTAAATTTTTTTATTTTCCAGAAACTGGCGATCTGCAAATAAGTAATCAGGACAATTGAGGATCTTGGGAGATACTGAAAGCAACGTCTAATTTCCAATATTAGACAGCCATAGTCATCAATCACTTTTGACGAGTTGGTAGGTACTAAAATTTTTATTAGATTCCTACCTATGCCAAGTTAACTTTTATAAATTTGAAGAACAATTGTAAACCAATTTAAATTCTTTACATTTTTTCTATCTCTTTTTACTTCTTCTATAGCCATTTATATCCTTGTTTCTCTTCACTTACCTCTCTTAGTCTTTTAAAATATTTTTTCAACTTTCTTTCTGTTTTTAATCCTATTAATCCATTGTGCTGCTCTCTTTGTTTCTTCTTTATCATCTGTTTTCACCTTTCCTTCTAGAGTGTTCTAGTTACTGTTTAAATTTTATTGCTTGGTTTCATGGCCCTATCAAGTTCTTTATTTTTCTAGAGAGTAGGAGTAATATTTATTTCTTTAGAAAATTTGTTGAAAGGCACAAAAACTAACAAAATTATAATTTTTTTGTCCTTCTTAACAATTATTGGATTAATTATTTAAAATAGACCACTCAATTCTGCTTGCCTAGATTCTTGAACTTTTATTTCTTCCTTGTTATTTTTTATATTATTTTATTAACTTTTCTTAACCTTGAACCTGCGTGATTACTCTTTCAAACATTTCATTATTTTTAACTTTTTTGTACTTAATGGTTCCAGCCTTTTTAATTGACTTGGAAACAACCTTTTATCTTCTTTGTAACCTACAATTTTTCTAAAATTATATTAAGCACTTTGAGCAACTTTTTCATTTTTTATTTTTACCCTTTTTATAGTAAGGCCCAACTACAATGACGAGAGAGAAGGAAGGATGATTCTGAAGACCCCTAGAGCATGTAGAACGTTAGAAGATCCTTCGGGTCATGTCCGTTTGTAGTTATAGGCATATAGATCATTATGCTGCAGTCATGTCACACATTTAGTTTGCATGTTGTAGGTAGAGTTCAAAAAGCTGTTTATTTAATGGTGAACACGAACAAGACAAGTTTCAATAGACACTTTTATTGAATATTTAGTTATATAATCTATGTATACTTTACAATTTTTATAATGAATTATAAACAATGGTAGGTACATGTTTGTCACTAATTTTTACCGAATACATTAAAAATAAGCTTTAATTCACAGACAATATCATATAAATATTTACAATTAAATTTCGAAAATATATTACAGTTGTGTTACATACCTAATAAATATTGCTTTCGACTTCGAATTATTACAATAAGTAAACACAATAAATAGTCTAAATTCTACTGTCGCTCAATTTTTACACTTCAATATGTACAAGATCTAAGTCTATAAAAACAAGAGTGGAATCATGTTTTCAGGGATCGCGACGCCAGCCCAGTCCTGTTTCGAAGCGATTTACCCGAGAATATGATCCCATGAGATTGAAACAATAATGGCACCGTAAAAACCGTTATTTAGTACCACACAGCTCGCAATTGTGTTCAAATGAATGGTACATTAATACATTTTTTGTAATCCGAAGCTCTCAGAATTGTAGAATTAACGAAACAATGCTAGCATACTCGAGAGATCACCGCAAAAAGTTGCCCAACTCCCTAAGTAGAGCATTGACAGCTTACAGAATTTGTCTCCGGACAAGCCGGACAAAAACCAGAAATCTCGGTACAAACCCGAAGAATCCGTCTGAAAACGTGGCGCAACAGAAAATCACAAAACGTCAGTAGTAATGGAAGCATGAAATTATCACCCAAAACGCAAAATAATTTACTCGTCATCAGTCCAATCGCCGCGGGATCACCCCTACGACGGGGGCGGTTTCGTGCCGTGCATTTCCTGCAGTTCCTCCTCCTCCTTCGTCAGCGGTATTGTGGAGTGGTTGTAGAGGCCTTGCGCCATGAGTTGCAGGGCTAACGGGTTCTTTTGGCCGGACGCTTTTTTGATTTTGGCCCGTTTGTTTTGGAACCAAATTTTGATTTGGGCCTCGTTCAAACCCAGTTCGGCACTTAACTGTTGACGTCGCCTTTCGGTCAAGTATCGGTTTTCGGCGAATTCGTGCTTCAATCGGGCCAATTGGGCGCCGGAAAAAGCGGTACGCGGCCTTTTTTCCTCGGGGGTCGGCGTGCCCTGTTTCACGCCGGGCTTCTTCACTCGCCGGGTTCGGGGACCTGGAACAACAAACGGGTTCATTGCAAATTTCCCCTGATAAATAGCGCCGATGCGACCCGATTTTTATTGCGGGAAATCGGGGAGATCTTGGCGTGTCATTCTGAAAGCAATTTGGAGTCATAACTAAAAATAATCCGCCTTTGCGGATTTGCATCCACTGCGGGCATAAAGGGAAAGTGATTAATGAGCAGTTTGGAGCTAATTCACGGACGAGCCCCCTTTGCACGTCTTGCGCGCTTTTTACTCGTTGCAAGTCTTTCAAGCAAGTGATGCCGGTGACTTGCAAGAATACTCGATGGTGTTTACACCCTTACGCCAGGACCTAACAATTTGCTTCCAGGAAAGTTCATTTTAGCGATAGACGTCGGCTTGAGACTACACCCATTATTTCGGGCAATAATTGTCTTAATGTTGCTTCTTCAAATTGGGAGATGAGTTATGGCCGCCAGTAACTTTAATTTAGTCGTAAATCATATAATGCAAAAAACGGCTTAATAATAACTAATAAATGCGAATTGCAACAGTAAAAATCTCAAAAAACACCATAAATATTATTTTAGCCAAAAATTTTTCTCGGATATGAACCTTAACGTTGAACGTTATTAATGTAGCTATTCCTTTAACGGCTCTTTGCGTCTAATAATGCGGAAATCAGTAAATAGTCTCTTGGTTAGCTACCTATCCTACTTCAGAAAGTGACGTCGTAAAATTTTATCATTGGCAAGAGCGAAGCGCTGACAGTAAATTGTGAAAATTAACTAGCAACATAAAATTGCAGAGTAATGACGATATCGTTATGGGTGGCCTTTAATAAAGTTCTAAAACCGTTTTTACGAGCACTTCTTCAATTTTTCCTAGATTTTTCTAGCTACTTTCCGAAATTCTAGTTATTTTGCTCCTTAGAGGTTGGTTAATTGAACCAAATGAAATAGAATTATGGTACCAACCAAAATTAGAGAAAAAGCAGGTTAATCAGAATTTGAAAGTAAATTTCTCCGGTGTTCTGGAGTGCAGGAATACCTAGATTAGGCAGCAGCGTAGCTGGGACGCGTCTTGATGAAGGCAGACTTATCAACTTGGGGTATCGCACATAATTCTCTCGTAAGATTAGCTGCAATTTTTATTTTTTAACAAAAAGAATCACCGTCAAAAACTACTCTCAATAGGGAACACTATTGTTAGTTCTTGTATAATTTTTTAAAAACTTTATTGAACTTCTAGAATAAAGCAATAAATTAAATAGTGCATCCCATTAGAAGCAAAGTATTTATTTAACTCCAGTGTCTTTCACACAGTGAAAATATCCTCCTCAATTATCTTGCTTTGGTACTTAGTTGTTTCTAATCAGTTTCCTCTTATCAAGCTGCCTACAACTGTTTTTTAATGATATATTTTATTTTTTCTATATTATATTTTACTTTAATTCTTCTTGCATCATGACCTTTAATAACAAAAATTTCATGTCTTAACGATATTTTTTTTTCTGATTTTTCTATTTTATTTCTTACTGTTTACTTTGTTAGCATCTTATCACTATAGTTACTATACAAAATTATTTATATGAATTTTCTTCTCTACTTCTACTCCTTTTTAGCATTTTCAATTCTATAGGATCACCTCATCAGAAATAATTTAAGAAAATTGAATCTTTCTGTAGTGTGACACTAAGTGAGAATTAAAGCATAATATTAAAAAAAAAATTTTTGCTTAAAAAATTATGAACGAAAAGGGAAAAAATTTTCATTGTATTGAAATCTTTTTATCAACTAGTTTTGAATGATGTTTTTTATTGTAAACTTTGCACCAATCAACCAAATTATTATCGATGTCGATGATTAAATTGTGCTAACTAACAAATGACTAATTAATTATTCAGTACGGTTGTTTGGTTGCACAAACTATAATTACAATTTTAACTAATTCCTACAAAAACCATACGAACTTTGATACTAAGTACAAACGTATCTATTATTAATATCTTGACTAATTTTAAAACTTTTAAAAGTCTTAACTTTATTATCTGTTTTACTGATGGCTTAAAAATTATAGGGTATTAGAGTAATAATTGGCTTTGTAGCTATGCCCTACTTGCTTAGACAGAAAAAAAATAATCAATTTTAGCCAAATATTTATATTTCAATATTTTTTAAGAATAATAAAAAGTTGAGAGTATTTTCTGATGATGGCAGCAGTTTTTCCACAATTAAAAAAGTTTTAGTCTCCGAATCAAAATTCTACCACCCAGTGACTTCAGCTGCTCTTAAATAAATATCTAATTTATCTGGCCAAACGTAATTAAATGCTGCGGAAACTAGATTAGTTTCCGGAAGTTATTCGATTTCGGCCAGATTAGTTGGAGACGGTGGCCTGATTTCGGTCGAAAACGTTCTTTGATTCGTTCTTTGGCAATTCATGAAATATTGATGGCAGTCATCGGTACGTACGCAAGTACCGCATTTCACTTGCAAAATAATTATCAATAAATCAGCAAGGTTGCGAGATAGAGTTGCAGCAGTCCAAGAAAAACGCCAACATAGTACCTACTGTTTCTCTTTCTGGAAATGGATGGAGGCAAAAACCGAAAGCACCGAGTCTGCCGTAAACAGTAAACGTATTGATTGCTAAAATGATTAATGAATTAGAAAAGGCAAAGACGTTGTATGTGAACCAAATGTCTAAACGGCAACCACAGCCGCCATTGCCTTGTAGAGATCGACCGGTTACTTTTTCTGCAACTTTACCTCCACATTTCTTATTCTTTCTATTAACTTTACGCACGTAGCTGGCGTTTTATACAAAGATTAATGTTTGTGTCTACTTCTTAATTATAACTTACTGCGAACTCACGTTTGCGTCGTAAAGAACGTTTAAGGCGCTGCATAAGTGAATCTATTAACATCTCTAATTCCTCCTGTAATCGGGAGGAAAAAACTACAAAGCCCCTAATCGCGAAAATTGACCGCGCCATCTATCAATCATGGCTGCGTGCACGACGCGAATAATTTCGACCTATTCACTCTTGACTTGGCAGCATAATTATGTTTGTTCCGTTTCTAATATCTTTGAAACTGATCAAGAGCTTCTCCACCTGACAACAGAATGCGCTAATTGCAAACCCGTCAAGCGCATTGTCTTAAGATGAACCAATATAACTGTCACCAGTCACATCTTAGTATTATTGGGGCATAGCAACTCCGACGCTCCAGCTAGTTAGTTTGCGTTCTAACCAGCAAATTTGAAGAAAATTTTTTATCACCATCACTCACCTGCAAGTATTTGTTTTACTTGCCAATTGGCTGAAAAATCTGAAAAAACACTTGCATGCTCGTTGAATTAGAAATTAAAATTGTCTCACTTTTTTGTGTCGCGGTGATTGTCTATCTCTGGCAGTAAAAATACTTACTTCGTCCTAAAACAAAAGAAAAACAAGAAATTAGTAAAAATGCAATAAAGTACAAATAAAAGAAAAATTCAAATTAAGCCGGACGAAAAGTTTATTTTCTGTGAAATTGAGATAAGGGACCGGGAACGTTTAAAGTTGAAATTGTGTCTGGACCATTTCATCTCTAATGTAGCGGAACGCGACGGTTTGCGCGATTTTATTAAATCCGCCCTGATCGATTTCGGGGTGGCAACGCGTACAGATAAAGCGGTTTCCGACGCCAATAGCTTTCGCGACTTTTATCAAATTTTTTTCAATTATTTCTTAGGACAAAAACTTGATTTTCAAAATTTGGATTTATCTTTGCAAAAGGGTTTTTAATATAATTATGTACCGCAGCACAAAAACCCTGCTACTTTAAAAACTTAAACCCTGTTGACCACTTATTCGTATCTAGTTATTTATGCAAGTGCTGTGAGGATAATTTACAGGCAATTTCTTGCTCGACAACGTAATATTACCACCATCAACTCGTATCATTGAGTTGCTGTGATTATTAAGCAATAGTGGCCATAACGCAGTTATAATTAATAATTATGCAATTATTTTAATGCTTCTTCTTATCAACACCTCATTATTCTTGCAGTTATAAAATATATTTTTCTTTTGTTTTGTTGAGTTTTTTTTTTCAATTATGATTCGTCACCGTCAATCGGCATAATTAACAATAAGACGAAACTCGCCAACATTAGCTAAGTTGAGTTTTGCCTCTTGTATTGGGGCTCTTTTACATGTATCCATTTCTGAATTCAAATCTGTAATCAATTTGACCCTTGATAGATTTCTTGTAAATTAAAGAAAACCACAAAATTACGATTTTTTCCAATTTCATAAAAATAAGTCATAAATTCTCTATTCAAAATTCTAAAAGTTTCAATTATTTTTGAATATTTTTTAAATCTGAAATTTGGAGAGAAAAGCTTATAAACCAAAAATTTGGCTTTCTCGTTCTCAAATTTCTAATAAAAACATTAATCAATTAAAATTGTGGCACGTTGCAGTGGTTTAATTCCAAATTTTGATTTTTTAACGCAAATTTAAATTACGTAATTTTTTTAGGTTATACTACAATACAATTTTTTTGTTATAAAAATGAAACTGGATTGAATACTAAGCGAACATATTTGGGCTTTAGCTTAGGGGGGCAAAGACTAGGGCTGGGACTTTTTTGAATTTAGGTATTCGAATAGTCATTTGAATATTTATTCGAATATTCGAATTATTCGAATATTCGAATTATTCGAATATTCGAATGACTATTCGAATTATTCGAATATTCGAATGACTACAAAATGAATGAATACAAAAGTATTATGTATTAAAGTCTTTTTTTGACAGGTAACTAAAAAAAAAACACAATGAAAAATAATGTAGTAATTACTCATTATGTTCATTGTGTTTTGTTTAGTTACGTGTCAAAAAAAGTATTTATTTAATTCATCTGTGCGGGATAAATAAAATGCTGCTATTGGCTGCCTTCCTTATATTACTTGTTTCGCACGCCTTTGCAAAAACAGAAATTTTTAAACTTTTTCTCTTGAGGATTATTGTTATTATTCTTCTCCCGCATCATTTCTTTTATAGATATTAAGTGACAACGCAATAAATATAAAGCAAAGTTCAAAAGTTTAAATTACTTACAGTTCGACGTGCAATTGTTCATTAATTTATTAGTAATACGTATATATAATTCTATAATTCAAATAGTTATTTGAATATTCTGATTTGAATAGTTATTCGAATACATAGTCTATTCGAATAGTCATTCGAATAATTCTAATATTCAAATATTCAAATAGTTATTCGAATATTTGAATAGTTATTCAAATATTCGAATAATTGAATTTGCTCGTATTCGAATTTTACGTGTTCGTCAATTCGAATTTTCGAATAATTCGAATATTATTCCCAGCCCTAGCAAAGACATTCGGGCGTTAAATTTGAGCTCATATAATAAGTATTTAAAATTATTTAAAAAAAATTACCACGCTGTGGGAGTTGATAAGAAGATAACATTGTCAACAGTTTTTTATCGCCTATTTGGCACAAAAAACGTTAACATTTTCGAGCATTGGGCTACGAGCTAATTACGTCAGAGACATCTTTTTGTAATTCACTCCTCAGTTGTGTAAAAATACTTTCCGTATTAGCATCGACTAAAATGTTCGTGGTTGACTTTTTAGTAAAATTGTTGCAAAAATTCAGCAGCTTTTGAAAGATTATTCCATAATATTAGTGACTTTAGGGTATTGACTTGTGTTGTGTGTGTTGTGTTAAAGTTAGAGTGTTGTGGATACTTCTGTGAAAAATTCTTGGATTATTGCCTCGATATGCAAGGTTAATGTTTCGGACCCTATAATAATAATTGCCAGTTTTTAAAAGTCTGGAGCTGGAAATGTTATCTATGTGTGATTTTGGAAAATTTCCGGTTGCGTTCAGAAAAATCAGATAAAATTTGAGCTGCCCTCCGGCGTTTGCTGGTTTTCTAGAAAAATGCGATAAAAAACTTGCGCTTCTTTTTATGTAACAAGCGCGTTGAGACGGCGTTAGGGGTTAATAAATGCGCGCCTAATTCGTGGAGCTTCCAGGCACATAAATCTTTGTTGTACACATTCGGTATCAAAATAAAAGCAACCAAACCATTTTTGGCGGATTTTGACAAAAAATTTGAATCAAAATATCTAAAGTCTACCAGAATAAGACCTAAAGTTAATGTCAAAATTTCTACAAGTTTTTATTTTTTTCCACTTCAATCAATAGAAATTTAAAAAATTTTTAAAATCTATATCGTTTGTCCAAACGCACAGAAATTAACGATATTTTATTGACTTAATATTTCTGAGTTCAAATTCGAACTTAATTTAACCCTACAATCAATAAGTTTTTTGTAATTTTTCAAAATCCACAAAAAATTAGAGATTTCACACCATTTAAGTTTCTTAAGCATGCGCGATTTATAATATTATAATTTAAAAATGTATATTTGGACCACTCCAAACTCAATTTTTCGCACAAGCAGCAAAAATGTAAAACTATCAACAAACTGCCCACATTATTACTGTCGCGCCTTAAGGTGGCGAAGGAGACATTTTACCAAATTTTGCTCGACTTTATACCACTGTAGTATGAAAACTTATGGCGTTAGAAAAATACATTTTATTAAATATTATAAAGGAATCTTTCAGTTACATACTACCGTAAAATTGAAGTATGCACCTCAATTAACAAAGTGGTAATAGTTAATTTAGAATACGTCTGCAGCAATCTTTTGATCGTTATATCGCGGTTACAACCGAAGATTTTGAGGACTTGATCATTTCCTTGTATACAAAAAATTGTAATCTAAAAAATAACGAGCTCAAAATCCGGCTAAAGTTTGAAATTTTGATTTTATGATTAATTAATCAACGTTGCCATTATTTTTTTCTATGCGGTTATATGTTAATAGCTAGATTTTAAAGCTCTATTAACAAAAGTTAAAGATATTTTAAGAAAAGTTAATTAGTCTACTGTCTATCTTAATCGACAACCTACGGTCCTATGCTTGCCATGTTAAATTTAGTTCGGTGTAAAGCCACCACGTGGCGCTTCAAAGTTTGAGCTGTCACGGACCTGTCACCGTCGATCAGGGGTGCACTTGCGGTCAGTTTTATGATCCCTTATCTGTTACTTTGCTAATGTACCATAAATAAACTGAAATGATGGGGAACGAAAGCAACCACGACAAACATAATAGTTTATTTTCGTTGTCCGGCGGTTACGGTGGTAATGAAGAAAACAAAATCGGCATGGAGATTCTTTCATAAATAGATTATTTTCCTCAAACTCATTGTACCCTTGAAAGTAATAATTGTGTGTTTTTTTAAGGGTTAGTTGGTCACATTCCTAAGAAAGACAAAAACTACGTCTTTTTGAAACAACAGCTTTTCTCATGGTTAGTTGGAGTTGGTCTGTACCAATAATGGAAACGTCTTTATTATTCAATAATGTTTCCGTCATCTAATATTCCTAAGAAACAATTGCAGCAACATTCAACCAATCCTTTCTTCTAAAGACTTGAACAGAAAATTAATAAAACTACGAAAATCAAAGTGAATGTAATGCGACTCTTTGTTGATTGTCTTACTCAAAACCGACATTAAATGTCATCTAACCAGTATTAAAATCAAAATGAGGTATCTCAATGAGGTGGAAATTGCACGCGGTGTTGCTCTAATTGAAAATGGAACTTCCATTCGGCAAGTTGCAAGAGATGTTGGTGTGAGCCCATCGGGCATCCAGCGGTTGTGGAATCGCTATAGGACATAGGTCTCTATAAAAGACGCCGCGGACAAGGTTGTAAGAGACAGACGTTCCACGGAGCTCTTGCTCCTGAAACATGCGCATTATGGGTGATTGTTTACAATGTCCACTTCTTGGTTTTTGAGATGTAGATGTGCTAAGGCAAAGAAAATAAGAGTAAAAATAGAAGTGGTTTGCACAAAAATAGATATTGATTTCCGTAATATATAAATGTTAAGAAATGCTTTGCTGTAATTGGCTTTTTGAAAATCCAGAAGTGGGTAAAGTAAACAATGACCGCATTATGTAAAACGTAAAACATCTTTTAGTGGTAATTTCTAATCGTGCTTTTAAAAAAAAATTACAGGGCCCAGAACTGACCTTATACAAAACTTTTTCGCGTGCCTCTAAAAAAATGGAAAAAAATCCTTTTCCTGGGCCAAGAACCGAACCTACGACCTCGACCGTCCACTTTCAGTCACTATCCCATGCGGCTACCTTACCAGCAACTCTCGAGTGCTCTATCTTTGAAGTGTTTTGTTTCCATGCGCAAAGTACATAATGCGCATGTTTCAGGAGCAATAACTCGGTGAACGTCTGTCTGTAGACGTAAATTTCGAAAACCAACTCGCCGACAATCTCGTCACAGGCCTCGTGGCAGTTACCAGATGGCATGTATTGTGATAAGAGAACCTTTTCACGGAAAGTAGTCGACCAAAGTTTATTGCCGATTAGGACCCAGTAAATCTTCTTTTCCATGGGGTTGTGTCATAAATTATTTTGGGCCAAGAAACAGCGCCATCTGTAGAGTCAGAAACACAACTTGAGGGGTACATCGTCGCGTTAACCTCTTGACAGACGGTGGACCAATTTCACAGACACCCTATTGTCGAAAGTTTTTTTATTTCGATAGACGTTTTTAGTTTTCTGTCCCAGTGCAGTTGACATTATGTAATAGGCCGGAATAAATCTGGAAATTATCGCGCACGCCACTGGCGCTGCGCCGCTCTCCGCCCCATCTAATATAAATTCACGATGTGTTCCGGTTGTTATCGGTACAGAGCAGTTGCCGCGGTTCAGCCGAGTAATTGAATGTTCTTGTAAATCGGCCCGACAACCCCAGAGAGCTGTTCCATCGGCTTACTTAACTGTTGGGTCGGCAATATTGAAAATGTCATCACTTCACCCCGACAAAATCCGGGCGGAACATTAATTCAACAGTTGAACCACTTTCCTCCATCAAACTCGACAAATCGGACGGCGCAGAGCGCGTGTAATTAAATGCGCCAGAAAATCCTCACTGAAGAATTTTCCGACGGGAAATTCTCCAGAATCGACGGCTGATGCTGATAGTGTTATGTTTTTCGACTGCTGATGAATTAGAGAAACGGCGAGAGTTGGCGTGAAACCGATACAGTTGTTGAGTGTTTCAACAGCCACTTTGCCGGCTGTACGGAATAATAACACGAGAAATGTGCTGCTGTCGGATTTTCTATCAACTTTATATTAAAATCCACTAAAACTTTAATGAAACCGTTGAGGAGGATGACGTGACGTAGGGGAATATTTCGTGTATTATAACCGGATCACGGAACGTTCTCGAGGCGGAAACGCCAAGAAACGTTCGGATGGAAAAAGCGCGGATTTCGGCGAAAAGATAATAAAACGACCGGCCATCCGCCATGGCGAAGATAATCAAAGGATTTGCACGAACATTAACAAGTGCGATAATTCTTGTTTAATACGACTTTTAATTATAGCGGCCGACGAGTCGCCGCCTGATAAATTGGGAGATGGTGGTTAATATCCCTATGATGTTGCTTGAATTGTAATACCGCGCGCCGACTTCTATTTGGGTGGGCAACTCATAAATATTGAGTACTCAACCGTACTTACGAATACTCAGCCCCGGCCACTCGACCTCGCTCAATTTACCAACCACAAGAAAAATGGAGGAGGCGTTCGTTAATTTTCGCGAAACAAGGCGCTGATCGCATAACAAACACGAATTATTTTATCAGTTTTCGGAAGCCGCCATCGCCACGCGATTTTTTACTTTCAAACGAGCAGAAATTAGCGGGGAATATGTAAATGCTAATTAAGCTTTCTCGGTATTCAAAAATAATAAAACAACCTGAGCCGGTATGTAGCTGCGTATTTGGTGAATTTGTAGATTTGCGATCAATCAACACCGTGAAATATAAAGCGCGGCTAGTGTAAGAGCTCGAAGTCTGAATTATTAAGCAGTTGTTCTGGGAATTGGTGCCAATAATGCTGAATAAATTTTAAATAACATTAAAGGTAGAGCCGCCTCGGAAAGCGAATAAAGAAACGTTACTGCGCAAGTGACGGTAACAATAAAGTTATAATCGCCCTGTTATACGCAATGTTAATAAATAATTTGGCACCCACACTTGGCACTTGTCACATTACGTGGGAGTAACAAGATAGTAACGCTGATATTTGCAAAAAGATCAAGTAAACGTACATTCTAATATTTTTGATAGATGTCCAGCGATTTCGAAAAAGTTATTTTGTGCTTTACCCAAAAGCAGAGATTAACGCCAATTTTTTTCTAATAACGCCATCGTCGGGTCGGACTTTTTAAAGATCTAACAATGTCTGTCATCGAGTCACGTGGAATAACTAAAACATGTGTTCTCACAAATGACAAATTTCTTGCCAATAACTAAATTTATGAAAAATTATTGGAAGCTCCCAAAATATCACGGCGGCGGAAACAAGCCTCGCTTCCTTTCATTGTCATAAACTTGGCAAGATCTCAATTGCAAAACAAAGGCTTTTCAAAAATTACCGCAACATTCCTGGAATCAAACAAAATTTTATCAAAATATTTAAATCTAACAGTATTTTGTTATGATCGGCAATGTAAAAGCATCCGTAACAAAAAGTGAAACGTTTCCAATTTTTAGAGCACAAATTTTTTGAAATGCTTGTAACGTTTAAATGTAGCAACAAATGTAGCAAATTTTCGCTTTAAAGATTTACTAATTTCAAACATGGGTCACAGTCACAAAGTTGATCCAGCCTCGTATAATCATTCCTGACCAAATCTTAGAGAATTATCTCCAGAGTTGGACTCGGGAACATTACAAAGCGCCATTATGTGACGTTTATTTTTCATTGAATAAGAATTCAAGCTCTAACAATTTATGGAATTGTTAATTCCCATAACCAACCCTACGTGCTCAAGGCGGTTGAAGCGTTAAGCTTTTTACGAGTACATTACCACGTCTATATGGCTCTGCAAATGGGAAACAAAAACCGCATAATAATATGGAAATATTATCCTTCTGACTGAGCATCCTAAATAATGGGATAATTAAGAAAAATAACATCCCAAGAATTCGCCATCAACTAACCACAATCATTTCAACAGACTCATAATTTAGTCGAGCAGTCAAGCGAAGGTGGTGCCCCCAAAATATTTTTTACCCTCCGAAATATTACGTTAAAAGTTTCACTGCATTCCCCAACATTAATTTTTTTCTCTTGTTAAAGACGAACAACAACAATAATAATTGTAGCGACACCGAAACCATTAGAAGTTTACATGCATCACGTGGGGCTCACAATTAAATTAGACGAATCCACTAAAGCCGTAATTAAGGCTTTAATTTAATGATCATTATCTCTTTGATTTAAGATTTTTGTAACAGTATTGAATACAAAAGAAACGTTAATGCTTTTATTGTTTTACAATCCGCAATATTTCTCGAGTGGAAGACTTTAATTGATATAGGGCCATTAGAGCAGCATTTCCCTAATTTAAGATGAAGGGATATAAAAGTTTTATGGTTGGGTCCGAAAAAAACAGGTTAAAACAGACATGTTATAACTCGTTTTTGGGGCAATTTCGGCAATTTAAATAGGTAGTTGCTCAATTATTAACAATAAATTGGTAGTAATTAATTTCGAACAACGCGTAGGCAGTTGGAGTGGTGAAGCGATTTTGGTTTATATGTTAATTATAGAATAGAAACGTAGCAATCAAAGGTAAAAAACGGTCGGCTGTAGGTTAAAAAAACGGCCAAACAATCATTAAAGATTATGTTTAAACAAAAAGGCCCCATTAGGCTGGCGTTTATCTAATATTTGTCCACGGTTATGTCTAAGATACCGTGGCCGGACTACCCACGTGAGCGCCAGAGACGGACGACTGTCAGGTCCGATAAGTGCGAAAAGGATGAAGGGGGCCACACAGCTCGAAAGGCCGACCACCAATTAAGGATGTAAAGCACATTAATTTGCCGATGGACCTCCTATATGTGTAAACTAAGTCTATTGTGGCCTCTTCGCCGGATCGCGTTCCACATTGGAGCGACACGATTTTTCGACGTCTGCTTCGGGGAACGCGGCGCGGATTTGGTTCGTTTTTTCGTTAATTTGGCAAATTTAAATTTAGATCGGTCGAGTTTCGGGCTTTAATTAGTCGACGGAACGACAACCACCCGAAAGAGTCGAAGGTATGGACGGTGAAGTATGCAAATCGGCATCACTCTCCGACGAGATTGTTCGCAGAAACGAACTGCGTTCGTTTTACGACTCCGGCGACTAACACACCTGTCAATTCCGCTTAACTTCACACACTGGCGCTGCCACAAAGTTTAGTAAACATGTCAAGTCGTATTACAGAATTATGGCGTATTAGTCACTTTTGGAATTTGATATTTTCAACGCGCAGGTGACAAGTACCTACCTCTGCGCGGCCGGTTTTTAATCGAGATTTATTTCGACAGAACCTCATCGATATCAGCATCCGAACAGAGGATTTTTGCTAAAAATAGACGCGAGGAGACAAGACCACCAGAAACCAAAAACATAACAAAAATCAGTTTTTCCACCAAAATTTTTCCAAATTCGTAACCACAGCTTTATTGTTTCAAAGTTCGCTTGAGCTTTTTTCCCCCACCTGACTTGGTATGGCGGTTGTGAAAGAGCCTCATGACATTGAGACAGGTGAGTTTCCAGAAATTGCGCCAGTCTAATTTTGGGTTTCGCATTTGATCTTACCGGTGCCGAATAATGAATATTGATCACGTCATTATATCATATTTTAATTACGTTTCGACTAGTTGACGAATAATTATGCAACAAGATTATGTCACGACAAGTTATAACTACAGTCACTCCGAACAACTCCCTGACGGCCAATGGATGGGAAAGGTAAAGGTCAGAGGTTTCACTTCAATTTACAAGACGTCACCAAACAATAGTTTCGTGGAAACGGAACCTACAAAAATTTTAATTCAGTTTTCTAGAAAAAATAATAATAACAATGTAAGCCATTTTTGTTTCAAGCGGTTTCGATAATAAAAATAATAATAATAAAGTGAACCATTTTTATTTTAAACGGTTTCGATAATTTATGTGCATAAATAATCTGAAATTTATCTTTTTTTCCATAAATGCATGCTAGAAGATGCAGGATAAAATAGCATCCATTATCTTCGAACAGAGAGTTAGAACAAGGAAATACGTTGCGTGCAAAGTTTTAGCTTCCAGCGACCGGGTTGTTTCGATGATTGACGTCACGACTTACAAGGCGCATACCATTGGACAAAAAGTTTGGTCGAAAATGGCGCTGTCGGCACATGTGATCGATAAAATTACTGATGACTTGATGACTGTGACCTATCAATAAAGAAATATATTTTTTTAAATTTTTGTTAACCCAACCTTCTAACTTTATTAAGGGCCGGTTTTACAAAAGTCGGATAAGCATTGGAATAACTAATCCGGAATAAGGGCCGGTTTACATAGCAACGGTCCACAGTTCATACTTGGATTTATCCAATTCGATTTTCGTAAAAGCACATTTATCCCGAGTTATTCCGGAATAACGTTATACGTGGCTTGTTCTCCTTTCGTAAAACCGGCCCTAAGTCGCTGAAGTATAATTTTTATGTAAATTCATTAATTTACTTGTATTAAATATAAAGTTCTTAATATTAAAAGAATGAAATAAAACTAATTCTGGAAAACGGGATTCTCTTAGAACTAGAGAATGGTCCAAAAGTCAGCAAGAGATAATGCGCAATAATTTCAGGAACGTTTTATTCTGTCCACCCTTATAAATATATAATCGTATATAATTTGAAATTGTCCGCATAAAATTTGCAACTTATTATTAATAAGCGTTTGGGTTTTTTGTAATAAATATTGTTGATAACAACAAAGAGCTATAATCATCATAGTAAAAAAAAAAATGTATATTTATCACACAAAATTTACAAATCCGAACTGACCTAACTCTTGATACGGATAATTACGTTTTATAAGTTATTTGAAAAATAGAAAAATACGGGTAAAAAAAATACAAAGCAAAGGTCGCGCTTCGACGGCAGCAACGTCAAGTGAAGCAGGCGAACGTGCGATATTCGCTTGGCCAAGATTGCTACTTGGTCACGAAACTTTGGCGCCCCATCGGCCTTTCAGTGAAATTAGTTTTTGAGTTGCCCGTTTGCCCATCTGTGTCGATGTAACTTACGGTTGTTACTCTTCTGTTATTTTTTTGTCGCCCGCAGAGCAATAATTCCGTAATTACGTACGACCTCCGCCAATTACCTGCTCCTGCACTTATCGACCTAGAGGGGTCACACATCGCAGGGCATGTTTTTAATGCGTCTATTCTAAATGCAGTCATCTGTCCACTTTGTCACCAAGCACTGTGGTGGGTCTCATCGACCTCGCCGATACCGTTCTCCGTCTTCTTCTCGCCCGACCGGCGACCGTTCCGTCCCTCTCATTCCAATTTAATTTGAACCAGACAAACTCTCTGGGATATTATTCGGGAAGAGACGACGACACAATCGGGTGTTTTGACTGTGGTCATTATTTAAAGGTCGAATTTTGACAGTTGCGGAGAGATCGCATTGTGTTACCGAAAACGGTGATATTTCACTTAAACGACCCGGTATTTGTCAAACAATCGAACGGACGGTTTTATTGAAATTTTCTGAAAGACCCCGGGTAATTTTCGGGTTGGTTCATCATTGGCGGCGGACGGGAGGAATTTCGCGGAGACTGCAGTGTACTTTATACATGTGTCACAATCGACCAGATGTCTAATCTATTTTTTCTTGGCTCATTCGTTCCGTCTCTCTCGCGGTTTTTTATTTTTCCGCGTTTCAAGGTGGGTGGCATGTAATATAGACATATACGTCAAGTTTAATGATTCAATATTTCGGTAGCGCAGCGGGGATAGGCTAATTAGTATTCCAACCAAATTTCGTAACCGCTTTTATTTATACGACGATGCCGGAATACTGGCGTATTACGGTTCCTCCGGATGGTGGTCGTCGTTATGTGATGCTGGTGAGATTACCGGTTCCTGGGGCCCTATCAAATCTTCGTCTAATTTGCTATGATTGCAACATGGGAAAATTGTTATAATCAACCTAACTGTTTGGTTTCATCAACTCGGAGAGCCAATTTGATCTTATAAATTGTTGCAGAGCTCGGCTCAAATCGAAACAGGTAAGCCGCTTTGCTCACCAGATTTACAGATAAAACAGATAACGCTCTTCAGCTCACGGAAATCTTATCGGCCGGACCCCAGCAGCTCCATTAATCGCAACGCAATGACAAAGTCTTGGGTTCTGAAAAAAATTATTCAAAAAGTTTAGTTCATTTTTTGACTAAAGATAAAATAACTAAAACTATTTCTGCACAATGAAATAAATACATAAACGTATTTTTTTATTTATTGAAAAAGTTAAGTTAAAAACCATTTGAAATTTTTTTCCCATTTTTCAGTATCTAACCTATTAACCACCCATTGTACAAAAAAAAATTATGCAGGTGAAGATCTTGGCGATAAAAGTTTTTAATAATTTTAGCAAATTTGTTGTTGCTAATTGAAACCTATTACAATAAACAGCGCTACGTATTTCCATTTGTTTGAAATGTCGTTAAATTTCTAATTTGTCTATAACTTACATTCTGCTCATGCCAAACATTCACATCTCGCAGGTGTAATTTTGCCTTATCTTATAAAGATCAACTTGTCTGAAGTGTTTATAATTAGGAGGTCCAAAAACACACAACTTTTAATGGTAAAATAATTTTGCTATTCTAAAATAACGTAGTTATTAACATTTGAGAAGAAATAGTTTTAAAGACATCATCAGCTTGATGTTACTTTTTATAGTGTTATAGGTTCTGACGTCACATCAATGTAGGTTTTTAAAATAATTTTAAATTCTGTACCAAAAGATTTAGACAGTTTTTGAAAAGTTTAAAAAAATTTTGGTTTACGTTTTTGCGGAAATGCTCAATTACCAATAAATTTCTGTTTTTTTAATGTTCCTAACAAAACCCTCTGGAAGGCCTTCAATAATCAATCAGTATTGATCAAAAAATGAAAGAACAAGATAATTTTTTTATTTATTACCCTGCAATTCTAGATTTTTTCTTGGCACATATTTCGGACATTTTTGTTGTTTCTTTGTAGACGTGTTATTTTATTAATCTTGTTACAATGTTTCTCCTCGGTAATAATCTACTTGCCTTTTACGACCGCATATGGTAATTTTCGTGAGACTTACGAGATTTATCGCTGCCATCGTCTCGAATACCTTTCGAGTGTTTTATGAATATTGTCCCAAAATTGGACATATTCACACCTACAACATTGTACACAAATTCTTTAACGATAATCAATAACTCTTTGGATTTCGAACTTGGCTTCACCATAATTTTCGATCGAAACGTAGTTTTCCTCAAAGATTCGAAAAAACTTGTTATAGGTAGGTAACATAATACAATAGGTGAGTCGATCTAAAGGTGTCATACAAAATGCAATAAAGTTTAATTCACAACCACGCCTTAAATTATACCAGCAATATGTAACGAATTCATAGTAAGTGTTACTGGTTGTTTTAGTAATTTTTCTATAATTTTTGAAATATTTTTTTAAGTTTTTGGTATTATTTATATTTTTATTATTTATTATGCCACATGTCAGTGCTTGATTGAGATCTATGGATAGTGAATTTAAAAATAATTTAAATAAAAAACGCAGAACGACCCCGTTCTTAGTTCTTTACACAGTTATGCAAATTACAACAAGTTACGAAATTTTTACCGGATTATGTAAAACCTGAATTAGTTTTTATGTCGAAGTATTTATTGATTACAATGTTGCTGAAGTCATCAGTTGGCGCCGGTTAAGAAATCTTGGACTATAACTTCCAGTAAAGTACCCTGACAATTGTGTTAACAATAGCTTCCTCGAAAACCAGTGATTAAAATTTCCAAGCAACAACTTCAATCGACCTCTATTTTAGTTTATAAGAAGCGAAAATTATTATTCTTCAACCGACTTCTATTTTAGTTTATAAGAAGCAGAAATTATTATTTTCTCCAGAAACCGTTCGTTGGTGAAGCAGGATTTTGCCACAGGTAATAAATAAATCGATAGTTTCCACCTAAGCAATTTTCCCATCAGGAAAATCGAAGCGTTCGTGTTCAGCGGGCTGCATTTGTGATTTAGAGCAATCGTAAAGTCCCGATCGTTTTCCTAATCCTTCAATAATTTGTGGCGGTTTAAGAGGTGCATCAAAGAACCGAATCTGGTTTCTTGTCGAAAATTCGTCAATCAGCTCTTTTCTGGTCATAATAGAGACATCAAAGTTTTTGCGAAACCGTGAACTATGGTCGAACTCCCAGGACGAAGTGACGCAAGTTTGGGGAACAAAAAGTGTGTCCTCGCGACAAATTCGGGCGGATCGCCAATCGAAAAAAGAGCCAATTTAGGCGCTCTATTGTGGAAAATCCAGGTGTGAAATTAAAATGTAGATTAACAGAATATAATAACGCCATCGATTACCGACGAAATAACGGCAATAGCCGTCGTTTAAAATTACCCGACCAGTAGCCGGCGATTCCATCGAAATGCGTAATAATAGCAAAGTAGGAACTATCGAACGGATAATTACGCAAGGCTCGGATTGTCACGACATATTCCGTGTACCTATATAAAGTCATTACAAAGTCGGTGCAGTTAACTAACAGCTGGAAAAGCCGGAATAGTGATCCCAGTCAACCGTTGGCGAGAGCAGTGGCGTTCTCCATCTCGATCCCGACAAGAGATAATTATTTCAGAGGCGATATTTCACATTTTACACCGTTTTCGCAAAGGCGAACTTCTCGCCACATAAGGATAAAGTGCAGACGTAAAATTTGACGAAAGCACTAAAAATTGATGTTACGGCGTCTGGCTAATTAACATTTTCCCGAGCTAGCAGCCCGCAAGGATGAACAGGACGAAAAAGCATCCGCCATAAATCATTTCGCCAATTAATAATTACGCAGCCGTTTTACGGCACGTTAATGAGCGCAAATGCGGCATTAACGCAGCGCGTTAATTTTACGCGGAATCGCGAAAAGACGTCACTAACCTCTACAAACTGGTCGTTGTTTCGAATTTTCGAATTATTTTTTGGGGGGTTGTGGGGAGACGGCCGACGTCGATTTGGCCCGTTAGCGCGCTCTGGAAGGAAAGAGAGAGACGGTTCGTGCACGCCGGAATATTTGGTTGAATAAAATACAAAATGCCACACACGGAGCTGCCAGGCTGAGATGTCTTCATCAAGGAACTATTTATGACGTCACAATTAGAAGAGGATGGCTCCATGCCGGTGATGGTGCTTCGTTGGAAAGGAGAACGCCGGGGAAAATACGTGTTTAGATACACTGAATTAGTTCTATAAATGCCCTGATTATGCGCGATATCGTTAAGAATTTTACGGATTCCGGCGTCGCGACGCGCTTTTGTTGGAAATAGATAACGCGTATCTGGTTAATATCTTGATTATGAAGAGAAATCGGGCGTATATTAGAAATAAATTTTTAACCGGCGCGCTGGTCCGTTCGGGGAAGTATCAACTGTTTCTTGAATCTAATTAATTAAAACTTCTAATTAATAATTAAATTGTCATGGTGCGATGGTATCGGGACTGGCGGACATGTCGTTATTTGAGAATAGACGCTGCCGACGCGGACACACACATAGGACGCGGTCGACTTTATTTAAATGACAAATTCACGACTTGCTTCCGGGCAAAATATAGAAATCACTAATGACAGACGGACGATCCACATAGCTCCAGCTTTTATTACGAGCACCAGCTCCAAAACGGGAACCGTCACCGACCCCCGGAGCCGAGTCCAAAATTGCAGTTGACAATTTTTTTTAAAAATTTTATTTCTGCTGTTTGGAGCGGATTTAAGGCGTGTGTTTCAGTTAGAAAATTTACGTAATTGTACGTGGAGGTGAAGGACTTGTTAGCAAAGAGGTCGTTGAAGCTCAACAACCACCATTAGCATATTCCCAACTCGGTTATTATACAACTCCAAATTGTACTTGTCGGCTAAGGAAATTCGAGTCAACGATTACTCTATAATTATGGACAATTCAAATCATAGCGCCAAACACATTACCATAAAGTATTTAAAGATCTTGCAAGCAGCGATAGTGATTAGTATGCAAGTTTCTACGGTACCAGGTAGTACTGAAGAGCTAACTTCATCAGACAAATCCGAGGTATACCTCACGTCACGTCGATATATCTGCCCCCGATTCATCAAAACGCGCTGCAGCTACGCTGCCGCCTGACTTCTAGCTTCTGACTTCTAATAGAAATATTATTAAAAGTTCCAGTAATTTTTTACTAACATTTTACAAATTTGGTCTAACATTTGGAAAAATTAATGAACTAATTTAAACTCAAACTATAATGTTGAAAACAGTTTCGTTACTTTCAAAAAAAATTCTAGATGTGTCCCTGACTTATAACAAATATGATTTTCGTCTTATAGAAAAATAATAAAGTTTTCAACTACTTTTGAAGGTTTATAAGTAGTTCATAGTGTCCCTGACTATTCATAACAAATATGAATTTCGTTTTATAGAAAAAATAATAAAGTTTTCAACTACTTTTGAAGGTTCATAAATAGTTCATAAGCAATTCGCTGAGTTTGAAAATTAAGAATTAATAATTCTAAAAGGTCTTCTAAAAATTAATTTTTTTTGGAATATTTATTAAAAAATCTTAAGAATAAATGTTTTATTTTTTGAAGTTTTTTTCCACAATGCTATTTGTTGTCTCATAATTTTTCTTGAAACCTGAAATGTTTTATATTTATTTTTGGTTTTCTACTATTAAGAAAACACGACCAAGCATCAAATCATACTTAGAACTTAAAAAAATTCAAAGAGGTTATCCTTACTGGTAGTTACCTACCTACTACCTACCTACTAGTAAACTTTCCAATCTTATAACAACCTTACACATCGCCAGAAAAATGGATTATGTATCTATATATTTTCAGAGAGATTTTCAGTTAATCGAAAAAGTGTTACAGGAATTAGTGGCATTAACTTTTCAAAAAAAATTATTTTCCAAGAATTTTTGTTTATTATTTGCGTAAAACTACCTCATCAATTTTTTGACAAGAACTTTGTCATGTTATTATTTGACTACCTAGGTATATGTATACAATTAAAAAAAAATATATTAATGGTTAATTAAAAGAAAAAGCTCTAACTAGAAGTAGTCATTTGTCTTCAGCTTAAATGCATCGCAGTGACTTTTATTATTATTTTGATAGCGTTGTTGTAATCCGTTAAATTAAGCTCAGTTGTGTTCAAGGCGGACAGAAGGCGATACGACGATATGTAAAAGCACGATTTAGAATAAGTTTTACTAAGTACCCGACCGCGTCCTACTTTGACGGAGCAATATAAGCAAACCATTGTTCCTTATTTATAAACTATTTAGTATATTTGTGCCGTTTAAATCGAATTGTTTAACGGTTCGTATCGAAATGGAACTTTACTTATTTGTCGGTCTTTGATAAGACAGCTTCACAATCACTTTTCGAGCCAATTCTACAAATTGAAACAACAATTGTGCCACTAACCAGCGGATCATTAATTTAAACCGGCGTCCTTAAAAATCCGTCAATAACGATGTTGTTTTAACCCACATCGCCCAGGAATTTGATTATTGCCTTTAATTACTTTTGGTAATTCCCCATTTTCCCGATGCAGTTGAGGTCATCTAAGCGATTGCTTAAACGGCTCGTGGTAAATCAATCAATCCAACAACCTTAATCGCTGATTTTTCCATCGCAGGTAAACATTAACAATGAGATTGTTTTGTAATTACGCTCTGATTGATTTACCTACGGCCGTTGCTGGATTTATGGCAGTCGTTGGACGATTAACGGTCATGTCGCTAATCAGGCATTAGGCACGTGAATTTTCCTATGATACCTGGAGAACGGACCGTCATGGGTGTTAATGGGTAAATAGAGCTTGGCGGTGGCAATTGGGATGGTTTTGTTGGAGTTTTTGTACGTCACGGCGCGAAGGCGTGCTCAATGACTTCCTGCTAGGACAACTAAAATTGAAATAGCTAAGTAGTTAACCGTTCAATTAAAAAGTAGCCGTAAACGCGTTTATGGGGTAAATAAATACGGATTTAGTACCTATCCAATAAAACGCGGCCATGTTTAATAACGTTAACTTGGATTGATAACTGGCGAGTTAACCGAAATCTCCTGACGTCACCAGGTATTTGCATCGAGCTTTATGGATGGAAGTCGCATTATTGTCCGGAGCTATGCCACGCATTTTTATCTCTCTCCTTCTCTCTCCGGCAAAAAAGAATAGTAATGAGAAAATAAAGGACGAACAGTTAACGTGCTTTATGTTTTATTTAACAACTTTCTACGTGTGTGGTCTCCGGCACGCGATATACTACCGAACCGTGCTGTTGATTTAGTCGTTTCGTTCTGTGCGGACTGACGGAGACGATGAGTCTAAAGACCGCCGTTAACTCCGTTCATCAACTTCGTCATGTACGACTTATAATTTTATGTTGCAATTAGAGCCATCAGACGACTCGTTTTTGGTCCGACCTCATTACAAACGTCTTACAGACTGAAAACCGAACCGAATTCTGGAGCTTTTTCGGGAATTACACGCCATTCGCGATGATTGCCACTTGCGTAATAACCGGTAATGGAAGAGTAATGTCGTTAATTATCGAGCGCCACGCAGCTCAGAACTCGACAAAAACTTTCGGTTGATCCCCGAAAATTTTACGAAAAAAAAAACGACTTCGTGTTAACCTCGAACCGAATTATTAGCGTGACCGAAAGGATTATTGATATTGTTTTTTTCGGCCTGGTGGAGGACGTAATCGCCGGGCTTTTAGGCAAGAAAGTTAAGTAACCGAATCGGCTTTTTTCCTCCACAGATCCGAATCTGGCGAATCTTGGTCAACCGTCGAATCAGCTCTTCCAACTGTTCCAACATTTCGGAGGTAAAGTAGGTCAAAGTTGAGAAGTCGCAATCCAAGAGGAAGGTAACTCAAAAATAGCGGTTTGACCAAGAAGCTCAAAAATTAAAAAATAAAACTGGCGTACCCAAGAGCGATAGAAAAATGGTTGAAAAAAAGATTGGGAAAAAAGAACAATATGAGAAAACTAACTGAAAATAAAATATAGACCACAACCTTTAAAGTTGGAAAGTAGTTAACGTGTAACCAAACAAGTTAATCTTCTAAGTTATGAACTTAACTAACACTTCTATTTTATCGTTAAGTGTCGCCATAAACTTTTGAGTTGAACCTAACTGTCTGTTCTAATAGCAACAGCAGAGGTCCTGATACACTCCCTTGCGGAACTCAAATTGAAGAGCTCCTCAGAGCAGTACATTAGGCCCTCTCCTGTTCTTAGAAAAGTAGATCGAACTTATTTAATGACTTATTAAAGGTGAAAATAAATTTGTTCTTGACTGTAACTGGTCACCATCTATATTGCTGTTTTGGTGGTGGAATGTTTTTGAGCAGGTGAGGAGCAGGAAGGTGTCAAAATGGCAAGCACAACTTCTGCCAAACATTTTTTCGATTAAATTACGGTCTCGGGTAACAAATTATTGTGGTTCTCAAACAATTCAAAAACCATTTATAATCAAGTGCCAAAGCGTTCGAATTTTCGTCGGCCATCTGCTCGCCTCATCAGGTTTTATTACTTCAGTAGCATTCTCATTAGTTCTGCAACACGAATAACAATCATACGCAAGCTTTTTCCTTGGTGTAACGCTTAGAAAATATTATGTAGATTGAAATCGGGTAGTGGTTCGAGAATTTCGTTACGCGTATCGATATGAATAATCTTCTCTTCATTAACCAACCAGGGTCGTACCTGAACATTTTCAAATCAAAATACGGGGGCATTAAAATTTTATTGCTTTCTCGTTTTGCCAAAAAAATTTTGAAGCTCAAAAATTAAAGGGCTATTGTTGTAAAAATTTTCTAATTTTTTTGTTGGGCGTCCAACGAGCTGTTGGTGACGTGACCAAAATTGTTGCACCGAGTCGGGTCATTGGCAAAACTGGTCCTCTAGCCGGCCGATAAATCATTGCCGAAACCGCCAGTTTGCCCATCAAAATCATAAAAGGAATTCATTTTTGGCATTCCCACCATTTGGCGTGATGGAGCTTGTCTCGGCCGTTTCGGGCTTATAATGCGAACGTTAAATCAGCATAAGCACCTCGGCTGGACATTTATAAAAACCGTACGGCATCAAAAATATTTTTTTATTTTCCTTTAAGGGTGGCACATACCTACCTGTTATAATAAAATAATAACGGCGGAGTCGCGACGACGGTCAAATTTCAACTCCGTCTCTCTCGCGCTATTAATGGGACCCATATACCCCAACCTACCACATGGCATTCCACGAGGTACATTTCTCTGACTCATGTGGCCCAGACAAAAAAAGCTCCATTATTTATTTTTATGACCCGCGGCCACCGTACCGGCGGGATGATGGCTTAATTTTCGGTGGCGCACCCGAGTTTGACAGTTTCGTTTTTCAAAATTGGGCAATTTCGCCTTTATTACTTTTCCACGATAATACCGGCCGCGACGGGGTTTTAACGAGGGACACCGCTCCAAAATCGAATAAATCAATTCGATCTCCGCGAAGCAATTAATAAATCAGCCGGTAATTTATGGGATTTATAAAATATTGATGCATTCGGACCTTGCATTATTTAACTTATAAGGCGACGCAAGTTTTTACCGACACTTGGGGTTTCTGGTTGTACAGGACGAAATTGTCCTGGCATAATAAGCAGGCCGAGGCTGGGCCGGAGGACGGCCACCACCGTCATGAACCCGAAGAGAACTGAAGGAGGAACGGTCTAGAAGAATTTACTAAAAATAAAAATATCTTATGACAAAGAAGATAAAGAAAGTTTTAATTTTATAGCAAGAGATCAAACATTGGTAAAGAAAATCGCTAGATTTGTAAAAAATTAAAAAAAAATGTAACCCAATTGCATAGGTATTGCTGAAATTCAGCACTATGGAAAATGTCACTATCTTCCTGTTATCACTGTTTTGATTCAGAATTGCTTCTAAATTACCTGCGAGCGTGAGTTGAAAACTAAACGCAGAGGTATATTTGCTTGAGGAACCTGGTCAACCTGGTGGAGGCAAGTTTCACTTGAGAGTTGCATGTCGTGTTTCTCGTTTTTGTCCAATTTTGCACACCTTGCCCGTTTCCTGGCAGCGTTTAGTAAAAAGCTTGGCGGCGTCCACCTGTCGGGGTGGAGGAGAAACCCGCGGTTTCGATGACGACGCCCGTCCGGGGCTCCGGTGAAAGTGATTAAAAAGGGCGCTGGTGGCCGTCGAGGGCTCAAGTTCGGCTTGCCGGATTCGATTTCTTTCCGAACCCGACACCGAATAATTACCGGCGAGGAAACCGTGTGAGTCCTGCGTCCGATATGATCTGTTGATGAGTCGCATCGGGAGAGAGTGTAGTCGAAATGAAGTACGAGAGCGAGCCGGAGGACGATCCGTCAAGTCAGATCAGAGAGATCACAATTCATCAGGGGGCCCGTGGGTTGCTATGCCGTATTCATTCATAGCGTCGTGCGCTTCTTGGGTGGTCTGGCGGAGGCTCGCGCTCAACTCCAATGAGCTATTATATTCGGCTATGTGTGGATTGTTGGTGCCCCCCGCGATTATCCGCCAACAATGACGCGACTTACACGAAATTCGCCATTTATGCTAATTAGCCCCCTATGCGATGTGAAACGCGCCAATAATTAGGGCGGGGACCGAGATCCTGCTGCGGGTCCGCCGGACAACGGCCGGGCTCCCGTCCGGCAGGACGGATCGACGCGCCTGACCCCTTTCAAATTTACTGCTTCCAACAGTTTTATGCGACGTCCGTACTGAAACCAGATATTGGCGCAGTAAAACGGCGGGATCAGCCCCACATCTCCGTTTATTGGCGTTATGCAACTCGGAACCCCAAAACGGGACACCAGACTCTAAAATTCTTAACAAACGCAAGTGTCACTTCCGGGAGCACCAAGACCCGCATACCTATTCCTCAAGTAAATATTCATTGCTTGTCTTCAGCAGGAAGGTCTGGATACCAAACACCAAATTCGAAAATTCACGAAACGTGAAGAGTGACACTTGGAATACTCCTTAACTGTTGAGAACCAAAATTGAAAAATCATCAAAAACCCTAAAAAAATTATGAACGCCACCATAGAAAATGACTGTAGACAATAGATTTGGAAGAGAGAAAAAGACTAAAAAGACAGAATGTAATTAGCATGGCGCTTTAATGCCCTTCATTTACATTCTCAAGATCTTTTTCGGCTGTCTAAACCAAACCACGTATTTTGTGTTGCACCCACGCTAATCACAAATGGCAACATTTTTGTCAAACCTTTTTCAACTCACAAGTCCATTGCCCATAATATGTAGAACCAAGGGGACCTAGCGCAAATAATTTGTCATGATGGTTTAATTTAATTTATGTCTTTAATCGTTCACTCAATGTTTTTAATTAATTTTTAAAACAAGGTCTTAGGCAACGTGCAAGTCTTGTAAAAGTAGGTGACTTGACAAAAAAATTCAATAACCGATATTCCAAAACCTTGTGTAACAATCATGTCCGTCAATACGTTTTATTTAATGTTATTAACTTTTAATTTGAATTATTGGTCATTTTATTAAATTTAATAGAGTAATTTCTGTACTTGATCATAACTTTTTTGCCCAAAGGCAACACTTATGAAAGACCTCCATTAACACCTACAAATGGTGGAGGCGCCGAACAAAATTTTAGTTTAACAACTAATAGGACTGGCCTAATATAATGACTGAAGCTAAATGTTATTTTGGTCAGTAAAAAAAATTTGTTAATTTTTTCTTAATTTTTCTGCAGATTTTAAGACATCAAAGAATTAAGTTATTTCTAATTTCTCCTTTTGTTAATTAAAGTTCCAAGATAAGCAGTTTTTCTTCTTCGTTTTAATTTTGGTTATCCTGATTTCAAATTCAACAACACTTATCTCGAGTTTCGCAGCATTGCCCGTCGCATTTCTGAAACTGGCCCCTGGTAGGTAGCAGCTTTTTGCGGTCGCGACGCCGAATTCCTGCTGATTCCCGCTAATCACGGCATAAATTGGCCGGCTTTCTGAAGAAGCTGCCGGTAATTTGCAGTAAGTTGAAGACGCGTAGGACAGGTGCGGCGCCGCGTCAGTGGCGGCGCAACAAGCCGGGCGTTCCCGTCGTGATTAATTAAATTTGACGAAATTTTGGACCCGTTTCAAATTGATAATCACAATCTCTCCATCATGTAGTCAAGTTGGAACTTAACAGCATTTTTATGTGTCTCCATAACATCACCCACCCACACCTCTGTCTTGTCAGCGTGTTTCAATTACAACATCGAAACGACTTCTAGGAACGGGCCAAAAACCATCAAGATGTAATCTGATTAAAAAATGACGCTGTGTCTCTTTCGCGAAGTGCTCGCCCTCTTGTTCGGCACGACGGACAGGTGTGTCCGTGCAACACAACCCTAATGGTGAATTTGTCATCGTCCTATCCATCTTGTTGCCGACGCCGGTATGTGTGTCAGTGTGTGTGTTCTAGTTATTATGTGGGCTTAACTTAAGTCTATTTTGGTTCGGCTCGGTGCTTTCGAACCGCTATAAATATTGGGAAGGTGTGCGGTCCGCACTTCAGGTTGTGTAATGTGTGTTTTAGAATAGTGTAAAGGTGTTAAAGTTTGTTTGCTGATGGTGGGTGGGCTCTAATCGCGCCTGGAAATGTTTCATTGACTGATCGAATTAACCCGGCAAGGGACCCGCATTGTACCGGCACGTTCTTCCTTGAAATCCCCGATCACAAAAAAAAGAAGAAAAGCACCAAGATTTACGACGCTACGCTAATCAATTAAGCGCTTTCAAATTTCCTGCGGGCCAGCGCGACTTTTTGCAAATGTCATAGTTATTCGCCAAATTTGGAAAAAGTTTCAAACAACATAAGGCGAAATTTCATGATTGATGTTGATGTGGGTTTGGACATATTCCTCCACTTTACTTGAACACTTATCGATAAAAGGCTAAAACGATGTTCTCTTGTAGCTTTCAGTAGTTGCGTTGTGTTTCATGGTTGTCGGCCCTGCTTTAATACTTTGATCACAATTTTGGGTGGGCGGAAAACATTTCAAAATTAGCGACAAATAATAATTTTGAAATAAATTAAAACACTGTTGTTTGATCATTTTGAAACTTGTAGATTTACCGTTGCACTGACGTTAATCACGAGTCATCATTTTTCAGTATCCTTATTAAATAGCAAATATTTTTTGGGCTTTTGGGGTGCTTTCGGAATAATTTAAAATTGGTTCCTTGACCGGTACCGAGAATGTTTTCTTTCTCTTTGCCTAATGACCGAATCGCTCCTTAATTATGTTTGCATTAAATTTGGTTAGGCTCGGTAAACTCGTGATTACCTCCATCACCAAATTGCTGTTTACCCAGCAAAATTTGGGTATAACAATCGTCCAAGATCAATACCAACTTTTCGTCCTAAGACCAAAGAACCCCCCAAATTAAACATTTACGTCCAGCTTAGTGGGACCCGCCCTCAACCCTACTAATTTATTTACGAGCCCCTATATATTTTTAATACATTTTGAAAGTTCCGAAAAGACTAATTAACCCTTCAAACTACAAGAGAGGCGTAATTATGCAATTAATAATTCACCTCAAAGCAATTATTTTAATATTAACGATAATTCAACGTTAACCGAGATCGATTAGATTTAGTGAAACGGTCCCGGTATGTATTTGAAAAATTAGAAACGTCATACATAACCGTTAACTTTGATTGATTGATTTTAATTGCGAGTCCCGACTTTATGGATTATACGAACACAACTTTCGTTGTTTTCCTGCAAGTGTAGTAAAACCTGATATAGTTTAGCTTCAGCTTCGATTAACCGCCGCAATTTGTAATTAGATTAGAAACGCAACGAGCCTCTAAATCGCCGATTAATCACCGTAATTGCGTTATCTAATTAAGTTGCATTTATGACCGTTTGAACGGTGAAATTCAATTAACAATAGAATTTACATTCAAACAAAAAATCTTGACAGTTCAGTTTCTCAAAGTTTATGACAATAAGCTAATTAACAATAGAATTTACATTAAAACAAAAAATCTCGACACTTCAGTTTTTCAAAGTTTATGACAATAGGTAAGCAGCTAAAAAAGAAAATCTTAACTTCTGAGCTGACCCGTAATAGCAATAATAGTTTTGCAACTGAGAGACTGTTTTGGTGACAATTGACGGGCGCCGGTACCGACCGTCATGTAATAATTGCCCAGATTAGATCTCCTTTGTTCGTACCCTATGGTCTAGGAGGCATATAATAGTTATGTAAGCAGACATCTAATTATTTCGTAGAAGTCGACGTGGGGTGGGGTGAGACGAAACGATTTTTCAACATCAACACAAACCTTCGTTTAAACGTAGAATATACGGGGGGCGCCATTAACAGCGATATTAATTACACGAACGTTAAACTGCAGTTAATTAGAAAATTAGATGCGACTTGGTTTATTTCGTCGAGGATTTATCCTCGTCGGAATTGGCCAAATAAATTATTTGCATGTTAGTTTAATCTTCGGCAAACTTGTTCGCTGCACCACGGCCCATTACCTCCGCGTGGGCCTCGCAATAACCGCCGACCGACCAAATTCCCGAATGCCTTAAATAAACAACCATCAACAACCAAGTCGGGCAATGAATGCAAAAATCTTTTTATAATTGAGCACTTTTACCATCTGTTTAGAAACTAGGAACCAAGTGGGTGCGTACCTACCTCGTTGACAAACCTGCCTCTGTAATTTGATTTATAATGCGTTTTTAATAATATGGAAGTTTTTTTTCGAAACTGTGCCGCTAAACCGCGAGGAAACAAGAAACCCACGAGTCTGCGGATAATCAATTTGGGCGAAGCCGGACTCTTCCTAGATGACAATGTCGCAGATGGTCCATCAGATATTGTTGCGGTCGCACCGGCGATTTATTGTTTGATGAATCGCACCTTAATGGCGTTTCGGCTATTGTCATTTGTCGCACTATCGGGGTGTCAATTGTTGGCGACACTTTCAAACGTTAACGTTTCATCTGGTGCGACATCACCGTCGAGTATCGATGATTTTCAGAAACGATCGAGGCCCTCAGAGCGGACGGGCAAGACCTGTTTTCAAATTACTGTAATTTGTAACTGATTATATCGACTTATTAATTTACGTTTCAACGTTTCAATAGCTGCACGCCCATCAGCGACACCTGAACTGCGCTAAATCGGCCGGAGCTGGTCGCGGGAAGAAAAATTTCAATTACCGGGCGATAAATTGCTCACGGCTTATCATAATGGAGCAGCTTTCACCCGATATTCAGGCCCAACGCCGAATTTACCGCTTCCACCGCTCCCCGAACGGCAGCAACAGCTCCCAAAAGTTAAATCAACAAAAAGGACTTCCTTTCAAGCGCAATTATTTACGGGTCGTATTTAACAGTCTACCAAATTTACCCAATATTTTCATACAAAAAAATACTTTAATTTTCTAAAAATACTAAATGGTCACCAAAATTAAGAAAATACATAATCTTAAAGCGACAACCAAATATTGACATAATGCTGGCCTCTTATATATTTTGTTCGCCAAAATAACTTTTGTTGACCATAAATACTAAATGTTCACCAAATTTTATTCCGAATTTAATTCTTACATAATACCCAGATATTTAATTTTCGACAGTGTCTTATATTATTTAGCAGTTAAAAATACTATTTGTTGATCAAAAATACACAAGCAATAAAATGTTGTGCAAATGGTAAATAATTTTATGCAAAATTATAGATGTAGATGTGCTAGGGCAAAGAAAATAAGAGTAAAAATAGAAGTGGTTTGCTCAAAAAAAAAACATTGATTTCCGTAATATATAAATGCTTTGCTGCAATTGGCTTGCATTATGTAAAACGTAAAACTTCTTTTAGTGGTAAATTCTAATCGTGCTTTAAAAAAAAATTACAGAGCCCTGAACTGACCTTGTACAAAACTTTTTTTGCGTGTCTCTTGTCTGGAAGCGCAAGCGGCAAGGAGAGATGCGCGAGCATATTTTATTTTTGGAGTAATAGAATAATTATTTGACGCACAAATAGTTTTTTTGAGAAACACTAAATATAAATGGATAGCGCGAATATTTATTATGTACAGCACGGACGCGTAACTTGAGCGTTCTAAATTTGGTGAACATTTAGTAAAATTGATAGACATATAGAATTTAAAATGTAAGCAATGGTAAAACAATACGCAGCATAGTTATTTTAGTGGTGATGTTCTTATTTTCTGATGTATAATAATTTGGGTTTCATTCAGATTTTTTGATGCTCATTAAATTTTCTGATGGACAGTGCAAAAGATATATAGTTTAATTTGGTGTACATTATATTTGTTCCCATTATTTACTACTGCTGTTAGAGGTTTTTGGGAGACAACTTCACGTACAGTGGCGTTCCTAGAATTTAGCCCAAAATAAAAAGCGAAAAAAAATAGCTACTAAAGTAAATTTTGGAGGTACAGTGTTTGCCAATAAGTAAGGCACGTTTAGAAACTTTATTCAGTAGAAACAAACGTCATTGCGGCTGACCTATTACTGGTTCATTGACGGTCGCGCGGTCGGTGGTAGGTAATCGTAGGGTAATTATAAACTCCAAATTGATTTTAAAATTTTAAACCATAAATGGACATAATTAGACGCCTTCTTGCATTTTGAGTTGGACATTTGTAACAGCGATTTGGGTCTTGGAAAAATTGCTGGCCATCCCAAAGTTTTTTGACTAATGGCTAAATATAAAGTTCGAAGAACTGTCTATTAAAAGTAACTAAGGAAGATGTCATTACAATAAATGAAAACATGGATGTTGAAGTCGTCGCCTATTCCTATGGGGTTAGTAGGTGTTTATGTGTGGGCAAAACGTGATTTATGAAGTGTTGTTTAGACGTACATTTAGTTTTCTATTGAAATCCGCTCGAACTACACGAGAAAATGTTTCAATTAAGCGCAAAGAAAACAATTTAGCAAAGTTTAATCTTTCACGTTGAAACAAGTCTGCAGTTCGGGCAGGTCAAGTCAAATCACACGTCGAGCGTTAGGGCCATTATCAATTTGCTAATTACGTCCCTGGTAATTGATCGCGCAATTTGCTAATAAAATTTGAAGAATTCAATAAAGGCAAAATTGCGAAAACTGCAATTATGAAGTATTAAACAACTTGTTTATTGCATCTCCCGCGATATAATTGCTGTTATTAGCAATAAACTTAAAGCACACCTCTCGCATATAAAATCATTAAAATCTATAAGGAACTCGTGTAATTAACCGCAAAACACAAGAACCGTCATCTACATCTAACGAACGACAGCGCCATTCAACATTTTTGCAGAAGAAATTGCTCTTCGCTGGTGGTCACCATTTAGGAAGTGATGGACCAATTTAACGTTTTTTTCTCTCCAGATTCCAGAGTGTTCAATTAGGACCAGCTTGCGTTAATTTATAGACTTCTAGTCAAACAGGATGCTTCATTATAACGAATCCGAGCTGCATATCGTTAATATAACAATTATTGCCTCGTTGTTGTTGATGTTCCAGGAGTTTAATTGCCGATCGCAATTAAGTGTTTATTAATAATTAGGTACGGGCAGAAGTGGTGCTGCATATTTTAGGCCAATTTCGTAAAGAAATTAAATTTACGTAATTAGCTGTTTCCTTTCGCTAATTGCGACTTTAGCGACGAGTCTCGATTATCTGTTGATGATCGTAAGTTCCCACGAGCCGGAATTGGTGACAAATTGTAAACCTACGGGGTGCGTTCGAAGCGGATTCGCGACGGTGAATCGGCAACTGGCCATGCACGTTGCTAACGAGACGGAAACTTTTTATGTAAAACTAGATGCGGTGATTAAATTTATCACGACTTGTCGCATGCGGGTTACATTGATCTCTACTTAGGTTAATTTGAGTTATTGTAGAAAAAAAGGTTAATTAATCAACACGCCTCACAGAACATGTTAATTTCCCAAACAGCTTCATGCGTATGTTAATTCGGTTTTAATTTATTTCGCTGAAGAATAACAAAACCGCGGGTATAATGCAGTATACAAATACTTGCGGAATTTGCATATCGTAATTTATTTACAAATAAAAATATTTTCTCTATAAATTAGCGGCGAGGATTATGACGGTTTAATTAAAACGTTGGCCTTTTTTCGTTCGGTATTTGTAAAAGGCAGGAGATGTTTAAGTTTTTTTTTTTTATCGCGTTACCTATTACTGCAGTATAAATGTCAGAACTAACTCAATTCGGGACAGTGTTAACGAAATATTCCGTCCATTAGACGCAATTATCGCATAATAACCTGCGCTAATTTTAGGCCCAGCGACCTATCCTCGTGGTCCAGTAACGACCGTGCAAATAGCAAAGAAGCTGGAAGTTTCCCAGACACAATGACAGAGCTCCACCTAAGAGATAATTCAATCACAACAAAGATATGTAACATTTAGCGATTTTAGCACCTTAAACTACTTGAACATCACACTCACGTGTTATGAGAGGGATTTCGCAATTTTTACTTGAGCCTGAAAATTTTCCAACAATGAAGTTTCCGCTCTTTCTATTATTTATTAACCACTTGACAACATGGGCGAAGTGACAATTTCTCACAACATTTAAAATCGATAACTACCTCCCACTATAACGATAATAAAGGGTGAAACGGTTAATTTGAGGGTGGGGCAAGTAGTAGTTTCAGTTGTTGCGAGGTTGTTACGCCCCATAAATACGTCGTTTAGTCTCTAAATTTTCCAACAAAAATTATTAACAACTGTAATCTATTCGAGAAGGGAAACTAATAATAGGGAGTTTTTCCTAAATCTTTTTACTTTTTAACTTTTGAACTGTTGAAGCTCATTTCTTGCTGCTCCCTAATGAACTACAATAAAGATAATTCTCATGTTTAATTTTCCAGGTGGCTAATTAAATCTTTATACTAAACACATTTGAAATGATGGTGGGAATAAGTTTTTCTATGTATTAACGCACCGATAGAGTTGAAACAACCATAAAAATGGGCAATCTGGGCGTGGGTCGTGAATCCATTCTTTTACGATGCTTGACATAGCTCCAGGAGTTTTTCGTAAAAAAAAGTTTTTAGTGTAGGTGCTCACCTCACAATAAACTTACCTAATAATTTCTTCGGAGGTAGTTATCTAAATTGTTATCGTAACCGGTACTATAGAACAATTCCTCATTGATGATGGTTATAGCGTTTTCGTAACCTCAAATCTACGGAAAAGTTAAGTTTTATGAATGGATTTTTCTTTAATATATGATGGGGTTCTTAACGTGTGCAAAATCTGATCGAACCGTTTTATAGCCTATTGTTTCTATATTAAGACAATAAGTTTTGGAACTGGTGGTATAATAGGCAAAAATAACCAAAGATGTTATAACTTAGCAGAAGTTCTAGGTAAAACGTATTACATAAACCTGGGTACTATTCTTTTATAATTGTTCGTTTAAAGAAGACTTAAAATACACGGATAGAGGGCTTAGATAAAAAATATGAATGAGAAAAACTTTCAACCAACTAGGATCCTTATGTACAGCTTGCCGAGAAATTAATGTCGTATCCAAAGCCGTTGCAAGCTGCACGATTAGATTGGTCGACTGTCGTGTTGCTTATATTGAACCCTTGGAGGGAGGCTAACCGGAAATCTCCTTGTGCAGACTCAAGCAAATAATTTCGGGCTAGCCTCCCTCCAAGGGTTCAAAATAAGCCAACAGGACAATCTGGACAGTCGCCCAAACTAATCGTGCAGTCCGCAACGGCTCTCGATGCGACATTAATTTCTCGGCAAGCTGTACCTATTATACCCTTGTTACTTGCAAAAGTAAGAAAAAATTATGGTTTTAAATAAAACTTTATATTTACATATTAAGTATGTGTTATGTAGGTATTATGTTACAAATATAGAAGAAAACTGAGCATATGAAAATCTTTACCGGATGATTTATTCAAATTACAATAACTCAAATTTAAGATAAAATAACGATCAGATTTTTGAGATTTTGCCACCTATCGGTGGTTTGATAAACTTAAGAACAAATGAATCTTTCTAGCGACGCCAGCGCCTTGTGTGTAGACCCAACAAAGAACTCAACAAAAGAGAAAATTAATAAAGAACACAAAAATTAAAATAACTTTATTAATTTTTTTATTTCTAGTTGTAGAAATTTCCACCAACGCTATTAGCAGTTTTTAGGTACTTCTCTTGAATTTTTTTTAAATCATTTCTTAAGTAACTTTTTATTTACTTTTGCCATTAGAAAGAACAATTATTGGCGCAAATAGAAATTACGTTTTGGCTTTAAAAGAATCTCAAGAATGACATGAGCATCTTAGGGTTTAATTAATCTTATGAATCTGGTGATGGATCGTTTTTCTTAGAAATTAGCAAGAATCAAGTAATCAAATAATAATAATAATATTTATTTTTTATATTTTTTTACCTAGATAGGTACCCACCAAAAATTGTTTACTTGTTGTTCTTGTACAATTTTTACAATTTCTTGAAAATTTTATTTTTCGAAATTCACTTATAGGTATTAGGTATAGGGTATGTATAGGACCTACCTAATGTGGAATCTTTTAGAATTAATTATAAGTGACAACTTACAAAAAATATAATGTTGGAACGTGCGAAGAATGCTATATAACCCATTTTCTGGCACAATTGATGTTTCTTAACAATGAAGAGAAAAATAAAAAGGAAAATAAATATAAACTTAAAGTTTCCACACAAAAAATTACTTTATTGCAACAATTACAGAAGTTAGGGAAAAAATAGAAATTGTTGACAATTATCAGCCAAAATTTAAGAGTTATTGGTAATCTCAAGAAATCTGTTTAAATCATAAGAGAAATCTCTTATTGAGTTATGATGGAATGCTGCAAGTTTAACTTGTTCTAGATTAATTAAATTGGTTTAATAATATTTTTTACAAAAAATAAGGTAATTTAGTTTAAATTCTTTTTAATGATTGATCGCTAACTCTATTTATTTAACGTCTGTACGATACCTGACACACCTACGTATTATCCTCCATGCACATTTTATTTTACGAACCGCATAGATAATAGAAAATATTGGGTAAGCAGATATACTAGGTATAAATAAATAAGAGTATAGGTATTATACCGACTTAGGTACTCGGTACTCCATAAGGAGCTTTTGATTTTGATTACAAAACAATAGTTTGGGTAACTGTAAAATTTCTGCAAAATCTTATTGAGCAATAAATTCGGGGCGCAGTCCATAAATCTCCGATTAACCGGCGTCTACCTACGTGGCAGTAAAAACTAAAAACCGTTTGTGTATAATTTTTTGCGTCGTTGCGAATTTAATTTCATTAGTCAATAATTAATGGTTGTTCCTGTCTTACCTGAACTGGGTCGGTCGCTATACCTCGTGCAATACACCCACGCGGGCCACAACATCGGCTGGCTACTTTCCGTCTTCTTGTCGGCGCTCGAGTCCCCTTTGCTCAAATCAACCGGTCCCACTTTAGCTTCGTCAACCGGCGAACTTTCCGGCAGTCCCTTTTTCGGCTTGCACTTGCGAATGTTAATAGGATCGGTGATCCTCCGCCCGAAATCCGCCTTCAAAATATTGTCTATCGAAAATTTCAAACTGGCGTTGTTGGCGTCGTTGTTGTTTTGCGTCTTCGTGCCGCTGTTTTGGTGGAAATAGAAGCTGTCGGGCAGCAGGCGCGGACTGCGGACTTCCGGCGGCGATTCCGGCCCCCGGAAGAATTCGGACGAACTCTCCGATTTGCCGTAGCCGCCGGGCGAGCCCGGCAGAGATTTTGTACTTGAAGGACTTAATCTATGGCTGAGGGGACTAGAAGGGCTTTTGATGATGCGCGATTCCGGATCTAAGGTACTGTTGGTTATTTGCGAGATGGCGTTCAAGTGACTCTCGATGTTTTTGAACGACAGCGTCGTTTCGGTGATGACGGGCGGCGGTGCTGGCGGGTTCTCATTGCCGACGGACAGGACGGTGTCGTCGCTGCTGCAGCTGTTGTTGTCGATGTTGGGCGATTCCCTGTCGAAGTGGTCGCTGGAATCCAGGGAGGCCCCGTCGCCGTTCTCCAGGTTCGGTCTGGAGAAATGGTGTGATTGAGGGATCATGTTGCTGGTCAACGCCGCCATCTTCGCATCTGCCAAACGCGCCCCTACATCAACATTTTCGAAAACGTCTGCGCACCCAAAACACTCACTCGCGCCGCAATTTTCCTGCTTGTTTATCTCTACCAGGTTTACCAAAGCCAAGTCGATCTACACACCACGAACTGCCACGGTATTCTGATGTTTGGACGGAGCTTTGAGGCGGAGCCTCCCCCAGGAGGCGGGCCGACGGAGGTCGGCTTTCCAACGAAAACGAATCACGGCACCGAAAATGAATGTTCTGGTTGATTTTGACGTGTTTTACGGGTTATTTATAGCCAAAACCGCAAAGTGGGAGATTATGCAGAAGACACTACACACGCACATTCGGCTAATATTCATATTGTTATTTATTCTTTTGATTAAGTCCATCGGGGATTTTTCGGGGTGATGTCTTCTTCGCCATCAATTTCATCGATCAAGCGGATGCGTGAATCACTTTCGGGGAACAATCGCTTAAATTGATTGGAAACTCGGAGCGTCGGCAAATTTCGATAACATTGTTGTTGTTAATGTGACCGCAATTATTTTAAATTAAGATATTTAAGATTGGTTAATTATGCCCGGGCGCTAATGGAAGCCGCGTTTGCATTAATAATTAATTAGCATCTTGCTTATTCATTCCGTCGGATTATCATAATGGAACAAATTTTATTAGGGAACCGCTCAATGGTTCAACACCGACAACGCCTTATCAACCTATCCGCATAATCACTACAACAACCACGGGTTACCCGGCGGAGGAAGATTGTCCCGATTTAATCATAATTTTCAGAGATTGTTAATATAAGGATAAAACTTGACGAAAGATGGCGGCACCAATAATAACAAATCGCTTGTTAAAGATTATCCACAATTGCGGCTAACACGGTAAAGAGGTCTCACGTCTTCAGAAAAATCCGTCGGCGTCGGCCAATTAAGTTATGGAAAATTATTTTTTAAAGATTTTTTAAACTGAAACTCAAATCTCAAATTGAGCTAAAATTGTTGATAGACCTATAAACAGTTTGAATTTAAAAAAGTGTTAATATACCTACTTACCTACTACCTAGGTATATAGGTATATACCGAGCTAGGTCGGTACCTACTAGATAATTTATTTACAAATTCAATTTTAGCAGATACCTAAATGCAATAAATGTTACTTAATTAAGTAAAGATCTACTATCTAATAAGTAAATAAAAATATATAAAAACAACAAAACTCATCAAAAAATAAATTGAAAAAAGTTTACTAACTTATTAATAATTTTAAAAAATATAGAAAAAAAATTAAAGAAGCCTGGAAGATGGTTTTGGAAAATAGTAAAGACAACTCAATAACAATTTGCAGTGTTAGAACTATTAAGTAGCTACGTAGGTACTTGGCTAAATGTTTTAAATTGAGTAAAATATTAATTAAAATGCAGCTGCATAGAACAAAAATCATTTCTCATTAATTAATTTTTTTAAACATATCTACCTACAAGGTAGCGAGGTATAGCGTTGGACCCTGTATCTCATCAAGTGTTCAGGGGAGATGGTCAGAATTAATTTTTTTCTAATAATTTTTTCTTTTTAAAATCTTGCTTTATCTAATCCTACCTACCTCCTATACACGTTTCTATTAGGTATAGGTACAACCCTTTACTTTTTTTTTCTCATGCATCCAGAACGAGGAATCAAATATATATATATATCAATTGTTCACCAGAGTTGCTCTCTTCCACTCACTATTTTGTTACAGCTTCCGTTGTTAAGAGTACAGTCAGTTGGGAGAAAGCTAGACACACCGACCTTTCTAATCATCCTTGTGAAGAGAAGTAGTAATGCCCAAAAAACGTATCTAAAGCTGGTCCGGTTTTTTTTGAAACTGGCTGTACTATGTACCAAAAGACAACTGACAAAGACAGGTTCAGTCCATCAAAAAGTTACTAGTTTTAAGATAATCACTCAAAACTTTATAGATTCATATCTAATTAAGGTAAATATGACTTTTGCATGCACAGAAGACTTAAGTAGGTACCTACATATACCTAGTATTTTTTTGTGTAATGTTTATTAGTAGGTACCTAAACATTTTTAAAGAAAAAATAAAATTCTTATTTCTAACTACATAACAAAACATCTTGTACCTACCTACTTGTGATGTTCTTGGACTTAATATAATTTCAGTCAAGAGATTTTCTGTACCTATGTTGAGAAGAGATTTTAGGTTATTTTTTATTTTGAAAACTGACAAAAAAATTAGCACAAAAATACACAGAAGTTTATAGTATCAAATTCCAGACATTCCATTAGTCATACAATATCTGCATAACAGTATTATCTATGTGAGTTGAAAAACAGTATAGATATAAGTCCTGAATCCTGGGCTTTAGATCCTGGACTCTGAACCCTGAATTTTTCTTAAACTCAGTTGATGAGGGAAGGAATTATATTAACTTTGACTTCCTTAACTCAGAACCGCAAATTTTGTGATTCATACTGTTTTTGAAACCTGCCAAATTATCTTTTTGAAGAGCAATCTTCGCCTATGAACAACTGTTTTCTATAGTGAGGTAGTCCATAACAATTTCGTTATCTGTTGGTGCAGGAGAAAGCTGTCCTGATCAAATTTTAAGTCCCCATTGCTACAAAAAATTAACTTTTATTTTGGGGGTAAACCCTAGTTGAGCCACCCGGTAGATGTCCAAAATTTAAAAAAATATTTTTAAATATTATTCTGCCTATCCCAGGTCCAGCTCGCCGCATCATTATGATGCGGAGCTGGACCTGTTTTTGTCTTTTGGGCGTCAGTTCTCGTTTAGACGCTGGATGCAGGTACTTTGCGGCGACACCTAACCTAATTGAATGCATCAGATGTGCGTTTGTTTCGCAATCCATGTAAATGGTCGCATTAAGGCTCGGTGGCGCGCGAATTGCTCGCATTTTATCGCCAAACGCCGTTGAGTGCATCGAATAAAGATGCAACGCGATAGTTACCGCGTCATTATATAAAAGAATATTGCCTTAAATATTCGCCGAACCGATAAAATTATATAAAAATACTCGAACCGCCATAATGGTTTCTGTGGAATTACGGCGAGCGGCCGGGCATCGCGTTCATAAAAACGTCCTTGTGCCGTTTGATCATCACTCAGCATTTTAATTGATCAAATAAATGATCGTGGCAATAAAGTTGGCAAGAGAAAATGCAACAAACTGCCGGTTTTCTCGGAAACGATCGGGAACACGACGCATTTTTTACGCGCCATCATCGGCTTCTTCCACAGGTTGCGAAAAAAGATTCTTATGGTGAGAGTTTTTAATTGTGGTTATGAGCAAATCTTGACGTGGATCGTTTCGAGTTAATGCGTTATTGTCGAGGGGAAATCGCCCATGATCGCTCCTATATGGACGAGGTTGGGAAAACGGTCGTAAAGCTGTCATTACGGCCGCGATGCGATAATGTTGCGAGATCTTACGGATCTTCTTATCATCGAGCCACCGATGGAAGCTGCTGCATGGACAACGGACACGCGATCGATTATATTGACCAGCCAAAGTACCTACAAGGGTTAAGTATTTGTCAACCCATAAACAAATATTGCACCTTATTCCAACAAGATCTCCCCGCATTAAAAAAAAATCTGAAGTTTGTGAAGGTTTAATGGGGCCAAAGCAGGTGAATAAGATTGGTTGAAAAGCTAATTATTTTCCAATTGGACAACAAAACTTAAATATTTTTAAAGTAACCTGACCTAACCTGATCTAATAAGTAGTGCACCTATACTTAATTATCTTAATATTTAAATACCTAATATTTTTTTAAATAAATTTTTATTTTGTTTCCAAAACTACCTCTAAGTCCTGCTTAGGCCTACTTAGATAAAAAGTCGGAAGCGGAAGGAGCCAAATCAGGTGAATCAACTTGGTTAGTATTAGTTGATATTTTAGAAAATTTTAGGAAAACGAATCAAGAAGATAATAATTGACACTCAATTGACAATTCACAACTTCAATGTCAAATTGAACCTTTATTTTTTTATTTCCAGGATTTTATTTTTTTTATAACAACGGCCGTAACCTCCTTAATTTAAAAACGGTTGGAAATAATTCAATTTTAAATTGCTAAACAAATAATTAGGTATACTTTTCGCCAGTAACAAAACTGATATTTCTAATTTGACATCAAGACAGCGGGGCTCAGACTATCATCAGTCGTCAATTACAACTTGGTCGATTCTCAAAACTCTGCCTGCTTGATCTTCGTAATTTTTTGCGAAATAATAAAATATGCGTCGGGCGGCTGTGGCGTCCGACGCGCCATCTAGCCTAACCCGTTTTACCAGAATCCAATTAATTTAACACCCCGCGTTCTCCAAAGAGGTACGAGCGACGGTGGTTTAATCACCGACCAACACCTGAACGCATTTATGTTAATGCCTAACCGCATCTGTTGCCGAATCCCATCACCCATAAACACAACCTTAATCCGTAACGAATCGCACCAAAACTAAGCCATACAAGTACAAAGGGAGGCCAATATATCAATTTCCAGGCCTCTATTTTTAATAAATCTCAACATACTAACCGAATTGACACGTCCCTACTCCCCGACCCGTAGCTCCGCCTTGATTGCCCCCACTCTTTCGTCCCCCACTACCGCAAGTTCCCCCGTTTATCCGGCGCCGCCTTGATGGGGGGAGGAGCGTGAGAACCAATCACTGCACCGACGTGTGTGGTCCTCAGATCTTCATTACATCTTCTGTTGCCAATTTAACGATTTGAAGCACAGTGGGAGATGAATGTAGTCGCGTCAGCATGCGGCGGAAAGAGACAGACAACGAATCCAGCTATGCGGTTGTGTCTCAATATAATTAAGGTGATTGTATGTGTAAATTTGAAATTTTCTTGTTACGTGCCCATCCTGCTCGGATGACAACCATCAATCACGCCGTTAATTATTCATTGATGGAACGGCAACGACGCGCCTTGATGATAGTGGTCAACCACCAAACGTCTTATTCATCATCGTTGCCATTGCCCAAACAAATGAATTTTGACCAGTTTTAATCCAAATACTTGACGTTTTTTTAACGAAACAAATTACGCGTCGTTAATTGGGGTTGACGCAGGGTGCCGGGGGTTAGTTGAATTCTTCACTAGAGGCGTGAGAAAATAATTCTCGATTTAATTGCCCCCCGGGAAGTAAAACGTGCAATTAAACGAAAATGCTTAAATGACAGAAAGACTGGTCCGAGACAAATTAAAAAGTTCTTAATTGAACATTCTTTCATTTGCGAGACAAGTTAAAGAGGGTGTTCGCTTAAAAATACTGCAAGACGACTAAACTTAATTAATCACCTGGAAAATCTACAGTTCCCTCACGTTCCCCTCGAATTGATCGTTCACTCTGGAGCGGTGACGAACGCGCGCAGCTATGCAACCAACTTTTCACCGGTGATCGGGGGGCGGGCACCAACCCCGTCATTTTCGCGTTTGATTACGGGGTGCTGGAAAAAGAATTTAATTAAAATTTTTAGACGCGAGAAAAGAAGTCGGATACAATTTCTTTCAGGCCGATACTTTAATCAAGTAGGTGATGGATAAATTGCTTTGTTCCCTTTCCTGGCGTTATTACGTCACGTACGGCGCTTTTCCGACGGCTCCAATTTTCCAGGGGCGTTTTATTGCCGGCAATTTCTTCAATTCGTTGCTTATTTAAATTTACCGGCCATTAACGGAAACTGACATTTAAGTGGCCAATTTTCAGGCAGATCCGGCAGATGTCACGGCAAGCAACATTTTCTACTTTTTGATTAAATCAATGACTAATTTATGGTTTTAGCGTTGTGAACTCAATTTTATTAATTTTATCTATTAAAGGTTTAATAAGTACTTTCATTACTATTGACTTTTCTAAGAGTGAGAATTGACGTTAGGAGGTTATTTGAACATGAGGATTTCTACACGGAAAGCCTGGTGCGCTTCTTCTCCTTTCTCCTTCTTCGCTTCGCGCTTGTTGCAGGCACGGTCTGGCCCAAAGATAACATGTGTGGCCCATTTCTCTAATTATAAGCTAAAGAATTTTAGATAAATTTGTACATAAATAATAGTCTAAATGGTTATTATGCATTTAAGCAATTTTTTTTAAACATTTTGTCAAAGTTAAAAAAATCGGCAAATGGTGGAGAAGCCAAGTAAAGATAATAATGTAAAATATTAACAAATAATGCTAGAAATACAGTAATATTTTTTTTTAAATAAAAAACATTTTTCTCTTTTAGGCAGCTAGAAACTATTTCAGTGCGGAACGTAATTTAGAACTTAAGATTTTTTAAATTAATGTTAAACTTTGAGAGTTTTTATATTAAACTGTAAGCTCTAACAATTAGATTAGCTCTCTAAATTTTATTAAGGGGTCGGTAACGTAACTTTTAGGGGATTCTGGTCCATAATTAATTTGCTAGTCCGGCTCTGCGAGCGGGGCCGCAGCGACATAACCTTGTTTTCTCCCTCGGCATTGACAGTTGACATGAAAGTCGAAGTTGGTGTCAGGGCCCCTCCAGTGAGCGAAGAATTCTCGCAACACCCATAATGAGAGTTTGTCGAAGGTCCAATTGCCCCGACCACGCTCCAGGTAACGTAAAATTGTGCCTCATTACGCAATTCCCACCCCTTTTCCCTTCTGATGCGACCCTCTCTGTCTCAGAGGTTGATTTATTTATTAACGTTCGTTTTAATTGATAGGTAACCACAGACCCACCAAAACCTTTGGCTCTGAGTCATAGATAAAAATTGGTTAAAAACCGAAAAAACTATGCCGCCGAAGAAATTATGCTTGACCACAACCTTCTTCTTGGTGTTCCTTTTTTACGTTGTGCTCTACATACAGATAATTAACCCGGAAGGTGAGCCAAATTCAGGACATAAATTAGGTATGCTTTGCTTCTTGCTGTAGATTTTTCTTTAGAGTAATTTGTCTACGCTTGCTGGTAAAGTTTTACGTGAATCAAAGTCGCCTTTTTGTGCTCATGTGGAAAAGGTCGAGTTTCAAGGGGGCGTTGGTGCATGTTTTTCGGGGCGATCAGTTACGGTTTCTGTTTGGAGAAGTAACAAATATTTACAGTATCACAAAAAGCTACCACTAGAGATAACATTATGTGTCTTGTGTGTCTTGAGTGTATATTTACAACACAAGGTAAATGTTTGCCAAACCAGGGTTCAGGTTTACTTAAATCGATTCCACTGCAGTTTTGATTTTTTTAGCCAAAATGTTCTAAAACAGTTTGATGTTTCGATTTTATTTTCCCCAAAGAAGTTCAGTAATAAACGAAAAATGTTGAGCAAAACCTAACTAAGCTTTCCATTTTTTTTGTTAGGTCCTGCGAAGCCTTACCAAAAACAAGCATAAGTAATTATTGAAAATAATTATCTGCATCAATCATCACTAGCATCTGGGTGGTGTCAGGCGGCCGTTAACCACATAACGTGATGCTCATTATCCATTAGGTAATAAAATATTTGGACAAACAATTATTAGAGTGCGTGAAATCTCACGGGACTTCAATTTTTAGTGGTTCTGTTTTCACTAATCAAATTTAATAGAAAGGTCGTTTGTAGGAAGTGAATTCCCATAGCATTGTCAGTTGCGTTGCCTAATTTGAGAACGTTTTGCCGGTTGACCGGTGTCATTTAATTGTTCAATCGGCAAGGTCTTACGTAAGCATATTTTACCTAAAATCTTTCCTTAAAATATTAGATTGGTGTTCTAATGCCACGCCTTGTAAGAAGAATATTCCAGAGAACCTCTATGAGGCTACAATCAGTCAGATGACGTACATAAATTAATTAGGGTCGTATTTAACAGTCTACCAAATTTACCCAATATTTTCATACAAAAAAATACTTTTATTTCCCAAAAATACTAAATGCTCACCAAAATTAAGAAAATACATAATCTTAAAGCGACAACCAAATACTGACATAATGCTGGCCTCTTATATATTTTGTTCGCCAAAATAACTTTTGTTGACCATAAATACTAAATGTTCACCAAATTTTATTCCGCATTTAATTCTAACATAATACCCAGATATTTAATTTTCGACAGTGTCTTATATTATTTAGCAGTTAAAAATACCATTTGTTGATCAAAAATACACAAGCAATAAAATGTTGTGCAAATGGTAAATAATTTTATGCAAAATTATAGATGTAGATGTGCTAGGGCAAGGAAAATAAGAGTAAAAATAGAAGTGGTGTGCACAAAAAAAAATATTGATTTCCGTAATATATAAATGCTTTGCTGTAATTGGCTTGCATTATGTAAAACGTAAAACTTCTTTTAGTGGTAATTTCTAATCGTGCTTTTAAAAAAAAATTACAGGGCCCTGAACTGACTTTGTACAAAACTTTTTTCGCGTGCCTCTTGTCTGGAAGCGCAAGCGGCAAGGAGAGATGCGCGAGCATATTTTATTTTTGGAGTAATAGAATAATTATTTGACGCACAAATAGTTTTTTTGAGAAACACTAAATATAAATGGATAGCGCGAATATTTATTATGTACAGCACGGACGCGTAACTTGAGCGTTCTAAATTTGGTGAACATTTAGTAAAATTGATAGATATATAGAATTTAAAATGTGAGCAATGGTAAAACCATACGCAGCATAGTTATTTTAGTGGTGATGTTCTCACTTTCTGATGTATAATAATTTGGGTTTTATTTAGATTTTTTGATGCTCATTAAATTTTCTGATGGACAGTGCAAGGGATGTATGGTTTAATTTGGTGTACCTACATTATATTTGTTCCCAATTAATTACATATAATAAAATTATAATTAGAATAAAGTCTGGAGGAGCCCGATATCTCCAGCACCTGATTAGTGATTATACATACGTAGAGCCCTTGCCGGCTCTCATGATTGATGACCTTGATAGCGTTTATCTAGTACGTCCTTCTTCTGCACTTCTGTGCAAGTCAAGGTCATTGATCATGAGAGCTGCCAAAGCCTCTACTAACGAGAACAATAGGAACTACCCACATAAGTATCTACTACCTATTTCGCGTTATTGGGCTACACCGGCATCGCTTCTAGTCGCGCTGTAGGTGGTAGCGAGTTTGCTTTAATTACGCATTTGTGAGGGTCAATATATTTAAACTCAGAATAACTTTTAATATTTTTATTCGATTCAATGCGTTAACTTTATTTAAATTGGCTCTGGTTGGAGAAATTAACATTAAACAGTAACCAATAGAGACTTTTAGCAGGTTACTAACGAATCATTCATTAACGTTGTGCTACCGCAGGTGTATGTATTTATTTTTTCAATTTACAATTGGCAACAGTTTTACAATAATTTGAAATTTTGTTAGTTGCTTAGAATCGTGCATCCTCATTAAAAGACTTAAAGCATGCAAAACCGACCAGTTAAAATGAAGCGTTTCTTCGCACCTCGCACCCTAAACAAAGTAAATATTCTAATTAACAAGATGCATGTCTAGTGGTAACACTTGATAATATTCGCACCAATTAAACCAATTTTTGGATATTAAACTCTTAAACCAGCAAAGTAAAACAAATTCTTAACTAGCATTAAGTAACAAAACTATTAGTGTTGTCCATCGTCAAACCAGGAGTAGTTTGGCGCTAACAGTAGTTAGCTAACTAACGGAAATGTCAGCGGTTGTTTCTCCATTGGGCACGTTATAATTTGGTCTGCTGCGAACTCCAAACTTTTGCCAACTTAGTTACTGTTTGTTCATGTGAAGAATCACTTCAAGTTAGTTGCGAATATGACTCGCCAGAGCTAACCTGGTTTCTCCTGAATGGGCGACACTACTAGAAATTTTCACGTGCACCTCCATCTAAATTGCATGAATTGAAGGCACTTTTAGGTCCTACTTGCCAATATTACGGCAGATAGGGCAATTTGCTTTAGTTTAGCACTTTAGCAACGACGGAGGCAAATGCAAGTGTTATGCAACCAAATATACTTCCCCACAAAAATTTTAAGTTTTAATTTTTTTTAATAAAGTTGCGATTTTGCGAGATGTTTGGTTGCATCCCCGATTTTTCTGTGGCTTTAAAATTATTGTGAATTTGTTTTGTTTAGCATCTGTGGCGGGTTGGGGATACAATACGACGAGAGATACTAGTCAGTACATAGTTAGCAACAATTTGACTGCGCATATTTTACCAGAGCATTTCTGTGATTACGAAACGTTTTTGCTCGTGATGGTGTGTTCGGGCCCTTCGAACTTTGAGGCCCGGAACGCGATCCGGGAAACATGGGGTCAAGAGAAGAGTATTTTAGGTAATAACGTGTCCTTATTTTTTCTAATTGGCGAAACTGCGAACAGTTCGATACAGGTACGTTTTATTTTCTTCCCGGGATTGTTGCCATTTACTGGTGTTCTTGTTTCGGTTGCAGTACGATATTATGGTGGAAAGCGAGAGATTTGGTGACGTCATCCAAGAACGCTTTATAGACTCTTACAACAATTTAACTCTAAAGTCTGTAGTAATGTTAAAGTTAGTTAGTAGTAATTGTGCCAATTCTTCCAAGTACTTATTCAAAATTGACGACGACATGTTCGTCAACATGCACCTAATCGTCGAGATGCTGGTCACCAGGAATAGATCCGGGAATTTACTCATGGGCAGGCTCATCTGTGGCGCCAAACCCATCAAAGACGCCAGCAGCAAGTGGTGAGTCTCCGAAAAGGTTTGGCGCTCTCGCAACTCCAAATTCCATTCCCATGTCGCCTCGTTCTAGCTCCCAAGTATTCCTGGTGCCAGTCCTGGAGTGTTAACCAACCCAGCCTCACCCTCCCTGCTTACAACGTCAATTCAAGCTCCCGTCGACTTCCAATATGTTTTAAAAGTAGTTTGAGAGCTGTAAGAAAATTTCGTGCCAGTCCCAAAATCTGTTTTTCTCACTTGGATGGGTTCGACGTTCTAGGTATTCGCCGCAGTATATGTACCCGGGAAAGGTGTATCCGAACTACTTATCCGGCACTGGATACATCATATCGGTGGATGTGGCCGGAAAATTGTACAAGACTGCCCTGAAAACGCCGATATTCCATCTGGAAGACGTGTATTTGACCGGAATTTGCGCCAAAAAATCTAGGATAAAACCCCGCAATAATCCATTGTTCACATATCAAAAATTCAAAGATGATCCGTGTCTTTTAACGAAATTGTACACGGCTCACCGTTTCAGTCCCGTAGACATACGTAGAACGTATGCGACGTTAAAAGACGGCAATCTCACGAGGGAGTGCGCCATGCAAAAGAATTCTTTCAACCACTGGCTTAAGAGTAGTTTGTTGCCCGCTAGTAAAGCCAAGCGTAAGAGTAAGTGTGAATAGTTTTATTTTTGTTAGTAAATTGTTTTCGATACCTTGTGATAATTAGTGCATTATAAATTGTATTTTTTAAGCTTTGTACAGATCTCTAGTGCCAAAGTAGTTAGGTATCTTTCAAATTATTTCCAAATGTGTGATCTAGCATATTGCTGATGAAGAAAGAGTGTTTTTTAGTGATTCTTCGATACTTATGAAAACTAGATTGTAAAACGCATACATAGTTTAAGACGTGTCCAGTTCCCAACGAAAAACTGACGTCCTTTATTGAAGTAGGAAAATCCAAATATCGAAGCTGTAACTTCCAGGTTTTGTCGGGAACTGGTCACGACAACGTCTTAAGTGTCCACAACTTTTAGATACTTTTTTCCTAAAATCGTCGGTAAAGCAATAGAAATCGGCACTAAAGGAAACTGTAATCAGCGCTTTTTGAACGATTTTGGTGGACATGGATTAATTGTTTTCAAACTTCAATTATTCATATCTATTTACATTTTTACTGCCGATTTTGGGAAAAATTTTATGTACTCGTCACTAAAGTTGTTTTTTATCGCTCACGTGGTATCTAATATTTATAACATCCGCATTGGTGATGAAAAGAACTTTGGTGCCTTGGTGCACAATTGACTATTTATCCCTAATATGTGTAATTACGTATACTTGACTCATTTATTGCTTTAAAGCACAAGTTTTACACTTTTATTGTTCAAACTTACTAGAATACTCGATGCTTTTGATTGCACACACTCAAAATGGCCTAAGTAGGTTTATTCCTAATCGTTTGTCCATGATTGTGTAAGTTAAGAAAATATTTTTACATGTGAATTGTGCCTTAACGTTAATATACATCCTTTTAGCTTCGAATTTGTTATAAAAATGTTAGATCAATATTAGATTTTAAAAAAGGAAGTTGAAGCAACGTCCAGAACTTTGCGAAAGTTTGGTCCTATTTGCAAATGTTTCAAGTACGACGACATTATGAAGTTGACAAATTTTATCCAATGTACCCATAGCTTTTATTAGCATAAGTTAGAACTCCCAATAGAACTTTTGATTGACTTGGTTTAGTTCCTGTTAATTTTAAGTATTTATTTTTGGACATTTACGTAAAGTAGACAGTACTTCAGAAGTTCTATTGTACGTAAATAGTAATTTTTAAATTACAATCACTTAATACTCATACAGTTAACAGCGAAGCCAATATGACATTCTATTGCACAATTAACTAAGCAGCTTTAATAACCGCGAATATTTTATTAGACCTTGTAATTCCATAGACGTAATATTAACTTATCAGCACTTTGTTTTCGACATAATCTTAAAATCGATTTCGTAGGGCGGGATTCATAGACAATACTTAATTTTTTTTTACTAAATTAGAGGGTGAATTAAGGATCAAATAATTATTCAGGCAGCAAGTGATCAAGTTGTAATATTTTATTTTAGGATTTTTTCCTTAGTTCAAAAGTATATCAAGGGACGAAAAATCTATGTCTTGTCTATGGATTTTGCCCCTTACTTTTTAAGTAAGATGACACGGGGCAGGAACTATGTAAATAATTAGAGAAAACTAGAGCAAAAAAACAAAATTTGTAAATTTTGTACCATGTCAGCCCTTTCGTGTCTGATGGGCGGCAGTCGGCAGCTTGAAAGGGCTTACATTCTACGAAATTTACATTTTTTCTCTTGCTTTAATGCTTTCTCTAAATATTTACGTGGTTTCTATCACAGTAGTGGTGTAAGGTTCCTACGAATTTGAGAAAAATTGTAGGGTGTAGATGCATTCTTCTAGACTGCTTTATGTATTCTGATTTTTTTTTATTGTAGCCTTACATTTTACCTATAGCAGGCAGCTAATACACGAATTCAAAGTTTTATCGTTTTAATTGCACCCTTTTCCCTCTTAGTGAACTTTAAATCTCCTGCAAGCCAAGTACTGACTGGCCTAAAAGGCAAAACGCTGAAGTTTATAATGAGGAAGGATAAAAAATCACTGTGGTTAAACTGCCGTGGAACGGCTTCCCGTTAATGCGCGCGCAACACGCAAGTGATGTCATCACAGGAGACGAGACAGTAGAAAGATCGAACACGCATCGACCAGCGAGGTCGATAGAGGCGTGGAAAACAGATTGCGCTCCAATGGAGTCTTCCGGTTCAAATGATACTTTTTTGTTGGGAAAAAGAAATTCTATGCAAGGTCAGTTCAGGGCTCTGTAATTTTTTTTTAAAGCACGATTAAGAATTACTACTTGAAAAGAACTTTTCTAATCTTTTTCCTTGCCCCAACACACTGAAGTGCCGTCATATGAATTAACGGCACTTTAACAGGAAGCCGTTCGACGGCACTTTAACGCCAGCGATAAAAAATGTTCATGTCTTGTATCAAAATTAACGCCTCGTGCTCCAAAAACTATTGTTTGAGTTTGTAGTACGTGCACCGAAATCTACAAGAATAAGTTGGAAAACAAAAATAAAAAATCAGCAGTCAAGTATCACCAAATTATTGTAATAAACTTATAAAGTATACAAGAAATCGAGACTTATGGCATATTAGAAGAAGTTACACAAACATCGTGCTTAATATCAGTTTGACCATAATTAGGCACTTTTTGACCTGAAATGTTGCTGCACTCCTCTGTAACGTGATTGCTAAAGTACTGTATTACAATTAAATTAACGACAAAACAAAAACAAGACCGTTCACGCTATTCGTCATCTGATATTTTACAAAAACTGTCCATTGATTGCACTATTACATTCATCATTTTCTCCCGCCTTTTCTCTTTCTTCCTCTTAATTTTCTCGGGCGGATACTTCTTCTTTTTGGACGCTTTAGCGGCGCCGTTTTGCCCCCCTTCCATATCCACATCGTCCACAACAAACTTTCTCTTCTTACTCTTTTCATCGGCGCGAACCGGTTCGCCGTTAAGTCCCTCAATAAACTTGATGGTGGCGGTGAATTTCTTTTCTTGTTTTCGTTTCTTCTTCAACTTCTTCCTTTCAGCTTTCGATAAATCGCTAAAACTCGGTTGAACTTCTTCAAAACTCCTATGGTTATCGTCCTTTTCGCTATTGTTGGTTTCGACGTCCTGTTCAATGCCTTCGTCACTAGGACTCGGCTCAGAAGAAAGGGAATCGTTGCTGTTCTCGTCCTTTAGACTCGGAATTGTCTCGTAACTAGTGTCTAGATCTGGTGTGTAATATTTAACGACAGTTTCTTCGTTGAACGAGACGCTTTTACGTTTCTTCTTGTCTTTCTTTTTACTACTACTACTAGTTTCAGTCTCTGGAATGTTGGGAGGAACTTCTTTGTGTTTCTTAATTTTTTTAATTTTCTTCTCTAAATTGCCCCTGTCGTCGGATATTGAGACGTTTCTCATCTTCTTTAGAAGGAGTTTTTCTTGTTTTTCTATTCTAGCCAGTTTGCCGCTTAATTTCAACCCGTGTCTGGCCCCTCTGCAATGATAAAATCATCAATTTGCTTTTATGGAAAAAATTAACGTACTTGTGTGCAGTTCTGCCACTACAGGCAGCAAATATTTGTTCATCTGTAAGTTGAGTGGGGTTCTTTAGGGGTTCCGGAACTTTCACTTCGTAATTCTCAACGCCAGTGTCTGTAAGCCGCGAAGTTTTGAGGAAAGAACCGTAAGTTAAGGGATTGTTTTTCTTCAAATCCTTGACCGTGCAGCAATCGGTTGAAATTTTTATTGGTTCAGGAGATTTCAACTTCAATTTTACTACCCCATCTTCAGCATGCACCTAGGTTAGAAAGCAAACAGTTATAAGGGTATGCGCTAACTCTTTAGGGCTATTTACTTTAATGTTGCCGGCCGCATTGTTGAAGACCCTTTCCCACCAATTGTTCGTAAATTGCTCTCCAGGATTATGGCCAACTCCCGAGTTGTCGAACTTCAATTTCGGCTTCAAAGCGTTCGCTATTCCGTCTTCGTTTCGTCCTAAACCTTTCCCTAAAATTGGACCCAATGTATTTTTAGAACAAAAATTTTGCTTTAAGCGCAACGTTTTAAGCACGAAATGCTTAACCAAAGTTTAGGGAAATCTCACCTTCTTTCCAACCATATTTCTCAAGCTGCTTTTTGGCAAAATCCATTTCCACGTGCCACTTTGGGCATTTGTAAACAAAACTTTCAAAATGACGGGAGAGACCTGACAGAAATGACAGCCACTGCGGAGTGGCGGGGGACGGCCACCATACCCAACTGTAGAAAAGCTAACCCCCTAGACTTTTCACTGTTGCCTTTGGTGCCGCCACGTAACATAATGTTGGCATCTTGTAACTAATAAAGCGCGGTAAATTCGAACTCTCTCGTAATTGTTGCCCTTTCGGTAACTTTAATTAGGGGTAGCTATTGTAAGCAAAAATTATTGAATAGCAAACCCTCTGGAATTCAGTCGATCGGTACTTTTAAATTTTGGCAGCAGTCCTTTCAATAATTAATAAATTTATTGTCGAATAGGTACAAATATTTTACAAATAAGCGACTCTACTTAAATAAACATTATAATTTACATAACCATTAATTATAGTTTCTTATCTATTTTTACATAAAATTAAATATTCAGTAGAAATTTCCACTTTCTACCGGTATGGCTTGGAAGATCAGTAAGTCGAGTAATAGGCTTGCGTAACTCTGGGCCTATAATTTTGTCCTTGAATTGTACTATACTGCCCCTTATAGTCAGCATTCGTATTAACAAATTGATCTTGCGAGCTGCCAAAAGTCTGCGCCACAGTCTCGTACCTTTGCCTCGCGGGCTTCGCTTGATGGTAAACGTAATCGGTACTGGAAGGATTCACTATCGGTTCCGCTACGTACCGTTGTCTTTGGAAGGAATTGTAGGGGTAATCGTTGGAACTGAATCCAGTTGGAAAGCCTCTAACTGGCAAATTCGGCAAGGTCGGGTTAAGGGCGTCGTTTAAAGTAACATCGTATTCTTCGTCAACTATGTCTAGAGGATCGGGGAGTTTAGGTTTTTGAGTTGTTCTAGGACCGCTAAAATCTTTGTTGGGTTTGTGGTTTTGGCGAAACGGGGTTTGAGGCCTGTTCGACACCGGTTTGAACTCTTCTTGCGATTCCGGAAATTGAGGCGGATATTTCTGACGAGCTGGCAACTTGACAATAACAGGAGAAGGTTTGAACGGTACTACTTCGTCTTCACCTTCAGTTTTTGACTGTTCATAACTTTCAACCAAAGAGCTTTCGTCTTTAATGTCGGGCTTTTTGTCAATCGCCTTTGCCCCTACTGGTTGCAAGCCTCTAGCGCTATAAGGATTACCTCCTCTGCTCGGAAGGAAAGGTCTCTTCACCACTCTCACAACATTTTCTCTTGGTAGTTCTTTAGTTATAGTTGTGGAAGCTCGAGTTGTTGTCGCAATTGTTGTTGTGCTAGTTGTGGTGGTGCTTGGCTTGTTCCGTTCTACCTTCACAGCTGGTTTATCATCTTTGGAAGGTTCTTCTTCATAATCTTCATAATAGTCTTCTTCAACGGGCGGCTTCTTGCTAGTATTACTTCTATTCCTATCTCTTGAGAACGAGCCGTATATTGGTCTGTCCTTGATTGCGCGTCTTGGAGCTACTCCATCTTCGTACTCATCCCTGGAAGGTTTCGGCCGTGGCCTCGGGGTTGATGAAGATTGTTTTCTTGTTTCCTTCACTTCTTCATGTCTGGAAGGCTTTTCTTCTTCACGTCTAGATGGCTTCTCCTCTTCGCGTCTTGACGGCCTATCCTCTTCGTGTTTCAGTGGTTTATCTTCTTCGCGTCTAAATAAATGCCTCCTCGATTCGCTTGCTTGTTGATTTCTATGATTTTTCGATTTTTTGGGCAACACCTCTTCCTCGTAGTCATCGTAATACTCTTCTTCATCCGCTAGAGGTGTTTTACCCCCAATTAGTTTATATGAATATTTATTTGCTTCGGTTTTTGGTACAGGAGGCTTAATTCTGGGTGCTGTCCGTGGTCTATCATAGATCGAGCTGCCGCTGGATGGTTTTATTATTGGTTTATCCGCAACTGGTTCAACTTTCTCACTAAGGGGCAATTCATCTTCGTAATCGTCTGCAACGGGTCTTCTCGAACCTTTAGGACGAGGTCGCTTCCTGGTATCATCTTCAACATAATCATCTGCCGGCCGTCTCTTTTGAGATCTTCTGTCGCTAGTTCTCTTGTTATCGTCGATTTTCCTGTCTTCTTCCTCATCTTCGAACTTATCGGTTTCTTCATGTTTCCTCCTATCTTTAACTCTGCGCCTCTCGCTGGGTCTTCTGTCTTCAGAAATTTTGCGATCATCCGAAGTTCTTCTTTCGTCGGAAGTTTTGCGATCGTCCGAACCTCTTCTTTCGTCGGAAATTTTGCGATCGTCCGAACTTCTTCTATCGTCGGAAGTTTTTCTGTCGTCGGAACTTCTCCTGTCGTCAGGTCTGTCGTGTGGTTTTCTACGTTCCTCGTCACGTCTGTTACCTCCTCTCCTGTCGAATCGTTCGTCTTCGTATTCTTCGTATTCGTCGTCATAAACTGGTCGAGGTCTAGGACGCGGTCGCTTTCTTCTTCTTCTCTCATCGGACCTTGGCCGTTCCGAATAGTACTCATCATCATCATACTCTTCGTCGTAGTCGTAATATTCGTATTGAGGTCTTCGTCTGCGTAAAGGTCTACGTCTTCCACCAGGTAAAGGTCTTCGAGGCACGGAAATACCGGGGGGTGGTTGAGGGGGTGGAGTATAAACTATAACGGGTTTGATTGTTGTAGTCGAAGCGGCTTCGTACAACGCGTCATTTCTGGAATAAGAAAAAATTATTTTGGTTTAAATAAAAAAATTAAAAATAAAAAAAAAATACCTGTGCCAATATTTTTTTGAGTTGACGCAGTCGACTTCGGAAACGAAGTGGCAAATGAAGGTTTTCTGGTCGAAGGCGGTGTAGTTGGCGCACAAGAAGTCGAATCTTGTTCCGAATAGACAGTGATGGTAGACCTGGAATTGTAAAATTGTTCAATCGTCTGTGAGATAGAGTGTGCGTTGAAAAAGGTTGCAAGCACGAGGCGTACTAGTTTTTAATTGAAGGTGTATTTAGAAACTTGTATAATGATTTCGTTGCTTGCTTATCCTTTATTTTGTAACGAACAAAAAGAACGTTGGTACTTGGTAACGCACCAGAACAATTTCACTATCGGAGTGAAAGTGAATAGAATCAAAATCAAGTCAATCAGTTTGCAAGGTCAGACCTTAGTCGATAGAAGTTTGAAATTTTTTTAAAAATCCTACAGTAGATACAAAGCAATTTTCTACCAAGATGGAAGGGAACAAAGGAGATAATAGTTAATTGAAACATTGTGATAGAAGGGATAACGATAGGAACAATAAATTCTAGAGATTATATGAGGCTTGAGAGTTGAATGAAGGTAGAAGACAACAATAATTGAAAGTGAACAATAACAAATTACCTACATAGAAAAAATTTTAAAAAGAAGAAGATAGAGAGAAAAATAGAGAAAGTGTAGATATTGAGAATAGGCATTGATATAGATAAGAATTAATAAGAGACGACCTTGTAACTAATTTTCTTAACAATTTCCGGTATTTGTATCGAGTATACCCCATAGCCCAAAATATTAGGCCAAGTTTCGTCTACTGGTAACTCTTATGCAAATTCTCTCGAGGTGTTTTTTCTTGGAAATTTTCTTGGAGTCGCGTCTGTTTACCGACTATCGTCTCGAAATTCCATAAAAAGCGTCCTTCGCGCCGGTGATATAAAGATATTCAACCTTTAGCAATATCCCCAGCAATATATTAGAAAGCAACCGTAAAAATGTAATACTTGGACGTTGTGCGCGCCAATTCAGGCCTTACACCGCCAGATACTGGAAACCTCGGCTTGCATAATAACAAATTTGCACGTTATCTCCATCAATCGAAGCAAATCCGGTTGCAATAATTGCACTATTTCGAATTGCGTGCAGCTTTCAAGCGCGAAGCTCTATCCACAATCTGCAATAAGTGACGACACGACAGACAAGTCTCGATTGATACGTTACCTGACACTTATGTAGGACACTGGCGTAAAATCCGTCATGCAGACCATCGCACTTGAAATCGATGTTTTCCGGAACCCTCTCGTAGAACGGATACTCGGACAGATTGTAGCCGTTGAGCTCTTTGGGCAAGTTCGGGTCCCAAATGTAGTCCAATTGGGGAATTCCAGTCAAGTTCGACTTGACCGTCGTGTTGCCTGGTGCCAGTTCTGTGCTGGATTCGGCGCCGGTCTGGAAAAAAATTATTATTAGACCAATTTTGCGAAAAAGGTGCGACTCTTTACTCTATAGCGTGAAGGTCGGTCCGGAAACCGGCGAAGTCGGGCGTTATTAATTTTAAACGCTATTGTTTAGTTTACGACAATGGTTGTAGATTAATAGGGATATGTAACGAAGATTAAAGAAATAATAGAAAGTGCAATATTTAGACCGCAACGGGATTCCTTTATAACCATGTCTAAGTCTCGCTTCAACACCGCACTTAATTGGTTAATTTGGCCGCTAATTGAGTTAAGTGCCTCAATTTTCACATTTTTGTCTCGAAACATTAACATATTGAACGGGGCGGAATAGGTCAAGTTGTTGGACTTTTTCGTGAAATTGGCCCAGGTTTCATTGTTAAGCCGAAACTAGACCCGTGACTCCAATTCGGCCAACTTTGGCCATAGAAATTCAGTATATCTTGACTTGGTAATTATCGTAAATAATTATTAATTATATATTAAAATTAATTGTAATTGGTTAAGCCAAGCATAAGTGGCAGGATTATGAAACCAACTTTCTTTGCCCCTTTTTTAAAAGTGCTAAGTTAGCTTTTATAATTCTGGAAAGTTAATAAGGGACATCGTTATTTATTATCGCCTTGGCGATGGACATTTATCTTTACGTTAACATTAGTTACATAGACGTTGGCTTCTAAAAAATTCTAAAAAATTTACCCGGCGCATCCACCATTTGCCATAGGCACCCAAATATTATATAACAACTCCTGGGTTCTTCGTGATCTTTTTAATTCTTTAGCTCTACAATCAATACGCTTTACGTGCTTATGGAATTAACCTGATAATGCCTGATACGTGTTGTGACTGCCTGACTGCTGATGAGCAAACCTGAATCTTCCATAAGTGTTAGCAAGGCCGACCAGCCTGATTTCTTGTTAACGTACAATTTATAGGAATCTGTTGCGTAATATGATCATGTGTTGGAGACATAAGTTTGCCTCGTAACGTAAGCACGTAGATTGTAAAGCAATTGGCCCACACCTGTCAGTATCGAGACATTACACATATTGCAGTTTCATAATTTCGTTGTTTGCTTCTTATTTTCCTTCTTTTTGCAGGCGTAATTGTTCTTAATTTGTTTCCTGCTTGAATGTTATTAGTTCGAAAATAAAATTAACAAGAGTGTAACGATTATGCTGTCCAGTGGCGTCGCTGGAAAGAGGATTTAACAAGAAATTTATTTTCAATAATAACTGAAACTGCAACAAGATCTCTCCAACTACGGGCAAATAGTTATTAGGAAAGATGTTCTTCATTAATTTGTTACTTTTAAAATGCAAGCGCGTCGAAGACGCGAAAATTTAATCAATAAATTAGATTAGTACCTATTGCAAGTTGACATGCCACTCAGCCTTGGACCCAATTGAAAACTTAAGAAATTTTTTACAATATATAAAGTGAAGGAGTTCATTTAAAGTGCATGTAAAGGTCGAGAATGCAGTTGCAACTGTCAAACTGTATAATTTTTTAATTTTAAATACCGCATTTTTTTAAATTAAAATCTTCTTAGTACAAGGCGTTACAAAAATTAAAAGTGGGGCAGCTCTGGATTTTCCCGAATCTGAGGTTACCAATAAAAGGTCCAGCTGAATGCCGAGTCATCAAAATTTGATATTTTTTTCTTTTCTCGATTTTTTCCAGCTTCAATTTTTTTTATCAAAACTTATTAAAGAGACACAACAAGCCAATTTACCCTTTTATTAACAAAATTTGCTACTTTCTAACTAAAAATTTCAATAGAAAAATTTTAACTACTAGATCTAACTATGTGTGGATAAGTAGCTAAAAACAAAAATTTAGAAGTTCTGATCTGGGTGACACATTAAAATAGTTCTTAGCTGCCTAAAAAAATCTAACTCTCCTAATGCTAATTTTCTACTATTATTTTTTAATTTTCTAATTTTAGTAATTCCGTTTAATTATTGCCTAAATTTGAATTTAGCCATATCGAGGGATTTCTTAATGGTTCTGCCTCAACTGGTTTTGGCCAAACGACGATGAACCAGATCCGAGATGATTGTAAACGAAACGAGAGATGCATATTTTACTGACATTTGATGGCATACGCCTATTTATTTTAATTCTATTAATGTCAAGGTAGCTTCTGAAGAAATTACTTTTACCCGCAATAATACCCGTAATGTCGATATAATAATAAGCATTACCTCATCCGACGAAGATTCTGCACTTCCCTCTGTCGTGGTGGTTGTTGTGGATTTGCCAAATATTAACGCAGTGGCCCTAATTCCGTAAACGTCCTGAAGACTCAACCATAGCACACCTAGAACAATGGGAGTCATCAGTGGGAAAGTTGAAGTGAAACAAAATAATTGTTTGCGTCTTCTAAACGATTCTATTAAACAAACTGCAAGCCACATGTCAGCGGACAGGAACAAAATGTAGGTGAAGGTTATCCGCAAATTTTTTTTGCTGTTTACTGTATTTTTTTAAATTTACTATTTTATTTTTTCAAGCTCGATTTCTATTGACTGAACGCAAATTTTATTTGTAATTGATACAAGTGACAAGTTTTAGAATTAAACGTAATTAATGAATTTGACTCGACCAAACTTTCGTGCAGAGGCATCATCAAGTGAAGGTTTTCACTAACCATTAAGTGTGGTCGATGTGGGTTCTAGAATTGTAAATATTCAATCCAAATCAGATAAATTCAGTTGGTAAAAGTAAAATGGTCATGCTGCAAGTCGAGCAAAATGGAAAGTGTCACTTGCAAGAAAATATGGTCTAACTGTTTAACTTTTTCGCCAGCAATAACAACAAATGAGACTACGTAATAATGCAGAGTTAGCCAGCTTCGATTGATAAAGTGACGCAAAAAATTTGAAAGATTTTCACGTGAAAGCGACGAGAATTAGCTGATACGTACCGGCTGATAGCAGGAACCAAAGCCCGGGCGGCCTCTTCATCCTCCTGAAACAATGAAACCGTCTTGAGATGTTGCATAACGTCCTCTGTGTTCGCGACGATAAAATCTTGCAAATGGGCATAATTACGGCAGCAATTACGGCTTTGCCTACTTTGACGAACACCCTGAATGCTAATTTGGCATATAAAGTACCTCATAAGTAACTTCATTAATTTGATGGTAACTACAGAGTTGCACAAATTTTATTGTTATTGTTAATGGATTTTGCGGCAGAAATGCCATTTATTGAGCAAGTACCGAGACTTGAAATGGTTTATACATAAGGCACGAACCATCTTCTGGTTTAGCAGTTACTGCAAGAAGATCACGACCGTGGTACAGTTGGTTGCAAATAAGACTGGACGTTCTGAAATATCGGTTAAAAAGACCCGTTTCTTTTGCACCAGACTGTACATGCACTGTGCTGAAGAATTGCAAGATTTTGCATTTAGGTATTTGATTTTTTAAAGCTCGTTTTACCTTAAAAATTAGAATACTTTTGCCACGAGTGTAGAAGCTTTTTGGTGTATTTCAAAGAGACAATGTCCTGACTTAGTTCTGTTGGAGAAAATTTTTTTTCAACGCGCTACTTCATCTCTAGTATTGAATTGTGACAACGACTCGAAGAAAAATCGGAAACAGTTTGTTTTAAAAATCTCGTTGTTATTCAATGGAACTTCCCAATTAAGTAATAGACTTGTGACGAGTCTTTCAACACCATACTACTGAAAATACGCTCTACTGATCAAGCAAAGATGTGACAAGTTTATTTTAGTTTCCTCTCATCCCAAAGATAATACCATGTAATTCCATTCGCAATTCTTTAATTTCCGTTATAGTTCTTCCAATTGGATAATTACGTAATCCTGACCTTTCAGCATTACCAAAGGTTGCGAAGAACACACTGGATTGATGTTAGGTAGACCCTTTGTTACAAGTTTAGGATAAAAGTTTAGAATACGTAGTTGCAGGAAACGTGTTATTTAATTCGGTAATATAAGACTATAATCCCATTATAAGTTACCCAATTTTAATCAAAATTGGAGCTTTATTGATATAACTAGGTGAACCACTTCGAAACCTCCTCCGGCACAACTGTGCTCGAATTTATATAAGAATATTATTTTAACAAATTTGCAGTTTCAACATCAAAAAGGCAAATAATACATGTTTATCGTTACGTAAGATCTTGACCCAGACTGTCTTGTGAGATTCCTGTTATGTTCAAATATTGGTGTCAAGTGTCAATTAAACTTCAACGTACCTACACTTTGATAAAAAAAATTATCATCAACTGAACGAATTTCTGGGATGAGGGCGGGATATTAGCTTTCTGCTATATTGTTTAAAATGAGGAACTACTACAAGATAACATTACATAACAAAGAACAAAAGCGATAGAAGTTGTCATGTTAAAGACACTCTTCCAACCCGATGCCCGATTTCTCTAACGATGATTGAAGTTGATTCATTGTCAACGGTGCGTCGAAATTGAACGTAGAACCCTTAGTAACGGATCAACAAAATCAATATCGATATTTTGGCTTGCGCAAACTCTAATTAATTTAGATGATACGGCGTTGATAAATGATTCATAACTTATTTACGTTCGTACTAGCTAAAATATCGATAGTGATTTTATTGATCCATTGTTAAGGGTTCTACGTCAAATTTTGACGCACCGCTGACAATGAATGAACTTTAATCATCGTTCGAGCCAACGACCATGCAGAATCGCAAGAACACGTTAAAGAGAAACGACCCTTGTTATATTACTGTCTATTTCTTATTAAAAAGGAATATTTTATATCGGTAAACTTGGTATTATTAACTTGGTGTAGTTTTAGGATTTAAGAATTTTCTATTTTAATCTCTTATAATATTAAAAATTTTCAAAGATTGGTGTCAAAGTAGTAAATCACTCTGTATATTTGCAGTATCCATTTTCTAAGGTTGAAGTCAAAGTAGTAAATCAGTCTGTATATTTTCAGTGTTGACAATTCATTAAAAAAGTCATTGTTAATCGAAAACAGGATTAGGTGGGTATTACCGCACGTTGTTTACAACTTGTACACTTACGTATTGTATAAATTGGAAACACGTATGTGCGGTACCTAAGACAGGTAATTAACAAAGTAATAGATTACGTGATGGGTCACGTTAAATTACTTTTGACATATGACATCACCAACATTTCTTAGCGCCATTTCTTGTACCGGACACGTTTTTCCGCATTTGTTTTGGGTCCACTTAAGCAGTGGGGGGCGCGTAGGTGTCCAAACCGTTTTGCAAAACCACTTTAAACGGTTTTTACTCTTCGGCTCAATTCTGCAGCTCAGTCAATAATTTTGCCATAGTGACGAAATGGTGGATGCGCCGGGTGAAGCCCTCCCAACGACAAGCTGAGCGGGCCCAATAATATTATTTACTTAGAATCAATACCAAATTTTTGTAAATATTAAGATAATTGATTTTAGCAGCAGAAGTTTTCCAAATTAAGAGAAAAAAAATTATAAACCCATTAGAACTTTTATGGAAAAAATTGACTGCCTCGAAGTGACTGCAATATCCAATTACCTACCAGAATTTTCCCTTCTATCCTACAGCACTTTCAAATTATTGCTATCAGATCACCGAAACGAGAGCAGTTTTGTGGTCAAAAGCCTCGAATAAATCACTTTCGTTGTTGACAATTCGCCCATTAGATGTTATCACGATAACTGACGCCAATTTCCTTCAAAGTTGCAACTTGAAGCGGTAGCGGAACAGGAAACGAAAATTTTTACAAACTTTCATTGCTATCGGGCCAACCCGTTTTCTGCCATTTCGGAATTTTTGCAAAACTGATGGAGGCCAACAACTTTTGGTGAGTGACGGCCGTCGTTGATCGAGTTACGCCGAAAAATTAACAACCAATTGACCCACCTGACGTAACAAAGTGAAATTTTCAACAATTAAACGCATCATTGCATCAACTGGGTGCACGTTCATATTTGTTTTAGGTGTTAGTAACTATATTCGATCGGTCGTTGGGTTGCCGGTAGGTAACGTAAGTTGGCAATGAAGTAATAAACAACTTTTACTTTCTACGTCAAGAGAGGGCCTGATTTTTTTTTTTGTCACCGGACTGTACGTGTTTTGGGCCGAATTACGACATGTAGAAACTACGTGGCGCTATAACGCTATCACTGTTTTAATTATTATCGATAATTCCTCGACGACGGTCATTAATTACCATCGACGGGTCGGTAGCTGGCAGGTGGGCGGGGATCCACAATTTTTTTTTTCGGCTCTCGCTTCCTTCCGTCGTGGATTGGAATGTCGGGTGGAGAACTGTTATTGTTTTATTTACGGAAGTTTGGGTTGACGAAAAGCGTCCAATGAACTTGTTATTTCATTTCCGTTATTAGGATACCTTTTATGTCTTGTGCGGTTGCGGCTTGGTGTCGAAACGCGATCGGTATCGAGAATATCAATTATGTGCACGATTGTACGCGACGAAGTTGGCCCAAATGCGAAATCCTGAAGCCTCAACGCCAACAACTTCGTTTTCTTCCAGAACTTCAAACACCGACGATTCGGAAGATAATTCAGCGATCTTTGATCTTATACGTCAATCGCTATCGCTGCGAGGGTTGCAGCAACCCTTATTTTTTCTGAGTTTGGTTTCTAAAAAATGCTAAACTTTATTGAACTGTTATCAAAGGAAGCTTCAGTTTTAGTTGTTATTTTTATTGTTATTGTCTGCGTGATTTCCATGACCTTCATCCAACTTTCTTAGGCATTAATGCGGCTTCTGCATTGTACTAATAGACATAAAGTGAGCACATGCACGTTGCCTATGGAAATAAATAGAGCATTAAGAATTGTTGTTTAAATTTGTATATATATCGATATTGATTGCTCGCTATTGTTTGTGTAATGAAACTTTTTCTATATCTACTTTCCATGATCCTTGAATAGTGTTGGACAAGTGGCAGCAGTTTTGAATGCATTATATAGTCCTAATCTAGTTTAGTTTGCAATACAGTAATTGACAAACTAATACAAAGAAATAGGGTACTTGACGCATGTTTGGGAAATATAATATTTAAAAAATGTAGGCTATTTCATTAGACGAGTATTTTTTTATTTGGTTCTAGTGTCAATATTACGCCCAGGATTAATTTTTTAATTTTTTGAGTGGATGATTTGTGACTTAGCCGTCCCCTGCACGGCGTAGTTCTAAAAGAAATCGTATGATGGCGCTTTACTCAGATTGCTTGCGTTCTATTTATAAATTGAATGCCAATCCGCTGTGCACATGTTGCGCACTCTTATAGCAGCGCAGCATAGTGGCCAAAAACAAGAGTCCATTCAATATAGGTGTGAGTCTTGAATACGGGGGACCATAACGTCATCAAAAACAAAAATTGCAAATATTTACAAAAATCTGAAATAAAAAAAATGGTAAAAAAATATTTAAGCCTCTTTTAGTTATTTGCATGCATCTAGAGAATAAAAAGTGCAATATTTTTTTAAGCAAGTACCCCATTGCAAAAAAGTTTGATTTAGTCAATTTAACGGAAGCTGGAATGTTGGTGTAAATAATATTAGGACATAAACAAATTTTTTATAAGTTCATATTGTACATCAACGTCATTGGTGATCCTTAAATATGTGTTGTGCTAATAGTTAACCAAAAAAGACTAGGTAGGGTGTTATTTAAAATTAATGGGCATTTTAGTTAGGAATTAACATAAGTAGTCAAAATTGCTGTGTTAAATATTTAACAGAGGTTAAGTCCTATAACTTTCAATTTGTGGTCAGATTTAGTAACGTTAGAAATTACAGCTGAATCATGGAGATACTTTCCTCACCTTGCGATGATGAAATAAATATATAACCATTATTTAGATTTTGGATTGACAAGAAAAATTGGCCAAAATGTGTTAATAAGTTCCATCCATTCTGGTGTTATAAAATAAGTAAACAAATTTTGTTCGAATCTTTGATAATAATTTAATAATTTATATAATACACGGTAGGAAATGGGTCGTATTTAACAGTCTACCAAATTTACCCAATATTGTCGTACAAAAAAATACTTTTATTACCCAAAAATACTAAATGCTCACCAAAATTAAGAAAATACATAATCTTAAAGCGACAATCAAATATTGACATAATGCTGGCCTCTTATATATTTTATTTGCCAAGATAACTTTTGTTGACCATAAATACTAAATGTTCACCAAATTTTATTCCGCATTTAATTCTAACATAATACCCAGATATTTAATTTTCAACAGTGTCTTATATTATTTAGCAGTTAAAATACTATTTGTTGCACAAGCAATAAAATGTTGTGCAAATGGTAAATAATTTTATGCAAAATTATAGATGTAGATGTGCTAGGGCAAGGAAAATAAGAGTAAAAATAGAAGTGGTTTGCACAAAAAAAGATATTGATTTCCGTAATATATAAATGCTTTGCTGTAATTGGCTTGCATTATGTAAAACCGTAAAACTTCTTTTAGTGGTAATTTCTAATCGTGCTTTAAAAAAAATTACAAGGCTCTGAACTGACCTTGTACAAAACTTTTTTCGCGTGCCTCTTGTCTGGAAGCGCAAGCGGCAAGGAAAGATGCGCGAGCATATTTTATTTTTGGAGTAATAGAATAATTATTTGACGCACAAATAGTTTTTTTGAAAAACACTAAATATAAATGGATAGCGCGAATATTTATTATGTACAGCACGGACGCGTTACTTGAGCGTTCTAAATTTGGTGAACATTTAGTAAAATTGATAGACATATAGAATTTAAAATGTAAGCAATGGTAAAACAATACGCAGCATAGTTATTTTAGTGGTGATGTTCTCATTTTCTGATGTATAATAATTTGGGTTTTATTTAGATTTTTTGATGCTCATTAAACTTTCTGGTGGACAGTGCAAGGGATGTGTGGTTTAATTTGGTGTACATTATATTTGTTCCCGTACTAAATTACCATTTGCGTGGCTCTGGATTTGGTATATTAGCGTTAAAAAAATTACTAACTTACGTTTTCGAAATAAATTTGGTTACATTTTTAACACTTCTTCAGACACCCCCCGCCCCCTGCTATCTCATAATAGCCACAAAAATTGATGGAAATTGTTAAATAGTTTAATAACGGTCTTACTATCAAGGCAAGTCTATTATACAAAATCAAGGTTCTCAATCAAATGCTGATCAAGAATCAGCCAGCAAGAGGATGTATGGTAAAATTATCGGTATCCAAAGACCTCCCTCGATTCTTGTAATTAGTCTGGGCTCGTTTTACTGGTAATCGATTGCTGATAGAAAGGTCACAGAGTTGTAGAAAAGCTTCTACCCAAAAAATTTATTCCTTTGATACACCTAACAGAAGAGATTAATATTTTTTTAAAGTTTTAAGAAATTTTAAAATTAGACTTTGCTTAAAAAACTATATAAAATTGTGCTAACAAAGAGTTGCGAAGCTCTTCTCTTCAGCAGCTCGTTACCGAAGCGGTTCAAGAATTCGAGTTGAGAGAAGGCGGGCCAAAAAAACGACTCATTGTTGTTTTGGCGTGGTAAATTTCCAATACACCCTAGAGAGGAGAAGGTTTCTTGGTGAACGTGCACTCACCTGAAGGCAATTCTAGTCAACGATAACAATTAGTTTGAACGACGATTGTCTTTCCAGCACCGTTGTTGGACATCAATATTTACGTTTTCGATCTTGCTTTCAATTACCACGATTTAATTCTGTACCATTATTGACGGGCTCGTTTAGCCGACACATGGTGGTTGAATGGTAACAACTCGCAAACGCACTCGATGACCCGCCAGCAAAGGAAAATAGTGTCGACTTCCTGCACAAAGTCGTGGAAAATGGATCGAAATTGCTGCTACTGCCGCGATTAAAAAGCCGATCACCTTCACTTTACCAATGGACAGACGTAAAAATTCGCTTACGGCCACACCTTCGACGTGGTAGATTTCATATTCCGTTCAGGCAGGTGTCTTTGCCCATGGTTTCGCTTCAACCAACATTTATTTTTCCAGCAACTCTTTTTTTTCCTCTTTACCTCTACCGATGACATTTCGCTTCATTGCGATGCAACACGCGACGCGAATTTTTATGCTAATCACCCGGTGGGTGTCTGCACACGAAAACAAAATCTTGACCATCAAAAAAGAGAGCGAGTAGGTAGTTTGGTTGTTGTCGTCTTTTAACGGGACTGCAACGCTTATTTGTTTTCGTAGGGAATTTGGTTGGTGAAATTGCGAAATTTGGTTGATACCTAACCAGTAGTTTGTTGCGTAAGAGCGAATTAGCATTAAAGTATACCGGAAGAACTCTCATTGTAATTTTGCCGGAAATCGGGGAAAATTTATTAATGACGTCCGATACTGGAGCCGAAAATTAACGGTTTCAGTGTCGTTCCGCGAATCAACGTCACGTTTAGCATTGAAATTTGGTGCCACCACTACTGCATGAAGACTTGGTTCTCCACCAATTGAAACCAAAGTGCTATTTGTGTAGGTAAAAATCAAAGACATCACCACAATTTTGGTCTCCTTTAGACCAGGAAGATCTATCAATTAATCCAAAGAGACCACCATGGTGAAGCTCGTAAGAAGAAGATGCCTCCAAAACCTAAGAACTTTCAGCTTCTTCTTATGGTTAAACTTATCTACTATCGCATTTGTCACAAGGAGAAAATGGCCACTAAAGCTAAACAAGCTTGATAGTCTTTCGAAAGAGTGGGGAGTAAGACCTAGCTAGTACCTATAATCAAGAATTTTGCATTGGTCGTACCAAAACTACTAGCTGCACGTAGCCAGAAAGTTGGAATTAACGTAATATCCAGTGTGCATTGTAACAGGATACTACGCTCTCAGTAAAGAGCTAAAAATCGTAAGAGGGAAGAATAATAATTTGAAATAGTGTGATGAAGAGAAAAACAACTACTCACTACATTACTTGCAAAGGCTCAACTCTTTAAGCTACAGGGCATGCACACTTCCAGAAATCAAATGCGATACCAGAGAAAATTGCCAAGACTCCAATTGACTTCTTTCTAAGAGAAACTTCTAGAGTGATGAGTATTCGGGGTACTATATCGCAGAACTTCCTTTTTTAACTCTTGGTTACCTGATTTTTTTAAATTGCTAAATGTAAAGTGCTCTTCAAAGAAGAACAGTTGATTCAAGAAATTAATTGTAAGACCGGCACCTAACTTCAATTACTCGGTGTAATACTGGAACGACTAGGGCAGTGATTCTCAACCGGTGTGTCGCGACACACTGGTGTGTCGTGGAAGGTCCTTAAGTGTGTCGCGTCGTCAGTAACTTTTATAAAAGAAAAACAAAAAAAATTGCTGGTTTCTCCAATTTTTAAATTTAAAACATTTTATTTTTACTTTGCATATTGCACCTTCATTCGAATTGTATAAGTATTAAGCATATAAAATAAAACAATTTTTGGTAGTGTGTCGCGTATAATTGAAAGTCTCCAGAAGGTGTCGCTGTTGATAAAAGGTTGAGAACTACTGCCGTAATCAATTCGACGCTAGAATAAATAGATTTCTTATAAAATTAGAAAAACCACTAAGTTTCGATTTCTTTTAATATTCGAACTCTTGTAACTTTTGAACGGGCAGACTTACATCAAATCCAAATATATCAAATTTCTCCATTTAACAAAAGCTATCAAATGCTATACGAACAAAAATTGTAAGTCTAATAATAAAGAAGTTGAAATTTGCAATTTAGGTCGATTTTGACAAAAATTTTGAATTGAAACATTTGAACGGTCATATCTTAAAAAGTACGACTTGTACAGGGAAACTACGGTCAGATTCGTGTTAAGCGGATCCAAATCTATAAGATTAAGTCATAAAATCGATGTAAAAAAATTCAATATTTTCGACTTTTTTTTTCTACCCCAATCGATGGAAATTCGAAAAACTCCTAAAATCGACATCGTTGCACCTAAAGGCTGGAAATAAGCGTTTATTTATGTAATCGGCTTTCCTGAATTCAAATCCGTAATCAATTCGACGCTAGAATAAGTAGATTTCTTATAAAATTAGAAAAACCACTAAGTTTCGATTTCTTATAATATTCGAACTCTTGTAACTTTTGAACGGGCAGACTTACATCAAATCCAAATACATCAAATTTCTCCATTTAACAAAAGCTATCAAATGCTATACGAACAAAAATTGTAAGTCTAATAATAAAGAAGTTGAAATTTGCAAATTAGGTCGATTTTAACGAAAACTTTAAATTGAAACATTCGAATCGTCATATCTTAAAAAGTACGACTTGTACAGGAAAACTACGGCCAGATTCGTGTTAAGCGGTTCAAGATCTACCAGATTACGTCATAAAATCGATGTAAAAAATTTCAATATTTTCGACTTTTTTTTTCTACCCCAATCGATGGAAATTCGAAAAACTCCTAAAATCGACATCGTTGCACCTAAAGGCTGGAAATAAGCGTTTATTTATGTAATCGGCTTTCCTGAATTCAAATCCGTAATCAATTCGACGCTAGAATAAGTAGATTTCTTATAAAATTAGAAAAACCACTAAGTTTCGATTTCTTATAATATTCGAACTCTTGTAACTTTTGAACGGGCAGACTTACATCAAATCCAAATACATCAAATTTCTCCATTTCATAAAAGCTATCGAATGCTGTATGAACAAAAATTGTAAGTCTAATAGTAAAGAAGTTGAAATTTGCAATTTAGGTCGATTTTGACGAAAATTTTGAATTGAAACATTCGAACGGTCATATCTTAATAAGTACGACTTGTACAGGGAAACTACGGTCAGATTTGTGTTAAGCGGTTCGAGATCTATAAAATTAAGTCTTAAAATCGATGTAAATAATTTCAATATTTTCGACTTTTTTTTCTACCCCAAGAGAAAGAGATTCGAAAAATTTACGACAGATGGAGATTATAACTTTCAACTCATTTCAGTTTTGGCTTATTGTTAAAGTTGCAAAAAACCGTCCCAAAATAACTTTAGAAAAAATGACGCTATAATTAGAAATTACAGATTGTCTGCTCAGAATCTAGGAGTTGCCTTGTTGACAAGTTTGGGTCAAGCGTCGTTTTGAAGGACAACATTATCTTTTGTTGCTAACACAACATTTTTAAAAATCCAAAATTTCCCGGTCCTTCACGCGAACAAATAGAAGGTGCACGACATAGAGTCTAGTTGTCATTGTTGAGAGAAAGGAGCGTGAAGAAACTGCAATGGTCTCGTAAGTACACCATATAATAAATGCAGAGCAATATGTTAATTAGGCGATCGTTAGAGCTGTGGTGGTTTCAAAGTCGGTAATTTACCGGATTTCCCTCATCTAACTAATTTAGCCCCAATTACCATGTTGGCTCAGAAAATCAAAACGGTGGCAAATTAGAATAATTTTATGACCGTCATAATCACATTTTTTGCCATAAATGTTCAGCGAAAGTGATGGAAAGGAACTTTGACTTTTAGAAATGTCAAACTTGCGTTTTACACAATGCTCATTCCGATTTATTTACATATCGAAACCATAGCCGAGGTTTTCGCTACAAATTTCTACCATAATTGTGAAACCATAGCACACATGTCGAGCCGGAATTGTTATGCGACTTACCTGTGTTAACTGGAACGTCTGTTTTCCACTTAATTAAATAGAAAAATTAGCGCATTTCACTTCATCCGCCACTTTAACACTGTCGTTAAAAATTTAGTTGGTCTCCGACAAAAAGGACCAAATAAAAATACGTCACTGGAGTCAAATTGTTGTTAGAATTGCTAATCGCAGGTAGATTGCTAACGCAATTGAGGATCGGGTCGTGGCAATTATTGCAATAACGGCAGGAGGTGTCGGTTAACGTAATTGTTGACGGGAAAAAGTGGGAATGGCAAAACGGCGTACAGGCCAAATTTCAAAAGTTTCAGTCCCGTCACGATTTTCGGATACTTGCAGAGTTTTCTAACGAAACAGATATTTTGGATCATCACCCGAAGATAATGGGGAACTGTCGCGAGTTTAGTTTCACTTTTCGATTAGTCGAGCACCGATAACGAAATTTCGTGAATTGTTGTTGGCGCTTCGAATCTCACCTGACTGCAACAGTCAAAGTGAACAAACTAAAGGTGAAGATTGTAATTTTCAATTCTTTGCCACACCGGCCTTGTTTCGATGGTGCGGGCTCGAAACTTTCTATTAAACACCATCAGAACGAAGGCCTGATTTGCCGCTTCCTACACCTGGTGAACGGTTCCACCTGGCAACTTTCTAAGGTGGGATACTGGGGACTCTCCTGTCTCTTTCCACCAGAACACTGGTCGTTGGTCGTTTATGCACCCACTAATTACTCTGAGCGACCATTACCATCAGCCGATTTACGTAACATTTTCACGACACCAAATTTGGCCCTAATCGCTTCCCACCAAAAAGTGTACCAATAATTTTGAAGTTTTGCAGAATTTCCCGAATTTTTACCAGTTGCTAAAACTTCAGATAACTGCCTCCTCACTTTGTCAGTAATTAATTGTGGTCGATAATTACTGTTGCTAATTAAACCTTCTGGACATTAAAATTACAAATTGAATCTATAACAAAGAAGAGAAGAAAGCTGCGTGGGTATCGAGAGTCAGTTGGAAATTCCTCCATGTATCAATGCCGTAACACGTTACAGTTCTAGCAAAACTCGTTATCAGTAAAAATCTTTATTTTTATTCAGTATCGTACAAAAATATAAAATAAAACTTTTATACAAAAGCACGCTATGTCTTGCTTGCGTTTTCGCAAACACCATAGCCTTGGGAAATCGACATGATTCGATGGAACAAGGGAAACGAGGTTGATGATTGGAACAAGAGATGAAGTTTCCGGCAAGATTTATTGGCGGTTGAGTAAGGTATTGTTTGAGGTTTTATTGTTGCTGTTGGTTGTATTGAGGTTGATTGTAGGATGGAACCTTGTAGAGATCTTCATTGATTCCGTACAGACTTGGGGTGTCAGCACAATTGACGTTGAACCACCAATCGCAAACTCGGGCGAATTGGTTGAAGATGGTTCCGTTGGGGCAGAGGAAGCTGAATTGCTGGCCGTTGGGCAAGCACCAGTGCCATACCTAAAAGAAAGCAACAAATATATTGTATTTTTAAGTGTTTAAACAATTGGGTATGCAACACACAAAACGTACGCGTATGAAGTGTTGTCGCTGCCTCAAGCGAAATATTATAAAACGTAAATATATTTTCTACAAAAAATAATAATTAGCGTTATAATTAAGACAAGATACAAGTACGAAACTTTGAGACAACTTTCTAAGTACATAGGTAAATTGGTTGCATATTTTGTTTCGTTTCAAGAAATTTTATCACGCGATATATGACCATCCGAGTTGCTCTAATAAACTTAATAATCGTTATTGATAAATAGTTAAATAGTTTACAAGAAAAAAAGTTGTTTTTTCTTTTTTTAATTAATTTCTAGCTTTAATTGTTTGAAATTAATGTTGAGGACAGAGTTATACATTTCGCAGAAATTGTTACCAATTTGTTTGTTACCAAAATTCATAACTGTTTAACTGTGTGTTGCACTAAAATTGTTCTTAACTTTTTAGAAAGAGCTAGTTATACTCAGTTTAAAAAAATAATCCTTTTTCTAATTTCTTACTTTTTAAATTTTTGAAGAATTTTTTAACTTTGATGCGTTGTCTCAAAATTTGTATGCAAGTGAAGTTGAAAAAAATTAATAAATTCTGAACTGTGTGTCGCAACAAAATAATTTTTACTTGTCTAGAAAGAGCTAATCATAACCTTTTTGATAGAAATTGGCGATTTTCTTAATTAAAATTGATTAATTTTTATGAATTTTTATATACATACTGTTTTCTTCACCATTGTCTTCTTTCTACCTTTGCCAAATTTTGATTATTTTTTTGAGAAGTTTCTTAAAAATATTCAATTTTTAATTAGCAAAATTCACTTGGTTGTAAATAATATAAACTAAATCCTAATTGCAAATTTAAGTAGTAAAGTTTTTTTATTTATTTATCAATGTCTGTGTGATGTAGAGTTGAAAGAAAAAAATCAAAACTTTAAACTATTACTTGCACTAAAATAGTTCTTACCTCTGTCAAAATCTTAGTCTCTTTATGAAAAAAAGACTATTTCTCTTTTTCTATTTATTCATTTATTATAATTTTTCTGTTTCAATTTTTACCTAACTTCTCCATTATTTGTCAACTTTTTAGATTTTGAAAGTATTTTTTTTAATTTTTAAAAAAAACTACTTAAAAAAATGTTAACCAACTGGGATAGATGACAACAATGACTTTCATTGACATTATTTGGCTATTTTTTTCAGACTCTTTGTTATAGTTCGTATTGTGGCTCCGAGTTTTTATGGCAGAACTAAATTTAGATATCCGTTCGAATCGTTATAGCTCTAGTTGTAAAATTAGTTTTTTCGCGATTGCAGATAATAAAGAGATGATCCCTCTTATCTAGGATCGAAAACCGTACAACAATAGAGCAATAAATTAGTACCTGACATTGCGCTTCTGGATCGCTGTAATATCCTGGCGCTCTTTGTTCACACCTAAACTGCAATCCTTTAGGTACTTCGTTGTAGATCGGATAATCCTGTCCTGGAATGTATCCATCTAATTGCTGTAAAAAAATAATAAAAAGTTTCAATAGAAATTACCGGTCAAACTTAATTGGATGACGATAAAGCACGCCGGACCGCATCTCCGGATATGTCATCGAAAACCACCGGAAACAATATCGGACACATCTCGTCGACCCATTGTGCGGAGAAAATTAGAATATGACCGGCAATGGGGGTTGGCAAGAGAGGATCCACGGATGGGTGAACATCCTAATTCTGATTTTGGAAAACGAAGACGATTACGCTGGCAACGTGTTAATTTTTACAAGGCATTGTTCGATTGCATGAGTTGGCGCCCATTCAAATCAACTGCTCACTGGGTCATGGTGGAGCAACCACATGAGAAGTGGGTCTCAAGACACATAATTAGGCGGATTTGGAATCGCGAATTATATCAATAATTATGGATTGATGCACGAGAAGTCTTCAATGGTCATTATGGTCATAAAATTGAGTAATGACCAATATTAATGTTTAGGAAAAAGTTGTCTGTCAAAATAATTATTTTCTCAAATTGAACTGACATAAATACTTTAGATGGTAAAACAACAAGCATTATTTAGGCATTTAAAAAAATTAAAACTATGGTTAGTTCCGACTTACACTGAATGCTAGATGCACCAAAAATCCAGAGAAAACTGTGAGGAAGACACTTAGAACAGAATGCATTTTGGGCCGAACTTAACACGTTGCACAAATTTCAAACGGCACTTAACTAACCCTGAGGACCACAGTGAAGATGGTGGTAGATGAAGGAGCAATGGATCTTATAATTGCAAGCGCCGTTTTATACGTGGGAGATCCCTCGCCAAGATTAAGTAAGATCTTCTCTAGCGTAATATCGCATTCTCAGACTTTCAGTTGGTGAAGACCCGGACTGTCTCACAGATAATATGATGGATGCAAGAACTGAAAGCGATTCTCATTTTTATGTGAAATATTGACAAAGTATGACTTCATAATTAATTCTGATGGCCCAGATCTATTTTTTATTACAACTATTAAACCGACCAAGCCATCACTAGTTGTCAGCCTCTTCCTCAATAAGGAAATATAAATAGAGCAGTAATCACATGGAGAGCAGTTCTACAGACCTACAACTTGGTAGAAATGAACTAGAAAAAGAAAACTGCAGCAGATAACGGAAGTTGTTAAAGCAGGAAAGATTATGACATCAGTGTTTCTTAAGGACAGTAGTCCTTAGTAGTATACAGTAGTAGCCATAATCTAGGTTACATTTTTTTTATGTAAGTACCTACCAGATTTATTTCCGTCAGACTTTTACTTATTTTGAATACTCAAAAATTATTGGGGAAGACAGAGATTAATTCAGATAAAATAGTTGTCTTTAATGAACATTATAGAACTATCGACCGTCTCAAAATTTTGACAGGGCTATGTTAAGAAGTCATGTTCTTGCGTCCATTTTGTTACCCTCTGTTCTGACCCACGCCACAGTAACTGGGCCTTCACGCCAGGACCTTTAGCAATTTCCAAATAAATTCAATGGGTGTTATCTGCATCCATCATTTTCAGTCATATAATTATTGCAGTTGGTTTTGAGCTAATCATCGCTTAATTGAAGCGCTTTGAGCCTTGAACAAATCTTCATTAAGATTAAGATAATTTTAAAGACTTACGCATCAATTTCAACTCGCCGGTTGCTTCAGGTATAGCGGGCAGATCGTAGCAACTCGGTTGTGGTGTATTTCATCTGCCGGCGCAAAGTTATACCGGAGCAACTTTTGCGCCGGAATTTGCCACGACCTTCCTAGGCGATATAGCGGCAGTTTAGCGCGGTGTTAGTGATAAAAATGGCGGCCGTCGATCAGCTGATTGTAGGCATTGCCTTCGATCTTTTCGACGATTCAAGTGATTTCGACGGTGATGACGGTGAAATTAACGTGCATTTCCGACGAAATGTGTTTTAGACCTTGGATATTTCCGAGGCATTACTTTTTCAACGTACAAGATTAAACAGACAGGTGTTCCCGTATGTTTTGAATTTGTTAACCTCAAAATTGGATCAAAACGAACGTAGCAGTACTTCAACCGTCATTATTACCACTCGGTGAGTATTCAATTGATTGTCGGATTGTTCGGATAATAATCACGACGCCTGCATCTGGAATAATTTGGCTGTACGGGCCGCGTTAGCAGAAGGAAATCAAGACTTTCCTGTTGGCTGGTTAATTGGAGATTCGGGGTATCCACAAGAACCGTGGCTGATGACGCCTCTACGTAATCCTACAACTGAGGCCGAGCAGCTCTACAACTCCGTTCACATTTCTACAAGAAATTGTGTAGAACGAACCAACGGAGTACTCAAAAGTTGCTGGCATATTTTGGACAGCACTGACATGAGACTCCTGGAAAGATTTTGTGGTGGCTTGTTATGTTCTACACAACATATGCCTCGACTTCAATTTGGAAGTAGAGGATCTACAAGATCATCCCCTGGCCCATGTTGGTCCCCAACCAGGAGATCTCGGCGCACCCTAAGATAATTATTGTGCCCAATTAATCGAACAACATCTTTCGTAGTTTTTAGTGCCCCCCTGTGCTTATAATATTAATTAATACCCCTTCCCAGTGCTTTGTGACATGATGTATTATTAAATAAAGCTTTCACAATCACAACCTGTTTTTGTCCTATTATTTAAATTTGAGGAAAATTTGGCTTAATTATTTGGGTTAATCATTGTGGAAATGTGATAGCTAGAGAGGTAGATTCAAAATAGGTACTGGAAATAGATGAAAATGGCAGGAAATAAATCTATTTTTCGAAGTTCCCGTGCATCCTTTTACACTTTGTTCAAAATCCAACATTTTCTTTTATAAATTCTTCGAAACCCTAGATTTGTACACCATACTTTTTTATTCGTTTGTGCTTCCTATTTTTGCACAAACAATAATAAATTATTAATTGTTGTTGGCATTATTGTTATTTAAAATTAGAAAAGGAATAGGTCTTTGATAGATTTAAATTTATTGCTTAGAAAAGGACTTAAATAAAACAATCAATGCAGAATATTATTACTATTATTCTAATTAGCATTAGGTATATCTGGAGTTCATTTGAGTGTACCTAACACCAACAGTTTGGAATACAATCAAGCAAAAGTTGGAAATTTTCAAAATTATCACGGATTTTCAAATTTTAAAATACAAAAACTACACAATAGTTGTTCATTCACATTCAAAATCATTATGCTTACGTTTTATCCCCCATTTCGACGATTTCAAAAGAAGATTTTGAATATTAAAACAACGAAAATCCAAAATCGCGTCAAAATTAAACGAAAGAAACGTCAAGTTGCGTCAAAATGGCGAAAATGCGAAAGCGCGTCAAAATTTAAACAAAAGAACGAAACGTCAAGTTGCGTCGACCTTGCTTCGCTGTGAGTTATACCGATGCAAGTCTGGCGAAGCAGTGACATAAGGACTTGAAATTCGGAATAAGAAACGAAGCAGAGCCGGCGCAACTGACCGTAGCAACGTAACTTTTGCGCCGGTATTTTATTCCGGTCGCAACTCGAGATGAAATTGACACATTAATCAATACGTCGGTAATAGAGTAATTATAGACACAAAACGGAAATCGCCACAGGAAGCAATTAGATTGATTTTTAGACAAGGCACAGGAGATGGCCTTCAGAATTTTACGAAGCCATCCTCATGAGAAACCACCAATGCAACAACGCGACAATGTAACATTTCTTCTCATGCCGAAAGTTGGGCAACGTACATTATTTTCTAAATTTTTTACCATTGGCACCTCATAATTATACCACCAATTCGAACTAATTTATAGCCAAGGTACTTACGAGACATAATGGGGATGTAGTTTCGCAAATAACTTTTCTCCTCTTCTTTTGTTGACGAGAGAAGAGATCTGAGGATTGTTCTTTCAGGTGACAAATTAATAACGACACTAATTGGTTAATAAATTTCGTCCTATTTTATTAATCACAATTAGGGTTTTGATACTATCTTTACAACATTTTCTCCAAACTAGTAACGCCAAAAATATTTGCAAATTGAATGTTAATCTCTTGTCGGTGTTGTTGTGGCGCGTTATCAAATTTACTTAGTGATAGAATAATGTTCATGAAACCAGGTTTATGCAATCATGAAATAAACTACCTCTAATTTTAATAATGACGAGTTTGATGGCTCTTCATGGTCGATTTGTCAATGGCAGATGGTCCTGGGGCCATCTGCTTTGCACCTGTTTTTAGGCCGAATGGCGTTCCGAAATTTTCGGCTGCCATTAACCCGGGATCAACCGAAAGAAATTGATGCGACATTCCAATTTATTTATCACGGATCAACAATATTGCAAAACTAATAATATTATCAGGTGCGATAAAACATTTTTATCTATAGTGGGGACAGGGCCAGGTGCATAACGTGACAGTCTACCTAGAACTGGCGCACACGAAGGACGGAAACGGAAACGGTACTAAAAAGTTGGTGTCGCAACGCTTTATTATGCAGTGTAATAATGTAAAGTGCGAAGTGCGGCGATCTCAGTGAAAGTCTTTTGCAACCGTCCTAAAGTGTACCAAGAAAATTTGAACAGTCGAGTCGCGATGGACGATAAAGAACTCGTCGTGTCCCTTAAGGACCTGCCGTTCAAAGCAACCGTCAAATATTTGGGTAAGTTGCCTTTATCGCTCTCCAACTGTGGGACGTTTTGATAACAATAACAGATAAAGTTAGTTTTCAATGTTATCACCGCCCGGGCGCCAGCAAATCCCAGCTAAAAATTCCTAATCACAACTAAAAACTATTGTTTCTATTTTTCAACAAATTAAATTTTTTTTCTAAAGAAGTCTTTTCTGAAAATTATATTGAGCGAAATAAAATTCCTAATCACAGCTAGAAACTTTGTCTCTATTTTTCAACAAAATAATTTTTTTCTGAAAATTATATTGAGCGAAATTGTCTTGCAGGCTTCCAGCAGGCGAAGGGCCTTTGGGGGATGAAGCACACGCGCAAGCCCGTCGACGCTCTGGTGACGATGGCCAAAAACCTGCCCCCCGGCAAAATCCTGCCGATAGTCAAACTCGCAATAACCACCGCAGGCATGGCGTTCCGGGAAGTCACCAGCAAGCCGGAGGAAGCTACCGAAATGAAATTCGGCATCGACTCCATCTCTTACGGCGTCCAGGATTTGGTTTACACCCGGGTCTTCACCATGATCGTTGTGACCGACACCAATCTCAACAACGGCATCCCCTTCGTCTGTCACAGTTTCGCTTGCGAATCCCGGAATCAAGCCAGGCAAATCACGTACGCTTTGGCGGCGGCTTTCCAGGAATACGGCAGGCGAGTTAAGGGCGGTGACGGCGCGGCGCCCAAGAAGAGGTTCGCTATCGATTTGAGGACGCCGGAGGAGCAAGCGGAGGCGTCAGATGACGAAACTGAGGCTTGACCGGCGACAGGCCTTGGGATGATTGATGGCGTTAATTGTTGTCACGTTGCAGCAGGGACGATAATGATGTCAAGTTTCGATTATGTCTTGTTGTTTTACCTGTGTTAATTATAAATATTTGTTCATTGTTGTTGTGGTTACACACACATAATGTCATTTGCAAATATTGGACGTGTTGAGGGCGGGCTAACACTAAAATATAATCACGTTTTATCCTCCTGTATTTTTGATTAGAAGATAAAGTAGCATTTGGAACGCTTATTTTGTATGTTATAGGATACTCACAGCTAAAGTTAAAAGTACTAAGGTGGAAGATTTTTTAAATGTTGATTGTTAATATCAAGATATAATTTAAAACAGGTTTTTCTTATTGCTACACCAAAAAAAAGTTCTGGAAGATCTCCAGAATATTGTGAGGTTTATTAATTTGATCATCTTCCTGCATTGCTGATTGTTACTTTTATTACTTTTATGTTACTGCTTATGCGCCTTGCGCTCTAGGCCTTCATGACTTCTGTGCCGCGCGTGTGTGTGCGCAAGACCGGAGATAACGGTTGTTGGCATTCGGTAAAAACCTAAGAAAGGAAACGCATGTGTTTTTTGGTTTTGTGGCTTGTTAGTTTTGCTTTTATCAATAAATAATACAAAAATCTATGGTCCTTCGAACTCAACGAAACCGCAACATAAAATGGTCCTAATCGAACCGGATTGTACCGCCCAGCAACCAGCAACTTCACCGAGAAATTGTTGAAGCCACGAAGCAAGCGTAACCGCCGCCATTACAACAGGGCCGGACCGGGGACGCCAACTCGCCAACAAAATAACCTACACCCACGCAAACAAAAGTGAGTCCTTTCCAGCTTTCATTTAGCAATTTCCCTTAATTTCACGTGCAATTTTCGGAAAACAATAAATATGGCTGAAGACGCGAACGTCAAATTATTGACACGAAAACGGGCCGCTTTAAAAACAAAGCTTACTAACTTCAAAAACTTTCTTGACAAAAACACGCTTGATTCTCAAATCACACCTTCCTCAACATTTTTCTTGCAGGTAGAACAACGTAGTGAAGGTTTTAAACAACTCGTAAGCGATTTTAACAAAATTCAAGACGAAATAGACATTACAGTATCGGAGGAGCTCTTTGCACAGCAGGCCAATGAACGAGAGCAATTTGAATCTTTATTTTACGAATTATTAGCAACCACAAGCCAGTTGTTATCGGGAAACCAGGTTCAAATTCCAAATCCGCTTCAAGTTGGTGCAAACGCTCAAAATTCACTATCAGACAGTGCTTCTGAAAGCTTTAGCTCACCTATGCTGCCGCAAAATGCGCAAGCAGCTGTAGAACAAACTACTGTTAAATTACAAGCGTTAAAACTCGAAACTTTCGACGGCAAGCCTGAACATTTCCCCGCCTTTTCTGATGCTTTTAAAAGTCTCATAGAAAACAATAGCAAGCTTGACGACTTATCAAAATTCTTGTACCTTAGGTCGGCACTTTCTGAAGAACCGCTTCGGGTCATTCGATCATTAGAGGTCACCTCCATTAACTATGCTACTGCTTGGTCACTTCTGAAGAAAAGATACCAAAACAAAAAGCTAATGGTTCACAATCACGTCAAAGCCATTGCTGATGCGCCTAAAATTCCAAAAGAGTCTTTTCAATCTCTTCGTCAGCTACTCGATGACCTTCAAACGCATTATCGTTCCTTGAAAAGTTTAGGGCAACCAGTAATGCACTGGGATAGCATGCTCATATACCTAGTAGTTGATAAATTCCCGTATCAAACCAAAAAAGAATGGGAAAATGAGGTTGAAGAAGCAAAGGAAGTTGATCTACCAACTTATAACGATCTCGTCAACTTCTTAGAAAAGCGCTGCAGATTGTTAGAAAAAATGACCAAGCTGCATAATGCTGATTCAGCGTTAAGCAAAAACAAATACGAAGGTAAGTTTTCAAAGTCTCAATCTCATGTTGTGACAAAGTATAACGCGTGCCCTTCTTGCAAAAATGATCACCCTTTATATGCATGTCGCTCGTTCCTGAGCATGCCTGTCGATAAAAGATTGGAGGAGGTAAACAAAATCGGAGTTTGTTCTAACTGTCTGCGAGAAGGTCACAAAAAGTCTAATTGCAGATCTCGACATTGCAAAAAATGTTCCAAATTTCATTCAACCCTCTTGCATAAAGACACCAGCATTTCTGATCAAGCCGAGCGTACTTCTCCTACCCCCTTAACTCTCTCGAACCATACCGTTCATTGCAACGCAGAACAAATTTTGCCAACCGCAAAAATAATTGTAATCTCGGAGGATGGTAAGCAAATTCAATGCACAGCACTACTAGATTCTGGCAGCATGAGATCTTATATGACCTCTCAGTTATGCAAAAGGCTTTCCCTTCCTACCATTCATAGCGACTTTTCAATCGCTGGCATTAATCAAACAAGGTCAAAGATTTCTTTCAGCACTTCTGCCAAGATAAAGTCAATTCATAGCCATTTCGCAGCGGAACTATCATTTCTAATACTTCCAAATATAACCCAAACTCTATCTGCTGCAAACTTCAGCATGAAATCGTTGACCATTCCACCTCGAATCGCTTTAGCCAATGTGGATTTCGCTAAGAGCACGCGAATAGACATATTGTTAGGGGTTGATGTTTTCTGGCAGCTCATAAAGGCTGATCAGCCCTACATTCACGAATATCCATACATCATCAACTCAGAACTCGGTTACTTGATCTCTGGTAGCTTTTCATGTTTAAGGAATCAAACCAATAATGACATAAGCTGTAATCTTTCCGTTTCCACGCTTTCGAAACAAATATCTCGTTTTTGGGAGCAGGAAGTCTGCGAAGATTCAGCACCCATTCTTTCTGAAGAGGAACAACTTTGCGAAGACAATTTCGTTAAGACAACTAAAAGAAATGAAGAGGGCCGCTTCGTAGTCACCATCCCGCTACAAAGCTCTCCTAGCGTCTTAGGCGATTCAAAACAAAGAGCGACTAAGCAATTTCTGTCTCTTGAAAAGAAGCTTTCTTCTAATGCCGCTCTTAAAACAGCCTATTCTGATTTCATTAACGAATACGAATCTCTTGGTCACATGGTCAAGCTTTGTCACGATGCCGATATAGCTTCTTACAGCTATTACATGCCACATTTGCCGGTTATACGCGAGCAGAGTTTGACTACAAAGCTGAGAGTCGTTTTTAATTCTTCAGCTCCCACTACTTCTGGAGTATCTCTTAACGACATTCAGATGAGCGGCCCCGTAATTCAAGATGATCTTTTCTCTATCGCACTTAGATTCCGCCGTTACAAGTACATTTTGTCCAGCGATTGTTCCAAAATGTATCGTTCCATCATTATCGATCCTGCTCAACGTTCTCTGCAAAGAATTGTATGGAGACCCGACCCTTCGCTTCCGATTGAAGGTTATGAGCTACGTACTGTCACATATGGTCAAAAGGCCTCAAGTTTCCTTGCCATAAGGTGCTTATTCGAGTTAGCTGCTTCTCACGAAAAAACACAGCCGGAAATCTCTAAAATCATACGAAGAGATATGTACTGCGATGATCTGTTGACCAGTATCGATTCCTTTGAGCAAGCTCGATATGTTTGTAAGACAATATCAGAAATTCTTCTATCAGGGGGATTTGTTCTCCGCAAGTGGACGTCGAATGAGCCACAAGTTCTTAATTGTGTCAATGATGGCAACGTATCGCAAATGGTATTAAACTTTCAACAGGATGAAAGCACTAAGACTCTTGGTCTATCATATGCTCCTCATTCTGACCAGCTGTTTTTTAGCATTGGTTTCAAAAAACATGCATCAATTCCTACCAAACGTGAAGTTTTGTCCATTATTAGTCAAATTTTTGATCCCCTCGGTCTTTTAAGTATTTGTACTATTTCTGCAAAAATTTTTATGCAACAGCTATGGTTGGCTCAGCTAAAATGGGATGACCCTCTAACACCTGATCTAAGAATCCAATGGGAAAGTTTCAGCAATGAACTGCCCATCTTAAATGATTTACGAATCTCTCGGCATGCAATGTGCCATCAGCCTTCTAAAATCGAGTTGCATGGATTTTCTGATGCAAGCAGGAAAGCGTACGGCGCCTGTATCTACGCTAGGTCAATAGATAGGCAGGGCAAAGTTTCAGTTCATCTTCTCTGTGCTAAAACCAAGGTTGCTCCATTGAAGCACCTAACCATTCCCAAACTCGAATTGTCTGCCGCTGCCATACTTGCAAAACTTCTCAAAAAAGTGAAATCTTCTTTGGACTTGAATGTCGACTCTATATTCTTGTGGACAGACTCCGAAATCGTCCTGGCATGGATCAACTCTGAACCTTACAAGCTAGAGACTTTCGAAGCCAACCGGATCGTTCAAATACACACGATTTCACCACGCGAGCAATGGCGATATGTCCATACCAGCGAAAACCCCGGAGATCTGCTATCACGCGGCGTTAGCCCTCGCAAAGTTGCGAACTTAAAGCTATGGTGGCATGGTCCGGATTTTCTCTTGCTGGACGAGCGCCAATGGCCCAAGCAAAAATCTGTCTTCTGCCACAGATTTCAGGGAACTAAACCCACGACTCAAGCGTGCCTGTCACAAATTCCCATGTCAGGTTTTCCCTTTCAAAGATTTTCCTCTCTTTCAAAAATGGAACGCGTAGCCGCATATATTCGGCGATTTATTCAAAACTGCCGCGTCTCAAAAAATGTCCGCCAAACCAGTCCTCTGACAATTGTCGAATTACACGAATCTCTGCTATTCCTGATTAGGCTTGCTCAGTCAGAAGAATTCTCCACTGATATACAAGATTTGAAGGCTTCTAAAAGTCTAAGCAAATGCAGCAAATTAATTGCTTTAAACCCATATTTTGATGAGACCGAAAAACTACTACGAGTAGGTGGGCGTTTATCGAGATCTGATTTTTCCCACGACAAAAAACATCCCATACTGCTTCCTGGAAAGCATCCTTTAACCAAAGCGCTTTTTCTTAAGGAGCACTCCCGCCTACTGCACGCTGGACCACAATTATTGCTTTCAACCATCAGGGAAACTTACTGGCCTCTTGGTGGCCGGTCCTTAGCCAAAAATATTGTTAGAAGTTGCGTCTCATGTTTTAGGGCAAAGCCTTCTTCTATCAGCAACCTCATGGGAGATCTTCCCGCTGATCGCGTCACTCCTCACTCGCCCTTTACAATTGTAGGTACCGATTATGCCGGTCCGTTCTTAGTGAAAGACCGAAAAGGTCGGGGTGCGAAAGTTTCGAAAGCCTACATTTGCGTTTTTATCTGTTTTGCTACCAAAGCTGCGCATTTGGAATTGGTATCTGATTTAAGCTCAGATTCGTTTCTTTTAGCATTGAGACGATTTGCGTCTCGCCGAGGCATGCCTGCAAAGATCTACTCCGATAATGGAAAAAATTACGTTGGCGCGAACAACAAATTAAAAGAACTTGGTCAATTCCTAATCGATAACAATTTAACAGAATCTTTCAAAAACGAAAAGTTTAATTGGATTTTTTTACCCCCCTATTCCCCTCACATGGGTGGTATTTGGGAATCGTGCGTCAAGTCAGTTAAGAATCATTTGCGACGAGTAACTGGAAATTTAACTTTTACATTTGAGCAGCTTAACACTCTACTTGTACAAATTGAAGCCATTCTAAATTCAAGGCCGCTTTGTCCGCTATCTAGTGATCCTAGCGACCTCACTCCTCTTACTCCCTCACATTTTCTACTGGGTAAAACCTTGACTACGGTTCCGGATCCACGCCTGACACACCTGAGGCCAAATAGGCTCGACACGTATCAGCACATCCAGCTCATTACACAGCATCTGTGGTCAAGATGGTCCAAGGAGTACCTCGCAGAGCTTCAGCGCCGCAATAAGTGGCAGGTTCGCCATCAAAACTTGAAGGAAGGCATGCTGGTCATTTTGAAAGATGACAACCTACCCCCTGCCAAATGGCGCCTCGGACGCATCCTCAAGCTGCATCCAGGAGCTGACAACATCGTTCGAGTCGTCACGCTTCGCACTTCCAGCGGTGACACCCAACGTGCAATAAACAAAATTTGTGTTTTGCCACTCGCGGCCTAGTGCAGTGAGTGATCACCTTTACTGAGTTTTCCAGATTGACTTTTATAGTACTCTTTGGAATTTCAAATTTATTTTATAACTTTACTCTTCCAACGGGGGGAGTATATGTTACTTTTATTACTTTTATGTTACTGCTTATGCGCCTTGCGCTCTAGGCCTTCATGACTTCTGTGCCGCGCGTGTGTGTGCGCAAGACCGGAGATAACGGTTGTTGGCATTCGGTAAAAACCTAAGAAAGGAAACGCATGTGTTTTTTGGTTTTGTGGCTTGTTAGTTTTGCTTTTATCAATAAATAATACAAAAATCTATGGTCCTTCGAACTCAACGAAACCGCAACACTGATTTCATCCAAGACCGAAGTCTAAGGTACTGACATTTGTTATTTTAGGGGTTAAGATCGACCTCATTATCTGTTTAGCAAATTAGGACTCCAGGACTTCAGGACCATTAGATTCAAATTTTTAAAATATTTTTACTTCAATGATGTGAGAATTTGGTTCGAACCACCATCTCAATTTTCTATTTAAGCTGGATCTATGGCATTCTAAAATTCTATTTTCATAGAAATATGGTCACTGCCATATAGGTAGTCGCGACATATTGAAAGCTATCGAGTCTTTACAAGGAGGTAGAATAAAGATCCAGATTATCCAGAGTATCCAGAGTATTGAGCATCATGTCCAATAGTCCAAGAATATCTTGGTCATCCTGAACAACCTTTGCTCAGTTACTGGAACCGACAAAGCGCTCCCTAAAGTCCACAATCGGGGTGTATAGCTTAGGGGTAGATTTTTATTTTGTTTTACACTTTCGTTATAACTACATAAATGTACTAACAAATGAAAATTTTTAGCCAACAAAGGTTATTTCGAAATTGCAAAATTGGTCGGAGTGGCGCCGGAAATTTCCAATTCCCAATTCCTCCACCGCAAATTTCCCCGTTTCGGCGCCCATCGTCCCGGCGACGGGGTCCGAAAACGGCGCGACTCCGATTCGAAACGGCGATTTTCCCCCTGCCCCTAAGCTCTACGTTTCGGCTTGATCTTGCGCGCCCTCCTGCTCAAGGTTTGGGGAACCTCCGCCGGCACCGCCGTCGTGTCTTCGAGGTCGGTGGTCTTCTCTTCGCTTCCGAAATTCGAATTCAGTCCGTAATAGCGTGGCGAATCCGAACAGTTGATCGATTCGTCCGACCTGGTGCAAGTGAATATTTCCTGAAATCGAAAGAAAAATGTTGAGATGACGGAGTTTGATGACCTTCACGGTGGATCTAATCGTGGAAGTCACGATTCAAATATTTAAAGTAAAATTTCACTGTCATTGTTACAATTTTACAGGCGAACGAAAATTAGGTTTTTTCAATTCGGCGGCCAACGGTGCACAACGCTACTCCGAGGAGGCGGCGCGGTCGCCACCTGGACACGGAGGATTTTCGACGAATTTACGCCTCGCACTCCGCCACACCGACCGAGTCAAAGTTCTTTCATTTGAAGAAAGCAAAGAGACAACAGTTGTTACAAAAATTTACTTATAAATTTACTTCTTCCAACCTTAATAAAGATTTTTTTTTGACATATTATTCTTGTCTATCATTTTATCACTTTTATTAAATTCACCTGATTAAACATGGTGTCCTCGGGACAAATGAAGCTCCATCTGAATGTTTGATTACGTCCATCGGAATATGTCATCGGAAGACACACGTGGAACAGTTGACAATCATTTTCAACATCCGCATAGTATCCATAGTCACGTCCATCGCAGCTAAATGAATCACTAATTTCGGTTCTAATGCTGGTGGCGTTGCTTGGTAAAGTCAAAAGTTGGGGTGGAGTCTGGTGAGGGATTACCTGTAACAAAGACATTATCAAACAATTATTAGTTAAATAAAAAGTATTTATAACGGAAATAAATAAAATAGTAAAAGATAGGCTTTGTACAAGCTGATCTTCTTTACTGATAAGATAAGAAAAGACAAGTAGAAACAGAACTTTAAAGCCATAACATGTTCTTCTTGGAGCTCTTCTAATACTTCCAACCTTTTTCTCACCTTGCCACTTTTTCTATGTGGAACCGAAAAAGAAGAGCAGAAGACTTTACTAAACTCTAAAGGGATTGTAAGGGTAAGAAATTGGCTTGAAGGGCTGGCAATTTAGTATGCACCCACCTAAGAACAAATTTTAATTAGCTACCAAAAAACTACGTCTCCTTTGTTATAATACGTTCTTAATACTTTGGATGGTTCAATTACGTAAAAATTCTCCAAAAGAATTTTTTAACGCAAAATTTTTATCAATAATAAAAATTGAAGCAAATAATTCGAAATTTAATTAGTTGACACTTTATTCAAATGATTAAAATAATTATGTCTTTTGTTTTTTCGTTAATAAACAATCCTTTTTCCACGTCTTGGTTAGGGTTCTAAAGTTTAGCTGACGTACTTAAGTTAATTAAAGTTTAAAAAAGAAAGTTTAATTAACTTAAGTCACGTCATCTAAACTTTAGAAGCCTAACCAAGACGTGGAAAAAGGATTGTTTATTAACGAAAAAACAAAAGACATAATTATTTTAAGTTTAAAAAAAAAGTTTAATTTTAAAAACGCGGTAATTACTGATCTAATTATTGTACTCACCCTTAATTTGGGGGCGGCGTGCGCGACGCAGAACAACACTGAGAACACTCCAAGGAACTTCATCGTCTTCCTCACACCTATTTTCGACAAAAACTGCAGCGATTATGTGACACCGGTAAAGTCCATTAGTTTATATAGAACCACGAAAGGCTCTCCGACAAAGACGGACAAAATAAAAAGAAATGAAGAGGTGTATCCTGGCGGAAGCCGGTAGAATCTTTAACAATACCACAAATAGTCTAGCGTTGTGACGATTATCGGTACAACCGTACAAATAAGTACTCGAGCGTACGCGGCGAGTCCAAAAAGTTTTTGGACACGCTCGGCATTCCGTAACGGTCGACCCGCCAAAATCAACACCTTCGACGATTTTTCGCATAACCAATTAGCGAAAGAAAACTTTTTTTTTAATTTTGCCGTTTTTCTCAACTCGATTTTAGTTCGACGACTATAGACGTAAAAATTAAAATTCTTGGGGCGTCCGGACGTTAACGATCACTGGTGGAATAAATCAACGACGTCGCTGCATGTGCAGCATTTTCACACATCTAGTGCTATGGTTGACCTAGAAATTGTCAACGGCCAGATTATCGGCGATCTCACAAAGAAATTTCCCGGAAAATGCTAATTTTCCGACCGTCAAGACGTCACGTACTGCGACAGTACTATCTGATTTTGGGTACTCGACCAACTAAAGCGGTTCTACTGGTACATACACGTGCTTGAACTTTTGTTTTATGTAAATGATCCACACTTGTGACGTTATGGCAACCACCATTCCACCTCGAGTCTGATTTGACCAAAACTGGCCACAAAAGAAAAGGTCTAAAGGATGGAAACTTAATTGAAACTAGCCACGACGAAAGAGAAGGACTAAGGAGTAGAAACTTTAAAATTTAATTCTGTACATTATAAATAATATAAATAAAAATAAATTAGATTGGATGAAACTTACAGGCTTGACATCGAGAAAAGCAAACACTTATGACTAGTTACTCAAAGTTTCCCAAAACAAGTCGGGACTTTAATGCTCTATCTGCGCAACTCTTGCGCACCCCAAACTAACCTAAGCCTACGTTAAACAACCTACTTCTATTCCTGAGCTCTTAACACTCTACTCAATAATCTTAGAGAGATAAGGGCAACCGAACAATTGAAGTTTTCAGAACCTTAGTATTATAGTTTCAAAAATCGTAACACCGACATTTTCTAGTTGAGCGTTCCTTAAAGGGCCTAACGTTATTAAAACAGAATTCCTCCTTTGGTTTGTCTTTAAATGCTTACCACCCTGCAACTTTTACCCATACAATAAATAACTAACACCTGGACGCACACGTGAAACTCCCTAATTATTGAAACTAACATTAGCCTAAGTTCTCTAGAAGCGGGGCAAAATTAAAACGTAATTAAGATAATTTCACCGCAACTTAAAGTGACTATGGACCAGTCTTTCTACTTGCACTTGAAAATTTCGGAACTCTTTTAGCCCCAAGAAAAATTCGGTTTGTCGTCCACCCTCGAGTACTTGGTGCCTGAAGGTTTCTGTTTTGCGTACGCCAAATCCTGCGCCGAAGCCTCCTCTTCTTCGTCGTAAGAACGCCCCCAGTAGCTGCTGCCGGGGCTGCTGCTGCTCCAGTCGTCCTCACCACCCTCGTAATGGTGCTGATGTTGGGCGTGTTCGTAGTAGATAACCTTTTGCGGTTCTTTTCCTTTTTTGTAGTCTAGGTAGAACCTGGCCGCGTTCAGGATGAGACTGGCTAAAGCCACTAAGAAAAATTTTATTTGGAGACCGGCAGCCAGGAGTTTGAGAAGAATTTTGAATTTGAAGAACAGCACTACGGCGATCACGATGGTTTTGATGATTGCGTGCAGTTTTCCTTTTTTCTTCTTCTTCTTTCGGGACTCTGAAACGGGTGATCGATCAGTTTGAGAATTTGACGGTGACGATGACGGTATGCATATATTATTTTATTCCGGTTTTTAAACCAGGTCGGTTCTGACTGGGTTCTTTCCGTTTGCCCTCACAGCTCCCGAAACGTCTTGTCCCAAAAAGTAGGATGTGGTGATTAAAAACAATTCGATTGAGTAACGGTTGTTTAACTATCGCTACCTGCCTAACCAAACTGTGCTAATGAATGGCGGCTACTTACATAAATATCTACCGACAGGTACTGCACTGCATTTGGTGATGGTCGAAGCGACGAGATTACATATTTGTTTAAAATTATTATTGGCTCCATCTTTGTTGGCTTTGTTGGTTCTAGTTCTATTAAAAAATGTGGGAAACGTTCTACTTAAAATATTACTCCACAAACACCAATTAGTCTATTTTCTCAAAGCTTTCGGTAGAGTACTTGCACTTTATAAGTGGTACTAACAAGGAATAAATATTGAGTTAGTCCCAATACCGCGCAAATATGTGGCATTGATGTTAGTAAATCAGGGTGTTAAACAACTTATTTGTTCTTGATTGTCAGGTTAAAGAGTTTAGATTTGAGAGAAAAATTTCTAACCTGTTGCCCGCCACTGCAGCAACTTTTGTTTGGTAACATGAATGGGTGAAGTTCATGGCGTGTTCAGGTTTCTATATGATTCAGTCAATGACCGCAATAGTTTTTAACCATCGCATCACAGCCGAAAAAGCTAGTAAATTTGAACGCAGCATGTAATTTGGGTTAATTTCCTCTTAAAGCTCCAGCAATGGTTGTAAAATTGTTCACAGAAATAAGGAAGCTCCCCTAAAGCAAACTACTCTTTACATTTGTTTATCAGCTCTAAACATATTTGTTATTGTCGATAAAGAAAATTTTTGTTTTTTTTAGATCCTTTTTGATTGACGATCTCTTAAGTAAGATTTAGTCTATTAGTGGGATCGCATTTTGAAGGATGCCAAAATTTTTCCAAGACCAAACTAACTGCAACGGTCATTATTATAAAAGGGGCTGCATTATGCAAATTTTCTATTTCAACCAAAGAGACCTAAAAAAACATGTTATTTAACAAATGCTAATAGCCATTGGATAATGATAATGAGAAAAGTGAAAAGTTGTCCAATTCTTTTATTTTTGGGCTTGTGAATGGTTCCTGATAGTGAAAGCAAAAGATCAAACTTAAAGGCTCAACAGAGCAGATTTTGTGCAATCGTTAAAAACCCACAGTAATTTGAAAAAATATATAAATTTTGTCAAAAATGTTTTGCTTTTCCAAAAAAATTTAATACTGATCAATTTATTAGTAGAACGAATATGTTCAGCAGCAGAAGAATTGGCAGAAAATCGCAATAATGTTTATTACTGGGTTTTTATGATGCCATATTAACATTGAGCCACTTTCTCGAACAATAAAAACTAGCACAAATTTTAATAACATTAAGACCAGTAAACCATCTGCTGAAGAATCATGGTTCTGACGATTAGTCGCCTGGCTAAACTGTCGAAAGTTCAGCTCTTTGAATAACAACAAATCTACCTTGCAATGCAATCAAAGCCTTAAAATAGATACAAAAATCATCCAAGACTTCAAGTTTTGAAAGAGAGAACTTTCAACAGTTAATTTTGCATCAATAACCACCAACGGTCCTGTCGCAGATTTAGATGGCCCATCAGATAGAAAACAATGGTGGTTCTAATGGCAGTGATGGTTTCAATAGATAAAGACATAAAATCGCCAACTTTGTTATTAAATCTTTCGATATTTAGAAAAGTAACTAAACCTGCTTCAAGGATCCCAAACCCAGACCTGCCAAATAATGTTAAAATATATTAACTAACTTGGACCAACTAACCTTCCAACGCTCTTCCTTGTTTGTTTCCGGCTTCACTAACTGCCGTGTTGCTAACTCCCGTTTCTTCTTCATCCTCTTCGATCTCTTCGTTGCCTCTGGTACTTCTGAAGAACCCTCCGATTCCTTCGTTAAACACCTCGGCCAGTTCCTCCAGAATCCTCTTGATGACTTTGGCCAGTTGCGACGGTTTTTCTTCTGGTTTGGCTTCTTCGGCTGCGTCGGCACGTCCCATTGACCTGGCGAGGACTTGTCGATCGGCTTCGGCTGTAAAATTCGTCAATTTTAGTTCCCACGCCAAAGAATCTCTCTAAAGTTTTTCGAATTCCATCCTGTCGTCGCGCTACTTGGATTTGTCGCAAGTTTTCAAATTTACCAGTAACGGTTAACAGGGGACGCTTTTTGAATAATTATCGCGGACTTATGGCGTGCGTTGATTCTTTGTTTAACGCTGAAGGTGCGCACTGTTGGAATTTCTGATGCACACTTGTGCATTGAATGCATTTTTGCGGCAGGAAAGAGGAAAGGCAGCAGGAAGCGGTTTATGCAAATTGCTAATTACGTCATGAAAAATTTACATTTTTTCCAACCTTTTTTAATGGTCGCGAAGATTGTTGGTTGTTAGACAACCAAATAATCGTCGGTGTGCCATGGAAAACTACTCAAGCAAGGTGTGTAACTACATAGGTAGATCGTAATCTGATTTCTTCGTCCGAATTCTTTTCCGTTTTACATATAATATAACACATGACTACCTAACCTCAATTAAACAAACACGATGGCATGTTCCACATAATGTGGAAGAAAGGTGACGGAAAGCGATAATTTCAAGTCGCTTTTCAGGTGCCTTCTTAAAATGCTTTCTCCCAGATTTATTAACAGTTATTATGTTGAGGTATTAGCGAGCCAATAACTGTTGGTCCTCCATTAACCCTTAACTGGTATCGTGGGGTAATTCGACACCCCAGCGACTACATTTTTATGAAAATCGTGTAGTTTAAAATACAATATTTTACTGTTGTTCCAGGTATTCTCCTAGACTTAGTCACTCGTTCGAATAGTATAATTGGTCGCCGTTGAAAACTAGCTATTTGCGAAAAATAGAGGGTCTGGGGTGTTGGCACACCCCACCATACCAGTTACGTGCGTAAATTTTTTTTTTCAAGTCAACATGGCGGGGCGGCCGTTGACACAAAAAGTATTAGAGAAACTTGCTGAAAACCTGTATGATAGTGATAGTGACGACAATCTTGAAAATGACCTTTTCCGAGATGCTTGAACTGTGAAAACCGGTGGGAATATATTGCCATTATTATTATTATTGTTGTTACTTTTGATCTAAACCGCTGAAATTACTCACGAGTTGAAAATATTCAATTACTCTGAGCAAATAAGCACAAAAAAAATGAGATAAAAGTAAATTTTCACAAAAATTTTTGTAAAAATAAACACCTATGTCAGTTTTTTCCGCTGAATAATGATAATTTTTTTTTGCTGCAGACAGTAACAATGGACTCTGTACTTTAGCACCAAGCTATTTTTTTATTATTATTTTGCCAAATTAGTTTTTTCTTGTTGATCAAAGAAGTGTGTCTATTTTAGCTTATTTTTATATAGTTCTCTAAAATTTTTATTTTTTGTTGACTCTTTGTATGAAAAATTATGAGTTACTCACATTGATTTGTTTTATTATGGTTTAATGTACTTGAAAAGTTCAAAAAAGTATAAAAAATAACGTTACTTTTTTTCTTAGAGGTCAATATAATTTGGGGTGTCGAAATACCCCACGATACCAGTTACGTTCCGTGGAAACACGATACCAGTTGAGGGTTAAATTCGTATCTAGCATTGTTTTTTGTTCCTACATGAGATGATGGTGGGCAATAAAGATTCCACATCTTTGGTTTGTTTTGGTTACGCATTCTGCAACAATTAGATTGTAACGCTAGGAGCTACAATTATATAATTATCTGAAGATAAATTTCCAGAGCGCTGGAGCAATTTTAACTGTAGTTTTTCAGGAAAATTTGCACAGTCGTAGTTAAAAGTGCATAGTTAAAAGATATTCATACGACCACCCTTAAAAAAAATTACACAAAAATTGATCTTTTATTTTTTATTAGTTTTCTTCTTTTTTATATTTTTTTTCTGCTTCTTACGTTAACCCAAAAAAGACTTTTTTGTTAAACTCGCATAGCACATTTACAAGATCTTTTATTTAAAAGTTATATTCTTATGTTAGTCTTTCAACCACGAGTCCTTGCCATTTTTTGTCCTTTGTTTTACTATTTCTCCTTACTATTCGTTTTATCTTCACTCTTTATTTTTGCAATCTTTAGAGTTTAGAATAGTAACGAAATCGTTTTTTTCATTTTACTTTAAACATAAAATGCTCTTCTTAAAAGTTTTGGTATCGATTTCCTTTTTATCTCTTTTTGTCTCAAAAACAAAAGACTTTCAATTTTAGAAGGAAATCCATAGAACCTTCTTCAAACTTTCTGGGCTTTTCTAAATTTATTTAAAATTTAGAAAGTAAATTATTAAAGATAAGTTAAAGATTGAAAAATTGTTAACGGAAAATTCAAAGAAGAAAAGTGTTTGAGATGCTCAGTGAAGACTTGTTTTACTTTAAGACTATTCATATTTTTTAATATTTTTTGTGTTTCTAAAATTATGATATATTTTAATAATTTTAACTGTAGTTTTTTAGGAAAATTTGTACAGTCGTAATTAAAAGTGCATTGTAAAAAATATTTATACGACCACCCTTTAAAAACTAACACAAAAACTGATCTTTTATTTTTAATTAGTTTTCTTCTTTTTTATATTTTTTTTCCGCTTCTTACGTTCTAAGTCGTTTGTTTAACCCAAAAGAAACTTCTTTGTTAAACTCGCATTAGCACATTAACAAGATCCTTTATTTAAAAGTTATATTCTTATGTTAGTGAGTCATTGCAATTTTTTGTTCTTTATTTTACTATTTCTCCTTACTATTCGTTTTATCTTCAATCTTTATTTTTCCAATCTTTAGAATTTAAAATAGTAACAAAATCGTTTTTCTATTTTACTTTAAACATAAAATGCTTTTTTCAAAAGTTTTGGTATCGATTTTCTTTTTTATCTCTTTTTGTCTCAAACACAAAAGACTCTCAATTTTAGAAAGGAATCTTCAAGCTTTCTGGGCTGTTCTAAATTTATTTAGAATTTAGAATGTAAATTATTAAGGATGAGATTGAAAAATTGTTAACAGTCAATTCAAAGAAGAAAAGTGTTTAAGATGCTCGGTAAAGACTTGTTTTACCTTAAGACTATTCATATTTTTTAATATTTTTTGTGTTTCTTAAATTATAATTTTTTTTTAAAGGGTTAAAAAAAATTTACTTTTTGTTAAATTGGGGCTCTTTAAATAAAATATTTGAAAATCCAAAATTTGGGCTCACCTAGCAGCTGGGCCCTTTGGTTGCCCAGGTACCGGTCGGCGACGTCCAGGAAGCAGGAGGTATCCTTGAAAATGGCACACGCCACGACGTCGGCGTAAAGAGCGCGTCCTTTTCGCGCCGAAACCGCATCTGGCGGCTCACTCCCGGTTCCATTTGAATTTTCGAATCTCTCACAAACAACCGTCGAAATGACGGCAAACAAAAATAACAACAATCGGTAATCCATTGTGACGGTTCACAAAAGGCACACTGTTGCAGTCACATGAACTGTTGTTGTTTTTTTTTTTTTGTCCGGCGCTCAATACAACCTCACCAAGAACTTATCACCTTGAACTTCAAAACATATCTGAAGGACGTGATCGTGGTGGAGGCCTTTATAAGTAAGAGAGATCGCTGTAGCTATGCTCATGGCTCACTTACTTAAATGTGGAACAACGTGTCTGCTTAGGCAGGTACTTCGTCTATTATACCAGTTTGGTGGACTCTTCGCGAGATGTCCAGGTATAGTTGTAAGAAAGTTACCGGCGATGATTCAGGTTAAAAACGCGATTTTTTGTCAAATCCCTAATATACTGGTTTGCATAATTATGTGGTTTGTTGTTTGTAGTGAAATCTGGACGGCAACTATTTGCACGGAAGACTCGAAGACGCGAGGTAATTAAGAATAAGCAGCAATCGACACGAATCTCATTTCTGGAACAATTTTTGCAAATCGCCCGGTTTACCAGAAAAACCAGAAGGTTAACAAACTAACGTTGCGATTTCTAACTTTACATAATTCTTTGCAATTTTCTAATCTGCTGCTTCCCATTATCCCACCAGTTGCTCGATATTAGCCACATTTTTAACCAGTAATTTCAGAGAAATTTCGTAATTAACAGGTTTGAGATAAGTAGTTCATGTTGATCGGCGACTTTTTCGAAGACAGGAACTTCGAATCACTCGCTTCATCTATGTCCTTGGGCGGGTCATTGGAAGTTCTTTCAACTATTAGCCAAATTCTCACTTATGTCATGAACATCTACAGTTCTCGCGAAGACCACCTGTTATGCGAAAATTTAATTTCGATAGTGTAGGTAATCTTTGCCGTTATAGCCCACGAGGGCTTTGCAAAAGGTTACAAAATTTGTGAAGGCGTTTGCCTCACCGATGTAGCGGTTTTCTGACAATGGCAAAGATTAAAGTCAGGTCGTAATCCTGTGAAATTTTTGACTATTACCATTTCAGTAAGTTCAAAAATGTATCGAATCAAGTAGGGGCAAACTATTTTGTCATCAATTAAAAAAATTGTAGGATGGACTTTCTTTCGTAGTAAAGGTTCGTCTATAATCATAATTGGCCCTTGTGGCAATGTTCTACTAAATTCATAGAGCAATAATAATTGTGGCTAAGTTGGTACAGTGTCTATCAATAAATAAGGTACGCTCCTTTTTTTCAGTGTAAACCAACTCTATTCGGTAGGGGAGAGAGCTACTTCGGCCGACCCATTCCCAGTTGATTGGTGGCCGCGCGGTCGGTGGCAGGTAACCGTTGGGGTGGGTATAAACTCCATATGTAATAAATTTTTATTAAAAACAACTAATAAATAAGAAGTTTTAGTAATTTTTTTAAGTTAAAAAATAGGCAACTATTTTCTAAATTTGAACCATCACCATGATGCTGGCGCCTACAGCTCTTTCACATAAGTTTGAAATCGCCGATTTCGCTTTGTTCCTTATTTTTTGATAGGTACTGTACTCCACAAAGCCTGTTTACCTTATGTTCTATAACCAAGATATTTTTGCTCGTAACTCGTAATTTATACTGCACCAACACTTCATTTGCTCCTTGCACATAACAAGGTGGAAAACTTTTTGAGAAGAGCTTCTTGTAATTCTCAAAATCAACAGAATGATGGGATGCAAATGAACAGTAATTGGGAAAATTAAATGTGTTAAAAGAACTTTTGTTGACTTGACCTCTTTAACGTCTTTACTCAACGCTTCGCAGGCTCAATTGCCGGTCTCGTTAATAATTGAGCCTCCAACTATTTGGAAAACTTTAATAAGACAAGATCTTCACCCCCCTCATACTCATCACACTGAACTAGAGAAGAAATAGCGCAGCTGAACCTGAATGGTGGATTGACCTGAAACTCAGCGCTCTCCTGATTTGAATCCTTGAGAATTTTTTATGCGTGGCTGAATGAATTGGTTTTTGTAAACTTATAAATTTGATTGAACAACATTGGTGAAGAGGGGGAGCAGTTTAAATTTTATACTCTTTATAGATTATCTAGCCAAAGTTTAGCAATCATCTAGCAATGCTGCCTTCCTATTTATTATGAAGTTATTTTATTTTGCAAAATAATGATGAAAGTTAACCTAATTTGATGAATTTTTAACATGCGTTAATTTGAGTGTATGCCCTCAACCCCCAGCCGTCACGACGCGCGGCAGCTACGTTGCGAAAAGAAAAAAATTTTTAAAAATAATACTAATATTTTTCTTAGTGAAAAAGTTGATCTAATATTTTTTTTAAAATAGCAGCTCAATTTTTTTTTTCAATTATCCTACTTCAAACTAATATAATTACGTCATGACACGAAAAAGTTATATAAAATTAGGAGCCAGCGCAATCCATGCAAATTGTCGCTGATGTGTTTGCAGATTACGTTTTTTCGCCCCAAACAACAAAGATTCGTGTGTGCGTCACTTAAATGGATGACACGTCGTAAACAACCCATTGCATTAGTCAGTCTTTGTACCGGCGATTAACACCGAAAAATCGAGACCACCATATCCCACAACTATCCCACCTACTAACACGTAAGTTCGCAATTGAATCGCCCACTAATCGCCGAAACGGGATCACTCTTCCTTACGGAAGATCCTGTATCGGTGGCACCCACCGACGAATTCTCCAAGTTTAAGCCATGACGCTCCCGCGGGTCAGTGGGTCAATCCGGCCGTTGTGGATCAATTCTTCATCAACCAGAATTCAGCCACTAATTGGTATTTTTCGTATTGTCCATTGGTATAAGTATAATAAGTGTGACGCCTGATGGATTCTTCGGTGTCTTATGTGAATATTTGGAGTAACTGTTCCTTGTGCCGGCAAATATTGAACGATGGTCAATGACGTTGTATCCCATATGAGCGGCGAAGATCTCGGAAAAGTGCCTACCAGCGCTTCTTCACGCAGAAAAATATTCGTTGCGTAAAAAATAATTATCACTGCATCCATTTAGATCAGCCAAACAATTTTCTGATGCAGGATTGTTGTGTCAAGTTGTGTCGGAACTTTTATTAGCGGTAACCATTTTTACTGTTGTTTGGATGTTTGGAAAAATTAACACCTATCCGGACTTCATCCGTAAAAATTAAGGAACTTGATCTCGAGTAGTTTGAAATTTACGTAACTGTACTTATCGAGCTTTGCCTTCAATTTATTCCCGGTAAATGGGTTAATTTATTCAAGAGTGTAAAATCGAAGAGTCACTCCACTTAGTCAAAATTATGTAACGAATTACATGTGCTCGTCTTGAATGAGATCCTCTACCACTTTCTATCATCAGAATCAATAACTTTTATTTACTAAATAAAAAGAGCGTTCATAAAGGTGCAAATCATGAAAAGTTGCTGCTTTACCACCAACTATTTCGTTTAGTTCAATTCTTAATTTTGTAGCTTTCAACTTACCCTTTTTGGGAGTTGAGTTGAGTTAATTCGGTGTTTTCAAATTTACCTGGAAATAAATCCCTCGCTAATTTAATTATGGACGTCTCGCCTTTCCGGTACGAGAATTGATTGCTCGACTCTTAAAAGGAAGTTAATAGTCCGGGCCTTAATCGGGTTAGCGAGGAAAATCTAGTGCATCAACTTGTAGAAACTTGGAACTTTACGAGCAATGCGGCGTAATTTCTTTTTTCAACAACACATGACTTATCCCAAATTCCGTTTTTTTAGTCGTGACACCCAGCACACCGGCAGTGACGCAAGCTTTGACCCTGTTCTTAAACTTGATTGGCAAAAAACGAGAGGTATTTATTGGAGGAGCGCATTCAGCATTTGTCCGATCAAATGGTTTATCAGAAATAATTACTGCCAGTTCTCCATATGCTCAACTATTGTACAACCATAGACATAATTTTTTATGGCCTCAAAAATCGATATCGTGTCTTATGGGTATCTATGACAAATTCATCTGGACCATCGTCTAGTCACCAGGTCAATTTGAGTGCTTATCAATGACGTAAGAGCATCTTACGCCTTGAACTGTCCAGGTACAAGCAGATTTTTTGAAAATGTGACTCTTGAAACGCTGGTTTGACTGATTTGGCAACGTTGTAGGCTGGTCTGGTAAGATCGAAGGCACCGAACCGATTTTGCCCGGCGTTCGGGTCGGTTCGGTGCCTTCGATTTTACCAGACCAGTCTACAACGTTGCCGAATCAGTCTAACCAGCGATTCAGAAGCTCATTTTCAAAAAATCTGCTTGTACATATAGAATATCACATTAGAGGCGCTTTAAGCCAAGATATTCCTTTCATCCAGATATCCTACCTTCTGTCTCTCTTTAATGTACCTTAATTAAAGTTTCAGCTCTTTCTCCTAGCGTGTAGAATCTAGATAGTTGATAGTTCTTTGCTTCTTAGCTGCTTCCTTAGTCCAAGAAATAGTGATCACCCTTGCCCTTCCAAGGTTTCTCTCCATTTAGATGCACCTTTTAGCATCACTTGTGTTTGATGAATGGTCGATCTTCTGGACGAAAAGGCCACAAGAAAGCAATGTACGAATTTGAGGAACCAAGAAAGATTTTTAGTTTTTAACTAGAAAAAAATATATAAAAATTTGTGGTCCAGGCGTCTGTTTTCTTACGTAAAGGAACACTCACAGGTGATGATGAATTGAAACTAGCAATTGACTCAAACGATGAGGAATTTAACCACAGAAAGTAAATTTGGGGAAGTTAGGTCTAAACATTAATAGCTTCTGTTATCGATATTTATTCAAAGGTGATTGTTGTGTTAGTTGCGAAGGCCTAAATTAGCCATAAAAATACAAAATGCACGTTGACAGTTATGTCAAACAATGAGCCATCGTGATTGGAAATCATGTCAGTTACCTTGTAATCTGTGCCTGACGAACGTGCCATCTTTAGCGATATGCGTCGAGATGTCGTGAAAATCCAGTCCGCTCGTATTTTTCCCCTTCTGAATTTTCTCCGTGGAAAAAAGACGCAAGTCGAATAGGAAAAAGTAGGTAGGTTGAGTCGTTTAGCGATAGTTATCGCTTCTTCGGCCGGTTAAAAATGGCCGCTGTATAATTATTGTTACAGAAAGCAAATCATGTCCATTTGCGGAACTGATCAATATTGGTTATTGCGTGTACGCTTCTAGTCGTTGTGATTGCTGTATTAAAAATACCATCCTAAACTACTTTAGACATTCCAATAATTTTTTTTTAATTTATAACTCTATGACGGGTGTTTATAAAAAAAATTATTTTGGTTCTTTTGACATGGTCGTAAACTTTAGACAAGGCTAAAGGTGATCAATACAGCTAGAAAACATTTAAAAAAATATTGAGGACAACTTGACCTGAGACGGTTCGTTGCATATTTAGTTGTAATATTCATTTGACCCCCTCTTTAAACACTATCATTATCGAGACAAACGCAATTAAAATGGCACACTTAGTTGACTATTTTGTGTGTTATTGTCGTATTTAATTATCAGCGCAAAGAATGTTATTGCCCATTCTGTTACCCGCCTCCATAATTCATACAATAACAAAAGAGAACGTAATAATAATTAAGAGAAATTTGGCCAGTCTCATTAAGACTCGTTTATTAGACTTTATGTGAAAAATATAATGCTGAAAATAATAAGAACGTAATTTTAATTCATTAAATTTTTAACGATTCATAATATTATAATGAGGTTATATTGCAAGCCTTATCAATTAATTGATGGCTTCAAGCAGAGTATTATAGAACCTGGGGCAACAACATCTCACTCAATAACACCCGCAATTTTGAAATAAACCTGGTTGCAAAATTGTAAAACTGAAATGGCCAGAGCACATTAAAAAGATGAAGAGCTTGATACAAAATATAAAAAGTAGACTGGTTAGTTGAGAGGAAGTCACAATTATCGCATAACAAATTGCTCATCTTCAAACAAGTCCTAAAACTGGTTTGAAATTATGACATACTGCTCTGGGGTTGTCTGTTCTGAAAATGACTTCAAAATTAAGTCACTCAAGAAAGAAATACGGATTTTTTTCCAAAAACAAAGATATACTTAGCCACTACGTAAAGATGGATTGAGATTTAGCTCTCGACCAACATGCCATCGGAAGGAAGAAGAGGAAGGGCCAAAAGTCAGACTTAATTTTACAATGACAAGTGAACGTATCCATTATTCAAGCCAAGAGCAGAGTATGGGGTAAAGTGTAAGTTGTCATAAAATGGACTTCATCTTGTAAAAAAAGTATGGTATGGCATCAGGATTGTATTTTAAAAATTAAGCAGAAAGTTTAAAGATATCAAGCACTATGACCAAATTAGAATCTTATGAAAATCAAGTTCAAATGTTAAGCTTGTCTTACTTAATACGAGCAATAACAATTTTTCTACATATGATGCAACGAACGATGCAACCAACTTTACTTGAGAAATATGTGTAAAGTAGCAATTGCCACAATGCCAATAATGAATATAATCTGAAATTGAATTACCTACAACTACGACGGTAGTTGAAGTAATTACAGAGGTAAGTAAAGCAAAAAACCTAACAGCTCACTATTTGAAAGGAAATTGTAGCTTGTCTCAACATCTATCTCAAGGTAGAGTGAGAATTAATAGTAGTCATCATCATTCATTCATCATCAGCATTCAAACGAAAAAATTACAACAATAAGTTGCTATTACAATATTACGGAAACAATGTAATGTACTAGTTCACAGAAGTGGCTACTTTTAAATAATTACAAATAATTCTCTAGCTACAGCTAATGAGTTAAGACTGATTGAAAATAGGTACGTCAGTCATTTCAATGTCAAAGAAATATTAACAAGCTACCAGTCATTTCTAAGGAAATTGAGGCAAAGAACTTGCAGACAGCAACGGTTGATTGCCAATTAGCGTCATTAACATTACATAATTAACATCCTATTTCCATTGGAAAAATGGGTATTAGTGTTACAAAACAAATTTACTGTTAATTACTAGTCGAATTGCTTTTTAGTAAAAATGGTGGAGGTGCCGGGAGAATCCTGAGAGACAACCTTAAAAAGAGTTTGCGAGAGAAAAAAACTACAAGTAAAAATTAGCAATATAATTTGGTTTTGTCTAACTATCAACAATTTAACATTTGGTAATGCAACCAATCACACAATCAGGAAAAGTTCGGTAACTAGATTATGATTTTTGCTTTTCCTTATTCATGTAAAACTAATGGCCGGTTATAGTAAATTGCACTAGACAACAAATTTCACAACTCTCCAAAAATTAAATCAAACCGCATTTAAGTATTCTACTTAAAATAAACAATAAATATAAAATAAGTTAAAATCAATAATTGAACTAATTTTTCTTCCAAACTTTAGGTCATGGTTGAAAGTCTCTTCCAACATTACCGCTAAAGACAGGCAAAAGTGAAGAATTATCTCGAATAGGGATCGTATATGTTGAGTTTATGAAGTCTATCGGCTAGGGAAGGTTCGGTTTCCTCGCTGCTGCCGTAGATGGAGTTCCTGTCCACCCACCCATGCTCGTACTCAGGTCCACCTGAATCCACAGAATAATGACCATTCTTGTTTTGGTGGACGTGGAAGTGCACGCTTTGCGCCTTCGTCGCCTCCTTAGGGTCGTGCTTCAGAACGGCCAATTTGGCGATGAACCCGCTAGAGTTGAGGATCAAGAGCAACACCAACAGACCCAGACTCTTCAAGGAGAAAATGGTCAAGAATCCCAACGTCGTTATGATGACGCCCAATTTAAAAATTATGATCGGCAGTAACGTGTTCAATTTCTTCACAGCTCCAAAGCAACGACCTGAAAAAAACAAAAATAAATTCGAGAATAGCAGAAAAAAAAATTCCTATTTTGTCATTTCCGCCAAAAATAAATTCATGGGGCAGCAGAAAAAGTAATCACCCTTCCAGTTGTTTCGAAGTATTTTCGCGTGGCTTTAGCTGAAGAAAAGTTGCGCAAGTTTTATTTAACATAGAACTAAATTTATACGGCACGTATCCAGATTGCCATGAAAGTATAAAATATGCAAATTTTCCACGTGAAAACGTTAAATGTGCGATACCGTTATCCACCTCCGTAAAGATGTCATCGAAAGTGATGTACCAGTAATTGTAACCTTCCGCGACTCGTCGACGCAAACAACAGCGTTTGGTTCACTTTTCCGTGCCACTTTTTTTCCATTTGCCCATCCTTACCAATGAAATTGTCTTCGGTTTTTCCTCTGTTCCGTATCCAAGTCCAAAGGTCGGTGATTCCTCTGCCTATTAACTCTCTGACTGACGTGTTGCTTTGCGCTACTCCCGTTGTCGAAGCGGAACTGTAGACGATCACCACCAAGAGCGTCACCAGGAAGATGGGCGACTTCATAGCTGATCTCCTCGTCTAAAAAATTACATTTCAGTAAACACGCAGTTTGCAGCAGTTGCGTTGCTAACTCCATCGAGACTAAAAGTGAATCTTCTTATCTAGATGTGAATTATTTGGACGAGCTCCAATAACTCTCTCTGGGTGAAAATTTGGAGAAAATTTGCCAATGGTGGACAGGGTCAAGGTTGCGCTCGTAAACCGTTACGGATTGCCCAACGAGTCGGTTTCGAACTGTAAAGCCCGCTTTCCACTGCTCGATTAATTGGCCTAACTTAATTCACAAAATTAAAGCCAATAGTAGGCGGCGCCAGGGTTACGTAACCGCTCATATCTGTCCACTAACTGATATATCAATTTTATTAGAGTCTACTTAGTCTGTTTGAGTGTCAAATTTTATTTTTAAAGAATTAAGCCGAGAATAATGTTATCCTTGACTAAAGCAGCGCCAAAAACCTGAATCTTGGAATTTTTCATAAAAAAAATTTTCACCCTATTCTATGATTTTTGGTAATAGGTAGTGGCGTCATATCATCATATCATCATATCATCATATCATCATATCATCATATCATCATATCATCATATCATCATATCATCATATCATCATATCATCATATCATCATATCATCATATCATCATATCATCATATCATCATATATTATTTTTTGCCAAGCGGAAGCGTTGAGCGAGGTGGTCGAATCTCTAAAGACTTTTATACACTGCACAATTTTGTGCCCCGGATCAATTAAAAAAGTTTTATTTGAGCTTAAGTAATTACAACCTAACTAGGTAGTAGTTGGGTAACAATGATTTCAACGTAATTTGAACAATTGTGTCATCTTTTGTTCCTCCCCGATCGCGTGCCGACATTAACTCGACTTTTCACGCTACGATACGCAGCAGTGAAAAAACTGGGAATTAACTGACATCGCTGCCTTGCTTGTTTAAGACTTCTTAGCCTTCTGTTGTCGTAATTGCTGGAAGCTGGCCATTACGTAGCCACCTTAATATGTAATTGGCAAAAGAAATTTTCGTAACGCGTGTCTGATGATTGACCGCTAACGAACCGATTTTGAGCACATCGAGAAGAGTAACAATTAACTTTTGCAAGTTTCTCTTTGCGCGTCAGCAAATATTTTACGTGGACGTCGACGGAGGTTCCAACAAAGACCTACATCAGAAAAGAGGACGCTGAAGTTTATTGGACCGCGTCTCGATGTTAAATTGACATCGGCAACGATATTGGCACGTCTCATTGTCGATGTCTGACATTAAAAATCGGGTAATTTGGGTAACTGAGTGTGTCGCGCGGAACTGAGGACGATGATTTGAGGCAACCACGCGTTTCTTCCAAATTCCAAAAATTTCAAAAATTAGTAATTAATTTAAAGTGATTACGCACTTGGATGCTGGTCGGTGATGGACCGTTGACTCTTTGTCTACCGTTGAAGTCGCGGTACTCACATTCCATCCGGAGCGTTACTTAATTTAAAAAACTTGAGGTGCAAAGAATGTGACAAATAATAAAAAAAAAAATGTTGATAAAACTCCTTCATTATATTTGTAGAGGCAACAATTTTGTTTGGAACCGCAACGTTAAGTCTTGAGAGTTCAGGATAAGCAAAAATTTTAAAAAAAATTACTGTTACATACCTTAATCTGCACGAGTTTTTGGAGCAACTGGCTGTTAATGTAAGACTCAACGCGGGTTTTGACTCAATTTCCCTAAATTGGGTAAAACCAATGGAAAAAATAAAATGAACGAACCTTATTGCAAGTGGCGTATCCAGGTTAACCAGTCGGGAGGACGATACATCATGTTCAAACCACGCGCACTTTATGCCATCCGATACATCAGGCATGAGTGAAAACCGCGCTTTTATGTAAACACTAGAGAGTTTCTTTTCGGGGATTGTCTGCAACAAAGCGTGTAAAGCATTCAAAGCGAAACTTTTATCCGAACCGACGACTGGCGATTGGAGAATGTTTAAAACTTATTTGGCGAACACGCTTCGATGGCTCTTGAACCATTACGCAAAACAGCAGCAGCAGCGTGTTCGTCTTCGCGATAGATTTCTTATTATCAAATTACTGTTATAAGCGTTGGATGAAAGCGGCATCTTGCAGGAGAACCCAGAACTGGTTGCAGAGTACCAGCACCGCGAAGAGTACCAGCTCGCGAAGAACCAGGAACCAGAGTAGCGGTCTAGAAAACGTCAGGTGGAATTTAGAAGCGATTTGAACGTTGTTTGTGACATTTGGAGTTTTTTTGAAAAAGTTATTCAACAACCTGAAATCTAGTCTATTATTTAATAATTTATTAACAATTCATTATTGTGCCTACTAACTAAATATCTAGTTTTTTATTTAATAATTTATTAACAATTCATTATTGTGTCTACTAACTAAATAACATTAACAGGTTGACTTGTGTGGATTTTAAGTGTTGTCTTGGTGTGGCTGATTTTCTTCCTCTGCCGGAGGATCAGTGGCGTAAGTCAAGTCGTTCAAGTAATACCTGGAACAAAGTGTATTACTGGTTGCCTACCTTACAAAAATATTCAGTTCAGTCAACAAAGCAAGTTCTGTTTAGCTTACTAACTTTATTTCACACACTAGTGACTTTTGTAAACTATGGTAATATAGTTTTGGAAGAACTACTGCAATTTTATGAGCATTTATCCGCGTGCAGAAAGTAGATAAAAACCAGACATTTAATTTAAAAAAAATTAGTTACATCCCTTTGAAAGTATATGGACTTGTTCAGTGTGAACCTGAGATTCCTCGAGCTCCCTTCTCTTGTTTAAACCGTTTTTATGCAGGCGGTGATAATTAATGAATAAAATTATTAGCTGCAATAATTATATAATGCTATAATCTATAATGATATAAAATTATTATTCAAAAAAAACAAAATTCTTCCTAATTCTCATAAATTACTTATACATATGCCATTCCTGGATTACGATCCTCTTCCTCCTGATTTAGAATTAAATGTAATCATTGACTTCGTTACCGTAACTGTTCATGGAGAAGCTCCCCCACTACATTTGGTGGAGGCGCCACTAAATCACTAATTTTTCTTTTTGTCCCAGACAAAATTGTTGTTACCACAACTTCGAGAATGCATCTGGCCACTGATGTATAAAGAAAAATTTTACAATTTGGCTCAATTTCTGCTCTTGCCAAGATAAACAGGACGTTTGTAGAGAAGCTTGCAGTAAATTGATTGATTCTGAAAATAATTCGTTAAAACTAGAACGTGTCCAAATTCAGTGCATTAAGTGCAAACAGTTCCTCTAAAAGTGACCATTAAGTTTTATTAGTTTGAAGTGTCTTTCTTTTATCTTTATGCTTTCTTAATCGTACCACAACAGTTTTATGCGAACAGGAAGTTGCGGAATCGTTAACAAGAATTATTGCTGCAAACTTGGAAAAATCATGCACTGGATGACGGCCGCCTGCGAATTTGCCTCGCTTTTATTAGCATGCATCAAGTTTCTCCAACAAGTAGGCTACATGAAACTTTACTTGTTAACCGCATACACCTCCATAAATATTAATCGCGATTCAAATTTAAACCATAAAAGTTCTCACCATTCCGGGGCTTCAGAGCAGTTGAAGTTATACGACCAATCGCAGATGCGATATTCCTGGTTGAAGCTGGTGTCGTTGGCACATAGATGAGGAACTCTTCGTCCCTCCTCGTTGCACATGTGGAAGATTTGGCAATCGTACTCGACATCGGCGTAAAACCCTATCGCTTTGTTGGAACAATCAAAAGTGAACGTCACGTTTTCAATGTCCGTCCATCTTTTTTGGCGATGGGACGTGTGCAAACTGACAAAGTAGAAGAGGGCTGCAATCGAAAAGTCGCTAAATTGCTCGATCTCGACCGATACGTACCGGCAAACGTCCAAATCTTCAACATCGTCCAGCTCGTTGGCGCCGCTGAAGGATAATTATTTTTTGGAGTCACGACTCCAAGTGCACATCAGCTAAATAACAGAAAAATTATCATTTAGAATCGGTCATTAAATCACTCGTAATACACAATGGTTATTGTGTAACCAATCAAGGACTTTGTGGGTTTTGGTAACTGTCGTCGAGGAGCTTCGAGCATTTGCAGAAATGAAGGCTTAATTTGTGTCGAAGCGATCCGGGGAGCGTGTAATTAATCACAAACATGCGAGGTGCTTATGAAAATTGTAAAAGTATTGTTTTCTACTTTTCACTGATCTAGTCGCTGGGTCAATCCGACCAATTGAAATAAAATAATAAATTTTGAAACTCACCTCTAGAACTTCTTGGGCTTGATCGCGGATTTGGCAGAAAAGCACTTGGAACGCTTTCACTGATTTGGTACAATTTGGCATCAGCCGCCGCCAGTAAACACAAAATGATTATATAGGTGTCCATGTGTTTCAGTATTTCCCCCATCACTCCAACATCCCCATTCTCGACGATTGTAAACGAATTTCTTGCACTTTCACTGTAGCGTTGATTTTTGCTAACGCGCATCGCAGTTTTCTCGTACAGCAAACAATTTATACACCGGGTATTAAATAATTTCTAATTGATATTATTACGCAATTGTATTGAAAGGAAGCCGCACCGTACACACTTTGATTAAATCACGAACCAACCGTATAATGGCGTCGTAAAATCTTCACTTTCTTGTCCTTTGTGCCGGTTCATTAGTCTTTTTTTCATTACTGTGTTTATCCGACACCAACAATAGTCTCCTCTATTCGCGCTATTAAAAGCAACCTCAAACATCTGAATAACTCAAATTAAATATCTCAGAAACTTTCGCTTCTTCAATAAAAATTATTTTGGGCCTTACGCAATATTTATTGAAGTCTGAAGTTTCGTTGTCTAGTTATTTAATTTGTTAAGCAGCGGTTTTGTTTTTACTTTTAAATCATTTATTTTAGTTCTGTACGTTGAATATTAATTATTTTTAATTTTGGAAAGTGGTAACTTCTTAATAATTAATTATTTGGCGAGAAACTGTTAATAAATAATCATTATAATTGTTGGGGGTATTGTTCTGGTAATTACTATTAGACAATTTTATAATTTAAATTTTGGCAAGTTTTTACTACGAATCCGCCATTTGTAGCTATTATTTAACGTGACTAATTATTAGCGTGGATGCTTGATTTAAATGGTTGTGGTGGGGGAGGGCAATTACAAATGTTAACAATTAACAACAAATTTTTCTGGAACACGAACGTTTACGTGATTCCCAGTTACAAATGAAGAGGTAGTTCAAGGTATTTGTCTGAGAAGTTATTTTTACCATAAAGACTTTCAAAGTTATTGCTAATAGTGTCTGTTTAACAAGTTTGTTTATTTACATACTGAAAACTAATAAAACGTCCAATTATGCGATGTAATTTGATATTTGGAGACAAATATAAATGTGTTCCGAACGTGCATTCCTTTTCGCTTTTTTTTCTGCGCCACCTATGATGCATAAAGTGTTGACTTATCTGAAACCCTTACTTTGACTTTATCTGATTCGAATTAGCATAATAGAATTGTGGACTTGCAAGGCCATTAATAATTTTCTCAAATACTAATCCTGCTAGGCGCCAGGAAGCAATTTATTTTTCTATAGACATATGCAGTCAGTACGATTACAAAATTACATCTATACACGCAGCTGTAAGGTTACATTTTGGACGTTATTACAGCATTCACCACATCATAACCGATTAGCTGAGCAATAAACAACAGGAACTGGCAGCAAGAAAAATAGAAAACATGCTTTAGGGTCCGCAGACATTGAACATAAAAACTGTTTTTTTTTCTATTGGTATTAGGGGTTGAAATAGTTAAACTAACCAACTTTCAATATTTTAACGCTGATATCAAATCTCTTCACACTCATCAGATTCTCATTGAAAAGGAGTCTTTACAGCTTAATTTCTTCTGTAATCTTTGAAATAGTCCCTAAGTCACCCTCTATAAATTAAGACCTTTGCATATAAGATTAAAAAGATGTATAAAGTTAAGCCAGATAATTGCTAGGTATTTTCTTTATTTTTTAAAATATTTCTTTTACGGGTTAAGTTGTTGCGACATTGCATGTTTTATTTTTTATTTTTAATAGATAAGTAGAATAGGTTTAGTATATTAGGGTAAGTTCTATAGTTATACATGGTTTTGTTACTTATTAACGTGTTTTGTATTTGTTTTTTTTATATTGTTTTATTTTTGTATATTGTATTTTATATAGCAAAGCACTGCTAAATAAAACTTATCTTATCTTATCTTTTCGATCCATATCATAAATTAAGTATGGCAAGCAAGGAAGGAGAACTTTGCAAATTAGAATAAAGTTGTAAGAAATATTCTGATTTTTTCGCTTACAATAATTAACAAAACTAATCTAATCCTTCGGTTTCAGTAAATTCTTCTTTTTTTTTGCTGTTATTATTTTTTTGTTCGGTTTTTAGGCGATTTTGCTTTTTCCACCATCTATGCAACGTTTTTTTGTTTAGTCTTCAAGTTTCTTGAAAAAGCTAATCCTTCTACTTTTTTGGTCGACTCTGTAACTTTCAATAATTTCTGACATTTAATCTTTTATTTTACTTTTGGCCCTTACTAATTTATTAGCTTTTGCTAATAAAAAAGAAAATCTTCTAACTCCTTTCAAACTCTTTAGTGTATTAAAACCATCAATCCTCTTCAAGTTAGAAAAAAAATTATTATTTTGTCGCTGGACTCCATGGTCGTTGGATTCTTTGATTGGGAGTACCTTTAGTGCCTTCTTCTATCGGTGGTTTGGCAAACTTAAAAACAAATTCTCTTCTCTCTTAAATGACGTCAACGCTTGGTGTGCAGACATTTATAATTAAAAAACAAACACTTGTTTTTAAAGGAGACTGATGTGACTCTGCGTATAGGGCGAGTTAAAAATTTAATTATACTGCAGATAGACGATTTACTTCTAAGTTATTATTAGTAGCAACAAGCTTCTTGTAAAGAAATAAAGAAATTTTATGTTGGACATTAAGCTCATTTTCACCCCTTTTCATTATTTTCTCCTTCCAATTCTTATTTAGCCAAAAGTTTGGTACTGTTTTATAGTTCTCTAGTTCTACTGCTGCATGAACCAACTGATGAGTCTGAGGCCTGCTAGAGAGAATTTTTGTATCGTTGTTTTCTAATGTTTGCCCTGAACTGCCCCGATGAGTTTGGAGCCTAGAGTTAGCCTCAATCAGGCTATGTCTCCTCAAATTCACAGACAAAGCCTAGGAGAGGCTAAATCTTCACCCTCTTTGTTTCCTCGTTTTCCACAAACTTTTTTTCCAATCAAAGACAAGCTAAAAAATCTGTGGCGATTTTGTCAAATTATTGACAATCTCTGGTTTTAAAGCTTTTACCACATTGATGTTTGGTATATAACAATTAACAGTTTTAGTCGACATTGTCACACGTAAGAAGCCGACGATTTATAAAACCGCCACTATACGATGATGTAAGTACTTGACTAAATAGAGTTCACGCTCTGAGAACACTAAAAACGTTTTAGATGTGAAAATAGTGTTTGCGTTTGTGGTTTTTCCTATTCACATAAACGCCTCCGACGCGCTGATTTTCATTTGTGATACGACAATTTTTTTTCAAATCCGTGTCGCTACCTCATCCTCAACTTCACACATTTTTTTCAGTAAATTCCGGCATTATCGCGCTTTACGTCACCTTTTGCCCACCCAAAATTCGAAATTTTACTACCCCAACCCAAAAATTGGTCGTTCTGCCGGTTTTCTTCGTACTTCGATCAGTTTAGCAATGAGGAGCTATTCGCCCCCCAGTAATTTTCTTCTATCAATTGTCAAACAATGCGGGATGATGTTTACGTTATTGGGAATATTTTATGGCAGTTGTTGATTTTTAAAAAATGCTCGGCAAATTCCAACTGTCACATTCCTCGAATTTTTTGTGGGTGAATCAAGTAATCCTTGAAGGATTGCTTAGGTATGCTGCTTCATTTAGTATTTTTAGTCACAGCAACAAAGTGATTTCAGAGGTACTACCTTTGACGCCAAAAACTCTTTTGGACACTTATTATTTTACTTGGAGCAGAAGAGCAAATTGTTCGGATGAAGTGATGACGCCACTTCTCATCTCCAGCTAGCAACTTCCACAAAAATCGAAATATCAAATCTTGTTCGCCTAAATGGTCAAATCAATTTCTTGGCATCAAGGGTGCACATTAACCTAATTCGCCCATCTTTTCCAAATTGGGTCTGAAGACCCATTTTGGCCCAGTGGCGGTTTCAATGGGAAATTTGGCCAAGTGCGCACTAGCAGACGCCCCCGTCGCCGAAAGCTGGGCCAGTTGGGCAGTTCCGATACTTATCTGTCGCCTCCGTCGCCGGCGTAATCCTCTGGCACCACAAACCCGTCACTAAATGAACCCCGGCACTTAAGTAGAACTTCCGGCGCTTCCTCTTCCTCCCACAGCAACATATGTTTAAATGTGGTGGCGGCTTAATCGCAAGTTCACGATCACAGTCACTGGCGAGGTTAAAACTGATTATAAATGAGGGAGTACAACTTTTTATTTATTAATGTTACACTATGGAACGGTCGTGGGGATAGAGAATATTCTGCGGTGCTCCACTACAGCAGTACCACTGAAAGTTGGACGTCGACTCTTTTCAACACTGACCTTGCCAACCACTAATTGCGGGCGATCGTTAAACGCAAAATCTCGTGGTTGTTTTGATTTTGTTGTGGAATGTGAACGGCTCGACTTACTGATAGTTAATGATATCGTTGTTTTATAGGAATATTTCTGCTGAAAGTCCCTGCTAATGACAGTCACTTGACTTGAACTGAAACGCTCTGGTTCGGCGGAGCCGAGCTTTCATGGGTTGGCGGCACCAGGACCAGCCTTCATTGCCGTCGCTATCTCTGCAAATTATTTCCCTACCCTACCATCCTTGTCAGTTGGCCGAGTGATTTCGTCATTCACGAAATGTCGGTTACTGAAGTCATGATGCTGGTGCGGATATAGTAATATTTTTTTTTTTTTTTTGGTAATGCGGAGATATGGGTAACGTGTCCAATATCACGACAATCAATTTGTGTTTGGTGCAACGTTAACAAAAGAACGGGAATTCCCAGGAGCTAGCGCCGCCAACCACAAGTTGCTACCGACATTGTGTTTTTGGTCAATTTTGCGGTTGGGGGCAACAATACCGCCGTCAATGAAAAGACCAGAAGAATCGCCCAAATAGGTATTCCATTGATGATTCTCAACGGAGAAACCTCTTAAGTTATCGTTGGAACCTCACAATCTTGCCGAACATTTAAATCACTTTCTTTGTTCTAGTTCAGACCAATTGGGCAAAAGGACGAAGAGAATTAAGATGAGATTAGATAAAGTAGGTAGTAGGCTGAGTCCTAAATTAAGAAAAAATGTTTTCTACACACATAACGTTATGGAAGAAGATGAACACTTTGGCCTATAGAAACTACAAAACTAAGGAAACAACAGATATCCTACTAATGCAGCTGAATCTTAAAATGGACCAAAATGCCCATAATGATAAAAAGATTAATATAGACGATAGAAGAATATAGATAAATATGTTATTAGCTGCTAAAAAAAATCATTAAAGTCCATTAAAAAACTAGCGGCTTCGCCGCTCGTGTCGTGAATTGTGCCTTATGTTACTCATTCTTTAATGTGCTATTATTGGCCTCATAAGTTTCAACTTAATTAGGTAATTCCTTCCTTGTGTGCATTTTAAATTATGGAAGACTCACTATGTAGATTATATGTGTGGTCACATTATGTGGAAAATGCTTGTGAATGCATACCAATAAGGCAATAAATACCCAGGAAACACGTGCATTTGTATTATAGATACAGCTTTTGCAATAACAAGTCATAACTTTTTACCACCAACTTAACATTTACAATAATTCCACATTATCCCAAGAACCTCGTCTACTTACATTTTTTACCTCACTATCTCTTCATATTTTATGGCGTTTGTTTTGTTTCACTCACGTCACTTCGAGAAATTGCCCAAGGAATAATATTATTATTTAAACAATATTTTTTTCTACTGTGAAAATGTTGAAGAATTTGCCTGTTACAATGATATACATAGTAAAAGGTCATTGCTTAGAAATACCTCTGTGGTATTAGAAAAAGTTCATATTTAATGTCGTAAATACTAAGCTGTGTAATAATTTATTTATGGTTTATTAAAGCATAACCAGCTGTTGGTTAAATCGTTTCTATGAATGTGAACTTATGTAACAATAGCATTTGTTTTTTGCATCCTCCACTACACAGTGGTACATAACAAAGCAATCGCAATCGATAGTAAAGAATAAGGAAAGCATTATTTAGAAGGAACACAATTTGAAAGTCTTGAAGTAAACTTTAGGTTTAACTTGCGACAAGTCCCTAACGATGCTTCAGTCAAGTCTTCATAGTTTTGTAAAGTCAATAGCATGTATTGTCAAAATAAAATAGTAATGCTCATGCTCATACACACTAATATTACATTAAAAATGTGTCTTTTAAACGAGACACCCTGTATGGGTGGTTATTTTAATTTTATGTCATAAAATGAAGACGTGACGTTGTTGGTGTCAGAACGGTAGTAAATAATGAAAAACTCGAAAAGTATTTGCGTTCCTAAATCCGTCTCATCATTCTCACCAAGAATAGAAGTAATAATATAATAATAGCATACCTGCAATAATGACGACATACATAACATCGTGAATTTACAACACTACAAGAACAGGTTTCTTGCAGTAGGATGAGTACCAGCAAATTTCTGACAGAGATAATTTGGATGTTTACTTCATTTTTTTTCGTCATCAGTCAATAATAACACTAATTATGCAAGTACGCAGAAAAGCACGTATTAATAGGAATTTCATAAAAAGGCGTGAATTGTAGAAATTTAATGACGTTATCTTCTTCCTGCCTCTTCATTACCATATGGAAATAATTGTAGCAGGAGAAAGGAGATTGTCCGGTGATATGGCGGGAGTTGTGGGCCTTTGTTGTTGTTATTGAAAAACATCGGGTCCATGGACGATCTGAAAATAGAGTTGCAAGAACAGCCCGATTACTGCACGTTGAAATTTTTTTGTTTGCGTAGTCGCGCTGTATTTGGAGGTGGATTCAGTAGGAGTGGTATAGGTCGGGATACTCGAAATGTTTGTATCCGGATAGTAACACGTAAAGTAGCAAATGAAAACAGTATCAAAACGTTTCTTTCTTAATTATTTTTATTTTAACATCATCATTATTATTATAGCACGGAATCATCAACCTCCGATTTTCTGCTAATGACGTGTTTGGTAGTACGACCACAACCGCCACGACTTGAAGCTGTAATAAATAAATGAATAAATAAATAAATTTCAGGACCCCATCCAAGAAGTTACCTCGGGCGCCCGACTGGCGAGAGGTGATGGTAGCCTTCCTGTTGGTGTTATTTTTAGCCCTTCTAGATGGTCGTGATTAATCGCGGCCAGGTATGGATGCGAGAACCATCGCGTGGTCAATGCTATGTTAATATCGTCTGGGTTGGCGAACAATTGGCGCCCGAGCCGGATCCTGTAGCGCCTACCGTTCAGGCGGGTCTTCTCTTCCGCATTGCCGAAAGTGTGTTTTCCCAAAAGTCGGGCCGCAGGACAGAACCGTATCTTCCTGTCGCCGACGATGGCAGTAGGCGTCGCTGGTGCGCATACCTCGCATTCCTGCCGGTGCTGCGAAGGTCGCGGCTGGTCGCAAGGTCTTGCTAGGCGCCACCAAGAAACCGCTCCGCCGTTTGCACGCTCTCGAGCAACGGTCGCTCCGTCGACGATGCGCCCGCCTCCTGACAACAGCCGACCCAGTGGCGTAAACAACCAAACCGCCTCACAAGACCACGATACCCTCAACACTTCCTCTTTGTCTTGCCTGCTTTCTCACTGTCTCTTTTTGTCTTTTGACTTTTTGGCATTTGTCTTCCCCATTGGTTGGACCAACCAAATCGCTGGTCCTAATAGCTTACTCAAGTCTCATACCCATGAGCAGACTTCAGTTTGGACTAAGGGCACTTGGTGTTTGGTAGTGAATGAGAAAAGGTTCCATTTGATTTGACATTATCATTGTCATCATCCTTCTTATAGTAAATAGATATAGTATATGGTCGATTTTTTTGGCTGCCATCCTGGACCACATGCTCTTGGGTTGAGATCAATTAAAAGTTGTGGTTAGCTCCACCAGGGAGATTAACACAAGTTAATTCTTAGAAACTTTTACTTAGTGCCGTCTTCTTCCTCTTCGTTCTGCTACCTGCCATTTTCCGGGATCCTTCTCTCCCCAAGTTCGAAGAACCATTTTCTATTTTTTTAACTTAACTCGAGGAACAAGTCAGAATTTTCTGGACTCCTTTCCACACCAGGTTTGGCTTTGATTTTTGGCATGTGACTAATTCGGTAAAGTGCGAATTGGCGGATGCGCCGGGCGAATGCCGGATCCGCTCGTCACTTGTCCCGGCAAACAAAATCTTCTTTGCGGTTCGCCCCTGTCTCTCAACAATTGGATACGCTGCTGGTCCGGCACCTATATTCTTGACGCCTTTCCAAGGGTATCCGCGTTCTTTAATCACCACGTTTTGCGCAATAGGAGACAGACGACGACGTTCACAAGTTAATCGTCACAAGAAATTCAAACAACAGCTGGTTGGTGGCATAAAGTGACTTGTAAATTTGCGAATCCGGTCCTGACTATCCGCACATTTCAATGATGACTAGGAGTATCAACGGCGAAATGATAGGCCGCTCCATGACCTCATTGTTGTTGACGGTTAGTGGTCTTTCCCGATCGCAATCACCACAAAAAGTTCCGGATGGAAGATTCAAGCTTCGACCAATGATTAAGTAATTACAGATTAGCTTTATTATAGAGCCCTAAGAATTTAGGGAGTTAGTGGTAATAAAAAAAAAGTTAAGTTAAAGTTAAAAACAGAAGAATGACACCAGGTCGTGTCGTGTAGAACTGCTTGTTAGTTTTGCCAATCTTCTTAGGGCAGTTGTGGCAAAAAGCCTCACTTCGGTCCTCAAGTTGGGTGACCATTCCATAGATAAGGTGGGAGCGATCTTCTTGGCTGACACTTTGGCCTCCAAGTCAAGTGAGCATTTAGGAACCGCCAAAAAATGCTACCAAAGAAGAGTTGCCTTTTCTTGCCAGAGATTGATCCTTGTGTGGTCAAAAGAATAAATTGCAGATACGTCTTCGTGGGTGAAAAGAACCCTGTCTTCTGCTGCAAAACGACGGTTAAAATTAACCTCCATCTAATCCCACTTCTTTAAACTATTGATAGCTGGAGATGTCTAGAGACCTGTAATTCCACTAACTGGGCTTCTTACTGCCAGATGGCGGGACTGGGCGTTCCACGTGTCGCAACGTTACATCACTTCCTTTGCACCGGCCCCTCCTTGAGCGAGCGAGAGGGAAACATCGCGCTATCGCATCGAAGTGTCGAGGCATCCCCTCCACTCTTAAAACGAACGCGAATCGGCGACGTCAGCTCGTGAACTTTTCATTGTTTTCGTGATGAGTTCGCAGTTGACAATCGAAGTTTGTCGAATTTCTCGAATAATGAGCGCCGCACGAGAAGAGTTTGTTGTAGAAATGTTGGGAATTGTCGTTTTTTCGTTGCAAAATTTGAGCGGAAACGAGCTCGGCTGTCATCGCTGGAATAAAACAGTCCACGAGTCCGACTTCGGCTCGGAATTAGTCAAAACAGCGTCTTTGGGGAGTTATTAAAAGATTGTTTGGCGTCGATTTTGATTAGAGCTGGTTCCAATTAAAATTTGAGGACGGCAGAATGATTGTTGGGGCGTCCTCGACGTTTTTTTTGGGTTGTTATGGCGATTTGATCGAGTTTAGCGAGTTCGGCATGAATGAACCACTCTCCTGCTCCGTGCGTAAATGGTTCCCGCGCACTGCATGTTGGTAGTAAATTTCTATGGTTCCGTGACAGAGCCGCCATGATGGCTTTCTGTAATACACGCTCAACATGGAAAGTTTCAAAGTTGTTTTACTGTATTTGTGACTGAGTGCGTGTAAACAAAAACAATGGGAACGTACTAAAGAACAGGAAGATTGGTTTAGTGCCCGTCTTGGACGGTCCGAGACGCGGGAAAGCCGTTTTCAGGAGCATTTTATGTTGGCCTTGTCGTGTGTTTTGTGCTGTCAACAAATATGTCCAAGCTTTCATTTAGGGCGAGGGCCCTGGATGCTAGCAAGCCCATGCCCATTTACATGGCTGAGGAACTCCCGGATCTTCCTGATTACTCAGCGATCAACCGGGCGGTTCCTCAGATGCCCTCAGGAATGGAAAAAGAGGAAGAATGCGTAAGTTATGGCCGATTTAGTTTGCCAAATCGGGCGGCCGCCATGTTGGTATCCGTTCGCGCTCCATGCGCGACCGGCACCCGACAAATTTAAAAACATTTCTCTCCTCTACCGGCGATTTTCTCGCATGGAAAACGCGAAATTGCCCCCTATCTTGCGGCCCCCGACCCGTCGCCCCCCGAACCGGAAGTTGTCATCGGCGTTTTCGCGCCATCAAACCCACATGATTGACAACCAAACACAAGCATGAATTTTTGTTTACAACCCCTGATTTTGATGTTTTTTGGGGCAGGAGCACCACCTGCAACGGGCAATTTGCGCGGGCCTCATCATTCCCACGCCGGAAGTCGCGGACATGCCAGACAAGGACTTCTACGACAAGGTCTACCCTGCCAACTACAAACAGCCCCGGCAGCTCATCCACATGCAGCGTAAGCCCCCTTTCAACGCCAATTCGCGACGACGCTAGCCGAAAAATTAAATTTGACCCAACCACAACAACTAGAGCAAAAAATCGTCAGAGCACTACACTGCATTTTTGCCAGGATCAATCAAAATTCTCCCTCGCTGAACCATACCCTCCTGTATCTCTTACTAAGCATTAAATTCCTTTCCAGACATCGAAATTTAATTGAAATGAAATTTTAGCCTCAACAGAGAGTCAGTAAAAAACTTTTGAAGGAGTTTCAAAATTACCTTTTTTAAACAGAACAAGACGATTTCTTTCGTTGCCACAATTTTCGTGCTTCGTGGATCTTCTTGTGGAAATTTCAGCTCCAAGGGTCGAAAACTGATTTGGCGCCAAATTTATTTAACAAAAATATAAAACAATTGTTAACATCTGTTTTCTAGTCTACTTGATACTTATGCGCGGAAAACAATCGCAGCACTCTTCAATGATTTTTATCGTCATTTTTCCCAAATTATAAACAAACCAGAAAGGAAATTGTGGTTGGTTAGAAAAGTTTTACTGAACTTTTTTTTATATGTACAGTGGCGAGCAAAAAATTAGGCATGACTCTTAAAGCAAAATCGGCGATTTTGAAGTTGTGTAAAACGGGCTGTAGGGGTGACTGTGTCAGCGAGACCTGCCAGTCTACCGTATTGGAGCCCAGGAAATTCTTATCGCCCAATGGTGCTGCGGATAATAAATATTTATTCAGTTTGGAGTTTGTACCTACCCCAAAGGACTCTTTCGCTCAGCAGCGAATCACTTGGAAATGGGTGGGTCGCAATGCCCTGCCCATCTTACTGAATGGAGTTGGTTTACACTGAGAAGAAACATCGTGCCTAATTTTTTGCTCGCCCCTGTACAATAAAATTACGAACTACGTTATGGTTAAGAACCCAAGTACTTGGTAATAAGTTATAATTTCTATTTATTTAAGATATAATCTTATTTTATGTTGACCATTGACATCTTTCTCAAAGATTGGAAATAGTTTTAATTATTAGATAGATTTTCGCGGTTGCTATAGAATCGAAACTTCGGGGTACTAATTCGCCAAATTGCAATTTTGTTCAACGTTTTGGTCGTTTTGTCGCGACCTTTTCCAGAAGATTAAGTCGAAATTCTGTCATTCGCAAATTGTTTAAAGTTATTATATTTATTTAATTGTCAACACAGGTCTAACTGGACATTTTCAAAGTCACCGACTGTACATCCGCTATTAGTTTTCTTGCGGAAACTTGTATGGTGATGGTGCCGCAATCAGGGTGATCCCGTAACATAACAAAAAAAATGTGGGGTACATTAAAAAAAAATTGCTTCTTCTAAAAACTAAGGTTGCAGATGACTCATTAAAAGTACAGTGCAGTGACTCGTAATTTGAATAAAACAATATTGAATATTTAACTCCATAATCGGCGATATTTATTCAAAGTTAATTGGCAAATCTTTGATGAGAGGCTATTGTTGGCTCGATAGTGATTGTGTTTATTGCAGCGTTCACAATGGAACAAGACATCCCAGACTACGACATGGACTCGGAGGATGAAAGATGGCTACAGTTGCAGGCGCAGAAACTAGAATTGAGCCCTCTCAAGTTCGAAGAGATGATGGATCGATTGGAGAAGAGCAGCGGCCAAACGGTTGTCACCCTCAACGAGGCCAAAGCTCTACTGAAAGAGGATGATGATCTCATAATAGCGGTATTCGATTACTGGCTGAATAAACGTCTAAAAACGGTGGGTGACTCGCAGTTTCGTTGCCTCCTTATCGAGGCCGACATCTCATACACTTAAAACGTCGCGATTATCTTAACATTGCAACATGCAATTTTGAAGTGGTCCTGTAGTGGCGCCACCTAGTGAGCGATTAAAACGTTACGATCATTTTAACATTGCAACGTCCAATTTTGAAGTTGTTCTGTAGTGGCGCCACCTAGTGAGCGATTTAAAAGCTTTCATAATCGAGTTTGAAGAAGTTTTAACGTGTTTTTGAGCGATAAATTGTTTTTTTCTTTACGGTTATTGACTGCATAAATATGTTGGCGTCGTGGTGGAATTTACAAAATTGAATAGACCATATTAATAAGTTCCACTTTTTCTTTGCACTGGCGTTTGTGTGTTTGTGAGCATGCGCGGTGCAGCAGACCTCACGCATACGGTAACCCAGAACATGTGGTGGTCTCGCGCCGCCATTTACGCATGCGCACTAAATTTTTAATATGTTTAAGTTTTGGAATACGTCTTAAGCCATCAGCGCACGCGCAATAAATTTTTTAATATGTTTCAAATTCTGGGATACGTCTTAAGCCAAAGTTTTTATTTGTCTTAAAATTGGCAAGGTCGGAGTTTGGTTGCTGAGCTGGTCGTTCTGTTCCAGCAACATCCTCTGATTCTGACGGTGAAGACGGAGCATCGGGCGGGCATAGCTGCCAACAATCCCTACCTGGCGTTCCGACGGCGCACCGAGAAGATGCAGACGCGCAAGAACCGCAAGAACGACGAGACGTCTTACGAGAAGATGCTGAAACTACGCCGGGACCTCTTCCGAGCCGTCACCCTTCTCGAATTGGTGAAGAAGCGCGAGAAAATGAAACGTGAACACGTCCATCTGACCGTGGAGATATTCGAGAAGCGTTACCACGCCAAAGATTTCAGCGGCGCCATCTACGCGGAAGCGTTCGCTATTAAGACGACACGACCTGCCTTCACTCCGATCTTTCACAATCACTACACGAACCAGGGCTGGTCGAACAAGGCTATTCTCAAGGACGAAGTTATACCGAGAAAAGAAAAACGACAGTACAAAAAGAGGAAACACAAATCGCTCTTTCATTCTCGGAACGCCGCTCTTGGGGCGGGCGGTATGGATGCCATGGCCGGCCTATCGTCCGACGAGGACGCCATGGCCTCGCAACTGTCGCCCGAGCCCGAAGAAGTCGATGATGAGGGACAGTTCGCGTTCAGGCGAAACAAACTCTGTTCCTATCATATGGTAATTGACCAGTTGCAAAATCGAGACTTCACTGTATGCTGCAACAATTCTAAATCAAACAGTTCTTCGGGCGGGACTGGCGGACACCTTAAAATTTCGATCTTACTTTCACGCACCGCCATCTATTGCCAAAATTTTCTGCTAGTCTCGCATAATTTATTATGTGAAGTGGTCCAGAATGATTGAATGTGACGTCAGCGTACCGTCTCGCTACGTCGGACAAAACTTCCATTTGTTTTATTTGAACCACATTTGACAGTTGACAACTGTCAGTGATGTCTAGTGTTTTAACCTCTACGCTTATTGCCGCTTGTTTACCAAAATCCATTATTGTCCAAGCCGAAACACGTGACACGTACATGCCTTTGAATAAATGGCTTTACATTTAAAACATTTAGGTCATGTTTGAAGTTCGGCGAAGCTAAAGTTGGGTATGGATATTGGATAAGCGGCACGTTCAGACATTCTGGATCACCCTGTGAAGTTGCAGCTTAAATCTTTGGCTCAGTCAGAAAATGCCACATGGCTTCCATGCCTCAAACATATGTTGAACAACTTAAGCAGCTGCTTTCTTTTTTGTAACTCCCAATTGGAATCTTTGGTTAAATTGAATTGTTGTCTGTTAACACTCAAAAAAGATAAATCTAAGACTACAAAAGTTTAGTGGTTCGGACAGCTAATTATTGAGGGTCACCACGCGATTTTCCTTCCGAACCTGATACCATTTTTCTTGGGAGGATACAACGACTACTCCATCTCTTGAGAAACCTCTAAAGTTGGCGACTTTCAATAATTATTGTTGGCTTCATAGAAGCGATTGCGCTCTCGTTATCTGCAAGTAGGCAACGAGTAAGTGCGCAAAGTTTGGAACTGGTGGGAGCTTGAAGGCCCAATTTGATTGGCATAGGATCCTTGTTGCGTTATCTGTTTGGTCAAATAGGCGCGTTAGGGAGCACAACTGGATGAGACCTTTGTTTCTGACGTTGTGAGTGGGGCGGTTTGATTGTGATTTTGGGACTTTGCAGCCGCTCCCCGAAGAAGGAAACTGGCCCTGGTGTTCGAAGGAAGAGAATGGTCTGGCGGACAAAAGGTTCAGGTTCACCCTCACGTCGCTGTCGAATCCGAAACGATGCGTCGGCTTCGCCAGGCGACGAATGGGACGCGGCGGCAGGGTGATACTAGATCGCATGACCACCAACAACGACGATTTCTGGCGGACGCTCGACTTTTCGATAGTCGAACCGAAAGGCGACGACGCGGTCCAATCGTCGAATGATTTAGTTAATACGCAAACTAGTTTTAATAGAAACACGAACTTTAATAATAACATGCGAACTGATATTAAAAGTGAGTTTAGTAATTTCAATAGTAGTAGCACACGGACAAGTCAAAACGATGTAGGGGGTGAAAGTGAGAGTGGCGTTAAGGTGGAGATCAAGATGGAACTCGAAGAAGGGAAAGGCGACGACGCTGTTCCACTGGACACTCTAGAGCACGTCAAGAACGAAGGCGATGAAATGGTGGAAATACTCCGATCGATCCAAAGGGATTGGTGAGTAACGTCAAAACTTCTTTCCGCCGCATATACAGGACGGCCCAAAATTATCTCGCAATATTTTACCAACGGCCTCTATGACCAAGAATAAGAAAAAACTTTGTATAAGCTGGGGTTGAGAAACTTGTCCTAAAGGAGCTGACCTTGGGTTTGACTCTTATTTGCGGGTGAAATATTGCCGATTAATTTTGGGACGGCCTGTACAATGTGTACAATTAGTTGCAAAATTAATGTCCCAGGATGGACATTAATGTTGCAACCGATTTTTACTTGACGTTTTGGTCATTTTTTCGCAAACTTTTTCGCTTTGCAAAGTTTTTGATTATTTTTTTTTTGTTGCAGGTTGCACTTCCGCCCGAAAACGCCCCTTTCCGGGTACGAGCCGCCCTGCGGGTTGCTGCCGGCGAGCGAGTGTTATTTCGAACCTAGTGCCAATTCGTCGTTTTCAGTGGAAATTCAGCCCCTCGAAGCGCCCAGCGCCCTGCTGGACGCCTCCACGTTCTTAACCGATCCATTTGTATTCGAAAACCTGGACTGTTTAGACGTACCGGTAACCGACACGCGGCAATCCAGTGATAAAATTGTGCAAACGGGCATTAATCTGAACGTTAATGTCGGTCTTAATACGCTTAATCCTAGTGTTAACGATAGTAGTGTTTTTTCAAATGCAAACCTCAACGATGGCATCTTCGATGGGACGTTGGAGCCGTCGGAGGATGACGAAAACAGGACAATAGGTTGTTCGCGGTTTCAAGTTTCAGATTTGAGCGAGAGCTCCAGTGCGACGTCCAAAATACATATTGTTTCAAGTACCTTGACTAGTCCTAAGTTTAATAGTGTCAATGCCGTGTCTGATGGTAGGCCGCGACAAACCAACGACAGTTCGATAAACAACACGAACGGGTTACTATCGCAATTCGGCTTAGATGGTAAGTCCAACTAATAAAGAACTATCTAAAACGATTCTGATTGGTTTTTCTTCTCTTGTCCACAGGAAGAACGAAAAATAATAAAATATCTTACGCTTACTCTGGCGGAGTGGGTTACTCCAATGCTTCCTCGGGCACGTTGAGTCTTCACACTTCTGCACATACTCTTACGCTTAATAGTCATAGGTAAGTAGCCGCGTTTTGGCCGATCTCGAGCCACAAGTTTCTCGAGAACTCAATTAATAAAGAAATACCGCAAAAATGCCGGCATCATAAACATTTTGGATCGATTGTTGGATCAAATTCAGTTAGATGGCGCTGACCCCATACTGTGGCGCATGTGCACTAAATTGCGAGTCTTATACAACTTAAGAGACATGCAGTGTTATTATGCAGCACAGCATAGTAGCTAATATAGGTGTGAGTCTTGGATATCGCTTCTGCGTACGTCATAAATGCAAATATTTCGGAAAATATTAAAGTACGTTTTAGCGTAGGTAAAGTTCGGCACAGTAAAAGTTGGGGATGATGTCGGGTAAGCGGCACGTCAACCATTCCGGATGACCCTGTAGTTTAGCCCCTAGTTTTTTTTGGGTCCTTTTGTTGAATAGACTGCAAGAGAAAAATTATTTGAGAGTTCAGTTGAGTTCAGAATGGCCATTTTGGGGAGTTAATTTTTTTCTCGGTTTCGTGCCTAATGGGGCGTTTTTTCCGCTGTTGCAGTGCCAACATTTTAGAAATACCGATAACAGACGACGCTGAACCGGTCTCGAACAAGCTGGTCAACTCTCAGTGCACGGAGTCGGGAGGAGCCGCTACCAACAACAAAACGAAAACGATTGTCCGAAAGAATAATCTGGTAATGGAAGTGACGTGATGCTCATCAATAGACCTGCCTTTCGATGAGAAACGGCAGGATGGCTTTTTACTATCAACAAGGTGTTTCATTTGCTGGTGGTCCGTTTTCACGATATGAAATGCCTGTCGAATTTTATGTTCACATCATCAAGATTGTACTCAAGTATTATAAGAGACAAAAAAAAATTATAGGTAAAAAAAAGATTATGTAATTCCAAGTAAGTTCTTGAACTAAACCAGTGACAGTTGATTTGTTCTATTTTCACGTTTCAAATGCGTTGGAGGAGATTTGCGGAAATTATTCAATACGAGAACTTGCTATTGTGGAATATAATGGTGTTATTCGTTTTTATTGATATATTTTATCTATTTTTAAGTTGAGTAGTAGAAGCTTGTTCAGAGTTTTAGATGTGCGTATTGTTCAATTCATCCATTTTATCTAGATGTTCATAATAAGAGTAACATCGTTATATTTCATAATAATCGTAATATTCACTACAATATTCATCTGTCGTGCTGTTGTATACATTTTGTATAAATGTATTGAGTTATATGTAAACCACATTAATCTCTGAAAAGGATGTTTGCGTCATATTTTGTAAGCTGAACATATTCTAACTTATAGTATTATTGTGTTCATTGTAAGTGATCATAAAATTACCCCTTTTTTTTTTTTTTTTTGGACTATAAAGAGAAAACAGGCATTTTCGGAAAACCTAAAAAATGGACTTCTACTTTAGGAGTTGCTTAATTTATTTTCTATTGTAAATTATAACCCTAGCGTTAATAATTCATGAGGCTGTTGAACTATTATTAGTAACTTATTACATTTTGTAAATGAAAATCTTTTGTGAAATGTACTTACACCACCAGACCATTGTATTTTAAAACAATTAAATTTATTTTTTTAAACCGGTACTTCATGTGTGAAATTTGCAAGTCTCTTTTTGAAGTTAGGACACGTGAATAACGGCAAGCGTCAAACAAATGTAAGAAGTTAGGTTTTGAGGTCTCGTGAAAATTTTAACTGTATAAAATGTTGGCACCTAAGTTTAAACTAAAATAGTTAACAATTTGTCAGAAAAGATGTTTACGTCTTTCAATATAAGCTTCTCAGTGTCTATGTAACTACTACGATTTTACATTGGCAGATCGTTAACGGCGTGAACCGATTCGAAATTTTACAACTAGTTTCTTTACTCTTCAGTAATGTCATGTATGTTTTATAAACAAAACTAACAAAAAAAGGCTGTTAGATTAAAAGTGAAATATTGGTATAATGCTCTCTTGATTTCATGTGAATAAGTAAATTTGAGAAATTTCTACTATTTTGAATAAAACTTTTGCTCAGTTTAAACCAAGAATTGTAAATATGATCGTTTTTGTTTGTAAATAATCAATCCTAGCAGTATTTTTTGTACAAAAAGTTTTGTCACTTATGTTTTAGACGTTAGGTAATTTAATTTGCGGCAAAGGTATTATTTAAAACAAGTTTAAATTTAATTAGAATCAATGGTGCAAGCTATTAGATGATAAGTCACATTCCTACTTCTGTAAGTCGTCATTGTTTGAATTAACGGTTTATACGTTATGTGATTGTCTGTTCTATTATCTCGTTTGATAATAATCTCACCAATTAGACTGTTAATTCATTTATTTTATTTTTACGAAATTGATAACATTAACAATGTAGAATCATTTTTTCTCCTTTCTATTTGGTTTCGTGTTAAGAGAACAACAAAAAATGCTTCGACATTGAATGTGACACCTATTACTAAAAATCCAGCATTCACAGCACTCAGCCAACCTCGTACGTTTTACTTTTACAGTGTTGTAAATGTTCGATTTTCAGGCAATAAGGTGTAGAATGTGGTATTTAATTTAATAACGCGATTACTATATACGGGTCTATTAATGAACGTTCTGGGTTTTTGATTAGGTCCTCTGAATGTGAATATTTGTAAATATGTGATTAGTTTATGTGTACGAATGATCAATAAAATCTGTCATGCAGGTTTTAGATTGTAACCAGTGCCTTGTGTCAAACCTTCTCTAGAAACCAACAAATGCATGACCAACAAAACAATAGTTGTATCAAACCTAAATTTATTGAAAGAAAAAAATACAAATGTTATGCTCAGCATCAATCAAACTACTAATCAACTACGGTGCATCTGGTGACCCTCGGCGGGCAGAACCTGGAGTCAGACCCCTTATAGACAAATCGTACACGACTTCTTCGATTTTTTTCACGTCGTATTTGAGCGCGTCAAACCGCTTCCGTAGCGAATCATTCTTCAAATTCAACAAACGAAAGCCGGCACTCAACTCCGCCACAAATTTCGAAATCTGCATCGGCCGGTCGTAATCTCCGTAGGTGACCGAATTAACGGCAAATCGCGCCTGCAATCAGAAAATGCCTAGGTATTGGAGCATTACGACATCCTTAACGCACAACTAGGTGAAAACTGTTCGCACCTTAGAAACCAGAACTTACAACTGGCGGGCGTAAAACAAAAAACCCGGTGGGCGTAGTTTTAAAAAATCAATTTTTTTTTGGAACAAACCGCGCATTTCGATTTTTTTAGACGAGTCAAATTTTGTCCATGAGTGTAAACATTTCGTTACAAATATATTCATTTTTTAATAATAAGAATCTGAAATTAGGTGGCGTTTGACAGAAAGTAGGCGTTGGTTATCATCTATCCCTAAGGTATCAAGAGTGGTCCGTAAACCGCTCTTTACCGCCCGCCGAGATTTTGTCCGTTTTACGGCCCGCCGGTTGTAAAGTTGTGATTACAGAAACTGAGATGCAAACAACCGTTTTCACTTGGTTGTGGTAAAAATTAAAAAATCGCGTACCAATTCAGTTGCCAAGGTTAATAACCCCATTAGGTAATCTTCCAAATCTAGATGTATTCGGAGTTTGTCGTGCACTGAAAACAGCGGTTAATTGGGGTTTTAGAGCGGTTTTGAGGACAATTACTTCCGAGAATTTCGGCTGTGGTCTGCTTTTCAATCAGGAATCCCTTTTCTAGGAACACAATGAGAGCTGCTAAGAAGCATAAGCGTTGAGTGGCGTAGCGCCAATGGTCGTTGTATCTATAATACTGGCCTTCAGGTACAATTTCATTGAGTTTATCAAAACCAGATCTTACATCTGCAAAGAGATCACGAGCCTTCTGGCACGCCTGCAAAACTGTACCAAAATTAACAAGACCCCATTTGACACCAGGGAAACCTACTGTCCGTGCCTTGGTGGTTGTGGTGAATTATTTGTAATACTGTGACAATCTCGCGAAGAGACTTCTCGACGTTCTTCATTATATTCCTGATTTCCTGAAAATTAACTTTGAGACGCCATTTATTGACCAAATAGGTGAATTACCTCACGAATGTCTTGTTCGACGTTAATGCCGTCTTGAAACGGAGAAAATATGTTCTCCACTATCGCATTTTGCTGTGCCATGACTTCAAATTGATTTCGAGATTAGGTTAATCAATAGAAAATATGAAACTGGACATAAGCGTAAACAACAACGCAGCGCCACCATATGAGATGCAGCACAGCAGCGACCTCATGCGACCTCTTATGGAAACTTTTCCTGGCCAAGCTACGGCTATTCTGGCGACATCATGCGGTGATTTGTATAAACTCTCCGCAATCTGTAATCGGCCATGTTTGCTTTATTATTTGCGCTTGCGCAGAACATTTTGTAATGTGGGAAGGAGAAGGGGTTAGGTGGTGTTGGTCTAACCTCAAAAGTTTTTGTGGCCCTCAAGTTAAAATAAGGAACTGATCTTCGTACCCAATTACCTAATTGTAGATATTTGGTTGTAGTCTAATTTGGACGCCAATTAAAAAAAAGCAATAATGGCCGAGTTGGCGAATAATTCAACGGACGTGGATGAAGATTTAAGTGAACCCAACCTCAAAAAAAGGCGTTTGAGCTCGGAAAATTTGCTAAAATCCGACGTCTTGGCTTCTGACGGCAATGATGCTCCGCATTTGGAAAATCTCGGCGAGGAAAGTGAAAAAAAAGACAGTCCAGAAGTTGAATTGAAGCAAGAAATGGTTCCAGACAAGACAGCCCCAAAACGAAAATTTGTTTATAACACTGCTGAAACCGTGACCAAAAAGCGAAAAAAATATCATTTTATCACTTCTTCCACCACCAAACCGCCAAAATTAAAAAAAATCTGTTACGGTGCCGAGACAACTCCAGACGCCAATTTAGTTCAGCAAGAACCGCAAAAAACTCATTACGCTAAATACGACGAGTCCTCAAACGTTTGTTTGATGCACCGCAATTACGTCAATTCAGACTTGTTTTTTAATGATGAGAAACGATTTAATTACGAGGCTTTTAAAAAGAGAGACTTGGCTTTTCACCTGGTGGACGAAATTGCCCTTGAAGGTTTAGATGGGATTACACTGGAAGGTTTGTTACTTCACAATCGAAGATTGTTCCTAAATTTGAAATTTTAGCGTATTGGAAGCGATTGAAGGTGGTCTTTCCCAACCAATTGACCACAGCAGTAATGAACAGTATTTGGAAAATTATTTGTTGCAATAAGCAAATTAGTTTTTACGTTTTGCAAGAACCTAGAGAAGAACTGGTTTGCTATGACCGGTTGAAATACATGGATATCAGTGCAGGTGTCTTTGTAGAACCGGTAAGTTGAACCTGCAGTTTCCAACAAGTTAATCGCTCCTGTAGTTTGTAGAAGTCAAGGACGTGTACCCAATGGCCATTGTTACCGGGAAGGACGTTAGAGGATCGTGCTCAACTTTTGAAACCAGGAAGGAAAACAACACCATTAGGAGGCTCACTTTAAATAAAGCGCTGGCGTTGTGAGTACAGTTTAATTTTATCAGAATTAAAAATAAGGATTTTTTTAAGATTAAATTAAAAATTCAAAGCGCATGCGCAAATCAGGAAGAAAGACCACCGCATATTTTGGCTTCCCCCTTCTTCTCCCATACTCCTATTCTGTGCGGCTGAAGTTTGCTGCATGTTCCCAAAACATATCTAATTAACAAATCACCAATGAAAGAAAAAAGTGCAAATTATTAATATTAATATTATTTAAATTAGAAACCTTTCGTTGAAGGCTATTTATTTTATTATCTATTTATTAGTCAAGTTTTGTTATAAATATTTTACTTTGTCAAAATGTATGTTATAGATATGGCCAAAAGTTGGTTTTGGTCGCGGACCAAACTCTGCGAGAGAGGGCGATTTTCCACGAAGAGGCCGACCCCTGCATCGAGCTGCAAGATGTGGAGTACGCGCTGTTGGAGCGCGTGGGGCGCTCGCGGACCGACGGGGAATTGATCACAGGCCCGGTGTCGTTACAACCAATCAAGAACGACGCCAAATTTATCTACCACAATAAAAAAAATTTAGCCGCCAATTTCCTGATTGTTCAGCAATTTTTCTACTTGAAGTCATTCACCGCTCAACAAAACAAAACCAGCGGCCTATTAACGTTGACGCGGTTCTACAAGAAACACAGATCGAAACAGGTTATCATCATGGAACAAATGGCGAGTTATCTGAGGGAACGTGGCAACAACGAGGTGGATTTTGCCGAATTCAGAAAGGTTTTCAACAGGAACCCGTCAATTGTGAAAACGATGAAAAGTCCGGACTTTCAAAAATTCTTCAAAGTTTCGGTACGTCGACAATAGTTTTTTTTTTTTTAATTTGTTTACGTGCGGGATTTTAGGTGCACCCCTACAGAACTGTTTATCCTAATGCCAGTAAAAAAGAGTGGATGCGGAAGGTGGGCAATAAGGAGAAGTTGGTGCGAACGATCAAGTTGACCGATCCCGCGGCCAACGTGTCCGCAATGTTAACACCCAAATCACTTGCCACTTCAGTTGCGCCAACAACTAAACAAGGTAAGGTCTAGACGGGTCTAGATTTCAAGAAGTTGCGTCCCACCCTCTCGTTAAATTTTCTAATGAATTCCGAGGTGCTTCTCGGTCTCCTTGAGGCCTCCTCAAATCCGCGTGAAGCCATTTTTTTACCGTCAATTGTTTTTTTTCCAATTATCTTTGTGCAACCGAGCTAAGATTAAAATTTTTTTTGAAGACAAGTACTACAGCGATCAGAGAAAACTCATTTTATTGTTGCTAATAAAGGAGTGTTAATTTTAACATTTTCTAAAGGAAAATTGAAATTTGCAGTTGTTATAAAATCAAGTAAGCTATGGCAAGTATGCTAAATGTTATTGTTTTATTGAAATAAGGTAACTTTGTTGTAATTTGATCCAAGTCGCCACTCTTTAAACAAATAGATTTTCAACTTTCTTATGTTGGACACACTGTATGCATCCTTTGAGTTCTGACGATTGGTGTTGATTTCCAGACGAAGTTCCTGGCGGCAGACTGATGAACTACGACTATTTGAAAGACATTTTCCTGTTCATCCTCTCCAAAGGAAGGGAGGGAGTTACTTTACAAGAAATCTACCATTACATGAAGGTCGATTTCTACATGGTAAGAGGAGCGATTCGAAAACTGGGCATCCGCAACTTAATAGATTTCCACAAAATAGATTCGGGGCGCCAACAATGCCACAAGTAAACACAACCAGATTTTTAAATAAATTTTTAACGTTGTCCCTTCCCCAGATTTTTCGCCATGTCTTTCAATAATCCATCATCCGAAATCGTCACGGAACCGAAACCCCGAAAATTGGGCAACTTTGCTGTTCTAAAAGCGCTGAAGGGCTACGAGAAACCCCTCGACGCCTCCATCAAAATGTATTCGGAAGCGGAGGTGGCCAAAACGCCCGCTCCCAAAAGCGACTTCACTCTCGATTTCCCCCCGTTTCAATGCAATGTTTTTTTGACCGACATAAAATCGAACGAGGAAGAGCTGACAATTTTCGACATCATCAACAGAGGACGCGACCGCCTTTTGCTGGCAGAAAGCAATCTCTTTCTTGCCGACATATACGAATGGAGAATATTGCAGCTGAACCCGGCCAAATTCAGAAGCTTGTCCTCGTTCGAAACCGAACTTGCTAAACCTATTTGCGATTTTCTCTCAACCGCGGGGGTCGGCAGTTCTTTGAAAACTGACAACCGAATTCTCTTCAACGTCAACTACTTAACGACGACAAATTGTAAAGTTTGCAAAATTTCGTGGACACCAAACTTTTTATTGGCGTTCGATAATTATTGCAACCCGCACAGTGATGCTGGGTATATCGATTTTTTAGGCAAAACGTACCTATTTGAAGCTTTACTCGACGAGGATCACGCGACTAATAGAACAATTGTTAAATTGCGGGGGGTCAACGACCGAATTTTGGTGTTTGAAGGGAAGAAGAAGAAAAAGTGTCGGAGTGACGATGAGAAAAAAATTCAAGTCAAAGTTTCGGATGTTGTTGTAATGGAAAAATTTATGGGCCAAGACCCCTCCAAAGTTTTGAGTGAAACAAACGAAGAAGGCATTACCACCGAAATTTTCGTTTCCACTTTGCCCGGTAGATTCGTCGAACCCGGTACTTTGTACGTCACTAAAGACCCGTCCATAACCCCTAGAACTGTTAATAGGATTAATTTGATTTTAAAAGCGGTTTATAGCGAAAAGATTGTCAAAGAAACGTTTGACTTATCCAAACTGGTGAGAGTCGAAGAGAGTAGGGAGGGTTACGACGAAATCGCGTGCAGAAAGTCGATTAAGTCGATTTTGGAAAAGCTGGTCAAAGAGGGTTACATCAAAATTTTCAAAATCGTGATGAGGGACAATAGTAGTACCAGGGCTCACATTTTTGTTTGCGTACCTTCCATCACTGCCGACCATAACTTGATCCGGTCGAGGATCGACCAGTTGAAGTTGAAGTTCTACATAGGGGCGCAGAGTAGCAACAAAAAAGCTATAGAAGTGAAAACTGCCACCGAGTCACCATTCAGTTCGTCGGAGGTGCAACGCAGCATTTCGGAATTAAAAGAGTTGACCAACAACAGGCCGGGAATACCCTACAAGTACCATTCACAAATCGGGAAAACTTACGGCTACAGCCCCAAATTCGTAAGATTACGAATTTTGCACGAAATCCTCTATTACTTGATTCACGATTTTGAGGACTCCCAGCGCTTAACGCTTGACGAGAGTCTAGCGCTGTTCAAACGTTTTAAAGTTAAAATCGACGAAAATGACGTTAGCGCGATGCCTCCGGTTTATTGCAACGAAATTAGTTGGAAAATGTTCATTCCGCCGATGCCGCAGCTCCAAAATTGGCCCAAAGGCTGGAGCTTAGCGTGCGACGTCATTCTAAGGCTACCGCTTTCAATTTTCGTTAAGCTCCACAACGTTTCGTACGAAATTCCCGAACTCGAAGAATTCCTCAAGCACCCGGTTAAGCGCCATTTTTTAATCAAATGTCTCCCGGCGAACTTGCGCAACGTCCTGCTGCACAAGCGAAAATACATTTTCGACATTTCCGAAATGTTCAACTATCTTTGCTACTTGGGGTTAATGCAGTTGGGTCCTCGCAGTTCCAAGGAGAAAGACCAAATTTTCATTTATTTCAACCGAAAATCGTCCCTCTACGACACCAGCACCAGCGAAAGGGGCTACAACGTAATCGAAGACAAACCTTACAAAAAATTGGTGTTTTGCTTCAAGTCCAGCTCGGACGTCGAACTCTACTGGTCGGAAATGTGGCGGATTTCCATCAACACTCCATTGGGCAAACGGAAGGGGATGGATGGGGAGTTTGTTACTATCGAAGACTGCACCATAAAACCCGAAATGATGCAAACTTTGGCCGCCCAAAGTCCAGCGGGGGCCGTGAAGAACGATAACGGCGAAATTCCGGGGGATCGACGCGGAGCTGCGGGACTCGATTCGTCGCTCTGGACCTACCTCAAGCGAAATTGGTTGTGGAGCGGCCGACTGGAGAAAAAATTCAGCAAACAGTCCTTAACCGGATTGGAAAAGGAAAAATTGAACGCCGAGCTGCCGCGGCCAATTCAGTTCGATTTGCTGAAGAAACCGGGTCAGATGGACAGGAAGGTGTACCTAAACAAGCTGAAGCCGGCTAAAGCGCCGAGTGCCGTTGTTAAAGTTGAGCAAGGGAAGCAGAAAATTGTCCGGAAAATTGTGGCGAGAAAAATGAAGAGGGCCAGGGAGTACCACGACGCCATCGATAAGGCGATCATGAAGAAAAATCGGCAAATTCGGGTCGATTGGGGCGAACACGAGGATCTCTTTTTGCGATTTTGTAGAGTCGCTTCGCTTTTTTTGTGTCCAATTTTGAAAAAGCAGGCCATCCCTTACAACGTTGTTCGCGATGTTCTCCACAGGATCTACCCGGGTAGTAAAAACAAAACCGGCAAAGCTTGCCAACGAAGACTCTACATCATGCTACTGTCCGACGAGGACATTAAGATCATGGAGGCTAACGTTGAGAATTTGTTGGGGTCGAGCGTGATTTCTCGGTATTTTATCCAAATCCACAATCGCTACCGCGACAAAGTCAAGTTCTCCGACAGCCAACTCTACGTGGCTTTCATCTATTTGATGGCCTATCTCATGAAGAACTCGAAGGAAATGGAGTCGCTCCTGCTCGGCCATATAGCGACCGTCGACTTTTTCTGCGACCCCTATATTTTTTTGTTTCAACAGATTTTGGAAAAAAAGGAGCTAGAAGCCCTCGACACCACCTACACGACCCCCAAAACCATCGAGGACGTAACAAAAGAAACCATTAAATCAGTGGTGCATTGCTCGCTGGCCTCGAAGGCGCGATGGGCGTACCAGTTGTTTCAAATTTACAAGAAATTTCCCGATTACTTGATCAAAATCGCCGTCGGGGAGCTGAAGAAGGCGCAATTTTTAACCATGAACAAGACCGCCCAAAGAAAGAATTTGGGCAACTGGCACTGGCCCCTCAAATTTTCCTACCTGTACTCCCTAATGAAATCGTCAACTTACACCATGTCGATGTACAGTGGCGCTTTCGAAAAACTCTCTGCCATTATCGAAAAAACACTTTCTGGCGACGACAGTTTCATAACGTACAACGAAATCTGGAGTTTTTGGGGGGAATTCGACGTAACTTTCGACGTTCCAGAAATGGCCATCATCCTCAACCCCGCCATCGAGGACCACAACGAAGTGATCGAGGAGCTGGCGAAGCGCTTCCGGATTTACTTGATTAAAATCCACGAAAACAAAAAGGGTGAAGTGTGCCAAAAAGGCGACGAGGATGAAAATGGGGAGGTGCCGGAGGTTAGTTGCAAAATCGAGGAGCCCAGTAGCGACCAAATTCAGGATGACGTCATGCGGTTAGTGTTTAGAGTCCCCTACTTGATTGAAGGTAATCTAGAAACCTACTTCAAGAAAATGAAGGAGAGCAGCGATATTCTGGAAATCAACAACTACGTCCAATTGATGATCGCGGATTTGAAAAGTTTTGTCGAAAAAAGTATTGGAGAGGACGAGGCGAAGCAAGAATTGAAGATTTTCGTCCACAACATCGAGGATGAATGCGCGAATCAAACGAAACTGATTCAGAATTTGTCGAAAATCGTCTTCGCCATCCAAAACCTCGAACAACACAGCGACTTGTCGCGTCTCGACGACAAATTCAAATTATGGGAGAGTGGCGAATCGGAAATTGAAGTGGCCAAGAAAGAGCCGAACGTCGAAAAAATTACCGCAGTCAAGAATTGCGGTAATGCAATGGATGTTTGTGTGAAGAAAGCTCTTGAAGGCGAGTTTCCGTCATTGGACGAAATCAAGGAAGGGATGATGGTCGAAGGGCGTTCTGAGGGGCGACAAATTCCCCACATTACCGATCTCACCATGTTGCTGACGAAAGAACGCTTTCCGGAACTGGACACCGATGAGGAAACCATCGAGAGGTGGAAGGAACATTTCATCATGCAATACCCGCGATTGCAAAATTTCGCTTTGCGGGACGTCGACGAATTCAAAAACAGTCCACTTGTAACTACTTTACTCTTAACGGACAACAAAAGGGAGTTGCGCAAGCGCGTTGAAAGGTAACTGCTACAGTATTTATTAAGTAACATTACTAAATTTAATTTTTACCAGTTATTACGTAATTAAGCCTCCCCAAATGGACGCAATTGATGAGTACGTTCAAAGCGAGAACGATCCAATTCTTGTCCACGATTTGATTGAGTTTATAAAATCAAAAACTCAGCTTGGGGCGTCAGCTCAAGAAATCAAGGTGCTTCCCGTAACTGGATCAATCAATACTGAACGGTAATTTTTAGGAAAATTTTGCCGAAAAACCCGAAATGGCCCTGGTGAAGTTGCTAAAATTTTTAACTAGCACTCGGGTGATTCTCAGAGCAGGTGTTTCGTTTTTGGTTTACGTCCATTTTGAGTACCAGTCCAACTGGTTGATCGAAACCTTCATGTTAACTTCGCACGAACAGGAAATTCTAGATTTGAACACGAAAGAAGAAACGGAAAAACTTAAAATTAACCTCAGTAAACGTCTCGAGTAAGTTTTTTAATTGTTATTTAAGCAGATTCGGGAAACAATTGGTTGTAGGGAAACCGACCTATTGAAAGTGCAACTGATGCCGTGGACGAGACTTGACGGCACTTTGAACAAGGAACTTTTCGAGGAGTGGTTGTGCTTGATCCTTTCTCACTGTTGCGATTATCCCAACATTCCTTTTACAGTTTTATGCAAAAAGAACTCTTTCATGAAACCTGTTGATATTTATTATTTAGTGGAGGTAATTAATAATTAATGTTTGAAATTCGAATTTAAAATTTTGTTTTCAGATTCTGCAAGAACTTCAATGTGTTGAAATATATGTGTATGACGAACTTGAAAACAGTTTGTTTTCGTCAAGGGCTATAGTGAATGAAAGTGAGTTGTTGCTAATAATTAATTATCTGGTTTAACTTTCGATTGCAGAACCGGCGACTACCATGGACAGATTGGAGAGAATGTACATAAAAACGTCAAGTGTTGCCGGATTGTACTTCGGGTCTTTTCTTAACTGCAAACTTGACTTTTAAAACCGACAATGTGATATTAGTATTTTGTTATTGACCAACTGTGACATGAATGTTTTGGTCATGGTGAGGCTATTTAATAATTTAAAAATCTATTCTGTATTTTTATGACGGAGGATTAAAAAATAAAACTGAGAAATAGTTTCTTAATTCTTCTTTACCACTACCACTTTGTATTTGGAGAAAAACCTGTAAATCTTATTATATTTCCATTTTTCTACTATTAGTTGCCAATTTTCTATGAATTTTTATATTAAGATCTTCTCTTAACTCGAAATTTGTTGAGATAAGAGACTACAATTATAACTTCTGAACTGAGTGTTTTACTGAAATAGTTCTAAGCTACCAAAAATTACCCGTTTATAGTCTTTAAGCAAAATTTACCGTTTTCGTAATTATTTTTTTTACATTATGACTCCTTTACTAACAGTCAATTTTCTACAATTTAGAGAATTGATTCAAGATTTCTAAAGGCTTAAAAGCAAACTTTCATAAATTAACGTATCTGTTAGTAATTTAAGTTATTTTACAACTAAACGAGAGCAACAAAAGAGAAGGTGAACCGGAGGCGGTGCTTGATCTTCAAAGAGTTGGAGGAAGAAAGAGCGGCTTTTGGTTGTCGAGATCACAGGAAGCTGATGGTCTTTCCTCGTGGCTCTAGAGAATGCCCTGTAGAGTGACCTTACCTGTAGCGTCGGCTAACGCCATCTCTTGTAGAATGCAATAACCTACACCACTTGACTCAAAGTTTAAAAAAAAAGAAACGGTAGTTTTAGCGTGAGGCGTCTTTGACAGTCCAAACTGTATCTTGGGCCATGTGTTAGTTTCTATGTAAATAATATAAATCAAACGTTTTGTAGTCCACGGCACAGACGTTGAGAATCTTTTCGCGCTAAGATTCAAATTTAAAAATAACATCACGTGCAAGCTTCAACCAATGGTAGTAAAGCGTCGTTGTTAGCCACGCCGCGGTGTTGCCAAATTAGACGAATTATTTCGCTTTTTGGGGACATTTTTAGACGTGCCCGCAAAGAATATCAATATGGCGGACAAAGCGGAACTAAGCCTGGCAACACTGCTTGTCATTTAAAACTACTGAAACTGTCACATGGTCACATGTTCATGTTGTTAGTTGTTCAGTTTTGTGGATAAGTGCTCGTTAAAGTTTAACTACGATACGAATAACTCCTAAGTTATTAATCAAACTCCCGGTGATAATGGAGGACCCTAAGAATGCGGAAGAGTTGCAGGAAATTTTCGAAGATATAGAGAACGTGCACTACCTCCCTGGCCCCATCTACAAAAGTATTAACTGCCCCTTAACCACATGTTGTTCATATTTTGTGTTTCAGTGCTGAATAAGTGCAAAGCTTTAATGTTGATGAACTCGGACGAATTGCAGGCGATTTACCACTTGGCGGAGTCCCACGTTCCTGGACTGCGCTACCAAACCGAATTTCGCTACGATAAACTTCAATCGCAGTCATCTTCACATTTGTCTCTTGCAAAAAAAAACGTGGCGCTTAAATGTGCAGATATTAGAATTAAAGACAACATTACGTCGTTATTAGAAAAGTTGAAGGAAATGCCGCCAGGTACCATTTTCTAGTTGAACTCTTCAAATTTCGTAATAAAACTATTTTAGAATGGACTGTAGTACAACTAACGACTCGAAATAATTCCAAAGACAACATTGAATTCAACCCGGAGAAACTTTGCAGCAACCCAATTCATATTAGCGTGTTTGATTGTGGGAGAGATTTAAGACCTCCATTTTGCATCACCACCCCAGCTCCCGTCGACCCCGTTAATGGAGCTCCGGTAGAATTAATACAAGAAATGCACGCAATACTCAAGACCAATAAACGAATTTTTAGCCAACAAGAAGCTTTAAATGTCAAGGGTCTTCCTACCAAAGAATTTTTGAAAACTTCCCGTGACGCTTTAAGTGTTCGTTTGAAGGTAGGCAAAAGGGTAACTACAATAACGCAGTTTATTAAGTATCTTATTACAGCAACTTATCAAAGACTTAGAAGGTATGTGGCTGAAGGAATGGCGCTGCTTGTTAATTGGAAAATTTGTCGATCCAAAATTGGAGGAGATGATTCACAATCGCATCAGAGATTTTTTCAGCGCAAAGTAAATTGCAATATTTTTTTCGTTAGTACAGTTTTAACGGACAGTGTTGTAGATTTTTCGATTTCAAGTTGACACAACGCTCTTCTAGTATGTTGAGTTACATTGTTAAAGGGCGTCGTTACATGACTTTCAACGAATTCAAGAAGGCGATTGGAATTTGTTTCCCAGCACTGGATCAAAAAGATGCTATCAAAGACATTGGTAGTTTCGTCAATCATTTAAGTGAAGAAGTAGCAGTCACTTCACCTCTGGTGAAGCGACATCCCGTAATTTTGGTACTTGATGAGGTAAGTTCTGTTGCTCCCGTACACGTTACTTACTCCCTACCGTCACTTACGTCCAGTAATGACTTCGAATTAACACAAATTTTGCAGACCCTGGATTTGTTTCCTTGGGAGTCAATGCAAATTATCGCTGGACACCCCATAACGCGGGTCCCTTCCCTTCACATGCTTTACGCGCTTTTTAAGGAGCACCAAAACACAATTAAGGACGGCTGCAAAATCATCAAGCAACCCCAAAAGGGGTCCTACGTGATCAATCCAGGCCTCGATTTGACAAGGATGGAAAAGCGTATGACCAGCTTTTTCTCCTATTGGCTGCCTACGTGGGTCGGTATTAAAGGAAGGGTGCCAAGTGCAGAAGAATTCGAAAACTGTCTCCTTAGCAACGAGATTTTTAGGTAACTATTCAACTACAAGGTCCTTCAATGGCAGCAGGTTTGCCGAGTGCTGTTGTGGCTACCCACCATTTATGTTTATGGTAGTCCGTTGCCTTCACTGACGCTTATACCTACTTAAATGTACCTCTATTAAGCCATAAATAACTGAAGCGTTTAGCGTCATTTTCATGAAGTTGACCATTAATTAAAGTTTATTTCTGCCGAATTTCAAATTTGTAACTCTTTGTAACACCCTGTATGTTGACAAAGTTTCGGTTATGTACTTTTTTCTCTTCAGTTACAGTGGTCACGGAAGCGGAACTCAGTTTTTTCCAACGAAAAGAATTGAAAAGCTTCGAATAAAAGCTGTAGTACTCTTGTTTGGGTGTGCCAGCGTCGGTCTGCAAAGCCTTAGCCCCCAAGTGGAGATGTTCGGGGTGGATCACGTGTATCACATTGCTTGCAGGTAACATTCGCCATTAAGCAAAGAAAAATAGTTAATTTTATTTTTTTAGTCCATGTGTAATTGGGATGTTGTGGACAGTAACAGATAACGATACTGACTATCTTAGTGCGGCCCTTCTGAGCACCTGGGTGCCTTCTTCAGCAAAAGTGGACTGGAACGCATTGGATAAAACTGAGTGGGGCAAAGGCAACGTAAAAAGTAAAATTATTAAAATACTGAAATCCGTCTCAGTTTTATGCACATTGAAAAATGTATTTTTTGTTACAGTTAACTTTGATGCTGAGGTCGCTACAGCCGAGCCAGGACCACATATTCGTGAACCAGAACTACTTCGCGCTTTGAGCGCAGTGAAGATTCGTCAAGGTGGCAGTATCTTAAATCAAGCAGCCTGCGTTGCAAGAGGACTTCCAGTAAAAATGGATTATTTATAAAAAATAATGAGCAAGTTTTATTTCATCTCTACTTTATATTCTAAACCATAACAATGAATCTTTTAGGAACACATTGGTGCAAAGTTGCAAAAATTACTTTAAAGCATTCCTTCTCACCTACGACTGATCTTCGTTATTTTTTGTTTTTACCCAATTCGCTCTTAATCCTCTTCTGTAATGACGGTATGTAACTCATCTGTTTATCAACACAATTCTTTGCACAGTTCTCAAATAGTGCTGTGAATTTAGTTACCTAAAAAGTATGTACATGATTAGGAAAATATATTTTTTTAACAAAACAGTACTTCTGATTCCGTAGGATTGGGTCCCATTTGTACTCGAATATCATCATTACAGTCCATTACGCAGCGTTGCAATTTATTTTGGAGCTGTTCGAGTTCTGTTTGAACATAACTTTGGGCCCAGTTTAGGGGTGATGAACAATTTTCCACGCATTTTTGTACAGTTTCCAAAGAAACTTGACGGTTGTCGCAACACTTTGCGGCACACCGGTGCATTTCGGCCTAAAACTTTGAATTTTTGAGAAGTTACAATTTGGGTTGAAAAACGGACCTGCATTCCACGTAAATGTTCTAAATCTAAATCATTGACCATTTTGGTCATTTCTTGCTCAATTCGCTGCCTCTGTTGCTCGACCATTTTTGTAAATTTTGGAAGCAGAACTCAAAAAACTCCTGCACTCGTGACGATCGGAAGTTTTTTGAGGTTAGAAATTCTAGGGAATTTCATTTTATATCACTTTTTTGACGTTACTATCGGTCAACATAACCTCACTTTCAAAATGTTTGGAATCTCGAGAAGACTGGGCCAGTTTGGATTTAATAATTTAAAAAGCGCACCCTTTAGAAGATACGCCACCCCAGTTATAAAACCGTTGAAGGACGTAAAAGCGGAGTTAATTTTAACTGACAGTTGCGTGAATCGCCTCCACAACATTACGAAGGGGACCCCAAACTTCCTGCGATTAACTGTGGAAGGTGGGGGCTGTTCGGGGTTCCAGTACAAATTTGATTTAGACTCGAAAATGAACGAAGATGACAAGTGAGTACTTTTGACGTAATTTTTGTAATAAAACTTTGATTTCAGAACATTCGAAAAGAATGGTGCTAAAGTAGTTATTGATGAAGTTTCTCTGGATTACGTGAGAGGCGCCACTGTAGACTACCAAGAGGAGCTAATAAGGTCTTCTTTTAAAATAGTAAATAACCCCCTCGCTGAGCAGGGATGTTCATGTGGCTCTTCATTTGCAGTGCGCTTGGATTGAGTTAAACATACATTTTTGTTTGTAAATATGTATATAGGCAGTGAGGAATAAAATTTCTTGTTAAAATCGCGTTTAAATAGTTTATATTAAAACATTTTAGTCACGCATTCATATAAATATTGATAATAGTATTATTTAGGTGCAAACCATCTCTTCTTGATGACAGGTATTGCAAGTAGTTTTTTTAATTTTGCAGAAAAGTTTGACTTATTCAAAATTCTAATTTTATCACTCAAATTGCGCTCCCGGCCAGCACATTCCTGGAATGTTCTATTTTTTCATTGATACTTTATGTCTTAGAGCTTGAATTTCATCACATTGCTTGGTAATCTTATCGTTTTGGGCGGCTAGATGTTCAGTCATGGCGTCCAGTTGCGCCTTGTAGTTTTCGGTAGTGGTTGCCAACTCCTCATTGCTCTGTTCCAGGTTGTTATCCAGTTGCTTATTTTCCAAAACTAAATTTTCCAACCGCGCGTACAGGGCGGCGTTTTCACCCCAAACTGTCTTTGCCTCTGATTGCGCCACTTGCTTACTCTCTAAAATGTCCCGCAATTGAGATTCATAATATTGCGTCAGCTGGTTGTCTGAGGCAGGTTTGGAACGAAGCACTTCACATTCGGACCGCCACCGCTCCGCTTCCTCCTGCCAGTACCTCGTCTGTAACCACAAAAAGTCATTAAGGATAGTTGAAAATAATTCAAATTATATTTACTTGCTCAGAACCATCAGGGGATTTGGTTATGGTAACATTATGGTCTAGGACATCCGTGTTTTGAATTTCTGCCATTCTTCTTTCGGTTTCGTGCTTTTCCTTCTTTAACTTCCTCAATTCCTCCATGTATTTAATTTCGTTTTCTTGCAATTGCTTTTCTAAAGTTTCAATTTTCTTCTCTAGCCAAGTACTCCTCTCTTGGAAGTCGCTCAACTCGAAATCTTTGTCGGCCATCTGCCGAAATTTGGCAAATTAGTTTCTTTTTATTGCAATAACAAATACTTACACTGCTAACCAGTTGGGCATTTTCCAGAATTTTTTTCTGGAGCTCTTCGTCTAGAACGCTCATATCGGACGTTGCCGCACTTTCGGGATTTTTGCTTTTGCTCTTTTTCGAATGACTGTTAATTTGGAGTTCCTGCTGCAGGACCGCAATTCGCTTCGTTAGCTGTTCGTTGCGAAAAGTTAAACTTTCCATTTCCTGGTCATGTTTGCGGATCTTTTGTTCGTGCTTCTTTATCGCGTCCTTCAATTCCAAATTTTTCGCCTGCTCGTCCAGGACCGCCTTTTTCAGGACCGTGGCCTGGGACCGCACCTGCAAATGTGCCACGGTGGAGTTACGCCCCCAACTGCAGAAACTTACTTTAGAATATTCGGTGGCTAGTTTTTGGTATTTTGCCTCTAAATCTCCCGATTTTTCCATTTTAACGGCTACAGTTGCCTGAAACGTCCCGATTCCTTTTAGTTATTGAATTACATATTAGGTGGGTTTTGAGGTTAGAAAATTTTGACACTTGGCATCTGTCAGTGTGACAGTAACCACCGGAGTCAGAGGAGTAACCACTGAATCCGGTTATGGTTGAAATTTTCATCACTAGATGGCGAGCTTGAAAAGCTTCAGAAGATCTCACCCCTAAAGAGGGGTTGAAACGCAAATAACAAAACAAACAAATAACTCGTAGCACCAAATTGTTCAAGATTACTAGGGGGTCATCAGCAATACCTAAGCTGCTGCTTTTCATACTTTCCAAAGACTGAACCACATCCCTTGGTCCAGATTTTTCTTTAATAAAGCACCAACGACGAAAAGCATTGCAACAATAAGAGCTAAATGGAATAATAATTTAGGTTTAAAGTAGAGCAAGTCAAAATTGTTGTTGTTGGTCAAGCCTACAAGAAAATCTATTTTGGTGTTAATAACTTAATTCCTGAAACTAGTCGGAATTTAATCGGAGAGTAAATACCGCTGTGTCGCTGAGTTGATTGATTACGTTCAGAGTTAACCAGACGTTGTTAAATCCACAGCGCGTATTGTGTGGGAACGGGAAAGAAGAATAATCCAATAACTTTGCCAGAATGCCGAATGTCCGATGTCACTAGTTCCGTAATAAAGGACAAGAGAAATGGTCTTCATTACGCACTTTCAAATAGACTACAAAACATTTCATAATCCTGCAAATAATTATTTAATTCAATGTTTTAACGTATTATCCTACGTACCTACCTAATATTGGTGAGAGGTTGAAATATTAAAAGATTTATTTTTTCAACGCACAGGACTTTATGTAGTTCAATAGCATGTAGGATGTAATCTTCTAGTTGCCAATAAGTGCTTGATCATTGTCTTTCCCACCTTTTACACCCTTTTTGCTTTTTTACTCTTTTAAGATACTTTATAACTTGTAATGTCTACTATATCAAGAGTATAGCATCATAGAATTCTTCTTAACGACACTTCGCTCTTATTCATCAGTGAGTCCTTTTATTCCTCTGGGCATTGGCATTAGCCAAAAGAGCAGCAACCGTGGCTAAATTCGGCATGTGCATCCCGATAGCGTGGGATCTGGGGCTGGTCGGTGACAGATCCGATCAGTAAATACGGCGCTAATTTGGATATAATCCTGTTAGGACGATAGAACCGGAGCCCTGACGGGATTATATGGAAATCGTGCGCGCCGTAACTCGTTAAACAAAATGAGAAGTACACATATAAGGCAACATAATTTAATTACAGGGCTCTACGCGGAAACCCAAAGCCACAAAATTCATTATTATTGAGGCGTCGCCATCACACCAAAACTTGAGCAAAATGTGCACTTGGATCGACACCTTCCCCATGAATCAACACTGATGCACAAAACGACTGAAAGAGATTCAAGACTTCTTCTAACTTCTAAAACTCCGAAAAGTGTTGCCATCATTACATATTATAATCGTCAATATAATTTGAAGACTTCTAACATGATCGTTTTTCAAAATATTTTTTTAATTTAACTTCTGAGGGGTTTTGGAATAATTTCGAGTAACTACATCATTTGCTGACAGGTCAAAATAATATTTGCATGGAGAGTGAGTGACTAAAATCGACGAATAAGAGGGGAGATAATTAGGGAAATGACACAAAAAGTTATTGACGGAATTATTTTACATGTTAACTCACGCATGTGTTTAACTGGGAGTAAAAAACGGGCATATGGAGATATCCATATCCGTAGGGTAGCACGCTCTGTTATTATCGCATTAAGGGGCTTGTCGCCCTCAAAAGAACCTCCAACATCAACCAACATTAGCAATCAGACTAACAACGTCATTTGGACACGTTGATTGCGAATAGCAGAAAAATTTAAATAACAGTCTTCTTGCGTCCGTGCCGTCTTCTGCAAGACGATGATGCATTCCGCGATAATAGAAACGGTTATGTAACTCGCGAGACAATGCTCCTTCCCCGATATTAATCGGCGACCACCCATTGTTGTAAAGCAAACTTTAATTGGGAAATGGTGCAGTCGTCCATTGTTCAGACATGCACGATTCAACCCCACAATTCGAGTGTCTAACGAGCGACAGAGTTTTCAATTGATTTAACCGCCCCCTTCACACCAATTAACCGTGAAATAACCATTCGAGAGCGGACCATCAAATTGTAAATATAACCAAACTGGAGGTGGCGCGAAGCGCCACTGTTGCGAGAAGAAAAAGTAGTGATACGTTTTATTTGCATCTTACTGTACTTCCTCAAACATCAGGTTCGGTTGAATCGGAATTCAGCTCAAAAACCGACAACTTTGAATTTAATGTTTTATGAGGCGCCGTTGTGGACAAAATAAAATTTTTGCAATTTTATATAATTTTGCCAAATATTTATAAATGCTGTTGATATTTATAAGAAAAACACAACTTTTATTTATTTTCACCATTTATATAGAAAAATGTTAAGTTTTATATAAATATCATGTCGCGTTGGAAATAATAATAGTGATGACCGTAATATAAAATTGCGCACTTTTATAAATAAAGTCGGCACGCTCACGATATAAATTTGTGCGGCCGTAATATATTTATTGACGTTTGCCACCAAGACGCCAGAGGTCGCCACGAAAGGAAGATTTACAATCCGGCAACGCTGGCTGCCGTTTAGTTACATTGCTAGTGACAAATCTGTCAAAACTCAAAAGTTGAGGTTAGAAGTGGTTAACTATTACCTACAAGTGAACACAAATAAATGACTATTTAACTCATATCACCTTTTTAATGTTTATTGTTTCTGTCGCTTATCTAACCTCTAACCTCAACTTTCGAGTTTGACAGATTTGTCACTAGCAATGTAACTAAACCGCAGCCAGCGTTGCCGGATTGTAAATCTTCCGTTCGTGGCGGCCTCTGGCGTCTTGGTGGCAAACGTCAATAAATATATCACGGCCGCACAAATTTATATCGAGGGCGTGCCGACTTTATTTATAAAAGTGCGCAATTTTATATTACGGTCATCACTATTATTATTTCTAACGCGACATAATATTTATATAAAACTTAACATTTTTCTATATAAATAGTGAAAATAAATAAAAGTTGTGTTTTTCTTATAAATATCAACAGCATTTATAAACATTTGGCAAAATTATATAAAATTGCAAAAATTTTATTTTGTCCACAACGGCGCCTCATAATGTTTAGTTTCAGCAACTTTTATTTATTTATTTTAAGAAGTAGAGATTTGGGTGAGAAGAAGTATTGCTCTTAAGTTACAGAAACGTTAATTAAGACCTCATTAAAGTTATAATTTCTGAAATTTGTAATGTTATTTTCTCCTCGAGTTAGGTAAGCAGTAAAAAATTTCTCGTGTTTTGTTTGCAGGTACCTATTGTAAAATTTGGAGAAAAATTAAAAAAAAACCTAATTCAAGGGCTCCAAGGTGAAACCTTCCCACGCAATCCATTTAATCAAATTAAGTCGGGCAAATCCCCGATACGGCGCGTTTAAAAACTGCACCGATGGGGCCTCTACCTGTCCTGATTGACAGGTACATAATGGGTGAGATGCTGTAACACGCAACCTCTCGATAACATAATTTGAAGTAAAACCCAAAAACGTTTCCTCTCCCGCTTCGCTCCTCGCTAATTTCGCGTTTTAATTAATGAGTCGTCGATATTAATTTGTTGATTTCACGAGAAATCTGTTGCCAGCTATTAAAATGTAGATGGTGGAAGCAGGTATCGGCGCGAATTCCCCGAGGGTGATCTGGACTGGTCCTAAGCTTTTTAGGGGATGCTTTCACGGATAACTTGATTTATTGCACATGAAATTGCGTGAAATTTTATATAATAGGTGATTTCATGGCAGGGGGACGATTCAAATAGCCCTTTTCTGATTTATGTTGGGCTGGGATGTGGGAAGCAAACAAAGCTCGGCCTGTTCGCTAAAAATACAGAGAAGAAGGTTGATCAGGTGCACGACAACAAATCGAAGAGACGCACTCATTGAACGCATCGTAATCGAGCAGATTCAATGGTTACAATGAGAAGAGATTGTCACCAATTAATAGGAAAAAAATAATAGTTTTTCCGAAGAGGAATATGATTAGCTACTTTCAGTCACCTACACATGAACTATTTCAAGGTGACATGTAGTTTAAAACTTTTTCCAAAATTTCAAATTAAAAAAATAAATTAGTCTCACAACTTCGGAAGTTTATCATAAAGGTTCTATTCATTTGTTGCCATTCTGATAAAAACCAAATTGGCATATTATGCAATTGATTAGCATTTCTCATCAAATAATACTTAAAGTCATGTTACATAAATAGTGACGCTCACAATTTTTTGGTTGACGAAAAACCTTAAGCATTGTAGCATTTTTATTTTTACATTTTTATATCCACGAGAGCCAATTTGCACAAATAAAATTTCTGCAAAATTGTCTTGTGAGCCATCTTAACGTGACATCACCAATTTACAACGTTAGTCTATATAAGTAAAAAATGATTCGAGAAGCGCCTCATAATCTTAATTATTGTAGTTTTAGTTGAGAAGATTATCCTAAATTTTAGAGGTAGTTTTCTAACCCTGCTATTAAAAAAATATAGATACCTAGTTACAAGTTTACCTAATTTTCTAATAAGAACAAATATAATGTACACCAAATTAAACTATACATTATACATTCCTTGCACTGTCCACCAGAAAATTTAATGAGCATCAAAAAATCTAAATGAAACCCAAATTATTATACATCAGAAAATGAAAACATCACCAGTAAAATAATTATGTTGCGTATTGTTTTACATTTGCTTACATTTTAAATTCTATATTATGTCTATCAATTTTACCTACTAAATGTTCACCAAATTTAGAACGCTCAAGTTACGCGTCCGTGCTGTACATAATAAATATTCGCGCTATCCATTTATATTTAGTGTTTCTCAAAAAAACTATTTGTGCGTCAAATAATTATTCTATTACTCCAAAAATAAAATATGCTCACGCATCTCTCCTTGCCGTTTGCGCTTCCAGACAAGAAGTATGCGAAAAAAGTTTTGCACAAGGTCAGTTCAGGGCCCTGTATTTTTTTTTAAAAGCACGATTAGAAATTACCACTAAAAGAAGTTTTACGTTTTACGTAATGCAAGCCAATTACAGCAAAGCATTTATATATTACGGAAATCAATATCTTTTTTTGTGCAAACCATTTCTATTTTTGCTCTTATTTTTCTTCCCCTAGCACATCTACATCTATAATTTTGCATAAAATTATTTACCATTTGCACAACATTTTATTGCTTGTGTATTTTTGATCAACAAATAGTAGTTTTAATAACTGCTAAATAATATAAGATACTGTCGAAAATTAAATATCTGGGTATTATGTTAGAATTAAATGCGGAATAAAATTTGGTGAACATTTAGTATTTATGGTCAACAAAAGTTATTTTGGCGAACAAAACATATAAGAGGCCAGCATTATGTCAATATTTGGTTGTCGCTTTAAGATTATGTATTTTCTTAATTTTGGTGAGCATGTAGTATTTTTGGGAAATAAAAGTATTTTTTTGTATGAAAATATTGGGTAAATTTGGTAGACGGTTAAATACGACCCTTTTCTAATTATGTAACGTAATTGTGATACCTACGGCCAATTTAGAGTGAGACCCTAACTGCCACATAGACGAGTCGGTGGTTGTAAATCATTTCCTCAACTGAGGCAAAGTTGATGTTAGCTCTGGAGCAGGTGTAGGCATTTACTTATGATTCACAGCGTTAACAAAGGACTAGTTATTAAACATTTCAATATAGCAACATTGCTGCAATTTTGCCAAACCTTTTATGGCATTTAGGTAAAATAATACGAGACTCTACTCTACGTTCAGCTCCAACCCCAAATTAGGTACGGCTATGGGTAATCACGATCGCGCGAGGGATGCCCTCCCGCATCGCATGTTAACTGCAGGCTGCAGGTGGAGGAGAAAAATTGCGAGTCCATACAGATAGCTAGTGGGTGTGCTTTGGTGGGAACTGATTTTTGTGAGGAAACTGGAATGATGATTGGCGAGATGGTTGCGTGTCTGTAACATCTCCCACACACTGGATACAATGATGGACACACGCACGGCGCATACCACGCGTACCTTTATGATTACTTTAATATAAGCCGTCCTCATGCACTATTCATAAACCCATAAAATGGTCCACAAGCCGGCCGGACGCCACTTACCGAACCCCAGCCCGGCCCACCGCCAACCAAGAACCGCACCAACTCAGAAAGAAGCGACAGCTCCAATCGCCTCCTATAACCACCAAACTAAAATATTTATTTAGTCACTTAACTTCTGGTGGTTATAAGACTAAAATAATAATAATAAAGACTAGTTACATTTGGTGTTTATAACAGGTGACTGTCTCTCAATAGGGGGCAGCTTCGAGATGTCGATAACTGGTGTCGGCCGGTCGATTGGGTCGAGGAGCATGTTGTGTGGCGGACAGAACCGGAAGCGCCCTCTGTGTTGGTTCCAGCGCGGCCCCCGCTGTGCGTTGATTTCGTAAATATGCGCCCCGGCGCGCCATGGATGGTTAAATGTTTAGCCGGTCGAAACAATCGCACCTCGGGCTGGCAATGCTCATTTGTTATGCGCAACTGATTTGATCTACCGTGTTCGTGAATAAATTAATGTAGGAGTACATATTTAAATTTCAAGCCACGATTTTCGGGTTACGCGCCCCCGTCCCTAATTGGTTGCGATGAGAAAAACCACGAAGTCGACGCCGTTCGTACTAAACATATAGAAATGCGGTTTCAAAAATTACAAGTCTCCGACCACTCCGTGTTGATGCCTTATACCACTGGTATTGTTTGTGTCCTTAATGACAGGGCTTGATGAAAATCGGTCTGTGGGAATCTAACTCGTTACGGGCCGACTCTAAACACTGTCATTTCGTAAATGGCAGACCATTCTTTCCGATGTTGATTATAAAACGAACAAAGTCGTACGGCCTCTATCAAAACGACAATTACTTTGACTCGAAGAGACGAGGCTCCCGGTGCCCATTTTCGGTAATTTCTTCGAGGAATTCCCAGGTACACCCACGCAGACGGCCGATCCCGACACCGTCTGCACCGTCGCATCATCAAACAAGAACCGGACCATCGCATGATTGACCCGTTGAGGCGAGAGAACCGCATCATCACCAAGGAAACAATAGCTAAAATTGTAAAAAGGTTTGACCTAAACTCGACTTTCTACTCTAATAATTGCATAAGTTAATTCAACTTTATCTGCAGAATAATCAACAACCGATATGGCCATGAGAGCATTATCAAGAATAAAACACGAGAGTCTTCTACGTCAATTCTGCACTGGGATCCCCGACAAAGCGTTTCGACCGCATCGCTTCCAAAGCGACCGAAAAGCTCCAATGTCGACCGAGTCGACTCGCATTTCTACCTATCGGTTAAACGGAGAGTTCCGAGATCGCTGGAAGCGACACGGTCGAAACGCTTTGTCGGGGATCCCAGTGCTGCATATCCACAACACTAGAGCATTTTAGTGAAACGTAGTTTGTGATCATTTTTGATGATCGGTGATCGGCATAAAGAGTCGACAGCTTCTAGTTGAGAGGGGTTGTTGAAAGGCGCCAACTGTCTAAGACGCCCTATTAATATCTCTTCCCTTTCCGCCCTGAAACAAAACGTCCCCGAGTCCTATCGCCGTCAGCATCAGGATAATACTTTATTATTCCGGTCTGTCAATTCTCGCTGGCGGTGGTCCGTCGTTTTTCTGGTTCCGCAAAGGGCGTTATTGGTGTGATTAGCGCAGTGAATGGCACCCTCGCCCGTTCAGCACGATTGTCCAGAAGGGAGGTTATCGGAATAACATATGAGACGCGTGTCACCCTCTGCGGTCCGCGGAGACCGCATTTTCACGAATGAATTCGTCTGCAGCCCCAAAGGGTTTAGTTTTTGGTCAAACCGTTCAGTAGCGCCGGTTAAGTAGCGGCGCCGGTGTTTAAATCAATTCGAGATTTGATTTGAGACGAAAACGCGCCGTTGCCGGCCATTGAATTGTAAATTGGCGTTTGTGATCCAGATTTGATGCGATTGGAATAAGATAAAGGAAGAGGCTGTGCGGAGGGTCGTCATAAGCAGAATTTAAAGCAGCGTGTGAGGTGCGCGCGCACTTTTTGATTGGACCACATGATAACGACCAAACGTCGATGCTTTAAATTTAAAATTATAGTCCCGGCTTATTTATGAGTTATGAGTGCCGTTTATGTTAGAAAATTATCCATATTTTACGGCGCTGGTCGCCTAAAAATTCCGCTTGTCCTTTTGTTCTCGATTTTCTGATTAGATGGCCGCCGCAATTCCCGGATCGTCTATTTTTCTTTCGGGAACAGGAAAGGTGGTTGCCGATAATAAAGTTGGATCGGGGAATTTTACGTGAACTACTCGCATAGGATTTGGAGCAGCAGTTGATGCAACCAAACCGAACTCGGCGAGAAACGGGGACTAATTGGAATATCCTGGGGCTATCCTCGCTCGGATCCTTGTACAGTCGGGATCGATATGTACAGTACAGCTTACAAAATACCTCAATGTTCGATGCTGGGGTGATGGACGTTTTGCCCTGCGATAGTGGCGTCGGTACAATGAAGCGCTTCAGGATCAGCGCCGGGCAGGATTTTCAGGTTTCGCCGTCGCTAAAGCTCGAAACGGTGCCGCATCATGGCATTTGTCCCACTGAAACAACCCTCTAAGTAACGACAGTTTGCAATTACGTTTTTAGGCAGTTTCCGCTCCTAACAATAAACTTGTAGCAACTTTTTGCCATGCCAAATGTCTGCAGGTTTTCTTTGCAGCGACTTTTACTAATTTTATATTTGTCAAATTAAATAAAAAGTTACTATTTTTGTTTCCATTTCCACATCTTGTTCTTTCTTCTTTTGTCTTCATTTTTACACAATCTTTATTCCACTATGTCTTTGTCTCGAAGTTTCCCTCAGAACTCGCATCATTATGCATTTTATGTATTTCTGTTGATATAGATACGATATAGACGTTCTTCTATACAGGGTGGGGCAATAGTGCGTCCGACTTCGATAGCTCGAGTTCTATGATAGGTAGAAATTTGATTTAAAAACATAGATAAACTAGAGAAAGAAGTCTATAACCGGAAACTATTTTTGAACATACAGGGTAAGCCAAGACAATTATACGGGGGCAAGTGACATTTTTTTTAAATAAAATGTGGTGTGTAAAAGAAGATTTTTCAGAGCCTTTTCCTAAACTCTTTTCAATCTAATATTATTGCTGACTATTTCCAAACCACTTGGATGTAGCGATTTTTTTAGTTCAAATAATGGCATCTGCAGATGTATTTTAAAAAAATCACTACAGTCACAATTATGAGTTTTAAGAAAAAAATATGTAAAGACTAGTTAGAAAACATCTGTGGAATGTCTTTGATCTATTTTAACTTTTGAGAAATTATACACGGTGGCTAAATTTAATTTTTCAATTTAGAACTTTTTGAATTTAATTTTCTCCATTTTTTTAAATAGAACACTCTGTATATTTTTTAATCATATATGATGTAGAAACTAAAAACGAACATTTTTTGTATGCACAATGCACACTCCTATGGCTATTTGTAACCATTTTCAAAATATCGCCAAATAATTACAAAATTCAAGAATAATCCTAAAAAATTAGATCTTTTTTCAAATAACTTTACAAAAAACTTCAAATGTTTCAAAATAGACACAAAAATGACAACTGACGACAGGTAACTGCGATAAATGTGTATTTCTTGTCGGATAATATAAAATTCAAAAAATGATCAAGATACAAACATAAAGTGAACTTACTAAAAAAACTTATACTGTTTTTATAAACAAAACATCTGGAGCACTTATTACAATTCTATTTGTCGAGTAATTTGAAAAACAATCTAATTTTTTAGAATTATTCTTGAATTTTGTAATTATTGGGCGATAAATCGAAAATGGTTACAATAGCCATAAGGAATGTACATACAAAAAATGTTTGTTTTTAGTTTCTACATCATATCGTTAAAAAATATACAGGGTGTTCCATTTGAAAAAATAGAGAAAATTAAATTCAAAAAGTTCTAAATTGAAAAATAAATTCTAGCTACCCTGTATAATTTTTCAAAAGTTAAAATAATTCAAAGACATTCCACAGATGTTTCCTAACTAGTCTTTACATAATTTTATCTTAGAACTTGTATTTGAGACTGTAGTGATTTTTCTAACATGCATCTGCAGATGCCATTATTTGAACAAAAAAAATCGCTACATCCAAGTGGTTTGGAAATAGTCAGCAATAATATTGAATTGAAAAGAGCCTAGGAAAAGGCTCTAAAAAATCTTCTCTTACACACCACATTTTATTTAAGAAAATGTCACTTGCTTCTGTATAATTGTCTTGGCTTACTTTGTATGTTTAAAATTAATTTCCAGTTATAGACTTCTTTCGCTAGTTTATCTGTGTTTTTAAATCAAATTTCTATTCATCATAGAACTCGAGTTATCGAAGTCGGACGCACTATTGCCCCACCTGTAGTACCTATATAAAAATAATAAAGGACCTTGGAAACCAAAAATTAAAAATTAGCGAAATCCATTGTTCCCTTACTGTGGCAAAGAAATATTATCTTCAAAGCTTTATTATTAATTAACTTAAATAATTCAACCATTACCTGCGTTGCAACTTACAAAATTGTTTGTACATTACAACATTACTTCAAAGCGTTTATTTTAATTACAGCATTAACTTCTTTCTGCTTGTGACGGAAAATGTAAAGTGATGCTGTTTTAGATCGCCGTTATGTCCAAATATGAGGAATAACTGCTCTCGCATCCCTCCGAATCGGACGAAGCGTTCGATTTCCCGGTCCGACTCGTAATATTCATCACAAACTAAAAACAGTTTCGCGAGCCAATTGTTTTGACTTGCCGGCATTTTTCCCGTCCCATCTCATAAATACACAAAGGGAGAATATTTTCATGAATATTTGACGACGAATCTCGGTAAAAGTGAGTACGAAAAAATAAGGGAGTAAAGTTGAAAATAAAGAGGGTGAGAGCTGAAAACTGATAGGGCTGATATTGATTTACGAGCGCACTTTTTCAATTGTTTTATTGCGGATTTTCGCGGCAAAGGGCGCCGAGTCGGTTGCCAGCGCCCATTTCGGGGCCAAATTAATTTATTCCGTGGCTGGGTCGCGATTATTTATTTACCCACTGCGGTCGCCGGAATCATCGAAAGATCGATAGCGTGCTATATGCAGATCCTATAAATAATACATGATCCCATTTTTTTGTGGTGTTGGTGTGGAGGCACTAAATTAGTGCAGTCGATTCCTTATCAATATTCATTGGGGGCGTGGAACATCTGTCTCATAAAAAACCGCTCTGCTCCAGCGACCGAATGTGAAACAAATAGCCGTTTCTTTGTTTGGACCTTATCGGCCAAATATTCTACTGCAGCGGCTACTAATTTTATAACGTCTTCTTTTTATTCGTCAACTCCGAAGAAGAGGACCTGTCGTGCAGTAAACTATCCAGCAGGACCTCCCTCAACCGCTCATTAAATTTTGTTGCTATTGTAGAAAAAACAACTTACAGCAACTATTTCAACTAATCTCAAAGTATTATCCAAGCACTTAATTGGTTGAAAAAAATTGAAACCAATGACCAAAAAGTTAAAGGTCCTCAAACTGTTTCTGCATTTTATTTAAAATTGTGACCAAAAAGTTAAAGGTTTTTGCATTTTATTTATTGAATGACGTAAATTCCAGAAATTGGGTTAGACCCCAATTTTTTTCTGGCAAAAATGTGCCCATTTCGTAGACAAATGTTTTTGCTCGGTCCGCATTGTTGGGTGGTTTCCCGGATTGTCGTAAAAAGCCGGCATTGTGCCCGTCTGAATCGCTACTGAAAGCGCCCGGGTACAATGGCCCCCGGTTCAAAAGAGAGGAGGATAAATAGCTGAAAAGGCATCAATAACCGATGGATTAATTGAAGAGGTACGAACAGATATTTGTCAATCACGTCAAGCAGGCTGTGTGGCATCAGCGTCAAGAGTGCCATGCGTGCCCGTTTGTTTGGTTAGGCCCGATCCCTTGCTTACGGCTAATGTTGCCATTAAGGGTCAGACGAAGGGGGCACCCAATTTCATATTCAATTACGTCCGCTCGACCGGTTAAATTAATTTCGTTTCGAAAAAAACTGGAATTTTTTCGGGGGTGGCGGTGGACAACGGGTGACCTGTTGGGTGCTGCTGGTTTGTTTAAATAACAACGGCGTGTATGTACCGCGCGCATCATAGAGAGAATGCAGCAAAAGATAAATGAAATGAACTCTCTGGATAAGAAATAAAGTAAACAGCACTTGTCGCCTCGGGCTTCGCATTGTAATGTTACAGATGAAACGGTGCAGCAGAGAGAAGGGGGCTTTGGTAGTAACTTGGACAATATGGCCGGCCACGGTTTATTATCAACCAAGCGAGAAACGAGAAGGGTTACTATGTAAGCAAGCCGCCGCAAGACGCCATTGCTAACTGCAATTTCTTATTGGGTGTACGCTGCGGAAAGTGGCCGAAGAACTGGACCAGATTTTACCCTATAATTAATCATTCAGTAAGCACAAAGTAGGGAACCGCTTATAGGGATGGCCGCAACATCTTGACGCCAACTCGTCAACCCCACTAATTATTTGTTTCGCTGAATTTAATTAATTGTTCTAATAAAGTTTTCCTATTCTTTACTCCTTTTGGATTCAACCACTTTTTTTCTATTGTACCTACATAACCTACTAACGAGGGGTAAACAGCTGGTCTCAAAATGTAAGTACACCATAATTCTTTTTAATGAAAATAATCCCCACAATTCATCAATAATTCCCTTATTTTGTAATAAATCCCCAGAACTCTTAAAAACCCTCGGAATTCCTCCACATCTTCTATAGCTCCTCCAGAATTCTTGATAATTTCTTATTAATTCCCATAATTCATGTAGAATTCCAGGGAATTATTAGGAATTTGTCACGTTTTGTCAGTAATGAAAATTAAATGCGGTCTACGGTTATCTAAAGTAATTTATTAATACCCAAGAGCAAATTAAAAACAATATTCGGAGAACAAAAATTAAAAAACAAAAATTTGAGTATTGAAGCAAAAATTAAATACAATTTATCTCAATTTTCATTCATTTTCATGTGTTCATACGTTTTGGAAATTTTCTCGAACGTATCATCATCCAACTCAAATGGTTCGACGTCCGTTGCAAATTTAATTGGGCCATAGAATATATACTGACGTTCAACAATCGCAATGTCCCGTTTAATTTTCGGTCACGCAAACCTTCTATTCTGCTTCCTATCCTTCTGTAAGAACTGAATTTTGAAAATTTTACCTGACGCCTCCCCGTCAATAATTTCCACAATTTTGCCAAGATACCACCGTTCTTAGTAGTAAACTGCATAAAATCTCTCGCAGTCAATAACTACTCTTTTGGTCTCAATTTCGGCACTTTGCGTTTCAACTTTCTTTTTTAAAGGTGCCCCACTGTGTACATAATTTACCCCATCCTCAATATTGTCCGACGAGTAACTAGGTACTTCGTAATCTACATAATCAGAAAATGTTTCAGTGTCCGTACTATCGGCATATGTAACATGGGTATCAGCTTCTGATGATTCAGAATCATCTGACGTTTCATTTTTTAATGATTTTTTGTATTTAGCGCTCCGACTTGATTTGTAAATTTTGGTGTATTTTACCTTGCTCTTGTCCTTAGATGACTTCGAGTATGACTTACACTGTAACTTCTTCTGCGATGCTTTGGTGTTATTAATGAATCTTCGTAGTCGATCTGTGCTGACTCTACCTTTTGTTTCTTCCAAGAGCCAGCATAACGAAGTTTTGTAATAACAACCGACTTTCCAGCTCTGCGCATGCATAAGTAGTTTTGTGACAAAAAAATTTTTTATGTAATTCCCGCAACATTTCTAATAAATCTCTGTAATTTCAAATAAATCCCCATAATTCCCATTAACTCCCAATAAATCCTACTAAGTAAAAATAATTCATCAAAATTCCTGGAATTCCTGGATGGTGTAGGTACACCATAATTCCTCAGCGGTTTACCCCTCGCCTACTAACGTTTTAAGGTTTGTAAAATAAAAGTGTGTACTAAAGTTTAAAATTTTCATTGATAAAGCCAAATTGATTTGGCTCTAAAATTAGAAGAAGGTAAATGTGCTCATAAATTCACATTGATTTATTATTGACGTCTTTAATATTTACGATACTGGAACCAATTATCTAAATATAATGTGTACGTGTGTTATATCGCTGTGATGGAAATTAAAGCCGCAATAATTTTATTAGACAGTGACAGGCCAACCACCTACAGCCTAATAATTCTTCTGTAATGAATTGGAATAAGAGAATCAGTTACGCTTTGCCAAATCTGCACATTCAATTATGCTTTTGTTTATGCATAAATATTTAGTAGAAACGTTTCGAACAACTCCCTTTACATAACCAACGGGTGGGATCTCCTTGGCGGCAACGGCCTTAAATTTCAATAAAACAATCACCGTCAAAGACTACTCTCAATTGGGGGGACACCGCTGTTAGTACTTTAAATGTTATATATACCGGGTGTTTCAACGAGAACCGCCGCTGCCAAATTGCTTATTTCTAATGGAGTTAAAAATTTGAAATTTGGCAGAAATAAACTTTAATGAATGCGCTACAATGTGGCGTCGTTGGTTGGTCCATAATTAATTCAATGCGGCGTCGGGACGCTATACTGTGCTTTTTCAGAAATTTTGAATAATTTTTTTTATTATTATTATTTTCCTAATACCGCCAGGTATACGTTCCTGTTGTTAAAAATTTGAAATTTGTAGTTGAAGTATTCCTAATTGTGTTTTTAAAAAGTTCACGGGATTTTGACGAATTTATGACACGACTGCTTTATTGAAACAGTCAAATTTGGTGACAAAGACCGCCTAAACGGTTCGGTTATTTATGACTTAAAAGCGGTACCTACTCAAAGATCTTTGCAGTGCAGAGACCATCATAAAACTTAATGTGGTTATCCACAAAACTGGCGCCACAAAAGTGTCATCTGTCAACCAAAAAATCCCCTGAGGGCTGAATTTTAAAAATCCATGTAATTCAATAACGGTTTGATATCAAAATATTTCAATTGCTCGTTATCAATCTCGGAGGTCGTGATCATAAGCTTGAAGAAAATCAAAGAGATGCAGTGAATATTTCGATATGAAATTGCGATCGAAAGTAAAAACTCACACCGTTTAAAAAAAAAAACGATAATATCATCTTGTAGTGCTTGAATTATAGTTTATTTCTGCCAAATTTCAAATTTTTAACTCCATTAGAAATAGGTACGCAATTTGGCACCGGCGGTTCTCGTTGAAACACCCGGTATAAGAATAAGGAAGGCATCTATTGAAATTAATATTTTGCCGTCGCATTTGGAATAAATGGGATTATTCGGAATTGCAAAAACTTAAAGAGGGCATGGACGATTGAAGAAGAGTTATGTAATATAAAATACACATCACTGTTTATGGTAAGAATAGAGGTGGGGGGATAAGGGTGTTGAATAACGCCAAAGATTCATGTTATTGACAGTAGTTTATTTCTGAAGAACAACTGATAATTTAAACAATAAGAAGAGATAAAGACGGATGTAATAAAGCTCAATGCTTGAAGAGTCGTTTTCTTGTCTCTTGATTAGCCGTTTGAAGTCCATGGTATATGGTCACCTGCTCCGCAGCCTTGTCCCATCTCGCAAGTGCGTCCTGGGATTTATGAACGGCGCAATAAATCCCGGTTATTTTGCTTTAACTGCATATTAGACAGGTAAAATACGATACGTTGGGGATATCAGACATCGCGGCCCCGCCATGCCGTAAATCAAATAATTAAGAAGCGCCCATCGTCGTTTACCAACTTTAATAATTCCGAAAAATTCAATAATGACTCGTTAATTTTTAATTAAAAATCGCAGTTTCCAGGTCGCCATCGCCGATGATGACGATATTGATCACGCGGCACCGGTTAATTACGGCCGAAAATATGATCATGTTTGTCGGTGTCGGTTGCGGTATGATGAGGGAGCCATCCGAACATTCCGTGGGGGAAGTTTTTGGGGTTGGCAGGGCGACGCCGCCCTCGGGGCAGCGCTCGATACCCCGGGAGTCTGCGCCTTCGGTGTCCACCCCCAGGCTCAAGATGCTTGTACGCACAATGCCAAACTCTCTTTGGCTCGAATATATTATTCCAGCACCTGCACAGCATCCACCTCGAATTTGAAAAGCGACGCTTCCGCAACATCCAACCACCGCCAAAATCAAGATCACCAACACCAACCATCAGCCATCCTGCTTCTGCTTCTTCCCGGATTTTGCTCCGCTTTTCACCAATAACGTCATCAAAATCCAAATTTAACTCTATCAATTTTTTGGTCTATTTTGGAGCGCATCCGAAGTTTGAAGTCTTTTTTTATATTTGAGCCGTTTTTTTTTCCCAAACCAAGAATGCACCAATAAATGAAGAAATTTCCCCAACGAAACATATCTTTGGTTGTCATTCCTTCATGACGCAATTGAGAGGTTGGTCGCGTGGTCTGCCTTTTGGTCTTTGGTTTGCGCCACCTGCAAATCTCGCGCGGCGTAAAATTCGAAATTAATGAAACGTCAATGTTTAACTAAAAAAATGATTAGTCGTCGAGCCTATAATTTTCTAATTACAACGTGTAGTTTCGGAGGTGCCCCGCGGTCCAATAAAAAAATTGTACCATCCCACTTTCGGCAGACTTTGATGTAATTAATCCACTAGAAACGCTTGTCTCGACTAGATATAAATGATGTTGGGTACCAAGTCTTCAATCTGTGCAAGAACTGCGTGCCGTATGGCCGTGATGGGTTGGCCTGCAGTTCTTCTTCCAGCAGGGCACGGTGCGAGGCGAGCACGCTTTCGTGTCCTAAGATGTGCACGTAGCCGGTGCCGACTGACCCCGGCTGACCCTCACGGACGCGGCACGCGCATCTCCTTAAGACCGACAACATCGCCTTCAAACACAACTCACGTGCCGTCATGATGGACAAGTGTTTTTGTCGATGGAGACGCTACAAATCGACACCCCAGAAAAAGGCGCTTTTCCGGCCACTTACGCCGGGGAAGCTGAGCGCTGCAACCGAGAATCTGGGACGGTTTCCAGAACGCGAAGGCAAAAAGCTACAAGAGTGTGACGGCACCGGGGATGTCGTGACTGAGATTTGCTGCAAACTAATTTAATAAATTGACTTGTTCATATTGTGTCATCGGCCATTTAGATAATTGTTATGCACGTTGATGGCGCAACAGCTTTTCAAAAAATAATAAAAATTTTGTAATAAATTGGCACTGCAGGGTTGTGAAGGTTGTAATTTTAACAAATTGCATACTAGTTAGTCATTTGAAACAATTCCTTAATTTCTTGCAGGTGTGACTCAAGTCTCAGAATTGCAATAAAAAGCAAGGAAGGTAATGTAAACAATTTCTTCATTGAACCATCAGTGGTAAAACGATCTACAGTTGAAGAAAATCATATTAGAGATTAGAGAACTTTTTTTTCATGACTTGTGATTATTTTGTTTTTAGATTCTTTATCTTTATTAGGTACATAATAATTCTCAAACCTCAAAACTTTATCATTTTTCAGTCATTCTGTTGTTCCTAAACACATATCTGCTTCAATGACTTTCTATATCTTTCTTGTAATCATATTAAACTTTGGGTCGTATTTAACAGTCTACCAAATTTACCCAATATTTTTATACAAAAAAATACTTTCATTTCCCAAAAATACTAAATGCTTACCAAAATTAAGAAAATACATAATCTTAAAGCGACAGCCAAATATTGACATAATGCTGGCCTCTTATATATTTTGTTCGTCAAAATAACTTTTGTTGACCATAAATACTAAATGTTTACCAAATTTTATTCCGCATTTAATTCTAACATAATACCCAGATATTTAGTTTTCGACAGTGTCTTATATTATTTAGCAGTTAAAAATACCATTTGTTGATCAAAAATACACAAGCAATAAAATGTTGTACAAATGGTAAATAATTTTATGCAAAATTATAGATGTAGATGTGCTAAGGCAAGAAAAATAAGAGTAAAAATAGAAGTGGTTTGCACAAAAAAATATATTGATTTCCGTAATATATAAATGCTTTGCTGTAATTGGCTTGCATTATGTAAAACGTAAAACTTCTTTTAGTGGTAATTTCTAATTGTGCTTTTAGAAAAAAAATTACAGGGCCCTGAACTAACCTTGTACAAAACTTTTTTCGCGTGCCTCTTGTCTGGAAGCGCAAGCGGCAAGGAGAGAAGCGCAAGCATATTTCATTTTTGGAGTAATAGAATAATTATGTGACGCACAAATAGTTTTTTTGAGAAACACTAAATATAAATGGATAGCGCGAATATTTATTATGTACAGAACGGACGCGTTACTTGAGCATTCTAAATTTGGTAAACATTTAGTAAAATTGATAGACATATAGAATTTAAAATGTAAGCAATGGTAAAACAATACGCAGCATAGTAATTTTGGTGGTAATGTTCTCATATTCTAATAATAATTTTTGGTAAAAATTTTCTAGCTCAAACATTTAACAATTAACTATTAGTCAGTAGCTCAATAATTATTATTAATTCTTTTATGCCTTTTCTAAAGCATAGGTAAGTGAGAAGGGGTGTTGAGGTGGTTGGAAGGGCCTCTGGTCGCGGGGAGGTTTGTCATCCTTTCTAGCCGGCCTTTTTATACCGGTATTAAATGGGAAGTCAATGAAATGGCATGAGTTATGTTGTGGACCCATAAACTCATTGAGAGCCCCATAAAATCTTCGACGAGTTCATATGAGCGGCTAAACAAACAACAGCAATAAAATAAATTATGGCAATGTATAAAAACTAATTAGGTAGTTGTTTTTATTTGAACCCTATGGGCTACAGTTTTTATATAAAGCCGATGTAATATTCACCTACCCACACCGCACAACATATCGTGTACACCTACTTAGGTGCAGGTTATAATACCTGCTTTAATTACCCGAAGCGGCCTGGAACTGACGGCTTTTGATCCTCCTCGCAAAAACTGACAACCACATCTCACACGAATGCCACCGTAACGTAAATTAAACAACATTCAAATTTTTCGAGAAACGCCCCCGCGAAAAATAACGAAAGGGCAAAAGTGAAAGAGTAAGAGAAATAAATACTAAAAAAACAAGGGGAGAGATAGAATAACGAAAAATGGAAAAGTGGATGTCGAAAATAATTTTTGGAGGATTTTGCCCTCTTGCCGCTTCTAAGGTGACCTCTTGGTTCCGCCGGCGGCGTGGCTCCTCGATTTGCTGCGATGAACCCGGGAAGATTTATGGGATCACTTAATTTTTAATATCTTCCATTACCATATTGTCAGAAATTTCGAAAAGTGGTGGTAATTTTTGACAATAACTCACTGGGTTAATATCGATTTGGCCTCGAGCTGCCTCCTAAGCACATATCAATAAACACATTAACTGAAGCTATCGCGATCTCCGGCAACTTTCGCTTCTGCACCACCAAATTTTGATCGATAAACCACCGACCATCAGCATATTTTCTCCATAAAACGCCGTCGTTACAAGGGTGAACGATGAGACGAGAGGGACCGCGACCGTTCCTTGCGAGACTCCACCCGTTGATTAGGCAGAAATTGGCACCTGGCGGAGAGGAGGCCCGTTTGCTCTACACTTTTCGGCGTTTTAGGGGAGAGGGAGCGACAAGGCGCAATGACTTGGCTCTAGGGGACAGTCGTGGTCTGCCGTACAAGAGGCCTGTATTCTCGGGCTCATGAGGCCCCTCGGCCATCATGAGCCGACTGGAGATTGTAGTGGAGCTTGCGTTGCGGTCTACACGCGACCGGGTGCCGCGGGGGTGGTAGCTTTATTATAAAATACTGTAGCTCGTTTTCTGATGCTTAATGCCATGGCTCGGACTGGGCACAATAAGCGGTTCGCTTGTCTCTTGCAGTCTTTTTGTTTGGGGCCCTTTCGATTACGTGTCGTGCTGCCGTAATGGGAATAATAACGCCGCACTCCTATTCACCACCAAATTGCACCCAGCCATTCCACACGTATCGTGTCAAATTATTGGCTACAACCGAAAAAGCCGCGAGGTGTCTCGAAGCCGCCACTCTCTAATTTCAATTGGAGTTACTGTTTCGGCGCCCCATTCTCGGGGCTACCACGACACCACAAAGCGAAACTGCAAATCACATCCATAATTTCTCTATTTTATTTTTATTTTTATTTGTGGCTTTCTAATAACTTTCCTTCATTTTTTATTTTAAATAATGTCCCAAAGGGCGTCGTCAATCTTTCTTTGAGTCAACATTGCTTTGATTTTCCCACTTATTTGTTTCTAAAATTATTGTCAAGTGTGTGAGTGGTTGTGGGAGCCGACGGATCTTTTGGGTCCTGATGCTCGATTGGTTGGCGTTGTTCGGGATTGCAATTAGATTTATTAATTGATGTTATGATCGTAGTTGGATGGGGTTTCGGGCTCCCCGTCATATGTGATAGGTATATGCGATGGTCTGCGCTTGATAGATAGGATGAAATAATCACCTTTGATCAGCGACCTGTGTTAATTCAGTCGGAGTGTTCTTAGCATTCAATTAACGTGATGCAACTACCCGCCTCTCTGTTGTTGCCCTCTGTGGCTTAGCTCCGGCAAAGAGGATGAACACGTCGAAAGGGAGCAGCTTCAAGCTAAGTTTTAATTTACTTTACAGCCACGGATAAGCTCGGAGAAAAGTGTAAAACCAATTCCCATTACGATATTTATCTCCGTACTTACGACGTTAATTACAAAACGGCTAATTAAATTTAATTGGCGTTCAACCTCCCAGTCCACAAATTAGTATTGTTTATTGCGGGCGTTACTAGATCACGATCGCGACCTAATACCGAAAAGGACGCATTAAATGAAGAAAATGTTAAATAACCGTAACGTTAAAGGTAAGGTTTACATGTTTACGTTACTAACGGCAAAATTATTATTTTACAAGCAAGGGTGAAATTTGATACTATACTGGGCGGGTTAGAAAATAGTTGGATTCCTGTCTAGTCGATGCTTCTCATAGAATTTGATTATACCAAGAAGTCACCTCATAAAAGAAGCTATAAATTTCGGGGTAGTAATGGCCATGTAAGTAAAGCAATAAAATTTCAATTATTGGTCAGGTATTTCTTGAACCCTTGAGTTAATTAGGTAAGTTCGGCAACTTTGAACTTTTAAAATTTTTTCATAAAATGGAAAGAAGCTCTTGATAGTAGCTGAAACAAAAGTCAGTGGTTTTCTATCTAAATTTTCCTTCTATACATAAGAAGTAACATTAATTCAACATAATGTATCAAAGTAGAAAACAAATTTTTAAATATTAAGAAATTATTTTTAAAAATTCTAGTAACAGAGATGCAGAATTATTAAAACTAAATTATATTTGACTCACAATTCGTTGAAGTAAAGATCAATTTTGCTCTTCCACTTCTTGTTATTGTTATAGGATTTTCCATCAGCTCGCTGCGATGGACCATAGTCTCTTGTTATTGTTATAGCGTCAAAGAATCATCATCAAATATCCTCCTATACGCCTGAGATATACCTACAAATAAGTTAAACTAAAAAAATAAATTTCTGAATAATTCAAATAAACATATTAACAGTTTTGCAACTCGGTTTAATTTATTTTTAAGAACAATAATTTGTAAAGCTGCATCTAATTTCTTCCTGATGTAGCTCATCTAAGTAGACCCCTATAATTGACTGGACCTTTGTAAAATTGATTTTTAAAATTCAAAGAAACAGATGACTGGCTTGGCATTGTCATTGTTTTGGTTTCGTGGCTGTTGATTCGTTTTTGTTCCCGTTTTTTTTTCCTGATAAAGACTGTTTACATGTATAGGTATACGTTTTTGTACCTAATCCAGGTGACGAAAGGTTGTCAGAATTATCGCACAACTTGTGTTGATTATTGTCGTTAAATACGTGGAGTTGCTACAAAATAGTGAAAAATTTAGAAGCTCAAATCAGAGAAACGTGGTGGCCAAGCAGAGACTTTTTTTCCGTCCGTCACTGTGCCAAGTGGAAAAATCTAGAAACTTTGTTTCTTTTCCTTTGCAGTTAAATTAGTAAGTGGGTAAATATAGGTAGATATATTGTAAGTGTAAGTATTGGAGTTTCTACAGAATGGTGTCTCAGCAAAGACAGAAGAGCCAAGAGCCCAACAAAGCGTTTGGATAATCTTGGAACCAAATCGTCTTCGTCCAGTAATCGAATCAAAGTTAGTTGAGTGCACCCTTTCGCTATCTGCACAGCCACCGTCTGCCCCAATATTTATCAACCAAAAAAAAGATTTTGCGCGAAACTCCGACGTGTCGAAGGACGACATCCCGCCACAATTCGTCGTTTTCGGGCAAACACCAGTTCCCAGTTCTGGCCGCATTTCAATTAAGGACGCACCTTTAAACGAACACAATTAAATAATGGAACGGGATCCGGCCGACCCCAGGAGAATATATCCTGATTTTCGGCAAAGGTTAAGGGGCATAGCCTGGGGCTGGGCGTGTCTTGGGGCCCTGATTGGTTGCAGGAGTTGTGCCGAGAGGCGGAGACTCGGTGCGGATGCCGTTGGGAGTAAAGCGTGTGCCGGGGGCCCACCTGCGGGCCAGTTTCCCCGAAGCTTTTGTCTGAGTTGCAGGGAAGTTCGCGAATACCTACGTAGTCTACGTTCCAGCCATAGCCACCACCACGGGCGGTATGCCACAGATCTTTGTCTAAAAAATTATGTAAGTACGTTTTTTTTTTTGTTGTTGATCCTTTTTGCTCTGTATCGACGCTGATGCAGCTGGCGATGTGCAGCATCCACCACGGCCAGACGGCTGTTGCTCGCGAACGGCACTCTCACCCGTAAAACTTTGCGGCCAGTTCGCGTTACAACGTGCAATTTTACAGAACAAAAGCGGATTTTGTAAATTAAGTTAGAGATTGCTACAATACCCATAGATTTATTACTAAATTACGGGATACGATAAGTAGAGACATTCAGGCTTCACTGACTATATCCCACCTAGATTAACATCAACGCATATGTCTATGTAGGTATCTACAGGGTGTTTCAACGAAAAACGAGAAACTTGGCAGAAACAAACTATAATTAATTACAAAATGACATTATTGTTTTTTTTTTTTTTTAAACGGTGTGAGTTTTCACTTTCAACCGTGATTTTATATCGAAATATTTACTTCATCTCTTTGATTTTTTTCAAGCTCATGATCACGACCTTCTGAATTGATAACGAGTAATTGAAATATTTTTATATCAAACCGTTATTGAATTACATGGATTTTTAAATTTTAGCCCTGAAAGGAGTTTTGATTGACAGCTTTGTGGCCGTTTTTGCGGTTAACCACATTAGATTTTATGATGGTCTCTGTACTGCAAAGATCTTTGAGTAGGTACCGCTTTTAAGTCATTAATAACCAAACCGTTTAGGCGGTCTTTGTCACCAAATTTCACTGCTTCAATAAAGCAGTCGTGTCATAAATTCGACAAAATCTCGCAAACTTCTTTAAAACACAATTAGTAATACTTTAACTACAAATTTCATATTTTTAACAACAAGAACATATACCTGGCGGTATTACGAACATAATAATAATAAAAAAATTAATTGAAAATTTCTGAAACAGCACTTTATGGCGTCCCGACGGCGCATGGAATTAATTATGGACCAAACAATGACGCCATATTGTAGCGCATTTATTAAAGTTTATTTCTGTCAAATTTCAAATTTTTAAAAATACGCAATTTGGCACCGACGGTTCTCGTTGAAACACCCGGTATAAATAGCTAGATCTATATTCATATGTTGATTAAATAGGTGAATAATAAATAAATAATTTGAAGCGTGTCTATTTGGCAACAACAAAATTTAAATTTCTAATTATCACATACTATGTTTAGAAATTTTATCAATGGAACTATATTACCTATTTATCGTTTCAACAATAAGAAAAATTATTTTAAACATCAATTTATATTAATACCTACCTGCCTATCTACAGTCAAACTTGGATAACACGAATTTTTGATAACTTGAACAAAATTAGTTTTTTGTTCTTAAACCTTAATTCATTTAAAAAAAAGTAGATGATAATCATAGGTATGTTCAAAATTTGATTTGAAATTTAGCGAAAATATCTATTAACTTTCTTGTACAGTAAACCAAGATATTGCATACATTTTTCTAGAAAAAAATTATCGTAGATCTAAATCTAAGAAACAAGAATACTTTTTTTCATTGTTTTATTGCCTTTTCATAGGTAGGTATTATTTTTATTAAAACGGTTTTTACTTATTGATTGCCCTTGTTATAAGATAAAAGTTGAGATCGCCGGTAAAGAGCTCTCTTGCGGGTATCGAGGAGGTGTAAAGAGATTATATAGAAAATTATATAACGCAAAAAACATTTACCATTTTACGTACCATAGGTATCGTGCACTTTGTGCTGTATGTAGATAGAGAAGCGTTTCACTTCTCGTTACGCATTTCTTTACAAGAAACTATTTAGGTAGGTACGCTACAATGACTAAAGAATATTTTTTTTTAATTTCGCTCTGCTTATAAAGTTTTCCAATGAAATGCTCTTTACCCATTGGAATTTTAAATATTTTTTGAGGACACAGCTGCAATCGAGTCAAAAATGAACTTTTTCATTGCTAAGTCGTAAACATTTCAAATTACTCTTACAACAATTTGGTGACTGATGTCAGACTTAATGCTCAATACTAAATTAAATGGCCATGTGCTGAGTATCAATTTGATGGTGTCTGAAGTAAAACGTTGTGGAGACCCGCCCTGGCACTCGGCACAAACTTCACTCCATAATGTTGTTACGTATTAGTTCGGTGAAAAAATGTAAATATTTTTTGTATAATTTAGCGATAAGGATTTACGGTGATAAAAGTTAGTTCGATCGCGGCTTTAGGACAGCGCATTACAAATAAAGAATTATTATTACGTGTTCTTGTGCATTTTTAATAACACAGGCGTGATGTGTGGATACCTACACAAATTCTTGGTGCCCCTAATCACCTTATAGGTGTATAGGTAAATACCAAACAATTACTTATTAAGCTGTATTCGTTATTATAGATTTTGCGATATCTTAATGTACTTGCTTGATTGCCAGTCAGTTCCTAAGGGCTAAAATATAATTAATGACTTGCCATTAATTCAAATTACAACTCAATTATTACCAATTTAAACAACATTAATCATCGATTTGACATAAATTTGCATTGCCGCAGAACAGAGCCGCCTATTGTTCTATGCCTATAATACACCTAAGTATTTGGCTATTTCATGTTTGTTTATGGAATCAATCAGTTGCACGATTCATGTTTCATTACCTCAATTTGCATAACCAAATTTGTTGCTTCATAAAAATTCGAATAATAATATTATGAGGGTACAACAAACAAATGGTTCAGATAACTATCAACCGTTATGACTTTTTGATTTAATTACGTCATTTTGCAGACTTGAATCGTCCGGACTTGTCTCAACCATGTCGTTTTTGGCCACTCTCGACTCCAACACTTGGCAGGTAAGTCTCCTTATCCGACGTCCAACAAAACGGAAACTAGATTTGTTACGATAACTGCGGAGGGTCGCAAAAGTGGAATTATCGAATCAAGGGACACTTTGGCCGCATTTCCGCTCGGTTTCCGTCCTCGCTCTTGGACCTCACAAAAGATATACCAATGTGCTATAAGTCCGTCGGTAGTGCCAAAGTGATTTAGTGTTGCTCATTAAAATTGTTGCCGTAAATCTCTGCAAGTTACTCTCGGTAATGTGTAATCCGTTATCGGCACTCTCAAGACGAATAAAGAGAAAAAAACTAGAAATGTGCAGAGACAGCGGACGGTTAGGCGCTTGGTTGAGCGTGACACGGGCCGTGACGCGCTACGTTGAGCGGAACATCGCCACTAACACCCTCGGCTGCAAACGTGGTGTCCCCTATGTTCTCATTATTGATTCAGATTGAAATCTGAATTACCTAGGGCTTGAAAGTTAAATGAGTCTACGCATTGGGCGGCTACGCCAAAATTAAAAAAATCGCTAACCACAATTTTTGAGGCGCCACATCCATATCTCAGAAAAATTTAGTTTTTTTTGTAACAAAAACCAATATTTTTTCTCCAAAAGATGCAAAAATTTTGCAAGAAACAACAAATATCGCAAATAAATATGTAGGTATATATCCTTCTTATCAAGAAAAGAATTTAGGCGTTCGTATGTATACCTATGTAGGTACAGCTACCGGAAGAATCTAAGGAACAACTTTTTTTGCCAAAACTAATTTTTTTTATCAATGTAAACCAACTGTTAAAAGTCTTTCTAACAGACCACAAGTCCTGCAATTCTGGAGACGTCATAAAACCTTTTCAAAATCCAACTTTTAAGACATTGTTACATTGGGTAAAAATATGGTTTTTTAAACTTTTCTGGTAGCTGTACCTACTGCCTACCCTCAAAAAGTTACGATCAAATTTGTCAAAGGGCAGAAGTTAAATTATTATTGTTATTATGTTCAAATATTAAATTTTAAGAAAATGGAACTAAGTCTATATAAGGCAAAACTAAATTTATCCTTCAACTTGGAAATCTTTTCAATGACAATGAAGCATTAGGTAAGTTGCAATTGGCAAATTTTGGGCCACTTGTATCTACGTGGATTTTGGTGTTTTAAAGTTAAAAATTTCTAGTGCCATAACCTAACTTTTAACTGCACGTAAATCGGCCTGGTGGGACATTCTAACAAGACAAAGCCCCTTGAGCCCCAGTGTTGCTTACTGCTGTTGAAGAGCTCTTGCCCTACTCGTTAGCAGAACAAACACGGCCACCCTACAATACCCACTTGATACCTATTGTGCCCGTCGTCCACGAATTAGAGACATCAGCAGCGGCGATTTCTGGCCAAAATTCTCCGTTTGGCCGAATCCCGGTGACTGATGACGGCGGTGACACGGCGCTCGACCCCCGGTGATGCGCCTTGTGGTTTTTGAGTCAGCGGCCACGCGGCCTCTGTCAACAAGGTCTTATTTAAGATACTTCAAAGGCCGTCCTCATCCACACATCATCCACGTTTGTGTATGTTACCGGCACACGGCGACGTACCCGTCGCTATATTAACTTTTCCATGAAGCTGCCGACTTCTTTATTTTTGTTGGACGCCACAAAGGCTTTCGTTCTCTGCGGACGTCCATTAGTCGCATCAAACGGAACTTTCATTAAAATCCCCGCGTTAATTGTAACAACTAGAAGCAAGAAGTTTTGCGTTATTTTCGACGGAGCGGCTCGAATTGGAGCGTGTAAGGATCGGAAATGTTCGAAATTGATTAGTAGGTGTCTGAGTTGGCGATCAAAAGCTAATTGTGATGTTGACTAGACCAAATAACACAAATTTCTGGCTAATTACAGGCATTAAAAGCAATCGCGGCCCTTGCTCCATCATCAACTCATCATGCTACCGAAATTACACGATAATTACCGTTTGAATTGACCGCGCTCTATGCATAGTGCACCCGGTCGCCGCGCAGAACCTCTTCTTCAGGTGATTCCTGCGAAAATTAAGAGATGGTAATTTTTTGTTTCCAAACAAGTCTAAGAGGATATTATGCAAATAAGCGCCGCAAAGAAGCTTATTCAAATATTATTTTGCATCGTCAAAGTAGCTCAACGAAGTAAATATAAAAATATTTAATATTGTCTTTGAGTGGAATAACTGCGGCTTCGTTAAGAGATAACTTAATTCTCTTTTCTCCCTTTTGCGCTTGTTCTTGGCCGCGCTTTGTCGAGTTGTTTCTTAAATTTGTTTTCTGATGGAATTCCGGCCATGAATCGACGACTGTTCAACTTACCGGGACCGGCATCGGGGGCAATTTTAAAACGTTACTGCACAGCCACATGTCGATCATTCCAGCTGTCCCGGACACGTCCCGACGTCTTCGCCAATTTCCAAAGCGCTCATATTGTTATAAATGTATAAGGCGGCCGGAGGCGATCCCGACCAAATTGGCCACTTGCTCGCGTTATTTTACGAGTTACCACTTTATTTATTCTGGACATACATCTACGCACCTACGCGGGGAAAGGACTAAACGGTTTCATTTCGCACGCACGCTGTAGATAGGCGGACAGGGGCGGGCAATGGCGGCGTAAATTCCCAATTCTTGACGTAGCTGGTGGCGGTGCATCAGACTGATGCGGCAGGTGCAATACGGCTGTGTAGGCGTCGCCACGTACGCTTATGCATGCACGTCGAGTTCTGGAGGAGATGCATATGCTCACCCCGGGCGAGACGCTCAATCTCGTGCTTCCATACTCATTATAAAGTTTAAATGATTCCCTTATCCTGTTGCTTTCTCTGCACAAAAGACCTTTTGTGCTCCGCCATTCCGACAACTACAACAAAAATCCAGGCCGAAGCATTGTTCTAGGACCCAATCGCAAATCTAGCAATTAACTCGCAGTTGCAAGACTCCACTATATCTATCTATCTAACCAAGTTAATTAAAAAAATTCGGTAATTTTTTTTTTTTGGAAACCATGGTGAAACATCATTATACCTAATTCCATTTTAAGCAATGAAATATTGTGCAAATGATAAATAATTTTATAGAAAATTTATAGATAAAGATGTGCTAGGGGCTTTAGGGCAAGGAAAATAACAGTAAAATAAGTAGTTTGCACAAAAAAAAATATTGATTTTTGTAATGTATACCTATGTCGGCCACGGTGAAATTGTGCATTTCATGAAAAGGATGTGCACTTCATGAAACGCATTATGGCAAAGAAAACTCTTTTTACGAAATGGATATCCTTTTCGTGAAGTGCACATTCTTTTTCATGAAATGCACAATTTCACTAAGTGAGCACGACATATACATGGTGACGAATGTGTTGGTGTAATTAGTTTTTTGAAAATCGAAGAGTGGATAAAGTAAACAATGACCAAAAGTTCTTATTATAAAGTAGATTCTATTTTGCTCACTTGAAACGGGTTATGACAAACATTTTTAATTTTTTTTCGATGGATTACCCAACTTGAAACTGTTTAACAATAAAATTACGATTGTTGTTGTTTACTGCGTTGGTTGCATTAGTTGAGATTTTTAGTTTTTGCGGCCACCCCGTAGAGAGGCTGACACCGGAGGCCGCTCCGGCGTGCACTTTCACCGAGGCACGGTTGATGCTCGCTCCGGCACTTTGGGCACTTTGCCGCGTGCGGTTAATTACCTAACCTGATACAATTCCTCTCGGGATCATTTTATCCGTGCGTGTCCCCTCATCAACATTTCGTGAGTACATAACCGGCGAGTGGCCCTTATCTGATTGGTAAAAAAACCATTGGGAACCGAAAGCTCCGTTACAATATTACACGTGCGCCCATAACGATGAACAAAAACCTCTCAGCAGGCACGTGCTTTTCATTAAACGTCAACGCTAATCCGTCAAAAGCTCCTCGATCTTGTTTATGTTCGATAAAAGGAGGCCCGTGTCTCTCGGCTGAATCCGTAATTTTACACCAGCCAGGTAATTCATTAGAAAATATTAAGGGATGACGCGTCTCGTCGCTTTTGTAATTGGAAGTTTTTTTTTTGGTTCTGAACTGATCAGTGATCACGTCATTTGCTGGAACCGCTGATTTATGCCAGCGGGTCATTAAGATTTCTTTGGGCCGGCTTCAAATCACTTTCAGAGACTGACCATTGAAGCTTTCAACTGGAGCCAATTAGTTCTATTTAAGTAGATAAACAAGAGAAAAGAAGTAAGAAATAAGCGAGGGGTAAACTGCTGGCCTCAAACTGTACACCACAATTCCTTTTTATAAAAATAATCCCCACAATTCATCAATAATTCTCTTATTTAATAATAAATTCCCAAAACTCTGGAAAATCCTCGAAATTCCTCCACATCTTCCATAACTTCTCCAGAATTCTTGATAATTCCTTATTAATTCTCATAATTCATGTAGAATTCCAGGGAATTATTAGGAATTTGTCACGTTTTCTTAGTAATAAAAATTAAATGCGTTCTACGGTTATCTAAAGTAATTTATTTATACCCAAAAGCAAATTAAGAACAATATTCGGAGAACAAAAATTAAAAAACAAAAATTTGAGTATTAAAGCAAAAATTAAATACAATTTATCTCAATTTTCATTCATTTTCATGTGTTCATACGTTTTGGAAATTTTCTCAAACGTATCATCATCCAACTCAAATGGTTCGACGTCCGTTGCAAATTTAATTGGGCCATAGAATATATACTGACGTTCAACAATCGCAATGTCCCGTTTAATTTTTGGTCACGTAAACCTTCTATTCTGCTTCTTATCCTTCTGTAAGAACTTAATTTTGAAAATTTTACTTGTCGCCTCCCCGTCAATAATTTCCACAATTTTGCCAAGATATCACCGTTCTTAGTAGTAAACTGCATAAAATCTCTCGCAGTCAATAACTATTCTTTTGGTCTCAATTTCGGTACTTTGCGTTTCAACTTTCTTTTTTAAAGGTGCCCCACTGAGTACATGATTTACCCCATCCTCAACATTGTCCGACGAGTAACTAGGTACTTTGTTATCTACATAATCAGAAAATGTCTCAGTGTCCGTACTATCGGCATATGTAACATGGGTATCAATCAGCTTCTGATGATTCAAAATCATCAAACGTTTCATTTTTTAATAATTTTTTATATTTAGCGCTCCGACTTGATTTGTAATTTTTGGTGCATTTTACCTTGCCCTTGTACTTACATGACTTCGAGCATGACTTACACTGTAACTTCTTCTGCGATGCTTTGGTGTTATTAATGAATCTTCGTAGTCGATCTGTGCTGACCCTACCTTTTGTTTCTCCCAAGAGCCAGCATAACGAAGATTTTTTAATAACAACCGACTTTCCACCTCTGTGCATGAGCAGAGACCAGTAGTTTTGCAGCAAAAAAAAATGAATCGCATGTAATTCCCGCAACATCTCTAATAAATCTCCGTAATTTCAAATAAATCCCCATAATTCCGGATAATTCCCATTAACTCCCAATAAATCCTACTAAGTAAAAATAAATCCCCGAAATTCCTGTAATTTCTGGATGGTGTACACCATAATTTCTCAGGGGCTTACCCCTCAAAAATAAGTAAAATTTTAAAATTTCTCTTGCAACAATTGTTGACTAATTGACTAAAACTGGCACCATCGGATGTCAATTTTTTGAAACTTTTTCAGATTTCTTCTAGTCATCAATTAAATCTTTTTGGTTTAGAACATTGCGGAAAAATATGTTAGACATCAATCACCTGATGCCTAAGGGTAGATTCGTTGGCTAGTATGACATTATGGGTATACTTAAGTTCAGAAGTTGAGAAATATTATTTAGGTCAACTTGCCATACACCTCCACCATTTGTCGTTCTTTTAAATTTTAGTAAGTTTGCCTAAAGAAGTTGGGGCCGATTTCAAATTTCTTGGGGACTTGGTAGCACGACAAAGAAATTGGGGACAATCTAGATCTGCGGAGCCAGTTTCAAAATTTTTGCGGACTCAGTTGGGTCTGTTCTTCGGTGGTGACCTTTGGTGGAGCGGGCCGATGGAGCCGTTCGCCGGCCCGCTTGTTGGCATGCGGATCAAGGATCGGAGCGGCTCCGGAGGATAGCCCGCTGAAATTATTCAAATCAGCCGTTGATGAGAAACAAATGAAGAGTTTCATGACCCGCAATTACCCCGGAATGCCCAAATGCATGCAGCATTCCAGCGACTCCTTTTTTATTGCCCACATATTGTAACATCGGCGAGTGTGGAATTTGGAAATATTTTTGTTGCGTGTCCTGACACACTTATTTCGTTTCGTTCTGGTGGATGAATAATTTTCGACTTTTGTCGTTTTTGGATAATTAGTCGTCCAATGCGGTTTTTCGAAAGCTCGCGAACCTATTGCACACAAAGGCGGCGCGTCAATCCTCGAAATCCGAACGCAAACAGCTCGGCCCTCTTCTGCTGCATGGATGACAGATCGGCGATGATGATGCGGCCAATTTAAAATGTGAGGAGGTGATGTATCGTTAATACGGTCATTTGTAATTGAAACAGGGGCTTTGTGATGGGTCTATTATGCGAGCCAGTTGTGTGTTTTAAAAAACAACCCCGTCGTAATCACCGAGAGAACCCTTCTGTAATCGCATATTGAATTGTCATCCATCACAGGAGGGACCTAACCAAACAGTTTTAAACTCTCCTTTCATACAACGAATAACTGTTATTTGCTCCGTAATTTCCAAGGGCCGCCGACAATGGACTTTAAATAAACCACCTCCAGACCCCGCCATCAGAAAGCCCAGAAATTTCTGATTCACGCCACAATTTTCTTGCCCTAGAAGCTAAACTCCATTTTCTCCCTCTCTCTATGCCAGTTGCAACTTGAGTTTCCCAACAACATTTTTGCACGATTCTCGAACAAAGCGTTGCTTGTCGGATGATGGGCGGGTAAAATTAATTCATTTTAAATATTTATTACAACACCAGATAGTGAGGCAAATTAAAGTCTTCGTTAAGCGCCACGCACGCACACCCGGTGATTATTCTGCTTGTAAAACATCTATTAACCATCTGATCTCCTCATTTCCTGCCATGGAAACCAAACAATTTTTAAGTCCTCCAGCCTGATCCACGGACAATTTACGATATCACGCTATAAGCACCGCATAGTTTCCATCGGATGGTCATCATCAATTCAGGAAACCGACGACGGTCCTTAATTGACAAGAGCAGGAAATTCTGTACCACATACAGGGTGAATCAAAAAATGTAGACGCCTAAAAAAAATTAGTCTAATGACATGCGTAAAAATATAGGTAAAGGGGGGTGCGTTAAAAGAGCGAAACTTTCTTCGCCAACTTTGACCTAAGGGGTGGACGTTTGCCCAAAAACGTAACGGGGGCAAAAATATGCTTTTCTGAACAACAAAAAGTTTTTTAGTTAAAAAAAATGGTGGAGTCATGTTTGGGTCTTCGTAGCGTTGTTGTTAAGAGTGTGAACAAATACGTGAGCGTCCGTCAGCGATAATTACGGGTGCAGGGAGCGGAGCTATGGGCCGGATTTTGACAAATTGGCCGAAATGGCGGGTTCGAAGCGCGAAAATTGCCGGTTCGAGTGGCTAATTAAAAACGGATTACGGCGGCCTACGACAAATTCCCGGACGGAGCCAGGACTTGGACCCGGTGCGCGGTATTGTTTTAATTCGAAATGAATCTTTGGGCATCAGCGCGGCTTATGAGATCTCATTAAAATATTTCATAGAACCTAATTTAACACAGTTAATTGCGTATCCGACCGCACTTCATGAAAAGTCAATCTAATTCTCCTCCACCAACGCCGCGGCCTCATAACGAACGTCGTCGTCTACCTGGGTCCCGCTCATATGTAATCGGCCTGGCTGGCATTTCATTTGCTCTATGACAGATTCCTCTTACTAATTCATTTTTTAATTAACGGACCCATTCCCGTTCGCCCGGCTGATGTTGATCGGTCGGCCGCTCCGACGCAATCAGCCCGTTCTCAATGAACTCGGAGCGGTTTTGTTGTGACGGATTTTATGGCTTTAGGAAAATATTGGCTCGAAATAGTAATGGTCTTACCGAGAAGCGTAACCTTCGCCACTTCTAACGAAAAGGTGAACAAAAAAAAAAAAAATCGCCGCGTTGCGGAACGGCGAGGACGCCGCGTAGCCCGGAGCTTATGGCACAAATTCGGTTAAGGGTTTTTGGCCCACCTGGTGTATACGGCGATGAACACCACCGGAGTGATTGTTTGATGTAGTTACGCCCTCCACTGAACCCCCAATTAACCGGTAGCCCGTTAGTTAGCTCTAATCACGACCTGATTGCTACCTGTTCACGCCCTGCACCACCAAATTAATACACAATTTTATGTCTCAATTAGCTGTCACGCCGCTGGTAAATATTTAATTAGCCGCGATAATCTTCCGCCAATTCCCAATTTCGACGCCATTAACCCCGAACGCAGGACCAAATCCAAAGCGCATCACCAATCCCAAAACCGACGAGCAAAGCTCAGAAAATTTTCCTCTATCTATCACGACGCGCGGCAGTTACTCTGCCGCCTCATTTATATCCAAATTTGCTTAGTTCAAATTATTCAGAAACGTTGAAGAACCGAGCTGGTCAGTGTTGGTGCTGATAGGTTGGCTCGGGGGTTTTGGCACTTGGACGGGAAAGTAATAAGTCGGCCGCCACGCTTCACCTGTAAACTCCAAGTAACTCGGTTATTGGTCGGGGTCAAAGTGGTCGCGCTGGCGATGCCCCGATAATTAACTTTGGAGTTAATATTTGTTGAAACGGGCTGACTGATGGTCATTTGTGAAAATTGACGTTCTATGTAAGAGTGATGATGGAGTGACGTTGCCCAATATCTCGGCCGGTAATTATCGCGGCAAACTACCGGCGAGCAATTAACAAATTAATTAATTCCGTTGTCCGGCGCTATTTGTTTTAAAATAAACGAGCTCGTTTGGGGGCTTCGTCGTAAATTTAGTTGCGCGACGCAAAGATCGGGGACGAGAGGTTGGCGGCATCGAAAAATCATCACGCAATATAAGGGCGTCGGTATCTTCAAAAGCACCCTCGATCTCTATAAATCTGCTCCTCTCCCCCACTTAAGTGTGCCTAATTTGGCTCGATTTTTTATAAACGCGCCAGGCGTACCACGTTGATGTTGCAGCGGGTCAGACGGGACTTAAACAAAGGATCTGGCCGTGGACGCTGCAAACAATACTTGGAAACGAAACTTTATGGTTTTTTGGGATAATTTTCATGACAAAATGTGATAGATTGATTAGTAGATTAAGGCAGATTATAAATTACGTTTTTTGGTAATGTTTGTACTGCGATGATGAATCGTGCGGTTATCACGCAATTACCGGCCGTTTTGGATTTTTTCTTCGTGCTTTTCGGGACCCGACCAGGTATTTTCTCCGGTCAGACTTTTAATTTCGACGTGCTCTCGTCAATTTGAACTTTACTGCTGCTAATCTATTTTCGACTGCCTCAGCTTTAGTTGCTCCGTTGTTTAGATTTTATTGCATTCCAATCATATTGCCTCCTCGACCGGAACTCATCTATCCTTCATTGCTAAAGGCTCGCCGAAATTAAACAACTCAAATCACTCTTCCACATTTTAAACCGTCCTCTCTCCTAATCATCTCGACGGAACTCACCCCCTAAGCCCTGATACATATCTAAATTGCGGAGTAATTGTTGAGCGGTGGTTAAAAGAGCTTGAAATTGTCCCTGGGTGATATTTACATAGAACCACGCACCCCTGTCTCCTCCATTGCTTAATTAACCATGAGATGATTCCTGCAGGACCACATGTCTGGGGACGCGCCCGTCATTATCAATACAAATATTAATAGACCCCATAAATCGAATCACCGAAACACGGGAATATAAATTGGTAATTTTCCCTACTTCTTTGATCCGAAACCAGCGTCGTCGTCGTCGGTGATTTATGGAGATGGTGAGCTGCATGACGGACTCCTGCAGAGAGGTCGAAACTCGGTAGCCGGAGCCCTGTTGAGGAGTCCCGCTGCGACAGTGGCGACCCCTGCTGGTGCGACATAACCGCATCGATCGTGGCCCGCGGCCATCACACACCCTGCCACAAAATGGTCGACACATTCACAATATCTACGATTTCGTCCCCTTTTTCCAGTTTCGAAACTGCTATCTACATCGCCGGTTTAGTGGCTACGACAGCAACCTGGTTGGATAACCAGTTTTATCGCGTATTTTATTGGAGCTTTTATGCGAGCTTTAACGCCGGTTTTCCTCATATTTTTATTTTTTGCTTCAGGAAAACGTCTTGTAGCCTCCTCGACGACCGAACCAATCTGGCGGACCAGTCGTTAGGCTTAGCGAGAAAAAATAAAGAAATTCGCCCAAATCTGTTTGGAAATGCGGACGAAAGTGAAACTGGTGGCTCAATGACACGTTGATGGAGGTTGCTGCACCAGTTTCATTGCCTCCACAAAAATGACTTTTTAATGCGAGCACATGTCGTACGATCTGTCCGAGATAGTGTTTGTGAGTTCACGTATCGTTAGCGAACATTCTGTGGCCCGACCACGTGTATAATTAGGTATGGTAATGCTTGACGGGCGGCGAGGGCGAGGGTCTAATGAAGGGGGCCTCGTCGGTTGAAGTCTTGACAGCCCCGGGCCGTTTGGCACGCACGCGATCTCATCTTTCTGGACCCGAACTATTCTCCTATACCCTATCGCGAGTTCACTATCAAACAGTATTGTTAGCTGGTCCAAGATAAATGGGGGAGGTCGGGCCTGATGGACCAATAACATACCCACACTCCGTATCATCACGGCAAATGTGAACAGGCCATCATGATAATGCAGGTGATTCCACTTGCTGGAATGTCGAAAAATTTCTTCGGGGCCCGTTCTTATGTAGTTGACTTCACCAATGCTACGACTCTAGCTAACAATTTTCAAGCTTCCAGGATCTAGATTCTGTACAATAATAATTAATAAATTTTGTCTAGAAGTGTAGGTAGGACTTAAGGTACCGTGGCGAGCATAAAATAAGGCACGACTCGTGAAGCAAAATCGCCGATTTTAAAGTTGTGTAAAACGGCTTGTAAGAGTAACTGAGTCAACGAAACTTGCCGGTTTAGACCGAGGAAATTTTTATCGCCCAATAGTGCTACGGGTAATAAATATTTATTCCGCTTGAAGTCTATACCTACCTCAAAGGTCACCCACCTTCCTCGCCCGGCAGAGAATCACCTGAAAATGGGTGGGTCGCAATGCCCTGCCCATCCTACCAAATGGGGCTGGTTCACAATGGGAAGAAACATCGTGCCTTATTTTATGCTCGCCAGTGTACAGAAAACATTTTTGACTTTTTTCTGAAATATTACAAATTATACCTATAGTTTTTAAGCACATGCACGTTGCTCTCCAATCTACATCTATACAGGGAGTTCTATAATCGCGAATAGCGCTGACAACTGCTGGCGAAATTGCTGGGTGGCTGGTGATGCTTTTTGAATGCACCGAGACGGAGGGTTGATGTCATTACAGGATTTGCTAATGGGTTTGTTCGTTTACCTCGTGTAAATAGCCCCGTTCCGCGCCGGCAATGGCGCGTTGTGCGTCTATCTTATTGTAATTTATCTTTGAGAAATTCCACGGGCTATAATAAAGCATCACGTCGCCCCGATCTCGATGCACCGGCCGGTCGTTGTTCATAATTTCTAGAAAAGCTCTCATAAACTCCCACAAAAATCAGAAAAAACCTTAAACACACACGGCCCCATCACTCACTCATAACTCTCGAAAAACTTTTGGCCAAAATAATAACACGTTACGGCCGTGCAGCTTTGGTCCGTACCCTGTAAACGTCCGAGAACGTATGTTTATCGTCGGCGGGGTTGATGGGGCGATGCGCGAGAAAAAGAGACGAGATGGTCGGGTTGTTCGGAAAAGGTCAAGACGAGTTGACCACCCTCGCTTTGGCGCTGGGTCAGCTCAAAGTGTGTGTATAATTTTGAACGTTTGACCTGTGATTAGGCGGTCAGGAGAGTCGGCGCCGGTGTGCCTAAGCGTCTATTTATTAGCCTAATCACAGGGTGTCTTTATATCGCAGCGATGCGGCGTGCTTGAGATAGGCGGGACGTTGGGGCGGGTCCTGGGGGACACGCCCATACCTCACGACGCAGATCACTCGATTATCAGCTATGTCTCAGTTACCTACCATCCTGCGACTCTTTATGCAAATCAAATCGACCAAGGACCAAGGGTGGATGCAAAGATTAGATGTGGCGCTGGTAACTGTAGAGGTGGTTGGGACGTCTCGACGTTGGCAGGTTTCACGCATCAGCCCCTCTTCTCAATTTCTAGTTTTCTATGCCGCACAAAAAAGAATGACGAGCTTCTGAAGAGCTTTAGATTAAGCTGTCAGTTTTCACTTCCGCATCTCGTCCGCCTTTCGTCTGATGCCTGGAATCGTACCTTAAAAAATAAATAGACATCTATTCAAATTTATTTAAATAACTTTGAATAACTAAGCGTGAACGTCTACATATGTTGCTGAATTACCAACCACAGAAAAAAATTCTTTATATATGTATTTCGATTTCTTATAATATTCAAACTCTTGTAACCTTTGGAACGGGCAGACTTACATCAAATCCAAATACATCAAATTTCTCCATTTCACAAAAACTATCAAATGCTATACAAACAAAAATTGTAAGTCTAATAATAAAGAAGTTGAAATTTGCAATTTAGGTCGATTTTGACAAAAATTTTGAATTGAAACATTTGAACGGTCATATCTTAAAAAGTACGACTTGTACAGGGAAACTACGACCAGATTTGTGTTAAGCGGATCCAAATCTATAAGATTAAGTCATAAAATCGATGTAAAAAATTTCAATATTTTCGACTTTTTTTTTCTACCCCAATCGATGGAAATTCGAAAAATTCCTAAAATCGACATCGTTGCACCTAAAGGCTGGAAATAAGCGTTTATTTATGTAATGGACTTTACTGAATTCAAATCCGTAATCAATTCAACGCTAGAATAAATAGATTTCTTATAAAATTAGAAATACCACTAAGTTTCGATTTCTTATAATATTCAAACTCTTGTAACTTTTGAACGGGCAGACTTACATCAAATCCAAATACATCAAATTTCTCCATTTCATAAAAGCTATCGAATGCTGTATGAACAAAAATTGAAGTTTAATAGTAAAGAAGTTGAAATTTGCAATTTAGGTCGATTTTGACGAAAATTTTGAATTGAAACGTTCGAACGGTCATATCTTAAAAAGTACGACTTGTACAGGAAAACTACGGTCAGATTCGTGTTAAGCGGTTCGAAATCTACCAGATTGAGTAATAAAATCGATGTAAAAAATTTCTATATTTTCGACTTTTTTTTTCTACCCCAATCGATAGAAATTCGAAAAGTTTCTAAAATCGACATCGTTGCACTTAAAAGCTGAAAATAAGCGTTTTCTTATGTAATCGGATTTTCTGAATTCAAATCCGTAATCAATTCGACGCTAGAATAAATAGATTTCTTGTAAAATTAGAAAAACCACTAAGTTTCGATTTCTTCGATTCAAACTCTTGTAACTTTTGAACGAACAGACTTACATCAAATTAGAAACATCAAATTTCTCCATATCACAAAAGCTATCGAATGCTATAAGAACAAAAATTGTAAGTCTAGTAATAAAGAAGTTAAAATTTTCAATTTAGGTCGATTTTGACAAAAATTTTGAATTGAAACATTCTAACGGTCATATCTTAAAAAGTACGACTTGTACAAGGAAACTACGGTCAGATTTGTGTTAAGTGGTTCGAAATCAATAAGATTAAGTGATAAAATTGATGTAAAAAATTTAAATATTTTCGACTTTTTTTTCCACCCCAGTCGATAGAAAATCGAAAAATTCCTAAAATTGACATCGTTGCACCTAAAGGCTGAAAATAAGCGTTTTCTTATGTGATCGGCTTTCCTGAATTCAAATCCGTAATCAAATCGACGCTAGATTAAATAGATTATTTCTTATAAAATTAGAAAGACCACTTAAGTGTCGATTTATTATAGATAATATTCAAACTAGGGATATTATACCTAAGTGATAATTAATTATAAAAGCACTTACTTATTACAATTAAATTTTGAAATCTGGTAAATTGGAGCTGAAAATTCATTTTCTTAACAAATTTCTTAGAAAAGCATACTAAGAAAAATTCCCGTTTGTGTTAATAATTCTAGTCATCATTGTTTATGTAGAAACGTATGTGTACCTAGGTGAGAAACATTTTTGATTCATTTGGGAAATCTAAAAATTTGAATGAAGAAGTAGCTATACCTACAAAGAGAAATGTAAATTATAGTAGGGTAGATGTCTGTCTAGAATGGTTTTTAAGAAAGATCTAATTAAACTTTGTGTGGGAAAAAATTACCATTTTTCTAGTTCTATTTGTTAATTTTTTATTAATTTTTATATTTTGATCATCACCTGACTCTTCCACCATTCGTCGTCTTTCTAAAATTTGCAAAATTGATTAAAATTTTTTTTAGACAGCTTTATAAGAAAGAAAAATGCACAAAATTTGTGTGAGCAGTTCTATCTCTATTTAGAAATGTAGGTATGTAGGTACAGTAGAAATTTTTTAATTAAGTATTTATTTATTAGATCTCTAGTTTGTACGGACCAGCAGGCTACTACACTAAGTCATAAGTTTTGAACTAAATGTCCTACTGAAAGACCAAATTATATCTCTTTAAAAAAAAATTACATTTTAATGCTACTATTACTTAAATTTTTATAAATTTGTGTGATGAACAAGGAATAATTGATTTAAATATTTATATCTACTGTGATATTGTTAAATTTGTTACGTTAACAAATTATCAGATATTTCTTTTGTGTAGGTATATTCCTGACAAAAAATAATGGCTAAAAGTTGGAGTATAGGGTGACAAGTTGATTGCGTCAGCTAATATTGGATTCACTTGTTAGGTATTTTTTGATAACCGTAATATTAATTGAATGTCAATAATTAACTAACCATCACATTTTTCGGCTCAATTCAACCCACCACTGTGTCGATTCAGCCTACCGACAGTTTAAAGATGGATATTATTATTATGATTTAAAATTCCTGCATTTAAAAATGTGGCCTAAAATAATATTCAACTTATTCCCGATTTTTGTTCGCGAATTTTTGCTACGAGTTTTTCTTTAATCAATTCCTAATAAAAAAAATTACGGAGCACTAAAAAAATTTTACCTCGCTGCTTGAAAATAAAATAATAAAAATGTTGCTAAACGAGAGAGCAAAAACGAAACGTGCCAACACACTAATCCTTTGGTATCACGATCTGCATAAAACGGGGCATCTTGTTTCGTTCTCCTCATCCTTTACGGACCAGATAATTTAGCAGGCATTGAGGTTTACTACGCTTTTGTATCGGAGTTAGGGTGGAGTTGATAAATATTCCGATAAAGGGGTAATGTGGGGTTTAGATAAGTGCTTCGGGCACCGTTCCCGCTTTATAATGTTCAAGACCCTCCTGGTGCGGGTCGAGAGAATTTCGAATTTTTAACCTATCGTGGCGCACCCACTGAATATTAACCATCGCGCAATTTGCACCAATTTCAAGAAGAGCAACAAAACTTTGGACGCAAATAAACAAAAAACTGAAATTATGCGAATTGTTTGTAGTATAATCATGACACGAAAGCCGATAATCTGATGTTGTTCAAAGTTATTTATGCATGAAGCCGCGTAATAATCCTGAACAATAACAATATAACGTCAATAATATTGTTCATAGAGCACCAAATTTCCGAACGGTCCGCGAAGCCCACACCGCATAACAATTCTTGGGAAAGATGAACCAAATGTAGTGAATAAGGGAGTGATCCCCCGATTTGTTATTGAGGCCCGGGGCTTGTTTGCAAAGTGAACTGCAGCCGCCGATTCGCATCACATGTGCCATGACAACAGTGCGCTTTTGCACTCGCAACCCTGATTGATTTCTCTTGTACCGGATTTCTTAGTTCGCAGAGTTCATTATAAACCCCCAAATCGAGAGACTCGTCCAGCAGAACTAAAGCGGCAATCAAATTTATTACGACCCCTTGAGACTTCAAGATTCACAATTAACACCAAAAATTACATTCATCGTTTCTTTTGTTGTTGCTTCTGAAGAACTTTAGCTTCCTGCTCCCTTTTCACTTCAGCAAATTGGTTATAAATAGTCCTCTCTTTGCCCAGCGGCGTTTTCTTGTACCAATTTAGGAACTTGCCGTATTCCTTGTCAGTGATGGGTTCTTCGGTTATTAGAACTTCGTATAGTTCGGCTGGGTGCAGCGGCTTCATGGATAACTGTATAATTCTGCGAGGGGTTAAAACCGTCTGCACTGCTCTCTTAAGGGTTGTTAACGGATAAAAAGTTGTCAATTTTGCTAAACAAGACGCGTCGAAATTGCGGTCAACTCCATGGTAGGGCATCAAGAGTTGTCGCCAATACAGGAAGATGCTGCCGTAATCCGGACGTGGAATCACAATAATCTAGAAGAAATTTCCCTGTTGAGCCAGTTAGAGTAATTGAGAAGTACCAACCCGTTCAAATGCCTTCTTCAATTGGGGTTTTGCCAACCACGGCCTGCCGGTAATACCAAAAACCATCACCCTATCTTCAGGAAGAATAGTTTTGACGATGCCTTTGAAGAGTTTCTTGTTCATGCGTTTGGGTTCTAGCGCCTTTTCGGCTTTTGGTACTTTTTTGTAAAAAGCCATCTCAGCTGCTTCCAGATAAATGATTGACGGCTGCAGAAGTCGCGACATTTTGTTGACTAAATGCAGCAACATCTTCATACCCTAAAATTTCTACGTTACATCTTGGAAGTCGTTGTCGTCCGTTATTACCTTTTTTCCTGGATATTTTCCCGCTAAAATATGAGGAGACAAGTCAAACAAGACGCAATGGCTCTCGGTGAAGACCGCATTCGCCAGCAAATGTTTGCCGCTTTGTCGAGGACCTGCCAGCAGCACCGATCTAGGTTTCCTCATAGCCCCAACGCTTAGCGGAAGGACGCAATTAATTTTGACGGCTTGCCGGACATCGCCTAGAGTGGCCGGAGGATCGAACTCCAAGTTTCTCTTTTCCCAGTTGTTGTAGCTAAAGTCCCCAATATAGTCCTTCAACCTCGCGTTTTCGTATTTATGAATAATTCCATTGTCGACCAATTCCTGAAATAAGTCCTCCAAACTGCGGTTGGCTGTCATGTCTTTCTTTCCTCTCTTCTTCTTCTTCTTTTTTTTCTTTTTCTTCTTTTTTTTCTTTTTGTACTTTTTACCTTTGGCCCTCGCCCGGTCTTTTTCCAAAGCTTCTTGTAACATCTCCAATTCCAGCCTCGAATTTAATTCGTTAACCTCAAGAAGCATCAAACAAATATTTACCTATACCTCATGAGTTCGTCAACGTTCTGCCTCAATTCCAGTTGCATCTCGTAACATTTCTCGTCATTTATTATATCCATGTAGTGTTTCTCAAAAGGATTGTCGCAATCCCTTCTTTCATCCCACAAATCCCGATATTCCCCAAAAGCGTTCTTAAAAATTTCTTTGGTGGCCGTCTCACCAAACTCCAGTTCGTAATTGTCCGCCTTTTTTCTTTTCTTCTTTTTCTTCTCGGTTTCCTTCCGCTTTTTCTCTTGTTCCTTTTTCTTTTTCTCAGCTTCTTTCTTCTTCTGTTTCTCCCTTGCCAGTTTCTCCTTATCTTTATTTTTTCCTTTATTTTTTGCTTTCTCCCTTCTCTTCTTCTCCACGTCATCGAGCCATTCTTCTGGTGTCATCGTTTCACCTCTCACCACCAAAACAGTTCCACCTTTCTCTTCGGGAGGATACTTATCGAAATTTCTGGCACGTTTGTACCATTGGTAGAACCATTCGCGGATCTCGTCCCCAATATCCTCCATTAATCCAGGCCCTACCACCCGAAAAACCCTTTCTCTCTCAGACAGATTTGCTTCAATATATTCCTTGATTCTCAAGTCTCTCAAATCGCGCCGTTTTTGGAGATTCGACTCCAGTTTATCAAATTCCTCCTTTGGCCTCCAACTCGGTTCGTACATTCCTGAAACGAAATCGTTAAATAAAGTTTTTTTGGTAGATGTTTGAACCAATCAAAAATCGCCTTTCTTTCTCTTTTCGCTTCACGTACTGCCTGGCGCAATGACCTCTCCATAAACGCTGAACTACCAAAGAAGAAGTTTCTTGTTCTTCTTTGGTTGGCGGGGGTGGTTTTTTAATGCCAGCTTGAATGTCCTTTCTAGCTCTATGGGTGGACGATTTTTCGAAATAGTATAAACGTGCTTGTCGTCCTCGTTCTTGAGCTTGAATTAAGACTATAGCGGTCTTAATTTTCTCCCGTCTTGCCAATTCTGCTAGTTCTTTTTTTGTCAGAACCTTTACCTCAGGAACATATTTCTGCGGTCTTTTTCTTCAAAACAATAAAAAAAATGCCCGAAATACTAATATTTAGTTGGTAGGTACCTTAGTTTTTTTGGCGGAGGAGGAGGTTCTGGTTCTTTGACTTCAACGGGAGCACCATCAGCAGGAATAACATCGTCGCCTTCCTCAGGATGCATGAAATGCACCGAGGGAGAAGGAGGAATGTAAACTTTTTCTTCTTGCTGTCCAAAAAAAAAAAAAATTGAAAAAATTTATGTTGTTTTGGATAATTGCCTTAACTTTAGTCCATAAATCTTCTATGGTATAGTCACGAAGGTAATAGAAAATGTTGTCAAGAACCTCGACTTGTTGCGGTATCAATTTCAACTCCACCAAAACACCATCGACGTAATGGTACTCCGAAATGTCAATCTTCCTCAATTCTTCATTTAACTCATGTAGTCTGACAGTAGCAGCGTCCATTAGTCTTCGGACAGTAACTCGTTTTTGGGGCTGCAACATTTTTTCCAAAACAAACTTTTGAGGATTGGTTAAGTACCTGAGCCATTTGGTCCAAAATTGTGCCAATTTCCTGAACGATCATGGAGTATTTGGTGTACAGTCCCCCTATCAGTTGATTGGCCAATGACCGGTCTTTGATAGGTTTTGTGGTCTTCTTAATGTATTCATCTCTGGTCACCAGTTCTTCTAGCCTGTCTTTGGTGCCAGCCCACCATTTTGAATAGTAGTCGAAAGACATCGAGGACGTGTCGAAATCACATCTTAAAACTGGTAATTTTTCAAAAATCGGGAAAAACGTCAATCACAGAAATTTTTTCATTAAATGTCACTCAACCAGATTTTGCCCAGAAAACAAAGACTATTGTCACCAGCGACCTCATCTCTAAATCAGTTCACAAATTTCTCCTAGAAACCAAAATTATTGTCACCAGCTCATTTTTGAATTGGGACTGCACCTGCAGCTTCAAGCAAGCATCAATTCCAAATTCCAAATTTTTCATAAATTTAGCTCAACTTTACTTTACTTTGACTGAAGTCTGATAACTTAAGTTGATGTTGTCAGACTGGAGGATAGGAGCTGGGCGCGACTTGGCCGCCACCCCGTAGCTCTCCGACCTATTTGTGTTATTTTCCCCGCAGCTTCTCGTATATAAGTCTTCATCCTACGGACATGTTGATCGGAACGTGGAATTCCTCTGCGGGCCGTTTCGAAACAATGAGTAGTCGGCCATGTTGACTACTCAAGAAGCCATATTTTGTCCTGCGGCGGGTCGAGTTGGACGCCCACGACATGTACCTGATCACAGAGATCAAGCCGCGCATTCCGGTATATTCACCGGGAGATCACTTTACCGGCCCAGGGCCGGACCGGCCGCATTAGCATAGATCCACAGATATCTAAGAGTCTTCCTCGACTATTAACCGCGCATCCAAAGATGATGCTTCAAACCACTAAATGCCCCGAGGAAGGCAGTTTTGAAGATATATTAAGGAAAATTACAATCTGATGTCAGCAAAGACAACTTGTTTGTAAAATTTACAAACGAAACTTTTGATGCAGATCCTTCACAATATTTGGACACCCTCGAGGCTGGATCGCTAACGACCATCAGTTTTATAAACCCATTACGTTTGGTTTGGAGCCCATGGCGAGAGGGACAGGTGCAAGTTTGAACGTTTGCCATTATTTACAAATCGCTGAACTGGATTCGACAGATTAAATTATGCCAATTTGTGACGACCATACACTTAGATGTAGCATAACAAACGAGAATAGAATATTTATTTAGTTGAAGAGATTATTTATGGCGGCTTGAGGCTACCAAGCTGGTGGATACCTATGTTAAACACCTGTTGCAATCATGCACCCAGAACTTCTGGATTTCGACATTTTTGTGCGTTACCCCAAGTAATGATTTTATAAATTTATAATCCATCAATTTAAGTCTTTGACCATACCCACTCTATCTCTCATGCGAAGAAGAGTGAGTATAACATACCTAGGTATATCGTGCGCTTCACTGCAGGCTCCATAAATTGATTGAAAAGCGTTTCTTTTTTTGTTACACATGTTTTTACATTGAGCAATTTTCTGATATTTGCCAAAAAAAGTTTAAAAAAGTTAAGCTACCAATTTTTTGTTAGGTTCTCCTTGGCGGTTCAAAATAATTTCCAAGAAAATTAGTTTTCCGTTAATTTTATTGTTAGCAAGTTTTTAAATTTTTTGTTCGCTTTAAATAGATTTTTTAATTAAATTTTTCTAATACATATCAGAATCTGTGTCAAGTGGCGATTTTTTTGGGGGTCCCGGGGCGAGTTGGCCGCTTCCGGCGCTAGAGGTGGGAGCGTGGCCCGGTCCAGCTTTCCCGTGATAAACGCCGCGTAGCCGCCAGGAAAAAGCGCACAAAACTGAGACCTTATAATGACCGGTTGACGTAGGTCTGTGTTTAATTACATACAAAAGCGGGCAAAGAGTGGTGGATGATCGGCGACGGCTCTCTCCCCAAGTGATAAATGTCAGTCCTCCCCCTAGATCCGGCCCTGCAGCGCAACTATTCCTTCCCTATAAGTTATCGCGGCTGCATAGTGCGGCATATACACCCACAGCAGTACAGAGAAGTAAATCAAAAGATGAAATTGCAGGTTTGTAATCACAGTCGCCTATGGCACGTAACTTGGTGAGCCAATCGCTGCGCCGGCATCTCCCGCTCTGGCCAATGGCCGCCAGTCTTACCCCCGGCCTACTCGGATACTAGCCAAAGGACTCTTCACTACTACTATCACACACAGTGCCTCCAAACCTGCCTAAAACCAACAACCACGGACGTCCACTATGTCCTAATCCACTATGTCGCGGTCATAGTGCGCTGGCGGACACGGCCTACCGCGACCTGTGATAATCTATAAACAAATTGTGCGGTTTCGCGGCCGCGCATGCGTGCAAGGTGACAAAAAACCAGATTTAAATCTATAGTGGGTGATTTTTATTTTTTGTGGTGGTGATCTCTGGGAATATGGAATGATGTCACGGTTCTATTTAAACTCTAATTCGTCCCTTGCGAATTACCAACAGTACGAAGTAAGTTTTCATAGAAAAAGCTAAGTCCGCATCATCTCTCTAGGTACAGTAACTAGTTTTAATTGCAAACCGCCATGGGGCGGTTTGCAAATCCATCAGTTCCGATCCGTCGAGCAAAAAAACAAAAAAATTGTTTGGACGCAAGCGGCGAAACAAAGCGAAAATTTTTGTCCGACGGACCTGGAGACGCCAATCATTCGAACCTTTCTCTCGCACTCTACAATTAAATTTACGTCACCCGGCGTTATTAGATTGAAAGAGAAACCCTCGCATTAGGAGCCTGCCCATTTTGCGCCGCCTTGCGTGTTACGGCCAGTTCCTTATGCCTCTAACGACGGGTTTTTTCACAATTTTTTCGTTCCCACATATCGAAATCATGAATAAATCATGTGCGGAGCTGTTCCGCGTTTTCCTAATGACTTGCATTGGTATTAGAGAGCAGGGACGCGTAATTTCAGCAATTTGTAAAATTTTGACCGATGACAGTAGGTAGGTAGGCATAATTTAATAATGGGGCTACCTAGCGGCGGAATGCGCTAGTTAAATCCCAATTACTTTAATTCTCGTAATGGTGGCAATTTGTCACCACGACAAGCTATTTCGAATGAACTATTCGCGACACCAGCTCAAACAACAAAACAGAGCCAACTGCAAAAAATTAAACTTATAAAGATTTAGATACCTTTGTGCTATTCGAAACTATCAAATTGTATCTACAGGTACATTTATCAGTTAATTATAGTTATAAAGTTATGTCAAAAAATGTAAACAACCCTTAAAAATTTTCAATTTTTTCTACCCCCCTGTAGTTTTATATCTGCAGATATTAGATATTTGACGTGACTTATGAAGAGAGTTTTATTGTCAACATAACGTTGCTATTCCAGATGATGGGTCAATTTACTTGGTAAAATTCTGAAAAATTGTTGAAATTGGCGAAATTGCGCTCTCATGCACTTAATTGCTTATTTCGAACTGCTTGACGTGACAGCATTATTACTCATGCCATTGGCCGATTTGTTCTGCCATCATCAGCAACAATAGCGAAAGTGCTCATCACTTGCAGGTTGGGCGATTTGATTGTAACCTATCACCTTTCGCCTCACACATATTTCTATTGTTTATCGCTGTTAGAAACGCTTCTTCGATGTTGTTAATTTTATGTAAAGATATGCGGGGGAAAAAACGAAATTGTTGTTGTTGGTCGGCCGAAGTTTGCGTTTAGCCATCACCAACGGAGAAGAACACCTGTTGTCCGACGAATGTTGTTGAGAGGTTTGAAGCTAATTATCTACATTCCACCCGACCTCATCAATTAAATTCCGAGCCAGAGCACATTCTACACCATCCAGCTACTTCTCTTGTAAATTGTCCTGATGGAGACTACCAAATGCTACCTAAGCTACCTACCACTTGGCGTGCGTGATGCTGGCACGGCGTTGGTGCTTTTTTGAACAGTTGAAGTGGGATAGAAGACCGGCTCATGCAATGCCTGAAAATAATTATTTTCGTGTAACGCAGTAATCACGTCAGCACGTGAAACAAAATGGATATTGCAAAGGCGATCTTGGACGAATCGTTGCTTACGCGATAAAATTTAGGCTTCGAATTGGCAATAACTGTAAAACGTAGAATTTAACACTCACTCTGTAACTATTTTCAAAACCAAAATATAAATAGTCGCAAAATAATGATATGACATTAATATGGTATCTGCATTTAAGGCTCCTCTCTACCCAAACGGGTATAGGGATTTTCAATGTTAATGCGCGCCACACTAGAAGGCAAACGGTTTGATTTTTTGTGGTGAGATTTTCGTTATTTGAAAATATGATCTTTTATCTACACATGATCACGTAGTTTTAAAATTTCTAGTATAAACAAGGCAAAATTACCTACAGTTTATTTATTGGTATGTTTTAGCTAAAATTGAGTTCGACATTTATTTGACAATATCTCTGGAACTACAAACTTCTTCATCAAAAGCCGTGATCAAATTGTAGATAATAGTTTCAGGAAAGCAACTAAAAAAAAAATTATGTAAAAATATTAATTACCGCACCCCCAATCATGGATAGGGAATTGGCAAATTTTTACACCGTAAACAAGCAAAACTTTTTGTAACTCCAAATAAATCAATAACCGCAAATTTATTACTTCGCGTCGAAGCTTGATCTGTGATTATTTTTGTTTGACCGATCCGCAATTTGTATATATATTTATGTCAAAAGCGCTCAAGGTTGTCATTAAGTGAGAAGGACACTTAAGGAGGTACAGTTTGACTACATGCAAAATTGATATCTTTCAAATCATCATAATCTTAAAAAATACGATAGATACTTACCTATCCACCCTCTACCTCAATCGACAGAAATTATAAAAAATTCTAAATTTGCTATTGTTCATTAAGACGCCAGGAAATTAACGTTTTATTATGTAGGTACCTATGGCATCTTTCTGATTTTAAATTTGAATTCAACTTGGTGTTACAATACTTAGATTTTTTGTAATTTTACAGAAACTGGCAAAATTACTTCAAATTTCAAAAACTGCAACTTTTGAATAAATAAACATTATATTGAATCAAATGGCATCAAATTAATAAGTGTTTCAGTGGCCATTGATTGCTCAAGTACATACAGGGTGAAGCAAAATAAGTACATTAATTTTAGCCAGTGGTAGGTAGAACTCATCAAGGCAAATTTTTTTTCTGTGTAGGTAAGTATCATTTTTTCGAAATAGAATTTTTTTTAATTATTTTTTTTTCTATTCAAATTGACGAGCCTTTTATGAAATGCTTTAACAAAGAACAATAATAATACAATTCATTCATAAGGTAATCTTGTTGACTAGGTAACGTTGCTTCCAGTGGCGTGTAAGAAAATTGTGTAAGATTTTAAAATCATTTTATAACACAAAAACTAAAAGCTTTAAAAAATATATATATTAGGAACAGTTTTTGGTCTTGAAGAGTTCTATTCCCAGTTAAAATTAATGCACTTATTTTGCTTACACTCTGTATAAGAAGTTTAAAGTTATAATTTTCAATTTTGACCACAACTACCTACTTTAATGCAATATTTGTTCTTGGTCACTCCTGTAGCTGTTCTATGATATCCTTTCAAGGCTAGTACTTCAGGAACAGGTTGAAAATAAAAATTATAACACAACATTCCTGTAACATTTTTTTTCAGTCTATTACTAACACTAATCTGTCATGCTTGCGGTTTCCATTAAAATGTTTCAGTTCAACTAATTCAATTAATTTAATACTGTAAATATACCTAGGTATATGCTTACGTAAATCCTATTATTTATAATTACCTACCTCTACTATTATACGAATATATAGTAGAATTAAAATTTTAATTTTTCAGAGATTTTCGTAAGTGAGTTTGTTTTAATTTTCTCGACAAATATACTTAATTGGGTAAACAGCGCATGAAAACTACAAAACAGCTTGTTGTATCATATAGTGTCTAATTAACATTTAAGGCAAATATGTAATTATAAATCCTTTCTCTCTAGATTAGCATTCAGCGGTAAATTAAGATCTATCTGCACATGACGTAACAACAGACTATAGGTCTAATCGGAAATCACTTGACTCTGGCACTGTACTTATGTAGGTACCTATACATTATATATTAGACGCATTTAGCACCTAAAACGACAAAAAACAAAACAAATCTCATGCCTAGCCTAGCATTAGCTGAAACAACCAAATAGGACTCAGGATGATTAAATTAAAATCTTGTGTAGGTATTTATTTGTTGCCTAATATGGGGATCTGAAAGCTATCGCTATATGGAAATGTCTCACAAATAAGTCACTAAATTCTGCAAAATTCCATAATTACGGCTATTACCATCGTTAAATGACTGTAATTTTCCGGCAAATTTTATCAAACGAAATCTAAAACAAGTCGTTTAATAATTAGGTATAACAAATTGCAAAATGATTGGGGGTGTTGGAATTTGGGAAACCTCGTGAATGCTCCGACCGGGATGTTTTCGTAATTACGGTTCCGGAGGAGCGTGAAAGCTCTCGATGGCCGCATTTCTCCAACTTGCACAATCGCATCGACCCAACAATTATTCGTCTCGACCAAAACAACCCATTTAAAAAAAAAAACTGTCCCACGAAGTAATGCGAATTGGAAATGTCGAGGATACGCCCGTCGAGGTGTTGGCGCGGCAAAATAAGAGAAAAGTCGGATGAGTTCTTGAGCAATTATTGCCAAAATTAGGGAGGGTCGTCGATTTGTTCCGTTGCATCGGACGATAGAAAATCTGTGATCCGTCACAAAGTCCCATCGTGATTATAATGTAGTCTACCTATATTTAACGAATACCTGACGGCACATGAATAAAACATGACTTTCGATCGTCCGTATGGACGGGCAGTAGCAAACATCAACTAAATGGATACGTGAACGACATACTCGCCGATGATAACATGTGATTACGACCACTTTCCTGCAACATCAGTTCCTTTATATGTCGGGAAGAAATGACTTATTGGAATTCATGAATAAAAATCACATTTGTTGCGGCCGTTATAGCGTTATAACCGATTCGTATCAATTAAAAGGGACCTGATTCGGTCGGTACAGGTGGTGCCAATTTCCAGGATGACGTAATTTAATTAGCAGACAACTGACGGGCGTTTATTTGACAAATCATCCGCAACGTCTCGATTTACAGCCGCAGAAGATGCAGTTCCACGGAAATCAAAATAAGTTTTTACTTTTTATGAACGACAGTAAGCTACGCCACTGATAATTTTTTATTTTTTTAAGTATGTGCTTTATTCTTTCTGGTCATTATTTCGAAGGTTTGAAACTTTTGGGTATCTGAATTAGATATTTTGCATTAATTAAGTCTTGAGATCGTAGTGATGCTGTAATGCTTGGTGGTTATTTATTGTGGCAAAATTTTTGCCAAGCTCCAGTTTTTCCGACTTTCTCTTTTATGTTTGCACTGTGCTAATTATTTACTCCATTTTACATTATTTTTTATCTGAGAGCAAAAATCTAAAAAATTAAAGAATTTTAATAAAGACAAACTTTATTTTTATTATTGTGGATTTTAATGTCAAAATCGGACTTTGTACTTACAAATTGTTTTTTTTACGATTTCTACAATTATTTAAGGGAACAAATATAATGTACAGCAAATTAAACTATACATCCCTTGCACTGTCCACCAGAAAATTTAATGAGCATCAAAAAATCTAAATAAAACCCAAATAATTATACTTACATCAGAAAATGAGGACATTATCACTAAAATAACTATGCTACGTATTGTTTTACCATTGCTCACATTTTAAATTCTACCAAATTTAGAACCCTCAAGTTACGCGTCCGTGCTGTACATAATAAATATTCGCGCTATCCATTTATATTAAGTGTTTCTCAAAATGAATTTGTGCGTCAAATAATTATTCTATTACTCCAAAAATGAAATATGCTCGCGCATCTCTCCTTGCCGCTTGCGCTTCCAGTCAAGAGGCACGCGAAAAAAGTTTTGTACGAGGTCAGTTCAGGGCCCTGTAATTTTTTTTTAAAGCACGATTAGAAGTTACCACTATAAAAAGTTTTACGTTTTACATAATGCAAGACAATTACAGCAAAGCATTTATATATTACGAAAATCAATATCTTTTTTTGTGCAAACCACTTCAATTTTTACTCTTATTTTTATTGCTCTATAGCACATCTACATCTATAATTTTGCATAAAATTATTTACCATTTGCACAACATTTTATTGCTTGTTTGTTTTTGATCAACAAATAGTATTTTGAACTGCTAAATAATATAAGACACTGTCAAAAATTAAATATTGGGTATTATGTTAGAATTAAATGTGGAATAAAATTTGATGAACATTTAGTATTAATGGTCAACAAAAGTTATTTTGGCGAACAAAATAAAGAGGCCAGCATTATGTCAATATTTGGTTGTCGCTTTAAGATTATGTATTTTCTTAATTTTGGTGAGCGTTTAGTATTTTTGGGAAATAAAAGTATTTTTTTGTATGAAAAATATTGGGTAAATTTGGTAGACTGTTAAATACGACCCATTATTTAACCGGTCGCTGCTCTAAAAAGCGTAATCTTCATAGAGCCGCCCAAGAACCAAACCCGCGGCTGGCTATGTAATACAGCTATTACCCGCCAGATGCCCGTAGTAAGCGCAATTCGGATGCTGCATGGACCATTATCTCGTGCCTAGTTCGACTCTCAAGAGGTGGCGCCGTATCACGGCATCGGTGTTTCATCTGCAGGATTATTAGTTGTTTTTAATTATTTACCTTTATTTCGATCAATAATGTCAAATTGCACTTCTTCGGAAAAATAAAACACTTATGAAAAAAGTTGTAAAAACTTATTTACAATTTTTTTCGACTAATTATTGTAGATATTTAGGAAAATAATAAAATTGTTTTCTTCGGGGAGTTTTATAATAGAGGCCCCCCCCTTTATCTGTTGTTTATTACGGAATTAACCAATCTACCTGAGATTTTATTTTCGGTCCGTTTCTGGCGGGTTGCGCAATGAGGCAATAATTTGGAAAGTTTTCCCGAACTTCTGCGAAAATTATTGGGAATTTAGCGGCTCGAGGCCGATGTCGGAATTGAATTCGTTGCCTCTCTCCAGGTATCATTTCCTAGACCTGCGCTGGGTGGTATCATGCTGGAAGTCGTGAAGTAGTCGGCTGTAATTGCGGCAATTGCGCAATTGCCTCATCTACGCAGCTTCTTTCCGTTTTCCGCGGTCTAAACAGCGTAATTTTTGATCCGAGATTTCAATTAGCTAATTAATATTCTTTGTCGTGTCAAGTCGTGCACAACATGCATGTTCGATTTGATGTATCGTAACGGCAGACTGATCGCCATCAGGCCGACTAATAACTCGCCACAGACTGGACCAAACAACTATTTATCTTAACTTGCCAAAAAATAAGGTCCATTATGGCCGGAACCGGCACTAGATCGCCTCAACATCAATCAGAGCCTCTTTCTCTTTCATAGATAAAAATTGCCGATGTAAATTCGCGTGTAGACTTTGCGCTACAAAGCACTTTAATTAACTTTGACAGCAACTCTAAATGTAATACTTTATCAAAATAATTAAATGTGTTTCTGAGAAGTACAGTTAAACTGGTTCGTTGTTAGATAAGTTTTCGGTCGCGCAAATGGTCCACATACGAAAACGGCTCGATAGTGTCTGATAGCTACATACATCCTCCCATTCATGCCACTTATCGCGCTTAACCTTATGGATATTCCAATTTCCCGAAATGCTCCACCTTTCCTTTCAGCCGGTGAAGAGGGGTTTTTCAGGGGGCGATAACGCGCCGCTCTTTTTGCGCTATTTACGACGCGTCAATTCAGCGCTAATGCCACTATGGAAGGTCGAAAATTCAACAATTACTAGCTCAACCCTCAATTCTTGATGCTGGAATGGTAATTTTATTTAAATTAGAATGCGCCGACTACCCAACTGTACTATTATGCAGGTACACGTGGTAATTTGTCGCAGTTACTCGAAACGAGCGAATAATAGACGATTGGAATATCGTTACTACCGAAATTTCGCAAGTCGATTGAGAAATCTCGAGTGACGTGCAAAATTTAAATTTTTGATTAGAAATTATGGCCCGAACTTTTGCCTCTTACCGCTTAATAACGACCGACTCGATTTATCATCGGATTTCACGCTATAACGTCCAAAGCGAAAAATGCCCTATTTACGACTTCCTACGAGACCGCCAAAGGAGTTGATGGTTTTTGTTATTACGTAGAGTGATGCAGTTATGGCTAAGTAAATAGGTAATTTCGCCAACGAAATTCGACGAGGTTAACAAATTTCTAGGTAACGGTGCTGACTGAATTTGCTAAGTGAATAAATTGAACAGATAGACGTTTATGATTAGGGTAAAAGGGCTTGAAGAAAGACTTTCAGGACGCCCCTGCAGGGGGGCGGGTAATTGGCGAGTTCCCCGAGCCCCCTGCAGACACCTATTGAAGGAACTTTTGCGAGCATACGGCTTTTCACACATGTCAATGACTCGCTATTGTGTACGGCAAACAAACGTACAAACACCGTCAATTATTAGTAATATTTAACATCGTTCTAGCCTCGATTCTAGCCGAATCGTTAACTGGCGTATTAGCCAAAGAATTTGACATTTATGACCTATCTGCGGTTGATTTACAATTTTCCTTCTCCTAAGCAAGCCTTGGTGAAAATAATTTTTATATTATTCTTCAGAGAATTTACATTGTTTAGAATAAGTTATACTTTAAAAAAAGTTTCTTATTTTCTAGAACCATAACTGTATATAACTAATTATGGCTTAAAAGTCTTGAAAATTAGGTGATATGCAACTTAAGTGTAAGTACATTTTGAAAAAACTTTGAAAAACTTCGAAAACTTTTTCAAATTTTGTGTGGATAATTTATAAGTTTTAATAATAGTAGGTTCAAAGTCTTCTGGGCGAGAGGTGAATCACTTGTGGCAATCTCTGTACACCCTCTTAGTAATCCACGGTCTTTTTTTCTACCCCAATCAATAGAAATTCGAAAAATTCCTAAAATCGACATCGTTGCACTTAAAGGCTGGAAATGGGCGTTCTATTATGTAATCGACCTTCCTGAACTCAAATCCGTAATTAATTCGACGCTAGAATAAATAGATTTCTTATAAAATTTCTTTTAATATTTAAACTCTTGTAACTTTTCAACGGACAGACTTACATCAAATCCAAATACATCAAATTTCTTCATTTCACAATGCTCTATGAACGAAAATCGTAAGTTTAATAACAAAGAAGTTTAAATTTGCAATTTAGGTCGATTTTGACGAAAATTTTGAATTGAAACATTTGAATGGTAATATCTTAAAAAGTACGACTTGTACAAGGAAACTACGGCCAGATTCGTGTTAAGCGGTTCAAAACCTATTAGATTAAGTCATAAAATTGATGTAAAAAATTTCAATATTTTCGACTTTTTTTTTCTACCCCAATCGATAGAAATTCGAAAAATTTCTAAAATCGACATCGTTGCACCTAAAGGCTGGAAATAAGCGTTTTCTTATGTAATCGGCCTTCCTGAACTCAAATCCGTAATCAATTCGACGCTAGAATAAATAAATTTCTTATAAAATTAGAAAAACCCGGAAAAACCGCTAAGTTTCGATTTCTTATAATATTCAAACTTTTGTAACTTTTGAACGGGCAGACTTACATCAAAACCAAATACATCAAATTTCTCTATTTCACAAAAGTTATCGAGTGCTATATGAACAAAAATCATAAGTTTAATAATAAAGAAGTTTAAATTTGCAATTTAGTTCGATTTTGACGAAAATTTTGAATTAAAACATTTAAATGGTCATATCTTAAAAAGTACGACTTGTACAGGGAAACTACGGCCAGATTCGTGTTAAGCGGGTCGAAATCTATAAGATTAAGTCTTAAAATCGATGTAAAAATTTTTAATAATTTTGACTTTTTTTTTCTACCCCAATCGATAGAAATTCGAAAATTTTCTAAAATCGACATCGTTGCACCTAAAGGCTGGAAATGAGCGTTTTCTTATGTAATCGGCCTTCCTGAACTCAAATCCGTAATCAATTCGACGCTAGAATAAATAGATTTCTTATGAAATTAGAAAAACCACTAATTTTCGATTTTTTTAAATATTCAAACTCTTGTAACTTTTCAACGAACAGACTTACATCAAATTCAAATAAATCAAATTTCTCCATTTCACAAAGGCTATCGAATGCTGTATGAACGAAAATCGCAGGTCTAATAATAAAGAAGTTGAAGTTTGCAATTTAGGTCGATTTTGACAAAAATTTTGAATTAAAACATTCAAATGGTCATATCTTAAAAAGTGCGACTTGTACAGGGAAACTACGACCAGATTCGTGTTAAGCGGTTTGAAATCCATAAGACTAAGTCATAAAATCGACGTAAAAAATTTCAATATTTTCGACTTTTTTTTCTACTCCAATCGATAGAAATTAAAAAAATAATCCCTTAGCAATCTGTAGCAATCCATAGCAATCTTATAAAAATTCGAAGGATTGCCATAAATTGGCAATCATTAATAATGGGATACTGCCTCATGTTTGGAAAATATAATATTTAGAAAATATAGGTGGTTTCATTAGACCCGTATTTCTTTATTTGGTTCTAGGGTTAATATTACGCCCAGATTTAATTTTTTAATTTTTGGAGTGGGTGATTTGTGACGTAGCTGTTCTATGCACGGCGTAGTTCTAAAAGAAATCCTATGATGACGCTTTACTCAGATTGCTTGCATTCTATTTATAAATCGAATGCCAATCCGCATAGTAGCCAAAAACAGGAGTCCATTCAATATAAGTGTGAGTCTTGGATACGGGGATGAATGCGTCATCAAAAACAAAAATTGCAAATATTTACGAAAATATGAAATAAAAAAATGGGAAAAAAAATATTTAAGCATCTTTTAATTATTTGCATGCATCTATTGAACAAAAAATGCAATATTTTTTTAGGCAAGTACCCTATTGCTAAAAAAAAGCAGCTGAACAAAAATTCGTAAGTTTTAACTGTGGCATAAGTACTAAAATAGTTCTTAACTAATTGAAGAGTTAATTGTCTTTGTAGAGAAATTTCCATTTTTTTTACTATTTCTTGTCAATTTTCTTTACAAATTTTTGTTATCATTTTTATATGATTTGTCAATTTTATTTAATTGTTACAAATTCTGAAAAACTTTTTAGATTTTTATTATTCTTAATTAAAACCTCTTTTAGCATCTTCAGTACCTACGTAGCAATATGACATTTTAATACACTTAAGCAAAGCTATTATTCTTACCTCGTAAACTTATAATAGATAATTAAGTTAAATATGTAAAAATATTCCAGTTTGATTTCTGGTTAGCTCGTGGTTTTCCAAAATTAGGTTAAACTGTAAATTTAAGTTATTATGTAGATTTTCAAACCTGACAATTTTTAGAGGTTAGAACCTCCGTCCGAACATTAAGGTTTTATAATATGTTGAGAATAAAAACAAATTAAAAAAAACTATTTTCTTAGTTTTTGACATCAAGATACTGTATGACAAGGAAGTGCGGGTCGTCATGTTTGAGACGTAGGTACAATGTTTGGAACATAATATGAAATTATAACGAGCAAGTAGATGAAATAAATTTATTGAAAGAAAAGAATGACAATTGATGAGGTGCTTATTTGCTCGTGGGGAAGAGGAGGAAGCGAGGCCCAATAATTAAAGCGTGACGTATTCAGTGGAAAAAAAACCTGAATGGCTTAATAGGCCCAAGAATAGCGAGGAGTGGCCGATAGCTTTAGCACATACCAAAAGTACCACTTACGAGTAACTTTCGTAATTTGTGATGTGTATGTTACAAACAAGAGTTCAATTAAGCACGTAACTGTAAAGCGACCGAACGCATCGTCTCGTAGACGACACCCGGAGGTCCGAGTCCGGCATAACGCGGAAAGACATCGAGAAGACGGTCGCAGATCGCACAGTTTGTCTGTAACCACCGAATTTATTTCGGTCACGTGACAGAGTCCGATCAGTCGCCGTTCCAAATTCCTCGGCAAGTGTACAAGAAGAGTTTCCCATCATCAGCGGACTCCACACACGGAATGCGTTCATGTTCATACACACAGGTTGGGTCCAGTACTGTTAAGCCTGGCGCAAAAACTCCGGGAGATGTGGGTCATCCGAAGACACCTCCGCGGGCCGCGCGGTGATTTGGCCGGTTGTTGACCGTACGATCACCCTGCATAACTTATAAACTATGGTTGTTTGATCAAAACCGACCGCGCCTTGATATTCGATTTCTTCCTTGTCGCTTCTTGGCCACATACGTTCGTCGGCGAGCGAAAAAAGAGAGCCGGACCGTGTGAAGAACGGCCAGCATCTGCGCTGTTACCGGGCCAAAGCGCCCAATTTACGGGGCCCACGCCGCCAAATTTGCGTAAGAACCCATCCAGAAACTGATAACTGCCGACTCCCATAATTGGACGGGGAAAATCGGACGGACGGCAATTGGCCGTACTATTAGACGGCATTCCTGACGGTTCCGCTCAAACAGGAGCAGCTGACCGTGAAACCAAAACAACGACCAAACACAAAATCCACATCTAACTAGAATTAGACATAAAAGCAAATTAGGGCCAATCGACAAAACATATTGGCCAATATTGGTTCGTAGCTATTTTTTTACCAGCGTCATAATCAACTGATTTACGCCGCAGCAACCGATCCTGTCAAGTTCAATTTTCAACACGAAGATCTTAATTCGTTTACATCAGTAAACAGTACTGGGTGATTTGATAATTACGATCGGGTCGTATTTAACAGTCTACCAAATTTACCCAATATTTTCATACAAAAAAATACTTTCATTTCCCAAAAATACTAAATACTCACCAAAATTAAGAAAATACATAATCTTAAAGCGACAACCAAATATTGACATAATGCTGGCCTCTTATATATTTTGTTCGCCAAAATAACTTTTGTTGACCATAAATACTAAATGTTCACCAAATTTTATTCCGCATTTAATTCTAACATAATACCCAGATATTTAATTTTTGACAGTGTCTTATATTATTTAGCACTTAAAAATACTATTTGTTGATCAAAAATACACAAGCAATAAAATGTTGTGCAAATGGCAAATAATTTTATACAAAATTATAGATGTAGATGTGCTAGGGCAAGGAAAATAAGAGTAAAAATAGAAATGGTTTGCACAAAAAAAGATATTGATTTCCGTAATATATAAATGCTTTGCTGTAATTGGCTTGCATTATGTAAAACGTAAAACTTCTTTTAGTGGTAATTTCTAATCGTGTTTTAAAAAAAATTAAAGGGCCCTGAACTGACCTTATACAAAACTTTTTTTGCGTGCCTCTTGTCTGGAAGCGCAAGCGGCAAGGAAAGATGCGCGAGCATATTTTATTTTTGGAGTAATAAAATAATTATTTGACGCACAAATAGTTTTTTTGAAAAACACTAAATATAAATGGATAGCGCGAATATTTATTATGTAGTACAGCATGGACGCGTAAATTGAGCGTTCTAAATTTGGTGTACATTTAGTAAAATTGATAGACATATAGAATTTAAAATGTAAGCAATGGTAAAACAATACGCAGCATAGTTATTTTAGTGGTGATGTTCTCATTTTCTGATGTATAATAATTTGGGTTTTATTTAGATTTTTTGATGCTCATTAAATTTTCTGGTGGACAGTGCAAGGGATGTATGGTTTAATTTGGTGTACATTATATTTGTTCTCATTACGATCTAACACCCTATTCAAAGTTAAAAATTTTTGGTCGCTTTTCTTGAAGATAAAAATTATTTTTGAAATACGATTATATTTTTTTTTTAATCGAAGCAATAAGTAGCTTGTTGCAGTCAAAGTGAAACTTTTGTGGCGGACATGAAAATTATGACTCATAATCATTTTTATTCCGAATGACATCATGATAATAACTTGGACGTGGAAGCTAAAAAGAAAAGAAAAATTAAGAGAAAATATAAACTGACTGCAACAATATCTATGACATGTCTTAAACGAGATTGATTTATTACTAACACTGGAAAATTTTTCTTCTATAATAGTAAAAGTAGGTAAGGAAGAAAAGAAATCTTGAGCTTATGATTGCACTGGAAAACTTTTCTTCTAATAGTAAAAGTAAGAAAGAAAAGAAATCTTGCGCTTGTGATTCTTGCATATGGACATGGACTTCTTCAGATGACCCGGGACCGTGGAAATAATCCTCGATTTTGCTCCAAATCACACAATAAAACTTTGTGGCCGCAATTAATTACTTACCAGGCATTATCCTCTAATCTTCCAAAATTCCAGCGTTTGCTAACGAGGTGGCCGATAAGCAAAATTGGAGCTAAGCAAACATAAAGCGCTTTTCAGGTTTTCGTCATCAATAATTAATTAAAGCCAGCGCAATAAAACAGCCTAATTTCACAGGTATTTAGACTAATTAAAGTTTTCACCGAAAAATAATTATCGTTTTTCTATCGATTGTTTTTATGTCGCCATCATCGTGTTCGACCGTCTCGATATCAGGAACAACTGTTTGCGGAAAGACGTCATAATCATAGGAGCCGTATTTTCAATAACTGTTTCGCGGGCCGCCATTTTTTTATTACTATTTTTTTAATTCGACTGTTAATCTTCGCCTCTTGGAATAAGATGCTAATACGCTCAACGCGCTAATCGTCCGGCATAATCTCGACGGAAATGCCAGGTAGCCTGGATATAGTTTTAGCGGCATAAAAAATGCTGATCGTGTCGTTATTCACGCAAATTAATAGCAAAATTTGGTCGTTAATTCAGAAAAACATCCTCTATAGTTAGAACTTAACCGACGGGTTACCCGACGCCTCTAGTTTTAGTTTCGTATTAATTTTTGCATGACTGCCAATTTCGGACGCATTAACATATTATTGAATGCTATAAAGCTTCTTAATTAAAATAGGAATAAAGCGAGCTATTCGCGAACGTGAACTAATGCCATTCATGACGTTAAGGCACCATGAGTTGCCATATTCGTTGTAACTGTTGGCGGGTTCCGATTAGCACCCAGAAATTTAAACGAAGAAAGAAATATTTGTGGCGAAATGGTGGAGGCGCCGGGTGAAACTGACATCTGACGCAAATGTGCTAAACTCGACCTGTCAATTAGCTAAATTTCCACCTGTTTCCAAAAAAGTGACACCCGCCTGTAATTAAATGCGATAAATGTAAAACATGCGACATTAATTTTCGTTTGATATCTGATAACGATCAGTGAATAACGAATCACCTAAAGGTTTTAAATTTGGCGAACTTGATTTTTTTTCGTCTTATTCGGAACTTTTTTGTCGAACTTAGTAAATTAATTTTTAATAACAAATTATAAAAAGTTAGAACTGGAGAAAATAATGAGTTTTATGCAACTTATTGTTGACGACCGAATCAAGTTTTGTTATTATTTATGTAATTGATTTTAACAGGTGGGTTCTGGGTGTAGTTTTGTAATGTTGGAACTAATTATTCGCTTATTCATATTGCCTCGTTTAACTATGAAGAATTCGTCGCTGGTACGTGAGTAATGCGATAACCATTATAATCCACTATACTTTAATTTGCTTTCCTTCTATTTACCGCGCAGCTGAAGATATAATTGAACGAAAGTGATGCAACTAAACTTTCATATGTAGAGAACGCGTCGGATTTAGAACGCAGTTGGCCGATTATTACTAAAGATATAATTAAAATTAAGAAATTACATCACAGACTCCGGGGTGCGAAGTAAAAAGTGCTAATAATGCAAATATTGTTCGATTAAATAATTTTACTCTTTATGCAACGACCTGCTGAAACAAAAATATCTAACAGTTTTCTTACAGGAAGAAAAATTTAATGTTTTAAAAATAAAAAAACAAAAATAATTATTTTTAGTTAGAATTAATTAAATTATTAAAAAACATCTATTGATTTTAATCCATTAGTTTCTTCATAATTATTAATGTTAACTTAAGATTTTTAAAAATATTTAATTAATAATTCTTGACCATATTATAATGTGTGAAGAACAAATTTTGAACTTAAAACGTCACTAAAGACTTCCAATTTGTACCATTCTGCTCTTGGGGTCCATAAGATTCACGTTTTTTTTTTTTTGACAATTTTTTAAAAGTGAAAATAGTTCTTTTCTTTTGCTAATTTCGTCCCCTTTCAGAATTCTTCTTTGAACCTAGAACCCCATTTCCGTATGACGTTAAGCGTTTTTTACTTTTAACTGTACTTTTTAACTTGTCAATTTCGGAGAATCAGTTGATAAAATTTTACTCTCTTATTTACATCTTTCTAATCAGCCTCATAGGTTAATTTCCAGGATGTTGCTGGTGGACGAGCAAAATCGCTCGTTAAAAAGAAATTATTTGTTTATTCCTGTTAGCGACGAACTGAAGCCATTTAAGAGCATCAACAAATCAGGGTCATAAGGATGCTGTATCAGCAGATTATATCCACTTTTCGCATTATCTGCATCTATTTACCGACCTGTACCGTTAGAGCATTCTTTTTCATTAACAGGCAATAACGACACATCGCGATAATAAAATTGCACGTCTAATTGCTGCGGCATTTAAATTATATTTGGATACCATCACTATTTGGCAGTTATTTAAAGCATCTCATTCATGACTTCCTTAATTTGTCACTCAATGCTGAATCGATTTTTTCAACGACCACCTCTTCCCACCACCTTGTTCGTTCACCTAAATTCGCGTAGCGGTTCTTTTTCTTCTCGAAATTTGATTGTAAATTAATTGGCCCGTCCGGGATAGAGCTCCTAAGTGATTGTTGGCTAATGAGATCGGACCACATAGCTCATACAGCGAGATTACATAGCGGATCTCAAATTTCGATACTCCACTTCTTCTCGCCCCAAAGGTTCCAAATCCATCAAGCAACAACGAAATTGTCGCTGATTAACAACAACGAAATTGTTGCTGATTATCAACAACGAAATTGTTGCTGGTTAACAACAACAAAATTGTTGCTGGTTAACACTAATTAAAATTGTTGTTGGATGGTATTAGGGCATTGGAGTTCAGTTGCTGAAAACTACCCTTCAATTACCGCCGCTAATGAACGTCGTTGGTGCAACTCGTAATTGCCAACAATAATAACAATTACCTTTAATGGAGGATAAATGTTAATGTTCCTTTGCGGGAGATTGTTTTTAATGGTCTAGAAGTCGATTTATAATCGTCATACACCTGCAGAAGTATTTGTGTATGACGCAGCCGTTCTTCACGTATTCAACTTTGACAGCAACAGAAATACGTATTTGCTCCCTAGAGCGTTTGACATGGCCCGGTACAACAATTCTATTACAGCAACAAGAATTTTTCGAAACCTGACACACGATCAATAGTGCGGACCTGAGAACAAGCCTTAACGACCCAGGTCGAATTCGGTTCCTGCTACAGTCGAAATGAAAAAACGAACCAACCGATCGGTTGCGTAACGGCCAAAATTACGTAAATAAGGGCAATTTGGAGAATTTACATACCCAATTCGGTTCCCAAACCATTCGGCAGTGTCTCTTCCGAGAAAATTCAATTCGACACCGTTAGTCACTAATTACGGACGAAGATGGGGCTGGGCGATGGTAGAAGAGTCGAAAAGAGACGGGTACGGGCCGGGGAAAGGCATTTCAAGGTTGCCTCGAGCCACCTTAAAACTTGCAGGTGCAAAACAATGAACCACCGAATAGGCAAAGCGGTTCCTGCGGTATTAAACACCCTAAATGGTACTTGTCGACGTACTTAGCGACGAGTTTTTGCGAATTCCGAGAGGTAAAAGTCATTTCGTTAGGTCTGCGACTTGTTGGTGACCTTATTCGTTTCGGTGCAAAACTGCCAAGGTGCAATATTCGCATTTCTCTTTATCTGTCTTCGGGAACATAATTAATAACTTGTGTGCGCCTCGTACATGTTCTTCCTATGTTATCGACTTTAGTCGATTGGGTGCGCCTTTTCTCTAATTGCAGGAAACAAATTTACAACTTCTTCACACTATGATGTCTCGTGTTTATTTAAATGATGATTTAATTTTTCATTGCGTGCCAACGCGACGTACTCATTACGTTACAACAATTTGTATTTCCTCTAGATTTCGTGTAGATATAGGTAGTTGAAGACAGGTTACCGAAATTACTTGTGTCAGTCCTGAAGCGAGACAGAAGATCCAAAAAAAAAAACGAAACAACAATTAACTGGTTGGAATGACGTAAAGGAAATTAGGACCGACACCAAATTACAACCAAACTATTCTAGTGGAGGGGAAAATTTTTACGATGCACTTTCTACGTCAATGCGAATTAATTTAGTTGGTTGATGGTATCGAAAAAATTGAAGGATTGTCACCTGCAATCCCAACTGCTCTACCCACATGGGTAAATCTCTCGGCAATAAATTTCTAACTTAACAACTTTTTAATCTTAGAGTTTATAAAACTTGCCATTAATACGGAGTTATGAATTATTTGCAGCGGTTACAAACGTGAGTCTAATCGTTTATTATTGGATGAATGTTGGTCCAATAACGGATTAATGCGCCGAAATGTTCCGCCACATGACAAAAATTGACTTGCAAATAACGCAAAAATTTATTGCTACCAGCAAAAAAAGGTTGTGGGAAGTAAGAGGTTTTCTTCGGAAAACTGCTCAATTTAGTTTGATTGTTGGAATTTCCATCATTCTCGTAGACGTCGAATTTGTGAATGTAGAGTTGCATCGTATTGGTGTGTTAGATTCTATTATTAATTAACCCTCCTGGGGTTTTCTGCAGTTATAACAGTGGAACAAGGAAGAGATAACGTCGAGGCTCGGGGGTATTAAGAATGACTTACATTAAATCAAGATATATCAAGTTTATCAGCTCTATTGTGACTATTAAAACTGCAAGTATAATAAGCATTAGTCTTGAAATGAGAAGGTACAAATAAATTTTCAAAATTGACCACTTTTTAAAAATTCTATAACAACACATGGTAGAAGAAGAAAGGCAGAAGATCTAAGAAAGATCTTCTGCCTTTTTTGTATCTCGTGGAGTACAAATAAATTTTCAAAATTGACCACTTTTCAAAAGTTCCATAACAACACATGGTAGAAGAAGAAAAGCAGAAGATCTAAGAAAAATCTTCTGTCTTTTTTTGTGTTTTGTGGGGTACAAATAAATTTTCAAAATTGACCACTTTTCAAAAATTCTATAACAACACATGGTAGAAGAAGAAAGGCAGAAGATCTAAGAAAGATCTTCTGCCTTTTTTTGTATCTGGTGGAGTACAAATAAATTTTCAAAATTGACCACTTTTTAAAAGTTCTATAATAACACGTGACAGAAGAAGAAAGGCAGAAGATCTAAGAAAGATCTTCTGCCTTTTTCTTGTATCTCGTGGAAACCAAAATACTCAACCTTCTCTCTGGACTAACGATTCTCAAGTTCTCAGGTAGCCTCATGAAAGCTGGAGTAAAAAAAAATTGAGAAATATATGAAGGTGCAGAAGAAAAATTTCAGCCAATTTTCCTCTTGAGCCGTTTTACGCGATGCTTATTTTAGGTCTAAATTTAGCCACGAATAGCCAAGTGTTCAATTCCCAGTATTTGGTTTTAGTCTCCGTTATTAAAAAATTAAATGGGTGTCTATTTAACTGTCTTAATGGGAGTCCATTATTCTAACTTGTAAAATGAGACGGCAAGAACCAACTGGTTGCAGATGATCTAACAGGTGTTTTAAAATTAAATACCCAACAAATCACATTAAATGGACCACAGTAATAATAAATCCAATTGTCATTCGACATAAACTCAACACGAAATGCAATAATTAAGAAATGAGTCTTTACGTAAATACCATACACCTCCGGAGACACCAATCATGTGCAATTATAAGTTTATGAAAAATTTAGTTTATCATAAAATTTAACTTTCTCTACGTAATTACGTATCACGTGGTCACAATGCTGTTTCACAAAATTGAAGTTTTTCTTGAAATACCGGTAACTACAGTAGGTACAGTATGTCCAAAGAAATTGCTGGTTATATAGACTTTCTCGTAGAGATGTGTCTTTTTATTTGAATCTTGTGCGCAAGCGTTGTCGTATATCTTATTGGGAACAAATATAATGTACGCCAAATTAAAACATACATCTCTTGCACTGTCCACCAGAAAATTTAATGAGCATCAAAAAATCTAAATAAAACCCAAATTATTATACATTAGAAAATGAGAACATTACCACTAAAATAACTATGCTGCGTATTGCTTTACCATTGCTTACATTTTAAATTCTATATCTCTATCAATTTTACTAAATGTTCACCAAATTTAGAACCTACGAGTTACGCGTTTGTGCTGTACATAATAAAAATTCGCGCTATCCATTTATATTTAGTGTTTCTCCAAAAAACTATTTGTGCGTCAATTAATTATTCTATTACTCCAAAAATGAAATATGCTCGCGCATCTCTCCTTGCCGCTTGCGCTTCCAGACAAGAGACACGCAAAAAAAGTTTTGTACAAGGTCAGTTCGGGCCCTGTAATTTTTTTTAAAAGCACGATTAGAAATTACCACTAAAAGAAGTTTTACGTTTTACATAATGCAAGCCAATTACAGCAAAGCATTTATATATTACGGAAATCAATATCTTTTTTTGTGCAAACCACTTCTATTTTTACTCTTATTTTCCTTCCCCCTAGCACATCTACATCTATAATTTTGCATAAAATTATTTACCATTTGCACAACATTTTATTGCTTGTGTATTTTTGATCAACAAATAGTATTTTTAACTGCTAAATAATATACGACACTGTCGAAAATTAAATATCAGGGTATTATGTTAGAATTAAATGCGGAATAAAATTTGGTGAACATTTAGTATTTATGGTCAACAAAAGTTATTTTGGCGAACAAAATATATAAAAGGCCAGCATTATGTCAATATTTGGTTGTTGCTTTAAGATTATGTATTTTCTTAATTTTGGTGAGCATTTAGTATTTTTGGGAAATGAAAGTATTTTTTTGTATGAAAATATTGGGTAAATTTGGTAGACTGTTGAATACGACCCTATCATTCTGCCCATGCAGTAGTCATGGTGATAGAGAATGATTGCTAAAATTTCTTCAGTTTTTATATTACCTACCTACCTGTGTTACATTTAGTACTTACCTATGCTAAGAATAGTAAGTAGTAGTTATATGACTTTTTAGGCGCCCCCTGTGTAGTTCATAGTTTTGTTATTTGAGTCGGTTGCTGCAATAGTTGGTAGTGAAGGCAAATTTATTCAAAGTACCACCTGTTCGATGGTGTTACTCGACACCGTCGGTCCAAGCCCATCATCATCGCCATCGCGAAAACCAGTAAAATCGCCACCGTAACCTTCGAGCCCTGCAGCCAGCCTCCAGTTGTTGTGAATAGTGCGACTTAGCTGCCGATTGATGCATGAAATGGTAATCTAAGCCTAAGAGGCCGATAGTGTCGATGTCGACAAGTCGTAAATCAGCGAAAAACCAACTTTAAGGCGAGTTAGCCACGATTCGAATCAAATCGGTCCATTGTGGCTCCGTTTACCGGTATCGTGATTTCACACCCGCCCTTGCATCAACACATGATTCGATCTGAAGAAATTTTCAATCTCACCAGCCATAGATTATATAACAAGTTGGCCGAGAATTGAACAGGTATCGCGCGGGCGGGGGACGGGACGCCAACTCCCCCCCGTCACCTGCGATGGTCACTTGCTCGCGGCAACTGCAGACGTCAGTTTGCCTGAAGCCCTCTTGCTAGTCAAGTTCTTGCCATAAGGATGTGCCGTAAATAGTGCGTGCTATTGAGTATTCGTAAAAAATTTTTTCGTAAAATGGACAACAATCCCGATTCGCCGGACTCGCTCGCCAGCGACCAGTTGACCGTCGATCTTTTGAGTCCTCGCACAATCAAACGACGCCGCAACGACATCGAAGTGGACAGACGCGACGGGACGCCCGATCTCAACAGCAAAAACAACAACAACGATGTGGGGTTCGTGCTGATGGAAAATGAACACCACGAGAACGGAACAGAGGACGACGACGATGTACGTATTTGATCATTTCCTGTTTTGCTTTCGAATTCCGTATCGGTGGCGCGCTGGACGACGGTGATGATGATGATGGGTTTTCACGCGGCGGAATTTTGTGCGTGAAAGGACTGATGGCGAGGGAATTCGGCCCTGGAGACCGTTGGTCCGCTGATGCTGACTCGGACCGGCAACGTCGCTCGAATACCCCGCGGGAGGGTTTCCTAGTTAACCTGGGGCGGCCTACCTGCTCAGGTTCCCGTCGTGACCGACCGTAGGAGTCTCCGCTTGTTATTCACTTTGCCGGCTTCGCTATTTTTCCAAACACCAATTACTCCTTCGACTGCCTCTCGGGACTCGCACCAACCCAAATTTTGACCCCTACCAAGTATTTCAAATCTTCGTAAATTGTCCTTTTGCTACAATTAGATGGATTCAACTCGTCTATTTATTGTTTTACGTAATTGACTCGCTTATTATGTTTGTTTTCATCCCGGTTCTTTGTTCGCTCGTATCAATGATTGAAATTACGCTGGTGGCGCAAAAACCTTTGTTTCTTATCAGTAACAGTGAGTACGTTTTTTGATTGTGTATTTATCGATCCTTTTATGTTGTTGTGACAATTAAAAGTTAGAGTGTTTGTCAGAATCTCGAATTACACGTCTCTCCGTTCTGCAAACAGCCCCTAATTTTTTTTACAAGGTTATAAAAATTTACAATAAATACCTTTTCCAGAAATTTACTGCAGGTTCTTCAATTTTTGGAGGTTTACAACTTGCAGGTATGTCGGCTACGACTGCATTTTTATAAGTTTAGTAGTTTTTTCTACCTTTCTGCTCTTCGAGAATATTTTATAAACTTTACGACTCTCCATGTGGGTGGCCAAGTATCTACTGGGTGAGCGTTAGAAACCAGAACTCTATTTTTATAATTTTTAAAAAATGATTCAAACTGATGTATGTAATAGAAAATTGTAGCTTCCGCTGGATAGATGGACAGATTTATTTAAAAAAGTTTTTAATAGAATTACCAGTTGACACAGATTGTAATAAAAATTGCCAGCAGAGGATACAAATAAAAAAAAAGCGCACGCAAATAGCTGATATTAGAAACTGGCCGTAACATATTACGGGCGAAAGCGGAGATCGAGTGGTGCAGTGGTGATTTAACCACTAAACATTTCAAAGTGGAAGACAACCGTTAGAACTAGATCTTATGACCCTTGATTTATGACGTTTCAGTAGATAATCCGCCTCCCTTTTGTCCACCTGTAGAAGCTTTCGGAATAATGAAAATCTTCGAGCTTTGAGTAACAAGTTAAGAAAGGACGTTAAATTTGATCTCGAGTACCTACTTCAGTAAGTCATGCGCGTAAACACTCTTTACACCTGCAAAATTTACGAAAATTTCTGCTATTGCTGTCTTGTTGATAGATACACAATGTGCTCTTCCGCTTTTACCCGCCATAACTTTCAAGGGGAAGGTAATAATTCTTTCAGTCGGTTGCAAAAGAAACTGGACGGATCTCCGCTCTGCCAACGCTGAGGCTCATTCAGTTTCTGACTACTTATACAGGGTGTCCCAAAACTTAACGTCAACCCGTGGAGAGCTGATAGTCCTGTTCATTACTGACCAGAATATCATAATATGACCTTAGTAAAAAGTCATTAGTTTTCGAGATATTGGGACTTTTACGAATTTCGTGAAAATCGACACCTTAGATCAGTTTTTAGAGTCACAACTTTAAATTTCCACATTATATTATTCTAAATGTTGTTACGTAACCCTGAATAGTTCTGTTATTGATCAAAAGGCAAAGAAGCATTACTAGAGCTAGATCCTTGGGAAACATTTTTGACTGATACATGATTTATTTTTTTTAATGACCTAACTTTTACTCTTCATACTTTTGAAAAAAATACCCCGCTAACTTGGCAAGTTATTCTAAAAGATGACTCATTTAGTGTAGTTTTTAAAATGGTGTTACAATTTCTATGTTTTGCATTAGAAAAAAAAGATATTTCTATTTGACTGCAAAAGGAGAGCATTGTAAAATTATTTAAATAATTAGGCAATTGAATTAAAACACGTGTTAAATTGCAGTGACAGATATGTATTAAGAAATAAAAATAAAACAAGGAGAAAAGTTGACACCAAACTGAGTAGGCAGGCAACGCAATATACAAGGATAAAAATAGTGGTGGGGGATATAATCTAAAACCCTTTTTTATTCCCTACTGATCTAGAAGCCTTCTTTTTTCTCTACTGTTCTTGGTCCATCCATAAAAAATTGTAGTCTTGTTAGGAAGCAGACAATTTTTTTTTAACTCAAATTTGTCAAAAATCTTCGAAACTATTTTAAACGTTTAAATGCCTGAAACCACCCAATTTACCAATTTCGATCTAATGAACCGTGCGTTGACCGTAGTTTTGAGACGGGAGGTTTTGCGGTTGGTAATTCAGCATAAAACTTCGGTTTTGCAGAACGCCACATCGTCACTTTTAATAGACATCCCTTTTACTATTAACGTTACTACAATGGAACTTATTAGATAATAATAACTAAATAGTATTTGGCGTGGGCGTATTATGCAGCTTTTGTAACGGTAGGTACATTGACAAAGGTGACAAATGCCTTGATAGTATCCTCATGATATATTTTTAGATGTGCATATTATGTTTCTAGAGAATAAAATGAATCACAATTGGTATTTGTTTCAACCATCAGTCTCGAATTTCTTTGATTATCTACATACAAAGTTGAGTAATAACCAAACTCATAAACATTGAATGCGGTGATGTGACAACATAAAACTTCTAACAAACAAGGAAAAAACTGGAAGATTTACAACGTAGGAATTAATTGGCACGAAGATAGGCAATAAGGCGTCCAAGTTATAGGCAATTATTTGCTTTGGGTTTGGGAATAATAACTGCCAGTTTTAATTCAACGCACCTTATCCTTCAAGACTTTTGAAATTTAATCATACAATTATTATTATTAACTATAGTTAACTATTATTATTAATAAAAAAAAAATACAAGTACAATGTTCAACCAAGTTAATTGTCGCGCAGACCAGGCTCCAGCTAGTGAAATACACCAACCAACGTAGGGCGCCAGCTGTTGGATCCTGATTCAGAAGATCAGCAACGTTACAATTTGGTCTGTTATAATTTAGACTAAAAAATCTATAAATTTTCAATTGACAATTGAAAGCTAGAACTTTTGTTAACAGCAAAATCTTGCTGAGGTCCAAATCCAGAACCTAAAGTTCTGGGTCAGATCAGAAAAAAATTCTTTAAATTCATAGACTTTTTTGTGTTTTTTGGTTACAACTTAAAAACCATTAGAGATTTAATCTTTGTTAGCAATTTAAGTCTTACAAACCATGTTATTTTTATTCTTGTACGACCTCTCTAAGACATGGAATTAAATTCCTGGACATAGAGCAACATGAGAAGATCGAGGGGTAGGGCGCTTGGCAGGGATATAAGAGAAGGCAGGCCGCAGGAGTTAGCAAGTCGTTCATTTTTTTTTCCAACAAGTGAGGAAGCTGCCCATCGACCTCTTCTGTTGTCGTCCATTAACGCGCTACTTGTATAGTCGCACCTTTATTATATCCAGGAGTGATTGCGGTGATTTCTGTGGCCATATTTTATGCTCAATTAACTAATGGAATAACACTAGAAGGCGTTCAAAAGTTCTAATCGCACTAACGAAAGATTTATGGCCATCAACCCACGCGTTTATAAAAAAGGCCCGATCAAAAAGTGACTTTTGGCTGATATTGTTCGGTGACGCCGCTGGACCAATTCTTCGCGTCTCCCAGTTCCAAATCACCTTTTTTGACTCGGTGCCAAGATATCAAAAGTTGCGCTGAACGTGGCAAAATACTTGTACCTTTCAGATCCTGGAAATACAACATTCTCTAACCTTTCACATTTTGATAATCATTGGTACTCACTTAGGAGCCTTCAAGTAAACAAAGTCGTTTTTAAATCGCGTCATAAAACTTTTAACGATCCTCCACCAGTTTCTAGTTTTTTTGTTGCGCGTGTCGTCGTGCCGTAACCCTTCGGTGAAATTAGGGGGGAAAAATCAATCTCGTCATGGAGGTGATTGTCGTAAAAAATTTAACGTCCGGACATATTCCGGAAATTCGTGTTGCACTGGAGGCTGGCTGCGTCGTTTCGTGGGGCGCCCGAGGCTTCGATGCCGGTGTGCAGGGGTGTATTCATGGCCGGTAGCTATTCTCGTGCGCTTGATGACTGGGCAGAGGTACCAGAGGCTCCGGGCGATGCGTGAGGCGTGTGCTCCGCATACGCTGCCTTCCGGGTAACCCTTGCTCCTGCTTGTTGCCACCTTGCAGTGCCGTAGCAGCCAACTCTTCATTCATGTAGACCCGCACCACGGTTGGTGATGGCTGACGGGCTAAAGTGAGCGTGATAAACGGGCGCGATGAACGGATTCCTGCAAAAGGTAACAGAGACCTCATCTGTCCAAACCAGAAATTGCGACGCGAAGTTGAGAATTAGCTATTATTTACAATATTGATATTGTCCAGATTTACAAAATTTCTTTGAGGTACAACAAAAATTAAAATTTTAATAAAATTTTAAAATTTTGAGAAAATTTTGAAAAACCAACCTACATTGTTCTTCCCTCTCTTGTTTTTGTTTGGCCTTTATTCGCCGTGTTACTCGAGCTGGCTAATTACCGCGTAGAAAGTTGTTAATTTCGAACCGGCCAAATATTTTAATAACGTTAATAATAACAATTTGGCGTCTAATCGCCCATCCGGCGTCGTAGATTTCTCGCCTATTGCTGCTGCGGAGAAAAATACTTTCGAGAGGACAAGCTAATTATTGCGATTTGAGATTGACTGTAATCATGTTGGTTTTTTTTTTCAAAATTCGATTTGACACTAAAGGGCGGTCAAGAATGTGTCTGGCCTCGAGCACCAACTGTTGTTTCAAATCGTTCTCGTGCATCAATTGGTGTTATTGTAACTTAAACTATTATAAGTATGTCGCCTGTAAAGTTGATGGATATTCCAGTTTTTTCCAACATGAGAGCTGTCAACTTTGGAAAATATAAGGTGTGGTTCTCAGAAAAATATTCGGCGAATGGTCGCTGATATATCGTGGCGCATTAAGCGCCGAAAATGTCAATAGCGGCGCAATTTTTAAAAAATACAGAAATATTTGTCAATTTCGCTGAAATTTATACATTTTAGTTCTTTTATTTATAGTGGCTATTCTGAGAGCCCACCGCGCAGATTACTCATCGGTTTCACTATCAAAACTTTATTTCAACCCGTTTATTAAAAAATTCTATAGCTATAAATATAGTTCAGCCAGAAATTTTGACCAGTTTCTGAGTGATTGATGATACTGCAATATTAGCTATGGGTTAGGTAAGAACCATGCAGCCCTAACATTGCCACTATATTTTGTAAAAAATCATTTATTTAATTCCCAGTGTCATCAATTTCAATTTTGTGAGAGAGGGATTTTTGTTAAATAAATTGTGATAATAAAGGAAGTTAAAAATGTGAAGTAAAAATTCAATGTTTCTTGCTCTATTACAATAGATACTGGATAGAAGCCTCAAAGTTAGGACAGCATTTAAAATTTTTATTTTAATTTATAAGAAAAATAGAAATTAGAATTGCTGAATAGTGAATAGGAACTTAACGATGTGAAGAATTTTGTTGTTTGCTGAATTTTGGCGCAAATAAATGTAGGCTTTTTCAGTGTAAGGAATGATTTACAGGTCGAAGAAATTTTCTCTTCAGGACTGTTTTTCATCCATTTAATGACCACGTTCTAGTTTCAAGTATCCAGTTGTTCTTTCAAAGATATAAAAATTTTGATGGAGACTATTTGTTACAACGCTTGAAAGCGTTTATGGACTTTTTATGTACTTCATGGATTTTTACGAGAATACCATCTTCTACTAGTCCAATTTTTTTCCACAGAAATTTAAGAAATTTTGCGCCCAATTAGGAACTTAACACCTCATCTCAATTAACATCACCTCGAAATCTGGCTTCATTCTTTTTACGTCCATTTTTTACATTAACCACGAGTCAGTTTCTCGTAAGTCGTAAAAAATTGTTTGTTTTTTGTTTCAAGCTATACATGTTCAACATTTTTTTCTGCATGCACACAAAAACATTTCGTTACAAATTTGGTTCTTGCTTAATAAGGAGCAAATAAAGTTAAGCACCAAATGTGGTGTCATCCCAAAATCAATAAAACCAAGTTGTGTCAAAAGAATTTTTTTTGGAATTTTTCAACAGTTATTTTGTAATCGAGACATTTTTACAGAAAACGTGATTTTACTATTCAAACTTTCAGCTCCTCCTGCAGGTGTTATTCATCTGCACCAAAAGTCGCCTTGAACCCTCCACACATCACTTACTAGTTTAATTGACAAGTACGTGAAGTCATCAATGCGCATTCCGCAACGTACGCACTTATATACAATATATAACAAATCCTGCATGTACAGTTCATTGAGTAGTTCTCATGCGTGTTTTGGTCGCTGTGTATATCTCGAATCTCCGAATTAAATTCACACTAGATTTGTGACGTGAAAGCTTTACTATTTTAGATTCGAGGATAACATTGTAGAAAATTATTAAAAAAAGTGCTACATGATTTTTTAACTTCCCACTCAACTCGACGTTTTATGCTAATTTTATGAGCCAAACGAATGTTGACATCGATTTTTACCAATGGGTATGGTTTATTGGGTTAACAGACTTAAAGTTCCAAAATTTTAACATACGTAGCAACAACTTGAAATGCAACAAACTGTTAGTTTCGAGACGACAGTTATCAGAGTGTACAGCTACCGGAAGCATCTAAGGGACGACACTTCATACCAAAAGTGGAGATTTTTGTTATGGAAACATATTTTCATTTTCATACGACAAAAGGAACCGGACAAACCCTCGGCCCTATCAATCTTGTAGAGAGAAGAAGTAAGGTCGACAAAGTGTCCGGTTTATTTTGCAACTAGCTGTACGTACGAAATTCTAAACTTATCAGGCATGAAGTTTTACTTCTTTGCTGGAACCTTCGGTGAACGGTTCTAGGTATCGAGTGGTGACATGTCAAATGATTAATTGAACGGCAATTAGGACATGTTGCAAATAACCGTTGGAGCGGATAAAAGGAAAAATTAGTTGTATGCAAGTGTCAGTTGATCCGTTGGAAGCTCCATGCAGAGAGTTTTCTGGCACTTGCGGAATTCGATTTTGCATTTCCGAGGATCTGAGGCAACAAAGAGAATCGCAATCGGGACATTATGAAGCTTCGGCCACGATACACCTATAACGCCTTATCTGTGCCAGATCTACGTGAAATAGAGGCGGCGTTTTGCGTAGACACTGTTGTAATTCCCTTCTTGCCCCATCATCATTGTGTGCCACTTTGTCAAAATTGTTTTATTAATGACTACTCTATGTAGGAACTTTGTAATTCGTTTAAATTAATTTTAAGATAAATGTAACCACATGCTTTTACCTCATTTGAATTTCCGTATATGGCAACCTATTAAACGAAATAGATTTTACAGTTACAAAAGATATTAATCATGTTAAGCCGAAAAAAAAATTACTTATATAGTTCACACCTAATTTTCGCCGTGGGTACTAATAACGTTGCCGCAAGTGCTGTCCGGCGAATTTTTCGTAACAATCGGACAAAGCGGTTTTTTCCGCCGTTCCCAGCCCCAGGAGCCGCTTTATTCACCGGGAGGGTGGCGGCGCGTGGGCGAACGCAAACAAGTCTCCGGGACTCCGGTGCACCTTTGTGCAGTATCAGGTGGAATAATGGCGTTATAATTTAAAACACAATTGGTGGTGTGTGCAGGTCCATTCTTTCGCACAACTGTAAATACTAAACGGACCTCGTCGTGTGGGTGTTTCGAACAAAACCGTCGTCATCAATAATTCCGATTCGTTTGTGCCGCAGCGGGGCCGGCAAGGCTGCAGGCAGGTCGCCTCGAGCAGAGCGGAATGCCGTCAGGCAAGTGCACGCCCTGACCAACGGGCCCCCTCCTGGCCCCCGAGGACTCGGTCGGGCTTGGCGCGGTGTCCCCGCTGCAGACTCGCACGAATGTGTCTATGCGCAACGGTTAAACGAAAATACTCCAACGAGCTCCGGTCAATTAGCAGCAAGACGATACTTTGACGACGAGAAAGCCATCAACAGGAAGAAGTTGGGTCGAAGGACCAACTTTTGTCATCTTTGACATTTCGCGTCTTTGCACCAATGACGTCAAGTTTAGACGAATTCTTGCGAGCTACACCGCGATGCAGAAGTTTCGAAAGCTCCAAGGATCCGACATCCACCGTTACGGTGTTCATCAACCTCACACCAGAGACGGGTACGTTAAATTACTGCCCAAATTTCAAACCCCCCAATTATCGTCTCGTTTCTTTGAAATATCGAAGAATTTAAGTGAAACCGCCACAAAACTGCGTCCGTTGCACTTGGTTTGATGAACCAGGAAAGGAGTCCTTGATTAGAAATTTTTACCAAAACCAACTAGTTCTACAAAAGTAGATTTGGGCAGAGGGACCACCCCACCGTTCCAGTTTCTAAGCTTGCTGCATAGATCGGTACCGACCAAGCGCAGCGCAAAAGGTCTTGGTCACATTTCTATGGCGGAATGTAATCTTGTGTGTTTGGAGCTCAATTGCGTCGCTACTGTGCACCTCCGTGGAATTTTCCTGCTAATCTGCAAATTCGACTCGAGCATCACTCCTGGTTACTCACGGCTACGCTCGATTAGTGATTGGTTGAGAGCAATTTTTTCTCCGCCACCAACGTTGCTGCGTCGAGAGGTAGCCTGGCGGCGTCCCCGCCAACGAAACCAGAGGCACCAGTTGTCTGGAACCCCTTGCATCTAGAATAGGTGGTTCATCATCATGTACTGTTATAGGACGTTTAACATGACGTAAGTCGATAGTGGAAGGAAAAAATAAATTACAAGAAACAATTTCTGGGCATTAGATCATCCTCAAGTAAATTATACGTCAGCGTGTGCAATTTTGATCTCGAAGACGAACCAAGAGAGCTCCACATCCACTTGATGCGACGTTCTAATAACAGGTGTCGGTCAAGGTAGGGCACGTGAGGCCGCAACACGTGTGGCCCCCCGGTTATAACCCTAATATACATCAAAACCTTTCAAGGTGGGGGAACACTAACTACCAGATTGCATCTTTGACTGATTGACCATATCACTAATCTGGGAGAGGAGCGGCGCGGTCTGATCATCGCGCGGTTTCGGTTGTCGTGCGGCATGCAAATCAGTTATTGGGCGGCAGTGACGCCACTGACCACGTAATTTAGCCAATATCAACGCACGAATAGTTCTTGACACAAAATAATATTTAGGAAGTTTTCATAAAAAAAAAAAACAATTTTTAAGTTTTTTCTTTATTATTTAGTTTTTGCATGCCAAGGGTCGAACTTGGGATGCACTTCTATCGCGCTTTGGACTCAGGAAAGGTTGATGCAAACATTTTAGTGGTACACGAAACTTGTGCACCGCGTAAAGACGCATATTGTTCTCCGACTACTGCAAATCTTTAAATTTTGACTTCTGCTTTTTTGCACGAATTTTATTAAACTATTCTATTAAACTTTTTTCGGTATTGACACTAACTTATAAACCTGTAAACTTGCCGCACAAGAGGAAGTTTTTTGAACCATCTCTTCTAACCGCTAAAAATTTTATAGTCCATAACTCTTTGAGTGTGCGATAGTAAAATTTATCATATTATTCATTAGACTCCGTTTTTAGGAATTATTTGTCTAACTATTTTAAATCAGTTATCTTCAATAAATTAAGTCTCATATATTATGCATCAATGAGTTTAATAGGTGCCCGTCAATTCTTTAAGACAATAGACAACATGTCTTCAGCTTTCCGATGCACCTAATTAATCAGGATGTGAGTATCTGGAGCTCTCGAAAGAAAGTTTCAAATTTCTCGATTCACCACCTTCAATTAACAATTGACAAAAAAATAGTAACGCGGGTATAACATTCTTGCTTTACGTCTTCTCGTAGTAATTTACGGTGGTGAGCCTCCGATTAATGTTTATGCAGAAAATGGTCCGCAGCTGGAGGCTGTTGCGAGAGGCGGCCGTTACGCGTTACTGGCAATTTGTCATCTAGAAAATTAGTCGCAGAATTATTATTTCGTCCACTGGCCGCTTCCAATACAAGTCACGTTATAATTATTAGTCCATTTAAATATTTAATTATGAAAATTGCTTAATCGCTAAATAATGGTTCGGATTTCGATTTCGGCCGATAAATTACCAATTCTCGACAGGAGCCACCGCGAAAAAAAGACCTTAAATTAAACGAATCGAGAGGCGTCGACAAGTTCCGCAAAGTCAAAAATAAATTGTTTAAATTAGCAACTGTTTTTTTTTTCGGTAGAATTTTGTTCGGCCCGCACCCGGTTGTTAGCGTCAAAAATCCGGGCCGGTCCTCGTGACGACGTTTCTCCAAAATATTGTAATTAACCGGAAAAAGCTCTTTAGTCGGCAGCCAATGGCAATAAAACGGAAATGACTTATTACACACACAACCCACCTCACCAGTAATTGCTTGAGTGCGCACGCAATATTTTCACCTCCTAGGAAATCAGATAACGAAACTATGTTATAACTGTAATTAAATGTCGATATTTCATGCGTCTCCGAGCATTCAGATTTGTGAAGGGCCTCCCGGCTAAATTACCTACACGGCAACTAACACCTCGCAGCAAGGTGAAAACTAGACAAAAATCACCCCTCGCAATTTTTTTTCACCCTCGTGTTCTGCGCTAATCACTTCGTTTTGTCGCGCCAATATGAGGCGAGCTTAATCAGCCAAGGTGCAAATTCGCCCTGGGCCTCCAGCAAAAATTACAGGACCAAAAAGGAACTAACCGAGTTTTTTTTCCCGAACTAATTACTTCGTTAATTTTTTTTTTGCGCGTGTGTGACGTTGGGAGGTTGAACTGGCTTGTCGTCGTAACGTTTCGGTCGGCCTCGCCGCCACGTGTTTTTGGCCCGGGGCTGCCCTGCTAGTCACTCCTCTGTGATTTGAGGTGGTGATCTGGTGATTGAGCGACTTCTTGTGTCGCGCCGGCCTGCAGAAGGTGCTGTGTGTGGTGCAGTTTGTTGACTTTTACGTGTCCGTGGTTTGGTTTTACACACACTGTGACGAGTTAAACAAACAATACCTACTTTTGCAACGACGACACGCCGTAAGTCGGACTTTATGGACATTTCTGAAATAACTTGCGGGCGATGAAAAATTTATAACTACCGTTGACTTAATGATGGTTTAATTGCATTCCTTCACGTAAATATATGTACGGGAAAATTGTATCGGGTTTAATTGTTTTTTTTGTTTTTTTCAATTTTTTGCGTTATCGCCCGATTGTTTTTGCATCCACCGACTTATTTAGGTACGTCACGTGAGATTTTTTTTCATTTTATAGCTTTAATAGTGTCAAGTTAGTTTTCGTTATTGCACTAACGGTGTTCCTATTTTTCATGCTAATGCTGTTTATGTTATACGTAGGTACCTACTATTTTTTCTTCTTTTTCTTTAATAATTTTTACTACAATTTTTTTTTAGATTTATTTTACTTGACAGCAGTGTATCTTAATAATGTTGAACATAACAACCTTTTGTGGAAAAGTATAAAATTTTATAATTTTATCTCAAAAACTAAAAAAAAAAAAATACACCAATAGGCTATATGGGTGTTCCACCAATCAACCTCTCTTTACTAAATATTATTTTAAATTTTATTTATTTCATCTTATTGAACAGAAGAACAGATTAGTGATTGTTTAAAATTTCAGTATTATGGAAGATATTAAATAAAAATTATCTTTGGGGGGTCACTTTCAGGGGGCTATAACTTTCTTGGGCGACCGTTTAGAAGGAAAACTTTGTAAAGACTTTTTTCTTTGTTTGATTTGCTCTAGCTGTACTTGAGTTTTGAATACACATTTTAGATACACCTTGTATAATAGGACCTACTTATTCATCATTTTTTGCCAAACTTTTTTTTGGAAATTTACTGTTTTTTGGGATTATCTATGTAATTAGAAATTATGTTAATTACATGAAATTAAGATGTCGTCGTGCAGAAAGGGGATAATTTGATGGAAAGGCACCGCCTTTCGTAATTTCTGCCCCTGGTTGCGTCATTACATGCCATTACGACGTCCTGCAATAATTAAATGATTACTTTTTGCTGTTGTTTACATATTTACTTCAGATAAAGCTAAACTTACACAACCACAACAAAAAAATTTTTTTTGTTGAAGCATCAGCAGCTGTTACTGTGGTAGGCGTAGAAAACATTTGTGGTTAAAAAACAATATCAGGCAAAATTATAAGAAATCTATAAATAATAAATTTGACTTTTGTAAAAAATTGTCTCTTCTATATTTGGTGACTTCAATAGCAAGTTCAGATGATGCAAATGATTATTCTACGATTAATTTTTGAAGTTCGACGTCTTGATTCGAATGGTTTCTTCTTAAAAAATTGCAGCTCAATTAAAAACAAATCAAGACAAGTTTTTAACATCAAAAGAATCCATCATGGTCCACCCAGCACATAAGCTTAAGCCGCAATTAAGTAATTAGTGAAATTGTTGTACAGCCGGGGACTGCGACAATGTCTAGTCGCATCTGGACCTTCAACGCTCTTTACTTGTTACTTAGAGAGGGCGAATAGCGGGCTTGGGCGACTTCTTCGTGTTGGAGTTATTGGCCCTTTTCTAAAAATTTTCTTGTTTCAGGAGCGCCTGACAGCTGGCGGCCATGGCTCTCTCGCGCTGAGCGGTAGTTCGCCCGGCTACGGGGCGGGCGGCTCCGGGGCCCACCACCGCTCCGGAGGCCTCCACCACGGTTCCGCAATGCAGCACCAGTTGCCCCAACCGGACTTTCAGCCCCCGTACTTCCCGCCGCCGTTCCACGGTCATCCGCCTAGTCCGCCGCCCCAACAGCACCTCGAGTACCTCGCCGACCCTTACGGAGGTCTCACCGGACTTCACCATTACAACCAGCTGGGTCTTCGACCCAGAGAAAGCGATCCCAACCACACCCACGTTGTAAGTATAACGATGAGACCAGGTCGATTTAATTAAAATATCGCGCGACGACAAACACGATCATCCTTTCATCCCCCGCCGTAAAATAATTATTAATTCCGCGACCAAAGCGCATTCCGCAGCCGGGAAGTATGCAAGGGGTGAGCGAAGACGGAAGAATCGAGGGGGGCGTTATTTACGTTGCGGGGTAGGAAATTCGAATCGCTTATCTGTCGGCCGGGCTATCGAAGGGGCCCGGATAGCTGACATTCCCGGCAAGTATTCAGTCTGTTGCAACTATGTCAAGACAGCTCAAATATGTTAGGATTGCGCTCCTTCGGCTCGTATCGTCTTCGGGGCGATGCCGTGATAATATTTGTCAACTTCCCAACCGCGGCTCGCAATAATCAATATTTTTCAACTTCACCCAGACGACCTGCAGAGAATTCAGCCAGAGAACCAGCAAGACCCAGGATGGTCTGAACCCAAAATCTTTACACTTTTTTATATTTTGTTTCAAGAGTTAGGTCATGTTCCAGTGTTGAGGTTCGATTTGTACAGTAGAGACCACAAATGCGTCGCTCTTTGAGAGTACAGTTATCTAAATTCGGCTCATATTTCTGGGCCAGTCTGCCATTAATTTATTTTATGTCATGTATACCTAGATATACATAGTATAGTGTCTAATTGGGCAATACACACTTACAACACCATCAGTTTTATTAGCGCCGCCTTTTCGCGTTTGTAAGCGATGTAACGGAAGTAATGTATCTTAGTGTCTCACCATCTCGTAACTTATTTAGTAATTTGACATTTTTATTCCAGAAAGAATCATTGAGTGATTTTTTACAGAGTCAGTTAGGACACGGGGCTGGTTTCCCATACAGCACAGCGCCAGGAGGTGGCCGGCCCGACTATTCAGTGTCGGCGCCACAAAGGCCCCACGATGACCCCCTGTCGCTCCATCAAGCTCTGGGCCAAGCAGTGGAAGAGGCCCAGGGCGGCATCGACGACAACACTGGATTCATATCCGATTTACCTCTACTGAAAAGTAAGTGGCCTAATTGGGGCTGGAAGCCCAATTTCAATTAGTTTCTGGTTGGGCGTTAGTTAACTCGCCAGATGGGCGCCCGCCTCTAAACAAACTAACAAAAAGTAGCAGCAGCCCCCCATAACCGCCACCAACCGAGAACCCCGTTAGTAATTGTTGTTAATTGCAGGTATGAAAGGGGGCAAAGACCACGGGGGTGGAGCAATGGTGTCCCCTAGCGACGTGTTTTGTTCGGTACCCGGCCGTCTCTCCCTCCTCTCCTCAACTTCAAAGTACAAAGTAACCGTAGGTGAAGTCCAGCGGCGTCTCTCACCTCCGGAATGCCTCAACGCTTCTCTTCTCGGCGGCGTGTTGAGGAGGGCAAAAAGCAAAAACGGCGGCCGCATCCTGAGGGAGAAACTAGAAAAAATCGGCCTCAACTTGCCGGCGGGTCGCAGAAAAGCCGCCAACGTGACGCTCTTAACTTCGTTAGTAGAAGGTGAAGCTATCCATTTAGCCAGAGACTTTGGTTACGTTTGTGAAACCGAATTCCCCGCCCGACAAGTCGCGGAGTATCTGTTGAGGCAACACGGTGAAACGCCGAGGCGGAAGGAACTTCTCCAAGCCACCAAGCAAATAACGAAGGAACTCATGGATCTCCTCAACCAAGACAGGTCGCCGCTGTGCAATACTAGGCCGCAAATCCTTCTGGATCCCTCGATACAACGACATCTGACGCACTTTTCACTTATCAGTCACGGATTCGGAAGTCCGGCCATCGTGGCAGCCCTAACCGCCATCCAGAACTTTTTAAGTGAATCTCTGAAACATTTAGACAAAGTGTTTCCCAACCAAAATACGCAACAAGGACAAGCCATGCTAGTTACTTCGTCTTTAGACAAAGCGAAATTAGAGGACAAGAAGTGACCGTTTAACAAACTTTTATGTGTTGTGATCTGAAGATAACGCTGAAGTTCGAATTTTTGTCGCGTCATCTTGTTTGTTTTTAAGACTTTGTTATAAGTATTATTGTAATAATTGTTTTTATTGTAATTATGCCTGATTGACATGAAATATATTTTTTTCAAAACAGTGCCAATGCCGACAATGTACTATTACGTATGACATTTGGGTAAATAAACACACAACTCAATCTCAAGACTTTTATTCGGACAAGCCATCACCGCAATAGAACCCAATTTTCCACGTTCAGCGATAAAGCTGGCACCTTGCCACAATGCCAACAAGAAAGACAGCTATAAAGTTTACTGCTACCATTATTGCCTATAGGAAATCCCTAATAAATTTCTATAAAATACTAGTTACATGTTACTGACCATTTAGAAGAGCTAAATCAACAATTTATGCACATTTTTTGGATTTTATATTTATTATCTATCTATCCAAGTTTCTACCTACCACAGCAGAAGAGTGAGCTCTCTGCTATTTAACTACTCTTTGATTCCAAAATAATTGTGCTCATAATAAAGATTATAAATCATTTTTAGCCTACATTAGTCTATATGTTTTGTACTTTGACTCATCTATTATTTACAAAAACCATTTTTTCGTCCCATTGCCCCATAACCCATTCGCCCATTTGAAACTTTACTATAGTAGAAAACTTTAAAGCTAATAATTTCCAGCGAGATGCTTGTGCCCGTCAGCACTAGATGGCGACATTTTATTTGTCCCATTTGTCAACTTAGTTTCTAACCTCAAATTTTCACTAAACGAATTTTCAAATTGAACATTGAATAATGCCCCCCAAGAAAGGGGGCTCGAAGCCGGCGGCCAAGGGCGGCAAGAGCGAGGACGGCGGCGATAAATCGAAGGAGAAGAAAGGTGGAACCGCCGTGAAAGTACGTCACATACTTTGCGAAAAACAGGGCAAGTGTTTGGAAGCATTGGAGAAGTTGAAGGCAGGACAGAAGTTTCCCGAAGTAGCGGCAGCGTTCAGTGAAGATAAAGCCAGACAAGGGGGCGACTTGGGCTGGATGACTCGGGGCTCCATGGTGGGGCCATTCCAGGACGCCGCCTTCGCTCTTCCCATTTCCACAGTAAACAGCCCAATTTACACCGACCCTCCCGTTAAAACTAAGTTCGGATACCACATAATTATGGTGGAAGGAAAGAAGTAGCTTCTGAAATGTTTTTGCTTGATTTCAAACTTTTATCAAACTATGTACAGTAAGGTAAATACAGCGTAATTTTGGATAGATTTTGTTAAGCACCTTGGGAAGTTATGGAAAATTGCGAAAATAAAGTGCTGCAGTGTATTTTTTTAAACAATATTTGAATTTACAGGTTTCTGTTTTTCGTTCTGTCAGAGGTCGCGTCGATCGATTCGGCTGCCTCAATTAAAAATGACATTGACATTTGAGTTGAGATGTCATGTCCGAGTTGTTCATGTCGGTATATAAGAGGGACAGTTTTGTCGTAATCGAGTAATTTAGACGCAAAAATAACTCGAATAATGATTTAAACACTAACGTGTGGTTCAGACAGAAACAATATTCGACACAGTAGCAACTAGGAAACACCAATATCACAATGGAAACGGAATATTTAACTGAAGACCATTTGATGGGTTTTGATAAATACAAGGTGAGTTGTGAACGATTCGATAATTAAATTAAATGAAACTGTAGTTTATCGGCCCCAAGAAGAGCAGCAGAAGCCCTAAACAACCGGGCCGACACGTTTTCGACCACGTGCCAATTATTAATTCAGAGGGTTATGCTCCATGAAGTTGAACGTCATTACTTATTTAAGCCCCGCTTTTTTTTAACTAAATGACCCCTCTCGTCGTTTAACCCGCAACTGTGTGCAAGAAAATTGTGTGGAAACGTGTTAAAGAGCCGGACTTGTTATCCGGGTGAATGTCTTAACCAATAATTTTATCAAGTCTTATCAACATGTTCTTAGATTAGTGTGATCCCACAGTAAATCAATATTGCTACAACGTCGTAGTTTAAACTAGAAAACAAACATTAACGTAACTAACAACCCGATAATTATTCGCGCAGGCACTAATTATCAGCTAATGATGCATTATTGTTGGACAACGCCAAAACTAACAAAGAGAATAATGAATGTTGTTGTAACTATTTTCAACGATATTTTCGTCATTCAAAACATTTGAATAAGAGATGAGCAGCAATAGAATATCAATTCGCCGTGGGAATTCAACTGTTTCGAATGTTGTGTCTAGGTCTAGTATGTCATGACTTCTACAATTAGTTCAATACAAAGATTGTTATTACAACATTAGCGTTCTAATAACAATATTATCGCACACACACAAATAGGTTCCCATAACTCAGAATTGGTGCCAACAATAAACATTATAGAATTTTTTTTCTATTGCTACTATTTTTTTTATCTTTGTTCTTAAGTCTTCGTTTCCCTTTACTTTTTAATGTTGAATGAAACTGTTGACTGCCCTCTAATGGCTGAACTCTCAATTCTGCTTTCAGTACAGCTGCAAAGACACGGGGCCGCTGAGCATTTATGTGATGCACCCCTTCTGGAACTGGCTGGTCCAGGTGAGTTTCTTTTCGCGATCGTTGAAACGAGCTTAATAAATATGTTGTTGCAGTTCTGCCCCAAATGGATAGCCCCAAATTTACTAACATTTTCCGGATTTCTTTTCACCTTATTAACATTTCTGTTGTTCAGTTGGATGGACTATAATTTTTACGCGTCAGATCCCGACCATCCAGAATACCCGCCACTGCCCAGATGGACTTTCATAGCAGCCGCAATATATTTATTTCTCGCTTACACCTTAGGTAAGGCCAAGTCACTAGGGGTGGCCGCCCCGATTCAGTTGTTTTATTTTTTTAACGCAAATCAAAAACAACCTGGGAAAGGCACTGACTGAATTTGGCCAAGAATTTGGAGTTAAAACAAAGATTGGATTTATCGCTTGTAGGGGTGCGAAAGCAACAACCTTCGTGACTGTGAACATTAATTTTGCAACCGACTGTACATCCAGAAGTAATTATAAATGAATGCACTCGGCATAAAAAGACAACTATTATTGAGTTTATTTGATGTTTCGGTCGTCTTATCGCGATTTTGATGTAATTTTGCAATTACGCGGGATATTTGCTGAAAACGTTGGGAAACCACAAACTTGATTGATTACGATTAGCAATTGTTAATTCAAACAAGTTCTTAGAACTAGTGTTGTAAGTTTTTTCATTCCAAACCTGTTTTTATTAATTGTTGAGATGAATCTTATTAGAAAAGACATAAACAAATTTGATAAATACCATTTATTTTTTTTATTAAAAATTGACGTTTTGGCTCAGCATTACGACTATAAATAGGAAACTATCGAGTTAATTGTTTATTGTTGTGACTTTATTTTGCGCGACCGGGACTGAAAGTAATTAGAATAAAAAAACTCCTGCTATCTACTGAGCTATTAAATTTAAAAGGCAAATTGTGTTCACGATTAGTCAAGTATCGTGATAATAGGCTGCAACGCCTGACTTTTGCTAATATTTTACTTCTCGGATCAGCTGCAGTTAGGGTTTAGTTATTGGAGTGCCGAAGTGAGCCTTTCTGGACCTATTGCCAGATTTCAACCAAAACTGAATGACCGATAATTTTGTCAGTGCCTTCCATTTTGTTATCGCCAATTGTTGTTTGAAACTTTGAAATGTAGATGGAATCGACGGGAAGCAGGCGCGACGGACCGGCAGTAGCGGCCCCCTAGGGGAGTTGTTTGATCACGGCTTGGACTCTTTCACTGCCGGCCTGATTCCAGTGGCGTGCTACTCGCTGTTTGGCCGCGGCATCCGCTACAGCATCTCTCCGTTCCGCATGTTCTTTATTTTTTGGAATGTAATATTCAATTTCTATCTGTCGCACTGGGAAAAATACAACACAGGTGTCTTATTCTTGCCTTGGGGATACGACTTTTCGATGTGGGGCACGATTTTGGCGTTTCTTCTCGCCGGGGTTGGTATTGCGGTTTTAGACGGTTAAACATGTTGTAGTCATCAATTGTTTTGTAGACAGGAGGCCACGAGAAGTGGCAATTTATCCTGCCGGGCGGGATCACCACCGGTTTGATGTTTGAAATCTTATTGTACAGCATGGCCATTTTCACCAACATCCCCGTTGTTCTTCACAACGTATTTCAATCGTATAAGGACAAAACTGGTTATATGAGGTCGTTTGGGGAAGCCGTCCGACCTCTTCTGCCTATTACCGTATTTTTCGTCACTACTCTTGTTTGGGTGCTCAAGTCACCCGCTAATATTATAGACAGAGACCCAAGAACCGTCTATTTGATACTAAGCACGGTTTTTTCGAACATCTGTGTAAGTTAATATTTCAAGAATTACGCGTGAATTAATTTTATTTATTAATAATTTTTTTTTTAAATAATTTTTATTGATTTTTCTTATTTTTTAGTGCCGCTTAATTGTGGCCCAAATGAGCAACACGAGGTGTGACGTGTTCAACTGGTTGTTGGTTCCTACCTCTCTGACAATTTTAGTGTCGATTCTTGCGAAAAACGTTTTCTTGGAACTCACCTTGACCTACTCACTGTGCATTTTGACAACTCTTGCCCACGTTCATTACGGGACGTGCTTGGTGAGTATTTAGAAAAACTTTTCAGCGCTTACATTTTTTTCTTTTTAAGGTTCGCCAAATGTGCCGACACTTCAACATTCACTGCTTCAGTATCAAGAAGAAGCCCTCGGATTGACTAATTACCGACAATGCGTGAGGAATCAGGCATTGTCGTCTCTAAAGATTTTTACTTTTTATTTATTGTAGGGCCAGTCTTTTGTAAATTGTACATTTCTTTAACACCTAATTAGTCTAGTTTTAATAATTTACACCAAACATTTTGACGTGTGAAGTGCCGCTAACTGGTAGTGCTAAGACCCAAAGACGTTGAACGTTACTTTTGTAAAAAAATCAGTTTTCATATTAGTTTTTAAGAAAGCAATTAAAAATACTCAAAAGACACCTTCACGTTTCTTTCTCTTCACATCAGCCAGGAAGTACTCACCAGTTTTACAAAATTGTGCCATTTCAGTACCCAATTTAAACTACAGGTTTTATTTTGAGCCTTCGATTTTATAAATAAATGCTACGTAACTGCATAAAAAGCCAAATTTGTTTTCTTACACTACTTCAGCGACTTGTTTCTAACTTATTAACTAGCAATTGAAAGATTAGCGCACACTTTTAAAGAAGTCTCTTTTAATTTGTTCGCGCTCTTCAACAGGTGGTAACGTGGGACTGATGCCTTTTCTCCTCCTCTGAGACTGAACCGAGCTCTGCAGGAGAAATTGAAGAAGTAAATTAGCGGCATTGAGAAGCAGAAACAGGCGTACCCAAAAACTCCTGCAAGTTTTGTAATTTTCCATTTGTAACTGACAAGCCGACTTATCAAAGTTGTTGTCATTAAAACACTTGTTTGTTAACTCTTGTTCCTTCAAACAAGGGTTGTTCTTCTCTGCGTCCTTATTTTTCATAATTTATATAATTTTCAAATTTTGAGGTTAGGAGCAGGATTTTTTGACAGGTGTCCAACTTGGTGATTTTCTTTCAAGGGATTGGCAGTATTTGGAAAAACTATTTTCCTCTTTTCGCCTATTTTAACAAAACTCCAAAGTATTGTTAATCATTTAAGGCTCGATGGAAAAATGGTTAATTAAAACTAAACCAACTTTGAGTGTATTTGCTGTAATTTCGGAGATTATCTGGTGATTAAATTCCGTTGGCAGCCCTGAAATCGGTGACTAAATTTTCACCACCATAACTGATTAGCCACCGAGAGGATGAAGTATAAACGTAAATAAATTGCAATTTTAGTGCTTTATTAGGTTTTTCGGTTAATTGTGTTATTTCCGCGTTGCAGCTTTAAGTGTTTGAGTGTTTGCCAGTGATTTAAGTTCGAAAACCGCCCCCACATCGATGCCAGAAAATGTCCAAAAACAAGATTGATATAAAAACTTCTGGCCACAATAACAACAAAGTTGAAGTAAAAAGTAAAGTAAGTAACCAGTTAAGTAGTTATTTAAGCCAACTTAAGTGCCGTCTCCGTGGGTTCACCTCGAAAAGTTCGTTTACCCTAATTAGGATGTTACCTGGATTTATCATAATTACTTTCTACGCCTGCTAAGGAATGAGAGCATGAATCATTATTTAACATTTTCCTATCCGTTTGTAATTGAATTTTACGCATAACCAGGTGGAAACTTGTTCCTTTACATCTTACCAGGGTCACGACTTGATTTTACAACTAGCGGGCCTTCAGCCCACTTTACAGCCCGCCGGGACGTAAAGTAAACAAGACTCCCCCTCATGTTATCTTGGAGATGGTGACTTGATTTCAGTCACACGCCACATAATTTAGCGTATTATGATAAGAAAACCTTTTGCATTAATTTGGATGTAGTGTATGTCAAATTTCGGGCGGGAAGTAAATTACGCCCTTGGACGAATAAGGTCCGCGGGCGTAAACTCTTACTTTCGGCCCGTGATGCGTAAAAACTGTTTTTTCGTCAGTTCGATGCCGAGTTCAGGCGTTTTGCCGTCCAAAGAGACTCGCTGGCGCGTTTCGACGAATTCCGGTCGTTAGTTGAACGCTTACATCGGTTACGAGATATCGCGTTTTTGATATCCTACATCGACCCCAGCGACCAGGATTTGCTTCCCATTAACAATGACGACAACCTACGAAGAGCCCTAACGAACGCCAAACCTCTCCTCAGAGTCATTATCCAAAGAAAAGGTAAAGAGCGACTGCCATTTTTTTTTGCTCTAGATTCACGTAAATTTTGCTTCCAGGCGACAGTCTCGAGGAACTAAACGGATACGGAACTATCAAACACCGAAATTTGATTTCCAGCATCTTGGGCGGCACTCCGGGCCGTAATAAGAATCTGGCTATCTCAAATCCGCATGACTTTCGACAAGTGTCTTCTATCATAGATGTGGACATTGTACCTGAAACTTGCAGGCGGGTCCGGTTACTCAAGCACGGCTCAGACAAACCTCTTGGATTTTATATAAGAGACGGAACTAGCGTCAGGGTAACGCAAAGCGGTAGGTCTCCTCCAAAAATTTCCTATGAATCTATCTCACTCAATGCATCCGTATTTTAACTGATTTTTTCCCCAAAAATCGGGATTCTTGAAAAGGGATAATAATATAGAGAACTGGCGCGACTCTTTTCCGCGTAGGGTGCCGTATTAGCGTCACAGACAGAGGTAGAAACGCTCAATTTGAAAACCCTGAACTGTTTAGTGCCAAAAAACCTTTTATGTTAATTTTTTTTTGCTGAGGTCTGTTGTGTTGGCAGGCCTGGAGAAGATCCCCGGCATCTTCATCTCCCGCCTGGTCCCCGGCGGTCTGGCGGAGTCCACCGGTCTGTTGGCGGTCAACGACGAGGTTCTGGAAGTGAACGGTATCGAGGTGGCGGGAAAAACGCTGGATCAAGTGACCGACATGATGGTGGCGAACAGTTCAAATTTGATAATCACCGTGAAGCCGGCCAATCAGAGAACGGTGGCTCCAGTGCGACGTGGCAGCTTTAGCAGAAATTCCCAATTGTCCAGCGGCTCCCAACAGTCGCAGACCACGGCCGGTTCGGATCCCGACGACAAATACGACCAAGACGAAATTGTCGATTTAACCGTGAACACGTTAGATGACAGTCACACCACCACCACCACCGACGACGGCATCTTACATCTTTAATCCATTTCGAATTTATTTTTAATGAATTTATTGCTTCCATTGGTGGTAAGGCTGTGGACTGTACTCCCGTTGTTTGTTTTGAGGTTGTTTTGTTTTAATCAATTTTTGATCAGAACGAAAACAGCTGCGTTGTCGGAAAAAAACAATTGCGTGTCGTTGTTTAACTTTTTTTCAACTTTCAAGTACTTAACGTGAAGAAACAATAAGACTACTGAAGAACATTCCTTTCTCTTCTTATTCCAAATATTTTAATCTATTTTTATTATGTGTTCTATTATTCCATAATATCATATTTTATTGATTAATTTACTTTTTATTGTAAGAAATATGTTATTGTTATTCAGTATTTTAGTTATTGTATTTGTTTAAGCAAAATCGATTTTATCAAGCGTTTGTTCAGGCAATTCTTAGAAATCAGTTTCAACGTCTCTAAGTAGAAACTTAACAGTATTGAGCCTCGAATTACCAATTGTGCTTTAAAATTTGGCCTGGAACGTTATCTTTAAATAATAGTAATTATTCACTTATAGTATTTTTGTTAGTATAATTTGTGCCTTGTTGCTATAAAAACTACTAATGGTCGATCGCGGCTTTCTTATTTCTTCAATAGAAGTGTATTAGTTTTTGTAGTGGCTACAGGTTTTGTGCCTACATGTGGAAAACAAGTTCAAAAACTGGCAACTTCTATTTTAACCATTGTTGTATATAATTATTAATTTAAGTATCTTTTCCAACACGAACTATTTTCGTGTAGGATGTCGTTTCCGATATGTTTTACAGTTTTATAATTATAAAAAGGCCTCGTGACTTAACAGTTCATATCGAATAGTTCTAAAATTCCGTCCTGCTATCGCCTTCGATCCAGCTTGTGGCCGTATTTTGATACATTGATATTGTTAATGGTACATTCAATGCAAATGTTATATAGTTGCATCACATGTACTTATTAAAGTTATTAGAAATATATATACCAAGTTAACACTAGGTGTTTTGATGTTAACAACTCGTTACTTTTTCGCTGAATGCCTGGTTTAATGGGAATTTGATTTTCAGAATGGGGTACTTGCCTCATGTTTGGGAAATTTAATATTTAGAAAATGTAGGCGATTTCATTAGACCCGTATTTTTTTATTTGGTTCTAGTGTTAATATTACGGCCAGAATTAATTTTTAGAGTGGGAGATTTGTGACGTAGCCGGCCCCTGCACGGCGTAGTTCTAAAAGAAATCGTATGATGGCGCTTTACTCAGATTGCTTGCGTTCTATTTATAAATCGAATGCCAATCCGCTGTACACATGTCGCGTACTCTGGTAGCAGCGCAGCATAGTAGCCAAAAACAAGAGTCCATTTAATATAGGTGTGAGTCTTGGATACGGGGGTCCAGTGCGTCAACAAAAATTGCAAATTTTTACAAAAATATTAAATAAAAAAATGAGAAAAAAATATTTAAGCCTCTTTTAGTTATTTGCATGCATCTAGAGAATAAAAAGTGCAATATTTTTTTTAGGCTAGCACCCCATTCAGAGAAATAATTATTGTTGAGATTGCGGTTTAGCGCGAGCCAGTTCATCGGAATAATTCTCCACGACTCTGTTAACAAATTTTAATAACAACAAAAGGTACAAAACAACAAATTCGGCGATAATTTAGTGGTGGTCTTCGTCAGCTGGTTGCTTCACCCAGTATCCCCATGGTGCGAAATGGTCGTGTCCGCTGTGCTCCGTAGGCCCCCGGAATACCTTGATTTGCACCCTTCCATAATCTGCAATTTACAATAAGTAATTAAAAAATTTTGGAGAAAAATTTCAGCTCACCATGACCAGAGGCTGCAGCTTCCAGATCTTCGTAAACGGGGCCGCAATGAATGAAAACCAATTGAAACATGGCGACAACCAAAAGAATCAGCTACAAAAGAACGTTTGCGATGAAATTTAGTCGATTTTCCGAAATTAGTTACCTTAATGTTGAACATTTTGTTAGTGTTGGTGTTATCGACTTACTGATGCTGTAGCTGCTTCACACCTAATATTTATACAAACGTAATTTTTAGGGTCCACTGACCTAACGCGACTAACAATATAGATTAATTTCGTGTAAAATGCTCGAAAGCGGGCTCAATGAAGCGGTAAATTTGTTTTTTGAAAATGAAAGTAATTGGCAAAAAGATGAGACTCGAGTGAAAGCGGCTAAAATTTCCTTTTCAACCAGTTCAAAATTTCTTCGCGTCCTTCGCCGCTGATGGCACTCGCCTCCGTTATGGTAATTGACTGTCTAATCTCTTTTTGAAGCCTCCGCATTTGCAACATGAGAAGAGCCTCGTTTCGCATCTGCCGGTAGCTGACATCCATTTTTGTCAAGACAATGAGGAACTAAAAAAAAAAAATTACTTGGTAAGAAACAATTATTATTCAACAATACTTTAGCGTGTTTTAGCAGGGGATGCGCCAAAATAGTGTACAGTAACACGCCGGCTGCACTAATTTGGCAAAGATTGGACGCATCAACCACGTAAATGATTTTTTTGAGCCCCTCAAAGTACCTCGACCACAAGGGCGACATGACACCCCCCAGTTCTCGAATGAAAAAATTTTCGTTGTCCAGCTTGATCGTGAACATGTTGGTACCAACAGTTGGCACGGAAGTGGCCGTACTGTCCACCTTTTCGATACTTTGCAGCTTTTTTAGCAACAAAGTTTTACCCGAACCAGTAGGACCCAAACACAGAGCCATCACCCCCAAGGATTTACTCGTTGACAGTCCGTTGCTTAGCAACCAAAATAACCGTTACGAATCAAAGTTCGAAAAGTAAAATAACTTTTAATGGGAACGAGATAACAATAACGGAAATAGCACAATTGATAACGCTGATAAGAATTTGAAAATTTGACCCGGTGACGGTTACGATTTTAAAGTTTTTTTCCCGCCTTCCAATCCGACCAATCACCTCGCCGCGTTTCTTTTCTGCGCACGCGCAGTCAGCGCCTCCCGAAAGTTTTGAAAGTGACGTTTCTCCAACAGCTATGCCAATTTCTGCTGAAACTTGAATTAAAATCGCTTCAACATGTTCATGAGCGATGTGCACAAAAAGGAGGAAATCAGGACCGTGGCGGTTCAAGAGTTGCGGAAGTTGGGCGTCAAATACCGGCCGAAGAAGCCGAAGCAAAATGTACAGGTTATGTTGTGTTTTGGAAATTTCTGACATTTCTGGTTTAAAGGTAAAGAAAAGTACCAGCAGAGTTTTCAATGTGCCATTAGCCGAGCTTCCAACGCAAACAGTCACGTTGAAGACCGGACAACAAATAGTCGTGCCCAAGCTAGTCCATGATATGTGTTCCTATATTTTAACCAAAGTCGACGTCGAGGGTGTTTTTAGAAAGGAGGGCTCCAAAGCGAGGCAAAACGAAATTCGGGTAAGTCGGCGGCGACTTCTCGACTTTCATAACTTTATTTAATTGCAGAAAAGTCTCAGTGTTCGTTCTAAATTGGATCAGATTCAAGAGTATCACGTCATTGATGTTGCTGTGATTCTAAAAACCTTCCTGAGAGAGCTCCCGGAACCCCTGATACCGTATGGGTTCCACGAACTCTTTCTGCTATGTGTGCTGTTGCAGGAATCAAAATTAGACGCCATCCTTTTAGCTTGTTTGCTGCTACCCTTAGAGCACTTAAACCTGTTATCCTACTTAATGCAGGTATTTGTTTTGTTCTTGAGAAGCTTTTGCCTTTAACCGTTTTTTTCCAAGTTTTTCTACGAAGTCGCTGAAAATTCTCACGAAAATAAAATGACGCCCTTCAACCTTGCAGTGGTAATAGGACCGTCAGTTTTTCCAATTGAAGAAAAATCGGCCGCAAATCCAAAATTGAGAACGGAAAAAACTTGCGAGCTTTTCAGGGTTAGATTCGCAAATTAGGGAATTTCAAAAATTAATACTTTTTTTTAGTTGCTCATAGAGAACGCCAAAATTATAGGGGTTTTGCCAGAACACGTGATTCACCGGGTCGGAAATATTCCCTCAAATGGCGCCGAGGAAGACAAGAAAAGGAGAAAACGTCGCAGCGGATCTTTAACAAGTAAATTTGAAACACCGTTTTGAATTTATTCTTATGCTTGTTGTTGAAGGGATGTTCAACGGTTTGAAAAAAATTGTTGGCGGGAAATCAATTGATGAAACTTCGCATGTTGTAACGCCAGACTTACTGATGACGCCCATCAATAGGTCGGCCAAGAAGCGGAGAGTGCAAGCTAATGGATTATCAATAAAGAAAAAGTTAGTTTTTCTTAAATGACCGACTGAATCTTGTTCACTTTGTCTCTGTTCTAAATAATTAATTGAAAAATAATTTGCAGGAGAGAGTTAATAAGTAATCTGCCTGACAGTGTTTTGCTGAATACGCCGTTCACTCCGCAACGAACGCCAGTCAACATGAATTTAAGGTAAATTTTGGGTTTTTTCAAAAAATTTCCAGATTGATTCTTGCGTGCTTGTCTAAATTGCGTTTTTCCCGGAACGCCGTAAATTACAGCGAAATTATCTTCGGAGGAAGGTCGCGACAAGACAGTCGGAACGTCAAGAAGAATGCAATTTTGCGAGTTACGTGCAATACTTTGGGAAATTTTATTGCAGTTGTTGCACTTTTTTCTGTTAATGTTCACATCTTTGATTTTATTTCAGCGGAACAAACGAGAAGCAACTTAATCATTCAAACGAGATGTAAGTATTCAGTTTCATTTGTTTGAGCCATGACAAGTATGCCAAATATAATTGTTCTACTGAAAGAAGCCCTAACTGGGGCGTACCATCTTTGGTGATGTTTTGTAAAGTCACCAGGGGGCGCCACTTGCAGTATAGACTGGCAGCGACGGTTCTAATGTTAATTTTTAAACATTGCGTTTTTTTGAGGTTTTCATACCGTCATCAGAAGTGTCACAAGGCTTTAATCTGCATTCTCCACTTTTCTTCTTTTTAATAATAACCTTTTAAACCTAATGCACTTTGAAAAGATGTGACTTTTTGACGATCTCAAACTGAATGCAACCAATGGTTCTGTGGATGACTGCTTGTTGCTGCAGGGAGATCTCCCCAGCTTTCCTAACGTTTCAATGATAATATCTTGACCTTCTTTGCACCACTTTTGCCGTAAAGAGCGCCGTGCTAACATATTACCTACTTATTATCGAACGCCTATTGCGTCCTCATTAGTTCCGATCGATTCTTCCAGCATAAGGGAAAAGAAGGCGCAGTGGTTCTCGCGCAGCCGGAGCGTGAAGAACTTGAAGCACGACGACAGCGACGAGCCCAAGAAGTCGACCAAAACTCTGCTGGAGCGCCGATGGTCGGCCGTGAATCAAGCGTGCAACATAAGAAGAAACAAAAAACGAAATTCGTCCGTCTCATGTTTGAGCCAACTGAAGCGCGCGGATTTGTCAAAAAACTCGAAAACTGACGAAGACAGGGGGGCGACCGAACCGGATTACGTCCGCGTTCCCAAAAACGAATTCGAAGAGTTCATAAATAAAGTTTCGGCCATAGAGAGACGGATTTCGTCGTTTGAACTGGAAAACGTGCAGTCCCGAAGCGCGACCACAAACAACGAAAATAATTCAAACGCCGAAATTGACGGCGTGAAAAACGTTCAAACTGCGTACGAACAAACTCTGGTTCAAGCGGAACCTCTTTGTCCGACGACTGACCAATTGGCGCGGAGGCTGAGTCGAGATTTGAAGATAAGGAGGAGCGCCGAACAAAAAATTATTCGTTCGCCGAGCGCCAGGAAAATCGGAAGTATGCGGAGGAGGTCGCGAGAATTGGAACGGAACAACTTGAAATTGACCCGGCACCAGTCCTGGCACGTGGCGTCCAAAGGAAATATTCCTCGGGTCAGCTTGAAGAGAGGCAAGCCCAACACCGTCACGACAGGTCTTCCAGTAGCCCCAAAACCCGACGATGCGATTCACGCGGATATTTTAGAATTGAAAGAAATCAAACGGACACCTCGTTCGTCTTTACCGACCGACCCTAAACCAAACGTGGAAGTCTCCTGCAACTTGTCGGGAAGTTCCAACGACACTTGGATGAGCGCCGAGGGTTTTTTCACCAGAGTCTCATTGGGCAACCCGAACAGCTTCAACGATCGCGCTTCATTGGCCAAATTGCGGAGCCAAAACGCCGGAATGGTTCTAGCGAAAGCGAAACTTTTCGACAACTTAAAAGACTCTGACGGATCCACCGAGTATACGATACCGCGCCCGAAAATCGGCAACAAAATCGGTTCCGCCAGAAACCTGGATCGAGTGAAAGCTTTGAAGAGCGAAGAGCGACGACTCAACAGGAAGAGCATGTCGCCAAGAAGACGCAACGCTTTTTTGACTAACAAGCACAGACTTGCCATCAAACAATCATCGATAAGCGCAATCGATAAGGAGAATTTACCGGAAAGTTTCGGTAGTTTTGACAAGAGCGAAACTCTGCCGTTTAAAGACTGCAACCGGAGCGGGGTCGCAACTCCGAGAGCTACGCCTCAAATTAAGAAAACGCTCAATGTTAGGTCGCCGAAACGGCTATGTCGGACCCCCGGAGCCAGCGAGAGAGGCACGCCACTGAAAGTGTTGGCCACGCCGGCCCGACATCTTCTGTAGCTTTTTCTACTTTTATTACTGCATAGTTGTTTTAAATGTAATCTTTCGGGGTTTTACTCTACATATATTTGTACCTATTTACATGGGTTTCATTTTTATAATAAAAATATGTTAAATCATTGACTTCCCAGTTCTTGGCTTTTAGGAGCTGATTTTGAAACAATCGGCTGGGTGGAGGCGACCCTTTGCCATGTTGGAAATTTATTAATAAACTGCCTGTATATTTATGCTGTATGTAAAACAAATATATTTTGCAAATTAAAAGTGTGAATCAAACTTTACCACGATAATGCTAGTTCTGTTAGATCAAGTAGGTACTTATGTAATTTGATTATCTCTGCTTGTAATTAATTATTCCAGTCTACTGAAGGGTTGAAACTAGTTGTGGCCACGCTGGGCGCGCAGGACGAGTAGCAGAAAATTGAAAAAAGACGACGGCGCAGTTAAATCCCAGATTCTTATCAAAGACCAATCATAAAATCTACCTAATATATCGATATAGAATATATTTAATATTGATATAAAATTTTGTAAATATCAATATTTCAGTACATCGATGTCGATTTTTGGTGTGACGATATTATGGTTGTTTTTTTTAAATTCTCAAGTTTTAGGCTCAGTTTTTCCCAAACGTCTTCTTATTATTTGTATTTCATTTTTATTTGTTAAAGTTTGACTATAATAAAGCATTCTTTGTGAATTAAATGAATTGTTTTTAATACCTACACACATTGTTAAGACCACAACTTGGGGGTTGAAACTTTACGTGGCGCTTGTACACTCACATTATTTGAAAATGAAACAGTGAATCACTGGTTTGACTGATTTGGCAACATTGTAGACTGCATAGGTCATAGTGCCGGCGTTCGGGTCGCTTCGGTAAAGATCGGTGCCTCGCTATGCAGTCTACAATGTTGCCAAATCAGTCACACCAGCGATTCAAGCGTTTTATTTGGTAAACATTGTTTCTAGAGGAAAAAACAAAGCCTGGGCCTATTGCTAGTTTGCCGGAAAATAAATGTTATAGGATTTATGCTAAGAACATTTTTAGGTTAATTGTTTGGAAACCGCTGGTATTATAAAGTAATGCGATTCGAAGAAGAAATACGTTTCGTAGTCTATCCTTTGTTATTCCACATCCAGTAAGTGGTAGAACTACTAGAATGAGTGCACCTGCTGAGCAAAAATGGTTAATCGCGTAGCGCGCACTCTCTCCGATGCTTGAGTGAAACAAGGATCAATATCAATCTAATGTTGGCGGTTCTGCCGCGATTAGGTCCTGCGAATAGGGCTTAAATAGACATTAGACATTGTGACATGACATTAGCGAAGTAAATCAACATATGAACTGAAAACACGTAGCAAAAATCGAACCCGAACTAGTGGCTGATGTACAGCTCCATTTCCGGCTTTTATACAGTTCACTTGGTGTAAATAGACGAAAGAAATCATGAGGGCCCTAGGAATATCAGTTTTAAGTCTAACATTAACCACCATTGTGATAGCAAATGCTTACTACCAGAAAAAACAATTCTACCCCTCTGTTGTATACATCACAAAATCAAACCCTAGCATGGCTGTAAGTATCGAGAATAGACCTCGAATCAATTTTTCAATAAACCCGTTTCAGGTAATATACATTCAAGCTTTCATATGCGTCCTGATTGTGGGCAAAATTATGAGGAAGATATTCTTCGGCCAGTTGCGTTCAGCTGAATTTGAGGTACAATACGTACAAGAACCAGCAGGTTTATGAAATAATAGCTATTTTTGCAGCATCTAATGGAAAGGTCGTGGTACGCGATCACAGAAACTTGTCTAGCGTTTACTGTGTTTCGAGACGACTTTAATCCTAAATTTGTGGCGCTCTTTACGTTGCTGTTATTCCTCAAGTCCTTCCACTGGCTAGCAGAGGACCGGGTTGACTACGTAAGTAGAACAGAGGCAAAAGAGGCAATTTCCAGAAAAGTTGAGAAGCAATACGACCTGTTAATACTGAAATTCGTGCAATAATTGCATGATAATCCTAGATAGAGGACAGAAATCAAGTTGTCTATTGCAATTGACACAACAATAGTAGAAGTGGCTTCTAGATTTCAGGTTTTTATTAAGACCCTGGTCCATGGAGCTGGGAGATGTTTTTGACCACAAATTTGATCATCGTGTTCCTTTTTTTGTGTTTTCTATGGAATTACGGCAAATGCAGAAAAAGTTTACGTGTCTCAGACACAAATTGCTTTTCCGAGTCCGCATGCGCGACGGGAAGGTGACTCCGCCTACTTTTAGTTACAAGCTAGCCAATGCTACCAACCTAAAAGTGAAATTAGTTCTAGGTTGTTCATATATTTGAATTTTGTGGGCTTGAGTGGGCGGAGTTTGCGCATGCGGAGAAGATCTCGATCAGAGAGACCGTATTCCGATGCAATCGGTGTATTACATAATTTAATTAATTAATTTATAAATTAATTTAATAATCTGGCCTCAGTGTGCGGTTCGGCGTTCAGCCGGGCCCCCCAGGGGAAAAAAAAAATTACATAATTTTGGCCAATTTAAGTACTTTTAATGGAAAAAAAAATTGCTGTTAACTGTCTAAAAGTGCAAAATTACAATAGTTCGCCAGTAAGCAATTTTTGGAACGTCCTTTTTTAATTTCAGATGGAGCGAAGTCCTGTTATAAGTTTGATATTTCATATAAGGGTGTTGTCCCTGCTTCTGCTGCTTGGGTCGCTAGACCTCCACTTCATTCAGCACGCTTATCAATCCACCGTTTCCAAGGGCGCGTCAGTGCAGTTGGTTTTCGGTTTTGAGTACGCCATTCTCATCACTGTCGTCATCAACATCGCCATAAAGTACGCTCTCCATTCAGTCGATCTAAACAGCGAAACTCCTTGGGACAATAAGGCCGTGTTCCTCCTCTACACCGAACTGGTGATGGGGTTGATCAAAGTAATTCTGTACGTAGCCTTCGTCGCCATCATGGTCAGAATCTACACGCTCCCCTTATTCGCGTTCCGACCAATGTACTACACCATAAGAAACTTCAAAAAAGCCTTCAGCGACGTAATTTTATCCCGCCGTGCCATCCACAACATGAACACCCTCTACCCCGACGCCACCCCCGAAGAGCTCCAAGCGGCCGACAATGTTTGCATTATTTGCCGCGAAGAAATGACGACGGCTTCGAAGAAGTTACCCTGCAACCACATCTTCCACACGTCGTGTCTCCGGTCTTGGTTTCAACGACAACAAACTTGTCCTACTTGCCGACTGAACATCCTCAGGGCGCCGACCAACAACAACGAACCGAGACCGGAACAAAGACACAGACAGGTCCCGATCAATCCTCCTAATCCCTTCTTTAATCCGTTCGGCGGACCCAATCCCTTCCAAATGTTCAATCAAGCCAATCAGCAACAGGCGCAACCTGCGGCGCAAGTACCGCCGGGCGGCGCTGGGGTGCCGGCGACGGGCGCAGGCGCAACAACCCAACCGCAACCCAACATTCCGCCGTTCGTGTTTCCACCGTTTCCGTTCATGCCGTTTATGGCGCCACCTCCGATGCCGCCACCCAACCTGCGCACCCTCTCCCCGGAGGAACTGAGACGGATGGAGGGGAACGAACGGGAAAATGTCGAAGCCAGGATACAATGCCTGAGGAACATTCAGGTAATTTTGGGCAACAACCAATTAACGGGTTCGGCGCGATAAGATAGGAACCTATAAATAGTTGTTGGAAACGAGGAAGACAAGGTCAATTTCAATAGTGTAGCAGCTTGAGGTAAGAGAGTGAAAGAGGATGGATTGAGATTACAAATCAATTCTATATTTTTTTCTTATCTAACTAATCAACGCTTAACTATTATCAACCTATAATTATAGATTTCATATCTTAGCAGGCTATGCCTTATTTTTCTACAACTTCTGGAGACTTCTACAACTTTCTGCGAGTATTTTGTTTAAATAATTATAATTTGGAGCCAATAAAAGAAAAATCATAAAAAAGTTAAGAAATGAAAGTTGGTCAACAAAATTTTTTCCCTAAAAAACAATGACATACACTACCTAGAATTGTATAAAACATTTCAATAGGACATTTTGTTAAAAAGTTACGATTTTTTTTCTTATGGTCGGTTCAATTTGAACGAATCCCAAAGGTGAACGATGTAACTGAACCATTCACCAAAAGAACGACTCCGGTGATCGAAATTAATATGCCGTTTAATAGTGGATCTGGTGGAGATCCGGATCTGAGATGCTGATTGGCGTTTGGTTTTTCGTCGAAATGTGCTTCTGACGGTTCCGGTCGTTGCAGGTGATGTTGGACGCCGCAGTGGTGATGATGCAGCAGTATAGCGCTGCGGCGTCGCTGTCGGTGCAGATGCCCGCGACGGATTCGCAGCCGGGGTCCTTCACCGGCAACGCCAGCGACGGCCCTCCCAGTTGTAACGGGACCGCTCCCAGCTCATCGAAATCGCCAAATCCCGCTGTGGTTTTGCCCACAAGCTCAGTAATCAACAATAACACGGAAAATAACGACTTAAGTGCGAGTACGAGCACTACAGACGCCACTAGCAGTGAAAACACGGATCAGGCCAGTGTCAGTACCCCAGAGGAGGAATTGCGAAGGCGCCGACTTCAAAGATTCCAAAACAACGTGGAGCAACAACAATAAATTGAATTTTTAGTCATTCCTGGTCCACTTTCTGAATACCAATCTGGTTTAGAGGAACGGTCGATAAGGGCTGGTTCAGAGGACGAAAATCGGTAGTTTTAATATGAAGGCTTGTGTTATTTATCCCTTGATTTTAAACCACTCGGGAACGTAAACCGCGCTTTATCTTCCTGCGTGCTTTAAGCAGGACAATTATGATTAGATAAGACAAACGAAACCGCTGAACACGTTCTTATCGCCCATGTACATATTTAAGTTAGTTTTTTTAATTATTTTAATGTATTATACTACACCTATGGTTATTATATTGTTGTAAATTTTAAATTTATGATGGTCCTATATGATTTAAAGACTGGATTGTTCCGTGATGTTCTCGCTGCTGCCAACATACTGAGTGTTGATTTTAGGTACTTCACTTGCGCTAGGAACTTCATTTGTTAAATAAATAGGTTGTACTGTGGGTCGGCATTTTCTTTACCACTTGTCAAATTTTTATCACTATACCTCAACTGTCAAATTTTCACTGTCTAATACTCCAATAAAAATTGTATAGTAAAAATTTATTTGCCGCTGATTATTTTAACCCTCTGCGAGGCCACTTAGCAGAATGCTTTAATGCCAATTGATTCTCTGGAGGACAGTAAACCGAATTTTTCTAAAGAACCGCAGGAAAAAGATGTTTCTAGTATGAGCAACAATCGCCCGCCAATCAAAGGCGACAAACAACCCTCGGTTCAAGATGTTAAAAGTAACGCCAGCAGTGACTTGAGCGAACGGACACGCAACGAAATCCTGGGATTGCCCTACGCCAGAAAAATCGTTGCTGACTCTAGACCCAATCTAACCAATTCTGGCCAACCAGCGCGTAAAGAAAGCAATTCTTCGGACAAAGATCACCCCCTATTAGGAGCCAAAGACTCATCTTTCGTCGCGATTAATTCCAACCAAACGGTCCGCAAAGAAAGTAACTCTTCGAACAACGTCTCTTCTCTAACAGAAGTCAAAGAGCCCCCTTTTGTCAAAAAGATAGTTACGGCCCCTGACCCACCTCTACCTAAATTAGGAATGGTCCAATACCCACCTCTACCTAGAAAACCCGCGAATTTTGGGGGAAGTTCTTCTAATTACAAAACAGCCGAAACTCAAACCGCAGAAGTGGGTGATATGACGTCAAAGAGATGCGGAACTTGTCGCTGCAACCACTGCAAACTGATGAATGCCAAATACGAAACTTCTCCCGAAGAAACCACCCCTAGCGAACTTTCAAACAGTTCAGATGATAGCTCGTGTCAGTTGGAAACGTATTCTGAAACTTCCACGCAAACAACCACTGACGATTGTCACTTCATCAGTTGTCCCTACTGCGGCCGGTACCGGCCTTGGAACAATTTCGGGGGTTGTTGCACGTCCGAGGAGCAAACGAGCGAAGTTTCCGACACTTGCAACTCAAGTCTCTACGATCTGCCCTACCAGAACAACGATGAATACTTGCAACTCGTTCGGGAGCTCGAACATAAATTACTGGCGAGAAACCGGGAACGAGTCAGGAGGACCATGCGGGAATTCGAGTTGCGCAGCAGACAAAACATGAATCTCGAAAAACCCGTCTACGATTACGATTGCGGCGACGAAATTAACAGCGTGATCAGCCGAGTTAAGCCAAACAAGCAGAAAAAATGTAATTGTTGCAACGGAATAGGGAGGCGGAAACAGGCCAATTCTGATATTTTGCAAAACGAAAAAAGGTGGAATTGCGGCCAAATCGACATTGCCGAGTCTGTGGTGACAACCATCGACCCGCATCAGCAACAAAATTGTTCGAAATATGAAAGGACGTTGCATCGGAGTCACTGGCAGTTGGATCCGAGGTCTGGAGAATGGGTCAAAGCGTCGTTTAACAAAACCGAATATGGCAGGGGTGGTCCTGGGTGTGATGATGGTTGTCAAATGTTTAGGATGGCGTCGCCTTGCAGTAAAAATGGTCGCAGGCAAAGGAAGAAATTTTAGGGGATGTTGCCAATAAAAATTGTCGCTGCGTCTTTGAGTGTTTTATTGAAGCAGTTAGGATTTGATTTGAGTTCTCACTATAAAGGAGTTTGTTGCGAATTGGCTATAAGTAGAGATAGTGGGATAGGAGAGATTAGCATCAATGCGCAAAGCTTCGTCTTATCGAAAATAACTAAATTACCAATTTAAGTGGGAAATTTTGAAGACTTGTATTCGAAAAAGTTGATTAGAAAATTCTAACCTCTTATCTAAACGCTGGAAATTTCTATGGAAAAAAGTTTTTTACAAATTGTCTTATTGTTTTTTTTCCTAGAAATTTAAGGAACATCCACGCATATTCTTTCTTAACAAATTAGTTGATGTGTCCCAATGTTCTAGAAATTTATAAATTATCTTTAAAAAACCCATGTAGCAACAATATTATCATCACAAGATAAGACCCCTCCAGTTACATAATAATTTCTTGTTGGGGAACTTAAGTTTTGACCTTTTTTCAACAATCGCTGTGTTGCCCGGAAATTTTACTGACATATCCCATTACGGTGCATCTGAGGAAAAACAATGATAGGATCAAAGTTTTGAACTGACAAGGAAAAAAGTTTTCTTCCAAGGATAACGCCTTAAAACTTGAATAAGACTCTTCAATTTGTACTAAATGGCCCAAAATCCACAAATTTCCACCTTAGAGGGCAGTTTTTACATGGAAGTCCCGTACAGCGATGAGCCATGATCACCTCTTTTTCAGACACAGCGTAGTACCTATCAATTATGCAAATTGCATTGCCTAGAATGACACAAAGAAGTTGTGGCGTTACTTGAAAAAATACCGAAGCTGCTAATGGTGATAATAATTCCCATTAAAAGTGTTAACCTTCCTCGCCATATTTGTCATCCCCCAGCTCTTAAAGCCACTGATTAATTGGGGGTCTCTAATCACCGTGCACTTATTTGGCAATTTCTCCGCATAATGTTGGAATTGCCACGCCTCCAATGAGCTAGTAGCCTATATTCTATTTAGTATACTACATTTAAAAGTGTTTCACCGTGTATCTGAGGTGAATTTAGATGTTGCTTCAGTTACTGCCACCTGTAGGATCTGGTGTAGGCTAATAACGCAGGTGGTGGTCAGGAATACAAATAGTAAGAAAAGAATTCCTTTGAATAAAGTCACTAGTCTAAATACCCTCCCTAGAAAGCTGATTGAAGATATAGAATTCTCATCATTAGCGCACTGATCGAGTCTGCCCATTTTGCAGTATTTAAACGCCATTCTGAGTTTTCTGAGTCAGTTCGCACTGGCGTTGCCATGAAGAAATCGATGACGCCGTGATCTGTTGTCGGTTTTTTTTTTTTTTTTTTTTAACAAACAGCAACATTTTGAAACCTTTTTGATTTAAATTTGACCCAAGATAAGAAAACGATCGAGTTATCAATGGACGTTTCATTCGACTTTATGCTCAAGTAAAGCACAGAAGCTTTCGTTACGTTACAGCAATTAGCGTCATGTCCGTGTGCAATTACCAGAGGAATTTCGTTGGCAACAACAACGAAGACGATTACGATGTCAAATTGTATAAACATTTCGGAGGTAACTTACCTGCGGTCAAGTCTTTGGATCATCTGATCCAACAGTTGAACTTGGCCTTCGCAAGTGATTCCGTCAACATCGAGTTAGTGAGTTACCTGATGAAGTCGTACAAGTCCAACCCCGTCGACTGGAAGAAGTACGCCAAATTCGACAGATACAGGTAAGTCCCAATAATATTCACAATGTTCCCGGAATTTATTTATTGCTTGACACAATTGCTAGAAAGACATGACCACTTGCACTTATCAGGCAAGTTCGTTGATTTAAACCAAAAAATTCTTCGGTTTACGGTTTATGCACAAAGTGGAAAGTGCCGGCAATCACATAGGAAAGTTTTTAACAAGGCAATACAATAATTTATTGAAATAACAGCTCTAATGAAGACAATATTGTTCGCTTTTAATTAAATAATAATAATACTTGCACCACGACACGTTCAAAAATTATCATGAAAGAGAAATCAAGACAGGTAGGGTCTTAGGGATGCGCCACTGATTGAATAATGGGGAAAGGTCCAGTGGCGCGTTTCCAGGTAGAGAATGCAATCTTGGGAATCATCAGGAATTTCGAATTAGATCCTCGGTAAAAACGTTACTTAAGACGTGACCAAAATAGTAATTGCAAAAAAGGGCATTGCACTAATAGTAAATTCCGATAACGTGACGGCGCACACATAATAATGTTTTTGTTGTTATTATTTTGGGCCAAAATTAAAAAAGTTATCAGTGTCGTAACTGGGTTGACCGGTGACGACCTGACATCAAACAAATAATTTACCGCCCATCTTCAAGATTCGAGAACCAAACTTTTGTCCAAAAAATAAAAGAATTGTATTTTAAAATAAAATTACGGGACATCCTGTATACAGTGTGTCCAGTAAGGTCTTGGAGAACAAAATTTTTGTCCAAAAAATAAAATTACGGGACAGCCTGTATACAGTGTGTGCAGTAAGGTCGCGACAAGACGACAGAAACGTGAAGACGCGTATTCGGGAAATCACGCGGGTTACAACCCGAAAATTTTATTCTAACAAACAACTGGAATTACTAGAACATCCTGACGTGCCAAATATTTATCGCCAGCTCCCATGATATCATTCAATAAAGTAGATCGCCCCAAAACTTGGCAATACCGGGTTTCGCAACGAAAATATTTTTTATGCCAAATTTAGTAAAACTCCATATCAGTCAATTGCTAAAGGTCAAATTTAATTATTTGCTCATGATTATCGCTGTTGTTTCTCGCCGGATACAACAATAACTGATCTTGCTAAACTTGGTAAATAGATGTACGCACTTTCGCAGCTGTTGAAAACTTCTCGAGCCAGCAACCAACACCATTGACCCTTTAAGGCCATGCACCAACAATTCTCACCTTGAAAAAAAATTCTTGAATTTTCCAATTACCTCAGTAGCGAAAATTTATTCCTACATTCCGTAATTAGTTGCTTTCCTCACCAGCGAGATTTCCAAAGAGTGTTAATTTTGTTCTAGGTACACTCGCAACTTGGTCGACGAAGGTAATGGACGGTACAACCTCATGTGTATTTGTTGGGGTGAAGGTCACGGTTCCGCCATTCACGACCATGCCGACTCCCATTGCTTCATGAAGATGTTGCAAGGTTCCCTGGAAGAAGTCCGATTTGCCTGGCCGGAAAAGGAAGGAGAAGAACTCAAAGAGATCAAAAGAACCAAATTGAATCTTAACGAAATTTGTTACATTAACGGTAAATTTGAAAAAAGCGCAACAAAAGTTGGTTGACTCGAAAATTTTCTAGATTCCCTTGGATTACACCGTGTCGAAAACGCCTCCAACGTCGATACTGCTATCAGTTTACACCTGTACTGCCCTCCTTACTCCAGGTGTTCAGTGTTCAACCAGAACACCGGCCAAAAATCCACAGTCACCACAACGTTCTACTCCTTGTACGGCAAGAGGAATAAGGTGGGATTTCTATTTGGGGAACGAAATTTTTCTAATTTTATTTTGCAGGAAATCAAAAACATTGAACCTGAGGACAATTGATTGGGGGCGTAGAACTCGTAGATTTTATGTTACGGCAGCACAAAAAACCGTATTTGAAAATAAATATATATTTGTAAATTATTAGAATCACCTAACATTAATTTTGTAGAGTAGTGTCTAGATATTTATATTTCATTATAAAAGATTAAACGACGCAATAACAAAAGATATGAATTTTAAACTATTATTAGGTATATACATGCACAAAGACATTTCCGCCGCTTCCAGTGAACAAATGGGTGAAACTCAAACTTTGCTCCAAAGCGAAAATTCTACGTGTACTTTGCTGTCGAGGGTTCGTCCAATAGTGACTTGCAATCGGGAGGTAAGTGAAACTGGGCAATACCGATACTTTGAAACTGGGACGCTACTTGAGGTCAGAACTTGAGGTCCTTGATGGCCTGAGGGAGGTCGGGCAATTTAATGTCTTTAATTTGTTGGGGAATGTTCATGTTTTTCACAGCAGAAACGGCGCGGGCGGGCGCTGCCGCTATTCCAGCCTAAAATAGGAAAAAACAATACAAGAAAGGTCCAATAGTTAACATCAAATCAACAAAAAAGCTTCTTTCTCCACATCCGAATCCCGAAATTTTGAACTTCTAGCGGAAATGGAAATCACATCAACCCTTTGAAATATTGATGAGCACAACGGGCCAGACATTTTAGCAATAATAAGAAGTGTTACAACAATTGAAAAAATTTAGCAACATGGGCGTGGACCAAATGTTGAGCAAAATTAATCTTCTGGAGTCGCATAAAATGTCTGGACTGAGCTGAAAGACGAATATGGGGTTCAAGCAAGACAACACAAAGCCCCTCTTGTAATAGTTACAGTGTCAAGACTTACAATTGCGTCAATAGTCAGGTTGTGACCAATACAAACTTAATTTTTCCTGAAAATCTCTATCGATATCACCCCAAAAGTTCTATAAGACGAAAAAAAAATTGCACAACGTTTTGGCCATTTTAATAGTGGGAAATAAAAAATCAAGTGACTCACCTCTTGCTTCTCAAGTTTGTTTTGGTCTTCGATTCTCGTGAGGATTTCGGTCATGTTGGTCTCTAACACCATGCCGCCCATCACCAGTTCGTTCAGAATATAGTGAACTTTATCAACGTGGAAAATCAAGTCGAGTTCACAAACATTTTCAAAGCATTTATCCAAAGTTTCAACAAAAACCTGTATCAAATCCAGGATCCCCAGCTCACTCTCAGACGAGTCCACACAAAAAACAAAGTATAAGGTGGCGTAATGCCGATAGATAAGTTTGTAGTCGCTGCCCCCAATCAAACTGAAAATTATTGCAAATCAACTTGGGGGACGGGAAAAAATTGATAATTACCTGCCGCCTTCGAGGAAATTGCAAACGTTATCGTCCCGTTTCGACACCAGCTGGAAGGTTTCCTTAATTATTTGCTGTTGCATGTCTTCGGGCTGCAAAACGGGAGTAACAATAACATAACCTAACATTTTCTGGAACTTACGAAATACTGGTAGAACTTCGATAACCGCGGTTTGCCATGATTGTTGAACACTAAAATTGCCTTTATCATTGTAATTAGGGCCCTTTTTACTTAAATAATTAAAAAACAAACTACTTTCTCATTGTTTAAAAAAGCGAAACGTCAAAAACCAGATGAAGAAAAAATGACAGTTGGCGCCAGTGGCGTGCCTCGCTCAACATTATTAATTATGCTCTCAATTTCTTAGTGGTGGGTTAGAAAAGTGTTTTACTTAAAAATGACCGCAATTCTCGCTACTCTATCAGAAATTAAAATAATTAGCGCAACTAACAACTAATTTAAATAATTGTTGGTTTTTGCAGTGAGGGGGACGCCGCTGGTTAAATATAGCGACCGCTTTTGGGATCGTGTGGAGTTGGGGGGGTTCGCGAGATGGCGCCGCTGTCGCCGCCCTCCCCACCTTTGTGTGAAATTTGCCGTGAATGAAAAAAGTTGAAGCGCTGATTTCAACATGGCGTCGGTATATCACGAGCGACTTTGACAAGAGAGTAACCGATTGTTGTTCGCGTTAGTAATAATTTAAAAAAAAAATGGACGTTATATAACGAAAACGGCAATTTTGCTGGATTGTGCGTGCGAGGACAATGACTCGAACAAATTCCGGGTGCATCTGTAAATATAGTTTGGTATTATTTGCAACAGTGGTGGCTTCTGTTTTGACATACACACAAGGTAACAGGATGGTTTTTTAAACAATTATTTCCAATTATCGGCTCGGTTTCCGCCAATTTCATGTATGAAACGTGCTCGGGCCGGGGTGAAATTGTCGTTTCGTCAATTTTTCCGCCACTTTCCCCCTGCCGTTCGTCCGGACCCAATGTTTATTTCGTTTGTTTATCTTTGTTAATTAATTTTTTTCGCGAGGAATTTGGAAACGTTTTTTTATCGCCTGAATTGACATTGCTTAAGGTGTCAATAGTATTGTTATCGCGTTATTTTATTATGTAAACAGCTCTATTTTTGTGGAACCAATCAGTCTAGCACACTAAAATATTATCTTGGAACTTGGTGTTGCAGATAAAGCGCGGTAACGATCGCTGAAACGCGCAATTTTTATCAAAAGTTTCAATATACTTTACGAGTATCCATAAAACTAATTGGAACACAATTAGCCACTCATGCACGGTACACACACGATTCGTGCAGCAAAGGGCAAAAGCAATTGCCAGACTCCGGGACCAGTGGTGGCCCTGAGTAACCGTATTCAAGCATTATACTGTCACAATGCAATTGTTTAAATTTTTTTAAAGTTGCAGGAATGAGCATAATTTGATTTTAAAAAGCTCTGCTGCAAACGGTCCAAATTAGTCTGCTCCGCGAAGCATGTCGTTGATCATTTCTGAAATTTATCTACCCAACTGACAGCCCTTCCTCGCCGTTGACAACGGAACGAAATAATTTTAGCTATTTAATTGTATCATGTATTAAGGCTGTAATTTTAGTACCTAATAACAAAGATATTTTGGTTGATTCACTTTAGGTGACTCACCCTGTATACTTTTAGTTACTAGTCCACAAATATTAATAACAAATAAAGCCAAACGCTTGCTTAACTTTCTATTAATTATTGAACGTTTTTCGGTCATTCGTAATCGATGCGGCTTCGTCAACAACAACAATATTTTTGAATTTGTTAAAAAATGACCAAGAGTAACTTTCGTTGCTAAAAACCCTATAAGTACCAACGTCACGTGGTGGAGAGTGACGTAGGCCGGTCAGCTCACCGAAACGGGGAGGAACTCACGCGTCAGGAAAAATTCCAAAAACAATTGTTTATAAATCAAAGGAGTTTTTTTTTGGGTAACCATTTTGGGCCAGCAAACTTCTACACGTTTTCAATTCACCTGGTGACTGGTGACTTGACCTACGATAGGTGTCTAGAAGCTAGATTCGAAAAACAATAACCTAAAGTTGACCTGAAGTCGAGGGAGTTGTCTACTTGGAAGGTTCGGAATTGCACGCCAGATGTCACCCATTCCATGCGTTTGACACGAGTCATGTGGTTTCAATAGAGGTGTTGCACAATTATTGGGGTAGAGGTGCAGGCTGCGATTTTTCATGCTTATTTATACCCTCTTCCGGATGCGTGCTCTTCGTGACCTTTAATTTTGCTGATTTCGTATCAAAGAATGTGCAGATTAGTCGAGCGGCCATTGGTTACATAAATGTGTGTGCGTGATAACCAAATGGTGTAAAAATGTTTGATATGCGAACAACACTAACGCGTTCAAGTTGGCTCTACGGTCCACTAGTTACAAAACAAGTACTATACAGGGTGTTCTTTTAAAAACGCCTCAAGCTGCAAATCCGTTATTTATTGTCTGATTTGAATGAATTAAAAACTTTTGGACACTGCAAAGTGGCATTAATCGTGATTTTTTTAAATATTAACTTGAATGTCAAAAGACGGGCGGCAGCTACACTCCCGCCTGTTTTGATGGATTGGAGGCGAGGATAGACATATCAACTTAAGGTAGGCCGCATAGGTGTCTGGTGAAGTTTTTTAATGAAACAATCACCTTCAAGGACTACTCTCAATAGGGGGCACCATTGCATACCTATGTATTTGTCTTTCTCGATTTTTTAATTTTTTGAATTTGTCTTCTTTCTTCCTAATATCACTGTCATCTCTTCAATGCTATAGTTTTTTTATTACCTATTTTTTGTTATCAATTAAAATATCATAATGTTATACCTGCTCTATTTAGGTTTCCTTCAGTTTTCGAATTTTTCTTAACATCTTCCTTCAATATTTTGACACTTCTATCCACAACCATTATTAACTTTTCTTTCTTAGTTTTTGATTTTAAATACGTTTCCGTTCAGTTAATTACTTCGTGCTTCCTTTTTACTTTTCATACATTTGTTATTTATTATTTTTTCGATGATTTTTCATTCTTCTTCGTTTTGTTTAGCCTTCATATTGGTTGTCCTTTTGTCGCTCCAACTCCATTCTATTGTCTTCTTTTTTAGCAGGTACCAAGTTCTAACCTTCCAATTCACTTTGTTATCTACCGGGTGTTTCAACGAGAACCGCCGGTGCCAAATTGCGTATTTCTAATGGAGTTAAAAAATTTGAAATTTGGCACAAATAAACTATAATTCATGCACTACAAGATGACATTATCGTTTTTTTCTTTTTCTAAAACGGTGTGAGTTTTTACTTTCGGTCGCGATTTCATATCGAAATATTCACTTCATCTCTTTGATTTTCTTCAAGCTCATGATCACGACCTCCAAGATTGATAACGAGCAATTGAAATATTTTTATATCAAACCGTTATTGAATTACATGGATTTTTAAATTTCAGCCCTCAAGGGATTTTTTGATTGATAGATGACACTTTTGTGGCGCCAGTTTTGCGGATCACCGCATTAGGTTTTATGATGGTCTCTGCACTGCAAAAATATTTGAGTAGGTACCGCTTTTAAGTCATAAATAACCGAACCAATTCGTCAAAATCTCGTGAACTTCTTAAAAACACAATTAGGGATACTTTAACTACAAATTTCAAATTTTTAACAACAGGAACGTATACTTGGCGGTATTACGAACATAATAATAATAAAAAAAATTATTGAAAATTTCTGAAAAAGCACATTTTAGCGTCCTGACGGCGCATGGAATTAATTATGGACCAACCAACGACGCCACATTGTAGCGCATTCATTAAAGTTTATTTCTGCCAAATTTATTAGAAATACGCAATTTGGCACCGGCGGTTCTTGTTGAAACACCCGGTATATTACAACTTTTTTAAATTAATTTTGGTGCCATCTCTCTACATCCAGTTTTACTTCTTATCTTGATTTTATCAATTGATGCAAACGAAGCCTCCTCCTGGAGTTACCGTGTTATTGGCAGTAATGTCTCGGGCATATTTTTAGAGATGTGGAAGTGGCCGCTGCGGCGCTTCTTGCGGTGTTTACGACCCCGTGTTTACAAAAAGAGGTGCAATTCGCCTTTTGGCGCCACGGGAGTGGCGTGGTGCATGCATCATAATCCAGAAATTGCCTTGCAGTTTTACTGTTGGTCGTATAACTGGCGCTTTGAATGCTCCTGGTTCGGCATGCGTTTTGGCGGAAAAATCAACAACCACGTGCTCCCTCCTTCCCGTAACACCGGTTCAGGGTGCTCTCTGGACGCAAATCCGGGCGGAATCCTGCAGCCATCTATTTCTGTTCCAAAAGCAAAGTATTTCACTTAACTACTTAGTAGACTAAATTTACAGCGTTATCTTGGAAGTGCGGCTAAATGAGTCCGGGCTACAATTTTAGCGGCGCACAAATCATCTTTCTCATAAATCCATGCGGAGAAGCTCTCTCCGTTTCGAACCTCTCGATAATTTATTCTTGCTCCAGTAATGATTTATGCTCGGTGAAGCGCTACTCCGCACACAGACAAAAGGCTCGTTTATTACGCGAGACTTGGGCGCTATTGTGAATCGAGAGCTCTTTTTAAGCTTTCTGAAGACTGGAGGGCGGACAAATAAGAAAAAATAAAAAAATTACGCGACACGTCACCGTTTCAGATCTCGAGGGTTTTTAAGCCGATCTAAATGGTGAGCTGATGACTGAAGTTGTGAGGCTAGAATCGAATTTGGTGGACTGAGTTTTGATGGCCGGAACGTGGGGGAGGTTTTGTTCGTTTTTGACGTCGCCGCCGCCGATTTGGGGGGAGGCACGGATTTATGTGCGGCGAACTGCGGGGATGTTTCCTGACGCATCCCTCAAAGAAGTCGGGAAATGTCGGCGGCTCTTTAATGGAGGAAACTTCGGACGGGGGGAGTTTTGCAAAGTCGCCAAATCGGTCGGAATAGAGACATTGTTTGCCGCGCAAGTTTCAGCAATAAAACTTCATTGTTGCAAATAGACACTCGTAGCAATTTGTGTTCAAAAGTTGTGCTTCCTCGAGGTTTTCCCTATCATGTTGTGCTTTCTAGAGGACATCCGCAATTGACAAATCAAATAGCACAAATTTTTCCAGAAATTTTTCAGCATCATCTACCGGGAAGCGAAAGAAGTCGCAAGGATTTAAATCTGGCGACCAAAGTTTTTATTTCTCTCTATATCAGGAATTATTGTTGATAATACAGAGAATATAAATAAATTTGTTATCGCAAAAACTTTATTCTCTCCTATTTCTTTAGGTTTGAGACTAGATGGAAGGCCTAGGGGTTCAAATTTGGCCCTCTTTGGTGAACTGTCAAATGTTAATGAAAGCACCAAGAAAATTTTTGCGTTTTGGAGGAATGGAAGCAAGTTTATAGTGCTGCCACCTTTGTGTCATTTCCTGAACAGTTCTTTGTCACTTATTAGTGACGAAGCAGGGTAAGAATGTTGGACATAATTTACTGGACTCGCTTGTTCGGTGTTTGTCAAAAAAAATTTGGTTCTAGAGTTTTATGATAACATGTTTAAGACGCAAGATTTAAGATGCAATCTAATCTGCGATAGATGAGATCATTTTTATTTTGATTCATGCGGTACTGAGAAGTCTAAAACTGATAACATTTCAGGTAAAATGTAAAAAGTCTGTTCAAAGTGCTAGTTGATGAACGGAAAAGCTTGGACGCCCCTGCCAACTCTTTATTTCTTCATTAGCCCGATGGAATATTTAATGAAATGGGTAACGCGTCTGAAATGGCGGAGGCGCCGGGATAATTGGGTCGAGCTTCGGCAGGACGAAAGTACGAAACTTTTCAGCATTTTTGTTTCGCCCTCTCCCTGTTAAAGAAACTACCCTATCATTTTATGTACCTATGTCGTTGATATTTGTTTCTGGGTTCAATAATTTTTTGGGAGTTCTCAAGTAATTACTCCTGTTCCAAACTGTTCTCTATTTCTTGGACAGCACTGTACTGGTCCAACTTCTGCAGCCGACCTGTAATCAAAGAGTAAACAAGTAAATTAATGATGTTTCGATAACAGCCAGAAATTAATTACGACTGCAGTTACGTTGTTGGGTTGCAATCAGTTGTTGCAGAATCACTGGTGTGTTGAGGGGCTCAAGAGGTTTCGCGTTTTTGCCTCAAATCTAATCCGCCGATAAAAAGTCTCACAATTAATTATTATTCGCGATAGTATTACATGGTTTCAGTTTTTATGGCTGCACAATTAAAACTAAAATTAAACAATTGCGGTCTTCGTTAATTAAGTATTCTGTTTGTTTGCAGTCGCGCATGAGAATTGCGGTAATTTTGGCAGATTCGCCCGGTTGTAAGTAATTAATTTAATGGCTACATACGAACGAATCTGGAAGCTTTAATTGCAGCCATAGCGAACGTGGCCAAATCCCTCCATCGTTCAACTATTATTATTGTGATCACCATCGATGGACCGTAACGAAATTTCGTCTTGACATTTCCATAGAAATTAACATTTAACTTCCTCCAAACCGGCAATTGATCACGAGACCGTCGACCTTTAGGGGCGGGTTGTTTATTTTTGTTTGGTCCTGCAATGATTTTCATGTTTTTTTCTCGGCGACAGGGGCTCATTTATTACAGTTCGACAGCCGAGGGAGAGACGTCGAAATCCGTAGCTCGAATTCATTGTTTTGACGTTTGTTCACACATCAATAACTCCTTTCGCAATATTATACAGAACGGCGCAGGAGGGTGTAATGCAGTCGGTGCTGGCAATAATCTTGAGTTTTCCCGGCGCCATTAAGTCTGGAAACGCCGCAATTCTGTTTTGTCGTAAAAACGTTTTCGCGTTGAGGACCTTAATTATTGCTCTCCCGTCTGTGACAATGTTTCGGAAAGGAGAGGCGGAGCTCCGAAAAAAAATTTCTCCGTCAACTCAACGGAAAAGGCCAGGTCCTTGAAGTTTCTAAAAACTGAAACTCGGTTGCTGGAATTTACATTTAAATCTGGAACTGGCAGAGGAGCGTGCGTCTTATCTTATTTATCTTTATTTGCTTTTTTGATCGTCACCATCAGGAGTGTTTGCTGTTTAATATAAGGACGTTCGTAAATCTCATTTTGCAAGTCTAGCGCAAATTTGTTCAGGAAATTACGTATCCACTGTCATGCGATGACGCAAATCGGAAATGCAAACTTCGTCCTGCCAACTGATTGAGAAACTTTACGACAGGATTATACAAGGGCTGTTCTTTTCAACTCCGAGAAACTTGAGTTGTAGTCGGGCTCTTCATCGGAGACGATTGTACACCAAATCCCGACGACAACTTTTGCAACATTCAACACCAATTTTCCATTGACTTTATTTTGTAACACCAGGAGTCTGCAGAAATCTATGCGGTTAGACGTTAGAGTTCGATCAACGAATTTTTGCGTCTACGTAAACAATTTCCGCACTTAGCTAAGAAAACAAGAATTTGTAACTATTAACCCATCGAGTTCGTGCTGCTGTACAGTATTTCTGGACGAGAACAAATATAATGTATACCAAATTATACCATACCCTTGCACTGTCCACCAGAAAATTTAAGGAGCATCAAAAAATCTAAATAAAACCCAAATTATTATAGATACATCAGAAAATGAGAACATCACCACTAAAATAACTATGCTGCGTATTGTTTTACCATTGCTTACATTTTAAATTCTATATGTCTATCAATTTTAATAAATGTTCACCAAATTTAGAACGCTCAAGTTACGCGTCTGTGCAGTACATAATAAATATTCGCGCTATCCATTTATATTTAGTGTTTCTCAAAAAAACTATTTGTGCGTCAAATAATTATTCTATTACTCCAAAAATGAAATATGCTTGCGCATCTCTCCTTGCCGCTTGCGCTTCCAGACAAGAGGCACGCGAAAAAAGTTTTGTACAGGGTCAGTTCAGGGCCCTGTAACTTTTTTTAAAAGCACGATTAGAAATTACCACTAAAAGAAATTTTACGTTTTACATAATGCAAGTCAATTACAGCAAAGCATTTATATATTACGGAAATCAATTTTTTTTTTGTGCAAACCACTTCTATTTTTACTCCTATTTTCCTTGTCCTAGTATATCTACATCTATAATTTTGCATAAAATTATTTACCATTTGCACAACATTTTATTGCTTGTGTATTTTTGATCAACAAATAGTATTTTTAACTGCTAAATAATATAAGACACCGTCGAAAATTAAATATCTGGGTATTATGTTAGAATTAAATGCGGAATAAAATTTGGTGAACATTTAGTATTTATGGTCAACAAAAGTTATTTTGGCGAACAAAATATATAAGAGGCCAGCATTATGTCAATATTTGGTTGTCGCTTTAAGATTATATATTTTCTTACTTTTGGTGAGCATTTAGTATTTTTGGGAAATGAAAGTATTTTTTTGTATGAAAATATTGGGTAAATTTGGTAGACTGTTAAATACGACCCTTTCTGAACTGACGGTTACCATTTCTGTCATTTTAGGGCAGTGGCGGCGTCAAGTTTCCATCGCAGAGCTCGTGTTTGTCGTTAATTTAATTGCGAATTTGATTAATTCACTTTGAATTGCTGACGTAGACTAAAGGATCCGTTGATTTAACTAGACTCACCCACTTGAACTCTCAAGAAAGTTATGGGACAATAAAATTTTATGAAGGGTAGTTTTACCCTCAAAATAAAATGTATGTAAATTTAATCTGCAATAGCTTGGTCGGCCGACGTTATTGCGGGTTGCCAATTTAAATCGATACAGGGCTGAGCAAAAATTATTGTCCATATCAAAATTGACTTATGGAAACATTTTGTCTGAAAGTGTCTCATTTCAACTTTTGGTGTCACTAGTTGATATATGAGTGCTGCCGGACGCGGTCTTCCAAAACTAATGAAATTTTAATGGGGGCAGATACCTCAAGAACGCTTTGCGGTCCCTGTCAGATACTAAATTTTAACAAATGGAAACAATGCTTCTTAGGCAGGTATTTTAAATTTTAACAGACCAGCAAGTTGATAACGCTATAGTAGAATTTTTGTAGAACCTCCACAAAGCCATGTAAATGTCAAAAGATCCCGCTGCCGCCATCTGCGACGTGCGTATTGATTGACTGTCTCTTTTACTCGCAAAGAGCGACAACTTATCCGAGTTCGACAGGCTTCAGTGGGTGTTGTACGCACTTTTAACTAACCCCTCGCTTGCGTCTCCTTCTAATTGACCGAAATCATTTACATCGAGGTGGTGCAAGAGAACCCGCCACTCTCCTCATAAGATACGGGGTAGTTTCAAAAAGTAAAACTTTACTACCAAAAATTATTTGGGTTTATTAGAATTTCCATAATTTTCGTAACCTCCGGAAATTGGGGTTATGGCATTTGGCCGTCGGAATTTTGCGCGGTAATCGGCCTAATCGCCGGCCACTCGCGGTAAGTGGTCGCGTGGGCGGAGGATAAGCTGCAGGTCGGCTAGAAAAGAACCGGAGGACGGATTCGGGCCGGCCTAATCGCTTCTGGAATCCGTTGTTGATCTAGGATTCGCAAATATGTGCGTAACGATACACACAACGGGTTGGTTCTCCAGCAATATTTGCTCGGGGTTCGTTGACGCCGATTTGTTTAATTGCTCAGGAAATTGTTGGCCATTACTCATTATTTGAGTTATGTGGAGGAATCGCCGATGCGGGGTGCAGCGGCCGTCATGCATAATGTATCGCGAGCCCGAACGAAAAATTAGCCATTATCTCCGTAATAAGTCGTAGCAGGGTCGGCCTTTTACGGATTCGCCCCGGTTCCTGCAAACACTCGCCTTGTCCGGCGCCATAAAAACCGGCAATTACCTGAGAAGATTGCCGAGATCCTCATTTATTACGTTCGTCGTTTTCGAATAAAGTAATTGATAATAAAACAGGCAATCTTGCCGTCTCGACGTTTCATTAAATTGTCAGGCGAAGATCTCCGGATCAAATAAAGTCGTTCTAATTTTTTTTTGCACGTTGCAAGTGGAGATGATGGGTGACATTTTCGATTGTGCCGTAAAGGCCATCCAGAGCTCTTAATTAAATCAAGTCGCGGCAACTGCCTTTGAAGTGGGAAGCTCTTTCACGGCAAAGGACGCTCGAATTAATGCTCGCCGAACTCTGACGGGGTCGATGCGGAAGGGTTGTGCCGCCAGTTTTCGGCGGCGGGTTACTCTCTCTTTTGAAACTTTAATTTTCAATTGGGGGAAGGTCCGTATTTCATAATGCATAATCCCCGAATTACGCGCGGCCGTAATGCAACTAGAAAATTTATTAACGACATTAAGCACTTTATCATGTCCGTTCTTTTGCCAGTTCGAACACAATCGGTGGGCGGTTGGTATGCGTTCATGTGAGGTTGTCAACTCGTAATGAATCTAATTTTTATTTATCGGCAGACGAGGCCTTTGTTGTTCGGCCCGTTCCAGGTTCCAGAGCAGGTTGCGTGACCCGGACCCGATTTAGGGGCGGTTTATTTTTTATTGCTTCATTACTGTCGAAATTTTGCCCGATTTGTGGCTGTGCTTCCAAATCGTGTTGCCCCGAATCAAAATGTTGGAATAATTTGTATTATGGTAATTAGCTTGCGGTTGCGGATTATCCCAAGGTATGGGAAAGTGCGATGTTTATAAAGTGACTGGGTACTATTTTTGCGTCGCAATAGCTAAAATGGATAATTTTTTCACCCAGCAGCTTTTTGTCGAGGATTTTGACGAACTTGAAAGATCCGTTAATCAATCAAAAAAAAAAACTAATTTTTTAACAGACCAATTAGAAATAGATTGATAGATTTGATCAAGCTGTTACTACCAATTTTCACATTGAATCGTTTTGTAACGAAACAATAGGGTACAGTCAGTTCCAAAACGAACTGGACCGACCCTATACTTTGATTGCCTAGGTTTAGTTAATATCCTACAGCATTAAGTTGCTTCTATCACTCTCGTTTTTAAAGTTATCAAAAAAATTGTTTTTGACTTGGGTTGTCAGGGGAAGGGTGGTCCTGTTGAATAATAAACTTGCGCTTTCCAGCCCTTATCCCGCGATTTTCCTGATCTTGAGTGAATTGAAAACGGGCTTTCCACCGGTTGTCAGGATGGCCGTAAAAGTTTCGTTGACGACCCCGAACTCGGTGTAAGTCCGTGAAAGTTTTCCCTCGCTCGAAGCCACCAGTGGTGATGGACTGTAATTAAACAAAAAAGACGCGTTGATTACTTTGCAATTAAATCCTGTGAGTCAACGTGACTCGTTGATTGATTTTTATGGCACTTTTAAGCAATGCGAAGTGCGACAGCGTCCGCAAATAGAACTTAAATCATATCAGCCGGATTGCTGGAAATTTTATTTATCCCCCCATTTGAGGACGGAACGAACAACGGCTTAATTGAATGCGTTTAAAAAATAAATAATTCAGCCAAGTGAACATGATGATGCGATAAAATAGGAAATACAAATAACTACCTAGAAGTCCATTGTCAAGTTTCATTGTACTTAGCCGGTATCACGATGTCTATCAATGGGAATGAAAGTATTGTTAATTCAGGGACGCGGGAGTCGGGGTCCATTCATATGTCACCACATTCGCCACATTCTTCCGCTATTGTGTGTATTGAAGGATTTAATAGAAGACAGGTCGACGTGGTTTGAATGTCCACTGGCTTCTTACGCTAAACTGTTTCTTGACGGCCGGCAAACGCGGGGGTGAATTGAAGAAATAAAAAGAAACCTCCCCAATCGTCCGATAAATCCATAACGTGACGACTCTTCTCTCTAAAATCTAAAACAACTTGCCAGTCATCGACATAAACACGAGGAGATCGCCTCCGATCGTTTTAATTAAAACGTACATAAACTGGATGAGCGTCACCACACCATACATAAATAATTTCGCAATATCTTAACTCGGTTAGTGAATTTAATTTCGGCTTTGTCGTGCCCTATTGCCCTGCTGGAAGTAATTATCACGTTTCCATCGCAGGCAGACGTTAAATTTGCACATAAAAGTCTTTCGGCGGGATTCCTCCTCTTCCAGCGCCGTCGCCGGGTCCGTGAGTAACGCGGGGGTGGTTTTTTTGCGCTCGCGACGCCCATGAAATTGTCAGATTGCAGAAATTGCGTTACGTGCCACAACAAAAAATATCTTTCGACATTATTTACGGCAACTCATGTAGGAAAAAGGACCGTAGACCGTAGATGTCGCCCGCTTAATTGGGGAGATTTTGTTGAAATACTAATTGTGAATTAGGGACTGGCGCTGGAAAGCTCGGATGTAAGTAATTTACTGACAATGGATTCATTAAAAAGCGTCGTGGATACATCTGGTTCTGCGTAAAAGCGTGTTTTAGACGTACGTGTGGCGGATATTGTTATGGGGTGCATTTCTGTCATTAATACGCCATCTGGGCGCTTTGGGAATTTTAATGGTTTAAATGTATCAATGTCGGAGCGAGCTTCTGATCACAACGTTATTCGTAATTTCGCAGCTGTTGGGGTACCTGCCCAAGTACACGCTGTACCTGTAATTTGTTATCAATTTAATTCAGCTTATTACCTGCACGTAGTCATTTATGCCGTAATTAAAAAAAAAGTCTAAAGGTCGAACATGGAATACTAAAATGGTTGTATGATAAAAGAAAGTATCCTATTAACTAATTTTTCTCCAAACTTCCATTACAAGGGTAATTCGTAGATTTTAATAAAACTAAGAGCTCAGGGGAGTCCAAGGGGCTTTAAATCAGGCTGCAGCGAAGCTGCGATGCGTCGTGAACAGAGGGGCACGGTTGCTAGTAATTATAAAATTTGATAGTACCTTTCGCTCGCACGTCAATGTAATGGAAATGGGACATTTTTAGTTCGAAATTTCCGGTGTTTTTTGGCACAGTAATCATGTCGCTTTATTTTCAAAAATATTTTTGAAAATTTTAACTCAATTTAAGCACAGGATGCATGAATCAAATCAGCTTCTTTTATTGTTTAGGTTTGCAAGTGGGTGGGAGTCGCATGGGGTCAAATCTGGCGAGTGCAATTGCAATTTGCATCTCAATTTGGCCAATTTCGTCTTGCAGCGAACTTAATTTTCTTGCGGTATCTCGTAGGCAACGAATCGGGTCTAGACTGAAGCTTTTTTGTAAAAAATCCACAAACAATAGAATATCGATCGTGGTGGTTTTTTGTAATTCGTGACTAATAGTTGGTGGGAATGCAAAATAAGTTACGTAAGTTATTTGGCAAAGCTTATCGGCTACATTGCAATCTTGACCTATGCAAATATTTTTTTAATTGATGAACTATTTATCTTTGCATGCAGCACTTAATGTCCGTTGTGGGTTCACCGTAATAATAGACGCCCACGGGCGGGAAAGAAAAAGGAAAGCTGCAACCTTTTATTTAGTAAAATAGTATAATTATTGATAATTATTGCTCAACTCGGGTGCGGCCACATGGGAAATTTCAGGGGAATTGAAGGCAATTTTCTTAAATTGTGCAAACTCTTCAACACTTTGATTGTCGGTACTAACAGCAGTTTAATTTACCCGTAAAATTTTATAGGTAAGAGAATGTGGTAATAAAAAGCCGGTATTGGGTAGGTAATAAAGGGAAGTTTCAGGAATTACAATCGGTGGTGGATGCGCCAAGGCAAAAGAACTAAGTAACACGTGAGAAGATCATGAAAAAAATAATCTTATAAACTTTTTTAATAAAGTCTTAAAAAGTCTTTCAGAATCAAAATACTGCCTGGTCACGAGTTATATTTTTTTCTATGGCACTTGTATGTGCTGTAGTAATAAAAATCTGATAATTTAAGAAACCTCTCTGGTCGAGGATTCAAGAGACAATGTTCCTTTTACTGCTCATTCTTATTTATGCTCCATAATTTTCTTTTGCCATAACTTTAACCGCTTCTCGTATATTATTGGGGTTTAATCAATGCACGAATTTACGATGATGGACTGATCTTTGACAGAACCGTTAGTACGTTGTTAACACTTTTATCGCCCGGAAAATTTCGATTCTTATTTTTGTGTAATTTCCGAGATTGGTTCTAACCCTTTTATCGCCGTCAGCTGCCGGCCCTCTTTCACCGTTTGATTGGGTCCCTGGAACGTCCAGGTTTGCATTTTCTATGAGGCAATCAAGACTGGATGGGCAGCCCACAAAAGTTCTGATAGGTTCTACACCAGGCAATAATCGTCAATTTAGTTTGGCCTTTTCAGCAGATCCTCTCGGTAGCAAATTTGCATTTCAGACAAGATCGGAGACAACGCCAAATCTTCGCTTCCTCAAATTATCACGTCACTTGACAGCAATCGTCAGTTCTCTATCAACGGACGAAATGATAACGCAAATTGGTGCCCCAGGCGTAGCGATGCTTATTAGCCACAAATGCAGCAGGATAATTGGAAATAATAAGAAGCTGTTAGAGGTAAAACTAATTTCAGGAGGGACTTAATCGCCATAAACGGGATAATAATTATAAGGATTGGTTAGGAAGCCGTTCTGCTTCCATCGATCCGCTGTTTAGGCTCATGCAAAATTGAAAAGACAATTGCTTCATTAGATATAGATTTGGAAATAGAAATAGAGAGATTAAACTTGGAAAAATGGATGGAGACCAGGGAAGAGAGATACAGACTGGGAATTATGAGAATTAAAGTAACTGGCAAATAGTGAAAAAGAAACAAATAGCAACACAAATAAAAAAGTTTCTTCAAAAAAAAATTGAGTAAAAACAAATTGTAATTGAAATCTACAAAAATGACGAAGAAAGAATGTCGCCAACAAAAAAAATTGACTTATAGAATAATCTCTTTAATAAATCAATCGTCGTCAAAGACGCGTCAAGAGGGTCTGAGAATTTAGATGGGTTAATTTAAATAAACGGAAGCGTCCGAACTGCTTCTGCTTCAGACAATATTTCTTGGTATAGTCCCCAAGTCCAAGTTGGATGGAAATTTTCCTCGCGACTTTGTAGTCTTTGCATGTCTTCGTCGCATTACCCCCTGTCTGAGTTACGGGCGCGAGACGCGAGGGAAATGGGGCTGTGCGTCCCACGTTGTCTTTAACAAATTTAATAAGCCGTAGTTGTTGACGCAGAATGGCCGTCGCAACCTGAGCCGGGCGAAGCTGTTATTTTTTAATTGACCCCCCCGGCTCTTCTCCCGTTTTTCGGGGTGCTGACTGGGCGAGGGAGGGTCAGAATTCCCCGTTTAAAAATTGCGTGGGAGCTTCGTCGACGAACTTTCCTGTTTCAACGTCGTCTGGCGCATATAAAAGTTTTCGTCGATATCCGGTGCGAGAGGGATCAAATTTAATTCTATTTAAAACACCACCTCCGACCCCCTTTAATGTCGGATAGGTATTGATTTCACGAATCGGTAACTAAAAATAATGTGCCTTTTTCCAGAGAGGCGGCCCCGAAATAGTCAGTTGTCCATTGGTCGTCTTGGTGATTTATGGGGTGGAAATTGCGAGGAAAGTCGGGAAATTGCCGACCATCTGCTTAACATGAAGCACACGCGTCTCTTTCGTGTCGTGGCGAAACCCCGTTTTATTTTCAACTAATAGTCGAGGCTCATGGTATAATAGAAATTCGATATATTGCTCTGACATGACGTGGTGTGTTGAAATGCCCCTTTGTCAGAGACCATAATGGATTCAAACATCTGTTGTATGTATAATGCACTTCTACACTACGGCCGTCCTCGAACCGTACTCTTATCTCAGTTCCAGCATCTAGCTGTGTGCATTTTTAGTTTCATATTTAATTTATTCTGGGCCCGAGATTTATTGCATTCATTTCAAAATAATTATATTGCCCGATGTTACTAATTGAATGTTATTTTCGTGTGGTGTAGGGTTTCACAATAAATCATTGTGGTGTTGCGATAAAAAAAAAATTGAATGGAGCCTGAATGTAACACAATGGTATTTTATTAGACAAGACATTCGTCCGTTAAAAAATGCAAAGTAATATTAATTACGTCATTCATTCAAACATTGTCAGGCTGCCATAGGCCCTCTCGTCGACACGACCGAACCGAAATTCGAACAGCATTTTTGACAGCAATTTAATAACGTAATCAATTTTCACTCAATTAATAACAATTTAGATAATCACTTCCTTACAAGATTAACACAGATTCTGGACCATTACGAGCCAGTTTCTCGAGAGATCAACGGCATTTTTACATGTAATGCTAATTGCGGTTAACGCCACGCTAGATTATTAATCCTTTAATCGGCAAATTTACGAGATAGACTCCAGGGCCAGCAATTGCGCGTAAATTGCGGATTAGTTGCTAAATCAGGTTTGCGAAACTTTCAAAAATTCTGATAGCTCAACGCAACGTTGCCATTTCACGAAATAAGGAGGGTAGTTTCAAAACTTTTAGTTCTTTCCCCTCGGGAGCTTTCAGTCAGAGTAGAGGTTTTTGAAAACAACGCAGTAGAAGGGAAGAAGCTTTTCGAGCGGCCCCCTCTCTTCATACTTCAATCGACACCGGCGTCAGCTATTCCATAAAAGTTCTTTAAAAATTTAAAAATAAGTTTAGGAAGTTGTCAGTTTTTCCTCAAAGAAAATAAAAAAATGTCAATTTTTTTTCAAAGAGAATAACAATTGCTCTTTCCAAGCAGCCAACAACCATTTCAATACATCGCTTAATTCACAACTTATGATTTTTTATTTCTAAAAAAATAGAGATGGCTCATTATCTGTCAAAGAAATTTGCTACATAGATTTCTGGTCTGAATATAGCTCAAGAGGGGTAACCATCGGTTATCTTTGCATATTTAAGTATTTTTCCTAAAAAAGTTTGGCAAAATTTGAAAACCCGAAAATGGTGGAGGAGCCTCGTGAAGATCCTCACATAAAAATACCTAAAAAATTTGAAAATAACTTTAGAAAGTTGTTAGTTTTTTCCCAAAGAAAATTCCAGCCTGCTAACAACCATTTCAATGACACTTTAGTTCAGAACTTATGATTTTTTACGAGTTAAAGTCCCTGGAGGAAACGTCGAAGTGTTACTTACTTTATAACGACGTTCTCTTGCATCTTTTATTACCTCCTGTTCATCCCTCTGAGCTCCGCGTGTGCTGTTTTTATTTGCAATAGCTTCTGTAATTGCAGCCCCAAGTCCTGCAACAACAAAATTGCCAACGACAAAGGACTTTGCGTGTGTTTCTGCGTCTGGAATAAATATTGCATTTAATATTGATCCTCCCTAAGTCTTTGTCGACGACTTTGTGTATTTACTTGACTAACAACGGCTGATCTGTTTCTTTCAATTTTTAAGTACGTAATACAATGTACATAATTTACTGAGGCAAATAAATGAACAGGTACTTGCGTTCGATTGTTATTTGCATATTGGGTGTTACCTGGTGTTTCGCAACAGAAAAGCGAGTTTTGACGTAAATTTTCTGCCAACTTCACGGTAATTACACGAATTACCGTTTTATTTCTTTGCCAGAAAAACCGAAAGTACACGGAACAGGTAAATGTGGCAATTTGCGCAAATTGGTGGGCAGTTGTTTATTAATAAATCGTAGTGGACATTTCAAAAAAGCCGTAATTGTCGACTGGGTTATTACTTATGGTTGGACGAAAGCCGCTGAAACAAGAAAAAATGTTGCGGTTCCATTAGTTGATTATGTTACGTTGAGATGGTGACAAGTGACTTAGAAAAGCATGAAACGTCCCTTTCGATGCAGTTGTTTATGTTCTGTCGTTTTCATTTTTTGTAAGGTTTTAAGATAATTGACCCATTTCCGGAATTGCTGATGGAGACTTTTGTAACTTACGTTATTACGCCCGGAACGAATTTAACAAATCCTGGCCTTTATTTATTAATTTTGAGCGTTTCGGTTAAAGCTGAAATCTTTGGGACAAAAATGCCTTTCGGTCTGAACAAGGCTCCAGAGATATTTCGAATTTGGGATGCGCCTTTTTTCTTCAAAGTGACAGCTGTTCAATCGAGATACATACGTAATTGGAATCTGTCAGTTCCGTCGTGTATATTCGGCAAAAAAAAAATCGCAAGGGTTCAAGTCAGGAGGACCATATAATAGGTCTGGATTGGCGAATTCAGCGCAACTCGATGAAGAAACTACTTATTCAGTTGCAAATTTTCCAAGAGTTCAATATCCATATTTTAAAAAAACTAACCACTTCCATTTAAAGGACGCGGTCGAATATCAGGTCTAGTAAGTTGACGATTCTCAGTGTCAGCTTCATTATTTCAACATTTCCTTAACAATCTGAGTTGTGCTTATTAAAAATTAATGCAGGGGTAAAAAATACGGTCCTATCAATTAATTAATTTGACGTTGGAGAACTTGAAAACGTCGAAGGATGAAGACCTCGATCTTGTTAAAGCAACTGTTTTACCCGATATGGTTGAAAATTCTTTCTTTTGCTGGCATAATTTTTCTGGTCTGAGGACGGCTAAGATCGTTAGTTTCTGCTCTTAATTTCTCATGGTCACGCAAGTCTTCTAGTGTCCGTTCATCAGGAATTTGCTTCTCGGCTAGGAGATCCATAACTGCCAATGTAAAAAAATTAAAATTGCCAAATCAGGAAATTTTTTTTGACCATTTTTGAAAGGATTTACTTCACAGCGTTAAGAGTTTTTTTAACTATAATATTTATGACGTTTATTAGGAAGCACGCTAAATTAAAAATTATTTTTTTGGAATCCTTAGACAAATTCTGGTCTAGTTGATTTTACTGGGAAAATTATTTTCATCCGGATGCGACCTTTTCTGTGTATTTAGTTGCGTTTGAAAGCGGCTATAAAATTTGACGCAGTAACCACTGAGAGTACTCAGTTTTATTGTTCATTTGGACTAGTTTTGGTACCACAGCACAATAACTCTCTGTTCTGTTAAAAACAGTGTCGTTTATTGGCAATGAAAATTGACAACAACTGGGGCCAAGATTTCTAATATTTATTTTTGAAGTTAGTGAAAAATTTTTAAATTGTGAGGTTATTTTTTTTTTCTCTTTTGCAGGCCATGTCTTGGAATTCACGGTCGAACCCACCGACACGGTAGTAGAGGCAGGACAATCAGCGGTTTTGGACTGCGTGGTGAGAGCATCCCATCATCAAGACAGCGTCCTGATCCAATGGCTGGACCAAGATCGCCAAAAGCTCACTTTCATAGGTGACTTGTACAGGTCACCCCTCAACAGTTTCAAAACTTGCAAAAATTTCACTTTCACCTTTTACAGATCCCAGTTGACGAACGGCTCTCTTTACATAAATAGCGTAATAGAAGAACAGAGACTGACAGGAACCTACCAGTGCATAGCCACGTTGCCTAACGTGGGATCCATCGTTAGCAGAACCGCGAAGCTTAATGTCGCCAGTAAGTTCCGTAACTCAATTTAAAATTTAGATGGGATTAAACAAAATTTTGCTCAGAATTGCCGACGAGCCTCGGGCAAATTAGCAAAGTTATTGTCATATTTTTCCCAAGATTTAACGAGATTGCCCGAACCTGAAATTAAGCCTTTGATTACCAATAAAGTTCTCCATCAACGGCGGAGCCAATTTACGTGAAAGAGGCGATTCGATAAAATTATTTCCCCCTTCTCTTTTGTTGTTGCTAGGCTTAATTCGCGTTTTTCAACAGGATTATTGGGTTTCCTCGAGGAACCTCGTGATATCAGCGTGTACGTCGGACAGAAGGCGCATTTTTCTTGCCACGTCGACGCTTCGCCCTCGCCGAAGATCCGATGGCTGAAGGACGAGAGACCACTTCAGATCAACGAGTTGCGGATGACTATTCTGCCATCCGGGTCGTTGGAGATCGACGAAGTCGTCGAGTCCGATCAGGGATCTTATAGGTGCTTAATTGTTTAATTGTCGTTCGTGACGCATGATTGGACTTGACGTTTTCAGATGTAATGCGTCGGGTTTGAACTCCTACAAGCTGAGCAATAAAGCGACGTTGGTCGTGAATGGCGACCACGAGCAATCGTCTCATGTTGCACCGCCAACTTTTATAGCTCAACCGCAACCAGCAATGGTGGTCGAAGGACAAAACGTGTCTTTAGACTGCGCGGCTAACGGCAATCCCAACCCTTCGATCACTTGGCTCAAGGACGGTTTTGCCATAGACATGAAGTGAGACACTTCTTCAGTTGTTGGGGAGACCAGAATTTAATTGTTTTTTCTTGCAGTTATCTAGATAGTAGGTTTAGTTTAGTCGGGTCCACAAGTTCCTTACAAATTACGAATATTACGGAAGAAGATGCCGGAACTTACCAGTGCAGGGCCGAAAATAGGGAAGACAGTTTAGATGCTCCGGCCACGATTATGGTTCAAGTACGCCGCGTCGGGATTTTTAAGGGAAACGCTAAAGTTGCGATTTTAGGTGCCTCCGAGGTTTCTCCGGAAACCCCAAGATAAAACGGAAATTGCGAATAAAGACGTCGAGTTAGAATGCAACGTTCACGGTATTCCAGAACCGAAAATTTTGTGGTTTAAAAATGGCGAAATAATCACCTCCAACGAGTACTATCAAATTGTCAACGGGTAATTTTTTTAGTTTTGTCGTTATCACGTGTTGCTACAAAAATTTTTTAGTCACAACCTGAAAATCATGGGGTTGATGGTTTCCGATTCGGGCCTCTTCCAATGTTTCGCCTCGAACGCAGCCGGAAACATCCAAGCGGCTGCCAGCTTAAAAGTCATCAATCCTGGTTAGTATCGCCATTGTTTGTTAATTATCAACAATTTTACATTTGAGTTAAATTTTATTTATGATTATTTATTATTTCTACCCCTTTCTTCCAAACCTCAATCCTTTCCGCTACATTGCACTTTTATCGTTTAACAACTAACCAACTTGTGCATGGTACTTTTGGATGTTGCATGGTTTTGCACTTGGTAGAGAATAAACGGCGCAAAAAAGTTCCTAGAAAAGAAGACAGTCACAAGCCGTCAATAATCGACAAAAATCAATCGTTGACTTTGTTTTCACACCTCATACCTGAAGATTCCGCCAGACTGGGCGATGTAGATTTTGCTCATTTCGCACCTCGCAAAAAGTATTTGCAAGATTCGAGCACACGCGGATTTTACGATCCTCATAGCGCGTTCACGTCGTTGAAAAGTAGCGAAACTAACGACAATATTAACTTGGGTGATATTCAATCTGCTTTCTCTCCCGCCTCCCCTAAACCCCTTACAGTGGACAGTTCCGTGTTGAGCGGCGAGGGCACTCCGGGCGCACCGCAAGACCTCGAGGCCCCCGTCATCAAAGCTCGCTTCATTATTTTGAGGTGGAAGCCGCCAGCCATGGGCAACGACAACATCCAGACCTACTCCATGTACTATCGGCAGGAAGGGAGCGAAAGGTACGTTTTTGAGTCTTGAGGGAATTCTAGAAATTCCACAAAACTTCGGATCCACGTAAAAACTTAAGTGGAAGTGTCACTACTTAAGGTTGGATTGCGATAGAAGTTAATAGATCTAAAAATTAATATTTTTTAAGGGATTATTTGAGGTCAGTAATGTTGAGGTTTCCGTTTTGATTGGCAGAGAGAGGGTGCAGAACACCACCAGGTCGCGGCTGGAAGAGATCAGCATTGGCGGCCTCACTCCCCATCGCGTCTACCATTTCCGTGTGGTGGCCATTAATTCCGCGGGCATGGGAAAATCGTCCGAGAGTCTCACGGTGACTACCCAAGCCGAAGAACACGTTGCCAGTCCTCCCCTCAATTTTGTTGCTTTTGCTACTAGTCCTCGAACCATCCATGTTAGCTGGAAACCACCCGAAGTTCCCAACGGGGTAGTTTTGAGATACACCGTGTACTACATGGAGGTTAATAACTCTTCCCTTCTAAATTTGGCAAATTTTGATTTTGGCCCTTTTTAGACAAGTTCTTCCATCGAGCACAATATTGACACTTCCGATTTGAAATACGATTTGATCGGATTGTCGGTCTACACGGAATACAGCGTTTGGGTGGTGGCGGTAAACGCGAACGGGCCGGGCGCGGCCACCGAAGAGAGAGTCGTTAGGACTTTGGGAATGGAGCCCTCGGAACCGCCTTACAACATCACTTTGGAGCCTTCCAGCACGGTATTAAATTTAAAATTAATTATTTCTATTTTACTAATTTATGTTTAGAGCATAATTGTGCGTTGGGAGCCTCCACCGCCGGAATCGCAAAACGGGGTGATAACAGGGTACAAGTTGCGGTACCGTAAACAAGGCAAAAAGGGTTTGACCATAACTACGCCAGCAAACGAACGTTGGTACGTGCTGCCCGATTTGGAAAGAGGATCGGTGTATCAAGTGAAGTTGTGGGCCATGAATACCAACGGAACCAGCCCATCAACGGATTGGTTCGATATCGAAACTTACCAAAATGATCTCGACGAGAGTCGCGTACCCGACAAACCCGGACCCTTGAGAGGTAATTTTTAAAATTTGCCAAAAAAAATATTTTGGATTTTTTTTTTGGCGATTTTTTACGCTGCTGTTTCTAGTCCGTCCCACTTCTGATAAGCTTTACGTCCTGTGGACTCCTCCAAACAATCAAAATATCAAAGTTCGCTATTACCAACTTGGTTGGGGTAAAGGGATACCGGACATGTACTCTCAGGAATTAGACGAAAAAACCAGAAATTACATAATTGATCGATTAGGTAAGTATTGTTGTAAAGTTTGGCAGTGGGCCGAAATTATTACGTTTCAGAACCCAACTCCGAGTATGTTTTGAGTTTACGTGCTGGTAACGGGGTAGGGGCAGGTCCTTCTGTTTACACCACTGTGCGGACTGAAGATCAGCCACCCCCGGAACCGCAACCACCCTTGATTCCACCCGTTGGACTCAAAGCGCAAGTTTTAAGTTCCACTTCCGTTGTTTTGTACTGGACCGACACGACTCTGAGTAAGAGTCAGGTATGTATGTGGCTAGTAAAAAAAACATTACTGAAAAAAAAGTTCTAGTATGTACGAGACAATCGTCATTACGTAGTTCAGTATACTGCCGAGAAAAGTACGAAGAGTCGCTACTTGAACGTTTCCGATTTGAACGTTATGATAGACGATTTGAAACCAAACACAATTTACGAATTTACAGTGAAACTTGTGAAAGGTTAGTTTTTCTTAGTTTCTAAAAATCAGTTGGTTACTTGAATTTGATCGGTAGGCCGAAAGGAGAGTCCTTGGAGTATGGTGGTGTCGAATTCTACTTGGGAATCAGCCCCTAATGCCGCGCCCAGAGACTTGGACGTGCATCTTAAGGATGACGATTCTCAATTAGTCGAGTTGACCTGGCAACCGCCCAAAACCACCACTGGTCGTATTACGGGTAGGAATTTTCTACAAATATACGGAACTTTTTAATAGAAATCCTTTTTAGGGTACGTAATTTTATACACCGATAATAAAACGAGAGGCGACAGGGAGTGGTTGGCTCAGGCGATCAAGGGTGACAGGCATTCGAGTGTAGTGCCTGATCTTAAACCTTTTACTGAGTACTATTTCAAAGTTCAAGCTCGGAATAGTCGAGGTTATGGCCCTTTCTCTAACGTCGTCATATTTACGACCGGTCAAAGTAAGTTCGAAGCCTATTATCTTTAAAGTTTTGTTGTCATAACTCTTTTATTTTATTTACATCAGATGTTGGTAAATTGGCAGCTAATTCTGGGCAACCCTTAGGTAATTGTTTTTGTTTTTTTTTATTAACCCACTACTATAGTGAGTAGTTACCCTACTAACCAACTAATTTGAGCCTATAATTAATATTCTTGTTTGATGATTGTTCTTTATTATTATCAATCTGATGAAGTAGGCAGCAGCGTGGTTTCGAGCATTGGCAAACAAAAGCAAGCTTGGTACCAACCGATAAACATAATAACTACAAAGTTACTAGATATTACCTGAGCTTCTAGCAGTTAGCAGTATTTGTAGACATGAAAAATTTGATAACTTGCTGCTACTTCTAGTTTTAAAAAAGTGTTATTTTCTTAACAATTGAACGTTGTCAGGAAAACGGTGTTGACCCTTCTAATTGGCTTAAAATTTCTTGCCTTTTGGCGGACACTTTATAACGAAACAGTTCTGTTGCAATTATTGGTGCCAATTTCAGATGGAAAGGGCATATTTTCCGGAACGATAATACTGTACCTGTTGATCGGTGGTTGCGTCATCGCCGTCACCACCATAGCCGTGGTGACGGCGGTGTTGTGCTGTCGAAGACGCGACACCACCACGTCCCCCGACCGCAGTAAAAAGGGTTATCAAAAGGGCACCCAGAACGTCAAGCAACCGCCCGACTTGTGGATCCACCACGACCAAATGGAGCTGAAGGCTCTGGAGAAAAGTCAGTCGAATAACGATGGCGCCAGCAGTAGCGGCGCCATGACTCTGCCCCGAAGCGTGGGGGGCAACGAATACGACAACCACGACGCCATCCATTCCAATTCTTTGGATAAACGCACTTACGTTCCGAACAATTACTTGGGTGAGTAGTGTTTCGTTTTGCGCATGCGTTGGATTAGTTTCTTTTATTTACGCACTTGCTTTGCTGCACATAGGTGTTACTCCCGATGATAAAGTCAAAAGAACAACTTGCAAACCTAAGCCAATTATTACGTTGCCAGTTGATTCGAAGCCGCCCAGAGAACGTGAGTATTCTGTGCTTGTGCCTAGGTGTTTTTTTTTTTTTAAATTATGTTGGCAAAACTTGTTTTATTTTTTAACGAACTACTGTTACAGCCATAGCAACCCCTATTACCGCCAGTTCGCTGAGTCAATCGAGCTCGGATTCGACGCCCTCGAATCGGCCGTCTTATCCACGGACCCAATACAACATGCCCAGGGCGCATGTCACACTTGACTCGAACCTGTCGAATCAGTCGGCGGAAAACCCATATGCCTTACACCCGGGGCACCCGCCAGGATGGGTGGACCCGGTCCCCCACGGCAATCTGAGGTGAGGGCCCAAATATCAACTTGGGACGTCGACGCGCTTACTGCGCAGTAGCAGTAAAACTTGCCGCTTGTGGCAATTTCTTTTTTCTCAAAATTATTTTTGTGACGCAATTTTGGTGGTTGCAGCCAGCCGCCCCCCGTCGCACATATCCCCCCGGGCAGCGCGTACGCCCCCGGTTTGAGCGTGCTGGCCGAGTCCCAGGGCGGCAAGCGGCTGCCGGCCCAGGGTCACCCGCTGAAGAGCTTTACGGTGCCCGCTCCGCCGCCCATATCAGCCCCGGGCACCCCGCAACCAAAGCACATCGGTAAGTGATGCGCAATTGATCCTGCAGCAGTAATGACCTATGGTCCAGTTACAGTTCGGCCTAATTCGTCCCCGTTCAAGAAGCCGCCGACGAGTAGTTCCAGCACGTTGACGGGCACACCACCATCGAGAATAAACCAATCGAATCCGCCCCCGCACACCGCCGAAGAAGTACAAAGACTGCAGCCTTCGCATTCTACAGAAGAGCTCAATCAAGAAATGGCCAATCTGGAGGGGCTGATGCTTACGCTTAACGCTATTACTGCGAATGAATTTGAGTGCTGAATTTCCGCGATTATTTAATTCGAGCATACGTTCTTGGAATATTGCGGCACAATTTACTTGGCAGCTGGTTATTTATTTATTTAATTTTTTTCCCAATAACGTACATAAGTTGAGTCGAACTCAAAGATCTCATGGAATACGAACTACCGCCATTATTTTTGTGTTACGTATGAATGTTGGTTACATTATTTAATCCAACTGTAGTCATTTCTTGCCTGAAAGGCGGACTCCTATTACATTTCAAGAATAAATGAAATTGTGGTACAAATTGGCTGGGCCTACTTTTTATATGCCATATATAATTATTTCTACTATGATAATATTATACACATTTTATATGGACGTTTTAATCAAAGTTTGCACACGATTATCCTTTTACACCACCTCAACAGTTCAAGTGGAAATTGTTTCATTTAGGAACGTACACTTTTAAAATTAATGTGATATTTATTCATTATCTCGCTGTTTCTGTAAGTGAAACAATTACGCAGTTATTTTACAGTATTCTCATCTTGCCTTGTTTTGTTCTAATTTAGGTAACAAAACTTCCCCGGTACAATTTCGGTTTAAATATTTAACATAAAATTGAAATTAATGCCTAACGTATTTATTTTCATGTTTCATAAGCATTGAATATTTAAATAATGCCATTATTTTCTTGTATATAGTTGATGTGTAAAAAGTGTTTACGCAGCAAGAGCAATTTTTACATTTTTTATTGTACATAAAAATTAGTCGCCAACCTCTTATTTAAATTTTATACAGTAGTCATGTAAGTTATACTCTAGCGCCGCTTTAAGACAAACTCTTAACTCAGTATTTTTAAGTTTAATTTTTATTTGTACATTGTAATTCTTAGTTCCGTTGAACCAACACCTATGGAGCTGTTGTTTGTTTTTCTTTTAGTTGATTGTGATGCGTGAATAACTAGCTAATGAGGAGGCGTGATTAAATCTCACCATGCCTTACATTTGAATGTAAAATAATATTTTATGAACATTTTTTACTGTAAGTAGCCATTACAAACTATTGTAATTTATTATAAATGTGACTGACATAAATATAATAATATAAGTAATCAATAGCCGGGTCTTGCCCTTCCCCAACGCCTTCCTTCGGCTTCAAAATAAGCTTCAATACAGGGGTGCGCGAAAGCCTTAACCCGTTGAGGGTCAGTAGTTTCAATTGAGGATTACACCATAGATTACACGTGGGTGTAACGTAAGTGCGTGGGTGTCTAATCCTATAATCAACAGGTGTTTGTTGCAGGTCGCTAGTTGGCGGGTTGAAGCTGGCGGCGCCAGAGGCCGCTGCTGTCCAATTGGTGTCGTCATTCCGTCAATGGCCAATCTTCTGTCACACAACGTTGTCTGTCCTGCGACGTCCAGAAACAAGAAGTCAGGTGTTATCTGTTAAATTTGGACGTGATTGCCGTAAAATGTTTGAGATTGCCCGAAATTCCGCCCCATCTGCCGCCAATTTTGATGTAAAATAGTAGTGTGCCGCCGCCACACTCCCCTGTCGGTTATCAGCGCTGTCTGTTTAAGGTAAGGTTATTTGTTTATTAGGAAAACTATTGATTTTTCTGCGAAACTAGGCTTTGGCAATGCTCTAACAAGTTACGAACTGAATAGCTGTAGCCGCTTCGTTGCTGTCGTTGCGAATAGCACTTCGGCAATAAGGAGCAGATGTGGACGTCGATGAAGTAAATTTAAAGACCTCACTTGTTGACATTGTCTAACGAAGGTTAACTGTTTTTGATTGAATCGGGGACGAAATCATTACGGATCCGGCGAAGAGATCCTCAATTGATTTTTCTCGAGGAAATCGTCGCGTTTTGCAAAATCGGCGGTGCAATCATTAGCATAACCTGTCTGCCATCCAGTTGAACATTCTAATGTTAATGTTGGGTTTGGTACTTTTGTATGAATGTGCATTGCTGTTGTCTTTTTTTTTTCTTACGCTGCTGAAAAACCATCGAAGTTACGCGCAATAAACTGCGTGATACCGCAAAATTCCCCACTGAATTAAAAAACCGGTTTTGGGAACTTTTTGTCGCACTTTCCCGGTGCTAATGGCCAACCTAAACAATCACGGCCATGGGATATTAAGTCAGTAAACATGACAGTAACAAGTTTAATAGTTACATCATTACGATATTAAAAATCTATCAACAGATTGGTACAGTCGATTCCATCGGGTAAGACTTCAGTCGTAAATCGCGCCAATGCAGTTACGACATACGGCCTTCTTAGGCAACCGTCTCCAAAATATTATCCGCTTGATGGCTTCGTCAATTTTATAGGTAAATACTTGGAATTTTGCACGGTGGTAGAACTTCGTAGATATGTACACCCGGATGATCTGTAAATGATACTTTTGAATCGCTGGTTTGGCTGATTTGGCAACATTGTACTTTCGATCTTACCAGACCAGTCTACAATGTTGCCAAATCAGCCAAACCAGCGATTCAAGAGTCTCATTTACAGATCATCCGGGTGTACATATTTTGAGGGACTTAACTTAATGTTGTGAACTCAGCCCGCTGCGACCTCACCAGTAGGCCTGCGATTTTTTCGATATATCGAAGTTGATATCGATATTTTGACATATTGAAATTTCGACATTTCGATACTTTGACAACATGTAATCTTTATTTTCAATAAATGGTGTCAGAATATTTTTAATAACTGGTTTATATAATTTAGCATTTTCCACCAAGTAAATTCGGGCGCCTATATAGTAATATTAATTTTTTCAATGTTTTTATTTATATATTGACATATCGAAATATCGACTTATCGACATATCGATAAATTTTGATATAGGTATCAATCCTTTTTTTCAATAATTATTTGCTGTCTACTATACTATAATGTATACCTGCTAGCAAATCGCGTGAGGGAATTCAAATATTTAAACACTATGAGAACATTCCCATAATAAAACATTGTAACTTTTAATAACTTTTGTGTAAAATTTGTGACATTTATAATTTTATCTTCAGAGAGGAATTTCATAACTTCCATTTAGGTAGTTGCGAAATATTTTTAATTTTTTTTGAGAAAACTTTGCTTGCCTTGTCTTCAGCTTCTATAGTTCCAGAATTACCAAAGTTAATTTTTACGGTTATTTTCGGACTGTTTTTATTTTCGCCCAATTAGACTCCCCTCTATTCCCAGCGAAAATGGAACTTGTCCAGGAATCTGCCTACGGACAGAATAAAGGGAATGTAGAACCGGACGTGCGACACTGGAAACGGGTCGGATTCATTGACGTCACCAAGGACAGTCTTTATCTAATTATTTAATAAAACTTAATTTTTGTCATTTTAATTTTTTGCTCGCATCAATGAACTCCGGGAGTTGCCACCCCGTCATTTAACCCATGCCATATTTTGATAAATACCCCTTCCACAGAAGCATGAAACGTAGTATGACGTCATTTTGGCGACACATTTTGGAAAACGAGGTTTAGGTCATTAGTTGTTAATAATTATTAATAATAATATTTACGATCAAAGTTAGTTAACAATTGGTTCTTCGATGTTGCCACACCTGTCAAAACCTGTCAATTGTGCGCTTTCGATTTTAACGAGGGTGGTGATAAAATCGGGGCGAAGCGACCTTGCCCTGTATAATTAACTACCCTGGCCGCTATCGGGGCCATCGGCCAAATTGACTTGTTTTACCCAAAAACACCGAATCGCCCGTATATCGGAACCATTATCTCACGTTCACACGTTTGGCCGGTAAATAATTTACAGGACGTGAAAATTGCGTTGTAATGAGCAAAGCATGTCCACGTGTTTCTTCTTTCGACCTCTACCAGTTGCAATGACCATCGGCTTGCGTTCACTTAATTGCAATATTCTGCTGCAGCGAACTGGAGCGCGAGTAGTTATGTGCATCGTCAATTCTGGTTTTGTGTGTACGAAGAGCCACAATTTTGACGGTACAACAACTGAAAGGTAATGCTCGAGGCGTTTTACTTTATTCACCAAACACCACCTTCGACGTGGTATAAATTTAAAGACACTGTCGACAGATTGACCACAACGGAATTCATCAACTCTTTTCCCAAAATTAACAGTCAGTGGTTAACCTCTCGATAACTCGCCCCTATTGCACGCACTTTGATTTTCGAAAATATGCCGTACAGGGTGGCCCAAAACTGGACCCTCTTTCTTTGGTGGTTCTGGAGAACACCAAAACAACTTTTGTCAGTAGACTGAAAAAATGAACTTTTTGGCTATACAGGATGATTTTTTTTTATTTTTTGGATAAATTTCTCCAACCTGGCGTCGAACCTTCAAACGCCATTTGGTTGACGTAACTTATTTTAAGCAATCGCAGTAACACTAGAAAAAAAATTGTAAAGTGGCGTTGGACAGGTGTCAAATTTGGGAACTTTATCTCAAAAAATTACTTTGTTTAGCCAAAAGCTTCTTTGCGGGTTTATTGACAAAAGTTGCTCGTTTTAGTGTTCTTTATAACCGCCCGAAGTTTGGTCGGCCGTTTATGGGACACCCTGTATATCGGGCAATGGCCTTTAGCGTATGCTTGCGTAATGCTATTTTTTACGGAGACTCGCTAATAAATTGACGCAATGTGCTGGAAAATCTCTTACTGAGAAGCGGTAATAGCATCAGGCGTTTTACAGCGTTATAATTTTCCCCATCGCAATGCTATTTACTTTATGATTTTGTTTATTGACAGACACCAACTTGATAAGGCAGAGAGATTAAACATGAAAGTGTTCCTCTTAGTTCAGTAATTTAACAATCAATAAAAGTGTTTTTCGACGTTTTCGAATTTTTTTAAAAATATTTTTGTAATCGTTACGTCTGGTGTTTTTGTCTGGGGGATTTACAGGGAGCTGTAATCAATGCTACCAACCGACCATATCATAATCGACAGGGCCCAGGAAAATTTTCGATGTGACTATAGCGTGTTACAATTAATCTGAAGTTGTTATTAATAATAGATTATTAGTTTAGCTCTTCTTTTAAATACGTTAAATCTAGTTATGCAGAAACGACTGATCGGCCTTGTGATAAAAAATTTTATATACAGGGTGAGTCAAAAGGTCCAATGATGTTGCGACCTCATTCAAGAAATTTAATAAAACAGATCTAAATTAGAATGTTATTATTAAACGTTCACCTGTTTCATAGGACAGAAGTAGTTGAATATCCAACTCGTATATCAGCCTCATTATCCCTCTTTTGGCCTCATTACATTTTAACTGATGGAGAGGCGCTAAATGGAGGTCTAACTTGAGTCTGAAATACTTTTCTGGCACAATCGTTCCAAAAGGGAAGCTTTGGTTGCTTGTGCAGAAGGAAGGAAGGCTCTAAGTAGGCGGAAACGATTGCATCCGTTCTATTCTGGCCCGCAATGGTCCTTACAAAGCCGAAAGCGGATGCGAATATGCCGAAATGAACTTTTTGAATGCGCCTTACCACTCCGCATCATTTATTTTAGTTGAGGTGTTTGTTTTAGTTCCTAGCTTCTTGATGTAGCGGGGTAGCACCCGGCCGTAGTAGATGTAGCAATTTTAGTTTAGTTGTCGCCGTACAGTGAATGGTAACGTAAATTAGTGATTAGATTGTGTCGTGTTGTGTTATTATGAAAGTAATACAAAATTGTGATAGGTCGCACCACGGGCCGAAGATGTCGAGACCAACCTCCAAATCGAAGACTCGCGTCACGAGATGAGAGAAAAACACCGCTCCCCGTCTAAACGTGCTAATAGAGAACCAAACAAGAACAACCAGGAACGGTCGCTGTTGACTTAGCAAAGTGCGAATCGACCGTTGATGACGTTATCGTCGTGTTCGCGGCAAGATGAGCGTACCAAAAAGGATAAAACTGGAAGAAACACCGAACGTTACGCCAATCTTGCCGGACGATCTGTCCAAAGAGCTGCCGCTCGTGGAGGTGTACGTGGCGAAAATCAAAAATCCCAAAACAACCTCGAAAGTCGTGGTGGAGCTCAACTCGAAACTGCCCATCCCCGAACTGATCCATCTCAAGAGGGTGCGAAAAACCGAAATTCTGCTGTTGCCCACCGAGAATGTTGACGACGATCAAATTTTCGGCGTTCTAAAAGCGAAGAACGTCGACGTTTCGTTTTTGGACAACGTCAGAAAGGTGCTGGTGGCGAAGCTGCCGCCGAAAGTCCGGAAACAGTACGACGTCGTTCACAAGTTGTGGCCGTGCAACTTCCACAGTAACGACTACTTGGAGAAGTTGAGCAATAACACGATTTTTACGAACAAACAGTTGGATTTACATGCGAAATTTATGCGGGTCGCCATCGACGTTTGCCGAAATGCCCGAGTCAAGTCAGCTGCGGTCGTGGTAGATCCCCAAATCGATTCGGTCGTGGCGATCGGGTTCGATCAATCCGACGATTGTCCCATCAAACACGCCGTTTTCGTGGCGGTAGATAACGTTGCGAAAACGCAAAATGGGGGGTCGTGGCGCCCTCATCCGGCGGAAAATAAAGTTTTGGATTTTGTCAAGAAGAAGCACGGTGATGTTAAGTTCGGATGTAGTTCTTCCGAAGACGGACCTTACTTGTGTACGGGGTACTCGGTGTATATTACGCACGAACCTTGCATCACTTGCGCCATGGCTTTAGTGCACAGTAGGGCAAAAAGAGTGTTTTACGGAGTCAGACGAAAGACTGGGGCTTTGGGGAGTTTGTGCAAGATCCATGCTGTTGAGAATCTGAATCATCATTACGAAGTCTTCGCGGGGCTGTTAGAACATGAATGTTCCTTGTTGTAGTTAAAAGTATGCAATGTGGCAACTAGTCGCCGCCAAATTCAGACAACTTTCCTATCTAATTATTCCGTTACCACTAAAAATAAAATAGTTTTATTGGATGTCTTACACAGCCTGGGGTGTAATTAAGAACTTAACCTATTTGAAAGACACATGATTGCGTAATTTATTTAATTTAATTTAAACGACACAATAGTAGACTTGGCCATTAAAAAGTCCAAAAAATCTCCCTGGATAACAACTAATTGGAGCGCAAAATTGACTGTCATTGTTTTAGTTTCTTCTGTGGATCCATAATTACCTACCCCATCTGGTGCTGAGCCAATAAATTAAATTAAAATTTCTTGGCAGTTAAGTGTTTTGCTGTTGTAATAATTTACCTGCACATTGCTGTCGTTATCGTGTCTCCAATCTGCAATGATTATATCATAATTGCAAAGCAGTCTAGTTAGTTGGCGCAGCAAAAATAGCACTCGAGTCAAGTAGATGGGAGTAGATAGTGGACTATCTGTCAAAAATCTGAATTTTTTTCGAAGATCACCCTCCCCAATTACCGATAAGTAAGCCTGTTGACGTCAGTCGTCCATTAAAGCGGTAACGCCGCCCCTAAATTGTGCTGGTTTTGTTGGATGAAACGGATAATTCCTTGACCTCTATAAAACAGATAGTCGTTAAACTTTTGTTGTATGAGATAACACAAGCCGTGATTAGCGATATTGACAGAACTTTATTTGAAACTGTATGTTGTCAGTGGTGCGCGTGTTCCTTGTTTGCTCTGCGTCTGTAGATCCACAACGCGTCTGTGGTGAGTTTTCAAAATTTTCTTCCATTTTCCCGGTCTTCGTGCCCTTATTTCGACCAGTTGGCGCTACTCAATCAAAGTTGCAAAAATGGAAAACAATTTTGGGGGCCTGGGTCGATGTTTTTGGGTTGAGTTTGCAGCGTTACCAAGTTTGGCGATGCGCCAAAGGTGCTAATTCAAAAGTTAATGTACAGAGTGTAAGGAAATAACAAATTTGCATTGACGCAACGTAATTTAAGGCTTTGGGAGAGACAAATTTTAGACAATACAGGTACCTACCATCACTAGGTGCTATAGTTTAGTGAACTGCGTCACTACAGATGATTTACAGTACTTCTGGCTACATAAATGTGGTATGAAAACAATTTGTCCGCCAAAAATAAGTTTCAAACATTTCATGCAATTGCAATGTTAACATTGTATTTTGATTTCGTTGCTGCCTGTTTAATTTTAGGACTTTATGACACGATTCAGATTTTGCGGTTCCCGGAAAGCAGCTCTAAATACCATTATGTCGACTTGTCGGAGTCAACTAGTGAGAAAACTTGGAATTTGTGTCAAATGATAACAAAATAGTATTATTTCTGAATAACTGGTCGCCGGCTGCTGACCCATGCTTTACAGTGAGCCACGCTTCACTAACTGACAACGAACTGTTTCAATAAGTACAACTTAAGTAACAACAATTAAAACTTATGATTTGAATGTTTTTAAAATACCATTCTAGTAGTTGCAATGAACAAGAAATTGGGGGGTCTACGTGGGACAAGGAATCACTTTAAATAAATAGTTTTATTTGCTTTTCATCAAACTTTCTTCGTGAAAAGTATTTCAATGAGTTTAATTGGGGTTCGCTTTCAAAACATTTTTCAATTGGCAGTGTCCTTTGCACGGACAGGAAAGTTGTCGATTTGGCATGATTTTAACTAAATCTGTTGTTTATGTTAATCAACTGTATTTTATCACAAATTTAGAACAATCTTAGGGTTAAGCTTAAAAATGCCGATTTTAGAGTCCAGTTTTATAATCAAAATTTTAAAGAAACTTTAGTGAGGACGTTTTCCTTATTTTAAAATATTGTTAAGTCTGAAGGCGTAAAGTTTTAACCACTTAAGAGAACTACACATACGTCATTAAAAAGCTGCGGGCATAATTTCCAACGTGGTCAATGAAGGAATGGACGATTTGGCGAACGTACGACACTGCAAACACCCCGCAATTCTAATATTTGACTGGTCCAGACTGATTTTGTAAAAGTACGCGTGACGACGTATGTGTACTTCTCCAAATGGGATTGCTATACATACTTACATGTTTAAGGGATATTTCCTTTAGTTTTTTAGTTGTATTCCTATTTATGAGAGGACCATTTATGAAGTTAACGTTATTGTTTGAGCGTGACGCAAATGTTACCGCTTCTTTCTTTAGGGGTGGATGTGATGTTTTGGTACTTTGATGTAAGGATATTTTTAAAATTCCATTTAGAAGTTTAGTTTAATATTAAAGACACCTTTAAATGATTATCACAGTGGCTGCAAAATATTTGTTGGACCTATGCAGAGTTTAGAACCTTCCCGTAAACAAAATCATGTAATTATGCCATGTACTATGAGTGTCGAACGATAACCTTTATAAACAGCGGATATTTTAACTTTAACTTAACGAGCAAAATTAAGTCCGCAAGGTATTTGAGATTTCCAATAACTTAGTTATCGTTCTCATTAAGCTTTTTATCAGATTGTTGTTTTTTATTGTACTACAACTAAGCAGGAACATCTTTAGTATTAAACTTAATTTTTCTCAAAACGACTTAGAGACAAAGAAATAGTGGTTGGAAAGTTTTCGTCCAATGTTCTAGCTCGTAATTGTCTACATCTGTTCTTTGAAGTTTCAACACTAACTTGCCAAAATGTAATAAAAAAGATTTTTAAATAAAGTGGATTTTAGTTCATGGTTCTCAACGCGATCTATTTTAAGTTTAAGAGGCGGGAAAAATATGAAAAATAGATAAGTAATGAAAAAAGGGGTTCTACGATAAGGAGGGTAGCACAAAATAGTTAGATGTAAAAGGGAGTTTCCTAAATTCTAACTTAAAATTGAAACATAGATCTAGTGGTATTGTTATGGTAAAGGATGCGGGGGATGTTAAATGAAAATAAACTAAAAGTTAAATTAAGGGGAAGCAAATGAAGACGAGTACCATAATGTAATAGTGGGGGAATAGGTTAAGAAGGTCATTACGAATAAACGATTAGGAACAAATAGAGTAACTATGACGTATTGCATAAATGAGCTTCAACTAAACGTAGATAAATGAAGGGAAAGGTACAGATTGAAACTAGGTGAGGAGGAGGGACAATTTTTTTTCCTTTTACAAGCACTAAAGGGAAGAAAATAATTAACAACGAACTTAAGGTAAAAGAAACAAGTCCGAAGAAGAACGATTAGAAAGAGTATAGGTAAAACTTTGAAGAGGTTTCAAAACGTTGGAGAAATGAGCAAACAAAACCTGGACCAAACGTTAAACTACTACTTTCTGCCTCCCAATTACATCAATTTTTAGTAATTTCCAATAGTTAATCTGAAAGCATCTGCATGGTTGTTTGGATAATTAATTAATGGGCACAACTCCCAAATAACCACGCATCTTAACTGCGATATTCGTTGTTAAGTAGCCAATTTTTTGCCGTTTAACGTAGAACCGAGTACGCACGTCATCCGTAACAATCCTTTTTGCCGGACAGTAATGAGGATGTGCGTGCGTGTCCCGAATTTAACTGACCGCCACCCGGCCCAACACCTCCTGCATGTATGTTGTAAATTGTTTCAACTTTAACTACTCATCGATCCGTTCCACTCCTCTTTTCCCCGGCATTATTTTTAAGCACGCTAGACGAAAAAATTGTAAAACATTTGGCACCCGAAAAATAAATGAGTGAGTAAATTTAGAAAAACGTCACGACACCCAACTATTTCTGAATGAACCGAACACCTACGTCTTCAATTGCGTCACCCTGACGTCGCGACGACCCGCAGGATTTAAGGAGTTCGACGCCACATTACCCACACTTACTGGTACTAGATCGACTGAGTCAATGTTGACCGTTGCGTTGCAATATTTGATTTTGGTGCTCGTTGCGAATTAAAGGTAGGATTTGTGATTGAAGTAAAACTTGACCCGATTACTTGAAGATAGGGGTTTTGATTGTTGTCGCGGTTTTTGTGTCAATCACTGGTTGAGAGTGTGGCAATGTTAATCAAGAAGTGAGGTTGGCGATGTTAAATATTGTTGTAGTGATTGTGGTTTGTTTGTTCCAGAATCTGAATGCATTCAAGATTGTACCGTCATACTGCAAGAACTTCGTTGTTGAAGCCGTCGTCGATAGACCAGTCGAAGTTGCCGAGAACGTTCGCGTTTTGGATACCGAAAAGGGAGAAGAAGAGGGGCCACATTTAAGCATAATACTTGGAAATACTCGTCGTTGATTCGATTAGATAGGAACCGTTTACCGCACACAACCAACTGAAATTAAATCTCGCAGTATCAAGACGGCTTTAGGAGACGTTGATAACAAAAAGTATCTTCGCTAATTGTTGTGTAAATTGAGCCTAATTTAAGCAATTCAACTGATAGAATAAGCAGTTGTTTAAACAAGCTTCCCGTCAGTCCTGATACGATACTCTTCTAAGGCGCTGCTCTCATAGAAAGCTTCGACGCGGCGATTTGACGCGTGGTTTCGCTCCCCTTCCGATCTGTGCAGTTTCGCTCGATTACTGGTGAATCAAATCGGATGAATTATATCGTATTCAATGAACGCATGTTGAAAGTGGAAATTTTCGCCAAAACGGCTTTCCCAGTCAAAATCCCTTGATTCGTTGGTTGTGTGTTAGCGCTAGTGCACCCTTAAGCAGAAGGGGTTGACTGTCCTTTAATATTAACGTGTGATAAATGGATATTGAGTCGTACCATTTGCAGTATAAAATGTTAACGATCGACAATAGCCTACTGCAGAACCACCGTCAGCGAGAAACCACCGGAATCAAGAAGTTATACAACTCGTTCTTTGTTATGTTCTAAAAAATCGTGACATCGAAACAAAATCCAGGACTAATTTCGCTCTATCCCGACCCCAAGGGTCGGTAGAGACCAGTAGGTAGATAGTCAAAACTAGTAGAATTGGGGGTTGTCTCCCACCCCACGGACCGTCGCAACTTGCTATTATGGATTATCAACTTTACGAAAACTCGAACGTATTGCTAAACGATAGTCCGAATAACTCGAAAAGTTCATGGAACATTCCCAACGAAGGTAGCATGGATAGTAACGACGAGTATTTCAGTTGGAACACGCTCAAAATCGACGAAAGTAGTAACATCGAGAACGAGGACGATCCCAATTGTAGGAACCCCCGAAAGCGCAAACTGCCCCCCAACGATAACGGCCCCGCCAAACTGAAACAGCTCAGCGGCTACAAAATCGTCCAGGAGTCCATGGGCGCCGAAGAGTCTAAACAGGGGGCGCCAAAAAAGACCGCTGTTCAAAATGGTAGGTTGCAAAAGTTCCACTTTCACGAACAATCGGTTGTCTGTTTACGTTCGTTTTCTTTAAATACTTTGGCTGTTGTTGGTAGTACTAAAGTTTTAAGTAAACTGTTTACTCATGGGGGCTCAATTATTTTCGGTTACGCCGACAATTTGCCATATTATAGGTAATTAGACTCAAATAGCTCATGGTCGCGTCAGTTTTAATTGCATAATTGAACCGAAGAGGAGTCCGGGTAAATGCGGAAAAACCTTTCTTTCTTTGTATATCTCGGAAAACAACAGCAAGCTATTTTTAGCTATCCTTATATTGATCCTCGGGAACAAACAGGTCCAGATAATGTAGCAATTCGTCAGAAACGGCCAATTTCTTTGATGAACTACATGGAAACGTCGGAATGACAGACAAGAGAAGAATAATAATAAGAGAAGAATAATTATGCAGAAAAGTTGGGAAAAATAAGCACAGATGAAGAGATAGTGGGGATGTGGGTGAGGGAGAACTTGAGTAACTGACAAAAGTTCTAGATTCTGATAGCTGTAGCAGTAGTAGGAGTACGAAATGGTGGGAGTTGTCAAGTAATTTAGTGAAAAAGATGCTAAAAAGGGAAAAAGTTTTTTGTGAATATTTTCTTTGCTTGGCGCGAAAGGGTTTTCGCTCATTTGATAATCCTGCCTATCATTTACATAGCTACCTGTAGAGTTGTAACTAAAAATAGCAAGCTTCATTAGTATAGCATTGTTAATAGTAAATGTGTATATGCTTTGTTTAATGTCGAGCCGTTAAAACTTGTTATTGTTTCTTCACGAAATCCTGAGATGCAGGGTCAGGGTGTAATGAGCAGGGCGTTTTATACCAATTGGCGTTACAGCCAAAACCTAAAAATTGGTTTCAAAAAGCCCAACCAAATTGATCAAGTTTCCAAATTGTGAAACGGTGATTTTTTAAATAAATAATATTTAACGCAAGATGTCTGACCCGCCAAATTCTTACCGGTCTTATCAAGATCTCCACATGACTCACTTCAAATTTCTTACATTGCGATTATTAGCAGTGTTGCTTCAGACAGTGACATCACCAATTGGCGTTGTTTCCAGCTAAACGGTCGGGCAGGGTGTAATTTTGTAAATTAGTGACGCGGTTCAAATTTTGAGAAACCGCGTCAACGAAAAAAAAGACACAAGGGTCAAGATTCAGTTTGTTTTGTTTACGCATTAAAAATAAATATTATCGGGTCTTATCGGACGCAACACGTTTTTATCTAATGGTAATCCACATCCATTCTTGCTTCTTGACTATTGACTAATTTTTCAAATCGAGCCACAAATTGTCGAAATTTCTGTTAGAGTGAGTGCCAAAACCTATTTACGTTTGTTAATTAAAGCGTTATGTAAAATTACTTCCTTTTGCTTATATCGAACCACTGCGAAACAAAACAGCGTTATGTGACACTTACATAGTGTTGAAAGGTAATTTGGAAGTGTAGCAGTTGTTTCAACTACTGACCAGAAAAGTGATTTCCTCCCAAAAAGGGGGGTACTTTGGCGCTCATTTATCGAATATCGCAGCCATGCCGTTGCATTTCCAGGTTTGGTATCTCGAATAATCGCTCGAAATTTTCTTTGCGACATTAGCAAAGGACCAATTAATTATCGCCCCGAACTTATTTATCACCGATCTGCGACGCTTATCTTTATAATAGTAGCTCGTGTTAATGTTTACCTAGTTTAGTATAAATTGTTTCAGTATCAAACGCCATTTAATTAAACATCCGGTCGAAATTTCGTTTAAAAACAAATTCATTTTGCACCCCTCAGGGACCTATCGACGTGATTGTGTTTGTTGGTGTCCGAAGGTTAAACCGGATCAATTATTAACCGAACAGTTTTTCGGCGTCGGTAAATAAAACGTAGGTACATACATGGCTTGAATAACACGGCAAGTTCGAATTGTTAGGCAAGTCAGAAAATTGCTCTGTGACGTCAATAATCATTAAAACGCGACCTTTTCAATTAGATAGGTCTCGAGTACAGTTGTGCTACGAAATTTCCACTCGCTCCAAATGCTGCAGGAACTCCTCGTAAAAATCGAGATCTTGACGCGGCATCGCGAAGATGGATTTTTTTGGTCCCACGTACCGGTTTGCAAATCTCTGGTTTAGTTGATGGATCCGTGTCAATGGATGAAACCCCGGAGGGACTACTAACGTTAGGAAGCGAGTTGCTTTAAATTGTTGTTGAGCTCCACAATACTCTGGCATCTTGATCTAGCTCGCCGTACATTACAGTGAGCTGCTCGTAAAATAAATTGATTTGAATTATTCGTTGGAACGGGTGCTATTATAAAGAATATCACAATTGCTCTCTCATCACGGAGCAAAGCGAACTACTGAAGGTCAGTGCTGGTGCGTACCGCTACCACGACAAATAATCCCGACTTTTTAACATCTGAAGCATGTGTTAATAAAGACTCCAGTCGCTGACATAAACTAAGAAACACATTATTGTTGTTTCTCGAACCTCGTTGTTGCTCAGCGTCATTACAGTTGTCTTCGTTGTTTGTTCCAGGCACGGTTAGAATGCCAACGTGGCAAGTAGAGGACATAACTGAGCTCAATGGAGACATCGACAGTTCCCTCAGTCTCGGCTCCGATCTCGCCAACAACACCTACAATGTCGGGTAAGTCACCCTTCTTCTTCAATACCGCGCTAACTGAACGTTTTTCTTCCAGCGACTCGATTTTGTCGATTTCCGGCCTGACGGCCTTCAAGCAGGAAGCACCGTCCCCAACTTCCACCGATGTGACGGCACTGCAGATGGGTCGGCACAACCGCCAAAGTCCCACGTCAACCCAGCAAATACCTGTGAACAATCCTATCGACGACAACGCCAACAACCAAACAATCATCAACAACACAATTAATCAACTCCTGAACCAATCGGCTTACACTAATCTCCAAAATGCCATAGATGCCACTGCGCTAGTTTCGTCACCCTCTTCTCAAGACAACTACAACGTCACTTCCACCAATTACGCGTTCACTGAAGATTGCCGGTTTCAGTACGTTCTGGCGGCCGCCACCAGCATCGCCACCAAAATCAACGAGGACACTTTGACTTACCTCAATCAGGGTCAGAGTTACGAGATCAAGTTGAAGAAATTGGGTGATTTGTCGATGTATCGAGGGAAGTTGTTGAAGGTAGTTGTTGGTTTGGAGGAGTGATGAGGGAAAGTAACGGGGAATTGGTTTCAGTCGGTTATTCGTATTTGTTTCCATGAACGCCGCTTGCAGTATATGGAGAAAGAACAGATGATATTGTGGCAACGGGCTCGACCTGGTGATCGAATTTTGGAAGCTGACGTCCCTCTGTCGTACGGAGCCCTCGACGTCTTTCAACCCTCGAACGCCTTGAATATTATCCATTTTAACTGGGATCCTACAAAGGAAGTTGGGGTTTATATTAAAGTGAGTTGGTTCAAATTGAAACTAAGCTTTGGCGGTCTCGGGAATTTGAACAAACTTATGATTAGGTAGTTAGTTGTCATTTGTTAATTTTGCTGAGACGTAATTTGCACATTAACGTGAAATCTTAGGTGTATGAATGAAAAAACATTAGCTGCTAAATTTGTTAAAAATAGAAATAGGAAGGAAAATGCAGAAATGAGAAGTGAAAAAATATCTTTATTCGCAATCATATAAGTAATATGTCCATTCCTAACCTTTTAATAATTGGGGAAGTTAATCATTTCTGACAATCCATTCCTGACCTTACTTTCCTGCTCTCTAGGTTAGAAATGGGCTCATTCCTAACTTGCTGTGAGTACGAAAATCGCTCGGTAGATGGCGCAGAGTGAAATTTTACAAATTAATTTTGGTTTATTTGCCAAAAATAAATGATTGCGAATAAAATAGTATACAAACATCGGTGGAAATTTCCTTCTGTCTTGAGCATTAGCTCACCTCGGCCCTGCGGGCCTCGGTAAGCTATCTTAGCTCTTGACAGAAATAAAACATTTTCTACCCCGGTGTGTAATCTACTATTTCTCTTTCGTTGGAAAAGGCTTCAAGTTGGTACTTGCAACACATTTTTCGAAAGTTAGAAAACCAAAAGAAGCCGCAAGGGGCCAGATCTGGTCCACAGGCGGAAGTAACATTCAAGTTTGCGTTAGTTTAACTAAAATATAGAAACCTGTAATTCACAAGTTTCATTAAAATTATGTTAAGTACACAGTTTCGCAGTTTGATGCTTGCACAAAAACCTGAAAAACTGCAAGAAACAAATTGGTTACCACTTGATGAAGCAGGTTGTGTAGCAGCAAATCCTTATTTGACATAATAAAGAACAAATCATTGCTCTTCTGTATATTGTATTGTAGCTTCTAAATACTGTGTATTGTACAGATTCCTGTAATTTTCTTCTTGTTAAAAATTATTGAATTGCTGAAACAATTACCTTGTAACTCTTCTGACACTTGCATGCACTGTGGAGGTTCAAAAGGCACAAGACGTCATTGCTGTTGGTTCGTGTTTTGAAGTTAAGTTATCTGACCGCCTTTTTTCTTCCAGGTCAACTGCATTAGCACGGAGTTTACTCCCAAGAAGCATGGGGGCGAGAAGGGGGTGCCGTTTCGCATTCAGGTCGAAACCTACCAAAACGGGGACAATTTGGATTCGTCTGTGCGGTTGCACGCGGCAGCTTGTCAGATTAAGGTGTTCAAGTTGAAGGGAGCGGACAGAAAGCATAAGCAGGACAGAGAGAAAATAATGAAACGTCCCATATCCGAACAGGAAAAGTACCAACCCAGCTACGAATGTACCGTTCTGAACGACGTAAGTTTATTTATTGAAAAAAGCAAAATTATTAGTTGCAAACATTCATTACCTTCAACAGTTAATCTTTACAACACAAACCGTTCTCTTTGCTGACGTTGCTTCCACTAGCAACACCACTGAACTTTCATGTATTTTCAATAAAAAAAAGGTTGCTTTTCGCCAGTTTTGTTCGAACCAGATTCTACCGCTTCGGCCGCTTCTACGGCACACATTAAACTAAGTTGTATAATTCCGAATTTGTTAACCACTTCGGTGTTTAGTTATGACAAATCGGGTATGGATAAAACAAATTAGCTAGGCGATTGCTTCGAAATTGCGGCAAATAAGTAAACAAAGTTGCTGCTGACATCAGCACCTTCTCCCCCAGTTATCGAGACAAGACGATTCCAGTTTATTCGCTTTTTTCCAGATTCCCAACGATGCCGTGCTGAACACCCCACCAATCGCGCCGATCGTCCCCATCGAAAGGTAATTAATTTGACGCTTTCCCAGCTCGTGCGTTTTCTAATAACGTAATTCAGACACGACCAGAAATTTCTTTTAGGAAGATTAATTTCGAGCAATTTTTTTTCCAATAAGTTCTTGAAAATCGTGCTCGGTTGGATTATGGTAATGTTCTGGCTCGCACGCAATGCGGAGACAATAAGAATAAGGTTTATGAAAACAAAGGAAATTATCGTGCACTTACGCAACCTTGCAAAGTTTTTTTTGTAACTTCTATTGCGTCGTGAAAATATCTAGTCGTGTGAGGTTCGGATTGTGACGGCGGCTGTGAGGTGGTTTCATTGGAAGGAGCACCTGTAGGAGATGGTTTAGTTCAAACTGGATCGAACTCTCGCTCACCCGAAACAACAATCAAGCGATGACATTTCAGTCAGCATCACATGCAAATTCTCAACTGTGGTTTTGACGTCATCCCGATTTTTGTTGACTTAACCCCAAACCTAAATCGCCGGTCGCCAATCAAATAATCAACCTCGCCTTAATTGTCGAACCGTTGAGGTTCTCTCTGAGGAGACTCTTTCACAAAATTCCCACGTTGGCCGCAACTTCTGATTTGGCAACGATTCTCCCGGCGCCTCCGCCATTTGTGCCACCGACGTAATTTCTTGTTTTGGTTTCAGCACCTCTCAATTGCCGCTTTTGGTCTTTCGAGCAAATTTAGGAGACATTTTGGCGATGCAGATCGACAAACGTGTCGAGTCTACCAAATCTTAATTGGAAGCTCTACGTCGAATCAATAAATCGAAACGCCCACGTCAAAATCTCCAAATCCTCGAAAATAGATCACTCACTCATCGCCAATTAACGTAGAGCGCGTTAAACTTTCCTTGTTTTTGCAGCTGAGTGATTAGATGTGTTTTTAGCATTAACATTTTGCAGATAGTGATGCGGTTGAAAATTGTTTTGGCATCCGCTAGTAAGTAATCAAAGACGTGAGGTCCGATTACATTGAGGCGTATGTAGCCACAAAACGAGACGGCCGAAGAGTAACTTTCTAGTAGGAGAGGAATGTAATCCGAAAAATTAATGGTTTCTAAATAAAAGTCACGTTTCGAATATTTAAGGAACAAACATGTTTTTTTAAGGGACGTACGTCACGAAAAAGCGCCTTTTGTTGTTTACTTAAAGTTATTTTTGGAAATTCCCTCCTGACCTGCGTCACTTTTCTCGTTCGTAGGTCGAGGTATGTAGTTTGCTGCAATAACACTTCGAATTGAAAAAAAAAACTGTTTGGGTGACACAACCACCCTAAAAGTTTGATCTTCTGGCAAAATTAAAGTTTGTCGGAAAAAGGGTTATGGATTTGTAAATCTCCCCCTCTCTCTACAATCTACATTATATTTTTTATTCTTTTGGTCACGTCTCTGCTGTTCAGGTTTTATCCATAGATTAGGTATCAAACGTGGTTTCAGGACAGATGTTTCTATCTGGCGGTAGACTTGTCTACGGAGTGTCCGTAGGTGAGGTGCTGAAATGATAACGATTCGCTGTGTAATACCTCAGAATCACAAAAATTGTTTATTTTTAGCTCGTATTTACATAAGAAGTACAGGGTTTTATCATGGGAGCAATTGGTTAAACACTATTATTAAACATGAAAAAACAGATACCGGTTTGCACTGGCTTACCATTGTATTTCGAGTTTCGAGATTTCTTCCTCGACAAACGCACAATTGACCATTTCGACGATTTACAAAAGGACGGTATTTCGAGGCTCAACAGGTGCTGGGCTTTGATGTGTTAACAGCATTTTGGGGGCGTCCGTAGGTGTTGCAGCAAGTTCTGCTTTGCCAGCTAACAGTTATTCACGATTTTTAAATACTCGAACTCGTTTCTTGTTAATGTAGGTACATTATAGAAATTTTTAAACAATATAGTGGCCACAAAAATTTCTAATTTGTTATTTTTTTTCATGTTGTTTCAATTTGTTGCGGCATGTGAGAATTTTTTTTAAAAAAATATTTAAATTGCGTAGTTTGTTGGGCAAAACTTTAGACTGAACCAGAGTTATTGTCGGCAAAACAGTAACCTTGAGATGATACGCGAAAATATTTCTAACAACGTAGCATTGTCGCACGTATTTTTTGCAAGTGACTAAAAAAACTTAAAACTGTTTCTGTATTTTTGAAGCAAGAAGTAATTTTTCCTGTTAATGTTCTGAATTAGAAACAATTGAAACAAGTTGAAATTTTTAAGAGCAACCTTCAAAATTGAAATCAAGGCTATTCAGAATTTAAATATTTATTCATTCACTTTTTATGCTCAAAGAGTTTAAAAATAACAATGTGCACACATTTGAATTTTTTCCTTAAGTAGGTTAGTTTCTCCAGGGAGAGCGACGTTTCTTCTTTTTTTTTAAAAATCCACTTTGTTTCTATGCAGTAAAAATTCTTTAATTGGCCTTCTTTGTCTTTGTCTTCTTTTAGTGTCATTACTAGTCAATTTTCGCTTTTATCTCTCCGGCATTCACTTTTCACTATTGTTCCGTTTTGTCATTAACTTTTCTGCAATTTTCTTATTCCATCGACTCCCTCTTAGGAATGGACCCATTCCTAACCTCGAAAAATGAGAGACTGCGAATAAAACAGTACATAAACCTCGGTGGAAATTTCTTTCTGTCTCGAGCATTAGCTCTCGACAGAAAAGAAACATTTTCCACCTCGGTGTGTAATCTACTATTTATTGTTCTTCGGTTTGGTATTATTAATTTTATGTTATTACGTTTTATGCGCTTTTTGGTCTTCCTGTCTTTTTAAGAATCGTTGTAGCAAGTTTCGAATCGTTAATGTCATGTAAAAAAATTCAAATCGCCCCCTGTCGTGGTGGAAGTTGTGCTGTTGAGGCGTCCTGCAAGAAGTGGCTGGTTTTTGCCAATTGGTCTTTGCGGACATTATTTGTTGGTGTCGGGATTGACAGAATTATTTTTGGCCGTTCAACCCTGAACTGGATTTCAACGTACCGGAAACGGACGCAAAAGAAAGAGACTGACTGTTGCCAAAGCGTTACGTTGCGGAACGCAGTTGCCACCATTCATGTCACCGGATTCCTCCCCGGCTCAATGGAGGATGTCGAGGGTGGCGATTGGAAGATGGCGGCGAACTGAAGATGGCTGGTAATGGCCGATAGTGGTTAATTGAGCGTTATCACCGTTATCGGAACAGGCAATAGAAGAGTAAATGCGTGTATTTCATTCGCTCAAAACTGCGCTCCGCACCGAATTAAACCGCTCGTTCCTGGCTCAACCGGTTCCATCCGGTTACAAGCCGTATCTAGCATCAAAGTCGCTTCAAACCAGACCTTTCTCGGCCACCGTTGGAAGTGCATGTTATAAAAGCGTAATACAATAAAAATCACTACTTCGTCCAATTTAGTTGTCGAAATATAGTGCAGTGATTGTGCGGAGGGGTCCAATTAGTGGCCATAGTGAAGTCCGGTCTCGGTCCGCCCTGCTGCGTATGATGATTAATCGCTGATTGGAGTGCGAATTAACAATCCAATGGAATTTAATATACATTACCATTAAATCAGATAGTAGCAGTGCGTGTTCCGTTGAATAAACTCTAACTTTTCGTTAATTGTCGCGGTGCCATCTTTGACCATCTGAAACTTATGGTTGATTTCCTGAAGCAACCCCTCAAGTTTTCGGTGTTCAGAATAGACGAGAGCGCTCAGGAATGGTTGAGAAAGAAACTGCTCCACCTGGAAACCTGCCATTTGGTGTTAATGAAACAACGCAAACTCTTCACGCCGTTCTGCCAATCGTCGTGGTCCTGCAAGGGCTTTATGTCAGATGACAACAATTTCCGCCTTATACTGCGGGCCATAAAGAGAAAAGATTTCGTGCTGGAAGGCTCGTGTTTCTGTCACGGTAGGAATTGCACTGTGCACATCTGAAAATGACCCTATCGAGGAGCAGCAAGCTTTTTCTGTTGGTACACACCATGACCATCACCGAGAACGACTACGTCGCCCAAGCCCAGTTCTTTCACGTGTTCACCGACAATCCGGACCGGACCGCCAACGTCCGCTTGCTCTGCAAACGGATGAGGGTGCAGCCGAGAGGCGGAGGCGGCAGGAACAAGTTGCAACTGCAACGTCTTCGCGCCCCCAACTTGAAGACCATCATGAAGAGGAAATCGGCGCAAATCAAGCACCATTTGAGGACCATTCATCTGTACGTTGTTTGCATTGGCTAAAAATAGAATCGTTAAGGAAATTTTGCCGGCGCGACCTCCAACCGAATAGAATCTCGGTTTTACCCTAAAGGTCGAGCCTTGAGACTTTGCATTTTTTCTTAAACAACTTTTGGCTTCGAAGCGGACTTACGTCACGCAATGCCGATGATAACTTGATTACGCCGGACTTTGTTGGTATTGATCCACCCGAACCGCAATCTTTTCGTTGCGGTTAAGAAAGGGGTGCAAACAGCCGAAATCGGGTTTAATCGGTTCGAACCAGTTGGCATTGTTTCGGTTTTATCAATTTCGGTTCAACGCAGGTAACGGGCCAGAACTGGATTTACAGCACACTTCCTTTCCGAGCTGATAATGGCGTTATCGCAAAGTCCTTCGGCCGGCTATTAACCACTCAACAAAGGAATATTCCGCCATGGCGGTCTGCGCATCTTCCGCTTCCGCCACAATGATCCAATTAACGAGATCGCATCTTCAGATTTCAAGTCCCAAGGGCCTCAATTGCCCATCTAATTCTTTCCTCTCAACATTTTTTCCACAACTCATCAGTAAAGCCTTCATGCTCCAATAAGATGGCGGAATTACAATTTTTTCTACACATTTATTTGGTTTCATTCACATGAACCTAAGGGCATCTTACCTCATCTTTAGATTAGAAGACTCATGTCTATTGATGCTCGGACAAGAAAAAAATTGCCTTTCTCTTTTACTTCTGCTGCTATGGTGGTGCTCAGCTAACGTTCTCTGTCTTCCAGTGGTTCTCCGAGCCAGCCGGTCTTCCACCCCGAGGTGTCCAAGGTTGACATCTCGTCGCCGAAATGCGAGCCGCAGAGGATCGTCTCCCCGATATCGCCGGTGATCGACCAAAAGCCCGAGCCGCCCCTCGCAATCGTAGGTTTGTCGAATGTCGATTCGATCTTGGTTATTTAGGGGTCGTTTTCAGGAGCGCTTCGTCCAGTTGACTTCCTATTCGACGCCGCAAGAGACCAGCGCCTGGCTGACCAACAATCGCTTCGGCAAATACATCGAAACTTTCGAGAGTTTCTCGGGAGCCGACATGTTACGGATGACGCGCGAGGACCTCATGCAAATTTGTGGACAAGCCGACGGGATCCGCTTGTACAATTCAGTCCATTTAAAGTAAATTTGCGACTTGTTTTTTTGTGGTTTTGTTTAATTGTTGATTTGCAGGTCTATAGCGCCAAAGTTGAAGATTTATGTTTGTCGCGAAAAGACTTCCATTTTCAACGCGATCTTCCTCAGTTCGTACAGCAACGTTGAATTGATGGAACGTTTGGCGGCGTTGATGGGGATTTCGCAGGAGCAAGTCCGCGATATTTACATGGAAGGCCCGCAATCAATCCATGTGCAATTGAACGACGATCTTATTCGGCATATTAAGGAAGAAACCATGTTTACTGTTGAAATTATGCAAGAAAATGGGTGTGTTATTTTCCTTCTTAAGCGTACTGTTAAATAGTGTTGTGTTGAGTGGGAAGCTGTGAATATTTGCCTTAAATCGTTACTAAGTGTCTTGACCTGTATGCCTTATTATTAGTTTAGACTAGGAAACGTCGCAATTTTATTTTGTAAACTGAGAGGCTTAACTATTTTTCTTTACTTAAGTGAAGAGTGTTGTAGTTCCAAGAGCGCGGTCTTTTACTAACGTTATTTTTATACAGTGTATTTGTAAACCACATATTGTTAGAGGAGCGCAGCACGGCCAACCATCAAACGTCTTGTTACTAAAGAGTGTGAATGTGCTGCTCATCCGGCACGATTTCAAATGACTACTTTAAATATGTAGCAACAGCTAGAATCGAATAGATTTCTGTCAAAACTTTCCATGTTACGAGCATTTTTTGTGGGCGAAATGTTTTTTCGAAACCTATAATTGCAGTTGCAGACACCGAACGTGCCGTTAATTACTTGAAAGTTGGTTAACATGAATGTAGTGCAATTGATAGAAGTTAGTTTTATTTACCTATTATGTTATTCATATTTTATTACTACGCCAGATTTTTGAACATTAAGTTTTAATTAGATCAGATCTGAAGACTCAGTCCGAGTTTCTTAAACAGTTATCCAACGAAACCTTTTGCGAAGTTGCAGCCAGTTCCATAATTAATGGTTGAAACATTAAATTTACAGTTTTCTGTAATTAATTAGAAAACCGGGCTTTACGATCAAAAGTTGTTCGATTTGCTTTATCTAAATTGGACCACGTGATATATTTAGTTAGCCGGTTTTACGTGCTTTACTTAGTGTTGTCTTAAGATATATACTGTAGTAGTTACATATATAAAAAAATATTGCTGTTATCAACAAAGGTGCATAAATTTAGACCGTTGTTTTTTGTTGCGGAGTTAACTAGTTGTAGGTGTAGCTGAAGATTATTTTAAGGTTTATATAGATAAGAAAATTTTAACAATATTTTGATGTACAAATAGGGTAATTTTTACTAACTTTTAAGTTAAGGGTTCAAATCAAGGCCAAATGGCTCATTTTTCTGCTACTTATTTCAGGAAGTCTTAAATGTGCCTTTATCAACTCTCCAATCCAATTGTATTTCTTGTGCCATAAGTAATATATAGAATGGTCTTACTTCCTTCACATGTTTTTGTTCCAAACCTTCCACCATATACTCAGTAATATAAGATAACTATGGCGTGTTTAAAAAACTGTTAAATTTACTAAGAACTTTATTGATACAAAAATTGTATGAGTATTCTAACTAGCTTAATCATGACAGTCACTTTGTCCTTGGCCTAACGTAATTGGTGACGTTAGTTCTGGTGATGTAACTCTTCCTGTACACCGGAACCATCCTAGTGACCGGCAGTGATTTTTGAGATCTTTCCCCACTTTTGGCGACATCCGCCAAATCAATAGGTTCCGAGATTGTTGAAGCATTCAACGGCTTCACCAACTTCTCCGACTTGTTCGTCTCTTGAGTAAAGTTTGTCGGCAGTGGTATTTTCACGAACAAAATATCGTCTTCCTTATTGGATTCGTTGGTGATTTGATACTGAACGTTTTTGAGATCATTCGATTTGATTACATCGATCAAATTCTGAATAGCCGCGAATTTCGGATTCGAGTCTTGGCCGCGAGCCCCTTTCATCGACCGCGGCTCCGAATCCGTGTTGTTCGGCGGCTTGTCTTTATGCAAATACGAAACGGGCCAATGGCGCGGTTGACCGAAACCTCCAGGTCGCGGGGGTTCCAGAAACTGACTCTCGAATTGATGCTCGTATTCGTCGAGACTGGGGCGTGGAGGCTCCAGTTTTGGGGGAGCTGGAGGCCGGTCCGGGCGATGTGGAGGCCCAAACCAGGGGTCTCTAATACTGTTTCCTTCGGAACTCGGCGGCGAATCAAACCTATCTATGTAATTGTCTAGGTAGGGGTAGTAACGGTCGCTGCATTTCCGCCATTGCGTCTTCTCCGGCCCCACGTAACACCTGGGGAAGTAAATGTAGAAAATTGATGAAATTTAATTGGATAAGGTACCATTGGTACTGGAAGTCTTCGGAAAAGCCGCATTGGTGGTCGGGTCTGCAACAATAATCCCAAGAGTTTTCGTCGCCCCCTTCCAGCTCGCAGAACCAAAATCCAGCTTCTCGGTTTTGCCGACAACGACTTCCTCTTCGGCAAGGCCACCCACTTACGCTGTACACCCTCCAAGTATCCAAAGCAACTCCGGGTCCTTAAACAATTTTTGCACAATGAAGTTTGTTAATTAATTATTAAATTTATTATTTATTATTAAATTACCTATGCTGGCGTGACCATATCTATCCTCGATTCCTTCCTCTTTGGCGATGTGGTTATGGACGGGTTCTTTTGCGATAGCGACACATTGAGGGTTAAAATTATCCCAAGCAAACAACCACGAGTCCGGATCTGAAACGTAGTCGATGTTTGGCAGCAAATCTCTTTGCAGAATGTCGGACAATTCACAGTTTGGAACTCCTCGTGGCCCGCTGTTTCTAAAATTGGACCAACGTCAGACTTGCGTTAAGAAGCAATTTCCAGTACCTACCTATAACTAAACGACATGCACTGGAAGAGAGTTCCTTCTCTCAACTTAGAGCATTCGGTCTTGCAATCAAGCTCAGTTTGCACCCTTAACGCCTTCCTGGTCGCTTGTGGTAGAAGTCTCGCAGGAGACCCAAACCCAATGTAACACACTAAAAAATTATTGTTAAAAATTTCTTGGTGGCGATTTTCGTTATTACGTTGATCGGCTTGGTTGTTGTTGGTGGTCCAGGGTTTTCCCCTAATGCCGAAATGGTCGGGTTCGCAGCCGTGGCCGTAACTACCCCTGTCGTAAATCTCGAACCCTGGAGCGGGAATAAAGTGGATTCGGGGATTCAACTCGTAATAGGGCCAATCTGTTAGCTGGCAGTTGTCAATAACACCTCCAGCTACATAAGAATCTCCATACCTGCAAAATTGGTGTTACTCAGACTAAAAACTTTTTGGGAGACACCACCTGAAACTGTAGGCGCGACAAGTAAACTGTCTAGATCTCAAGCACTCGGTTTGGCACTGAACTATTGAGTCGACTTTCAAAGAATCTCGCACCACCGACTGGTCCAGTCTTCGGCCGCTGCGCACTCTCCAAAAGCAATCTTAAAAAAAATTAAGATCAATGAAGTTTGGTGTCAAAACGTGCCTTACCGCTAGTGTCTTTTCCTTGGACCATGGGTTGTTCGCATCGGTTCTGATTGTTCATGGTGTAAATGTCGAAGTCTCTGTCCGGCTGTAGATCTGTGTAAAAGTCTAGTTCTTTGTAGTTTCGATTGCTTAAGTAACAATTGTCAGTTGGGGCAGTTGTGGATACTGTGTACCTGTAAACAAATCAAGAAGTTACTTAAGGGTTAACTGATTGACAATAACTTTGTGTATCACCTAAAAGCGTAGGAGGCGCAAGGAAAGTCTTTTTCTTTAAAACATAACAATTCGCACTCGTATATGCTTGGTACTGCATAAAACTTTTTGACGATACCCTTGTGTAACCTAAAACCAGTAGCACTCCTCAAGGAACATTCTGCAAAACACCGTTAAAACTCTAGTTAAAAATCCAACTGCTCTGACCATCTTTCAAGAAGTTGTAGTTTGGAAACCTCGGCTCCGCTGGAAGAATTGAATTGGGGAACTCGGTCCCACCGTAATGCCCTCCACTTGGTGGCAAGGGGTAGTAACCTGATCCTCGAGGTGGTTCCGGGAGGTAATTCGGCGGCCTACGCGGACCTTCCGGTAAGTAACTTCCCCCACTTGTAGGTCTGCGTGGAGGCTCCGGCAGGTAGCTACCTCCAATTGGCGGCCGCCGCGGGGGTTCCGGCAAGTAACTTGGAGCTCTACTCGGGGGTTCCGGCAAATAACTCTCCTCACCCGACGGCCTGGGAGGTGGATAACTGCCGCCACTTGGGGGCCGTCGCGGAGGCTCCGGTAAGTAGCTACTGTCGCTTGGTGGTCTTTTCGGGGGTTCCGGCAAATAACTACCGACACTTGGAGGCCGTGGCGGGGGTTCCGGGTAACTACTCCCACTTGGTGGTCGACGCGGGGGTTCGTAGCTATCGCCACTTGGTGGTCGACGCGGGGGTTCGTAGCTATCGCCACTTGGCGGCGGTCGCGCTTGTTCTGGATAACCACCCCCGCTTGATGGCCGCCGCGGAGGGCCGTAACTGTCACTGGGCGGCCCCCGCGGGGGTTCCGGCAAGTAGCTGTTATCGCTTGGTGGCCGTTCGGGCAAGTAACTGGGGGGTCTTCGGGGAGGTTCCGGTAAGTAGTTGTTTTTCGACTGGCTGTGGTGGTGGCGTTCGTCGTATTTCTTGAAACCCCAATAGTCGAAATTTTGTCCATATTGGGTGTGGTAGACGCCGTAACCGCCGTTGCCGTAACTACCTCCGTATTGGCCCCAATCTTTGGTTCCTCCGACTTTCGGTGGCAAGTAGTAGTTTCTTTGGTCGTAATCGTGAGGTCTATCGTGATTGCCGTAGGAACCCCCGTAAGAACCCCAATTTGGCTTCTCAAACCCCCAGAAATTTTTGTCTCGTTCCCTCTCACTGTAATAATTGAGGGTGGATTGCCTGTCGACATAAGGTCTCCTGTCGAGGGGCAAATAGGGTTCGTACGATTTGTAATCGTAGGGTGGCTGTTGATAATGAGGTCTATGATTGGGACTTGGTGGTAAGTAATGGACTCCGTGGTAATTATCGTGACCTTGGTTATCTGAATACTCGAAATGGTAATTGTGCGCGTGTTCGTAATTCTGTTGGGAATGGTGTGAATGATGGTATGCAAAGTCTGCAAAAAAATAAAACAATTCGTTTCAGTTAAGAACACACTTTAATGGTTAGATAATACAAAATAATTGTTGCAAAATTACGTAAATCGAAGGCAAAGTACATCCCAGATTATGCTATCTTTATCTTTGTCACTACTGGTACTAGAGGGTAGATATTTACCTCCACGCCTGTTACCATTGGGTCGGTACTCGTTGTCGTACCAATCGTAATCGTCGGGTCTTCTGTCAAAATCTGGTCTTGGGTTTCGACTTCCACTTCCAAATCTGTTTCGGTCATCAGACCAGCTATCGTAATCAGGTCGCTTCCCGTAACCATCTTCATAGTCGTAGCGTCGATCGCTGTGATAACCACCGCCATACCCGCCGCCTTCTCCATAACCAGACCCAACAGGATAACCAACTCGTCTCCTGTTGCAGTTTGCTACAGCAGCATTCCTGTCCCTCTCGTAGTAGTCGTAGTCTGGATCCGGGTAGAGGTCGCGTCCAATGTCCAGACGCGCTATGGGAACGTCCAGGAGTTCGCACTCTCCTTTCGCTCGACCAGACGGGTCCAGTCTGGAATTAAAATTTTCAATCAGCCTCCTGGTCTAGTCAACTATCTAACGCTTTTGTACCTGGATCAAGTATGAGGCGCCGTTGTGGACAAAATGAAATTTTTGCAATTTTATATAATTTTGCCAAATATTTATAAATGCTGTTGATATTTATAAGAAAAAGACAACTTTTATTTATTTTCACCATTTATATAAAAAAATGTTAAGTTTTATATAAATATCATGTCGCGTTAGAAATAATAATAGTGCTGACCGTGATATAAAATTGCGCACTTTTATAAATAAAGTCGGCACGCTCTCGATATAAATTTGTGCGGCCGTGATATATTTATTGACGTTTGCCACCAAGACGCCAGAGGCCGCCACGAAAGGAAGATTTACAATCCGGCAACGCTGGCTGCGGTTTAGTTACATTGTTAGTGACAAATCTGTCAAACTCAAAAGTTTCTAACGCGACATGATATTTATATAAAACTTAACATTTTTCTATATAAATGTTGAAAATAAATAAAAGTTGTGTTTTTCTTATAAATATCAGCAGCATTTATAAATATTTGGCAAAATTATATAAAATTGCAAAAATTTTATTTTGTCCACAACGGCGCCTCATAATCAAGAACCGTTTGAATGCATTCATCATACATGCACAATTAGATTTCCAAGGACGTGCTGGAGCACAACCATGACTTCAAACGTGTGTAAAACACTGACATCACCTTAATGTGTTCTGTAACAAGTTTCCGCTATTTGGTTTGAGTGCACAAAGCGCAGAAATGATGTAATAGAATATACATTTTTTGCGGTTATGCACAGTTTTATGGGGCTTGCAAGGACGCTGGCAGACTGTTAGATAAAGCAACTAGCAACGGTGCCCCCCTATTGACAGCAATCTTTAGAGGTGATAGTTTTTTGAGAATAATAATGGGAACAAGCCTCAAAAACCCTGGTCTCCGCGACCATGTTACAAGACGCGCCGCAGCTGCGCTGCTGCCTTACAACTTGATCTATTTATTTAGTGTATTCAAGTATTCATATCCACAATAATTTGACTTCAGTGTGATAACCATCTATCATACTCAAAGCAGCGACAAATGGCGGAGGCGCCGGGAGAATCCTTTCATTTCTGATCAGGTCAAAATGCAATTATATCTTCAAATTTCCCCACATTCATTCAAAGTTATGACAACACGCATTTTAATTTGGGGCCTACTTCATTGACTCTTTGAAGATTTTGAAGGACTGTTTGCTGTTAGATTCTTCTTTGCAAATTCATTTGGAGCATGGTTGGGTGCGTTGCAGTCAGTTGCGTGCAGATGACCCTGCGGTCCTAGTGTCAACGTTTCATCACCACTGGTTCGTTTTACTCTAATTAGAGAACCGTGTCAAGGTCCATAAGGTAACACTCATGGGAAAAGAGGTGGCAATGCTGAGGTCGGAAAATTGAAAATTTTCCCTATAATTGAGGCAAGGTCGACTCTTTGATTTGCGGTTGTCGATGGAAACTCGACTTTGGGCTCAAAACCGTAAAGCGCCCGGAGCTTTCACGGACACCTGTTGCTCCCATTACCGCCCTTGTCCGATCCGGACGGAAGCGCCTAATTGCAGCGACTGCTGAAGATTCGTCTTATTTTGAATCTTCTGTTGCTAAATTTGTTTATAATTGTGGGTGTCGTTGCTTAATTTCGCTTATCGTGCAAAATTTTTAATTGGCGACTCCAGTGTCGTGCCCACAATTATGAGAACGCACCTGAAGCAATTAAGTGAGCATTACCTGTAGTTGAATCCTTCGCAAACGAAATATTTCTCATCGGCACACTCCCGCTGGCAATCTTCAATTCTTTCGCACACCAAGGATCTCTTTACAAATCCTCGAGCCACGCGCTTGCCCGCCAGGACTCTCCTGAAGCACGCTGAAAACGATTACAGAAAATTATTTGTTGTGCGTGCGGTCTAAAATTGTGAAGTTGACCTACAATTTCGGTTCGTTACTGCCTAATTGGTAGCAAAAAGGACTTGGGCAAGAAGTTGCGGATTGAGGATAATCGTCGATTCTAGAAGCGTTTACCTTCATGATAAGCAATTTAAACAAACAATGGAATCGTTAAGAAATAAAACAAAATTGATGACTATCTCGTGTCGAAATGCAAAATTTTAGACTAATTGCCTTATTTTCTTCTAACTCATTTGGTTTCTTCAGTTGTGCAATTTACCTATATGGACACAAAAGGTGTAAGGTCACTGTTAGGTTTCACTGCAGATTAAAATCTACTCGCATCCACTTAGGTACAATTGCCAATATTGACGAGCTAAATTTTTACACATAAAAAACTAACTGTAAGTCATCTCGTTTTTATGGCGATCCTTCCTGTTTCTCAAGGTTTCTTGACGTAATTCTGCAGTATTGTTTTAAACGTTTCTGCACCACTTCATCTGGTTATTACAGACGCAACAAGGAACATCCTGCATCTTGAGATATGCAAATTGTTTCAAAGAAGAATAACTCATGCCTTCCTCTTCTTTGAACGAAACGTTTTTGTATTGCGCTCCGGCCAACTTCATTTTCAGGAATTTGCCAGTCAGCCAACCTCAGGGCCAAAGTTTGAAATAATTTACGAACGTAGTCGACATCACTTCCTCCACCTAATTTGGACTCTCAATTTATCACTGAATTAGTTGCCCGATCTGCTTATCAAATATTCTCGTTCACAGTGACGCATTACCGGAATGACGATAACTAGGAATTATCTCAGAATATTAGAAAATAATTAAATGGATATTTTTAATAGGAAAATTGATTAATGATAGAAGTGATTCAAGTGATAACTTGGCCAGTCTTAAGCTAAAGCTTTTTGTTATTATAGAGACGAGATGGTGCATTAGCAAGATCTTCAAGGATCACTAGTTCCCTTTGTCCCTAACCAGAGATTGAAGAACATCCTGTACTTTCGCTATTTTGCTCTACATTTACTAGTGAAAGTGTGTTTCCTAACTGCTTCCTCAGCATGTGCTTGCACGACTAGACAAAAATCATACGCTCCACCCAAATAAGTTCTCTCCAATTGAATTATTGTATTGACGATTAAAAATCAGCATTTAATTGTGAACATTAGATAATGCTTATGGAAACAGTTGTAAATGACCTTGAAGCGATAGAAGTAATGCTCCAGGATGTTTCAAAGGCTTTGGAAAAGTATACCACCAGGGGTTGAGAAGGAATAATATTCAGAGTTTGAACTTCTGGAGCTTGTCGATAAAACATTTAAGATGATTTAAAATTACCACGGGAATACCACAAGGCCTAGGGTTCTAGGTTTCTTTATCTACTGTAACATGGTAATCTAAACCCATTAGAAGAACCATGAGTGGGTCAAACATGAAGGTGGCAATTAGGAGACTACCATTGCGTTTCCCGAAAAAACTAACTACGTAGAAGGAAGTGGTACCAACTTAATGATTTATGCAAATGAGCTTTGATCGCTTCTCTTTGAAAGCACATGGTATGGGAAGGATAAGGTTCATGGTTGGTGAGCCAAGAACTTGCTTGTAAGTAAAATTTTTGCTCCACTATAGATTGGGTATTAGTCAGCAATAGTGGAATACGTTTTTGTAAAGCCATCAAGAGCTCACCGCCAAAGAACAAAGACTTCTTACTTAACACGAAGAGAAGGTGATCTGCACTTTTATAACGAACACCTCAAACAATTTCTAGGTCTTGTGGGTCAATTTAATTAAATCCACCTAACACCCACCAATTTCTTTCATTCCTTCAATTATTCAGTTACGTTCATGAATAAAAAAATTACCTTTGGCATCTTCGACGATGATGATCGAACTGATAACGGCGGAGGAAACCAGTAGAAAAGTTAACAATATCACAGAATTATGGAACACAGTCATTTTACACAACAAAACACGGGGGCAACCTCAAATGCACACGTCGACCATTCCGCAATGTTTACCACGTTATCTAACACTCTTTAATCAACATAACTCTTCAAGATCTGCTATTAAGACAATTAACTGTGCAACTTTAATTTGACCATGTCTCAACGGAACCGCAATTCCCAAGCCAAAAATTTGCATATAGAGTTGTGAAATTTTTCGAAATTGCCCCCTCTCGCAATGGTGGCAGCACCGACGACGAACAATGTGGGTACGCGATTTTTTAAGATCGACTGGGAATTCGTGCTGGGATTTGTATGAATATATGCATTTCACCCAAGGATGTAGTTCGCGAGCTGTGAATGACGGCTTTTTGTTGTCGCCCCCCTTAATTCGGTAGTGGGGGCGGAGCAGCATCGAAAATTGTACAGGATTGAGGATGAAAATCGTAATCGTTGTGGTGCGCTTTGGCCATTTAAAATTATTGTGGGAACTGCACGGATCCGGAAGCTGGACTTTACCAAATCACACGCCCAATTACACGGACCACCGGCTTTTTTTACTCTTCGCCTTTGTTGGATGGACGCTGTTGATAGCTCGGAACTAATATATTATCGCACAACGCATGAGTGGCATTGCGGGTCTTTTAAGTGCACAACAATGTTTTTCAGGCATTTAAAAATTCACATAATAATACTAACTTGTTGTAAATAGATGTAAAGTAGGTAACGACTCTTCTTGGTTCTGTAAACTTAATTTTCAAAATTTTTTTGAGTTGCGTACCAGTAAAATTCTTACAAATAATAATTAAATATATGGATTATTGATATTATTTTACAAATCCTTAAAGCCATCAGCACAACAATTTTTGAAAATTTCAGATTACCTAATCAGATTTTAATCAGGATAGTCTCTCATGTGACCACGTTCTAGGCGACTAGATCCTATTTTGTTGTAGATAAGAAGACAAAATTAACGGGACTATTGTTCACTAAATTGAAGGATTTTAAAAGAAATTAAACAGTTCTCATGACCAATCTAAGAATCAAATCAATTTGGGATCTATGTCAAAATTACTCAACAGTTAATTGATGTTGAACTAACCCAATTAATTAAACAATTAAACAATTGGTGGGTATGGCCCGCTCTAAACCCCAGTCTCCCAATTATGAGCCACCTTAGTAATGGAGTTACAGAAGAACACCTAATATTGTAAATAGTCTTTTCTAGCAAGATTTATGGAGATGGTTCCAAAATTGGGAGAAACAAGAAATCCCAATTTTGACACCATTTTTATTTTTGATTTATTTGAGGATCCTATTAACTGAGCACCCCAAAATGTTTTCTTTTAGATCCAAAAATATTTTTAGTGTTGCAGAAGACATAGTTGAATAACCTCCAGCCATAGCATCGAAGCTAGTCCAAGACTGTTTCTGAAAATGCTGAAGATGGAAAAGTTGGAAGAGTTCATTTTAGGAAAGCCTCGAAGAGCAAGAAATTTTCGCAGCTGCCTTTCTAGACCGTCTGAAAGACTTGAACCAAATATGGCACCGAAGGCATAAACTAAGAAAAAAACTATTACCTAACACCATATGGTCCTAAAGTTCTGAAATCTTATACTGACAACAGATCACTTATAATATTTAAAGTAGAGGCATATTACTCTGAATTATTTGAAATGAAGACAAAAGAACTCATGAAGGGTACTGATGTGATGAGTGTCACGTCCACAAAGCTACCAGAGAAACCAACAGATCAGATTGTGTGCTTAATTATTCTATGTACCAAGAACCACAATTGTCTTTAAAAAGGTTCAAATGACGGTCTTTCTTGTTTTTTTAGCTCATCATCTACTCCATAAATTAAAAAAAAACTTTCTGGAATGTAACTATGTAATTGATTCATCACCAACAGGCTAACGTTAAGTACCAGGCAGCTAAAAGCTAATGTTGAAATCCTGTTTCTTGATGAGCAGGTAGGTAAACAAGTGTTAGGTAATATTTTAAACAACTTATTTACAATTAATTCAGTAATTGTCTTTTTTGTTTATAGATTAATTTCCAATCTCTATAAATATAAACAATTATCTGAACCTGTGAAAAATACCTAGGACTACATAACATCTGGATTGACTAGCTGCAAGGGTCTTGAAGCGGAAGAAAGGATTCGAGATTCGAGAACCGAGATAATTCAATCAACGCAATCAGTTTATGTAAGGAATTCCACAATTTAAGACGTGTCAACAATAGCGACGTAAATAATTGTTAATAATTATTGTAAAGTGATTTTATGATACTATGTGTAATACGGTTACGCCACAAAAAGCATCTTACAGCATTAATGTTTCTAACTTTCAGTTGTCTTATTATTGAAAACTCATGGAACCGTTATAACAATTAAACCTGTAATAAACCGAAAACTAATAATAATCAACACATTTTTATGTGAACACTTAATTACGTAAAACTACTGGATTTCGTTTAATTAAAAAAATTGAATTGAAGAGTGTGTATCCCTAACCAGTGTTTAGAGGATATGCGCATATTTAAACAGTATTGTTTTCAGTTGGAATTGAGAACTTTAGACCTTTCAGCACAGTTATAAATAATGTTGTTTAATTATCTGCAGTTGCCCCCCGATACTTGGTAATTAACATAACTGTGGTGTAATTTTGTTGCCTAATTAAAACCTTAACATTTGAATTATAACCACTTAAAGAGGAACCTTCCAAAAATTTGCATTGCTGCGAGACTGAAAAACAGTGAGGGGGCAAGGCTGGGGGGAGGGAGAAAGATTCAGTTTTTTTGCCATTAAAAGTAAGCATTTTCATTTAGTGCAATTTCCGTTGAAGAGCTTAGCAGCAGAGGATGGGGCTAAGAATAAGGTTTACTGCGGGTCCTCTTAAGTAGTCAGACATCCTGTTCGCGGAGAGGATAACAAAACAAAGAGACGGATTGAGTAAAGCGGCGAATTTGTCAGATTCAAGGAAACCGATCGCTGCTGAGTAATTGGCCAATTTGTTCTGCGATGATCCCATCAACCTTGGGATGGTTCTTTAGAATCTCTCCGAAATCTCGACAAACGTAAGCGTTATTATTTAGCACAATTACCTCATTAAAATAAAATAGGTGCCGCAAGAAATTCGCGAAGGGAAACATTTTGCAACATTATTGTTTGCTTGGACAGGATACAAAATGGTCCATCGAGATTGATGGACGACTAAATCATTAGTTATGCATGTAAACAACAATAAGTGAGCATTGTTGTAGACAGTAACCTTCAGTAGCAGGTAGGCTAAGATCTTTATCCAATGATGTAAGCATTGTTGGTATCCCAAAAATAACATAAATTCAAAGACCATCACGACGCCTTCTTCGGAACGAAAACAATTAAAATCGTTACTCACCATCTTTTAGTTCAGTAATTATCGACGTGATTGACTCCCCATAAGGTCCGATGCTTTGGGTAACGATCGGTTTCGAATGGGGATCCTTCGGAACTGACCCTCCTTTAATGCTGTTTCCACTTTGATAATCCGAATTCTTGTCCTGGTTCTTGTTGTACTCACCGTTGGGGTTATCGGGAATTCTCAGAGGTCGCGGTTTCTCGTATCCATTTCCAGGAGGACCGAGCGGCCGGTCGTACCCTCCATTAGACGGGCCGCTTGGTCTAGGTCTTTGGTAGTCTTCTTGAGGCCGCGATGGCCTATCAACAGGTCGGGGCTTCTCGTAATCACTTTGCGGCCGCGATGGTCTCTCGTAATCGTCACCAGGGCGCGATGGTCCTCCACTCAGAGGACGATCATTGTGACCATCAATGGGTCGTTGGTAATTATCTTCATTATCGTAGCCTCCATTGGGGCCCTTAATTGGTCTAGGTCGCTCAGGTCGTAAAGGTTTACCGCCAATAGGGCGATCGTAGCCTCCATTGGGGCGGTTTTGGTCATTAATTGGTCTAGGTCGTTCATAATTATCTTCAGGCCGTAAGGGTTTGCCACCACTGGGGTTGTAACCTTCGTCAGGCACCGGTGGTCTACCATATCCTCCATTAAGGTTATTTTGGTCATTAATTGGTCTGGGTCGTTCATAATTATCTTCAGGCCGTAAAGGCTTACCACCACTAGGGTTGTAACCGTCGTCAGACGCCGGTGGTCTGCCATACCCTCCATTAGGGTTATTTGGGTCATTGATCGGTCTAGGTTTTTCATAGCGGTTTGGTCTACCGCCGTAAGGTTCATCGTTTTGGAACAAGTAGTCGTGACCGGGTTTCGGGCGGTACCTGTCGTCAGGTCGGTACCCGTACCCAAATCGATCGACGTAATTGAAGAATTGTTGATTACCAACAGGTCTCGAATCGTAATCAGGCCTCGATTCAAAGTATTGCCCGTCTGATCCGTAATAGTTTGGTCTTTGGTTATGAGGATGTTCGTCGTAAGGATGGTTCAAACTTGAAGGTCTAAATGGGGGTCTGGGTTGGCCGTACGTGTAAGGTCCTTCTCCAATTAGAATTTCGTGAACTGGATGAAGAACGGGTCGGTTAGGACCTGTACTAACACTCACTAAGGTTTGTACGTGTTCTTCATTGTCGTAATATTGGTTACCTGGTTTGTTGTAACTGGGACTGCTGGGTCTACTATCCTGAGGTTTGTCGTAGTACTGATTGTTTGGTCTGTCGTAATTTTGGTGAGGTCGACTATCGTGGGGTCGGTCATAATTTTGGGCATTGTTAGGTCTTTGAGGTTTTTCGTCAGGTCTGTGATGGTCAAAATTTTGGGGGCTTTCAGGTCTATCGTCGTAGTTTTGGTTGTTGGTCGGTCGATTATCTTGAGGTGGATCCAATTGAGGTTTTGAATTGTGGGGGTTTTCGGGTGGACGACCTCCATTGACTGGGGTGTTGTCGATCACTATCGTACATCCCAATTTCTTTATGTAGAGGTCAAAATCTGGATTGGCAACAGTTCCAATGGGTTTCAGATCCGCAGTTTCTTTAATACCGTCCACGTTCAGTTCGCAGGTGGCGTTGCCTTTAACACCAATCCTGAAAAGCAGTTTTTTGCAAGCCATGAAGGAATGGAAACAACAATTGAAGCATTTCGAATATTTTATTTGATACTTTAAAATACCGAGTGATTTTTTTTTGCGCGTGCGTGTATTTAGAGTTGCATACGTCGACTCACCCGAAACTGAAGGACTTGCACAATTCCTGTTCCTTTGTGCAGGCCAGTTGGCAATCTGGCACCGTATTCGCTTGGACTGATTTATAAACATCCTTAGGACTGAGTCGTTGACCAATCGCCAATCGCTCGTAACAATCTCAGAGGAAGAAACAAAAAACAAGACGTAATGAGCGGCTCAAATTATACAATAAACTAGTTTTTTGTTTAACTCTCCAGGACTATAGAACAATTTTTTTGGTTTCATTACGTTTTTTAATTGACGACAGGACCCGGTTCGCCAACATTCACCGTTAACTTAATGGCTAATTTTTATCGGAATTTATTCGCGAATGAGTGCCTCCGGAAAAAATCCATCAAAGCTAATTCGTAACGTAATCACAGGCCAATTTAGGATGAAATAAAGTAGAACAAACACGGTTGTCCGTCCCCATTTTATTGCCTGCAATTAGTAGTGCCAAAAAAATTTTCGGGCCCCCCACCTTTTAACACTAGACGCAATTAATAAATTAACTTCCAAAAAATTTGAAAAATTTCTGATTAAGTTAGGAAAATTTCCACTTACCATTTTTGATGATGGTGAGCTGGTTGTCGATGGTCAGAGCGCGCAGCACTCCGAAAAGCGCCAAACTGGTCGCCATAAAAATTGTGGGACCCCTCAAAAACATTGTCCAAAGCTCCCGATTCGGTTAAACGAACCGACACCCAGAAACAAAGTGTTTGTTTCAAAACCGCATCGTTTGCACCACCGCGTCTTTTAATTATTTTAATTGATCACTTTCTTCGTATTGCCCGTGCTGCATCACCAACACTCCTGGACCCACAACTCTGTCACCCAGTCACCGGTTGTCTTTGAGAGCGGCTTATAAAGAAGACGCAGAACCGGCAACAGACGCTCTTCAAATGTGTAACCTGCAATCTCGATTTCCAGAGCGGTCTTCAGACTAATTTGTGTGGAAGAAAAACAACAGCCGCTGCCACAATTTTAATGAAGGTCAACGCTGCATCGGCCGCAGAAAAATTTGCGAGATGCCCCCATGAAGCAAAAAATTTATCGCAAAATTCCCGATGAAGCAAAAAATTTAGCGATTAGTCCGCAATTTGGTAATTGTGGTTCAAAATTTTTGGCGGTTATCAAAACTTGGTTCTCAGGGTTTTGACTCTAAAACAAAGAGGCGTCTTCCCGAACGGGTTCAATGTTACGAACGACACAAAGCCAAGGTAACTTGCACCACGCTCCGGTGCTTTCCATGTATACTATTTTTTATGATAAAGACCTGCGACGCAAGTGCTCCTTAATTCGCCCGGCACTTTGATTTTCATCTCTAAAACAACAAAGTCCGTATGACTCAAGAGGAGTTTAATTACCGTGCCGGGGCCGGCTCCCAACAACCTGCTTTGCTCTCTTTGCTTTACAAAGAACCCGCCGATGTAAACGAACTCGCTTCTCCGGCTGAAATTTCGGGCAATTATCCGTAAAAAGTGTCTTTGACTTTGCTTCAATAGGTTTAGGGGTAAATGGGGAAGGGGCGTGGGTTGTAAAAGTAAAAAAAAAGAATACAAAAAATATATGTAATAATTTCTACTGGCGTTGCCAACGAATTATTATGATTGATAATAATTTTGTTACAAGTTAACGATAAAATTGCACTTTGACGTGAGTAGAGGGGTTACAAATTAGGAAAGTAGGGGGGGCGTGAGGTTGGTAACAAAAATACTAGCAACGATAATAACTGCGAATTACCAACAGAAAAAAATGTATAAACAAATGTTAGCAACATCTACACTAATAAATTTCACCAGCAGGTAGTATAAAGGGTTCTAATAAATTAAGATAATGTACAGTTTGTAGCCCAAGGTACACGTTTGAAACATTTTCGTATCTTTAGTTAATATAATCATAAACAATATTTATACCATTACCCACTGCCAACCCTCATTTACAATTTACGGCTATTTTACAATGGTGTAAGCGGCTTTGTTAACTTTAGGTTAAATAAAGGGCAACGAAGTGAGGAATTTGACATGTGCTGAGACGCCTAAATAAAATAATATGGAGATTGTAATTATTTCTTTATTTAACAAAAAGTTAACATAAAAAGGCGAATTACATATCGTAAAGTGTTATTATGTATGTAACACAGCCATGTCTTCATAGTAATCTCTGAAAATAATTTCTAAAATTACATGGTTCGTTAGATACAAAAATAACCAATAGCCTCTCGTTATAAAACTGATGTTAACCATTGTCAAAAGAAACCTACAACTAACACAATATATAAAATCTCTATACAAGGCGATATATAACGTTCAATAATAAAAATAAACTAATAAACATGTGATGTTAATTTTCTTAACAAAATTTATAAATAGTTTTACAACACTGGGTTGGGGCAGCAATATAACAACAGGTCTAACAATGGTTAACATCTACAAGCACGTTACAGCTAACTTAAGATTAGAACTATTTATCCTGGCATTTCAAGGAGAAATTACATAAACACACTTTTTACACTGAAACAAGATTTGTATAGATAAAAGAAAATTGTTCAAAGAGGTAAACTGGATAGCTGCTGAACGGGGTAGCTAATGGGGAACGTCCTCGCAATCGGAAAGAAAAGTTCATGTAATTTCTGCGTGTGTAAGTAATGACTCGCAAATCTAACAAATCTATGTAGATAAGCTGAAAAAAATTTCTGGTATCACGATTGCAAATTTCCGTTTTGTTACAGAGCGAACATACCGACGTTATTAAAGTTATGTTCGTGTCCATAATAAAACGAAATGTGTAAATAAGAATAAGATATAGTTCTATTTCATAAATACTCTATATACTATCTCATATACTTTATACATATACATCTCTTTATATAATATTTTTATAAAACCATGTGTCACCAAGTAAAACTTAACTAAAATGCACCAAGTTGCGAACCAGCCACAACTCTCGGTGTAAGCATACAGTCTTCTCTATGTCGTATTGTAATTTCAGCTAGAGTTAAGTCTACAACTAAAGTGATTCATGTTTCGGTATATACTCACGTATATAAACGCAGTCTAGCTAGAACTTGTAACAACTAAAATCGAGCTCGACTGTCTCGCAACTTGACCGCTATATATTATTCATATCAATAGTGTATAACTTTAATCTTACGTGTAGTAGCGTGTTACGTTAAGTGGCAGATTACGATACGTAAACATCTCATTTAAAAAACCGCAAAACATATTCCAAACAAATTGTCAGCACCTAGGATTCAGAACCATTTTTTAACACACTGCATAGATATAACAAACAACAAACAAACAGTTGTACTTTGAAATCAGGGCCCGGCTCTAGAGCGTTTGCAGTTTTTTAAACAATACTTTTAGAGATCTGCGATTTTTCTTTATTCCTATGTCACAACAATAAATTTTATCTCATTATAACGAAATTATATTTTATATTATTTATGTATTTAAGGCCGATACATTCAGTTTGAAGGAATCTGAAACAAAAACAAACGGTTCAGACGGTCCATCGGGGTCGTTGCCCCCCTTTCCTCCAAGTAAATTACGAAACTCAAATGGCGGATGCGCCGCGTTAAAATCTCAAGTATATTCTCTTTGACGTCTTGTGAATATTGTTTACGTTATGAAAAACTTCTTGAAATAGTCCTAAACCAATATGAAGTGGTGTATTCTAGTAGACTTGGAAGAATAGGTATCTTGTAAATTTTGTGAAATTTAGTAAGCTTTGAGAAATTACTAATTTTTTTGTATAACATCCAATAACTAGTTAGAACTAAAATTCACAATGTGTGGAAGGTACTTTCTAAACTTTGTGCAAATTGTGGTCAGTGGCAACTTTGTGAAGGTCCCAGTGGCCGTCCATACTTACAGTAGCTATGCTGCTACAGATCAGAGTCGTCTGTCAGGTTCTCTCAACTGTCCACACTAAACAACTCCTTGTGCAGCGCGGGAAACTCGAGATGCGGTGCAGATCTTTTAAGTTTCCCTAATGCATCCATGTGAAGGGTACTTATCTCTCTGCAAAAAAAAAACCCTCAGTAACAACGGTTCCTTCTCCGATTGAAACTTACCGTAAATTAGGTATTTTCGTAAGCAAGGCATCACAAACGGTGACGTCCCCTTTAATGGGGCCCACGTGGTTTCTTTCCAGTTCGACTCTTAAAGCCTTAATGACGGCCTGACTCAGTCGACTGATCTCGCCTACCCCTTTCAACCCCGGCCGATCTACAACAAGAAAAGTGTTAATTGAAACGTTTACCGATAAAGTGACCAGTACCTGGAGCTAAAAGGACGCACGCAGAGTACAAAGCCAGTTCGGTTTCCGTCAGTTTCAGCTCCGCTATGGCTTTGGCCACTTCGAAAACGAAGGAAACCAGCTTCATCTCGGCAGTGTCCTGGGTAAAGAAGGCGTCTTGTGGTAGCATCGTGTCGCCGTAAAGAACACTATTTTGGGACAGGTCCAAGTAGCGGGACATCCGGATTATTGCCAACTCAAAACTACCTGGGGGTCGAAAAGGAAAAATTAACAAAATTTTCAGTCGTTCAAACCGATACTTACCTGCTTTTAGCAATACGATTTGGTCGTCTTGGGAAAGCTTCATGAAACCAGGTACCATTTTCGCAAATTCGATAATCGCCTGGATGACCGTCGTGAGTTTCTGCGCGCACTCCAGCCACAACTCCTCGTGGGCCATGTTCTTATAGTACAAAAGTCGGGAGAGATCCTGGTTTTTCCTGAACATTTCGTGAATGTCTTCGAGGGGGCATAAACAAGTACGTGTGTGTGCGTCTGATATTGTCTTCGATAACAACTCCGATATCTGACTTGGATCTGCAACAGCCAAGGCAATCAGCGCCGGAAAAGACATCGAAACAGACAGCCATCGCCGAGAACCACGGAAACCGCCCAACATTCAACGACAACATACACGGGACATGGTCCACCACCATACAGCATGCGCGTTACACCCTGACCGGCAAAACTGTTTTCTTTCTACAACTTTTGCAACCAGATCCTTGAAGCTTGAAGCAGAAGAATGTGATTCTGATCAGAAGAACAAATGGAGGATGGAATTCTGTCGCCTCAAAAGTTATCTTTGTCATAATAGAAACTTTTCGAGAAATACTGACATACTGATACCTTGACCATTTTTGACTTGACCTGACCTGACCATTTTTGTGTATACAGTAAATTGTCGAAAATTTGTAATTATTGTTAGCCCTTGACTTCGATTCTTCGAAGCTTAAAACTAGGGCCAAGAAAATGTGCCTTCAAGGTGTAAGTCGGAACTTTCGCGGTTACATAGGCAACCAGTAAAACATGCAGTTAATAGAAGACCATCAATGACGTCCAGAAGCGGCTTCAATGGGCGTAAAAGCCTTTGCACCGGAGCTTCAGAACATGAAAGTAGTTAATAGCGACAAACTTAGAGAACTGTTAGCATTATTCGTGATAGACCGGCAGCAACAAAACTTCTTTATTATTCCGGCGCCGCTTCTGGAGGTCATTAGTGTTAGTATGCCGGTCTTCGTGCTACAACTGCGGATGCACTAGGCCGGATTCGTCAATGGAACGTTCGCACAAAAAAACGCCACCTCATCTCTCAAAAAGAACTTACTAGGCAATGTAACAGGTTCACAATCGTCTCCGCTTCTTTGCTGTACATTTTGTGAACTGGTCTGTTGCCTGACCGTGTTAGTCTGTTGTACTGTGGGAGAGTTAACGAAAGTGGTACTATCTACATAACTAGGTACCAGCGTGTCGACGGCCATCTCCTGTTTGACCGAAACCACCGTGCCGCCAGACAGGGTTGTACTAGAGGAGGTTTGACTGACCCGCTTAAAAGTACGCGAATCGGACATGGAGAGTGTCGTTTGTTTCCCGCCTCCGCCTCCACCTCCACCACCACCACCTCCGCCACTATTTGTGTTAGTATTACCTAAACGATTAATTTTAGGTAAATTCGAGGAAATTCACTGATCGCATGCGGAGGACGTGCCAATTTTTTTCTATTGAAGAAACTCACCTGTTGCCACGACGTTGGCCATTATGCTGCCAGTGTCGCTGAGGGCGTCCAAGCCCGGCCTGGGGTCGTACGCCGTTGTGCTGTCCACGTAATCGGCCGATATATCGTAAGCCATCGAGTTGGCTGGTACTTGAGATGTGTAGGTATAAGTGGCTGGGGTATACGTACCAACGTCGCTGTTGTAGGTGTACCTGCAACAAAAACGCATCAAGAAAAGCCCAATATTAAACTTCCAAGTCCTCATGACCAGAAAAGAACTATTACAGATAATTGCTCCAAAGCCTGATTGCATAAGGAACCATCAGTTTGACTCTCCGCTCCACGATTCTTACGTAGGGAGAAATCGGCAGAGCAGGGCCCGTCCGGTTGCTTTTGCAACTAGCTGTAGCAGCTTTAATTGATGAATTGGAGCTTTACTGAGTCAGGTGAGCTTGCCATAGTGGCAATTCTTTTGATCCTTTGAAGCGCCTCTTCGTGCTTGTTGGAGCGTCAGTTGGAAAACTTACCCTCCGTTATAGCTATGGTGCAATTGGTCACTACTCGAAGGGGTTTGTTGTTCGAACACGGAACTGTCGGGCGCTGAATCGGTCTGCGCTCTCAGTTGGGCCCTGTGGAACCGGACCTCGTCTTCGACCTTTTCTCTTTGTTTTTTGGACATTCGGCCGAATTTCACGGCTGCAATGAAAGTTTCAACGTGAGAAACTGAAATCACCCTCGCGCAAATTCCGACAAAAGAAATTAATTGTTGAAAAGTTGATCTGAGTCGCCGGTGGAAATTCCGTGTTTTGAATATCAACGTTAATTTGAATGCGTTATTGAAATCAACACAACGGTCTGTCGTGCGTCACGTGCCCGTTTTTAATATGTAGGACAATACAAGTATTTGGTCTGTGCGACTTTATCTTCAGACTGTTATTAAACATTCCGATGCAAGTTTATGCAACAAATTATCGTTATTGACGTTCTAAAAGATATTACCAGTCGCTTTCCCCCACATTAAGTTGATTATCAACGAGGAATTAAGGTAATCAATTATTTGCATGTACTTAATGACACCAATTGACGGTATCGTAACGAACAGGAGAAAGCTTTCGAGTACCGTTCGATCGACGATACCGCAAATATTTAATTTCGTCTCAAGAAGCAACAATTTAACTTTAAAACGAATCTTTGGAGAGACCACTTTTGGCGGCTTTTCCCACTTTTGATGTCATTCTTGAAGCCAATTTGAATTAATACGACCGGTTGGTCGTATTTTGACGCGAAATCTTTTACCTATCTAAAGGTAGGTAGTGAAAGTTGTATAAGAAAATTTCTTTTCTTTCGTAACATATCCGGGAGAATTGGAGTGGCCGGATAATAAATTACGCTGGCATAAATCTCAATCATTCGGATTTTACAGTGTAGACTTTTAGAGGCAATTCCATTATGACGTGACATTTTGTTAAGTACTTGCTTTACTTCACTCGAACTCCTCGTTTGGGTCATTCACTTATCTAGTTGTTCGAGTTATCTCTTTATCTATTATCATTGTCCTTATCCGTTTTTTCTCCCATCTCTATTTTTCACTTCTGACTCCTATCAATTATTTTATTATTTACTTTCGATATTGGACAGGCACTATTTATTTCCTTTTTCTTTTATTTACTTAACTTTGTCCAAATTAATTATTACGCCAACTAGCGCCAACTGGCAGCAACGACGATTTCAAAAAGTGCACCTTAGAAGAGTAGAGTTTGACTCCTTTATTTTATTCAGTGAGGCTGGGATGACCGTCCGTTTCCAAAATTGTCTGCAGTACATACAGTTCTACATAGCCAATATCACAAGCTATAAAATTTAACACCACTTAGTAGTTTGCTCCAGACTCGCCCATCTGACGGGTGAGTCTGGGACAAATATTAAAAACCAAAAATTTATCATTATGTGGTTCGTTTCGGTTTTGTTACTTTTTATAAGTAAGAATTGAGAATTGCCACTAAACGGTTGCAGCATCTTTGAGAAAATTTTGCAACATTGTGGCTATCCAGCGGTAAAGTCGCATCGCTTACGGGGTTAAGTGGCGTTGACCAAATATTTAACCGCAGGTGTCGACCTCTCGACTGTCCAGCACTTAAGTTCACCACATCCGTTTTCGATTATTACCATCCGCAACTGCACCTATAGCAAGGATTACTGTAATGGCTGTGTAATATTTGCATTGTTTGCCTTAACTTCCCACATTGCGCCATTTTCACCGAGAACTAACCTATAAAGCAAAACGCTATGTGCATTGTTCAGTTTTACTTTATTATGCGGCGAAAAAGATGGCAACAATAGAAAACGGCTTTGTTGTCTTTAACCATCCTTCGATTCTTATACGGCGGATGCGCCGTTTGGAATTGTTGCGACGTCTCTTCGTCGAGGAGACGCGTGTCGTGGCGATGGCTTAATCAATTTCCATCGACGGCGTCATAACTGCATCTGGTAATTTGTCAATGGCCGAGACGTCGCACAGTTATCTCCAATTTGCTGGTCATCGCCTAAATTGACGCTCAACCATATACAGGGTTCACCGGAAATTCAAGTGTAGCATCAAAACCTTCAGAAGTAGTGACCAGTGACTTGGAACGTTGAAGTAGATAAAGTTTTAGTTTTAAAAAGTACAAAGGACGCGTTGAAAGGTTTTGATCTCTTTCAGGATTTTTTTTTGAACTTTAATAACTAATTTTGCTTTTAAAGCGGTTAGAAGTGTAGTTTTCCGCTCTTTGCTGTTCTCCTTAAAATATTCCCAATCCTTCCCCATCTCACGAGTAAAGCTTTCCATCAGTTGCTCCGTTCCCATTCTCTTGTTTACGTTTCGGACTAATGAGCGACATTGCTGTCTGACTGTAATACACATATTGCCATTTACAACTGTGGCAATTGGCGTAGTAGCTGATTTCGTATGCCGCAAGCGAATCAGACCAACAATAATATTTCTGATTAACCCTATCACGGAAAGCACGATTTCAAAATTGGCCTGACCTCATGTTGAAAAATTTGAAATTGACAAAGAAATTTTTAACAACAACCCATTTTTACCATTATTTTGGGTTTTCTTATTTTGCTCCTAAAAAAATTCACCCGGCGCATCCACCAATTTGCATTGCCAGATATCTCCAATTTTTTTCTTTAATTTAATTTAAACTTCTTGACTCACTGGTACACAACAAATAATTTTCCTTCCTCTGTGAAGATTATGTTAGTTTTTAAGATCTTATTAAAAAGATTACAAGACTCAACAAAAATTCGATTCGACTAAAAATCTGAAGATCGAAATTGACACATCAACTAAATATTGATGGGTGCTGAAATAAAAATTGGCCAGCCCTACCTTTATGTTTACATTCAATAGACGTATAAAATTGTTCGCAGAGTATTAACATAATGCTTATGCTCTGCGCGAGCACTGATTTCTTTTAATGTTTTCTATTTAAATTTCAAATTCCTCATTGTGATAGACGTTATGATTTCAACGTAAAACAACAATGCCTGAAGATAAAGGTAAAGTTTACAACGTTTAAGAAAACCTCACCAAAAAGTCCGAGACAACAGGTAGAAATTTCATATCTTTAAAATGTTTTATCGCTCAAATAAACAAATCTAACAAAAAAGGAGCAAGTAATTGATAAAACACAAGAGCTCTATAACCCTTACTTCAACACTGAACACTGAATACAACACCGTAGTTCTCGATTACTGACAGTCTGACACTCTTATCTGATAACATTGAACGGATCAAAATCCCTATAGCGCGAGTTAACGCCAACTGGAGTAATGACTTCCGCAAAACTTGGTAAAGATTTTACGATTTTGTTATGATTGGTAAACAAATCAATCAATCTAAGAAAAAACTTGTTGCATCCTGTGCACGTAATTAACTTGCAACATAGTAGTCCTGCTGTTGGCAGGAAACGACAGCAACATTCTGAACAAGTTCAAAGAATTTTACAGAATGAGCCAGTCAAACTTTTACCGTTCACTAAAACTGACTCGCGATGAGGTTTTAATAAATGGTCTGAAGTGACACCCACATTCGTCGCGACGTTCTCTTCTCATGCGAAGAAGAGTAGGTACATTGATCGATTTTTCCTCACAGCAGGTAACAAAAGCTTCAATTTAAACAAATTTCGTTACTGAAATCTCCAGGGCAACCAGACAAAAATTATTTGAAATAATTTTTTTTTTAATTTCAGTTATTTAGATTTTGATATTGCTTTAAATAACGTTTGATTTCATGGGGGTAACAAATGTGACTAAAAACGTCTCGATAATAATTCATATCCAGACACAACAATATTTTCCAAATAATAATTTAATTTAAAAAAACGTGGTCGAAATGAATAATGGTTTTCTCATTTAACAAGCCCGAAACCTAATGAGAATTTATTGTCGCAATTCAAACTTCATGCCAGTGATGTACGGCTTGCAGCTTTGACGTTAATATATCGCGGCGAGCTCCTCGTGACTTCGGCAACCCACTTCGACAACAACAATTATAATAATAATTAGTAACGGAATTCCGCAACATCACCACTTACCGTCTCGACTCATCCCCAATCGCAAACATTTCTGCAGCCGACAGTACTGGCATCGATTCCTATTTACCCTGTCGACGATACAGTTCTTATTTCTAGGGCACTGATAGTTTACGACGGAGCTCTGTGATCTTCGGAAAAATCCTTTGCATCCCTCGCAAGTAATGACTCCGTAATGAACACCGCTGCTTTTGTCCCCACATACTTTGCACGGGATTATTTCGATTTGTGCTGAAACAAAAAAAAAAACAACGTGTTAGGTTCGAACAAAATGTAACATTGTTGTTGAATGGGGGTGGGATCAAAACGTCGCCTTGAGCGAGAATGCAGCTGACAATCTAGACCATCGGCGGCGAATTAATATTTACCAAGGACTGCGGTGTTTACGCAGTTGCACCTTGGACTTGATATCGGGGGTTGAATGCTAATTTACATTTTAAATTAATTACCATCACGCAAAACAGGCCTTGTGGACTAGAAATTCGCGAGCCAATTTTCCACGTTATTTAACGGAGTGAAACTTACGCAGCAAATAATTACACCGCTTTAAAGAAGAAAAAAAACTGTACATATCCGCAAGAAATTATTTATACAATGCGCAGCGTAATTGGTGATTATTTAAATGTGTCCGGAGAGCGAGCGATGCTCTTACGTTATTAGATAGGTTTTTACAATGGAACCTTCGATGATAGCGCAGAAGAGTAACCCATGCACGCAGGCAATAATACAAGTGCGTTAGTTTGGTTGCCGCCATTATTGCTTGATTTTTCCAATTGCGGACAATCAGGCAATTCCTCGTTACGGTAGTTTTTACGACGTAATTTTCCGTCGAAATTACTTTGCGGGACGGGTAGCCACTATCTTTGACCTCATTACTTAAATTAGAGCCGCCTTATTAACATTCTTTTGGCATAAGAATGATTCAGCAACGTTCGGGAAGTTTTCCAGAAATTTTTGACGCGGCGTGAGTATGTACCAGACTTTAAACATCACAATTTTCAGTACCTGGTAATTTTTTTGGTAAACATCCCGAGACGACATACTAAAGAATAAGGATGTCTTTGAACCCGCACTAAGAATACCCGAGTAAGCCGTGGGCTTGTTCAAGTTTTAGACTTCTGGGAGAGGCCCCAAGGTGTCCAATTCATAAAAAATTTATTATTTTGCTTGATTAGCCAATATTGAACGAACCCCGAGATTTATTTATCTTTAATGACGTCTGGGCTATGTTGCAGTAGTCCATCCTGCTCAAGGTGCAGTAGAAAAAGTATTTACTAAAGAGTGAGGAGTAATCTCTCAAAACCAAAAATTTAGCAAATGGATGACGAATCTGTCCCCTATTACACCTGTTACCACGAAATCTAATAAGAATCGCTATCTTTAGTGCGGCACACCTTGATAAGCAGTCGTAAAAAAAGTTTTCATATTTAAACCCACATCAAAAATTTTTTTATTAGAATTTTTTGAAAGTAGCATCGAAATAAAGGAACAATTAATATTAACTCAGTTACAGTCCTCAAATTGAAATTCTGAGATCCTTAACAAATTTATTGACGATAAATAATTTTTTAAATGAAGTTCTTGCTTCGTGTAGCAGGAAAGCGGGGAGGAGAAATTTATTTAATTAATTCCTTTTGAGCCAAGGCGAGATTTTGTAAACGGATATCCTGCGTTCGGTTGTTAATTCAAGTGGATTTGACCACGAGAAATTTTTATCAAGAACTTTTTATCTGTCTGTAATTTTTCCAAAATTCGCTGTATCAGCGTGGAATTGATCTAATACAATTTTGATCATATCTCTAAACAGATAAATGGAACAAAGATAATAAAAATGGGTAATTTAGCGATTTACAAAAATAGTTATTCCAATAAAATAAATTTGTTGATAAAAAAAATAATAGCCTCATAAATAAAGATAATAATGTGTGGAAAGCTGGGTCGAATAGTCCAAAAATTTACAATTGATTGGTAACTTTAGCGCTGAAGCTTAACACTACAAGAAAAAATTATATGTTTTAGCAAAAAATTTGAATTTTGTACAATATTTTGAAAACACTAAAGTTACTTTTTAGTAGAAGTTTGTTGAAATTCAAAGATTTGAATTAAGTGGTTAATATCAGCTTCAACGAGCGATCAGAACGACGATGTTAATTAGTTGTCATTAATTTTGTCGCCAAGTGGACTTTTCACGGCCCAACGCACCCAAATAACGAGACCATTAGAGATTTCTTAGTTTCAACCCCATTAACTGATTGGTGTTTAGTTTCTATAATCATTCGAACGAACCGGTTGCACAACTAACGAATGCAGAAGATCCGCGCGGGCAGCATCAGCACAAACCTCTTATAGAGTTGGCGCTCTTTCTGTCTTCCTTATCGTCAATTTGGGGGGGTGGGGTGGCCGAGTCCGTGGACGAGATATTGTCCGGCCTTATATCCCTAGCATCTGCAGACGACCAAGTTTCCCCACCACTGAACAACTCTTGAAAAGAGTCCATTTTACACCACTAAACGTTCGAACACTGATTACACCTCTTTCGAGTCCAATTCGTCGCATGGCCGACGGCGAAAAATCCGCCCCAACACGTCGAAAAATCACCACTGCCAATCGGCAATTTATTCTCTACCGACTTTTTATATACACAACGGTCACGATATCTCGTATACAGTGCGGCGTCGATAACAGTCACATGATCACGTCACGCACGACCGGTTCACCAGTTTCGGATCAAGCTTGAACACGTCGATTTCCATGGTACACCTGAAACTGAATCGAAACGGGAAAACGCAGGAGGTGATGGCGGGGCTTCGGGGGGATTTTGGGACTTTGGGCGGGCTCGCCGCCCTCCTGGAAACCGTCCCCCAAAAAGAGTTTTCAGTTGTCGTGCAATGGTTCGAATTCGCGATATTAATCGATTAAAAAATTACCGAATTTGTCTATATTTCTACAGTTTTGGTGAAGAGGCGCAGTAGAGAAAAGTTAAGTTAGTGTTCAATGTAACTTTTTAAATAAATTTTGAAATTGTGGACATTAAAACTAGAAGCAGTTACGTAAAGGTCGGTAGAACTGAAATAATCTCGAATTACATTTTGTCAGTGTTCAATGACACTTTGAACAATTTTTGAGAATTTTGGATAGCAAACTTCTATCAAACCAAAAAACAGTTACCCAAAACCGAAAAGAATTAAAATTTGGCAAATTATTAGACCTGAAAAATTGCAATAATAACTATGAGTGTTCAATGCAACTCCAAAATATTTTTAGATAAATAGTTAAAAAGTGGACAACAAAATTAAAATCATGTCACTTAGAAATGAAGATAATTATTTGACTTTTGGATACGGTTAAGTAAAATTTTGCCAATTCAAACCTTGAAAGTTGCAGAACATTATAGTGTTCAATGTCAAATAAAAAAACTTTAAAAGCCACTTTTTAATTTTGGATAACAGGACAAAAAACAATTAATTAAAGGTTAACAAAACGGGAAAAGTTGAAAAGTGGAATAGCTAACAGTGTTCAATGTAACAATTTTTTAGATAAGTATGCAGTAAAATTTTTCTACAAAAAAGCAGAAACTGTCAGGTAAAAGTTGTTGAAATTTGGAAAATTAGGTTTTGAAGATCGTAAGACTCACATTGTTCAATGGAACTTAATGAAATCTGCCAGTTAAGTTGATAAAACTAAAATTTTGTCACATTAAACTTCGAAAATTGCAGAAATAGTGTTCAGTGACATAAATAATTAAGTTTCGAAAAATTGCACTAACCAATAAGCGTTCAATGTAACTTAAAATTATCCAAATAAAAGCTTCAATTTTGAACAATAAAAGGGATATTGGTCGAATTAGACCTTGAAAATGGCAAAGCTAAGTGTTCAATGTCACAAAAAAAATTGTTCAGTTTTGGACGGGACAGCTCTTTCATTGCAATTAGTGATTTTTGTGAAGTGACTTGCAGATTGCACGGTTGTGGTTGATCGTTTTGGGCGAAAGGGTCCCGGTGAAGATGCCGGCTATCGGCACATTGTTCAATGGAACTTAATAAAATCTGCCAAACTTCGAAAATTGCAAAACTAGTGTTCAGTGACATAAGTAATTGAGTTTCGGAAAATTGCACTAACCAATAAGCGTTCAATGTAACTTGAAAATATCCAGATAGAAGCTTCAATTTTGAACAATTGAAAGGATAAAAGTAAAAGTTGGTCGGATTAGACCTTGAAAATGGCAAAGCTAAAAGTGTTCAATGTCACAAAAAAAATTGTTCAGTTCTTTCATTGCGATTAGTGATTTTTATGAAGTGACTTGCAGATTGCAGGGTTGTGGTTGGTCATTTGGGGCGAAAGGGTGAAGATGCCGGCTACCGGGCCACTGTCGAGGTGATTGGACAATTTGGGAAGGTTCCGACTTTGCTTGTTGATAAGGCCGCGTCGAGGGGTCATTGGTAAATTCAACAAAGTAAAATCTGGGAGCGGGTTCATTCACCTCGTGTTGCACAATGTTATTGCTTCTTAATTAAATTTGCGCCTCGACTCGGCCAATAGGCGGGTTGATAATCAAAAAATGCGGATCAACCGCAATTTCGATAGTGGCGGCGAAACGCGCGTGTTTCCTGTCTGGAGATAAAAGGGACGATGAGGAGGAGGAGAAAACGTTTTCGGGACGCGTCAAATTCGAGATGGTCGCAATTTTAAAAATATCGTGTGTCATCTGCGAGGTGTTCGCCGGTTTCCAGGAGGGCGGCACACGAGTCGTGTAAGTGTGTGTGTGTTTAGTTCGAACCAGCATAAAGTACGACGGTTTGTGTTTGGAGGCGCGGCAAGCCATTGAACTCTAGGTTGTTCACCGCCGAATATGGTTGAGCGAGAGATGCGATCGTTAATACGGTAGAATTCCAAAAAATGACCGGTGGCCGAAAAATAAGCGCCTTTTCGAATTACCGAGGCGCTGCAACGAAACAATGTACCTAAAGCTATTTTTACGTGATGTGAACGACCGATTACGGCGAACAATAACAGCATTATCGGCGATCGCGGGCCGATCTGCGGCAATTGCAGCCCTCCTAAACTTAGAACTTCATAATTACTGGAGTCGGTGGGACAATTTAGGGTCGCCGGCGCTATTACAAAACACTTGCACCCTCGACGCGAACTTTCAGGAAGGGTTGATCACTCGATTTCAGCGACTGTCATTACGCACTGTCGGGCCCACCTCGCCCGAATAACCACCTGGCGCGCACAAACTCCACTTTTTCCACAATTATTTAAACAAAACAAACACCACGACGACCGTGACGCCGCCACAAATCACTCCCTCGACGTCGGGGTCGAATCTCGGCAGCCAGAGGCCCGGAACGCGCCGCCACCGGTGAAATTCCGCGTGAAATCAGCGCGTATTTTGGACATTTTTTAAGAAAGTCTGCCCTAGCAAATTGTCCATGTATCTGTGTAGTAATATGGGAATACACTCGAACCGACGACAACCCACCGCACTTTCGTCTTTATCTAACCCATTCCGCGCGCCACTGTAAATAAAAACGTACGTCCTAGCGCCGGCTCCGTGACGTAGCCGTATCCCCACTCGGCCGCGAGTTCATCGACCCCACCATATACACTATGATTGTATACTCTTCGGACTTTATCGCTCGATATCGATGAGGCTCGCTTTTTAATGAGACGAAATTTCGGAGTTTTTCTCACGAAAATTCGACGCCGCGACGACGTCGCGACGCCCGCCACGCCATTAAACAGGTGCAGAGGCCGCTCTCGGCTCGCGCGAGATAACAGAAAAGCCGTTGACACCGGACCCGTAATTCCTGATTCTTGACGTCTCGTCGAAACAAAAACAAAGATCGTTGCGCTCAACCGACGGCGAAAAAAACTAATTTCCGCCAATCTTATCGCTGATAACCAACCGATCGTTATCGAGTACCCCCGATAACATCGGGATTAATTCTTGGGGGTCCCTCAACGACGAAAATTCGGCGGCGCCCCCGTAACTCGCTCAAATTAAATATTTAATTAAACGACGCCCACTCAAGAACTTAATAGACTGTTTGATGAAACGTTTAGGCAGACAGGTGGATTACAAAATTTAATAACTTCTTGTCAACGTAAACAAAACGGGTTGGTCCGGACGGATTAATTGTTGTTGTTTTCTCGCGTTGCAAAGTCGAATCAACAATAATGCTGATGGACGGTAATTATTGTTATTTTCAATTGACTTGTTTTGCTTTTTACGAATTCGCGTCGGGGGTGAAACGTTCAAGATGTTTACGTCACAGCAGGACGGGAGGTCGGAGAGGGTTGTGCTGCTTTCATAACCCCTCATGTTTCTTGATGGTGGCGTTAGGGAAAAGATGGTGGTTCGCAAACGAGCAGGTCAGTTCGGTGAACGACCCCTTCATGCACGGAACCGAGCGGCGCGGAAAGGGAGCGTTGCTGAAAATTGACGGTTCACCCTCCAGCCCCTCCACCACCAAAAAAATTATTACATTTTCACATTATTAAACTCGTCAAGAACCGTCAAATATTAACTCGCTGACTCTTCTTTGTAAATGTTTAATTGTTTAATCTTCAAGGGTTTTTAGTTTGATTCTGAGAAGAAGTTTAGTTTTAAGGGAAAAATCCGACTCTGCATTTACCAAGATTAGTATCCCCTGCTTTACGAGGTGTGCTGCAAATATTACCATCTTTGGATGGCGAGTGGGCCCTCTAAGCAACATGCAAATCGTAGGCTTACGAAGATTGCATTTAAGTTAACAACTCGTTTGTAACATCAATGAGTTATTTGCATACTCGCATTAAATAAAAAAATAAAAACAATGTTTTTTGTATTGGTTAAAGCTTAATGCTGGGTGAAATTCCACAAATGTAGCGACGTGTTCTCGTAATTTTTGACAGTTAATAAATAACTTCTTCGACAGCTTCTCCTAAGAAGTGATTGAAGAAAAGTTAAAAAATGGTATGGATTTCACAATTTGCCAGGAAATGATGTAATGAAGATGGCGCACAAAACTAATTGGGGCAGATGGAAAGAAACACAACATAACAGCAAATAATAGGTGGATTATACACCGAGGGCAATAACCCTGTAAAGATTGCCAGGTGCTTGTTTGTTACGCGCCCATCTTTGGTTGTAAGGGATCACATGTAATTGGCAGCAATTCTCACGACAACGTAATAGTAGAATTTTTCTAACAACTCTACGATCGCATAAAACTGTCGGAATGCCGCCTGGAATCAGCTGCAACACGCGTATTGTATGTCTCTCTTACTCACAGAGAATGACAAGTTTATCCGAGTTATTCTCGACGCTTCGTTCTTCAGTAAACTTAACACTGTATGCTTCCTTTGGTGTCCCATTCTTATTCACTCAAGTAAGCGAGACAGGACTATAAGCAAGTGTTTGTACCGCCTTGCTGTAAATCTGATCTCTCGTTTATTTTAGTGAATTAGAATAAGACAGCGATAAGAGTGGGTGTTACAGGGTAATAAGTTCACACCTACTGAAGCACACCGCGTTGTGAATAACTCGTAGATTTTGTTTTGAGGCTTATTTGATGTTTTAATGACATTTACAATCACAACTACCAACCTGAAAAAAGTAAATTGCACCAGCGCTATTACAAAACCCAAAAAGCTATTACAGCACTGTCTCGAAATAGAATCAAAGTAGAAAAGGTAGGTATAGTATTACTTCTACTTACCGAGTTCTACCGTATAGTCTAAACAAACATTGTTCTTGATTCAACAAGTTTCATTGACTCATCAACCAAAAATGGGACTATCTACTGATTTATAAACGATGACGTAACAAAATATTTTTTCAACTGTATTTGTCATGCAGCCTTGCTTTCTAGACATGTTGAGAGAGTTTCAATTTTCGTTACGCATGATTTTGTATGTGGAGATTTTACGCTACCGCGGCGAAAGCGCTTTACAAAAAGTGGTGAAATCTTAATGACGCCTTAAAGGGGCCAATGTCGCGTCTGGCGGGAATATAAAACATTGCTGCACAAACGAAAATAATGATGGACTTTCAAGGGCCATTAAAAGTTTTCTTTTAAAAGTTTTACACGACTGATACTGAAATGCGGGTAGAAGTATTCCTCTTTCGATCAATGAGACGAAAGTGAGTTTGAGTTGAGTTGTCTAGTCCGTATCCAGGTCGAATGAAGTCGGGTCGGGCGTCCCCCCAAATTATATTTACGAACACCAATTATGAAGAAGTCAGACAAACTAATAGTTAAACTGACATTGATTCAAACACTGAACTAATTAAATAATCCATATCTCGTGCGGCCGCCGTATAGTTGAATTACGCAAAGTTCTAATTATATACTTAATATACAGCGGTATAACACGGTATTGTTACAACGGTAACTTTTCTACACAATTTGGCTAATTATCTCTGTCCTGCAGTTAGTCGGGAGATAACAAAAAAAACAATCTGATAACAATTTGTTCCTAGCCGAGCACTATCGGTCATGAACTTTGAGATAATTAACAAAAACAAGCGCCTCAAATAATGCAAATCAACTCGTCACAGAAAAAAAAATTATTTTTCAAAATGAGGCAAAAAAACTAGAATTTGTTAACATTGTGCAACATGTCGCCGACCTTCGGAAATGAATCAGGAGTCTATGCAGGACTGTAGAACTAATGGACGATTAGGCAGATTAGGCACGAGAAACAAAAACTGGGGGGGTCAGTTCAACGACGGGTTCTACCGCACCGCTACTGCTACTAGTAGGAAATAATGAAATGTTAATTGGTTCCGTGGCAAATAACAATGGGATTTGCCAGATTTTTTTTGCGGCTGATTTTTGAAAATTTTTGAAAATGTCAACAACATTTTTGCATTGTTGAGCCAATTTATTAATAAAAAAATATAACGATTACGTTGTTGAATAACTGTATTGTGTATAATTTCCATATTCATAGCTGCCTTCTTGATATCAGCTTGGATAAAATACGTTTCCGTTTGAACAAATTGTCACGAACCTCCCTGAAGAAGGGGTGCATAATATATTGTAGAAACCCTGCTGTTAGTTTAGTATTTGGACAAACTAAAATGTAACCCTTTCAAATTTTATTTTAAAATTTAAGACTTAAATAAAAATAAAGAAGAATTATGGCTGAATTATTTTTCTTCTCTTCTTGGTGTTGAAACGCTCAAATTACAAACAAGTTGCAAAATTTTTAATTAAAATTTAAATGGCCAGAATGTCGAAGATCCATTTATTACCTACGTGATATTTGCATAGTTACTTAAGTCACTTAAGTGGGCATGCCGGAAATTGTCATCACTCAGATGTTGCTGCGAGGCCATCCACAGATCGAATTCAGACATTTCAAGCATTCACCAGCATCTCCAACAGAGACTTTTTTCGTCAACTAGATTTCGGAAGGAATTCGAGCCCAATGTTGCTTGTTTTATTTGTCATTCCTCCAGCCGCGTCAGGCACAGCTCGTTGCATCATCATCACCTGGTCCAGCTATTTTAGTTGTCAAATCCCTAAATTTGTGAACAACTTGCAAGATAACGCTTCCAAACTTCCAACCACCAACAAAGTCGTTGGAAAATTGCAACAATTTTCATTCATATTGCGTAAAATCGCTTCGATTGCAGACGTGCTCGGTGTCTTAAGCCCAGTTCTCATAAATAAATCTAGACGCTAGATTTTTTTTTTAATTCCTTTGACAAGTTACTCGCTTCGCCTCTAAGTACAACTGTGTATCGCAAACACCAAACAATCGTGCAAGTTACACAAAGCAATTAGCGTTGAATTTAGTAATTACGCTAGAGGTGAGCAATTAACAATTACAGCAATCAACACAGTTGCAGGGACCTGAAATAGCGCTGCAACGTGCCAGCAAACCTCATAAATCCCCAGTTTTAATCAAACACCCATCAACTTCCGCGTTTACATTTTACATACTACGCGACCAGTTCGAATTCGCTTTGTGGCCGCATAATACGAATATTCCATACAAACGTTAAATATTAATCAAAACAAATTGCGCGAAGACTTGTTGCGAGAGGACCCCGTCGGCCGGGGCGATTGCCGGCGATCGTCGCCGACGTGTTTGCCATGTGCCATGTGTTCTCTAAGTAGGTCACTAAGCTGACTCGCAAGTTGGGTCATTGCACTGCACCGGCCGTTGGTTGCTGGTTGCCTTGCCGGACTTTGAGTCGCCACAGCTGAACGAAACGATCGACGATCGACGGCTATAAACAGGACGGAATTGATCGAGCTCGAGGTTTACCCGTTTGGTGTACAACCTGGAGCAGCGGGAAAAGTCCTGTTGCCGGCGTTGGCAGGTTCGGCCCGAAGAGGAGGTCGTCGCCCAACGTTGAACTTTTCAACTTTTCGAAACTCCAAGGCCCAAAAGGTAAACCTTACTCATGGCCAATCCGCAATTTTGCTAATTTAGCCAAAGACCTTTGATTAGAAGAAGTTATGTACCAAAGTGTTGGTTGAACGTATAAAGAGTTGTAATTTTAACTAAGCGACCTGGGGTTTAAGGAGTTATTCTTCGTGGAGGTATTTCGAAATACGAAGAGGCTGAGAAGAGCTCTGATTAGATGGCAAGTTGACAGTACAGAAACCCTGGTGTGAACTTGAACATGCATATGTATAATTCTATTAAAACGTTTTCTGGATAAATTACTGAACTCTTCAGATTCAGAAATTTGGACACCAATTGATTGAAGGACACGTGGCCTCTTTACAACTTCACTGGTTTAAAAATAAAAAATCTGAAGAAACTCCACTAATAATAATAATTATTTGCAAAAATTTTCTGTGACCAATGGTGAGCCCAATTCTTTTTGTGACTGATGGAGAGAGTAAAATTTGCAGAATTTGTCTCTTCGAGCGTTCACGTTGCATGTTGTGGTAATAATGAAAAGCGAGTTCCACAGTTACCCTCGGGTATATGATCACCGTCACCGAGGAGGTTATTGCAACTGTCTTCTTAATGTTTGGTTAACGGTGCAATATACATGACCGTAAGGCAAGTCAGTAAACAAGCAGCAGGCATTCTCATGAGTGGTAGCGCCTTCATAAAATTATTGCTGATGGCCGTTATTAGTTCTTAACAATAGAGTCGCTTTGTTGTAAAATTACATAATTTCCGCAAAACCGGACAAATACACATTGACGTCCTTTAGTTTTTCTCTGGGCAATTCAACAACAAAATTAATTGAGCCCACTTGACAGAAATTATGGACATATCCTATGACGTCGTTCGAAAAGTGCACGCGCACATCTCTAGATTAGTGGGTGAAAACTTTACAAAAACAGAAATTTAAACTCTCAAATTGAGAAAACGGGAAGAAGTACAGGAGTCAAGGAGGTAGACAAAATGGAGATGTGAAGGAAAAGATGGTGGAAAAAATTGAAAAAAGTTGGAACAAAAAAGAAAACATAAACTAGGGACACAAACAAAATTGTGCTAATAGAGTGAAAAAAATGATAATTGCCCGAAATGGTCAATACAGTCTAAATAGCCCAGAGGAGTCCCTGACATGACTAATTAAGACTGCTGGCTGTTCAGCTTCTTCCGAAAATAGGTGCGGCGTTCAATTTTTTTTTTCTTTGAGCGGCGGGTCTCCAAATTAATCAACTGTGCTGATTAGTTCCGTTGACAATTCGCAACATTTGTCCGCTTAAAAAAAATTGGGCCATGTTCCCATACTGCCAAAAAACTTTTAAGACTCCAATACCGAGTTGTTTCTTTTTTTCGCAGGAATTACCGACGTCATGATGTCGAGTGCCAAGATTCATTATTTTTAACGGCGACTAATTTGAAAGTGCCCGTTTAAAAAGAAAGTATTTATTGCATAAACGCTATTAAATCTTACACCACGGTTAATCAACGATGCATCAACGTTTGATCGATTTTTTTTTAAAGTTTTGTTTTTTTACCTGCGGAAAATTTTCGTCAATATGGTCCCTAAAGAGTCGGTCGTGTTATGTTTGGATTGGAGGAGCCAAGTTTTACGGTCCGTTAGTAGGTCAAAATGCCGCTAGACAAGTAAACTAACCTGTCTAATGAAAATTACTTACACCTAGTCGTAATTCACAAATTGCTCGAAACCGTTTTACATATTAATAGAAGGGAATTTTTGCAGTTTCGAACCTTTCAATAACGACTCGAGAATCACTAAAGAACAGGTGTGCAATTACTTTCGCAAATTGTGCGGTATCACGTAATTATTATTATTGAGAACAATACAATTATAGTGCCGATACCTGCATAATTTGTGCGGTTCACAAAGTATCATCGATAAACGGAATATTCTATTATATTGTTTCACGACAGCACGAAGACCTTTAAAAAAAAGTCAGAAGTTCAATAAAGTATCACTTGTATGAAGTAACAATTTTTTTACGAGAGTTGTCACGCTGTTGGGCTTTGGGGGGCGTGAAGCAACTTAACAAATTATTCGCCAAAGTTTCATTGGAAGCAATGACATGCCAGTATACTGAAAGGTTGCCTCTTAAAGGTTACATCGATTTATTGATTGGGAAAAGTTGTTAAATAATAATCAAACTTTGTTTAATTTGGCGAATATTTCACTTTACCAGCGTCCTCGGCGCTTCTGTTTCTTCGCGAGCATGCGAAAATCAACAACGAGCTTTTTACCAGCAAAACATTCCTCAGCTAACCTCTGACGCCCACTCCTCACCGTTTTAAGGATTGCCATAAAGCAAAAATTCCAGCACAAAGCTGCGCAAGAAAAAAGAAGATGGGACAAACAATGCTTAGGGGATGGCAAGTTTTCCGTCAAAGCGCGGCCAAGAAGAGCAAAGAGGACGCTAAGTTAATGTGTTTTAATTTGGCCCGTCTTGGTTTTGGTCCCTAAACCTAACTCTACTAAAAGGGGTTTAAATTTAAACCGGTTTAAGTTGGCCAATAAAGAGTTGACATGTGAAGTTTTGACAGTTGTAATGATTTTGAAAACTTCTATGTGGGTAACTCTTCATCTGTCAACTTAAACTAGTTTAAAATTTAAAACTTTTTAGTGAATCCAAAATCCGTAATTTTTATCATTAAGTGATAGTCAGGATAATGTTCCAATTTGGCCTTCTTTTGTTTTGGTAGAAAAATGGTAAGAAACTTCAAATTTTTATTAGAGGTGAGTCAGGATTTCGAGTTTGGCGCGAGTAGAATTCATATCTCCAATTCCAAGATTTTTTTACCTAAACACAGTTGAAAGGGACAAGTAGCAACTGCCCTCAATTTATTTCTTCTATGATTTGGCCAAAAGTTGGCGTTAAATATAATTTGTGTAAAAGTTAAGAAAGATTCATATTGTTATCCAATATGTGGAAATTTATTTAGAGAAATTTTAAGCAATAAAATGTAACGGTACAACATGTAGAGGAACTGAAGAAAGCTGGTCGATCTTAATTTTGCCATGATCTCACCTTGATTTCTGGTGTGGGATGGACGACAGTTGTCTGCATAAGTTATATCGTCGAGTTATCTTAAAATAACTTGTTACCATATTAATTAAATTTGAATTTTTATTCAAGAGAAAACTTCTAGAAATTGTTTCGCCCAAGCAAAAGCAGTACCCAAATACAAGATAGCGAAAGAAGCTGTTTATTTCAAGTACCTACAGCTACATAGTTAAAATCAGACCGCCCAGGACCACATCGTCCAACAATCTGAGATTCCTTCATAACGCTCGCCAAAGACTGGCGTTACTAAAAAAAAATCAAAAATGTTGTACACAACCAAAACATAAACTCTTTTCACAATTAAGCATGAGGATTTTTTTTCTAAACTTTTTAATTGACGGCGACTTTAAACGCAAATTTCGGCGGTTGCAGCCAAGATTTGAAAATTTCCCCCCGCACGATCCGAGGTAATGTTTTTGAGATCTCGGAACCAAAATTTGAAGAACTCCTCTTCGATGACGGTGCTGTCATTTGGGCGCGCGCGAAGTCAAAATTTCGCCCGCGCTTCTCGAGGTCGTCCCGGAGGTTGGGACAGCTAATGAGACGGGGACCGCCCAGCCGCCGAATTAAACCTATTATTTAGTAAACCGACATGTGGATGCAACAACCGATTGTTGTTTTTTGCGAAACAAAAAAAGAAAATTCATAGTAATTTATTTACGCAACGCACATTTAAATTGATATCGTTAAAAAACATTTGTTGAACGGCGCTCATACGAGAGGCATAACAAGTCGCGAATTTCGCAACATCTCCAAGCACGAACAACTTTCTTTTACCTACGTCGAACCTGTCGGTAAAAAAACCGCCGTCCGGCGAGATTTCCACAAATTGATCGACGGAATCTGCGGGTCCAAGGAAGCCCGAACTTTGCCACCGTTCGGCCAATTTCCTCCGCGCTAATGACACAATAACAACAATTGCGCAATTGCAACTTTCACCCAACGCGTTTTTGCGTACATGCATCCAGTTAATTTCGAATTGTTGTTTTTGGGGGATTTCTCGTTGCGATCGCGCCTAATTGGCGACGGCGATGACGCGTCGCGCTACAATAAACATTGATGCATCTCCGACTATTTTCAAAACACAATGGAGAGGTGCGGTTGCTTTCAAAAGCATGTAATGGAGTCGTTTTCGTGATGGAGGCGTGCATATTTCAATGACAATTCCGATCCAGATGTTTTGTTCGCGACGTTCGCTTCTTGGCGCTAATTGCACTTCCAGTTGAGGCTTAATTGCATTTCGGCACTCTTTTTTCTCTATTACCGAAAAGTTTCGACGTTCGGAAGCGACGAAGGGGCGATTATCGCTGATTGATAGGTACGTGCTCGTGTAGCCATCAGAAGTTCACTTTTACCGTTACGCAACGCAACTTAATTAATTGCGTTTTTATATCTACAATTTTGTAACTCGAAAGTGCACTGCACCCGAAACAATATTATGCTCGCGCGAAACCCGCCAATGGAAAAGAACTTGGCTACCAGTTTAAGCTCTTAAAAAAGTGAAAGCGCCAGCGCGAATTGCGTTCTGCAGGAAAATCGGCGAAAATCCCGAACCATCCCCCAGTTGCCCAATGGGCGGGCGGCGCGGCGGTCCGTGAAAGAATCACTTTAGAAACCTGTCGATGGAGGCAATCGAATACCTGCAATTAACACACTGTATAATTACGCCAAACTGTACCTCTTAGACCATGGTGAATCGTACATTTGCGGACCCCGATGTCCTTGGTACAAGTCTTTCAACTTGTGGCCTACTTATGCGAAGCCCAAGTTCTGTCGCCCGAATCAACCGAGCGGCACACGCAACAATTATTGCAACCCGCACAAGTTTTATTTATAAACCGCTCAATATAAACACGTTTAGAGATTATCACTCAGTACTATTGTGACATAAGATCGCATAAGCCACGTAACTAGCTGCATGTATACGCAAGAGGTGGTTCCCAGTGCAATCCCTGCATGTAAACGTGGCATTACGTCCAGGCCGGCCCTGGTGGTGCAACAACCGAGAAAAACGACAACGGATTGGAAAACTGATTTCGTCACGAAACTTATCCGTTTCTTATAAAAAGATGTTAAGCACCTCGGATGGTGACGAATTGATAAGCGGAGTTCTCACGACAACAATTATCTACCAACACTTGCTGCCAAAAATAATTGAAGTTCAACGGCCCCAATTTCGCGACTATTTTTACGTTATTTACTATCAATTCTATTTTTTTTTTGTGAGGCATCCACGTGATTTCCTCCGAGTTGTCGTGTGAAAGATTATCATTGATTGGAGACTTCCCTGTGACGAAATGGTAATGAGATCTGAACTACGATGACCTACCTCAATCTTAAGTGTCTCTCTCGCATCACTCAAGTTTTACGTGTGCAACACTTTGAAAATGGCGGCTGATTAAAAGTCGGAAATGCAGCCTGGTGAACGGTTCAATGAGCTACAACTGAGAGATTTAAAAGTTTGATGGGCTTTTTACGACTTTCTTTGCCTCTTGTTAGAGTTTTTTTAAAACACATTTCTAGGTAGAAAATAGATAAAATTAATTATTTGCATAGACGGAGGTTTTGTGGATTATACACCCTTCTCAAAAATTTGAATCAAAGATTACATGTTGTAAAAAGGAACCAAGTAAAGTGATCCTAATATAAAATTCCGTAAAATATTAACAAATTAAGAGAGAAAGTTGGTAAATTTTTCCTAAAAGGTCTTCGATCACTTCTTTCCAGAGAGCCGAAACTTGTTTTATAGCACTGTCTATTTCGAAAGTTATGATTTTTTTCGTAGCCTCCTATACTAACAAACTCGAGAGTTTATCAATTAATTAATTTTTTTACAACCTACAAACTCTAAATAGAACATTATAGCTCAAATGGTTAACACAGATAAAATGTGGTTGTTTTGGTATTTTGAACTATTTTTCCTCGGAAATCTTAAAGTAATTCTGCAAATTATGGACAGGCGACAATTGGTAGAGGAGCCACGTGAAAATAACAATATAAAAATTCATAAAACATTAACAAATAATATTAAGGTAACGAATTTTTTTTACTAAATAGACCATTGTCAACTCTTTCCACATAACTAAAAACTACTACAGTGCGACATTTAGTTCATAAGTTATGATTTTTTTCCCAGCTTCTTATTTTCACAAAGAAAAAAGTTCCGAAGAAAAACTAAGTGACAGATGATTATTTGTTACGGTGACCACCAAAATTTTTATTGTTCAATGAATCTGCGTGGATTGGGGCATCAGATTTTTCAGCGACTGAAATCATTGAACATCCAATAAATTACTGTTAATTTAAATAGTATTTAATTAAAAGCATTTAACGGTCATTTATGGTGGCTGCGCCAGATAAATTTTTAATTTGTATAAAACAGCACCGTTTTCTATTTTAAGTATAAAACACCGTCAAATATTTAATTTAGTTCAAAAGAATTTTTTTAGTACTACATATTGCAATAATTTAATTATTAATAGGATGTGCCATGTACTTGGCGTTACTTCTTCCCTAAATTTACAGGTTTGTTCCCAAAACTGATCAAAGTTTTGGTTTCTTAACTAAAGATAGCAAAAACGTTCATAAAAGAACTTTGAAGAATATTGAAGCTCTACGGCTTGAGAAAACTTGGCATTCACCATCAAGCTTTGCTGTGACACAGAAACTTGACAACATGAGAAATAATTGCCAATTAAAGTCACTAAATTTTCGAAATAACAATAGCTTTGCGCTTAAATTGATATTTTCCTAAAGAAAATTCATTGCTATTGCGGCATTACCGTTAATGATGTTGATCGTTTTTTTTTCTGTTATTTTCCTTTTGTTACGTGCAACTGATTATTTCCTTTATTCTACTTAGTTCGTCATTTCTTACACGCTCGCTCATATTTATGTTTATTCTAAGTGTAGATAACTTTTGCGTCAATATTTTTAACAAAACAACTACGCGCTACTTCATCCAGTACCCACTTGATAAAGTTGACACAATTGCAAAATTAATAATAACAATCCGTGGAAAAGTTTCGCCAACCAGGTAACTCGGCCTCCAACCTCTTCACCGATCTCGAAACAAATTCGGGATTATCGCAACGAGTTTTTTTTCGTTGTCCTTATTAATGGACAAACATTTTTTTCGAAGCGATAATATTTGTAAATATGATAATTTCCTGTAATAGTAAGTAAACAGACTCAGTGTTCTTCTTTGGTAATTTCTTATCTGCCCAGTTTGTTGAACTTATAAAATATGGGTCAGAAGACGACTTGCGAGGAAAAGAGCGACATTTTTCAAAAATGCAACACAAAATTTACACCTGCCGCAGAGACTGTTGGCGTCATTTATTTTCACTCAACTTAACGACCGCTTATGCCACAAGGTGTGTTACTGTAATAGCGCTGTTTTCCTACGCGAAATCTAAAAATACAACTGCAATGCAAGTTTTGACAAAAAGGCCAACGAACTGAGGGGTCAAAGTGCAAGCCAAACTGGCCAAAAACTTGTCCCGATAAATTAATTAGGCCCATTTGCTTAACGTGCCCCCCAGGGGTTGAGTTCAACTCCAAGCACAATTCACCAAGTTACCAACTGCTGTTATTAAACAAATTTCTTGCGACACCCCGCACAAAAAGGATCCTTGGTTCCGACCAAAGAAACACGATTTCAATTTTCACAATAATTGTGCAAGTGGCGGGAATTCATTGTATTTACGAATTAATTGGTTTAAATAGAGGCGTAAACAGCAAATTTGGCAGGTAATGCGCGGCCACTGAATCCGCCAGCTTTGTTTACATTCCTATGCAAGTGACGCTAAATTATCGCCAATTTTCCGATAGCCCCCCACAATTCGGGCGATTTTTTTGGCCCCCAGATACGTGCAAGGATTTTGCCCTCGTTGCGGCCTTTGAAAGTTGGCGTGTTTATGTCACCAGTTAGTTGTAAACATATTTACAGAGTCGGGTTCATGTGAGGTCGTTCTCAATGACTTTTATGCAATTTCACCTTAACGCTACGAAATTTTCGTTATTGTACCTTTGTTCGCGGTATCTTGCCAAATCGATGAATAATTGATACGGTTTCAGGAAAATCCCCTTTTCGTCCGAATCAAACGCATGCGAGGGGGGTTACGTAAGTTCTGCTGGTAAGAGCGACAGTTCGTTAATGTTTAATCACTTTCATTTATTTATTGCCAGCGAAGCCTAAAGCGGTCCACAACGCAGAACGAAATCCAGGTATGTGCTGCTCGAAGTCGGTGCAGCGAAACGTTATCGCGATCAAACGTCGATTTATTATCGGCCGATTACAAATTAATTAAAGAGCTTTCACTGGGGCCGGCCGCCTGGAAACTGGCTCTCCGCGAAAATTCGGCGGCAAAACATCAATTTTGACTTCCGAACCCAAAATACGAAGAGTGACTGGTCGTTAGAGCTCACGAGATTCAACCCCTTGCGACTTTTTCGAAATTAATTAATTAAATAATTAAAATAAATAATAAATAAATAATTAAAAAAGATGGTTTTGCGTAACCAAAACTTACAACTTCATTCGGATATCCATTAGCGTCATCACTTGCCGCTAGACTTCACGAGATCCCCAGACTGGAGTTTATATAAGTTTTTTGTAAAATTATATGAGAAAAAAATTGAATAAATTTTTAACTTTTTGTTTTGACCAAATTCTTCCTTCTAATTGCATTTTTAAAATTCACATTTCGAAATAACCTCACACATCTAGATCTAGAAAATAGAGATGCAGCACCTTTATCGTTCATCATGCAAAATTGTGTCGCAACTGTTTTTGCTCAATTTCTCCTTGTATGGCATGGAGGATTTACATTTCTTAAAACCGACACCATCGACGACGATATATTATATGCCATATGTCTCGTTTTAAAATAGCTTGTCCTAATAACAGCAAATTCCGCCAAAATCGTGATGTTACATTTACCAGTTCGATTCCTTTCATTTTTTTTAATGGCAAAATCTATTTTTTATAGCCCATTTATTTAGATGTATTAGCCAACGTTTGATTTGTTGAAAAGTGCTGCATCGACCCACTTAGCCGAAATTTAAAATAAATGCGATTTTTTGCACAAAATAATCGTTAGATAACAAATTCGAGTAGGTGTACAAGGATGCATATCTTGATGTATCATCAATTTTTAATGACCGTTATATTAAGTGGCCAGGTTGAACTCGATTGGTTGGAAGCAAAAAAAAAGAAATCAGCAATGATAAATTAGCTACGAGTAATTTAATTCGGTTCCCATTAAGACGCTACAGCAGATTCTTCTTTTGGGACATCTCACGTCGGAGAGAGGCAGTTCTTCGGTGTTAGATAACGATTTGTACAACTGACGAGAACCACTTTTGCCTCTTACGTGGACGCAGCAAAAAGTTTTGGAAAAAGCTTTTGGCGTTTGCTAAATCGAGATATTTAGATTGCTCATGTTGTCAGCAATTATTTTGCATAAAATTTGGCATAACGCGAGTTAAGCGTCCAGCAACATTCCTTTCTAGTCTTCTAGCATCCCTCTTCCAGATCTGCTATGAGAACATAGAGATAAAAAATATAAACGGCCCTTATTTCACCCAAAAAATATAATTTTAGTTAGAAATTAAATCAGCAGGCTGTAGACCCCGAAGTATTAATTAAGCCTTTAGTGGGCTCCTGGGGTTTCAAGAGACGATTTCATAGCTGCTAAAAAAATTGATAGTAACTAAAAGGGTAAATCTTCCTCCACGCGAGAACCAAGGATATCGAAACGGCATAGACGTAGCGGTCTTGGTAAGTACAAGTTTGTGGAAGGCCGCGATGTGACGACCAAAAACATCATAGCCCAAAAACTAATTCTAATTGAGAGCGCCGTTAGGAAGCGTCTAGATGCGCTCTTTCGGCCATTTTTGGCGCAAGATGGCGGTCGCTACGTGCGAGTAAATAAATTTTTGTTGGTGGCAAAACGTATTGGGCACGTCCGGAAATGCGCTTTGGGATCAAACATTAACGCCTTGTTTATCCAGATGCTCGCTCCATATCCTCGACCGTAATTGCGACTATACCGTGATTAACTGTTGAAAGCAATTAATTCAAAATCAATTATTAAATACCTGCCACAACACAACACAGATGCTGCAGCACACATAATTTTTATTCAATTACGAGACGAGATGGCAGCCCGACAGCTGTTTCTCATTGTTGCAAGCGAACGGTTTAATTATTATCGTCCAAGTTCTCATGAAATTGAGAAACTTGAAACGTCTCCAGTTGGCCAAGGAGCCAAACGCTTCCCATCAAGTCGCGATAATGGGCCGAAAAAATTGCCCCCGATCCGCGGGTATTAGATAAAATTGTACCTTTGATGGACCCGCTGGAGGTGTGAGGCTGTTGCGTTTGTGTTTGTTGCACTTGTTCCAGTTTGGAACTGACATTGTTCCACATTTCAAACATTTTGGCGGTAACTGTTTCACGTGTTTGCACTGTTATTAGTTCTCATGTTGGTAACTGTTGCCACTTAATCCATTTAAAGTCCGAACCACAAATAAGCAATCGAGATAGTTAAAAGCTTCTTCAACCGAATCCAACGTGATCGAGAGGTTTCCGGGCTGCATCACCCCTGTTCTTGGTACGTTTGGTGCAGTATATCTTCCATCTCTTCATAATAGCAGCACTGATCCGGCCGGAATTGTCTTCGCCATGTGTCCAGGTGTTGTGGGAGGGCCTAAACGGGACAGTTTTTGTCAAATCAGCCAAGGAGGCTTTGTTTTGACAGTGACTACCTCTCTGGAGGTTGGTTCCGTGATTGTTTGTTTGGAGATATTTTACACACGCTGATATGACCTATCTCAACTCGGATTGCCGTGAGTCGTCGGCGCCTATCAACTTTGTTATTTAATACACGATAAAATGACGGCCGGTCGTTTTCCGGATCGATGGAAACCTGATCCTCGACGGAACTAATTAGTTACCTCCACCACGGAGTCGCAGAATCCCCGGAAAAAAAACATTGCGGGATCGGGAGAGCTTCCGGAATTATTCACGTGATGAGCTTTAAATATTGTATGCATGGCGTTACGTAATGACGTCGCGAATTCCGTCATATCGTCTTTAAACTGCATAGTATTGATTCGGGACTCCCTCGCAGCGTGTGCATCCGTTCAGGGAAAACTACGCCGTGACGCCGACGACGACGGCGGCGGTTTCAGGAAAGTTCACCGGACCCGAATGACGAATCGTACGAATTTGGTCTGGACGGAACCGACTTTCTTTTCTGCTGAAAAAAAAATCGTTTATCCGCCGCGGGCCCGTTCGCGCTTACGAAACGTGTGGGTAATAAATTAAGTCCGATTTCGAAACCGACGCCGCTGCCGCTTAATTATTGGGAGTTTTGCGGGTGGAAAAGGTGCGATTTGCGAAATTTTCAGATTTCTCTCAAGAGTTGGACAGCTTTAACGTTTTTAATTATGAACGTGTTTTCCTTAAAGTGAAAAATTTAATGCATGCAAGTACTTGGAATCGCTCAATGTTCTATTTGGCACTCGAGGAGAAAATTGCACGCCTGAACTGATGCCCAATAACCAGAAGCTGTGCAGACGCCGTTTTCAGGACTCCATTCAGAAATTGGGGCCGCATTTGTTAGGTGTCAATTGAAGCTGGAGGGTTAAGTTTCAAACATGTTGATTTTTAAGAACCTCAAAGGCAGAAACATCAATAAGACTGAACCAGATTTTGGCTACTTATGGAAAGGCACCATTGTTTCGAAGTTAGGTAAGAAGACTTATGAGTTTGTGTAAACAACTCGAGCTGCACTACCTGGCGTGCAGGGTAGTTATTTGAAGCAACTAGATTTCAATAAGTAGGTAAGTAAATAATTACAGGACAAAGTTCTGCACCATTAGACTCAGTTGCCACAAAAATATTAGAAGACTTGGTTCAATTTCACGATACTAAAGTGTTGAGACCGCCCCTAAATTTCTTCAGCAGCTTAAAACTGTTAAAACTCCTTTAGAGTGATTTCGCTAGAATAATCAGTACCTAAGAAAAATATTCAAAAATATAAAAATCATTCCTTAACCGTTTTCGGTAAAAAAATGTATGATTTTTTTTTTTTAACTTAAAATGTTTCAAAAATTCTACCTACTCGCTATGAGATCAACATGAGTAATTGTTATAATAAGAGATTTATTTCAAAACCGTTACTGAAAAAATGTAATCAAGGAATTCTAATAACTGACTCTAAAGAATTTTTATAGCCTCTTTAAGTAAACCATCTTAACGTTGCGTAGTTAAAAATAGATTCCTACACTTTTAAATTGAACTTGCAAGGGGTTTTATTATAAAAATAACATACATTTCGCTTTGTTTCATTAACTGTACTTTGAGTAAAGTGAGTGTTACATAAAAAATGCTCTACAATAAACTTAATTGAAACAGTGTGAACGCAAAGATTATTATAATCATTGTTTAATGATTTTTCAAATTATAGCATAGAAAAAGTAAAACTCCAATCCAAGAACATTGAAGTATTAGTGCCACAACAGCTATAGGTAACTGAGTCAACTATTTTTTCCAAATTATTATAATTTTAGCAACCACTTTTCAAAGCTTCTCGAGAGAAGAATCAACAGTAACTTTAATTGTCTTCTGTTCAATCTCCGGTTGCCCAAAGATGCTTCGACTGTAACGGGAGTGTCTCCAAAATGACACAACTGGTCAGAGGAGTTCTTTGTTCTTCTTTGCTTCACAGTTCCTAAATGTTTTAGAAAAAGTTAAAGAGCCTCCTAATGAACGTTTGTGCAACTGATCTATAAGTCCGCGTCACCACGGTTGACGCGATTGACCCAAAAATAGTGGCGACCACGTTCAGGGTTAACTTTTAATTATATGGCAAAATGTGACATAAGTAGGAACCTTGGTGGTGAGATAGCCATGGCAGCAATTATTCGAGCAATTTCTATGGTCATTGAACTGTTGTCCATCTCTATTTTTCTGGCATGTCTGTGATTTATCAAAGATTTTGAAACTTTTGATTTGGCTTCAATAACATTTTCCACGTACCGACACTACAATGGCTGATCCGGAAAGTTTAAACATAAATTAGGATTAACTTCGTGAAGGGTGGCTCCAATAAATTCCACTCGACTACAATTGTTGAACGGTAGCCGATCTGTAAAATTCACCGTGTTCCATTAGGAAGATACTCCCGATTATACAACTTCGAATTGGTAACGACCGTGAAAAAGCCAAGAATAAGGTTTGTATGTGGTACTGTAAATGAGCTTCTTGCTAAACGGCGGATATGTACAGTTGGACGTGTAAAAAAGTAAATGAAGAAATAACTTTTTGTAAACAATTTATTGTTAATGAAACGGGTTTTGGGAAACACCCACTGACATTTCAGCAATATAACTTTATTAATTAATATTGAAACTGGCTTCTGGCATAACTGTTGTCTAAAGAGAATGTTGTCAAAAGTTTCACGAAATTTGAAAACCAACAATTATTTTTTACTTAATTTAAACTAACCAAAAAAAATAAATAATGGAATTAGGTATACACTTCCGAATAATTAGAATCCCCTGAATCGATCTCGTTTTATTTCGAACATGGATTTGTGAAGTTTTGCAAATTATTTGAGGCAAAATCTTTTTTGTCGTTGTTTAAAGGTCGTAATTTGACTTGAATGTGAAACCTCTGTACTCGTGCTAGATGCCGTCATGAGTTAATAATTGTGTTTGGAGAAGTTATTTACCTCACCCGCATTAATGAAGTGTTATTATTTCTACAAAAGATAACTGTAACGAATTAGTCTCAGTGAGCTAACCTAATAAATAAGTATTCCAATTTTTAATCCCGTACTATAATTAATAGCATTAAAATTGTCAAGTAGGGATATCTGCAGTAGTTGTCTTCAACTAGTTCTAATTTTTAAATTATTTTTAAAACAAACGTAAATATTTTGACCGCGAGAGGCTGAAGAAGGGTTGAAAAGTTTAGCGGCGCACCGATTTCGTAACAGCAACATTAGCCATGAGCGGCAGCGTTTTTTCGTAAACGTAACGTAAATCTGGTTTCGTAGATAAGAAATTTGTTTATTCTTAGATAATTTTAGATCTCCATGTAATAAATTCGGATCGAATCAGTAACGTCTGAAGCAGCAGCCGGGTAGTCACCATCAAAACAAAACCGGCAAACATAAATCTACACACCTCGCAATAAAGAAAAATCCAAAAACTAATTTTTCTATAATCCCAAAAAAAAATTATGGCACAAATCACATCACGTCATCACACACCACCACGCATTTCACGACGAACTTCCTGCAAAGATCCATCCTGTTCGGGGGCTGTTGGCTAATCGAGCACGTGCTGCGGCCGTAATCGAGGCGCCACCCCAGCGCACCGTCCTCGACACAACAATCGACGTCGCGACGCGTCCTCGTATAACCGACGTCGGTTCTTCCCGCTGAAGAGAAAACGTGAGACCATGCAACTACACAGCAATAATTACGTCGATTTCGGCATGTACCGCAGCGAAGTCTTGGCAAGCACTAACTCCAACCACCATCGTGCTAGTAGAAAGTAGGCATAAAGTTTAGAGCGGCGCATGCTTGAAGTGCTCTAACAGTACTTTTTTCCGCAAGATGCTAAGGACCGTTTTTCAGGAAAACGCTTCTTGACGCCGGCTGCCCCATCGACTTTTCGGTGATATGGGGAAAAACCGATTTTTTTAACGGCAAAAAAAAAATTTTTTTTTTCAGATTTCACAAGGGTTGTAGAGCGTCTAAAGCTTTTCAGCGGGGTTACAAAATTTCTGTAAGATTTTACCAATTTTAGACTTTTTAGTGGGAGTTACAAAATTTTCAAGAGCTAAGTTTTGAGCTTTACGAATAATCTTTTTCGGTGTCGCCGGTCTTATTTCGAAAGCCAATAACGCCACTAATACGAATCATGTAGATTTGACGCCATGGACTGATCCGTCGGTCGGCTTCCTCGAGGTCCTCGGCAATAGATATGATTTATGCCCGTCCAGATTTCCCTAAAGTGGTGCGGTTCGCCCGAACAAGTCAATTTCAGGAATTCGGGCAATAGAGGGGCAATTAGACCAACCATATTTCACGGTCCGATTTCGGCGTTGGTCACAATAAAAGAAGGCAAAAATGGAATTACCCCCCATAAAACCGGACCACTATAAAACCCCAACCCCGTCCGGTAGCCGCCACAAGTATGCAAAATGGTCCGTCTGCAGATGCTCTCTTCTGGACAACGTTTCGGGGAAACGTCGACGAATTAATTAGACGTGGCCATCGACGTTGCGTGATAACAACAGTTTCTTGCACGGCCACCGACAGTTACGCGAGTTAACAGTATTTTTCTCATAAAATCCACGGTGAGCTTGGCGAGTTCTTAAAATTATAAACAGCCGTTTTATTGCTGCAGGTCATTAAACTGACAGTTGCAAAGACGTGGATGAATGGAGGATTTTATGGACGAAACGGGGACCGTTCCCACTTTTGGAAATTAACACGGATCGACCGACGAGTGGGCTGTTGTCGGCCAAAAAAATTCAGGTGTGGATTCCAGTTTTTAACAAGGGATTCGGTGTTGCACTCACTTGTTAACTGGTTCAGCCAATGGCCAAGAGCCAAAGGGATGAATGGAAAACTAGAAACACTCTGCTGATTGCAAAATCCTTGCTACTAAATATTCACCACAATGAGAACAGATTTCGCATCCACCGCGTTATCAACTGCGTAGGCGTAAGGTGCGACGCCTAAATGTGAGAACAATTTAGAAAGTGTCACTAAATTTAATTTGGAAGCAGCGACAAATTTGAAGATTTTAAATTCATGATTGTTGAGGGGCCCAAGATTACTCTACTACATAGGTACTATTTTGTTTTAAAAGAAATAAACACCCAATGTGGGCAATTTTAAAATTAGAAAATTTTGTTTAAATATAATTTAATATGGCAAGAATAGAAAAAAAATAAAGGAATGTCTGGAACTATCATCAAACTGTATTTACAGCCCTTTGCCCCAACCACATTTATTTAAATTTCAAATATCAAGTCGAAGTGAAAATAGCTTCAACAGGTGACCGTAGTCTGCAAATTTTACCAACAAATTACGCAACAGAATTTCTTATCCACTTTTTACCAAGTGCAGAATAACCTCAGTTAAACTTTATACAAGCAGTGAGTCATGTCGTGCTCACCGTTTTTATTCGTTTGCACTTTTACTGACGTGCGGCTTTTTATTGCATGGTCCAAGTCAGGTGTGAAGACCAACACCAGCATCTTGTTTGTACGCTAAAGAATCACAAGAAAATTTGATTATACAGAAAAATTTTGATAGAAATCAGGGACGGAACCGTGCTGTTCTCACCACATGGGAAATTTGACTTTACTGAAAGATTTACCCCTTTTGGAAAGTTAGGGGCGGAGGCCGCGCTTTCCCCAAGTTGCCAGATGGTCTGCGGTCATTTCTGTCACTGTAGTAAATTCCTAATCCTTTTAAAAGTCAACAGTCGGTAAACACCAAAACCGTCCGGTAGCAAATATTGACGGGGGGTCTTTAAGTGCATTTCCTAATTGTCGGGATTGCAACAATAACGCATTGGCGGCGCTTTGCCGCAAAGTACCGTAACTGGAGGGTGAAACGCAAACAGCAGGGATGCTGTCGACAGGTAGCGGGTGATTCGACAAAAGAAACCCCGAATTTTACAGTTAGCCGGGCCATATGCTCCTTCCGCAACAACCGGCATCCAACCAAACTTTCATCTCAATAATTATTGGGCGTCGTGGGAAGGAGCCAAACTCCCATACAGCGAATGTTTCGGTTTTCCATTAAATTATCCACACGCGGGCCCGATTACAGTTTCTTCCGTTTAACGGAACTGGTAATAGAGGCCCCTGATAATTGCGTTTTCTGAGCATTCATAATTAATTCGGCTCCTCCCATTGTTGCACAATTAGCGCTAAAGCAATATTTATTTAAAGATATCCACGACTTGCGTGAATCATCCAATCACTGTATTGGTGGATAGGGTCAGCGACCTTACCGATTTTTAAGGTACGCAATTGCCAGAATTATTCCCGGACCCGTTGAAAATTCTAATCCCCGCAAAACCACATATCTGCGAAATAACAAATTTGCGGCCCTAAATTTCGACGAAGCGGTTCGTCGACCCTTCATCCTTTGCCATTAAGAAGAAATCGACGTTGCAAAGTGGCTTTTACATACATGGCCGTATTGGCGGTTGCGCAACTCGTGTCATTTTCATATATGGCTTAATTTAATAGTTTAATTTATTCGATAAGTGCGTTCCAATTCCTCGATTTGTTTATAATTGAGCTGAAAATGTCTCTTTGGTAATTAATTTTTTACTCGAGGGTATTGCGTCTTATTGCCCAGGTATTTAAATCACTGCTCGCCTGCTAGTTTAGGTACAATCACTTGCTCAACAGTCTGTTTAGACGATGTCGATATGATCTTAATAACGAAGAACGTCGATTTACTGTTGCCGGGACGTACGTCGATTTTGTGGCGACAGGTACACGTTAATCACTGATATTGGGTCAAGTCGGTGTAAACACGAGGAAAAATAAAATACTCTAAGAAAGAAATGGTGTGTGTACCCAGCCAATTACTTACAACTTACAAGTGGGTACTGGAAGCCAATTCGTATCTATCAGACCAGGAATAGGTCAAGTGAATATTGCCAAGAACGCCTAAAACCGCACAAAGGAGATGCCTTTCTGCATTTCTGAAATTCCGTAAAAATTTTTTTTACTCCAAATTCCCTTTATTTATACATAGGTAGAAAGCTAGTAGAGGAGTCGCCACAGTGTTCCCAAAAAGTAAGCAAATTTTTTTAAGTCCCAATTCCCTTTATTTATAGGTAGAAAGCTAGTAGAGGAGTCGCCCCAGTGTTCCCATAAAGTAAGCAAATTTTTTTTACTCCCAATCCCCTTTATTTATAGGTAGAAATCTAGCAAAGGAGTCGCCACAGTGTTCCTATAAAGTAAGCAGTATTATGTTCAGTGTGTAGAGTGTGTTTATACTGTTAAACCTATACATTGGTAAAGATAAAATCTCTCCAAAAGAAAAGCTTCGATAGTGGAGCAATGGGAAGAAGTTGATGATTTCCAGATGAACCAACAAAGAAACTCTTCGCCCATTTTCGCTTCACAGCAATTGTCTCTTGTCTCTCCCGACCCATTAATATTAATAACTCCCCTGCAACTGCCATTATCAAAAGTGACTTGTTTTCCTCCGGTCCCGTTGGATTTACGACGACAGGGAAGCGAGCGTCGCCGTCGCCGCTCCCTCCCTCTTCCGCGATTAATATCGACGCTCGCCGCGACGCCTGAATGACATACTGCGAATTATCCTGCATTTTGCATAGCGCAAATTCCGGAAGCGTCGGCGACGATGGAAACGAGACGCGTCGACTATCGACGCACCACATTACGTCACACGTCAAAACATGGCGTCGTCAAGGCAACGTTGCTTGGCGCCCATGCGGGACGTTCGGCAACTAGATGCGTCGGCGTCATCTCGGTGCATAATGTCCTTTTATGCGAGACGACGACGACGCCTATTCAACGCGAGAACAAAATTCTGAAGACTCAGCGAAATGAATAGAGAATAGACAGACCACTCGACGGTGTTATCGCTTTGTGTGAAGAGAAGTGCGGCCGTTGTAAGGCAGGACTTCATCTATTAAGGTCCCGGGGTGATGCGGGAAATCGACCAGATAACCCGCAGGCGATTACCAGGTGTCGGGAGGAAATTCCCGACTAACCGCTAAATAGCTTCGCCCCAAATCGAGGATCTGCCCGAAGTTGTAGTTAGTGGTACGCGGACCGGGTGCGCCACGTTTCACCTCTCAGTTAGCAGGGGTTTGCACGAAGAATCAAAAATTATCAAGTTATTACTTCGGGAAGTTGTGGTACGCGGTACGTTGCGGAGTTTTCTCCAATCCACCTTTAACTTCCTTGAAGAGGTTCGACTACTCGAGATACAAAGTGAAGCACTCGAAGCTTCGAGCAAATAATTTTATTACTTTACTTACGGTAATTGAAACGCCATTTGAAGTATCCAGATGCCAAAGTATCTTAAATATTGACTTCAAATATTTAAATTGACAACTTAAAATCCACATAATTCGAACTGTAGCGGTATTTAGCAAAATAGAAAGATAATATCTGTCATTTTAATTTCGTTTCTCCAAGTGATTCAATGCAACAAAATCAATTGTTGCAAGAGTTTTACCTTTTGGTGCAGTGGCTGATTCGATTTTTGCGGCTAATTTCTTCAACGACCCAACACCTGAAGAAGCATCTCTTTGCTTTATGCAGTTTGTAAACTTTTCTTGCGGCTCTTTAAGTGGTAAATCCTGATGCTAATCACTTCTTGATTTTTTCCACATATTGCACACATAAAAAGGTCATGGTGCTCGGCTCTTGGACGCGCTTACGTGGTTTCTTGTGTGAGTAACTTTGAAACTCTGGCAGGTGATCAATCTGTTACTATTTGATTAAGCTCCCAAAATCTCGAAGCTTTGGAGGCGTTCTTAATGTCTAATTTTTTGATTACCAAGCATCTCGCGTTAACTCTTCCACGTCAACTACAGCGAACGTCACCGAGCTGAAAAGTTGTTTAATCGTGATGAAAGTGGCCGGGGAGTGAATGCTGATTTGTTTGATAGATATCCAGTTATGACGCAACGTTAAGAAAAAAAGTAATTTACAAAATGTGAGCATTTATTTCTATTTGTGGGCGATTCGAAGTGAATTGACCGCAACAACGTTGTTGGCCACCTAACAATTCAAGGGTCATAACGAGTCGTTGGGATACATACAGGCAATTAAACAGCAGTTAATTTAGCACAAACTGACGAGAACGGCACTTGACATTGACGGGACTGAAATGTAACAACACTTCAAGGTCAGTTTTACTATGCATGTGCATCATATTTACTACGTGCCCATTCATCGCTATTTTCACGATTTTTCCGTTCCAAACACGGACGGCCTTCGATGTTAATTTCGCGTACGTAATTTACTTTGCGATAACCTCGTTCCTACAACTCGCTGCAGGAGTTCGAGAAATTCAGACGGAACCGCCAATTCGCACATTGGCAAGCGCTCGCCTCGATCCCGGATTGTGTCACACTTGTCCGACGATTATTTATGGTAATTAACACTTGAAACGCAATTAATTTCTGCACTTAAAAATCTTCGCATTTGTTGCCCAAGAAAACCGCCAAGAGATTTGCGGCGCATGTGGCGTCATTCTGCAAATTCCATTTTTGCCGGTGCACGCGTTCAGCGCTGGATGATGGGTGCGTTTCTCCATTATCTCGTACTAGGAAGGAGAGCTGGTATGGTGAAAGTTGCGGAGGGAAAAATGACGGGCCAAAATCTCGTATGTTACCTAACAGAATCTGCGAATTATAGCAACTGTACACGTCGTCGAACGAAAGTACCTACTTGAGTCGAACTGGAAGAAACTGATTTTACGATCGCGGACTTCTCGTTTATTTCGTTCGCTTTTATGCACCGCCTCTATTCTCAACTGTCTTGTTACATCGACTGGGCGAAGATGGATGCGGGGTTTCATTCCTTGATTTCACTTTCGATCCGTTTCGCCCTAGGGCTTTAGCGACTCCTTTCTACCACGACTCTATTCGAGACAGAAGTTTTGCAGGACTTTATTTGTTAATTTTTGATGACATCTTATCTTCTCTCCTGCATTTGACAATTTTCTACAATGTGTAAAATTTGTTATAAATTTCTCAGAAAAACAGCTTAAATTCTTCATGATCCTAATCTGAAATTAGGTATCAATTTTAAGAAGGCTTTAAAATTTAAAATAATATAAAATTGCAACAGATTACGACAAATAATTAACAGAAAAAAAAATTCTAACGCCGCAGTCTTGGCAAATTGAAAATGTCCGTTGTTGCAGCCGTAAACCAGCAGGTAGTAACATTAATTTCGAGCAAGAAATTTTTAAACAAATAATTTTCAATTGACCCCAATGTTTGAAATTGCAACTTTTATGCCCACGTTTCTTGTAAATATTATAACTAACACGAAAAATTGATTGTAAATGATTGAACAGGCGAACACATTTACAGGTTTCGCATACGCCGTACTTGTAACAGTTCTCAAACGAGAAAGTGACCCGGGGCAATGTTTAGATTGACTTATGAGTACTCGCGGCCGTCTCCACCAATTCCCATCAGACAGCCAAACCGGCTGTTATATCACAGCGACACTTAAGAAAAATAGGCTTTCTTTTGGTTATTAAACAATGGGAACAAATATAATGTATACCAAATTAAACCATACATCCCTTGCACTGTCCACCAAAAAATTTAATGAGCATCAGAAAATCTAAATAAAACCCAAATTATTATACATCAGAAAATGAGAACATCACCACTAAAATAACTATGCTGCGTATTGTGTTACCATTGCTTATATTTTAAATTCTATATGTCCATCAGTTTTACTAAATGTTCACCAAATTTAGAACGCTCAAGTAACGCGTCCGTGCTGTACATAATAAATATTCGCGCTATTCATTTCTCAAAAAAACTATTTGTGCGTCAAATAATTATTCTATTACTCCAAAAATGAAATATGCTCGCGCATCTCTTCTTGCCGCTTGCGCTTCCAGACAAGAGGCACGCAAAAAAAATTTTGTACAAGATCAGTTTAGAGTCCTGTAATTTTTTCTTTAAAGCACGATTAGAAATTACTACTAAAAGAAGTTTCACGTTTTACATAATGCAAGCCAATTACAGCAAAGCATTTATATATCACGGAAATTAATATCTTTTTTTGTGCAAACCACTTCTATTTTTACTCTGATTTTCCTTGCCCTAGCACATCCTACATCTATAGTTTTGTATAAAATTATTTACCATTTGCACAACATTTTATTGCTTGTGTATTTTTGATCAACAAATATTATTTTTAACTGCTAAATAATATAAGACACTGTCGAAAATTAAATATCTGGGTATTATGTTAGAATTAAATGCGGAATAAAATTTGGTGAACATTTAGTATTTTATGGTCAACAAAAGTTATTTTGGCGAACAAAATATATAAGAGGCCAGCATTATGTCAATATTTGGTTGTCGCTTTAAGATTATGTATTTTCTTAATTTTGGTGAGCATTTAGTATTTTTGGGAAATAAAAGTATTTTTTTGTATGAAAATATTGGGTTAATTTGGTAGACTGTTAAATACGACCCTTAAACAATAGATGCAGTCGCAGTCAGCCACCCAGTTCAGCATTGGATCAAAAAGCTTCAAAATTTTTCTTTGATTATGGCATCAACCAGGCAACATTGCATCAAGGGTAATTGTTTACAATGCCCACTTTTCGCTTTTTGCGGTTTTTTTTTTTTTGGAAACCATCGTGAAACATCATTATAATGCCATTTTAAACAATAAAATGTTGTGCAAACGATAAATAATTTTATACAAAATTTATAGATGTAGATGTGCTAGGGCAAGGAAAATAAGAGTAAAACTAGAAGTGATTTGCACAAAAAAAGATATTGATTTTCGTAATGTATACATGGTGAGGAATGCTTTGGTGTAATTAGTTTTTTGAAAATTGAAGAGTGGGTAAAGTAAACAATGACCCATCAAGGAACTTCTAAAACCAATCAGACGGTCTCTCCACTTTACCACCCTCCTGCAGAAAAATGTTGCAAGGTTTTTGTTTTTTTTGTGAAACTAGCTGGGGTCATCTCAAAATTCCGACAGGACTCTGGCAGCGGCCGGTTTCGGGTGTTGGGCGCGAGTTAATTTAAGTTTGTTTACGGTCCAGGCTCGTGGAGATGGTCTCCGATAAATTTCGATGCAGTCGTCGGTTGAAAATTACAGCGTCGATGTATCTCCAAAACATATGGTGCAATCGTGCGAAGCGCAGACGTCTATGCGAAAATGTAGGTCAGTCACTAAAATTAAATCACTTTTACCTGGGTTAACTACCTCCCGCTAATTATAAACATTACAGCGACATGCGGGCTTGAAACTTGCGAGCATCCGCGACATTCCTGCAGCGAACATGGCCGGAGATCAATTAGCGCCCGAATTAATTTCGAAAATTACGACTGACACAACTAGAAATTGATGGCCCCCTCGTAAACGGCCCTAATATTGATAGCGTTTTTTCCAATTAAAATTGTGCAGCTGCAGGGAGATCCCCGAGAGATGAAAAAAAGAGAGGGGGTTGTTGTGAAAAACGTAAAAGGTGACTGGCGCAAAAAGCCGGCAATAAATAACTAATGTGCCGTCTTTTGCTCGTCGTCGAATCGTGAAAGTGGAGAAAAACGTATAAAAGGTGCGGATTTAATGCCGCGCGCGGTTAAAAATAACGCCGGGCCACACAAAACAACACACGATACGGGGTGCACCCGCTCTTATAAATACGCGGTAATGGATAGGTCCGCTGAAAAATACGCCAGATTTTACTCCCATTCCTCGAAAATTGCACCGGATTTTGCGCATAATTACCGATGATTCACACCGTCACGACTCAAATTTCGCTCGTGTTTTGGTAATTTGGCGGACGACACGCCCTTATTTACGGCGTTTCGCCCCGTTTTCGGCGCGCACCCGACGGGGATGCTGTCGAAGTGCGGCGTGTGCCCCGCGTTCGATTTATCTCCATGTAAACGCGTTAAGCCCGTAAATGGGACACGCCGCCAGAATAGAAAAATAATATAATTTACTATAAGCGAGTTACATGTCCTGCGTGTGCGAATACTCTCTTGCCGCTTGTTTATCGAGTGATTGTAAAAATTTATCGCCGCAACAACGCGCAGCGTAAATCAAACACAACTCATAACCCGACTGCACAAAACATAAATAATTAGGTACATATCGCAATTGGGCGAGACTTCTATCAAACCGACAAATAATTGATCGACGACTATTGGTACCGAGGTCGTGTACCCGGCGAGTGATGGGAATACCCCGAATCGTCGTCATCTGGACGAAATTATTTCTAGTATTGCTCTAATTATCGGAAAATTTACTTGGAACGTGTGGCGCGTTTCAATCACTTTCCGAAGGCGGCAGGTACTTGAAGCACGAAGTTGATAACATAAACAAGATCTGTAAACAATTATCTCGATTGCCAGACAGCAATCGATGATGGCGCAACAAATAATTAATTTGGCCGGTTTCGAGCAATTAGGATCGAATTACGGATATTAACAAGAACGGTACTGAAGGTGACTCGAAACAACCAACATCGAGCTTTATACAGCAAGCCAGAAAAGTTGAGAGAAATTTTTAAACTAAGCATCACCAAAAAATTGCTTGGAGAATAGCTGAAGGGCAGAAAAATAAAATTTGAAGAAAATTCACCCAATCACACATTTAAAAAAAAAATGCAAATTTGAACATTTATTGAGCTTAGCAAATGTGGAAAATGGCGAAGTAAATGTGGTTTCTGAATTTTTATCCATTCAACAGGAAGAAGTGTGGATCTCGTTAGGTAAGAAATTAACTGAAATGCTGAGGAAAATTTGATGGTCTTCATTAATAACTGCAAGGTGAATCTTTCAATTCCAAGGCCAAGAACTAGCTAACTGGAACACCTTATATTCGTGCAAGATGAACCCGGTAGCCTTTTCTTTTGGCAACATTCCCAGATACTTCCCTTAAAGCCAGACAGACTCGAAAATCTCGTATTATTATTCTTTCTGATTGTAAATAACGTTGGGTCAACGAACTTGATCAAAAGATACCAAATCCTATTTAACGCTGCAAAAACGCCATTACACTCCATGTCGACTTTTTAACCGGTTGAAAGACATCATCGAAAAGTAAGCACGTGTCACTTTTATTTCATGTCAAGTTTAAAATAGAAATTTAAAAGTTAAACCAAATCCAAAGTTTACCCATTGAAAATTCGCTCTTTCAATTTCACGTTGAAACAGAAGCGCAGTATTGGACGAAAGCCCTCCATTAATAATTTTCGTGTACTTCTCAGTTTAGGTTAATGGTTCTTTTGAAAAAAAGATGATTACTTTAACTTAGGCAAAAATTACTATTTTTGCATCCAGACGAAATTATAAAATAATTCAAAACTTTTGCTGAGATTAAGAAAAATATAAATTCTTTTTAATAAAAAACAATTTATGTTATACAAAGTATAGTACCTAATGCAGCATCGCTAAATAGTGATGTCATTAGGAGCTGTAAAAAAAAATTTGAAGGAAATTTAAGCTGCTCGTTCATTAATTACGTCATTTTTCCGAAATCGAAAAGTTTGCCAAGTGCAGTTTCGATCAGCATTCGTTACTTAATTTTTTTAAATTTCCATTCTGGATTACATCACGCCAAAGAAAGACTTTTATCTGTTGTCGTGTCGGCCTGAAGCAATGCTTAATTTTGACAGCCTGTTTTGATCACAATACCGTATGTATTGTTGCTTAAGATTAACGTTCACTCCATCTACGCCTTAAAAACGATCCCTGCGTATCAAGTTACGGGTTCCTTAGGCACTTAAAACGCGTCGTCTTTTATAGCGCCGAGATGAGTAACAAAAGTCTTTTTGTTAGCCCCCTGATCGAAAATCGGCTTCCCCAATTTTCCGAAATTCAGCAAATAAATAAAATGGAGTCCGCCTCGTTGCTGGAACGGTTATTGACTCCTCGGCATAATGCAAACACAGAACTCGTTTCCATTAGAATTCTTTAAAACAGCAGCGAACTAATTAGAGGAGACGAGCAAAGTTTCGGGAAAAAACACAAAAATACGGCAGCCATCTTCACTTAGTCACTTCTTGATAGAGACGTGATCCAGCCTGGTTTGCGACCAGTCAACCTATTTTCCGAATTCGCGAACTTAAAATTAACCCGCTGCAAACCAAACCCCGACATATTTGGCAATAGCAACTTTACCTTCACGTCCTGGCGCAAAAAACCGTTTCGTAACTGGTCAGCTTACCTGCAAAAGAAAAAATCACCATTAGCGGATGAGCCGTGTTCTATTGTGTATCTACAATACTTTCGGAAAAGGTCCATCACCACTCATTCAATAGATGAAAAGTGGTAATTATCGCCTTAATCTCCTGATTGTCTGTGGAATTGTTATAATTTTTGTTGAGGGCTTACGAAATTTCGAAAGCGTTTATGCTAATACCCAGATCTACGCAGTGATAACTTTCATTTTCTCGAATCGATCGCTAGATAACAACGCGCCCACCTTTCTTTAGCTCCGTCCATTCATTCAATTCGACAACCGATCGACAATCGATAATTTTGGTTTTGTAAATTGAATAAATTCCGAAATTTCGAACAACAACAACTTTAGTCGCGTCATCTACCGCAAAAACTTATAAACAAACCGGATCGACGCAACAAAGTTGGCGACGCGAGGCGAGACGCCAGCGCCGCGTTTTGTCGAGTAGACGAACTACAGACGCAACCTCGCGACCTTTCAAGGCAGTTTATTGACCCGCGTGACGTATGCGGAAGTTGTGACGTCACGGGGCACATCGACTGCGGATGTTGGCAACGCACGGATTCCCGCCGGCCAGCGTCAGATGTAGTGAGAGAGACGGCGAGTCGGACGACGGCGCGATGAAAGGAGACGGTCGATGAGTGATTACGCCGCTGCGAATGTAAATATCTGGTGGCTATATTTAATTTCGAATCAATGTGTTTGTGCACGGGATGTCTGGTGAAACGGCAAACGGCGTGTTTTCGTCGCCATTTCTCTTTTCGTTATTTGTTTTTATTTTTGTTTGTTGGTGGACGCGAGATGGGGGCGGGCGCCATTAAAAATATGGTCAAGATAATTTGGGGAAGGTTGGCCGTCTTGACCGCGAACAGCCCGCACAATTCTGTTCGCGGCGAATAGCTGTTTTGTCGAGAAAAGTCAAAAGGGCAGGGATATTTTTTCGAAACGTCACAAACCAGTCGAGCTCGATTTTGATTAGATACAGTTTTGCTACCGTTGGCGCAAGAATCGACGATTGGACTGGTTTGAACTCGTGGAATTTGACCTGCCGTTGGAGCTGTTACGGTGTTTGTAATAAAGAATTGTTACATGTGCATGCATAAACAAGAAGAAGAAGAAGCACAGATACAAATAAAAACATAAACACTTTACCAAAAAAATTTTTAGGAAGCAAGAACCGTATCAACCCAAAATTAAACTGGGGAACAGATGGCGGTTAACCTTCACAACTGTTTCAAATTTTATTCATCGAGTAGATGAATGCTAGACTAACCACTATCTAGACAAACAACCGGTTGTTAAAATGGACCATCACCGCTAGATGTCGTGGAACCAATTTGTCTCGAACAAATTCTAATAGCAAAAGTTTTGAGACTCGACTAAAATAAAAATAAATACCAACTTTTAGGCAATGTTTTTAGATTTAAAACATTCAGAACATTTAGCTGTTAAATTTGTACGAGAGAAACCAGTTCCACGACATCTAGCGGTGATGGTCTTTTTTAACAACCGGTTGTTCGTTTAGTTTAGTTAGTGGTTAGTCAATGATACTATTTTACTATTATTAGTCTCTTAATTCTTTCAAAGCAAAGCTGCATGGCCCTCTGATTCAAAGAGTTTCAAAGACTTTGTCTACCGAGAAGTAAATGAAGAAGTTTTCTAACTGTCTTGTGAACTGCATTAAGTACTTTCACTTATCACTTATGTACAATTTTCCTTTATTCTTATTAAAACTCATTTAATCCGCAATTATCTTCAATCAGTTAGTCCATGAATCACTTAAATGGTAATTAATTTTAATCCTCCAACATCTTTTTAGTTCCTAGTTTCTCCAGTCAGTTCAAATCAAATTATAATTATGGCAAATACATTTAACTAAGCTATATTAGAATTAAAAATCAACCATGAACTGTATTTTTGGGTTTATCACTTTTGCATTGGGATCCCCGACAAAGCGTTTCGACCGCGTCGCTTCCAAAGCGACCAAAAAAAGCGATAGCCTCTCTGAACTCTCTGTTTAACCGATAGAAATGCAAGTCGACTCGGTCGAGATTAAAGCTTTTCGGTCGCTTTGGAAACGACGCGGTCGAAACGCTTTGTCGGGGATCCTAGTGCTAAACCGATTTAAATTTTATTTAAGTTTTTCTTCCCAACCGGGAATAAAGTGGCACTTTATTCCTTCATTATTGACTAATAATGTAGTACTTTATTCCCGGGGAATAAAGTAAAAAAATGCCGATATAACATAAAGAATCTCGTTTTCGTAATAACCGTCAGCCAACTTCATGTAGGTCAATTATAACAATTATTTCTTCTTTAATTTATTATTATTATTAACTTAAGCGGTTAGGAAAAAAATTTTGTATGCATCACTGGAATGAACATCGTTAATTCTTTGAATAAAAATACTCTCGGCTTCGCCTCTTGCATTACTTACATTCTCGGGATTAAAATCGATGTTTATTCCTTTGATACATAAATAACTATTTTTGACAAATATCGAAGAATCAATTTCTTATTTGGAAACTATTGAAACGTAAGGAAGCTAGTAAATTAGAATCGTTTTGGATCATATACACACTACAGTCATCAAAACTCAGCAAGTGGAGTTAATTTTACTAGAATTTCTGTTGTTCTTCAGAAGCAAGAAAATTCGTAACTTCTAAACTACCTAACGTATCGAAGTCATTTATAGCTGCCCACAAAGCCCATAGTTCAGTTTATGGGAAATAAAATTGCCATTACTTAATTGTCATTCCTTAATTTTTTACAATTTTTTATTTAACAATTTTCTCCCGGCGCATCCACCATTTCTCAAACTTGCCGTTTTCGAAGATAGGAGTAAATTTTTCATTTGAAAACTATTAAAACGTCGAAAAACTAGTAAATTAAAATCTTTTTTGATCACACACATTCAATAGTCATCAGAACTCAGGAAATTGAGGTAATCTTGAAATCTCTATTGTTCTTGAAATACTTGATTTTTGGTTTAAACTAGAGAACTTAAATTCTGTAACTCTCTTAGGGCTGTATTTATAGACAGGACTTAATGTCCACCGTCGTCTTTAGACCAAGTTGGACCTTAGACGGTGAGACTTTTGCCTTACTTTTGTGACTATAGAGAAGGTTCTAACCTCCAAGTTAGTCTCAAGACGACGATGAATCTTAAGAGCGCTCCACAGTGTAGACCTTAGCAAGCGATCGAATTACTTCGTTATTTAAAAAAGGTATTTACATGAAATTTTGGGCATGCATAAAAAAAAAATCAATCTTTGCCGGCATTTTACCGAAATATTAAAAATTTTATTAGCAAGAAAAGTAGGACATAAAATTTTTATAAAATAAGCAAAACGCTATGTCACGGCAAAGTAAGACGTTTCATATGTGCTTCAGTGCAATTAGAATGCAATTTTAATTCCCAGATATTATTTAATTAAATTTTTTGTAATTAAAAATTTTTCGGCTGATAAGCGCGACCTCTACCGAGACTTGAAAGAAACAACTCATGGAGAATGATAAGTAGGCGGAGCTATTTTGCAGATAGATGCGGAGACAATTTGTCTATAAATACGGGCCCAAATGTCCCATATTCCCTTTACTTAGAATTCTTTTTTCATATTGTCAAAAGAAAATTTGGAAACTGAATCTAACAGCAAACTTCTAGTTTTCTAATTGAAGGAAACCTAGATCAAGCGCTTGAAAAGGAATGTCCAAACGCCAACAACCGCGTTACTTTCGCAATGTTCCGCTATTGAGTCTAATCGTAGGTTCTATGCTTGATATAAGAAGCCATTACAACCCATAGACACCGGACTCACACGCATTTACACAATAATCATCGCCAACCACACAACCATGACTGCTTTTATAGTTGTGCTTTCTTCTTCTAACATGTTCATAACTTTCCGTCTTCTCTCTTCATATTCAATATTAAATTGTCGATACAAAGAACCCTGCCAATGACCTTGTCAGCGAGAAACAGACAATGGCAAGAACTCCATCTAAAGCGCCAACAAGAACTTTTTTAGAGCAACTTCCATAGTTGCGGAAAAGTGCCAAATTTGAGAACTTGTTTGTTCCACCCAAAATTTTGGTGTTAACTGGTGACTCGAACAACAATTTAGCAAAAAGTGTTGATTTTGTATAGCGCCGACTTTCTGGGGCAAGTAAGCACTTACCGTTTGACTGAAAGTTTGCATTTTGCAACGTTCGTATGCAGATTGTGCAAGTAATAATAAAAATAGCCGCTAGCAACTCCGCACGATTCACGTGTTTGTTGGCGGATATTATCGGTTCCATCTCCGAAGATTACGACGATATTCTCAGCACCCATATAAAGAGACCTCCTGACGGACAGCTGTAAGAGTTAACGGTACCCAGACAACCGCAAGGCAAACCCGCGTGCCTCCGGCACCCATCCAAACAAGCATCGACCGACAATGCGAAGAGAACGTCTCGCAACGACAAAGAGGAGCGCCGCCGCTGATGATGGAGAGAAGAAGAAGAAGGTACGGCGTCAGGCGCGGCAAGACACCAAGAAGTAACGGACCCCGCAACACGCATAACTAACTGTACAGCCAAGAGTACTGGTAACCCAGTGCTGGATAGTCCCGCTATTCCGCCACGGATCCAAACAACGAGCGTGCCTGCCATACTGACGGCGTCATACCGTAGGTATGTCAATTACGTGCCCATTTGGCGCGGTAATTACAACACCGCGACCTATGACCGCGACGGATGGATTTTGTTTGAACTTGCGACGAAGTCTTCACAATACCTCTGCGGGCGCGTCTTCGGCGCGACTCTTGTTTGTTTATACTCACAAATTTGTAGGTGAAATAACTGTTCACCGGAGACGGAACGGAACAATAAAACGGAAAATTTTCCAAGGAAAGGATCGACGACGTCGCCGACAAGTGGAGGCAGAGGTGAAAACGAAAATGGTAAGAGGTACACCCGGCCAAATAAGTAATGCACAGGGGGTGCGCAAAAAATTTACTTTTCTCACGTTATTATCAACTGTAACATAGAAAAACTTCTAGGAGACATTAGAAAAAAACAGGGGATGACAAATTGTCAACCTTTTCTACGTTATACTGGAAGAGCGTTCCACAGCTAGAGAGTCCCAGCCCTGTGCATCGCATGGCAGGCCCAAAATTGTCTCCGCAAAATAGCTCTGCTCATTTACCACTCCCCATGAGTTGTTTCTTTCAAGCCTCGGTAGAGGTCGCGCTTATCAGCCGAAAAAATTCCAATTACAAAAAATAATTTTAAATAATATCTGGGAATTGAAATTGCATTCTGATTGCACTGAATCACATATAGAACGATTTACTTTGACGGGACATAGCGTTTTGCTGATTTTATTAAAATTATATTTCCTACTTTTCTTGCTAATATAATTTTTAATATTTCGAAAAAATCCCGGCAAAGATTGATCCTTTTTCTATGCATGTCCAAAATTTCAGGTAAATACCTTTTCAAATAACGAAGTAATTTGATCGTTTTCTAAGGTCTACACTGTGGAGCGCTCTCAAAAATTTCAATTTTTTTTCTTACCTCAATCGATGGAAGTTTCTACTTTTGATCGTTAATCCTTATCGCTAATCTTCTTAACGAGCATCATGTGTAAGTTTCTACCCTACCAAATCAATACTTCAGAATGACTGGGTACCTAGCACTATATTATGTACAAAAAGTCCCAACGGCTTTTTGTCAAAATTGTTCTACGCTCCAAGTCGCTGTAAAATTGAAGTTACAACTATTACCAGCACTAAAATCTTGCCAGGCATATAAAATGTAAATTTTCATTTTGACAGCGCCGTTGCTGCCCTGAATGCGAACAGCAAATAAGTGGCTTGGCAGGTTGCCCCGTTAAATAAAAAATTAAAGCAAGATTTGGCATAAAACGCCCGCCTAAATGAAAAGCGAATCCCGGAGGTACAGCACGGAATATGAGCATAAAAGTAGGCAGGGCAAAGGGAGAAACAAAATTTACTTTTAACGTAATTAAACGATGCCAGCTTTGATTCATCAAGTCAATAACTTCAGAAACATTTACAAAAATAAAAAAAAATGGATGTTAATTAATATGCGAATTGTCGGTGGCGCAATAAACCGATGAGGTAATGTGGGTGAGTACCTGTCATCACGGTATTTGAAGGTGATGTCGATGGAGGAGGCTGCTGTGCGGTAGAAGTCGGTGTGGTTTCGGCACGGGATTCCGTCGATGGAGGCGAAGCCGCATCCTCTACCTCCTGGAGGTCAATGGTGATGATCTCTTGTTCTGCCAGTTTAACGAATCACTGCCACCCGAATTAACCACGACGACCGGACCGTCCCGAATAATACTTATTAGAAAAATTCCCTAACGCTATAGCTCTCGATATTGAAAATGTCAATAATAATGTAGCAAGCCGGTAAAAATTTACAAAAACGACGAATTATAAAGTGAATTTATAAAAACACCTAACATCAAGAGTTTTAGATAAACACCGAAGTCTGAAAACTATTCGAGTCCAATTATTAAAACACCAAAACCGAATCGGTTTCGTTACAAATTTGGTGTTGAATCAGTCAATCAGATGGTTTCAGTCGAATTCAGTCTGAGACAGTCTTGCTGAGTTATTACGTCTTTCAAATAAAATTGTGGCGTATTGCTTTTGGATTATTACGTGGAATTCCATCAAATACTCGGAGATGCTGGTAAAGGCCTCTATTTCACAAATACGAACCAAGAGGGGCAGTAAAAATTCTGTAGCGACCAACTCTCCTTAAGACAACAAATACAACGTCCATAATAAACTATTTAAAAATGTAACAAGTGAAAGGTACTTCGTTTAAACCAATTGAACACGGAAACACTGACTTTGTACATCACAAAATGCAGAACACATTAGGGTTTAGATAGTCCGAGATACAAACGCATATCTTGTAAACACTGCCGGAATTTATATTTGGGCCCTGATCAATAATTTTGAATCGATTGAAATGCAGGTTAAAAACGCGAACTTGGCTGCTGGCTTGCACGGCTTCCGAATTTCTTCAGCGGAACGACAGGCGGCTTCTTACACTGGTTTTTGTTAATAATTATTGACCTGATTATGGTTATTACGGGCCTAAATGGTTTTTGTATTCAGAGTCTATTTGTAAAGCGCTGTAGTATAGTTCGATACTACGCCGGCAGAGGGACGCCGGTCGGGCAGCTTCACAAAGGAAAATTCCAGGACATCCTGAAACTCCAGTTTCGCACCCCCAATTTCACGCCGAACCACAAAACATTTCACTTTCACCTTTACGCATCCAACTTTTCTCCACTGCCACCATCAACAGAACCAACAATATGAAATTGAACGTGCCACCTACTAAAAAAAAATTTTTTTTCAGGAAAACTCGAAGATGGCAGGAAAATTGGGGACGTTACTGAAAGTCTCCATTACCTGTTGTACGGAATAAAATTGTTAAACGCAAAGATGCAGTTTTGATCATTGTGAATTATCCTTCGGCTACACGCTTGCGCCATTCAGGACGTGAAACGAATCCTTATTTCGATCGGGCTGCTTCTCGTTTAGCGTCCGGCCAATGTGTCGAGCTAAGGGTTGGTTCATTGGGGAAAACGTGCAAGTCACGAAACAAAAACAATTTTTTTGTCCATTAATCACCGTTCGAATTAAATTAGTCGAAACAATTTTTGAGGAAATCTGAAGATTAATTTAAACTGAGGAGAAATAAGAAAAATTTCTTAAAAATAACAAAAGCTTTGGTAACAAAAAAAGGTCAATTGGAAGAATTTTTGTTGTTACATAATGACGTGGCGCATCAAATAAACAAATACGTTCTCTTCTTGCGCAATTGTTTTGGCCGAAGTAATGGCTAACTCACAAGAAAATCGATTCTTTTGTTTTCATCTTTAACTTTAATGCAAAATATTTGCTGGCCTTCCCAAATTGTAAAGATGAATAGAGGATAGAGATGAGACCTGCACGAAACAACGTTGGTTAAGGTAGAGAAAAAATGTAGAGTAGAAAAACATGCGAAGATAACGGATAAAAATGAAAAAGTTTTGAATAAACTGAATAATGAAGTCAAGACAAAAGACAAAAATAAGATAATTTTTTAATAATTTCAATTCATATGTCAACCAACAACAAGAACGTAAACTTTGACAACAGTCACTAACTGCTTCTTGTCTTTCTCTTTTCCCTTAACTACTTCCTGTTTTCTCCTTCCTTTGGCTTCTTTGGGTTACGTAGTTGATCCTGTAGAATTCGACGCTCGATGTTTGTGGCGGTTGCACCTTTTCTGTAGAGTTTCTTGGTTCCGTTCTAGTGTAAGCTCTCCATCCTCAATCTTTACAATGAGGAGTTGGGAAGCAAAGAGGAAAGAAAAACTCCAAGGAATCCGACGACGACAGACATACATCCTCTTCCGTAGTTGCGCGAGCATTTTCGTCCAATAAAGCCTCGTGTTTACGGTATATGTTATGTATCTACATACATTTTCTGAAAGTGTCACCAACACCGCAGCGAAAAATTCGTTCGATTCCCGAAATTGCCCAATAACGGAAAAATTCGGGAAACTCATCGAAATTCCGACGGCGAGCGACAAACGGTTGTGTAGCTGGAGATGGCTTGTTGTAAATGTTAATTGTCGTAAACACATGTGTAACCCACAATAGTCGCTTAGAATATCAAATGAGCCCCGTTAGTTGTTCAAATCTTCTTCTTTTGGACATGGCTGATTAGTATTGCAACAATTCTTCGGCGTGTGACCCGAAGCTTGACGTTCGGTTCGGAGGGCGAAGAAAAAAATTATGAAATCACCTCATGACCACTCATGTCTCATGCCATTTAATCTGCGCACTTATAATACCGTTAATATTGAGACTATCGCTGCACAACAAACGGCGGATGACCCGCGGGTCGCGTTGAACTGTTGACTTCTCTCCGTTGATTCACACATGCGATAAAATCCTGGATTTTTCTAATCGCCGTGAATTTCCCAGTTGATCGCTGATAAAGAATCGTGGACAAGGTGCCGTCAAACTGTTGTACCAGGTAGCTCGTAGGTAAGGGTCGCGACCTAACTGTAAGTAATGGACACATGATACCGCCATCTGCCTATAAACTACCTGAAGCGGCGTGGGAGAGAAATCGTATCCACTGCATCTCATCGCGTTTTGTTTAATTTATGGGTCTTTGAACCTCTTGCTTTGTTGAATTATGCAATTCGATATATATTTAAAAGAATGATAGGACGAGATGGTGGCAAAAAACGTACACGCACCCAAGAGCTCGCGGGTTTGATCAAGCCCGACGCAGGTACAGTTATTGGGCGTTTTTCAAAGGTGAATCATGTTACGAAGAGGACTTCACTTGGTGTTACACTATATTGCACAACAGTTTCTTTCACGGCGACGAAAAACGAAACCAATCCCGTTGGTTTTGCCTAAGATGCCACAATTTGAAAAGTCTCTCCTTTCTTCTCTTTAGTGTCTTCTGGAAGCCTTCTCCGAAACCCCAACTTCTTGGATTTCTCCGGTGTGGTTGGCGGTAATGACACTTATCAGACGACCATTACATTTTTGCTTTTATTTCAGAAGTGCTTGCGGGATGCTTCTGGGAACCAATCGTCGTGGATCCGGTTATCATCGCACCGGCTTGGCCAATTTTCTCGCAATCGAACCATTAACATCTGCTTTCTTGGGGCTAATAATGCGAGAATTTTTACACGGTGAATCACGAAAATTTGGGAAGTTCCAGGTTCACCGGACTCAACCCCACAATTTACTCGTCATCGACGGTTATATTTGCCCGTAAGATTGAACATCATGATTTTAGATAAAAGCACTATTAGAAAAAAAATCATAAAAAATTTGCGAATCAAATTTTGACAACGGCAATTTTTTTCCTAATAGAAACTGACATAATCTTCGTATAATGGTATGAAATGTTTCGATACGGCACTTTGCTGAAGAGTTATGATTTTTTTTCTTATACCTTAACATTATGATTTTAAATGACAGCACTATTTGAGAAAAAAAATCAATTAAAATTAGCGAATCAAATTTTGACAATGGCAATTTTTTTCCTAATAGGGAATGACATAATCTTTATAGAATGATATAAAACGTTTCGATACGATACTTTGTTGAAGAGTTGTGATTTTTTTTCTTATACCTTAACATCATGATTTTAGATGACAGCACTATTTGAGAAAAAAATCATATAAAATTAGCGAATCAAATTTTGACAACGACAATTTTTTTCCTAATAGAGAATGACATAAGTTTCGTAGAATGGTATAAAACGTTTCGATACGACACTTTGTTGAAGAGTTATAATTTTTTTTCTTATACTTTAACATCATGATTTTAGATGAAAGCACTATTAGAAACAAAATTGCTTTTTGAGATCTTCCCGATTTCAAACTTAAACTAAATTTGGTCAATTGACAGATTTCTTGTAAATTTGCTAGTCCTTTTACTAGCGATACTAGGAGAAATGGCTTGAATGGTGCTTCCAGTCAACTTTTGACAGAATTTAATTTTTATTACTTTAAAATATTTTTACAAGAAATTATTAAAGTGTAGGTCCGATTTTCAGTTAAAAGTTTAATAGAAATACACACTGGACACTGCTTCTTGTGATAAAAAAAAACTTAATGAAAGTGGCGAGAGAAATTGCAAAGCTATTTAAATGTGTTTTTAGAATCAAAGTTATGTGCTTTTAAGTAAGTGGCAAGATAATTGAAGGGTTTAAAGTAATGAAGGAAACGTGAGAGAAAGCGTGTTACGTTTAGATTGTCGACAATGAAATAATCACTTCAGAAAACTCTTGATGGTATACTTCATTCATTGGAAATTTATGTGGTGTGAATAAATGCAGGATTACCTACAATAATTGTTTCTTCCTGCCTAGAAAAATTGTGAAAAAGGCGACTTTTCTAGAAAAATCAGTTTACCCAAGTATTTCTCGCGCTACGGCGGCGTCACTCCTAGTCGCGCTTTAGATTCGGCAAATTATACATACTTCAGAGTTCACTGCCTCACGTACCTACCATTGACCAATTGAAATTTTATAAATTTTTTTTCTAAATTCCAAAGTAAAATGAGCAACCCTTGCGACGTCCTTCCGTTTAAATAATTGTAAATTTTGAAAATTTGGGCCGGCGCTGGGGGTCCCGTTGTAAAAATAAATTACTTTTCATTACCTTTACAATCGAAAAGTAAAGAGGCAAAGTCGCGATATAATTAAATTATTAATCATGATAACAGTCCCATTTCCATAATTTTTGAAAAGTGAAACTCACGCCTTGCCCTTGTTTCCTCTACTGCTCTCCTTTTCACCATTCTCGACCTCACTCTTGCTTTCGGGTATTAACCCAAATATGACACGAAAAGGTCAATTTGGGGCAAATGACCAGACGGGCGGATCGATCACGTTTCCGTGCAGACACATGCTAATTTTTCAAATCCCCCCCGTTCGTAACGTTTTCGGGGTGCCAAATCACGACGTGACAATTAAAATCCCCATTTCGAGCACGGCGCCCAATAAAAATCAAACGGCGTGTAACGAGGACGCGGTCGGAAGAGTCGGGGGAATTTTTCGACGGGTGGGTGAGTGCCGGAAAAAGTTGTAAGAACAAATAGCCGGAGGCGAATTAATGGAAATAAAAAAAGACTATTTAAAAAGACGCCAAAGTCGAGGTGCAAGTAGCCAGGAACCAGTATGCGTGACGGGCTGTTATTTGGATTGTTTGGTGGCCGCCGGTCGCTGACCTTTCACACTCCAACTTTTCGGAACAACTCACGCATTTTCCGCCCGCCGCCAACTCCCGCGCACCACGCACCCCCGCGAGCAACTTCCAACCTCCATCATCTCCCAATAGTCCCCTGAACACTTGATAATTAATTAATTAAATAATTGTAAGTAAGTATTTTTTACGAGTTTTATGGGAGATTCGGGTGGAGGAGCAATTCAGCCACGTCGCAGCATTTTACTTCTTAAGATTGATAATAGTAACTTTTCTACCAGAAAAAGTGTGAATCACCGAGGAATCGAATCCAGTACCTGCAGCTCGGAATTCGGCGAAGCTACCCACAGTACCACAGGCTTCACCTCGGGCTACACAGTTCACTGCCTTCAAGATTAAAAATTTCCAGGGGTTTGAGTTTCTCTGATATCAGGGCAGTTTTACATTTAAAATTCTTTTATTGTTACAAAAAGTTAAAAAATTGCGTTTTTAAAAGATCATTCAGCAATTTTGCATTAGAAGGTTGTTAATGCACTGTCCATAAGAAAATTTAATGAGCATCAAAAAATGTAAATGAAACCCAAATTATTATACATCAGAAAATGAGAACATCACCACGAAAATAACTATGCTGCGTATTGTTTTACCATTGCTTACATTTTAAATTCTATATGTCTATCAATTTTACTAAATGTTCACCAAATTTAGAATGCTCAAGTTATGCGTCCGTGCTGTACATAATAAATATTCGCGCTATCCATTTATATTTAGTGTTTCTCAAAAAAACTATTTGTGCGTCAAATAATTATTCTATTACTCCAAAAATAAAATATGCTCGCGCATCTCTCTTTGCCGCTTGCGCTTCCAGACAAGAGGCACGCAAAAAAAGTTTTGTACAAGGTCAGTTCAGGGCCCTGTAATTTTTTTTAAAAGCACGATTAGAAATTACCACTAAAAGAAGTTTTACGCTTTACATAATGCAAGCCAATTACAGCAAAGCATTTATATATTACGGAAATCAATATCTTTTTTTGTGCAAACCACTTCTATTTTTACTCTTATTTTCCTTGCCCTAGCACATCTACATCTATAATTTTGCATAAAATTATTTACCATTTGCACATTTTATTGCTTGTGTATTTTTGATCAACAAATAGTATTTTTAACTGCTAAATAATATAAGACACTGTCGAAAATTAAATATCTGGGTATTATGTTAGAATTAAATGCGGAATAAAATTTGGTGAGCATTTAGTATTTATGGTCAACAAAAGTTATTTTGGCGAACAAAATATATAAGAGGCCAGCATTATGTCAATATGTATTTGGTTGTCGCTTTAAGATTATGTATTTTCTTAATTTTAGTGAGCATTTAGATTTTTTGGGAAATGAAAGTATTTTTTTGCATGAAAATTTTGGGTAAATTTGGTATACTGTTAAATACGATCCATAAATTTTTTTTGATAATTTTGGGAAACTACAAATTACCTCCCAAATCGAATCATTAGAGCAGAGCACATTACACAATCTTTCCCGTTGTCTAACATAAATTCTAATTAAAGATGCTCGGATCTTTTAGCAACATCGTTACGGACCTGTTTAAAGCTCTCCAGCGGCATGTTGTTATTGAAGCTTTCAGTGGCGCCGGGCCTGATATACATCACCGTGTATGTATATTAATTTAAAAAAATTGGTCAGATTTATTAACGCAGCTATTTGTCGAAAATTGGTTGTAACACACACCGATTTCCATTTGGCGATAACATCAACGGTTTCATTTTTGCCACCCGGAAGAAGTAAAAGTTCAGATAAGGGGTCAATACCACCATAATAGCGGAAGGTTCATAGCACCCCTTAATTGGAGACAAAGCATGTCGGGATCGATAGCCCCGAAGCCGGTTAGTTGATACGTAACGCAATAAAAAAATTCAACTCCCCCGAATGATTACGCAATAAAAATAAGGGAACGGGGGGCCCTAAGGCCCGCTGTCCATTGTTGTCGCTCTTGGCCGGCAAGGCCAAAAAACGAGTCTTGAGCGGCAACACAAAGGTGTGTCCAGTTACAGCTATCCAAATTCCGAAACGGTACCTCCTTCCATCGAAATTACGAAGAAGTTAACCCGCTACGTCGCGATCGAAGCCGGAGCCCGACTAGTTTCGTTAGTTAAGCCGTGATTATGTACCGTTAACGTTATGGCTCAATTTTTGGGCAATTATTCGAATTAATTCAATTTCGAACCGATCTCAAGGAGTCGCCGCAATTAGGGACTTACCTCTAATAGTGCTGGGCATCGTAGCATATCCTTCACGAAATAGTCCTCTTGAAGCCGCTGCACTTTGATTTAATAACGCGGAATTACACGACTTATGTGCCGTAACTCATTACGGTGCACCGACGGATGTCGCGTTAATAAAACAAACGAATTTCTTAACAAAAATACTTGTGGAGGAGAAACAGGTGCTGGAGGGTCGTCAACGCATGTTCGTAGAGGTCCCGAAATTTTCGCGAAACGCGCTTCCAGACCGCTGTCGTCGACAGGAACCCATCTTGGAGGCACGTCCTGCAAAGAAAAACCAACAATTAATCGCGATATTGCAACGAGTGCATTGACTTTACAAGCAGATGACATCTGCATTCGCACAGATTGAATTACTCACTTGTGTTTACACCACATTCCTCAATCGCTAAAAAATACGCCATCATCGCGTAATTACTAAAACTAATAGAGATTTTTAATCGACTTTTTGCTAATGTGGCCACAAAAAATTAGACAAAAAGTCGAAATTCCCACGTCCCGCCATCAGCTGCTTGCTTAGTACAAATAGCGATTAGGAAGGAGGAGCAGATCGGAGGCATTGAACTTGAGATTCGCTTATAGGTCGGCACCGGCGAGCTTACGCAATTTTTGATTAATTAATCTCAAAAGACAGGCAGTTTTCCGACTGGAAATTGTTACTTCCGCTGTTTTCAGCGGTGCCATCAGCACTTGATGGGCGCCGTAATTAACGCAAGGAAACGTGATGGAGTCTCCGCCAGTTTCGGTGGATATTTGCGATCAATTATCGATGGGTATTTATAGATTTACGCAATCTATTCAGTGACGGAGTTAAAATGAACGTGTCAACTTTTTGCCGGGGTCGTTACACTTGCCATCAGAAAAAAGAGAAAAAAAAAAAAAAAAAAAAAGACTCCAATCAATAGCAATTGAAGGAGAAACAGCGAGAGCTCGAAACCACGATCTAAGTGCGTAAAGTTTCGGATAATATGACATAATCTGAAACTTCGTAATCTTTAAATTGACCGGTTTGTGCCCGCAATGAAACAATTGTTCTTTCAAATAAAAAAAATTAAAAAAATTTTGTTCCTGCTATTCAGCCAATTGGCAGAAGCACTCAAAATTAGGTATATGTTGATTTAAAATAAATCCCTTGTTAGATGCATAATAACCAAAATAGGAGAAAGTGTTTGTGATAGAGAATTCCCCTTCTTAGAGGAAAGTGAAATCAGAAGAGCTACTGGGCTTCATCAGAAGCACAGGCATGCTCTAGAGGGCTCTCCAGAAACCACACAGGGGTGCACACAATGGGCCTATCTGGCCTCAGTGTGCGGCTCGGCGTTCAGCCGGGTTCCCAGAAAAAGAAAAAAAAATAGAAAATTAAAATTTAATAGAATTACATACTTCAGAATTAAAGTAAAATTTTGAATCAAAGTCTTCAAATCGTCATAACTCAAAAAGTACGATTTGTACAAAGAAACTACGGCCAGATTCGTGTTCAGTGGTTCAAAATCTACAAGATTATGTCATAAAATCAATGTAAAAAATTTCAATATTTTCGACTTTTTTTTTCTACCCCAATCGATAAAAATTCGAAAAATTTTATAAATAGACATCGTTGCACCTAAAGGCTGAAAATAAGCGTTTTCTTATGTAATCAGCTTTCCTGAATTCAAATCCGTAGATTTCTTATAAAATTAGACAAACCGCTAAGTTTCGATTTCTTATAATATTCAAACTCTTGTAACTTTTGAACGAGCAGACTTACATCCAATCCAAATACATCAAATTTCTCCATTTCACAAAAGCTATCAAATACTATATGAACAAAAACCGTAAATCTAATAATGAAGAAGTTGAAATTTGCAATTTAGGTCGATTTTGACGAAAATTTTGAATTGAAACATTCAAACGGGCATATCTTAAAAAGTACGACTTGTACAGGAAAACTACGGCCAGATTCGTGTTAAGCGGTTCAAAATCTATAAGATTAAGTCATAAAATCGACGTAAAAAATTTCAATATTTTCGACTTTTTTTTTCTACCCCAATCGATAGAAATTCGAAAAATTCCTAAAATTCACATCGTAGCTGCGAGGGCCTGGAAGTTGACGTTTTCTTGTGTAATCGATTTCCCTGAAATCAAATCTGAACTCAATTTGACTCTAGAGCCGATAGATTTCTTGTAAATTTCCAAAAACCACCAAAGTTGATTTTTTTCTAATATCCAAATGCTTCTAGCTTTTGAACCGAGACACTTATATCGTGTCGAGATACATCAAATTTATGCGTATTTCAGAAGCTATCGAACGGTGCAAGAGTGAAAAAATATGGCTTATAATAAGAAAGTTGATATTTACAATTTTGGTCAATTTTGATGAAAATTGCACGACACTAAAAAGTAGCCACTAGAAAAACAGAATTCGGTGTAGTTTCTATGACAATATAGAGATTTCCTGGAAATTTTTTGCACCTAGCTAACCCAACATGAAATTAATAAGTTGACATTATTTCAGCCAATCAAAATCATTTATTTATTAAAAATGACATAATAATGACATAATGGCCTAATTTCAGTGTCGTTGTGATTTTCTTACCGAATATGCCCTCGTGCATTGATTAATATCCGGAAATTTTATTCTCATGCATTTCCAAAACGTATTTAGCCTTCGTGTTCCACTCGGGCTAATTAATACGTTTTGGAAATGCATTCGAAACAATTTCCGGAAATAATCAATGCACTAGGGATATTATAAGTGATAGTTAATATTATAGTTGGGAAATTCTTTACAGCAGAATGCATTGTTGTGCCTATAGCGCCCTGTGTGTGCGATAAAGAACGACACACTCTGAATCTCTACTCCTAAGCTGCTACTGTACATATTTTAGTTGTTGATCTTCCATTCACTAGAATTGCGTCATTTTAAAAAATAGTTTAAATAGTTGTCTTAAAATTTACTAAAAATTGACGTAAGTACTTTAAATATTAACACTAAAGCTTTTGGGCGACTGTAGATCCAGTGAATGTAGATAGCGCTAAAATCACTTTTTTAACATAATTCTAGTAAGTTCCATTAAATCTTTGTTGTCTTCAATTCTCAGCTGTTTTCAATGGTTCTAGTTCCCTAAAATGACCTAAAAATGCCAAAAGTCACTTGACTTCTAAGTTTCAAATTTATGGCCTCCAATTAGCATTAGAAAATTGATTTTAGAAGGTCCCTAGAGTGAACATTGAAAAAGTGCAGGTGCGAGATTCTTGAGCTTCGCCTGGGACAATCTTAGAGATAAAATTAACATAACTGTTTCAACGAATCTGTAGAAAACGACGTAAATTAGTCAAAGTAACTGCTAATTGATTACAAAATTTCCAAACCACTAATTTAAGATATCAGGACCGTTAATCATATCTCCAATTTGCACCTGACGAATTATAGCGAGATTTTTGTTGAAAAATTGAGTTATCGACAACAAATTGAGACAACAACAAAAAATTTTAGTATTATTAATTAGTTAATTAATTGGGTTTCAAACTGGTTGTTGCAAGAGCTACAACAATAGATATTAGGATCATCAGGTCGGCGCGTTCTATTGTTTGTTCAAAGTTAAAATTCCGCTCAAATTGTACTAATATTATTATTTAGCAAATGCTTTTACAGCATAACTAATGTAGCGTCTGAGGTTATAGACCTAAATAAATCGACGGTAGGTAGACGCCCAACATTTGCAACAAACTGTTTCTAGAGTCTTTTTTTAAATATTAATATCATAAATTGACAACTTGGCCCTATCTACGTATGAAAAAGCTATTCTGTAATTAATAAACATCGATTCTAATCGCAATTTGGGATGGTGAATTGAACGTCTCGTTCATTAGTTAATCAGGTTTAGTGTCAAGTCATCTTGTTACGTGTAAAGTATCGCCAGTCAATAATTAGAAATTAAATTGCACCGTGTGTGGGCCGCCTTAAGCTCTGTCATTAACGGTAGTTTAACAATAGAGCATCTATAAAGAGTCGACAAGAATATTAAAAACAAAATATACAATGTTGCTGACCATCTTAACTAGTTACCACTCCCACACTTGTTGACGTTTGCAGGGTTCACTCGAAAAGTGGGCCTCTTTACCTCTCTTCTGACCGCGACAACTTCAAACATCATCCATGAGTTTGTAAGTGTGTAATTGAAAATTGAAATTAAATTAAATTAAAATAAATTAAATTAGTTTCTTCACGCTCCAGACTGGATGTCAGTTGCTCATGTCGAAATCTGCGTCTCAACTCTTGCTCTAGGAAGTCATCTGTTACTCATCACCACGCTTCCATTCCATTGTTTTATTGTAAACACCATTAAATCCGATTTGCCATAAAAATATCGTTCACCTAACTCGATGTTTACAGAAATTTTTGCAATTTAACAAAAAAAGTGCAAACAATTAATCACCGGCGATAATGCAATCCTTCGAAATTGACGAATTAATGGACTGCAACCAGATAAGCATAATTTGAGTGGACTTTTTCAATGTCAATGACACCACGCTCTCGGACAACAAAAAGCCCGGTATCCCATCTCCAAATTCCAACTGAACGGCAATATAGGGGTAAGGAGAAGCAAAATAGCGCGGAACCCCCGAGGAAGCTTCTAAGTGAAGAATCCTCCGGCAACAGTTGACCAAAAACCGGGTTCAGCGGGAAGAGCCGGAAGATCCAACCGAAGAATCTGGGTCTGAAGGACGGCGCGGGTTGGGAGGCGCGAAGATACCTGAGTGCGCCGGACGTCCGACTTGGGGTTGCGGGCAGCCAGCAGAAGAAGAATCGAGCGACACTCGCGTTTCACTGAGAGCACGTGCCGAAATCCTGCGGGCGATCGGCCGGCAACACACCTCCTCGAAACCGCGCACCAGTTCACAGCGTCGGGGGGGTGCGATAACCCCGTAGAGTACGAGGGTAGCAGGGATACACCACCACGGACGGACTACAGCGGGTTGAACGCACCTGTTGTTGCGCGGTGCGGCAGTAACTGAACGGCTACGGGCCAGGTGAGGAGCCAGCAGAGGTCAGTGACACACCGCCGACTAACGGAACGCTGGTTAGCGGTACAAGAGCAGTTAGCTTACAGGACTGTGTGTATGGACAACGTCACTGTGTCTCACCGAAGAGCGACCTTCTGCTGCTGCTGCTGCAACTGTAACCGACGCAACCAACGGTCATCCTGCTTCTTGGCTGCACGTGGAAGTGCGCATCCACAACAAACCGGTAGCAGGAAGGACCGAAGCGACCTCAACGGATCGACGCTCCGGCGGAGCTTCAATGGGAATTCCATCTCGCAGACCGCAATCGCGGAATCTGCAGGACACCACCATCATCGATGTCGCGAGACAATAATCGACAGGGAGATGAAAGACTTGAACAAAATCGAAAAAAAAATTTATTAACAAAATCTGGCCCGACGAGTTTCTGGAAATAGTTTTGTTGAGAGGCGTAAGCCGCCATAAAAAAGCAGACACTGGGCTTTTGTTGAGGAGTCCCACCCACAGTCAATTTGTGGGTGGATTAGTTAGGAATTTGATGAGCAAAGATATGACCACTTATTTACCTGAGTGATACAATAAATTAGGAAAATTGCTGAAATTAGTTAAAAATTTATTACATACAAAATGTATTAATTAAAAAAGGGAACAAATATAATGTACACCAAATTAAACCATACATCCCTATGAGGCGCCGTTGTGGACAAAATAAAATTTTTGCAATTTTATATAATTTTGCCAAATATTTATAAATGCTGTTGATATTTATAAGAAAAACACAACTTTTATTTATTTTCACCATTTATATAGAAAAATGTTAAGTTTAATATAAATATCATGTCGCGTTAGAAATAATAATAGTGCTGACCGTGATATAAAATTGCGCACTTTTATAAATAAAGTCGGCACGCCCTCGATATAAATTTGTGCGGCCGTGATATATTTATTGGCGTTTGCCACCAAGACGCCAGAGGCCGCCACAAACGGAAGATTTACAATCCGGCAACGCTGGCTGCGGTTTAGTTACATTGCTAGTGACAAATCTGTCAAACTCGAAAGTTGAGATTATAGGTTAGATAAGCGACAGAAACAATAAACATTAAAAAGGTAATATGAGTTAAATAGTAATTTATTTGTGTTCAATTGTGGGTAATTGTTAACCACTTCTAACCTCAACTTCTGAGTTTGACAGATTTGTCACTAGCAATGTAACTAAACCGCAGCCAGCGTTGCCGGATTGTAAATCTTCCTTTCGTGGCGGCCTCTGGCGTCTTGGTGACAAACGTCAATAAATATATCACGGCCGCACAAATTTATATCGAGGGCGTGCCGACTTTATTTATAAAAGTGCGCAATTTTATATCACGGTCAGCACTATTATTATTTCTAACGCGACATGAAATTTATATAAAACATTTTTCTATATAAATGGTAAAAATAAATAAAAGTTGTGTTTTTCTTATAAATATCAACAGCATTTATAAATATTTGGCAAAATTATATAAAATTGCAAAAATTTTATTTTGTCCACAACGGCGCCTCATACATCCCTTGCACTGTCCACCAGAAAATTTGGTGAGCATCAAAAAATCTAAATGAAACCCAAATTATTATACATCAGAAAATGAGAACATCCCCACTATGCTGCGTATTGTTTTACCATTGCTTACATTTTAAATTTTATATGTCTATCAATTTTACTAATAGTTCACCAAATTTAGAACCTTCAAATTGCGCGTCCGTGCCGTACATAATAAATATTCGCGCTATCTATTTATATTTAGTGTTTTTCAAAAAAATTATTTGTGCGTCAAATAATTATTCTATTACTCCAAAAATAAAATATGCTCGCGCACCTCTCCTTGCCGCTTGCGCTTTCAGGCAAGAGGCACACGAAAAAAGTTTTGTACAAGGTCAGTTCAGGGCCCTGTAATTTTTTTTTTAAAAGCACGATTAGAAATTACCACTAAAAGAAGTTTTACGTTTTACATAATGCAAGCCAATTACAGCAAAGCATTTATATAGATACATATTACGGAAATCAATTTTCTTTTTTTGTGCAAACCACTTCTATTTTTACTCTTATTTTTCTTGCCCTAGCAAATCTGCATCTATAATTTTGCATAAAATTATTTACCATTTGCACAACATTTTATTGCTTGTATATTTTTGATCAACAAATAGTATTTTTAACTGTTAAATAATATAATACACTGTCGAAAATTAAATATCTGGGTATTATGTTAGAATTAATTCCGGAATAAAATTTAGTGAACATTTAGTATTTGTGGTCAACAAAAGTTATTTTGGCAAACAAAATATATAAGAGGCCAGCATTATGTAAATATTTGGTTGTCGCTTTAAGATTATGTATTTTCTTAATTTTGGTGAGCATTTAGTATTTTTGGAAAATGAAAGTTTTTTTTTGTGTATGAAAATATTGGGTAAATTTGGTAGGCTGTTAAATACGACCCATTAAAAAATTAAAAAACCACATGTTATTTTTTATAATCAATATTTATTATATGATTTGGATTTACAACATTTTTACACTAACATCTCATATTTTTCATAAGATTATTTCTAACATTTTTTATTCGTCTTACAGGACCACCACCTTCTTCTTTTCTTCGCCTTCCAATAAAAGCTTCTTTAATGCGGTCACTATTATATGGCTTTTCCCTATTTAGGTGGTGGACAATCTTGTTTCCATTAGTTCCAAATAGTCTACTTGGTTCCTGTCGAACTACCCTAATCAACGCAAATGGGTTCAGGACAGCTTCTTTCCGTTGCCTCTCGTCTAACTTTATCTGCTTGCGAACTCGTTGCCTCAAAATTGGATCTCCTCGACAAACGCTCATCCACAATGGAAAAGCTTCGATGGCAGCAAATAAAGATGTTGTATCCAAGTATCTGTAAAAAGAAAATCTGTTAGGCACTTAAAGAAATTACAAAAAAATTTGTTACTTACCTCAAAATCATGGCCCACATCTCCACAGGAAGACACACTTCCGGTAAGAAGCTGGAAACAGCAATAAAAGGCAACACTCGAAACATCTTGGAATCACTAATCATGCTAAAGCAGAGGATATACTGACGGCGTCGCTGGCGTTAAGGGTTTATATACCCTTGCTCGAGCAATCAACTGAAACAAAATTGTTTGGACCACGGTTCGTTGATTTGGAACGGTTCAAGTTCATTGGAGGAGTTGTCAAATAAGGGTGTTAATTTTATAGTTAGTTTTTTTCTGTAATTATTTTTATTTATTTAATTATTTGTATTTAAGCACTCAACGTCAGTTGTTATTAATTATAACAGAAAGACATAAAAAAATTAAAACCCTTACTTAACATCTCCTCCAATGAACTAGAACCGTTCCGAATCAACGAAGCATGAACGGAACCGTTCCGTTTCAGTTGATTGCCCTCACCAAGGGTACATAAGCCCTTAACGTCAGCGACACCGTCAGTATATCCTCTGCTTTAGCATGATTAGTGATTCCAAGATGTTTCAACTGTTGCCTTTTGTTGCTGTTTCCAGATTCTTACCGGAAGTGTGTCTTCCTGTGGAAATTTGGGCCATAATTTTGAGGTGAGTAACAAGTTTTTTGTAATTTTTTCAAGTGACTAACAATTTTTTTCATTCCACAGATCTTTGGATATAACATCCCTTTTGGCTGCCATCGAAGCTTTCCCATTGTGGATGAGCGTTTGTCGAGGAGATCCCATTTTGAGACGACGGGTTCGCAAGCAGATAAAGTTGGATGAAAAGCAACGGAAAGAAGCCATCATGAACCCATTTGCGTTAATTAGGGTAATTCGAGAGGAACCAAGTCGATTGTTTGGTACCAACGGAAATAAAATTGTTCATCATCTTAATAGGGAAAGAACATACAACATGAACCACATTAAGGAAGCTTTCACGGAACGTCAAAGAAAAGAAGGTGGTGGACCTGTAAGGCGAAGAACAAATGTCAGAAATAATCCTGTAAAAAGTATGAGATGTTAGTCAATAATGTTATTAAATAAAAAGTATTTTCAAAATATTAACCGATTTTTAATCACAAATTTTTATATTCCTGTAATAAACTTTAGTTCTAAACGGTGATGGGTAAACCCTTGAGGAATAAATTTTTAAATAAAAATTCCTCCAATAAAGTCTCGACAATAAATTTTGTTTGATGATACTGTACATTTAATGAGTATCTAATATTAATTTTCCTTGTAGCGCTCTGACTTATTTTCAAAAATTTTGAGTGAATCCATTTTCATCTCAAATCTCGAAGATGTTACAATATACAACGATCAAAGTTGTAACAACCTCGCAGCTTGCGCTATTCCATTATAGCCTCAGTTTCCTTTTGGTATATTTGCTTGAGAGTTCTGCCTGGGCTACATCGTGAAACAACGAGAATAATATTGTTCATGTTCCGTACCAATTATGCCGCAAAAGGGGTGAATGTGTTATTACAGCAGGATCTCTCTTAAGGCCACCACCAACAAGCAACGGCAACACTAAAGCCAAGAGCAGCACTAGGACCCATCTTAGAAGCTTGAACTTGGGACCTTTAAATGTTTATCAAACTTGTCAACAAATCTTCTAGTGCGCTGTTACTTTCAATTTTGGCAAGAAAAAGACGTTAACAATATTGCATTTATCCATCTGTGCATATTTTAGGAAGACTTTGCCACAAGTAAACGTTTTGCTTCAATCTATTGATTAATAAATTATTACTATTACTGGAATAGTAAAATTAATAATGGTACGGTTAACTGATGGCAAGCGGCAAGAGCTAAATGGTGTGTCAATGGTCACGCTATCTTTCGACATTCAGAGCATCTGTTATAGCCGTGTGTTCATATTTCTTATAATGGATCATACAACGTAATGGCCAGGTACACCAAAGATGGACATGCTATGTGTAATAGTGAAATTGAAAACAAAATGCTTGACCAACTGATTTTCAAGTGCGTCATCGTCAATAACCGCCGCCCTCCAATCACGATCCGAAAGAAACGAGCCACGAATATTAATTCGAGACGAACCACATATTACCACCAAGAACATATTTGAATTAGGTTAGAGACCAAGAGTCAACTGTTAATATGAAAAATTGTTAATCAGAAAGTTCGAATATGGAGTTCTTCCAAATAAAACTAAAAATCTTTCCAAAGTTGGTGACGATTATTTTTTTTTACCATTTCAAAAAGCACAATTTTACGCTTTCGACAATTTTGTTCGGACAAAAATAGAAAATCGAATTATTGCAGCTCGGCGCGAAATTTGCAATTTTCCACCCTTGCCATATTTGCTGTTGGCAATAACAAAGACGTTATCTTGTCCAATTTGTCCCAGAGACTAACTTAAGAGATTTTATTAAGCAAATTGGGCGAGTTTATAGCATCCTTAGGCGCTGGCTATATGAAAATTTCTTTCCAACAATTCAAACTCATTGTACCTTTTTCCACCCTCCAGCGGTCAAATTAGCCGGTTCAACAACCCCGCCAAATTCACCAATTTTAATTGTCATCTTCCCAGTTTGGTGGAGCGAGTCGTCTTTCTGACGGTTCAATTTTCGGCCGTTGAGAAGATTTCCATATTGTGTTTACCGGGAAGAGAAAAAAACTGCCTCTAGTAGCGGATGCGAGAATTTAATTGCGCCTTTGAGTGGGTAGGATCCGTAAGAAGTCTCTGTGACAGTATGAAAGAAAGCCATTAAATTGAAAAACAAGTTAGGAGCATCTTCGACGGGCCCTGTAGGCAGTGTAACCAAATTAAAAACTAGCTGGACCGTTACGTCGCATCTGTGGAAATACGAAGATTGGTTGTAGAGGTTTAGGAGGTCCAATAAAATAATTAGCACGAAATCATGCTATCGGATAAAGTTTATTATCTGCAATCAACTCGGTAATTTTTTGCCGACGAATTATCCCATACGAAATTACCGTAGTGATGGCGAACGTAAAGGTCCACGCGGTATCTTCTCAGAGTGCCAAGTTCAATGACTCCAGATTTTATAATAATAACATTATCTGCCTATTGCTCGCTTTATTACGAAAATAATAATTGTGTACTCATCGCGAACTAAAAGATTCTTATAATTAACGATGTACCGTATTTACCGAGTTTCACGCGTTTTAACGCAATTAGTACAAGTCATAATTGCTAATTTGGGACGTGCAGCATTCTGGCATGGGCCGTAAAACCTGTTTTCCGAATAACAAATTTCTGAAACCACCCCCTCAATCCCCCAGGCTCATTCCAACTTCTTCAAATATTTGCTTTGCATCTCCTTTGTTTCGTAACAACGCGAAGACCCAAGCTCCCGGTTTGGACCGCAGCGGCACCTAGCGCCAGTCACGCCAAGGCGAGGAGATGCGGCAGGATCCGGCTTTCACCGCCCACGTCAGGACCAGACATAATTCTCGTATCCAACATTTACACCTTTTACTTCTTTCTTGATTATTTAGAAACGCAGGTTGCCCTCTCGCTCGCACCTAGATGTTTCCGGGATCGGGACACCTAACTAAGGCAGCAGCGTAGCTGCTACACGTCTTGATGTTAGATTAACTAGATATTAGATTTAACGATTTTCAATAAGTACCAAGCACTTCCACAATTTAGAAAGTACATCAAGACGTGTAACAAAAATTTTCAGAATTCAAGCTTTTACTATTGTTTTGAAAGCTCGCCATTGCAGGAGTGGAGAAACATTTTTTACTTGTAAGTCCACAAGTGTAGAGATTGAGTCTCATTCAATCTACACGGTAACTTATAGAGTCTAGAAGCTACGGTATAGATATAGAGGGACATCCCTACACTTCTTCGCATGAGTAGGAAACGTCATTGATTATAGAAAATTTTAGAGTTACTAACTGTACAATTCTATCGATGTTTGCTGACTGGAAAAGTAAGCACCAAAAAACTTTACTGGCTCCTGGACTACAATAATAACTATATCTGGACCATTTGGCTGGAGAGTAGCTCCGTAAGGCTGCTCAAGCAGCTCAACCTCCGGTGAGCAGGCCTAAAGGATGGAAATAAACGTTTTCTTATGTAATCCGCCTTCCTGAACTCAAATCTGTAATCTACTCGACACTGGCATAAATGGATTTCTTATAAAATTAGAAAAACCACTAAGTTTCGATTTCTTTTAATATTCAAACTCTTGTAACTTTTGAACGGGCAGACTTACATCAAATCCAAAAACATCAAATTTCTCCATTCCACAAAAGCTATCGAATGCTATATGAACAAAAATTGTAAGTCTAATAATAAAGAAGTTGAAATTTGCAATTTAGGTTGATTTTGACGAAAATTTTGAATTGAAACATTCGAACGGTCATATCTTAGAAAGTACGACTTGTACAAGGAAACTAAGGTCAGATTCGTGTTAAGCGGTTCGAAATCTATCAGATTAAGTCATAAAATCAATGTAAAAAATTTCAATATTTTCGACTTTTTTTTTCTACCCCAATCGATAGAAATTCAAAAAATTTCTCAAATCGACATCGTTGTACCTAAAGGCTGGAAATAAACGTTTTTTTATGTAATCGATTTTCCTGAATTCTAATCCGTAATCAATTCGACACTGGAATAAATGGATTTTCTTATAAAATTAGAAAAACCAATAAGTTTCGATTTCTTTTAATATTCAAACTCTTGTAACTTTTGAACGGGCAGACTTACATCAAATCTAAAAACATCAAATTTCTCCATTCCACAAAAGCTATCGAATGCTATATGAACAAAAATCGTAAGTCTAATAATAAAGAAGTTGAAATTTGCAATTTAGGTCGATTTTGACGAAAATTTTGAATTAAAACATTCGAACGGTCATATCTTAAAAGTACGGCTTGTACAGGGAAACTACGGTCAGATTCGTTTTAAGCGGTTCGAAATCTATCAGATTAAGTCATAAAATCGATGTAAACAATTCCAATATTTGCGACTTTTTTTTTTCTACCCCAATCGATAGATATTCGAAAAATTCCTAAAATCGACATCGTTGCACCTAAAGACTGGAAATAAGCGTTTTCTTATATAATCGGCTTTCCTAAATTCAAATCCGTAATCAATTCGACGCTAGAATAAATAGATTTCTTATAAAATTAGAAAAACCACTAATTTTCGATTTCTCATAATATTCAAACTCTTGTAACTTTTGAACGGGCGGACTTACATCAAATCCAAATACATGAAATTTCTCCATTTCACAAAAGCTATCGAATGCTATATGAACAAAAATTGTAAGTCTAGTAATAAAGAAGTTAAAATTTGCAATTTAGGTCGATTTTGATGAAAATTTTGAATTGAAACATTCGAACGGTCATATCTTAAAAAGTACGAGTTGTACAAGGAAACTACGGTCAGATTCGTGTTAAGCGGTTCGAAATCCATAAGAATAAGTCATAAAATCGATGTAAAAAATTCAATATTTTCGACTTTTTTTTCCATCCCAATCGATAGAAATTCGAAAAATTCCTAAAATCGACATTGTTGCTTCTGAGCAGGCGTTGCCATCTGGCGTCAATGCCGGCAACTACTCGGCGCTGCAGCAGGATCCGGTTTGCACCTGCCCGGATTTACCTGCTATCTCAGGAAGGCGGCGCTGCTGATCAAAAGACCGCCAAAATCCATACTTTTACACATGGCACGTACTGGTCGAATGCGCCACGCAGTGTTGGCGCGCATGGTGCGCTGTGTGGGTGCAAGTCGTATCTTTTGTTACCAACAAACATAAATATAATTTTAGGAAAATTCAGCGAGCACGAGCTGTAGTGCAACTCGAAAGTGATAAGATAACGGGGCCGATTCAACAGTCATCATGTGTGTGGCGTCCGCCAACAATCAATTTAACACGTAAACAATAATTCGAGCCGTATTGTTTTTTTTTTTTTCGTTTAAGGTTGGTGGTTAGTGCAGTTTTTGGAAATAATTTTGAAAAGTGTCCTGGGTTTTTGGAGCGAGATGACGACGCTGGAACTTTACACCAAGGTAAGGCAGATGTTTTTATCTCTTGCATCTTCGGTTTTTGGTGGTCAAAAAAACGAAATTGAGTCTTTTTGGGGTCTTTGAGATAACCACAATCCATAAGACTAAAAAGCCGGTTTAGAATTTTTTTACTCGTCCACATGGCCGAAGTTATTGACGACTGCTGTATGGTTACGTGCGAGGATCGCATTCTACCCTCGTAGCGCAGTGTCAATCAGGGGTGCTACTGCCCTAATAAGCCGACAAAGCTCGCGAAGCTTTACACGCACACTTGTTAATTTATCACACGGTTGACCTGAAATGTTGAAGTTTAAAGTCGTTGTAAAATTTTCCTTTTTTATACCCTCACTCAATTGATTGAGCAATCTTTCTTATGCAATTTTTTACTTGTTTACAATAATTTTTTGCTTACAACGTAATATTAAGGAAATATGAACAGAAGTAACTAACTTCTGTGAACATTTTGGAAGGTGCAAAGATTTGTTGTTGTTGTTGAAATAAGTTTCTACTTTACCAAACTGTTTAGTACTAATTTAACCAATTTAACTCATCATGGCAGGTGCTCCTAAATTAATGAAATGCTGGGCTTATGACGTTAGAAAACTTTTTAATAAAAAGATAAAACTGAACGACCAACAATAAATCGCTTCTTACTTCTGCAGTAAGTTATGGATTTTGCATAACTAACGTCGAAGTTATTAGCCATTAAAGTATGAATTGGCTTGGTTAAAAATCACACAATATATTGTTCGAAAAAAAATTAGAATACTGAAGTGGAGAGACCGACCTCTTGGATATAACTTTTCCACGAAAATCTTCTTCATTGACCAAACGAGAACTAAGTACACACGAGATTTCAGTTCTTGATTAAATTTAAAGTTCTATTGGTATGCATAGTAATCTATTACGTAGAGAATGTTGTTCAAACGTGAGTCACTCACAATATTTATCAAGATTGCAAAAATTTTATGGATACCACTTTTATTTTTTTAACTTTCTGTGTACGAAAAGTTAGGGACTGGGTGCCAATTGTGCCACGATTAAATCTCTTGATCAACAATATTCCGGTCATGAGTCATATCAAATAATCTAATCTACCTAGTAGATCCACCTTTAATTATGTAAACAAAGAGCCTTATACGTAAACAAAAAAATATATAAAAGTTTTAGCAATTTTCAAAATGATCTTCTCGCAATTGGAGTTTAACCACCCGGACTTGCCTGGAGTGCTCCAGACATGTTTACCAAAAAAAGCATTTCCTGCACCGCGTAATTAATGATTTAACGCCAAGAATGCAGTCAGAAATCCAACTAACCTATATCAAAACTAGTTGTTGAGGTCGTGAGTTAAAGTGAGAGTAAATTGAACATTTGAATCAAGTCACGGGATTTTCTCGGCTTGACGGTGAATGTGAATGTTAATAGAATTAGCAACAGTTGAGATTAATTGGATGAACAATGGGTCGACAGAAGATGCTGGAACTTATCTGGTTATCCGCACGAAATCGAGCGTCCGGTTTGCGGGCAGGAAAAGAAATAATTGGCAAAGAAAAATTGATGTTGGAGCTAACAGTCGTAAAATACGGCAATTTACGGTTTTATAGGTTTTTTTTATTAAATGAAGCTTTTACGAGAGGATCTTTGAAAGTAGTGATCGAGATTGTTGTGTGGAGGGAAATTAAATTGAACTCTTTTATATAAAAAAAAAAAAAAATACAAAATTGCTGTTGCTCAAGGTTTTATTATTGATTTGAGCTTCTCTGTTTCAAATTTTAAGTCAATTTGGCAATACAATCCATAATTCTCAGGAAGTGCAAAATTACGATTTTTTTCTAACTTTCAAAAATTTGTAACTTGTAAACTGAGAAACTTATGTAAAATCAACATACACCAAATTAATTGGTGTTTCAATGGCTATTCCAAGCTGCAAGTGTGGCAAGTCTACTCAGAAAATGGAACCAAAGAAATAGTCAAACTCTTGAAATATGTAAACATCAAATGTCAAATTCGTGATTTTATTACGCCTTATATACTACTGCCAGATTTGTGTTAAACAGTCCAAAACCTACAAGAATAAGTCATAAAATTAATGTCAAATATTTTTGATATTTTTTTTGATATTTTTGTACCTCAATAATTATAATTGATTAATACATTCATACTTTTTTGACCAATAGGATTGCCTCATTTTCCATTTTTCAATCAATCACGTAGTCTTTTCTTGAAAAAAGAAATCTAGTAGCATTTTATTCGGAATAAATAGCTACTAGATTTTTATTCCGAATAAACTCTAGTAGCTTTTTTTCAAGCAAAATTGATGATGTTGTGAATTTTTCATTCATGTATTAATCTGTCGAATATCATTCGAGCAAGAGATTTCTTCAGAACAAATGTTCAAGGTTAGCACTCAAACGCGTCGCCGTCGCAAAAACCACTCGGGCCGCCGGACATAGGGCCTAAAAATCCTCGAGCTTCGCTCTCGGATTTTTAAGCCGGCCCAACGTCCTGTGGCGCTCGTGATTTTTGCTGCTAGGCAACGCGTTTTCGTGCAAACCTTTCCATTTATTCAGGATAAATCCTGTGCTCTTATGATATTATGTATGATAAAAACTCCAAATATTTTCAAAATGGGCATCGCTTATCCAGGCGCCAGAAAATCAACGTTCCATTGATTCGACCTTTTTGATTTCAAATTTGAACTCACTTTGGCCATACAATCGATAGATTTCTTGTAAATATAAGATCTGCAAAGAAACGTCATATTGATGGCTCTGCGCGTTGAGCGTAGTAAAAATTTTGTTGCCACGCACAAATAAATAATGTAGGTAGTTACTCCAGATATGTACCTGATCGCGTAGGCAAATTCATTAAGGATTTGCATTATTTACACGATGGGAGATCGTATTTCACAACCTTGATTTTGATACGCATTCACAAACAATTTATTAACAATTTAAACAACAAAAGAGGCATATCAAAGAAATATATTAGAAATTTCCACGTAATAGTAAATATTTTTTCAAAGATTATGGGACCGATTCCAAAACTTTAAAACCTTCTGTAACTGCATTAGAAAACCGGCGGTCATTATTTTTTCAACATGTTTCTTTTTTACGTGAGATCTTATATAGTTCTAGATATTTACTTTTTATTATCCAGTATTGACAAAACACTTTTGATTTAATTTTTTTTTTTGAAAATTTTTGTATGTATATTGGATAGTGTCATCCAATAAAAAATCTCTCACTAATCCAAGTGGAGAGAAATGCCAGCGAATTCCCATACCTTCGAACTGAAATTCCACTTAAAACTGATCTAAATGTGAGTTGACGCAACGAAATTGTGTGAGAGTGAAAGTTCACTGACTTATTACGGCCAAATAACTGGTTTCATTGTTGTTTTAATGACTAAAAGTGCAAGTAAGTTTTTAGAGATCTGTATTCTCGATTAACTGGAGATTACGAAGAGAAGGATTAAAACTTAATTAACGAAACTCTCGCCAATCGAATAGCCGCGTTAATGAGAGACTACCAAAGAGGGCTTCTGCTGTGTTCCACAAAGTTTAATCTTTATCGCCCTACTTTGAAAGAACCGAGATTCCCGAGTTAATAGGTTCAGTTCAACTAATAACATTAAAATTTTCAGTATTTCTGAAGAAGTTTTTTCAGGAATTATTAGTCCCTAAAGTTTTGGCCCACTTTTTGGTTGCTTTCAATACCTTATATTTAGGTGTTAACCTTTATTGTTGTAATGCTACCAAACACCTTATAATGAAGTAGGTGAACAACAGGTAATTGGCAACAATTTTATAGTCAATAGAATTAATTGACAACATTTTCTATGTTGGTCGAAAATCAGGAATCGATACGCTTTAGAGTTCTCCAGCCTTGACACAATTTTTCTCCTAAACCGAAATCGGTCTCTTGGGATGGTCTTTACTCAATATAATTATAAGATAACGACAAACATTTGTTAACAGTTGCAAACTTCATTATCTCTCAATAGTGTTGTCAGCTACGTTTTTGTACATTTCTCACATCGAATCCACCGTTTCCTCGAGATGGACTTTAAAATGTCCGGTTCACACATTCGTCACTGTACCGTTACGTTGTCCTGAAAGTTGTCCACGTAAAGTTCACGGAATTATTACCAATTGCCATTAAGTATTCGAGTGTAGCGTTTTCGTGTTTGTTTTTCAAATCAACCGTTCAGCCCGCATCATCACAATTCCATCAACCAATTCTGCATTAAGCTTCTTGTCCAAGAATTGAAAAGAAAAATAAAGTGCTCGTTATTTTAAAAAATCATAGAAAATTAACGAATGAAATCTAAACGATGAAATTTTTTTTCCCTCTTAGAGAATGATATACCCTACGTAGCGTTTCGATACCACATTTTGTTGAAGAGCTACGAATTTTTTTCTCGCCCCTCAAAGTCACATGTTCCAGAATTGACTCCATCAATCAGTTTCGTTCAGAAACATTTTACAAAATCAGAAAAGATATTAATTTATTAGTTTCTATTGTTTTCAACAGATTTTCTTAAGAATTGTGTCAAAAACCTTAATAAACTAGAATCTCGACAAAAGGTGGAGGCGCTCCGAAAAGAAAAATCATAAAAAAATGACCAGTGAAAGTGAGGCCGAGGCGAAGTAATATAGACGCAGAATAATGACGTTTCGACACAACATTTTGTTGAAAAGTTACGATTTTTTCCTTTACCTCAAATTCATAAATCTCTCCCATCTTCGATAAACCCGAAGCTGAAAAATGGTGGAGAAATTCTGACTGAGCCGTTTGTTTTGGATTTGCAGGGGGCGAAGGTGTGGATTCCGCACCAGGAGAAGGTGTGGGAAGGCGCCGAACTCGCCGAGGACTACAAACCGAACAAAACAACCCTCCAAGTGGTGACGGAAACCAACGAATCGAAAGCCCTAACTATCAAAAAAGAATCGGATCTTCCTTTTTTACGAAATCCCGCCATTTTGATAGGAGAAAACGACCTCACGTCCTTGTCATATTTACACGAACCGGCTGTGCTGTTCAATTTACAAGTGCGATTTTGTCAACATAAGGACATCTACACTTATTGTGGAATCGTGCTCGTTGCCATCAATCCATACGATGATCTTCCTATTTATGGTGAGTTCTAATTTTCGCTTTCTACCAATTTTACTGTGCGAAATTTGTGTTTGATCAAAACTGAAAAGTTTGAAAGTCGCGAGGCATTCATGCAAAAACCTTCACCGAAGCTGTGTGAAACAACAACACGTTCCGTCATTATTTGTAATTGTTCCGTAATTACGCGAACTTTTGAGTGTACAAGATAATTTCAGGAGAAGCTGCCGATTACAAATCGAGCCTCTTGAGAAGGTGCTCGAAACATTTGCCAGTTGTAATATTGTTGGCCACTACCTTTGCCATTTGTAGACAAATTATTGTTATCTCTTTTCTTCTTCTTAATCAACAAACCACTTTCTTTGCAGCTTCTACTCAATACGTCTTTTCTCTTATGCAAAATTATATTCAACGTAGACAAAGGTTGTGTTTTGTTTTATTTATTGTTGTCGCTAAAGAAAGAATGATCTGTTTGGTAATGACATCAGAATTTCTCCAACTAGCCCGGAGAAAGTGAACGATTTTTACAAATACATTGGTCGTGACACAATCATAGATCATAAATGGTATAGAGTGCCGGAAAGAAAGGTATAAATCAATATAGTTACAACCCACGTATTTATGAAACAATCATTGTAATCAATTCAAACAATTTGACCTAACGTTTCAGTTGAGGAAAAATTCTGACCCATTGTTTTTTATATGGGTATAATAAAATTTGTAATCTTTAAACAATAAGTAGTGGTGACTCAAAGTTTACTAATTATGCCGTGCCATTAAAATAATTAGCGGTTATAGGGTCACTATCTAATCGACAATAGGAGTAAATATAACTTTTTAAAATTGGAAAGTGTCGTTGGTCTAAGTTTTGTTTGAAATTGAAAGTGCGGCTCAACCACTTAAGGACCCCTTCTGGATCTAGCTTCATGTCAAAAAATCGAAGATTGTTACAGTTTTTTAAATTTAAGTCCTGCAAGCTTCTAAGAACTGTAGCTTTACTTTTATGGCTTTTGCCATCTCTGCCTGAAATCCAAGAATGACAATACGAATCTCTACTATTATTTTTAACAGGCCTCAATTATTAGACATTCGAAGAAATTCCTAAATCGCCACCGTTGCTATATTTGAATATGTACAACTTTTGTTATTTGTTATTTAAAATTTTAATATTTGATAGTCTTCCTTCATGAATTCTTTTTCATCTTTTGCATTTTCAATTCTGTACTAGAACTAGTGAACTAGTTAAAAAAGGGTCGTATTTAACAGTCTACCAAGTTTACCCAATATTTTCATACAAAAAAATACTTTTATTTCCCAAAAATACTAAATGCTCACCAAAATTAAGAAAATACATAATCTTAAAGCGACAACCAAATATTGACATAATGCTGGCCTCTTATATATTTTGTTCGCCAAAATAACTTTTGTTGACCATAAATACTAAATGTTCACCAAATTTTATTCCGCATTTAATTCTAACATAATACCCAGATATTTAATTTTCGACAGTGTCTTATATTATTTTAGCAGTTAAAAAATCCTATTTGTTGATCAAAAATACACAAGCAATAAAATGTTGTGCAAATGGTAAATAATTTAATGCAAAATTATAGATGTATATGTGCTAGGACAAGGAAAATAAGAGAAAAATAGAAGTGGTTTGCACAAAAAAAGATATTGGTTTCCGTAATATATATAAATGTTTTGCTGTAATTAGCTTACATTATGTAAAACGTAAAACTTCTTTTAGTGGTAATTTCTAATCGTGCTTTAAAAAAAAGTTACAGGGCCCTGAACTGACCTTGTACAAAACTTTTTTCGCGTGCCTCTTGTCTGGAAGCGCAAGCGGCAAGGAGAGATGCAGGAGCATATTTTATTTTTGGAGTAATAGAATAATTATTTGACGCACAAATAGTTTTTTTGAGAAACACTAAATATAAATGGATAGCGCTAATATTTATCATGTACAGCACGGGCGCGTAACTTGAGCGTTCTAAATTTGGTGAACATTTAGTAAAATTGATAGACATATAGAATTTAAAATGTAACCAATGGTAAATCAATACGCAGCATAGTTATTTTAGTGGTGATGTTCTCATTTTCTGATGTATAATAATTTGGGTTTTTATTTAGATTTTTTGATGGTCATTAAATTTTCTGGTGGACAGTGCAAGGGATGTATGGTTTAATTTGGTGTACATTATATTTGTTTCCGTTAAAAAAATTAGCACTGATGATATCATCTTCTCTTCATGGGTCGAAGTCAGCCCCATTCCAAACTGCTATAGGCAGAGCGTAAATATAGCCCATAACTTTCGTTATGCTGCTCCAATGCAATTTATGCAACGCAGAAATTCCGTCCTACGATCCTTGACTCGGGTTCACAGTTACTTTGTTACTTACCTGTCTGCTTGAACCTTCCTCTTTCTGTGCCGCTTATAGCGCCAAAACACGTGGTCTCCGTAGTGTGACCCCATCGTCTATTGTTAATTTTACGTCAAAAACACGAAAATCATGCATGAATTACACGCCAAATTACCGTTTCAGATACCGACACCATCCAAACGTATAGGGGTCAAGCGATGGGTGACCTGGATCCGCACATATTCGCCGTGGCCGAAGAAGCGTACACGAAACTAGAAAGAGAACAAAGAGATCAAAGCATCATAGTTTCAGGAGAAAGTGGAGCCGGTAAAACAGTTTCTGCCAAATACGCCATGAGGTACTTTGCAACAGTAGGAGGAAGCGCCACCGAGACCCAAATCGAGAAGAAAGTTTTGGCCAGCAGCCCCATCATGGAAGTATGTTTGTCGAGTTGGTAGAGAATTTTTAAAAAAATTTAATTGTTAGGCTATAGGTAACGCCAAAACGACTCGAAACGATAACAGTTCGAGATTTGGAAAATTCATCGAGTTGCAGTTCAACAAGCAGTTCCATATTAGCGGGGCTTCAATGCGGACGTATTTGCTCGAAAAGTCGAGGGTGGTCTTCCAGGCCCAAGAAGAGCGAAACTATCACATTTTCTACCAATTATGTTCCGCTAGAGAGCAATTTCCTCACTTGCACCTGGAGCACCAAGACAAGTTTAACTACCTGAACCAAGGTGCAAGTCCCAACGTTGAAGGCGTCGATGATTTAGAAACTTTCGAAGACACCCTTAACGCCCTCAACCTCCTAGGGTTTCCCAAAGAAGAGCAAGACGACATGTTCAAAGTTTTAGCGTCAGTTCTGCATTTAGGCAACATAAGATTCGTCGAGTCGATAATTTCAACCGAAAATGAGCAGGACCAGGAGGGCTGCGGCATTCCTGTAAGTCCCTGAAAGTCCCATAAAGTGTTTATTAATAACAAAAATTTTGAAGGATTCCGACAAGCATTTGAGGATTTTGGCGGAATTGCTGCAAATTGATTTGGATGAAATCCAACAGTGGTTGTGTACGAGAAAAATAGTTTCGATGCGGGAAATCTTCCTCAAACCGATGACAGTCGAGGATGCTGCGGCGTCGCGAGACGCCCTCGCCAAACACATTTACGCCGAGCTCTTCAACTGGATAGTGCTGGTCATCAACAAAGCTCTGGAATCGGGGATACCCCGACACAAGTTCATCGGGGTTCTCGACATTTACGGGTTCGAAACCTTCGAAACCAACTCTTTCGAACAATTTTGCATCAACTACGCCAACGAGAAGCTGCAGCAACAATTTAACCTCCACGTCTTCAAACTGGAACAAGAAGAGTACATCAAAGAGGGGATTGAATGGAAGATGATCGATTTCTACGATAACCAACCTTGCATAGATTTAATCGAAACTAAATTAGGGGTCCTCGACTTGCTAGACGAAGAATGTAGGGTAAGTTTTTCTAAAAAAATTCTTCGTTACCTAAATTTTCTTGGCCCAGATGCCAAAAGGGACCGACGGTTCGTGGACTGAAAAGCTCTACTCGAAATGTGCCAAGTATTCTCATTTCGGCAAGGCACGTTTCGGCACTTCCGCCTTCATCATCAACCACTTCGCTGACAAAGTCCAGTACGAGAGCAACGGCTTCTTGGAAAAGAACCGCGACACCGTCATCGAAGAGCAAATCGCGGTGATACGGAAGAGCAAGAATCGGCTGGTGCGGAGGTTATTTGGGGATGACGCGCAGAAACTCGCCCCCCCTTCAGGGACGAAGCTCAAGGTGATCGCTGCGAAACCGGCGGCGTCGGCGCAAAAAACCCACAAAAAATCCGTAGGTTCCCAATTCCGGGACTCCCTAAACATGTTGATGACCACGCTGAACGCGACGACCCCCCATTATGTTCGGTGTATCAAGCCGAACGACTCCAAGACCGCCTTTGAATACAACCCCAAACGCGCCGTTCAACAGTTGAGGGCCTGCGGAGTTCTGGAAACTATCCGGATATCGGCCGCTGGATTTCCCAGTCGCTGGACCTACATCGACTTCTTCTACAGGTATCGAGTGTTGTGCAAGTTTAAGGATATCAACAGGAACGACATGCAGCAAACCTGCCAGAACATCCTGAAGCAGTACATCAAGAACCAAGACATGTACCAGTTTGGCAAAACAAAAATTTTCTTCCGGGCCGGCCAAGTTGCGTATTTAGAAAAACTTCGCGCCGACAAGCTCAAGTTGTGTTGCATAATCATGCAGAAAACCGTCAGAGCCTTTATTTGGAGGAAGAAATATTTGAGGCTCAAAAAATCAATTCTCAACATTCAACGGTACGGCCGAGGACTCTTAGCTAGAAGGTACCAACTCGCTCTAATTTGTCCAAAATAGTAACTTTCTAATTGTTAGATTGGCCACGGAATTGAGGCGCGAGAAAGCCGCGAAGATTCTGCAGAAAAACATAAGAGGCTGGGTGAGGCGGGTGCAGTACCGAAGACTCAAGAGGTGCATCACCGGGCTTCAGCGATACGCCAGAGGCTATTTGGCCCGAATTAAGTACCTACAATTGAAGTACAACGCTAAAGTGAGGATCTGGAAAAGTTGTAACGGTTTGTAACGAAAATTTGTTTTAGGCCGTCATCATTCAAAAATTTGCAAGAGGTTATTTGGCTCGAAAGCGTTGTGAGAAGAAGAGGAGGCAAATTGTGATTTGTCAAGCTGCTATTAGGAGATTTTTGGCGCGACGACAGTACAAAAAACTTAAAATTGAAGCGAGATCTATTGAGCATGTCAAGAAGCTCAACAAGGGTCTGGAGAACAAAATCATTAGTCTTCAGCAGAAAATCGACGACATTAACAAGAACAATTTAGAGCTGAAGAAGTCGCAGAATGAAGTTAACGACTTAAGGTGAGCTTAATTACGTCTTTTCCTTCTGTGTACTTTTTTTGCTTCTTCCCAACATTTTTCCCATCCTTTATTTCTATTTTCTATTCATTTTTTATATTTTTAAATTTAAAATCTTTTCTAGAGGGTCTTTGTTAAGTGACACAAAATTCTATTTACCTTTTGATTCTCGCATTTTCTCTTGCTTTTTATATTTTTAAATAGTTCATCTTTCATCGTATTCTTTAAGCTCACATTTTCTTCATCTTAATTTTCTTTTTTAAGTTTTTATTCAACGTATTTTTTCTTTATTTGACATTTTACTTTAAAGTTTCCATTATTTTAATTTGGTTTTCTTTGTATCGAAAGTTTTCTTCTCTTATTTTTTCCAAATAATTTCTCTACTTTTATTCTCCTTTTTCGTAACTTTCATGACTGTCATTTCAAAATTCTTTTCTCAGTTATTCCTTTTAGTGCATGTGGTGTCTAAACTTTTTGCACCCCTAACTTGTGGGTTGAAGTCTGTTTTTTGAGTTGCTGCGCTCTCCAAGAAATCGCTTTGTTCCAGAAATAAGTTGGTGACGTTCCGGGCCATGGAAGTCGAAATAAAGAATTTGAACGCGTTACTCATCGACAAGAACCGAATAATAAGCAAGTTGGAGGAGGACATCCAGTTGGAGCGTGACGAAAAAATGGACTTGCTGCAAGAGCAAGAAAAGTATCGCGAAGAAACACAGAAACAGCAACAGTTATGGACACAAGAAACGACGAAATTAAGAAAAGAACTCGATAACATCAACGAAATTGTCAAGAGCAACCAAAAGGGCGCAGAAGAAAACCTAAAAGTTCGAATTGAAGAGGAAAAAATGTTGATCCTGAACGAGCAAGACAGCGATAGACAGGCCTATCAGAAGTTGCTGCAAGAATACCACTGTTTAGAGCAACATTGCGAGGATTTGGAGAAGCAAATGAATACTCAAAATCGACAAGGTACGCACCGCCGAAACGTCAGCGACCTCAGCAGCATCTCAACAGTTGATGAAAGTCTTTTGATGAACAACGATTTGCCCGAAGACCATGGATACGGTTCGGTCAGATCGACGACCAGTTCGGGCTCGCAAAGAGAGAAACTTGAAAATATCGACTGGAAATGCGAAGGTAATTCCAATTAAACAATTTAAATTGTTATCGCAATTATCACTTAAATTAGCGTTATCTAGTTGATCCAGCAATATTTCGTTCTTAATCAGTACCGTTTCAGGAACCGGCGAGAGCCAAACGCCAAGCACCACGAGTAGCACTGACACGAAACACGATTCCGACAACAAAGTGGATGTCGGTTTGGTGTTGAAACTGCAACATAAACTATCCGAAGTGGAGAGGGAGAAAATGAGGATGCAGAAGCGTTTAGATGAGATCGACATGTCGCCTCGAACCGAAAAGGCCGAAAATGCAGCCAGAGATTCGATTAGGATTTCGGAATTGGAACTGTCCAACTCAAATCTGAAATCCCAATTGTTGGAACTACAGAGCAGCATCGGTGAGGGCACTGGCAGGTCCAAGCTCCACGAGCAACTACAGGTAATGCAAAGCGAGCTCGAGAGAAAGAGCGAAGAAATTGTGCAACTCAAGAGCGTGTTAGCCAACCAAACCGACAGCATGAAGTCCATTGTCAACTCAACCAACAGAACAGGTAAGGAAATAACAGAGTCACTTTTCTGCCTCTTTCATTTTTTCTTGTGGACTTCCAAGTTTTTTGCCTCTTTCATTCTTTCTTGTCAGTTTCTAACTTTTCTATCTTTCACTTTTCCTTGGTAATTTCTAACTTCTGCCTCTTTTATTTTTTCTCGCCTGCTTCCAACTTTTCTGCTTCTTTTACTCTTTCTTGGCAATTTCTAACTTTTCTACCTTTCACTCTTCCTTGGTAATTTCTAACTTTTCTAATTGAAGGAAACTACATAAACGAGGATGGGGAGTTGGCCTTGGCGTACGAGACCCAGAAGACCATTAACAAGCAGCTGGAGCTGGAGTTGCAAGACGAGAAGTCCAAGTACAAGGCCCACGAAAGGGAATACAAATTGGAAATTGAGAAACTCAGAGAGGATAACGACAGACAACAACGAATCTTATCGGCGAACTTAACGAATGCGCCCCAAACTCAAGGCGAAGCTTTTATGCAACACGAGATCACTAGACTGACCACTGAAAATTTGGACTTGCACGACAAAAACGATTCTTTAGCCGAAAGTATTCGGAAGTTGAAGAAGCAGATTAAAATTATGTCGAAGAAGTTGAAAGAAGCCGGACTGGATCTCGACGACGCCATCAATGAAGCCGAAGTTGAAAGCAAAGCAAACGTTAACAAGCACGGTCGGGCCTTGCCGTCGATTAGAAAGAAGGAACGGGATTATCTTGGGATGTTTGCTTATCCCAGCGGGGAGGAAACCGCCATTATGAGGCAGCTGGTCATTGGTAATTTTTTTGCGTAGTTTTATTAGCAAATTAGTTGAACCGAACTTAGTAAGTTGAAGCTATGGAACAAGTGATTGCTGAAACCAACGCCTTAACCTATGAAGAAATTTATGACTCAAACCAATTTTCAGAGCTCAAGCCTAGGACAGCAGTGACTTTGCTGCCCGGATTGCCGGCCTACATTGTGTTCATGTGCATAAGACACACCGATTACGTGAATGACGAGGAAAAGGTCAAAGCTCTTCTGTCGGCCTTTACGAACTCAGTCAAGAAAGTCATCAGGAAGCGTCACGAAGATTTCGAAACGACCGTTTTGTGGCTTTCCAACACGTTGAGGTACCAATTGAAGTGTTCCGTCATTTTTCTTATTTCACCTAATTAAAACTTTAGACTGCTGCACAACATGAAACAGTACAGCGGCGATAAGGCTTTCCAGCAAAAGAACACGCCGAAGCAGAACGACCAGTGCTTGCGAAACTTTGATTTATCCGAATATAGACAAGTACTTTCTGACATTGCAGTTTGGATTTATCAAGGTAACCATCACCCACAATTTAGGCGATCTCTAAGTCAAGTTTGCAGGGTTGATACGAAATTTCACTGAAAAAGTCCAACCTCTCATCGTTCCCGCGATTCTGGAACACGAGGAAATTCCCGGAATAAGCGGAAACAAGCCCAGCGGTTTTAGGGGAAGAACCAGCAGTTTAGCGCGCGAATTGGACAGTCCGGTCACCAACCAGAAGCCCACAACGGCCCTACTGCAAGAACTCACCAACCACCATAAGGTACCAACCATCAACTTCTTAGTTTTTGAATCTTTTTAACTCCTTGGAGACCGAGTAGAGTCTTCTTCGCGTGAGTAGTCAACGTTGCGCCGAGTGTAGCGGAAATACTATGGCGACTCCTCAAGTAGTTACTCGAGGCGCCACTGAGCAACGCTCCAACCTAGCGCTTCATTTGTTAGCTTTACTTCTACTTCTATTTTTTTACATCGTTTTGTTTTCAGATTTTAACGTTCTACGGCGTGGATCCGGAGGTAATTTCGCAAGCTTTCAAGCAAATATTCTACTTCCTGTGCGCGTCCAGTTTGAATAATTTGCTGCTGCGCAAAGAGCTGTGTCATTGGTCGAAGGGCTTCCAGATTAGGCACAATTTGTCGCATTTTGAAATGTGGACCCGAGAAAAGGGGCTGGATGTGAGTAGCTGGGAAATTAGTAACCTGCTGCAGGTAACACCAAAATTGCAGGAACCTTCGATACAGGGGACGTTGCAACCGATTATACAAGCGGCTCACCTGTTGCAAGCCAGAAAAACCGAAGAAGACGTCTCTAGCGTTTGTGAAATGTGCAGCGCTCTAACGCCTCTACAAATTTGCAAAATACTTAACTTGTACACTCCAGTCGATGAATTCGAGCAACGGGTTCCTGTGGCGTTCATCAGAAAAGTCCAAGCCAAGTTGAAAGAGCGGCCTGAACATCAAGAGCAGCAAGTGAGTCGCTTAACTTGGAGGCTCTCCTTCAGTTTCAGTAGTTTTCGAGCTGTAAACGTATTTGTTTTACCTACTTAACGTTTCAATTAGTTGATTCTTATGTTGGTTGCTGTACTAATTTCTTAATTTTCAGGCGCTGCTAATGGACGTGAAGTATAATTTCCCGGTCAGATTTCCCTTCAACCCTTCCGTTATTTGCGTGGAAGATATAGAAGTTCCGGAGGTACTTAAATTAACCCAATTAGAGAAGATTTAAAGCTTTAAACCACTACGACCACTAATTATGTATAAAGCTATGAATGTAAGAAAAATTAGTAAACTAGTGGCATAACTTATTCTAGAAATATGGAGAATCTATTTTTTAGGAATCCAATCTTCCTATTTATATTGTGATTAAGGTTGTCGTGCCTCTTTATTTGTTGAATTAGGCGAATTGTGATTAATTTATGTATATAGTTTGTAAAGTTAGTGCCATTTTCGTTTTAAACCTTAAGTTAACCAAATTGTCAGCCGCATTGAAAGGATTTCGAACACTTTGCGTGATTAAAATCGTCAAACTATTTACTTTATACGTGAAACGTACCTTAAGGTAGATGCCTATGTTCCATGTTAAGGTACGTGGCGAGATCATTTCAGGTTACCTAATTTAAGTACTTATGTATTTGTGATAAACCATGTGTAAAAATTGTAGAAATGTAAAGCAATAGGGTAAGAAAACAGTAAAAGGCGCTGCTTTTTTAACAGCTGGACAGCAGCACGCAAATAATTTACATCTCACGATTAATTCTAAAATTAATGCTAGAACAAATTGGTATGTACTCATTTTTTGACAACGTAGAAGAGTGATCAATAATATTTGCTAGATACATATCTTTTTAGTACAATCCTATTTTAAGTGCTTTCAACGTGCTTTCGAGTAAATAATAATTTACGAAACCTATTAATGATTAACAATTGTTGCAATTCCAGTAAGTACTCAGTCACGACTTCCACCTTTCAGTTAAGGTGATTTACATTGTAAGTGAGAAAGTTGTTAACTGTGTCCATAGTCATCTTGGATAGGCAAGCCGTCACTAAGTATCCTACGAGAATTATCAAAGAGCCTGGAAGAAGATGCTGATGTGTTACGAACATTTGTACGGTTCTAGTGTCGGTCAATGATCTAGAAACTGGTGGTTGATGCGGAGTGTTGGACGCGACTCTTCAGTAGTCAAAGAACATCTTGAAAATAATGATCCACAATTATGTTGCACTTTAGACAATAATAATTCAATCATTAGACCTCTGCCGTTATCCTTATCTTTGAAATTTAGCAATTTAGAATAGTTACCTACCTTATTGAGTATTACATAAATTCTCGTTAATGTTTAAAAAGTATAGAGAATGTTGTTATTAATTGGTGATATTTTATTGTCAGTTGGAAATATATTTTAAAGTTTACAAATGTATATTTATCATCTATAGGAGATGTATCAAAATAGACAATTGTCGAAGAGGGTGCCTTTTTCTTAATAAACCATCTACAGACTTCATGATTACTATTTCGTGGGTTTTTACTTTGAACGTTCATTCAAATATCCCGCGTTAACAAATATGAATTTGACGTTGGGCTATTTTTCGTAGCAGCGTTGCCAACGTTAGGAAAATTTCCTTATATTGGGGAAATTTGGAACGGTTTAGAGAAATTATTGTATTATCTAGAAAAATTTGACTTTAGTTCCTATTGCAAGTAATTTTATTTTAAATAAAATTTTCCGCTTGCTCCCTTTACTTGCTTCTTACTAGAATAAGATAACAAATTTTTGAATCTAGGAATGAAAAGTCTTATTTAGGGAAATATTTGCCGACACAAAGGGAATTTACAAAACTGAATGTTGGCAACGCTGCCTCGTAGTTAGGTTGGTGACAGGTGTAATTCGGCATTCTTGTTCTTCTTAACCTAACTTTTGTGGCAAGGTGTCACTTTCGCATGTGGTAGAAACACGTGTTTATTTTCTTCCCGATATCCAAGAAAGTACTAACGGGTGAGTTGTTTTTGACTAACATTTGCAATTGCGGTGATTTTAAGGACATGTTCTAGATTTACGATGATCAAGACAAACGGTAAATCTCCAAAAAGGAAGAGTCTCGCAGGCGAGGAAACTGGAAGCGCTACGCCGAAAAAGGCTAGAATCAGCAATATTTTAGACAAATCTAAAGGCGGAGGCACTCCCGCCAAAGGAAAAACCCCCATTAAGCAGCAAACTCCCAAAACACCAAAATCTGTAGTGAAAATTGCTAGTCTGAACAGTACAGGGAAGAAGAGCTTGGCTGCGAAAGTAGCTACGCCCCCCAAGGAGGAGGTAGAAAATGTTTCTGAACCGGCGACCGAACCCCAAACAAAAAATAAAAAGGTAAAGAAAGTTTTTGACAAGGAAAGGAAAAGTCTCATCTATAGGTTGAAGACTAATGTCAAGGAAAAATCAGACTTACCGTTTTCACTTAAATGTGTTGAAGAAAGAATTGCAAAAATCTCGAGCAAGAAAGAAATTAGTAAAACTGCCTTACGCAAGTTGAAAATTTTGAGGAAATTTAAGAGAGTCTTAGAGAATGGAGGAGAAAAGCCGGCTACTGTTCAAATAATCAAACCAACCACTGGCAACGTGCAGAACAAGACATCAAAGAAAGGAAAGAAAAACGAAGCCATCAAGCAATCAAAATCGTTAACAGGACAAAAGCAGGCGAAAACCCCGAAGCAGAAAGTAATCCAACCCCAAAAATTGGTCGATGAAGAGGAGGACGACGAGTCGGATGACGACGACGAAACTGCAACCAAACTATCGTCTCAAGCTGATGACGAAAGTGGAGAAGAAGAGGCTGAAAGTAATTCTGGCGAGTCTGGTGAGGAGGATGAAGAAGCTTCAGGCGAAGAGGATGAAGATGAAGAGGGTTCAGATGACGAAATTGCGGAGAAAAAAGTCTCAGGGAAGGCACAGGCAAAAGAAGCCACCAACGGAAAAGTCAAGAGAGAGAAACCTCCAAAACGGTTAATTGTTTTTGTTGGTAATTTACCGTACCAAATGACGAAACCAGAAATCAAGGAGTATTTTGGTAAAGCTGGAAAGGTTCTCGAAGTTGTTGTGCCTCTTGATCGTGAAACGAAACAACCGCGAGGTTTCGCCTTTGTTAAGTTTGAAAATCAAAAAGCTATTGACAAAGCTTTGTTGCTAGACAATACTTCTATTCGGGGACGAGTAATCAATGTTTCTTCTGGTTACAGAAACTTTGGTAATATACCGAAAGGTTGTAAGCCTACTGAGGCACAGTTTCAGGCGGCTGCAAGTCTTAAGCAAAACCAGAAGGGGACAGCGGGGAAGGCTAAAACCAAGAATGGCGCATAATTTTTTTTAACAATTAACTATTCCAATAATGTGTTTGTAGAAGGCAATTTTGTTTATGAAAACTAAAATAAACTTTTATTTCGTAATTTTATTTCTTTATAATTACAACATTCTTTTTTTATTCTCCTATTTCCATTTTCTTGTGCAGATCTTCTTTTCAATCTATCACTGATATAATTATTCCATATTTCAGTGCATATGTATGTTTAACAGTTCTCGAGTTTTAAACCACTGTTTAATTGGGCCCTACAGCCTGTAGTGTGAATAAATTATTATTATTTATAGGGAATTTGCATTATTACGATTTATTATTGTTTACTAGTGGGCGGTGCCCCCCACCCCGCGGTTCCACAGTAGAGACGTTTCCATTTTTTTTGAATGTAGTTTTTTAGACGACGATTGTTTTTCTTTTTGCAAAATCACAATTACATTTTACCTGATAAAATACGTTTTTAGCTTACTTTAATTTGATTGTCTGCCTTGAGCCCTTTCTGTTCTTCAATTTTTTCTTTGCTTTTTTCTCTCCCCTTCTTAAATCTATCCCTCTTATCTATCTCTCTTTCTCTCTCTCTTCCTGATTGTCTGCCTTTCTCTACTTTTCTTTCATCCTGTTTCCTTGTCTTTTTCCCTTTTTTTATCTACGTCTGTGCTTTGCCTCTCTCTCCTGGTCTGTCTGTCTCCCTTTTTTCTCCCCTTCCTCTCTCCCCCTCCCCCCTACTCACTCCTTTTTTCTCTCCCTCTGCTATATTTTTTTTCTCCCCCTCCCCTTTTTTTTCCTCCTCCCTCCTTTTTTCCCCTTCCTCTCCCCTTTTTTCTCCTACTTCCCTCTCCTTTCCCCCCCTCTTACTTGCTTTTTTTTTTCTCCCACTGCTATATTCTTTTTTCTCCCTCATCTCTCCTTTTTTTTCGATTTTCCCATCTTTTTTTGTTTTCTCCATCGCTTTCTCTATATCTTGCTCTCGCTCTCTTTTTCTCATTCTCTTTCTCCCAGTCCCTTTTCTTTTCTCCCTCTCTCTCCTCCTCCCTTTTTAAGATTGTTATGAAAAACATTAATGCTCCTACATTTCTTTTCTCCCTCTTTATTGTTTTTGTTCCTCGCTTTCTTTATATCTTTTCGCCTCCCTTTTCAAAATTTTATGAAGAACATTAATGCCCGGTTATTAACATTTATTATAATAAAAAATTCTTGTTGAATAAGTGGTCCTTCTAAAGTTAAATAAGTTTGTTTTTATGTTTACCTTTAGTTTTAAGTAGGAGAATGTTTTATTTGGGAAAGGTCTATATTAGCCAGAGGGTGTAATTAATTTTTTTTGTCACACCATGATATAGAGGTAAACCGTTTGTCACCTTTATTAGGTGTATCGGCCATGCTGGCATATTTTCCCAATTGTTACATTATTAAAAATCTTACTTTATGAAAATTTTAAACCTTAGACGCATAAATTCTCCAGTTATAACAATAAATATTTAACAGACAAAGTGGTAAAGAACTTGAAAAAAAGATAACGGAGTATTAAACAATCGTTAAGTTTCGTGAATAGCGGTGCGTACCCCTAAATTTAAACTTTCCTTAAAAACCCATAACTTTTAAACAAATTTTTCAATATTCTACTACATACAATTCTAGATAACACACTTTCAAGGTGTTTAGAGACCCTAGCTTTACTCAATTTGTGTCAAAATTCTGAATTTGCTTAACACAGGTTTAGTTAGGAACATAGTCATCGTAACCTGATCATTGTCGGAAAACTTTGTCGCATAGATATTTCGACTTGCGAGATTCCGGTGCGACTCTAAAATATTCTTCTTTCTCAATTTAGAAACTATAGGAAATTTAAAATTAAGAAAAATATGTGAAATTGTACTTTAGTGAATTTTGGGTTGCCTATTCACTTTTCCCCTTTTCTAAAACATACTGGATTATCTACAATTCTTTTTTCCGATCTTTTTATTCAATCGTAAACCTTAATTAACATGCTTCGTCCCGTCTCACAATCGTTTTCAGCGCCAAGTTGGGGTGAAAAACGTGAAAGTCTACTGCTTTTTCATCACGAAGGGAGTTGAACCGAAACTGATCTCACTCCGTCAAAGGTGCTTTAAACGTGTTGGAACGGATGCGTTAACATGCCTCGTCCTTTGAACGATGATGGTCTTTCGGTACCGAAAAGAAAAAAACGTTTTGACAGTCGTACACAAAAAATTAACAAAAAGTACCATTAACGCCTCCGGAGTGTTCCGGACGGTTTTTTTCTGCACAAATTTACTTGGTCCCCTCTGAGATTTGTCACAGGTACCACGACAATAAAACTCGTCTGCTCTCACTCGATCGAAGACGCTTTAAACGTCTCGGGCCCGTCGAATTAATATGCCTCGTCCTGTCTACGATGATTTTGAGACCCCGGCAACAAAAGAAGGTTTTAACAGTCGTGCACGAAAAATAAACACAGAAAGTACATTTTTAAGGCCTCGGAAGTGTCCGTGACCGTTTTCTCCTACACTAATTCACTTTGTCCTGTCTCAGACGTCGTTTTTCAGGGCCTCGTGGGTAAGGTCATCGGGAAGGCATTCGCGATGTTTTCCAATCGCACACATTTTTCTTTCAAAGCCGTACGTTCTGAGAAACTAACAAACCGGGAGAGACGGGAAGGTCGGTACCGCAATGGTAAATCACTCGTCAAGACGGGTGTCTTCTCTTGTTTAAAACACTTAACCTAAAAAAAATGACATTTGTCGAGATCGAGACGGCGGCTTAATGGGGCTCAAAAATTTGTCGGTTCGGTTCGTCAAACATTTCCAAAGTGACAGGTAAGAGAAACTGACCTGAAACGTCGTCGCAAAGCGTTTTTTCCGCGGGTCGCAGCCCCCAATTGTTTTAAAACGGAAAATATAACCTCATAATTCGGAAATGACATCCGATTGAAGTTTAACGACACGGCGGTCACCGGTCACGGCGAATCGAGTCGTGGGCACGCGCAGACGGTTGTAGCTTTTCCCTAGCGTCTGCGACACGTAAACGGTAAACGTGACATTGTGTCGGCGTCTCACTCTCTCGAGACTCAGGTTGAGGCGGAAAGGGCCCCCCGAAGAGGACGAAATTTTCGTAGGCGTAAATTGCCGTCTCGAGGCCCCTTTCGGTGACTTTTTCGTTTCGCTCCGACTCCGCCGGTCCGAGTTCTGTGTTCCACGGCGATCGTGCGACGGAGAGGTGGGAACGGCTTTTATAATATGTAACTAGGGCTGCGCCCGTCGCGTCAGTAGAAAAGTTTCAAGTTATTGAAAGTAATCTTTGAACGGTGTTTGTTTTTATTTTTGAGAAGGGGAGCTTTGGGTGGGAAAGGGGTGGTATTTTATGATTTTTTGGCCCTAATGTTTGTTGGGCTTTTTTAGACATCTTTGTCTTGGGACCGAATGGGGGTCATGTTGCAAGTCGGGTTCGCAGCTGCGCTGCTCCCCCACATGCCGCCCCCGGGGGGGCCCTATCGGGCCCCCCGGGTGCTTATGGGCGCGTCGGAGTCGGTAGCCCCTTCGGGGATCTAGGTGGGCCCCTTCGGGGCCTGCAAAATTTCTTTTTTTGTGTCTTTCGGGGCTCTCAGCTAAGCATTTTCGGGGCCCGCAAAAAATTTTTTTTGGGCCCTTTTTTTTCGTTTGGCACCTGAAGCCCCCATGTTTTTGGTTCCTTTCAGGCTTGTCGTTACGTCTATTAAGGCTCGCAGAAAAAAAAATTTTTTTAGTGCCCCCTTTGTGGGACACCTGGGGCCCACATGTTTTTGACTCTCTCGGGGCTCTTAGCTAAGCATTTTTGGGGCTCGCAAAAAAAATTTTTTTTTGGAGCCCTTTTTTGGGGCACAGGAAGCAATAATGTTTTTGTCTCTTTTGGAGCTCTTAGCTAAGCATTTTAGGGGCCCGCAAAAAAAAATTTTTTTTGGGGCCTTCTTATTGGAGCTCCTGGAGCCCCCATATTTTTGGCTTCTTCCGGGGCTCTTAGCTAAGCATTTTCGGGGCCCGCAAAACAAATTTTTTTGGAGCCCCTTTTTGGGGCACAGGAAGCCATAATGTTTTTGTCTCTTTTGGGGCTCTTAGCTAAGCATTTTTGAGGGCCGCAAAAAAAAATTTTTTTGGGGCCTCTTTTTTGGGGTATTTTGAGCCCTCATGTTCTTAATTATTGCGGGGCTCTTAGCTAAACATTTTTGGAACCCGCAAAAAAAAATTTTTTTTGGAGCCCTTTTTTGGGGCACCTAGAGCCCCCATGTTTTTGGCTCCTTTCCGGGCTCTTAACTAAGCATTTTCGGGGCCCGCAAAAAAATTTTTTTTTTTGGGCCCCCCCTTTTTGGGCCACCTAGAACCCCCATGTTTTTGTATCTTTCGGGACTCTTAACTAAGCATTTTCGTGACCCGCAAAAAAAATTTTTTTTGGGGTCCTTTTCTTGGGGCACCTAGAGCCTCCATGTTTTTGTCTCTTTCGGGGCTCTTAGCTAAGCATTTTAGAGGCCCGCAAAAAAAAATTTTTTTTGGGGCCCCACTTTTGGGGCACCTGGAGCCTCCATGTTTTTGTCTCTCTTGTTTTGCTGTGTTTTCCTAGTTTTTTTTCGCTTTTCTTATTTTTTTTTCTTTGTTTTTTTCTCTTTTCTCTTTTTTACGGTTCTTATTTTTTTTCTCATTATGTCTTTCCATCTCTTTTTATTTTCTTTTGTTTCTCTGTTTTTTTCTTCATCCCTTTCTTTTTCTGTCCCATTCTTTCTTTTTCCCAATCTGTATGTTTCCTTTTTTTTCTCCTCTTGATATTCTTTCCCATCTCTTTCTTTTCTGTGTTTATTTTTAATTTTTTTTCTTTCTTTTCTTTTCCTTTTTCTTGCACCTATTTTTTTCTCTTTCTTTCTCCCGGTCTGTGTGTCAACCTTTTCTACTTTTTCTTTCTTGCTTTTTGTCTCCCTTTTTTTCTATTCTTCTCACTCGCCATGTGTGTTTCTCCAATTCTTTTTCGTTTTTTTTATTTTTTTCTTTCATTGTTTCCCTTTTCTTTCCCATTTTTTACGTTTTTTATTTTCTTTCTTTTTAACTTTCTCCATCTCATTTTCCCCCTTTTGTTCCTCTAGTTTACTTTTTCTTTCTTCCCTTCGCTTTTTCTATCTTTCGTTCTTTCTCCGGATCTGTATGTCTCCTTTTTTCTCTCCTTTTGTTATTTTTTTTTCTTTCCCATTTTTTTCTGTTTCTTTTCGGTCTTTGTTTCTCAGTTTTTTTTTTCTGCATTTCATCTTTTCTTATTTTTCTTACCCATTTTTTTCTTTCTCTTTCCCGGACTGTCTGTCTCCATCTTTTACTCTCCCTTTCTCGCATTTTCTGTCTTGTTCTTTCTTTTTCTTTAACACTTTTTTTCGATGTGTGCTTCCCTAATTTTTTCTCGCTTTTCCTATCTTTTTCTTCCATTGTTTTCCTTTTCTTTCTTTTACAGTTCTTATTGCTTTTCTCTTTATTTCTTTCCATCACCTTTTTTTTTCCTTTGTTTCTTTGTTTTTTTTTCTTTATCCCTTTCTCTTTCTCTCCCTTTCTTTCTTTCTCCCGATCTGTATGTCTTCTTTTTTTTCTCCTCTTAATATTTTTTTTTCTATCCCATCTCTTTCTATCTGTTTTTTTCTGCCTTTGTTTCTCAGTTTTTTTCTTCTCCCTTCCGCCTTTTTTTGTACCTATTTTTTCTCTTTCTTTCTCCCGGACTAAAACTTATTTAATTTTAAACCGAAGTGGTCTTCTCTCTAATGTACGCTGCTTTTCCTGAAATAATCACAAATTGCTTAACCAACGTTTTATTGTTATCCAAAATTGATTGACAGACCCTGTGAAAAAAAAAACAATTCGCAAAATACGTCAGCTGTGAAATTTTCTGTCGTTGCGCGCGTCGCGCCATCTCTCGGATCCCGGCTAACCTGCAGCGTTGCCAACCTTAGGGAATTTTAGTTCTTATTGCGCGTAATTTTATTTAAAATAAAATTTTTCGAATGCGGCGCTATTTTACTCGGTTCGCTTGCTTTTCAGCAACAAATGATAACAAATTTTTGAATCTAAGGATAAAACCTCTTATCTAGGAAACTATTCGCCGATACAAAGGGAATTTACAGAACTAACTTTGGCAACACTGCTAAACTGTCATTGATGACACATGACTTCGGATAAAATAATGAAAAAAAACACGTCAAACTGTTATTCTGGCATCAATTGCAACAAAATTTTATTTGATTTATGTCTTTTTACAATTTTTCGTTTCATTTTATATCATGAATTAGTCGCGTAACTTTGATTTGTCGACATCTCCTTCTAAAAGATATTTGGAAGCTTTCTAAGTGGCCTAATTGTAGAAAATTCCAAGTTGAAGTTCCGTTTCACGACACAGTCCTTTATCTGGATCGGCTTGTTTAGATATATGTATCTTCTTAATCTGTAAAGCTTTGAGATATTAATAAAACGGTCAAAAAATACTTCTTTCGTTTCATACCAGCACGGATAATCCAAATCACGGATAAATGAAAGCTGGATAATCGGCTCTCTACTGTATTCTACTACAATTCTAGATAACGCACTTTAAAAGTGTTTAAAGACACCCTATATCTACTCAATTTGAATTTGAAATTGGAATTTACTTAACGTAGGTCGTAAAGTTTTTGGCACCTATATTTCGACTTTTGGGCGAAAAATTTCAACATTCCTCAAGAAACTTTGTTTTGGGTGTTCCTTGTCACGTTCTCAACATATTCATTGCTGTTCTGGGGGTTAAAAAACCTAAAACCATAAAAAAATATGAGATGAAATAAGACGTGAATATTGGGTTGCCTACCTCTTTGCAACTTCTTCCCAACATTATTCCAATTTCTAAAACGTAGTACCTTTCTTTACAGCCTTCCTAATTGTAGATAATATTTCAAGTCTATTTTCGTTCTACTGCAACTGACGTGACGTATATGACAACCGGAATCCATTAACGTAGGTCGTAAAGTTTCTGGTATATTTATTTCGACTTGCAAAATGATCAATTTTCTCGATCTGAAACAATGTATCGTTTCAATAAAATCGTAAAAACATTTAAAAAAAGCTCACCTCTTGCAATGTCGCCAGTTAAGTTAAATTGTTCTCGTATCTTTGTTCGGTAGTCTGTGACCGGACGTCACAATTTTCGACGATTGCTTTAATACGGGGGTCACCTACCTATAGAAAATTCGCACGCAAACAACGTTATGTCACAAACTGGGTAAAAACTTACATAAAAGCGATGTTTCCTGGCTAGTGCACAGTTTTTGTGAAAGGTCATCGGAAGATTTTAAAATTGCACAAATCAAAGAGTTTCTCAAACCATCTTACATCTGTGTAAGAAAAAGGATACGTTCTTAATTAGTGCATTGTCGTGTGAGTCGTGTTAGTCTCAAATGTTTAAAACCCGAAAGACCAACATAACCTAAAATTTCAATTTTTTATTTTGGATAACAAAAAAAAACGCCAAATTCACCAATTTTTATTTTCACAGTAGCTCAGTCACCAGGAGACCTCCGTATTGCCAATTAGTCGAATGGGGGCTCATACTTTTGAAACTTTCTAGGATTTTTCTAGGTTTTTTCGTTGACTAACCACTTTCATCATGACAGTTCCCTACCCTGCCAACCGACATGAAGTTGGTTATTATTGAAGAAAGCTGGAGGAAGAGCAAAATTAATTTTTTAATTAAATAAAAAAGTTTACTTGCCACGAAAAATTTCACTCGATCGACGGGAACTTGGGACCTTTCTGGTCTTGTCAATCACAGTTGGCGGTTTTCTTTTTAAAACGTAAAAAATTGATGTCGGAAAGAGGGGCACTGAATTTTTGACAAAATCTAACTTGTTCAAATTCACGTTACCCCAGGACAGTCCTTGGCCGTTTTTAACACGCACTCGCACCAAAATTAAGTCGTTTTAGGGGGCACTTTAGTCTCGTCGTCAAACGGCCGTCAATTCAATTTACGGTTTTGACAGTTGACAATAAAAAATTGCAATTTTCGAAGAAAATCGTTGGAATCCGTGGTGGACAGTCTCCGTTCTCATGCTGGCTTTGACGGCACCACTTTTTTGAACCCTAATTGACTCTGGGTGTCTTTTAAAACACTCTAACCTCAATTTGGAATCGAAAATTTTGACACTGAATTTTTGACCAAATCTAACTCGACTTAAACACAACAACGTCACTCCACACCACTTCTAGTTCATTTTTAACGTTGCAACACTCACTTTGACGACACCAACTAACAATTAAGTCCCGATTTAAAGTCGATTTTGGTTTGTTTGTAAAATGACAGGCGACAAAAGTCATTTGTCGTCTGGGCTCGGTTGATAACTTCACGGATGTCGTGCGTGTTGCCTACCTCTGAAAATTTTATTTTATTTTTCCAAAATTTCTAAAACTCCAATTTTGAAAAAGCAGTTGCACAGTCACAGAAAGGACAGTCCTGGGCCGTTTGCCATGTGACAGCACTGGTGTTGCTTTGACGACACTACTTTTAAAACGTAACATTGCTCAGAAAGTGGGGCAGTCGATTTTTGCCAAAATCTAACGTAATTCAAACACACGTAACTGCAAGACAATTCTAGTCCATTTTTATTAACGCACTTGCACCAACACCATAAGTTTTAAGGGGCAATTAGTCGCCGTACCGCCGTCAATTCAATTAGTGGTTTTGACAGTTGACAGCATAGGTTGCCAGTAAAGTTGCAGTTTGGCAAAAAAACAGTTGCAGTGTGCGGTGTGCCGTCTTCCCACTTTCTCCCTGGCTTTGACGGCACCTAACACTGACTTCGGGTGTCTTTTAAAACGCTCTAACCTCAATTTGGTGGAGTCGGAAATTTTGACACCGGATTTTTGACAAAATCTAACACGATTCGAACACACTTCACTCCACGCCATTCTTGGTTCGTTTTTAACGTTACAACACTCACTTGAACGACACCAATTAACAATTAAGCCCGGATTTAAGACCGAAATTTCCACTGTTTACAAAATTTTTGACGGAACAACAAAATGACAGCCGCCGAGAAACGTCAAAACTCGTGAGTTGGCAATCGGGTCGACTCGAGCGAGTTCGATTTCGGACCAATAAGAAGTGGATTCGAGCGGACGGACCAATAAAAAGTCGATCCGGGAAAAAATGTGGCCAAATACGTTTGTCGGCAACGTAAATTCGGTAAACGTCAGATTTGGCGTCATCTTCTGGCAAAAAATTTTCAAAATTCCCGACTTTGAACAAAAAGGGTCCCGAAGGACGAAATCTCTACGTTCTATCGAAGAAAAAGGAACAAAGGCGGCTTCGCCGCCTTCGTTTCGTGGACCGGCCTTCGGCCGGCGACGAAAGCGGTTCCTATCGGACGGTGCGAGCAAGAGGCTAAATCACGTTTTAGTATATGTTACTAGGGCTGCGCCCGTCGCGTCAGTAGAGAAGTTTCAAGTTATTGAAAGTAATCTTTGAACGGTGTTTGTTTTTATTTTTGAGAAGGGGAGTTTTGGGTGGGGGAGGAGAAATTTTTTTTTTTTGGCCTTAATGTTTTTTGGGCTTTTTTAGACATCTTTGTCTTGGGACCGAATGGAGGTCATGTTGCAAGTGGGGTTCGCAGCTGCGCTGCTTCCCCACATGCCGCCCCCGGGGGGGCCCTATCGGGCCCCCCCGGGTGCTTGAGGGCGCCTCGAAGTCGGTAGCCCCTTCGGGGATCTAGGTGGGCCCCTTCGGGGCCTACAAAAAAAAATTTTTTTTTGGGGCCCTTTTTTGGGGCACCTTGAGCCCCTCTTTTTTGTCTTTTTCGGGACTCTTAGCTAAGCATTTTCGGGGAATGCAAAAAAAAATTTTTTTGGGGGGGGCCATTATTGGGGCATTTTGAGCCCCCCCTTTTTGGCTTTTTCGGGACTTTTAGCTAAGCATTTTTTTTTGGGGGGCACCTTTAGATGCCCCCCTGTTTTTGTCTTCTTCGGGGCTTTTAGCTAAGTCCTTTCGTGGTTCGCTAAAAAAAAAATTTTTTTGAAGCACCCTTTTTGGGGCACCTAAAGCCCCCGTGTTTTTGCCTTCTTCAAGGCTCGTAGCTAAACCCTTAAAAAAAAATTCTTTTTTTTTTTGTTGCGGCGGGCATATTTTTCTTAGGAGAGAAACCACCATGTTTTATTGATGGGGGGGACCATGTTATTATGGTTTTTTTGGTACTTATGTTTTTTGGGTCGCCATGTTTTCCTTTTATTTTCTATTTTTTTTCTTTAACTCTTTCTTTTTCTATCTTTATCTCTTCGTTTCTCTATTGTTCAACTTTTCTTTTTCTTCTTTTCTGCCTTTTTGTTTAATTTTTTTTTCTTATCTCCCTTTTTTCTCAAATTTTTTTCATTTTTTTATTACTTACGTCTCTCTTTCCCTCTCTCGGTCTGTATGTCTCCTTTTTTTTCTCCTTTTTTGTTATTTTTCTTCTTTTTCATCTTTTTCTCAATCTTTTCTGTCTTTGTTTTTATTTTTTTTCTTCGTTCTTTTTTTTTACCAATTTTTTTCCATTTCTTTCTCTCGGTTTGTTTGTTTCCCTTTTTTACTCTCCCTTTCTTGGCTTTTCTGTCTCCTTTTTTTTCTATTTTTCTCTCTCGCTATGTGTGTTTTTCTAATTTTCTGTCGCTTTTCCTACTTTTTTCTTTCATTGTTTTCTTTTTCTTACGTTTTTTATTTCCTTTCCTTTTATCTTTCTCCATCTCTTTTTTACCCCTTTTGTTTCTCTGGTATTCTTTTTTATCCTCCCTTTCGCTTTTTCTACCTTTCTTTCTTTCTTTCTCCCGATCTGTATGTCTTCTTTTTATCTCTCATTTTGTAAATTTTTTTTCTTTCCCATTTTTTTCTGTTTCTTTTCGCGGGGATCTAGGTGGGCCCCTTCGGGGCCTGCAAAAACTAATTTTTTTTGGGGGCTCCATTTTTGAGGCACCTTGAGCCCCCCGTTTTTGTCTTTTCGGGACTTTCAGCTAAGCATTTTCGGGGAATGCAAAAAAAAAATTTTTTGTGGGGACCATATTTTTGGAGCATCTTGAGCCCCCCTTTGTGGCTTTTTCGGAACTTTTAGCTAAGCATTTTCAGGGCCTCTAAAAAAATTTTTTTTTTGGGGCACCTTGAGCCCCCCGTTTTTGTCTTTTCGAGACTCTTAGCTAAGCATTTTCGGGGAATGCAAAAAAAAAATTTTTTTGGGGGGCCCCATTTTTGGGGCACCTTAAGTTCCCCCTTTTTGGCACTTTCGGGACTTTTAGCTAAGCATTTTCGAGGCCCGCAAAAAATAAAAATTTTTTTGGGGCGCCCTTGTTGGGGCACTTTGAGCCCCCCGTTTTTGTCTTTTCGAGACTCTTAGCTAAGCATTTTCGGGGAATGCAAAAAAAATATTTTTTTGGGAGGCCCCATTTTTGGGGCACCTTGAGTTCCCCCTTTTTGACTCTTTCGGGCTCTTAGCTAAGCATTTTCGGGGCCCGCAAAAAATAGAAATTTTTTGGGGCACCTGGAGCCCCCATGTTTTTGTCTCTTTTGTTTCGCTTTGTTTTCCTAGTTTTTTCTTTGTTTTTTTTCTCTTTTCTTTTTTTTACGGTTCTTATTTCTTTTCTCGTTGTCTTTCCATCTCTTTTTTTTCTTTTGTTTCTCTGTTTTTTTTCACCCCTTTCTTTTTCTCTCCCATTCTTTCTTTTTCCCAATCTGTATGTCTCCTTTTTTTTCTCCTCTTGATATTTTTTTTCTTTCCCATCTCTTTCTTTTCTGTGTTTATTTTTAATTTTTTTTCTTTCTTTTCCTTTTCTTTTTCTTGCACCTATTTTTTTCTCTTTCTTTCTCCCGGTCTGTATGTCTCCCTTTTCTACTTTTTCTTTCTTGCTTTTTGTCTCCTTTTTTTCTATTCTTCTCATTCGCCATGTGTGTTTCCCTAATTTTTTCTTGTTTTTCTTATTTTTTTCTTTCATTGTTTTCCTTCTCTTTCTCATTTTTTACGTTTTTTATTTTCTTTCTTTTTAACTTTCTCCATCTCATTTTCCCCCTTTTGTTCCTCTAGTTTACTTTTTCTTTCTCCCTCTCGCTTTTTCTATCTTTCGTTCTTTCTCCGGATCTGTATATCTCCTTTTTTCTCTCCTTTTGTTATTTTTTTTTTTTCCCATTTTGGTCTGTTTCTTTTCGGTCTTTGTTTCTCAGTTTTTTTTTCTGCATTTCTTCTTTTCTTATTTTTCTTACCCATTTTTTTCTTTCTTTTTCCCGGACTGTCTGTCTCCATCTTTTACTCTCCCTTTCTTGCATTTTCTGTGTCGTTCTTTCTTTTTTTTTAACATTTTTTTTTCGATGTGTGCTTCCCTAATTTTTTCTCGCTTTTTCTATCTTTTTCTTCCATTGTTTTTCTTTTCTTTCTTTTACAGTTCTTATTGCTTTTCTCTTTATCTCTTTCTATCTCTTTTTTTTTTCTTCTTTTGTTTCTTTGTTTTTTTTCTTTACCCCTTTCTCTTTCTCTCCCTTTCTTTCTTTCTCCCGATCTGTATATCTCCTTTTTTTGTTCCTCTTAATATTCTTTTTTCTTTCCCATCTCTTTCTATCTGTTTTTTTCTGCCTTTGTTTCTCATTTTTTTTCTTCTCCCTTTCGCCTTTTTTTTGTACCTATTTTTTTCTTTTTCTTTCTCCCGGAGTAAAAATTAATTACTTTTAGACCGAAGTGGTCTTCTCTCTAATGTACGCTGCTCTCGCTGAAATAATCACAAATTGGTTAACTAACGTTTTATTGTTATCCAAAATTGAAAAACAATTCGCAAAATACGTCAGCTGTGAAATTTTGTCGTTGCGCGCGTCGCGCCATCTTTCGGGTCCCGGCTAACCTGCCACACTGTCTGTCTGACGAAATTGCAGTGTTGCCAACATTAGGGAATTTTAGTTCTTATTGCGCGTAATTTTATTTTAAATAAAATTTTTCGAATGCGGCGCTATTTTACTCGGTTCGCTTGCTTTTCAGCAACAAATGATAACAAATTTTTGAATCTAGGGATAAAACCTTTTATCTAGGAAACTATTCGCCGACACAAAGGGAATTTACAGAACTAACTTTGGCAACACTGCTAAACTGCCAATGATGACCCATAACTTTCGATGAAATAATAAAAAAAAAACACGTCAAACTGTTATTGTGTTATTGCAACGAAATTTTATTTGCTTTATGTCTTTTTACAATTTTTCGTTTCATTTTATATCATAAATTAGTCTCGTAATATTGTCTTGTCGACTTCTCCTTCTATTGAAGCGGTAAAAAGATATTTGGAAGCTTTCTTTAGTCGAAATGGCCTAATTGCAGAAAAATTTCAACTTTCTTGAAGTGGTCTACATTCAGCTGCTTTAAGGGTGGTTATGGTCTTAATTTTTCATTCCTGTTGAATGTTGTGTAAAGTCGGCCGACCTATAAAAGACGTAGAATTAATTTGGAAAAACGAAAAGCAAAACTAATCCTACATTGGTCGGCAAAAACTGTCCCAAACACGTGAAGCTTCCATGCGTCCATGCAGGTGTTGAATAATAGAATCAGACTTTCCACGAAAAATTTCACTCGATCGACGGGAACTTGGGGCCTTTCTGGTCAATCACAGTTTGCAATTTCTGGACTTCGGGTGCCTTAAATCCACACTATCACTTGCAGGTGAAGCGTCGGGTGTAAGGTGACTGCGTTCCTCAGTGCGGGGCTGTGGCTGGCTTTAAAGGATCTATGGTGATAGTTTGAGGTTTCCCTTTCACGTTCACCGTGAAGTATTTACCTTTGCGGGCTAGGACTCGGTAGGGGCCGTCGTAGGAAAACTGTAACGGCTTTTTCACATGATCAACACGAATAAATACAAAATTTGCGGTGTTGATCGATAGTAAATATCAATAACAATGATGTTGGCGCTAAGTTGACGGCGGGGTGACAGTTGACACTGTTGACAACGCGCGATTGAGGGGTAGATGCCGATAATACCGATCCGCGTGCACGCAAAAACTTTGCGGTTAGAAACTATCAAAAAACTCCAATAAATAAAGGGTCACTTAAAAACACCTACACCACTTTTAATGTTTATTCTATAATATAGGAGATACAAATTAGTAATTCTAACAAACGCTTTTCCGCCGGACGTATTACTCGTGGTACCAACCTAAAATGATGGTTGCCGCGTAACCCTCCACATCTTTAAATCTGGAAAGTGCTTTTTGTAATTAGTGGGGTCTGACATTCATCGTTAAAGGTGCTCGTTGAGAGCTTCCTTCTAGTCTGTTTTCGTCACTGACTGTCTGAAACAACGGACTAAATTTTTGACAAAATCTAACTTAAATCACTCACGTTACTCCACAACACTCCCAAGTCCATTTTTAACGTCACAAAACGGATTTAAACCGTTTTAAGGGGGCAATTTGGTGTAGTCAGTCGTCGTCGGGCCGCCCTCAATTTAATTTACGGTTTTGACAGTTGACAATAAAAAATTGCAATTTTCGAAGAAAATCGTTGGAATCCGTTGTGTACAGCCTCCGTTCTCATGCTGGCTTTGACGGCACCACTTTTTTGAACCCTATTAACCTAAAAAATTGTCAGGTTTTAGGTATAGGTAGATAATTCGGTACATGTATGCCTACCTCTTTGTAATTTTTTTTTATTTTTCAACTCCTAAAACGGCAGGCAAAAAAAAACAGTTGCACAGTTAAAGAAACGACAGTCCTGGGCCGTTTCTCACGTGAAAAATTGCCATCGGACACTTAATTTCTTGAAAGTAAGGCCCCGTACAAAATTTGGCTCAAAGGACACAAAACAACAACAAATCACTACGGAACGGGTGTTTCACGGGTGTTTCTTGTCTCCAATCGTACCCTGGGGCTAAAATGATGCCACACTCTGGACAATTTCATAACATAACCTGCAAATTTGCGTGCTATAATTTTCAACCAAATTTCATGTAATTCACTTACATGTCAACAATAAACCGTTCGGGGGTCAGTTTTCCATCTTACACGTCACGTTTTCACTAATTTTTACGGGGAAAAGGCAACATTTCGGACGGAAAGCATGAAACTTTTGACAACAAAAAACTGTTTGTTGGTCGTCATGGTAGGTAACGAAATTATCGACCGTCACTCGGGTTTTGCAGCTCTCTCGGTGAAATTCTTAAAAAAACGAAATTAGCCCCCCAAAAGGGTTTAAATCGGAAAACTCACCCCCCATTACCGTACCTGGATAAAAAGGGTACAATATCACGGTTCCTGATCAGGGTTTTTAGCGTGCATTTCATTCCCATTTCGTTAATAAAGAAAGCACGGCCGGACGAAAAATTTAATTAAATAAGGCCTTATTTTTCGGCTGTTTACGGCCCAAAGCCATTAAATCACTACCGGAACGAATTTTCTTCATCTCGCATGTTGCACTTTAGCTCAAATATTCCCAGATTGACGTTTTCTTGACCGCCTTACGACCTGGAAATTTCAGTGTTGACATTTTCAACCAAAAACGGGTAATTCACACTTAATTAAACGACAAACCGGTGGGGGCGTAAGTTTTCAATGTTACACGGTACTTTTTCACTAATTAAGGCAACCTTTTGGGCGGAAAGCGTAAAACTTTTGACGACAAAACTTAAAAATTTCGTGACTGTCATTTGGTCCTTATGGTAGATAACGAAATTATCGACCGTCACTCGGGTTTCGCAGCTCTCTCGGTGAAACTCTTAAAAAAACGAAATTAGCCCCCCAAAAGGGCTTAAATCGGAAAACTCACCCCCCATTACCGTACCTGGATAAATAGGGTACAATATCACGGTTCCTGATCAAGGTTTTCAACGTGCATTTCATTCCCATTTCGTTAATAAAGAAAGCACGGCCGGACGAAAAATTTAATTAAATAAGGCCTTATTTTTCGGCTGTTTACGGCCCAAAGCCGTCAAATCACTACCGGAACGAACTTTCTTCATCTCGCACGTTGCACTTTAGCTCAAATATTCCCAGATTGACGTTTTCTTGACCGCCTCACGACCTGGAAATTTCAGTGTTGACAATTTCATAACATAACCTGCAAATTTGCGTGCTATAATTTTCAACCAAATTTCACGTAATTCACTTACATGTCAACAATAAACCGTTCGGGGGTCAGTTTTCCATCTTACACGTCACGTTTTCACTAATTTTTACGGGGAAAAGGCAACATTTCGGACGGAAAGCATGAAACTTTTGACAACAAAAAACTGTTTGTGGGTCGTCATGGTAGGTAACGAAATTATCGACCGTCACTCGGGTTTCACAGCTCTCTCGGTGAAACTCTTAAAAAAACGAAATTAGCCCCCCAAAAGGGTTTAAATCGGAAAACTCACCCCCCATTACCGTACCTGGATAAAAAGGGTACAATATCACGGTTCCTGATCAGGGTTTTCAGCGTGCATTTCATTCCCATTCCGTTAATAAAGAAAGCACGGCCGGACGAAAAATTTAATTAAATAAGGCCTTATTTTTCGGCTCTTTACGGCCCAAAGCCGTCAAATCACTACCGGAACGAACTTTCTTCATCTCGCATGTTGCACTTTAGCTCAAATATTCCCAGATGGACGTTTTCTTGACCGCCTCACAACCTGGAAATTTTAGTGTTGACATTTTCGACCAAAAACGGGTAATTCACACACAATTGAACGACAAACCGGTGGGGGCGTAAGTTTTCAATGTCACACGGTACTTTTTCACTAAAATTTATCGACTTTAGCGTTAAAATTTCCGACTTTCGGGACGGGAAACGCGCAACTGTCAACCGCGAAAATTTGACATTTTCGAAAATGGTCGATTTTATTGAACGTAGTCAAGGTAACGTAATTATCGATCGGCCGTTCCGATGTCGCATCTCGCTCCAATAAATTCACAAAAACGACCACGGCCCCCAAACGGGGCCCTTTCGAAAACTCTCACCCCCCCATTGGCACAATTTAATTACGTCCCGGTCGGTAAAAACTTTCATTCGGCGGCTTCGCCGCCTCATTTTTTCAAATCTTGGTCAACAAAATTTCGTGCGACGCGACCAGCCAACCGCATTTTAGTATAGTATATTTAACTATTTGTTTTTAAATCTCAACTGTTGGCAGCACTGATGAATAAATTTACTAACATCTTGAGACCGGTGAGGCGATGCAGACTCTATGATCAATCGAGGTACGTCTATGATCTTGACTTGACACTGGCAGGTTAAACAATCTCTAACCTAACTTTTACCTACACGTGGTTTATTTTTGTTGTTGATTAAGATAATGGATGCAATGGGTAAATCTTCACAAAAAAGAAAGTGGCACGGGAGAAATGGGAGCAGTACCTCGAAAAAGACGAGGTTCAGTAATAATCTAAACAAATCTGAAGACGGCGCCGCTCCCTGGCAGCAAAAAACTGCAAATAAACAGCAAAATCCAAAGAGATTCAATACACCAAAGCAGAAGAAAAAGAAATCTAAGAACTCCAAAAAGTTACAGCAGTTTCAGGGAACCGGCACCATAGGGGAAACCGCGACTGAAACCTCAACAGCGAATGTGAAAAACATGCCTAAACGAAAAGAGGGCCAAGAATCATTGAAATCGCGTAATTTTATTGATAGTAAAATTCTAGAAATCCAGGAACGTGAAAAAATATCTTTACAAGGTCTAGACCAACTGAAACTTTTGATGGAGTGGCGTGCAAGTTTAGAAGATGAAGAAGCAATTCCAGCCACCGGTGACCTCCAAAAAGAAACATTAAGTGAACAGGGCCCCACCACATGCGAGTCAGATAAGAACGATAATCAAGCAGGAGAAGAGTGTGAAGTTATTAATGCAGGAGAAGAGTGTGAAGTTATTTTTGTAAAGACTGAACCATCTTGGAAGGAAACTAAAGCTGAAAGGGATGCAAAAGTTTTGAATAAAAAGGATAAAGAAGTTTTACAACCAAGGAATAGTGAAGAAGGTTTAGTTACTGTGAAAACTGAAATAACCGAAAAGCCCACTGACGGTACATCCAGTAAAGATCAGCAACCATTGTCATTTTTCATCGATAACTCACCAGCTACTGCTTCGAAACAGGAAACCGCCGCGCATTTTACTAAACCGGGCAAAATTCAGGAAGTAAAGATTCCTATTGAACCTGAAACTGTTGCACCACAAATAAATGATCAGCCCATTAACGTGGTTCCTGAGCCATTGTTTCAGGTGCAGCTTGAAAACTTACCGGTTGATACTAGGGTACAAGAAATCTGCGAGCATTTTGGTAAAGTTGGAAGAATTATGTCAATTAACATTCCTGCTTGCAGGGAAACAAAAATGTGTCAAGGTTTCGCTTATATTTATGTAGCTGGTGAAGAAGCTTACAATAATGCTTTGTTGTTGAATCAGACGTCTTTTAAAGGACAAGATATTAGTGTTTATCCTGGTCGCGTTCCTGGGTACAAGAAACAAGATACCAGTCGGCATCCTGGTCGTCCTCCAAAGGCCATGAAGAGATTTTATCAGAAACGAGGGCAGCGAGCGAGAGGCGGCAACTGCAGTGCAAGACCGCGTTCAGACAATAATCATTCATACTTTGATGACAATTAACTATTTCAATATTGTGTTTGTGGAAGATACTGTTTGGTTATGTACATGATTACTGTATATTCTCAAGGTTTAACTGTAAATAAAAATTACAACAAACTTAATCAAGCTTTTAATTTTTTTAATTAATTACTACAGTTTAATTCTACGTGTTTCAATTTAAAAAATGTATACTTATTTACTTTTTAGCGATCTTACCACTATTGATGTATTTTATTTGCAAAATGTAGATAGGGACAACTAAATTTTATAAAAATGGTGTTTTATGGAAGGTTCCACGCTCTATATCGCTCACAGCGCCATGGGACTGAAGTACATTCTCTAGCTTCTTATAGAAAAAAGCAAATTTTAGTTTTTTGTTTCATTTTGTGTGAAAAACAATGATGTGTTGCAAGGCAAGTCGTGACGTCAGTTATCCTCAATCCAGGCGATAGCCAATGGAGGATCTCCACGTTAACTGAGCGCTGCGCTGTTATGTGAATGAGGCTTCAAATAGATTGTCATTTGTCATGCGCAAAATGCTGGCGCGCACTTCCTGCCTGCCGGTTCCACCATTTTAGAATTCTCAGATTCTAACCTCACTTTATCACTTCTTGTGGCGTCGTAAAGCACGTGTGTAACTTGTTCTCGTTTTATTGAAAAGACTGTTAGAAGGTGAGTTAAACTTGAATAAAATCAATAATTGCAACGTAAACTAATGCGGCATTGTCCCAGATTCAAGATGACTGGAGCAAACGATAAATCTGCCCAAAAAAGAAAAAGCCTCGCGGGTGAAGCCGCTTCGCCGAAAAAGGCCAAGATCGCCAATAACCTAAACAAATCTAAAGGAGGAGAGGCAACGCCCGCCAAGGGAAAAACCCCAAATAAACAGAATCCCAAGACGCCGAAATCCGCAGTGAAAGTTGCCGGTCCAGGCGCCAAAAAGGAAGTTACGTCTCCCAAGGCGCTGCCGAAGTTCCCCGGAACCGCCGCCAAAACCCAAGGAAAGGACAAAAAAGCAAAAGCCCTAAAGCAAAAATTAAATGGTACCGGAGACAAGAAAAAGAAGGGCACGTTCTACCACTTGCAGAAGAGCGTCAAGGATAAGGCCAACTTATCGCAATCGATTGCCGCTATTGAAGCCAGAATTGCGGAAATTGAGGGCCGCGAAGAAAAATCGAAGACCGCCCTGCGCAAACTGAAACTGTTGAAAAACCTGAAGTTACGCGCGGAAAATGGGGGGGAAATGCCCGCTTTTGAACAGCCCAAACCAGCGACTGGCAATCAGAAGAAGGAGAAGAAAAAAACGAAAAAAGATGAAGCAAAAGCCGCAAAACAAAAGGCAGTAAAACCCGCTAAAACAGAAGAATTAATCGAAGCAGAAGTCAATTCTGAGGAATCTTACGAGGAAGAAGAAGCTTCAGATGAAGAAGCATCAGATGACGTAGACGAGGAGGAGATTTCTGGTGAAGAAGATTCAGATGATGTAGATGAGGAGGAAGAATCTGATGAAGAGGACGAGGAAGACGGTTCAGACGAGGAGGAGGATGAGAGCGAGAAAAAGGTGGTAATTAAGGCACCAGGGGATAAAAAGCCAGCCAACGGCGTCTCCGGCAAAGACAAGAAACGGTTCGTTCTTTTTATCGGTAACTTGCCCTATGATGTAACAAAAGAAGAAGTCACCGAACATTTCGCTAAAGTCGGCAAAATTAGGGATGTTAGGATTCCCAGCGGTAAGGAGACGAATAAGCCGCGAGGTTTTGCTTATCTTGAAGTAGAAAACGAAGTGGCTTACCAGAAAGCTTTGTCTATGCATCAGACGACCGTGAAGGGACGAAAAATTAACGTTGCTTACAGCGAAGGCGGTAAGAAGAAGGGAGAGACGAAGAAGAGCGATATTAAAGCAAAGAACTTCAAACTTCACGCCATGAGGAAACAGGGGCAGTTGGCCGGCAGCTCCAAAAAAGTCCAGAAGAGGTCGATTAGAAGGGCTAAAGCCAAGGCTGCCGCATAATTTTTTTTAATATCAACTATTCCAATGTTCTGTTTGTAGAAGACACTGTTTTGTTACGAAGCAAGAATATATAATTAATGTACTTTTAAGGTTTGTGAATTGATTAAATATTCGAATCCAAACGTCATTTCGCTTTTATTTCTTTAATTATTACAATAGACTATTATTAGGTTTACAAATTGAAACATGTGCCGAGACACTAATCTAGAAGTGTCACAATTTAACTCTCCTCGTCTCTTGACTATTTTACTACAATTAAAAGGTTGACTTTTAATTCACTTTTCAACGATTTTATCACAGTGTTGCTGTTTATTTATTCTGCTGTAAAGTGCAAAATATGTTGAAAGGCACAACTACGTTCGAAAACAGTCTTTGTACAGATTAAACACTTTACACGACATGGCGTTACAGTTACATAATTTGAACTAAATCATTAAAACCAATATCTGAAATGTGCAACAATGATTGTCATCTTTTTAAAACGCGTTGCAAGACGTGACGTCATCTGATGCGCGGAGATGTAACCAACCCGACGTTATGACGTCACTCTTGTAAAGCGTATTTGCCTTAAAGACACCAAATAATTTCAGTTTATTTTGTGATTGAGGCAAAATGATTCGAGACAGTCTATACACAATTGGTGAACATTTTAGTTAGGTACCTGGAACCTAGGAAACAATTTTAAATCACTTTTAGAAAACTATTGAGAAACTTTACGCGCCAACCAATAATTATACTTCTTATACTAGGTCCTTCATGACTCTCCATGGTATCATAAGCACGTAGTTTCATTCATTATAAAAATATATAACTTTTTAGACTTAAAACCGTTATCTGCCGTTTCTAGAAACGCTGTGTGCTAACAAATAAAAAACAGATCAAATAATACAGATCAAAGATGCTCAACATATCAGTCTAGAAGCAGCAAGTTCCTAATAAACAAGTGCTTTTTAAAATTATTGAAGTAACATTTATTAAATTTTGTTGAATTGACTGCCTTCATAATTATAGCTTATAGCGACTTGAGTAAGGCACTATCAATAATGATAAAACACTTAGATTCGATATGTCTACAAAAACTGGTGTTTCTTAATTAGTTACTTTCGTCTAAAAACGAGTGTATTGCACTCCTCAATTCTTGATTAAAAGAATAGTCGGTGTTGGCCAAAACTTCATTGGTCAACGGACTAGTGAATTTCCCCGACATAAACCATTCAGCTATGGCGTTCTTTTCATACGTAAAACCATCGCTACAAGTCACAGGCTCTCGCATAATTTCTTGAGTAATGGGACATAAATATTCGTAAGGAACATCGACGTTGATGGGTTTCGACACCACCAACTCATCCTGCTTCAACCACTTAATCTCTTTTTGCAACCTCTCACTTTGGTCGTCATCTGAAAAAAAGTTAATAACAATTCAGCCGTTTGCAACGAAACGATCTTACCTAAATCCAACCCAGAACACACTTGTTCTGCTGAAAGCGTGAGCAGTTTTTGGCCGTCAAGCGAAGCGTTTCTGGCATTCTCCGCAATTTCGCCCAATTCCAAATTCTCCAGCCATTTAGTCACGTCACTAGTGCTCCAGTGTACCAGAGCTTTTGTTCGACACTTAATTTTGGTCGCCACTATTGTTTGAAAAACCTAAAAATTTTCGAAAAATTACACTTTTCACGTGGACGGTATCGAACGGTCGCTACCAATTTTTGAGGCAACTTCCACAACCAGAGGCTTTTATCGAGACACCCTATGGCCAGCAAAGAACAGTCGTAAGTGAACGAGCAAGCGGTGACGATGGAATCGTGATCGAGGCTGTGCAGACATTCGGAGCTGTAAACTGACCAGATTCTGGCTTGGCGATCTGTGGCTGTGGAACAGACGATTTCGCCCACAGCGGGAGAAAAACGGACGCAAGTTACGTGGCCCCCGTGGCCGCTCAAGGACCGCCACAGCTTCACCTCGACCTCGTCCAGCACCAAAGCGTCGCCTTTCTGAAATGGAAACAACTGTAGGAGTCGCCCGTTATAGGTCCAGGTATCCACCCCCCACGTTCGGAGAGAAGATTATATTCGCCGTGAAGGTCAGTTGTTCTAAAAACGAAACCGGCAACTAACGCCCTGACGAAGTGGGAATTTTGGCTTGTTCCAAAAATATGGATAACTCGACACCCCCGACCCCTACTAATTGTCTCGGCCGGGCAACTGAGACCCAAAGATGTTTTAGTCGCAATTGGAGGGATAAAAATTAGCAAAAGTATAGAAGTAAATCCAAAAAAATTGCCCTTTTGGAATCCGACGCGGAAAGGAGTGAGTTCCAATTTTCTATTCTACATTCTATTCTATATTCTGTTCTACAGGGTGGGGCAATAGTGCGTCCGAGTTCGAGAGCTCGAATTCTATAATAGGTAGAAATTTGATTTAAAAACACATATAAACTAGAGAAAGAAGTCTATAACCGGAAATTATTTTTGAACATACAGGGTGAGTCACGACAATTATACAGGAGCAAGTGAGAGCTTTTTAAATAGAATGTGGTGTGTAAAAGAAGATTTTTCGGAGTCTTTTCCTAGACTCTTTTCAATCCAATATTATTGCTGACTATTTCCAAACCACTTGGATGTAGCGATTTTTTTGTTCAAATTATGGCATCTGCAGATGTATGTTAAAAAAATCACTACTTTTACAATTACGAGTTCTAAGAAAAAATTATGTAAAGACTACTTAGGAAACATCTGTGGACAGTCTTTGATCCATTTTAACTTTTCAAAAATTATACAGGGTGGCTAAATTTAATTTTTCAATTTAGAACTTTTTGAACTTAATTTTCTCCATTTTTTAAGTAAGACACCCTGTATATTTTTTAACGATATGATGTAGAAACTAAAAACAAACATTTTTTGTATGCACACCCCTATGGCTATTTGTAACTATTTTCGAAATATCGCCAAATAATTACAAAATTCAAGAATAATCCTAAAAAATTAGATCGTTCTCCAAATAACTCAAAAAACTTCAAATGTTCCAAAATAGACACAAAAATGACAACTGACGACAGGTAACTGCGATAAATGTGTATTTCTTGTCGGATAATATAAAATGCAAAAAATGATCAAGATACAAACATAAAGTGAACTTACTAAAAAAACTTATGCTGTTTTTATAAACAGAACATCTGGAGCACTTATTACAATTTTATCTGTCGAGTAATTTGAAAAACAATCTAATTATTTAGGATTATTCTTGATTTTTGTAATTATTGGGCGATAAATCGAAAATGGTTACAAATAGCCATAGGGGTGTACTTACAAAAAATGTTTGTATTTAGTTTTTACATCATACCGATAAAAAACATACAGGCTGTTCTATTTAAAAAAATGGAGAAAATTAAACTCAAAAAATTCTAAATTAAAAAACTAAATTTAGCCACCCTGTATAATTTTTTAAAAGTTAAAACAATTCAAAGACATTCCACAGATGTTTCATAACTAGTCTTTACATAATTTTTTTTTTAGAACTCATAATTGTGACTGTAGTGATTTTTTTAACATGCATCTGCAGATGCCATTATTTGAACAAAAAAAATCGCTACATCCAAGTGGTTTGGAAATAGTCAGCAATAATATTGGATTGAAAAGAGTCTAGAAAAAGGCTCCGAAAAATCTTCTTATGCACACCACATTCCATTTAAAAAAATGTCACTTGCCCCTGTATAATTGTCTTGGCTCACCCTGTATGTTCAAAAATAATTTCCTGTTATAGACTTTTTTCTCTAGTTTATTTGTGTTTTTAAATCAAGTTTCTACCTATCATAGAACTCCAGCTATCAAAGTCGGACGCACTATTGCCCCACCCTATATATTCTACCTTCGGTAGTGAAATCCTCCACAGCTTGACCAAGCTGTCGTTGCCGCAAGTCGCCAGCAAATAGGTTTGAACGTCGACCGTGGCGTTGGGGATCGGGTCCAAATTTTGGGAGAAATCGCAATTTTGGACGCCGTCACCGTGGGCGTCTTCCCTCAAATAAATATTGCCGTAATCGTCGACTTTCCACAATCGAAAATCGGCATTGGTCGACGTCGTGGCGATGAGATTGCCATCGGGGGAGAAACAGGCCGAAGTTACCGTGTCCAGATGCCCGTCCAAAGTTCTAAAATTTAACCGTAACTCCCAACGAAAACGTTACGTTGGAAACCTACGCAATCTCCTCAGCAGTAGTCGAATTCCAAACAGCAGCTTTCTCGTCGTCTCCTGCCGTTATCAGCAGGTCACCGTCGGGGGAGAAGCGACAAACTTTAATCGCCAAATCGTTAGTAGGAAGCGAAACTTTTCTTTCCCCCGTCTAAAAAAATTAATTAAAACTCGACCAAACTTGCAAAGAAACGCAAAAAATTTTACTAGAGGATCCCAAATATTGGTGCAACCGTCGAGAGAGCAGGAGGCTAGAAGGGTTCCGTCTTTCGAAAACTCCACGTGGTTGACGGGGTAAGTGTGGCCCTCCAAGGGCGAAGAATTAATTTCTTCCACGTTATTATTTTCCTCGACCACCCTGAACAGCCGCACCATTTTATCACTGAAACACCGATCACTAGCGATTTATAGAAAATTGGTGGTTTCTACCCCGAGCCCGTGGCCAAAACTCTTTGGCTGTTGAAGCAGCAACAGTTGATGGCTCCGTCCGAAATATCATCGATTTTTTCCAGCAAGTGGACCGCGTTATCGTTATCATTTTCGACCAACTGTTGCTCTGCGATCACCCCGATCGCCAGAGACAAGGGGAGGGACTTCACCAATTCCGAATCAACTGTTAGGTTTCCGGTCAAATCCCAGACCAGGACCAGCTTATCGTTGGAACCTGTGGAGCCTTGAAATAGAACGTGCTCTATACCAAACTATTGCGGTCCAAATCGTCGCTACTCACCTGAAGCGACCAGCAAAGAATCTTTGGAAATCGCAACGCAATTGACGTATCTGGAGTGTCCCTTTAGGGTCGCCACGCAATTCCCGACCCCATCCCAGACCTTGACGAGTTTATCTAGACTAGACGAAACTAAATACCGGCCGCTACTGCTGTATCGCAGGCAAGTGACCGAAGATTCGTGTCCATCGTAAGTATCACAGCTCTCGATCGAAACCTTATTGGGGGAGTTCTTCGATTTGAGAGTCGACAGCGCCGTTATTGTCCAAATCCTGATCTCGTGGCTGCTCCCGCACGACGCCAACGTGTACAATTTCACCAAGGGATTGTTTTCTGGAAACAATTAATTTTCGTTACGCAAGACCTTCCATTGATTTCCGAGTACCGTCAGTGGAAATTTTGTTGTTGATGTCGACGCAGAATACGCCGAGATCGTGAACGTTGTCGACTCGGGCGACTGGGGAGCGGGTCGCTTCTGATGTCGTATCAACTAGGTCCTGCACGTACCAGACCTTCATGACTTCCAAGGAACAGGCGCTAACCAAATATTGTGAATCCGGAGTGAACGCCAGGGATTGGGTCGTGCCCTCGTGCTCGAACAGCGTCCTGGAAGGCATTTGCATAAATTGCGCGAGAACGGCCAAAGTGGTGATAAATAAGCGCTTAGAGCACTTGCAGGGGTTCATTAGAAAGGCGCGTATCCGCATAACAATTATGGCGGAGGCGCCGGGAAAGGGTAATAAGTTACCCGGATTTGGCCGTTATTCAATGAACCCTTCACGGCTTTAATACCGAACCGATGAAATCGCAATACTCAATTTTTGGGACCTTTGATTATGGAAGACACTTTTCTTTTTGAATGACGTGCATCAAACAGGCCTCAGAACAACTTTGCAATAAAAAAAATTACTAACTGTTTACTTGTAGGGATCTATAGTTAACATGTTGGCCTAATCTCCTATCTAGCAATTGATTATTTCATTGCCTCGAGGAACGCTTCAAGAGTCGAAGCTTTCGGTCAAGCTCCCACCGTCAATGTAATCAATCAATCAACAACCTAAATTCGATCATTACTGATTTCTGAACCCGTCCGCAACATCGAGAGCGTGCATCTAATAACGCTGCAATCAAAATTAAAACCCATGGCAAAATTACCTGATTAAGCTCTTATGGACCAAATCCCACACGCAAATGGCCCCGTTGTCCCCGGCTGTGACCAATATCGAGCTGTCGGGGGCGAACCTAAAAAGATGATTGAGAAAAAGTTTTTTTCGGCCGCGACCAGTACCTGCACACTCTTATGGCATCCCCGTTTACCTGGGTCATGGTATGGATCTTGGTTGTCGACCGCAAGTTCCAGAGGACGGCGGTGCCGTCCACGGAGGCCGTGGCCAGCATGGAGCCCTGCGGCGAAATCCTGACGCACGTCACTTGATATTTGTGGTCCTTCAGCGGAGAATTGGGCCGTTCCAGGTAACCCGATCCCGGCGTCCAGTCCCATATTCGTACAGTTTTATCGCTGGAAGATTCGTTATCGAGTTAACGGGTCTTGGGGGAGAAACGGAAGAACTACCTTGATCCGGTCACTAGAGTGAAATTTGAGCCGAAATCGCATGTTGTCACGTCGCTTCGATGGCCGGTCAAATTTTGCAGGATTTTTACGTCGCTTTCGGTAATTGACATTTTACTGCGTACCTGTTAACAAAAGCTCCGATCAGTGTCGGCGCGGTGACGAGGACGAAATTAATTCTAATGGGCTCCGTTGGGCCATCGTGATGTGTAGGACGATAGGGAGGAATATTTTATGGAATTGGGCTGGGCTATAATCATTTTTTAGTGAAAAAAAAACTGCGAAGCGTTTATTAATTAATTGAGTAGTTTAGTGGTTTAGAAGAATGTAGAGAAAATATTTTCCTTACCTCTATCGACTAAATTCCTCAAAACCTCAAAAGACCGTTCCTCAAAAAGTATTGAAAATACTTCCACTTCTTTCTCCTATTTTTTACTTTATACGTATTACATAAAATAATTTGTAGGATTGTGCAATGGCTCCAGTTGATTATTGTATCGTTGGGGTAGTCAGTACACATCAAGGTATATTAAAATAATTTCTACCCCGCTACTGGGAGATAGTGGAACCAAAACCGCCTGTTGCAAAGTGCAATAATGTATGTCATTATACCTACCTGTAGCAATATTTTATCGCAGTCATGCATAATATGTCAAATATGTCAAAATGGTCGTTTTGTACAAAAAACTCCATGTAATTATGTGATCGAAGCAGGCTGGAGAAAATGGTTGCAAATAATATATGAAATCGTTCTTGCACTTAAATCAATATCATGAGGGTGGGGGTAGATGTTGATTGAATTAATTTTTATATATTCCAAATTTTGGACACAAGTAGGAAAGTTGGATTCGCTGAAGACAAATCACCAATCTCTCCTTGAAATCTTCATATTGAGCGCTACCAAAAAAAGTTTGATACTTTTGTTTGAGGAGTTTGAGGAGACAGAAGCTCTTCAATAAATCTATAATCTAAGCATGTCCCTAATTCTAGAAGAAAAATGATAATTTACCCTAATGAAAGCCATTCCACCCTTCCACCATTAGTTGTTAATAATTCAGATGTTAGTTGTCCTTGCGACCCATGAAGAAGCTGATAACTGAATTTCCATAGTTGCGTAACGTCCTAATATGATAAAAATGCATTAGAAAAGCATAGGCTTTCGCATAGGTATTTAAGATGGCACGCGACTAAAGTCGCACTCGTCAAAACTCCACTTCCTGGAGTTCACATAAGAGAAACGCTCTATATCGTCGTATTAAGCAACACACACATTTTACGTTCTTCAAAGTACCAAATGCACTTTGGAAGCAATTAGGCTGGCAGTCCGAAATAAAATTTAACGCGGCGTTGTCCTAATTCGAAAGGGATAAAGGCGGCATTCAACAGGTGTTTGTGATCTTAGCGGATTTAAATGAAATAAGTTCTATTACGGGGTTGAAGTTGAAGACTTGATAAAATTTTCGTAAATCGTCATCGTCAATTCGGAGAAGTTTTATTTGGTCAACAATTACTATAAAGTTGAGACTGAGCCAGTATTTCTTTCGATAACAAAAGTATTGAGGATGACTAAAAATATAATTCAGTAAGAAAGTACCTACAACTTTATAATTTGCCACGCAACGCGTATAACGTAAGTACATACGTGGCCAACATGGTTTGATGAAGGTGATGTCGCTCTATAGTCTATAGGTAGATAATAAGACATCGAGGTGCGTCCAGCATTGCAGCAATTTGTGAACTCAATTGCCGACGTAAAATTTTGGCGCATAGCTATTTAAGTTACAGAAGATATTAAGTTTAATGCCGCGTTTTATGCACATGCAGGCTTGCTGGCATCAAGTTTTATTGAAACGTTCTCATCGATTCTGCAGCAGTGCTTTAATAATTAATTCGATATCCGACTTGTGTCTGACTTCATACAAAATGTATTCTGGTCGATTTATTATTAACAATTCATGAATGTATGACATCTAAGAAAATTACCAAGGTGGCTCCAACACTTTGATCATCATGAGGGCCGACGCGTAGCTTACTCGATAAGTTTCATGACGTTTCGGTTGTTATAGCGCGACCTTCCTCACGCGGTAGCCCTTCTGCCCGCTCATATAGAAACAATAATTGTATTTAGTTATTCGGAAAATTGCTCGATCCAGTCCGAAATGGTCGGTTAATATGACGAATGATATTAGGTTCAATCGACTGAAAAATCCAACACGACCCCAAGAGTAATCGAGCAACGTCGTTAGGACTAACAATCCACATGCAATAAGTCTTTGAACTTTTGATGTAATGAAGTTATAACGACATGAAATGAGGAAAGGTTCTATTTTTATACCTTGGAGCTAAACGAAAATTGTCATTTACCAATATGACACCTCTATTGTGTGTTATTACAAGAGATGCACGAGATGTTGTAGGAGGATAATGCAAAATTGATGTCCCTCGTTCTTGGAGATACGTGGAGGAAAGTTACAAGTTCCTTAAATTCAGGAAGCAAATTTTGCTTTTTGCACCTGTTTGTTTGGTGTCAATTGAATTAACGATTTTGTTGTTAATGTGTCGCCGCAATTATTTTTAATAACGTGTCGATAAAAGAATTTTACCTGAATCGGCGTGGACTGCTCCGGTTTTGCGTGCACAAAAAGTGGATGAAACGAAAATCACGTTTGGACCAACGAAAATAAAATTGGCAAAAACGGTGACGTCTGAAGCGTGTCTAACAGAGCGCGGGGGCTATCTTCGTACGTACAATTCAAGTGGTTCAAACGCGCATTGGATCTCTATGACAACATAGAAAATAACTTTTGTCCATAAATTCATAAAATAATACCACGCGCGTTAATCAAAAGTTACTTCTCTATTGATCCCGAAACAAAGTTGACGTGGTTCATAAAATTAAAATGCCACTCATTAGCCAGAAACTTTTTTTCGTTCGCTAAAGAGCCCCTATGTATGACGACGTCGCAATTAGCACGACAACAAGAAAACGACCGTAATTAAACTTCGATGAAGGTCCGCACCAAAGAAATAGCAAAAAAATATTTTTTTTGAGTTGCGGACCACTTGACGTTTTGCGTTTCGGTCCCCATATCGTGACCTTCATCGGGAAGGCCCAACTATGGATTTTAAGATCGGTGCGTAGTAACGAAGCGGAAAATCTTGACCGTAGGCCCCCATGTCGTAATTACTAAGTTGACTAAGTTAATTACAGTGACACGAAGAGGGTGCTCAAATGGCGTTGCAGATGCCACAGGTTGACGCGGCCCCTTTCACACCTTTTGGCACCTAGTGGTCAATTATCTAAGTTTTTGACTAATCGATCGTTCGGTATTCGTTTCTTCCATATTTAATCATCGATTATTCGACATAAATAATTGTTTCAAGTGATGGACCCTCGAAAATTAAAAATATTAATGCTCAATACAAGAATTAGTTAATTTTTTATCGACTGGTGTTTCCACCAAGATTTAATATAATCAAGATTATGATCCAGGTTTCATTTGTTTACTACACTTTTGCGTTTTTTATTTAGCATTTTTTAGCATTAAAAAAATAATTGGGTGATGGGTGGTCGTAAACCAAATATTTATGTTTTATGTCAAGCGTCAGTACTTCTGTTACATGATTTGACAGTTTCGTTGGCAAACTCTTCATCTCGCAATTATGTCGTCACGGATTTCCCGACCGCAACATGGACGTCGCGACGCCGCAGCGGACGGCAGCGAATAACTGCAGCCAATTTGCCACAGATACGAATCGACCGAAAAACTTACTTACCAAGTTACTGTTCAATTTTGCATTTTCTACCGGGTCGACTCCAAATTATTATAATTTTTTTTTTTTTTTAATGTAGCGTCGCGATGCATCAAGCTACACTAATTTAATTATTTTCAAAAAAGATTAAATAATTTTTTTTATACGATGCAACTTCAAAGTCAATTTCATAAATTTCCGGGAGTCCATAAAGTGATTATGGCAGAGTACCCTGGCACGAGCAGCCTAATTCACGCTTTCGGTTCACAGGTTTACCCTACCATAAATCATTATTTGTGGCCGTTTTGCGGGTGCCAGTAGGTAAAGAGATACTTTACGACACCTGAAGTCAATTTAGTTAATGCATAGAGAGAGAATTCTATTATTATTTTTATGCAGTCCTTCTAAGTTAGACTTCTGTAAATTCCATATAAATATGCTAGCTATGCATATTGAAATATTAAAAAGTCTAAGAGCGTCAGTTCTGTTTGTGTCACCTCCGAGGATCTGAAAGAAAAAAATGTAAAAAGTGACCAAAAGTTGTCTTTATTTTTCTAATAAAAAAACTGTGGGGGGTGCGGGTTCGCAAGTAATCATAAAAGTTAACTAATCGTCGTAACCAGTTAAACCGACTTGCCCAATAATAGTTTTAGCTATATTAACTGATTATCCATCCTTCCATGGCAGGACAAACAAGTTTTATTCGTAAAATCAGTTTGAAATTAGTTTCGGATAATTAATTAACAATAGCCCTGGTTAGTTGTCCGCCCCTTTCGCAGCATCTTCGTTTTCAGCCGCTCGAACATAATTCCGTCCCCAAAAAGGTGTTAATGTCGGTAAAGTGCGTTTGTTCGAAGTAGTTATGGATAAATTATGGGGGTAATGGGGGCGGTGGGGGCGGAGAGCGGGCGCGCGCCAAATCAATTTAATAAAATGGTAAAACAATGAAAACCGAACGTTGAGCAGCGTGAAGCTGGCTTGCCGCCCCTCTCCCCCCCTATAAGGCTCAGGCCGGTCCCTCAAACAACTGTCGTGTACTAAACCGCTCGACTCCACTATCCGCGATATTACGCTAGCATCCCATAAAATGGAAGCATCCTGAGTCGATACTTGCCGGCGTCCCAGCGCCGAAACCCGGCCATAGCGGGCCGCGAGCGCCGCGACGCCGCCGCCGCCGGCCCAAATGCACCGCTAAATGCAGCGGTTTTGATTAGACGAAATGCGCGCCCGTCCTGTCCGGTCCAGGTGATGGGAGCGGGCCGGCCCGGCTCCCGCTCCCGGTCCGGCTCCTTATCCGTGCGACGAACACGGACATATTACCCACGAATCCGCACGGAAATTTGACGTAGATTACGAATAAACAGGCGGCAGATCAATATCTGTAACCAATCGTGAGTTACGGCCTAAAACATAAAGAGACCGGTCCTGACGGCGCAGCGGCCGCAACCGCGGGCATTCGCCAAAATGCCCTTTCCCCGCCGAATTATACATGTATTATACACGAGTTCGCACAGAAATTTACCGTGCAATCCGGGCAAACAAACGTCTAATCGATAACTTTTACCGTTTGGCAACGGTCGGGAAAAATACGGGACGGGCGCACGCCGCACCGATGGATGCTCGAGTCGCACAAGAAGACGAAAATAACGCGTCCATCTGCTAATGTTAACGTATCGCACATGGATTTGGGCGGAAATTTGCCCCGCATTCCAGTGCCGCAAGAATGGAATCGATAGCTACGACCGTTGGCCCGTCAGCGGCAAGAAAAGAACTGAAGAAGACCCCCGGCCCAACTCTCAATAACATTACGCAAACGCTCCAGAATTACGCAAATCTCGGTTTTACCATCCAGTCGACACGACATTACGTTGTTGCGTAACCAAACAATAATTTCGTTCGATTTCTAGCTTTGAAGTTATTTTAGGCGTCACTGACTATTTGGAGTAAATAATGCAACCGATTCCTATTATTAACCTTTCAATTCGCAAACAGGAAGCTTATCAAAGTTCAAAATTCTTGGGTGGCGACTCACTCAAAAAGATGTGATAGTGAACTTTCTTTTTCGCTACTGTTTGGAAGTAATGCTTCCAAACCCATGGGAAGCTTTGTACCGAAGACAACTTCAAGGTCGTTAAGAAAACTCTAATCGGACAACTTGTTCAAGTACAGGATGTCTACTTTTTCCCAAGTAGCATATCGCAAAAAATATTTTTACAATTTAGATCGTCTCCCGATTCGTTTGCACGAGATAATTGCTGATAACTGCGACTTCCTGCCGACGAGGCGAAAATTTCGCAGTAATTTCCTGGCGATTTTTGAGGCACCAACAATTTTTCAAATCTGTCCCACTCTAGAATCCTCAGCGCGTCTATAACGTACAGTAGTGGCCGCTGAAAAGTTTACGTTTTTTGAAAATGCTACCCAACAGATGTCGACTGTCTAGTAAGAAACCAAAAAAATTAATGGAGGACCTTTTAGATTCACACGTCAGCTGCTCCAAGTGGACGATACTATTGTTTTTGGTTTATTAGTTCCAAGCGGATGACGCCACCACTTTCATTTCCTAGTCAATATTATCATCAGCTGTCGGCTGTGCTATCACAAACAGACAGTTGCACTTTAGATTCTAAGCCTTCTAGAACGGAAAGCATTTTGAGGAAATTTAGCAGTTACTTCTCCTGTTCCATCAAACATGGTCTGGAGCCGCCGGTGCTAAGTGAAATTGAAATAAAATAGAGTTAATTGTATATTCTTATGGGTCGTATTTAACAGTCTACCAAATTTACCCACTATTTTCATACAAAAAAATACTTTCATTTCCCAAAAATACTAAATGCTCACCAAAATTAAGAAATTACATAATCTTAAAGCGACAACCAAATATTGACATAATGCTGGCCTCTTATATATTTTGTTCGCCAAAATAACTTTTGTTGACCATAAATACTAAATGTTCACCAAATTTTATTCCGCATTTAATTCTAACATAATACCCAGATATTTAATTTTCGACAGTGTCTTATATTATTTTAGCAGTTAAAAATACTATTTGTTGATCAAAAATACACAAGCAATAAAATGTTGTGCAAATGGTAAATAATTTTATGCAAAATTATAGATGTAGAAGTGCTAGGGTAAGAAAAATAAGAGTAAAAATAGAAGTGGTTTGCACAAAAAAAGATATTGATTTCCGTAATATATAAATGCTTTGCTGTAATTGGCTTGCATTATGTAAAATGTAAAACTTCTTTTAGTGGTAATTTCTAATCGTGCTTTTTAAAAAAAAATTACAGGGCCCTGAACTTACCTTGTACAAAACTTTTTTCGCGTGCCTCTTGTCTGGAAGCGCAAGCGGCAAGGAGAGATGCGCGAGCATATTTCATTTTTGGAGTAATAGAATAATTATTTGACGCACAAATAGTTTTTTTGAGAATCACTAAATATAAATGGATAGCGCGAATATTTATTATGTACAGCACGGACACGTAACTTGAGCGTTCTAAATTTGGTGAACATTTAGTAAAATTGATAGACATATAGAATTTAAAATGTAAGCAATGGTAAAACAATACGCAGCATAGTTATTTTAGTGGTGATATTCTCATTTTCTGATGTATAATAATTTGGCTCATTAAATTTTCTGGTGGACAGTGCAAGGGATGTATGGTATGGTTTAGTTTGGTGTACATTATATTTGTTCCCTATTCTTATCATTTACTTTAGCCGTCGCTGTACCCAACCCACTTACCAGCGTTTAATCGTAAATCGCGATGAGATAAAAGAAATAGAGATGCGGATTGGGTTAAATTTCGGGGTAATTTCCGATGGGTGCTTTCCCGATTGCGTTTGTTGTCGGCGGTGATTAGTCGATGGTTGCGCGCCGGCAAGTGGCGTAAAATGGGCCGGGGGCGGCGGAGGACGTCGGTGGGATTGGGGCGAAAGTCGGTCCCATGCAGACATTGCAGTTAGCAGTCAACAGGCAAGAAGCGACTTACCGGCAAGCGGGGCAAGATGGGGGCGTCGCGACGCCGCCTCGGCCGACTCCCAACTCGCGCGTCGTCTAAAAACGGCAGAAATGAGTAATCAGCGGCGTAATTTTTCCAGTGTGCATCCGGCCGCGATGTAACTGCACGTACGACAGTGTGCGACGGAGAGAGGCAGAGAAGCGAGAATGAAAGCCTTTGGACGTTTACGGGGGGTTCCGTGCACAGCGGGAGGGGGGTTGGCAAGCAATCGGACTGACACCAAGCCTAGGTCCGGCCATCTTGTGACGGCAAGCGCTCTTGTCCGCGAAACACCCCCGAAATCGCCCAATTTAAGGGCTAATCGCCCGAATTCATAAATAAACAACCGCCGAGAGTGCCCCCGCGCGTGCTACAAAACCCGCTCACGTGCACTTGCACCGCAACTCGGCCAAATCGCGATCGCAGTTTTAATTGTTTTTGTGTGTTACATTTTTGTGAGTGTAGTTTGTCTTCGGGCACCAACACCAACGCCGATCACTCTCTATTGGATAATCATCCCGGATCCAAACGTAAGTCAATCCGGCTCCGGTCGCCCCGATTTGCCGGCCAACAAACGACTTGTTTTGACTATTATCCCGACAACTAACCAACACCTCAAAACAATCGCCGAAATCCTCGACGATCATTTGTTTTTCGTCACTCACTTGATTCGACCGCAAATTTTGACTCATCGCAGTTGTTTCCGTCATTGTTGTTGTTTCGAGTTGTCGCGATCAAACGAAAACAGTTGAATTTCCCTTTAAATCCCCAAGACCCGACCTCCAAGAATTGACAAAATTCGGCTTTTTTACGATTTACAACGCAATTTTACCCAACAGCTGCATATAGCGGTACCGCATTGAAAGCCCCGCTCGCCTTCTGCATTTCGTCGATTTTAATGATGTGGCTTCTATCTAAAGAAACATCTCGTTCAGACTTCTGCAAGTTGAATTGCATGTGTGATATCGTCACGTCACGGAATGAAGGACGTTGGGTGCACGTTGCCAGATAACATAATCGCCAACTTTCGAAGGAACGCCGCATTTTAGTTCCGCAATCAATTTCTGGTCGAGTACGTACTTATTTTTGACACTGCAGTTAAATTTGGGGAGATTTCGGCTTCATTGTCGCTTTTCTCGATTGATAACAGTTCGAGTGCTTATTTGGACAACTTTCTCCACAATTATTGGCAGTTCCTTTTCCGGACGTGAACGATTTTGTTAACCGTAATTCTTATTATTACCTTTGGGCAAGCTGACAACAGTTCTGCGACACTATTAACGACCCCCATCGTCATTAATTGCGATTATTGACTTTTTGTTATTGCAAGTCGCTCCAAATGTGCTTGTTATTAATTTAATTTGGCGTTTTTCGGGGTTCTACAACTCATCTCCTATCGATCACATATCAGTTGGCAATAAAAGGCCCACTTACAACATAACAATTACGCGACATTATCTTACGGTTATGGCATGTAAGTGGGTGAACTTCTGGAGCTAATAATTGAATAATACAAGTACTTGGCTGGCTACTCCTTACTCCTGGTTTTGGGGACTTTTTCCATATTGTACTTACTTGGACGTGTTAATCTCTGGCAATTATGCCCCAGAAAGGTCATATCCGGCGCACCTGTAATAAGTCCTCGTGGAAGAGGGGGAAAGTCGTCCGTCCAACAGTTTTAATGAAATTCGCAAGAATGGAAGGAGAACTCAACAGTTGTGGCTTAATTGCTATATCGTGGATAAATGCCGGAGACAATGGTACAATTCGATCCTTCTGCTTGATCAAATCGATAACGCACGTTTGTTAGGGGATCGACAATAACTACTTCGTCGTTTGAAATTTGGAGTTTTTAGGCCCAGAAACGTCAAAATACCGGCGAACTCTAAAATAAAAACAACATACATAACCTCACTTTTATGTTTGGCGAAGAAAACAATTAAAATCACAATTGACAGATGTAGTTACAGTTGTCAATAAATCAGGACCGGAACTAAGTTACGACAACCGATTTTCTGCCAACAAAAATACTTACATTCAAGAATTTAACCGTTTGTCGACTTCCTGCTTGAAGAAACGTCAAAATTCCGAACACCATAACCTCACTTCTCCACACACTTTGCGAATAAAGGTGTTTTCTTGGGGAATTGAACCCTTTACTTACAGTTTGAGCTGATTTCTTGATTTTCTTTCCAGAAATCGTTTCCAATGTGATTTTGGAGCCTCAAGCTCTAAAGTTACAACAAGCAAGTTACAACAGGTCAAGTCAAAAATACTTATATTCGAGGGCGGCTTTGAAATTTGAACCGTTTGACGCCGTCACACGTTTCTTCCAGCACAACCTCAGTTTTCTTTTTTTACAGTTGGGGCTAATACTCAAGTTTCGTTACAGAAGTTCTATTACTTCCAAATCTAAAATAAGGCCAGATGCAGTGGCGGTTCTCGATAATACAAGAAAAATATGAGCCATGTTGCGAAACCTTCTTTTGTTTCCAAAGCCGTCTTTGGTTCTTAAACTTTATTAACCGTGCTGCATACAGTGGGTTCACGGTGAAAGGTACGAATCTACCAATTATTTTTTTGAATGACAAGATGTTTGGGGTATGTTTTTTATATTTTTGGATTGACTCTTTGACCTCACGTCAATTCAGTACTACTTCTGGCTTTCCTAATAGTGACATTAACTTTGGTGTCTTACATTCAGGCACTAAAATCTTAAATGGTTGTATGTACAATATTATTATCCTTTGTGTACATTAATTTTAATATTGTATTATTAGGCATCCGCTTACCGCATGGCATTCTTCAAGTCGAACCATTAACTTCTACAGATGTTTTGCCTGCATTTTTCCTAATAAATGGAATTTTTTCCATCAAGTATAAGGGACTGACAAGATTTTAAGATCTATTCATAATAAAGCTTCTAGATATAAATATTTCTATAATAGTGTTCTCTAGCAGTATAAAGTGGGGGTTAGGTGTATGTTATAAATTTAACCATTTTGGCGAGATTTCTGATTGGCAGTTCTTTGCAAAGCACAAAAATATTTTAAATCCTCACCAGTTTTATGCACAAATTCGACAAACTGTTTGAAATTTCTTTATTGTTTTCGACAATAAAAGGAAAAAAATTACAATAACCCAGTGACCTAGTGTTTTGGTTGGTTTGCATTATAGTTTGCATTTGCCGTTACTAACCTACCCCAACTAAAAAAATATTAACTCAGATAATAATAGTGGCGGATTGACGAGAAATAAATAAAAAGTTGCAACCAAAGCGAAATACAATACAAGAACTTATCGTAGGTACTTGGTAAAGGTTGAAAGTGAAACAAGAAAGAAATCTTGAAACTTTCGAAATGTTTCAAAAATTTCTAGAACTGTTTTGGAACTTCTTCACTCTTTGCGTCCTCGATGTTGGCGATTAGTGTCAAAAAACGAGCATATTTATTGACGAGATAAAAAAATATTGATGGTTACGCATGCAGCTATTGTGCCAGATAACGAGTAAACAGCTAATACAGAAAAAACCTGTAAATATCGCAGAGGTGCTCTTCAAAGCTAATTGAACCCCCTCCTGAAAAAAGTTTCATCAACTCCTCGTTCGATTGAAATTTCGTAATTATCCCCGATCTGGGGGTCTCGGGCGCTCACCCCTCCGGCGAGTGGCGCGGGGACAAGACGACGAAAATCGTTGTTTTATTGGCCAACAATGGCAGGGACCGGGACCGGCGAGGTGCATTGTAGATTTAAAAGTGCCGAGCAAATATAGAAATCGATACAAAATGAATGGAACGGCGGAGTCGCGTCCTTTCCCGCCGCGCCACCCCCACGACATCTAAAGACTATAAGGACTACCCGGGAGTGTTGTTCGGTTTAACCAAATTACACGACAGGCAACAGTGGGCTTTACCACCGGCTGATAACTACTTCAATTTCGTTACCCCTCCGTGGACGGCCGCCTATACGCAAAAAGGGGAAGCAAAACGTCCAAGTTCCAGGGAAATAATGGTAATGTTGACACACATTACGGTAATTGATTCGGGAGAGTTTTGACGAATTGGAAATTTACCGGCACGAAGGGGTTGTTGGCGAGGGGGTGCCCCGTTACTCACAGCAATGACGGGGAAATTTCCAGAAGTAATCAAAGATTTTATTTTGATATTTACTAGGTAGGTAGTAGTAATTATACAGGGTGTTTCAACAAGAACCGCTGGTGCTAAATTGCGTATTTCCAATGGAGTTAAAAATTTGAAATTTATAAATTATAATTAATGCACTACAAGATGACATTATCCTCGACATTATCGTTTTTTTCTTTTTTTAAACGGTGTGAGTTTTCACTTACGACTGTGATTTCATATCGACATATTCACTTCATCTCTTTGATTTTCTTCAAACTCATGTTTACGTCCTCCAAGATATATAACGCGTAATTGAAATATTTTTATATCAAACCGTTATTGAATTACACGGATTTTTAAATTTCAGCTCTGAAGGGATTTTTGATTGACAGCTTTGTGGCCATTTTTGCGGTGAACCACATAAGATTTTATGATGGTCTCTGTACTGCAAATATCTTTGAGTAGGTACCGCTTTTAAGTCATAAATAACCGAACCGTTTAGGCGGTCTTTGTCATGAAATTTGACGCTTCAATAAAGCAGTCGTGTCATAAATTCGTCAAAATCCCGCAAACTTCTTAAAAACACAATTAGCGATACTTCAACTACAAATTTCAAATTTTTAACAACAGAAACGTATACCTGGCGCTATTACGAACATAATAATAATAATAAAAAATTATTGAAAATTTCTGAAAATGCACATTATGGCGTCCCGACGGCGCATGGAATTAATTATGAATCAAATAATGACGCCACGTTGTAGTGCATTCATTAAAGTTTATTTCTACCAAAATTCAAATTTTTAACTCCATTGGAAATACGCAATTTGGCACCGGCGGTTCCCGTTGAAACTCCCGGTATAAAATTACTAGTTTTTTTGAAAATTTTACTCGGTAAGGTGGCTCCTAGCGCAATAACAATGATTACTGTTAATTGTTGTAAGTTTTGTTTATTGGCTGCGTCGTTACGTTCCACTTACAAGAACGTAAATGATGTATGTGTTGTAATTTATTGCCAGCGGCCTTGTAATTATTTGACTAATTAATTAATTTTACAAATTGAGGATCGTACATGCTTCATTTCCATCACAACGCGACAGGCCTAATAACGGAACAGTTTTCCCACAGGAGCAGAAATTAGCGTTTTTGGGCCGAACCGAAAACTATTACGTGGGTACCTACTTCTGATGCGTACTTTCTGGGTGATGATTGTTCTCTAATTCGGCGTAGGTGTTTTCGTGAAACTTGGGCCGTTTGTTGGTTCGCAGTCGTCGCGATTTAATTAGACGATTATTTGCATAAAAACTGGTTTCAATAACGCTACAATAGCGACGATGGCTTTGAACCGTGCAATGAAGAGTCGCCGGTAATCAAAAATCAAGTTTTTCTCAGCCACTCGGAACGGAATTGTTATTAGAACAACAATCGCCCGAAAATATTTGGGCATTTATTGATTTCGACGTAAAAAAATTACCACTACCACTACACAACGTAATTTTCGTTACGTTAGCAGTTCCTTATGGTCTGTGCATAAAGGAGTGAAAGTTCTTCAATGAGTCGCCATCCAGATGCGAAGATTAACCTTAAAAAATATGGCTTGATTCTAGTTTTGACTCATTTCTCTGTCGACATTGTTAGAAACGTTTCCAGTTTCATTGCCAGCTCTTCAAGTGACTTAATTTCCAAAACTACAACTTGACGATTAGAAATTTGATTTAAGTAGGGTAAAGTCTCGATGTTGTGTTGGTAACGCCGTCACCGCCCATTGCAAAAGAAACAATTGCAGGTGAGGTGTAGACTCGAGCCACTTGACGACAAACGTCAATTTTGTGTAAATTTTCAGGTTACGAAACGAAATAAAAGAAAATTGAATATGTTACGTGTACGAGGGTTGATGGAAAAGTTGCGGTCTGATCGTGAAGTAGAGCACTGCCGTAATGTCTTTATGCTATTCGATTTCCCCGGACCTCCGCCGATTCCCGCTCATCTCACTTAGATAACTTTTTTAGGATTAAAGAAATCTAACGGAACCAAATCAGGTGAATAACGTGGGCGATAGCCGTAACCTTCGCACAAAATGCGGTTAGTATTTTATTGTGGCAGTCACTTGATGCGACTATTGTTTTGACAGTTGATTTCTTTTTGTTTGTCACGCAATTAAACGTCATCAATGGTTACGAAGGAAATTCAAATAGCCTTGAAAAATTTGCATTTGAGTCCGCTTTAGTTGGATTATTCTTACCGATTGGTTTCTCATATCTAATACTATGGTTAGGTCTTTAATCTACGACCTTGTAAGACAACATAGATTTCCGATTTTGTAGTAGACTCTTTCGAATTTCGGTTAGTTGCTAAACCATATTATAGCACACTTTTAATTTTGTCTAATTTGACAAATTTAGTGAGGTAAACAACATTATAATTTGACAGATTGAATTGATATTTGACAGGGGTTGAAAAGGCAATAGCTGTAATGACACCTATACACCAAGTTGTCAACTTTTCAAAGAACCCCCGTATGCAGAACAGATTAATAAAGTGTGATTACTTTGTTTCACATTTATAGACATATAGGCTATTATGCACTCTTTATAATTACTTGTTAATTATCAAATAATTGACCTGTTGATATAAGTTTATGAAATAATAATATTGACGGCCATCATGTTGCAGTAATTGTTAACGCAAACTCGATTTAACAGTAAACTAATCTTGTCTACTACACTTTGAATGCATTATTAATTATCTCGATTTTCAGTATTTCAGGTCTTTTTTTAAATGAAACTTATTTTCCCGCGGTAATGGCATGCGTAACGAAAAGTGAAACACTCCGAACTTTACATCTGGGCTTGCAAATTGAGTGACACGTACGATCCCGTTAGGATAACAAAAGAATTAGGGTAAATTAACATGGTCAAAACGACGTTGTGCAAAACCCTCCTAAAAGGGCTGGGACCGAGTCTAGTTACTAAAAACTAGTAAAATCTCAAAATCACCTTCCTATAATGACACATTGTGGAACTATATCGTGATTCATAATCAAGCGGCAGATGGCGCTTCAATTAAAGCTATTATTGTCACTCGTTGCCGGTTTCGTGGTAAAAATGTTAGAACTGGAAGCTCGACGATATTCTTTTTTTGTTAATGTATGTGCATAAGCCTCTCCGAGGTTCCTGAATAATTCTAACCTCCTAAGGAGATTTATTAATTGGAGAGTCATCGTGGTGCGTTCTGGTTACCATCGTGTCCGTAATTCGATGGTCAACGTTGCCAAACGCGATGCTATCACATACCGAAACGAGCTTAGACCGCAATTAGCATAGGCCAGGTAAACGTGTACAATTTCAACGACCCACACGTTGCCTTCCTTTGCTGCTTGCCATCAGTTTCTTTCACTCTCCCGCTCTCGAAGAGCAGCTGCTCGTTATTATTTGGCATTTGAACGGACAGAATGGAACGTTGCTAGAAGAACGCAATGATCAAGCAACGGAATATTATCAAACGACAAAAAAGAGAAGGTATACACGCTTCGACGACCATTGCCTGGAGCAAGAATGGACCGTTTTTGTTTTCTGCATTTCTTCAACTATTGCTATCTTAATTTGGTAATTATTAAACACTACTGGCCTAAACACGCCGTTGGTGATGTCGACTTCTTCGCTATCGGTGTGACGACGACTCCTCTCCATTCGTTGGACAAATGACGTTAGTATCGACTCAGAGATAAAACCGTGTAGGTCATAGTTAGGAATTCGTTACTATTTCCTTTATCCTCCGTTGTTTCATAAATCATCAAAAATGAATCATTGTGTACTACGCGATGGCGCCTCTTATGTTTCGTCCTCTCTGGCTTCCCATTTGGTCTTATCAACGACCTCCAAGTTGTCTTTTTTTTTTGTAACAGCTCATTTTATTTTATTGTTTCGATTCAATGTTTGTCTCAATGTGGATAATGGTGGTGGTACTTGCACAGTTATCGTGTGATTGGCCGTTGTTTGAATCTAACTGTTCTGGTCGTTGCTTACGTAATTTACCGATTCCACATTACTGTAAACCGTCTGATTTATTAATGGAAGCACTAAATTTTGTGTAGATACAGCGTTTTAGGAAGCAAACGATTAGTTCCGTGCATTGCATTTTATGGTTTGACGGGCCAACATCAAGGAGATTAAATTCAATATCACCAGCCGTACGCGCCGAACCTGGCATCATCTCCAAAATTACAGGAATATTCAATAATACATTATTAATTATTTACTATCGTAATTGGTGACAGGCAGTGTACAGCTAGTTTCGAAAGAAACCGGACGGACTCGGCGTCCGTAGGGCTTACTTCTTCTCTACACAGGAAGGCATAGCGCCAAAGTGCCAGTTTCGTGTCTTCTACTTGCCGCAGGTAATTATGGTAAAATTTCTTTTTGGTCATTTTTAAATTAATTTTTTTAAATTTGAAAATTTACTTCAAGTGTCATATCCTTTATACTCTAAACGGCTTAGGCACAGATTTATTGGCAAAAGACGAAGTTTATTGGTCTCATACGGAACATTCTGTATTTAGAGATCGTGGTCATCAAAATTAAGGGCAGAAATCTTTTTTACTTGGTCTTCATTTGAATGTGCAACTGGCTGACAATGGTATTAGATCGTCGACCATTATTTAACGTGTTCTAGATTTTTTGGGCGAGTTCTCGCACGCAACGCAGTCGTATTGATTATCGAATTAATTTATTTAAAGAGCGTAATTCAGTTAAACACAGCTTTAGCATGTTGCCAAACTATAATTTGCATAGTTATCTGATGAATGATTGACTTGGCGATAACGTCATTCCGGTCAAAATTCGAACGTCGCCTTCTACCGTTCGATTATTTTCCGAGATTATCTTTTTAATAAAGTCTTGGATGACCGGCGCAAAACTGCCGCATAACAATTAGACGTCTTCCAAGTTAAGTTGGCGTTACGTCCGACCCTGTGTAATTAACATGGCGAATCGGACGATTGCAATCTAATAACCTCGCCCCTGTGATTGAGTTAACTGATCGACCGTCGATTCCACTTTGATTGCGAAGTGAAAGTGTCAAAGTTCCAGACCGTAAACAATTAATTTATTTTCAAACGTTTTATGGAACTATTTTTAGAATATCGACTTTATTTTTATATTCGCCGCGTTATCACCCATTGCAGTCGGCGTTTATCCACCGCCACCACCTCCTCCTACTCCTATTGATTAGTCGAAATTTTATTGCCGCACCACCATCGATTCTGCATTGGGGCACTCTTGAAGTTTTTCCCAACGTACATACCCAAAGTTACACTTTTAGTGAATTACACATTGTCGATTAGTTAACGAAAATGTGGGTCAAACAATCTGTTGAGCATAGAGAAGATCTGGATCATGGGTCGATCGGAGGTCATGTTGGGCGAAAAGTTTACCTCAAGGGTCGCGGTCTTGAGCGCAAGAGATTTGGTTACTATGAACCACATCACGAGGCGAGACACGCTGAAGGGGTGGAGTGACTGGTAGCTAGAGGGATGGTCCAGTTTCTTTTCTCGTTCAAATTCTAACAATATCAGAAGTGGAATTTTCAGTCGATGTCGGTGGCGTAATGAATTTGTTGATCAAGTGCCTCGATATCAGAAGTGGAATATTTATTCGTTATGAAGGAATTTGATGACTGAGTGCCTGGAGCGGTTACCGTGTGGTTATCGTGGCATTGTGTGAGCATACCAGGAATTTGTAACCGAATTAATGCGATTTAGGTGGCGGAGTGCCTGGAGCCCGCCAGAAGAGAACCGGGCGAGTGGCCCAACCTCATTCAACCACTAGATTTTAAATTATGTACATAATTACTCGGAAAGAGTTGTAGAAGTGTTTCTTATCGTTTCCTAGCGCACTTGATGAATTAAATAAATTTTGTTTGTTTATGGTTTGTTGGGCAAGTGCGAGCCGGCCGGGTTTGTCTTGGTTGAATAATTGATGGGTGTCGCCGATTGCTCTTGCCGCTTTCGGCGATGGTTTTATGGATTTTCCCGTCTAGCCGCGCCGCGGATGTGGGTTAGGCCGCGGGGGGTGGCGGCGTCGCGCACCCCTTCGCGATGGGTGCCCGCCCCGTACGAAACTTCATTGTTTGTCGCTGCCATTAAAAGCGCGATTAAAACGATGATGCCGGTAAAGTCGGATAGGGCAGAGAGCCGTATAGATGGAAAATCAATAGGACGAGTGAGGTACGGCAAGTTTAGAGAAGTGAGCCGGAGAGTCCAGGGGGTTGTGTTGCCGATCCCGGCGCCCCGTCCTCGACTCCCTCCTGCAGTTATATGACGTCCGTTTCATACAGGCATGGAATTGTAACGACGCCGAACGCCTGATGCTTACTAATATGCAATGCGGCAGCTATGACAAATGTATAAAAGGCCGGGAATAAAAACACGGACGGAACCGCTACACCGCGATCAATACGATCATGTTGGGAGTTGTGTTTATAAAGAAGGATCTTTGCCCGTTTCTTCCCGAGAAAAACGATTATCGGGTTGACCAGTGGCGCGCTTGGTCGCATCGCAACAACGTCCCGTCCTCTGAAATTCAAACTTTTTGACCATCTTCTTCTGTTCGCATGGCGGAATTTACAAGATCCTTCCTGCGTGCTCGGCTGCTTGCTCTGACTCTGCACGAAGGCGGTAGGTTGTTGAACCACATTTTGTTTAACTTAACAATTTCCTGTGTTCCAAAATTTGTTTGGTTTCCGTTCACGTTTTTAATTAGCATAACGTTTCATCGACGACTGTTCTCTTCGCGACGGGTTTACCGCGAAATCTCTAAAAACTTCACCTTGCACCAACTTATAATATGTATAAATAAATGTTTACCGACAATGAATCTGTTTTGATGGGAAACCAGTTTTTTGACTCTAAGCTGTCTCTAATTTTGTTATTTTTTTACAGGTGTGTTTAAGAGCAAGACCTCGAGATGATCGATTCTGGAACAAACAGGTTAGTGTACAGCGCCGCTTATCCATTTCGACAGCTGATTTTGACTCCAAACAGATCCCGAACGTCGACAATTTTTTGGCAAAACCCAAAAAGTAAGCCAAAATATCGAGGCTGCGCTGGTTACGTGCAACACTCAACTGTATATCTGGTTGCATAACCGTTAGGGCCTAAAATTAAAAAAATAAGAAACTACCGCCTGGACGGCCCCCCGAATTGTTTTAGGACACATGGTTTATATTTCCATATCGAAGAATGTAAACACCACCACACATAAAGAGTATATACTTTTTAATTGGAATTAAATTAAAATTAATTGCTTGAAACATGTTGGATCGCAAACGAGTTTAATCGAGGCGCTGTGGTTTAAAATTGAGATGCTGGGGCGCCACGTAATTTGTGTTCGGTAGTTTGTCGTTAAGGTGATTCTTTCGAAGTTTGAAGCCTCCTCTGATACTCCGATTGCTGCGCAAATATAGTGGAATTTTTATTAAAGGCTTCGATAGGCAGTCGTCGTTTTCTAAAAAATTATTTATTATCTACAAGGTAGTTTCTTGCGATACAACTACAACACAATATTTTTTTTTAGCTTCTAGGCCATGTAATGGTTAAACGGAAACGGTGCGGTAGTATTATGCACAGGTTGTTGAATAATGGTTCATTTGTTGGCGGTTCTGTGGAATTTGCCCCGATAAGTTTGAAAACCGATTTAATTTAACCTCCCCCAAGTGCAAATAGAACTCGCAACGCTGGAGGCTTGGAATTAAAAGTACCACCGGTTCATTTCCATGTGTAATTTTTTGTTCGGTAACGCGACCCGCGCGGTTGGTGGTGGTAAACGTCACGAAAGTTGTGAGGTTTCCATTTTCAAACTGACAGCGAATGAAGTCCTATTTACCCCCAGTATTTGCCTAATACCTAAAATCACGCAGCAATTGATGCGGCTCGCCATTGCGCATTCTTCTGATCGAAACCCATCAATTACTATTGCACTATTTGTAGAGGAGCTTTAAAACAAGCCCAATTACGTGCCGGAAATGATATACAATGAGTTTCCCTAGCGACAGTGCTCTCCTACCACCCTTTATTATGCAAGCTTCAGGCTCACCCCTCAGTTTTACGACTGTTTGTTACATAAAACGGCAGACTTCAGTTGGGCTCTACGATTTTTTAAACTACTCAACAACAAACAGTGTATATTGCCAGTGAGTCACGGTGATGGCAGAGGGGTTTAAAAAATGCTTGTCTTTGACAACCGCGTAGCCCGTAGCGGGTGTATTAGTAGTTGCCATAGCGATCCGCCACTTGGGGCGATTGCACACTTTTTCATCCCTTAAACGGGCAAAATTGTTAAAAATTGGAATCGCAACGGCAAGAAGTAACGAACGGAATTCCGGCTTGCCGGGCCCCAATTTGACGGGGGTCTTTCAAAACTTTCGATTAACCGTAAATAAAGATTGAAACTCGACCGTTGATTATCGGTGTCCTATAGCTAAGTTGAATTTGGGCGGTGGACCTCGGGTCGATGGGAGCAGCTGTCAGAATTGAATTTCTTGCGCGTGCAGACAGAAACGATCGGAACCGGCCCCATGGTACCGAATGGTCGGGTGTAAATTTTAACAGCGACTAATGCATGGGTCTCCTCAAAAAATGCGGTGATACTAGTACACGAAAGTAAACCGGTCGATTCAGGTAAATGTTGCTGGCTGTTCCGTTGTCCGTTGCATGTAGGTATCGGTCAGATTGTTGATTATGATTACCGAAACGTTGTCTGTTGTTGGACATTGTATTATAATGTTGTATCTTTTTCCAGATCCGAAACAACGACACCCACTCAAACGTTACTTCTAATAAGGTGAGTGCATTAGAAATGTCCAACTAGTTTCGTCGCTTTCCAAACTACAGTTGCCTGGTCATCATTTAGAGATGACTTAATTGATTGCTGGGCTGATCCGACCATTCAACTAGAATGACCCATTGAAAATTTTTACAAGAGCTCAAATCAAAAGAAAAATCTGAGTTTTAGCAAGAGTGACGTTTGTTAGGTAGACACATGCGTGGTGTTTTAGAAAAAAAAACATAAAAAGTCCATTGGTCGATAAGCGCGTGAACCTTATCCTTATCCAGAAGCTTGAAACCAATTTTGTAGTCCGACTCCATAGTCGGTATCTTGGCTAACTTTTGAAAATCCTCCAAAACTTTTTTGGATAGCCACCTTATGTTGGCGATTCTGGTTATGGCAGCGTTTAATATTTTGTAGATGTTTTCAAAATGGTGATCAACGGTTGCCCAACTTTTAGGGGCGTTTATGAAGAGACTTGGGGATAATTCGATTGACAAAAAAGCGATAGCGACCAACTTTTGATGCTGCAAATCGAAAATAATTGCAATTTCTCTTTAGCGCAACCTCAATTTGTCGGAGAGCCCCAGAAGGCTTCGGGCTCGCGAGGAATGCGCTGAACTGTACCGGCTTGGCAAAGCGGCGATTTGCATGAAGCTCGCATAGTATTTCAATTTTAGTTTTTAGTTGACATGGAGTTCCACTCCGCCGACATCTCCTTCGGTTATTTCAATTTAACTTTAATTTGCATGTTTTCTTTAGGGAACGCTTCGCGTCAACATTGTGTTAGTTCAACGTCATCACGGCGGGGTTCTTCGACAACCACAACAATCAATACCCAACCAAAAACCACTTAGGTACTTCCAAATAAACCCAAATTTCTTAATTGGGGAGTTCTCCCCGCCATTGTCCGCGACCGCCAAGAGATGAAATTTCGAGTCTGGGAGATCATTCACCTTTTCCGGCCGGTGATAAATGGCGAGCATTCGTTCACATACCTAACTCGATGACTCTTCGTAGAATTTACCATTCAATAGTTAGAAGAATGATTACGCGTTTTTCTTTTGCGTCAAAGTTCGCAAATTAGAAGAAGCGCACCACCCACACTATCGAGGGAAGCTAATCTGGGTCGGAGGTCATGGCCGCTCGCAGTTCTCTATAGGTCAAGTTCAATCTCCCAGTTCGTCCCTGCTTTTCCCCCTGACCTTCATTTGAATTACTTCTTGTTAAGTCGACTTCGCCACCACTGTCGCTCCACAAATATTTTTCCCCATTCAACTCCCAACAGGTTATTATTTTGATTTATTGTTAATAATTTTTATTTTATGTCGCAATCGTTGTCTAGTCGACTTGCATGTAATTAATTTGCAAAATTGCGCTTGAGTGCCGCCAGCTAACCCGCTTTCGATTTGAAATCTATTGTTGAGCTGCTTTTGGAGTTCGGGCTGAAAAGTTGCATGTTTGTTCGTACTCTGAACAACGTTGGCAATTAAGGAACAAACGACACGCCATTGTTTCCTGAAATTGTGTAAAGGAGAAAAGTAGCAATGGGCAATCAATAGTGAATGTGGTTCAGTTCATTTAAGGCGTAATAAACGTGATGATTTTAGATATTCGGGAAAAGTTTGTTAAATTTCGACCCCTTGTCTGTTTTTTGCTTGTTTTTCCTTCAACTGGGACAAAAATGTACTTTTTTACCTTTCAACAGAGCCACAAGATCTGAAACAGTTTTTGTGTCGTTTCAAATTAACATGTCCTCGCTCTTTTATCATTGAAACAAGTTCGATGCTCTTATTTCTGATAAATGATGGTAATTTTTGCCCAATGGACGCAATTTCAAATGACACGTTGCAACTTTGATGTATTTGTAAATATTTTTCTTTTTATAATAAATTTTATTGCATCTGCATTTTATTTCTTCTTTATTCGTTTTTTAACTTTATGGTTTTGGCCCCACATTTATTGCTAATTTTTCTGTGCTCTATTTTTGCCCCTTCAGCATAATCTGATCAGACCTGCTTGTCAGTGTTAATAACGTAAGTAAAACTAGTCGAGCTTAGGGCCTAATGAGAACCCTTACCCTTATTAAGGAGGAGGAAGAACAAAACTAGACGTTACCTGTTTAGGAAGACCGATAAGGGTTAGGAAGGGGGCGTAGGAAAATGGGTTTTAGTTCAGTCGAACGCAGCTTAATTCGGAAAATTATTTGCATGCGGTTGTTTGTGTAACTTTTTGCCTAAAACAGCGTTTCTTGTTCCAGGATGTGAGGCTGCACCATGGGCTGAATACTGAAATTTCTTCGGAGGGAACAAAACTTAATCCATTGTAGGTATGACAAACCCCTCCCCAAATTTCAATTCGAACCCACAGGCCACTTGTTTCCCCCGATTCGCTCGTACTTTTCCAACGTTTCGAAATGACTTTCGAACAAATCTAAAAAAAAAGTGACAGAATCGTAAAACCCGTCGCGATCCCGTCTCATTTGCGCAAAACACAAACCGCACCGATCGCCTCCAGCCCCTATAAAAGCCGCTCTTTTCCAGCACAGTGGGGTGGAAATGGATAAAGAAAATGGTAAGGGCGCCGAAGGTAATTCAGGTTCCAGTAAAGTGTCAAACGCCTCCGACCCCGCTAGTCTGCTTGATGCCGCCAGTCTCTTCGGAGGTGAGATCGGACAGCGAATTTGGAAATCGACGAAATTTAATTGTTTTGTTCAGCAGCTTATTGGCCGAGGGGCGACGCAAATTCCGCCAACGCGGCTAACCTCTTTGCGGGCGGCGGAGGTTTCGGAATCTCGCCCCATCCGTCGCTGCCGTTCGGAATGTTGCCACCGACGAGCAGGGGCCTGCCCTCGTATCCCACCTCGACAGCTACGGCGGCGGCTTACAGCAACGCCTACACCAACACCCTCTCGGTGGCCGCCACCCAGGCCGCCAGTCTAGGACTGCCCGCCGCAAGTAAGTTCCCATTGTTCGGCAGCGACCGCAAAAATTTCACAACTGTTGCCCCACACGCTAAACGGCAACGAGCCCAATTTTGCCGCCACCGACAAAACTCGAATTATTAATTATATAATTAATTATAATAACGTAATTTCGCCTTCAAGGCCGTGAACTATATTTTTTGTTTCCTCCTGTTGATTCAGTTGATTGAGTCTCGGGGATGGTTTACGTCGAAATTTTCAATTAATGAAAAGAGACAATAAAACTCAAGAAAAGTCAACATAATCCAAAGTTTGACGTCACCACGAGTTGATGAGGGCAGGTTAAGTGGCTAAATAGAGTAATTTTATTGTGTAAATCTCAAATTCATCACCAACAAACTGGAAACCAAACGGAAGTCCTGGTTCTGGGCAAAATTTTCACCAGGTTTACTTTTTGAATCGATAGTTGGACCAAATATTGTTAGATGGCGCTGCACTCATTTTCCAATTTATAGCAAATCTATTGTTATATTTGGCGATACAGTAATTATTGCGTTTGCACGTTATTGCACCATTAATTTCTAATAATTTGTTGGTCTACGACTGTAGATAACCGCAACAATGTCGATGTCGGTAAAGCAGGATTCTTTACTTAATTGGCCGAAAATATTCAATAAGCTTCAATTGGCAAACGCGACAGAATGGCTGTAAAAAGAAGATTTGTGTGACTAGTGGTTCATAAAATACACTTTTCTTTACACTTTACACTAAGGTGTATAAAAGTAGAAACAAAGTTTAGACAAGTGACAAATTAAAAATAACAGTATTGTTGTGTCGTTTCAACTCTCCTGTAATAGCTGCTGATCAAAAAACATTGTTATTAGCAAATAAAGATTCTTGCAAACCTTGTAAAATTGTAAAACACTCAAGTCATGCCCCTTACAATTAACTAGGAGACGAACCGTTAATAGAACAGGCACTTTGTTCATCGAATCGCCGTTAGGGGTCGCTTAAATTTCCTGGAGAATGAGCTTTACAACAATGTAACACGAGAGACGCAAGGAAGCGTCGAGCAGTTGAGTTTGGAATTGATTTCCAAATCTAATCTTTTACCGAATGGCCGAAGTTTAAAGGTGAACTCACAACTCGCGCTCGCCGTTTCTTTTAAGAACCACCGTGCAAATATTTGTTTAATGTCACAAGTTCGTTTCATTGAATGGTCTATAAAGTTATAATTTATTGCAACAGTAATTTCTATGTGAATTGTTAAGTTCACTCACTTTAAGTTTTTATTACCGTGTATTGCTGGTGGTCTACTTTCCAGGAACATGCTATATGAATATATGAATTTTCGTGTGTTTTCTATTTTTTAGTATCTTAGTCACATTTCAACTTGTGGGTAGGGTAGTCTTTATTACCATTGCCGGTCATACAGTTCAGACATGTTTTATGCTCTATAATTAGAAGATTTTATGTTATTCCGTCTCATCACTTTCCTCAGCTTTCTGAATCTCATATTCAGCTAGAGTTTGTTTGCATCTCGAGGGGTTGCTGCAACTGGTCAGTGATACTGTTTTTCGACTGCACCTTAGTTGTTTCGAGTCGGGTAAATGGGGAAGATTTTTTTTTATGAAATACTATTAATAGGTAGAGCGTAGGAGGAAGCTAAGACAGCTATCCAGTTAAGTGGGATTAACATGTAAATCAACAGGTTACCCTTGCTTTTTTCGGTCGCCGTGTAAAAAGCGGCCGGTCTGAGGGTGGTGGCAGTCAAATTTCCCCGTCATAATTGCGTCATGAAGTGAAACGGCACAGGTTCATCTGGGTGAAGTATTACGGCAAATGTAATTCATTTATTGATCTACTTTTCTCCCTCCAGTTGTGTCAGTCTGCACAAAGACTGTACAAAGGGCCCATAATTCATCTGTGTTGCCGGCGCCGTCGTGCATTTTTCAATTGAAAACAACAAGACGATGGTGATGATGAATTATCGTGCTCATTTTAGTGTCGTTAGGGGGGTTGGAATAGTCGAAGTTCGATGTCGGTGGCCGACGCTCGTAACCTCACTTTCGCGCCTGTTTCCCATATCGACCAATGCTATAATGGGCCTGTTTCAGTTTGGGGACCGGGCAAACACCGGAACCCAAATCGTCGCTAATTCGAATCAATAACTTCCCCCGCAACTTGCATCATTTATTCGAAAACGCGCTAAAATCCTCCGAAACAGCTGCAAATACGAAGAAACAAACTTTACCAATTGTTAATTTTCTAATTAAAAAAAATTGTTTATAACAAAATCTAAATCGTGATTATTTTCGTTTTTTCCGAACTTAATTGTGTTGATTTGTAGGCGCAGCATGGTGGTCGATGGCGTCCCATCTCGCGGCTCAGGATTACCTGGCCCGCCTCCAGGCCTCTGGCATGAACTTCCCTTCGCTAGGCAGCCCCGCCGATTTGCAATACGCCTCGCTAGGACTGCCGCACGCCGCGTCCCACCACAAATCCTCCAAGAACTCCAAGAGTTGCTCGTCGACGTCGCTGTCCAAACCGAAAGATAGACTGTCGTCTTCGTCACTTTCAAAGTTGGATGGGCGGATCGAGCAGTCCATCAAGGCCAACTCGTCCATGTCCAACAACAAGTCGAAATATTCGACGAGCGGCGGTGGTGCCGGCACCACCTCCGCCGGCCTGACGATACAGCCCAGCATGAAGTTGCCCAACAACAGCGGCGGCGACAGGAAACAACAGACGAAAGTGAACGACTTGAACTACGTTAAACAGGCGGACAAACAAAAAGGAGGTGGTTGTGCTGTTGTGAGTTCGGGGGCGAAAGTGTCGCAATCGTCGTCGCCCAGTATTTTTACGAACCCCCTTAGTTTGGCCAGTAATTATGATAAAAGTAGTGTTAACGCGTTCAATGCTCAGAACTCAGTTGACAGTCTTTGTGGCGGCAGTCTACCTTCCAGTAGTATTTTAAGGTAAGCTAGGGAATCTTTGAGTGTAGACGTCAAACATTTGCGTTAAAAGAAGGGTTGTGGAATAAATTAATTGCGTATGCACAACTTTAGGGACCGTTTGATAGTAGAGAAAAGAAAAACAATTGGCGGAAAATTCGGTGGTGATCGAATAAATATTTTTATGAACAAAAATTGACGCACCTATGGATGTTGGCGGTAACGGCCGAAAGGTGGCGCTGAAAAATTGGATAGTTGATAGCTTCAAGGGGCCTAGTCTGCAATGATTGCCATAAAATTGTCAAATGAGCACTTTTCTTATTAACATCATCACGATTTTTTACGAAATTGTTTGGGGGAAAAAATCTAATGGAAACTAAGTAAAGACGCAGGGGGGTCTTTTTTAGTTCCATAATGGTCAATCAACAAATTGATGATTCAATCAAACTATCGCTTTGTCGTTGCTCTTTTGTTCATGGTGACTCAATGTAAGCAAATCAGCTTAGTGGCCTTGTTGCTATTCAAGTAATATCTATTATTTTCACGTACCTAGTTTTTTAATTAGGCAACAAAACATTCGATTTTGAAACAAAGACGAATATCTTGTTGACAACCTATACTCTCGTAAGCTTTGGGTTAGACAATTTTTTCTTTATGAAGCCCAGTGTGACGCAAGTTGGAAGATTATTTACGTAAATAAATTGGTAAATATTGTTTTCAAGCAACTGATGATGGTCCAGAAGATTCCCTTGTTTTACGAAAATCCGGTTGTTTCTTGCAAATGATGTGTTGCAGTATTGATGTCATTAATTAGCTGTTTATCACGTTATCTTGCGTCGATTCACGCAATGATTTACATTAAATCCATATTTACGACGAAACGAAATAATTTAAAAAAATCTTTATCTTATCAGGTTGAAATTTGTAATATCTAACGACAATTTACATGTGTGCACTGAGTTGGTTTTGTTACCGTAACTGTCACGTATTTTTTTCTTTTCTTGCCGCCATTAGCGCCGCTTTAGAAGGAAACAGGTGAGAGAGCGGTCGTTGTCTCCGGCAGTGGACCGGCGGGGGTGATTGTGTCGAAATTAATCGTGCCGTTTGTTTGCAGCGATCCTAATTCAATACTTGGTGGCGTCCGTTTGCCGCCCGACACCGAGATTATCAAATATACCTCATCAATTGTCGGCCCTAAGATACCGGGAACCACCAACAGAGGTCGCAAAAAGACCATCTCCCTAGACCCACCTTCGGTTAGTGTTCACCCGTCCCATTCCAGCACCGGGATGCTGATCGAGCACACCAACAAACGTCCGAAATTAAACGTAAGTCGTGATTATTAAAAATGACGGCGAGATTTTAATGGGGGAGTTTGCCAGGATCAACAACAAGACGTCAATTCTTCGACCGCAACTTCCAACGATCGGGTGGAAGTGATAAAGTTGCCCGCAACGAACGGAAGTCCGTCGGGAATTTCTGTACCTTCGTTTAACTCCGGCGAGTCCATGGGCGAAGCTCCGTTGAATTTGTCGTTGAAGCCGAATTCTTCGAGCAATAGCGCCAGTTCTTCCCTCAATTCCCTCTGTAACATGTCGGCGAATATCGGGGTTGATAGGATATGTAAGTGGTTTATTTTTGGTTGTGTTTAGGTTGGTAACGGTTGGTTGTAGCGAGGAGGAAACCTGGACCTAAACCTCGACGCGTGGTTCCTTCGACTCCGCAACTGCCTCCCGGGGCTCCTAGTGCCTCGTTAGCTCAACTTTTCGCTACTGCCGATTCTCCGAGACCGCCTAGTCGCAATGAGGGTTCGGACGGCGGTAGTTCGACGTCGTCGACATGCGCCACGTCGATACCCACCTGCGCTTCCACGACCGTCTCCTCGATGTCTGTTTCTAATCACAAAGAGGGCAGACCGAGGAATTTGGGGAGGGGTGTTAGTAAACCTAAGAAAAATACTGTAGCATCATTGTTGGCTCAGAGTAGGGCGTTAGGTTCGTTGGTTTGATTGTTTCGAGGATTTAGTTGGGTTAATTTGTTCATTCTAGGTATTAAACCTATGCCTATTTTGGACCCAAACGCCACAATGAATCAGCAGATGAATCTTTTGAAGTCGAATATTTTGGCTGCACAGCAGTATATCTCTGAAGCAGGTGGTGATGAAAAAGCTTTAAATAAATTTTTGCAGGAAAAATTCAGGGGTACTTTAAGTGATTCTAGTACTGTTGATGCCTCCACTGATTCTGATAACCTAACTGATTCTAATCACACAGATTCAGAAATGGAGATCGAAGTGGCGAGCAAGAAGCAGAAACAGTACGATGAACGGTCGTTGAGGGTTCCGCTGGAGAAAGGTCGGGACGGTTTCGCGTTCTCAATCGCCCCGAATCCTAATTGTGTCTGTCTGTTTGTCTCCAGGCTGGAAACGCGAAACGGTCATTCGAGGCCTGACGAAGAACGGGGGGCTTAAAGGCGACGTCACGTACGTGGCTCCGGATTCTGCAAATAAATTCAAACAAATGTCAGACGTTACGCAGGTATTTCGTCGACCGTTACATGAGCATTGCCGAAATAACTAGGCGATCGTTTCAGTATCTCGAGTATCAGAAGAACAGCGAACTCTCAAGGGACAACTTCACCTTTAGCTGTCGAGTTATTCTGGGAGAATATTTGCAGCCCGTACCACCGGAAATGGCGGCGGAGTCCGGAGAATACATCTATCTCACCGAGGACGACGTCACCAGAAGGTAACACCATCCTTGCTTCAATAGGGGAGAGACGCAAAATTCCGCTTTTTTTATTTAACAATAATACCGTCAAATAAAATCGGATTTTCACTATTGAAACCGTCTTTCTGCGGATTAGTAATTCCAAAGAAATTTGTGGATTAAGTAATTCCAAAGAAATTTTGTTGCAGGTTGGACGAGTTGAAGAACGCGATGAGGACCAGCCTGCCGGTGGAGCAGCGGATCGAGATGGCGCGAAAGCAACAGGCGGCGAGGGTGGCGGCGCGGATGGACCGGGAACACGCCAGGTTGGCGAAGGAGATCGAGAAGTCGGAGCGACAGGAGGCGGCGAGGAGAGATCGCGAAGCGAGGTCGCAACAGTTGCTGGAGGTGCGTTTTTGTGTTGTTTCGATGTTGAAAAAAAATTGCAATTTAAAAAAAAAAACATCAATTTTGAACAGGTAACTAATGCATAATGGTCACTGTTGTTACTCTCGATGTGCAATTTTTCTTTGAATATTTTTTCCTTGTTTACATGACAGTGGCAAAATTAATTGTTAACTGTATTGTGAAGGTGTAGTATGTGCATTTTTCAAAAATTGTCGTCTTTTCGTTGTCACTGCAATAGGGTCGCAAACGGCTAGCGTTCACGCTCGAACAGAAAATGCAAATAATATCGGAAATCGAAGCTGGGAAAACCAAATCTGACGTGTCTCGAGAGCTCGGTTTGGCTAGTTCGACGGTTGCAACAATATGGAAGAACCGTGATAATATTATAAGCGCCTATAGCTCTGAGAACCTCGGACGTCACAGTCCTAATAATAACGATACTTTATTTATTCCCAATACTTTGACGGTATGTTAGTACAATTTGAAAAATCGATAGGTGTCAGGTGTTAATAACTAACACTTTGCTTAGCTGATTTAATTGTTAGTTACGACAGACTTTTGCGTAGTTTTGAAATTTTCCTCGAAATTCATTTTTTTCGTAATTTACAAATTTAGTCCTAACCCCTTAATAGAGCAATAACATTTTTGAAGTCATTACCGATTTTTAGCTTGAATTCGAAATCATCGCATTTCCAATTACTATGCCTTCACCAGATTTTTAGCCATCTGCATGATCTTATTTATTTATTTATTTATTTATTTATTTATTTATTCATTTTGCAGTGCAAATATAATGCTTAGGCGCATGTTTGATTAACTTCATCATCGATCTTGTTCACTCATCCAAACAAACATTTCACATCTTGTCTCATTACGCTAAAACGTGCACAAGATGTGGAATGCCTGTCATAAATTTTGTTGTATAATGTGATGAAATGTTGTGACGTGTTGCATGACAGGCTAAGAGAAAACGCCAAGAGGAGCATGAAAGGCACAGGCAAGAAGAGCAACAACGAAAACAACAGGTAACTGGCCAAACTACCATTGGACGGTTTTACGACGCTCGAAACCACCAACACATTTCTTGTATCTTAAAAATAAAGCTTTTGATTGCGAGTTAATTAACGTGATTGGCCGTCAGAGGGACGACTGGTGACTTGACGCGTAAAATCGTCCATTCACTTCACCATCACGTCATTCATTGAACACTATTAACTCATTGTTTTGTGTATGCTCTTGCAGGAGAGAGAACTCAAAAGACAACAAGCCGCAATGGTAAAAGAACAGGTATGCATATTGTCGAACGTTCTTAATTTTAGGTGCTTAATCTTTTTCGTGTGTGTTTTGTCATTTCTTATCTCACGTAATCAACGTTTCACTTGCATTATCACTACATGCATTCATTTAGGGATTGAAATCAGTAGTTTTGTTGTTTTACATTAAATCATTCATGATATCAAAAACATAAACTTAGATCTATCTGGTGTCATTTTATTAACCGAAAAATGTGTTAATTTTGTTGTGTTGTATTAGTACGTGTGCGCATTTAGTGTCGTTTGTGGCTTGTGTATATACTGTGATGCTGTTTTTCTCCGTAGATGTACATACAGGAGATCAGTAAACAGCGAGAAATGCTCTACACTGTTGAGTTGGTATGGATATGTATCTAATATGAGTGTCTAACCTATCATTTGGTCATCCAAGCTTTTTTTCTGATCTTCAGTTAGCCTGCTTTCTTCTTCGATCACAACTGATACGTTCCAGTTGTATACGGCGTATGCCTCTTGTTAGCGAGATATTACTGTAGAGAACACACATGTTGCAATCCTCTATACAGGGAGGCCGACAATAAATTACGAAAAATGTGTAAAATTATTACCTTTGAATTATTTGGAACTAATTTTTAAATTGTTCTTAGTGGGTACTAACAGTTTTTCTCAAAAAATCGAGAATATTTGCAAAAGCGGTTAAAACACGACCTGATGAGCGTGCAAAACACATTGGTCACCACTGATAGTTGTCAATTGTCAAATGCTTGTTGACGTCACGTTAAATGAATCTGAATAACTCTGTATTATGATCATTACGCGACTCCTTCGCCATTTGTCGAGTTTCTGCTCAAAATTACTTGGGAAGACTGTAAATAAGGCAGATTCTGGAAATTTGCAATAATTTCTGATTAGGTCAGTAGTACTCTCGAACTCAAACGTGTTCTCTACTCACAAGTTTCGAATAAATTAAGTTTAGTTTTGTCTATTTTCAAAAAATTGAACCAAAATTAATAACGAAAACTGTTTATCGTTTTGTGACACTCACAGTAATTATTAGAAGTGAAGCTTTGCCACCGCAATTGCCGCTTCAAAAAAGAGACTTCTCGCTATGCTTTACTAACTTTATTTTAAAATATTAATTAATTGAAAAAACATGGGCAGTTTATGAAAACAGCATGTTTTTCATTGCTTGTTCATTCCGCGTGTCCCACTTCTGACACCGTTAAAATTTCGATCCAGGAGCGGGAGAGGCGCCGCCAACACATGGCCCTGGTGAAAGCCCTGGAGAACCGGCGAAAGCTCGAGGAGCGCGAACGAAAAAAGCAGCAACTGTTGGCGGAGAAGCAGGCGAACAAAGAGAAGAAAATGGAACAGAGAAAAATGGAAATGGAAATCCTTTCGGAATTGCGGAAGCCGGTCGAGGATCTGGAACTGGACCAGAAGCCGCTTCCCGAATACAACCGGATCCCCGGCCTAAAACTTCCCGGTAAGGCCTTCGCCGACATTTTGATGGTGTTCGAGTTCTTGCACAATTTCGGCGAAACTCTCGGCTTCGACATGGACTCGCTACCGACGTTGGACTCGTTGCAACAAGCTCTCACGTCCAACGAACACACTTCGGAGGCCGAAGAAGAACTGTTTTCTGTGATGACACATTTACTAGTCTGCGCCATCGAGGACCCGGGCATCCCGAATCCGGCTAGACACACGACGATTTTGGGCCAGAGTTTACGTCAAGCCGACATCACCCACGCGAATTTATCCGAAATTCTCCGGATATATTTGTATGCTAACGCCACAGGCGAAGTTAAGGCACTAACGGGGGTTCATTTCGAAAGGGATAGGGAGAGACGCGTCGCGGACCATCATCAGAACGACAACGAAATGCAACAGACTCAGGGCGGGAAGAATTCGCAGTATTACGAATTGTTGCACGGCAACGCCACCTGGAAGATGTCCGACATGCTCAAAGATAAAGCGTTTATGGCGCTGTCGCCCACCTGTAAAGCCGAAATTTTGGCCTTCATCTGCAACGAATTGTTGCAAAACAAAGCCGTCATCCGGCAAGTCGAGAGCTCGCTGGAAACCGTTGCGCAGCAACGGAAGGAGAAGTGGCTGCTCGACACGAAAATCAGGAAACTCAGGATGCTGCACAGCAGGAAAGTCAGATCGGAGGCGGTCGAGAAGGCCCAAACGAAGATGGACGGAGAGGGAAGCGAAACCGCCATGGATTCACCTTCGTTGCACAAAGACGACCTTTTGGACGACGAGGAAAACGACATGAGCGAGAACGAAAGCGTCGGGACTCAGCCCGAAGAAGTAAGTGTTTTTATTTATAAGATCTTTGCGAATCTAAAATTAAATTCGAAAATCTAAGGACTTTTTTTTAAAAATGGCGCGATGCTTAATTATTATATTTTGTGTAGGAGGAGGATAATAAGTTGACCGGCGAGGAAATGGGGAAGAAGCTGGAGAAGTTGGTGAAAACACAAGAGATACAGCTGCAGTCGTTAAATACGTCAGCCCACCAGTTGCGCGCCACTTGTTTCGGTCAGGACCGCTACTGGAGGCGGTATTGGTCGTTGTCGAAGGCCGGTGGCGTTTTCGTCGAGGCCATGGAATCGGCGGAACCGGCAAGTTTGCAGGATCAAATCGAAGACGACGAGGCGCCCAAAGACGGCATCAACAGTCTGAGTGATATAAACAATTTAATAAACAACGTCGGCAGCATACACGACACCAATGCCGATAAAGAAGTCAGCAATATTGTCGGCAATAAGGAGATCGACGATGGCGGCATGAAAATGACGGACGCCAATGAGAACGAACATCGAAAAACGCCCAACCGATTAGGGGTGTTCGAGAATGGCGAGATTCTCGATAGGAGCGAGAGGAATTTGGCTGAACTTAGGAAGAGTGTGGACGATATAGTACAAAATTTGGAACGAAATATAGAACTAGAAAGAGAGAATAAGTTAAAATTGGAATCTCAAGACAATAAATTAGACTATTTGGAGGAGGAGAAAAAAAGTGATAACGAACCGATCGGCAGTAAAAAGTTTAATTTGTTTGAAAAATTGGGGCAATGCATGGAGCGCGAAAACAAAACCGAGGAAGATTTGAAAGCTGAAGTTAAAGCGGAAGTGAAGGAAGAATTAAAAAACGAAATTCTGAACGAGTTGAAGTCTGAAATTAAAACTGAATGTAAAGGCGAAATAAAAATGGAAGAAGATAAGTCTGAAAGCGAACATAAATGGTTCAGCATTTTAAACAAAGAGGGCAGTTGTGACGGGGTTTATTTAACTGCCGGCAACCGATGGGACAACGGCGTCGGTGCCTGTACCAGAGACAACTTAACGGAATTAAAAATTCCCGTATTTCCGCCCCCCGGGGCTAATTCCGTCTCAAATTACCACAGCCTGTGCGACAGTCCCGCTCCGCTACAAATGACATCGGAAGAAAGCGTCCAATTGGAATACATAAAAAAGAACGGAATGCCGAAATCTTGCGCTCGCAAATCAGTCCCTTTCGAAAAACGGTACGGATGGTGGAGGGTCACCGATTCGAGTCAACTGAAGGAAGTTGTGGACAATTTACACGTGCGCGGTGCGCGCGAACGTGAACTGAAGCGAAATTTTATCAACATCATGCAAACTATGTACGAGAGACAAGGAAAGATTTACATCGAAGAAGGGCAAAAAGAAACAACCGAGTTGAGTGTGGAAGGAATGGAAAACATCAAATTTATGGAAGGGGGAGCGCCGTATCCCGACGATCCCAACTCCTGGAGTCCCGAAATTGCCCATCGCGTCGACTTGTTTCTCCTCGAACAGGTTTGTGGTTCGATTTATTTGCCATATTTTGAGTTTGAATTCCTCACTTTCAGGTTGAGGCCTTGGAAGATAAGGTGGCTAGTGCGAGTATGCAGATCAAGGGTTGGAAAATTCCCAGTCGAGACGGTCCTGAATTGGCGCCGAACGAAGTTGTTCCCGTTGTTAGGGACCGTCTCATCTCTCTTGAAGTGAACATCGAAAGGCGATACCTCAAGCCGCCGTTGGGCGTTAAGTGAGTTAAAATCGAAATTCGAACTTCGCAATTTGGAACTTTGGAATTTTTCTAGTACCGGCGATCCTAATTTAGCGGCGATAGCTCAAGAGGCTTCCGGTGGGGCGGCCTCGAGCCAACCCATCCCCGATCCCAACGAAATCCCCAAAGGTCTGGCGGTTTGGAGGGACGCCGTGGCCAGGTCGCAGACTTCGGCCCAGCTTGCCATGTGTCTGTATTCGTTGGAATCTTCCATCGCTTGGGACAAGAGTATCATGAAAGCTGTGAGCCCCTCTCATGTCTTTAATAAACTGAGAGCCCGCAAATATAACAGCAAGCTCAGTGTGGGTGCTTGTGCTTCTTCTAGTTTAATTTTGCACTGGTTAAAGACGTAACTCATGATATCTGGTGAAAAGTCCAACACTGCACAGCATTTATCGCATGGATGTATTAGTTTTCTATCAACGTATTCTCACGCACTCAGAATGGGGATTATCATAAGTAGTGGCGAGGTTATCCGCCAGAACGGAGACGCCTTTCAGACTGACTAACGTAAGGTTCGAAATTGGTTCTCGGTGGTTGTTTCGTCCATTTTGTACAGACTGCTTCTCTGTACGTACCGTTTATGTGCGTTTGTTTGAATTTTTTGACGACCACCGCCAAACTCTCCGCTCTGGTGGTGACCATAGCTGTGACGTCACATGGTGCTGCCATTTTAGTGACATCTATTCATAACAAATTGAAACAGTTTTCCACATTTTTTTTTCCACATACTTGTAGCTAAGATTTTTTTTTTTAATATTGCGAATCTGGAAAATTGTTTGTTTCATAACCTTAATCACCATTTTGTTTGTAACCCTTCTCGTAATTTTCACCACGTATTATTAATGTTTAATCACAATTTTAACACTACAGCTTCTAAATTCTCCTAAACCCCTTAGTGGCTGTGTGCATTAATTGTTGTAACTCAACTGACTAAACGTTTTTTTTAAATCTTAACACCGAATCGCGCCTGGTTTGGCCCATATCAAAAAATCGCTTCGTCCTTTGCAGAATTGCCAATTTTGCCATAGCGGCGACAACGAAGATAAACTGCTCCTGTGCGACGGCTGTGACAAAGGCTACCACACTTACTGCTTCAGGCCTAAAATGGACAACATCCCCGACGGCGATTGGTGCGTCTAAAGCAATGTTCGCATAGGATTAGGGCAGTTGGAGGCGGCAACGTAGCCGCCGCGGGTCTGAGGGATCGGAAGCGCGGCCAGCCATTTAAATTAATTTCTACGGCTCGGTACAAGTTAAATATAAATTTAGTTTTTCGCTGCAACTGCACTAGTCTTATGTGACTTAACTTAATTCCGCTTCCTCGGTCGATTTTAACCACAAAACGGATTTAGGTACTGCCACGAGTGCATGAACAAAGCGACCGGCGAGAGGAACTGCATCGTGTGCGGCAAAAAATCGTCATTGACCGGAATGAAACTGATTTTGTGCGAGCTCTGCCCCCGAGCTTACCACACCGACTGCATCTACCCGGTCCTGCACAAAGTTCCTCGGGGCAAGTGGTACTGCACTAGGTGCATAGCGAAGAAGCCCCCCAAAAAGGCCGTTCGCAAAAACAACTCCAAGGGTGGTAAAGACAGCGAGTTGTCTGACCACCCTCCATCTAGGTACTTGGTTTAGTTTTTGAGAAATTGCGTCATTCTTTATTTTGGTGTTTTTTTTTAGTCCTGCGCCTTCGCACAGTTCCGTTACCACGAACGAAGACCAGCCGACAACGAATTGCAATCAGAGCGACGCCTCGAACTCGAGTCTGGCGAACGCCGGCTCTCCGTCCACCCAAGCCGCCAAAAAGGACCGCGTTTCGAAAAAGTTACTGAAAGAATTGGCGCCGTGCAAGGCGCTTTTGGAGGATCTCGAATGCCACGATGACGCTTGGCCGTTTTTGCTGCCCGTTAACACGAAACAGTTTCCTACTTACAAGAAAATCATCAAGAACCCCATGGATTTGTCGACGATCAAAAGGAAATTGTACGACGTGAGGTTTGTCTATTGGTCGATTTGGGAAATGGTCGGTTGAATGTTTGTTGTTTTTCAGTTATAAGTCTAAGGAAGAGTTTTGTTTGGACGTGAGGCAGATTTTTAACAATTGCGAAGTTTTCAACGAAGACGACAGTCCCGTTGGTAAAGCGGGACATTGTATGCGTCAGTTTTTCGAGGCTCGTTGGAACGAGTTGTGTATTTCTAATAGTTGAGGACTACTTTACCAAAAGAGACCGTACCATCGAAGAATGAGGCCCCCGGAAAACAGTGTTTAAATTTTCAAGTGGTGTTTGAAATGGTTTTGATGAGACGTTGTGGCTCGTCGAAAAGTTGAATCGTTTTTAAATTTTAGGCAGACTTTGATGATTTAATTGCCTAGGGCCACTCGAGAACAATACAGGTATTTCCAGTGTGTGATATATTGACATTAAAAATGTATACTTGAGCTTTTTACTGTTGTCCAAGAACTGTAATTAATAAATTATTTGTGAACAGTTACTTTACGGAAATTGCTTCACTTAACTTGTTGACTTAAGTAGGAGAATTTGTGATTTTTAGTTGTTTTTATCAGCTTTGTATTACTTTGTATTTTTGATATTATGTTCTATTTTTTGATGTTATTTAATGATTATTTATTTAGAACCTTTTTGCCGACGTTGAATGAACTTTTATTTCAATTCTTAGATGGACAAGTGACTGTCCAATTGCATTTATACTTTGACACGTACAGATTTAAGTGAGGTTGTATAAAGTGTAAAAATTTCTCTGAAATAATAAATTGCATCGCTCAACATTAAATTAAATGTCTCTTTCTAGGCCACTACAAAATCTGTTTTTATGTAAGTTGAACATAGTTCTCAAATGACAGAGATGTATTTAAATAATAAATGTGTTTGGTAGACTAGTTCTTTGCAAATCATTTGCAGTTTATAGAACTAGGTTATGTATTTTAATGTAAGATATTTATATTAATTATATTTACTTATAAATGTCTTCGTTGTTATTTATTTTTGGATTATTTTGGAGTAAAATTGATCTCGTAAAAAGTATAAAAGCTCACTGCGTTTTCATTTAGCAACCCTTTAATATCGATGACCTTTAACTAGAACATTCACCAGAAGTCCAAAAAAAAATTGCAAGAACTAAATTGTGCAATTGGGAAAAGACTTTTGAGTTTTTAATTTTCCCGCCGTTACTTTCCAAAGCCTGCGCTTGCGCATTTTAAAAATTTCTGATGTCTATCGTCAGCTGTTCAATTTTTAGGTTATGTTGATGTTGTGAATTCTTGGCTCAGCGTGCAGCAATAAACAATTCTGTTTATTGTTAATAATGGAGCAACCCGTGCAAGTAAACGTGCACCGGAAGATGCTGGCAGCAGCAGTGTCCTCAATTCTCTTGGAACATGGTTTTGATGCAGCTGACAAAGAATGTTTGGGAACTCTAACAGAGATGCTGCAATGTTGTAAGTATCACCTCAACAAACCCAAACCCTCGGTAATTTGGTTGGTTTTCTTAGTTCTATCTGAATTGGGGTCTTCGTGCAGGAATTTTTGTGAACTTTCGGGACGCACGCAACCTTTAATAGCTGACGTGGTACTATCCTTTGCTGATATGGGTATGTCCCTCAATTGTACAATCATAAGTAGTGTTAATTGATTATTTTAGGATACAACCCTAGTGGCTTGGCGCAGTACGTAAAGAACAACAAACACCCCGTACTACCAACTTTGCAGCCGCAGCAGCCTCAAAAGCAACTGAACATGTTGCCAGCTGGAACCAAACAACCGCTGCCTCCTTACATTCCTCAACATTTACCCCAATTTCCCGACCCTCACGCTTACGTCAGAACACCGGTTTGTCGATTTCAATCTAAAACTGCTGAAATTTAATAATTTTTTTTAAAGACACACAAGCAACCGATCATTGATTATGAGTCGGTTCGAGAAAAGGCCGCAATCCAGAAGAAAGACATCGAGAAAGCCCTAACTAGATTCCTCGCAAAGACCAGTCCGACCCTCAATTTATTTGACAGTGAAGACGCCAACATCTTCCCTCGTAAGTTGTGCTCTTTTCAAGTTAATTGAAGTTGATTAATTTTTTCTAGTGGTTCATTGTATGCCCACTTTCCCGCCTTACATGAGTGCTTTGAATCCTCAAGACCAAATTTTCGATGCTGAAGATTTGGAATATGATCACAGGAGTCAAATGCTTCAACAGTCGAAAGAACAGAAGAAAAAGAGTAAGGAGAAAAATGAGTCGAAAGATGAAGAGAAAACTGAGGAAAATCTCAATGATGTGATCAAAAACGAGGACACTACTTCAAGTAATGTTTACATTGATAATCCGTATTTGGCGGCCACTAAGTTGCCAAAAAATGATGAAATGGAGGTGTCTTGACGTCATTTCCGGAAATTTTGAGCAAAACGCTTAATTCTATAATAATATTTATATTTGTTCTAAACTATTAATAAAGGTAACATTTGTTAAAAGTACATATTTATTTCACTCCTATAAAAATGCTTCAAGTGGTTGAAACTATTTTTACTAGCACTATCGCCAACAGGTAGAGTGTCAAGCTAATTGGAAGCTTAGCAGCATGTGAGAATAGGTAAGGCTGGAATAAGGCTGCTTCTTGAAGACTCGTTGTCCATCCTACTATACTCTCATTCTTGTTTTGTACTTTTAACCACAAGAAGAGCGGCTGAAAATATTGGAGCATCGCCTCAGCTGTAATCTGTTCTGATTGGCCTCTGGTTAGCATCCTCATCACCTCTTTCCAATGTTTAGTTTTTCCGCTCCTCATTAAATCCCTGAAACAAGTTTTGATCACAATTCTTACCATTATAGAATGTATGTACTATAAAAGTTTTGAATAAACCCCTAGTTTTCACATACTCTATTAATTTCTATTATTACTGAGGGCACATCCCAAATTGATTAGAGATAACTGTAATCCCAACAATAAATCAAAAGTAGAAACGATAGCCACCTGCCAGACCCAGAACTCTTCTCAAGAAGAACGCGATATTGCGATCAAAACGCCAAACCCAACACAGTTACTGATTACTCACGCCAGAACTCTCCCTGCTTCCCTGGACCTATACACGTTGCACGTGTGTAGGGTCCCTGTATGTCCAGCTGCAAAACACATAGCATTGTGAATTTGAAACTCTAACAAGAGCGCTACGTAATATTTCATGTAGGGAATGTCTGCAGGAATGTGCCGTTTTGCTGCCGCATCAAACTGGTTCTCTCCTCGAGGAATCGGGGGAATAATTCCCTGATAACGTAGACGCAACTCCCACCAGTTGGAGTTGAGGTTCTGCACCCCGTTTTGGAAAATTTCGTACCGCCACTGGAATTGAAGTTTAGTACTAATTTCACCGTTTTAGTTTATTACCTCGTCCACTAAATACGCAAATGGGGCAAACGCCACTTTTCTCAGCGCCATAAACATGAGGTAATTGATGTTGGTCTCGTAGACGTCCGTGTTGTTGTTGAACAACCCCACCCGATGGAGGTGAGAAGGGTTGAAAACTAACAACGATACAGCATTTGATACGCCCTCATGGAACCCTGAAATGCCATTTCAAATCAAAGCTTCGTAGCTCAAGTGACTGGTTGAAACTAGTTTCACTATCGAAATTGCAGCCAGCTGCAGAACACTTTCTATTTGAAACTCTGTAGAGTTACAGCATTGTTTATACATCTATATACATGTATAAACATACATGTATAAACAATGGTTACAGTAAGTTCGACGCGGCTTAGTTGGCGAGGAGCGGGAGTGCGCAGCAGAACAAATTATAATGCAAGACGCTGTAAGTCAAAATTTGCCTGAAGACAGCCAACTAAACTCCTACCTGCATTTGCTCCGTCTTTGAACAGGTAGGGTTGATCAGCGTAGTGCATATAGTACTGGATATGGGCCATCTCGTGGTGCGTTGAAATCAAATCCTGCATGTTGACTTCTGTGCACTGCTTGATCCTGTAGTCGACTCTGTTGCAAAAGTCCCAGGCGCTCGCTGTGCACTGCACCTTCCTGTCGTTAGGTCTTTCCAACATCGAGTACCTCCAAAATTCTGGCGGCATGGGCTTGAGTCCCAACGACGTAAAGAATTCCTCGGCCATCTGGAACATTCTGCAAATGGTACTATTAATGCACCCATCCTGAAGACCCCACTTACCTCAAGGGCGTGAAGCCTTGTCTCAGCATTTCATCAGTGACGTCAATTTGTTTAAACTCGGGATAAGGAGCGACGATATCGAAAATGTTGGTCCAGTCTTGCGCCCAAAGATTACCCAATAGATGCGCGGGCAGAGGCCCTTCGTCGCGGACAACATCCGGGCCGTATTTTTGCAGCAATTTCCTCCTCACGTAAGTAAACAGTTCTTTGTAAAGAGGCTGCAACGATTTCCAAGTTTCCGCCATTTCAATTTCGAAGTTCTTATCTTCGTATGAGTACCGCATTTCTTCCCCGGTATCCAGAAATCCTGCAATTTTCAAAAATAATTTTTTCGACTCAAAAAATTGTTTGGTGATCACCGTTCATTCTCGAAGCTTGATTCGAAATTTGGACGTATCGCATAAATTTGTTCTTCATTGGAGGTCCCGCTTTGTCGTGCCATTCCCGCCAGATGTGCGTCAGTTCCGCGTGGCTCCTGGAGTTAGCCATTATCCTATTGACGTCCGGATCCAGTTCCAAATCGCAATAGAGGCGGTCGAGATTCCTAAAAGGACACACTCTGATGTGGCTGTAGATGTCCTTCATTTCCGAAACTAGGTGGTGAATCTGAAAATGTTGGAATAATATATTGTTTTTAGTTTGGGGCCATCCAGTACTTCGTTGAACTTGTCATCGGTCAGACTGGCTCTGCTGGTGGTTATCAAAAATTTCAATTGGCGCCTGACTATTTGGTCGGGCAATCGCGTCCAGTCGAAGGAAACCGCTTTTCTCCAGGAAACTTTGTCGAATTTGGCTTTGAGAGTCTGCTCCTCTATCATTCTTCGCTTGTTGAAGTCTGTCATGTTGGTTGAGTACGTCCATTGAGCGGAACTGACCCGGAAGCACATGCCTGACGCCTCGTTGTCATACTCGCGCAAGAACTGTAAGGCCTCTCCCAAGTTCACGTTAGTGCCCTAAAATATGTGTTTGTTATCAATTGCAACTTTCGCTTTATTGAGTTCACTTATGCAATTCTAGAAGAAATTTGTATGTTGATTACAATTAAGATTACCTAATGACTCTAGTTACTTAAGTTACTACTAGTCAGGTTGCTTTTTAATTTTTAATAACATCACGGTAGTAGCTAGTAAAAAAATTGTTTAAATGCGAGTAGGAAAGCATCAACAAACTTTTTGAAGAGGATTGTTGTTATTGACTTCTCACATGAGTAGTAACCCCATTTGCTAATGTTCTACGTGAAATTGTTCCTTCTTGCAGTTCCGCTGAGTAATTATAGGTCGTCACGCATTATATTGTTCAAATTTAAATGGCGTAACAGCTAGTTCCGATTATTGTAACTGTTCAAAAAAGCAATTTTGCGACAAAGACCATTAACAACTTTTTTCAAAAAATTATCTGTTAAAATTTCAAATAAGACTTAGGCAACTGAAAATAATTTTAAAAAAGTCTTTAAAAAAAGTAAAGCTAAAAATTTACCTGTACTAGCCGCGCGTCGGTGGTTCCCAAAACTACCCCCTTAGGCCAGAGGACGGCGATAACCACCAGATACGCGATGGCGCACTGCGCGCTAGTGATTCGCATCATCTTCGAACATGTTAAGGCGCCGATATTCGAAATTACACTAAAACAAAAGGCAGTGCTGGTAATTTGAGGTGTGCTCGAAGACTGGCGTGACAAATTGTTTTTCAGTTAGGATAGTCCGACCGTAACAATGTCGCGCGCGTGCTACACTTCCGACTTGACTCCCTTCTTGAAGAACTCAACATCTCGAACTGTCTTCTTCATGTCAATGCGAGGAAGTGCGCTATCTTGTTCGGTATACATAGCGTAAACGCGAGGCACGTGGGATGGGTTCAGGTGACCCAAGTACGCGCTCATGTATGGTAATTGTTTTGTTACTTTACTTTTAAGGACATTTTTAATACTTTCATTAAATAATTAAGTAATCTAGTGTATCCTTTCGTTGACATTGTTAGGAGATGGACGATTTTGCAAATATACTTTTAATCGCTACAAGAGTCGCAGAAGGCCGACCTCCATGCTCTGAAGGCACTGGATGATGAGGCAGATGAGGAGCTTGGCACTGAACCATAATTATATTGACAATGACAAACAGGTGTTTGCCACAAGCAAAGATAGCAGATATCTGGTTATACAGAATTGACAGCAGTTTGTTGCATAATATATTAAAAAATTACTCGCTTGTTGCCTATTAATTTTGTTTTAATAATTGCCACTTTTTTGTATTGCAACTGATTGCTAGATCTTAACAAAATTAATCAATTAAAAACAATTCATTTTGAGAAAAATCCTAAAAAAGGAGAGAGTCCTTCCAAGGTTTTTTATTAAATTTTTTTTTAATTTTTAAAAAAACACTTTCACTAAATGACAACATACAGATAGTTGCCAGAGTGGCCCCAATCTTGAGTCTTAAGCTACAACTGTGAATAAGAACCAATTACCGGAATTGGACCAGTGTGACGTCATAATCGGGAATAAATTCCTTTCCATCACTTCCATTGAACCGAAAACCGAAGGCCGAACTGGATGTTTTATTTTCGTTGGTGTTGGCGTGAGAAGGGGCAATTTTTCACCCCCAATCGCGCCGCTTTTCCTAACAATAAATGTAAACATTGCCCCTTGCTGCCAGCCGAGGCCTCCGCCTTTGACGCACGTATTATTTTGGCGGCGCGCACGCGCGAACCGCTATCACCGCGCTACGCGACGCAGCCGGCGCCGTTGCAGGCTGCGCGCGCGAGAGAGACGGTGGCGCGACCGACGTCCGCTGCCTCCACAAACCCACGAAATCAACGTCCGTCTGTCAAAGAACAATATGGCAGTAGAAAGCAATAATTTTCGTAAATTTTTTTGAATGGTGCAGAACGGTGACGGGTTGCGTGTTGTGCCGGAAAATCTAAAACTTGTGTGTGTGGATGGTCCGGGGCAATGAGCGGAATGATCCCGTCGTTTACGCCGCCGGTCGTCAAGCGATTGCTGGGGTGGAAAAAAGGCAATGACGCCGATGACAAATGGTGCGAGAAGGCAGTCAAGAGTCTCGTGAAAAAGTTGAAGAAGTCAGGTGCTTTGGAGGAGCTGGAAAGGGCGATTTCGTCGCAGAACCACAACACGAAATGCGTTACGATTCCTAGGTATGTTTTAGATGCATCGGTGCTTTTGTACGTGAAGTTTAAGGTCATATTATGGATTCGGCCCCCCCTTCCCCTTTGCTCCTCTGCGTCTGGCTTGTGACCTACCCTAAATGTCTGCGAAATGTGCTGGACCTGCTACTCGCACCATTTCTGCATAAATCGCGCAATTCGCGTTTTACGCCATTTTTAAATCGGTGTTCGATTGTTTTCGCCGCGGCAACTAGATTTGTGCAACGACAACAAATTATAAAAAAGTTGACCGACTCGGCGACGACCTTCAGGTTGCTAAAGTCATTTTAACACGTTGCAGAGTCCGGCCTGCAGCGGAAATTGGCAACGTCCAACAACAACGGAAGGGACTCCCCCATGTCATCTACTGTCGGCTGTGGAGATGGCCCGAGCTTCAGTCCCATCACGAACTGAGACCCCTCGATAACTGCGAATATGCGTACACCCTGAAAAAAGAGGACATTTGCGTCAACCCTTACCACTACACGCGAATCGAGAGCCCAGGTACTAGAAATAGTAATAAATCAGCGTTTAGCCGGCTAGATCAGAGAACTAGATTTTGTTGAGAAAGCTTTTGTTTTAAGATTGACTTGCTCAGTTGACAGTCACAGACAACGCCATCTGGCGATTCTTATCGGAACTAAATAGTTGAACTCTGCCATAATGAATGGTGGCAAAATTAGTTTCTGATGGAAGGAAAGTGAATTTTACTTATACACTTCACTGCTTCCTGGACAATTATTTATATTTCGGCCCTTTATGTTTTGCGATTGACCTGTTTGATCAATTCGACAGTAGTGTACCTATGTCGACAGTCACAGACAACGCCATCTGGCGATCCTTATCGGAACTACATAGTTGAACTCTGCCATAGTGAACGGTGGCAAAATTAGTTTTTGATGGGAAGAAAGTAAATCTTACTTATACCGGGTGACAACTTTAAGACATGGCTATTGGTGGTATATTCAAATGTTGTCACTTAGATAATAGAAAGGTTTAAATTTTAAACCAGCCTCGTTAATACTCCAGAAGTTACTCCAACAAGTTATCAAACAATTGCGACTGGCAAAATGGCGAAACTTCACATGTTTAACTTTTCATTTGTCAACTTTAACCAACTTAAGATGTTTTGCGGTTGACCTTTTTGATCAATTTACTGGTTGCTGAACCGCCTGAATTTGCAGCGTTGCCGGCGATTCTGGTCCCGAGACACACGGTGGGCGACGAAAACAATTTGTTTCCGCATTCGCTCGAAGATTTGAGTACTTCGGTTCCGGAAAACACCTCCTTCCCCCACAATACGAGTTTAGGGTAATTTTTCTGTATTTTTGGCGAACTGTTGTCATGGTGGCGAGTTTCAGGTTGCATATGCAGCATACTGGGGGGTACATGGATGCTGTCGGTATCTGCCCCAATGGTGTACCCTCTAATATGGAGTCTTCTCCGCACAACGCAGCCCCGCCCACAGAAACACCCCCACCCGGATACATGTCAGAAGATGGAGACCCAATAGACCCCAACGATAATTTAAGTATGACAGTCTCAACGCTAATCCTTTCGTTTGACAGTCGGACAAATTTTCTTCAAAAAAATAAAAATAAAAAATTAAATAATTGCAACAAAAAAAAATTTTGAAGCTATTTTTTGTGAATGGTCCAAGCGCCTATTAGTTTTTTTTTAATTTGTTAATTTACTTACTATACCGGGTGTTTCAACGAGAACCGCCGGTGCCAAATTGCTCATTTTCAATGGAGTTAAAAATTTGAAATTTGGCAGAAATAAACTATAATTAATGCACTACAAGATGACATTATCGTTATTTTCTTTTTTTAAACGGTGTGAGTTTTTACTTTCGACCGCGATTTTATATCGAAATATTCACTTCATCTCTTTGATTTTCTTCAAGCTCATGATTACCACCTCCAAGATTGATAACGAGCAATTGAAATATTTTTATATCAAACCGTTATTGAATTACATGGATTTTTAAATTTCAGCCCTCAGGGGATTTTTTGATTGACAGATGACACTTCTGTGGCGCCAGTTTTGCGGATAACCGCATTAGGTTTTATGATGGTCTCTGCACTGCAAAGATCTTTGAGTAGGTACCGCTTTTAAGTCATAAATGACCGAACCGTTTAAGCGATCTTTGTCACCCAATTTGACTGCTTCAATAAAGCAGTCGTGTCATAAATTCGTCAAAATCCTGTGAACTTCTTAAAAACACAATTAGGGATACTTCAACTACAAATTTCAAATTTTTAACAACAGGAACGTATACCTGGCGGTATTACGAACATAATAATAAAAAAATTTATTGAAAATTTCTGAAAAGGCACATTATAGCGTCCCGACAGTGCATGGAATTAATTATGGACCAACCAACGACGCCACATTGTAGCGCATTTATTAAAGTTTATTTCTGCCAAACTTCAAATTTTTAACTCCATTAGAAATACGCAATTTGGCACCGGCGGTTCTCGTTGAAACACCCGGTACATCTAGTAAAAAATGATTAATTCCAAAATGGATGGTTATTTGGTTGTTTGTTAGGTATGTCTCGAATAACCCCCAGTCCCCCTGTCGACGCTCAACCCGTTCTCTACTGCGAACCGGCATTTTGGTGTAGCATAAGCTACTACGAGTTGAACACGAGGGTCGGTGAGACTTTTCACGCCAGTCAACCTTCAATAACTGTGGACGGTTTCACCGATCCCAGCAATTCTGAAAGGTAAACGGACAAAATTTGGAAGTAACCCCTTTAACTGCGTCAATTTTCAGGTTTTGCTTAGGACTTTTATCCAATGTCAACCGTAACACAGTTGTTGAACAAACAAGACGACACATAGGAAAGGGAGTAAGACTGTATTACATAGGTAAAACTTTAAATAACCGTTTTAACCCGAACTTGACACTCGCCAATTTTCGTCAACAGGTGGCGAAGTTTTTGCTGAATGTTTAAGCGACTCCAGCATTTTCGTCCAATCGCCAAATTGCAACCAACGGTACGGCTGGCATCCGGCGACCGTTTGCAAAATTCCACCCGGTAACCTCGTGGATTTCCGCATTTTTTTTTTCATTAACAACTCAATTGCAGGGTGTAACTTGAAAATTTTCAATAATCAAGAGTTCGCGGCGCTGCTGTCGCAGTCGGTCAGTCAAGGGTTTGAGGCGGTTTACCAACTGACCAGAATGTGCACCATTCGGATGTCCTTCGTCAAGGGGTGGGGCGCGGAGTACAGGTAATAATCGTTCATAACTGAAGTTCCGCAATCTCCTTCTTTTAACTTTTGGTTAGAAGTTCCGCAATCTCCTTCTTTTAACTTTGGTTGGTGACTTGATTTTCTGTGCAGGCGGCAGACCGTGACGTCGACCCCCTGCTGGATCGAGCTGCATCTGAACGGGCCGCTGCAGTGGCTGGACAGGGTGCTGACCCAGATGGGGTCCCCCCGGTTGCCGTGCAGTTCGATGTCTTAAGTACTGAGTGAAAGATTGACAGATTTGCGTTTGGTTCATCTCGGAATGCTATAATAAAAAAACTCGGCAAGTTGGTTTTCTGTTACAAAAAAAGTTTGTTACGAATCAGGTGTCATTTAGGTGCGTTTGATTTTTTTTTACGGAAGTTACTACTTAGCTTTACCACAAATGATTATTTAGAATAGAGTTTTATTTTATATTGCTGAGCGTTGAGATGTTGGTGTTGTTAGTGTTGCAAATTTTAACAGTGTTAAGTGTTCTCAGTCTCATGCCTCAGTTGTTGGTTGTATATCGGTAAATTACAGTAGTTGTTAAGAGTGAAGGTCGATTGTAAGTCTCCACTTGCGTTCTTGTTGCAAATGTCGTTGCGACGGTTTTTTTCTTGTGTAAACCAATCAGCGAGTCGGCGTTGACTCCCCACCTCACAAGATTGCAAAAACTTGCACTACCTCCGATACTATAAAATATTTTTCAACTTTTGGCTGTTTACACGGTCATTTGTGGCTATTTACTTTGAAATTCGATTGGCTTAATTAATGTTGCTCGAGTCATAAATCACATTTCGAATTTTTTCCCGTGTCAACGGCAATTGTAACAAGATTGCAAGTGAAGACATGAAGTCGGCCCCAAAGTCTTCAAAAGTAAAATTGGAATCAAATTATTTTCACGTTATTCAAACCTCAAACTCACATTGGGAGGTGAGGCGTTGATTCTAGCGTCTCATGGGACTTGAGTACATAATTAATATGACGTTGACATGAGAACGGGAGTGACAATATTAGATGGAAATTTGGGACGAAAAATTGGTGCTTTAAGTAGGGTTTTTGGGGGCGTGTAAAAGTTGTAAATATATTTAAATTGCAAGCTATTTGCAGCAGTAACAACGGGTTTTGTGCTGTACAGTTAAAGGACTTGTTTTTATTGTGTGACGTCACATGTAGTGACATTAATTTTATTTAGAATTTCTTTCAAGCTTTTGGGCTTGTTCATCTTGTAAATCACCATTGATGTTAAGCTCACCTTTGTACCATAATCATAGAGCGATTGGAGTTCTCCAACTGCTGCCAGTGGTTCACCTGGAGTACCCAGCAAAAGTGTGCCATATTTCTATGCAGCTTTCGTTAAAAAACTATGGCAAGCATTGTGAATTTTCCAAAAACAATTTGCTCAAATCAGTTAACTTGCATTCTTCAATTCAGTCTTAATTTATGCGGAGTAACTATCACGACTTTTGTCGCAATAGCCGTCAGTGCTGGGTAGTGGAAGGTATTGCCGCTGGCCGCCGTGATAGTATAGTTAAAATTGCAGTTTGAGTTCTGCAAATGCGCTCACTATTTTGTTTACTGCGTAGGTATAGTTTGTAATCATCAGGCAATTACCAAATTATATGTATTTTACTTTTTAGAAATATATAGCCGTTAATTTATCTAAATATTGATTCAATTATTCAAACACAAGTTACTAGGATAAGTTTTATTTCAGTACCCCTGTACTGAACACAATAAAAAACAGACCGAAAACACTAAGCAAAATAAAGCATTATCATGGCAAAACGCCGTAAGCGCTAGCGCAGTCTTAACCAGGGGGCCATTGCAGTTGTCTTCCGGATAAGACGTGGACGTGTAAGTGGTACACGGACTGCGCCCCTATTGGTCCATCATTAATCACAATGCGAAACCCATTCTTTAAGTTTCTCTTCTGAGCAATTTTCTTGGCGACTATAAGCAAATGACCTAGTAAAGCTCCATCGTTGTCTTCGGCTTTTGACAACTGGGGGATTGTCTTGCGAGGAATGACCAAAAAATGTACGGGGGCCTGCGCGTTGATATCGTCGAAGGCTACGCACTAAAAAAGACAATTAAGTGACAACACTCAAAAAGGTCGAGACAACTCACCAAGTTGTCTTCGTAAATGAAGTTGCACGGGATTTCTTTTCTCAAGATTTTGCCGAAGATTGTATCCCCACCGGCTTGTGCACCTTGAGCAAGTTGCACTTCGTTCGCCATTTTCTTCCGACAATACCGCTAAACTAGAGATCTGCAATATCGACGCCGGCACTCCACCAATGGGATTTTAGAACGAGTCTTATTGGCCAATTCACGAATCTAGCGGCAAAACTATAACCTCAAAAAGTTAAAATTATAACCTCAAAAAGCTACTTCAATAATTAAATTCACTCAAATTTTAACTACTAAAGTTGTAATGCAGAGGAAAAAATGCCTGAAGTTTTTCCCTACCAAGACTTCCGTTGGGTTACTTCAATAAACAATTTTTTTGAGATTTTTATTGAAGAGTTATTAACGGTAATAACTACAAAACACAACGATAAAGTTAATAATACTTATTATAGGATAACGCAACTAGTAACTATTGTCTCTCTATTGAGTACCGGTGGAGCCAAAGCCGCCTTCACCACGTTGGGTTTCGGTCAAATCCTGCAAGAAAAAGTTACCCACTGCCAAGATTTTAAGTTTCAACACTCTTACCTCAACTTCTTTGAGTTCCGGGTAGTATATGCGTTCACAGATCAACTGGGCAATGCGGTCGCCACTCTTGACTTCGAAATCGGTGTCGGAGTGGTTGAAAAGTACAACTTTGATCACCCCTCTGTAATCTTCGTCCACTACCCCAGCTAGTTAAGAGTTAAAGTTTTTAGTGGTCAAATTACAAAAACGTTCAGTGTTTACCTCCGACATCAATGAAGTTTTTCACGGCCAACCCCGACCTGGGCGCGATTCTTCCATAGCATCCTTCAGGAAGTTCTATTTTGATTCCGGTATCGACCAGGGCTTTGCCACGAGCCGGAACTGTGCACTCGAACGCGCTTTTTAAGTCGTAACCGGCGGCTTTAAGGGACCCTTTTGATGGGGGGAAGGCTTCGGGGACCACTTTGGTGTATTTCATGACTAAGGTGGAGGAAGGCATTTTGGTATTATCACTGTTCTTCGAAAACTGGGGAATCGTAACAGTAACGGAAATGCGACGAGCCGGTGCGTCGACGTGCGAACTAAACGCCGAAATGGCCAATTTGCCGCCAATTCTCAGCATCAGTCTTCTTTTACCGCCAATAGGGGAATTAAGAGGGGTGAAATGTCAACCGAAATTTAAAATTGGTGCATAGAGGGTTCTTGGAGAGGAATATTTCGATATTTCCTGGTGGTTTAGTCAGGATTTTCGAGAAAATCGTGTTCTGCAACCTCAAAATGAAGAAGTTAAGTGTGGTTAAGTGGGCATGAATGGTCGGTAAATAGAGGTGGGTTTATGCAGTTCTACCCTTTCAAAAAGTGGTATATTTACAGAAAATTGCGGTGCCAGGTCCATTTTCGCTGCATGGCAATCCCGAATTTTTCCCTAATTGAGGAAGAATGGCTTAAAACGCAGGTGATTTAATTACACTGGCATCTTACAACAATTTATTATTTACATTCGTTGATTGAGGCAACCGCCGCTAGAGGTCACTGAATCAAATCGAGCCATTGGCGGGTAATACAAAAATAAAACTACCCCAACTAATTTCAAAATTCTTCCAAGACAGAGTTTGATTGACCTATTAACGTTGAAGGGCTGCAAACACCACATAATAAACTTTTTTTAAGCCTTGTAGGCTTAGCAATATTTGCATTACTAAGGACAGGCTTGGTCCTGTTACTTGGCTCTTCCTCAATTTGCCGTTCTTTTTTACTTTTTTTTTTCCAAATTTTGACCCTAAGGTCCTCACGCAGAATAGTAGATTATAGAGGGGGTAAGTTAATAATTAATATCATCAGCATTTTGGTAATTTTTTATTGAGACTACTCGTGTAACAAGTACCCGTTCACATTATCGTTATCCAGCCCTAAAGTATAAATTAAATAATTTTTTGAGACTTAGCAACACACCACAATAATTTATCAAAGCTTTGAGCAAAAATGACTTGAAAAATTTTAATTATTTACACAAATTTTGAACACAGCTTGGCTATTATTCAAGAAACACATGTCGTCAGCTGGCTGCCCAACGGCTTTAGTGACAGAAGGGGTAGTTGGGGCAAGCGCTAGCGTCCACGCCAGCGGGGACTTGTGCGGGAACTCCCGTTGCGTGATTGTAGGCAGGAACAGCGTTGTACGCACCGTTGTATCCCCCATTGTATCCACCGTTGTATCCACCGTGTTGTCCTAGAATCCAAAATCAACAACCCCAAAATCGCATCGACGCAACTTACCGTTGTTTCCGTAGGCGCCGGATTCAGCGAGTCCCTCTCCACGGTAGTCTCCGTCTCCGGTGTATTCACCGCGGTCCAGAGCGCTCTGATGTCCGGCGTTGTATTGGGGAACTGGAGCGGGGTTGTACTGGCCAGCGTGGTTGTACTGGGGAGCACCGTTGTATTGGGGAGCACCGTTGTATGCGCCGTATTGAGCAGGAGCCGCGGGGTTGGCAGCTACAGCGGGATTGTGGCAGTTGGGGTAGTTGGGGCAAGCTTGAGGGCTCACACCGGCGGGGAACTGAGCCGCCGGGACGCCTCCAGCCAGGGGACCGTTCCACACCGCCTCGGATGCCACCAGGACGCAAGCCAAAACCGCCTAAAATGACACAAATCAAATTTTAGGGAAACACTTGAAACAAAAAACAGGAATCAAGAAATTTAAATTTTTGAATGATTAATCAAATTTTTAGGGAACACTTGGAACAGGCATCAAAAAATTTAAATTTTTGAATGACAAAACAAATTTTTAGGGAACACTTGGAACAGGAATCAAGAAATTTAAACTTTTAAAGGAGAGCAAGAAACAGGACGCGTTAGTAGAAATGGCCAAGAAGTGAGGAACGGCAGAAGAAGAAACGAACAATTTAGAAACAATGGAATCGAAGAACAATTGTAGGAAAAAAAAGGAAGCGGAGGCAAAATTTGGCGCGGTTAGATGAGCCGTGCACAAAATCACTTTCACTCGAGCACTATTAGTAATCCCCATTTTGGCACTGTCGCGTCCCTCTGTGGAAGGGATGAACTTACCAGTTTTACGAACATGTTGCTGTTTCGTTGGGCAAGAACAAGAACTGACCTATGGGCTAAAGCGCGATCTATTTATATTGGCACCACACCCTATCCACCCGTTCTGCAGAAATGCAACGGTACCATTTTTAACACCGATCCCACACGTGAGGGGACCGAAGTTTCGAAGCGGATTAGTTATGGGGTACGATCCTAGGATAAACGTGCATGTGATTGTGCTAAACTTTGTTCCCACATTTTGCTTTCTGTCACATTGTTTTCAAGGTTTCATGCTTCATTGCCATGGTAAATATTCAACCGTCAAGAAAAAATGCGTTATAACGGATAAAAAGTTGAAATACCTCGATTAGGTGAGGCTTTCCTTATTCTGTCTCATAATAAGACTGTGACCTTAATGTTGAAACAAAGCATTTTTCAAGAACGCGCAATTACATTGTCGCAGCACTTTTCCTATTACTTGCGCTTTTACGTCGGGATGAATAAAATAGTTTTTTTGATTTTTTTTTTGGTTTTTATTAAATTAATTTAATAGTCATAATTTAGAAACTATACAAATTTACAATTTGTTCTATGACAACATGTTGTCAGCTGGCAGTCTAGCTTGTTTTTCTCTTGAAAGTCTCTACGAGCAGAAAGGATAGTTGGGGCAAGAGCGGGCGTCAACTCCGGCAGGGACTTGGGCGGCTCCAGCAGCGGGACCTGGGTTGTAGGCACCTTGGTTGTAGGCTGGAGCGGCGTTGTACGCTTGAGCAGCAGGTCCTAAATTCAGAAGTTAATTTCGACAGTTTCGCCAAAAGCATTTAATCACCTTGGTATCCTGGAGCGCCGGCCTCAGCGAGACCTTCACCGTGGTAATCTCCGTCTCCAATGTATTCACCCCTGTCCAAAGCGTTTTGTACGCTTGGGTTGTATTGAGCCGCGGGGGCTTGGTTGTATTGGGGAGCTTGGTTGTATTGGGGGGCGGGGTTGTATTGGGGAGCTGGGTTGTATTGGGGCGCTTGGTTGTATTGGGGAGCGGGGTTGTATTGGGGAGCTTGGTTGTATTGGGGAGCTTGGTTGTATTGGGGGGCGGCGTTGTATTGAGAGACGGGGGTTTGTTGGACGGCGACGGCGGGGTTCTCGCAGTTGGGGTAGTTGGGGCAGGCCTGTGGGTTGACTCCGGCTGGGAATTGGGCGGCTGGAAGGCCTCCAGCTAGAGGACCATTGTAGGCGGCGGCGGCTACTGCCAAAGAGCAAGCTAATACGGCCTGAAAATGCACCTTTCACTTTAATCCACAATGCCACGAAAATCCACACAAACTTACCAGTTTTACAAACATGTTGTGTTTTTGCTGTTCGAGTCTACAGTGATAATCAGCCAAAATTCTGCTCTATTTATACCAACACCACACCCTACCATACTAACCATGAACTTACAAGATGTGCCATTAACAATGGCCCACCACCATATTCTCGGCAAGCGAAATAGCTATACGGGGACAGGAATTTGGCGGTTTTTCACAACTCAGCCGAGTTAGTGCAACCAATTAGTTTCTATTTGATGCAAATAGCGCTTTTACAATTTCGACAATTAGCCGTGTGGGATCCATCAAATTTGCCACAATAATTGCACAAACGCGCTAATTAACCAAAAATTCTACACCCTTTTGTTTAGATTTTAAACTTTTATTCTAGTGACATTTTTTTCCACGCTTTATTTCCTGGAGCGCTTCCAATCGCTTTTTAATTGAAGAATTTGGGCGATTAGGCCGTTGTGGTAATGGGCTTCCCGCAAAGGGACTGCACCCATCACCGGTGACCTTTGCGACGCGTATTGAATTTAGATTACGACCTCAAGTTGTAGCCTCCAGTACACGTAATTAAAGAATGATTTGAATTATGTAAAGGAGAGCGACTGATTAGCTGTCGAATTCGGCCGGTTCATTAGAACAATTATTGCGGTAGTGATTCCGGCTTCTTGTTATCAATTAAAATGGTTGTTGGATTTGACGAAATTGCGCATAAAACGGCGATTATGGGAGCGTATAGAACAGTAGTGCAATAGTTGAAAATGATTTGCATTTTTTTAATAAAAAGGTTCAGTTGGAGGCGGTTTTACTTTTATTTTTAACCTTGATTTGCTGCGTTGACCACACCGTAAGATCTATTATCAACGCCTGGTCTTTGTAGGTAACTTTCCGATAACATAATGATTATAGCGGAATTCATTCAAGGCATTTTTGGACAGTTTTGGCGAAGGCTGGGATTCTCGTTAATTATTGACTTTGCTAATTATTGCCCAATATTCCAATTAGTTGCAGATATCTCCGCAATTTACATAAAAATATAAATAGTTCCACTTAAGGTTCATTAGTAACAATTACCATAAAAACGCCGATTTATAACTCTTTTAGGAGAAACGGAAAAATTAGCCTAAGAAGGATATAGCTAACGTTTTTGGTCAGTAGAGGAAGAGCCCAACGAAGGCACTGAAAACATGCGGAAATAATACCAGAATACCACCTCAGGTCTTAGACACAACTTACAGAAGACGAATTTCTCCACATTTTTTGTATAAACATTTTTGTTGTAAGTCCAATGTGTAGCAAGTTACAGGCCAAATTTGACAAAAAAAATTGCTACATTTTTAATTTTTTTAAATTATTTCTGCCTATAAGTAAACTCTGTATATACTCAATTGTGTTATTAATTCTTTCTCCATTTTGTCTGTCCGGGTCATTGATGTTGATGTCTTCATTATAGTCTTCGCCTTCACTGCTTTTAACTCATCATTTGTGCTTCTAACAATTTGGATTCCAATGTTTTGTTCTCTTTTAAGATTACGTTGACAAAATTATTATGAATAGCCAAAAATAACTGAATAATCCAAAAATGGAATGTTTGTCAATTTTTTTGAAAAATGTTTCAAATTGGCCGCTGCAACTCGTTACATATTAGACTTACAACAAAAGTGCTTATACCAAAAATGTAGATAATTTAGTCTTATGTAAGTTATGTTTATACCTTTTTGTCATAAAATTAACAGTTGAGGTGTTATTTTAAAGAAACGAGTCTTAAGTATCTCTCAGCCAGGAAAGAGAAACGGAAAAATTAGTCTAAGAAGTACATGTAACGTTTTTGGTCAGTAGAGGATAGAGCCCAACGAGAGCACTGGAAACATGCAGAAATAATACCTACCAGAATACCACTTCAGGTCTTAAGACCAACTTACAGAAGACAAATTTCTCCACATTTTTTGTATAAACATTTTTGTTGTAAGTCCAATATGTAGCAAGTTACAGGCCAAATTTGACAAAAAAAATTGCTACATTTTTGTATTTTTTAAATTATTTCTGCCTATAAGTAAACGCTTTATATACTCAATTGTGTTATTAATTTTTTCTCCATTTTGTCTGTCCGGGTCATTGATGTTGATGTCTTCATTATAGTCTTCACCCCCACTGCTTCTAACTCATCATTTGTGCTTCTAACAATTTGGATTTCAATGATAAAAGTTTTTATTGTTGTTCGTTTAAGTTTATTTTGACAAAATCATTATGAATAACTAAAAATAAAAAAATTATGCAAAAATAAAGTGTTTGACTATTTTTTTGAAAAATGTTTCAAATTCGGCCACTGCAACTCGTTACATATTAGACTTACAACAAAAGTGTTTATGCCAAAAATGTAGATAATTTGGTCTTCTGTAAGTTATGTTTAGACATTTTTGTCATAAAATTAACAGTAGAGGTGTTATTTTAAAGAAACGAGTCTTAAGTAGGTATATCTCAGCTAGAGAATTGAATAAAAGATCTTATTAATCGCAGTTCGGAAAGGCTAGAAAGCCAAACAATCCCTCTGGAATCTAATTTAATCTCTCAGCCAAGAGGTCAAAAACTTGACCTGACCTGACCTGACCTGACCTCGACAACATACCGGGTGTTTCCACGAGAACCGCCGGTGCCAAATTGCGTATTTCCAATGGAGTTAAAAATTTGAAATTTGGCAGAAATAAACTTTAATAAATGTGCTACAATGTGGCGTCGTTGTTTGGTCCATAATTAATTCCATGCGCCGCCAGGACGCTATAAAGTGCTTTTTCAGAAATTTTTAATATATTTTTTATTATTATTATGTTCGTAATACCGCCAGGTATACGTTTCTGTTGTTAAAAATTTGAAATTTGCAGTTGAAGTATCGCTAATTGTGTTTTTAAGAAGTTTGCGGGATTTTGACAAATTTATGACACGACTGCTTTATTGAAGCAGTCAAATTTCATGACAAAGACCGCCTAAACAATTCGGTTATTTATGAGTTAAAAGCGGTACCTACTCAAAGATCTTTGCAGTACAGAGACCATCATAAAATCTAATGTGGTTACCCGCTAGGTAAAAGACCACAAAGCTGTCTTGCTGTCAATCAAAAATGCCTTTAGCGCTGAAATTTAAAAATTTATGTAATTCAATAACGGTTTGATATAAAAATATTTCAATTACTCGTTATCAATCTTGGAGGTTGTGATTATGAGTTTGAGGAAAATCAAAGAGATGAAGTGAATATTTCGATATAAAATCGCGAAAGAAAGTAAAAACTCACACATTTTAAAAAAATAAAAAAACGATCTTATATCTTATAGTGCATTAATTATAGTTTATTTCTGCCAAATTTCAAATTTTTAACTTCATTAGAAATACGCAATTTGGCACCGGCGGTTCTCGTTGAAACACCCGGTATATTAAAATCACTTCTGCTCCACTTTTTGTAAGGCAAAAATTTTTACTGACTGGACATGTGCATCCATTTATCTTATTATTTTTTCTTTGGTGTTTTTCTATTTTATTGTATGAGTATGTAGTTACCTACTTTAAATCTTTAGCTGTCATATGTATTCCCTGCAAACATTGTCTTTTTTTTTATTAAGCTTTTACTGGCTAATAATTTTTTCAAAAAAAGATTTATTTTTATTTTGACTTGCACAACGCATCCTTAAAATCTTGCCCTTTCCTCTCAAATGAGTCTAAACCCAAAGCTTCTTGCACATAGAATTAGAGGAAACAAGAAACAATCTTGAGAGATTTTAGAATCTCTCTTTCTTTCTACGTAAATCTCTGAGAACAACTCGAATAGTACTTGAATACTTATCAATGAAAATTTAGATATAAGACATAGGTAGATGAACAATTGCCACTTTCTAGAGTACCTAAGTTTGTTTGGTGAGTACTTATAAGCCAACCAAGAACTACTTCACTGGATCTGGTTAGAAATCTTTAAAGTATTGCTGACCTACCATTTTTTGTGTGAGGTAACAAAGGGTGTTCAACTTTTCTTTTTCTAAAATCTCGGGTTTCATTTAGCGACAGGGAGCTGGACAAAAGATTTCTTACCCGTTCAACTTATCGCATTAAATAATGGAAATTTAACCATATGGTGATCGCATTATTAAAACTTTGAGTTAAGCTCATTAATTGGTTGCATCCACGCCCACATTTCTACCCATTTATATGTATTAAGTTGTCTTTAGGTGCCCACTGATGGTTCTTTATTTTAGAACCTAACAAGTTTTTCCATCCAACAGGCTCGATAAGTATCTGTTCATTGAACAAGTTTGTTAAAGTTATTACCATATTTTATTTTTAAAAATAAGTACCTATCTATCAGAAGCTACTTAAGCAATCTTTAAGTATTTATAGCGACACCTAATAATCTATTAAATTTTTCTAATTTTAAGGTCAATCTATTTGAAATTAATTCGTGCATTCGGTTTAGCTGTCTCTATCACCGGAAATTAAGTATTTAAGAGAGCTTCAACGTTTTATTACGAATCATCACTTACCACTTGGTCAGTCCGTTAATATGCTAACGAAGCAAAAGCATAAAATGTTATCGGGCTAATCTCGGTCGAAACAAAGCCCAGGTAACGCCATAAAGTAAAGCAACTAGACCATTGCTTGTGCAAGTGCTAAAATTTTAACGGCACCCGGTGCCGATTGAAGATTGCCAGGTACCACTCATTGCGGTGGTGTTGTTCTGAGGCAAATCCTCCAAATTAGAGCATAGTTTTCCACACCCACACGCCATGTGCTAGGCGTGTTTATGTAGAATTACCTTTCGAAGGTAAAAATTCAACATAAAGGTGCACACAATTAATGTCAAGTATACGGTACCTACCTACTGATTGTAATTGGGATACATAATAAAAAATGGGTTGAAACGTCGGCGTTTTTAAAACAAAGATGTCAAGTTTAACCGGATTGTAATAAACGGCGATCTCAAGTACGATGAGTTGTGAAGTCAGTCCCGACAAAAGACCTCAAACACCGAACAAAACAACGAGAGGTTGCTTCACATCCGGATCGCAATCTCCTTCCAAGCCGTCGAAATTCCCGGCAATAAGTCTCCATTGCGCCACGGAATTTTTGCAAAAAGGGATCAGTTCCTTCGCGTGGGAACCCCGATCCCGGTCGTACATTACCAGATACGAATTGCAGTTGTGGGCGGTAAAGAGTTGTCGTTCCATACCTTCACTTGCAGGGTAATCGCTCCGCACCACAATGGTAAAGAAAGGTAAAGGCAGTCGGAACAATGTTCCATGCGGCACGAAAAAACTTATTATAACGTGGAAAGTATCTCAAGGTTGAGGCTTTTAATTATCTGCGATTCCGGACGAAATATGCCAGACCAAACCCTCCACATTTTTTGTTTACAAGGTGTCTCGTGCTGGTTCTATGCATTATTTACCATCTATTAATTTGGTTTGTTCGTTGGACACATTAATTTCTTTCTCGCATTCTGCCGGAACCTTGAACCACCTTCTTCGGCCACCACGAAGAACGGCGCTAATTGACTGGAAGACATATCTTCCGCATTTCCTTCGCACGCCCGGAAGTGACGCGTCGACGTCCTGGTCAGTGGGTGCCGCCAGGGCGCGCCCAAGAGCTCCTCGCCCCAAAACTACAAGGGTGGCTCCTTGCTTCGCGTTCAACGTTCTAGTCGTTAGGACGCGTCAAAGTAGCGGGGGTGGCTCGTGATTTTTCTCAACTCTAAAAAATGACCTACCTTGAATCGCTTTGGGTGCTAAATAGGTTTTTAGTGCAAATTTCAGGTCTAACCTGATAGGCTAAATATCAGTCCCCTATAAATAACTCGACTCAAACGACCGTTTAAGCCACAAGTTTGATAATCGAGACTGATTTGGAGAGATGGCTTGTCAAGATGTTAACTAGTTGACATTTCCGTGCTGGACAACAAACAAGAAACGTCCTTTTGCTAAATTTTTTTTGTCACATCGCGTTTTGTAGCGTAATAGTCAAATATGTTATTATTATTAATATTGCTCCGCCTTTCTCCTTTGAGAATTTTTTGCAAACTCCAAGTAAAGGTGCTTAGTAACTAGAAAAATTTGCCCTCAAGTCGGCGTTAATTGCCGTTTCAGCTGATAATCACGGCGTTTACACCTAATAAACGACAGTTCAGGGTCGTACCTTACACTTTTCCATGAGCCACGACGTAGGCATGTTGTTTAATCAAAGACAAAACTATTTAAGCGCGCCTCCAGGTTAATCCACTCGGAATCTACACGGTTTTAAATCAGGATTGACGTCTATTAGTGCCTCCAAGAAAATAACTTATCGGAAACGACACTTGTCTCAATTACGTCACTTTTATCTAATTGCCGGATGATTAATCCATCAGGTCCAAGTCGGGGCGCCTAATAAGTTAATAAATTTCGTAAATTAAGAAGTGTCATTGAGATAACGACCGGAGTGTTATTCATTGAATTAGGACGACTAATAAAGTTGTAAGTTCCGTAAAATGTTATTGAGACAGCGACCGACGCGTTATTCGTTGAATAAATCGTTGAAGAGGCAAGAGGATTAATTGGTTGGCGCGTTGTGGTAGAGGAGGTGAAAGAAATGTCCCAACTACCTGATTTACTTAATCGTGCAACATTTTCTTTGTGAACGATTAAGATTAAAATGTTAAAATGCCAAAGCTATTATCAGTCAACCGTGGCTACTGCATTACGCACTATAAGCCAAAATTTCGCAAGTTTCTGTTCCCGCACGCTCCCGGAAGAAAAATGCATTTCCTGGTGTTACTCAAACTTGCCCAAGTACTTAACATAAGTATAACTGCACAGTTTGACATTATAACTGTTTTTTTAAGATTGCAAATTTTCTTGCCTCAATTTGCATGCTTGAATATTAAAGGTTTTATTATTAAAATCATAATTAGTGCACTTAGTTATAAAAACTTTTTTTAAGTGTTCGGATATTTGTTAATATTTTTGTTGTTAAGATTTTGCAAATAGCCAGTAGTGCTCTTATTTGCAAATATTGCAAGCCCATCAAGTTGCTTAAAAAATTGTTTAATTAATTAGTCACCGCCTCGTTGCTCCGCATATTTAACATAGTTTCATCATCCTACGGCAGAATTTCCGTCAAATGTTAACAATTTATGTTATTTATACGAAGCGCTTTACCACTCAGATGCCCACCTAAGCTGCTCAGGTAAAACTCAGGAGGAATTACCGTAAATAATCCAGGTAATTCGCGAAATCACGGCGATTCTTTTGAGCATTCAAATTTGCGCCGAGGAAGTCGGTCAATTCTGGCGGAGGCGCCGGGGGAATGTGCAACGGTCAGCGGCGGCGCGATTCAATTGGCCCCGATTACCGCAAATTACTCACAAAACGCATATTCAAAGCTAATTATTGTTTTTAAGTAATTCACAAAGAACTTTTTGCTATTTAAAACTTTCTGGCTCTAGTTCCAAATGCACTGTCCGTTCTTTGTGACTCACAAAAACAGTGCATTTGGAACTAGAGCCAGAAAGTATTAAATTGCAAAAAGTTCTTTGTGAATTACTCAAAAACAATAATTAGTTTTAAATACGCGTTTACTTCTTAGGTGGGTAGCGTGGGTGGGGCAGCAAAAGCAAAACAATCCCGTCTTGCACAATTTGGTCGCGTTGCCCCATTTCGATCACATAACTCGATGGTCGATGGTTGATTTTTTGTTTCTAAACCCGCAATCAAACATTAATTGCACATCGCTTTATGCAACGTATTTTCTATATTGTATCGTAAATTCCACGTCAAGGCGGTGAGATTTGTTAACGCCCAATGGTTAGCGACGCGTGAAGAATGCGAAATGCCATCAACCCATCTAGCGTCTTTCAGGAAAAAAGTGACCCCGAGACTTACGGGTGAAGACTTTTACCGGTCCTCCACCACAATTTTTTTATTAATGAGAGCAATTTAATTAATTTGCATAATTGCGGTTGAATCCGAATATTTCAGTTAAAAGGAGTAACGTCATCGAGCCAAGGTGAACCTCGAGAATAGCGACAAAAATCGTGATCTCATTGGGCAAATTTGGAAAGACGGCTTTCGGGGGAGGAATTTCATGCAAATTAATGGTGCTGTCGTACGAGTACAGTTTGCATGTGTATTGTAGTAGATGGACGAAACCATGGTTCTGCAGCCTTGATATTTCAATCAACTCCATTGTGGATGTTAGAATGTGACGGTGTCGTGGCGTAGAGACGCCTTGCGACAACGGTGGGGCAGCACGGCATCTGCAAGGTTCACTTCGACGACCATTCACCAAGTCCACATCTGGAGAGCTGCCGGTATCGTTAAAATTTACTGCAATTCCTCCATATCCGCTAATCGATGGAATTTTAGGTGAGTGGAAAATTGGGAAAGTCTCGGACCAAATGTGGAAGCCGCAATCTTCTAAGGATTTGGGGGAACTGGGGCTAATGACGCAAAGTAATAATGTCTTTGTTTTAGAGTTTGCAGGGGAAATAAAAATAATTTTTGTTTCGAAGAACTTTGGTAATTAAATCTACAAAGAATTCTTGATGGTCGTGTCAAAACTAATTGAAATTATGAAGCTTCAAAGTAGATGTGCTTTTTGTTGTGTTAATAAGCTTCTCCTGGACAAAGCTTTGTAACGCACTGAGGAAAATCTGGAGAAAATTGTTAAATAAAAAAATAAAATGAAAGTTTGAGGGCCTTTACGGCTAATTTAGCAAAATAAGTTTTTGTTTAAAAAAGTTAAGCTTTTTGAATTCTGTTGAAGTCAAAACCTGCCAAGCTAAGTTTATTTTACGGTAGCAATCACATAATTGTTGTCCTATTAAAAACATGTTCGTATTTACCTGAACTTATGTAATGTGATCATAAAAACACTGAAAACCTTTTACGATTGTAATCCCTGGTTCTATAAAAAGTAAGAGTCAACAAATGTTTGAAAACTTTGTTGATGCTCTAGTTAATTGTTGCATTTTATTGTTTGATTAAAAATTTAATTCTGTGCAAATTTTTTCTCTCAAAACAGAAAATTGCTTCTAACAATTATCACTTATAATATCCCTAGTGCATTGATTATTTCCGGAAATTTTTTCAAATGCATTTCCAAAACGAATTAATTACGAGGGCATATTCGGTAAGAAAATTGCAACGACACGGACATTGGTCCATTATGTCATTATGATGTCATTATTAATAAATAAATGATTTTGATTGGCTGAAATAATTTCCACTTATTAATTTCATGCTAGGTGCAAAAATTTCCAAGAAATTTTTACATTGTCATAGAAACGACACCAAATTCAATTTTTCTATTGGCTACTTTTCAGTGTCGTGCGATTTTCACAATAATAATAATTTTTGAATTATAAGAGATTTATTCGCTTCTGACAATATTATTATATCAGAAACTATTATTATGCTAATTTTAATAAATAATGATAATTAATTGATAATTAATTAAGTTGTAGTTAGAGACTTACGGTAGTTTTTTAATATTGTGCATTTATTTACCATAATATTTACAACAGCGGCATTTCTTCATGTCTCTCGCAAGTTGCTCAATATCGCAGAAGACGAGTATGCAAATTCCTCCAAGAGTCAGTTTTGAATATCCCGCGCTAGAAACATTTGAAGTTGCCTACGTCACAAACGTCACATTCAACTGGTAAATTTTGACAGTTACCCACTAGGTGAATAATAAAGCGACAATGGTGAGTACCTGAATCGGCCCTGATTCCCGAATTTGGGGCTGCAGCCCCCCGATTTTGCCCCAAAATGGTGACTGATTCCCCGTTTGTTCGCAGGCTAATTACAGCGAAGACCAGATGGCCGGTAAGTGCCCCCAAAGCGCGAATCTAGGCTATGTAGCCCCGCCTTACATTTTCTTTTTGCCCATTATCTCTGCATTTGTAATCTTATTTGCCGATTTTTCCCCGCAATTACGATCCTCGACGCGTTTCACGACGTAAACAGCGTTAAGTCGATTTTGGCCCGAATTTATCGCGTGTCGAAAGACGTGGAGGGAACGAGATGGACCGCAAAAGAGTTTCAACAATGAATCACGCTCGTTCATTTTATCCTTATATGGTGCGGTTTTGAAAGTTCTGTAATTTCATCGAGTCGCGGAGAAACGCAGATGCTGTCCCGTCGTCTTGCTGTTAGTTTTGCGAAATGTACCTGTACGAGCCCCACAGCAAATTCACCCTCACGTCTCTCGAAGGTGACCGACCCCCACGCGAAACTTAACCCCAAACTGTTTTTTTTTGCAGAGTTCCAGGAGGCGTTTCAACTCTTCGATAATCGGGGTGATGGCAAGATTCACGTTGCCCAAATTGGGGACGCCTTAAGAGCTCTAGGACAGAACCCCACAGAGTCCGACGTTAAGAAGTACACCCACCAACACAAACCCGACGAACGTGTTTCTTTTGAAGTGTTCTTGCCTATTTACCAGGTGAGTCGATTCCCGATTGTTGGTTTGCGTTTTTGCTTAATTCCTGTTTGAATCCAGCAAATATCGAAAACGCGAAGCGCAGATACTGCTGATGATTTCATCGAAGGGTTGCGTCATTTTGACAAAGACGGCAACGGTTACATCAGTTCCGCTGAACTTCGCCACCTGCTGACGACATTGGGTGAAAAACTAACTGATGATGAGGTTTTTGGTTGTTGATTTTTTTTGTTGAATTTTTGTTGATGGTTTGGTGCGGTTTCAGGTTGAACAGCTTCTCCAGGGGCAGGAAGATTCCCAGGGGAATGTTAATTATGAAGAATTCGTCAAACTCATCATGTCGGGGTGATCAGACCGGAATTTTTCATTAAATGCATTTAATAATTAATTTATAGAGATGTCTTTTATTTCTATACTTGACGTTTTATTTCATATTTTTTATAGTGCCTTCATTCCAATTTTACTACAAATCGCAACTTAGAGGCATTTTGTTTGTATTTAGTCAGAGTACTTATAAATAAATAATATAATAATAATAAGCTGTCCTCATTAAAATGACACCTTTTGACCATTTAGCAACAAGCTCAATTTGTTTTTGACGTCAAAACACCAGATGTTTCAATTGTTTACACACTTCAATGGTAGTTTTGATCTTTTTTACATTTATTCCTGTTTGTTTAATACTTTTACTGCTTCTCTTTAAATAAGTGCTGACATCCTTGCAAAAAATATTTTTGTCTATGTAGGCGAATATACATAAAAATAGATTTTTTGGACAAAGTGCTGAAATTTACGTCTCGGATGTGCCAAATTAGCTCAGCTATTTTCCGCGTTGAAAACCTTTAAAATATAAATAGTCACTTGACGAGTGAAGACGTTTGGGTTATCCTCCACTATCCTCCTCTTATTTTTTATACAGGGTGAGTCACAACTCCACATCTCCACCCAATTGCAAACTTTCCTTGGAGCTTCAAATTTCTTGAAAGAAGTTGCGACAACGTCGTCGGGTTTCAGCATTCGATAGTCGCAGTCCCTAATCTATTATAACACTAATTGCGTCTTTTAATTAATGTTATCGCCAGTATCATAGTCTTCTCTTTACATGTTAGCTAACATAAAAATAGAAAAATAATTTGATACATTTAATTAAATATCTTTAAGCAGAATAGAGCTAAGTGACATTTGAAGGTACACCCGGATGATCTGTAAATGAGACTCTTGAATCGCTGGTTTGGCTGATTTGGCAACATTGTAGACTGTTGCCAAATCAGCCAAACCAGCGATTCAAGAGTCTCATTTACAGATCATCCGGGAATCATTAAAGCTGTAACTTTACTAATAACAAAGATATTTATTTCTGTTGATTCCCTTTAGCTGACTAATTAATTACATAACTATTTTTTGCTGAACAAGTGAAATAAAAGATATTTGCTGTAGACATTTATTTAATATCTCATATATGTTTTACAGTAAAGTAACATCAATATATTAATGATATGTATATCATGATATGTATCAATCTCGTCCATCGAGAGGTTTTGCGCTCAGTATATCAAGCGGTGTGGGGAACAGTTCCGGGATTAATTTAGAGCAATTGCTGGTTCTGCCATTTCACCAAATCTAAATGATTTAGGCAATTAATCGCGAAAACATTCCCTGTAGCGCAAATGATAATAAATCATCACAGTTAGACGGTTAAAAGTTTGAAATATTTCTGTAAAATATAACTCTTGTGCGTTCTACGAGAAGCACAATAATAAATCTCCCTTACAACTATAAACTACGATATGTTTTTTTTTTTCAACACTAAGTCTAGGCCAGATTCAAAGTTGATTGAAAACACCTTAAACACTATAAATACCTCAGCCAATACGTTTAATTGAAATCAATACGCACGGATGCTTTTGATAATCGTCGTGAATTTACGTCGTACGTTATCTCTTTGGAGGGCTCGAAACTATACGTGTGTAAACTTTCTCAGTTTTCAAAGAAATTGTGCGGCAGAAATTCGTAAAGAGTACAACGTAATCGATGAAGTTATCGTACCACGTAATTTCAGAATGTTAATACAATGTTTAAAATGTACAAGTTTTGGTTTGGTGGTTGTGGGAATTTAGTGCATAGGTCGCTTGAAACTTGTCAGACCCGTGAGTCTCTTCTCTCCGGCGGTGTGCTGCATGGAATTCTTGATTTGGTCGGACGCCACCGGACCTATGCACACCAAGGGGTCCTTGAAGTAGGAGCACACCTGCAACCGACATCAGCAAATTTCAAGAACATTTCCCTCCACATGTGCAGGAATTAATTTTCCGCAACCTGCAGATACGGAGTTTACCCGGCGCCTCCACCATTTGTTATCTGGCATAGGTAGTACCTAGTTTTTCAACAGCAAATACGCGGAGCTTTGTAAATAGAGCAACCGCTATTACATTAGCAATATGAATAACAAATACAGCTCTTGCTTATTTAGGTTGCGACCTAATTACGGCCACCCTCCACCCGATTCCCGGGCCTCCCGGTTAATTATTGAATGAGGCGGTAATTAATTGTCACGAAATGCCGTCTGTCGACGGACGTTTATTTTGATTGATTACCTTTCTGGGGGCTTGTCTGTGGCGACGTTGCAGTTGGCAGCACAGTCCTCTGGAGATGTCGCATTCGCTCGACATGTTGCAAGGTTCGGAATATTGCTTGTCTTGGTGTACCGGCGGTCTGCACACTCTTGTCGACACACCCTGTTCGGCCTCGGCACATACCAAGCCCGATTCGCAGTCGCTGTCTCTTCTGCAAAGCTCACCAACTCTGCGCCCGTACGCAAACAAACACGATCCGACTACTGTAACAAAGATAATACAGCAAAAAGCAAATTGCCAAACAAGGGACAGCGGAGAACAACACGAAAATTAGACCTCGCAGAACACGACTAAAAAAATTGAGCTTTTTCGTTTGGTAATATATGAGAACCTCGGATTATTACATATCTACAACGTATATGTGTTTTATTGTAAAGACTCCTTGTAGGTGTTATTGATGACTAACTCTTATGTCTTTGGCTTATTGTGAATAGACGGTAAATGTTTCGCTGGTATATTAAAGAGCATTTTCCTCATGAGAGATCTACATTGTGTGGGTTTGGGCAAATTTCAACTTGTCATGCTTTAATCTATGCATAATTGTAACGTAGAGCAAATATTTAGCTCCCTCGTCAAACTGTGGCATAAAACAAGAAGCAGGGTTGTGTTATTGTACGTAACTGAAATTAGTTACCAAATGGTTTATAAAGTTTAAACAAATGTTTTCCAAAGCTGCTCCTAATCAGAAGTTTGAAAACAAAGTGCTACGTATCACGGTAGATTAAAAAGATTCACACTTTGAAATCAAATAAAATTACGTGTATAATTGGTTGCATAACTACATTTGCGATAAATAATTAAATCGTTAACAATTAATAGTTTTATAGTGTAAGCTGCATCTTAAACGCATAGTTAAAATTTAAAATCGAATGACCACGTAAAAGATAATATTTTTGGTTTTTTGACGCTGTACCAGTGATGGACCAAAGACTGAGGGTTGCAGTTGAACTTGAAACGAGCTGTTCAATATTTTTTTTTACTGTCTGTGTCTGTGACCAGTTGAGAATCTACCTTGATGCTTCTTGTTTAGTAAATTTCAAAGGCTTGCCAAACCAAGACGACAACAAAAAAATTAATTACTACCAAGTTTAAAATAAAATTAAAGCTTCCTTTGGACTTTAGACTTTTTGCTAAAAGCTTTTGTCCTGTGCAAGCGTGTCTCAAAAGTTTTATCCGCAACTGTAATTTACAGGAATAAAATTTCAAACAAAGGTTCTGTTTGTTGGAAACTTTCCCTCTTTTACTATTTTTTTTATAAGCGTTGAAGGGATGGTCGACGTGGCGTAACAGCGTTCCTTTAATCACTTCGTGAATATGTAATGTCAGCAAGCAACATAGTCTAAAGCTGAACACATAAAAAGCTTTTAACCCCACAATTTGTTGTCGTTATGTCGAAACGAACAAATAATGTTATCGCTAAAAGTGTTTTCACTAACAAACAGTTTTTTTACCTTCATCCCTTGACGACATTAAATTTAAATTCCGCATCAAGATAATGAAATTTTCCCAAACTGCACTGCAAAATTGAAATATTAATTAACTGAGGTACGTGACTATTGCGCCGTAGTTGGGGCGTTTTAATAAAGGTTGTACAAGACTAAAAAGGTGCGGTAATTCAGCTTGATTCGTTATTTACGAGTTTTGTGCTTTAATAACGAGCTCAGAAATCTGACTTCGAGGGACGTAAAAGCAATTGCGCTCTTTGAGTTCAGCCAGACGATGTTGAAGCTCCCGTCGCGTCATTGTCGCTCTCAATGAAATTCAGAAGGGACAAATTAAGGAACAGCGACCCGACCTCTGGACACAATCGCCCTTAACTACAGTTCGCTGGTGCTGAAAGCTAATTAGTGTCGTGATCGTGTAGCTGTACGTACAAGTGTAGAGGCGGAAAGTCTCCATGGGGAGGCTCTTCAAAATTTCAGATTCTAACGAGACTTAACTGAACTTTGGCGCAAATTAGCTTCTGGGTTGTCCGCCATTATTAATCGTCCATAACTAATTTTTTAGAACCAAATTTTGTTTAGGCAATTACCGTAAAAGTCAAAACTGTAAAATGTGCAAAAAGATGAAATTGGCTCGCAGCTGAATAAGAAGAGTCTTGAATGGTCGTTTTAAAATTGTTGCTTCACTCTTTTAAAGTAAGAAAAGCGGGATGATGAGATTTTGCCCGTTTTATGACGGCATAAAGCAATATTTAATATTGTTACCTCCGTCTACGTCGACACAAACTGAACCTGGGCAACAGTGTTCGTTAGCAGTGCAGCGTTTGCCGTAGCAAGGTTCTTCGTCGGCCTCGCTCGCGTATTCTTCCATGATTCCCTCATCCCCATCGCCGCTTCTCTGTAATAAGATTATCTGTTAATTGGAAGTTTCGCAATTAGCGAAATAAGTTAGTAGAGGTTTCATCTGGTGCAATGCGATTCAGGTACGGTCGCAGCGTGCGGTTTCCCACGAAGCTTTCGAACCTCTTAAGTGGATTAACGATTCAATTAAGGAAGATCGAAATCGCGGATTTACCTCAGGGGACTAAATGGGAGGAAACGCGAAAATTGCCGTTCAACAACACCGAGAGAATTGGTTTTGCAGAAATGATCAAGAATTGTTGCTAAAAATTATTAAAATTGGTTCACGGGTAGACCCAGTGAGATGAAAAAATTAGAAGAGAAGGGAAGCTAATAAAGACGATAAAGCTATCAATTTAATGACACAAAGAACCAAATTTAAAGTCCTGTTAGCTAACTGCTAAATTCTAAGTGGTCATAAATAAAGATGTGCAATAATATGTTGCTGTAAAAACTCGACCTTGACTGAATTCTTAGGCTAATTTATTGCTACGTGAAAGAAAGTGAAGAAGTCCCATAAATCGGTCTTTGATCATAACGCAAGTCTTCTGGTGCTTGAAGAAATTTAAATTAATGAAAAGAAGAAGAGGATCATCAAACAAGAAATGAAACGTTTCAAGAAAGTTTTCCTTAACAAACACTCAAAGAATCTGGAGAAGCTTTGGAAGAAGAATTTCTCTTGCAATCTCTTGTTAGAGTTTTCAAATGACAATGTTCCTCAGCAACTCCACGGGGTAAAACTTCGACAGTTGAATTGTCGCGTCTTGGGTCTTTTGTAGATGGTCCAAGAATTAATTTAGTTCTTTTGGTTGGGAAATACTTACTTGAATGAAGCCTCCGTGTCCCCCGTAGCCCATGTTGGCCAGCATTTCGGGGGAAAATCTATTGAAGAGGCCGCCCCAACCGTGCGCTTTGTGGCCCAAAAGGCAAACCACAAACAGGACAATGAATGTGCGCATTTTCAGTCTGAAAAGAAACAATTCTTACTGACAACCAATTTTTCTTAATAAAATCTACAGTTGGAAGTTTTTGAGACAAACTGTTGAAGTGCTTGCGTGCCTGGTTAAGTTAAAAACCAGGCCATCAGCTCAGAAAAATTTGGCACGACGTCAGCAAAGTGCCCAATGACCACACTTTGAGGTCTAAGAAGCAAAGTAGGTAAACGAGCAACAAAAATAGAATCGAGTTGATATGGCGCAAAAAATCGCGTTAATCAGAGGATTGCCACTTTTCGTCTTTACACGCGATTTTTTCGTCGCACACAATATTTGTTTCAATTAAATGATTAAAAGCCCATCGCATGTCGGTTTTGATCCAGGTTAACGACCACAGTCGAAAATTGCCACCGGCTCCGGTTCGTCCTTAATTTTGCTGGAATTAGCGTTCTGCGTCGTGCAGGCGGATTTGATAAAATGCTGGAAAATTAGGGTGGATGATTAGCGGTTGAGAGCGGGCCGGCGCACCCCGGATTGCGTCATTCATTCAACTTTCCCATATTATACGGAGACGAGGTTACTCCATTGAGCTGTTCTATTACGTGGATAAATACGCGGTTTTGTTGCTTGTGGAAACGTTTATGTTAGACCGACTTGATCCCATTTGAGCCTGGATTATTGCTTCTAGTAATAAAGGAAATCAATGGGGGTTCATTTGTGTTTGAATAATACAGCGCTTTGTAGGCGTTTTGCGCGTCAAATAAGGGAAGGTGCAGCACTGAACGCCACACTAAGTTTACATTGGTTTGAAGTAGCGAAAAAAATTTTTTTTGGTTTTTGAAAATAGACCCCGTGAAGAAACTCAACATAGTCCCCAACAAAATTCTTTTTAAATTAGGGAGGACTCAACAATTTCGAGCAATCAAAAGATTGGTTCAAAATTTAGATCCAAACGTTGTGAAGATCAGGCCAGGCCAACTCTATTGACATATTTACAAGAACTTGAGAACGAGTTTCAACAAACATTAGGTTTTATAAGAAAATATTCTTTTCTTAATCTTAGCTTTTTAGTATTTTTGTAAATTCCAGTCAAAAATCCGTTTCATTTTACTATTATTTTTACCCTTTCTCTCTTTAATCCTTCTTTGCAATTGAAAAAAACGTCAAAGATTTATATCCACTAATCGACACTAGATAGAATTATCTTTCTAAGGAAGCTATACCTAAGTCAATTTGTTAAAGAAACGAGCAGAGTGACTTATTACATAAATTAGACACTCATTTGTTTTAAATTACGACTTACCGTAAACTCAACTAGTGGGCTTGGTGATTAACGCAATCGTACATTTTCAATTACACCATCTCTAATTGAAATCAATTACGATTAATACGGGTACTGCTTATTTTAATGGCTTCAAGGATAACTCCGAGGATAATTAATCCGAACTTAAGATAAGTTGCTCACAATATAATTTTTCTTACGTGGAATTAAACAACAAACCAAATACTCGTTTCATTTATTAATTTACAAAATCTGACTGAAATCAGGTAAGTTACAATGAAGGTTTGGAAGCAGAAGTTAAATTTTCAAAAAATGACAATTGAATTGAAAAACAATAACGAAACATTTTAGAAACATAAAAAGTAAATATTTAACCATAAAATTTATAACGAAATAGAACGTAAACGCAAACTAAAGATTGTCGCAAAAAATTGAGCTTATTGCTGTATTTTTTTTGATTAACGAAAATAGATTAAACGAGCTTCCAGTCACCATGCAGCGAAATTTGAAGACCGCCGTCGCCGAGCGACGCTTACTCACGCACACGGCGTGCTTTTGCTACCCCCCGTCTGAATTCGCCGCCCTCTCGAATTCCCGTGCAATCGTCGCAAAAGTGGTGGCTCAAAAATCGCCAAAATCGTCCCTTACCTTCGTTCGCAGCAACAAATAAACTCACGCACCGTATAGTTGCGCTGCAACACTCCACAACCCCAGCAGTTTCAAGGGTGACTATTACGGCACGCTATTGCAGTTGTCTGGATCTATACAGGAGTTTCAGTTATATGCCCCGACCTCGGGCGAGTTCGGGCAGGATCGGCTAGGATCACGGCCGTTACGTGGGTCGCCATGTTGCCCTCCTCAGAAGCTTTAAGCCCGGCTTTGTCTATAGAATAATGATTTTTATCGCAGCGAAACGGCTGCATCTTCGATGTTATTTCCCTCAAGAGACGCTAACTATGGATTTTTTCTTTGCAGGTCTCCAACTGAAGACGCAACCGGTGTCTCCATCCCTTTTGAACAGGTATTCCGCGGACGTTCTTCAAATTAGTGGCTTTCGACTTCTGAGCTTTTAGTCAAAGTTTTTAACTTCAGAGGTTTCTTGGATTTTTTCTTGTTTTGTTGTTTGACGTTCTGCAGAAGTTTCCTTTCTTCAAGTAAGCAATTAAATTAGCAGCGACACTCACGAACTGGGTCCATTTGGGCAAATAAATTTATTTGACGGCAAACTCGCACCCCTAAGCTTTACTATTGACGGCAAAAGCTCCACTGATAATTAACAAAACTAGCCAGAATTTACTGTTTGCATTGCTGCCGGGTCGCTCACCTTGAATTAAGTGGAAGGGCGGGCGCTTGATGTTGAGATAATTAAGAAAAAGGCGCTACGAAGGAAAACTCGCAAAGGGTGTAAAAGTTATCGCAAAATTATGCGCTTTGTTGTCGGGTCTACTTTGCAAACTGTAATTTTTAACGGAATTAAGGCCAGAAAGGGTCTTAATCTAGATACATTTTTCGGGTTAACATTGAAAAATGTTCCATATTTATTTTTCAAGCAGGAAGTGAATGGTGAGGTGTTGTTTTCGCTTTCTTCGTGAAAGATTTATTGCTATCAATCCTGCTATCTACGCCGAAATGGCGGGGCTTTCAGTTGCTCCTGTTGCAAGACAGCTACGAGCTAAATTTAAGAGTTTAGTAACTTGTTCGGACAAAATTTATAGGGAAACATTCGTTGCGAAATTTTCGAGACAGGAAAAATTGATAAAGTCAGGATTTAATCGGAGCACAATCTCAGAAAATTTAAATATGTTGAACTTTAAAGCACGAAACCAAAATTAATTTTTTAATGTGGAGTAAGCAATGAAAACATAGCTGATTACTTGAATTAAGGGTAGATTAGAAAAATAGCAACACTATTAGGAACAACAGCAACTTAAGAAGAAAATTAATAAAACAATTACTAAATAGGTAGATATGGTTAGAATTTTTTTTAAATAATTATAAATTAAAAATCTTATTATTAATATTTTATTCAAGCTTGTTACTTAGTTATAGTTTGGTGCAACTTATTATTAATATTGTCGGGCGACCCAGAGGAGGCTTTATTTAATTTCGTTTTTTACGCCTTTGATTTGTGCTCTCCAGCTCGAGTTTCACTGTTGGCATCTGCCGGCGTAGCTCGCAGGATCAATGAGGTCCTCAGAGGTAGGGTGACTAACAATGCAACCGAACCCATTGGATTCCTGGAGGCAAATCCAATGTTCATATTCATTTGAGGTGAAGAGGTTGATTGAAGTTGAAGTGTCACGTTTCATTTTTAAATTTTAACATTTTTGTCTCTATGAATGTTAAAACAAAATTTAACCCCCGCATTTCAAGCTTTCAAATTGCGTAAACCCGTCAGCTGAACTAACAAAGCTCTATTGACACGCCGACACCAATTGCAATTGAAACAATCATAACCTACTTTTGTATTCACGAATCGCTGATTGTGTTATCAGCACGGCGTTAAAAAAATAAAACTGCAGGATAATTGAGTTTTAAATTGCATCCCCTATTCAGATACCGCGGAAATTCTGAATTCTGGATTTTTGGTTGAGGGTGTGGGGTCCAAAAGACCCCACCGGTACTTAGCCACAAATACCGGGGAAATTAATAATTAAAAAAAGTTTATTGGGTAGGAGTCCGGTGCGCCTCCTGACCAGTTCTTCTTGAGTTCCTTCCGCTCCGACGCCCGGGCCACCTTGTCGCGTATCGATCATAAAATTGCCATTATCCTTGATCAAAGGGTGCAAAGTGCGTGGGTTCGAGTGATTAATTAATTTGAATGTCAGCAAACCCGAACTGTTTATTTACAACTTCTGAGGCGCTGGCTCATTAGTTGAGGTTCAGTGAAATAATTTCGTATTAACGATTCCACCGATGCGTCGGAAACGACACGAAGTTGCGCAATCTCTAACTTCCGGCTCTTAATGGAAAAGCTCTGTCCGATTTCCGAATTTTAGTTTCAATTAAGCCCCGACCCCAATTCAGCCGGTTAGGGTGCCCGAGACTGGCTTGTTCAAAATTTAGCTCTGGCAAGAAAACAAAATACTCTGCTGCTTATATAATTTTTTAAAGTATTCTTGACGTTTCAGGCTTCACATCGTGACTTTTTTCCCAAAAGTATTATTGCATTAAAATTTTTAAATCAGAATCCGCCATACGCTACTGTGGCCGGGCTCACCGACACCCTTACAAGTGTCAATATTTTAAGATTTTAAGAAATCCTTTCGGTGCTGTGGCTCAACAACCCCCAAACGACTTTTGCAACAGAAACAATGTCTTTTATTGTACTTAAGTTAGGCTCGATCAGAGTTTTCTGTTGATTGCTGCACTTAATTAAAATACTTAAACTAAATAGAAATAAATAATATTGCATATACATAATTACAAACGTACATCGATAACAACAATTGATTTAAAACACTCTAAAAGGTCAGGTAATGTTCATCACATGGGCGCCGACGGGGTGGCGTGGTGGTGTTTGGTGGTGGTTCAATTCGCATCGAGTCCGGTGATGGCTTCTATCCAGGGTTTGTAGTACGTCGTTCTCATGTAAACTCCGGGTAAATATGGCGCTGCACATTTGATTCCGTGCGAAACGGTCCCTGCCAACTGGTATCTTCCGTCTGGTCTTTGCAGGACCAGAGGACCGCCGGAATCGCCCTGGAAAAATCGAATATTTACATTTTGTCAAAGTTGTTCAATTCGTTAAGAAAACTGCTTAAAAAGCAACAGAAAAACAGTTCAAGATATGGGTTAACAAAAGCACAAATAAGAAAAAGACAGATTAGTAAAGGGTGAAACAAAAGAACACCGATTGTAATTAAAAAAAGGGGACAAATATAATCTACGCCAAATTAAAACATACATCCTTTGCACTGTCCACCAGAAAATTTAATGAGCATCAAAAATTCTAAATGAAACCCAAATTATTATACATCAGAAAATTAGGACATCACCACTAAAATAACTAAGCTGCGTATTGTTTTACCATTGCTTACATTTTAAATTCTATATGGCTATCAATTTTACTAAATGTTCACCAAATTTAGAACGCTCAAGTTACGCGTCCGTGCTGTACATAATAAATATTCGCGCTATCCATTTATATTTAGTGTTTTTCAAAAAAAACTATTTGTGCATCAAATAATTATTCTATTACTCTAAAAATGAAATATGCTCGCGCATCTCTCCTTGCCGCTTGCGCTTCCAGACAAGAGGCACGCGAAAAAAGTTTTGTACAAAGTCAGTTCAGAGCCCTGTAATTTTTTTTAAAAGCACCATTAAAAATTACCACTAAAAGATGTTTTACGTTTTACATAATGCAAGCCAATTACAGCAAAGCATTTATATATTACAGAAATTAATATCTTTTTTTGTGCAAACCACTTCTATTTTTACTCTTATTTTCCTTGCCCTAGCACATCTACATCTGTAATTTTGCGCAAAATTATTTATCATTTGCACAACATTTTATTGCTTGTGTATTTTTGATCAACAAATAGTATTTTTAACTGCTAAATAATATAAAACACTGTCAAAAATTAAATATCTGGGTATTATGTTAGAATTAAATGCGAAATAGAATTTGGTGAACATTTAATATTTATGGTCAACAAAAGTTATTTTGGCAAACAAAATATATAAGAGGCCAGCATTATGTCAATATTTGGTTGTCGCTTTAAGATTATGTATTTTCTTAATTTTGGTGAGCATTTAGTATTTTTGGGAAATAAAAGTATTTTTTTGTATGAAAATATTGGGTAAATTTGGTAGGCTGTTAAATACGACCCTTAAAAAAATAGCAGATGCTACAATTTCTTAACAAGAAGATGAATGGATTGTTCAGATAAAGTACAATTTTTTATGGATAATTTGATGGATCTTGTATCTGTTTTGCTCACCTCGCATGAATCCTTTTGTCCATTCGCGTACCCCGCGCATAGGAACGATTCCAGAATAACTTTCGAATGTCCGGCAGTCCTGAACATTTCTTGGCACACGTGGTTTTCCATAATAGGAACTTGCACTTCTTGTAGTACAGACGGCACTCCTCCGCCGTACTTCAATCGTCCCCATCCCGTCACTGTCGCCATCCGTCCAGTGAAATCCTCCCCTTCTCTCGGAAGACAAATCGGTACTGTAAACGAGAAGAAGCCCAGTTTCAAAACCTAATCCAGATTATTTCGTTGGCCTGAAACTGTCTCATCGTAAATTTCGTAACACGTCCGTCGTGAATTAGGCATAAAAGAAAGTAGCTTAAAGTGAGACGAGTCGCACACATGCTGAATCATAATTGATCGTCTACCTACTTTTCGATTGAATAAATACCGTTGCGACGACGCAACGAATATCGAGTGACGCTGGCTAATCAAAAGTTTACAACCCCCGGGTCACGGGTCAATAAAGGACGTCCTCAAGAAGACTTTACGGCTGTTTAATGGCGGTATTAGAAACGCATTTTGGCTACCAGATAAAAGCGAGGGGTTTAATTAAGAGAAAGGCTTCGGGGTTGAAAGAGAAATATTTCAGGAGCGGATGAGCGAGTAGGTAGGTGTTAATACTGCGTAGCCCAAACTTCGCCCAAGAAACACCGGAGCTTTATAAATAATGAAAATAAGTTTGTGAACACGCAGGAACGAAGTGTTAATAAATTTAATAGCGGCACCATTAGTGGCTGCGTTTACGGCTGACGCTACTTTTACAGGGTGACTGGAGATAGTAACGATAGTGTTGAGATCATTGGGGCCTCTCGCCTTTAATTACACGTTTTAATATGTAGATATTCAAATTTAAATACTTTTAATCTCAAAAAGAGATGTTCTGGTTGGTCGCCTGAAAAAGTGTTGTTCTTGGGTTCGAAAATACTTACTGATGTGGGCGTCGAACCTCACTGGGGCCTCCAGCTCCAAGAGAGCCAGATCGTTTTCGAAAGTAGCGGCGTCGTACTTTCGGTGGACGATGACTCTTTTAACGTTCCTGCTGAGCGGCCTCCTGCTCTCCAGATCGCCGGAAATGTCGAACTCCCCGAAAACGGCCACCAGCGAGGCCAAGAAGCCCGGCTGGCAATGGGCGGCGGTCATGACGTATTTGTTGCTGATCAACACCCCTCCGCATTTATTTTTGGTAAACAACCCCAGCCACGTCGACTCTCGCACCAGTACTTGCCAGGGAAATTCGCCAAAGGTCGCTCCTTTGCCGCCCACAATTCGTCCGGATTTCAGTAAGGGTCTTACGCCACATTCTGGAAAAATTATATGATTAATACGTGCCAACGTCAATGCGAGACATTTTTTGGTAATTTTGTTTGTATCTGTTGTTGATTAATTATATAATTTTTGCCATAGAATGTGGAGCGGAAATAAAGGCGCGGTGAGAAACACAGGTTTTATTTCTATTAAATACAACTTAATTTACCCACATTGCGCGCGATTATAATAGGGGAACAAACAAAAACAAAATTACCCTAAAGTATAATACAAGTCTATGTGTAACTGGCATCAATTTTAACAATAACAATAAATAATATAACAAAAATACAAGCGTCTAAGTCTAAGTTTGTTAAGCGAGCTTGCGTCGATATGCTATCACAATAGTTAATTAGGCACTGAGGTGGGGACGGTGTCTCCAAATTTAATGCCGGCGCTTGGCGGGCTTAACTCTCCTCCGAGACGGCAAATCTGTGAATAACGATTAATTTAACCATTTGAAAGTTATAGTTACATTAGTCCGAGTCTTGTATCAGTTGATCTCATTTTTTTTATTTAAAAAAATTATCAAACTCTAAAGTCATCTCTTAACTTTGTATAACTTTTATTGTCGTATTGTCACTTAATTTAAGATAATATTAATAATAATAACAATAAAGAAGTTGATTACGTAATAAGAATTAAAAGGCTTATAAGATGGCCAGTCAATCACTTGATTAATTATTGCAATATTTTGATCCACAGGAAATTATCTAGAGAATGAATTTTAAATTCTTATGACATTCAAATCGATGAAAATTCATAACTTCTGAACTAAATTGTCTGTCAAAACTCACAGTAGCGTGATGGAAAGCTCTTTGTTTGTTCTATTATAAAAAAAATTATCATTACTTTAACTTAATTGGTTGATTTTTTACAATTTTTATTGCCTGATTTTCACCCGGCGCCTCCGCCATTTGTCGAATCAACCGACTTTTGAAGATAGCGCTTGCAAGTTCTTCGAAATCCACTTGAGAAGCATACAAGATGGCCAGTTAAGATCTTGGTTAATTAAAGCAACATTGGGATTATTGAAAATTTATCCAGATAATGAATTTGGGCAATTTTTATAATTTATATTAATTTTCCAAGAAGTGATTACATTTAAAAAAAATGTTTCAAGAGTTTCAATTTTTGACTCAAACCAAATTTATAATAATATTGACTCAGATTTATTAGTGTGTACTTAGTATGGCCATATCTTATGGCGATAAATTTTTATTCCCCATTATAACGAGTTCTGTTGACTTTGGCGCTTAAAGAGTCGTAAATAAAACGTTAACGGACAATTTCCAGCCCAACGGCTAATTAAACAGCTGCATCGTTATGAACGTGGAAGTAAATTTTATAAACTTAATTATAGCCATAGAAAAAATCGAACGTGCAGTTAGGGGCATAATATTAATTAATCATAAAACCCCCAGCGGTGATAACTTTACCAATTTAGTTCCAACACTGCACTCGTACCTTTGACCCGATCATAACTACTTCAATTAGCAAAATTAAATTAACTACGTGACACAACTACCACGTAAATTCCCCCTGACCGCCAATAATTGCACTAGGTACTTACGGTCTCTGTACTCCACGGAATCCGCCAAAGTGTTGTTGTCGTCCTCAATAAACGACTGCGTGGTCGTCGCCGGCTTCCTGGTGGTCTTCGTCCTTTTCGTCGTAGTGGTCGGCGGTCGTCTCGTCGACACCGTCGTCGGTTTCCTCGTGGTAGGTCTCCTGGTTGTCGGTCTGGTCGTGACGGGCCTCGCCGAGCTCGGCCTAACACTCGGCTTCTTCGTGGTAGTTCCCTGCTTCTTGATCGGCTTCTTCGTCGTGGTTCCGGTGACAGTTTTGTTTTTGTTATAAACAACGTCTTTCAAACCCTCGAACGGCTCCTGCAGCCCTTGGATGATTTTATTAACAAACGATTCGACTTTATCGTTCAGAACGTCGTCTTCGATGAACGACGGCGTTGTGATGTCGTCGTCGCCGAGAACCGGGTTCGACATGTTCAAATTGGGGTTGCGGACCGGTGGGAAATTGATCAACTCGTCACCGGACGTTTCGACTTCGACCGCTGCCGTGTTGACGTCGGGCATCAAGGATGTGGAGATGCTGGGTTTGGGGGTTATTAAAACGGTGGGGTGTGGACGCTCGCTGGTACTGTATATGTTTTGGGTCACGTGGTTGTTGATTGTGACGCTGTTGATGGGTTTGATCGGTTTACGTTGTGGCGTTGAATTTGGTCGAATCGAGGAGTAGGGAGGGCGGGACGTGGGGTAGTTGGAAGATTGTAAAAAGTTGGAGTCTGTGACGTCATCATCGGTGATTGGTCCTAAAACAATTAGTGTTGGGGCCGGACTAGGGTAACTCGAGTATTGGCCAGGTGCTGCGGTTACCGAAAATCCAGGACCTGCTACGTGAGTGTTGACTGTCGAAGGAGGTCTTCTTGTAGGTCTAGCACTATAAACGTACGATGTAGATGGCGGTTTCTTCGTTGTAATAAAAGCGTCAGGAGACACCGCAACAGTTGAATGGCCAGGTCGTTGCGTAGAACTATAACCAGGAATCTTCGTAGTCTTCTTGTTGTTAGCTTTGGTGGGCTTCGCAGTTCTCTTCTTAGTTGTGGTCGTCAACAGAGTCGTTGTTCTTCTAGGTTTGAAGGTAGTGCTGAAGACGTAAGAAGTCGATGGTGGCTTTCTAGTCGTCGTAGGTCTTCCGGTCGACGTCGAACTGAAGATGTAAGAAGTTGATGGTGGTCTCTTCGAAGTTTGATACTTGCTGGTCGAGCTCTCATTCAACAACTGCACTATGTTAACAATCGAGTTAATTTCTTGCGTTTTGTTGGGCTTATTCGCGACCGTTATGGTGGGCACCAAAACGTACTTGTCGGCGTCGGAGGGCCTCGCGGGCTTCGGCCTAAAAACGGGCCTCTGGAACCCGGGCGAGGGGGTGTAAAGCGAGGGCGCGTTTGAGATCGAAATGGGAATTTCCGAAAAATATGGCACTGTACTGTACTCGACCCTCATGGTCGTTTTTCTGTCTTCAGTTACGGGTCTCTTGGTGGTCGGGCGAAACTCGTTGGGGTTAATGGAATTCTCCTCGTACAGCACCACCGTTTCCGGCCCAGCGGGGTGCGTGACTCCAGTTGTCGAGAACTGCGGCTGGCTGCCGCTGATTTGCACAATCGCGTTATCCTGTGCCGTCGGAAGGACGTTGGGGTTTAATAATGCTTGCGTAATCTGCGACATCCCGCTGGACATGATATCCAGGGGCGTTTCAGGTGTTGGGGTGGCGGGCGATAACGACGACGCGCCGTATAAATCGTTGTCGGAATTGCCGACGGAATTGGCGTCGCTCTCCACGAGTTCGCCGGACGATCCCGCGGGAAGCTGACAACAGGCGCCGAACAAGAAGCCGTCCATGCACGCGCCCACTACTTGGCCGTCTCTTTGGCTGCATTCGTGGTTGAACATGCAAATGCTGGGGCCGTCGAGGGGTTCCGTCGGCTTTCTGGACGGTTTGCAGAATCTGGGCGTTATCCTGTAACCTCCGAACAACTTTCGGGATCCTGGAACAAAAAATTAATTGAGAGCGGGCCGGTTTAAAACAAACAAAAGGACGAAGCGTGGGGAGATAACGACGGCTCTCCATCACAACGTTGTAAATTGTCCTGATTTTTTACGTGTCAAACCGTCACGTTTACAAAGTGCAACAAAACGTTTTCGATTGACCCGAATTAAAAGTGTCGAGACGAACATTAATGAAGGTATTAATTTGGTGGTGCGTTTAAGAGGAAATGGGGTCGTAAATTGGCGGAGAACCACCGACAGTTTACTATTGATCGGGAAATTGCGCTGCCATATTCAGGAAACATTTAGGGAAGTGGCTGGGACATAAAATGCGTTAGTAAAGTTAAATTGCATTTAACTTCTTGTTAGGTGTCTAGTTCGTGCGTGGGTGTACTGTTGCCCGAAATTCAAATCTTAGATGTCTGTTTTCGTGGCGCCAGAGAGAAAAACTAAGTTCTGTTCTTACAGGTGTCGAACGGATCTAGATGGTAAAGGAAAAGAAAATATTTGGTAAAATTCCTGAAATTAAAATTTTATCTTAAAAATTACCGCCATATTCAAGTTAAATGGACGTCAAAATTTTAATATTTAAAATTTTTTTTTCTACTCAAATTGATAAAAATTCAAAAAAATTCTAAAACCTACGAAAGCGTCTAGGGGTCACGAAATTAAAATAAAATTATTTTTTCCAATATATTGGATTTATTTTTTTAATATACATATATTGGAAAAAATCCAATATATTGAAAATAAATCCAATATATTGAAAATAAATTCAATATATTGAAAAAAAATCCAATATATTGAAAGAAAAATCCAATATATTGAAAAGATAAATTCAATATATTGAAAAAAAATCCAATATATTGAAAAAATTAATCCAATATATTGAAAAAAAATCCAATAGGTATATTGGATTTACTTTTTCAATATATTGAATTTTTTTTCAATATATTCAATTTATTTTTTCAATATATTGGATTTACGACCCCTAGACGCTTTCGTAAAAACCAACATCGTTGCTACAAAAGGCTGAAAACTTGTGTTTTCTTATGTAATCAACACTCCTGAATTCAAATCTGAGGTCAATTTGGCTTTAGAATCGGTAGATTTCCAAGAACCACAAAATTTTTATTTTTTCCAATTTTTGACGTTTTTTAACTTTTGAACAAAGGCATCATATTTATCCCTATTTCAGAAGTTGCTGCTATCGAATGCAGCAAGAATAAGGAGCTTAAGGCTTATAATAAAAAAGTTAAAAATTTCAGAATTGTTTCCGCGTTTGGTAACGAGCTTTGATTGGAGAGAAGTTGGTTGACCTCATAAATTGCATTCATTAAATCCCCGTTAATGTCGTTTGCTAATTAATGTTGTCAAAAAACTTTATTACGCTTCCTTTTTGAAATGCGTAATCCAATTTCCAATTAATAAATTTCACATAACATTTATAAATAGAATCAGTCAATCACATTCCTATTTGTTAGTTACTTAACATTAAAAATTTACAGTGTTTTCGATCGTGGGTGTCAAAACAGAATCACAAGTGCTTCAGAATTAAATATTTTTCAACGCGCAGTCAATAACGTGCGACTGTATGCAAAATATCGTTATTGCACGTTCTGCTAACAAGTTCGGGGCATTAATGCAAATATTGCCGTGTGTATAATAACTCACGCTATTGACATTGCATTATTACAACATTGCGAGCTCAAATAGAGCGACGGCTTAAGGAGAAAAAAATAAAAATAAAAATCAACGTAACAAAAACTTTGCAATGGAAAAACAATCATTGTACAAAGAAGGCGAAGAACCGGAAGTAAAGCATTAGTGAAACTCGGGCTATCTAATAATAATATTAATAAAATAATTCATATTTAATTAAATGAAATACGACTGCTCGTTTGAGCAGTATCTTAAATAAATTGAAAGTATGATTGAAAAGTTAAATAATAATGTAAAATTTATGAATTTTAGACAAAAGAATTTTTGACATTTAATTAAAATTAGTCAAAACCTAGCAAATGTGAATTAGTTTATAAATATTTGTTTATGCAATTACATATTATTGTTTGACTACTGATGCGGATATTATTCAGTTTCTGTGTTGTTTGTTATGAATTATACCGGGTGTCCCAGGGCAGGCGGGTCATAGGGAAATAGCACGCGAAATTATATTTTGGAAATAATATCTCCCCAGGTAAAATTACGTAAAAACTGAAAGTGTGAGAGGGGTTACTGAATAGAGGGCCACATTAAGTTGTAAAATTCATAGCAAATTACGATTTGGAAACTTGGGAAATAGAATTTTTAAAATACTACATGTCACGACTGATTAAGTACAAGAAAATTTCAACGCCTCCCTCGGTGGTGTAGTGGTTAAAGTTGTTTGTTTTGCTACGTTAGTTTCTTGACAGGTTCGTTGAAATTAAAACGTTTTTTTTTTTTTTAATGATTAGAATGTTACTGAGCTTCTTATTTCTAACTATTGTTGAAAAAAAAACGAAAAAAAGTGAAAACATTGGATGGGATGTGAACCCAGGACCTCGATGTTTGGAATTTGTTGAAATTTTCTTCACGCTAGTACTTAATCAGTCGTGACATGTAGTATTTTAAAAATTCTATTTCCCAAGTTTCCAAATCGTAATTTGCTATGAATTTTACAACTTAATGTGCCCCTCTATTCAGTAACCCCTCTCACACTTTCAGTTTTTACGTAATTTTACCTGGGGAGATATTATTTCCAAAATATAATTTCGCGTGCTATTTCCCTATGACCCGCCTGCTCTGGGACACCCGGTATATATCCAATTTTTAAAACAAATTTTTGAATCAAAATTTGTAATAAAATTAATTACATTTTTGTTTATACTTCGGGATGCCACAGGCAACCTGTTTCGTCTGAAAAATGCCAATCGTTATTGTGGGCACACCATTAAAATATCTTTTTCCGTAAGATAAAAGCTTTTATGATGGCAGAAAGACGTTCGAGATTATGAAAGTCCCTTATTAATTTTTAACGAGGTTCGTGCCGATTCAGCTTACAACTTTTCTCTAGAAAATTGAAGTGGAAAGTTTTAATAAATTAAATTCGATTAATGCAGCGCGCCAAAGAGCCTTAATAACACGACCAAGTCCAACTGGCCGGTTTACAGTAAATGAATAAGAGTAAACTGTCAGTTTCCAAGGAAAAAAATAAACGGTAAACCCACGATACGTTAGTACGGTTTCCCGTCTCAAAATAGCGTTTACGTTTCATTCTCGACCGTTTACCATCAACAATGAATCTTCATCAATACTGGCTCGCCAAATGGTCAATTTTCTTTCGTCCCGAATTCTTCAAAGTAGACCTCCGTGAACTAGAAATCAGGTCGCGAGATTTATAGCTCTTTTTCAAATTGCAAACTTCGTTTCTATGAATCGAATCGTGATTTGAATGCCGATTGAACGTTGTTAAGATAACGATCTCTTATCTGGCATCGCCCCGGTTCCTCCGCGGTTCCCAATTAAATCGGAAGAAAGTTGCCAGATTTCGGTTCCAGTTAACACAACGAGAGTGATCAATGATCTCGTCCGGTTCGAGCAATGTTTTTCGAGTTGCTGCACCGTGAGTCAGTGACATTCTAGCGGGGCCTTCCGGTATTTGTGGGTCAGATAAGTAACACTGCCATAAACCTAAAAAGTGTGGACGATGGAATGACATCATCGAGGAATGGTCGGTGGCAGCGCAATATCAAAACCTTGCCGATTTCACCCGACACCTTCTCTAATTGGGAAAAATCCTAATTGTTCACCGAGCACTTGAATCAGAAGAGAAATGGCGCGGGCTTGAGGTCAGCACATGTTGTTTGTACTGATTTAATTTGTTTGATATTGTCTTTGAAGCTCGTAAATTTATGGCGAAGAAAGTGTGGCGAGAATTTTAATGGTTGATTAAATATTGGGAGACAGTATTCATTTCGCGTAAGTACTTGCGGTCTTGTTGCTTTCTTCCCGACGACTGGGCGGGTTTCTGGGGCAAAGTCTGCGAATTTCAGGCCATTTCCACGAGGCAATTTTTACAGGACTCACCATTTAGCGAGCAGTCGTAAATAATTTTTGTTAAACAGCTATTATTTCCCGTTTCATGGAAATATTCAACGCTCTTCCCCCAAGCGAAATTTAAACTCGTGTAACAAGCTTGCAACGTCTTTCCCCCAACTCTTTTCCTTCTCTTTTCGGGAAACTGAAGACTACTTATTTAGGTTTAACAAAATTTAGTCAAATGGAAAACTTTCTGAAATCTTATTCTGAAACCTCCACATATAAGTTAAGCTAAAATATATCTAAAATAAAAATAGAACAATAGAAGAAAACTTCAGTTTTAAAAAATTAATATTCCGGCTTTTCGACATTTTAATAATGTTAAATCCTTATCGCTAAAAGACAAAAAAGTATTTACATTTTTTTAGGGAACTAATACGTAACACCATTATCGAGTGGGTGTCAGGGCCGGTCTCCACAATAACTATATCGGCAATGGGTAAATTGTAAAAATCCGCTGTTTTATGAAAGATCAAAGCACCTTCTTAATTTATAGAGAAACTGCAAAAAATTGGATTAAATAAAATAAAAAAATTAGGTATTTAAAAAATGGTTTTCATACAACATCTATGTTTCTGTGATATTTATGACGTAATTTGGCTATTAGCTGGAGGTCAGGTGGTTGAGCCAGCTTTCCGGGCCTCTGGAGACCGCGGTTTCTTCGGCGAGGCGCTCGTGTAGATCGAGAGGATTAAAATGAGGATCAATTTCGCCTTCAAATATTAACGGTAGATCTTGTGAAATTCCATTTTGGAGGCAAGGTGAGTAGAATTGTCTAGTCAGTTTTTAGGCTTTTGGAGCATCTTTCACGGTCTAAATACGTAAAGTGAACACCAAACAACATTTGTAAGTAAACAATTACGCGGTTACACAAATGTGCCTGCATTACGTGAAATTGTAGTCAAATTAACCAATTTCGGAACATGCTCAATGTCTGTCTAGCCCATTAAACTCACGACGTTTTTCTTCCAACCGTCGAGAAAAATGGGAGTAATATGTTGGCACACCTATTTAGCAGCAACAGTGAAAATAACTGTTTTAAATTAGCTCGTCCATGTTCCGTTCATTTCTGCGGCCAGCGGTAGCCAGCACTGCTGAAAACGAGAGTTTACCCGAATAATTAAGAGACACTCGATTTCGAGGTGCGAATTCATCAAAATTTTTGACGTCGGCGATTTTTCTAATTGACGAAAAAGCGAGGACTTGGAGAAAAAGTGACGACACGAACAAGTTCCTCTAGGTCAGTAAACCGATGATAATTTCCGAAGAATAGTAAAAATCAAAACCGCAATGCTGGAACTTCCCTTTCCTGTGTCCCGGATTCCGACGTGACTTCTCTCTTTGGCCTACTACGTGACTACATCTGTTGCAGGAAAGTAAGTGCAGCTGACCCGCAAAAATTCCGATTCTACCACGATTTGCATGCACCATCGAGGATCGGCGCCTATGACGGAATTGTCAAACGAATCCGGGTAGAAAGCTGCACTCCAGAAGTCGTCAGAGAATCGAGAAAAGCGTCCACAAGCAACGCCACCAGTCTGGTGGAGACGACCAAAAGTTTTTCGTTGGAAGAAAATTCGGATTTACCAAAACGTGATGCAGGAAGAGAAACAGTGTTCCTTCATACGTAATAGGACCACCGTTAACGAACCATGGGCAATGTGTGCCACGGGGTCATCCACGGTCTACCTCCCATCGAATGTCCTTCGCTCCGTCTGCGATAAGGCAGGTCGTTGTCTTGGTTTGAGACAGCTCGATACTATATTGTCAAGAGTCGACTGATATTTCCTGAAATTGCACCGCGTATCGTTGTGCCGTTCCTGCCAACCAGTCAGGATTTCGCTCCAAGTGTTGCACCTCCTAATCAAATCGAAATCGACTAATTGAGTTCGCTGTCGAGCATACCGACGATGTTGAATTAATTAAACACCGGACTTTGGCGTACAACACAAGAATCAGCTTCTAGCTGACTCGGAGCTTTTCTGGCAAATAACGCGCTTTGCTGCTGTGTAATCGTGACTTTCATCGAGAGGTGTACTATTAATGTAAACTATATAGTCACAACACGTACAGCAATTTTAATTTTAAAGAGAGGTAATGACAGTAATTTGGACGAACGTACATGCCATGGTTAACTGCGACAAATGACTCGTTGCGATGTAGCGTACAATTATTTTCTTACACTCTGGCTTCACACTTTCCAATATAAGTATAGGGATGATTCGATATGTAGTCCACAGCGTAACGGATGTGACGAGATCTACTTTAACATCATGTCGTCGCAAAAATTAAGAAATTTATAAAATTTTCGAGAAATTTATTTGCACGTGGCAGCGTCTGGGAGGGGGTGGAGGCAAATCGCATGTTATAACATTTAACGTGGTTTCATGAATAAGGAAGCAGGCCCTGAAATTCCAGGTGCGTGCCACCTTCTAAGTGAGTAGAAAATGGATATTACCATATGCATCAAATGGGCGGGCTGCTAAATTAAAACTCTACTTTTGGTTCCAGAGACAAAAGTTTTGAATAACTACAATTTTATTGCCGCAAGCTTGTGTAGCCTCATCTTGCTCTCTTTTGTGTCTTAGAAAGTTACATTAACGAGGGTGCCTACCACGTGCTCTATCTGATGCAGTCTCTGACGTCTTGGTTGTTCGCAACGAGCAAAAGAGAGACAGTCGGTCGAACGTACTGTTGTAGCTAATTGCAGAAGGGATCTCTTGACATTTTTATGCCTCGGCGAATTTTGTTTAAAACTCTTGCTCCACTTATTACGTGACCATAAGAGAGTCAGGACTATTATTCTCAATTATGCTCAGTCTTATTAAAATGTAATCACTCTCATAATTTATGTACGACACATCGATCATAATTGAGTGCCGAAAATGTTACAACTCGTTGAAATATCGACATTACATCTAGATTGAAATTGAACGCAACGCTCTACCAAATTACCTCTCATCGTTATTGATGAACGCCTGGAATATTTTATGAGTAGTAATTTTTGCCAAGAGACTCCCAATTTTCTGTCGCTAACTTTTAAGTTAGGTAACAACGCTGCTGTGGTGCTATTAGTCAATTGATGTAGCTCGAAAAATTCTCAGTTCTTTAAACAGCAAAACCGTGATTAATGAATCTTTTCGTGTTGTACGGTAAGAATTTCGACAAAGTTGCTGAAAACTTGAATAACTTTTCTAAATGCATTCAGCGAAACGACTGAAATTCTTGGGGTGCAGTCGCAAGAAAAAATTGCATCTAGTTACGGAAACATGAGATGCGGAACAGAATCCTTGCGATACTTTCATAAAGCTCAGCAAAGCTGGCGGAGGCTGAAAAAGCTTCTTATAAAATATGGAACGATATGGACGAGTAGAAGGTGTATTTCTTTGAGGTTCGGAAATTTACCCTTTGGCCATAATGCCATTTTTAAACAACGACGAAAATGTTATTGCAATAATTTCAAATAAATCTTTCAACTTTTTCATGGGGAGTTGAGGCAGTTTCGATATTTGCCCGAAGGGAAAAGTGGGATAAAATTAATGAAACCAAACCAATTTGCGTACCTGGCTTCACTGCGAAGTAGATAACGTTGTTGGTTAACTAATTTAGCAATAAAAATAACCATTAAACGAATTTTATTACGGCGCTTCTTGTGCTCGCGTGAATCTCAGGACAGCCAGAGATAATTATGCAAGCGAAATAAAAACTTTCATGAGATATAAAATTTTTAAGAAACTGTGGGAGGATTGAATCTAAATTATCGCGATTAACTTCAAAATTTACTTAACGGGCTTCAAACTATTCAAATTTGTAGGTCAACAATCGAAAAGTGCCTCCCTATTGAGGGTATTTTTGACGGTGATTATTGATTGAAGGGCCTCCCTATTGAAAGAATCTTTGACGGTGATTGTTTGATTAAAGTAATTATTTCAAGGCATAATTTTATTTGGTTACATGAATGCCTTAGAAAGACAATTTTGTTTGAGCAAAGTTGGGTGATGTGCATCCTCTAAAGTTTAATTGTTGCACTTAATAGGATATGGTTATGGCATCACAATTAGGAGCAACAAATATAGTTATTATTGCAATTAGATTTTTATGTCGACGTGATCCGCCGATTCGGATCGTGTGATACACATCTCTGTCAAGCTGCAACGGCCCAATTAAATTAATTAATCGAACCGCATCGGACTTTATTTTGTTTATTGGGTTGCGTCCCCGCACTTTTTAATTTGTTGCCGGATCAATATGAACCCGTTGTGTTTTTCGCATTTAGTTTTTTTTTGAACGCTGGTTTTATAACATTTATATCCATAATAGAAAAAATATATTAAGAATAACAACCGTAATAGTGCCAGTATCTCGATTTCGGCCACATTAGCCTAGTTCCCAACAGTGGGCAGCTATCTAGTTTTTTGTTAACAAGACAAGTCACAGCCAGCCAATAAAAAGAAACACAACTCGCTGAACCTTTAGCCAAGATTTAAAAATGTAACGTGGACAACAAAAGTTTCTGAATTGTGAGCAGTAAAAATTTTTTTCGCTTCATTATACGGTGAAATAATATTTCGCCTGAAACGCTTCAATGATATAATTTAAACACAACGAGCTGAGGGGCAAGGAAAAAATTGTAACTCTGGAAAAGTTTGGTTTCGTATATTTATTATGTTAATTTACTGACAAAACCACAAAATTAACTCCATTGGAAATTATTTCTCAACATTTTTGGATGTCTTCAAAATTTAAATGAAAATAGTTTTTTGAGAAGCTAGAGACACTCAAAAATGTCATCATGAACACTTAATTTCTATTGCTGTAATTTTTGATAAACTCCAAGTAAGATGCAGATTTTTAACAACTAGAACCAAAATTTTCAAAGATTGGACAAAACACTTTCTCTTCTTCCTTCTATAGTTTCCAATTTTAAACAACTCGTTAATTTTAGTGTGAGACCTCCAACTGTTAAAATATCGCATTGTTGCATTATTTATTTAGGTAATTTTTGCAGATCTTCGGTAATGCGAAAAGCTCACACTCTAATGTAATTTTTATTTATCTAGAAATTTTGGAACTTATTCTTAACTAGCGTTACGAGGGAGGACTTCGAACTTATAATTAGTCTTAAAAACGTATTTTTTAACAAAAGAGTTGAAATTGCTGGCAATACGATAATGAGGTGTAAACCAGACTTCAAACCTGATTGGCAGTATAATTTAAGTTTCATTGACTTCAAGGAAATTTTTAGATCTGATTGGCAGATAAACCAGTTTCAACAAGAGCGACAATAATTATTACATTCAACCAAAGCAAGTGCTTCATTTGCCTAGTAATTGAAAATTATAGATCACTGAAGAACCTTGAAGACCTAATTACCCAAATAGCTCTTTAAACCAACATTCAGTTATTATTGCCTTTGCACATCCTGCCAGAAGAAGTACCATCGATCAATTAGATCCAACTAATCAAGGTCACTTATTTCTTGATACTTGAAGAAGTTGGCGCAAGAGATACGGTAACGGTCCCACACTTCAGTAGGATTCTAGTTCTATTCGATCACAATCGAAAATTTTTACGACATAAAGTCCATTCTCAAAAAATCGCCTCTTTTAACTTCTGCAGCAAGAATTTCAGATAATTAACTTTATAGCGTTTGAGGAATTTGGCGACCTACGTTGCATAAGGTCCTGAAAGATCAAAAGACGAGTAACTTTGGGAGGTTAATTATTCCACAATAAGATTTTTCTAAAAATTTTCCATTTGAAGCCGAATTGGGAATCGGAACAATTTTTTTAACTTTAGTTAACGCGAGGCAAGCGCGACGCGTTTGATTTATATCCGGTTCCTGTTAAGGGACCCATTACTCTGATTGTGAACGTGCCCCCGTTGAATTAATTGTCCCATCAGAAAATTTCGACACGTAATCGCCATTCCGGAAGTGCTGGCTTCTGTGTCACCGTCTCAACATACGAACCAGCAACGTTACAAGTAGAAAATTAATCACCCACCTCTTTCTTTGCCGGCGCCAATTTCAATTTCCACCGCCAGCACCAACTGCAAAACGCACAAACACACAAAGATACTGATCTTCATTTTCGCAAAAAAGAAAAAAACTCGAGAGGCAACACCACGAAAATCTTGTTCTTCTATGCCGGAAACATCGTGCGGTTTGCAAACTTGTTGACCGAACCACCGGCGGATTTTTACGTGATTGTGGACGCAGAAGATAAACTTCTTGGTGGTGAAGCGGCTATCGATGAAAAGCCGGTAGGTGACTGAAGACTTGCTGCTGGTCTGTCGGCCACCAGAGCATCTTAAGTGGGTCACTGGGACAGTGTAGCGGTCTTCCTACGACCACCTCTCGCCCCTCCGGTATCGCGTGTACACCTGTTATACATCGTGGTGTCAAATACGGAAATTATTCGTGTAGATTTCGGATGATGGGAAGAATGGTGGCGCTTTCGCTCGAGCGACATTTTTGCGCAATGGGCGAATTCTGGTACCCGACGCGGTATTGTTGGGTCCGGTGGACCACTTGGGGCGGCCACAAGAATTTCTGTTGTCGCTCTTAATTGGTGAAAGATCAAAAAGTTATATAATCCAAGGTTAATTAGCTAATGGAGCATTTTAGCACCTCGACATGTAAAGCAAAGTTCTAGGAAGTTTTCCAGACAAACCAAAAAGTGTTGCAAAATGAAAACTGCAAATTTATGGAAGAATTCTTCAGTGCTGCACGTATTTACATATGATAATGATGTCATGTACAGAGAACTGTGGCATTCTCATTAACGGCACATTTTTTTAAATCTAATCTGAAATTACTTCCTTTGTGCGATGATACTGTATCAGCCAGCATTGGGTTGTTTAAAGGTTGGAGTTCTTGAACTTCACGGATTTTCAAACACAGCTTTCCATTAAACTCTTCCCACCAAAATGGGCTTCTAAGTGCAATATGCTCGACAAGACAAGTAAGGGTGCTGAAGGAGGGTGGTGGTAAAGAGAATCTGACATCACTAAACCAGAAGAAAAAATTGGTGTAATGTTTAAGTTTTTTACTATACAAGTGAAAAAAAAATTTCTTAATAGAAGAGTTGTCTTAGGTGTCCCTCAGAGCGCAGACCCAGGTTCTCTCCTACTTCTTCCAAGCGTGGCAAATTTTGAGATCTTTTTTTTATTTATTGCATTGTAAATATAATAAAAAAAAGATCTCAAAATTTGCCACGCTTGGAAGAAGTAGGAGAGAACCTGGGTCTGCGCTCTGAGGGACACCTGAGACAACTCTTCTATTAAGAATTTTTTTTGAGATCTAAATATTCTTTTGTTTTGAAACTAGTGTAAGATGAGCTCACAGCTGATTTGTTAATGCAACTAATTCTGGAGAGTAGAATTGTGGGAAATAATGCAAATAACACAATGACAACGCGACACCTGATAACGATTACGCCTCCTCTCGCGTCTCTTCTGACAGTTTTTCTTTCGGAAAGGTCAATTATGTTCGAATATAGCAGTGAATTACGTCACTGAAAAAATTTTAGGTAACTGATGTGTTGAATGTTTTCTGGACGAAAGTAGGTAAGTAGGAGCTTTTATGGCAAGTTAGCAAAATCCAACCGAAATTAATTACCAAGAGAAATCATTATTGTCTGTGAATGACTGTAAAAGACCATTAAATCGCCAAATCAGATGCAGGTGTTGCATTAATATTAAAGTGAGTCGTTAACTTGTCAGCATTAAAAATTTTCCGGATTCAGTTATTGATATGACAGCGAGAAATTTTTTGTGGAACATCCACGAAAAAAAATTAACTACGTGCCTTAGTTTGGCCTGACCGTGTCAGTGATTAAGTTAGGTGTTTTACAATAATGACTTATTTAAACCGCTACACTTCCCATCATTCATTGCAGCAGCTTTGATGCGGTTCAATCAATGGGAAGTAGTGTTCAAGTGCGTGCTATTGCGGAACTTTCCTGCAAATTCATTCATGCCAAATTTTGTTTGTTACTCGTGCAGGATTCGACCTAAAAATTGAGGCAGTTCGAGCTACTTGTGAACGAGCATAAAAATTTTCTTTCACTTTGCGGAGTAAATGCCGAACTACATACTCAAAGAATTTAATTGAATTTATCATCGTTTGCAATATTTGACTTTATTTGATCCCCAGGTCGTTCAGTAGACCGAACATTTATCGGATATTCAAACTGTTCTCATTCCGAATGCGCTGGAAACGTGCTCCAACTTGGAAAAGTGAATTAGTCCCATTTTCAAATTCCCGCAACTACACCGGGTGAGCCAACTAACAACTATCTTACTAATTTTTGGGCATTTAAGTAAAAGTTGCAAAGTGGCCTTCTGATTAGACAACAACAACAACCACCAGACGGTTAATTACAGCATTTAATTACAGTCATTTTGTTTCCCGTAATACACAATTGACCAGAAAAGTTACTTAACTACATAATTTGTTTTAACGACATAATTTTGTGCGTTATTTAACCCACTAATTTAAAGCAAATAACAAATTTGTTTTTTTTAATTAACTACATAACTATCAGTATTTTAGGGTTTCTACTTATTTCAGTGCTGTTCTTGTTGTGGAGTGTTTACTTGAAAGAAAATTATTTCTAAATTTGGCGCACGAACAAAAAGTGTCACTTGTTAGTTAAGTGCATGCTTATCCATTATCTAGGCGCATTGTGCTCATGCCGACTTTTCCACGGAATAAATTTCGCATTAAATCACTCCTCCCCAAACCTGAAACGCGTGGGCAGAGACGTGAAACTTTTCTCTCTCTCGCTCTTACGTTGCTGCCATCATCCTCCATGAGAAGTAACCCGAATGAAACAGCACAGAAACTCATTACTGGTGCGATGATAAATTTCGACTGTACGAAAATATGCCAACATCGTCGGTTGCCGACTTCCATTCAGGCAATAATAAAGTAAAAGTACCGACGATACAGTTAAATATTGACACGCTTTATTAAAGAAGAAATTATTTATGAATTATGCGACACACATCACTAATTTGCTTAAGTCCAGTCGAAAACGACGCGGTATGCCAATAAGCAAACAAAATCGAAGCAATTTGCCAACGTAAATTGCTTCTCTCTCGGTTCCCACAAAAAGAGAACGGGGGCAAGTGTGGCACACTATGCGAATTAACTAGTTTTTTTTGATAACTTAATTTCGGCGACAGCTCGACGACGTGATGGTACTCAATCCAATAAGAAAATAACAACGTTAATCTTCAATTATTTTTTTGCAATTTTTTAACAACAGCAGTGAAGAGAAATAATGGTAAGCTATGTAGTCGGTGGTGCCCTTGAGGCGAAAGCCGCATGCAAACTTTGCTATAAATTCGTGATCATAAAGAGGAAAGCAGGGAGGAAATGAACGTTTTATTTACTTTCTGGGAAAATAGCTGCCAAGTGCGTTTTTTCCACCATTATGTTTTCATATTTTATTTATGCGGCAATCCGAAATTGAGATTCTCGAATTTGTTCGTTAATCCTGTTGATTTATGGCAGTCGTTTGCACGTTTATCGATACGTATTAAGGGGTGCGTGTATGTGTAGGCAAATTAGCCAATGGGGCTTGTATTTGTATACGAGTCCCAGGGCTACTGCAATAAGGAGATAACATAGAGAATTATATTTTGTTTTATAATATTTTCTCTGACAAAGTTAAAATAAAAAAACATTGTACTTAAAGTGTTGTCCAACGGCTTCTTATTAAAGTGCCGTTAATGCGCACAACACCCAAGTGATGTCATCGCGGAAAGACGAGATACTACAAAGATCGAACACGCAACGACTAGCGAGGTCGATAGAGTCGTGGAAAACCGGTGGCGTACCATAGACAGGCCTCGGGTTCAAATCCTCGTCCGATCGATACTTTTATTTTCGGGAGAAGGAAGTTCTACGCAAGGTCAGTTCAGGGCACTGTATTTTTTTTTAAAAGCACCATTAAAAATTACTACTTGAAAGACTTTTCTAATCGTTTTCCTTGCCCTTACACACTGAAGTGCCGTCATATGGATTAACGGCACTTTAACAGGCAGCCGTTTGACGGCACTTTAAGGCCAGCGATAAAAAAATCAATTGACGGAACCTGTATTTTAAACAAATTTTAGATTCTCGTTATGTGTATCCAGAAACGTCAATAAAATGAATTCATAAGTTTTAAAGTACATAAATCTAAAAACTAGAAAGAACTAATAATGAAAAAAAAAAATCATCATTATTCAATTTTTGCTTAACTCTCGAAGTATTTTAATTCTTTATTTTCTCGTTCTTTTCTTGAGGTTCAAGTAAATTAAGAACAAGGATTTTTTTAGACTAAAACAACATTTTAGCTACAAATGACCAACTGTCGTCAACACTAATAGCCGCTTAAGAGGTCGGCTTGTTTGTAAGACTCTTACAACAGATGGTGTAACATGCTTTTTTAGCTTTCTGAAGTAAACTGGCACTAATCCTTGTTTCTTCATTCAGATTTTTTTTTTAATATGTGAAAACAAAGAAGTGCGCCAGCTATTTGCTGAGAGTCTACACATTCTGCAGGATAATTTAGATTACTTTCAACTGATGTTCTTTAATTTTTAATATTTGCACTTCGGTGTATAATAAGGTGCATAACTTATCTTATACAAAATGATAACCTCTGCTAGTGAGCAAAACTATTAACAGCCAACTTAAAAACGATAGCTATTAGATTTTCTGTAAGAATCACATAAAGTTGAAATTTTTTCAACTTTATTAAGTGCCATAACATTTACATGATAGATAAGTAACTGTTACACAAAGAATTATGAAGTAATGTTATCAACAATTACATTGCTTTCCTATAACCCAATTTTATGTATAATAATTTATCTATACATTAAAAATAAATTTACTTTAATATATTTCTTATGCTTACCTACTTCCATTCTCCCGGCGCATCCTCCAAATCGCAAAAATCGTTCTGTTCGGAAGCGACGCGGTGGTTGCCAACATCGACCAAATTGTGAGTAGAGCCACGTCTTGGAAGATAATACAAAAAGAAAAAAGCGCCCCTGGCTTTACTGATAACCGTTTGAGGTATTAAAAACGCAATAACCGACGGTGCAGAGCTTTAATATCGATTAAATCAACCTAAAGGTGTAACTGTTACAGAATAAAAATACTCAGTTTTGCAAATTCTACAAAACCACAATCTTTTGAAAGAACAATAAGCGTCGGCATTTAATTGTTAACAAATTTCTATACAATTCAATAATTTCCATTCCGGAATTCTTCATTATTAATGCAAGGGTAGGTCAACAGTTATTACATACGAAAAAGGTTATTTAGTTCAATTTTGGGCAAATATTTTACTGGCTAATATACAATTCTCATTTTTCTTTAAAAATTAATTTGTTGACTTATAAGGAAAAATATTTGCTTACATTTCTGCTCTTTGTTTCGTATCGCTAAATTTCCTTTCTCTAATTTTTGCATTTGAAAGCTCCCCTAATTTAAATGGGGTGTGTCAAATGTGGTGCAACGTCATAAAATCCCAGCAGGTCCATGTAGTTAATTAATCTGTTGCTAGCATTTATTTCAATTAGAGTCGAGCAAGGCAGCGAGCTGAACATTGACTGATGGTTTCATTTTTCTCTTTGTTAGCTGATTACGCCGCCATCCAATCCTGCAGATTAAGGACCTGAAATGGGAGAGCGCAATTAACCTGAAGGCAAACAATATTGCCGCGAAAATAGATGGCGGTCGAAGATCTCGAGTTGTAAATCAAATATTTTTCATCCCTTTCGATCTGTCGTTTAATTGGTTATTAGATACAATGGCAGTTTCCGGTTTCACCGCTACATCTTGGCGTGGTTACTGCAAAGTTTTGCGTCCAATTGACGCCGTCCCCGAGAGATTTGCGCCTTTGTTCCTCCTCTTGCCCCCGTTCCTCCGGGACCATCGCAATAACGCTTATTCAAGGTCCTGTCGGATTGAAATTGATTTCTCGCCGCGACCTAGCGCAAACTCTGCGAAGGGAAGGTTTGGCCAGCGTTCAATGAAAGCGATAGCGGAGTGTAATAAATATTTATTTTTACAAAAATTAAATTCACGCACCTTTATTTACATAAATATGAATAACAATATCGTTCGTAAAGTTCTAGCTAGATTCATCGACCAAAAAAGTTGAGCGCCTCAACTTTCTTTATCAATCTTTTAAATAAATTAACGTATATATCAGCAGGAATATATATCTTAATTTTTGTTGCACAATCACTTCTGGGTTGCTTGGAAGGTACAAGTTCATGGGGAGACATCACAAATTCGCAAACAATGCGCCGAGGGGCTCAAACACCTTTCGAGTCAATTAAAGCGCCGCCATCTGCCATATGCCTCTGAACACAAAGTCTTTGAACGGGAACTTTTGTTGCATTGTTAGTAACGTTGAAACGTTGAGAACCAAATAATTTTAGATCTAATGAAAAAAAAGTTTTAGAGAAATGCTGGCTGAGGGTCCGTTGCTCTCCGGGTTCAAAGCTCGACTGCGAAAGACGTGAGGGTCCCTCGAGTAATTTGCTTGGCAATTTTAAAATTTCCACAGAAACTTCAAGAATGCGAGAACACTGTTGCATGCAGTTATATTTATAGCGCGCAGGAAAATCAATGGCGACAACATCCAATTTATTTTGCATATAGGAAGATCGTTAGGAGGAAACCGGCGACGGAGCTTCTAATAGCTTTTCCGCTCCGCGCTACTCATCGATCAATCCTCATCGGTCGCATTGTCATCTGGCAGATTTCCGCATAATCACGTCGGTTAAAACTGAAGAATCTGGTTGATCCAGTCCTTGAACTCGCTGATTCGGGTGTAGACTCCCGGTTGGTTGGGTTCGGCGCAACCGATGCCCCAAGAGATGACGCCGGCCAGCAGGAAACGTTTGTCTTCCCGTTGGATGACCATCGGACCGCCGGAATCGCCTTCGCAAGAATCGAAACCGCCTCGCCTCCAACCGGCACAGATGAAGATGTGAGGGATGTGCTCGATGTAGCCGGCCGAACGGTACATGGACTCGCAAACGGAGTTGTTTATTACCGGAACGGAGACTTCCTGCAGGACGCTGGGCAGAGGACCATCTGGAACAATCACGGAAAATGACAACGCAATTGAGACACGTACGAGGCAGAATTACGGTTAATGCCGCAATTGAGATTGGGGCTGGAGTTTCGCGGAGGCGGTAAAACAACGTTTACGGATAATTGGAGGAAATGGGGTGGCATAAAAGGTATAAAGATGGATTCGATCAATTTAATTGCTCAGAAGAAGAAAATTTTTACGACCAAAGAATTTTACCCCCACGTTATTCAATTAGTGCTCGCACAATTGGTTGGAACTAAAGGGTTGTTTTAGCTAGTAAACTTCAGTGTCTAGTTCAAAGAGTTAAGTAAGGAGATGAGCGAAGATTATATAAAATTTCATAAAATATTAACAAATAGAATTATAATAATAATTTTTTTATAAAAAAACAATAATTAGCCTCTTCCAGGCAGCTACAAGTTATTGTAGTGCAATATGTAAGGTGCAGTTGACAAATGGTGGGGGAGCCGGGTGAAGATCATGTTTTGATCAAGTGTCGATAAATAACTAAAGAATCTCCGGATCAACTCTTTTGTTTCTTCTTATCGACGTCAGTGTTATTGTAGCCAACTGCGGAAATGATAATTAATTATTAACTAAAAGCCCAAGTTCGCCATAATTAGAATTAATTATGCAAATTCTGGGTAACCTTTGAGGTAACGTTCAGTTTAATATCACGAATCTCGGAGACCTTCTTTTTTTACAGACAACGCGGTATCGTTTTCATCAAATGAAAACGAGGAAATTGGTTTTTAGATGAAATTTTTGCTGTTGCTTCGCCCAATCATCCTCGTTCATTCTTTCCTGCCAATCCACGCTGAAAGTTGATGTTAAAAAATAATGGAACAATTATTACTCGCGTTCTAATTTTTTCTCTTTATCCTGATTATTCCTTTAGCGAGGCGTGGAACCGGGAATTCCGCGTGGACTGGACTCGGAAAATAGGACGCCGCTCATATTGCAGGAAAATGGAAAATTTAAACAGAAAATGTAGTTTTCCATTTTCGTCTTTTCCCCAATGGCGGCGCAATGTTTAGCGGCACGAAAACCATTCAAGTTTATTTGTTTCAACTACAGTCTCTTTAGATTTAGCTTTATTATCAAATTTAAATAAAATATTATGCAGTCCTCTCAGTTGTGCAACTCCTGCTATTATTTTTACGAATAAACAGTGCAACTTTGTGTGAACATCTGAAACTTTAGTGAAACTTCTAGAAAAACTCTTTCTAGAAGTAGCTCCAGCATTTCTCCTGAACATCATGAATTATGTCTAATTCTGGAAATTGGATACTTTATAATTCCATTAGTTAACTCCTTTGAGAGGGAGATTTGTGATGTCCACATGCAACTATTAACTATTAATAATCATCAAGGATCAGGACAATGGATGGTTATTAAAACATACTGCAGTTATCAAACAAAACAAATCTGCAGAGTAGCCTTTTGTTACTAATGCTAATTTTAATGATAAGCTTCACCCGCAGACAACTAATATTGGTAACGTTTTTGTTCTTCCGGCTGAAAACTAGTGGTAACGTCATTGTACGGTTAATTGCTCCATTGCTAATTACACAGGGCAAGTCTGATCGTTGCTCTGCTCCGAGATGAAGGTGATGCGCTTTGATAACTAAGCCTCTTTGAAAGCTGCTTGTCCAAAGGGTTAAATAATTCTCTCAACCCCTTTGTGCATGGACGAAATAGCCACGTAATTCCGACTTGAACAAATTTGCATAACCTAGGTTCCAGTTTCACGTGGAAATGCTTCAAGTTCAAGAAATCGTTGCAGTTTAGCGTTTAGAAATAACTAATTTTTCCTCGGAATTTATAAATAACTGTGGCGTGACAATGTGCAATTTACTTCTCTACTTGACAGGGTTGGTCATTGTCGGTTGAGTTTGAGTTCCTCAATTTCCCAGACAAACCTCAGTAGTTGTGAGACGGGTTCACGAAGCGAAACCAATTTGATTATAGATAAAAGCACTTACACTAACTTGATTGGGTAACTCAGATTATAGATGCTTCTTATATTTTACGTCCCGACTTCAACCAAAAGAGTTAATTTAACTATTGTCCATTTTAAATTTTCAAAAATTGTTTGCGTCTCGTTTAATGCTAATCTTTCCTCGCCAAAAATAAATTTATAGTGTGCAGAAAATAATGCCATTTATTTTAACTATAATAGCGGGTAGTGGGTAACGTATGGAGGGACTAAAACCCATTCTTGTGGTGCTCCAGGTAGGAATTTGGGGGTAATAAATATCGGATTACTTTCCGATCACTCGCAGAAGGGTTCACGATTTTTTAAATATTAAACACACTGTAGCTGGATGTTTACAATTACTATTGCGGTTTAGCGCACTTCATCACATAGGATTTGAAGATACCTGTCCACGAGTTAAAATGGCTTTTTTGTAATTTTACTTAAGCATAATAGATTGCCACTTAAAGCCACACACGCCCTGCAACGTCCCATTATGTTAACAATATAACAATAGTTCTGTTGATTTATAACAGCAGATCGTTAGTAATGACAAAATAGCAATTTAAGTCAAATGTGGATAAGGGGCCCAAACTTTTCTAAATTAAAACTCGATTGCAGAAAAACATAAAATAAAAAAAATAAAAAAATAAATTAATGACATATTATTTTTCATGCTTGTTAAATTAGTAGCAACTATCGAACAAGACTAACTAATTCGCAGTTAATTGATTAAGTATTGATTAAGGCTAAACCGTATCAGAGCAGGGTGCTTTGCATGAAAGTTAAACAGAAGTTTTGCTGAGAGCGCTTCAGGTTAAATCTTCTTAGGATGAAACCACGTGTGTTTGCCTTTGATCGCTTGCATAATTAATTTGCTTACCCACTTCAGAGGAAACATTTCATCTTAGTAAACGTCTGTTAACGTCAAAAAAATTAATACCGGAGTTAATTTTGAGCGCCTCAAAACCTGATCTTTAGCCAATGAATCGAAAAGATCATTTTATTTTTTTGAAGAGTCATGATTTAATAAAACGTCCGCAAATCAAAAATAATTAGTCGTCACAAAAACCTTTGCAATTAACCAAAGTTAAATAAATTATTCTAGAGTTAATTTAGCTCAACGGAAGAAGATAGCTGCGATGATTTGTACAACATCCCTTAATTCAACATTACTCACTAATAAAAATCTTAATATTTTTTTTCAGCTTGAGCGTAAAACCGGGGATGAAACTGAAACATACCCTCGTACAGGCGTCCCCATCCCGTGACGTAGGCCGTCCTGCCGACGAAGTTCTCGTCGGCCTGCGGCACGCAGACGGGCAAGATGTTGGGCTGGAAGGTGACGGGTTCGTAGAACCTGAGCAGGGCCAGGTCGTATTCGAACGTTCTCGGATCGAATTGGGGATGCGACGCGACAATTTGCACCCTCCTCTCCTGGTGCAAGTAGGGCTCCGTCTCCGTAGATAGGTCGTGCTCGCCCAAACGCAAAAGTAGGTCACTAGGTGGAACGCTGCAATCGATAAAAACAATTAGGGGAGGTGGTGCAGTTGCTCCTGTGCCGCCTTCAACGCCTGCAAAACTCCCGACGCCTGCAGGAACAAATCGGCCCGAATTGCCCCCAAAAATTTAAAAAACTATTTCTTCAGGCGGGGAAACCATCTTCTGCAAAATTCCGACGCCTGCAGGAACAAATATGGAACAAATCGGTCCCGGATTGCACCCCAAAAAATTAGAAAAACAATTTCTTCGTGAATAACGAAATTTCTGCGAAAAATTTGGCTGCTCACCGAAACTCGTAATTGTGAAAATAAAAAAATCAAAAAAGTTGTCTGCAAATTGAGATTCACAAAGAACCGATTCTAAATTTTAATCTTGAGGAGTGATTTCTTGTGTTGCATGCTTGAAGGAGAAGCGAGTTCTCGAGAATACAATTCTAGCATCCTTCCCACCTCCTGGGGGTGATTGAAAAATTGTGTTGCATGAAATTTCAGGAGTGGCAGGAACTTACTTGTCGACGCAGTGGGCGGCGGTGATGGCCCAGTTCTCGTTCAGGAGTGCAGCTCCGCATTTGTGGAGATACGTCGAGGTCCTCCACTGGCGCAACGATATTTGCCAAGGCCATTTCCCGAAGGACGATTTTTCGCCGCCCACAATCCTGGCTTCGGGATACATCCGTCGTCCGCACACTGTTGCCAACAACAAAGCAGAACTTAACATCACCATCGTAAATTTCGACATTTAAATCCGCATCAAACCGTTGCGATCTTCCACATTTTCGGCCGCGCCACAAACACGTTTCTTTATTTATTTATTCACCGAGCCGGAGCGACATTAAATTGCGTATTTTAATCGCGACCAACCTTAATTTCGGCAAACGCAAAAACCCGCAAAAACGACCGGAGTTTAATTAAAAATATCAACTAAAACTTGCGGACATCACTTAATTTTATGTTGCTCCCGTGGAAGACTAAATGCAAACTCGCCGCTTGGGTATTGTTTTATTTTCAAGTGTCGAGGTTGTAGACCAGCCAATGGTCTTCAACTTACCTTGAAAGTTCAAGAACCATTTGACATGACAGGGTCTGATTTCGCCCGATTTACTCTGCCTCGCCGTGATGGTGGTCGTGATCGGCGGGATTGACGAGACGCGCTGGAAGATCCGTCGTAAACGTGGCGCTTTTAAGTTTTAACGACGTCGTTACACGGCGAAATTGCCATAAAACAAGCTGACAAAAAGAACAAGTCCTGGCCTGGATTTAATAAAGTGAATACTTGTTATTTTTACGATCATTAGCGCTGCATTGCGATTGAAGTCACTGCGTGCACCAGCACCGGTCGTCGAGATTCCTGTTTTCGGTAAAAAATCGGTGGTTTAGCGAAATTGGCGCAAGAAGTGGCCGAATAAGTGCCTCTTGGAGGGGTTTAGCAAAATTGCTGATTACCGCAAGAAGTGGCCAAAATGCCTCTTGGAGGCCGGACAAGTTATGTGCATTTTTGGGGCAATCGAGGGGCGAGCAAAAAGTCCCGAAATTCCCAAATACCTGTGTTAGATAGCGTTGAATGCGAAAAATGCTAATTGGTGTTTTCGAAAAAATAAAAAAAATTGTGGGTGTTCGTTGAACCTGGCGACAGGACCGCCGTGCAACACAACATCGTTGAACAAATTAGTTTTGATAACGAAATTTTGACGCGTTGTCCGGATAATTAACAAAATTTTTCGTAGGTAAACAGTTGAGATAACTAGGCCCAAATTGGTTCAGAATTTTGTTTTTAATTAATAGCGTCCAAAATTCAAATAACGGTTTTGGAGCAAGTGTGGTTCTTAATTAATTAATTAAGCAGCCGCAACTTTTGCTAACTGGTATTTCACTGGTTTTGATTTTCCCGATTAGATGTTTCATTTTAAGATAAAGTTAATTTTATTTAAAAAAAAATTATTGAAATCAGGCAAACAGCCATAATGCTGAAAACAACGAATCTTGCGAATCTAAATAATTCCACTGAAATAATTGGAACCCGGTACATATTTTTGCAGCTTTGAGTTACCGAACCACCGGTATTTCTGCCTGGAAAAACAAACACAATCGCTTTTTCTAAACACTGAACCAAACAAAAAGTGTTTGTTACACCGTTCGCGTAAATCGCAGTCAGATCCGCAGGCTGAATCATGCCGACGTTCAATTTGGCAATCACCTAAAGATAAACCCCGATTTGTATTTTTGAGCACGTCTGAAATCGCCGCTCGTTAATTTATGCAACGCTCCTTTCTCGACTCCATTACCGGTAAGTACCGACCCGTCGCCTTTTAGCAGAAAAGGACGTTTTCTGCATAATTCCGCGGAGGAGGTTTCGAGATTAGCATATCCTGCACTATCTTCGGTATGCGCGAAAGGGAAGTTTCATTAATTGCCCTGTCACCAGGGGAAATTCCCACATAAAATAAGAAACGTACCCAACCTCCATCCTAAACATTCGGCCGTTTCGACTTCAAACAAAATAAATTTAAATTATATTCGCGACATTGAACCGAACGGAAATAACGCAATAACGAAAAACGGGGTTTCGGGCCATCGCAATTTTTTTACCGTCAGTGAAGTCGCTCATGTTGACCGGACGAACTTCATCGGGCGAAGAAGTCGTCGCCGGAGAAGCGGTAGCGACAGGTGTCGACGGCGTAGATGCTCCTTGGGTAGTCGCACTTGACGTGTTCAAGGCCGGCGTTGTCGGAATAGACGTCGATTCAAAAGGTATATACGTGATGGACGGTTTACTTGTACTTTCCTCGGTACTACTCGACAGTACTGTCGAAGACGCTTCCATCGCAGGCTTCGCCGTGGTGTTCTGCAAACTCGGCAACAACACCCAGCCGTCAGGTGGCGTAACCGGCACCCATTCTTCGAAAAAAAAAACAACCATCAATCAAATTTGCCAACCGCCAAAAACACCGCCATTCCGTTAACAATGAATAGAAACAACCGTTTTCAGGTGTTTGAGGAAAAAGTGGCACGGCTGCAACGAATTCAAACAAAAATACGTTGACCGTTAACGGAATCGCGCGCCTGACAGTTAGTTGCCAAAGCAAAAATCTTAAATAAGTAAGTATTGCAGAGATGTAATTGGCTATTAACTGCAATTACCGGCTCCTTCCTTACCTTCACTTGTACTGTTAACGGTAGTGCCGGCGGTGGCAGCGGAAACATTTTTATCAACATCCACCGTCCAAGTTACTATCGCAGGCTGCGTCGTCGAAGTCGTCGAAGAAGAAGCCGCCTCGATCTCGTTCGTAGCAGGGTTCCCATCCACAGGCTGCAGCACTGCCGTAATGTTCTTCTTGATATCGACGACAGGCTTAGTTGAAGCTTCCACCACCACACTCGCCGTCGCCACCGGTTTTGGCCCTATGGTCGCCGCAGGTTTTGGCCTACCAGTCGTCGCAGGCTTCGGACTACTAGTCGTCGCAGGTTTTAGAGTACTAGTCGTCACAGGTTTTGAACTACTAGTCGTCACAGGTTTTGAACTACTAGTCGTTGCAGGTTTTGGACTACTAGTCGTCGCAGGTTTTGGACTACTTGTGGCAGGTTTCGGAGCTGCAGTGCTGGATGTAATTGGTTTCGACGTGGTCGTCGTAGTTCTTGTGGTTGTTGTCAATCTTTTGGTCGGTTTAGTAGTGGTGAAAGGCTTTCTCGTTGTTGTTGTCGAAACAGGTTTCCTCGTTGTAACTCTCGGCGGTTTCGTGGTGGTTTTAGTTGGTTTTGGTGTCGGAGTCTTGGTCGGTTTTGGTCTCGTTGGTGGTTTACTGCTAGGTTTGTTAGTGGTTGGTTTCGAAGTTGTTTGTTGAACCACTCGAACTGTTGTTGTTTCTGGCGGAAGACTACCATCCACTGACTGGAACGTGGTTAGCTTGTACCCTATCGTAGTTTCTTCGGTTGGTTGAGGTGTTGGCTTTGGTGTTGTTGTTAGTTTCTTCCTCGTTGTTTGAATGGTAATTCTCTCGCTTGTCGTTGTAGGTTTTCTTGTTGTTGTTGTTGTTGTTGTGGTACTTGTCGTACTTGTTGCGCTAGTTGTGGCTTCTGTTTTAGGAGTCGTGGGTTTGATGGTACTAGATAATCTAAATGGAGGCTCTCGTGAAGGAATTATGTTGTTATCGAGGATCTCGTGGTCTATATGGCAGCAGGAGCCGAAATAAAATCTATCTATACAGGTCCCCAAATGCGTTCCGTTAGCTTTGAGGCAGTCTATAGCGAACATGCATACGCCACTTTGGTTATTTTTTCTCGATATGCACGGCAAGTTTCTTATGTTCCTACCGGTGGTACCTGGAAAAAGAAAAGCCTTTAGAATTGGGAATTGGCAAAATTGAGGAAATAACTGTCAACATTCCGTCACTGTTCCATATTTGATGTTAATTTTTGTTTTCAATTACACGTGGGACGGTACTTACGGTACCGCTCGCTGACCTGAATTGCTTGCTCTCTAACGACAATTGTGGACTAATTGGAGTCTTTTGTTATGTAAGATCGATCATTTTTGTGCATTCCAAAATCTGGTCGGTTCGTCTGCCCATGAGGTGCTGAGCTCCTGGCTAACGGTGCATGCATTCCTCATTAAGCAGCCGACTGTCTCTTTCTAATCGTGACGTTACTGGTCCCGTTACCTTGGCCCAGTGGTAGTCTACGTTATTAGCCACTGGTCACCCGGTTTTCTCAAGATGTGTCTCATGGAATTTCGTCGCACAGAAGCAAATATTTGCAACCAGAGCTTCCATGAAGACATCAAAGGATTAATTTTAACTCGCTTCGTTTCCCACCCTTGACATTTTCCCTTAATTTGGCGGATTCTGATCAATATTAATTTGATGGCGTTCTGGATGAAACAAAAATATTTATATCGTTATCGCGAATCTCTCTCACATCTATCCCGTTAGTTTCGATTCCAACGGGATGTTACGTATTTTATGAAATCGGCATAAATTGGAGGCGTCATCAATTATAGCTTCAATTAGTTTGTGGTTATGGAGGTGGGGCAATAATTTATGGGTTAGCCTGCATCGGTCGCAACCATTAGAGCAGCTTCCTTGCAGTAATTCCCTCTATTGAACTAATTGATTTGCGGATAGTGCAGCCAAGTTATGGGAATTATTGATAAATCCATAGAGGATTTGCAACAATTCCAATCGGTTTTGCTGGTAATTATGCAAATTTCAGGCTTGCATTAAATATGGAGATGTTCATCTGATCGGCGCCAGTTGCGTTCATCAAAAAACTTTGTTCGGTTGAAAATAATATATGCGCAAATTAACGCTAGTGATAAAGTGGGACACATTGGGTGCGAGGTTCTTCGCATGGGACGCGAACGTCACGCCGCGCCTGCTTTACTGGAGCACTGCGGCGACCCCTCTAAAAGTTACCCCAGCCGCCGCTGAGTGGCGCTACTGTTGCGGTGCCAACCTAGATCAAACTGGAGCGTTGAGTGGGTGGAGGCGCATTTATTGCTACAAATAACGACTACAACTTTAGTCCCATGACAGTTTTCTATCAATGAAAAGTAGAAATTGTGGCGGTTTTGTGGTTGTGACCAAAACACAGTTCTCTATTATTTGTTACATTTCATAACAAAATGTTGTAACTTTGAGATTTAAACAGAATTTTGTTCTGTGCGTTTGAGTAGTAAAAAAATTAAAAAAATAAATTCAATTGTCACTGTCAGAGCCTCTCTTAGCTCGGAGCTGACTCGGGGGTGCTGGTCTTTTTGGTGCCGGAATTGGTCTGTCAGCCGCAGTTTTGTCACAGTTGAGTTTTGCGAGACGTGTCGTCTCCCAGTTTCGCACATAATAAATGACGAATTGTTATCTTCCCGAAGCTCGTCGCAGCAAAAATAGTAAAGTAAAACATTTCGTTCAAAAGTGCAGAAAATTGCTCTAAAACCGGCAGCCGACGCTTTGCTGACGTTTCCGTACGTTTTCCGCATGATTATTTGGCTGGCACGTATGGCGGGATGCAATTCCGCGACTGGAATTGGCAATAACTGTGCCGTAATAACAATAACAACGTTCGCCTTGATCCTGATATGCAAATAAAAGGTCGAGGTCTCTGCCGGTAGGTACCGTTGTTTCACACTCACCACGGTGATTCAGGTGGGTACGAAAACCGAGTGCCTCCCTTTTGGTGGTACCGGTGACCTAGTGACGGACGGATCTTGAACCATCACGCATTTCGGCGTGGCGATGACGGGTATGGGTGGAAAGTCGAACCTTATCGAAACCAAAAGGAAAGTTTTGAGTCATCGGGAGCGGTGGGTTAATCCGAAATGAGACAGGGGAAGCAAACACGGATCGCGGAAACCTAGTTTGAAGAATTCCACAAAAATGACGGATCTTCCTTTTTTGTTTCACGAGCTTTTTTCCTAACATTATTCAATAGTTTGTTTAAAACTTGTAACTTTTCCAAAGGTGGTGATTGAGTTAATAAGCAGAAAGTTCTACCTGGTGCATATTCTGGATTCTGGATTATAATTCATATTAAAGAGGTTGTTTAATAACAGTAATTGTAGCCTCCAATAGAACTCAAAAAAGTTCTAGATAATTATCTCCTCTGCAAAGTGCATGGTCAAACAAGTACATCGGAGGAAGGAATGCGGTAACGCCTGTTATTTCCAGTCAATTTTAGAATAAGTCTGCACAATTTACAGGTAACTGAACATGAAGAAAACTAGCAAGTGAATATTGGTTACCATTATATTGTAGAAATTATTCCAAAAAAGTAGCAAAAATTTTGCTGTCTATGATCAATTAAAAAAGAAATTTTAAAAAATTAAAATATTATCAACGCGCAACTACTTTCTTTTAAAAGTGTCAAATTCTTTTATTATTCAACACAAAATTTTAATCCACAGATGTCACTTTTTCAAAAACTTTTTCAAAAAGATGATACTGTCAAAATAAGATGCTATAAGAAATATTTGGAATGACCAAAATTTTTTTGATAAATACTAGTAATGAAAAATAAGTTACAAAAATAAAGATAGCAGAAACAAGAAGTATTACAAATTTCTATCTTAGGAGGAAAAAGTGAAATAAAACTGACAGGCAAATGGAGAATAATGAAGAATAATTTCTCTGCTATGCAAACAGAAACAAAAGAGGAAAAGTTGGAGGAAACCAAAATACAGCAATTAGTTGCATATTAAAAATTGCAGATGAAAGATGAAGGAGAAACGATAAACACAAAGTCAAAGCTTAAAGTCAAAGTTTAAAACAAAAATTATTGAAAATATGGACACCATAAAATAAAATCAAGACAACATCTAAATTAGTAAAATAATGGGTAGAAAAAAATTGCAAAAAATGGGTGATGAGTGGTGCTCCACAAAATGTGTAATTGGGTCTCTTGTTCCCTAATGTGTCAAACTTATTTTATATGTCCATCAGGTTCGCAACCACTGTGCAATTGAGCAGAAACGAGAATTGCATTTTAACTATTCAAGCAAATAATTATGATTCCACTCACGGCGGAAATCATTGCGCGCACAAAAGATTACAATGTTGCTGAAAATTGGATTTTTTATTTTTTATTCCATATCTAATGGCTTTATATAACCAATTTGCTCCATAGGAGGTCTGTATTGTTATAGTCGAGTTGTTACGTAAAGACTACTTCTGCTAGGTCCTAAAGTTTCTAAGACGTCTGCCTCGATGATCTATTAACTATTAGATCTTACTTTCCATTTCCTTTTGATTTTATGTAAAGACCCGTTCTTGAGCTTTTGAAATTGTCATTCAGTTTTAGACAACATCAGTAACATCAAAAAAAATAAAATTTTATAAAATTTCACCAAACACAAGGAACGGAATTTCATGATTTGCTCATCGAGGATCACAACTAAGTACTGAATCATTCTCCTTTGCTTCTTGGTCAGACCTCCCAAGCTCTTGTCGACCTAAATTGAATTCCAATGGCGTTATTATATTAAAATTACTGTCAGTTTTACCAAGTAACTTGACAGAGTTTGTCCCAATTTAATTAGAAATTTTAAAATTTTTAGTACCTAGTACGTTATAATAATAATATGTAGAACTTAATGCAACAATTTGAAAACGATTCTACGCGAAGAATAAATCGAGTTGGATTGAGGTTATACAGACACCTACATAAATGGAACGTTAATAGGATGTGTGGTGTGTAAATGTTTGTGTGTCAACCATGCGAATTTCCTTCTTCGAAGAGCAACACCAATTCCTCATTAGTTAAGGTGGCCGTGCAAGAGCTGGTTAGCAGCCAATTTTGCAAAAATTTTGTTCTTACGAATTGAATGTAATAAAAGTTTAACAAAAAATAGAAAAAAATAAAACACAAAATTTTGCCAATTTTAAGAATTTTTTTAAGCAATAATCATAAAGGTCATATTGCATTCTATCTGAAGTACTTTTCCAATACTTCCTCTTCTTATAATATCTTTACATTTTCTTCAACACACCTAGGAAAGCCAGTTTGTACGAACAAAATTACTTCAAAATTGCCTGGTTTGAGTCTTTCGAACTGCCATCTTAAGGCCGCTCCACATCTAGCAAGTCCAAGAATTGAGTCTCAAAGTTGATTAATGTTAGTTTTTGGTAGCCTTAAAGTCCTAAATTAGCCAAAATTACGTTTTAAAGTAATAAGCTAAAAGTAAGGTTATGTGTGGAAAGTTGGACACAAAATTATAGAATAATCAAAAAATAATTGCGGGCTATAGGAAAAGCTGCCTCTTTGTTGTCTGACAAAGTTATTAACGCTTAAAACTTATTTTATTAAAATTAAAATTTGAAAAGTGGCACCAACCCAGCGCGGCAAAAACCACCAAAGATTTCGTAGCAATTTTAACCATTATTTCTAGCAATTATAAACTTATAAATAAACCAGGTTAGTAATCATGCACTTAGCAGCCGCGACTTCGCCTAAAATTGTTAATAGTATTAATTATTAACAAAAACTTTTTCAACATTTAGTGCTTTACGTGTCGCGTGATTGGCGATTCTGCTCATTAGTACTAGATTTCAACGCGCAAGGGTAAAGATCGCTCCCGGTTTCAAATTCAAAATTTCGCCCAAATCAAGTACAAGTGTTGGTGTAATCGCGATTTAAACCTCGCCGTAAATAAACAAAATGTTTGTAAGTGAAATCCGTGCCGGTTTCGCGAAATCAGGTCCTTTTTATTACGCTTTAAAATTGAACATTTCGATTGTTTTTTGTTTTGACGTGTGGCCGCCATCACCTACTTGATTTTGTCAGCCAGCGTAAGTAGGTATCTGTTTAACAACTTTTGCAACTTGCAACTCAACACCAGTAACGTTGTTGTTAGTTTGTTGCTGTTTTATTTGTATGTTTCGTATTAATTAGCCACGAATTTTTAAGTAAATTTATTCTAAAAAGAAAGACATGTTGCAACTGCAATCTAGCAACGCAAGTCTGAACCAGAATTTGATGGGCTTTCCGGATATGCAACCAGCTTTTCTGTAGCCCTTTTCCTTTTAATTTCCGAGTTTTGCTGTAATGTTATAAACTTATAAACAAAATTTTTAACATTATTTAAAACAACAGCAACAATAAGGGGTTGCCACAGAGTTGGCGATAATTTCGAACCGTTGACCCCCTTCGAGTTTTAAGAATCCGTCTGGCCTTTTTACGACCCCATCAAAATTGTACTGGAATTCTTCCCTTAACAGTTGTTTTATTTTAGTCACAACTTACCTATGTTGGCAGTGATAAACGCTGGTTGCATGTTATACACAGGGGAGGCGGTGCACATTTCCAGTAGAAAAGTAGTGATAGTTACTAAAGTTGCTGGCAGCATCTGCAAAAAAGAAACTCAATTGAGAAACCGATTTGCTGGAATTAGCACCCGCACCACCCGCAGCTAGAAAAGTGAAACCTTCGGGCGTCAGGCAGATGCTCCTGGTGGCGGCGACGCGATTGTGCAAGACGGGCCAACGTTCCACCAGGAGGTCACTGACTGTTCGAACACGCTGCCCAATTACGTTGCGCCATTTCTTTTCATCGGCAAAACGTCTTGTCACTTCCCTTTTTTTCTCGCTTCATTCGTGCAAATAGCGCCCAGTTTCCGTGATGCCGTGGGAATTCCTCCGACTACATCGCGGTTTTGCTTCTTAATTATCCGTGCATTTCACTCGATTACTCACCGAGGAGGCAGCGGCACAAAGAAACCAGAAAAATTGATACGGCCGTCTAATTGAGTTTTAATTATTTCCACACAGCGAAATCTTCCGAGATTAGGATGGAGGTTCAACGGCAACCTTAACCCCGTCAAGTTCAACTGGAGGAATTCTTGAATTTGAGCCTCCACGACGGTTTTGACGTGAAAGAAGCTGGGGCCGGTGGCACTTATTCAATGTTCGCAACTGTAATGCGGTTCTGACAAAATGAAGTGCGAGGGAAAACATAGTTGTGTTATTTATTATTATTACCATGGACTGACATTAATGGATTTTGCATCGAAGCACTAAATCAAAAAGGGGCCGGGCCCACGCAAATAAATAATTTTCCAAAGTGCTTTATTTTTACTAACCAGATTTTTTACCCCTATCAGCAGTGGATCAAGAGCTCCATAAATTCTAGAAATTATTCTTAACTGCCTGGTAAAAAAATTATAAAAAGTCTTTAACTTTCTAATTCTTTTAGGGAAGAAAGTGATTTATTTTTTCTCATACGAGTAACTGAGTGAGCTGCCAGAGAAGGGAGGAACTGAACCTGACTCCAGAAATTTGATTATTATTTTTCAAAAAAAAAAAAAAATTTGTAAAGTCTCAAAATCGCAGAATCTGGTACTTATACTACTGCATGAGCCTCTACAGTCAGTGGAAGACTATTACTGCTTTTCCATTCTTTACTGCCTAAAGAAAGCGAAAATATTTGTGTCACTATCAAAAAAAGTTTCCAAATTTGGTCTTGGGTCACCTGGAGGCAATTTTTCCGAAAGGGCCAATTTTTTGAAATCAAAAAGTTGGTGAGCTGACAACGACAAATGATGCGAGAATCTTTAAAGAAGTTTCGTTAACATTTGTGGGATTACAACTGTGCAGACACCTGTTACTGAAAACTGTTTTGAAGCCTATTAATTATTAATACTAACGGGGAGTCAACACTACGAAACGGCTTGTGAACACTTTTAAGGCAATTCCCTAAACCCGTTCGGCTAGACGTGGTACAAATGTTGCATAAAATATGGGTCAAATTTTCGACCGTGGATGATGGCATCATCAACCCAGTAACAACAATATCAAGAACGTTAACTTTAACTGGGGCGAACGTGTCCAGTTCATCTTTAATTCCGTTAAAATATTAAACGACTTACCTTATTTGGACTAGAGTATATACAACAGTTGGACAAACTTCAATTAGTTAAAATAAAAAAATAAACAAATTAAGTTATCCGCCGTACGCAACACAAAATCACACCGTCATTTTTAATCAACCGTTACAATTAGCGATGGTGAGTCGGCCGGACTTTTCGGCGAGTGAGTCAATGTCATTATCTTTCGGAATTAAATAAGACGAGAGATGGGCCCTTCCGGGAATATCGTGATTTTCGAATGTTCGCGCGCCTAGCTATCGGACACCATCCCCATGACTACGTTCACACCTGTCCGGTGTCGAGTTGGGACTGTTCGAAGAAGAGTTCTGCCATCCTCAAGAACGGGAAGGTCGTCGACCTCCACGGCAGCGCAGCAGTAATGCTGGTGCAGGTACTCAAGGAGGGGAGGTACCGTTAGTACTTTACTTTGGTGATCGAATTGTTAAAGAATAACGAACGACATCAGCACTCTGGTGTTGGGGGATAATCGGGTCTAATGGTGATGGACGTGGTCGCCTGGCGAACGGCAACTTGCTATTCACGGACTTAACCTCGATGGCGGCGGGCGGGTAATGGGGCTAATAGTTAATTGAGTTTGATTAGACTTACCACCACCGCGCAATTTGATCGGCGATTTTTTTCTCTTTGCGCACTTGTTGCAGAATTTATCGCTTCCCTCTTCCATCCTTTCTTAAGTTATCACTGTTTTCCCACATTTCCATAAATTATGGCTCCATTGTTGCTTCTTCCGGCATACATTTGTTCTATGGGTTATTCGCATGCGAGAATTTATTTCACTGGTTCCATGTTGAATCTTTATTTTTCTGATCAAGTCGAGTTTTGGTTTTAGTACTGTTTAGTAAATAGCGTTTGCGTACAAAGATTATAAAATAATTAAGTGTTTTGCAAAAACTGGTTTCCAATAACAGTTTATGTAAAGGCAAGAATTACGAGTACTTCTCGTGCAGTGTACCGCTTCATTGTTTTGCATATAATGGTTTATGTAATAACAGTGGGTCTTTAATTTATCTTCTGATAAATAATGTAACAATAGGTTGAACTTTTTTGTTTAAAAGTGACATTAAATTGTTTAACTTCCTTAAATAAAAGAGAAGTTATTAATAATTGTTGCTCTGAATATACCTAACAAAAAATAAGGCACAACTTGCGCAGCAAAATCGAAGTAAGTGAACTTGTGTAAAATGGGCTGTAGGAATGGTCGTGTCAGCGTAGGCGTACCAACGTCATGGTGATGGTTTCAAATATTAAAATCCGTTTGGAGATTATACATTAACGGTTATCTACCATCGACCACGCGACCGCCAATCAACTGGGAATGCGGTTGGTTTACACTAGGAAGAAATAGCGTGCCTTATTTATTGATAGACACTGTACCCATTTTACTGGCTCATATTATAAGAACTAATACATGCGTTTTGGACTATATTTCTTACTATCTTTATCAAGTAGTATGGCTTATTTTTGATGATTATATAAAAGTTCCTGGCACAAAAAAACGTAAAAATAGAAACTATTAAACGACAGTTATTCATTGTTATCAAACGACTTAAATGATTAGATAATTAAGGTAATTCGAAAATCGGTCGACACTGAAAAGTAGCCAATAGAAATATAGAATTGGAAATTTATAATATAGGTATATATTTATAATATTCAAACTCTTGTAACTTTTGAACGGGCAGACATACATCGAATCCAAAAACATCAAATTTTTTTATTTCACAAAAGCTATCGAATGCTATATGAATAAAAATTGTAAATCTAATAATAAAGAAGTTGAAATTTGCAATTTAGGTTGATTTTGACAAACATTCTTAATTGAAACATTCGAACAGTCTTATCTTAAAAAGTACGACTTGTACAGGGAAACAACGGTTAGATTCGTGTTAAGTGGTTCGAAAACTATAAGATTAAGTCATAAAACTGATGTAAAAAATTTCAATATTTTTGACTTTTTTTTTCTACCCCAATCGATAGAAATTCGAAAAATTTCTAAAATCGACATCGTTGCATCTAAAGGCTGGATATAAGTGTTTTCTTATGTAATCGGCTTTCCTGAATTCAAATCCGTAATCAATTCGACACTAGAATAAATAGATTTCTTATAAAATTAGAAAAACCATTAAGTTTCGATTTCTTATAATATTCAAGCTCTTGTAACTTTTGAACGGGCAGACTTACATCAAATCCAAATACATCAAATTTCTCAATTTCACAAAAGCTATCAAATGCTATATGAAGAAAAATCGTAAGTCTAATAATAAAGAAGTTAAAATTTGCAATTTAGGTCGATTTTGACGAAAATTTTGAATTAAAGCATTTGAACGGTCATATCTTAAAAAGTACCACGTGTACAGAAAAACTACCGTCAGATTCGTGTTAAGCGATTTGAAATCTATCAGATTAAGTCATAAAATCGATGTAAAAAATTTTAATATTTTCGACTTTTTTGTTCTACCCCAATCGATAGAAATTCGAAAAATTCCTAAAATCGACATCGTTGCACCTAAATTTCTCCATTTCACAAAAGCTATCGAATGCTATATAATAATAATAAAGAAGTTGAAATTTGCAATTTAGGTCGATTTTGACGAAAATCGCACGACACTGAAAAGCAGCTAATAGAAAAATAGAATTCGGTGTCGTTTCTATGACAATGTAAAAGTTTCCTGGAAATATTTGCACCTAGCATGAAATTAATAAGTGGAAATTATTTCAGCCAATCAAAATTATTTATTTATTAATAATGACATCATAATGACATAATGGACCAATGTGTCGTTGCGATTTTTTTACCGAATATGCCCTCGTGCATTGATTACTGTTCGGAAATTTTATTCTCATGCATTTCCAAAACGTAATTAGCTCTCGTGTTCCACTCGGGCTAATTAATACATTTTGGAAATGCATTCGAAAAAATAATAATTAAATAATCAATGCACTAGGGATATTATAAGTGACAATTTTCCAAAATTGCTATTGCTCCCAAAATCTACTATCCTCTGGTTAGAAAATTTAAAAAGTGATGCATCAGCGTTGCCAGTGATGCTAAATAATAAGGAACGTTATGTGAATGATGCGGCAAATTGGTTGTGCATGTAACTTGACAGCAGTCGCGTGTCAAAGATGCTACAGCTTCTTAGAGATTGTGAACATACATTATTGAGCCACTTTTTATATTTCCATACCAGAGTATAGAATCAGTCAAAAAATCGACGTTGAAATTTTCTATATTTTCGATTTTTTTTTCTACTTACAAATTTTCAAAGTTACAGAAGTGAAAAGAAAACAATTTTCCAAAAATTGAAATGCTTGTAATTTTTGTCCCCGACAAAGTTTTATTGGCTTAAGTTTCTCCGGGGGGAGGGGATGTGTGTCACAGTTATCTCTATCCACCTTGTACTTGAAGCTTGTAGGCAGCACGTAATACACTTAAGAGTAAAGCGTTGTAAGTCAGGTATTAATAATAATTAATGACTTAATTACTTAGGTACTTCTTAAGCTGCTTTTTTGAATACATACTGTAACGATAGTATCTTAAATATAGGTATACAAGACATGCAAAATCAATTGATTATAGTTTTGTTTATGTTTATTGATAAAAATAAAAACTTCTTGACCTGAAACTAGTTTACCATCCATCCTAATCATTATTTCTACTGCCGTTATTCAGTTAAAAGTTGCAATAGTCTTTCTTTAGTAGAAGTTGATCTATATTTTCTTATAGATGACTTACACTTACTTATTGTGCACTAACGTCATCTTGCGTTAACATCTTTAAAAAAGAGCATGTAATGCCGTAGGAAAAAGTTGAAACCGCGCTGTTATAAAATGTTTATTGATAATAATTACAAAAACTACAGTATAAAAATAACACCTAATTTAACTTCGTATATCTAGTATCTGATGCAGACTTACAGCTTCTCAGCACTATTCAGTTTCACTCCTTGTCGAAACTTTGAATAGACGATCACATCATCTTTTCAATAGCATTTAATATTAACAACAGTAATGGAAACTTCGACAATGGTAGCATGCGTTAATAACTTAATTTTTCCGTAAGTATCAGAATCTACTTAAGCTGTTTTGGTTTAATTTTTACAACACTAATCAATAAATAATATCATCATCGCTTCTCGTCACTCTTCATCCATCCATTACGAATAATTTACTATTCTTCCACTGGCACATCAGCAACTATTTCCATTTCAGCTCATAACCTTGTCGATCCAAGGCACAAATTTCTGTATGTTGGTATAAACGCCAGGTAAGTGCTCTCTTCCACACCCTATCCCCCAAGAGACGAGTCCGATGAGAGTTCTTCTGCCATCAACAGCCAAAGTGAGAGGACCTCCCGAATCACCTTGACACGAATCCCTGCCTCCCTATCATCGAATCGATTATTGTCGACGCAAAATCTCGACTCGTTATTTACCTCTTTGTATCCAGCACACAGGAAAACGTCGTGGATAGTTTCTCTTCTTCCGGCGGCCCGGAACCATCTTTGGCACCGATCGTTGGTAATAACTTCGACGTCGACTTCTTGCAAAACCGACGGCACTGTCGCTTGGCCGTGACGGGTCCTGCCCCAGCCGGCAACCGTGGCCATCTTACCGGGCAACTTCAACTGGAAACCATAGATCAACAAGAGAAATTTACAAAAAAACACAACATTACTGTCGGGGGAGGGAGACAAACTGGCACTATGTGCTGCTTAAAGCGCACGTTACGGTCCAATTTTACCAGAGCCACGTCGTTCTTGAAATCGGACGGGGAGTAAGCAGGATGCACTTCCTTTCTCTCCACTGAATACTCTTCGTGCGTCAGTTTCTCGTCTTGGTCACGCACGTCCCATTCGCCCAACCTCACCCGAATGTTGCCGTTCGAAGTCCTGCAAAGTATCAGCTAGAAGTTGTAAACAACTCCGGGGGAAGTTTTCCCGGAAACTCGATCAACGCCGGGATTTAAAATTCTCAAAAAAAATAGTTTGTGAGCTTTGTAGAAGCTTATTATCTTCGCTGGCAGAAATGTGAAATCAGATTAAAATTGGAAAATGTTGCTGCAGCTTCTTTCGGTGCTGATTGAGTTGTGCTGCGTCTTTAAAATTTATCGAGCAGATTCTATTAACTAAATTGAAATATAACAGTCTTTGCTTCAAGGCACTGTTTGTAATAAATAGAAATTTGAGATTTGATATGAAAACAAAGGCTCAAATAGATCTCAACGTAACTGTACTCTTATGAGCAGAATGCACGAAATGGCGGAGGCGCCGGGTGAAAACTGCCAATGCCGTATTAAAGAGCAATTCGACGTATGGAGAGCGTACCTCAAAAAAGTTAATTTAAAAAAAAACACGAGCAACTTCCAGGCTAACCAACCTGACGACAGCAATTACACTGAATGCAACTAACTAAAGTCAACATTTAATTATACGTTGTAGAAGGGAATCCTTAATGCTACACTCCCACGTAATTGGAGCACTACAGCATAGTGCTCGTCTTCATTGCTTGTTGTCTACTCGTTTGGGTTATCGCGAAGCATCACAATTTCATATCTACTATTGTTTTAGACGTTACTGGGAAAATTGCTTAAGCTTCTTCAACTTCTAAATTAAAAATCTTAAATGTTTCTCCCATCTTGCACACAATTTTTAAAAAACGTCGCGTTCTATTTGAATCGCGTCGCCACCGAAACTACCCCCTACTCAATTGGGTAACTTACGTCGCGACGCAATGTGCCGCCGTTATGATCCACCTCTCGTTCAACAGCGCTCCGCCACAGGCCAGTTTCTTCGTCAGGAAGCCAGTTTTGATGAGGGCGACTTGCCAGGGGTGGGACCCGAATCCCGTTGAATGGCCTCCTACGATCCTGTTGCTTCTCGTATAGAGTTCGCCACAACCTAAAATAAGCCCCGCATCAGATTGGATTTAACTCCGTTCGAACGAAAACCGTTTGTGCTGAAGGTAGAAAGGGAAAATGAAACACGGAACCGAAATCGTGCCGTTGCTTCGGAATAAATAAGTAGGAAGCGAGGATCGGCTGGAAATCGGGCATTAATGTTTGAACGAGCCAAAGGGGTTTCTGGATGTTGCCGCCTAGAAGTGAAAGAGAATTGTGTGGGGAGGAAGAGAACGACGACGAAAAGCGTCGTCCAGCATGCAAGTCTGCTTATCACTTTGTGGGTAATTGCGATAGGGGCGCATTAAGGCTTGACGGAAACTTTCTCTTGAGCGCGGTTCTGGTTAAGAAATCCCCGATATTAAAAAGAATCTTGCGGGTATAATTTGTTTTTTTTTTTCGAAATTAAGCCTCCTTATCAATTACTACTTATGCAAGGATTTGCTCAATTTTAAATTTTGCTAGAAGCTTAAGATAACTTTTTTTCTTAAAATTAAGAAAATTTATTCAGAAAAAAAACTTTTGTGAGGAATAGAAGGATTTGCAATTTCACATGCAGAAGAAAATAAGTAGAAATATTAAGGAAATGAATTATTTCTAGTTATGTTCATTGAAGATTAAAACTAAAAAGATATACCTAAGATAGCTTAAAACAATTTAAAACAAAACTAAAGGAAACTAATAACATAAATAAAATATATGAAGAAGAGGAAACAAGATAAAATGGAGAAACAATTTTTTAAGATGGATAATAACAAAACACCGGAAGAAATAAAAGAGTAGCTAAAAGAAAAAAAGACAAAAATGGTTATTTCAAAAATAAACAAACATATTTTTCATGCTAATGAGGTGTTAATGATGGCCGTAAGATCAACCCCCGCTCCTTAATCTTGACCATTGTTGATCAAAAAATTAACGGTGTTGTTTCGATAATGATTAAACTCGAAGGTCTTTGTGGGGTTAGAGCCCAGCCGGGTTGACAGACGTGCCGAACAGTCGAGTGCCAGAGTGCGGTTAGGTTAGCGCCGGTTAATGTTACCCCTGTGGTTGGGCGGCTCGTAATCGTCTTCTTGCGGCCGGTGGAAGTCGTCTTCATCGGGCGGCGGTCTGTCGTCGTCGTGGTCGTAGTAGTGGGGCCTGTACGGCGGCCTGTCCACACTGTTGGAATCCGGATGGTCCGGGTCTGACGGGTAATATCCGACTAGATGATACGTGTCTAATATTGTTAGTCATTTATGTTAGTTTGGTCGGTTTACAGCAAAATTTACAACTTCTGGTTAAAACAACAATTAATCGATCAACATCTGACCTATTATGTACAAATACCAGCGGACTCGGATGGTCGCAAACTTACTGGCATTATTGAGGACACCTACGTCAGGATGATGAGTAGGTGTGTGCGAGTCCCTGTCTATGCAGCAGGCCCATATCATCCCTCCTGAACACAAATCCAGCGGACGGCCTCCTCCCAGGACGCAACTAATTGATAAGCCACATTCGTATTTCACCCCTCGAAACCGGCAAGACTGCGGGATCACTGCAAAGCGTAATTTCTTTAAGTACACCCATCACGTATATTATTGTCTGCTAGAAAGAAGCTCCTTTTGGCTACTGGACGAGGTAAAACGGGCAATTTAAGCTCGCTGCAACCGAAACTTTATGTAACGGTGATTGCGTTGTTGAGTTTACGTCTCGAAGAGGTTGTAACATTAACCTAAAATTTTTATTATCGGAATATTTTTGTTAATTGGACGTACTGTTATTGTAAAAGAAAACTAAAACAAACAATTTGTGTCGTTCTAGCGTGCAATCCGTTAAATTGCCTCGGTTATCCGTGATGTAATCTCGAATTTAATTACTATTTTTGCTTAAATCTTTTTAATTCGCCTCGCTTTACTGACCTATGGTTCAACATGCTGGTCTAAATAACTCGATTCAGGCGAACTTACCTACGTCAACCACCAACAAATTTCGTGGTCTAGATATTGACCCACCGAAGGAAATCCAATTACGCATGTCTAATTAATAACGTGGAAATTGTTCTTAGGCGTGGATCAATTTTTTGTTTAAGCGCGATTGGAGACGTGACAAAATAGGGCCACTGAGGCTCAAGTTTCATTCACGATTGTTTGATGTTAAAGTATCTTCAAAGGGTAAGAAACTCGGAAATAATTAATATTTCATATCTATTTGTCTTAACAGAAGTCACTAAAGTTCAGTTACGCTTAGAAGTTGTCGTAATTATGGGCAGCCATGTATAACTGCCGGTTAATCTGTTTTTACTTGAATTTAAGTTTCCGAAACCTGTCTACCTTCTCTTCTTTGTCGCCAAAAATCATGAAAGGATATAGTTTAGAATCAAGATGATTTCTCCTAATAACATTTTTTGACACTCAAATATTATGAAAAAATAGATTGTTAAGAAGCCATTTAAAATAACAACTTTCATTGTGTTGAATCTAAATCGCGCTTTTTTAAAACTAAACAATACTTAAGATTAAAAATTATTTAATAGCGTTTCGTGGAAAGAGAGTAGCTTCTTCACAGAATTCCTATTACTTGCCACGTCAGATGTGTAAACCTACTCAAATGTTTAATTAGCAAAATTTAATTACTAAAGTTAAATTTTGTGGGCTTGAGGCGTTGCTTTAAATAATTGGGAAAGTTTTCGGGAATTGTATTGTAAAATGATGTATTGTTGAGAGTGGGCATATAATTTATTATATTTTAGCTCTTTGTACTAATTAGGAATTTTTAATTAGTTGCGTTATTAAAAAGAGGAGTTGTCAACTAAATGTTTTGAGTAAATCTCTTTCTTAAGATAAGAACGATTTACGATTTATACTGTCTATTTACTACAATTATTTTGGTTCCTTAACAATTTTTAATTTGTCAGCTTCAATTTTTTGTATGTAAAATAGTCAAACATTTTAAGGTCATGTTGTTGCAACTTTGCTCTTGCAACATAATTAACAAAGTGATCATGTAACATGTGGCATGTGTCTAATTTTGTGTATTTTTGTTATTTCTTAAAAATATTTCTATCTCGATTTCTATGCTCATAAGAAACATTTCTGAAATAATCTTTACCAGCTTTTTTCGATTTTCAACTATCAACAAACTCTCATAATATATATTAAAAACAGTAGAATTAATATTTATATAGCTAAAGATAGCTTACAACAAGAAAAAACATTTATTAAGATTAGTCTACAACTTTAAACTAAAACCAAAGGTTAAATTGTTAGAGGTCCCCCTGCATTAAGTAATAAATGGGAATTTAATGTATGATGCGTCAGATTTACTGTACAAACTTTTGGTAAAAGCTAACATTGACTTGATGTCACGGAAAAATTGTGACGTTGGCAGTAAGAAAACAAAATATCTATGAACTTAATGAAGTTAAAGGTTAATTTCTTTATTGACAACTGGATCTGGAGAAAGAGAAACTTTTTAAACTCCTCCCTATTGGAAAATTTTATTAAGCCGATGTAGGTCAAATAACTTTTGGTCAGGAGAAAATTGGAGGTTTTCACTAGTAGTAAAGCCCCTTCAGCACACAAGACTATTTAAATTTGAGGGTTATAGATTTTTGGAAAGATTTTGAATCTGAGATCTTATCTTAGTTAGACATTTAAAAGTGACAAAAACAATTTATTCAATAGAACTTTGTGTGTCTAGCTGCAAATTGTTGAAATAAATAATTTTCGAAAATAGTTGAATCACACTGTATATTCGAATGTACGAAGAATTGCAAAGTGAAATTCTTTTGCGGGACTGTGTTTTTATTCAGGTACGCAATATGACCATAATGTTTTGTGCGCACAGTTTTCTCATTTAACGTGAAAAACCGTCAATCCTTGAAGCTTGAAAATTGTACAGTTAGTTAAAACGGCACTCCCAAGTGAGAATAATGAAAGAAGAAATAATTAACACCAGTTCATCCATGAAGAAGAACACCACAAACTTTTTCACAAACTCGATTGCACAAAAAATCAACCTAAATTATCCCAACACTATGAGAACGTCTATTTCCAACACGTCAACTTTCATTATAATTTTTTTAATTGAATCAATTTCAAAATAACATTTTTATTCATCTAGAACTGTGTCAGACATCAAAGTTTCCACCTACTCCTGCCCAACATATCGATGAGACTTCCTTGTTCCGTCGTCGAGATCCCGGCCCTCTTCCCCAAAGCGTCCAACAGGAGAAGTTCTTGTGCTTGCCTGTCGTTGGGCAGCGTCCTGACGCCGTCCACCATCGCCACCACCAACGCCACCAACACCAGCACACCACGTCCCTCCCTGCAGACGGCGGACATGTTCACGGCACCGCACTCACCTCCTTACTAAGCACATGTGGAGCACAACTTTCCAACGTCGGAAGTTAAAAGCCACTGGCGTGTGTTGTTGAATGCTGAAGACGATGCCGGCGATGTTTACGCGAAGATCCGCCACGGATGGCATGTAGTGCAGTTACAATAAGTGAAAGCTATTCTTTGTGCCATTATAGAGAGACGATTCCGGCACTTGATTCTCGACGCTACCCAACCAAAATGAGGGATAGTGATCACGACAATCACCAATTTTCTTAACGACTCTTGTCCGAGAACGAGGAATGACCCTGGAGTTTGATGGATTATTTCGGTGGAATTTCGGGGAGTCCTCCACAGTGAAAGCTGTGCTTTGTTTGTTTGATTAATCCAATCTTTCACTTTTACCTATGCGCCAGTTAGTATTGAAAGCGTATAGCGGAACGTCCTGGGGACAATCGTTAAGTGGCGATGATGGGGCTGGTTACTGGATCGTTCCCATTGTGGGGATCCGGAAGCTATTATCCGCATAGTTTGGACCCCCTTTGCCTCAGAATTGCCCAATATGGCGTGCTAACAGACGTAAATATGTGGATGCAAAGTGGTTATTAGGAACGTTACAAAAATTTTGTAATTTCAAGAACCAAGGCTGGGTCGGTCGGGATGTTACGAAAGAACTTGCGCAACTGCCGGAATCTAATATAATTATACTGGCAAATTATTGATAGATATAACAACAAATTGGCGAGAATTTACGTAGCGGTTGATTTTTTGTGAAAACGTTTCTTCTACAATTAATTTATTAAAAAATTAGAAACAATTATCAAAGACAGTTAAAATTACTATTACATTTTTTAATTTTAAATGCAGATCGTTACTTGGCTCCTCCACCATTTGTCGACTTTATGAGATTGGTAAATTTGTTCAATATTACAAAACTTTTTTGATTACTCAATATCAACAAGATTTGAAACAGCTCACTTTATCATTTGAACTATTTTTAGTCGATGTGTTTATCTAAAAAAAAAATTCGAGCTATTGACGCACTTTTGGAAGAATTATCAAAAGTCGTGAATTGTGAGCCGAATGTTCCATTGAAGCGGTTTAAGTCATAAAATCGATGAAAAAATTTCAATATTTTCGCCTTCTTTTTTCTAGATATTTGAATAAATAGTTTTTTTTATAAAATTAGAAAAACCACTATGTTTCGATTTCTTATAATATTCAAACTTTTGAACGGACAGACTTACATCAAATCCAAAAACATCAAATTTCTTCATTTCACAAAAGCTATCAAATGCTATATGAACAAAAATTGTAAGTTTAATAATAAAGAAGTTGAAATTGGCAATTTAGGTCGATTTTGACGAAAACTTTGAATTGAAACATTCGAACGGTCATATCTTAAAAAGTACGACTTGTACAAGAAAACTACGGTTATATTCGTGTTAAGCGGTTTGAAATCTATAAGATTCAGTCATAAAATCGATGTGAAAAATTTCAATATTTTCGACTTTTTTTTTCTACACCAATCGATAGAAATTCGAAAAATTTCTAAAATCGACATCGTGGCACCTAAAGGCTGCAAATAAGCGTTTTCTTATGTAATCGACTTTCCTGAATACAAATCCGTAATCAATTCGACGCTAGAATAAATATATTTCTTATAAAATTAGAAAAACCACTAAGTTTCGATTTCTTATAATATTCAAACTCTTGTAACTTTTGAACGGGCAGACTTACATCAAATCCAAATACATCAAATTTTTCCATTTCACAAAAGCTATCGAATGCTATATGAACAAAAATTGTAAGTTTAATAATAAAGAAGTTGAAATTGGCAATTTAGGTCGATTTTGACGAAAACTTTGAATTGAAACATTCGAACGGTCATATCTTAAAAAGTACGACTTGTACAAGAAAACTACGGTCAGATTCGTGTTAAGCGGTTTAAAATCTATAAGATTCAGTCATAAAATTGATGTAAAAAATTTCAATATTTTCGACTTTTTTTTTCTACCCCAATCGATAGAAATTCGAAAAATTACTAAAATCGACATCGTGGCACCTAAAGACTGAAAATAAGCGTTTTCTAATGTAATCGACTTTCCTGAATACAAATCCGTAATCAATTCGACGCTAGAATAAATATATTTCTTATAAAATTAGAAAAACCACTAAGTTTCGATTTCTTATAATATTCAAACTCTTGTAACTTTTGAACGGGCAGACTTACATCAAATCCAAATACATCAAATTTCTCCATTTCACAAAAGCTATCGAATGCTATATGAACAAAAATTGTAAGTTTAATAATAAAGAAGTTGAAATTTGCAATTTAGGTCGATTTTGACGAAAATATTGAATTGAAACATTCGAACGGTCACATCTTAAAAAATACGACTTGTACAGGGAAACTACGGTCAGATTCGTGTTAAGCGGTTCGAAATCTATGAGATTAAAAACAAAGTTCTCAAATAAAGCAAATAAATCTTGTTGAAGAACCAACAGGAATTAGAGTCCCATTTGAAAATTACCGAAACCCGGTTCTGTATGAAGAGCGAGGGTAAACGACGTTGCTAACGATCAGACCCCAACCTTCCTTCTCGTTATTTATTCTTTATCGTTCCAGGCGTAAAATGGCGAGTCCACAGATAAATTTTTACGAGGGTTTCCTAAATTTTCCATTTCATATTTTGGACAAATTTGCGCTGCTGTGAATGTCAACAGTAAAATGGATAAAACTGTCGCTGTTCAGCCGACCACCTCCAATAAATTTCAAACGTCAACAATTGTTGACTTCGCCACGTGGACTCCTCATTGCCAATCAAACATAAAAATTGGAGTTACGCAAAAATTTCAATAGCCCGAATACAAACATTGAAGCTTAGCGAACTTTTAATTAATTAAACAACAATTTTCAATCAGAACTCGTTATGTGGGTTAATATTGAATAGTGTGGGAGCTTTTCCGGGTATGAATTTTTTGTTGCGCTTCTAATTGAACAAAATTTGGAATTTGGGTAGAAATCGGGATGGCGAAGTGAAAACGCGTTGCAACAAATTTGCAGGTGGCTCTTAAAAATATGTAACAAGTTTGATTGTGTTTTCGGTTGGCCTGGATTACTTCTTTGACACTTTTCCGGAAATAAGACAAAGGACGTTTTTACAAGTGCTCCGTTTTAATGCCTAATTATTTAAAGTGTGTCGTCCCGATGATGACAATAATATTACGAGATCTCCCATTGTTGATGTCGACCATTTTTATAATTTCCATCTGACGACGGCACGAACTCCTGATTGTTGGCGGCGACAGTATTAAATAATGCGTTGTTTCCCAGCTCCTCTTCGGCCAACAACCCGACCAACATACGTTTGGATCGGTTTGCCGCCAGAGAAGTTCTTTGGTTGAACTAGTTTTGAAAATTGACCAGTTGCCGATCTAACAGAAGTTAATCTCGCGATAACGATAACGGATCCGATTCTAGCTCGGAAACCTAGATTTTTATTTAAATTTACTTTGCGGGCCAGTCGGGTACTTACATCCTAGCTCGTCGAAAAAGCGCATTTTGGGGGGAGGATACGGCAAATTCTTGTCGAATTTCGTTGCGTCTGAAAGCGAAAACAACAAATAAGTAAAAATTTTGGGGAAATTGCACCAAGTCCATCCATCATCATGGAGGTAACAATAAACAATAGGACTTGGAGACAGCGCAATATAAATTGAAGAAAATTGTTTAACGCTCCAAATTGCGGCAATTTTCACTTTCTTCGCGAAAATTCGCGTGTTTTGTTCGGTTTCGTGTATGCAATTTCGATCGAGCGGCTATCTACCTGTGATTTCGTTTTCGGAACATTCTGTTAACACCACGAGCGAGAAGCACAGCACTAATTGTTGCAAACAATTAAGTCGCATTTTCGTCCGGGAACTGGAGCGTGGCGGATGGTTTCACTTATTGTCTTCGACGATCTGAGCGAGGCACTAGCATCGGTCCCCAACCACGGCACCATAGGGCCAAACGTGCAAAATCTAGCCGAAACCGAAACCAGATCGAATGCCCGATTAGTCCAATCCCGCTGGAGTTGAAGAGACAACTGAGAGTAAAAACGGAGAGTCAGCCTCACATCGGAGAAATTTCAATAATTTTTAGACCAGTGGCTATCTTTCAGGCACATTTTCGTTTTTCATTCATTTCTCTTTTGCGACAGGGGAAAGCCGACCTTAACCTCTCCTCGATTAGGAACGGCGGCTTTTTATGGCAATTGGTGTAATGAACGGATCAGGTGTGAAGACTTTCGTAGAGGGGTAATTGGAACAGTTGGCGGTTAGGTTTCGGTTTAGAAACCAAAAGTTTACGCGAATTGGGTCTTTGATTACACAATGGGTATTAAGTGCTGTGAATTTTGACGGCCGCTTCGGAATGCGTAGGAGGAAGCGTTTTGCAAAGTTTTTTATTACGTTTATTAGCGGTCACAGCTCAAGGACCAAGTAGGTCGATTGGTGCATAATATTGGCGATCATCTACGTGATAACGCAAAAACTTCTTTCAACCATTTCTTCGCCTCCGCAAGTTTCTACATCTGCATCGGCCGACAAGAAGTTCACAACACAAATAATGTCCGAAGAGAAATTTGAAACCGCAATCATTGTCGTTATTTTCGCATTACTTTTGGCGAATCTTTCACAATTTCCCTAAAAAGAGCGTTCTAGTTCGAGGAGCGCACTTTGTAATTTACGAGGCGATTATTATCCGGTAAAATTAATTATCGAAAGAAAACGCACTTGGCGTGGAAAGTTGCTACTGTTATTTTCCATTATTAAGAACAGTAGGTTAACAAAAATCTCAATAAGCAATTCACCTTTTCTCGCAACCGCAGCCTCTCCTGAAATTATTGTTATTTTCCTGCAAGCAACCGGAACGAGTTGGCGATTTTTGTTGAACCAGAACCGAAGTTTTGAAACATCGTCACAGCAGAGGCTCTATGTCACAAGTAATTGGGGAGGTTATTAGGGTTATTGCGGATGGTGTTTGAGCGTCATAAAGTACTTCCGGTCCGAATTCGATTGGTGTGATACGTACTTGGCTTTCTCTTGACATTCCTCGCTCTGACTTAGACCTTTCTTTGGGAAAGTATGTCATTACTCTAACCTTAACCCACAGACAGGCGGTGCTAGGACTAACAATTCGTTATTACAGTACGATTTACGGTTTACATTGGGTTTATGTATCGCGGCCTTCGAAGCATCATTTAAAATTTTCTGGGGAGTGAAAGTTTCCATTTTCTATTCGTATAAAGTTACCTAATTCCGGGTACGAATAGCAATTTTAAACTCTTACAACAGCGAAATCAATAATAACAAAGTTTTTATCGGGTCTCATTTTCGTTTAATTCGAAGCTCGAGGACGTGACATAGCTAATGGTTCATGAAGTATAGCGCTGGTTTCACTTTAACGAATTAGCCCAAATATTTGGGTACCTAAGCACGGCAGTTGTTGACCCGAAACGGCTGGAGTGTGAAGTGAGCAATTGAAAAAAAGAAATACTTAAGTTCTTTACTTTTTCTAGAAATAACAATTTTGGTGCATATAAGATACCATTTCCGGTTATCCCGAACTCTTAAAAGTTCGATAAAGCTAAAACCTAAAAAAAATTATCTTATCCTTTAATTAAAAAAACTCTAAAAAAAATTTGTTCAGATCCAAAATATAGAACTTTCTGAAATTTTGAAGCAGGTACCTACATACAGTTTTTTTGAATTTCAAAACATTTTTTTTTCTCTACATTATCAATTTAGAGCTTGCATGGAGTCCATCTAAGAAATGTGCTATCTTAGCCCTACGTCCTGGCAGTTGGCAGACTGCTAAAAACTATTTTGTTATATCATCGCTAATAAAAACTGTCAAATTGAGCTCTTTGCAAAAAATCTTGGTTGATTATGTCTTCTAGAATCTCGAACCTTTTTTAATTAGCACAAAATTAGTTGAAAGAACGGCTTCAATTTCACATTATAAATTTTTCTTCTAAAGTTCTGCATTAGCGGTAACGATGTATTCGTTTTAAATCAAATTCAATTAAATTAAATATAGTACAATAGTTAAATTTTCTTAATTTTTCGATTTTGACGAAAATCATCTACTTATTCAAACTACATTTTTCTCGATGGGTAAACCGCTGAGGAATTATGGTGTACACCTTCCAGGAATTATAGGAATTTTGGGGATTTATTTTTACTTAGTAGGATTTATTGGGAGTTAATAGGAATTATCCGGAATTATGGGGATTTATTTGAAATTACGGGGATTTATTGGAGATGTTGCACGAATTACATGGGATTTATTTTTTCTTGCCGCAAAACTACTGGCCTCTGCGCATGCGCAGAGGTGGAAAGTCGGTTGTTATTAAAAAATCTTCGTTATGCTGGCTCTTGGGAGAAACAAAAGGTAGGGTCAGCACAGATCGACTACGAAGATTCATTAATAACACCAAAACATCGCAGAAGAAGTTACAGTGTAAGTCATGCTCAAAGTCATATAAGTACAAGAGCAAGGTAAAATGCACCAAAAATTACAAATCAACTCGGAGCGCTATATATAAAAAATCATTAAAAAATTAAACGTCAGATGATTCTGAATCATCAGAAGCTGATACCCATGTTACATATGCCGATAGTACGGACACTGAGACATTTTCTGATTATGTAGATAACGTAGTACCTAGTTACTCGTCGGACAATGTTGAGGATGGGGTAAATCATGTACTCAGTGAGGCATCTTTAAAAAAAAAAGTTGAAACGCAAAGTACTGAAATTGAGACCATCAGAGTAGTTATTGACTGCGAGAGATTTTATGCAGTTTACTACTAAGAACGGTGGTATCTTGGCAAAATTGTGGAAATTATTGACGGGGAGGCGTCATGAGAAATTTTCAGAATTAATTTCTTACAAAAGGATAAGAAGCAGAATAGGTTTGCGTGGCCGAAAATTAAACGGGACATTACGATTGTTGAACGTCAGTATATATTCTATGGCCCAATTAAATTTGCAACGGACGTCGAACCATTTGAGTTGGATGATGATACGTTCAAGAAAATTTCCAAAACGTATGAACACATGAAAATGAATGAAAATTGAGATAAATTGTATTTAATTTTTGCTTCAATACTCAAATTTTTGTTGTTTAATTTTTGTTCTCCGAATATTGTTCTTAATTTGCTCTTGGGTATAAATAAATTACTTTAGATAACCGTAAGACGCATTTAATTTTTATTACTGACAAAACGTGACAAATTTCTAATAATTCCCTGGAATTCTACATGAATTATGGGAATTAATGAAGAATTATCAAGAATTCTGGAGAAGTTATGGAAGATGTGGAGGAATTTATTACAAAATAAGGGAATTATTGATGAATTGTGGGGATTATTTTTATGAAAAGGAATTATGGTGTACAGTTTGAGGCCAGCGGTTTACCCCTCGATTTTTCTCTACTTAATGTTATCTGGAAATTTTTGTTAATAACACTTAACTTGTGTGCCAGTGTGAGTTCTAAAACCATTAACAAGAAGTTTTCATTTTATTTGTTAAATTCTCTATTTAAATAATAATTTTAAAAGTGCAATATAACAGCAGATAATTTTAACTCACCTATTTTATCTTATCATTAATTCCTTTCGTACCCTTTTTGCATTTTGGTACCATTTACTTAACATATTACTTTGTAGTCATAATCATTGGTGTACTCTACTGGACCAAGATACTCAGCATTCCAACAGTGATAATAGTAAAGATTTTAAAAATTCCTATCTCATATCACAAATATGTTCATTTCAGAAACATTCGAACTGTTAAGACTTGCAGCAGCTCCGTTGCTGTCTCAATTAGGTCCCCGAAACACCCAGGTGCGAGCGAAACTAAGTGAGCTTTATTTTCTAACTCCAATGTTTTTCCTAATTATTTTTTCACATTGATCTTTGAAATAAAGATTTCTGCCTTGCTCAAGCATTTCAGCGACTTTTTACTTAACTCCAGTTATTTAATGACTTCGTTGCAATAAAACTCGGCGTGATCTCAGAAATTTGGCCGTAGGCCCCACTTTTAATTAACTTATGAACCTTCCTTAATTTACTGTTTTAATAATAAAAAAGTGCAATTTGAACGAGAGTGCTGTTACAAAAAATTAATTACGGAACCAGCATCATTTCATTAAAACCTGAGCGGATTAGTAACATTTTCCTAGCATTAGTGTTATCTAATTTAAAAACACATTTGTTGAATTAAAATTAGAAAAACTCATTAGTTGCAATCATTTAATTAGCTGTCTCCCTGCAAGGGTAACTTTTTGCCAAAATATAAAAAGTTCCGTGAATTGCACATCACCACATAAAAAAAATCCAGTCGACAATATTTTACTGTAGCAACCTAATAACGGATCTGATCCAGTCAGCCGTCACAGGAATTTTATGATATATTCCGGGTTGATGCGGCTCGCCACATCCAAATCCGGCACTGGTGATGCCCGCCAAAGTCCATCGTCCCTTTTCCAGAACAATGAGCGGTCCTCCCGAATCCCCTAAACAGGCATCGTGTTTTCCAGTTTCATGACCAGCACACAACATTTCGTCGTGCAGTTCGACCGAGATTTGCTTGATTTCGTGCCAAGCCAAACACTCTTTAATATCTGTAAAAAAAAAATTGATAACAATAAAATTGAAGACTCGACTAAAATAGAAATGAAAAAAAATGCGTCGATATTTTTGCGATGACAATAAAATAGGGGACTTGCCTAAAATAGGAACTGTGGCACTTCTCAACACGTTGGTGCCCATTAGCTCGTTAGAGGGCTGAATTTTGCCCCATCCGGCGACCACCGCGTTTCGGCCAGTTAGAATCAAGTTTTTGTCCGGTAGACAAATAGGGGTGATGTGGTATGAAATTAGGGCTTCGGTGACGAGCTCGAGAAGGGCCACGTCGAACCTGTCGGGCTGCGTGGTGCGGAACCGGAAATTTGGGTGAATTATTCTACGTCGGACCTGAAAAAGGAAAATTTAAAACTAATTTTTAACTTTTTTATGTAAAACTCTGAAACTTATCGAAAACGACTAGAAAAAAGATTCAAATACGTTGGTCTTTGGACGGTGATTGTTAGTTTCTGGTCAATAAACTTAAAATCGTTTTGTCGTACTTACTACTATTATACTACTTAACCTATCATTATTGCTTTCCCTTACTCGATGCAGTTCCGCAGGTTCCAGCTCCTGGACTTTCCCTGTATCTTGCGTGTCCAGCTCCCCTAAATAGACCAAGGTGTCCTGGAGTTTGGCGGTGATGATGCAGTGCGCCGCTGTTGCCACGAGCTTCCTCGACACTGCAATTCAACCACCGGTTCCACTCGCAAACTTTACGACATCGAGCACTTACCCAACACTCCCCCGCATTGGTAACTGGAAATTTTGATGAAAGCCTGCCAGGGAAATTGACCGAATCTCGCCTCATTTCCCCCAATTATCCTTTTCGATAAAATTCTGTCCCCCGACAGTCCACATTCGTCCTCGTAGTCGTCAATGCGCTTTTGTATCGTCGGAACCATTGAAAATCCCTCCCTAAATCTGGTTAGCCAAAGACGAAATTAGATTTTGAGGAGCATTTCGAACGATTTACTTACGCTGATTTAGTTTCTTCTAGTTCGTTTTTGTTTGCAGTTTTTTTTCTGGACGTGACGCAACAAGCCACGATCCAAGGACTCGCGCCGCAGCCCGGCTGACTAGAACCACCCACCAACCAACATGCGAAAGATAGGGTGCAGGAGTGCGGCACCCCTTTTTTTTCGCACTTCGACGGGTAGCCGAACAACGTCACAAACATTCTGCCTGGAAAAGCGGAAATTATTAGCGAATCAGAAAGAATCGTAAATTTGGCGGCATGAACATAAAAATGACGGGAGCAAAGCTCGGGCAGATTAATGTTAACATCGGTTTTACCGAAGTCGTAATTTCAGGAATCTGCAAAACGAAATCGGTAAAGCTCTAGTTGTTCAAATATATTTTTTAAGAATTAAATATGAATTCTTGGGTTAACTTTTATTTGTTCGGCACCAGTTCTATTATTTTTTTTAGTAATTTAGGTCCAAGTTTGTGATACTTTTTGCCTTTAACCACTTTCTGTGCTACTAAAAAAATGTCACAGGTCGATTTGTTGGGAGCACAAAATTTTTGTTTAACGTTTTGGAAGTGAATCAATCGAAAGTGGCAAAATTTTACGGTTACATGCTGGCCGATCAAACATCCGACCCGCAACCCAAATTGAACAAGTTGAACAAGTTGCTTGCTAACCGTATTAAAAGTGCTAATCATTACCAAATGTTTCTAATTAGCATACTAAACTTTTCAAATTGAGGGTTAACAGCGGCGAAAAAGCGACTCTCTGGCCGTATTACTTCACTTGTTGCCAATTTCCCTAATAAAACGTGAATTTCAAATGACCTTATTCAATCAACTGGTACAACGATTTCAGTGTGAAAAATTGATTACGTGCCAGCAGTAATTGTCCATTTCTTCGCACCGCATCGCCGACAATTCGCCAATTATTGTCCAAACATTGTTTACAAACTGCCCAATTGGTATTATTCAAATCAACGGCAAAGAGGCAAATCGAGTCCTGCAAATTAGAACTGAAACATTGTCAACTTCGCTTAATCGCTTGTCAGTCAATAAAATACTTTTCTAATAGCTTGAACCGGTAATTAGTCTATTTGACAAATTGCAGCGGAAATTGTACGGATCAGATAACGTGTGTTGACACATCAACAAATCTTCTATTTGGAATTAACAACTAAAGAAATCTGTGCCAATTTGCAAAATTAAATTGGAAAAAAAAATTATTTCATAATTAAAAAAATTTACAAAAATGTAAAAAAATATATTTTATTGGCACAACAAAAAATCTTCTCGAAAAATATTAAGATTTGTGATAAGTACCAGCAGTTACTGATGCTTTAGTATTGAAGGTCCAGAGGACTTTAAAAAATATTAAAAAGTTTATTAAATCGTTGTTGCGTAGCTTAGGTCTGACACCAGCCTTCTTAAGTTGATTTCATTATTTTCATTTCGTCAGTAAAGTTGTTACAGTTGAATGGATTGTTTGATATTGATATTGAATATTTTTGTCATATTTTTAAAACTTTCCCTACTATTTCGTGATGGCCACCATTGACCTTATTATGTAGCCATAAAATTGGTCAACATATTAATTTCAGCAATTTGTTTACCAATATTTAACCACTTAATTGCCCCATTGCCAACGCACCAAGTAACAGCGCTTGCGTAGTGGAAATAATACTAGTAGATGGTCGACGTTCTTCTCCAAGATCTTCTTTAGCTTGACTTCTTCAGTTAGTAGATTTATCTTTCTTTCTACATCATTAACTCATACAGCTAGGAGGGCAAGAAAATTGAAGTGTTTCCCAAAATGTTTAATTTTTTTTTTTCAAAAAAATTCTGCTCCTCGACTAAACTCAAATTTTGGTTTTACTTACCTGTAAAAGTGGCTCCTCTCTTATAGACTGTGCCGTCATCTTGACTGCTTTTCCGTTTGTAATTTTGGTCCCACAGCCCAAACAGCCCCAAAACGTGTGCGCTACAAAGCAACAACAGGAAGATCGTGCGCATCTCTCACTCATGATTTCACATTTCTTCAACTTTTCGTTACCGAAGCCGGGACTTCTGATTTTGCGTTATTTAAGCCATTAACTAAATATTTATCACAGCCAACACCGGCACTCTGCACCAACCACGTAACAGTAAAAGAATGATGGTAACGGCACTGGTCCGAAAGTGGCCTACATCGAAGGCTCCGAGTCGAGACAATGTGGTGTACGGAGGCCTGGCCTCTTTGAGGTTAGAAGAGATGGAAGCAATAACGAAAATTAATTATTAGACACGTTGACAGTGTTTATTTGATTAAGGTCAATGACTCGCATTAATAAAGTTGTCATCAATTAATTAACTAATTAATTATTAGTACTGGGAGCAGCCGCATGACGGTTTATTGAAGCAACCTCCGTTGTAAGGTGGTGGTGGTGGTGGAGCTCCGCCACAGCCTCCTTGAAACACGCGATGTTTAGCCAGGGCGAGCTACAAAAAAATCTTTTTAAAAATCGGTTGATTGGGAAGTTCGAAGATTACTCTATGTTGAAGATTGCTCTTGGAGATGCAGAACGGGCAACAGGGTTTTGGTTTTAGCAAGCACCTGGGTCTTGGTTGTTGGCCGCAGCCGCAGTTCCACGGGTTGGGGTTGGGGTTGGAGTAATAGTAGGGGTGTGGAGGAATTCCCAGTTCCTTGCAAATGGATGGAGGGGGAGGACATAAAGGTTTCTGGATTTCTAGAGGACCGTTGCAAGGGTCATCGTCGCAAAGTTTAACGCCCGGTCCGACGCCGCAGCCACATCCGCAACCGCAACCCCAAACCTATAATGTATTAATAAATAATAATAACTAAAATAAATAAATAATAAATAGAAAGATAAAAACTTTTGAATGTTTCGGTCAAAATTCTGGTCGAAATTGAAAAATTAATTAATAGAACTGCAATGGGTTCAACTTACTTGGCTCATTAAACAAATTTGTAAAAGCAGAAAGAAAATTGATTTCGACATCTTAATTGGTTGTTAGCCGCTCTGTGATTCCTGAGATTCTTTTGCGCCTATTTATATCGTAATTTTTTTCTTGTTTTTGTTTTAATTTACAATAAAATCACGCCTGCGTTATCTCGTTACATCACTTGGTGATTGATAATGAAAGAGATACGTGACGTGCAGGTGAGTATTGAATTAGTTTCGTTTGAAAACATTTGCGAGTTGCTTCGACAGATAAGGCCGGATCGTCGACCTCAACTCAAAAAATTGTTCAAGAAACGTTAATTACGCGAATTAATTGAATTTTTGGGAAAGTTGCCGCCGAAATTCCCGGCGGACGTTATTAGATTAGAAGCTTCACCTCCCGCCGAAATCTGTCGAAAATGGCTCTTGATCGGATTAACTTTTCACAATTATGTAATTAAACGTCGACTTAGATAATCCGCCGTTTCTTTTTGCGGCAATTATGACGAGAGTTGTAGCTTGAAAAATGCTGTGACGATGTTAAATATTCGTGCTCTAAATAATTACGGTGACTTGATAGTTTTGTAACATTAGTGCGAAAAGTAGGATGAGCATCCACATTTTTAGTAATTAAATTAACAGTTCACTGCAAGCGGTTTAACAAACTCGTTTTTGCAGTTAGCGTCGCCGTAATTGAATGACCGCCAAAATGGGGAAGTTGGACAACGGATGTGGGACGGGGATTTTCCGGAAACAGTTTTTCACAATTTGGAAAACCTTCACAATTTTCAATCAAATCTGAACGGTTCGGAGCAAAACAACCAACGATTTCAAACGTCGAAACAAATTGATAACGTTTTAACCTTTAATAAGCTAAATTGGAAGTTAGTTTTCATTAGGTGTCGCCGTCAGGGAGCTTTGAATGAGTGGAAAATATGTTCCGGATTTTTCACCAACAATGAATTGAACGAAGAAATATTGGGTCCATGCTGCAGTAGCTTTATAATATATTGAGAAGAGGGTTAACCCCTAGCCCAGACGTATAGCTCTATTTTTAGGAACGTTAATAATAAATGTTTAAGGTCTGACAGTAAAGTCTTGCGGATGGCGCTATCAAAGCTTCCTTGGCAATATTACACTGGTAAGTGTATGGAAGTTTGATACCCCTTTTTGTTATGTTTAATAACGGAAGGTTGCTGTCAAGACGTCACGGCTATACAATTTCGAAGATTAAATTTGTAAAGAAACTGAGCTTTTTTATCAAGACTTTAATGGGCATCATATTTCTACTGAACTCATTCAAATCGATAAAAAAATTGTTTCTTTTTGTAAAAACAAATTTTTATTTGTGACTGATACTCAAGTTTATGTGGATGTCGAAATTTTGTCTTTCCTCTATCCACCTCTTTCATTTCTTATATTTATCCACCCCATAGTACAAGTTTCCTGTTATGCCTTGTAAATGTCACTCACTGCAGTCATATTCTCCAAGTTTTTGTAATTATAATTATTTTTAATAAAAATGAAAACCTTATCAATCAAGCAACCCAACTCGTAGTAGGTGCAGACCTGCAAAAGAGAACAAATTATATGTAAGTTGGGTTGCCTATGTACAGAATCTCGGAGTGTCTCTGTATCTTCAATTCTTTCTTCTTAATATTATTTGATAAGAGTTATTTATTTCTTATAATATTCAAACTCTTGTAACTTTTGAACGGGCAGACTTATATCAAATCCAAATACATACATCAAATTTTTCCATTTTACAAAAGCCATCGAATGCTATAAAAATCGTAAGTCTAATAATAAAGAAGTTAAAATTTGCAATTTAGGTCGCTTTTGACAAAAATTTTGAATAGAAACATTTGAACGGTCATATCTTAAAAAGTACGACTTGTACAGGGAAACCACGGTCAGATTCGTGTTCAGCGGTTCAAAATCTACAAGAATAAATCATAAAATCGATGTAAAAAATTTCAATATTTTCGATTTTTTTTCAAACCTAATGCTTGCCTAAATTGATAGAAATCAAAGTATTCCAATCGCCATAACTGCAAAAGCACGACGTGTAGAAAGAAACTACGGACAGATTCGTGTTCAGCGGTTCAAGATCTACAAGATTAAGTCATAAAATCGATGTAAAAAATTTCAATATTTTTGACTTTTCTTTCAACCCTAATGCTTGCCCAAATCGATAGAAATCAAAGTCTTCCAATCGCCATAACTCAAAAAGTACGACGTGTAGAAAGAAAGTACGGCCAGATTCGTGTTCAGCGGTTCAAAATCTACAAGAATAAATTATAAAATTGAGGTAAAAAATTTCAATATTTTCGACTTTTTTTTTCTACCCCAATCGATAGAAATTCGAAAAAACTCTAAAATCAATATCGTTGCTACAACGGCTTAGAAGTTGACGTTTTCTTGTGTAATCGATCACTCTGAAATCAAATCTGAACTCAATTTGACTCTATAACTGATAGATTTCTTGTAAATTTCCAAAAACCACCAAAGTCTATTTTTATCTAATTTTTAAATGCTTGTAGCTTTTGAACGGAAACATTTATGTCGTGTCAAGATACATCAAATTTATCCGTATTTCACAGGCTATCGAACGGTGCAAGAATGAAGATTCTACTCCTTATAATAAAAAAGTTGATATTTGCGATTTTGATCGATTTTGACAAAAATTTTGAACCAAAATATTCAAATTGTCATAACTCAAAAAGTACGACTTGTACAAAGAAACCACAGTCAGATTCGTGTTCAGCAGTTCAAAATCTACAAGAATAAGTCATAAAATCGATGTAAAAAATTTCAATATTTTCGACTTTTCTTTCAACCTTAATGCTTGCCCAAATCGATAAAAATCAAAGTCTTCCAATCGCCATAACTCAAAAAGTACGACGTGTAGAAAGAAAGTACGGCCAGATTCGTGTTCAGCAGTTCAAAATCTACAAGAATAAGTCATAAAATCGATGTAAAAAATTTCAATATTTTCGACTTTTCTTTCAACCTTAATGCTTGCCCAAATCGATAAAAATCAAAGTTTTCCAATCGCCATAACTCAAAAAGTACGACGTGTAGAAAGAAACAACGGACAGATTCGTGTTTAGCGGTTCAAGATCTACAAGATTAAGTCATAAAATCGATGTAAAAAATTTCAATATTTTCGACTTTTCTTTCAACCCTAATGCTTGCCCAAATCGATAGAAATCAAAGTCTTCCAATCGCCATAACTCAAAAAGTACGACGTGTAGAAAGAAAGTACGGCCAGATTCGTGTTCAGCGGTTCAAAATCTATAAGAATAAATCATAAAATTGAGGTAAAAAATTTCAATATTTTCGACTTTTTTTTTCTACCCCAATCGATAGAAATTCGAAAAAATTCTAAAATCAATATCGTTGCTACAACGGCTTAGAAGTTGACGTTTTCTTGTGTAATCGATCACTCTGAAATCAAATCTGAACTCAATTTGACTCTATAACTGATAGATTTCTTGTAAATTTCCAAAAACCACCAAAGTCTATTTTTATCTAATTTTTAAATGCTTGTAGCTTTTGAACGGAAACATTTATGTCGTGTCAAGATACATCAAATTTATCCGTATTTCACAGGCTATCGAACGGTGCAAGAACGAAGATTCTACTCCTTATAATAAAAAAGTTGATATTTGCGATTTTGGTCGATTTTGACAAAAATTTTGAACCAAAGTATTCAGGTTGTCATAACTCAAACAGTACGACTTGTACAAAGAAACCACAGTCAGATTCGTGTTGAGCAGTTCAAAATCTACAAGAATAAGTCATAAAATCGATGTAAAAAATTTCAATATTTTCGACTTTTCTTTCAACCCTAATGCTTGCCCAAATCGATAGAAATCAAAGTTTTCCAATCGCCATAACTCAAAAAGTACGACGTGTAGAAAGAAACTACGGACAGATTCGTGTTCAGCGGTTCAAGATCTACAAGATTAAGTCATAAAATCGATGTAAAATATTTCAATATTTTCGACTTTTCTTTCAACCCTAATGCTTGCCCAAATCGATAGAAATCAAAGTTTTCCAATCGCCATAACTCAAAAAGTACGACGTGTAGAAAGAAACTACGGACAGATTCGTGTTTAGCGGTTCAAAATCTACAAGAATAAATCATAAAATTGATGTAAAAAATTTCAATATTTTCGACTTTTTTTTTCTACCCCAATCGATAGAAATTCGAAAAAATTCTAAAATCAATATCGTTGCTACAACGGCTTAGAAGTCGACGTTTTCTTGTGTAATCGATCACTCTGAAATCAAATCTGAACTCAATTTGACTCTATAACTGATAGATTTCTTGTAAATTTTCAAAAACCACCAAAGTCTATTTTTATCTAATTTTTAAATGCTTGTAGCTTTTGAACGGAAACATTTATGTCGTGTCAAGATACATCAAATTTATCCGTATTTCACAGGCTATCGAACGGTGCAAGAATGATGATTCTACTCCTTATAATAAAAAAGTTGATATTTGCGATTTTGGTCGATTTTGACAAAAATTTTGAACCAAAGTATTCAAATTGTCATAACTCAAAAAGTACGACTTGTACAAAGAAACCACAGTCAGATTCGTGTTCAGCAGTTCAAAATCTACAAGAATAAGTCATAAAATCGATGTAAAAAATTTCAATATTTTCGACTTTTCTTTCAACCCTAATGCTTGCCCAAATCGATAGAAATCAAAGTCTTCCAATCGCCATAACTCAAAAAGTACGACGTGTAGAAAGAAAGTACGGCCAGATTCGTGTTCAGCGGTTCAAAATCTATAAGAATAAATCATAAAATTGATGTAAAAAATTTCAATATTTTCGACTTTTTCTTTCTACCCTAATCGATAGAAATTCGAAAAAATTCTAAAATCAATATCGTTGCTACAACGGCTTAGAAGTTGACGTTTTCTTGTGTAATCGATCACTCTGAAATCAAATCTGAACTCAATTTGACTCTATAACTGATAGATTTCTTGTAAATTTCCAAAAACCACCAAAGTCTATTTTTATCTAATTTTCAAATGCTTGTAGCTTTTAAACGAAAACACTTATGTCGTGTCAAGATACATCAAATTTATCCGTATTTCACAGACTATCAAACGGTGCAAGAATGAAAACCCTACTCCTTATAATAAGAAAGTTGATATTTGCGATTTTGGTCGATTTTGACAAAAATTTTGAACCAAAGTATTCAGGTTGTCATAACTCAAACAGTACGACTTGTACAAAGAAACCACAGTCAGATTCGTGTTCAGCAGTTCAAAATCTACAAGAATAAGTCATAAAATTGATGTAAAAAATTTCAATATTTTCGACTTTTCTTTCAACCCTAATGCTTGCCCAAATCGATAGAAATCAAAGTCTTCCAATCGCCATAACTCAAAAAGTAAGACGTGTAGAAAGAAAGTACGCCCAGATTCGTGTTCAGCAGTTCAAAATCTACAAGAATAAGTCATAAAATCGATGTAAAAAATTTCAATATTTTCGACTTTTCTTTCAACCCTAATGCTTGCCCAAATCGATAGAAATCAAAGTTTTCCAATCGCCATAACTCAAAAAGTACGACGTGTAGAAAGAAACTACGGACAGATTCGTGTTTAGCGATTCAAGATCTACAAGATTAAGTCATAAAATCGATGTAAAAAATTTCAATATTTTCGACTTTTCTTTCAACCCTAATGCTTGCCCAAATCGATAGAAATCAAAGTCTTCCAATCGCCATAACTCAAAAAGTACGACGTGTAGAAAGAAAGTACGGCCAGATTCGTGTTTAGCGGTTCAAAATCTACAAGAATAAATCATAAAATTGATGTAAAAAATTTCAATATTTTCGACTTTTTTTTTCTACCCCAATCGATAGAAATTCGAAAAAATTCTAAAATCAATATCGTTGCGACAACGGCTTAGAAGTTGACGTTTTCTTGTGTAATCGATCACTCTGAAATCAAATCTGAACTCAATTTGACTCTATAACTGATAGATTTCTTGTAAATTTCCAAAAACCACCAAGTCTATTTTTATCTAATTTTTAAATGCTTGTAGCTTTTGAACGGAAACATTTATGTCGTGTCAAGATACATCAAATTTATCCGTATTTCACAGGCTATCCAACGGTGCAAGAATGAAGACTCTACTCCTTATAATAAAAAAGTTGATATTTGCGATTTTGGTCGATTTTGACAAAAATTTTGAACCAAAGTATTCAAATTGTCATAACTCAAAAAGTACGACTTGTACAAAGAAACCACAGTCAGATTCGTGTTCAGCAGTTCAAAATCTACAAGAATAAGTCATAAAATTGATGTAAAAAATTTCAATATTTTCGACTTTTCTTTCAACCCTAATGCTTGCCCAAATCGATAGAAATCAAAGTCTTCCAATCGCCATAACTCAAAAAGTAAGACGTGTAGAAAGAAAGTACGCCCAGATTCGTGTTCAGCAGTTCAAAATCTACAAGAATAAGTCATAAGATCGATGTAAAAAATTTCAATATTTTCGACTTCTTCTTCAACCCTAATGCTTGCCCAAATCGATAGAAATCAAATTCTTCCAATCGCCATAACTTAAAAAGTACGACGTGCAGAAAGAAAATACGGCCAGATTCGTGTTCAGCGGTTCAAAATCTACAAGAATAAGTCATAAAATCGATGTAAAAATTTCGACATTTTCGACTTTTTTTTCCTACTCCTATCGATAGAAATTCGAAAAATTTCTAAAATCGACATCGTTGCACCTAAAGGCTGGAATTAAGAGTTTTCTTATGTAATCGGCTTTCTTGAATTCAAATCCGTATTCAATTTGACGCTAGAATAAATAGATTTCTTATAAAATTAGAAAAACCACTATGTTTCGATTTCTTATAATATCCAAACTCTTCTAACTTCACAAATTTCACAAAAGCTATCGAATGCTATATGAACAAAAATCGTAAGTCTAATAATAAAAAAGTTAAAATTTGCAATTTAAGTCGATTTTGACGAAAATTTTGAAGTGAAACATTCGAACGGTCATATCTTAAAAAGTAACACTTGTAACTTGTAACTTACCCCGTAAGTAATCAATCAAAAAATAAACAACTTCTTAAGTTTACTTTTAACGTTGGTGCGAATTTTTATATGATAATCTTTACCTGGCTTCTTCATCATTGATCAACAGTTGTACAAGTATTGATTATCACCAAAAACGAAGTCAAATAAAATAACTTTTTCGTTGTATCTTAATTTTTTATTACAAAATAGTATAAATAAAGAAATTTTATATGCTATTTTATATACTCTTACAAAATCAAATAATTTATCAAAAATAATTTACTAAACAGTTTCTGTAGTTGTTCAATTATTCTAGACTATTAAAACAAAAATCACAACTTCTGAATTATTTACTTAGTATGTAGTCTTAACTTATATATTTTACAAAAACGCGCGCCCTAAAAATAAAGAAAATGAACACTAAGAAGGTGAAGAAAAAGCAATAACACACTTAAGTGGAAATAGTTTGTTATTACATAACAAATATAACAAGGATGAAACAATTAATTAAAAAAAAACAAAAGTGGGATAGACTAGAAAAGATTTGTAAGGGTAGAAAAATAAAAAAATTACTTACAAAGGCAAAGCAAGATGTTTTGCTGGAAGGTGATTCTTAGTAAATGTTACTAATAGACCCATCCACTTTTAGCTTCAAGAACAGAAAAAGAAAAACTGTTTTTTATTGAAAGAAGAAAGAAGCATAGTTATAATAAATTTAAGTACTCTTAAGGGAGCTGTTTCCAAAATTTTGAAGCTACTTGCTACCTGTTTAGATTTGCTGTACTGACTTTATTACATCACTGGATGATTCAATTAGTTTGCCTTCCGGAGCCTCGTCAAACAAATAATGTTCTGTCAATTATGTTGTTCAACCTAACAAAGACACATAAGTAACCGAACCGAGCTCGACTTCTTGCATCATCCGTTTACAACGCTGTTTAATTGGACGTCCAACAGTTTTTCCACTCACTGCAATAAATATTTAGGTAACTAGACCCCGATGGCTCTAGTGATCCAGTCGACCGTGTGCGCCACCCGATGGTAAATACCGGGTTGGCCGGGTTGCGCGCAGCTGTAACCCGCCGACACGATCCCGATCAGGAACCAACGTCCCTGTTTCTGCAGCATCAACGGCCCCCCGGAATCGCCCTGACAACTGTCCCTGCCGCCGTTTTTGTATCCGGCGCACATCATCTCGTCATAAATCGTCACCCCAATACCCTTCGACCTGTGCCAACGTTCGCACACACGGTTATCTATCACGGGCACTTGCACAGCCTGTAAAGTTTGAGGACGCAAACGGGAACCGGGACTGAGGGCGCCCCAGCCCGCCGCGACGCCCACCTCCCCCAGGAAGCCCTCGCCGCGCGGCGGCAGACATATGGGGGTGATGTGGGGGAGCTGGTTCGACGTGCGATCCAGACGCAGCACGGCCACGTCGAAGCGGTCCGCCTGGGGGGTGAACTTGAAGAACGGGTGCACCTGCAAACGCACACGGGGCTTAGAGCTGGTCTTAATCACCATTAATGGATTTTGGCACCCTCAACATTTATTACCAAGGAATTATTAATAGTTTTAATCGCAGTTGACTGTAATGGTATGCAGCCAATGATACTCGAGACTGTGCTACAATAATTCAGGATCTAGTTCAGGAGCAATTGCTGTCAACAACTCTTGGATTCTGGATATAGCTGAACATAAATCATCACTTCAAGTCGTAGAGTTATGCAACCAAATATACATGCAGCTTTGAGAAAGCTGCTGCAAAGTTTGGAGTTAGCTCGAAACAATAAAGATATTTAACGTTACACCCCCTAAGTGGCGCAGGACTTTAGGGGGTGAAGCAATTATTATGGCGAGCAAGTGTCAGTATTGAGGTCCGTTAAATATTTATCCTGGCAAATTATGGATGAGGTCTGGCGAGTCTGGTTCGCACAATGGCTAATGGAATAATAATTCAGACCTGTATTTGTGAAACCCCGAACGTGTAAGCTGGCAATGGCTCCACCGCTGAGTTGATGACGTAGTCTCCGAGGGTGACATGCACTTGCCTGGGAGTCGCTCTAGCTACGCAATGTCCTGCCGTTACGACGTGCCGCCTGCTGACTAGAGATCCTCCACATCTGCAACAGTTAGGAAAATGTAACGTTCATGAGTCGGAAGACGTCGCTGAATTACAAATTACACGGTGATTAAATCGAATGGCGCAATTAAGACGCACAATTTCCTAGTGCGACCCACGGGCCCCCATCTAATCCTAATTTGACTCATTAGCGCGGAAACGGGCTGATTAAGTTGAGTGTTTGTGATGAGCCAAACTTCGGTAGCACAAATTGGGGCTCCAATAGTAACTACAATTTAATAGATACATCAAAAGATCTGATAATGACATTTTTGACAATTGCTAACTGTCAGTGGTCAAACTGTTTCTTGCTGTTCTTCGATTCAGTCCATGATTGCAAAGAGCAATTTTCTGCAATAACTATTCCACTTTCTATGGAACACCAACTAATGAAGGTTTATTAACAATACAGCATTACATAAAATATTGATGCATAATTCAACAGTCGCAATTCCGTAATAGGTCAATGGATTTGTGGAAAGAGGCTATTATGTTCCAAATTTCGGGAGCAATTTTCTGTCAAATTGAACCGCAAGAAACGGCGCAGATTACAAAAGATATCCGTTTCCTAGTTTCATTTCGACGAAACTTATTGTTGCTAATACTGTCTGGCGGCCATTAGGGAAATAAAATAGCATTGTTACTGAAATAGATCGGGCCAACAACGACAGCACAATAGAGCGACCTAAGTGGGGAAACGTACGAGAAGTTCTTTGTCTAAATGTCCAATTATCGGACACAAGCTTTATTCAAGAATTGCCAACCATTTATTGCTCGAATCGTTTAAATAAACCTCTCGTTATTTCCCAACGAAATCACTTCCCGGATGTAAGAAGTTTGAAGACTTCCGCAGTATCTAACAATAAAATCGGATTAGTTTAGAGCAATATTGTTTTTTTTTTCGAAATCTTTAATTGCGAACAAGTACCTGGAGGATCCAATTCTTATATAGGCTTGCCAGGGGAAAGTTCCGAAGCCGGCCTCCTCCCCGCCGACAATCCTACGTTGGGCTTGTTGTCTGGGCGACGAAATTCCACAACCTGCAAAAAAATCGCTTGCAAATCTCATGACAAAAATCCAGTTGCGACAATTGCGTTATTTACAAGTGAAAAGTTAATGAAAGCTTCAATTAACATGACAAACCGGTTAATTAATTATCAAATTCACCAGAAGCGAAAGTTCAAGCTCGTGTCAACGATCACTTTCTCTGTCGTTCGTTCCGTACTTGACCACAACAAGCAGTCGATGGCGGACAAGATAAACCCACGAACGAAAGTTCCACAGTACCATTTTCCACACCATGCATCACCCAAATTATTTACACACAGCAGTTCCAAACCCTTCTTGCAGCAGTTTAAGCCCTTCATGCAGCCGTGGAGCCAAGCGTTCGGTACCACTTACGATAATTGACGTCTAGGAGACCGGACTGGGATTTGGGGGTTTCGGGGGGCGCTTCGAGGGTACCGATCGCCAGGCCCGCGCTCTGACCCCCCGCCTTAGACGACCCCCTTTGGCAGCAGCCGTGCAACAGGCCGTCGCAGGGGGACTCCATCAGCCCCCCCGATAGCCAGCATGTTAGGAAAAATTCGCAGGTCACACCGGAAGCGCAACCCAACTGGGTCCCTGGGTTCAGGAGAACTTTAGTTACGGTTTTGGGGCTTGCAGAAGCGGCCAATTATGTTAATATCGAAGCTGCTTCGCGAGATGCGGAGCAGACACCGATTTCGTTGCAGCTTCGTCTCGATGATGTATTTAACTAATCCGAATTTCGGTTGTTAACGTTTTAACCAAATTTGCTTTTAGCTGAACTTGCAATGGATCTTGAGTCGCAGGGTTTTGAGCTACTTAAGAGTCGCACTCAAATAATTAGTTCCATTATGAGGGCGTCGCGTATTGTCGATGCAGTCGCCAGATGGGGCGTAAGTGCGCTAACACTTAATATCCAATCTTGCGCTAATTAGTTATTTAATGCTGCGACATTTGTTGCTTCGTGCAGTTTCTCGTCTATTCTTTTAAAACTTATTTCAGTTCTGCTTTAAATCGGTACTTAAAAAGAAAATAGAAAAGTAACAATGAATCGAAATAAACAATAAAATAAAAAGTATAACAACATAATAGTTGCGACACAACTAAAATTCAAAAAAAGTTATACGAGTTCTAGTTCTACAGTTCTATTATCTTCTATACAATGTTGAAAAGTTTGAAAAATTTTTACAAATTAAAAAATTAAATTATTATTATTATTATGGCAGGATCTCGAGGACTAATTTAAATATTTTGAATAATTGTTTGGCTTCCATGAGCCAGAACTTGTGTGAAACATTTAGCGATTCAACCGAACGCTAATTAAACGCGGTGGTGCACCAGAGGGACCTCGCGGGCCGTTAATGTTCTTCAGTCATTTTGTGGAACGAGATCAACTAATAACTCAATCCGTTGTTTCCAACTTCTGAAATAATTAACTGAAGTTCCACTACAGAGACTTTCATCCCCCAGAGCAATATTTAGAATGCTCCACTGCATTAAATAACCAACTCTCCCGTGCTCGCTGAATATATTTCACCGGACTCCGCCATCAACGTTTACTCAAGAAAACAAATCGGTGTCTGCGTTGCAACGAAAAAATGACCACAACCGTAACGACCTTGGAGATTCAAGTTCAATTAAAAATTGAAAGTGTATTATTGAAAAACGCTTACTACTAACACAAAGAGCTTTCACACGAAATTGCATTCTATTCAGCTAAAGCAGCAATTAACGTTAATTTAAGAAAGTCTCGTAATCATATTCCGGCGTGTGCCAAATAAACGAGTGAGGCAGACATAAATCGTGGAAATTTCAAAGAAAGTGAAATGATCGCACCATAACGAAAAGCGAAAATCCCGGCAACGCAATCTTGTTCAAATTTCTGCAAAGTTCAATTACCACTAACTCTTCAGACGGCACCGAACGAATTTACGTTAACGCGTTACGTAAAGAAATTCGCTTCCGCCATCGAGAGTTCATAAAAAAATTACCTCGGTCTCTCGTGTCCTGCTCCTGGATGTCCTGCAGGTTGTTGTCGCCCGCCAGCCAGTCGGGTTCGTCGGGGTTGGAGGCGGTCGGCTCCCGAAACGCCACCAAATCCGACGGGAAGATGACCCTGGGTCGTCTGGAGCTGGCCCAGTGGCCCTGCCAGTACTGCTCCCGGGAGCCCGCAGGAAACGCTTCCGGGACCGCGTCCCGATACCCCCGCAACCTGCGGGGCAACCGAAACCCGGAAACCTCACTGGGTGGTAAATTGGGTCTGGTCGGGCGAGCGTAAACACTTCGAGCCTCCTCAGTGCTGGCGGACTCGTAGGAATCGGGCCTGAAGAACGGCTTGGCTTCGGCGGCGGGGTCGAAGCCCTCTGAGGAAATTCCGCTGGGCTCGTATTCCGGCCGGAACCGCTCGCCTGGAAACGTCACCGGTTTTCTGTAGCGCGTTTCGGGATTCTCGGGTGGAAATTTGAAAGCCGGGTCGTCGTACTCGTACGATTTTCGGCTCCTGTAGTTGTGGAATTGGGGAGTGGTGGTCCCGGAAAATTGTCGCCGGGAGAATCTGTGCGGTGGCGCGATTTGGTCGAAGTTGGGCGGCAGAATCTCGCCGATGTGCTCGTTGTCGTTCTGGATGAAAGCGTCGTCTCTTCGGGAAACTCTCTGGTTAACCGGCGGGCCGTGGTTGCGTTGATAAGTTTCACTTCCGTCAATCAGCAATGTCAACTCGTCTTTCGACAGAATCTTGAAATTTTCCACGTCGTCTTCTTTGGAAATCCTGGAATTATCCGTGGAATTCCCGATTATGTAAGCGGGCTCTTGATGAAGTTGTCTTTCGTATAATTTCAACAGAGGCCTAATGAAGTCTTTCTCCAGCAACCTCTCGTAATCGGTTTTTCTTTCTCTTCCGAGAAACCTGTTGATTGTGTCATGATTGGAGGATGCGTCATCGGGGATTTTTGCGGCTGATTTCGGCGTTTCTTCCTTGATGTGGACCAAATAGTCGTGGAACACCCTCAAGTTCTCTGCGTTTTGTTTGTTGACATCGTCGGGTTTCTGCGATTTATTTACTTGAGGTAAATACTGCAAGAACGCTCCTGAGCTTTTCGCGACTGGCGGGTCCGCTGCTTGGATCAAAAATATTCCCAAAACCAAAGCCAAAACTCCTGAGTGTATTTTGTTCATTCTGGCAGCACTGTTCCATTTAACGTATTTACAAATTTATTTTCATCATAACTCTCGGCCAGAAAGTGGTTTCATTCGTCTAATTTTCCTCCCTTGTTTTTTAAAAAATCGCCGGGTCGTTGACGTTACAATTAAATTCTAGTATCACAGATTGTCGACTTGCTTAGACTTTATGGTGGTGGTGTCATTACCTCGATTTTCTGTTGGTAAATGCAGGGGTAATCCAATGTTAAAAAACAAAACACAAATCACTCGGACACATCACAGGCACCGTTGAACACCAGGGGCCGACTGATCAACAAAGACAGCCATGCTAGAGAGTTAACTTTCACACACTCACCACTTTCACTTCAACGGGCTTCACTCCCCATACAAACAACATGCAAGCAACAGATTCACGACTCTTCAAATGCATAATTAATGCGAATCAGACTTTTGTATAAATCGAAAAGCTGTTGATTCGCGCTATTAGGCGCAATTTTTATGCAATCTAACGAAAGTTAAATGCAGAACCCATCAATAAGTGAAATTGATAGTTACAGAAATAATTGTTAAAATCTTTATTTTATATGTAAATAAAATAACTAGATATAATTTGGCACAATTTGGAAAATTGTTTAGAGAAAATATTTTTAATTGCAGTTTTTTTTTCAATTTGAAGCAGTTGCAAAATTCTTGTTAGAAAACATTCCGTTTTGTTTTTTGCGATCGGGCACACTAGGGCACACAAAGATCCCGTAGGCCAGCCACATGTTAATAAAATTTATTTGCGTTAGCCTGAACCGAAATGAAGTTTGCTTGTATCGACCACATTTAGTCACGTCTGCATTGACGCAGAACAATAATTGTAAGTTTATTAATAACAATCTATTCAAGTTAGAATTTTAAGAAATTCTGAGCAGAAGTTTTACAAATGCGATTTTTTCAATAGATGTCCCACAGGTACTTCAACAAAAAAAAAAATTTTTTATTAAATTATATTTCTTGACCTTGATGAAGTGTTCTACTGGAATGGTTCCAAGCTGGCCGAGAAAAGCTAATCTTAATCTCTTAAAAAAAAATTGGTAATTGTTTACAATGCTCACTTCTCGCTTTTTGCGGTATTTTTTTTTTTGGAAACCATTGTGAAACATCATTATAATGCCATTTTAAGCAATGAAATGTTGTGCAAATGATGAATAATTTTATGCAAAATTTATAGATAAAGATGTGCTAGGAAAAGGAAAATAAGAGTAAAAATAGAAGTAGGTAGTTTGCAGAAAAAAAAATATTGATTTTCGCAATGTATAGTATGTCGTACTCACTTAGTGAAATTGTGCATTTCATGAAAAGGATGTGCACTTCATGAAAAGGATGAGGGCAAGAAAAATTCTTTTCATGAAGTGGATATCTTTTTCATAAAGTGGACATTCTTTTCATAAAATGCACAATTTCACTAAGTGAGCACGACATATACATGGTGACGAATGCGTTGGTGTAATTAGTTTTTTAAAAATCGAAGAGTGGGTAAAGTAAACAATGACCAAAAAATTTTTGTCTGCCTTCTTCATGATTTGTTGATAATGTAGAATTCTAACTTTTAAATTTATTAAAGATATAATAAAATTTATACGTATAAAAAAGCTTTATGATTCAGCAGCAAACATCGAATCTGAATTTTTAAAGAAAGTTCTTTAATCGAAATGTTGAACCTTTCTCCATTGTAGCAAAAGTTAAAGTTGCAAGTAATAATTCTGCAGTTTAATGAGAAAAATTTATTGAAAACCGCCAGACGCTAATGTAATTCACTTTCTTACTATTCGCTATTTGTCTATTTAAGTACTGTCATAAGTGTTCGTTGTTACGCAACAGAATTTAAACAAAGTAAGAATTTCTTTGCAATAGTTGCGATTACCTATTGGTTTACATTCGCCCAGATAGGAACTAATACTGTCGTCACATTGACGAAACCCGGCATTGTTGGTGGCTTCCGACGACGATTCCTGTTGCAATTACAAATAACCATAATTCTTCTTTACCTTGAAAACGTTCGACGCGCAATCTTTTGTTCGAACGCAGGGGTGGCGTAACGCCATCAGCAATCAGCGCACTCGCAAAAATTCGTGAATTTTAGAAAAATTAGAAAGCAATCGAAACTCGTCCGGGAATCACGAATAATGAATAAAATGCGAAATAAATCACGAAAGTGTAACAACCCGAGATTCATTTCAGCATAACGCTCAAATAGTTTCAAACTAAGTGTAGACATTAAACTTGGCTAATTGTTTCGAATCGTTTAATTTTTTTAATTGAAAAGCCAAGATACAAAACGCGCTTAATTGCGTGGAAATTCGTACCTGAGGAGTTTAACGGTTTCAACGGGCGGCAAAGCGCTTCGGCCAGGTCCCGACTGTCATGAAGATTTCAAGGGATAATTTCTGGGCGAGCATTTCAAAAGTAACAAACAAGTGAAGCGTCGGGTAATGAAACGCAAAAATTACATGTAATTACGCTCGATTTCGGTAGCGAATAACACGTAATAAAACGAGAAAGCTTAAAGGCAATTTTTAAGCGATTTCGACAAAATAACAGGGCCAAAAACACAGCGCGTGAAATTGCTCAAGGTTATCAACAACAACAGCCGAAAGATAATTGCGTAAGAAGAATAACCCAAATGAACCTTGCAAGACCCAACATCCGTATTCCTTCCACACATGACTCACATACTTTTCGGCGATAATTAAAGAACAGGAGAGAAAGTTATTTACTGGCAGCATTTTACTTTGTTTTTTTATTTTCGAGCAAATACTGCTCGGTGGAAAATTGGCGAAAGAAAGCGCGTTTTACGCAAAACTAGACTGAACGAACAATTTAGAAAATCTGGAATGATACGATCATTGTTGGTCGGCGTGCGATTTTTTTAAAACCCAGCTCCGCTCTCAAAGTTTGTTTAATTGTTTCGCGAACAATGGTGGCGGCTTGGATTAGCTTTTTTGCCGTTTCCAGATTAAGTACTTCGGGGCCGGGCGACTGCGGAACTTTTCCAATTTGCCAAACGCCCACGACGGGAAAATGCACTTGCATTCAGGACTTAAACAACAAAAATTCTAACAAATTGAAGATTTTTCCGACAACTACCGAGCACCGAAAAAGTTTCAACTTCTTCGATTCCGAATGCAGATATTAATACCGTAAGGGAGTGCAGATATCTACTTTCAAAGACTTGTTCGCGAGGTAAAAGTAAGCGACAAATTGTTACCTACTTTTTGTGTTGTCCTTTTTTGATGATGGCCACCTTTTCGACTTGCGGCCAAATTCCGGGCGATTGTAATGCTCAGAGATTAGGATGATGGATCACAGAGCCTTGTGCAGCATCCAACATTAATTCAACGTTTGTCATAACCTACAAAAACCAATTCCGAATTTGAACCTGGATGAGACTTTTTCTTTTTCAAAGTTAAAAGCAAAAGGATTAATAAATGAATGTCGCAAGAACTAAAACCCGGCGCCCTTTCCAGCTGCAACCTTACAAATGTTAACTAATTGCGTCCCGCCGTAAAGCCAATGATCTTACTTAAAGTTTTATCGAGGGGTAAGCCGCTGGCCTCAAACTGTACACAATAATTCCTTTTCATAAAAATAATCCCCACAATTCATCAATAATTCTTTCATTTTGTAATAAATCCCCAGAACTCTTGAAAACCCTCGGAATTCGTCTACATCTTTCATAACTCCTCCAGAATTCTTGATAATTCCTTATTAATTCCCATAATTCATGTAGGATTTTAGGGAATTATTAAGAATTTGTCAGGTTTTGTCAGTAATGAAAATTAAATGCGTTCTACGGTTATCTAAAGTAATTTATTTATACCCAAGAGCAAATTAAGAATATTCGGAGAACAAAAATTAAAAAACAAAAATTTGAATATTGAAGCAAAAATTAAATACAATTTATCTCAATTTTCATTCATTTTCATGTGTTCATACGTTTTGGAAATTTTCTCGAACGTATCATCATCCAACTCAAATGGTTTGACGTCCGTTGCAAATTTAATTGGGCCATAGAATATATACTGACGTTCAACAATCGCAATGTCCCGTTTAATTTTTGGTCACGCAAACCTTCTATTCTGCTTCCTATCCTTCTGTAAGAACTTAATTTTGAAAATTTCACCTGTCGCCTCCCCGTCAATAATTTCCACAATTTTGCCAAGATACCACCGTTCTTAGTAGTAAACTGCATAAAATCTCTTGCAGTCAATAACTACTCTTTTGGTCTCAATTTTGGTACTTTGCGTTTCAACTTTCGTTTTTAAAGGTGCTCCACTGAGTACATGATTTACCCCATCCCCAACATTGTCCGACGAGTAACTAGGTACTTCGTTATCTACATAATCAGAAAATGTCTCAGTGTCCGTACTATCGGCATATGTAACATGGGTATCAATCAGCTTCTGATGATTCAGAATTATCTGACGTTTCATTTTTTAATGATTTTTTATTTTTAGCGCTCCGACTTGATTTGTAATTTTTGGTGCATTTTACCTTGCCCTTGTACTTACTTATATGACTTTGAGCATGACTTACACTGTAACTTCTTCTGCGATGCTTTGATGTTATTAATGAATCTTCGTAGTCGATCTGTGCTGACCCTACCTTTTGTTTCCCCCAAGAGCCAGCATAAGGAAGATTTTTTAACCGACTTTCCACCTCTGCGCATGCCTCTGTGCATGAGCAGAAGCCAGCAGTTTTGCAGCAAGAAAAAATAAATTCCATGTAATTCCCGCAACATCTCTAATAAATCTCCGTAATTTCAAAAAAATTCCCATAATTCTGGATAATTCCCATTAACTCCCAATAAATCCCCGAAATTCCTGTAATTCCTGGATGGTGTACACCATAATTCCTCAGCGGTTTACCCCTCGAGTTTTATTTGATTTTTTAAAATTTTTTACTTTTAGGGCATAATTTTCAAAACAATCGTTGTAGCTAATTAGTGCCTGCCTGCTTCTATTTGTGTGGTTTTTGATTAATTTCCTGAACTGAAGTCGGTCAAGTTGGGTTTTTGTGGCAACCCGAGGCCGTGGGGCTCGTGCTCTCCGTGGTTTTGGACGCGCATTTTTCATGTAAATAAGATGCCTCTCTCCCGGAGCGCCGCGGATGGCCGCTTCCACCGGTGTAATCAGAAAACGATCAGTTCCTGTCGCGCTGACGGATGTTGTGATGAAACGGAGGAAAGTGCAAGCAACGAGATAACCCCGCTGTGTGGTCGTGAACCTTATTAGAAATTCGTTTCCCACCGACCTTTCATCGGCGAATGTTAAATTTAAGATTCCCACTGAAACAAAACAAATCGAATGCCCGGAGCATGGGCATTTAGAAAGTGAACGCGGGTTAGAACAACCAAACCGTACGCTTGTCACATCACAAGCGATTCCCAGTGAAATTGAGCATGTCACAAGTGAAAACTAGAGGTGTAACCGTATGTGGGTGATTAGCGCCGAATTTCGGCGGTGATAAATAGCGACGAAAGCCCGAAAATTCAGTAGAAAATAACACTTTCGTTTCGGGTTTACCATAAAAAATTTCCTAACTAGAACGACGTCAACGCCCACCAATCTATAGAAACTAATCACAAACACTTATCTCCTCGATCGTCTTAAATTCCGAATGTTTCACTTGAAATTATCAAGTGCAAAAGAAGATGTCGAATTTGTCCAGAAATTGGCGGTCGCGTCCATCAACTTTCCAAACCTTTTATTTCGACTAATTACCGACGCAACAATTAGGAGCGTTTAGCGTAATTACGTGTCGAAAATTTTCGGGAGAGCCAGTTTTCGGGTTGGTCTAGGTCAGTGTCGTTTGTTTGCTTTCAAACTTTCGTAAGTGGACCGAAATTGTGACGAACACCAATAATTTGTTTGTTTGATGGAAGTGGTGCGGATTCGATTTGAATTAGGTTACCGCAACTAATGGTAATTTAATTTATTGAAAATTATTATTATCTGATGATGTCAAACAACTTTCATTTTTAGGTAAACTTCGCCGAAATACGCGCTCCTCGAGCTGGCTCTTCGCGGCGCCGAATTTCCCTCTCCGTCTCTCGACACCAAACAGACAATCGATTTAGAAATTTTCGCCGAAACAAATCTTTCCGCCATTATTTGGGCGAGATATTCGACTGGTTGAAGCAGCTGCCGAAATTTGCATCCAGCAGTTGGGGAGATTGAAACCAACGGCAGGTTTTATTGCCCCAGAAATGATGCTGCAGATATGTAACTTTTATTTGGGTATTTGGCCGGAAAAGGGGCTAATCCGAGATTTATGGCCGTTACCTGGTCATTTTTTCAACTTATGTTAAGTGTTCACAAGATGTCGAAAGTTTTCAATCGTTGAATAAGGCTTCGAAAAAATTGATGACCTCTCAATGGATCTTTGTGCAACTGGACATAGACGTTCTTTACTTACTTAAGGCTTAGAGCCTCTATAGCGATGTAGCCTCTTACCACATTTCTCTCCCTTCTCGCGCTTACCTACCTAAGAGTAACTGCCACTCCGTGGATCAATGATGGCCAGATTTGTGACTTGTCTCCAGTTATCTGTTGACTGTTTTTTTTAATTTGTGACAAACTATGACTTCTCTCAAGTGGATTTTCCACTTTTTGAAAGCTTGTTTTTGATGACTGGACTAGTGGTGTAATTGACTTTTACTCGACATGAAATCGTGTCAAGTTTTGTTAGTGTCACTTTGAATTATTTAACAACTTAAGTATGTGCTTGGTGAAGATGACGACACTTACCTAATGCACTTTTGGCAATTATAACATCAGTAGCTGATAAGTCGACGAGGCTAAGAATCTCTTTGTTAGTTTGACTTCCGGACGCGTAACTGAGTTTTTGGCTGAAAAGGCTGAAATGAAAAGTGGGTAAGGACGTGCAGAAAACGGATCTGGGCACTCAGTCCAAAATTAGAGTATGTGTCTTCTCTATACAATGCTTCATTATTCTCTGCATTCATACATAATTATTGTACATTCAATACATAACACACGCGTTAGGTGACCTACAAACAAGCTGTTTACATTTTGTTTTCTATAGCTATACAATTAAGTTATTTAGGTACTATTAAAGTGAGGTGTGACCGAGTCCGTGTCTTAAAGGCCATCATTATCACCCCGCAAACAACTGTGCCAAAATTTCTACTCAGAAGACTGGAAAGACAACATCACGCCTTACTAAGCAAAAACAAACGCAAACAATTTTCTGCAAATTCAAATAAGCGCAATTATTTGCTACATGATACGAACAATTTAATAGTCCGTCAACCATCTGGTGACAAACGTCAAAAAAGAAAGTCTTGAGCCGTTCAGCCGTTAAAATGTGTCTGCACCAAAACGTTTCGGCCCGAAATTTTTCCACTTCTGCGAGTTTACCAAAAAAATTGTTTTCTTTAAATCGCTAGATTATTAATTTGATTTTACTTTCAAAGTCAGTTGCCTGTAATGAATTCGCGATTTTTGCACGAAGGTATGCGTGGAGGAGCAGCAATTAACGTGTCGTGGCGTCTTCATTATGCAAAGAAAGTTTCGTGGTAGCAATATAGATCGCACCAACGCGTGCCGAAGAGAAGTCATCGCACAGCTCGAGAGAAGAAAGTATGTGAAAGTATGGCCTAGAACTTGCAGCTCCCTGTCTTGCTTATCCGATCATTATAGCGTTACTGTCAAGGCCAAACGTCTAGGACTCCGAGGAAACCGCCACGGCGGGGACGGGCATCCCGCCTCTTCCCCGTCGGGCAATTTGGGAATCATCAACAAGAACGATGAAAAATCAAGAAGGTTCCGCTTCCGTCCAGGCCTAGTAGGCAATTTGGGAACGTCATCTAAGAAGAACAATAAAGAGCCAGGAAGGCTCCGTTCCCGCTCAGGTCCGGGGTGAAAATTGGAAAGTTTGAAAATTATGAACCGAGGAAGCTGTCCTCGCTCTTGCCAGGTTCCAGGGTGACAGTTGGGGAATTTGGGAACGCCATACAAATTTGAATAACGATGGAAAAAGGAACCAAGAAGGCTCGTCCCCCAGAATCCATGGTGAGAATTGTGAAGTTGCCACTATTTCGACAACAGTATTTCTTGTTAAAACTTTAAATTTTTGTAAATGTTGAGTCATAATAATTTGGTTTTGTACGTTATTTAATAAATCTATTACCAATAGGTAAGTAGCAGTTTACTTAAGTGTTAACACTTGCACTGGTTATGTAAGACAGAGACGTGGTTGCTTCAAATTAGAATTAAAAACTGCCAAAATCTTGTAAAATTGGCCACGGATCGTGGCTGGCCTTCTGGTTTTTTGGCTGTAAGTGTTAATTTGCGCAATAACTCTTAGATCCGCAAACTTCCCTGGTGGTGAATGAAACCAGGCGAATAAAATTGTATGCATGAAAATTGTTGTAACATTTGAGGTTGCGAAGTAAAAGTAGGTATGTACGTACTTAGTGAAATTTCAAAATTTTATTTAATTTTGATTTAGCAAGTCAAGTAAATCCGTAGGTGTGCAATAACTAAATGCGTTTCTCTGTATATGCTCACTAAACACGTCATTTACCTCTCTCCCATCAATCTACGTCTAAATATTGCAATTAAAAGTGTCATGTCTGTCTCTTCGTAATGAAACTTTACATTAAATAAGTACAAGTTGGAATGGGTTTTTAAATGTTGATCTACCCAGATCAAAACCAAGATGTGCGTTTTAATCAACTTGTAGGAGCCAAAAGTATTTTTACATTTTAAATTTTGGTACTTAACATTCAATTTGCATTAGAGGGAAATTAATAGAATTTAAGAAACTATGAAATTATTAATGCTTGTCCTTTCTTTGTTACGGGAAAAAATAAATAGAACAAAACCAAATATTCACCCAACGTTTTGAAATATGCACATTAATAAAATCACTAAGTAACGCAATTTTAGCAAAATCCTTAAAAAGTTTCAAGATTCTTCAGCCTCTTTACGTAAGGCATCTGTGATAACAAGAAATGTTGCACAACCAATAATTTATAAATGACTCAAAACTTCTGTTTGTAACCAAATCAGAGTTTGAAAAAAATGCTTAAATTCAGCCTAATTTGTGTAATTTGTTCATTATATCAAGTGCAGATATGAGATGAAAGGAGATGTGAGATGAGATGTGATGAGATGTGTGATGAGATGTATAATTCTTTAATTATCAACTGGGCCTGGTATAACGACATTGTGGTCGATGCTCGTTTTAAGCATTTGAACCCGTTTTCGAATTTGGTTGCGGTACATTACCATTTAAGTTTTCGTAAACGCAAATAATTGGAAAGTAGGCGTGAAAATGGTATTGTCTCTTTGTTTTTTACCCTGAAGATTCCGACAGCACGCAACGTTTCTTTGTGAAAATCAATTAGGCAAGTAATTGTTGTCTGGATAACATCAGCAAAGTTTGATTAGCTTTTATCTTTCACACGTTGATGCTTTTGGTAATTGCACGATAGAGGTAAAAAGAGATTCATCTTATTACTTTCGGAGTGCATTGTTTTTAATTTGTTGCAAAAAGTAATGGAAATTGAGTTATTTGTGAGTAATTGTAATTATCGAGATGGTGTAGAAAACGTTCACACGACTTGTGTGTCATTTTCTAATAATGGTGGCGCCTCTTTGCTACATTATAAGTTATTTACTGCGTAATTTATTTAAATTGTTGCAGAAATTAAGTTTTCAATATGCAGTTACCCTACTTGTTGCTAGCAATGAATATTGAATTATTGATTATTTAAAACAAGATTAATCACTTATTCTTCATAATTTTTTCAACAGCAACATGTCAAAAATTTTATCTATATTGTCTTCTATTTAAAAAAATCATCAGTTGTCATTCATAACAATTTTAGAACAAAACTCCTCGTCCACTATCTTTTACACCCTTTCTTCATGCCGTTTCCTCTTCTATAAAATAATTATTTCCAGATATGCTGTTCAGAAAAGCATAACAAGTTCTAGTCCTTTCAACTTAACACTTAAAAAAATTAACCCACAATTAGAAAAATAAGTACCTACACTTTCTCTTATTCTTATAAGTTTAAAAGATTCATTCTTAGAAGTAATAATTTTTAGAATTTGACTAGCTCACTGAACGAGGTTCTCGGGGTTTTTGCTTGCTGCTCGCAAGAAATTTATTATTGTTGTAAGTACCTACAGAAATATTAACGACTAATGATTCAGAGGCGAAGGGAAAGTTTAAATTTGGATATGGCATGTGTGTCGGTACTTTAGGTTTGTGGTACCTACGTAAAAAGAGTCATAAATTATTTTTGATAATACTCTTTCTTGTTGACCAGCAACATCTGCCGTTATCGAAAATTTTCACCGTTTTGCCTCAAGTCAGTAGGAGTCAACTAGTTGTTCAGCAATACGTCAGCTGGTGTTATAGGATAATAGGACAGCTTTCTTGCCCTATCTTGCTTCTATCATCCACTACAGAATAATTTAAAACTAAAAAACAATTTAGGCATTTGTTCCGAAAAACTATAGTTGCGTTTTGTAGCTGCTTCAAAACAATTATTTTTATTAAGAAGTTGCGGCTGCCAATATTACTCATATAATTACCCGTACGGGCTTTAATGATATTTCGAAAGCACCTTGAGATAATATTTTTTTTATGAGGTTGACCCAATAACTATTTATTCTATGATGCAAATAAATGCTGGTAGGTTTCTATTTATGCAATTATATTTAAAATTGCAATAAACGCAGATAAAATTTAATTTCAAGCATTTAGGCTCGATTTCATAATCAAGTTATTGAGGACTTTAAGTTTAAAGTACCAATTTTCCTTTGTTGTAACAATGGGTAACCATGGTTATTGTCGACTTTAAATTTAAAGTCTCCTTTAATTTTATTATGAAACCGGTCCTAACTTTTTTATTTTAAATCCTTGAAACACCTTGTTCTTCCCGAGAACCTCTATTTTAAATTTCTCGCTACGCAGCGCCAAATCGCCACCATTACTGGTTACGTCAACGTGACTTAGTTACTGGGCGAATTCTCGTTCGCGCTTCCTCTATGGGCCAGTTTGACATTTGCCTTGACATTTGTCAACCTCAAAATTTTCTTGTTTTTATTTTGCAGCCCCGGGCCCGAAGGACCCCCGAAATGAAGTGATTCAAGCCCCCTCAGTTATTAACAAGACCCAACCGAACCACGTTGGCAATACTCGACTTCGTTCACTATAATGAGCGAAAATGGTGCCGAACACGACACAGTAGATCCAAGAGTACACATAGAACTCGAACGCTTAAACAATGCAACTGACGACATAAACAAGCTCGAAGTCGAACTGGACGAAGCCCGCAACTCTTTCCGGCAATTATTATGTGACAGTACGGCGAGAGTCGATTCGTTGCGGGCCAAACTAGGGATGTGTGTAGACAGAGCCAAGCCCTACTACGAAGCCAGATTTTGCGCCAACGAAGTGTTGAAGCAAACGCAAATAGCCGCGATGAAGTACGAACGGGCAAACAGCGCGCACAGTGCCGCCAGAGAAATGGTGTATCTAGCAGAACAGGGTCTGGGAGGGCGGACTTTAGGTTTGGAAGTTACCAGTTGGTTTTGTCGCAATATTTTTGTGTCTTTGTAGACCCGGCTTGGCAAGAAATGTTGAATCATGCCACTCAACGAGTCAACGATGCTGAAAGGGATCGAGGGGTGGCTGGGACTGAACACAGGATTGCCTGCGTGAAGCACGAGGCTGCTAACAGTAAGGTGCAGAGTTTGCAAAAAGAACTGAAGAGGGCGATTGCCAAAAGCAGGTAAATTGAGGTTTGGCCAGGTTTCATTGTTTTGTATTAATTTTTATTTTGTTTTTTTATTTTGCTTTAGTTTTTCCATAAGGCGAGATCTCATGAAAATGAGTAACCTTTTCTCACAACATGAGTTAATGCTGTTGTAAGTAACTTTTTCCTTTGCTTAACTACTGTTGAGGTACTACTTGCTTTTATTTCCACCCTGCTATAATTTAAGATTTTTTAATAAAACTTTAGATTGTAAGTTAAAAGTTAATTTTATTTACGTGTGTGTACATGTAGGGAGCAAGAAAACAAAATTTTATCATTTTTGACGTCTAATGTAACTGTTGGGGAAGTTTCCACAGTGTTCCCATAAAGTAAGCTTTTATGACATTCTCTATTCATGCGAAGCAGTTAACGTCTAGCGACACTGATCATTTTTCAATTTCTCATTCATATTTTTGCGTGCTTAGTTACACAGCGGTTTGACTGTTAGCGAGGAAGAGGTGGATAGATAGAAGGGATGATCGGGATTTCTCCAATTTTTGACGTACACTGCTTTGTTGCTAATGGGGTTAAAAAAGTTTTATTTAAAAACGTCAGACCTGACTGCTGCCCTGGTTCAGTATATTGAGTTTGAAAATTAGCGGTCGACAAAGATGCAATTCTTGGTAAAGCTCCTGGAGCGCTTCCTTGAGTAATGGCGGGTGACTTTCTAGACCTTACTACGAAATGAAGGCCCACTTCAACCAGCTGCTTGAGCAGCAGAAGTCCAAAGTGCAGCACTACGAGTCTCAAGTCGCCGCCGCCAAATTAACGTACGCCGAGGCCCTCAGGAACCTCGAGCAAATTTCCGACGAAATCCACCAAACCCGGCGAAAGGCCTCGCTTCTCCTGACCCCCAACCACATTCCCAACAAGCAGCGCAGCTTGGACTCCAACGAGTCGTTCTTGGACGACGCCCAAGAGCTCGTGGACGAATACAAGAATCTTCCTGAAACTTTGGGGTCGACAGCTGGTCCGGTCATGTCCAAACTGGAAGAAGTCGACGGTTACAGAAACGTTCAGTTGCCCGACAACCCATCCCCGGTGTCCCCTGTGGAGCATCCGAGCGTCGCCCAGAGCCACTCGAGCGAATGGACCGAAATCAATCTGGACTATTCGAGTCCGGAAAGCGAACTCGCCGAAAAGCAATTCGGGGCGGACGGAAATAAGCCGAAATTAATCAAGCAAAAAACGTTACCGAATCCTAAATGCGAAAACGAGTTTTCGCTAATGAAAAACAAAATGAAGCTAGACACGAATATTTCCAACTGGATAACGAGGTCCTCGGCCAGAAACGAGGATAGTTCCCTCAATTCCAGTAACCACAAATATTTAATGTTTGTTGGAAAATTTTATTTTGGCGGTTTTAGGCCGGCGGCAGAGTTTAGACAATATTTTAGGGCCTACCGGTGAAAAGGTTAAAGAAATATTTTCGCACGGCATGATGATGTTGAACATAAGTTCGTTGACTGAAAGACGCAACAGTGAACCGAAACCGGGATTGACTGAAGACAAATCGCGAGGTGGTGCCAAGAAAATCCCCAGTCCTTTGGAGAAAACGCTAACATATCTGACGGCCGAAGAGGACAATTCAGACACGGAGAGCTTGTCAAGGTAATCAAAACTTTCAGCTTATTCATTTGTAATTTGGTTTTTTAGCGTGGATATGTTGAACGAAGAACAAATCAATTCTCTAATGCTCGACAAGGATATCGGACTGGTTTGCGAACAAGTTTTAGGAACGCCAATAACGGAGGTCGTTTCCTTGCCCCAGTGCGCTTCTTCTAGTTATACCAATAAATAGGGACTAACCCGTTTCTGAAACCTTCAGTACAAGAGTTAATCAATTAATCAACTCTAACTCTTTTCAGTTAGACCCAGATAAGATATGTGGGGATTTTAGCAGTCCCTTGTAACATATCATAGATTTAGTTAAGACCAGATTGATTTTTCGGAAAGAAACCTATTTATTTATTTTTACAAAACTATTTTTGTTAACTAATTAATCCTTGTTCTAGTCATTACATGAAACAGCTTGCCCCGCCAACTAGTTTTGTTGTTTCAAAATCGAGAGTTAAGTACCTGGCTGGTGGTGGGGCGGCCTGTTACCTGTGTTTTCAGTCTGCACGTAATATTTAAGATGCAATAACTCAAATTTTGCCTGTGTAGCAAATGGGATACGCGTTAAAAAAATAACAATGCTTCTGTCTGTGGTAGAGCTAGTCCATAACTTTAAAGCAATATTGTAAAGTTTAAGGCTGTTATTGAACATTAACCCATAAAGATTCCAAAAATAATGCTTGCTATTTGATATTGGCCAACTGAAGTCCTTCAGGAGCTGAAAGCAAAGTGGTATATTCCATAACAATATTATATAGAACGAATTTTGGTTCTAGGCGTTCTGTAGTAGGTCTAGGCATTGTCTAGAATGTCTAGGAATTGTCAATAGTTGTTAGGCATTCTCTGGAATGTGTAGGCATTGTCTACAATGTCTAGGCATTGTCTAGAATGTCTAGGCATTGTCTAGAATGTCTAGGCATTGTCTAGAATGTCTAGGCATTGTCTAGAATGTCTAGGCATTGTCTAGAATGTCTAGGCATTGTCTAGAATGGTTAGGCATTGTCTAGAATGGTTAGGCATTGTGAAGAATGTCTAGGCATTGCGTAGAACGTCTAAACATTCTATGAATGTTCTCCGCCTCCTTAGTGCTCCCTGTTCAAATTTTGATTCCTTTAAGGTTTTGGAAGTTGTGAGAGGAGTGGAAAAAGCTTCAGCTAACTTGAGATTACTAGCAATCTTGCATAAGTTTGCATTGGACAAGAACAATTATTAGAAAGTTACGCATCCATTTGAGATCATCCACGGAAGACTGAAATTTCTAAAGGTGACCAGAACGTAGAGCTACAAGAAATATCTGAGCATCATAAAGGTGAATGACAATGGGGAAGGCAGGATGTGTAGTGAAGAGGATGGATACTTCCCTCATATGAATGCTCATCTGTGAGAGCACACTTTGAAGTACCTTGCGATACTTGAGAAATTATCTAGAGTGACCATTGACGTGCTCTTGCATTCTTGCGTTTTTAGCAGGAACAGGTCTAATGGAGTAATACGTTTATGCGATGTAAGAGGCAGTTCTTCAATAATGACAACCCACAAGGCGGAAAGTGATGTAGCAAAGACACTAATGTTTCTAATAATCCGAAGGTCTTCAATTTTGCCTCAATATCTTTTGTTATTCTGTAGAAGCGAATGCCTAGGAAATGTGTGAGGCAACATTTGATGAAAACTTTGCAATTCGGCTAGAAGCTCCAGACGTTTTATAGAACTCCTAGTTTAGGCAATGTTGGGCTTCAACCTCCGGCTGGTAATTGATCTTGAAACGCATTTATCGCGGAAGTGGGATGATTTCAAATTTCCTGCCGGTGTCTGCGGTGAGAGGAGGCGACGTCGTTGCGTTTTCGTGTTTATTCCGTCCAGATGGCGCCGCCGTCGCCAACCTGTTTTCGAGGTGGGTGTTTTTTAGTTGCGTGTTAGCCATGGCAGGCGAGTTGTATGGTAAATTGTTCAGTTGACTTAGTTCTTAGTGCACAATCAACTAATAAACTCAACAAGTAAGTACAATGGACACGTTCAATCGGTGCACTGTTGTCCAATAAAATTCCCATTCATCCCCGAATGGCAAACGGGGAAAACGACTATGTGGGCGAACCTTAACTCCTTCGATTCCTGGCGAATTTATTTATTTATTTACGTTTAAAAAACGGCGAGGTGAAAACTCGACTGGACTCTTCAGGAATTCGTTTTGACTTTCTAGAACCGATTTGGTCGCGTTTACACGCATTGTTTCGGCCAGGTGAACCGTTTTTAGGTATTCATCGGACGTATTTGACCACTCCGCGAATATTTTACACGACCTACCTATCTACGGACGCGCCGCAAAAAGGTCGAACGAATTACCCAGTTCAACAAACAATTTTTCATTTATCCACAATTTGTTTAATTGTTGCACATGACTCGACAATCGCCGCTGTTATCCAAAGCACCAGCGAGCTATGCCTCATTTCCCCTTTTTGATAACAGTTTTTAAAGGTAAAACAACGTTGGTAAGATTTTTTTCTACAATATTTCAACAACAATGCCGGTTTTTATTCAAACTCTGGTCTATTCGGGCTTCTTCAATTTAAAAATTATTTTGGGAATTGTGAAGACGCAAGGGCTCAAATCTGCCGAGTAAAACTGGTGCAGTAGCAATTTCAGCCCCAATTTTTAACTGTAGCAACTTCTGATGAATCAACTAGCGACACATACGCCAAATTCGGTCGGTTTTTCCATTTCATCGCTCAAGTAACTGCCGGTGTTTTTTTTTTTTGAGAATTACCTACCCCCTGCGCATCTCTAGAAACAATAGATAGCGTAGCGCCGACTTTGCCTTCTTGATTTCTGAAGATGCGACCCTGAAATGTGTCGGTTGATCGATGGAGCGTCAGGATGTCAGTTCAATGAGATCGGTTTATTAACCCCCGTTCTATATTTAATTAAAACCAAAACGATAACAAAGAAAATCGAAGATTATCAAGGGTGACCAATCAAAAGTCCAAGAGTCAAGAAGTTTAGCGGGTTAGAGATGGGCCGGAACTTCAGTCTACTCACCTTGCTCAAGTTTTATCTTTTGCTCTACCAACAAAGGTTGGTTGGTTATTGCCCACAAGATGTTTGTAACTCACCTTCGTCAACACGTCAACGAGCCGGAATATGAAAGTAAATTGGTGAACTGTTAACATCAATATTTAATTTTCATCGCCCAACACGTTGAATGTCAATTAATTAGCACGTAATTAGAGTCGAACTGCAACAAAACTTTTGCACTATTTGTATTCTAGATGATTAACACACAAGGTCTAACCACCCGTGAATATCAATGCGAAGAGTTGACCACAAACATTTGCAATTTTGAATATTGTGGGTAGGGTACGCGAATGCTCTAGTCCATATATTTTGTTGAGGACACTTGATGGTGTAAATATTTCTGTTTTAGTTTATGAGCGTCGTGTTTGGAATAATTTCGGTTCATCCGCCTGTAAATTAAATTCCATGTCGTAAATAATGGCAACTGCAAATTAAGTTGCGTCCTTGATTCGCCGGTAAATATTTTTGTTAAATGCTCCTCTGTTAATTGTTGCTATTAGCAGGGGGAAATCCGTAATTACCTGATTGCCGCGTTTCCACAAACTCCACTTTTAGCTGTCTGTATTTATTTGAATAGCCAAGTACCTGGAGCAAATTGACCAAATTGTACAAACATTGTACTACTTTCACTCTATGCAAACATACAGCGGTGAATAACGAAATAATCGCGTTTTACACGTTGGAACAATTTCGAAAAGTCTCATGGTCCTGACTAACGCGGCTTAGTAAGATTAGGTGCACGTTGTGCTCGTACCAGTCGTGATCTGGTACAAAAAACACGTGCTACCCGGAATTGGTAGACAAAATTTATCGGTAACAGTCCACTCGAGTCTGTTGGATACAGAACCACAGCCTTGAACGTCCAACAAATCTCACCAAAGGTTGTGTGCTTGCGTCGCTACATGGCAAGACGAAGAACTAGATCCCATTGTCGATAAGATCTTGTTAGCCCGGAGATGTATGTAGGTAAGTCACAACGATGAGGAAGATTGGTGTAGCCAACTTTGAACCATTGGTAACTTTTCAATCGAAAGTGGAGTGAATCAATCAATGATGGTTGTCAACTTATGAAACCTTCATTGGTTGCACTTAAATATATCGCGATTGTTTTCTTACAGCGCGAAATTGCAGATTTTCGAGAATCGTACGCAAAATTTTGCGCGCGTACGAAACTATACCTACTATTGAAAGGAATCGTGCGACAATGCCCAAAATTAAGATTCTTCACAAAGCTATAACAGTAAGGATGGAACAACTTACCGGAATGATTTTCATCTTTTTTCTACCTGCTTTTAAATTGATGAATTTTTAAGAACCGTACGCGAAATCTTGCGCACGCATGTAACATGTAACTACTCGGTAAAGAAGAATCTATAGCAAGATCTGCAGTTTGGTTGACTCAATTTTTCCGAAACCTTACAGCCGAACAACAAATATCTGAGATTTTTAAAGGTTCTTTAGTTGAGATGGTAAAAATCTGGAAACTTTACTACTTCTACAGTACAACTTTGGAAATGTTCTAGAATCCTTTACTAAAGGTGTCAATCGTCCTGTAGGTGAAGAATGTTCGGTAATCTTTTTGACATTGTGTGTGAATTAAGCAAACATTAAATGGAACAATTAAGCAACGTACTTAATTAGCTAATTAAAGTGCTAAAAGGAGACGGCGGACCGGAACGTACCTAATACAAATTAAGTGGTTACATAGCTGCATGCCAAATTAATATTAATGAACTAATTGATACACGGTTTATTTAATATTTTCCTATAAAAACGTTACTACTATTGAGCAAGTAGCTTCTTCGTTTGAAGCTTAGTTGGTGTAATCACTTCTCCTAAAGGCGACATTGTATTGAAAATTGTCATTACACTCTTACGTGGCTGTGAGATAAATATAGAAATGATGGAAACTCGTTAAAGACGTATAAAGTTGCAAATTGCCACTTTCCCATTTCAAAATCAACAGTTAGTTTTTTTGACATTGGAGTAATGGGCTAGTTGAAGGCACCAAGAAGTCTTGCAAGTTGTTTTTACCAAAATTTCAACCTCGCTCTCAGCTGTATATTTACATACAGTTTTTGGCCGGAATTTCCTCCTCACCTACACCGTTTTGGAAGCATCACAAGGTCAAGCTCTTTATCTCCTTGACAATGCATAACAGGTCAAGTGGCAAATTTCTGCGAAAGTCAAAATTAAACACTTCTTGATTGTTTAGAAGATGCAAAACCTTTGGAGAAGTGGTTATTTTAATTTAGGATACTGTGAAGTAGCTGTCTTTTGAAAATGATATGATAACCGAAACGTCAAGTAAAGCAGACTCGAAGCACAATTTTTGTTCCAGTGCCCTAGAAATAAATATCCTGGAACAGTGGCTTGAATTGGCGAACTAGACACTTGGTAGGGGTACCAAGACTTCAACCTCATTCGTTGAAATTTTATTGTTTTCCTGGCTCTCATGTCTTATGCTCTTCTTTACCTGCTTTTCGAGGTGCATCTATAAATATTCAACAATTTTTTTTAATTTTCTTTTTTCATTCTTGACGTTTTGCTTCTAGTTCTATTTTTTTTGAACATCTTATAAATATTTGTTTCTACTTTATGCCATTATCGTTGAACTCTCAAATTTTCAAGTCTCGTTGCCTCACGTTCCAAATTTGAAAGTCGCTCTAAATGCTGATTCAACTTCTGCCGTCCTTCTTTGAAGGGTCAAAGGTTGGCTAGGAAATGAATGATGCAACGTTGTCTTGTTTCCTCAAGTCTCGTGTCAGTCTATTCTGATTGGTTCTGAATAATTGAATGCCATCAGGCTTACCGATTCTGCGTGTAGATAAAAATGCCATCAAACAGGTGCCAAGCCATCAATTCGAACATTGAAAGTGTGCCCGCTTCATTGATTCAACTGAGTATTTTTATTTTGTTCCTGCCTTCAATGGGCGTTGACTTTCAACTAGATTCGTTATAACACGTCATTAGGTATTCCGTTTCAGATAACTAGCTCCGGGCTTCAATTTCTGCGCATTTTCTGATTACAGCAAACAGCAAAGGTTGCCGCTGAAAATCGAATCGATTTAGACGAGACGTGGGCACTCATTTGACTTCCAATCTGAGAATTAAAACTTTCCTATTACGCCCAATCGCTTCCCAGTGGTTGTAATTACCAGCAGTTTTCTATAATTATTAATTCACGTCTCTCCGCCTCCCCCATTTCGCAAACCGATGGAAAGTTGGTGAAATATCGATTTTTATTGATCGATTTGATTTCGTCGTACCCCAGCGATCATCGGTTCGAGATAAACACGAAACAGGTTGTTTTTTTGTAGGTAGTTCAGTTTCAATGTCAATATTACGTAATTTCATTGCATACCAATTGAAGGCGTGCTGTATTGTGTTCAGGCTCAGTTAAAAATTTCCACACCTCCGCAAAAAATTAATATTTGCCTAATGCCACTTCTCGGTCAATTAATCAAAAAACCAGTTTTTCTCCCAAAACTGGATATTGACGTATCAATTTTGGTTCCTCAAACCGCTACTGACAGTACTGACCGATGATCATCATTGAACAATCCCTCATCGTGACGTATTATCTTCTAAAACTGGATCTTGACGTTTCAAATGAAAATTTTGGTTCCCCGAACCCGCCATTGGCACTCGTCATGACGTAGGTACTGTAATTGATCTTCTGCTAATGGACCTAAATCGCGCAATTGCAGCCTGGTTTTTGCCAATGTCCATCGGCGGTTGAAGGTGTCGAAATTTCTTGGCCAATTGCCATTTGGGTTGTCTGCACGAAAAATCCGCGTGGAAATGATGGAAATGAGAGAAAGCGAGGTACCTAGAAAAAGAAATTCGTCGTTTTCACCAAAAACGATTCGGCGACGGTGCCAAACTTTCGTGACCAAACGGGAAAACGTGAAAGTTTGCGAGGAAATCGCTCGACAATTGTCATCGATAAGACACCTCTTGGCTTTTTTACCAGCCAAGTTCCTTCGCCATTGTTGTTGCGCCTTTTCCTTTCTTTTGTCCTAGTAAACTGGCTGTAACAAACTCGGTTCCGCATGGTCAATTGAGTGTCGCCGTCTTATTTGGCGTTGCGGTTTGACCGAAACCCGGACCCATGGCCACAATTACACTCCAATTCGCCCGGAATCCTCTTTTTGGTTCGCCACGAAGCGCTGCGATTACTTTCATTCCAAATTATCAAATTTCGGGCCGAAGGGCCAAATTGTACGAATTTTGCCGCGCGGAGTATGGAGAGGTAGGGAGCATTTACAAGTCCGAACGGCATCCACCCGCATCACCAAACAAATTTTTAGTGCGCTACTGTTATTATTTTTCAAACACCCACAGGAAGTCCGTGACAATGGTCGAGTTTGATCGACACCTGCCTGACCAACGACCACGTCAATTGCATAATTCAATCTGACTAAGTCTTAAATCTTCCCTACTTGATAGGGTGTAGCGGTTACTTTACCAACAAGTTAATCACTGGGAGACAATTTCAGAAGATAATTGTGGAAGCCTCCAATTTCATCTCACAAACATTGCGGCAGTAATCACTTTAATGCTGTCTTATCGCTGTAACAAAAGAAACTAATTTTTTACGACTGCAAGTTAGTAATTGCATGTTGCGTCTAATTTCACAGGCAATCACTTGCCAATTCGAAAACGTGAATCGAAACGAGCAGTTTTTCGCATTAATTGCAACTATTGTTCTCTTACCGCTACCGTTACTGAATTCCGGTCCTTCGATCATTAAATTTGCTTGTTGTCAAAGTCGCAGTTATCTGATGACTGAAAAAAATTAAACTCTGTACCAAGACGGTTTTTCTTGCCTTTAGAACTCTGCCGGCAACAGAAGAATAATTTAAAAAAGTTCACATCCGTTTGGGTTACATAACGCCCACTTCGCATTGTAATCGTAAGTTTTACGGAATGTGCGAGGTGTATTGAACGTTAATTTAATTGCTGTTTGGTGTTAAGTGCAAGGTAAACATGTAATGGTTAGTCTTTTATACTGGCAGTTGAATTCAAATTGAACTGACGGTACTGCAGTACCATTTCCTATTTCCTTCTTTAGATTGCGACGCGCCTGGTTGATGGCACCGTGTAATTTGTCTCGACAACCGCAGTACTGCGGCCCAATTTACATTTCCTGCAACAATTTCCTGTTTTTATAACTTAAAAATTTAGAAAACGTAAAAATAAATATGGCAGTGATTATTGTTGTAAACTTTATTAAACCGGTAGTTGCGGCGCAAAATAATGAGGAGTCTCTTGATTATGTTAGGAGCATTAATTCTTTTAGTGGGTACTCAAAACCAACAAACTGCTTCATGTATTTGTACGAATTTGCTGTTATTTTTCCGGCAGGATGCCAATATACGTTACATTAATTAATTACGTGCACTAAAATTCATTACTCGTCGTGACGGTAACGGTACAATAATGAATTCGATTTATTTAACCAGATAAAATTACACTACGCCGACCACAACTAGGTACCTAGTCGTGCAAAAAATTAATAAAACTATCTCTTGAGGAGGTGGTGCAAAATTGTGACATGAGCAGAGAGACTAGTGAATTTATTGCAGCAATAAATCAAACTCGCTGTAGCTCCTCGTGGATAACGATTATAATATTTTGTAAATATGTAGGTATGCAGATTTTGCTTCTTTGAAAGTGAAGCTCTCTGAATGGGTTACAGCAGCAGTCCTCCAGCAGTGTGTCGCTTAGGCGTGACGCTCCTTTTATCGTGACTGACCTAGACTGTTCCAGATTTTAAAAACTATAACTTAAAAATAAAGCCTGAAATATAAAAATTATTCTACAATTTGGCCTGGAGGATCCGAAATTTACAAGCATTAGTTAAGTATTTAATATTTGGAATTAATCAGCCCGGTTCACAAAGAAATTAGGGTTGTGATTTCCCATCGAATTGTTGGCCCTTCTCAGACATTGAACTTGATGTGGTTGATGAAAACACATTGAGTACAAGTTTCTACTTTTGGGTCTCTGGACCATTGACTACCTCGAAAGCCTAAAAATTTTTCTTCAATTTAATTCCCACAAAACTTAAGAAAAGCCATTTTTCTGATAAAACCCAACTGACTTTTGTTTTCCATAACCACCTCTACCTAGGCTGTTGAGTTCTCTGCAACTTGCTAGTGAGGGGTAGCAACAGATGGTCGGTGCACTTCTGCAACCTCAACGATTCCCATCATCTCATCCAACTTGTTTTTTACCAGCTTAGGCATAGAAGTCCACCTTGAAGCTCTCCGATTGGCATTATTGTCGAGGAACGAAGCTCGGCCGTATCAACTGCATTTAATTACCACTTGAAAATTTAATTCTTAGACGACACAAACTGGTCCCGTTGACGCCAAATTCCCCGAATCCCACGTTAATTTATTCCCAATTTTTTAATTTATAAATGTTTGCTTAGGTGATGCACCCAGATAGATGTTTGTTGCAAGTTGAACAATGGCAGTTCACTAGACCGGTACGTTCTCCAACATCGTATTTCACCTTGGATGGCGTTGTCGAATAATAACGAGAACTATTAGAAGATGCTGGAGCCACGTTTTTGTCACCATCCTTGAAGGGACATTAGCGCGAACGGTGTCCGTTGTTGGTTATGCAAAAATAGGGGATTGCGAAGGAGGTCAATGCTGATTAGCGAGGAGGACAAAAATTAGTTGGCACGACTCGATTGTCTTTTTTTCTTCTAATTACAGAAGAAAGTTGAGATGAGTACCGACTGGTACTGAGGCAAAAATCACCGGTAATCTCGGCCAAATTCGAGTTTCGCCCGGGGCCATCAGTTCATTTTATTTGGCGAATTTGAATTCCGGCAATGTGCACCCACAGTTTATGAATCACGTTCCGGGGTCACTGGCTCCGAGTTTGCATAATTTATACGCGGTTCGTAAGAAAAGTGAAAAGAACTGCACTAAATTGTTGTTAGCCTCTAACATTGTTCTTTGTATTGCAACATTTTACTCCTGCGCAATCTATTGTCGTTGGCAACTTGCACTTTCTTATTGTTGGCGTTTGTTGCAGAATGTCTACTTTGTTGAAATGGGCCCAAAACACCCAGGGCAAATTAAACAATAAGGGCAACAACAGCAGCAACGGCAGCAGCGGCGAGCGGAAATGGATACATCCCCCGGAGGCCCTTCAAAAGGGCCACATAGCCTATCTAGTGAAATTCTTAGGCAACACAGTTGTCGATCTGCCCAAAGGCATAGAAGTCGTCAAAGAAGGTATACGCAAATTGAGGTTTACCCAGCAACTTCGCAAAAGTGAAACCGGTGCCAAAACGAAAAAAGTCGAGCTAACTATAAGTATAGACGGAGTGGCCATTCAGGAACCCAGGAGCCACCTCATCCTCCACCAGTTCCCCTTGCACAGGATATCCTACTGCGCGGACGACAAGGGCGAAAAGAAGTTTTTCTCCTTCATTGCCAAGCAGCCCAACCAAGGTGAGGCAAAATGGTAATAGGTACAGTACGATTCAAATATTTCTAGACCTCAATTCATTATCTCTTTCTTAGTTGTGTTGCTTTGGACAGGAAGACAATCATTCCTCTAATAGCATTAGAAAAATAATAATATCTAAACATATGAATCATACTGTACCTGACTTTACCTCAGATGCGTTAGCCTTCGATTGTTTTAAATTTGAAGCATCTTCCACGTGTCGTGGAGTCAAACGAGGGTAAGTGATGATGCAGGAACCGTGTCAGGCATGCGTGATGTGAACATTTATCAAACAATCGCATTTGTTTAAACTTTTCGCACGACGTTCACTTGTCGCCGCCATACCAGTTTATTGAACTTAATTCTGCGACCTAAAACGCATTTTTTCCTCTTCAACAGTAGACAACGAGGCGGAAGATAAGCACGAATGTTTCGTCTTCATATCGGACAAGTTGGCGGAAGAGATTACGTTGACCATCGGTCAGGCTTTCGAACTGGCCTACAAGAGGTTCCTGGAAACCTCCGGCAAAGATCTGGAGTCCCAACGGCGGGCAATGATAACCCAGCAGAAGATCAAGCGGTTAGAACAAGAAAACAACATTTACAAGCAACGACTTTTGGAAATCTCTCAGTTTAACAACATCAAAGCCGAATTCGACCAGTATTTGAGGAGGCACGAAATCAAGAACATTCTCGAAATACCTCTGCCGAAAAACAAAAGTTTGAACGAGGTCTCGAACGGAGCCGAACAAGTTAATGGCAACGCGAAGCTGCTGGACTTCACGTCAGACAACGCAAACGGAAATGGTCAGTGTTAAACTCGCTTTATATTCAAAAATTAAGCCTAAAAATACCTTCAGCAACCTACTTTATTGTTAAATTATAACGTGGTGAAATAGCGCATGCGCAAGTCACCTCGTGCTGTAGAAACGTACTTTGGGTTTAAGTTGCAAAGCGCCTGCGCAGGTCACCTCAATTTCGCAAATCTTATTACTGTTGTAGCGCCCCCTATCCCGCCTCGCACTTTCGAGAATATGCCGGCTGTCGGGACGAAGCTGGAAGGTTTGCTCCTGAATGAGTTCGATCAGGACAACGATTTCGATCCCAGGTCCTTTGAGAATGACCATCCTCAATCCCCCGGTAGTACAAACGGAAACGCGCTGAATCCTCCACCACTGAGTAAGTTTCGGTAAATTGTTGTCAATTGTACTATTGATTAATTATTGTAGTTGCTCCTCCGCCAAAAGCAGCGAAGAGAACTAGCCTGAACATCAATAACAACAATGAAGTTAACAGCGCTAGGACAGTTGGTCAAGACTTGTTTGGTAGTGGACCTTTTGGGGCTCCATTGAATTTGACGCCATCTCCCAACAGGTATTGGTACTTTAATACTAACAATCAGTTAACTGTTGTGTTTTTATAGCGCGAGTAGTGGAAAAGTGTTGGATCCGTTTGAAATGGGAGATTTTGGCACGGCCGCCACGTCACAGGATATTGAAAACGCTATTGGGTTATTAGATAAACGAATTTTGGAGATGAAGGTGATTGTTGAAATTTTTTGTTAATTTTTAATAATTATTTGCGTTTTTTAGACCGGATTTAGTCGTGGAATCAGCTTCGGCAACGACGACTTTTCGCTGGAGAGTCTTGATCCGTTGAAAAACTAGGATCTTCGTTTCAAAAATATTTCTTTGTCATATTGGCAAATTATCTCGTGATTAACCTAGATCAAAAAAACGAATATTTTTACATAATTTTGAAAATTTAGGCTGTATTTGTTAAAGCAAGTATTATAATGTATATTTAATAGCACTATATTTGTTATGTATGAGATTTATATATTTTGAATAGAAGAGTATTATTGGTAATTGGATTAATTGCTTGTTTATTTTCTAACAATCAAGTGTCAAAATTTTCAGTGTCAATCAACATGATTAAACAAACTCTCCTGATTCTCCTGCTTTACATCGCCTTAATCCAGACACAAATCACTTTTGCCAGCTTCGTAAGTTAATATTTACTTAAATTTGTTAATAACACCAAAAATCCAGAGCACCTCCTACTTAAAATACTATTACCAACCCCCTCGAAGCGTTGATTACCCTTTTGGAGACGAAAATTTCAATGAAGACATGAAGGGACATCTTGTGCAGGAACAATTTCATCTTGTGGACCTCAACGAAACGGTGAGGATCTGTCGTTTTGTTACCATTGTAAGACAATATTTTCAGGAGTTGTACAAACCATGTCTAAATGAGTCCTCAGAAGATACCGTGGATGGTCCATTCAGTTCCAATGAGTGTGAAAAATGCGACTTGCGGAAGGCTTTGGAAAATAAGGATGTGATCCTTGAATGTTATCAGTGTCGGGATGTTGCAAACATTGATGGAACTAAGGTGGAACAGTTTCAGATGTAGGGTCAAAGAATAATGTTAATGTTTTTAGAGCGGCTACAACAACTCCATTCTTTATTACGCAACTTATCTTGAAATCGTCAATTATACAAGTTCATCAATAGAGTAAAGCTGCAAGAAATAGTTATGGTATCATGCGGAAAAAATATAGTTTGATTTTGAAGCCAATTAGTTTATAATAATTACTGATACAAAATAGATTTAGTAATGGCTCAAACTCATAAATAAGTTAGGGAATTTTCTCAATTAATAGACTGAACAGTTAGAACTTTTCTGCAAACAAATAACGTTTCTTTCAAAACTCGAAATTACGTCTTTAGGCAAGCTTTTCATGCATCAATAAAAACATGGAACTTAAATTATTTAATAAATGCCCAATAAACAATAATGGGAAGGGTGCTAACTCTTTTTTTAAATTTTTTATAAGCTCATCACTCCAACTTGGTTCTTTTAAATAACCATTGGAAATCAAAATCATGAAAATTTTTTAGAATCAATTAATGATTTTTTATTTTAATAATTGCTCAACCAAATCAGTTATTTATTTACATGTAGTAATGAATAATTATGTTGTCTGTGATAATAAACTTTTCTTCTACAGATGGACATCTGTGGTAAAGTGGTGGTTCTGGTGATTTTAAATTTTTTGGACTGGCACCACTGCATCCTTGTGTTGTCGCCCTGCTTCAAATTTTAAAAATTTGTGTTTGTGTTGTTATTAATTTCCCGCTTATTGTTTATAATTATGTTTCCATAAATTGCTATATTAACATTGTTGCAAATTAAATAGTGCAATTTTATGCACGGTAACTGATCCGTGTCTGGGCGCGAAAGGAACAAGTTGACGTTTTTCACTCTTTGAGGTAAGTTTAACCACCAAAACGGAGTTTCTCCACTTATCTAACCTAAAAATTATTCAAAAATGACCAAAAGCTTCTTTGGGAAGTGCTGCCGTATTATTGCGCAACTTTTTGTTTTTTAAGGTTATGTCAAATATCCGGCAGGTTTGAGGTTATGTCTCGCTCGTGATACTGGTGCGCCTTAATTACAGTGAAGTTTTGCCGTAATAATCCGATTTGTCTTCATAACAAGGTAAGCAAATATGATTACACGTCCAACAACCTGAAACAACGCCAAATATGTTCAAATTAAGGGAAATGTGGTTCAGAAACTTGCACCATCACCTGAAACGCTTCAACGTCCTGCACAGGGCCACCAGAAACTCTTCGCAGGTCCTATCGCCGAAATTGTCATTCGATAGCGGGTTTTCGGAAGCCAAAGCTTACCAAATTGGCCATAAATTGCACGGGTTTGAGGTTAAGGACGTGCAGGAAGTCAAGGAGTTCCGGCTCACCGCCGTTTATTTGATCCACGAAAAGACCAGAGCGGAGTACTTGCATCTGTTCCGCAATGACAACAATAACGTGTTTTCCGTTAATTTTCGAACAACCCCAATGAACAGCACCGGCTTGCCCCACATCCTCGAACACACGGTTCTGTGCGGGTCGCAGCTCTACCCAATTCGGGACCCGTTCTTCAAAATGTTGAACCGATCATTGGCGACGTTCATGAACGCGATGACAGGATCGGACTACACTATGTACCCTTTCAGCACCCAGAACCCGACGGATTTCAGGAATTTACAAAAAATCTACCTAGACGCGGCCTTTCGCCCCAACCTCGCCGAACTCGACTTCATGCAGGAGGGCTGGAGGCTGGAAAACGTCGATCCGACGGACAAAGAGAGTCCGTTGGTAATCAAGGGGGTGGTTTACAACGAGATGAAGGGAGCTTTTTCAGAAAACGAAACGATTTTGGCGCAAAAACTCCAAAACTTTATCCTTCCAGACCACACGTACGGGGTGATTTCCGGGGGGGATCCGATGAAAATTCCCGATTTAACCTGGGAGGATTTGAAAAATTTCCACAAACTTCACTATCATCCCAGCAACTCGAAACTTTACTCGTACGGAAATTTTTTGTTGGAAGATTCATTGAAGTACGTCAACGACGAGTACTTGTCGAAATTCGACTATCAAGAAACTAGTCACACGGCGGTTCCGAAACAGCCGCGATGGGACGCCCCGAAACGCCAACACATCCTGGGGCGCTTCGAAAACATGCGCGAGCCGTTCGAGAGACAAAACGTAGCGTCGATCTCGCTTGTCTTGTCCGAGTTGACTGATATTTACGAAACTTTTTTAATGCAATTTGTTTCTGAGTTGTTAATCAAAGGGCCGAACGCCCCTTTCTACAAGTCGATGGTTGAACCGAATTTTTCGGGGGGCTTCCTGCAGTCGACCGGGTTCGACGCGCAACCGAGAGACACGGTTTTCACGGTGGGTTTGCAGGGGTTGAAACAGGAAGACTGCGATAGGGTTGTCGAAATTTTCGAAAAAACAATTGACGAAGTGGTGGCGGCCGGTTTCGACGAGAAACACATCGAGTCGGTTTTGCACCGGTACGAAATTTCGATCAAGCACGAATCGGCCAATTTCGGTTTGCACCTCCTCTTCGGCATCACCGCCACCTGGAACCACACCAGCGACGTTCTGAGCGCCCTCCAAATCAACCGCTTGATCGAGAGACTGAGGGGGGAGATCAAGAACGACGGAAATTACCTGAAGAATGTCGTTAAGAAATATTTTAAAGACAACAAACACCGACTGGTGTTGACTATGTCGCCCGATAAAGATTACGAGGAGAAACAAGAGAAGTTAGAGAAGGAGTTGATTAAGAGGAAGACGAAGAGTTTGAGTGATGGCGAGAAAGACGTGATTTTTGGTAAATGTTTGGAGCTGCAGAAGCAACAGCTCGAAGTGCCGAACACCCAAATTCTGCCGACTCTAACAATGGACGATATCAGCGCCACCACGGAGAAAATTCCGGTGGAAAAGGACAAAATCAACTCGGTTCCGTTACAACTCAACTCTGTCAACTCGAACGACATTTTGTATTTCAAAGGTCTCTTGAGCACCGTGGAACTCTCCCCCGAGCAACAGATGCTCCTCCCTCTCTTCTGCTACGTCGTTACGAAATTGGGAACGGACAAAATGAATTTTCGCGATTTCGACAGCTTGACCAATCGCAAGACCGCCGGGTTGTCGATGAGTCCCTTCATCGGCGCCAGTCTCTTCCAACTTCACTCCTACGAACCGGCAATCCTGATTGCCAGTCACTGTTTGGAGAAGAACATCGAGGTCATGTGGGAGTTGTGGTCGCAAATTTTCAACATCACCCACCTCCGGGACGTGGACCGCTTCCAGATGCTGGTGCAACTATACATGGCCAATTTGACCTCGGGACTGGCCGATTCCGGACACGTCTACGCGATGCAGGCCGCCGCCGGGATGGTCTCCGGATCTGCCTACCACAAGGAGATGCTGTGCGGACTTCAACACATCTCGTACATGAAGAGGCTGCTGCACACGTCCAACTACAAGGCGATGCTGGACGAAATTTGCAACATCGCCAAGGTCGTTTTCAGCAAGAAAAATATGAGGTTTGTAGGTTTCGGGCCCCAACGGGTCCCCGGCGCCGGCAGCTCCGCCCCTGGCCGTACTCTTCCATCCCGAAGACTGCCCAGTTAAATAGTTTAACCACTTTTTGGTTTGGACAAAACAAATATCTTGCGGGGCCAAGTCTGGTGAATAGGGTGGAACGCGATAGGATTTCGAACGTCAATTGGTGGATTTTTGCAACTGCTACAAGAATATCGCCATTGCATTACCAAGACTAAAAAGTTAATTTTTTTGCAAAAATTAAATAATCTTTAAAAAAAATTTTTCAACTAAAAATAGAGAAATTTTTTTGCAACTGCTAGAATATCGCCATTGCGGTATTATAACTCAGAAGACTTTTTTCTCCAAAAATTGTCAATTTTTACGTCAAAAAAACTATTATTTTTTACCCCAAAAAAACAATTTTTTTACCCCAAAAAACATTGTTTACCTCAAAAAACATTTTTTACCCCAAAAAACATTTTTTACCCCAAAAACAATTTTTTTACCCCAAAAAACAATTTTTTTTACTGAAGTAGTTCGTTAATTCTTCGCCGAAGATGCGGCTTAAGTGCTGTCGCTTCTATTGCTATTTGACGAATCAGGAGGCTGCAACTCTTATTAAAATTTGATGAAATAGGAGGCCGGCGCCGTGGACTCGCTCGTGACGTTTCTAATTTCGCTTCCCCCAGGTGCGCCTTCAACTTGTCGCCGGACATGCGCGGGAGGGCCGTCCGAACGTTCGAGACTTTCACCGGATCGCTTCCCGGGGCCCCTTCGACGCCCCCCGTCGACCACACTTACGTCGAGGGTAAAGTCTGGTCGCCCGTGAACGCGGTGAATTGTCAGCACCACGTCCTGAACGTTCCCGTCTACTACTGCAGCAAGGCCATTTTGACGGCTCCGTACAACACCCGAGAATACGCCAGATTGCGAGTCTTGGCCCGACTGCTCACCGCCAAGTACCTGCATCCGGAACTCAGAGAGCGCCAGGGCGCCTACGGGGGAGGTGCGAGACTCAGCGACGACGGCGTTTTCACTTTCTACAGTTACCGCGATCCCAGACATCTGCAAACGTTGGACGTTTTCGACGCTTCCACGAAGTGGTTGCGGGAAGAACTGGATAAGGTGACGCAACAGGAAATTTTGGAAGCGAAGTTGGGGGTGTTTCAAGCGGTTGATATGCCGATACCTCCCAGTAGTAAGGGTTGCGAGGAGTTTCTAAAACGTTTAACTCCGGCTGTGCTGCAGAGACATAGGGCTGAAATTATGAGTGTCGATCTGGACGGATTGAAAACTGTAGGGGAACAATTCTTGGGAAGTGAAGACTCCACGTTGGTCGGGAAGGTTGTTTTGGGCCCGAAGAGCGATCAGTTGGACACTACGAGTCGCCCCAACGAATTGTGGACGGTTCTGGATAGCGAATAATTTTGTTTTGTTACTCAATAAAAATGATTATTAATGTTTGTCTTATTGTAGTTGTTTTTTTTTAAATAAATTTAATATTTACAGATGTCTTTGCCGGATGGCTATAAAACTAACCGCGATTATTTTGAGGACGCTCTGGATTTCCTCAAAAACCACCAATGGCTCTATAACTATCCAAATACGCATGTGGTAGTGAATAATGTTTTTAAGGAATTTCCGTTAGAGTGGTTACCTTATTTGAAGAACCTCACCAACGAAGCACTCGGTAACTTTGCTTTGGGCATTTGTGAAGTAAGTATCGATGTTAGTGTGAATGTTGGAAACGATTTCCTCAATAAAACCGTTTCAGGAGGAAGCTCCGTTGTCGTTAATTTTTTTTATGAAAACTATGCAAAGGTTAAAACCCGCGAATTACAGGAAACTTCCCCAAATCAATCACGAAATGACAAATAATTCGGGCTTAAGCGTGAAGAAGCGCCACGAGATCCTGTCCCTCGCCCCTCTTGTAGGCGAAATTTGTCAAGAAACTGGGTGCGGTTCCGTTATTGACGTCGGGGCAGGGCTGGTAAGTATTGGTTTTAAGATAATTATCAAGTTCCTCTGCAATATCAGTGGAGTTGAGAGCGTTTCACTTTCTGTTACGCATGCTTTTATATAGCAACTTTCTTGACTCAAGTTTTACTCTTGAAATTATTACAATATTATTCAATAACAATTCTTAGTGACTATCTAATTATTTCTTTCTATAACTTCTTTAGTTGCTGCAGCTCGTTAACTTTTTAGGGTTACTTGCCCCAATTGCTGTACGACAAATACAATTACTCCGTTCTCGGGATAGAGGGTAGCGCCGAAAAGGTGGACGCGGCCCGATTCAGGCAGAGTCCCGGTTCAAAAAATTCCGTCATCTACGCCGAGCATCTCGTTACCGAAGATTCCGCTTCTGTCATCGATTCTCTAGCCGCCCAACATTCGGTGAAGAAGGCTTGCATAACGGGCCTCCACGCTTGTGCTGACTTAAGCGTGACAATTCTGGATATTTTTGCCCAATTGGATTTGGCGAAAGCTCTAGTGATAATGCCCTGCTGTTATCACCGATTGCGAATCAAAAGTACGAGTGGCGACAGCGAGGAGTTTTCGAATTTTCCCAAAAGTCGGCTGCTCAAGGATCTGACGGAAAGAGTTGACGCCAGGAGGTTTTTGCGAACCCCGTTTTTGAGACTGGCCTGTCAACGCAGCGCCAGTAGCTTCGGTCAAATGACGCAAGAACAGCACGAGACGCACGCGAGGAACTGTTTGTTTAGAGCAATACTGCAGGAGGTGGTCGAAACAGGTTTGTTGTTAATTGTTAAATTTTTTACTAAAATTAACAAAATAAGTACAGTCAACAAAATCACAGTTAGTTATTAGTTATTATCGCCTCCAAATGTTGGGGAATTTTGCACTTATCGTAGTTTTTTCCCAACCACCACCCTTTGATGCTTCTATAGATTTTCGTTTCAATCGGCCGGTTGAGTTTCGTGCACAAGTCGCACAGCGTTAATTTAGCGCTGGTGTCGACGAAGTAGTTCTTTTTCCACTCGAAGTACTTGAGGTACTCTTCAGGGTGGTCGCTGAGGAATTTGAGGTAGCGCGCCAAACTTTCGGGGGATCGAAAATTCGCCATGTTTATCACCGAGTTTTTCGGCGCGATCTTCTCGTAGTTACCGCCCCCGTAGACAATTGGCACGACATCCCTCTTCAAGACGTTAAACAACTTTTCCGTGACGTAATCCTCGCAGTAGGAATTTTCGAACGACAGGTAGAACTTGTAGTTTTTCTCGATGTTTTCGTAGCACGTTTCGCTGGTGCTTTTGGGGCAAGTCAAGTCGCCGCAACTGCCGAACACGTCGATTTCGATCAATTTCGCCAGCTTCTTGTAGAGGTCTTCTCGCTGACTGAAAGTTTTGCAATTGGAGACGAGCCAAGCCGCTGTTTTGGTTTTTGTTTTAATTTCCTCGCCGCCGGCGGGTTGGTAGTTGGTTTTGTTGTTGACGACGATGCCGTAGGGGCGAGGAATTTCCGAATCCAGCCGGTACGTCATGGTCCAGTTGTAGAAGTCCTCGAAGTCGTCCTTAAATCTCGGGGTGTACAGCGGCGATTCTTGGTTGGAATAGATGTAGATTTGGTTCGGTTTGCGTTTTTGGGGTTTGCCGAAAAAATCTTCTCGGTACTCAACTCCGTGGAAAAGGATTGCATCGAACTCTTCAACGGGCAGGTAAGTTCTGTTGTGAGTCGCGTAGCAGTTGTTGTAAGTGCAACCTTTGAAAATTTCTGACCCCAAACCCAGGTTGAAGTCGATTTCATTGAACATCGGCGTCCAGTACAGAATGGTTTTTCCGGGGGGTTTTCCACTCTTTTCTTCGCACTCTTTAACTTCTTCGTGACAGCTTTGAAATCGATATCGCAACAGTAGACACGTCATTGTTGTTATCATTAACACTCCGATTATGGCTCTGCGGATTTTTGTCATTTTTTCCGCACTAACCACCAACCACCATCTTCAACGGGAGTGAATTGCTAACTGTTGCGCTGTCCAATTATTACTATCTACATTACGTAATTACTGTTAGATTGTTTATGTGCTCTTTTATTAATGTTGATAAGTTAAATGTGTTCACTTTCATCTATTATTTAGTGCGTGGAGCGGGTGATTTAATTGTTTACGGCCGGTGATTTTGCAGAGTGATGGTACTCTTGCGTCCTGTAACTAACGGATGTTCGCTATCAGTTACCTTTGTGGTGTGTTTGGCGAGTTGTGCAGCCCCAGATTTCACTTTGACAACGCGTGGATTAACACCAAGCGCGAAGGCTCGAATCGATAACTTATCTTCAAGTCTTATCTCTTCACTGGCGACTTGGGGTCAAGAGTACCAAGGGTCTCGCACACTCGCTTTATTTAACCTCGACAAACCGGATAAAGATAAAAAGATGAATTGGGATGTTCCAGGAACCGCTCGACTTCTTCATCTCTTTCCAGAAACTCAAATAATTGCCAACACGTCAAGCAAATATCTAGATCTAGAAAGAACTGTCCAAATCGTTCCCCTAGCGGCAAAAAAATAATTCCGTTTCAAGCTTAAGTTAGAGTTAATTTTGCTCGAGGGGTAAACCGCTGGCCTCAAACTGTACACCATAATTTCTTTTCATAAAAATAATCCCCACAATTCATCAATAATTTTTTTATTTTGTAATAAATCCCTAGAACTCTTGAAAACCCTCGGAATTCCTCCACATCTTCCATAACTTCTCCAGAATTCTTGATAATGTCTTATTAATTCCCATAATTCATGTAGGGGAATTATTAGGAATTTGTCACGTTTTCTCAGTAACAAAAATTAAATGCGTTCTACGGTTATCTAAGGTAATTTATTTATACCCAAGAGCAAATTAAGAACAATATTCGGAGAACAAAAATTAAAAAACAAAAATTTGAGTATTGAAGCAAAAATTAAATACAGTTTATCTCAATTTTCATTCATTTTCATGTGTTCATACGTTTTGGAAATTTTCTCGAACGTATCATCATCCAACTCAAATGGTTCGACGGCCGTTGCAAATTTAATGGGGCCATAGAATATATACTGACGTTCAACAATCGCAATGTCCCGTTAATTTTTGGTCACGCAAACCTTCTATTCTGCTTCTAATCCTTCTGTAAGAACTTAATTTTGAAAATTTTACCTGACGCCTCCCTGTCAATAATTTCCACAATTTTGCCAAGATACCACCGTTCTTTGTAGTAAACTGCATAAAATCTCTTGCAGTCATTAACTACTCTTTTGGTCTCAATTTCGGTACTTTGCGTTTCAACTTTCTTTTTTAAAGGTGCCCCACTGAGTACATGATTTACCCCATCCTCACCATTGTCCGACGAGTAACTAGGTACTTCGTTATCTACATAATCAGAAAATGTCTCAGTGTCCGTACTATCGGCATATGTAATTATGGGTATCAATCAGCTTCTGATGATTCAGAATCATCTGACGTTTCATTTTTTAATGATTTTTTATATTTAGCGCTCCGAGTTGATTTGTAATTTTTGGTGCATTTTACCTTGCTCTTGTACTTATATGACTTTGAGCATGACTTACACTGTAACTTCTTCTGCGATGTTTTGGTGTTATTAATGAATCTTCGTAGTCGATCTGTGCTGACCCTACCTTTTGTTTCTCCCAAGAGCCAGCATAACGAAGATTTTTTAATAACAACCGACTTTCCACCTCTGCGCATGAGCAGAGGCCAGTAGTTTTGCAGCAAGAAAAAATAAATCCCATGTAATTTCCGCAACATCTCTAATAAATCTCCGTAATTTCAAATAAATCCCCATAATTTCGGATAATTCCCATTAACTCCCAATAAATCCTACTAAGTAAAAATAAATCCCCGAAATTCCTGTAATTCCTGGATGGTGTACACCATAATCCCTCGATTTTGCTTTATCCACCCAAGTACTACCTCCCTGCTAGTTGCGCTTTAGTAAGAATTCCTCGGTCAGTTGGTCTACTGGCCTTGAAAATTTGAAATAGCTCCTTAGAAGGTCTCTGTAGGGAAAACTTTTAATTTTTTAATTTTTGCTCGCAATTGTTTTTTTAAATTGTGATCTTCATCTAGCTTCTCCAAGACGTCAAGTATACATCTAGATCTTGAAGATTCTTCCAAATTTTGAAAATTTATTTCATGATTGGAGGAGCGTGTGGTGGAGTTTCTTAACGTGGATGCAAGGTCAACGTGAAGAAGTCAAGCAAGCGCGGGCATCAGGATTTTTATTGGGAGTCAGGGGGGTTGTGGCTATCAATTCTACTGATTAATCGGAGTTTCTGCAGAGTCCAGACTAATAATGACGTCAAAATTTAATAAGATTAAAATTTACAAAAATTCGTTCTCTTGTTGACGAGTTAGTTCGATTATTGCTACAAAGCCGCCCCTAATTCAATACTGGATGGTCAGGGCGCGTAATTTTGTTCCATATAGAATATTTAATCTCTAATAATTATTGTAATACTCGTTACTCTCATGAGGCGTTTTTGCGAATTGACCCACCTGCACAATTTTAACTGTCAATGGCAGCTAGTTGAAATTTTATTTTAACAAGTAACGAGTGGCGGTGGATTACTCGCCGTAAACACGCCCTTAAACTTACAGTAGCGCAACAAAACCTGAGCGCATAGATATTGATAAAGCGGCAGTTTCCTGGTAACTCCCTAATTTGTTGCAATCTTCCCGCTTCGATTATGACTGTTCTGACCGAATTAGGGCGGTAAATGGGTTGGGAGCGATTTAATTTCGGCGTATCGCCTTATTGCGAGTCTCTTCGCGTGATTGGCTTTTTGTTCGGCTCGTCTGAATTTGAATAATTTGTATTGCAGAGAACTGGCGGGTAACGAGATTAAAAAGAAAATTCGGCAAACTTAAACCCGGCGCCGCCACCGACTTTGAAGATTACTTAGCCAATCTGGTCCACACCCACGCCCTGGTCGGGCCTGAAATTGATGAGGTGAAATTTTCGGAAAGAATGCGTGAAAAATGGGAACTGCACAAAGAAAATTGCTGGTTAGTCGAGGTGCTGGCCGCCTTCCAAGCGGCGATACAAAGCATATGTGAGAACGTTGTGCTTCTGGACAGGGTGGAGTTTTTAATGGAGAAGGGGATGAAGTGTTGCGTGGAAAAAGTTACGGGTGACAGCATTTCGCCCAGGTGTTATGCGCTGGTCGCCACCAAGCAATAAACTGTTTTTGTATCACCAACAAAGTTTTTAATTGAGAAGTTAATTTTTGTGGCCGGTCTCGATCTCAATTGTGTTGTTGCAAATTGTCGCGGGCATTGTAATCGGACACTTGAAGGAGAGACGGGTGGCGTTCTGTAAGGGGTTGCCCAAATAAAATTTATATTTGTTCAAAATTTGACCATTCTTTCAGTAATCGGAGAGTATTGAAAGAAGAACTCCAAAACCGTCCGCTTCTTATTACGTAAGTATTCTGGTTTATGTATATTATTTCTTTGAACTATCGCAAGGCATTAAAAATATTGCGCCACCTTTCGCTTCGATCTTAAACAAAAAAGAAAATAGTTCTCAGCCAGATCCAGTTTCTCCGGTGTGGATCATTTGAACTATCGTTCGCTAATGGAAACTGTTTTTTTTGTTAGTTCTCGATTACGAAGATCTAGCAAATTGTTATCACTGAAACTTTTCTTGAAGCTTCCAGTTGCTTGACATTGAGGGAATCTCCAATGAACCTTAGGGACCGATCTCCTGCCTGGTTAAATACTAATTATGCGCATTGTTCGAGGCCCCAATTGTGATTAGAAGATTTGTGGGTGTTTTAAAATAATACCGGAATTTGTTTTTTAATTTTGCGACTATTCTGGTCCCGTCGCTCCGGCTAGTTCAATACTGGAACTGGGAACTGTAATTGCTGTTGATATTCCGCACTTAAGTTAAATATTTGCGTAAAGTTTAAGTAAATCTGCGAGCGGGCAAAGAAAACGCAACAGAACGTGGGCAGCGGAGCGAAGGAACTCCAAATTGATGGAAATGATTCGCGTCATTTACTCTCATTTTCCTACAGTTATTTGCTAATAATAATCGGAAATCGCGTTTCGATTTGGGAATTTCGATGTCCGTACGAATTCCGTTTCAAGCGACGACCTCCTTTGAGTTTTACGAGGCCAGGTAATCCGTCGGCAAGTTTGTAATCGTCGTGGTGACGGCCACAAAAAGTCTGTAAAGTGTGAACGTAATTGTTTATTGCACATTAATACATCAACTTAGTGTACAATATTTGTAACAAAACGGGAAGCGGCTGCGCCTCGCCCCCAGCCCTAAGGCGAGGCCCAGTCATTACAGGTAAATTAACGTTACATTAAATTATCTAATCACATGTTGTTCTCATTGATTCAGTTGGACGTCGGGAACTCTTCGCTCGTGCGGTGTTTCCTGAAAAGCGAATTTTGTTAAAGAATTGAGATTTTTCCCAACTGTGTCGCGTACGGTAAGCCCCCCAGCTTGTCGAAGGGATAAGCTTTGAGAGACACCAATTGCGGCCGCTCTCCGCCGCCGCCTTATAATCTCCCCCGATCTCCCCGAGGGGGGTAAATTATGGATGTCGCCGTACTTAAAGAATTCTAAACATTTGATTGATCGAGCGTCGCTTTTTGCGCGGACGTCTTAAAAACAACTTAAATTTAATCACCATTTATATTGCTTTGTGACGGAAAAATGTCATTTGTCTGTATGCCTAGCTCGTATATCTTTATTTATATCGATATTCTTTATGATCGTGTTGTCGTGAATAGAAAGGCTCAATTCAGTAGCGTGTGTTATGCAGAATGGTAAATTGAACCATATCGTGTTGAACAATTGAATTTTCTTTGAAGGCACCGTTGCATATAGGAAATTCTACCCAGCACTGAATATCGCCGAAAATACGAACGTGGTCGTGCTTTCCACGTAATTACGTCAGAGTTGCCGAATAACAGCACAGAATGGGACGAAAACAAGAAACATTCTTGGAACTGTTCGAATTGCCTTCAGCGCAGTTTCTGACTAGAAAAAAATTTTAGTTTCTAATTAAAGTTGGAAAGTACCGAACGAAATAATTTTCTTTTCATTCATCTAAGTGCGAGTCGCTCGAGAAAATTTTTTTGACCGAGTATCCAGCTTCTCAATATTCATGGATTAAATTCCCTCTTCCGCTGTGGGTGTCGTAAAATTTTATCGTGACATTACCTCCTCAGCGACAAAATCTGACTTTTTGTCGTGCCTCCTGACAGACTAATGCGTAATGAATTTCTCATAATCTTACCTCGGAGTGCATCGATAGAGGTCTGAAACGCCGGTGTAAGCACAGGATAAGTCCTCATCCACGCCGCAGAGTGGGGCGGAAACGGGGTAAACCAACGACGCGTTGGGACTCCAACTCGATCGCTTGCCATACCTAAAATATATTTTTTTGTAAAGTCCAACACAATAAATATATTTCGTCTCCAATATTAATGGACGGTTCGTCCAGACAAAGTTTTGTGAGATTTTTGTGGCTAACGAAAGATCCATTTTTATTTTTTTCTATTATTCACGCATCCAGAGGTGAAGAGAAACACTGCAAGGTAAATTTCTCATTTTACGCATTGATTTTGTTTTTTTTAAGTGTCAAACTTCTGAAATGTTGAAAGTTAGCAATGTGCGAAACTTAAATTCCTGCCTAGAATTCCTGTTAGGGGTAGCTGGAGCAAATGCCCGTTTTTAACGACTTCGGAAATCGGGCTAATTACCACCGCTCCCCGTGTCATCTGACGTCTTAATTATTTTTTAATAACGTTGTTAGTCGCAACTTTCCCGATCATCCCGCGACTATGCGTTAAATCCCGGTCGCGCCCCGTTGAATAATTAATAGCGGCAATAGGTACAAAAGGGTAGCGAAAGTATTGTCTTACGGGCGAGCATCAGTCGCCTTTTGTTCCGAAACGTTGCTAAAAGGACGTTTTCCTAAGTGAAAACTGCGACTACCCCCGCCCTCCTACTGCTACACAGGTGGATGCGTTTTTCGCCCTTGCATTTTTTGCTCCAATTGGCAGGATCAGTTTGTGGATGCTCGAAAAGTGTTGCGTCGAAGTTCGGTAATTAGGGAGGTTGTTACCTAGGTCCGAGGAAGAAAGCGTCGGCTCGGGGGTGAATGTTAACTTTTCCGTCTTTGTCGTTGCTGCCTCCGCTTCTGCCGTACCTCATCATCGTTTTGAAACCCGATGGACCTGGAAATGTTGAAATGTTTAGTGCTCGATCCGGAAAGGGGCGATTAAAATAGCGAAAAACTTGAAAGCTCCTCTCCAACGTTAGAGTCGCCACTTACTTTGCACTCGTTTGTCTGACGAGTATCTTTTTGCCACCGCCACCGACAACAGGACTGTTAAAAAGTACACTAGCAGTACTATGACCTTCCGTGCATGCATCTGAAAAAAAAAATTTAATTAACATAAATATATGCAAAACATCAAAATTGCGCCTCCCCGTTTTCGTCGGGTCGTAAACCCGAACGGGGCGCGGATCACGTAGATGCGTACAAATGGGGCAATAAAATTTCGTTGAAATTAAATTTAATGTAGGTGTTTGTGCGATTTCCAGTTTAATTAGGTCTCGTCAAAGCGAAAAAATCTAACACCTTGCCGCTGTTTCACTGTTTGGACAACCGTGAAATCTTGAGTTCATTAGGATGACTGCAGGTCATTCGTGGCGTTGTAAAAACAAGTTATGTCAATATTCAACAATCGCGAACGGCTAATTTTGCCCCGTATCCCGACCGAATTTAGATTCCAGCTGGATATTGTTGGCTTTCAGTCAACGTTACTTCCGTTGTGAATAGTCGAGGGTGTAATCGATTTACGGGGAATTATGCCCAAACCTTGTGATTAGGGGAGTTGCGGCGTTCAGTTTAATTATCAGCGATGATTGCGCATTGGAAACTAAATATGTAGTCGTTTGGATTTATAAAAACCGAAAAAAATTGATCGGCCAAAAATGGTGGAGGCGCCGGGAGAATTGGACCAAAGTAATGTTGTTACCCGAATCACTTCATTTGCAGCTAATCTTTATTAGATGAGTTAAAGGGAACTTTAACAATAACCACTGGCCATAAGGAAGACAATTTTTCAATTAATAATTAATTACCTAATTGGATTAATATTGTTCCATTACTACTTGCTTTAAAGTTTAATTACCCTGTATCTTCTGGGTAATACCTTTTCTATAATAGGTGAAGTGTAAAATGGTTATGGGAATACCGCCTCCACCTGGAAAACTTTCTCTACAAGTCGCGTCTGAATGTCATCAGAACCGAATTAAGTAAAGCCTCTAATCTAGACCTTGCTTTCATGCATTAGGGCTCTAATCCTCTTAACAGTGAAAAAATAGAGCTTTAACTGATTATTGTAATTATGCAAAATAATATAAAAATTAAGCATCAGCTTTGTAGCTTTGGTATAATCTAGAAATTTTCTGGCCGGCCTCAGTGTGACTGTAATAAATTTTAAATTGCGTTTTAAATTTTTAATAATTGTTTTTTCCAACAGCCAAGCAGCGTCAGCTTCAATTGAGAAATATTATTCTAGATTGTTTAGCTGCGTGGGTTTTAAACGTTTAGAAAGACTTTTTATATCAAGACGTCGGTTAGGGTCCAAAATTTTTTTTTTAGCAAATTTTCCATGCAAGTAAATAAAATTATTGTATTGTTACTACAAACGTGTAATGTTGTTAAAAATGTGACGTATAATTGCGGGTATGGAATAACAATTAGAGTTAGCGGAATTTTAATTAAATTAGTTTTAATTAGCCTGTTCACTTTGAGTTTGGGATTGCTGCCGTAGGAGTCTGTTAAAAAAAGAATATTTCCAGACGGGGAAAAGAGGGAAAGTGACAAAATAAACGAATATTTTAATTTAGATTAGAAATCACATTTCCTTTAGAGGAAATAACTAGATTTTCATTAGCGGCCTGACGCTTCAATAATGATATGTTTAATTAAAGTTGGCTCCAAATATTTAGGACGCTTGCTGTCTGACTTCAAAATTTTGCAGCACTTTATCTATTTGACGCAAGCAAATTCCAAAAACCTCAAGAAAAGTAGGTACTTACATGCCTCATACCTACAAGCAAAAAAGAGAGAACCACAAATTTTGAACTACATAAGTCTCTTATTGAAATTGTTTATAACTTTTTAAAAAGATCTAATCTAAGTCTTTTTCACCATTCCTCCATTTTTGTCTGTTAATTTTTTATGAATTTTCCTAATCTGGTCATTTGTCCACATTTTATATTTATCAGAAGTTTGTCATAATTTTGTGGGAATTTTGTTTAAAAAGGCAAATTACGCAAAATTCACGTTCTTAATAATTTGGACCATTTGGTTGTCATTGATCTTTGAGGGTCAATAAACTTTGATGGTTATTGAACTTTTGACTCATGGACCTTTTGGGGTTATGTAATAAATAACCTTCGAGATCACTGACCTTAAAGGGTTATTGGGGTTGGGGGTAATAAGTTTTGAACTAGTTGTCGTACTGAAATAGTTGTTAGCTGTCTGCAAAGAGCTAATCGTGATCTCTGACGAAAAATTACCATTCTTGTACTTTTACTTGTTAATTTTTTATGAATGTTTATATTACCATATTCATCTCTACCATTTGTCCAAGTCCTACAGTTTGTAGAATAAATTAACAATTTCTTAGTAAAACTGTTCAGGAAGACAAAATGCGCGGAATTCTATTTTTAATTAACAATAACATTACGTAGTACATAAATATTTTTGAGGTTTTTATTTTATTATTAGGCAGCCATTTCTGTAGGTACTTTTCCTTTTATGTAGCTGTCGATGGTTTTGGGATTTTCAGATTATTTGTATCGCTTTACAATATGGCCCATCTATATTTTTCCTAAATTTACAGTTGTTCCTCTTCCCTACCCTTGCATTAAAGTCTCCTTAGAATTTTTTTTTATTTCATTAAGTTATTATTTGAAAACGTTAAGATAGGTAATTAACGATCAATACCTACATTAATTTTTTTTTGCTACAAGGCATCCTTGGCTAATGAAGCACAAGGTGGAATCTTATAGGTATTGCTCTGAAAGATATGACGCGAATAACTAATACATTTAGATAGCTGCTAAAAATAAATAGTTTCGATATTATGACACTCAAAACGAATTTTCTGAAGAGACCAAATCCACAAAAGACATTGTTATTTTTTGAGAAATTGGTGACTGATCTTTTTTATTAATTCTGCACCCTTCCATTGTGACTTGATTTTTTTTATAATTTCATAAAATGGAGTAAAGCTAAATTCGACAACGAGTAAAGGCTGCTACAGTGACAAACAACAATAACAAAGCTAAATTATGCAAATACGCGATTATTGTGAATTCAATTAGTACTGCCCGGGAATTCACACCGTTATAACTGATTTATTTGTGTTAATTGAAAGCTTTATTTTTGAAGCCGCATTAGATCACGATCCAAATTACCCGACACGTAAAGTTAATTACGCACCCTCCTCTCGTCCACGTAACACCGCAACGGTGCAACATCCGCTCCGTAATGCAGCTCGTAACGCAGAATTAAAAAGATGCTGTAACTCCTTATTTCTCGCGGGTAAAACTTCAACTTTTGTTGGCAGATTCAAATAAATTAAAACCGGTCGCTTTTATTAAAAATTGTGGATGCTTGACGTAAAATCCGATCGGAGTGTTTACGCTTCCTTGTGAGGATCATCGTAGCGGGCGCGGTGAGCGTATTCTCGCATAACACCGGAGCTTTTGTAATGCAAATTTTATATTAAAGCGACTTGTTTAGTGAACTAGTAAAACAAACAACTCGACGACACCCACCCTCTCGGCGCGTCTTGACTGATTCGTCGTGGGTTCGAGAGAGACGTCCCAACTACCCTGCAAGTCAATTTTCAGATTCGGCTTATTGAAATTCGTTAGTGAGCGTAATGAAGTTAAATTCCAATTAACACAGTTTAAAGGGTTATCTTTGAGGTTACTTCGAAATTACCCCGTGTGCATGCGGGACTTAAGAACGGAACGAGCACTAACTTCCGGGAGGATTACCGCCAGTAAACAATACAACCAACAATTTTAGGTTGTTGATAAACTCGCAGCCGACCAGGTACTTGGCTCGCCCTGCATTTGTTTCGAAAATTTCCAAAAATTGATTCTTTGTGTTATGTACAGTGGCGGACAGAAAAAAGTTTACGCAGCTTCCAGTTGTTCTGCTTAGACTGGCACAATGTTACCGTAAACATTTATCTGTCCGCCACTGTATACTCAACAATTCTCAGAGTTGTCTATTTTGGCATCTCTGCCTTTTGCCGAATTAGATTCTTCTATTCACAATTGCAGGTGCTTCCCGAAGTTTTCCTGCCTCTGTTAGAGTTAGAAATGTTGAGTGCGGTGTAAAATATCTTTTTGGTATAAATACAAAAGAAAATTTATTAGTACGGCACTGTCTGCAGCTTCACGTGTCGTTTCATCATTTTTTGTTCGTCCTCTCAATGTAGAAAAATTGCTCGTTATTGAATTATGGGCACCCACATTTTCAGCAATGAGCGAGATCTATCATAAAATTCCTCGAAAATACATTAGTGAAATGTGGCAATAAAACAAAAAAATTGATTACAAAAAGTTCATTCTTTCTCAATAATAACCCTGGAAATGGGTTTCGGGGGATGATTTAGAACAAGGTACGCACTTATTAGTCGCTAGGAGAACTGCCTACTCTAATATTTAATCATCTCTCGTTTTCAGTACACGTACTGTAAGTAATTTAGATCTTGCCAAGATAATTTAATTACACCTCTAATCAAGGCTTCAACTACAACCGCAATAATTAAAAGAAAGAAAAAAGTGCCGTCGCGGTTTCATCACCGCTTCTTACCCCCTAAATGCAAGTTTCGTTGTTTTTCGCCTCTATAAAGCAAGACGTATCTTACCATTTACAAAGACAAGACGTGAATATAAAGCCCCCATTTTTTTCGTCGGAATGAAGATGCTTATGACGCGTAATAAGTGTGAGGAACGAAAGAACACAAATAACGAGTTGTATTTTTTTTTTGTCGCTCGACAAGATGCTGTGCAATAATTTTATTACGTCGCGCTATCTTCAAATTTCGACCGGACGGAAATTAAAATTTCAACGACGTCCTCGACGTCGCTATCAGATGTCCGGCCAACCGTTGGGGATTAGCAGGCAAATTTTATTTAACACTCGCTATTGCTTTGAATTTTCGTTAAATCGCCGGAGATGGAGGGAAAACTAGAGTTTGGACCTAAGCTCCTCGCGGTCGTCTCTTCAACTTAAGATCACGTAAATGCGATTTCTGGGCCATCACTCTAAAGACCCCGGCGCACGGGACATTAAAGAACTCGCGTCAAATGTATGCTGTTTCAGGACTTTCAGGCAGTGCTGCTGTCACATGGGGCGTCTTAAAAGATCGTTATGATTGAAGCTGATTTGCCTGCGAGAAATTTCCAGTTTCTCAAAAATTTATTACAAATCTCAAAAAAAAATTACAATTTGATTATTAATTTTGGATCAGTTTGGACCGTTGGGTCAGGTAACGCTGCTTTGTTAACTGCTTTAAAGCCAAGTTTTAATACGAAGCTCTGGCTATAGACAATTAGCGAACTTTAAGTCGGGAAATCGGAAGCGGGACGCAAAAGTAGCGTTCTTTCTTCGCAAGATTTGCATTTGGTGCCTGGGGGGTTTACAAAGTAGTTCTAAGCAACTTTTACCTATACAGTGCAGACACAATAAGTTGCGTCAAAACTCGCAAACTTTGAGTTAACTACACCTATTTGTTTTTTCACCGTTTTCATTTAGTTGTTGACATATTTTGTTTGTTGACGACGAAACTGGTTCATTTCTGCGTAGGTACTCTCGATTTTGGCCGAATTCAATCAATTACTGGTAAAACCGGGAGATACCTCCACACTGACCTCCGAACACTCGAGTCAATATAAATGTAAATAGTGGCGGCTTTGCAACTTCGCCGCATGTATTTCGAGATAAAGAAGAGCTTCTTCGGCCGGTTCTGCATGGTCACCGGGGAGGCGGCGATGTATCGAAACCATTCTGCAACGACATTGCGTTCAACTAAAGCAAACTCGATCCCCGCTAATTATAAAAGTTGTGTTTGTTTTACATTAAAACATTTCTGAATACACACAGAGGGTTACAGATCAAAAATTCATTGTTTGTTTTCGTCTTGGAGATAAATAATTATACGTTGGCGGCTTGCGCGAAAAATTGCGACGGCAATCGCCAGGGGGGCATGCTCAAGAGTGCCGGACTTTCCAGTCAAGCGATACTTGCTACCGAAACAACTTGAATGAAGCTCCTTTTAGCGTAGGTGGATGCAATAAATAATAAACGCCGGATTATTTGGAAAATGGGCCAAACAACAAAAAAACTATTTTTCGAAAAAGTGTTAATAGGCAACTAGTCGGACGCTGATGTATTCTTGGTTGCCTGTCTCGAATTTATTGTTATCAAAAATAATTTCTTAATTAATTTTTCACAGAATTTTGTCGCATCTGACGAGATGGTCGTGATTTATCCCCAGAAACTCGCTTGCGAGAGTAACTCTGTTGAATAGATTTAAAAATTATATTAAACAATTTGCTCGTGTCTCCAAAAACAAATTATTGTTCGCCAATATAGGCCGATATGTTTCGATTTGCGTTAATTAAGCCGTTCCACTGACAATTATTATTATTTTATGTAAATAAAAACTTGTAATTGTTGTTGCGCTGACTCTTTGGCTCCCAGCGTCGCGATCTGGACCGTTAATTGATCGAAATTGATATTTTAGATCTGGTGTCGGATTGCCGGCAGAGCATGAACAAGATGGGCTAGCGTCAAGTGTGAAACTCCATTTCGTCTATCTCGAAACGATAAAATTGGAAACCTTTCAATTGGTTACGTGCCACAGCAACTAGTAAAATTGAGAGCGCCGCTGAAACGGCGGACGTTTCATGAAGTGTCCGAAAGTTAATCAATCACAAGCCGAAAGCGGCTTAAACAAGGAAATCATAAAGGTCGTCCAGTTATCCGGGTACAAATACGAGGAAAAACTTTTTTGATCCGACGTAACGTAGGAAATCCCAAATAGTTGCGTCAATAGTTCGTCTAACTATTTCGATTTGAGGTAATGGGGGAGTTATTTGTTTGTTGAACTAATTGTTGTCCTGGTCGTTCTTGCCACGTTATAGTTGTTGACGGAAAAAATATTTTAGGAACAGTTGTAACAACATTGTCGCTACTTGTCTTAGAAACAATAACGTTATTTATTTGTCACGAGCTGTCTGACTGAATTTTCCCGGAAAACTCACTTCCTCTTTGTTGTCAGCTGTAAAATTTTTCTTTTGGTCATTACAAGAATTAAATGTCAATAGTAATTTATTGAATTGACGACATAAACACTTTTGTTCAGTAAAAAAGGTCGGATGGGTCGAATCAATTTTCTTGCCCTTCTGGTCGAACATCGCCAGTTCATAAATTGTCGACTTTCTCTCCATTGAACAAACTTGGCGCCTTTCACTTGAGAACTTCTGTGTTGAAGTCAAGTTTTTTCAATAGCTCATTATCACCTACACTAACACAAGACATCGACATATTATTCAGCCCTTAAGTACTGAAACGTTGGAGTTGGACGTAAAATTTTTAGAATTTTTTTAACATTTAAGAATATTGTTGAAGTATTAACAAAGGTTCGCTGACCGTTTGTGCCAATAGTTAAAGTAGCGGGATAAGTTTACAAATTGTTATTAACACTTTTTCGATGCAAACGACTAGACTGGAAGCATAAATTTGTGTCAATTTTCTTAAGTTAAGTCCACCGTCTCTCGTGTAAAGTTTTTGTCCAGCCATGTAAATGCTAAACTATGTAGGAAAAACAAAAACGGAAGTGATGGTTAATGGCCGCGTCAACGAAAAGTACGAGCAAAATAAATACAACACTGAGTGATAAGTTGTTCGAAAATTATGAGTGTCTACATGGAGGCAAGAATGGTGGATGCGCCGGGAGAATTTCGGGACAAACTTCATAAATACGTGAATTTTTGATTACTCCACTTTACTCATTATTAGTATTGGTCAGGATATGCCAAAGCTATAAAAATAAATTTAATAAAAATTTTGAAAAAAGTACTTTGATTTTTTTACACGATATGCCGAACCCTTTTACGAAATGACAAATTACATTGAGTAATGACTGTCAGCCTGGCGTTCATCGCATCAAGGAAACTTCTCGATCTGACTTCTAAATTTTATGACCACCGTTGATAATAAGCAGTAATTTTAATAATAATTAATTTTCACAACTTCACATCAAGTACTCAATGAAGTATTCAACAGTCATGCTTCTATTCTTGTAGCGAACAAGAAGCCACCTAACCAATTTTAATTACTTCTTGTTTGCATTTAACAACTTGTCGACGTACGTTCTTGACACCACTTTGTTAAGTTGTAACCTCAACATTAAGAGGTCTAAATTCCACCACCCTCAACCAACTTGTCGCATACATTTACCTGTTTAAACGGAAGTTTTGAAATCGTGATCGGATGTATCGGTTTCAAAAATAACAAACAAGTTGTCCAAAAACTCTCATGGGGTGAAAGCTCAATTTGGACGCTGCCGTAGCCAAATTTGGCGCTCATGAATTAACAACTAAATTAGCATTGATCATCTGGTCCATAGATAATTGATTTTGCATATGCCCGTTAGGGACGTAAATTGTAAGTATCGAGCCATTTTATCTGCGCTGCCCTGTATCATCTCGAATTGACGCGAAAACTTTCGAGCTTCTTTCTGTACGCCTCAATTAATTTTAAAGATAATCAACGCGAAATGTCTGAATAATATGAGTTAATAAATTGTGGTAATAATAATAATTATTAACAAGATTTGGATAGGCAACCAACAATACAGCCGTGGGCGACTAATTGCTTAATGGCCCTTTTTTCGAATCGTACTTTTTTTGGTTTTTGCCCACTTTTTTGCGTAATCTAGTGCGCGATATTTATGTTTATTTTAGACACCCTTAGTTATTACAACCACCCACGCGGCGGTGTTGATAAAGAGAGCTTCGTTAAAGTTCTTTCGGTATCAAGTATCGCTTAACTGGGGAGTCGCCTTTTCTGGTTTTCCGCCGTCGCTGTCCCGTTAGGAGGGTTAATTGCGATTTGCATAGGGTAGTTTTTTTTCAGATTTCTATACAACAGCTTTCATGCTTCGACCAGCAACGCCTTTGGGACCGATTTCATAAAGCAGCGCTGGTTTCTGAGGGAGCGCTGCTTATTGACACAATTTAAACTTACGTAACTCTACAAACGTCTTAAATCATCCTATCTTATTGCGAGAACCAGTTACAACTATATTCAATACCTGAGGAGCGCTACAAAATTCCCAACATTTATCAACACTTCAAAAAAATTTTTTTTAAATTCTAGTAAAACTTTGGGGAGGCATTGAGGATGTCGTGCCTCCCTGGCCCCTGCGTCAATTTTTTATTGTAGATTTTACTGCAACTAACTCGTGGTGATTGTTGGTTGTAATTAATTGCGCCGCCTATCTACTTTTGGGCCAGAAGCCACGCACTGAAAGATGAATGGTGGTTTAATTCGATTTAGAGGCGTTTCCTGCATTTGGGGATTATCTCCGGGAAGTCGCCGGTGTGAAAGTGATATGTCTTTTTATGCACCCTCCTCGCTCCTTGGCCGTCAAAGAAACCGTGCATCATTAGCAATTCCCGTTTCCTGTCCCTAAATTATCGCATCTTCTGGTGGGCACGTAGAAATCCCCGAAGCCACAAGGGGTATAAAGTGTTTAATTACGTGGCACTCGCGGAGCAATTTTGGCTAAACGCTGTTTTCTTTGTGCAATTAGAGATAGTATAATGAACGACGGAAATTAACGCGACGATAAAAAGCGCGTCGCAGCTTTAATTTTTTAATTGCCAAAATGCGCGCTTAATAATTTCCTAAATTTAGCCTAGACCCACGTAACAAGTTGGGTAATTTTGTTAAGGGTCCCGATTAAAAGTTACCCTTCGGTAACTAAATTATAAAAATTAGGGCGAAATATCAACCACTATGCAGCGGTCCACCGGTCAAAACACTCAACGTCGAAAAGTTTCCGGACTCTAATTGAGACTAGACGGAAACTATTTTTGAGACAGGACCGGATTCAAATTTCGAAATTATCAGCTCCATCAAAACGGTCTTCGGGATAATGGCTCTGTCCTAAGGTGTCACGTGATGAGCCGCAATAATTTATTTCGCGCTGTCAGTGGGACACGACAGTTCAACGATTACTTTTTCAACGCCGAGATTATGCTTGAAATGAGAAAATCGCGCAAAGATGTGCCGAGGCATTACGTAATATTTTTTGCGACATTTTGCTACACCCCAACTACCCTCATCGAAAACTAGTAGGTCTATCAATTTTGAGAATGCAAAATAAAGTTAAAAAAAAATTGAAATGCTTATCGAAAACCAGTAGTTCTTTCAATTTTAACAATCCAAAATAATGTTGAAAAAAAATTGAAATACTTCTATAATTTTGGAAGTTCCAGTAATTGCTTGAAAGAGAGCTTTTAATTCTTTTTGTGAAAACTGGAAAGAATTCGGGGCTTTTGGGGCTGGACTCACCTGTGCTGGTCTGTTAATCCAGGTTCCGGCGGCTGGAGGTGGTTGCAAACACTACAACACGAAGACGGCGTCGTGTGGCTGGTGGCACACGTTATATAGCACCTGTGGACGCGGCGCAGTCACTTTACGCCGCCACTCACGTTCGGGGGCGGCTTCACCGGCTCTCCACTCTTCTTATCTAGGTTAGCTCCTGATGATAATACGCTAAAGCCGGGCTTTCCCCTAGAGAAACTTTAAATGCGAGCATTACTCATTATTGTCCTTTCAATTTTTCTTTTCTTCCTTTGGTCAGATCCGTCCGAAGACAGTTCGAATCACGTACCGCCGCCAAGTCGGCCACTGAGACATTTTTTGCCCCCCTCCAGCTAGAATTGCGAACATGATCCAAAGGGTGAAATTAAAAATGGCTGGATCAAATCTATTTGGGGCGAGATCCTACGCAAATAAGCTCGCTCACTTTTCGAGCCAAAGGTCGCCGGAGTCGCCACAAAATTTCCCAATTTTTTACAACTTTAATCCTTCTCTAGACCAGATCTGTTACTTTGTGGAATACTTTATGTAAGTGAGACCAATGCCATTAGGAGGCAAAATTCAGAGCTATTATTAGGCCGCCATTTGTTAGATCACCTTAATCTCCTGGTCGTTACTGCTTTCTGTTTATTTTTGTCTTTACTTTAATGAAACTGTTTTTTGGCTAGACTGCCCTAACTAACTATTACGAGGGCGTTATTGTTATCGACAAGATAGTTGTGATATCTATGCAGAAGTTGTGCAATACTTACAACAATGTAACAGCCGTGTTATAATTATTTGAAAAATGCAGCTGTTTGGTAATGAGTTATAAATCATCTTCTCAATGGTTGTAGTCGATAAATTGACAATTTTGAGCAAAAAAATTTGACGGTTTTTTTCCAATAAATAAAGAAACTTTGTGACGTCAGAACCTATAACGTTAGAGATGGGCACAATTATTATTACTAGTAAAAGTGACGAACAAGATAGATTTCTGTTATTTTTTCAAAATCTTCAAACTAACTTGTGAGGAGGGATTACGAGAAAATCTGAGCGAGCCAAAGAGCGAAACTTATTAAATTCTAAAGCGTTGAAGAGGTAGCAAAAAATACAAAATTACTTGCGGGTTAATTAGCTTTCGCACATTCTTAAGCTAATTTGCATTAAAAAAGTCTCTATTATTCCATGTAAATTTAGATAATTTTTTAACAAGGGAGTTTAAAGCTTTCCGGCAAAGCTTCTTTAATTTATGCTTCACCTGTAATCTGGTATTGCTATTTATTAATAATTTTCTCTGTCGTTGAATAATTAGTCCCAATCGTGAAACCTTTATAAAAAGTGTTTATATCAATAATTGCGTCATTGTTTAAATTTAGGTCGAAAATATTGAAGGAACTGTAAGAAACGGAAAATATTTTTTTTTTAAATCCCGTGTCCAGCTCAGCCATAAAAAAGTTTCGGCATCGGGATTGAAATGGGGGAAATGTTAGTATGTATGTTGGGAACAACTTATTATTAATTCAAAATGAAATTATGACGAGAATAGCAGCATTGGCGATTCATGAACGTATTTCATTGTCAACATTAGAAACGCTTTAAATAAATAATTATTTAATAATAAATTCTGTCAAGGGTATAAGAACTAAATTAGTTTTATTCATTATTAAACCCATTTTAATAAACAAATATAGCGTTATTCCTCCCTGGGGCGAGGAGTGTTCTCTCCAATAAGTCACTATCAGTTTGAGAGGATGCAACTAAATCCCGGAAAACAACAAGGAGTAGCTACCAAAAGCGGATAATTATTACTTAATAAATATTTTAAGCAATTCAGTTGTTTTGTTTTAACGGCGAACTTTCTGCTGAAAATTCAATGCTGACTGTCCGCCCCCGCGGGAACTTCTGCTACTCATCCTCCTGTAGGCGGTAATTGTATTTTACACCTTCTCTTCGACGACATATTTGTTTTGATACCAATAGCCCCGAATTACATTTGTTATTACTGCCAATAACTTGTTTGTTTTACAAATCAACGAAAACATGTAACCCCTCGAAAGATAAGGGCGAACATGTTAATAACCGCGCACCATAGCCCAACCATCTGCCGCCCCCCAACTTGATTGGAAACGTCTAATTAAAGTGTATTATTTTTTGGGATTGATTTGGTGCAAGCTTTCTCTTTGAGGCAGCTAATTTTGCCATCAAACGTGTAAAATCGGGAAATTTTGAAATTAACTTGATCCAGTCACTAGGGTTAAATAAATTTAAAAAAAATAAAAAACAAAAAAAATAACCCCAAAAGTTATCAGCAGTTAAAATTATAACTGAGAATAAAATTGTTGATTCTACAGAATCATCCAAAACGAGCGAACTGTATTGAGGAAAATTTACTGCCAATTGGTTTCTTTGGGCGCGCATTTGACGGCTGACAACTGTCAGTGATGAAAAATAGTTAAATATTTGCTTGGAGGTTTTCTAAATTGTCGCAAAATAAAATTTTGTTGTGGTGAAAGATTACATACTGAAATCTTTTGTTTCTTTCGTTTTATTTGACATTAGCAAAGGCACAAAAGTTGCACGAATTTCACGATAATACATAAAGATTGTAATTTTATAAAAAATAAATTGTCCTAAGGCAAAGACTGTACTAAGAGCTTCAAAATCGTTTAAATTCTTTGAATTATCTCCCGACCAACGTTTTGTTTGCCTTTAGCGTCCGCAACAGGCTAATAGGAAAACGATCCCCAATTATTTTCTTTGCCCAAACCCTCATTTTTGGTTTTTGGCAGCCACCCATTTTCGGCTTCTCGATTTCAATTCCGTATCGACGTCTCTGCAGTTGTCATAATTTGTCATTTTTCAGGAATGGCGCGTCCCACCGAGTACAATTACGGCGACAAATTCTCGTTCCTGACCGAATGGTTCGACTTCGAGTCGGCCTTCCACAAAGAGTTACTGCTGAACTATTATCCCAGCGACAACACCCTCGACCTCTTCGACCCCGCCCTAAACCGCATCTTTCTCAAACGATCATCCTGCGACGCGTTAAGTCTCAAAGATTTCTACGTGGGCAACACGGTTCTTATCTACGGCCGTCAAATTAAAATAACCGATTACGCCGATCCCCGCACCAAGAACAAGATCGGCAAAACCCGCCAACGCACCTTCGTCCTGGTGAAACCCTCAGCCGTCGACAAAATCGGGGAAATCATCAACCGCATCCAGGACAGCCAGTTCGAGGTGTCGAAAATTCGTCTGTGCCAAATCACCCAAGAGGAAGCCCTGCAGTTTTACGAATCGCGCAAAGGTGAAGCTTTCCTGCCTTTCGTGCTGGAGCACGTCGCGTCGGGGCCGGTCGCGGCCCTGGAGTTAGTCGGGGACGACGCCGTGGCGCGGTGGAGGAAAACAATAGGACCAACTGATCCCGCTGAGGCCCGCAAAGTTGCTCCTGAAACCCTCCGAGCTATTTACGGCGCCGAGAAAGCCTCCAACGCCTTCCACGGATCCGCTTCTTGCGACCTCGCCATGAAAGAAATCGACTTCTTTTTTCCGCAAGGAGCGAAGTGGAAGCCGCCGAAAGTTAATCTTCGATTGAGCAACAGCACTTGTTGCGTTGTTAAACCCCACGCGATCGCTGACGGCAATTTGGGGTGGATCATCAGTTTTATTATGGAGTCGGAGTTTAGGATTACTGCTATGCAGAGTTTCTATTTGACCAACACGAATGCCGAGGAATTTCTGGAGGTGTACAAGGGGGTTGTGGGGGATTTTCGGGCCTTGATGATGGGGTTTGTTGATGGACCTTGTGTGGCCATGGAGATTGTGGGGAAAAGTGATTTTGCCGATGTTCATGGGAAGTTTAGAGCTTTTGTGGGGCCCAGCGACCCAGATGTCGCCCGGCAGATTCGGCCGAATACAATGAGGGCAAGGTTCGGCGTGGACAAGTACAAGAACGCCGTGCACTGCACCGATCTGGCCGACGACACACAACTGGAACTGGAGTATTTTTTTAAGATTTTAAGCTAAATCAAGGGAACTTTTACACAATTAATTCTATAACTATTAACAAGGCACGAACGCATTATTTTGTATAACTTGTGTAAAAGACGATTGCTGTAAGTCACAAGACAAGCACTTTTGAATTTTTTTTAAATGAAACACGTTGAAGGGAGAATCTGTGGTTGTATTACTTTGTTCAGTGAAATCTGTTGCATAAATTCAATAACTTCACATTGTTTAGCATACAGACTCACGTTATTGATTGCGCATTGTTGCATGTTTATATAATTATTAAAACAACTGTGCATAGTTCAAAAATGAAAACTTAATTTTACATACATACAAAGGGCTCTTCTCTTAACAACTGATGCGGAATATTCTTTGTCGACAAAATTTTTTTAAATAAGAATTTTTTATTGCTAATTATACTGAATTAAGAGTAATTTTGCCTTACACGATTCAATGACACAGTAAACTGGTAACAGTGAAACCTTTCTTAAGGCGATTTAGGTTATTACGTGCATCACGCAATTATTACTAAACTGGTCAGTCAACAAATTAATTTCAGTACCAAGCTCGTCGATTTGAGTCAAGGCCGCAGCTTAAGTCCAACAAAATTTTGGGTCATATCTTCGGCCATTTTGGGACTTTACCTTACAATTTTTGACTCGACTTGTAAACAAGAAATTATTTTTTTTTTGCAAAGTAGAGGTTGCTATTTAAATTGTCAAACCAGGGGTTGCTGGCGCAAGGGGTGGCCCCAAAATTTGGTCAATATTGTTTTAAACTAGCGATATCTATTATGAATAGAGATATGTAGAGTTGTTGAGACCAGTAGCGCTGTGGACTAAACCCCCCCTCAAGAGAGTTGAAAGAACGCACCAGCAGCTGCTCATTGCATTGATAGTAGTAGAAAATGTTCTCGCCAATATTCCTCGCGGTGTTGTGCGTGCACTTGTCGGAAGAGGCAAGAATTCTCGGTTACTTCTCCTTTCCCTCCGTCAGTCACCAGGTGGTTTTCCAGTCGATATGGCGCGAACTTTCGCTGAGAGGCCATGAAGTCCTAGTGCTCACCCCCAATCCCTTGAACGACAAAACCCTGACGAACCTGACCGAAATCGATCTGGGTTCGACCTACGAAATAATCGAAAAACACCCGCTACAAGAATTAATTTCCAAGAACTTATCTCAAGAGAAACTGTACGAGGCGATTTTCGAGCTGCTTCGCTTAATTTTTATCCACCAGACGCAACATCCTCGAGTTCAAGCGTTAATTAACGACGATCGGCAAAAATTCGATTTGGTCATAGCTGAAGCTTTCTATCCTGGAGCTTTCGCTTTCGCTGCTCGATTTCGAGCGCCCGTGATCGGCGTCGCGTCCCTCAACTTCTTCCCGAATTCCCACCGCGCCATCGGGAATCCCTGCCATCCGGTTCTGAATCCCAACATGTTTTTTTTGAACATTTACGAGAACATGGCCGTTTGGGATAGAGCGAGGAGTGCTTATTTTGCCGTTTGGTTTGCATGGTGGTACGAGTACAGGGTGCTGCCGAGAGTCGACCGAGACGTCAAGGAGATTTTCGGGGAGAAAATGCCGTTCATTGGAGATGTTGAGAGGAATATGAGTTTGATTTTTTTAAACGTCAACCCGATCGTTCATGCTGTGAGGGCCGACGTTCCGGCCGTCGTCGAAATGGGGTTCATGCATTTGAAGCCGAAGACACCGCTGCCCAAGGTAAGCCGCGGAAATTAACTTCAGGACATTGAACCATTAACAACCAATTATCTTTCAACAACAAAAAAACAGGAAGCTCAATTTTTACGATCTGGACTTCTCGCTTTCACTTGCCATAAAATTAAATATCTTGTAGTTAGAAGGAGGACCCAAGTAGTTACATTAAATTTCCAGGATATTCAAGAACTCTTGGACGAAGCTCAAGAGGGCATCATCTACCTTAGTTTGGGTTCAAACGTGAAAAGCGCCAACTTATCGCAAGAGTTAAAGACCAAGATAACAGCTGCAATTGCGGAACTGCCATACACGGTGCTGTGGAAATGGGAATCCGACTTTCTCCCCAACAAACCAAAAAACGTCATCACTCGGAAATGGTTACCGCAACAAGACCTGCTAGGTAGCAAACTCCCCACTCTCTCCCGGTTATAAAATCTCCTTCTTTCAGGCCACCCCAACATCAAAGCTTTCGTTACGCAGGGCGGTCTGCAATCTCTGGAGGAGGCAATAGTGAACGGAGTTCCGATCGTCGGAATTCCCTTCATCGCCGACCAGCCCATGAACGTTCAGAAAATGGTCCATTTGGGTGCAGGTCTCTCCGTCGACCCGTCCGGCTTTTCCAGCGACGACCTGAAGAACGCCATCATCGAAGTTGCCTCGAACTCCACCACTTATCGATCTAAAATGAACGAATTGCGTAGGATCGCTCTGGATCAACCCATGACCGGTTTAGAACGAGCGGTGTGGTGGTCTGAATACGTTATCAGACATAAGGGTGCCAAACACCTACGCAGTCCTTCCGCGGATATTCCCTTGGTTCAGTACTTACTCCTCGATGTCGTCGCAATTGTTTTAGGATTCGTAATTGTTTGCGCACTAGTTACTTGGAAAATATTGACGTTGCTAATCAGGAAGAAAGATAAATGTAAGATCAATTAAACAAATGCATAATAACCGTTTGTGTTGTTCCAACCGTTTGGTTTATCTCCCCAAGTTAATATTTACGTTATGATTAAGATGGAAAGTTGACTTGATTCAGTTGTGTTCAGTTCGCGGAACGGCAATGAAAGAAATTATTTCAATTGTGACGATTTTCGCTATTATTGTCGGAATTAGTGATGGGGCGGAAACGGTCGATTTGGGAGGGCGATGGCAGTTGAAGGAAGCTACTGGAAGTATTGCACGATTTTAATTCGCTTAATCTGGTAATAATTCGGCTGTTTGTTTCAGAATACAGCGATTTGAACGGCGAGGTGCCAGGCGGGATCTATACTGATTTAATGAACAACAATGTTATTGGAGATGTGCTGTATGGTTACAACGACACTGAGACGAGATGGGTTGCTAAAACCAAGTGGATCTATTACAAGGAGTTTATAGGTTACTGACTTTTTACTGACTGTTGTTAAGAGCGGGATGCTGCGTTTAAAGCTTTAACTGTCACCTTTGCGAAGCTGGGACTCTTCTAGAAAGGTGTAACGTTTTTGTTACCCGCTATAAATCAATTAGTACTGTTATTTTGTGCAATAGAAAGTTGTAAAATCTCGAGGTAGACACATTAGCGATTCTAATATTTAGGGATCTGCCCAAATGAGTAAATATTGAATAAACACGAGGGCGAGTTGAAAGAATAGTGGATGTTATTTTTTGGTGAAAGCGCTAATGTTACAAAATTTATCTGGCGATTCCATAATATTTACGAAAATTTTGTAAATACCATTAGCTTATTTCAAAAGACTAATTACTTAACCTATTAGAACGTTATTTTAATTAAAAAGGGGTTTTGGTTAAAATGCTCAAAAGTTATGTAATTTCGGTTTTATTTGAAATAACATGAATAACTGAGTTCTTGAAGATTAAACAACAGGGCGTTGCGTCATTAAAGACTCATGATTGAATTACGTAAACTACAATACTTTTTTAAGGATTTTGCCTTGTTTTTAAGGTGGTTTTTAAAAAGTGAGGTCAAGTATGAGGTTTGAAGCATGGCAATCATAACATGAACTATACATGTTTTGAAACCGTGTGTGTCTGTGTCTTTTGAGCGAGTCTTCCGCCAATAGTGAGCAATAATTTGAAGAGGAACTACTTTTAGAAGAAATTTCCAAGCAAAGAAAATATGATAATTTGAAGACAAAAAAAAAGGAAGTTGACCACAAGTTAAATAAAAGGAACTAGAGGTGAACCTGGTGCAAACAATCCCTTGGACCCTGTTGCAGAAGCTGTAGGTACTTAATATAGTTAATTACAAGACTGTGTGTGGACTTCCATCAATATGTGATGATCTTAAGAAAATTCCTGTTTCATCTGAAGACCTTCAGCAGGAAAATGCAATTGCTTTTTTATACTTTCCCCTCCGTTAGAAACATTAGCCATTCTCACAAAAGCCATCCTTTTCCGTTGGTGTCGAAGAAATAATTCAAATCTTTTACGAGTGTAATTTTCACCCCTAAACGTTTTTATTTCATACACAGACGGATTTTTAGCCGTTAGAGATAGGCAACTGATTAACATTGTTAAAAACTCGATTTTGCCTGCGATAACCGTATCGGAATAATTGTTAATAAAAATAATTGAATTATTCAGTTTCAAAACTATAAAAATACAATTTATTTAATAAAATTATCAAATTGTCCAGCTTTTATTAGCATATTTGAAAATTTATTATTTGTATGAAATCGCATTGTTATCTTTCTTTTTAAAAAAGTACAAAATTCCATTTTTTGCCATTAATATCAGATGGAACCCCAGGAAATAGTTCATTAATAATTCCGTGTTGTTTTGGTTTGATAGTACATTCACTGAATTCAATGTATTAATAATTATCACAAAATATATAAGTGCGGTGTGTGTACGAATTAAAAATTGTTTGAACTTCAGGGCAATATTCTTAAAAAGTGTTGTATGCTGAACCGGTCCCCCTAGTAGAGTGTAAACTCGATAGAAATAATTGTTGTGTTGCCAGTTGTTAAAAAAAGAATTGTTGACGTTGTTTGTGAACTTTTGCAGTTGGTCAGAGTTTCCTATCTCACGAAAATTTGAACATCGTCTTCGAGGGTTTGGACACATTTGCAGCAATTTTGGTCAATAACGTGGAAATTGGCAGGAGTCAAAATATGTTTGTTCGTTACATTTTTGATTGCAAAAATGTTCTACAGGTAGGTCTTTTTATCAGTCTAACAAGTCAACGACAACTTTTTAACGCAACTTATTAATTTTATAGGTTGGGAAAAACTCTATTGAAGTACGTTTCGAATCCCCGACAGCAATTTCAAACCAATTATTTCTCAATCAAACTTACGTTGTACCTCCAAATTGCCCTCCGCCTCAATACAGAGGCGAGTGCCACGTGAATCAAATTAGGAAAATGCAAGCTTCGTTCTCTTGGGATTGGGGACCGGCCTTCCCATCCGTTGGTATATGGTAAGACGACTCCAACAGTTTTCTTGCCTAATTTCCCTTTTTACTCCAGGAAACGAGTTACTTTAGAAGCTTTCAATTCTACAGTAATTCGCTACTTGATGACTGAAACCATCGAAGCGCCGGACAGTTGGACCCTCAAAGTAACAACGTATCTATCCCCGAGCAAAAGTAGGGCAATCACCGGCGAACTTCTGTACAAACTCCAAGTTGACACGTCAGAAATCGAAGAAATCGTTAACGTTGACCAAACTAGTCATCGCGCAGAAATCAAGCTCAATTATTATTTGCCGATTCCCAAAGTAAGTTTTATTGGTTGTTGCTAACATCTCGAGGTTTCATTCAGAAAACGTCTGGATAAGATTGCGATATGACGACTGAAGCGTCAAGCGGCTCTTAATTTTAAAGACTTTGTGAGAAACAACAAATTTTGTAAGATTGCAATATGACGACTGAAGCGTCAAGCGGCTCCTGATTTTAAAGACTTCGTTTAAATAAAAGTGGTGAGAGACAAGAAATTTTGCTAAAGACGGTTTTCAGGCGTCGGTCAGGAGATGGTGGCCTAATGGTTACGGCGAGCAAAGGCTCTACAACTTGACAGTGACGTTCGTGGATGGTGGTGAGAAGAGCTCGAAAACCTCAAGAATCGGATTTAGAACCGTGAAACTAGTGCAAGAAAAAATTGGTAAAATTGTATTTTTTCAGTAACGATTCTACTCGTTATTTTTTCAGGTTCGGGACTATCGTTTTACTTCAAAGTTAACGGAGTTCCGATTTTTGCCAAAGGAGCCAACGAGATTCCTCTCGACATCCTTCCCGAGAAAGGGCAGAATCCCCAAACTGTCAGAAACATACTGAAATCGGCCCAAGAAGCCAACATGAACATGCTGAGAGTATGGGGAGGGGGGGTTTACGAATCTGATTACTTTTACGATTTAGCGGACGAACTGGGGATCCTGATCTGGCAAGACTTCATGTTTGCCTGCGCCATGTATCCCACAAACCCCGAATATTTAAGGTTTAACAAAAAAATTGTTTGGGCAACACTTTATTTGTTGTTTTGCAGCAACGTCGTTGAGGAAGTGCGCCACCAAGTTAAAAGGTTGAACGGCCATCCAAGCATCGCCGTTTGGGCTGCCAATAACGAAAACGAAGTTGCTTTGGTGACAGATTGGTTTGGTACTTCGAAAAACTTCAGCTTGTATAAAGCTGACTTCATCAAACTGTACGTGGATACTGTTAGAACGGAACTTCGGGAAATTACTAACGTTACCGTATTCCTCACGTCGAGCCCTACTAACGGTAAAGAGTCGGAGGCCAAAGGTTACCTGGCTCCTGACCCTCAAAACCCGTTGTTTGGTGATGGTAAATTTCGGCAACTTTTTCTGCGATACTCAACAAATTTTGATTAATTCTAGTTCATTTCTACAACTACTTGTTGAACAGTTTGAACGTCAACACTTATCCTATCCCGCGGTTTGCTTCTGAATATGGCTATCAGTCGCTTCCGGATCTTGACGCTTGGTTAACAGCCACCGACAATATCAGCAATCTAGTTCCTTGGAGCAAATTTATGGACCACCGGCAACATCATCCAGGAGGTTATCTCCAAAATCTACTCTTGATTAAATATCAGTTACTCCTTCCGGAAAACAGTAGCGTCAACTACTATAAGGCTTATATTTTCTACTCCCAAATAGTTCAAGCGTTGTCTATTAAGTTCGAGACTGAGTACTATCGCAGTTTTATGGGTCGCTTAAACAAAGATCTTAAGGGTAACACCATGGGGGCGCTGTTTTGGCAACTCAACGACGTGTGGGTGGCCCCCACGTGGTCCGGAATCGGTATTTCTTTTTTCACCACCACTTCCGCTTAATACTACAATCCTTTTTGCAGATTACACAGGAAAATGGAAAATGTTGCACTATTACGCTAAAAACTTCTTCTCCCCCACCATTATAACAGGGTATTTGAACACGGAGCGACAACTGGAGGTGTACGTGGTGTCGGAAGTGGCGTCTCTCGTTGGCTCCTCCATAGACGTCACTGCTTCCATTGACGTGTACAAATGGGACTCTTTCGCCCCTCTCAATACGACTGACGTAAAAGTTGGTTTGGTAAGTTTCCAGCCGCTTCTTAATCGATTCGATAAACAACAAAACTTTGATTTAAGGAATTTGGAAAATCCGTTGCGGCTGCTGTTTTGGACACGGACCCCTTCTTGTCAAAAGTGGGCTGTGGCTCTCTGAGTACCGCGAGAAATTCCTGCTTCTTCGTCCTCTCCTTGAGATGCGAGGATGTGCTTATAGCTCCCGAAAATTTGGTTCTGGCAACATCTTTGAAGGACTCTAACGTACCCGTTGCGAATTTGAAGGTTTCGACGGTGGAACAAAAAGATGATGTTGGGAAAATTTTTGAAATAACTCTCGAAACGGATGCGATAACGCTGTTTGTATGGCTGGATTCCCACCGGATTAGGGGAAGGTTTTCCGAAAATGGATTCGCCCAACTTACGGCGACGAGAACAGTGCAATTTGCTTCTGATGCCGCCACCGATGTGGAGGAATTGCGGAAAATATTAACAGTAACTCATTTAAAAGATAGCGCGTACGGGTAGCTAGCAATTAAGCAATGCTCAAAATAAAGCAAAAGTTTTGTAAATAATTAGAAAAAAATAAATAACTTAATTTAGGAATGTTGTGGAGTTGGGTGCGTACTTTAGAGTTAACTAGAAGTAATTGAAATAGAGAACGATTACTGTGAAAGGCGTAAGGTTCGTTAATGGAAACCCTGCGGCTACCTGTCTAATATTCTTTGCCCCAGTCTCTTTGTGTAACGAGTTTAATTATGTAACAATGATTGTTTTATACAACGCTTGTTAGTAGATAGATACTTAATTATGACTTTTATTGATTTTAAAATTGGCTACTGCCCTTTACAATGTTTTATTACATTAATCTAAGCACAAGGATGCCAAGGGTTGTTCTAAACGGGCAGAAATAATAATTATCAATTTCCCGGCGCATTCACCATTTTTATGCAGCGCTTCACCCACATCGATTGCTGCCTTTTCTAGATAAAATTATTATTCAGGAAAAGGACGTTGTTCCGATAAAACTTTAATGCTTTTCTTTCAAAAGAATTGTCCTTCTGCCTCAGAATTTCATATTTGAGTAGAATATGGGGTAAATAAAAAAACAGTTGAAAAGCGGTGCTTCTTTCGGTCTAGTGGGATTTTGATACTACGAGAACTCCGGTAGACAAATGACATTGCTTAATTTTAGAATTTCGATGCAATGCGACTTCTAGCTGTTGAGACCGCAACTTTGTGATTATTGCTAACTTTTCTCGAACTTTCAAATTAGGAGATAATTTACGGTTCTAGCGAAAAATCTGGCGTCGGTCAACAACAACAACGATAACTGGAGTAGAATGGACGTAGATCCGTCTCCGAGCACATCAAGTAAATTGCGATTTTCGTTTTTAGGTTATGTCTCTTTATGTTTTTCTCTTGTACGTGATTTTGCAGATACGTTAGCAATGTTTGGGTCGGGTCTACCAAAAATCGACGAAAACACCAGTTCAGACTCCAAGCCGCCCAAGGAACGAATTGTAGAATTTTTAGACGTCTTGGAAATCCACGTCGAGAAGCTGCGAAAGGAAGCCTCCCAGCTCGAGGAGGACCGGGACCAGTTGCTCTCCTCGCTGGACTCAGTTAGAAGCACCGAATTATTGACTGATCTCCACGAGAGTGAGTCCTGTTTTTTCCTTCATTTAAAATTTGCATGCGGAAGTCAAAAAAAAAGATCTGGTTGGTCGGATAATTTTAATTGAACGTTCTTAGGAAGTGATTTTGGTTGCAGACGATAAGGACGACGTTCATAGATATGCCGATCGAATCATGAGCCGCTGCCTCACTGTTGAAGTGAAAATTCTAACTCAACGCGACCAAATGCAAGAAGACGCCCTGCACCAAGTAAATCATTTGATAGACGGTCTTGTGATGTGCGTTAAATCCGATCCTGAAAACGCCAAAGCCAAGTGCGTGTCGTTCATGAATGCTTGCTCATCCAACATAGTCCACGGCATTACTGATAAGAAATTCGAATCAGCTCTTTTGGGTTGTACTGTAGATGATCAGAAACGGGTGAAAAAGCGGCTGCAAGGGTTGCTTCACTATTTTGATAAACTCAATGTCACTTCTATACCGTAATCTATTAGCGTTAATTACATATTCTAGCCCTCAATCATGCAGAATTCAACTATAGCGTAAGCAAGCGTGTTCCGCTTACAATTTAGCAATGCGCTTACTATTTATTGTTAATATCTTCTCCACAGTGCCAATGCTGAAATATGTGTTGGCGACTTGTTTAAATTCTAGCTGTTCCACAGATACATAACTGTTATTCATTGGGCTTCAAGATTTTCAACAATAGGGTGATTGTTAGCCAGACCTCACGGCGATTTGGTGAAAAGACATTGTACTATTATTATTATTTAAATAAACTGTCTATGTTCAAAACAGTTGTCGCTGAATTATTGACGGACGTTGTGTTTTTCAACCAAATTTAGATTTTAGCGAATCACGTGCAATTTTGTATCAACTCGCATTCATTAACATTTATTATGATAAGTTGTCATTTATATTCTTGGCCTAATTTGGATGTTTAGATAGAAGAAACCTTTTTTGGCGGTCAGTGAGATCAAACATGAGCGTCGGGCATTAATCACTTTACCGTAAGAGTTTGTGCGTGGGCCTGCAATTTTTTTTATACAGCTCAACACGTGCCCAAAAAAGAAACGACGCTGTTGTGCCTACCTCCACGTGTTATGTAGTATGGAAACCTTTTACGTAAACGTATTTGTTAGGTGAAGAACTCGACGTTCGTTCACCTTAATTTGTTGTCTACAATTTAAATGATTGGCATCGCGTGCAAATGAAAAGATCTACCGTTTACTTGTATACAAGGTCCTCAAAATGATAGAACGCGACGTCAGCGTGCAGTTTCGCAATCTTGATGAAAACTTACTTCATGCATTTGACGGTTGCTAACTGTCAGTGACACATTCAGATTTTCTGTTTTAAATAGGGCCTTATTCTACAATGCGTGAAGGATATCTTAAAAATAAGTAAGCTTTCATACAACTAATATTTAATGAAACATAAATTACAACAATGTACACAGGTCAAATAATTGCACTTATCAAGATGGCACTAAAAGTGTCGTTTAAGAAAACAAAATTGAGCAAATAATGCATTAAATTATACAGGTACATATTTAGTAAAAAATCATAAAAAAATATGAAGACACATCCGGGAGGAGCTTTCAATAGAAGCTACTTGTACTTGATGCAATTATGAATCGTTGATCTTTCAAGTGCTGTCAATAGCTGCATATTAACATTGTTGAGAACAAAAATTAAATTAACGTTAAAATAAAAATTTTTGAGTATTCAAACATGATTGCTTCAAAAGGCAAATTTCCAAACTGAACACAAAACCAAAGGTATTTCCTCCTTAAGGTACAAGTAATTTTAGTCAAATTTTGAGACTTACATCATCTTTAAATTTCATCAAAGTTTGGCTGATTCCAAAACGAACCAAACTTGTTCTGTTGAAATGGATCTAAAGCTGTTGCTAGAAAAATTATCTTATTTTTCCCTTAAACGTTTATCAAACCCACCAGTTTGTCCCTCTAACAAATTTGATTAGTTTTGTGGCCAACAGTACTACAATAACACTACAAAAAAATTATTTCACAATAACTCCTGAATATCGCAGGAAGTTCCAATTTAAAAAAAAATAGAATTTACGTGATCGTCAATCACAGTGAAAACTTGAAAAGTACAGGGTCCTAATTTACAATCACATTAGCAACGTTATAAATCTTTCTTGAGGTACAAAAATAGATTTTCAAAATTCAGCCGTGAGATTTCAACTTATAGAACATCATTCAGTGGTGTTAAATTCAGTTCGGGACATGGAGCGACTTAAGGCCATCATTTGCGATCTCTACCCCATTGGTTACAAGTCCGGCGCGGAGTCTACGGAAATTTTTAGAAGTTTTGAAGCACGAAACTCTCAGAACAAGTCGGAATCAAGACAATGAAGGCCATTAGACCCAAATTAATGTTTTTAGATTTTAATGTTGACAGCTGAATTAGCCAACATTGACAGTCGACGTTACTTCAGGCACCAAGAGCACCCAACGCAGATCGCCAGCATTGGTAGTGGGCCTTCCGCCTCATAACAAGAATTTTGTGAAACTACCAATTATTTACAGTTTGTCAAAAAAGTTCAACGTAACTTGAACTGATGCGATCGAAAAAATTAAGGGTCAGTCAAGAATTATGTTAGTATTGCGTAAGTAAGTCTTCAGTTTCAACAATGAGGTCGGCGAACCGCGGCCTGTCATGGGGGTTGGCCTGCCAGCACGGGTAAACAATGCGGATGTAAACACCTTGCGGACACATCCCTGGACACGGAAACCTACGAACAATTCGTCACGTTACAACTGACATCAATAAGAGTCATCCAGAATAATTAAACGTGACCTCGCAATATTCACAAAACGTTACTTCCATTCGTTTGACAGTCGACAACTGTCAGTGGTGTCACGTTCAGCTATTCTGGATCATCATGTACAAGACAAACCTGGCTCCGCTTTCCAAAGCTTTCAACAGCATTTGTTGCTCTTGGCCCACGCTCTTGTCTTCCGCGTTGGCCAACTGCGGCTCCTCGCCGCAATTGAACATTTCGCACATCGTGACGCCATACGACCAAACGTCGGAACGTGCAGAAAACTTGCCGTCGCGCAAACTCTCCGGTGCGTACCTAAAAGTTACGTTGAAGCTTTACGGGAAATGAGAAAACGAGATTTTTCACCATTTGATGGGCAGTTCCCGGTTGGTTCTCAAAATGTAGTAGTCGTTGGTGCCCATGACTTGGGCCAAACCGAAATCGGAGATTTTAACGCGACTCTCGTCGACCACGAGAATATTTCTGGCGGCCAAGTCTCTGTGGACGATATTTTTCGTGCCCAAATAATGCATGCCCTGAAAATCGAGAAATTAACCGACGCGGCCCCGTTTTACCGTCAATACTAACGTTGGCGATGTCCAAAGCGTATTTCAACAACTGTTTGTGGTGAAGAGACTCTCGGTAGATTTTCAGGTAACTTTGCAGGGAACCGTGTTGGACGTATTCCATTACTAAACAAATTTCGGGCTCTCGCAGCACGCCCAAGATTTCCACGATGTTGGGATGTATTAAAGTCTGCAGAGACAATTAACGAGAAATCGTAAAAAAAACTCGAGAAAATCAATTAACCTTCATTATGTTGATCTCCCTCTCAAAGTCCTGTAATCCCGACGACAGCGCTGTAGCCTTTAACTTTTTGACGGCGACTTTTCGAGGCTCCTCCTCCCAAAACTCCAAAGTGCCCCGATAGACCTCTCCGTAGAATCCTTGCCCTATCCTACCTTGTAACACAACGTTGCAGTCATCGTCGATTTCGAAGATCGTCTGCATGGAATTGATGCTGTCAAGCGAGGTCGTTGCAGTCGAAGAAAAATTAAAATTCGACAAAACGTGCGAAAAAGTGTTGGAAAGAGAATCTTCGTTGTTGACCAACTCCTGCGAATTAGTTATCCAACTCTCCGATTCGCTCCGGATACTCGAAGGTGCCGAAATTTCGCTGGCAGGAACCAAATCGTCGGAGTAGGGAACAAACGTCGCTTCCGTGCTGTTCGAGTACAAACTGTTGGTGGAGGCGCCGGCGACGTTCTGCAGGGCCGAATTTGATTTCGTGAAAACTTTCGCGTAAGAGTGGGTGCGTCGCGAGTTGTACACTGGAAGAAGAAACGTCACAAGTGTTAACGAAAAAAAATCGGGGGAGGGGGTGAGTACCTTGGTAGAGGATTTGGTTGACGTCCCGCATGACGGCTTGCGGCTGCTTCCTCCTGTGGGGGTCGGCCTCCCAACACTCTCGCATCAAGTGGAAAATATCGTTGGGGCACACGGTGGGCTGGGGCAGCCGCTTACCGCTGGCGTACAACTGCAACCCGACAAAAATTTTACGCCGGAAATTACGCTCCACCTCCGGCCAGCAGGACCAGCTTGGCACAAGATTAATGAAAACTTAAGAATTTTTTTAATGAAAAAAAAGTGGCAAGGGTGATTTTCGCAAAGTTGCAAGCAGCTTTCAAGTGTCAATTTTTGTCAGTTTTTTGTGCAGATTTCAGTTGTTCAACCAAATGTTGCCCTATATTTAATTTATTTTTACTAAAAGATCAAAAATGTTGTTTTAAAAAGTTAGAAGTTCACTACAGCATTGACGGTCCAATTTATGTCATAGAGACCGTGGTCATGACACGTTCTCTCTGGTCACGACTAACTAGATATACGTTTCTGTATTCAAAAGATATAAATGGTGGGTAGCCACAAAGGCACTTGGTAAACGAAAAATAAAGTTGTCAATTGTGGCCAATTAAAACAGCGAAGACGTTGGCACTTGTCAGTCCTGTCATCCTCTGATGAGTTTCTCAACGTCAGCGCCTGCGCTGTTGATAAACACATGACTGAAGAGACTTACCCTCATACTCTCAATGTGGTCAGTGCTTTTTATCTCTGCTCCAAACGTGAAAATTTCCCACAAAGTTGTCGCGAATGCCCAAACGTCTGCAGCGGTTGAATGTCTGGCGAAGTCCAAATTAGCATAGCACTCCACCGGTATCCAGTGCACTCTACCGGAGGAAGAGAAAATTAATAATAACAAAATACTAACGTTTGTTCTTACTCTTTCGATGCATAAGAAACGTGTATTCCGGGGTCAGTTAGTTTAACCGTAAACGAATTCTCGTCGTGGGTGTTCACCATTAGTTTTCGACATCTAATATTACCATGAACAATGTTATTTTCTTTCTGTAACACGAATGGACAATAACCACCAAAAATTGCGGCGCTAAAATAATTACCAGATGCCAAAGAGCAGACGCTAAATTACTCGAAGCTTCTATTAAATCGACAGGTTTTAAGATGCCCCTGTTCTCCTTCAGGTAGTGATCCAAAGGCCCCAAACGGAAATATTCCAAAACCATTGACACGTTCCTGTTTAACGTAATACCGAACAAGCGAACAATAGCGGCCGACTGAAGAAACGCGTATTGTCCAGCCAAGTCCAAGAAAGACTGAAAACAAATGCAACGTTAACTGAATCGTTTAAGCTACAACCTTAAGTTACCTTCAAATATTTATCACAGGATTCTTCTTTGAGTACCTTCATCGCTACTTCGACTTTTTTACCCTTGGTAACCTTCCACATGCTCCGATAAACCATGGAGATGCTCCTCGAACCTTCACGTTTTTGTCCTGTAAACAACGTTCAAACTAAGAACTCAACGCCATTTACTTTTAATAGTGCAACAAGTACAATAAATTACAACAAATAACAAAGAGCAAATTACAGCCGCGACTACGATTGAAATTAAGGCGTATCGCACGTTCCTCTCGGTTTCCAGCCACCCGAAGAGCGGTTTCGTGGCCTCGTCCTCCATTAAGTTAGTGTAGAAATTGGGGGCTTTCTTAACTTGAAGCCGGACGTAGTTGGTGACCCAAGTTAGTTTCAAGTCTTTTTGCTCGACGACACATTGCCAATCGCCGTCATGACTCTCGTTGACGTGATCAAATTTTTCGTAATTAACAGCAGCAAGCATCGTCGTGCCAAAATCCTTATAAACATTATTGTTTAACATTAATTTTAAATTCAAGTTGGAATAAACGTAAGCTAAAACAACCGAATTGCAAACTAGTAGAAACTGGCGAGTAGCGCGAGTTTTAACCGTAAAATCGCCGGTTATAACCGCCAAACTCGCAACTTTAAAAACAACCCGTTTTTTGTTAACACGATACAACATGCACGTATAAACGCCAGAATCCGCCATTTGGGCGTCCCTGATGACGACGTCGTTCCTCTCGAAAATCACGCGATTCTTCTCCGGTTTGACGAAAGCTCCGTTGAGGCTCCATTCGTAGTAGGAATCCGGCGATTCTTTCACTATAACTTTCAGGATGTCGTTGTCGTTCTGCAAAACGATCGAGTGTCCCTCCTTGATGGTAAAACTGCTTTGATGCGTTTGCAGGTTGCTCCTGATTTTTTCTAAAGTCGCAACGCTGACGTCACCACATTCGAAATCGTTGCAAATTCCGTTGGACTTCGGCGAGCCCGAACATAGTTTTCCCAAAATGTTGGGGGAGGGGTTGGAGCAGGTTCTGGTGCGAAAACCCTCACCGCCCCCGCAACTAACGGTGCATTGCCACGGCGACCAGCCGGACCACCCTCCGTCTTTTGGAGGACCGTCGATGTCCACGGGGTCGCAGTTAGCGGCCCAAGACACCCATCCCGATTGCGCCCCAATCGAAAACCAATAAAACAACATAGTGGCGCGGTTGTCGTACGTCAAAACAGTTTCGCCATTTCTTGCTACCCTCAAATTGTGCTCGGAAAATAAAACTTCAAAACGCGTCCATTTCGTTGGGGTCACCAGCAATTTTATTGGAACCACCATTAACGGAGCTTCTCGATAAGTGACTGTTATTCCACCCGAGTCAATTTTTAACCCGTAATAGTCCCCGCTGCCGGTCAATTCTATAAAACGTATCGCAACAACCCCTTCGCCTCTCAAAACTAAACTTAAGTTGTCGTGCCGTGAACTTTCTTTCGACCAAATTCCGATTGGCATTATTTCCGTGAAATCGTTCGCTGTGACGTTTTCGGTGTAACAAGATTCGGTTGGGAAGAAAACGCCAACGGGATTGGCGTTTAATGAGGAAAAAGACACGAAAATCGGTTCGAACATCGAGTCAGAGGTCCATTCGAACAGCGCTGTCGGTACTCCTTTGAAGCCTAGCGAAACCTCCCCTTTGCGCATCAGCAACCAAAAGTCCGTCCATTTTCCCGTCGAGATTAAATGGGGGAAAGTTTTGTGTTTTTCGAGGACGGAATTGTGGTACAAGACGACTTGCTGGTTCTGTTCGGACCCCACAAGCAAATGTACCGTTTCGCTGCCGTGAAGAGGGGTGATTTCAAACACGACACCGGCGATTAAATCGGGGTTCCACTGTTTCAAGCCGAAATTGAGACCGGTTATCTTCCACTGGGGCAGCACATAAACCCTGCGGCCGACGCCCGCTGCAGCGACAATAACAATATTTTCTTCCGGTCTATCGCAGTCTCTGACGTTGCAGAGGTCTTTCGGAACTTGAGGATCCGTCGTGTAGCACCAGCTGCCTGAAACAAAACCAAGACGCGCATTTTTGCCCATTTACCGCCACCTAGCGGCAAAGTTAACAAACCCTCTCTCTCTCTCTCTCTCTCTTTCGCGTTATAATAATAAAAAACTGTCCCCTAAAATTTTTTTTCAATCGACCACTACGTACAGCTAGCTTCACAAGAAACCGGACAAACTCTTTGAGCTGCTCTCCTACATAAGGGTGACATCGTGGAGGGTTCGTCGGGTATCTTCTGCAACTAGGCGTACCACAAAATTTGAGATCGCTTCGACACTTGTGCTAGACGCACCCATTTTCGCTTGAACAAATTCCAGGTTTCAACTGTGGCGCCATCTGGTGGCGTGATTTCCGCAAATACCTGCAAAGTCTCTCGAAGGGTTTCGACAGTAATTTAGGGCATCTTGCTCCGGGTTCAAGTCGGCGTAGAGAGTGATGTTACGGTAATTTTTGTCAATTGAGTGGAGGGGGCGTTTGCTGAACCAAAATTCACAGGATCGATTCGACCGTGTCACGTTCACGGAGCCGATGTAATCGTTACCAGTTCCTGCCATTCTACATTCCTGCGATTTGCACTTTCTCAACCGACAAAAGCGCTTCTCGGCCTTCTTTTCGGCCATTGACGTGATGACGTAGCAGTAGGTTCCTAGTTCCAAAATACATATCATTGCTGCCACACGTCACAATGATAATAATGAGTTGGCACAACTGAGCAAGGACACGTTAAGAAACTTTAGCAACCGCCACTCTCTTGGCGAGCCTCTGAGGTAGGTACACTGAGTTGCAAAAGAAGCCGGACAGACTCTCTGTTCTGTAGAAAAAAAATTATTATTATTGTACACCCCTCTGCAGATTTCTCCAATTACAGAGGGGTAAAGCATTTATCTAAATTATTGAGAGTCCAAGAGTTACGGGGAGATTTTCCGGTTTCCTTTGCAACTATCTGTACCTTTATTTTCTTGGAGGGGATCCCTGCAGTAATTGAGCGCCTTCAGCGTCGTTCTGGTCTCGTAGACCGCTTCGTTCGGCAGCAGTTTCGTCCCGGACCAAGGCAAGCAAACATACCCGTCGCTGGTGACGTCCTGCGTTCCCTTATAGTCCCTCTCTTCCCTGTCGAGGGCGCATTCGGGAGGAAACGCGGATGGAGGCGTGGCGATTTCCGGCGGCGAGCAAAAAAACGTCCAATGGGCGACAGTGAGGTCCGAACTGGAAGAAAACCAGCGCATCCTCCGAAACACGTCGTGGCGAAGTTCGAAAATCAAACTGGCACCGACACTTTTGGTCCAATAGAATTGTAGCGTGTCGGCGAAGAAACCGACGGAAAATTCGCGCCATTCCCAATAGTCCAGTAAGTTCGGCAAAGATAATTCTTTGAGGATCACCGAAGAAGTGTTGGATAAATTCGCGGTGACTCGAGTCAGTTGTTTGGAACGTTCCAATGAAATTATTACGTTGGGATAATCAGAAGTGGGACTGGCGACGAAAATAATGTTGACGGAGTGGAAGGCGCGCAAGTAGAATTGGAGGTCTTGACCCACGTTGTTGACGCGTAATGGTCGAAATTGTTGGTAGAAAGGACCTGTCGTCGTGTGGACGTCGCATTCAAAATCGTCCATGCAAAAGGGAAAGTACCAAAGAAGGTCGGTGCCTTGCGCGGTGTAGGAACTAAATTTGTTCTTTTTAAAGCCGAGAAGATTGTTTTTTGTTCTGTATTCCGCCAGAAAAATCGGTTTCAGTTCGCCTTCCACAAAAAGACTTATCAACGGCGAAGCCCAAGTCAAAGAAAACATTGTGAATTTCGTCGATTTCAAAATCCCGGAGGTGTCTTCGTAGTAAACTTTTTTATCTTTGTTGCCGAACCTCAAAGCGCTTTCTTTGTTTGAAATAAAAATTTCTAGCCCCACTCCGACGTCCTGAATTTCCTTCCCTGTCAGCGGAAGCGGAAGCGAAGTTAAAACTAGTTTCGCGCTAGCGTTCAAAAAGGAATCGGAATTCCAGAGTTTCAACCCGAAACTGAAGTTGGTTAAAGTTTCGTTGAAGTCCGTGTAATGGGTGTAGGTGTTGAAGTTTTTGGTGAAAACTTCACAGTCGGGTTCGTCGCAGAACGGAATGTCGCAATACTCCCTTTCAATTTCGTCGGTATCCTCGTTTTCGACGAAACACCAGGGTCCTCCCGAATCGCCGTCGGGGTTCCTGCAATTTTTCCTGGCTTTCCCCAAATCTCCTTCTGGAAACTTGATTTTATCGAATTTGGCGTAGGAGAGAAACTTCCCCGATTCCTTGACTTTACTCCGATTCTTATTCCACTTCAAACAGTTTTTGTCTTAAATTTTTGGGTTTAGTGGAAGTCGGCGAAAATTTTGGCCAAACCTGAAACCGCTTTGTTGTGCTTCCCGGAGTATTCCGCGCCCGGTCCGGATATTCTGCAGGTGCTGAACGAACACAAGGGTAAGGCGCAAGTTTCAAATTTCAAGTCGGTGTTCATCGTGTAGCACCACGGTCCGGACGGGTCTTTGGTGGGGTTGCGACAATAATTTTTGGCGTTCTTGCGGGAACCGTCCGGAAACATCCCGTCCACCAAATCGGCGGGAATCTTGTGAGGAGTGTTCGACGACCAGGCCTGGCATCGAACCCCAGACTCTGTTTTTTGAACGTCGCCCAGGTACTCCAGGCCCAAATGACTAACTTTACACGCGCTCAAGTCGGTCAAGTTTCCGGGAGGAGTCTCCCTTCCACCGGCCGACCCCAAAAGAGACAGAATCATCACCAACATCACGACCAAACTTGTCAGCCACAGTCAAAATTTTGATGACACTTCTACTAATTATTCGAACAGGGCCATTATGATCAGATTATCACCTCGAGGGCGCACGGGTATTTTAGGCGCAAGAAAAAAATTCTAACTCCCAACTTGAAATCGAGCTCTTACTGCAGAAATTGATTGCGTAAACGTAATAATTCAACTGATACCTGGCAAGTTGCCCAATCTTTTTTTAACGCAATTTTGGTAGCTTGCTACGTGGCGTAGATTAAGTACTAACCGTCCACGATTAACTCGAATTAATAATATCGCTACGTGCTTCCGAGTCGATCACTCCCAGTCGGGGCTGAAGAGGAATGCTCACCAATAGTTGAGACCCGACATAGAAACAACACTGACAGTTGGCAACCGTCAAATGCACAAACCAATAGTTTTATTAGAAATAAAAATCCTCAATAGAAGGTGCTGCTCTTTTCTTGTTTCAGAAGACTCGCGTTACCTTTATATACTTGCAGTTCCTTGCAATTGATGCACAGAGGGGCAGAAGGCGTGATGACACCTAATGACGAATAATCTGCGAGAGAATCAGCAGGAAGATTTTCATTTCGGCACAACAGGAGAGGCGACTGATCTGTTCATAGAAAAAAAATTATAGCTTCTCATAAAAAAAACAATCGAACAGCAGACCATATTCCGAGGGCGGTAAACATTCCTGCAGATAAATGGCACCGTTCGGGTCGTTGTATTCCGCCATGAGATGTTGGATGCTGCGAAATTTCGTGACGTCATTGTTGAAGATGAACTCGTCCCCTGTGATCCGTTCCAATTTGAAAGTTTTCGGCTTTAAACTGCAACCAACTCGGTTAACTTTATTGCGTCGTTAGGTTTCGAGCTACTGACCTGTCTTTCATACAGACGTCGATGTAGTAGTGGTTGTACTTGGCTTCGCTTTCGCGTATGATGAAACAGCCGGGTCGGTTGCCCCGTTTTTCTTCGAGTTTCGCGTAAGAAAATTCACCCCTGAAACGGTGACAGTAGGAAATTGGGGCGCGTCGGGGTTGAAACTTACCCGACGGGACCGTGACACTTCATGGCGTATAACTTGCTTAGAGATGGGGTGGGCACGTCTTTGCAAATGTTAAATGTCCATTTACACGTTAACCGGTAGTAACCGTCGAGCAGGCTGATGAAGGACAACATCACCGATGGCGAGGCGAATTTGAAGTAGAAAGGGATGCCGTTTTTTCGACTGATCTCGACGGTGCCGTCGCTCCGTTTTGAAACGAAACCCATCTCTTCGATGGTGCAAATTCGCTTCCACTAAAACCAGTCACCCATCAAACTACACGGCCAAGGATAATGATACTTTAATAATTTAATGCCCAGAAAAGATAAATTGCCACTAAAACCACCACCTATCAAACTCCACTCCAATAATAAAAATTCAGTACTCAAAAAATTATATAATAATAATAGGGAACAAATATAATGTACACTAAATTAAACCATACATCCCTTGCACTGTCCACCAGAAAATTTAATGAGCAAAAAAAAATTTAAATGAAACCCAAATTATTATACATCAGAAAATGAGAACATCACCACTAAAATAACTGTGCTGCGTATTGTTTTACCATTGCTTACATTTTAAATTAAATATGTCTATCAATTTTACTAAATGTTCACCAAATTTAGAACGCTCAAGTTACGCGTCCGTGCTGTACATAATAAATATTTGCGTTATCTATTTATATTTAATGTTTTTCAACAAAACTATTTGTGCGTCAAATAATTATTCTATTACTCCAAAAATCAAATATGCTCGCGCATCTCTCCTTGCCGCTTGCGCTTCCAGACAAGAGGCACGCGAAAAAAGTTTTGTACAAAGTAAGTTCAGGGCCCTGTAATTTTTTTTTAAAAGCACGATTAGAAATTACCACTAAAAGAAGTTTTACGTTTTACATAATGCAAGCCAATTACAGCAAAGCATTTCTATATTACGGAAATCAATATCTTTTTTGTGCAAACCATTTCTATTTTTACTCTTATTTTCCTTACCCTAGCACATCAACATCTATAATTTTGCATAAAATTATTTACCATTTGCACAACATTTTATTGCTTGTGTATTTTTGATCAACAAATAGTATTTTTAACTGCTAAATAATATAAGACACTATCGAAAATTAAATATCTGGGTATTATGTTAGAATTAAATGCGGAATAGGATTTGGTGAACATTTAGTATTTATGGTCAACAAAAGTTATTTTGGCGAACAAAATATATAAGAGGCCAACATTATGTCAATATTTGGTTGTCGCTTTAAGATTATGCAATTGCTTAATTTTGGTGAGCATTTAGTATTTTTGGGAAATGAAAGTATATTTTTGTATGAAAATATTGAATAACTTTGGTGGACTGTTAAATACGACCCATAATAATAATAGTACATTAAAAAACGAGTGACAAGGCGCATTTTATGGCACAAGCCAAAGTTTAAAAAACGGGCGACAAAGCGGCGAGTTTTGTAATGAACAAGTGCCATAATTGCCTTATGAACGAGCTATTACAGCACTGTTTTGGATGTCGTAATGGCTTTATTATAGAACCGAAGTAAAAAAATTGGTTGCACAACCAATAATTGCAAAAATTTTATTAAAAGCTTTTTTTAAAATTGTGAGAGAGATTTATTTTAAAAAGCGTTGGCTTTAATGAAGATGCGTCATCATTAAGCTGCGCTGTAAATGTATTTCTGATATCACCTTATCAACATGAAAAAAGATAAAAACTAAGATAGCTGGACAAGAAAAGAAAAAACAAAAAGTAACTAAACATAGAAAAACAATTGAGTGCGCCAGATTAATTTCAATTTTAACCCATTAAAGCCAAATGAACTCTTAAGGTCCGGTATTTCAGTAGTGAGTTAATTCAAATATTTGGGTTAAACCACAAAAATTTGAGTTAAATGGGGTGTATCGCAAAAGCTACTTTTCACTAATAAATGGTAAATAAATAACTAAGAACAAAGTCACGTATTGCTAGTTGTAAGTACCGATTGCTGAAATAGTAGCGCGTGACGTCACCTCGACACCCCTGGGTTTTCGGCAGAATACTCGATTATCGACATTAAGCCAAAGAAGATTTTGGGTTTGTCGTCGTGAGGTCACACGTTATTTATTCAAGCCCTTATTTTTCAAAAACGGTTACGCGGCTTGAAACTTTATTCTTAGAAATTTTTGTTCTACTTTGAATTTTACCATACATCCCCGTAACTCACCACCATTGTTGGGGGCATTTGGGGCTTCGATTTTTGCCAATTTTTTAGTTTGATAATTACGTCTTTCTTGTCTTCGAGGGCGTATCTCAGCCCGGGTTCCGTGGGGTGGAAGGGCGAAACCTTGACAATAATGTTGCTGACAACGCCGTCCTGATCCGTCACCGCTTTGTACACTTCCGACAGGTACTCTGGCGCTATAATGTTCAATTGTTTCAAATATTCGGCCTTCACGTACCTGCAAAAAATTTTTTTAACGAGAACCGTTGGAAAAATTACCAAAACTACTTTGCGTCGTGGACGGATTTCTGGAGATTTCCCAAACTGACGTGAATGGGCTTCTTTATAAAAAACGCGTGCCTCCTCAGGACCTCTTTGGGAATATATTTTTTGTACTCGTTCTCGACGCTTTCTCGCGGTATATCCTTTTCGAGCATCACTCGGTACATGTCAGCGATCCCTAGTCCGAGCAATTCCCTTCTGTATTTCTCATAGATTATATCCGGTATTTTGTTTTCGAGCACGTCGTTTCTGACTTGGTGGAAGAAATAGTCGTACGCTTTCGGGTCGATTTTGCCCAATTTCTCGATGCTGGCCACTTTGTAGCGGAGTCTGAAGTCGTATTGGGGGTTCTTCCCTTGAAACTGGGCGGAGGGCATCAAGAAAGTGTTCTTGCCCGTGATTCGCAGCGCGAATAAGTGGCGGGCTATCGTTCCTATGGACAGGTTTTTGCATACGGCTGTGCAGATGTCTTCAGCTGTTGTTGAATTTTGAGTGTAAGGGATTTGGAGGGGTTTGTTGTCCACCACGAGGTTAATGGTCAAGGTGGGCTCTGCGGACGACATGGTTAGGGGTTGGTGAACTTAAACTACGCGAAACGTTCTGTTTTGATCAATGCGGGATCATCCTAAAGAAACGGCAATATTGCGACTGATTAACAGTAACATTGAAGAAAGTTGATCAAAATAAACACTTATCACGATAACAACAAATAATACACGACACTTTGCACTGCACGTCGCATCTTGGAGTTTTTTGCTTTTAAGTTTTTGTCACTATTGTTCTTTGCTCCTATTGGCAACCCTGTCTGGTGCGCGCGCATACGTAAATAGTTGTGCCAGCGGGCGGATTTATATGCATTTGAAACCGATGGGGCGGATTTGTACATACATTTCAGGGCTGGTAGAAAACTAGAAACTTTTAAAAAATTATACAGGGTGGCTAAACTTAATTAATTTTTCCATTTAGAACTTTTTAAATTTAATTTCTTCAAGTTTTTCAAATAGAACACCTGTATATTTTTTTATCGATATGATGTAGAAACTAAAAACAAAAAATTTTTTTTTTAGTTGTAACCATTTTCTTCTTGCATTTGATTAGGCTTTGTCTTGAGGAGTCTTGTTTCTGGCAAAATTGTTGTTTCCATGCGAATGGGTTTCCATAGGAAAACAGGAAATAAACATACAATAAAAAGTTTTGTTTAAATAATTACAAAAATGACTTCAAAACACAACAAAGTGGTAAGTTAAGTAAATTCGCCCAAACCCCTCCTGCATTAGGCTCGTAAGTTTCAAGCCTTGGGCCATGAGTGCGAAATGTTGGCCGAAGAGAATGAAATTGAGGCCAAATACCCCGGAAATTCGATATGTGCGAAGTTAAGGAGACAAATCATGAAATGCCTGCTGGTATCCGAAACCTTTTGTCAATCCTGCACGATTATTCACCTACGAAGTCACGGGGCAATAGTAAAGGAAAAGAGGCGACAGCTTGACCATCATCCATTCGCGATACACCCTTTCAGTCCTTTGAGGTAAAAAAATCCGCTTTTTTTCTAATAAGTTTGGCAATTTTGCAGAATTGCGTGGGAGTGTTACATGATTTTCATCTGCGTTGTGCAATTGATCACGGTACCTATCGACGTGTCTTACGCCCTTTTACCGAACACGTTTCCCCTAATAAGCTCGAATGGTTGGAAACTCTTCAGAAACGTGATCGACCTCAACTGTTGCTTGAACATTTTGATCACGGCTTTTACGGGATACTACGCCGAATCCATCAAAGTGGTAGTCTTAACTCACAGGAAGATCCTGAAGTACAGTTAACTTAAGAAATTTCTTTGGTTGATCGAGGGGTTGTAGAAACTACTTGAAAACCACCTTCATATTGGACCTTCTGTCGTCTGTGCCAACGCACTTTGGTCTGTATGTTTGGTACGAGGCGGACAGCACCGTCGCGTTGGTGCTGCGAGGCCTTTCTCTTTTCAAAGCCCTGCAATACTACACCTTCACCGCATACGTGAAGAAATTCGCTAATGCAAGTTTGAAACAAAAATTTCGTTGACCAATAATTGAGGTTGCAGATTTTTAACGTTAACTTCTACTGGCGCCAGGGCATCCTCCTGTTCATTTCCATTTTGCTCTACTGGCACATGACTTCCGCGGCTCATGCTTATGGATGGAGTTGGAGCAAACATATGGCAGAACAACGAGAAAAGTTGTTGCTTCTTTATAGTTTTCCTGAATTAATGACGCGTTTTTCTAGGGACCAAATGCGAAATCTAAGCGCTTTAAGAGTTTTCGCCCAAAACATGTACACTGGGGCTCTACTGATCTCGACTTGTTCTTACGGAGCCATAGCGCCTAAAAGCAATTTGGAGAAGATAGTGGTGAACTTGTGCTGGTTCACCTCGAAATTCCTCCAAATATTTTTCTTAGGTAATTACAACCCAATTAGCGGTCGGCCACTGATTGCGTTTTTAGCCCGGATTATCGAGTTTCTGAAAGCAGCGACTTCCCCGAAACAGAAGTACACTCAAATGGTCAAGCAACTTATCGAGTTTATGAGACACAAGCAGTTGCCGCCCTACACTCAGAAGCGAATTTTGAAATACTACGAGTTTCACTTCCAAAAGAGCTACTTTAGGGAAAACGACATTTACGCCACTATTTCCGGCCAGTTGAGGCAGGAAATTGTCATGCAAACTTGCCGGCAATTGGTGGAGAACGTGGCGTTTTTCCGAGATTTACCCCTAAATTTGTTAATTAGAATAGTGTCGTGCTTACAATCCGAAATCTACCTAACCAATGACGTGGTAGTTCGGGCCAACACCGCCGGAAACGCCATGTATTTTATTTCGACCGGAACTGTCGCCGTGTACACTACGTCGGGAAAAGAGGTAACTTTTCGGGATTTGTTAAAGGGTAGTTAAATTTTGTTGTCAGGTGTGCCATCTGGAAGACGGGGCGCACTTTGGGGAAATAGCGCTGGTGATGAAGGACGAACTTCGGGTAGCTTCAGTTGTCGCCGTTGAAGTTTGCGAGCTCTACCGGTTGGACCGCAAGGATTTCGTCAAGGCCATCCACCCTTACCCCGACCTTCTGGACAAGATCCAACGGATAGCGGCCGATCGCATGGAGAAGACCACTATGTTGGACGAACACAACAAGAGAGAAATCGCCGCGAGGCGATTTTATTGATAACTGTTACTATTAAATTTAAATAAAATTAATTTATGTATATATTTTACAAATTATTTACATTGATCTTTATAGTGATACAAGAAGCTACAATGGAACATCTAATAAAAAGCAAACTGGGAGTCTACGCTTACCGTTTAATGCCTAGCTTATCACCTTTTCATTCGTTACTGCTATAAAACCGCACTCCTCCCGCCTAATTCAACAAGTTTTGAAAACGATTAATAAACAGCTCAACTGGCTAATTGGATAATAAGAGCAGCACACATCTCGAAGAACTCCATGGTGTTGTGGCCGCTCGGTTTAGTGTTAGTGTTGATGGTGCCGGATAGGACCGGAGTTGCGGCGGAACCAAGCAGAGAGGTCGCCCCGGCCGCCTCCACCTCGTCGTTGACCAAGCTTTTGAAGTCCAACAAGTAGCTTTTGTAGTCCACCTGCAACCGCCGCCAATTAGGGAAAAAAAAAACAATTTTCCGGTTCCTTCTTCAACCCCTGCCGGCTTGCGAAGAAAATTGTGTAAAGGACACTGTTTTACCGACATTAACGTTTTTCAAATAAAAACAGAAAATCTAAATTGTGCGTAACTAGAATGATCTGGCATGCTCTGGAGCGTGACTAGCAGTGAAGGCGACACAGAACGAGCAAGATGAGCGACCCTTAAGTTACCCATTTCTGATGGTTAAGAAAAACGATTACTCTAGTCCTTCACCCAAACTCTTGACCGTGACCATGCCGGCAAGTTTTTTGTTTCTGTGCGGTTTATTGCAAGAAAATGACGTAAAGAAAACTGTTTTACCGACTTTGACATTCTTTAAATAATGACAACAAATTAGAAATATGCGTAACTAGGACGGTCTCGTATCTTCTGAAGCATTACCAGCAGTGACGACGGCACAGGACAAAGTCACCATATAGAATGCACATTAAAATCCAAGATCAACTGTAGTGTGGTTCACTTGGTTCACTGCGAGAGCAGCGCCACCTAGAATTTTTCTATGGAACTATTAATTTAACCGAGTTTTCTTTTCCCAACACATTACAACTTATAGGAAATTAGGCAAACTTTTGAACTCCCTAAGTTAAAAACTTTGAAAACATTTCCTCCCCATAGAAAATTTACCTGATAAAGTTGCAACGCCATCATGACGTATCGGTCATGGAGAGGGTTCTTATGGCGGACCCTCACATGGAACGGATTGATGATCTTCCATTCGTATCCGAGCGCCTTCATGGCCCTGTAAACTTCCTGCATGATATCGTTGGGTTTGCTGGCGGAGCGGATCCCCAAATGCCACTTGGCCCTCTTAACTGAAAAACAAACAAATAGAACAACGTCCGCAAAACTCGATTGAGTTACCTCGACCACGTTCGCCGGACGCGGCGTGATTCGAAGCGATGACTCTCTCGCGCAGAGGCGCTATGCGTTCGGGGTGCGGCTTCAAGGGGCTGGCTCCGAAATCGCACGGACTCGGGCTCATACTAACGGGTGGCGGACTGCCGGCAACGTAGAAATCTTTAATTTCAGCCTTGGCGGCCTCGTCGGCGATGCGCTTGTTATCGATGATCAAGTGGTAAGCAATGGCCAATTGGTCGTGGGGGTCGCCGCTCAACAACGAACTGTGGACCTCGCTCTCCTTCACCCCAAATTTATCGCACACCTTCAATTAATAAGTTAGAATTGTGTTGCCGTTGTTGTTTTGGGTGTTTTACCTCGCAAACTGCCTCGGTGTCGATGACTGAAGAGTCTTGTTCTACGGGCGACGGGAACAAGTAGGCCGGGCAATCCTGCTGGAACCATTCGTGCTTTTTGATGTCTTCAATCGTTGCGCGCTTCATCGGATCGGTTTGTAGCATATGGCATAGAAGATTCACTGCAGACTTGTTCAGGTACTCGGGAATCGGGAATATGCCCGATTTGATTTTTCTGAAGAGGGTAGGGACGTGGTCGTCGTCGAAGGGCAAAGTGCCGCACAGCAGCGCGTACAGGATGACGCCACAGGACCAAATGTCCACTTCGGGACCCGCGTAAAGTTTGCCGGAAATAACCTTCGAGTCGTGTTAGTTTTGGACGCGGAGCCAATTTTGTTGCAGAACTTACCTCTGGGGCGGCGTAATTGGGGGAGCCGCAGCTGGTCCTGAGGAACTCCCCATCAGTCATCATGTTGGACAGGCCGAAATCCGCGATCTTCACGTGCATGTTGTGGTCCAACAGCAAATTCTCGGGCTTCAAATCGCGATGCACGATCATGTGCCGGTGACAGTAATCGACTCCAGAAATAATTTGCTGGAAGAACCGGCGAGCGTCATGCTCTTGCAACTTCCCGTGAGTGACGATATAATCGAACAATTCTCCCCCCGAAACGTACTCCATAATCATAAAAATATCGGTGGGCGTGCTTATCACTTGGTACAACTTGATAATGTGGGGGTGCCGGAACAGTTTAAGATTCTGGATTTCTCGTCGAATTTTACTGACGACATCCAAACTCTTGATCCTCTGCCGATTCAGGATCTTGACGGCCACCTTGTGCTTGGTCACCTGGTGCTCCCCGATCTTCACCTTGCCGAAAGTGCCGACCCCCAAAGTTTGACCCAAGATGTAGTGGCCGATCTTGACGAGGGGCTGGCCCTGAACGGCGTCGCCCATCGCGCTACTCTCAATTACCCCGCGCCACTAAACGAAATCCAAACCATGAACTTCCCAACACTCATTGATTTGAGACGGTTTTCGAGAATTTCGCTGGAAGGACCAAAATTACTGCGTATTTACGAACCTAACCAACAAAACGTGACAGCAACGGCGGCAACCGCGCGAAGCTAAATCCCCAAACTCAGCCAAACGTTTCGTTAAAGTTAAAGACCGTTGAGGAAAATTAAGGGCTGCTTAAGTTTCCGCCAAGAAAAGAAAAGAAAATTGAGCAAAGTCAAGTAATTGTTGTCTTTAATTAGTTTAGTTCAGCGATAGCGACTGGGGCCGAAATTTTTGCTAAAATTGGCAACTCTGCGATTGACGTTGTCACGTTGACGTTCTTGACGAATGACAATAGTTGGAGATTTGTTTAATTATTGTTGTTGTTAATCAAATAAGTTAATTAGGAACTATGCGGAGTTTCCTCAATTCTCGCGATAAACTTTGATTAGAATTCGGTTGAAAGCAGCATGTAGTAGGGTGAGGTGAGCCAGTTGAGTGAGGTTTGATAAAAATTTGTTATCTTACAAAAGCAAGAGACCTGCAAATCTAACCAGGAGGACTTCGTGGTGAGAACTGCCCCAAACAACAACTTCCACTTGGTTCCGGGGTTGAAACGGCCGAAAAATGTCACAGAGCGACCAGGAAATCCGGCAAACGGCCAGTCTTCTGTACTCAAACAGTTACAGTGTCCAGTCACCAACTCGGGATATCTGTAAGTTGTTGGGCGATATTGTTTGTTGACTTAACAATTAATCTACCTACACAAACGAATTACGACCAAATCTATAACGTTGTTGAGTAAATTCCAAAAATATACACTTAACTTTTTGTGCAGCCCACTCTCAGAGTATTAACACAATACCATCGCTTCATCCTGACTACATAATATCAGAAGACTTGCTAGCTGGACACCGATCCCATGGTAGAATGTCCAATGTTCGCAGATTCTTTTGTATGTTTGTAACGTTCGATCTGTTGTTCACCGGACTGATGTGGCTCATATGCGTGATGGTAATGTGTTTTAGCGGCAGATTGTGCGCGATTTTCTAAACCCAACTCTTTTAGCTCAACGGCGAGAACATAATGAAAGCCTTAAGTGAGCAGATCGTCCATTACGACGTGCACACATCGTTATTCGACATCGTTTTGGCCGCCTTATGCCGATTCGTCGTGTTGTTGCTGTTCTACGCCCTGATCTACATGAACCACTGGCTAGTAATTTCAGTAAGTCACCCCTTTAACCACCGACCAAATTCAAACGCGACAGTTGCAGATATCAACAACAACAACTTGCGTCTTTCTCATCGGAAAAGTTTTTGTCTACGATGTAAGTCTTCAATTTTTTTAGTTAACTCTAATTCGATTGTTTTTAGTGGCCGCACTCTTCACAACCCGTTTTTGAGGTGTTGCTGGTGCTAATATCGTTCGTTCTGTCTTGGGGCGAGGCGTGGTTCCTCGATTTCAGGGTTTTGCCCCAAGAGTCGCACGCGAGGCGATACCTGATCAGTAAGTAAATTTAATTCGGTCTTTATCTGAATTTTAAATTTTTGCTCGACATTGATTGATTTCTGTTTACGATAACGCGCTGATTTATTGCACTATTTGTAGCAAACGCGGACACGGAAAGGGCTCCGTTGATCCAGGACTACATCCGAGGCTTGCCGTCGATGTACACTGAGAGCGTGGGGAACTTCTATTCGCCGCTGCAATCCCCAGAAGGTTCCATGTACAGGTTCAATTCGGGGCCCGTGTTGGGCCGGTACCCCCCTGTGCACCTGTCAAAGGAGCAAGTACGTATTTTTCCGTTTGCATAATAATTAAATTATTATTTGCGCATAGACGCACGTGATTGAATGCGCATTGGCCAATGCGCAACTGAGCCATTTGACTTAATGCGCATTGGCCAATGCGCAACTGAGCCATTTGACTTAACGCGCATTGGCCAATGCGCAACTGAGCTACTTGACTTAATGCGCATTGGCCAATGCGGAACTAAGCCACTTGACTTAATGCGCATTGGTCAATCCGCAACTGAAGCAGTTTATTGACTGCGCATTAATGAACGCGCAGTTGAAGCCCTTAATTAAATGCCTATTACTAAATTTTGAGGCTTTAAAGTGCTTGGAAGGGGGCTGACTAGACTTTAATTTTTTTTACCTTACATCGGTTGCATAGAGGACAATCATTATCTTTGTGCAACTGACTTTGGTGTTATAATGGAGCTAATTTCTTTGTTGCAATCTTTGACTAGGAGGACGACTACAAGGCTTTAGCGGCTCGAACAATGCAAGATGCCTGGGATCTGCTCTACCAGGCCGATTGGAAGTTGGAAAAGAAGCACAAAGGCGACACCGTCCACGTTCGGACCGTTGCCGATGTCGGAAAAATATTCAAACTCACAGTAATCTCGGCAATCCTGTACGAAAGCTCTGAACGGACATGAGCGAAAAAATAACTGATTTCCGATCTTTTTCTGACAATTCCGACTTTTTTGGAAATTTCGACTTTAATCTGACAATTTCGACTTTTTTGGCAATTCTGACGTTAAAGTTGGAATTGTCAGAAAATAGTCGGAATTGTCAGATTAAAGTCGGAATTCCCAAAAAAGTCGGAATTGCCAGAAAAAGATCGGAAATAAGTTTTTTTCACTGATGTCGTTCAGAATCTTGAATTGAAGGGGCTGACGATAAAATGTGTTTCAGGCTTCGGTCGATTGCTCGGCGAAATTTTTGCTTGACGAATTTTTTTACCGCGTGGAGGACATCCCGAAATGGAACGAGACTCTGTTGGAGTCGCACAAGATCCAGGTGATCGACGAACACACCGATATTAGTTACCAAATCTCCGCGAAAGGCGCTGGAGGTGCCGTTTCCAGTCGCGATTTTGTCAGTCTTCGCCATTGGAAACTTATCGACGGTCATTACGTTATCGCGAGTCAAGGAACCGAACATCCTTCACTGCCGGAAAACGACAAATACGTCAGGTAAAGTTTGGTTTTTTTTTTTTTTTTTGGCGCGTTAAAAACCGATTGTGATTAGAGGAGACAACGGACCAGGATGCTGGGTGATGCAGATAGATGCGAACAACCCGAACAAGTGCCTGTTTCAGTGGGTGCTGAACACGAATTTGAAAGGTCAAATTCCCCAGTTTCTTCGTGATAAGGGTTTTGTGGGTATGATGTTTGAGTACGTCAAACATTTGAGGCAACATGTAGCGAAATTACGCGAGAACGGAAGACTTAATTGAGGCCTAACAAACTTTATTTTTGCATTTTCAATGCATTAATTTGTAAATATATTTTTTTAATAAACAATAGGAATTTTTTACGCTGAACCGTATTATTGAATCAGCATAAGAAATAAAGTTGCTTAAAAAACGGCTTCCACTGCTGCCGACAATGTTTCTATGACAGCAAGTCTGACATGTTATGTTGCGAGTTCCAGGAATAATTCTCTGATTATTTATTTATTTATTTCTGTTTTCGAGGATTCATGAACAATAATTGTTTCCATAGTTTAAGACACCTTCACTGAACTTATCAAGTAATGTAACGATATCTGTGATCATGTATCTGAAGAAAATAGTAGCAAACTGGAAGCGGCCCGGGCCGAGGTTGATTTTTTACTTACTTCGTCGATATCCGTTTTGATATATCTTTTATGATAGTAGCATTTTGTATAAAACTGAAACTATTGACGAATAAAAATTTTTACAGTACTCTTACATTTGCATTTATTAATTTACTTCGCTACAGTTTCCTTTACAAAAAAACACACAGGTAATCGCGGTTAGATTAATGTTGTTGAACCACTACTTCTCTTGATTGGGGAACCAAGTTTGGCAAGCTTCGCTGGCGATCTCGCACATGGCGCCAAGAGCCTTGCTCGCGCTGTCGTACTCTAATAAAATCGAAAATTCAGAAAAATTTCGTATAATCTTGCAACTCACCGCTGCCCGATCCTCGCTTGCCGAAAATGGAGCCGTTGAATGGTGGTTTTCTGTATGTGGCTTCGGTGGCTGCCAGCCAGCTGACGAGGACCAAAGCGATTATGAATACTGTCACGAACTTGGTTGCTGACTGCATTTTGTGGCTTGACTTGATTGCGGCGAACTGCTGACTGAATTTCGTGAAAAATCGTCGCCTTTATATAGGTGCAAAGGGTGTATGGCAGCGCATGTGGCTTTTAAAACGAATTATGCGTCCATTTTACCCTCTATTACGTTCGAAATCTAATAAGGCCGACATTTCCCGTGTGTACGTTGCTATTTATCGGCCTGTCTCGTGCAATTTTCCTCTAATTTATTGAATTAATCCGGTGCGATTGCTGACGGCCACCCCCATGCTCCTTGGAGCACTGATGCGCTGCAATTTTTTGGGTTTTGGGAAAGATTTCGAGTTTTAAGTCGGTTTCAATTTTCAATGTGGATCTTGCGGAGTATTTGCGATATTTACTTGTGAAAGGCTTTTAAATTCGCTGTTGAGAGCTTTTTGCCCAACTAATTTTTCAGTCTTTAGCAATTTACGTTTTGTGCAGGTGCTCGTAATGGACTTTAGTATTTAACAGAGCCTCTATTAGATACCTACTTATTTGCAAGCTATTAGCTCCAGATAGTCCACTTCTCTTGTATTTCTTTTTTTTGATAAATTTTTCTCTAAAATTGAAATTACTTAGCTTTTCCTTCATTGTCTGTATTCAATTCTTTTTGGGCCACCACAAGCAAAAGATCCAAAATCCTTTAAAAACATGGAATATGTTGCAAATTTTTTAAAAAAATTGATAAAACTCATGTGAACCATTATTATTTCAATAAAACTCCTAGAAATTATTTTACTATTTTATTTACAATAAGTTTAACTAACAATTCAACTTTTTCCCTACTAACGCAACCTTTCAACCAACGTCTGTGTCAAGAAATGGTTGAAGTGCTCACCACAGGAAAATGTATCTTGATCCATATTTGGCTGGTGGCTTGGGGGCGTCTTCAGGAAGAGCCGGGGTGGCGTCGGGATACACAGCTGGCGGCGTCGTTTCCGGTTTCGGTCTAACAGCTTTATGTACATGAGCCCTCGAATAATAATCATAAGGAAGTCTTTCAATTCCCATATTATCCAGAGCGCACTTATCAAACACGGCTTGAGTTTTGCGACACCTGCAAACCAACTCTGTCAAATTTGTATTTTTAACTCTTACAAAAACTAACGGTTCAAGTTGTTGATTGGGGCTGGATTTATCCAAGCAGTTCACGTACTGCATGAATTCATCAGCGCAAGATCTTTTAACGTGTTGGAAAAATTTCAAGGCGCAGTTCGTGACGGCTTTGCCCTCCTCGAGGCAAGCTCTCGGATCGTCAATTTCGCTTCTGCACAGCATAAACTCCTGTGGAGGAATTCGAGGTTTTATTCAGCATTGATTAGGTAATATAACCTCACATTATTCTCGAACAGGCAAGTCCGGCCCATGTGAAAGGCGGCCGCCTTCAGGGTCGGGCCGGACAAGTTGACCTCTTGGACGGTCAACTCCTCATCGGTTGGAAGGTAAATATCCTCGGTAATGCTCATTTTCGGCAATTTAAGTCAAGCCCTTCGCCCTCAGCTGTCAAACCACGACCCAAACGTCAAAGCGTAAATATAAATATAGACTACTGGCGACATCTATTGACATTTCCTATTACTTTGACGTAGGTAGGCAACACATAAAACTTTTGCTGATAATAGGATACTTGCCGCATGTTTGGGAAATATAATATTTGGAAAATGTAGGCGATTTCATTAGACCCGTATTTCTTTATTTGGTTCTAGGGTCAATATTACGCCCAGAATTAATTTTTTAATTTTTGGAGTGGGAGATTTGTGACGTAGCCGGCCCCTGCACGGCGTAGTTCTAAAAGAAATCGTATGGTGGCGCTTTACTCAATTTCGTTGCGTTCTATTTATAAATCGAATCCAATCCGCTGTCCACATGTCGCGCCCTCTGTTAGCAGCGCAGCATAGTAGCCAAAAACAAGAGTCTATTTAATATAGTTGTGAGTCTTGGATAAGGGGGTCCAATACGTCATCAAAAAAAAAATTGCAAATATTTACAAAAATATGAAGTAGAAAAATGGGAAAAAAATATTTAAGCCTTTTTTAGTTATTTACATGCATCTAGATAATAAAAAGTGCAATATTTTGTTTATGCAAGTACCCCATTAATTAAAAGAACAATAACAAAAATCTGAGAAATAAAGAACTGCCATTTAGCCATATAAAGGAATAGTCTATTTGGGAAATACTAGAGTTTTGCAACAATTTTACTTTATACGCTTTGGTTTTGTACTATTGTATAAATATGGAAGCTATTAAAACCCTAGTAAAGTTTGAATTCACTGCTTTACTGTTGAAATGAAGGAACCAAAAAAATATATTAAATGTAAATTGTAAAGTATCTAAAATACTTGAAGCACTGATATTCTCATAGAAGTAGTAGACTGCAGTCGCAAGATAGTTACCTACTTGAAAACTCACTTCAACGATTGAAGCAATAAGGATATCAGGATAAAGTCTGCGGAAACTCAGATCGTAGGGTTTAAAGTAAATTTGTATATCTTAGTAAAATTGTAATATGAAAGAGTCCGTTCATTTCTTTGATACGTAATCTTCTGATAGAGTCTCTACTAGAATTTGCAACCCTATGATCTAATATTGCACAAATTGGCAGACCAACGTAGTTCGTAGTTGCAACTTCGCCAGTGATATTGGGCTACAAACAAAGTATACACATGTAATGATATTTTATTGACAATGAAATTATAATAACAGCGTTAACAGTTTTAGTTTTGATAATGTCAATGCTTAAAAATATGAGATATTCACAAATATCACAGGTGGTATTGGTCCCGGTGCCGAGACTGTTGATTGGGGTTATTGGGGGTAGACTAGACAGAACTCTCTTTGTGCGGGGGAGGGGTTTGAGTGGCACAATTCCGCGACTGCAATATAGGAGCCCACGTGACGTGATAGGGCTTCACCGGCATTTGCGTTGCACAATTTCGTTTGCTCGACGGTCTGGCAGTTATCGTGTAGGGGGCCATTGAAGCATCCAGCAGGCTTTCTGCAACAACAACGAAAACCGAACATTAAATATTCCGAACCTTAATATTTTTCGCCGTCACGCTTTTGTTTATGGAGTCGTAAAATAGGTGTGTGGAGTGAGTGGTGAATTTCGTGGTAATCCGGATAAGGCAAAAGCTATTGCGTTTTGGGGGGTGGATCCGGGCTCCTGTATACCGGATGATTTATAGATCCGGGAGTTTACTTTATTTTTAGTTGTCACCTCGAAATCGGCTGTTTCTATCGGGCCAACATGCTCGCAGTAAACGAGTTTTCCAAGTTCATAAGAGTGCGGCTATCAGTCAGGCCGCGGGGATGGCATCCCTTGAGGTCAGGCCAACTCACCATTGGTGGGGGGAATAAGGTCGGGATTGTTGTCGTCTGTAATGGGGTCCGTGTAGGGCGGCGGCACCCGGGGATCCAATAGACTCTCCTCCGTTTTAGGGCTGCGAGGACGGCGCTCTCGAACCGGACTGTCCACCTGCAACCACAACTACTGAAAAACTTTCCCGGACCATTATCCGGCGGGAACACCCTTCAACCGAACCCGCATTAATCCTCCGCAACATGACCGATCTGTTGCGTGAGTTAATCACAATTACAGAGGAAATTAATCACTCTCATAAATTGCCACCTGCATAATTGATAAGTTTGCGGCCAGATACCGACCGTTAAGCACACAATTTCAAACACAAAAGCTCCTGCAAACTTGTTGCTGCTTAATAACCCATTTTAATTTTCCGAACAATTACTCGCTAAGCAGCCGCCTCTGGAAACTCACGGCCAGTCAACGACCCGTGGGCCTCCAAAAAGCAATTGAGGACACTTGCATCAAAGAGTAAATAATAGTTTTACTCGTAACTGGCGGTCCTTTTTAATCCAGAAATTTTGGTCGCGAGGCCTCACCCTGAACCTCCTGACGGCTACTATGATCCCGCCGACGGCTCCCGCTATTATGAGGGTGGAACCGGCAGCTAGTAGGATGTAGAGCCAGGGTCCTGTTCCGGTTTTCTCCCCCTCAGTTGGTCCGGTTGATCGACGTTGCTCTTTGAGACCTGGTGCGGCAAGAGTCCGGAACAGTACAGGATTCGGATATTTCGCCCAGCCTTTGGCATTAAAGGAGAATATGGCGGCCGAATAATCTTGAGCAGCTTCCAGAGTGGTAACGGAAAAGTCTGGAGTTGGCAACGCTGATAAATTGGCAACGACTTCTTCGCCGGAGTTCAGCACCATCACGAACTTCTGACGCAGACCTTGAAAAATATAACGAAAAAATTAGGATTTGTTAAAAAATTATTATTTACAGAGAATGGGGCAAAGGTGCAAGGGTATCGGTAATAAAGGGTTTGCTGGAAAAATAAGAGGAGGTTAAAGGGTGAAGTTAAGCAACGTTAGGGCCTTGACTGGATGTTACGTAACTCTGAATCCGTTTAGAGAGGTCGTAATGCTTTATTTCAAGTTTCACGTATCACTCACAAATGCAGGGTAGGCTCCAATTTTGTACATTCGGGAGCTTAATCAGATTAGGGAAGGTTCGGGTGGCTGGTAATTATCAACAAGATGGTCGCAAAGTTTCCTTAAATTAAGCAAACAGAAAATTGGGGATTTAATCTTATTTAAAAATGAGGACAAATATAATGTAGGTACACCAAATTAAACCATACATTCCTTGCACTGTCCACCAGAAAATTTAATGAGCATCAAAAAATCTAAATGAAACCCAAATTATTATACATCAGAAAATGAGAACATCACCACTAAAATAACTATGTTGCGTATTGTTTTACCATTGCTTACATTTTAAATTCTATATGTCTATCAATTTTACTAAATGTTCACCAAATTTAGAACGCTCAAGTTACGCGTCCGTGCTGTACATAATAAATATTTGCGTTATCCATTTATATTTAATGTTTTTCAACAAAACTATTTATGCGTCAAATAATTATTCTATTACTCCAAAAATGAAATATGCTCGCGCATCTTTCCTTGCCGCTTGCGCTTCCAGACAAGAGGCACGCGAAAAAAGTTTTGTACAAGGTCAGTTCAGGGCCCTGTAAATTTTTTTTTAAAACACGATTAGAAATTACTACTGAAAGAAGTTTTACGTTTTACATAATGCAAGCCAATTACAGCAAAGCATTTATATATTACGGAAATCAATATCTTTTTTTGTGCAAACCATTTCTATTTTTACTCTTATTTTCCTTGCCCTAGCACATCTACATCTATAATTTTGCATAAAATTATTTACCATTTGCACAACATTTTATTGCTTGTGTATTTTTGATCAACAAATAGTATTATTAACTGCTAAATAATATAAGACACTGTCGAAAATTAAATATCTGGGTATTATGTTACAATTAAATGCGGAATAAAATTTGTTGAACATTTAGTATTTATGGTCAACAAAAGTTATTTTGGCGAACAAAATATATAAAAGACCAGCATTATGTCAATATTTGGTTGTCGCTTTAAGATTATGTATTTTCTTAATTTTGGTGAGCATTTAGTATTTTTGGGAAGTGAAAGTATTTTTTTTGTATGAAAATATTGGGTAAATTTGGTAGACTGTTAAATACGACCCTTTAAAAATTAATTTATATAACAAAGAAAATATGTTATGTAGAAAGTAATAGAACAATAAAAAAAGTAGAACAATTAATTTTTTAAATGTCAACTTTAGTCGTGTTTAAAAATCAGTGCAGGCGACGAAATAATTTATTTTCTTCTATTCTGCCAAAAATCACTTGATTGCCGACTAATTATCATCAATCTTCCACAGAACAAAATTTACCATCACGTCAGTAGATAACTGATCAACGCTTTTGAGTGTAATCGTCTATGATCGAAAGCGCTTCCAGCTCTATTTCTGCAAATATGTACGGAGCTCGTAATCCCTCTCCAACACCACGTTACAAAGCTCCTCCGTTCATTTAGTAGCTTTCAACTCGGTATAACGCATCCATTGGGGTGAATGAAAACAAATTTGATGCTGGAGCGTACTTAATATGCTATTATAACACGAAATCGACTGCAAAATGCACTTTCAAAATGCAATTATTTGGCACAACCCTTAAGCAAATTTATCTAAATGTAATTAAACTTTTAGTATCAATAATACAGGTACGTTGCATAATCAAGATTGTAGGCTCTTAGAACTGTTTTAGAACATTATTGTATTACGTGGGTTACAAAATAGAAGGTTGCCTTTTATGTAACCTACGCGCCTAAAGTTTCTAGGAAAATTTATCTTTAATTAAAATCTGAGAAACGGCACCTCAGGGATCGCCAACAACAGTGGAGTTTTATAACGCGAGTATTCTATAAGGCTCATAGAAGTTCAATGTACGTGAATGTTTAATTTTATTTTGAAGCTGCTGTTGTAGTTGATACTCTTGGAGAGCTGCAACTGATAAAAGATGCACCTAAGCAACTACTTGACCAATACTTAGCAGTTTGGTTCAAACGCCACCCCAAAATTGGATTGCTTTATAAAAAATGAAACTGGGTCATCTTGGAGGAAGCGCGCGTTTTGGCGGAGGCGCCGGGCGACTTAACCCACTTACGTTACGTTCCGGCCCGAATCTCTGTACCGCACAGAACCTCGAAAGGAACCGAATAGCGGAGCCAAATTGCAATAAGAGTGCACGTCAAGTGAATAAGTGAGCAGTTCCACCCGCCCCCTTTTGTCTAATTTCATATTGTATTTACGATCTCGTCCGGGTAGCTGGCCGGAAATTCGATATTAATTCGGGCCAAATTTCCTCCGTCGTCCTGCAATATTTACCGAAGGCTTACCTCCATCGAAGCCCTTTTTGCAGGTGAGCAGCACGGAATGGTGCGTGACGTTGGCGACGCCGCAAACCTGGGGCGGATCGGGCTTGCCCGCCGGAACTATGTGATAAGTGCAGGGCAGTCTCTGGGAGCCGAGCTCGTTGCGGCCCCAACACTGAAGAGTGCCGTAGTCGGCGGCGGCCCTCGGCACGTACGTCAGCACGCTACCACCCGCCTCCGCCGTGAACTCGCTCAGCTCCCGGGATATCCCCGGGGTGCTGTTAAAGCTCCAACGGAATAACGACGCCGCCGGTTCCGAGTCGACCTGCAACCAAACATGAAACTGTACAGTAGGGCGTCGCGACGCCGACCGAGGGGGGCTATTTCTCAAATTTAAGCCGGCGGAACGGGCCGGCTCCAGTGCACCGCGTAATTAGCAAAGGTGCGCCGCCAGAAGACGCCGGCCAACCGGGACGCGGGACGGAAAATTAGTCTGACGCAGGGAATTATTCTCCACACAAGAGTTAATCTATTTTTTCTACATCAAACCATTTATCTTTAAATAATTAAATTATAATAGTAATAAATAAAAATTTTCGTTTTAGCTACGCAAAGTGCTACTACAGGGAAAAATCGACGGAAGGAGAGGACCGGAAGAAAGAAGGATTCTAGTGTTTGAAGAACTTGAGGACATGTTTTAGTGCAGTAGCAACAAAGTCCAGATTACAATGATGATTGCTAACATCCGAAACGGATAAGCATTGCAACAACAAGAAGAAGCTAAACAAAAGTGACACTTTGCTTCTAAGCTCCGCCCACTTCAAGTTACCTGGAGCAGAGACACAATACACTGTCAACAACGCCATTGAAATGTGACCGGCAGGGTTACTGTGTGTTGGAATCCAGCCCCCTGTTCTATTTGACAAAAAGTTTTATTTTTTCTAAGTCTAATATATAGGGTGGGGCAATAGTGCGTCCGACTTCTATAGCTCTAGTTCTATGATAGGTAGAAATTTGATTTAAAAACACAGATAAACTAGAGAAAGAAGTCTATAACCGGAAATTATTTTTGAACATACAGGGTGAGCCAAGACAATTATACAGGGGCAAGTGAGAGTTTTTTAAACGGAATGTGGTGTGTAAAAGAAAATTTTTCAGAGCCTTTTTCTAGACTCTTTTCAATCCAATATTATTGCTGACTATTTCCAAACCACTTGGATGTAGCAATTTTTTTTGTTGAAATAATGGCATCTGCAGATGCATGTTAACAAAATCACCACAGTCACAATTATGAGTTCTAAGAAAAAATTATGTAAAGACTAGTTAGGAAACATCTGTGGAATGTCTTTGATCTATCTTAACTTTTGAAAAATTATACAGGGTGGCTAAATTTAATTTTTTATTTTAGAACTTTTTGAATTCAATTTTCTCCATTTTTTTAAATGGAACACCCTGTATATTTTTTAACGATATGATGTAGAAACTAAAAACGATCATTTTTTTATGCACACCCCTATGGCTATTGGTAACCATTTTCGAAATATCGCCAAATAATTACAAAATTCAAGTATAATCCTAAAAAATTAGATTGTTTTCCAAATAACTCGACAAAAAACTTCAAATGTATCAAAATTGACACAAAAATGACAACTGACGACAGGTAACTGCGATAAATGTGTATTTCTTGTCGGATAATATAAAATGCAAAAAATGATCAAGATACAAACATAAAGTGAACTTACTAAAAAAACTTATGCTGTTTTTATAAACAAAACATCTGGAGCACTTATTAGAATTTTATCTGTTGAGTAATTTGGAAAACCATATAATTTTTTAGGATTATTCTAGAATTTTGTAATTATTGGGCAATAAATCGAAAATGGTTACAAATAGCCATAGGGGTGTACATACAAAAAATGTTTGTTTTTAGTTTCTACATCATATCTTTAAAAAATATACAAGGTGTTCCATTTGAAAAAATGGAGAAAATTAAATTCAAATATTTCTAAATTGAGAAATTAAATCTAGCCACACTGTATAATTTTTCAAAAGTTAAAACAATTCAAGGGCATTCCACAGATGTTTCCTAACTAGTCTTTACATAATTTTTTCTTAGAACTCATAATTGTGACTGTAGTGATTTTTTTGCATCTGCAGATGCCATTTATTGAACAAAAAAAATTGCTACATCCAAGTGGTTTGGAAATAATCAGCAATAATATTGGATTGAAAAGAGTCTAGGAAAAGGCTCCGAAAAATCTTTTTTTACACACCACATTCCATTTAAAAAAATGTCACTTGCCCCTGTATAATAATTGTCTTAGCTCACCCTGTATGTTCAAAAATAATTTTCGGTTATAGACTTCTTTCTCTACTTTATTTGCATTTTTAAATCAAATTTCTACCGATCATAGAACTAGAGCTATAGAAGTCGGACGCACTATTGCCCCACCTGTATAGTTTAACTTTTATTTCAATTTTTCATCATTAAAGTTTTCTTAGACGTCTTCGTAATTCTCTGCTATTGCCTCGGCGCTTATTTGGCATATTTGGCAGTTTAACATAGGTCGAAATAAAAGGCTATTAAAAATCTGGGATCAACCCGGCCCTTAACGGTATCCGAAATTAGTCGCTGAGTGTCTGTTGAATATTAATTTTCTTCCTTATAAAGATGCAAGCGGAGTACCTACGAGATCGTTACCTAAATTGCAATGTCAATTGTGGCGATTAATTTGCATCTATTTGAATTCGTTCCAATTCGCAATCAGAACAATCGGAACTTTGTCGACGAAAATAACAATAACGATCATTAGATTATCTCCCTCGATTTTAATTATTTGTCCACTGGTGGAAAACTTTAATTGGAAAATCTGATTACGGGATTAACGGCTGAAAAGAGACGCCAATAATATTCCCACAGGACCGACGTTAATTATTTACCAAATCTCTTCTCGCCAAAGTTTGTTTAAACGATAAGCAAATAAATTTAGGTTGAGGCACTCTTGTTCGATTTTAAAGTAGATCAAAGCTTTGGTGCAACGCGGCCCATTTAAAAAGTTATGATGAAGGGTTTTTCTAAATATTGTAACAAATGGCTCTTCATCAGAAATCTCGTCGGCGTCGCCGAATAACTTAATTGGAACACCCTCTATAGTTATGGGACCGTAGATTCGTAATTTAGCGGTGATTCGAAAGCTGGGCCGGCAAACAAGTCAGGGGAGCGAGCTGAAATCAATCACTATTTACATTTCAGACTGAATGGCTGATAGGTAGCTTAGATAAATTTAAATCTACCGAAAACACGCGCTCTTAAATCCTTGAAGAGATATGCTGGTGTTTAGGCATCACGAGCAGCTTCTATTTTTGAATTTTCTATTATTGCGAAAATGACTTGAAAACTGTCAAGAGCTTGGCTCAATTGAAATAAATGCAAAAACTATTTCTCAGTGCCTTTGACGGCAACAAGAGTATTTGTCTCTTCGACGAAATAATTTTCCAACGTGCTACTTTCTATTGGGAATTTCAGCAATGGCCTCGTCATTTCTTACACCCATCATTTTTGATGTGAACGTTAACAAGCACATCTTGTTTGTTTGTTTTTAAACATCTTGTTGGCGTTTTCAGTGGCTCGTCTGCCAACGATAATGATGAAGCACTTGGAATTTGGCATAACGATATACCTACTTTATTAATATTTGATGTACGTTCTAGTTTTATGAATTGAAATGTGATATATGAATATTTTATAACGGTTTACACGATGCGCAAATAATATGATGGAGCCACGCATAAATAGGAGACGAGAGTGCCTCTCAATCTCGCTACAAAAGCGAGCCGAAGCAGGTACGTGGCAAGTTGAGTAAGGCAATCAGAACGAACGAGTCTGAATCATACACATCTCTTTGACAGTGCTGACTGTGCATCAATTGGGCAATCAAGAAGCGCCATTACCCAAAACCTCAAAATAGGGTTCTCTTGAAGAAACTAAAATTCCAAATTGGTTCTGCTTCCAAAGAGTTGTCATTAAAAGTAGAATAAGTCAGACGCGAGAGGGATACCGCTACTGAAAGACCAGAGGCCGAATTAAAAAGAAGAAATCTAACTGTAGGTCAAAAGTGGAAGAAGTGGAAAAAACCTTGATTTAGGGGTGGGGGGTGAGTTTCTGCGAATTGAGTGGTTATCAGAGGACGCTGAATCCACCAAATCTCGGGCAGCAATGGCGAGGGTTGGAGGCTGCAGCTTTAGGCCTCTGTGCGTTGGAATGGGTGTTGATGGGCTTTACGCGATGTGCATTGGTGTTTCCGGCCATGGTAATTCGCAACAGGCGCGCAATATGCCAGCGCCATTAGCGGGCATGATTAAGGGTGGCGTAGAAGAATGCGGGGATGCCTGGGTGTGCACGTCGACGGCTTATCAGGGCATTTCGGGCACGTGTCGTTCCATTGTGTGAAAAACCGTGTCGGAAGCTCCGACTTAATCTACCTGCATGGCACGAGCTTTGCGATAAATTCAAAGAGGACGTGAACCCAATAGTCTATCGCTCCGATCCTGCCCCGACACTACTCGGAACACTTGCGGACACCATTTATCGATTCTGGAACTTCGCTTTTCTCCCCGGAGTTTTCTTGAACTTTTCCACAATATAAACTACCACAATAGCGCGGGCGGAAATTCTAAAGGATGTCGAGAATTTGTCTGGAATTGCCGAGCGGCCGGTGTTAGTTACCTCGACGGGGTGAAACTTAGCAGACGCTTTCGTCGGCGATAAATCGGGGAGGTTTTGGAGGCGCGCGATTTTAGCGCCCGCGGCCCTCTCCATCGCGCAATTTCAACCCTTTTTACGCCGCGTCGCGATAAAGGAGTCCGCGCCGGGAATATTTCATTACGTCTTTATCCGTCTCGATGGGCGTTTTCGAATATAGTTGCAAATTTCCCGGTTTGTTCCCCGGGAGGCTTTGACATAATACCGCTATGGAATCGACGCAAAAAATTAATGGTGCTTCAGAACATCTAAGCGCCCGGACCCTTCCCTCATTTGCCAACCCGAATTTCTGGACCGTTTTTGCTGAATCGCTAAAACCGTCGAGGCCGTCGGCAACTCGGAAGACCGACAATAAAGATATCGACGTTGCGCCCCCGTAGGTATGTGCCAATTGGGACAACTGGGAATCGATCCGACGCGGCGGCGTTAGCATAACAGGTGGGGGCGGCAATCACGACCCCCGGCGAAGCTGCCACGCAAGAATATCGGCGAAGACATCGAGCAGGGCGCGGAAACACCACTTCGACAATTCCGACCTCGAATAATTTGGAAACTTATCACAACGTCCCCTGGTTTTGACCACATCAACGTGTCAAACGTGAAGAAAAATTCTGTGAATGTGCTGAAAAAATTCTGCTGGCGATTGAAGAGATTCTGTGCATTGAAGCCAAAATTTGTGTAAAATTTGAACGATTTTCTACGTTGACAAAAAATATTTATTTAAAAAATTTTCTGCAGCAAATTTCTGCTGTTTCAGTAAACAATTAGGTCAGGAAAATGTGTGGTTTCGATGAAGAATGCGTTAATCTCGCAGAACAGGGTGGGTCGCCGGTGTTGCTCGTCGCTGATCTGTTTTGGTTTGAGGGCCTCGCCAAAGGGTTGAAAGTTGAAATGCGCCTCTCAAAGATCCTAATTGGCCTATGCTCGTGTACGACAGGCCGTGGAACACGGCGACTCGTTACCTTCCGCCTAATTACCCGGCATGTCATTTAGGGAAAAGTAGTCAGATGTTAATTAAATACGCCGCTATGCTCACCTTGCATTCCACCTTGAGGGGTTCGTCTTTGGCAGCTCCCAGCACCTTCCTGCCGCTCCCGTCTCCGCACACCGGCTCGAACTTGACTCGCAGATGGAACGGGGGACTCCTCGACGTGCCCTCTTTGTTGGTGGCTTCGCAGCAATACCGACCCGAACTACCTCTGCTCACCCCCTGTTTGAACATATTAAACAATTAATTTCGCCCCAAAAGTATCGGATCAATTAGATCTTAGTTGCGACAAGGGAGGGACCGGCTAGTTGCAAAATTAATTTCGACTGCCTTAAGTCGCACCCCCGAGGGACTTGAGCTATGACAGGTAAAGCTAATACGCCGTTTAGTTTAACTATGTACTTTAACTACTCGAGAATGGCGGCGCAGTTGATAACAGGGGCGCCTGTTGCCGGGTTCAACCTCCGCGACCCGCAACTCAAAGTTGTAAGAAGAGCGTCAAACTGGATTTTTAACTACCCCAATATTAATGGGAGACGCTCCTAGAGTTTTTCTGATGATCTTAAGATTCAAAGTGGAGATAATATTTTATGAGACGCCACTGGTGGCCCATCAGGACACCTGAAGCAATTCCGAAGAAAAGCGTTGGATTTTTAAGTATTTATCTAACTCGAACTGCTTTTACGTTTAGTCATGACAAACAGCGTGCTTTCACCCCGCTGTAAACTCAGATTACGCCGGTAATAAGAGAACTGAAATAAAAATTTTAACGGGAATTGGGGGTGAAAAAATAAAACAATTTCGTTATAAAAGTACGCATTTCTCCGGATTCCTGTTTGTTCGGGCGGGAACCGGAGCAAAACCGAAGCTCAAGTAAAAGAGAAACAAATAACTAACTGTAACAACTTACTGCAGCAAACTTCCTGAAAGAGACGAGACGACTGCCGTATTTAAAGATTACAAGTTTCTTTAAGCGAAAATTCCAACAATGGTCGGATTTAATATTTCAAACGCTACAAGAGATACCTGAGGGGCTGGTTCACCACTTAACAACGGAAACTTTTAATAAAGGTCGCGAATTTTAAGCAAAGTTGTGTTGTAAATGAATGCACCTTCATTTATTAAATGTAATGTTCCCGAGAATTGGGGATTGGGGGCAATTTCGCCCCAGCAAAGCCACTGGCACAGCTACATTTTCGAAGCATTTACGTTTCTTTGTCACTGCCATTTAAATGATTAATCGACGAGATTTGTACCCTCCAAGATAGATGTTAGAAAAATAAACTCATAACGGTGCCCCCAAATAAATCAAGAAAAAATATTTAAATGCTCCCTTTTTTAGTTTTCTGCCAATTCCTATCAGTAGTTGCTATCACACGGACTTGGGAAGATTCTGATCAGGAAATACTTCTAAAAGGCTTTTTTTTGAAAAAGAAAGACTGAACTGGAGCGCAATCTCCTATCCGAACCAGTAACTTACTGCACCCACCTACATATTGTAGTAAATCAATACTTACGTTAAATTTCACCCTTGGGTGTGTTAACGGTTCAATAATTCCATTTTAGAGTATGGAGGAGTTCGGATAAGAGTTTTGAAAAGGCAGAAGTTACAGGCCCCATTTAACTATTATTAAAAGCACTCAAAAATTTTCTCCTTACGTATATTATTATAAAAATTAAATTTGTGATTAACTTAAGGATTAAAAGTATTTAGTTTTACCATTTGCCTTATGATAAATAATTTTTTTATGCAAAATATTTAAAAATTTTATTTCAAAATGTTTGATCGAGTTGCGTTTAGATTAAGAAGTAACTGCCGATGGACGTGGTAAAATAACCTCATTTCCTGTCCACTTTGCAGTTAATTACCGACATTTCAAAAATAGCAGGATTTGAGCTGTTTACTTCGATTGCCACAGTTCGGCAAATATTTGCTTTCAGTTGCACGAAGAGTGAAACGCGCTGCCGTGGAAAGTACGAAAACAACAATTCAAAAACCAACACAAATCGTGATTTTGTCGGATTCGGCCAAACAATTTTTGCGGATTCCGAACGGCAGATTTTTATGCACCAGAAGATTTGATGACCATCGAACCGCATTTATTGGCCGGAAAGTTAAATCGCTTACGAGCGACAATTTTGAAACACGCCGAGAGTGACAAGTGTGCCGTAACAACCCGACCGCCCCCCGGATCGGGGAGGAAGAGTCTTGCAATTTCCATCGGAGATCTCATCGAAACATCCACTCGAACACGGGCCCTTAAAGCAGTGGCGCAGGGCGGAGCGGGATTATCTAGATTCCGGTGGCGCTTCGGAATAAAGAGGGGAAATTACGTTCGTGACGGGTCCCGTTGTTTGGCTTTTATTATGCAAATTGGTCAGTTGGCCGGCTCGAAATCCTTTCGTTGGCCCAAAACGACTCACCTGGAGGACGAGGGTCTGATTGCTGACGATGACGCCGGCGGTGGCGTTGCTCAGTAGTCGGTTGCCGTCTCGAAGCCACCACACTCGGTGCACCTGCAATCAGTTTCACAACTCAATTAAAACAATTCCCGACGCCGCCTCGTCAGATATGCAAATGGGGGAGGAACGGCGCCGCCAACGCTAATTTATACCACTTGCAACAGATACACCCTCTCAAACAAAAATTACCACCGAGAACGGTGGCCATTACTCAGCCGGCTGGAAATCACAGAGTTAATTGTCGACGGGAAAATACGGGGATGGCGGCATATTTTTACAGCGGCGGGGGCGAGAAAACGAAGTTATCGCCTCCCCAATTGCTTCGCCACCACAATAACAATATCATTGAAAGACTGTTTGCGGGTTGGCAAACAGAAAATTCGTCTTGTTGGTTGTACGAAATAGCGAGCATTTTTACATTATTAAATTTTCGTTGCTACTAAAATAAGACAATAATAAAGGAATGGAGAGACATCCCCGTAACGGGGCGAGCGAGGTCGACGCAGGTTGGTTGGTTTTAATTCACTTTGCAGAATTTCGGGCTTACCGCATCTCTTCTTTTCCAGCGTTCTACGCCCAACCGCGCACATGTTCTCAAGATAATTAATACTCGCGTCCAATTCGTGAAGTCTCTCAATTTCATTACGCCAGCTTTTCATCTTTGGTCCACGTCCTCAAGGTTAATATTTGGGAAGAATTGCGGCGAAATTGGGGAACATTGAATTCGTCGCGTATCGACATCGCCGAATTTAGTTAATCAATCCCCTAAATCCGCGCAAATTCCCCCAGTTGCGAGATTCGCCAGCAAAAACCGCGTTAATTCGGCCTGGCGCTGGGGACTTTGGTTAAGAAACGAAATAATTCGATTGTGCATGAAATTCCGCAGTTGCAGCTTTCGGAATTGGACGGTTGCTGGAGCGCCAGGAATCCCTTCTGCTTTGTTTTACGTTACGGTTTGAACGCGGTTTAGATTTACTTGACAGTCAATACCCGTTTTATATTTTCAGCAAGAGTAATGCCGCCGAATGCGGATTTGAAAAATTCAATACTTCAAGGAATAGTGCAGCCAAAGTATCCATTATTCCGGATTTCCTCGTTGAAAAGTTGTGGGGGTTTTGTTTGAAACCGAACAAGAATGCAGTTATTGTGTCTTGGGGGAGAAACCGACGGTTTGACGTTCTATCGACTCAAATCTTTCCAGAGAAATGCTACTGGAAGAGATTTGGCATTTATGCGGTTAAACCCACGTAACCCAAATCTCCATTGTTACCACTTTTCTGTTTATTGAACCGTATCTTCAGATATTTTTATTAGAATCATCTCTTAACATTACAGATTTAAATTTGAAACACGCTGTATAGTTCACAATTTGTGGCTTAATTAACTCCTCATTAGCAGCACAGAGGCGTACTAAATTTTATTTGCTAAGGTTGAATTTCTAAAGTTTGATGACTTGTATTATTATGATTTTTTTGATATTTCCAAACTTTTTCTTGACCCCCGTTGTCACATTAAAATAGTTCTTAAATGCTTGGAAAAACCTAACTAGAGGTTAGGAGGCTTATAGAAAAAAAATTCTAACCGTCTTTTATTTCTTTATATCAATGTTTTTACGAATTTTGTAGAAAATTTGTTTTTTTTTTATAAAAATTGATTAAAATAAAAAAAGTAGCCGGCCAGAACTTTATCCAAGAATATTATTTAACAAATTATAGTTTTTTACGGCCGTGATATTTGGCAGGAAAATGCAGACAATAATAACTAGAAATTCATTGTTTGTTGCAGGAAGAGTCGCGAAACGACCATTAAAGACGTCAGTCGCGTTGGAAACAATATAATTTTATTTACTTTTATTTATTTGCTTCTATAAATTGCATTCTCGTTTTTGTAGTAAATATGGAACCGTTTGTAGACAGTTAAGTTTCGTTTAATAAAGATTTAATACAAGCAGCTTCTATATTTCGACTAACAACCAGTTCCTGAAAGAATCAATATTGTTATTAATAGAATGGCGGTTTCCGTTTCCAATAAAAAGTTGGCAACATTAGTAATTGAATTAATCAAAATAATTTGAAACCGAATATCGCAGCCAGCCGTACCGTTTTCTATTTGCTGTTTCAGCTGCCTCACGTTATTCATTAATGAAGTTACGCTCCACATTCATAGAAATAACCCGAATAAAACAAATTTTTTATTTGTATGTCCCGAATTTTACAAGTTTTAATAAAATAGAGTTACTCAAGAGGATGGGACATTTGAAGCAACATAATTCCGTTCCTCATAAAAGTTTCATTAACATAAGAAGTGGTCATGTAAAGACACCCACGAAAAAAAGCAAAAGACAGTCACATCTGGCGCTATCGGAAACAAAAAAAAGTTGAGAACTTTTTAAGGGACAACAAAATGTACGACAACCAAATTGATTGAACGTTTCGTCCATCCAAGCGTTCATCGTGACCCGTTTCAGCAAAGCGATCTGTCCAAAAGTCAGATGGAACCGAATCAGATGAATAGGTAAGCTAGCGTTAGTTAATTTGCATTATAAAAATCAAAAAAAAGTAAATGTTATTTCCACGCACAAATGTATATAAATTTTGTATATTTTAATATTATTTTGTTCATTATAGTTGTTCATTTTAATATACCTAGAATAAAGTTAGCGGACTGCCACGAGCTAAATAATGCACGGTCTGAGCAAACTTCACATTATGAGTAATAACGCCCGAATTAAATTATTCGTGCGGTGCCTCCACCATTTGTCATCATTAAACCGCCCGTACCGATTTAAAAAAAGAACTTGGGAAAAATTGAATTAAAATCGGCTCCTCATTCAACGTACGCAATCATCGCGTGTTACCTTAATACGGGGCGGGGGTGGTGCCCGTTATTTTTGCATTTTGTTTGTCGATTTCGCTACCTACGTAATTTGTTTGTTTGTCGCTCAAAGCATTTGCATAATTTCGTAGTTTACTCAACCAATTAATAATAGTTATTATGCCGGCTCAGTTCGATTTATTCAAATTGGTAACTATCAAAAGTTTGAAATTCCGCCTGCTTTGCTGCTGCCATACAGCAGTAACTAAATTAACTTGCCGGTGTTAATCCAAGTTGGGCCGCACCGAGGCACGCCTTCCCCTGCAGAGAGCACGTTTAATGTAGACGCGATGTCCAAATAAAGGGGATACTCTGTTTAATCCAGCACTAAAACAATAACAATATGTAACGGTAATGGCTGCCATAATTACGAACTTAGTTAATATCAAATCCGGGCGGAATCAAATTTCGAAAATTCGAGCCTCGTCGGGAAAGTGCATCGATTATTGCAAACCAGGTAAAGGACCGATGGCCCCCTGTTATCGAGGCAATTAATTATTAATAACCTAATTTGTTTCACCTGGCGACGATAGACCGTGATTAATTGGATGCTGGCTGGCAGCGAAATAAATGTTCACGTGATTAAGTAGGCCGGGAGGCGGCCCGGAAGAGTTTTTGGGGAATTAGCGGAATTGCCCCCCGAGCCCGATTTTCGGGGTCAGTAATTTTATGCACCCCTCCCTATCAGAGCGCCTGTAAACAAATTTAATTACTGCAAGTTAAGGTTGGCACTTGTAAAAAATCGTAATCAGTCCGTCATAAAGTTCAATTAGCGATTTAGCAGAGTTTCAGCTGCCTACCTACGTGCGGATTAATTAATCAGCTGTTTGGGCAATACCTAAACCAGTAGCTAACAGTTCCTAATTTTCCATTGCGTTCGGAGTTGCTACTTCAACTGCTAATTTGCTTTGGGGAAACGAAATTCTGTTGTAAATTTCTTGTTTCCGCCAAAGAACCATGCGGCGCAGTTTGGTTGCGGGAACAAGGGCAATAATCGTAAAATGGCGATATTCAAACGAGCACGTGGCTTAACTCTTCTTTTATTTGGGGGATAACCGCGACGTTGAGTAATTGCCGGCTTGCTGGAGCCGGTCCAATTTTTAGCCCCGAAAATACCGCATCGGCTTATTGATTCGCCATAAAAGCCCGCAATTATCACCAAAGACATACGCCGAAGAGCCCCACATAACACCAAATAGCTACTAAATTTCGGGTCGAATTTAAATAAACGCGCACTCTCACCTGCAAAATTCAATAAATCCGAAATTTTACGAGACGACCCCGATAAATCAAGATTTAAAACGTGATTCCGAAATTTCCACGTGCCGGTGTTGCAGGTGAAGTTTCTCCTTGGGAAAGTTAAATAAATTTTCCGCGCTGCGGCATCACGTTACGGACATATTTCGCAAATTACGTTGGCAATGTTTAAATGAAACTGGTCCAGTAAACTGCCATCATAAGTGATTTGTAGCGGAATTACGAGAATGGCGGCCAGTGGCGCACTGCATCAGATGTAACGACGCTTAACGCCAGACAAATACTTCAGCAGGAAAGTATCCTTGCTACACCGCAGGACGACCACTCTGCAGAACGCCCTCGTAGTTCTCCCGCTCCACAAAATAAACTTTAATTCGCTGCATGTACAGTCCCGCTCAAAGTGCGCACCCCCTCGCAGCTTTCCACAACACCGGCTGCATTTCAAGACGCTTTCAACCCTTAGTTGGGGCATCTGCAGCGGTGTTAGTTGTGGATTTACCGAAATCGATTTGCTTTTCACACTTTTACCACCAACATATCATTTAATTTTCCGGTTGTTGAATTATCGAAAATATTGTCCATTCAGGCCTTTTATGGCCTATCGCCCTTTTGACGCGCGACATTTATTATTTTGCTCTAAATTTTTTGTTCTTTTGTAATAATTTTGATTTCCCCTCATTTTTCCAGTTATAACTTATTAACCGCTTGTTAAATAATAATCTTTTATTATTAAAAATTCGATGTTTTCTTCAACATTTTATGATCTTAAGACGTCCAAAACTCTATCCCTCTATCTCCTCCTTTACCATCATTAATTACGTCATTATTTTCTTTATCTATTTTGTTAAATTGAATTAAGACAGGTGATTTTTTAAATTTCTTCAACCCTTCAAAAATTCTGCGAGCTTTTTGCGTTGCTTTGGCGGCGTTTATTCGACGAGGTGAATTTAGGCCACCCCACCGCTTTACCGGGGAGCTCCATTACAATATCCATTCCACTTCCTAACGCACGAAAAAAACTGTTCAAGCATTAACAAAAAAACGTAAAAGCTTTCGATTCATTGCTGTAGATAGAGGGCATATCTCGAAATTAACCCTGCAAATGCGACATTAGTTCGCCGATGGACCGTAACCGAAGAATTACACCTGGCAGTTCGCGGTAATGGAATTAGTTTTTTTGGTTTTTTCGTCAATAGACGTTGCTCGCTAATTATTTAAGAAAAGAAAGAAGCTGGCGTTATGCAAATTGTCTCTGCAAACCGGAACTGCAGTTTCTGCGGAACTTGTCTGCATTAAATTATTTCTAACGTAGAGGCTGGGTGCTTAATCGAATTATTCTGAACAGTTATCTTGGAAGTTGTCAATTAAATTGTTGATTAACACCTACAGTCGCCCGACAAAACACCAATTACGGACTTATCCCTAAAAATAAAGTTAAACCCTAGGTAAACCAGCCGGCGACTCAATCTATCGAATAACAATCGGGTTTCCGGCGTAATGCTTTAGCTTTGTTATCTGCCTGCGTGGCATGAAATTGCAAAGTTGCTGCGGGAGTAAATTACATACTATGATGTAACAACAGGACTACGAGGTAACTAGCGGCGTAAACTACGAATTAGTTTCGGATTCGTGCGATAAGTTTCTTAAACGCAATTATTTCAGCGATAACGTTTATTTTCCGATAACAAAAGTGACGACCTCTCAGGGGTTTCTTTTGGGCATCAGTAATTTGCTGGAATCCCCGAATTGCGCTTGTCGATGGTCAATTTGATCCCGTCCGGCTTTAATCCCGCTACGTTCCAATTTAATCTTCTAGCCATGATGTCGGATGTAAGGTGAATTTTATCGAGTTATTTATGGTCAAGAAATAAATCTCGACTTCCTCGACCTGAAACTGAGTAAACTAGTGGCAGTTTCGTAACGCGAATATCTGGGCCGTTGCGGTCTTTGTGTGTGCTTAATAATTATTATTAAAGTTAATGTTTCAACTTGATTGTTTGCGGAGAGACGACAATATGAGGAAACAGTAAATACCGTCGGCTGCTCCGAAACTCATTTTCTCCGTGACTTGAAAATTAATTTTGCAATTTGCCTACGTATGGGTCGCTCCGTACCGAAATCTGCGTTAACGGAACCATCCCTTAGCCGAATTAGAAAGAGGGGAACGCGAGGGCCGCTGCCGGCACATCCCCAGAAGCCTGAAGCCGAAAAACGCGCAACAACTTTATTATCGCCAGATTTGGCCCCATGCGAGTTTTATCTATTTTCAAACGTAATCAAAACGATCTTTTTTGTAATTTTATTTTAATCCCCTTTTAAGCCTCGACTGCCCTATTTGGGTGGATACACGTCTTGTTCTGTGAGCTTACTACGTTGGCCGAACCTCGGTCTTTGACTTTGTGGCGGTGCAGCTCATTGAGCGCGCACTTACATGGTGATCTAGTTAGATGAGAATTCAGCTGTAAACACTCTCGGTGCGGGAACCGCCGGAAAAGCCGCAATATGATCGCCAAATTCACTTCGTTTCCCTTGAAGCTTTTCCGGCATTGCCTCCTCGACAAATTGAAACCGTGTCACTGCCGCCGCTACAAATTCCTCGAAACTTTGACAGGTTTAATTCTGGGGGTAGCGCCGGTGTTAGTCCAAGCACCCGAATTCGTTGCGACCAGGTGCAAAACTTGATTTATACAGCCAGTCCACCTAAATTAGAAGAATGAAGATTACTTCTCGGCGAGTAACTGATAAACCGATAAATAATGTCGTATCGCTTTACGTCGATAAAAATTGGAAACGGGAGCAAAATTCCTGCAGGACAGGCGTAAAGCGATCCGGAAAGTGCGGCAGGGTCGCGCGAACAAATTTAAAAATCAATTTTGCTAATTAGTTTAATTTTTAAAATACAGGTGGTACGTCACCACCGAGCTTCGGGCTTCAAAAACAAAAATAATTATGAAAGCAAGAGAGTCTATTAACTTTTTTGGGGGAGGCAATTACAGGCAGGTTAACCAAACCGACGGGTGGCGCGGTGGGACGGATTGTAAAGAAAAGTTTTGGGAAGTTTTAAGGCATTTGTGATTGGCAATTTACAAGGGGTCAGAGACAATGATAACGCGACCGGCGATCTCTTTTTTATTTGTAACAGCAACGATCGATCTCGCCCCCAAAGACTCGGGATGAAAAAACAGGATTTTTTTTAAATCGGATTGGCCGCCAGGTAATGAATACCTAAGTCACAATTGATTCTTGGCAAACTTCTGCCGGAGTATTGCGTTTGACGGTCATAGATGCTGAATAAGTTATAGGAACGGCCTCGCTTCTCTCGCGGACTCCTGGCTAGAGCACGGTAATTGTTCTCTGCTCTGCAAGTAGATGAACTAAATTCAACTCCAAATTCATTTATAAATCAAAAGTTAAGGCTGCTATTTGAAATTCGTTAATCTACTCTTTAAGCACTACCTAATTAGAGTTTGTTTGGAACGAACTACTCTGAAAGGAAGCAACTACATAATTATAAAACTGCGTCGCGGACTTCAAGTTTGTCACAAAACAAATTTGTTTTTTTTCTATTTGGTTCAAGAAGAAATAAAATAAAAATTCTTTTATTTCCACTAACAAGTTGCTAAAAATTGAAAATAATAGGGAATTAGTCACGCAGAGGCCCCTAGAAGGCTTTTGCAGCCTCTGCTCAAGTCTGTGTAAATTTCATTACGCCCTCTGATTTAAAAATATTTGTCGAGCAATTTGCAGAAAAGCTCAATTTAAAATCTAAATATTTTCAAAATCCTTATTGTCCTCCTCTCTGACCTGGCAAGTTGTTTTTCCCATAATTCAAAAATCTGGGGGTTTGTTTAATTTTTTGGCCCTGGAGTTTGCTGGTGAAAAGTGCAGGGCTGCGGTCAGGCGTCGCTCTCCGTGACGTGGATTGACTCGGGGAAGTTGTCGGGAGCTCATGTCCGACGCCCCGGCAATGTCGAGTCAGTCCAGAAAAACTGCTCGGGCACTAATTGGAATTTTTATTAATTTACAGCTTGCCGACGAAGCGGAAAAGTTTCAAGCTATACTTAACGTTGGCCGAGTTTAATTGAGAATAGAGCTCAAGCTCAGCACAATGGAGCGGAGTTGGGGCAGAATTTATGCATGTAGCCCCCATACGCCTAATAAAACTCCGGCTTGTCATACACAAAGCTGACGTGAACTTTTCAAATCGCGATAAAATCGAAACAAGAGAAATTGGCTGGTAATGAAAACATCCCCAATCCATTTGAGGGTAAAAAATTTCGAAAACTACCCCCTTCAATCGATTTGGTAGTGCAGATTGTTTAGCCGGAATTTTTGGTTTGCTCGCTGTGTATTTCATAATCAAAACTCCGGTTGTGGCGTGTCATTGTTTTTCCCCTATCAGCTGTTTCCCGACCAGATGCCGTCCGGGCGGGTTATTACCGGGAGTGGAGCACCTGGGTGGCCGAGCGCCGGTTTGTGGACTTTTACGATCCGGCAGCCAACCGAAAAGCGAGGCAATCACTCAGTTCCGGTTTGTAATTAACGCGACTGAAGATGTTGCATGCAGATTAGGCGACGGTGAGGCTGTTCAAATTGCGAATAATAAAAACCATCCGCATGCTAGACGTGTATTCGGACGATTTGCATATGGCGGATGCGGCGGGAATTCGTATATCTTCGGAATTTCAATAAAATTGCCGGAAACTGGAAAAATTAAGCGAAAATATGTTCCAGCAAAGCCGCTCACTTCTTGTTTGCGGCTTAGGTACGTATTAGGTGGTGGTTGTATTAACGAGCAGTTTCAAAAATAGGGCGAGCGACGTGATCCGATCAATGTCTGTAATTAAAATTCAAGTGGCTTCCGAGCTAAACCCAATGACTATCTGGAACGTTAATGGTAGATGCGCCGGGTGACGAGTCAAACGCCACTTAGGCGTACAATTGCGAGACCATCGCTCCCAACCCCTAACGAAATTATCACGGACTAATTACGGCAAAAAGTTTCACTCATCCCCAATTATGGAGGAAACGCCAAAATATTGGATATCGCGTTACACTTATTCCCTCGTCTTCATTGACTCCTGCTGCTAACTTGGAAATCTCTTACTTTTACTAGAATTAAACGCTTAATTAAACCCGCAATTGCTCTAGTCATAGTTTTACTAAACATCTAATCTGAAAACTTCTCTCGGAATTTTCCGTTACTGTAATAAAACATGTAGAAATAGCGAGGCTTCTTTATAGTACAGGGTTGCCCAAGAAACGATAAAGAACAGTAATTGCTTCATTGCTGCTAAATTTGGGTCTGGTTTGGCAAGTAATTCTCGATAAACTTAGGAAGCCTTTAGAGGCGATAATTTTGCAAATTAATTAATTTAATTGACCAGTGATCTTTGTCATTCAGTCGGGAGCTCTTGACAACGTTCAAATTTTTTTGAATTTTCTCGTGACGAGAGATAAAATCTGCAAATTGTTCGACTTTTTAAAAAGACGGCCGCGTAAATTTTTTTTATTTAAGCCCTAAGTTGTCTCAACTAATCAATAATTAATTAAAGATACTTTCTACTAATTTAATATTTTTCGATAAAGAGCTGTAAATGTTAAATACTTAATTTAATAATTGCAGTCGCTGACTTTAATTTCTATTAATTATTTATAATATGAGAAGAGAAAAATAAAATTAAAAATTGACTGCATTCATTTGGTGATTTTGAGTGGAAGGCAATTTAAAAGAAAATGTTGAATCAAGGTCTTCAAATCGTGATAACTCAAAAAGTACGAATCGTACAAAGAAACTACGGCCAGATTCGTGTTAAGCAATTCAAAATCTACAAGAATAAATCATAAAATCGATGTAAAAAATTTCAATATTTTCGACTTTTTTTTCAACCCTAATGCTTGCCCAAATCGATATAAATCAAAGTATTCAAATCGCCATAACTCAAAAAGTACGACGTGTAGAAAGAAACTACGATCAGATTCGTGTTCGGCGGTTCAAAATCTACAAGAATATATCATAAAATCGATGTAAAAAATTTCAATATTTTCGACTTTTTTTTTCTACCCCAATCGATAGAAATTCGAAAAAATTCTAAAATCGACATCGTTGCTACAACGGTCTAGAAGTTGACGTTTTCTTGTGTAATCAATCTCTCTAAAATCAAATCTGAACTCAATTTGAGTCTCTAACTGATAGATTTCTTGTAAATTTCCAAAAACCACCAAAGTCTATTTTTATCTAATTTTCAAATGCTTGTAGCTTTTGAACGAAAACACTTATGTCGTGTCAAGATACACCAAATTTATCCGTATTTCACAGACTATCAAACGGTGCAAGAATGAAAACCCTACACCTTATAATAAAAAAGTTGATATTTGCGATTTTGGTTGATTTTGACAAAAATTTTGAACCAAAGTCTTCAAATCGTCATAACTCAAAAAGTACGACTTGTACAAAGAAACTACGGCCAGATTCGTGTTTAGCAATTCAAAATCTACAAGAATAAGTCATAAAATCGATGTAAAAAATTTCAATATTTTCGACTTTTTTTTCAACCCTAATGCTTGCCCAAATCGATAGGAATCAAAGTTTTCAAATCGCCATAACTCAAAAAGTACGACGTGTAGAAAGAAACTACGACCAAATTCGTGTTCAGTGGTTCAAAATCTACAAGAATATATCATAAAATCGATGTGAAAAATTTCAATATTTTCGACTTTTTTTTTCTACCCCAATCGATAGAAATTCGAAAAAATTTTAAAATTGACATCGTTGCTGCTACGGTCTAGAAGTTGACGTTTTCTTGTCTAATCGATCTCTCTGAAATCAAATCTGAACTCAATTTGAGACTCTTACTGATAGATTTCTTGTAAATTTCCAAAAGCCACCAAAGTCTATTTTTATCTAATTTTCAAATGCTTGTAGCTTTTGAACAAAAACACTTATGTCGTGTCAAGATACACCAAATTTATCCGTATTTCACAGACTATCAAACGGTGCAAGAATGAAAACCCTACACCTTATAATAAAAAAGTTGATATTTGCGATTTTGGTTGATTTTGACGCAAATTTTGAACCAAAGTCTTCAAATCGTCATAACTCAAAAAGTACGACTTGTACAAAGAAACTACGGCCAGATTCGTGTTTAGCAATTCAAAATCTACAAGAATAAGTCATAAAATCGATGTAAAAAATTTCAATATTTTCGACTTTTTTTTCAACCCTAATGCTTGCCCAAATCGATAGAAATCAAAGTCTTCAAATCGCCATAACTCAAAAAGTACGACGTGTAGAAAGAAACTACGACCAGATTCGTGTTCAGCGGTTCAAAATCTACAAGAATATATCATAAAATCGATGTAAAAAATTTCAATTTTTTCGACTTTTTTTTTCTACCCCAATCGATAGAAATTCGAAAAAATTCTAAAATCGACATCGTTGCTACAACGGTCTAGAAGTTGACGTTTTCTTGTGTAATCAATCTCTCTGAAATCAAATCTGAACTGAATTTGAGTCTCTAACTGATAGATTTCTTGTAAATTTCCAAAAACCACCAAAGTCTATTTTTGTCTAATTTTCAAATGCTTGTAGCTTTTGAACAAAAACACTTATGTCGTGTCAAGATACACCAAATTTATCTGTATTTTACAGACTATCGAACGGTGCAAGAATGAAAACCCTACACCTTATAATAAAAAAGTTGATATTTGCGATTTTGGTTGATTTTGACGAAAATTTTGAACCAAAGTCTTCAAATCGTCATAACTCAAAAAGTACGACTTGTACAAAGAAACTACGGCCAGATTCGTGTTCAGCGGTTCAAAATCTACAAGAATATATCATAAAATCGATGTAAAAAATTTCAATTTTTTCGACTTTTTTTTTCTACCCCAATCGATAGAAATTCGAAAAAATTCTAAAATCGACATCGTTGCTACAACGGTCTAGAAGTTGACGTTTTCTTGTGTAATCAATCTCTCTGAAATCAAATCTGAACTGAATTTGAGTCTCTAACTGATAGATTTCTTGTAAATTTCCAAAAACCACCAAAGTCTATTTTTGTCTAATTTTCAAATGCTTGTAGCTTTTGAACAAAAACACTTATGTCGTGTCAAGATACACCAAATTTATCCGTATTTCACAGACTATCAAACGGTGCAAGAAAACCCTACACCTTATAATAAAAAAGTTGATATTTGCGATTTTGGTTGATTTTGACGAAAATTTTGAACCAAAGTCTTCAAATCGTCATAACTCAAAAAGTACGACTTGTAGAAAGAAACTACGACCAGATTCGTGTTCAGCGGTTCAAAATCTACAAGAATATATCATAAAATCGATGTAAAAAATTTCAATTTTTTCGACTTTTTTTTTCTACCCCAATCGATAGAAATTCGAAAAAATTCTAAAATCGACATCGTTGCTACAACGGTCTAGAAGTTGACGTTTTCTTGTGTAATCAATCTCTCTGAAATCAAATCTGAACTGAATTTGAGTCTCTAACTGATAGATTTCTTGTAAATTTCCAAAAACCACCGAAGTCTATTTTTGTCTAATTTTCAAATGCTTGTAGCTTTTGAACAAAAACACTTATGTCGTGTCAAGATACACCAAATTTATCCGTATTTCACAGACTATCGAACGGTGCAAGAATGAAAACCCTACACCTTATAATAAAAAAGTTGATATTTGCGATTTTGGTTGATTTTGACGAAAATTTTGAACCAAAGTCTTCAAATCGTCATAACTCAAAAAGTACGACTTGTACAAAGAAACTACGGCCAGATTCGTGTTTAGCAATTCAAAATCTACAAGAATAAGTCATAAAATCGATGTAAAAAATTTCAATATTTTCGACTTTTTTTTCAACCCTAATGCTTGCCCAAATCGATAGAAATCAAAGTCTTCAAATCGCCATAACTCAAAAAGTACGACGTGTAGAAAGAAACTACGACCAGATTCGTGTTCAGCGGTTCAAAATCTACAAGAATATATCATAAAATCGATGTAAAAAATTTCAATTTTTTCGACTTTTTTTTTCTACCCCAATCGATAAAGATTCGAAAAAATTCTAAAATCGACATCGTTGCTACAACGGTCTAGAAGTTGACGTTTTCTTGTGTAATCAATCTCTCTAAAATCAAATCTGAACTCAATTTGAGTCTCTAACTGATAGATTTCTTGTAAATTTCCAAAAACCACCAAAGTCTATTTTTATCTAATTTTCAAATGCTTGTAGCTTTTGAACGAAAACACTTATGTCGTGTCAAGATACACCAAATTTATCCGTATTTCACAGACTATCAAACGGTGCAAGAATGAAAACCCTACACCTTATAATAAAAAAGTTGATATTTGCGATTTTGGTTGATTTTGACAAAAATTTTGAACCAAAGTCTTCAAATCGTCATAACTCAAAAAGTACGACTTGTACAAAGAAACTACGGCCAGATTCGTGTTTAGCAATTCAAAATCTACAAGAATAAGTCATAAAATCGATGTAAAAAATTTCAATATTTTCGACTTTTTTTTCAACCCTAATGCTTGCCCAAATCGATAGAAATCAAAGTCTTCAAATCGCCATAACTCAAAAAGTACGACGTGTAGAAAGAAACTACGACCAGATTCGTGTTCAGCGGTTCAAAATCTACAAGAATATATCATAAAATTGATGTAAAAAATTTCAATATTTTCGACTTTTTTTTTCTACCCCAATCGATAGAAATTCGAAAAAATTCTAAAATCGACATCGTTGCTACAACGGTCTAGAAGTTGACGTTTTCTTGTGTAATCAATCTCTCTGAAATCAAATCTGAACTGAATTTGAGTCTCTAACTGATAGATTTCTTGTAAATTTCCAAAAACCACCAAAGTCTATTTTTATCTAATTTTCAAATGCTTGTAGCTTTTGAACAAAAACACTTATGTCGTGTCAAGATACACCAAATTTATCCGTATTTCACAGACTATCAAACGGTGCAAGAATGAAAACCCTACACCTTATAATAAAAAAGTTGATATTTGCGATTTTGGTTGATTTTGACGAAAATTTTGAACCAAAGTCTTCAAATCGTCATAACTCAAAAAGTACGACTTGTACAAAGAAACTACGGCCAGATTCGTGTTTAGCAATTCAAAATCTACAAGAATAAGTCATAAAATCGATGTAAAAAATTTCAATATTTTCGACTTTTTTTTCAACCCTAATGCTTGCCCAAATCGATAGGAATCAAAGTTTTCAAATCGCCATAACTCAAAAAGTACGACGTGTAGAAAGAAACTGCGGCCAGATTCGTGTTCAGCGGTTCAAAATGTACAAGAATGTATAATAAAATCGATGTAAAAATTTCAATATTTTCGACTTTTTTTTCTACCCCAATCAATAGAAATTCGAAAAAATTCTAAAATCAACATCGGTGCTACAAGAGCCTGGAAGTTGACGTTCTCTTGTGTAATCGAGCTGTCTGAAATCAAATCTGAACTCAGTTTGACTCTAGAACCGATAGATTTCTTGTAAATTTCCAAAAACCACCGAAATCTATTTTTTTCAATTTTCAAATTCTTGTAGCTTTTGAACGGATACGCTTTTGAACGGATACCGTGTCGAAATACATCAAATTTATCCGTATTTTAGAAGCTATCGAATGGTGCAAGAATGGAAACCCTACGCCTTATAATAAGAAAGTTAATATTTGCGATTTTGGTCAATTTTGATGAAAATTGCGGCCAACAAACAGAGAGTATAATTCTGATGGAAAACAACTTTTATTGGCAATCTAAAATCTCCTAAAGCAATCGAATTTTATGCGACCACAATATGCATTTGAATTCATCAATCATATTGCATGCAGGCAATAATTTGAAACAACCATTGGAGCAGCAGCAATGACAGTTAACTCGTATTTCTAACAAATGCAATAATTAATTTACGTGCATCTAATATTAGTGTTATAGTAATATTAGTAATATCATTGTTGTCTAATTTATAGCCAATGTGTACAGACATTTGTGATGTCCTATAACCAAAGTTATTGATGATAACTTCTAAATCCGATTCAATTGCCTGACTCGTTGGACATCAAATAAAAAGTTTGGCCTAAATTCAAATTTTCACACTTAAATCCATAACTGTAGAATTTTTTTTCTTCATTCTTATGGGGTGCTACTGCCTAATTTATAAAGCTTAAAGGCCATAACAAAAGGTAGTTTTAATTTAAAAGTTAATCGCGGCTTTTGTAAAGTTCCCCAATAATTGAAATATAAAAATTTCACTAATGTCTGCAAACTTCTTCTCATTCTTTTGTTAATTTCCGTTTCCTGAAGTTAATAAAACCGTCAAGCAGAGTGTTGAAATCCTTCAAAATTTTCTTACGCTCTAAGCCTTTAATGAAAATGTCCACCAATGTCTGGACCGCCTTAAATTATCGATCCCCCAGACCTCGACGATTTTCCAATTTCTCAGAGAACAAGCTCACATTTTCCAAATTTTCTATTATTAAAATAAATTCTTTCCACCGTTCCATCATCCGAGCCAACCTCGAATAGCATTAATATTTCAAACAAGAAATTACTGTTGGTCCTAATAGGTGTGATCGCCTCTCCAGCAGGTAGCGTACTTAACAATTTCAACTGGACGTCAGGTCTATCCGCACTTAAGCCTCGATAACCCTCGAAACTTTCAAGGATTCATCTTAATCTACATATCGAACATGGCTTCTTCCTTACCCAGGGATTGGCGACTAAGTGGCACTCGAAGTAGACGTCGGCACCTTCCTTGATGTCGGACGCATCCAGCCCATGTCCTAACGTGAGAGTGACTTTGGGCGGATAAAGGACTCGAAGCATCCACGTCCTCTGTTGTTCGCTAAACGGAATCCGTTGATTGGAGGCCTTGCAAGTGAGGATGAGGCCGTGGTCGGCGGCGGTCGGCACAAAAGACAATGCGCTGGTAGTCGTGTTGCCGTCAGCACTGACCGTCACTGTGCCGCCCTCCAAAGACACCCCGTCCTAGAACCAAGCCAAAAAAAATATGTCAAATAAAACAAAAATTAGGTCAAATGAATTGTTGGTGGAAAGGGGTCGAATTTCGGGGGTCACGCGTTCAAGTAGTGACGTTAATCCGGCCGAATGGGGCGCAATTAGCGGTCATGGACGCGCTGTGACGGAGATGACGGAGATTCGACACACGAATTATGTCATGTATCCGCTCCGTCGGTTTGCCCATTAGCCATTTCCCTGATTAAATATCCTCTTCGGATAATCGAGCCGATCATGACCGCCATCAGGACCGGCGGCGGCTTCGAGAATAAAGCGGGACAGGTGTGATAAGTTTGGACGAAAATAAGTCTCGGTTTTTCGGTATTCCCTGATGAAGACGATTGAGTACGGTTCTGATTAGGCTACAACAAAATACTCGTGTTCGGAATTTAAAACGAACCGAAACTCCAACAACTCCGGGAGATATCCTGTCATCGATTAAACTTTCTCTCGGTCTTCCCCACGACGCCGGCTAACCGCTTTACGTGAACCAATTTTGATAATGGCCCCAACACCGAGATCCTTACTTCGTTACTCAATACACCTATGGCTGGAAATTAAGAAAACTCGGCGGGCCCAACTTCTTCATTTACGCAGCGCACCCGAAACTCAATAAATCCCGCCATCTATCGATTAGTCGCGTCAATCAAGAGTCAAAAAACAAGGGGCTGCATAAAATTTAAATTAGACGCAAAAGAGTATTTAAATGTAGCGAAAAAAAAATATTTTCGGTGTTAACAAAATTGGGGGGTTGATGGAAAATGACATGTTTATGGTCTCTTGAAGCACTTTGGGGTTGCGACCGCAAGCCGAGGTCGAGAAGACGAAAACACCGCCACCTGAAGCAACGTTGATTTCATTAACGCGATGAAGGACGTACTTAGTGAGATCCTCGATGAGGTGTTGTCACCGGCACCAGAAGTCCTCGACGTGAACAGCCGCTCCCTTTGTCTAAACTACAAAGACCTGCGACACGTTGACCGGCCACCTGATGGACCTCCGCTACACGCAAAATTTAAAATCGTCCATCAACTTCATTGTTATATAATTTTATTGTTTGTAGTGGATGAGTTATAATTGAAGAACTATAAGAATGTTCTTAAAGTCCTTATAGACCTACGTCCATGGGAACGTGAGAGATAAAGCCTTTTGGCTCGAAACGCTAACAAAACGAAGAATAGTGCTCCACACCAGCATGAAAGTTTACTGAATTGTGCCAACAAAGAGTTGAGAGAAATGATGAAGTTTAACAGCAGCAACTTAATTTTGCTTTGTTAGTTGGGGGTGTTGGAAATAAGGGCAACAATGGGAACGAGAAACGCGCAAAATTTTTAAAATTTAAAAATTGAAACTACCCGAATTATTTTCAGGCAACCCAAGAGAATTTGTTATCGGAGAAAAAGGAGTCAATGCTGGATGCCTCCGGGATCCAGGAAGCGAAGGAGAACGTTATCGAGAGCGTTATTTATCACCGAAAATAATTGCGGGGTCTAGAGGATTGCCAATAAAACATTTTTTTAATTAATTGCACCGAATTAAGAAACCGGAGAAATTTTTACAGAAAAAATCACATTGTTGACAATTTTTTTTCTCGAACTCTCCAGCGGGTTCTGTTCAGGGGCCTAAGAGAATTATGCCGAAATGTTTGGTGGATGAGTGAATTGGGTCCGGGGGCTGTTGGGGGATGGAATTGCGTCTTCGGGCGGCAGTTGAACTATAAAGCGTCAGCATTAGGGTTGAAGGAACCTCAAGGTTAATACGTCGCTTCTACTTGGCTGCGGAATAGGAAAGGACAGTCATGGAAACGAGTAATTTAGGAGAAAAGGGAGGCTTGTTGACGTGGTCGCAGGTGCTATCATTTCGTAGGCCAGACGCGACGAAAACGCCCAAGTTTTACCCTTATCAGGCGTCATTCCCAGTACTGATTTTCGTTCAATTTCGACGTCAAGCGAGTAATTGGGCGCAGTCGCCGGGACATTATTTCAAAACCTCTCCTTGTATCCCAGTTGCCGAGACGAAAAATCAACGACAAGGGTTGATTGAATTTTTTAACTGGGCTTGTTATTAAAACTATGTTCAATACGTCGCAACAACTTCTTGCTTCCTCTCAAAACCACCACGTCGTTACTTGGAAACTGTCAAAATTAAAGTTGCTGTAATAGACAAATATCGAAAGTGTCAGTGTTATTGGGGTTCGTTTTAGGTCGTGACGAAGAGGGCGTTAATTTCGGTGGCAATTGGAAGCCTCTCAGGAACTTCTTGATTAAGTGGGGTTATCGCCCCACGTGATGACCGTTTTTAATGACCACCTCCGGCTGGGAATATTGAGCATCCAGTTGACTTAAAAATTTTCGCAACCCCATCAATTTTGTACAAAATTTACGCCAATGTTATCGAGCTTAAATCGTGGAGCAGGCAATTTAACGCCTCGAGAGACCGCTACCTGCTTTTCTCTTATTGAGAAATTTTCTCGTGCGAGACAGGTCGGCGTGTCAGACGACTAAAAGGGAGTCAATGAAGGTAAAATTTGTTTCGCCGATGAAGTTTGAAAATGTGTCTAAAATATTGTTCACTCTCTAGTTTGTAGCTTTTTACAGAAATGCATTTGGAGGATTTCAAGTCTTTCAAACCTTTTGGCAAAGAAAAGAATTGAAGAATTGACGGGTTTTATTGGTCTTGTTTTTCTCTCTCGACTAGTTTGTCCATCTTTGTAGCTGACAAAAAGTCCACGTATAAAATATAATGCCCTATTGCAATGTTAACAATAAAGCGAATTTCTGCTAGCCAGCACAAAGAAAATTAATTTTTAATAAAATTCCGCAGGCGAATGTCTGCTACGAAAGCAGTTGCAATTAATTATGCATTGAAATGCCTTGCAAAAATTCAAAGGAACGGTCCACAAAGCAAACTTCTATCTCCAATATTACCTACAAACTAAATTGCACGAATAATCATATAAAGCATCTCTCATCCCGGCAAATAAAATCACCGGTCCTAAGTTGTCGAGGAAATTTTTCGGCCTAAGCAGGTTAGACATGTAAATACCGTCCCTTGTTTTCCAGTTGCGCCAACTTGAGAAAATTCCTTCACTGGTCACTCAAAATTAATGAAAATTGTTGTTACTCGGCCAAGAAAGACTTTCTAGTTTTGCCTCAAACGATTATTCACGCGAACTATGTGTTGGCAGTTGGAAACGGGGAGTTTGGCCGCTTTCCGATTGGGGTTGGATCCGCAACGCGCTGGCAGACATTCAATCATACCGGCCGATAAATTCCCGATTTGCCTGAGTCCCACTTTTAACAATGGTTGTTGCAATAAAAACCGTTCCGATAAAGTTCCCGGTCAGCGGTCTCGAATTAGAGTTTATGTGGGACATCTGAAAAGTGATTCCAGTAAGTGGTGGTGGAGTGATATCTCGACATTATTGAGTCCAAAAGAACGACCGGGAATGGGGAACCCCGAGGATAGTTCGACGTTTCGTATCACGGCCCCGGCATCTGGAATAAGAGTCCCGGCCAAGTCCCTCGTATTATGCAGGTCGCAGGGATTGCCGGAAATTTAAAAAGTAATAAGACGACATAAAAGAGACGCGTGCAAATTCCAGCCTCTTCGACTTCGTAAATAATGCATCAGCGTTACTCCAACATCCCTCCGGTGTTGTGCTTCTGAAACAATTAAAGGTGGTGTCGCTCCCTTGGCGACATTTAAATTTCCGACCGACCTACCCCTCCACGGCCGCTGCCGCAACATGCACTTTGTCGTCGTAAAAGTCTCCAGCCATATTTCGCGGCGCGAACAACCGCGACTCTTCACGTTCGCCGAAGAGCTGCAGCAAATGCAAATTTTATTTGCAAATTCGACTCGTTTTCGAAAACAAAGGTGTGGAAGGCTTAAAACCCGAGCTCTTACGTTGCATTTTACATTGCAACTGACCACCTCATACATAATTAATTCGTTTTATCAAAGCTCTAAATTTATGTCGCAACTTTTTCTCGTAATTCCCATGTAAATGGAATGTAAAACGTTGCAAGGAAACTGCACAATTCGGCGCTCGACACTTTTGCTCGCTCTTTGGACGTCGCTGCGTCTTTCGTAACCTCGTTACTCGCTGTATTAGGGAGTTAATTAGGGCGCAAACATTTCGTTTAACCTAATATTAGCATTAATTCCAGGGAAAATCCGACTTTTCGTCCGGGCGAAACTAGCGGAATCGAATTTAAACTTGAGTTTAAACCAATTTCCTAGATATATATTTTCCTAGTTGTGAGGTGTGCCTGGTAATCCTAAAGCAAGCACAACTGGTTTAACAGATTTAAGCACCGCCGCTTCCGAGGCACGTCATACATATGAGGGTAGATGGATAATTTTGAGTCTGCCAAACATTATTCTAGGTCATCAGAAGTTTTGAGTTTTAGCCAAGCTACTCAAAGCTCTCGTTCCAAATTGGCAATAACGTCTAAGTGATAGTTTAAGGCCCTCAAAGCAACTGCATGTTTGCTGTGCGGATTACAGCCGACCCTTTGACCGAGCCAAGTACGAAGACCTTCTGGAAATGGCGTTTTTTTCCAGATTGGACAAGTCGCTATCATTGGAAATCGCCTTTGAAACTTAAGTTGCGCATTCTCCAATATTATTTACATTGTGAAAAATTTTGCTATTGGTCGAGCAGTTGGGGACCTTCCTAAACTCTTTACGAGCACTACGCCAGTTCTTTGGTGCTCATAACTCCCGCTTAGATCGCTTCTTTGGTGCCCGCTACTCCCGCTTAAACCCTATATTGAATTGTCCCTCAATGGGGGTGCTCCAGTTGCAATATTACCCATAAATCAGCATCTTGTTCGCGAATAAACAATTTAGAATAAATAGAAGGATTTCCGCCATTTCATTCCATGAAATCTTTCTACGACGCACATCAGAGGTCTCCTAAATCGAAATAACTCGATATTTCCATGAGGGCCCGAGATGGGCTATGAATTTAAAAGAGGAAAAATGTGTGGTAGAGGCTTTGACACACTATGTCAATTCATTGAGAAATTACGTTCTCCCTCAGGTGAATGGATGGCTTCACTGTTTTTATAGTATCGCATTACGTTATTGATGCAGGAATTTTCGTTGGCATCAGACCGACTTTTGCCATGGCACCAAGTAAAACGAGACGCCCCTCCATCACATCAACACGTCTTTCGGGAAATTCTCGAAAAGGAATTTTCGATAATTTTTCTCGACAATAATTTTCGTTGTACTCTCATTAGCCGGTCCCTCTGCTCCTTCCTCGCTATTTACCCGGTTCCGTGGAATAATAATTCTAAAGTTTCGCCGAGTTAATTCGCGCCCTCCGGCTGCAACCCCGAAATTTCCAGAACAAAGCAAATAAATACGTAGGCGTGTCTTAATGAAACACGTCGCTATCAACTAGGTAGCCGGCAGTGTATTTTTGATAACTGCAATTTCAGTTAATTAACCCGACCCGAAAAGGCTCACGGCCCGGTCCGACAAAAGTAAATAAATGAATTAGAAGAAGGAAACTTGAAAATTACTCGGGGTTCGAGTTGATAACTGCCGTTTTTTTTGCCCCAATTTGTCACCGCTCCACCATGACCCCGCCACTCCTCGAAACGACCGGAATAAATAGGATTCGGCAAAGGGTACAAGGGATTAGTTTTAAGCGGGCACACAATAAAAACGATATCGTGGGGAGCGGCGGCGGAAGCGCCACGAAAACCAGACCACGCAGCATTGGCGGTCTTCGCCGATAATTTGTTTAAGATCGGAGTTTGGTCCGTATTGATTTATGCTTTTTCATTTTCCGGTAGGTTTTAATGGAAATATGTTGGAATTTTTACGACGGCCGCGCCGGAGGGATCCGGGGATCGTAACACAATTTCGGTAGACAAACACTTCGAACACCAACTGTAGTAGGAGGAAAAATGACATGGCGTCATAAACTTTTACGGATTTTCCGGTATCGTATTAAATGTTTTCGTTCCTTCATCTTATTTTTCTGCGGCGTGCACACCGTCCGCGTCGCCCTCCAATCTGGCTCGATATGTTTTTGCTCAACCAGCCCCAGCCACGTTCTCCAACAAAGGCGTTCGACTCATAATGCTGGAAAAGAGCAATATTGAATAAGATCCTCGTGTTTACTGACGTAAAAATCGCGACCAGCAAAAGCAGGATTTCCTCAGTTACATTGCGCAATTTTCTATTACCCGCAGGAAACGAACACCAGTCAACTATAGTCAGGTCTTTGGCTGCACGTAATTGCATCGAAGCGATAACTCCTCATACAAAAACCAATGGGGTAATGTTGTTTACTTCACCTACATCACGTCAAAGTGACCAATAAACCAGAGAAAAAGACAGTGGCGCAGAATTTTTATACCGAACTGACACTGATGGATTCCAAAATAATTGATACTTTAACAACGTCAAGCCTAAAGTACTGAGGGTGTAAAATCACATAATAGTCCGGTCAATAAATGCTCAAAGGGTATTTAGTGTTGACGTTAGTTTTGAATTTAGAGAATACAAATTAATGTTAAAAAATTAAAAATTAGCGCTCGTTAAAACTTACATATGTGTTTACAAAATGACGACTTTTGTTCTCTTATTTACAAAATATTATATGAAATATAAAATATGTAATAACCAACTGTTATTGAGCCCGTTCGAACGTGAAATGTTTACCAATAACTAATGATCCGTTTAACAAATAATAATTATTACTGGTGTGGCAAAACTGGTCACTTAAATCGTTTGTGTGTTAATACCACTATGTAATTTTATTATGCAAACATTCAACTCATGATGTTTAGCTGATCATATGGTTTATTATTATAATCAACTAGTGTTTCTAATATTTTGTAATAAAATTTTTAGAGTGAGGCGATAGAATTTTCTGACAGCCTCATTTTAGAGTAATTTAAAACAATTATAAGTTCTGAACTAAGTGTCTCTCAGAAGCAGTTAATAGCTGCATGAACAGAGGTAATGATAGACTTCATAAAAAAAATTACCATTTTAGTAATGTTGTTTGTACATTTTTGAAATAATTTTTTTTCCTGGCTCCTACGTTATTTTTCGACTTTTTGCAATTTGCATTTATTCAAAAAGTACTTAATTTGGCAAAATAATTAAAATTTACGGTTTGTATAATAAAATTCCATTTCTGTAAATTTATTTACATTTTTTTTATAAATTTGATTTTAGGGCGGATACAAAAGTCAAAACACAGTTTTCCCATTTAAGAAAAAACAACATTTTGTTTCAAAGTTCTATGATGGTGTTTTTATATTTTAATAAAAATTGCTGAAATTAGAGCATCTATCAATTTCCAAAATTTTCCTTTCAAGCTCCAAGGTAATATTACCACCAGCTCGTTTTCAGCCTTTATTATTTTTTTGTCCTAAAAGTTGGAGAAAAAAAACGTAATTTTTTCTCCCAAGGGAGCAAGGAGGGTTTCCACCCCTCTAATTCGACGGAAAGTTTAAAGTTTTCAGGGAATTTATTTATATTCCATATTTTCTTTATGTTGGAAAATTGTATAAATTTCATGATTTAATTTGAGGGGCTTAAAATCTAAAATCAAAATTGGGCACACTGAATGAAAGAATGTCTTAAAGGGAGCGATGTTCGTTTCAAGTGGCTTTGCATTTTCGCTAATTTTACGAAAAACCACGTTGAAATCACCCCGTGACAGACGTGAATGCAAATTTACAAAAGAACTTCAGCCGAGACGACCCCAACGGAAGTCACGAACGTTTCAGGTTTCACATAACGATTTTTCATTATCTAGATTGTTCTTCTTTTCATTTTAATTATATAACGTCTGGGAAATTGGAGAAGTTCTAAAAAGCATTATTTGATCAACGTGTTGTATTTCCGCCATTATAATAAATACAATAATTGCCGTCTAGACGCCCAAATGATTCTATTAAACCTCATAACGTCTCAATTCAGACCTACATTACCTCCAGAAATTGTGGAAAGTATAGAAATTTTTTCATCAAGTCGAGAGCGTTTCTTCCAAGCGCAGCTATTCCTCAAAAATTTACCTAACAGCTTCTCGAATTTAGCGATTTCATTCAGAGAAATCGACTTTTCCAAGGGATTTATTTGCGGATAACTTCTTGCGGATGAAAAGCCCGTCCTTAGAGAGATACGTGAACGACGGAACTTGACCCATATTTGTTAGTTTAGAACCGGACTTGGCTAAGTTCCAATTACGGAACGTCAAGGCGGATCCAGCCAGCAACCAAAATTAACATTGCCGAATCGCTTCTTAAATAGATATAAATTTGTATCAAACAGTTAGGGTTAGCTAATCATGTCGGAGAGCTCATTCTGAGCTAGTTAACAGGCCTGTTGTGAAAGTCAAAGTGCTGATACATTTTTTTTCAAAATAACCCTTCAATAGTTAAATTTAACCCAATAGAAGCTGTCATTTTAGCAATTTCTATAATTTGTTATCAGTAAATATTTTGAACTGCGCATCATTTAGTTAAGCCGTCAACAATTACTTAACTCAAGTCAATCGTAGTGAGATCGAGTATTGCATAATTAAAAATATAATAAGTTTTATTTATGATGACGTACTTCCTGTTTAAATATGGTCGGAAATTATCTCGTTTTAGACCAAAGAGTTCACCTGCTTCTCCATCTAAATTCTTTTGTTCAAGAGATAAATTGCGCGTCATCTTTTATTTTTATCGCCCTAATCAGTGGGGTGGGTCTTGAGACATATACTTATAAGAGCTGTCAAGGATTATTGGGGCCCGCGTCTCCTCCCTGTCGATCCAGCCATCAACCTCGCCGCTATCCGAGAAGAGTTTATTAAAAAATAAAACAATCCTCCACGAAGTTTGAGACAACGTCCAAATTAGTTTAAAAAAATTAAATTTATTGCTACCAAATTCCTTTTGCCTAAAGTTTTTTAGAGGGGTTATTTTTTCAGAAAATGTAGCTGTGACGTAAATAGGGGTGTCACATTTACGCCGTAAAAAATAATAGATTATTGTTTTTAGCGTTTGTGATTTCTGTCAGGAGCAAAGCTTCAGGTGGGCTGAATTTTGCGGTGGCAAAAGCCCCACGAGTGCAATTTGCGTTTGATTCGCTCCGAATACAATAGGCAAAAATTGGATTCGGGTCGAAACTTGGCCGATTGGTTGCAAAATTAGTCTATTATTTGTCCGGTGCAAAAATGAGTCCATGCGAATGTTCAGCAATTTCACAATTCCGAGGTAATTGGAGTGGCTGCTCAAATATGCATGCGGCATTGATTTGTTTAGGTGTAACATCCCAAAGGCACTTCGACACTGAATCATTTGCATTTCTACGTGTATTGCGATTTAGACAGCTTAGCGAACCTGAAAACGTCCACCCAGCCAAAGATTTCATAATGGAACCCCAAAACGCATCAGTACCGCGCAAAAGCTCTTTGCGTCCATTACGCGCCGCACTTGAAAAATTTCTTATAGTTACAACCTATTTTTACTCCCGATATTCCCCTTTGTTGTTTGAGGGATACTTGGGAGTGGTCGGGATATTGATTGACTGTGTCGATGGTGGCGTTTAACTACTTGCCCAATGCCTTTTCTTTTGAGAAAGATGTACTTAGTTAAATTTTCAACGATAACCATCTTGCCCAATGCTTTTTCTTTTGCAGAAGATGTAGTTAAATTTTCAACGATAACTACTTGCGTCAACATTTTTTGAAGACGTTAGTTAAATTTTCAGCGGCTATCTAACGAAACTTTAGCGAGCTGGTTGAAAGTGTCCCCTCAGGCAGAAACCCTTCGTTTGAAACGTGCCGGAGCAAACAAAAGAATAATTTCATATGCGCCTACTCAACCCGTCGTTTGCCTAGTACCCTCGTGCGTATTAAGAAAATATGTGGATGTTCAAAGAAAACATGAACAAGTCGGGTCGAGAGGGCGCGCAAAGCAACAAAGAGCGTCTTATTCGAGGAAAAGTCCCCGGGATTCCCCGACAGCCACCGGGCTGAATTAAAACGAAGCGTTTCTCGCACCCCTCGTGATTAGTAGTTGACCCGATTTTGTTATCGCGAAACGCGCGTCATTTTTTCCTTCTTAGTTACCATGCAAATTACTTTGGAATTTTCCGAATTTTCCTCGGCGCTGCTCGGTCGACCGGCAACTTTAATTACAAGCAAACTTATAATTGGATTCGACCATGTATCCGACGCGCAGTTCGTTATTGGTAAGCAGTTAGCCGATTGGGTTGATCGATGGTCTCTTGGAGTCGAATAAAAATGTATGTTTCCCAAGGGCGAGAGACCGGGATAAGTAGATGTAAAGTGGGTCATAAGACCAAGTCGAATTTTTCGGCAAACCTAATTCAACCAGAAAAGATACGTAGAGAGTTGATATGCCGATAAGGAGCTCTCTCTCTCGCCATAAAAACATATACCGAGATTATCTTGGCACAATCAATCTCAGTCTTCGAAAGCTGGTGGCGTCTCGCCCCACAACTGACTGCCAATATTACAGGTTGCCCTCACGACACTTTCAAATCGAATTAAAATTGCCAGAGAATTAGCCCAACCACTTTTGCGAGCTTTCGCAACACTGCATTGTTAACGTCTTATTAATTTAGCGTTGAGGCAATGAGAGCGCGCTCGCCGTAATGGCAGAACTGCTTAGCTGTAATATGCCGAAATATGTCAAATAATAGGGGAAGTCGGGCGAGTTGCCGCGTTATGGCCGTTCGGGGCCATTAACAAAGTTTTGCTGCTATTCGAAAGCGTATCAGACACGGAGAAACGTCAACAAATCGGCTTTGGACAAAATAAACAAATTTCTGGTCAACGAGCGCCATTCTCTCGGCTTCAAATTTCAAAATTTAAAAATTTTTGTTGCCGTGTTACAAGTATTGAACTCTTATGCAACTTTTAGCCAAACATTTTTTCTCCAGATGCCTCGTGAAATTGGCAATCACGTTTTGTTGGCAGATTTCCATTTTATGCTGTAAAATCGAAGCAATTATTATTACGTCTCCAGATTTTTATCCCGAAAGGGATCTTGGCAAACTTTGAAATCGTCGGTTTTGCTTCACAAGTCGCACCTTATTTTTTGTTAGATACTGTACCTAACATTTTTCTGAATGACATTTTTTAAAAATTTTTATTTTACTTATTTCGAAGAAAAGAGTGTTGAAACTTTAATTCTTTGATAATCGATACACTTCTTTACTTTCAAACTTTACCAACTTCTACACATCAAATTTATTACCTCTCTTCTTATGAACTTTATTTTGATCTATCTTTCTAATTTGTAAAAGTTTTGTTTGAGAAGAGTCCCGATGTTGACTGGTCTGGGGAAACGGTCAAAGTTGCTTTAGGACCTCGTAAAAGCGGCGTTTGCCGGCCCGGTTCGGCTGTAAGCATTTTTTCGATGAACCGCCCCGCCGGGCCGCCGACTCGGCGAAGGGGTGAATTTTCCGTTGTCGAGGATTCCGCTCGCTTGCAAATTTCATTTCACATCCCAACAAACGTCGCCGTACATTCGATTTACCTATTGGGTACATGGACAATTCGATTTGGCTCCTTAATCTGATTTAGAGCAAAACCAACTGTCAACCCCGTCCCTAACGCGAAATCGAGTCGTTGTTTTATTTACAAGTGCATTATTCTGCAGCGGCATTGTCGGGACAATTCCATTCGAGGGCCGAAACCGGCGAAGCGAGTAACGTTGGCGATTGCATAATTTATCTGAAATGAGCAGAGTACATTAGGCTGACTGAATTAGGCAACATTTGTGCAAATCACTGCCCTTCCCCGTTGCTACCAGTCCGCTTTATTAATTACCGACTCCTATTGTTTTTGCGTTGAGAACAAGCGACTCGGCGGATGGCGCAATATGATATTCGAAATTTATGTACCACCCCGTCATTTGGCGGTAAATCCTCCACGTTAATACACTCCCGCCGAGATACAATAGAGCGACTCCTTGAGGCAATAACGGCAAAAATACGAAACCATTAAGTTAATCGATGGGTATCTTGAGTTTTTGTGAAACTTCTTGCGGGGCCCGTCGAGACTAAACAAACAAAATTCTGCAGGGAATCAATTCGTTATCAAGATTTTTTTGGAGGATCTTAACCGAATTAACTGAAGAAGAAGCCCATAGCTGTCGTTATTTCGGGGTAATTAGGCATGAAAAGTGGCCTAATCCGGAGATTTAATAAATTATTCATTGTTGGGTTTTTGTGCGGCACGTGCGTAACCTGGCGGGCAATGAAAGCGAGACGCCCTCTGCCGGAATAATTCCGCCATTTAGGAGTGAAAAGGGACCGCATGCCAAGGGCCGATCCCGGCTCCAGACAATTCCGGTGCCGGTGAGCATTATCGGCTGCTTTTGTTCTTTTTGTACACGATGCACTTTGATGAAGAACGATCGCGATAACGCTTAACATGAAACTCACCCCCTCCCGCCACCTCGCTTCTCTTCATACGGATCTTTTTTATGTCCCCCTCTCGTCGGGATGTTTTCATCAACATTAAGTGGTTTTTTCGAAACAAACAGCCTGCGATAATAAAACTCATTAGGTAATGATGTTGGAGCTGTGCGGAGTTGATTTTTTGTTGTCGTCCAAATTATCGAGATAATTAAGTGCCTCAAGTTGAGTGAGTACAACAGGTATTTTTAAAATTTCACTTCCAGCGACAATAAAACGGAGACCAATAAGTCGCCGGATGAGACTGCTGTGTTTTTTTCTTCGTATCGCGTCAATGTAAGAAGCTCCGGATTTTCTACACAAATAAAAGTCGAACTTTTAAATTTATTTGGGGAGGGGTCGGAAGACGTGTATGGTGAACAGAATCAACTTTTATGCCTACACTCGAAAGTTTGCCAGCATTATTCACGAGCTTCGTCGAAAAGCTTGTAATTACAGACTCGCATGAGGTGGGTTGGTATGTACCTAGACCGAGCTTTTCAATTACATTTATTTCTGTTCACGTTCACGTGAGGGAATTAACAAGTAGTCTGAATCCCATTCAGTTGATTTGTTATAAGAAGAAAAAAAAAGTCGGGCCTGGAGTTTTTGCCCTCATCCTCTTCTCTACTTCTTTTCGAGCAATTCTTTATGTGGAGCTCAATTCATTCGTTCCTGTAAATCCAACCCAGCCTGTGCACCAGAAAAATAGTTGCTACGTTTTGTTGGCAGAAGCGAGCACAGACAAGCTAATTTAAAGTTTGCGTGTCTCGGCAATAAAACGCGTTTTTGAAGCTTCCGAATCATTTAAGCAGTCCTCGATAAACACATCAATAAGTGCTGGAGTTCTAAAGGAGCACCAAGGTTGAAGCAAATATTATTTTCTCTTGTAAAACGTGCTTACAATATTAGCAAAGGCGTCTTCCATAATCTTAAGAAACTCTACAGGGATTCCGTTTGGTTTGAGCACTTAAGTTCGAAAGGAGCAATTTCCGGCCCGTCGATGGCGTAAAGTTGCGGTCCCTCTGGACAGTGGTCATTTCTGAATACTCTCTGCTAGCTTGCAGAAAATGTTGGCGATGCACAACTTCGTTAAGACACATTTCATCTTCTATTAACCAAATTTAACTAATAGTTAAATAATCTTTCTTCATATAAACATGTAGAATTGCAACTTTATAAAGTATCAACTAGTCGTACGAAACTTTTTCCTCAAGGCGAAGGAACCGCGATTTACATTGTGGAAGGTAGTTTTCTGGCTCGTAATAATAGTCCTTGGTTGTGGGAGTTTGTGCAGAAAGGGAGAAAGTCGAGAGGGTAAACAGCCGGCTGAGGAATTTAAAGGCGCGCTCCTCGGGCCGTACCTGTAGATATAAGATTTCAATAATAAGGGTTGCTAGCTTCCAGCTTCTCGAGAAATTGAAAAATGCCGGATTTCTCTCTGCTATAATTAAATTCGGTTCGATTTTATCAAAATTAAACCAGAATGAACGATCGACGACGCTGGCTAAGTGAAGGTGAGACTTTCGAGCCGACACGTTCTCCTTTTTGTCGACAAATTACCGCTGGCAAAGAGTCGCCGCCATCGCAACGTACCTCCTATCTGTAAATTTGTCCTCGCGGGAGGTAAGAGTTTTCCCACGTCTCCGTTCTCAATAATGCAGCCTTCGGCGAGAATCCCGAAAGTAAGCCGCTTTCTCGCCGGGTCGCCCGACGAACCGTACGGCTTACCTTTTCGAAGGCGTTCGATTTTGAGCATTACACGTTTCATCTTCCAATCCCTGATTAATTTCTGTTTCGAATAGACGACGCCGGTCAATAGATCAACCATAGAAGCCCCCCCTCGTTCGCACTAATACGTTTCATATGTCATTAAGCGTGACCGGAACGACGTCGGTTGCGAATCGGAACCGAAACGTGACGGCGGATGTGCAGAAATACCGAAGCAGTTGACGAACGACCACCCTTCTGAGCCCCCGTCGAGGCAAATACGCGGAGAAATCCTATTTACCGACAGCCAAGTTTCGACAAACCGAACAGCCCAAATTCGCCCGGCGCCTCCACCATTTGTATACCCAAATAGATTTAAGACGGAATTTTGAAAAATATATTGAAAACTACAAAATAAATAGTATTTACGTTATTTGAGATATATTCTATGCACAAATATATAAATATTTACGTCATTTGTCATATTTTATCTAGGAATCTAATTTCTTTGTGTAATTGACAGACTTTCTGCAACAGCTTATCGATGCTGGTCAATTATTTATGATTTTTTTCAGTCTCTCTAATTATCGACGAGGCGCGTGAGGAAGGGGGGCCATCGATCCGGGCTTGGTTAAGCTCTCCGATGATTTGTAAAAAATATGGTTCCGAATCGAAAGAGATAAAGCCGTAACGGCGCCCGCCTTAATCGCTCAATTAAAGTACCGTTAGTTCGGGAAACTTCGGTTTAAGGGTTTGTTGAAACATCATTTTACATTACAGCCGGCTGATAATGAATACACGTCTGGTTGAAGCGAAAAGCTGCGTCGGTAAAAGAACCCCTGTAATTCCGATTTCGAGTTGTTGATGTGGCAAGAGAAAATCCTAAACTTTAATCTACTTTATATTAATTAGATGACCGAGTAAGTCTATATGCATCTACTTGAATCTACAGGCTTTTGAAGTCTCGCTTTTGAATATCTACGTGTTTATTTAATCCTCTCGTCTTTCAGCAAACTGCTTCAGTTGAGGTTTCATCTCGTTGATGGCGCAACCAAGATTTCTCCCGTTTTCTTAAATTCGTTGTTTTGTGCACCATTCAAAACACCACCATTGCTGACGTTTTATATATTTTATTATATAAAGTCTAGTTTGAGAAAATAGTTACACTGAAAGTTCTTAAACCACAGACTCTATTTTGATATTAAAAATTCTTTAAACTCTTTAGTTACAACTTGTGAAATTTAGGTGCGCGCTCCCAACCCATTCAACGGATAGTTAACGATTTAAAAATGCAATTTCTGGCTTTTTTAACCAAGTTTCTTCATTCTCTCGATTTTCCGAAAATAGAGCAATTTAAGCGAACCGGGCGTAAGAGCCCTCAAGTTCGCTAAGACACGCCATCGACCCAAATGCAAAAAAGTTTATAGCAAGGAACTTTTAAAGCAACAATTTTTATTCGGGCGACACTCCTAGGGCGACGTGCTCTTCAAAAATTTAGTTAAAGAATAGTTGTTATTCACCTAGAATCTGAGCGCGTTGAGGCCGACATCTTGCGATATTTTATTAAGTTTCGCTGCCAACCCCGAAATCGCTCCCCATATTTTTGTTTGACGTTTTCCCGTTTACATAATAGGGTCAAGAATCCAGGGCCTCCCCTAAACCGTGATCCACTAACCATCGACTTTATGCGAACAAATGGTGGTTGTTCTGATAACTGTCCGGTCGAGAAATCACCAGCATAATTCACAAAACATCGGGATTTGAACTGCGCGATTGATGTTCCGGATAATCCCTTTTAATGTGTAATTCGGCAACAAACTTTGCATTATCGTTACCCCACACACGAGGCAGGGGGTAAAAATCGCTCGTCCGCGCAGTCATCTTTTATCGATATTGTTTGGGGGTGTGTAGTGCGGCATCCGAACACATATGCGATACCGATGGGTTTATAATGACGTCTCTTTCAGTGTTATTTGTATGCGCGAGGGGTTCGACCTAAACTCACATTGAATTTTTAAAATATGACAGTTTTTCAAACGGCAACTTTAGAGCCGAACAAATCGCTTAGAAGTTTAAGCTCTCTTTCATGTAAAGATCGCGATAACGCGGGGGCTTTTTTTGTAATTTGATTCGCGCCGGGCCGTGGATGATGTATTGGACAGGCCTTTCAAAGGGTTGCTCCACGTTAAATTATATACTTGTCCGGGAAGTTTATGGGCATTCACACGCGAGTTTTCACCTTTTTCACCCGTTCTACAGGCCCGATTCCATTTCATTATCGCCAATCATCCCCGGTTTCGCCCAACAAAATTATAGCACCAAAATAAAGACAACAAAAAATGGATTTGTGTAAATTTTAAGATTAAAAATTTAATTACGAGCCGATCTAGTGTTGGAAAGTTGCTGAATAACGAAAGAGGATTAAATAATTTTCTAGAAACGTAGCAACAATAGAAGTTTTAGCGTTACAAATTATTGTTTGGTTTTGAAAATTAATCCTGCCAAAGAAGAAAAGGACTTTTGAAAAGCAGCTTAACTTGGTGCTCAGTTCAACTGGTGGGATTTAGCAATTGTTAAGCAATTAGTTATTCTTTCCTAGATTTTCACGGGACGCGTTAACGTTCAAAACCGACATTTTCACCTGCACTTCCGGAAATTTCAGTTACCGATTTATTCATGAAAAGCTGTTTAAGCAGTTTTGTATATTTAAAAGGACTTATCTAGTCTCGTCCTAGTTAACTTTTAAGCTTTTACCGGGAAATCTTGTTAATAATAAAAAAGTAGGCCAAAGCTCCAGAGTTAATATTCAAATATTTGACAGGATTTCTCAAGGATTGTCATTGTTTTGACCGGACAGTCACAATTTTTTTAATTCTCATAAGAAACGTTTTGTGTACTTAACTTGGAGGGTCGGTTAATATCGAAAACACCCTGTATATGGCCATAAACCTCCAATCAATAACTAGCTCCAAGTTACAGGTCTTCAAACTTTCAGAGTACACATAAAACGATCAGAACTTTTGTTATGTAGAGTTCCAGGGCTTAAAGCCGCCAGCTATGAAATTTATGACGTCATTTGTTGTTTGTCTTTCCGATATTAAAATATTTTTTAATCTCGACGTTTCCGCTTCCGATTGATATTCTTCTAACGTGAACGTGGGTCAAAGAAAAAATTTTACGTGACATATTCATATTATTAACTAATCTATTTGCTAACTGTTTCGAAATCGATTTTAATCTCATTGACATGCAATTAATTACGTGTTTGTGGCGAATGCACAAAACAAATTACACCGATAAACCGAACTTCAATAATAAATAATTCATGGCTATTTACAAAAACGGTTGACAATGAGGTATCGGGTGCATTACGTGATGAGCTTTTTTGTATTCGAAAATTTTTAACAGAAGTGTCCTCATTCAAATTTACAGCTCTCAGTTCGACAGACAGTTTGCATCGCTTGATTGAATACATTTCTGTTAAATTAACCGCTCGAAGGTAATTCATCACAATTGTTGTCTCGTTAATTTGGAGTTTTCGAATATGAACGAGTGGAACGAAGCATTCGCAGCAGTTCGATTTTTTGCGGAAAACGAATGAAGCAACTAACAATTTTAAGCCCCCAGAAAGTTTGACAGATTAAATAAGTAATTAACAGAAAAAATATTTCTTCTGCTGTTATTGGTAATTTCTATAAAATCTATTACTCAATGTCTTCTATTAAACCTATTAAAAGTCTTCGCCTGACTCTTTCACTATTTTTCAATTTTCTTCACATTGCACAACAGTTTAAAAAAAATAAGCGAAGTAAGTAATAATTTGAAAAAATATAATAAGAAAAATTTGTTTTGAAAAAATACCAAGTGGCGGCTTGAAAATGCGGCGAGAAGCTGTTTGAAGCCGACATGAAGTAGCCCCCCAAGATCCCTTAAGCGACTCCGCTGGCGCGAGAGCGAGGTTGACGCGCCCCATCCCTCTGAGACGTTGGTTCCGAAACGTAATCGCGCAGTTAAATACGTTAATCGTACGTTTAATTCGCGCAATACGTGCCTGTGTTGCGACAGTATCGTATTTTTGTAAATGTGGCATTATGTTTGGTGCTTATCTTGGCGGCGACGTTAGAAATATAATAGAATGAGAAAGTGAGCGAAATTGCGGCAAGAAAAGCGCCATTACCCAACTTTCGTGTTAGTTGAATGCTACATTACTCCTGCTCCTCCCAGTCCTCGTTTGGAACCAAAAAAAACCACCGACTTTACTTTTTTTTAAATCGGCTGAGTGTTTGCGCGAAATAGCGCCATCACATCACCTTACATACATATTTGCCGTATTTCGAGGCAGCTAGTGTGGTAATATTTTATTCGTCATCCTCCTCCCCGGATCAAGTGAGTTCTTTTTATGCGAGGGGTTGCGGGACCGAATGTGTGACAGCTCGATTTCGGGGGGTTTCCACGTATCGATTGCCACACTCCATTAATTGTCGGTCATGTATCGCAAACATATTTTGCATGTTGATAACTGGGGCGCGTGGTGATTGGTTTAATATATTGCCGATGCGACGGGGTTGCCAATCGGGCTGGATGGCGTCGGCGGTACTTGAAGGACTTGTCCCTGACAAATCCGGGCTACAAGGATAATCCGCGTTCGTTCCAACTAATTATACTTTGACAAGTTATTAAAGGTGTTGTTTGGACGGGGGCTTCGATTAATTTTTGCTCGGCGAGTGCATGGCGGAAATTAAAATTAATTGTGACAGGGCTTATCTCGACAAAATTGGTTTTACACGGTGCTTAATGGTTTCGTTCCAATTCATTCCGCGATTGTCCAAAAAAATTCACTTTGCAAATTGCGCCTCTTCCCGCGATTATGTATGAATTGTAATTAGGTATATTAATTTAATCAATGGGAGCTTCGAAACGGCTCTGCATTGATTGCGGTCGAATGATTACATTTTCCAATCAAACTGTTCAGCAACGGCAAAGTGAACAAATTTCAATTGTGCAACGCAATTGAATTTTTCGGATTTATTCGGATGCGTCAAAAATGCGACTGATGGTTGAATTGAAAGTGGCGATTTTCGTGGGTGTGACGGCGTCGGGGGTGCTCCTGGGTTAAAACAAAAATATCGCAGTAAGTGAGGATGTTCAAAGGGAATTTTTAATTATTTAATGTCACGACGAAGGAATTTTTTAATTGCGTTGCCGGGTAAGCTCTTCATTGCCCAGATACCAATCCTTCCGCACTTCCTCTCGCTCGCTCTCTTGTCATTAGCACTTATTTAGAACTAAATTTGCCGAACAAAAAGTGAGCGCCATTAAATTAAGCAAATTGCCACCAATTTGAGCCGGAACCGAAACTACGGAAATTGCTCTGACGAACTGCTTCGCACGTCCCAGCACTTGCTTACTTCCAAAGAGTGTTTTGGAAAAATGTTCGGTTTGTAGCTCCAAAATTACGATTTTTAAAATTGAGCTTCGGCGGAACTGCAGCGTTTTCTTTCCGAGCTTTTCTAACAATTTTTTGAAAACTCTGGAAAACATGCACAAGATAAGCGTATAAAATATTTTTTAACAAATTTCGAAACATTTTTTTTAGTTCATAAATTTTTCAGGATTGTTAGCTATAAGGGTACTAACGTGAAAAGCGATTTTATTCATAACACGCATTTTTCTAGATAATTATCAGGCGAGCTTTTTGTTATTCAGCAAACATCAGTTTTTGCTATTAAGCTCCACCGCAATTAAATCTGCTTTCCGTTGTTTCAGCTGCTGAAATTTCTGGATTGGACACTTCGGGGTGGATGTGTAGATTAAACTGCTGCTTTTTGGACGCCTATTTGTGTAAAAAGTTAATGAATAAACATTAAACGGAGGCCCGCCGCTAGACCCTCGCTTTAGCACCCTCTCGAGGTAGTGAATCGGCTATTCCGGTGCTATTTTCTCGATTCTCTAGATAATTTCGTAAATAATAAATAAAGAGTCGCGTTTACAGTTAATTTTTTCATTAAATTTTACTTCCGCGTTAAAACGTCGCTGTTATGCCGCAGGATGAAAACATTCCATCTTTGATTCGGATGAATCGACGAATCGCGTAAAAAAAAACGGAAGGGATTCCAGCCCTAAAGGAAGAGTCGCATTATCAACACAACGTAAAAACGGGAATTCCTAAATAATACATATTAAATATTCTTGTTAACATAAAAATATCGTTGTTTCATCGTTCTTATCTCCTTTTGTTTGTCAAATTTACATTTCGCGCCCTCTTTTGGAATGCCGGCTGAAATTTCTAGTCAGTAGGTGCGTTATTAAATTTTCCGCAACTGCGATTTTTATTAAAATTGTTCTAAGAGATGGGGGGGTGGGCGCGATGAAAAAGAAACGGATATAAATTATCGGCCTATCAATTACTTTGCTAACTTCAATTTCGTTATTCTTGCGCCGGTCTCGCCTCCGTTTGTTCGCAGAGAGTGCGTCAGCGGCAGACTTATTAACTTTGTAAAACTAATTTTTTTTTTTCGCCAATAAAGCGACACTGGCACAAATTTCAACCCTCAAAAGAACCCCCGACACCTAAATTTTGCACCATTCTCTGCATTCGGAGAGTCAGTACTCTTAGCAGATACAGCGAGTAATTTGTTAAGTCTTTGGAAGTTTTACGACGTGCTTAGCCTCACATTCGTCAGCCTCAAGCCCCACCGAGTTTTTAACACTACGCAAGAAAAAGATATTATATAAATCAGCTGACAGCTACACTTACATATTGAATAGAAAGTTGTTTTTTTGTGCAGAAGTCATTCATCATCTTCTGCACACGATGATGAATGACGCACAACTAAGCGTGTAAACGTGTATGCTCCAAGGAAACAAAACGACGTGAGAGTGATTAGCTCAAAAAGATCGCGCCTTTCTCGGAGCGATCCTGACTCGCTCCTCGGAACAAACTCTTCTCAATTTTACGCCAGAAGTTAAAACAATCGAAATTTTCTTCCTGAACGAATTGGCTCAACTTTACGTCCGGAATGAAATCTGAAGAAATTTTCTTACTGTATAGTTGTCTTACCTTCCACCAGGTGATGATGGCTGGCGGTCGGGACCCTCTGCAGCGACACGTGATGTTGTACTTTTTGCCGGCGCTCAGTTCTGGGTTGTTTCCCAGCAAGGTAACCTCGAGAGGTCTCAGGTACATGTCGATGGCTACGCGAACCACCAGGGGCGGTTGCAATCGGCTGTTGCTCACTTCACAACTGTAAACAGCCAACAGATGCGAACGAATCAACTTGTCGATCTTCAGCAAGCACTGCGATTTCCGCCTGTCGGGGAAGTACTGAGAGTCGTCGGTGACGAGATCGCCATCGCGCCACCATGAAACCTGCAGAGCAGAGCTGAGTCAAGAAGAAGAATTAGAAAAACACAAATCAAAACGAAGATGACCATCGCCCCACCATGATTCCTGTAAAACCAAGGGATAAAATACAGCGTTTCATTTTTTGTTACGCATGCTTTTACACTTCAAAACTTAATGAAATATGTTGAAAGTTTTGTGGTATGAGCTTTTTAGGGTTAATTAACCAAATTGATCTCTTGCTGGCCAATGGCCAGCCTCGCTGCGTCTTATTTCGAGGTACCAATTGAAATCTCCCACTTCATCCATATCAATTCCATCAATTCTCCGTATCCGAATGGAAACTAACAACCTGAGCCGCCGCTCTCGATTTGGATTTATTGTCCGCTGTCAAGACTTTTTCGTACTTACTCTGGCTAAGGGTTTGCCTCCTGTAGCGGTGCAGGTCAATGTGAGACTGGCTCCTTCTGCATAGGCCGTTGTTATCCCGTTTTTCACCACATTCAGATCATCAGTCACTAGAACTCCGGTTGGCGGCACTGTAACAAATAAAAAGGGGTGAAACGGCTTGTACGACGTCTCGGCGATTTTGCTTCGTCAGCAGTTGATTTCACGAGCCTCAATATTTTTTCGCAATTTTCCCTTCGCCCACCGAAAGACTTTTTATTTCGACAAGTTCTTTCTCGTTACGCCTTTCACTGTTTATTTGCGTTTTCATAATTACGTCGCGTAAATTGGTAATATTGCGGCACTTTTTGTAGAAGGGGAGTTTTGGTGCTGAGTGTGAAGTTTGGAAGTTCGCTCCTTTGCCCAGGCGACTTGAGCGGGGATTCTCTTTTACTTTTAATCAAACGCAGACATGGAGTGCTCCGTGTTAAATATTTACTGAAATTTTCACGACGTCGAGGCTTCCTCCTAACCGTCATAGCGCGCCTCCCAAGAAACCTCCTTAACGCCCGAAAAACGCATCAACTTAATTAAACTAATGAAATTTGTTTTAGGGCTCCGTAATTTACTTTTAGAAAAACATCATCGATGCAGTAAAGAAAACTGATTTTTCTTTCGATTAATCGCCTTTTGAAGGGCCGAAATTATTATTTTCCGCACCTCAATGACAGGACGAGCTCGAATATGAAACCGAGAACGGGCCAATTTCGAATCTTGGAGGTATTCTATTTAATCACGTAATTACTTCGGAATGACGGTTAAGTTTGTTTCGATATGCGCCCCTGCAGCTTATCTGGCTTGTAGCGACATAATCAAAGTTTGTTAGTTGTTGCGGTAAGTTAACGACGGCTGCAAAGGGAATCGTGTAGTATAAGCCAATCATTGGAACACAATCGCTGTGTTGAACCGGAATCATTGCCTTGTCGCTCAAAAGCAGGTTACCTACCCATCGGCCATTGTTGCAAATAATAATTGATGGCTCAGAACGCAAAAGTATCGGTTCACTAACAATACGGGCACGTACAATACAGCAATAAGCATGACGGTGCCAAGAGCGGAAGAGATCAATTCGCAACTAAGAATTTAGGAGGAAGCGAGACATGATAAGGCCGCTAGAAGAGAAGTGAAGGGTTAGAAGTAATTATTGTTTGTTAATATTTTTTCAACTATTTCAGCTTTGACAAGCATTTTGAAAGCTAATCAGAAAATTGATAGTGCTTTCTACATTTTCTGCATCGAAAATAGAAGAATTCTTAGGACGGTTTGGTTCTGGAGACAGTTGTGTTGGTAAATGTGGCTGTTATTGCTGTATATTATTGTTGTTGTATTAAAGGACTAAAATAAGGGTAGTTATCAAAAAGCTTTGCGAAAAGGGGGCAAGAAAATGAGATGAGAAGCTTGCTCTTGTATAAATTTGTGATGGAAAAAATGAGCACGTCCTAAAGAAATTTGATGTCGTAAACATTGCTACATTATTAAGTAAATTCCCAATTTAGGATCAGGATGATGAAGAAAAACAAAAATTTTTCGGGCACGTGGTCTAGCGCCAACCAGAAAAAATAAATAAATAGGAGAAACCCCCGAGGAATTATGGCGGTTTTACGTCTTGGGCCATTTATATCAAAGCGACTGAAGTGGTACATTGTCCCTGGCCGGAATCTGGATTTCTGCCTCGGCGCGAACTTTCCCATAGTTGCTTGGACGATTCAGGACAGCCGTGCCGGGAGCCAGGAGAGAGAAAATAATTAAACATTATTCTTTTTCGGCGACAATCTCCAACTTGACGCGCTCCTTGTTGTTTATCCCGGTATCAAGATAAATTGATCTCATTGTTGAAATTGCCTGGCAACCTGTTGTTTTCGAATAAATTAAGTATTTCTTCCGTTATGTTAAAGTTGGGAAATGAGAAAGATTTCTCTTTACTTTCACTGCAGGATTTTCCCTTTTAACTTCCCGCAGGTTTTTAGATTTCATTTAATCCAATTAATTTCACACTGCAGGGGTGGAAGCTCGCAGCCGCCTCTCTAATGAAAGAAGGAGAACGAAGACAGATAAGAGCCGTATACAGAGTGATCCATAACTGAATTACAAAGCCCGACGACCTCGTTACCAGCGCATTTTGAGTAAAATTACGATCAAACGAACCGGCAACAATGCGCCCCCGCTCCTCGCCACAGTCAACAAACACCCACTAAGGACGGCACTTGATAGTTTTTCACGGCGCACCCCCAAATTCATCCAGGAACCAAAAATTAATCAGAATCAGTTGACAAAAAGGGCGAAAAACAATCTTAGTTAAAAAATTGATAACTTTTAAGAAAAACCCGCATTAACTATAACTTTCGGTCTGCTGACCGCTAATTTTGGTGGTTGGTGTCTTAATTTTTGGCGATGTCGCCGCGCGCTGGCGCTGAGGTCCTCCAAATTAATGGTGAGCGGCGCCGTAAGGCAATAAACCGTCAGTCAAACTTCCAACTTAAACAATTACCAACTTCATTATCTGATGAATTATGGAATATTAAAATTGCCAAGAGTGAGGAGTAAACAATGGAATCGGTGCATTTTTTGGGTCGCCAGTGTCATGGCTGTTGGATGAGTTGTGAACTTTTTCCATAACCCAGTCTAGCGGTTTAATAGAGTTTCGGAACTGTATGATAAAATCTCGCAGAGGTCTCTAATGCAAACCACTAACAAAGTTTCTATTAACATGTTTAAACGTAAATCTGGGCGATAGTGCAAAGCGAAGCTGCCGGAATGGGGCGCCGAGACCGAGGAAGGGTCTCCCTTAATTAATACAATGATTGTATGACTGCTTGTCCGAACACTGAAACCTTGCTGTGATCAATAATTTACGGAACTTTCGCGTTACAGCGATCCAGTCGAGCTGGACCCTAATTGAGACTTGCAACTTAACAGATTATAACTTGCTATTTAACGTCGCTGACTTAGATGTCGAGCAGCATTTCATTTAAGTAGCTTATCTTGAATAATGCACGATGCGGATTGAGTTGAGTACTTCAAAGAGTATCGATTAAAAGATTTACAATCGCGTACAAGATTCCTCGAAGTTTTGCGAAAAACTCCTCCTCGCTGTTTCATTATTTAACAAAAGTCGAGAAGCTCCATTCTTCGTTTAACGCGTATCTACCCCGGAGATCTCCGGGCCGAGTGTAGGTGTGCCGGGCCGTCGATAAAAATTCGGCGACTTAACGCAATAGCTCACGCGAGCTACACGACTTTGCCTTCACACGACCCTCGATGAATTTTACGATTCCAGTTAAGTTTATTCTTCCTTTACATAAAAGGTCACTTGAAAGACCTCCACTCATCAACCGCAATTTTATTTTTACGCGCACCTTTTACCGCCGAATTTGCACAACATTTGCTCCCTCCCTCGACGAGCGACGAATTCGAGAATTTTTCACAATCTCGCAAAACCAGTCGCGGCCCAATTGCTTGTCGATAATAGCAATTTTTTTATTTTGCTGTAAAATAAACATCCTCTCGGACGTTTTGCGAGTGGCAATGTCACTTTACGGGCTTTTTCCTCAAAATTACGCGCTCGAGTTGAAATTTGGTTTAATAATTTAGCTTGAGAACTAGTTAAGGAATGGCGGGGGTAATCAGTGTTGGCAGGGTGCGGCTTTTACAAAAAATGAAAGCTCGCTAATTGGTCTGCTTTCTCGTGTGTGCAGAAACAAATCCACCTTAAAGCATTCGAGCTTTAACGTTCGCTTTGCTTGTTTTTAGGTCAAGCCAGATTTAAACACTCGGATAAAGTTGGCTGGTGGAAGGAATCGAATAATGTTAGTAACCTAAAATTTCTGTGTGGCATGCGATAAGGGTGGTAAAATTATGGTACGGCTTTCGTCGCGTATTACTCGAGTTTAGGAACTTTACAACAATCTGCATCTTCAGCCGCACTAAAATCAATTTTTTTTAACCCTAAGCATCCTCCATAAAACTTTATTAAATTGGTGACGACCCTGAAGCTCAGTAAAAAATTTTTAGGGGCTCGATTTCTGTTGAGAGATATAAGTTTCTGGTCGACGATACTTGTAAGTTGAATACCAATATTTTTTAAAATTAACTAGTTGGCTTATTGCAATTAGTGGATTTGACTATAGAAGCACCTACCGGAAGATGGCGCTGTTTTGGGTTCCGTTGGTGAAACTCGGCATTAATTGATGCGTCACTTGGCGAAATATGGAGGAATAATAACCGCAATTATCTCAGATTACACCGCTAATGCGCTGGTGTTGGCTAACTTTTAAATTAAATCCGGCGTTCCAACAACGGAGCCCGTCGTCTTCTTGTCCGCCCCAATCTATGGACTTATAAATTTCCGGTTGATTTGTTTCGGGGGAACGTGTGTTGAATTAATGCTGACCTGACAATACTCGTCCGTGTAAACCCCCGATAGTATACCTAACAATTCTTGTCTAATCCGAGCATTAATTTAGCCTTGTCTTATATTATGCAAACGTGACCTGGGTTGATGCGCCCCGTCTGGCTCCCCCTTTCCAACCCCAATTTCGCCACCCCCGGCAGCGCGTCTTAAACCCCAAAACATCGGCGTCAGACACAAATCGAGTTTCGCATCGTCGTGACGGCGCCCTAATTATTATGCAATGGACCAGATTTATCGTTTTTTTTTTTCAGGGGAATTTCGGAAAAGAGGCCTAATAACGTCTAAATTACGTAGGGGAGAGTTATTGCAGACGAATCCTGGGCGATCAATAACGAGGTTATTATCCTCGTTAACCATGTTTATGCCTTTTTGCACCCTTTGCTCCTACGTTTCGGTTGTCTCTCGGAGGGCGGTGATCGGAGGTTGGGGACGAAACAAAGAATCTTGGGTGGTTGTTGTCGCGAATTCCGAATTTAATATTGTCGTCGCGGTTGTCGGTGGAGCAAAAATATGCACAAAGGGTCCCCGTACCCAATATCACCAGCAGTTTCATTAATCAACACAATAGCTACTCTCAATAAAATCTCGCTATTCAATGCCGGAGGAGATAATTGAAACGTTTCCAGGCAAATATTTATGGAGCATTCAGGGGAAAAAACGCAAATTGGCTTATTCTACTTGTGACAGTGTTGTTTGCGAGTTCAACAGCGGGCGGGCAATTTGCGACCTCAACTATAGTCCTCGCACAGCGGTTCGGAATTATTCTACTCAAATAAAATTTATTTTAGAAATCCAGAAACGTAGATTGTAAATTTTGTTGGAGTGTAACTGTTGCTCATGGAATCAGAACGATTGAAACCAGGAACATGAGTAGAAAGCATAACCTATGAGTGTAAGATAAATCACGTCGTAAGTTATCGGCCGGACGTCGAAGATTCAAAGGATGGCCGAGTGTGTAAATTTTCCTGCTACATGCGGGCTCAGAACACAAAGAAGAACTAATGCACCAGACATGCTAGTCTAGTTTCTGATTTAAAAGCTCCAACTTCCGAATAGTAGAGGTCATGGAACCGACTCTTGCGACACACTTCTGACAGGTCTTGACATCTCCTCGCTTAGCTTGACTCTCAAATAGAGGTTAAATCAAGAATCTAGTCAAGTGCACATTAACTAACAGCACCACAGCAACAATTTGTGCCAGAAGACCTTTGAAAAGCTTACATAAAATTTCAGAAATCACATTTTTGGTTCTTCGGAAAACAAAACCGTGTCACTATTTGACCGATTTTCAGTTTCACCTCTTTAGGTGCGGCTTCGATACATTATTGATTTCCGTAATTTCTTTTGGAAGCCGCAACGTGGAGAGCACTCGAAGAAATTTGAATTGAAACAATGGCTGCGTAAACAAACGTTAACCGACCTCAATTTCTGCGTGAGCTCCATCGATTCCTCCGGTTTAAAAAGTGAATATTTTGAGAATTGCTCTCTGTCATTCGGTTAATTGGATTCTGGGGGAGTTTTTTTTCCATTCCTCGTTTAAAACTGAATTGCTTCCAGATCAGGGGCGGCAGATCGTAATCCCGAATATACATAATAATAAAACCGTTCTGTTCGTCCCGTTTGCTTTAATTAAACTAAACTGAAAAAAACGAGCCGATTAAAATCGGTTAAGTTTTCCAGTCGAAGGAGTCGCCGGAATAAATTACCGTTTTAGCCGCGATGACGCTGTATCGAAAATCTAATCAATCAAATAGCAGGAATGAAAGCGCAAAAAGTAATGGCTTTTTATATAAACGATTGAGTTTCTTTTCGCGAAGATATTGCCCTCTTTGCGAGGAAAAAGTGCATTATTTCAATTCATTTCCCGGGGCGTCTGTAAAATATGGCTGCAGTTAGCCCGAGAAATTTTTTCGATTAATCCGTTTAACAGGGGAGAGAGACCGCGTCGGGGTGGTTTTTAATCAATTATTTCTCCCGGACAATTAATCGCGCATCAAAGTGAAACTCTTGATGTATCGCAGACGTAAATCTTTAGGGTGATCACCCGGTTATGTACATAGAGAGAGGGATGGGAGAAACCAAATATACATGTTGACTCGTCACTTTTCATCGTCGCCCGCAATTTATATCTCCGGCAAGATGGAGTGTTTAGGCAAAAAATAAATTTGATATTTTGCTCAACCACTCCGACCCGCATGAAGGTGCGACGTGGACCTCCGCCATTATTCATGCCGGATTTCGGCCGGCGGTCCGCTCAACCCCAATCGAATTAATTACCGGACGAAGAACTTCGTTAAGTGACTGATTTTTATAATTGCCTGCAAATTGCCCAAATCGCCGCCGTGTTTCATATTATAGTATTTAAATCATTAAAGCCGGCCGCCCATTTCGGATGCGGAGCACTCAGCCTCGACCTTATAAATTAACCATATTAAATTCTAAAGTTATAATTGGATAGGTATTATTTAATAAAAACTCGCCCGAACTTCCGCAACTTTAACAGTTATATAATCTGCACGAGGCAGCCCGGATTCCCCGTGTTGTGCAAGACTCGTCGAATTAAAATTCCCATCCTCCGCCGCTCCTTTTTAAATAAACATTTTTTCGTAAACTCCGAAAAGATCGGATAGCGACCAACCCTTATAACGGCCCCATGAAAAAACTATTGCCGACAGAACAATCTAAATGTGACGTCGGAAAGGTCGCGTTTCCGTTTTACGACGCTAGGTGTAACTCACACCTAGAGCGGCGGTACTTGGGGGGTTATAAGGCATAAAATGTCTACAGCCTACAATAGCGCCGACAGAATTGATGGCGTAAAAACGACGAAACACCATTTTAACTCATTTTTAGTCACCGTCGATGGAAGTAAATGAAATATCTTTATTCTCAATGCCCGAAGCGCTCTGTATTAGGGACATCAAAGGATTCCTTTCGTTTGGGCGAATTCTGCCTGAAAATTTTTACTGCAAGCACGGAGACGTGGCGCGGAGACTCCGGGCCCTGTTCTTCAGCTAATTTATGGCCGAAGACGCGATGGATATTAGAAGGACTTTAACAAAGAAAATATGACCGTTGAGAATGAGCTTGCGTTCGCTCTGAGCGAAATTCGAGAATAAAAAGCCGGAGTTGCGGCCGTAAATTCGGCGATAACGGACCGGCACTACCTGCGGAATAAATCGACGAAAGTTAACTTCTTATACTTGAGCTGCGTATCGCAATAAGAGCAAAGATAGGTATATCTGAAGAAATGCGAGGAAATAATAATTATCTTCACCCTCTAAAAGGTTCAATTGATATCCAGATTTGCTAAATGCTCAAAATTGAATAATTCCAAATACATCAAATTTCTCCATTTTACAAAAGCTATCAAATGCTATATGAACAAAAATCGTAAGTCTAATAATAAAGAAGTTGAAAATTGCAATTTAGGTCGATTTTGACAAAAATTTTGAATTGAAACATTCAAACGGTCATATCTTAAAAAGTACGACTTGTACAGGGAAACTACGGTCAGATTTGTGTTAAGCGGTTCGAAATCTATAAGATTAAGTCATAAAATCGATGTAAAAAATTTCAATATTTTCGACTTTTTTTTTCCACCCCAATCGATAGAAATTCGAAAAATTCCTAAAGTTGACATTGTTGCACCTAAAGGCTGGAAATAAGCGTTTTTTTATGTAATCGGCTTTCCTGAATTCAAATCTGTAATCAATTCGACATTAGAATAAATAAATTTCTTATAAAATTAGGAAAACCACTAAGTTTCGATTTCTCATAATATTCAAACTCTTGTAACTTTCAAACGGGCACACTTACATCAAATCCAAATACATCAAATTTTTCCATTTTACAAAAGTTATCAAATGCTATATGAAATAAAATTGTAGGTCTAATAATAAAAAAGTTAAAAATTGCAATTTAGGTCAATTTTGACAAAAATTTTGAATTGAAACATTCGAACGGTCATATCTTAAAAAATACGATTTATACAGGGAAACTACGGTTAGATTCGTGTTAAGCGGTTCGAAATCTATAAGATAAAGTCATAAAATCGATGTAAAAAATTTTAATATTTTCGACTTTTTTTTTCTATCCCAATCGATAGAAATTCGATAAATTCCTAAAGTTGACATTGTTGCACGTAAAGGCTGGAAATAAGCGTTTTCTTATGTAATCGGCTTTCCTAAATTCAAATCCGTAATCAATTCGACATTAGAATAAATAAATTTCTTATAAAATTAGAAAAACCACGAAGTTTCGATTTCTTATAATATTCAAACTCTTGTAACTTTTGAACGGGCAGACTTACATCAAATCCAAATACATCAAATTTCTCCATTTCACTAAAGCTATCGAATGCTATATGAACAAAAATTGTAAATCTACTAATAATAAAGTTGAAATTTGCAATTTAGGTCGATTTTGACGAAAATTTTGAATTGAAACATTCGAATGGTCATATCTTGAAAAGTACGACTTGTACAGGGAAACTACGGTCAGATTTGTGTTAAGCGGTTTGAAATCTATAAGATTAAGCAATAAAAAAATATTTCAACACAGCAATCACCGTCTAAAAAGGAAGAGAATTTTAATTCAACTAGGTAGAAGTAATTGAGCCTTCAAATTATACTGAAAACTTACAAAACTATTGATGCAAGGATTTGTTAATTTTGTCACGCTCAGGATCTATGACGCTCGGATCATGCACTGTGAGTGCATTAATTGCACAACTGACATCAAGCACGAACATCGTGCGTATAACGTAACAAGCAATCATCGACATTACCAACATAATCTAACCGCTCGACAATAGGTAACTTTGCAGCATTCTAACGACGCTAATTAGTTAATTAATCAATCATTTCATAAATCCTCCAAACGCCATCAACTTATCCACTCATAGCGCAATATTTCAACTAGGGCGAGCTTAGGGAATAAGGGCTCGTAACTGATTGACCTCTTGTCCCTAATTTCCTAAGTAAGCAGCAAACACTGTTTGCTGAAAGAATTAGAAGCCTCTTGCTGTTTGTAAGTTTGACAGTAGAGATTACGCCGTTGTTTATTGTTGACCAAGATATGGAAGTCGACCCCTAATTTCTGTAATAATCCCCTGAAAAAACTGGTCGTTTAAACAAATTGTAATCTCGTTCCAGATTTCGGGCCATTTACGCTTTTATTCTAAATTAATTTAAGAAAGGCTCCGAGAGGAACAGTTGATGGTCGTGATGTTTATTTTAAAATAACAAGAATCTTGCGGCAGTGGGTGCGGTAACGACCTAGTCGCCTGCTCATTTCCGTTTCATCCATGAAAGTGCCAAATGACTCGTGCTCAATTGCAAAGGCAATTGCGGTAATATGAGGCGGTTCACTTCCGTTCTAACAAAATACCACAAACAATTTTATCCGCCCTTTAATATGAATTTAATATTTTTCCGTTTCAATGGAGAGAGAGAAGGAGATCGAAGTGACGCCACGCCAAGGCGTGTTAATGGTCTCTTTTTGGAAAATGATTATTGAAATGTCGCCGGAAATTTGATAAGTTCTCATAGAAGCTCCCGAAGAAGCACACTTGAACTTTCATATTATTCAGGCGAGACGGAGAAATGCCGAAATGGGTCGTTAAAATCCGAATTCCGCGTCAGCCTGTAACTGAAAACTTACTGCTAACAGTGGCTGAAAAAACCTTCAACCGAAAATTGACTGCTGGCAGTAGCTGAAAATAAATTTAAACCCATTTTTTCAAAAGTAACTGCTAGTAGTGACTGAACAAAAATATTTTTCCAGAATTACGAAAAATTAGCTGCCGGCAGTATGTATAAAATAAATTAATTCTGATTTCCTGAAGATTGCTTGCTGGCAGTAGCTGATTTTTTCCTGTTTCTTGGAATTGGGAGAAACGCCTTGGGGCATTAAACGGTGTTTGAGTGGACGGTATTAATTAAATGGGTTTGCACTTGGGCATTAAGAAAACGCGGTGCCCGCCGTGCCGGAGGTTCGTCTGGTCGATTCAATTGCGGATCGGAGCCGTCGGTTTAATCTCCTGGTTGCCCTAATTCGGCAATCGTAAATTTTTTAATTCCGCCGTTAAGATTATCAAGACGGCCCCTTGTTATTAAAATTTCGAGTAATAAATTTAAATTAAACGAATAACGCTTAGAACTACAAGTGTTATTAAAGCAAATTGCGCATTAAACAGGACCGAAATTGTGGAAAATCCTCTCCCGCCAGCTATTAATATGCGCGTAAGTATCCTCTCCGAATAATTCAGCGGCGCGAGTAATAAAACAAACAATACAGAAAAAGTGATGCGGAGAGATGCCAAAAATGTAAATGTCTTTGTCTTATTTTTACCCCGTCTTCTTCGCCCCGACAGAGCCATGAAAGCGGAGCGACGCTTGTAACGAGGACGACGGATAGTGGAATTTTTACTTCCTGAGTCCGGGGAATCCGAAAACTTCATTATTTTCATTACACTTGTCTGTTGTCTGCCTGCCGAATTCGTTGAGCGTCGAGGCGAAACGGAAAACCGTAAACACAACGCGATGGAAACTTCAGCTTTTGACACCGACTTACTTTTGATTAAAATAATGATTTTCGCCGGGTAATTTGTTTGGATTTCGGATGCGCCAGCAAAACCGGGCATTTGGCGGTAATTGGTTCAGGAGTTAATTGAAGACCGCCCTGGAGGGTGAGTTATTCCGGTAAAGTCATTGATAGAGAGCTTTTTGCCCCGACCAACCGATTTGATTCAGTTAAGCCGCCATATTTCAGCACGTATACCTACATAATTACGTGGAAGTTGGTCGGAAAATTGCGTGGAGACCCTGCTTAAATCTCAACCGTATCCACAGGGGACAATGGCAGAGTTTATATCTAGATTAGGATGACTAACAAGACGCCGATAGCCCTCCGCTGTTTACAATACGCCAGGACACCCTGCACCAACCCAAAATTAACGCGACGTCATTTTGACCAAGCAACCAATGCCTAAAATCAAGAGCAAAACCCAAAGTAAGGAAACAAAAATCGCCAACCACCCTTGATCCTAATTTAAATATTAATTTTATCTCTAAGAGCATTGCTGATGGAAATCTATAACAATTGCGCGAACTGAAGCAATTGCTGCCTTCAGAACTGTTCAATTTTCGGGGTTGGCGTTATCGCCCCTCTGGCGAGCCGCGCTCTTGACCCGTTGCAGATTCTTCGTGGTGGAGCTTGTCCAGTTGATATGTTTTTACAACCGCAGATGTAGCTCTAATTTATTTAGGTTGAACCGTATTTATGTGCCGCCCGTTAACAAAATTTCACGGACAATGTAGCTTTGCCTATTTCCCCGGTCTGCTCGTTTCTTTTTTCCCATCCCTGCGCCATCACGCCGTCGTGATTTCGAAACACCGAAGCTTCCTTCCAATTCTTCATCTATTTTCCTCTAGTTGCGTTTCTCGACTTTAAACAAACTAGTCGAAGGGAATTTCCCAAGGCACACGTTGTCGACTCTATCGAAAACAATACCTCGCGGTCGGAGCCAATCTTAAGAAAGTGTCGCTTGTTTGTCGAAGAGATTAGTTTTTCTCGTGAAATTGAAGCTTTTAAAATTTTAAGTGGAACGGCTCTGCCGGCAATAATAACTTTACATTCATACGTCTCCCTTTTAGTATTCATAACGTACTGTGCTTTTAGTACTTGCTTTTTCAGGCCGATATTATTTAGCGCAACTTGCTTTCGTATTTCCGCGAAATTTTTAAATTTTCATCCAGCTAAGTACACCTGCATCATCCTTTCGCAGCTTATTTAATATTTTATTTACAAATATGACAGGAGCTGAGCCATCAAGCGAAATGAAGAGCCTTGGGGCTAAATCAAGCAGCGTCATTGCGGCACAGGACAACTTCCCCGGATGGCTACCACTTGCACCACTCATTATGGAACCCGGAACAAAACTAATGCATAAATCAGCCGAAGCGTAGTGGATGACGTTATGCCGGGATATTGTTAAGAAACATTGACGTTTCGCTAATACAAGACGCGTAATAACTTTCAAACATAGCAATCTAGTCTGTTGCTAGATCCCAGCAACCTCCTCCTCCAGGTTTTACGATTCTTGAAGTTGGACAAAGCTCCAGAAGTTGAGTAATTTGAATTTTATTTTAGACTGTTACTGCAATTTAACATAACTGGTGGAAAGTACAGAATGTAGCTTCAGATGGTTGCTTCTTCCTCTTTACAATTTAATTGAGCTTAGGAGATCAATTTTAAAAAATAACTAAAATTTTATTTAAACAATTACTTAAACCTCGCGCTGATCTGCGCTCGTTGGGTTCAAGGGGCGCAAGGGAGGCTGCCCGATTTACCCCATTATTGGTCACTTGTGTTTAGATTCTTTCAAAATGCAAATTGAACGGGTTAGGTTTGCATAATTCCCGGCTGCCAGCTCATGTTCGACTTGATGCATAAAGTGGGGAGATTTTTTTTTTCTTTTAGAGGTAATCCGCAGCATTTGCGGCTTTCGGAATTGTATTGGATTTAACATCATTGATACCTCAGGCACGAACTAAACCACTGCAATATCCGATTGTCCCCGAGAACAAGACGGACGTCCGCTTGCAAAATTAAAAAAAAAGAAAACGCGACAACACCCGTCATGCCTCGCATCTCTAAACCACCAACCCCTGACCGGATTTCTAAAGAATAATTAATCGTTGCGAAAAAACTGCCAATACTCAAAAATCGCGTGACCGAAAAACAAAGCGGTCCCGAATTACGTAAATGGTGTGAGGTGCTTGATGAAAATGGACAGGATTTATTGGAGGTGGGTCGGGCGCTTTATCACCCCGACGTCGAGGGCGCAGATACTGTAACAAAAGTGCCAGACAAAGGGCTAATCGCAATTTTTAACACAAGTAGGTAACTAATTGTTATATGAATTGAAACCTGAAGGCGCCATATTGGGCCATATTCCTCAATTCGTTGATTTAAGCCCCGCAAACTTAAAGATGTAACCCGAGGTTTTTTCTTGAGTTGTAAGGATAATTCGGTCGTAACTTTCTTAAAGCAATTAGATTCTTGACTTTTCCAGAGCGGCGCAAAAAAAAATTAGAGAAACTCGAGCAACATAACACGTTATCAATCACTTTGCTATATAAGAAGCTTTGAAAGATGAAGATATTCCATGGCGTCGCTGCTAATTGATGGCTGTTAACTAATTAAGAGATGCTTGCGGAGTTTGCAACTCCCTCCACGGACGGCCGCCTTGTACTAACTGGTTTTCTAGTGGTTCTAATCTTAGAACTTTAAGGAACTAATTGGGGACCGTAAGACGATTCAACCACCGAAACTAAAATTCCAAAAAATTTAAGTCTGAATAGCAGCAACTGTCCCACTTCTGAGAGTCCTAAACGCCCTCAAACAATCAAAGTAATGTTAGAATGACCCCAACTAATTGTAGAAACGTAGAAAAAATCAAGTGGCTTGGTAAGTTAAAAATCCAGCCCTTAAGGCTGGCGGAAGAAGGCGAACAATTAGGCGAAAACGCGGCTTCGTAATTCCGTCACAATAACGGCGTTAAATTTTCAACATAGAACTTCAAAACTAGTACGGTTACAAAGTAAAAACATGAGAGAATAATAAGTTATTCCATTTTTTTCAATTTAATTTGTAATAATTTATACCCAGGTGTTGCAAATTGATCAAATTGCGTTTGATCGCACGTCTAAAATAAGGCGATTATTTATATTTGGCCGCCGTTAAATTATTTGCAATTTATTTGGCAACAAGTTTCTATCCTTGGAAATTGGTTACCTGCAATAGTTTTTATGTTATGATGGAGTTCCCAGGAGTTTACCAAACTTAAAAATGTTGCTAAAGCTCCTGATTTAGGTGTTAATGGGCTATAAAATTTTATTTTCGGTTTTAAATGTTCGTTAGGCTGCCGTCCATGTGACATTGTGACGCTAATTTTGTATATTTTTGGTGATCTAACTGATCTAAAATCTGGGCGGAAACTGACCTACTCAACTCCTTCCGCCAGCCTTAATGCTCGAAGAAATAGACGCCCTCTAGATTTTATTAACCGAAGCAGTCCGCATGGCAGAATATGGAATAGCAGCAACGAATAAAGAATGTCATTCACTCCTGAATTGTTGTAATTATCTTTCTACGTTAAATTAAGTTGTTTTTTCATAAACAGGAATAGAGTGGCGCCATCTACATTTGAATAGGCCAAACAGTATGAATGGCGCACGCAATTTGCGTCACCTACTTGTGGCTGCATATAACAATTAGCAAAGAATCAAGGACATCTCTCTTAAATTATTGTCATTAACTTTCTACACCAAGTTAGTCTATGTTCGTGTACTTAATTCAGACAAGCCGACCTTGAACTATATATTGATTTTTTTCTTTAGTTTTCAGATTATTTCTCAATTTTTACGATTTCTATCATCAAAGTTAAAATTGCTCTCTAATTGCCAGTTAACACGCAATCTTCTCTTTCCCCTCTGTATCGAGTGCACTCAGTTCTATACTTCAGCTAATACTTTTGCTGAAGGTGCATGTCAAACTTTTTTTTCAGTTAATATTTTTACCCTTCAAGTTGCATTTCAGCTAAGTAGATTTGTTTCAATTGCTAAAACAATTGAGTGTTATTGCTGATTGCTAGATTTTATAGGCAAATTAAACTTCCAAAACGAGGTTGAGCGTCTCTTATAATATGGCGGAGTTAATGGAATCTAAACACGTTTTTAACGTTATTGACAGCAGAATTTCGCCGGCGAATCGCAACCCTCCAGTGGGCGAGGGATTTTTTAAGGGCCACAAGCTCGGCCCGTCGGTATCGTTAAAAATAAATCGTCAACTCGTAAAGTTCTCGCAGCGGAGTAGCTGCACACAGACAGTCTTGGACAGCCAGAAGTAATATGTGTCAGCTGAAAAGAGCAGTTAAACGTGCCCCTGGACCCTCCGCCATCACGGTTCAGTTTTGGTTTGGCGTAGTGGCGGCGTAAACCCCAACCCTACCATATTCCCGAAACCGCCTCAACACCAGCGCAATTTTCATAACTCAAACCCGGTCGCAAATAGATATCCAGCAATAACTTCAACAACCCCTCCATTGTCGCCCGTAATTGCTGTTTATCTAAATGGGCCACAAATTGTCACAATTTTCCCGCCCCCGTAATTTACTTCGATGCAGTCGTCGATGCTTCCGCAGAAATTCGCGTTTTAAAACGTCGCTGGTTGCACCGTAAAGAAATTTCAGTTCGACTGAAAAGAGCGGCGCGTGCTTTCGAGAGGCGTCTCAAATGAAGGAGAAATTCATCTTCATCGTTTGTTACGTAATAACAGCCGACCTCGCGCTGCAATATTTAAATTGAGAACGTTCTTTGACGATGCATTAAATTTAATATCGACGAGAGGGTGGAAGAGTCAGAATCGAAACGAAACCCGGAGGTGTAATAAGATTTTGCGTAAAAACTGAACCGGGAGCTTGTTAGGAACTCTCGCTTCTGACGCGCCACCACCACCAATGTGTAAGTGTTCCGGATACGGCCGCGGAATACCGAAATTAAACTCCACGGGGGAGCTCGTGAATATGCCATATGCAATTAGTTATTTATGAGGAGGCCTTAACCCTATTGGTGCGGTATCTCTTATCAATTACACCAATTACATCGCACAGTAACAAGTCGTGCTTGATAATTAAGTCGGGAAGTTAGGGCGTAATCCGCGTATTGGTGCAGAAACTCGTCTCATTATGCTCGCATTGCTGTCAAATCAATTTTAACATCGACTTAAGGTGGGCCGGGACCCGAAGATCTATAATTGGAATTTCAACGTTTGGAATTCTTTGGATGGCGGGGTGAAGCGATTTTAGAAATACCGGGGTGCCGAGGTGCCGCGATTGCTCGAAGATTTGAGGTTTAATAACTGACTGGCGATGTTCCCGAGTTTGGGGCAAAACAGTTTCAATTCGAATCAGGAGACATCCATAGAATTCAAAACACTCATTTCCAATTAAGGGTTGCAAGAAAACTGCCCTATTTTGCGGCTTTACTCTCTTATTTTAATTTCTAGACCCTTGCGGTCGTTATTGAATGGAAATTAGGAAGCGCAGTTTTAGAAACGGAATATTTTCAAAGCTGTTTAGTGAATATAATGAGGCAATGAGGCAATAACGCAATTTCTGGAGCAGCCATCCGAATTGCGTAATATTGAAGGAAAACCGTTATTTCAGCAATGCAAAAATTCGAATAAAATTAAGAATGTTGACATCGAGGAAATGAATTGAAGTCCTGATATCAAAGCTTTAAGAATTCTGAATACAATGTGGATGAGGTCAAGGTCAATCAGACAGTGGTGTTTGCTCCTTCCTTACTGTTGTCACATTATGGAAACGTGAGGAACCGGAGGCAAACAAGCTGAAATTGAGGAAGGTAGAGAAGCAATGAGGCTTAAGTCAATACAACAATGGAAACGGCACGTTATTGTACTTACAAAAGGACTACGACGCTTTCACAAATTTATTTCATAATCGCAAGGTTACTAAAAAGAAAAACAAACAACGTATTTGCCAAAGTCCATAATTGTCCCAATTACTGCTTCAGTAAAAAAATTTAAAAAAATTGTTAATAATCACAGTTCTTTGGTAAGAGCTAATCCAAGAAGAATTCTCCATATTTCTTTACCCTTCAGCTCTTGAATGAACTCGAGAAATTTGCGCCCCCGCATTATATTATAAACATTATTATCGATTACCTCCCTTCGTCCTTCAGCAAATGACCTTGGCAAAAGCTCCCTGCTATCGTCGATTTCACTAACAATGCTCTAAAATAATTGTGCTCATTGTTACTGCGGAAATATGAAAGATTTAACTTTTTACACCGAAATGCACTTTCGTAATTTTCGTCAATACCCTTGTTGCCCGTTTGTCAAACATCCAAAAAAGAAGTCGAGTACGTTACAAACTTTTCTGGATAGCGCGCAGATTTGTTTGGCACCAAGTTCCAAGCTGAAGATGGGGTTACAGCGACACTCGCATAAACCGTAAGCTTTCAATAGAACCGTCAAAATGCTTCAAACAACATTAGTCAATAAAGATGTTCTGCATTAAATTAGCCCGGCGTCTAAAGTTTGCAGCTTTCCGCCCCGACGGTGGCTCCATTGGTTTCGCCGCTACAAGCTCCTATTCCAGCTACAATTAAAAGCTCCTTAGAGCCCCAAGTACTCCGAAACGAATAGTTATGTTTGCATCAACTAAAACACGTTTGGAGATTATTCGCAACTACCCACCTAAAGAGGAATCCTGCGAGAATTACGTGTTTGTTGATTACTTTCGCTCCCTTAAAAATTAATCTCGCAGGAATTACTTTGTGTGTTCGTAAGAATGATTACGGGTAATTCGCGTGTAGGGGAGGCCGATCATTCATGGCGTCTTTGACAGAGTGGACGAAGTATCGGGGGTGGCCTTATGGGAGTTTTTGAGACCTCGTATCGATTTCGGGCGTCAAGCCCGGCCTTAATAATGGCCAAAGGGAAGGGCCGTACTCAAGCAACTTTTGATGGCAACACGACGCAACTTGAAACTTACAAATTAGCAACTACGCTAATTTGACCAAAAACCAACCCCGACGTGCATCGACCACCACCGAGTCGGGTCTTGGCGCCGAAGTTTCGTGCAGGTACTAAACTTGGGCGAGGGCTTTGGCAAAAAATAATCTCGGACTTGCCACTATCAGTTGGTTATTATTTGGAGCGACTTGTAGAAAAAGTTTGCTTTTTTTAACTTTATCTCTCTTGGCAGGCTTCGCGGCACTAAAACGTTATTTATTCTTCGATGGATAGCCGAGAGCTATCTGCAAGCGCAACGCAGGAAATAGCCGGAAGTTAAATTAACCAACACCAATTAAAATTCGAAATTATTATTAATTCTCCATCGTTTATTTTTGTTCACCTGAAATTTTAATAACGTCAGGAAAAGCTGCTGGAAAATTGGGACGCGCCGGGAGTTTCCGCGATAAATCCGAAATTTTGCGGGTGTCCCGGAAATTATTCCCGTCTATCTCGAATGCATTTCGGCGACGATGCACAATTCGGATAGAGACAATGTTCGACTTTCTGGGGCGCACAAAACACGTCGTCTTGTGGGAGAAATTGACCTTAAAATAACTGAAAGCTCTCGGGGACATAATAAAATTATATTGACCTTTCCGGGATATGCGGTGAGGGTCGCTTTCATCCCCGACAAATACCTGTCTTCGTTCCCTTCTCCGCGAAGAATTTCCAATTTCGCCACGGTTAGGGGTAGTTTTTAATTTCTGAGACTCTCGTTCCGTTTTTTCGGTGCCTATAGCCCCACCGGGTATTATGCACGGCGACGCTGTTGCTGATTCCACATTGATATCTGCTGGGGCAGAAAAGCTGCCCACCTCAATCACTTGAATGTGACAGGTTCGGACAGAGAGCCGCGCGTATGAGAAGCAACCGAAGCGAAGAGAAGCCGAGTTAACGCGGAAGTTTCTTAAATCAAAATCGTGTCGAACTTGTAGGAATAAAAATGCGTCGAGAATGAAGTTCGTCAAATGGGGGTGATGAAGTTGGGGCTAAATTTAGAATAAATTAAAAGCGGCCTATCAATTTTCAATATAACCGGAATTAATGTACAATCAAGCTTTAAAATCACTGAACGAGATAGGCATGAAGCTGTAAAGAGCCAAGCATGACATTTGACGCGGTGCAGTCATTTTCTAGCTAATTATTCGCCCGATAACATTATCTGGCGGTTTAGAGCCGTCCCTGAATGTACTACTAAAAACATTCCATTTTAGAAGTGGCAATGCCATCAAATTGTTCCCCTGATAGTCATGGACAATAACTGGGGATGATGCGTGTGCGGATGATATAATGTGACACTTTGCAAAATATAGTGATTTGAATCAGCGACCGCTTGTTATTCCCATCATTTTTGCTTTTATTTTGTTAGTTCCAGTGGCGCATCCGCCATTATTGCGCAGTAAACTTTGAAAAATGACACCGCCAGATTTGTGTTAAGCGGTTTGAAATCTACAAGAATAAGTCGTAAAATCGCCGTCAAAAATTTTAAAATTTTCGATTTTTTTTTACCACAACCAATAGAAATTCAAGAAAATCCCAAACGCGGCATCGTTACCACAAAAGTCTGAAAATTAGCGTTTTCTTACGTTATCGATCTTCCTTGCTTCTGTTAAATTTTTTAAAAGCAAAGTAAAAACGATTCGGTTGCTTTAGTTTTAGTTACTTGGTGGAACAAATATAATGTACACCAAATTAAACCATACATCCCTGGCACTCTCCACCAGAAAATTTAATGAGCATCAAAAAATCTAAATAAAACCCAAAATTATTATACATCCGAAAATAAGAACATTACCACTAAAATAACTATGCTGCGTATTGTTTTACCATTGGTTACATTTTAAATTCTATATGTCTATCAATTTTACTAAATTATAACCAAATTTAGAACGTTTAAGTTACGCGTCCGTGCTGTACATAATAAATATTCGCGCTATCCATTTATATTTAGTGTTTTTTCAAAAAAATTATTTGTGCGTCAAATAATTATTGTATTACTCTAAAAATCAAATATGCTCGCGCATCTCTCCTTGCCGCTTGCGCTTCCAGACAAGAGGCACGCGAAAAAAGTTTTGTCCGAGGTCAGTTCAGGGCCCTGTAATTTTTTTTTTAAACACGATTAGAAATTACCACTAAAAGAAGTTTTACGTTTTACATAATGCAAGCCAATTACAGCAAAGCATTTATATATTACGAAAATCAATATCTTTTTTTGTGCAAACCACTTCTATTTTTACTTTTATTTTCCTTGCCCTAGCACATCTACATCTATAATTTCGCATAAAATTATTTACCATTTGCCCAACATTTTATTGCTTGTGTATTTTTGATCAACAATTAGTATTTTTAACTGCTAAATAATATAAGACACTGTCAAAAATTAAATATCTGGGTATTATGTTAGAATTAAATGCGGAATAAAATTTGGTGAACATTTAGTATTTATGGTCAACAAAAGTTATTTTGGCGAACAAAATATATAAGAGGCCAGCATTATGTTAATATTTGATTGTTGTTTTATGATTATGTATTTTCTTAATTTTGGTGAGCATTTAGTATTTTTGGGAAATTAAACTATTTTTTTGTATGAAAATATTGGGTAAATTTGGTAGACTGTTAAATACGAGCCACGGTTGCCTGCATTGTATAGAGACTCAATGCAATTATCGTTTAATAATTCAACCCTTCCTCTTGTGAGGGCTCTTCGCGAGCAAACAAATAATTAATTACAACAAACGACTTTGGCACATCAGTTTGATGTTTTAGGGTCGTCCTTGCGACAATATTTGACAATAAAACTACTGGTGCTCGTGTGTCATATTGCAAACTTTCGAGATGGCCAGTTGGGCGGTTTCATTTACTTTGTCCCCGTTCCGATAAGACCGGCAAACAATTTTTCTTGCAAATTCGATTTGGGCAAACTGCGCCCGGCCATAGTGCGGCATCCAATTTCGCGTCTCTTGTTATAGCACGTAAGTGGTCATCGTACGTCAAAACGTTTGTGAAATTCTATCCGTTTGGCCTAGTGCCCTCCGTTACGCAATTCCGGCATATTTATAGCAATTTCTGCCCGCCTCGATGCCCATAAGGATACAGCGCTTTTGCATCGCACCGACCAGGAGGTTCTTTTTTATTGGAAATATCTGCAACCCCAGAGGATATATGTGGCGAAATAAATATTATTTATTTGCGCCCGACGTTCGCCTTTTGTTTTCCTTTTCGGGATTCCCGGTGCGGCTATGCATTCAAATGTATTTCGAGAGAGGAAACGTGTATTTTCCGGGACTTTCGATCGCAGGACGAAATCTTAATTGCAAAGACACCGACCGGGGTCCTGATGCCGAACAGTCGATCAGAATCGAAGCGAAGGAGGGGGCGGGATAAAAATTTAATGTAGATATTGAAGGGAGTCGGCTCATCCGGAAAATGTGGGTGGGTGTGCGAGATAACGTCAAACGAGTTCTTTGACTGGCGGGAAAATTGGGCAAAATTGTTTGATGTTGTATTAGATTTTCGTGTTTTTTAAAGAGGCGGAATCGCAGGAATCTCAACGCCTTAATCACAATTGGCTTTTTGCGCATATTGAACGATTCTCGATCTTGAGGCGATTTTAAGGGTTGTTGCGCGCGACACTCGCCTCAAGTAGTTGCCCCAAATACTTGTTCTAGTTTGCGGTCGAGTCCGACCCTGGCTTGGGTTTTGAACGCTTATCTCAATATTAATGGTACGTGCGGATCCCCAGCTGCGGCGTAATTGATGAATCACGACGCCGCACGGTAAATAGGGCCGTAACACTAATTGACATAAAAAATCGGTTTTCCCCCCGGATTTATGTTTTTTAATTAACTCGACGACGGTAAACGGAAGTGGCTGGTGCAGGGTCGGTCAGTGGCCAGGTGTATAAATTATTGAAGAAACGACGATGTCGCTGCGCAGAAATTTTTATTGGGCCGAAAGTTACAACTTTAATTAAAGTTATATGCACCCTGCATGATATCTCTTCGTTATCATTACAGGGATGATAATAATAGGCCAGCTGAACTTTTTCATTATTCAGCGGCAACGGAAATTCGGGGGAGGGGTCGCGATGACTCACCCCCTTGCTTGCTTATTTATGCAGCCGGAACGTGACGTGCAAGGACAAAAAGGAAACGCCCGCCTGCAGGTTCACCAACCTGCAGTTCACGAAACGGACGCTAATGCCGCTTGTTTGCGGCTTTCGGGAAAGTTACAACACTGATTCCGTGCAGTTGGTGCACTTTTCCCCAAATTACCGCTTCCAGTTGATAACGTCCACGTAAAAACAGATACCAGGAGACATTAGACGGCACGAAACGTCACGAGGAAGAGCAACAAAAGCGTTTCTATACCTCACCTGACTCTTGACTAGCAACAGAATTTACTTCGCTGATTCTAATGGAAATTGCGCTATTTCTGACGCCCCTGAAATTCGCGTAACTTCTAAAGTGACGCCGGAGAATCACACCACGGAGAACTTCCTTTGAAGTTTCCCATTGGAATAACAGCAGCGTTACCTGAAGCGATGTCCTAGTTAAAATTTCTTTTTTCTTTAATTTAAACTCTTACGTTGTGCAGAGGAGAGAAAAATTATTTAGGATGTTGACACCAAGAAACTTATTGACAAATAACAGTGGGACTGAGACGCCCCCGTTTGAAAAATCAAAGTAAACCGCCATCTACTAAATTATTGTCTTCATTAAATTATTATTATTGTTTACAACCAACAATTAACTCTTTTTTAAATAGCATTTGCTTAACTAACAAGTTGCAATCGTGAAAGTAACGTTTGTTGTTGAAAAATTTTATTTGCCATCGCCCTCCCGGTTGGAGTCCGGATCTGCGCGTTGTGCAGGCCCACTAGGGGCGAATTGCAAATGTAATAAACCCGGTAATCCCGATCTCGCAACGAGGGAACTCGTGTTTTATAGCGACAGTTGTCCTGTCCATGAATCCGACATTATCTTTTAACTAGCAGCCGCCCCACCAAGAGCCCCGGCTGTTAATTTTCCCAATAACAATCGTATCCGGCAAACCGGACGCAATAATTGATGGCCGGACCGGGACGGCACTAAGAAATTACTGATCAACTCCAGCATCAGCCGGCAGAACACCTAGTGATGCGACGGCGGCGTCGGGAGGCCTCTCGACTCGAGGGACACATTAAACGAGCAATTTCGCAGCGAGGGGTGCAACGACAAGATGCAATAAGAGGGTGGACGGATTTACGTTCACCCTCTATGTTTGCGAAAATATTGTGGCTCGTACACGTTGTCGAGGGGTGTTGAGACTCGCTGAGGGGGCGAGCAGACGTTGTTGCAAGAAAATTAAAATTTACGGCAACTAACGTGGTTCTCGCTTTTGGCCTATGAATATTTGAGGGAATTTTTGATAAATTCGCCGGAATTGAAGGGAATTTCGGGCCGGCCGGGTTTAATTAATTTTTTTGTGGCGCTCATTACGGATTTGTAAAGAGGCGGTCGGGGGGGTAAAATGAAATTATGTTTAATTAAAAACCGACGTGTTGAGGTGTGTAAGGTTAACAACATATTAGTTTATGCTCGTGATAACGGCATGTGATGTCATATAAATATAATTTATATTGGAGCTTTAGGCGGAAAGCTGCAAAGCGCCCGGAAAAGTGAACCGACTGGAAATAATCGCAATATTAGGGTGCAAATATTTCGAACAGTTAATTTGCGTTAATTAGTGGGCCGCTAATTAGGCGTTTAACGAACTTGGTAATTGTGGTTACCATAACAGTTGTTATTAAAATTTAAAAACACCATATTAAGCGGACGGGCAAATTTATTGGCCAACCTGCTACAAATTTACTAGATCTCTGCCAATTGGGCGCCAGCATCGCCAAATCTTCAGACGAGTCAAAATGCCAATTAAGTAGAAAGTTTTTATTCCTTAATTAATTTAAGCTAATATAAGTCCTACTTCTTGTAATTATTAAAAAAAAATGTATATCTTTGTTTATGAAACCCTTGTTACTTCAACGTGAAAGTTATTCTACCGCAAATGTTTCAACGAGGGTTGAACAAAGTTATTATTTCGTAAATTAAATCAAAATAGACAAGTTTAAGTAAATGTTTTTAGTGCTTTTTTGCACATGTCCAACTCGAGTCAATGACCAGATGATAATATCATTTAGAATTTTTTTTTCAGCAGTTTCAGTAACTTCTCAGTAATTTCAGTAATTTTAAAAGTAAAAAATGAGTAGTGTAAGAAAAGGGGTTCTAGAACCTCCTCCTCCTCCCATTGTATATTGTGTTGCCTACCCACTTCAGTCTGCTCAACTTACTATTTTTCATGTTCTAAAAAACCTTAGACAGGTTCTAAACAACTTTAAACATGTTCTAAACAGCTTTGTTTAAAATTGTTTAGAACATGAAAAATAGTAAGTTGAGCAAATTAAAGTAGGTAGGCAACGCAATATACAATGCAAGAAAGAGGAGGTTCCAGAACCCTCTATCATACACTACTAAAATGTAATCTAATTTTCTAATAGCCTAAAAACTCAAATCAATGAGAACCATTTGGACCTTAGGAAAACCTGCATCAAAATCCGTGTCTAGAAAGAGAAAATCAGGTTCTTCCATTATAGATCCACAAATTTCCTTTAATGATAGATCGCCTCAGATTTTGTGTGGATAAGTAACTACGGAAAAAAATCATAAGTTTTCATGCCAGCTTTGTATTAAAATAGTTCATAATTGCCTAGTCTTTCCAGGAAAAAATCACAGAGTTCCTAACTTAGCTTGCGAATTATTTATGAATTTTTTTCTTCAAATTGATGACTTTTATTTTGTGCAAAATTCTATAAAAAAATTGATCATAGAAAAAGAAATTACAGATTTTCTAACTTATGGTCACGATTCGTCATACTTCTACATTTTGAAGAATTCTATAAAACTTGATAAAGCGTGGCTCGTAAGTACGGCCACATCTGTTTGCAAAACAAGACGTTAACTCTTATGAAGTGGTCGTTATTGTTTTTCGTGCATCCTTCACTTATTTCGAAACTAAGTTTCTAGAACGCCAAACATATAACTTCATATTACTGCAAGTAGACCACTGAGACCGTAAAGTATGAGTTTCGCGTAGAAAGCGTTTGCCTCTTAAAATTGTGTTTTTATTGTCTTTGGCGACGATAATGATAATGTCAAGACTTTTCAACATCCATCTAGCGCCAGTTACGAGACGAGAAATTCCGCTGAAACTTTAAAATCAGTTTTGCTAGCCGTTTTAACTAAAGCGGATAAAAAATTAAATTTTAAACTCTTCTAAAGTACTCAACATTTTACCGTATTGCTTCAAGCTGCATAAAAATTTCATATTTCTATTTATAAGAACCTTTAGCCAATTTTTTTGATCAGAACAACTTTTAAAGTTCGAAGTTCATAAAACCTCATACGTCATTTCAGAATCAGTGACCTGAAGTCACCCGAAGATTTAACCGGAGTCTCCCAAATTCACCAGATATTTAACCAGTCGCCCGGAGTTACTCAAAATTGAAACCGGAACTACCGAAGTTGCTCGAATTTTTAACCGGAGTTGCTCAAAGTGTCTAGCATTTATAAGTAGGTATACCTACCGCCTTGTGTGGAATTTTTTTTAACATATTCTTCGTTAATCACAAGACTTATTCGTCGTTTCAGTAACAAGCCCTTTAAAGAGATCACTTGATTCTTCCCCACAGTTGCAGTTATGGCAGACCCATTTTAGTTAACTAGATTACACACGTAACGGGACTTAAACGACTTGCCATCGAGATTGCGTCCATAATTAATCGACTATCGAACAATCTCATCTATCACAGTCTGGGTCGCTTTGTCTTTATTTGGTTAGTTTCGACGTTCTGCATTTGAGGTCGCACTCGAGTGCATCTGACGTCGGCTGGGTCCTAAATAATGTATTTAGTTGAACTTAACATTAGCAGGTCCATGTTGGAAAGTTCTTGCGAGCGTATAAACCACGTTTACGACCAACTTTTTTCAACTCGCAACTGAGATTTCCCTGTGGTTTTATTAAAATCGTTAAAATAACGGATTAACGCTTTATCGCGTCGAGTTGTTAACTCGAACATAATTTCTGCGGTTCTCGACTAATGTCGGAATAATAAATTACTTGAGTGTTGAAGGTGGCGGTTGTTAGGTTAGCAACCATAACGACGAAATTCGGCAATCCCGGCGACGGTGGAATGGAAAATAATAAAACCAAAGCAGGATAAAGGAGAGATATGGAGAATGAAGTCGAGGAAGGGTCGCAGCAGCTATAGATCAATCACGTATTCGTTGTAACGTCTGCCAAAAAATTTTCCCGACTTAATAAATTCGGGAAAATTGCGCAAGGGGAAGAGCAGAAATTTCTGCTCTACATGTTGATTATTACGCAGGTTTCTGCGTCTTGGGCGAATCGAATTATCGCGCCGTAATAAAATATAAAAAATTGTCGCCCGAATTTCCCGTTTCCGCTTCCCGTTTGTTATGTACATGTATTATTAGCAGGTTTTTGCGCCTGGCCAACTTTTTCCAAACTTCACTTTGCCGTAGCAAATTCCCCAAAGTTAAACTTAAACATTCACTTTGATAGCCTCCCGAGACGCTTCAGCCGAATTTCGCAGCAACGAAATGAGCATTTTTTTCTTCTCGTTGCCTCCTGTCCCTTGCATTTTTGATAAAATCGATGCGACCCCCGAAAAAAACCCGACAACACACTCACCTACTACCGTCAAATTGACATGCGTGATCCTCGTGGGCGATTTGTGGAAGTCCACGCGACAATGGAACACCTCCTCATCCCCCAATTTCGTCGGGGATATAGTGAGGACGGCCCTCTGTTCGTCGAGCACCCGCAAAAAGTAGCGATTGTCCAAAGAGGCGTCCGCCCAATGTTGGGGCCGATTGCCGCGCAAATCGTATTTGTAAATCGGACTCTCCTGGGCCCCCTTGTACCACAACACGACGCTCACTTTGTCCGGGGGATGGGTGGGAGTGAGGTGGCAGGGGAGAGACGCGGTGCCGCCATCGGAGGCCTCCGCGAACTCCGTCGCCGGCTCCGCCAACGAACAAGTCACTAAGAGTACGAGAACTAGCACTAGAAAACCCGCACTTGACATCTTCATGCTACATGACCGAAGGTGCTTAGACTAATGTAGGTTGGACATCGAACGGAACATTAAGGGACGACGACGCTACAGACACATCCTGGAGGCGGACGAACACTCAGAAGATGCGACACTGAAACAAAGAGGGACGTTAGAAGTTGGCCAAAGTAGTTACGACTTTGTGGTAGCAAACTATGTTCTTTATTCTCACAGCCATGTAATATAGACAAGTGCAGTCTATGTCAAGACTATAACTATGGTGTTCGTCTCAATTCAACGTTATTTACCGCATTTTAAATGGTCTCTATAAGAAAAAATTACTACGTTTGGAATTTTATTTATTATTTTTTTAAGAATTTTTGAAAATGTGTGCCCTATTAATGCGGAACATACAAATAACTAAGGGAACAAATATAATGTACACCAAATTATACCATACATCCCTTGCACTGTCCAACAGAAAATTTAATGAGCATCAAAAAATCTAAATAAAACTCAAATTATTATACATCAGAAAATGAGAACATCACCGCTAAAATAACTATGCTGCGTATTGTTTTACCATTGTTTACATTTTATATTCTATATGGCTATCAATTTTACTAAATGTTCACCAAATTTAGTCGAAAATTAAATATCTGAGTATTATGTTAGAATTAAATGCGGAATAAAATTTGGTGAACATTTAGTATTTATGGTCAACAAAAGTTATTTTGGCGAACAAAATATATAAAAAGCCAGCATTATGTCAATATTTGATTGTCGCTTTGAGATTATGTATTTTTTTTATTTTGGTGAGCATTTAGTATTTTTGGGAAATGAAAGTAATTTTTTGGATGAAAATATTGAGTAAATTTAGTAGACTGTTAAATATGACCATTGTATAATATGACCCAATAATTAATAGGGCAAGCAATAAACTAACAACAACGTTACCGGTGTTGAGTTGCAAAAGTTGTTATACCGGGTGTCCTAGGGCAGGCGGGTCATAGAGAAATAGCACGCGAAATTATATTTTGGAAATAATCTCTCCCCAGGTGAAATTACGTAAAAACTAAAAGTGTGAGAGGAGTTACTAAATAGAGGGGCACATTAAGTTGTAAAATTCATAGCAAATTACGATTTGGAAACTTGGGAAATAGAGTTTTAAAAATACTACATGTCACGACTAATTAAGTACTAGCGTGAAAAAAATTTGATTTCAAACATCGAGGTCCTGGGTTCACATCCCATCCAATCTTTTCACTTTTTTTCGTTTTTTTTTCAACAATAGTTAGAAATAAGAAACTCAGTAACTTTCTAATCATTTTAAAAAAACGTTTTAATTTTAATGAACCTGTCAAGAAACTAACGTAGCAAAACAAACACCACCGAGGCAGGCGTTGAAATTTTCTTCACGCTAGTACTTAATCAGTCGTGACATGTAGTATTTTAAAAATTTTATTTTCCAAGTTTCCAAATCGTAATTTGCTATGAATTTTACAACTTAATGTGCCCCTCTATTCAGTAACCCCTCTCGCAGTTTCAGTTTTTACGTAATTTTACCTGGGGAGATATTATTTCCAAAATATAATTTCGCGTGCTATTTCCCTATGACCCACCTGCCCTGGGACACCCGGTATGAACATTTACGCCGGCCGACAAAATCAAGTAGGTAAGTGATGACGGCCGCGCCTCAAAACAAAAGACAATCGAAATGTTCAATTTCAAAGCCTGACAAAAAGGCCTGGATTTCGCAAAATCCTCACGGATTTCACTCACAAACACTTTCCTTATTCACTACGAAGTTTAAATCGCGATTACCCCAACCCTTTCACTCGATTTCCGGGAAATTTTGAATTTTGAATCAAGAGCGATCTGCCCTCTTGCGCGTTGAAATCTAGTTCTAATGAGCAGAATAGCCAACCATGCAACAAGAAAAACCCCAAGTTTTGAAAAATGTTTAGTTAATAATCAATACTATTAACAGTTATAGGCAAAATTGCGACTGCTAAGTGTACAATTAGTAACCTGATTTAGCTACAAATTAATGATTGCTAGAAATAATTGTTAGAATTGCTACTAACCCTTTGGTGGTTTTTACCGCGCTGGGTTGGTGCTACTTTTAAATTTAAATTTTAGTAAAACTAGTTTTAAGCATTAATAACTTTGTCAGACAACAAAGGGGCAGTTCTTCTACAGCCAGCAATTAGTTTTTGATTACCTACTCCTTAATTCCAACCTTTCACACATAACCTCACTTCAAGACTCTCCTAAACCAATTTTTTTTTTGTTCGACGTGTTTACCCAGTTGAGTGCTTCAACGTCCTAATTACCAACCAATTTTTTAACGGGGGCGGTTTCAAGTTGCAGCTTAAAAGCTCTAATTGGTGTAGCATCAACTGCACCAACTCAAGGCTCGCCTTTGCGCAATTTTTTTTCCTAAGACCCGGTCTATGTAGCTCAACTTCTTGTGGAGTACTCGTTATCCTGGAGCTTTAGCGCGGTTGCTTTGATCGTCCGTGAAATTTGCCAAGAAATGATTCAATTTTGTCCTGTTAACAGGTACGTGCACCTTTAATCCGGTCTGAAGCGAGTTAATGCCATCAAAAAGAGTATTGAGCTCAAACGAGATAAATTAAATACCTGCGCGGGGGCTGTCATTTTAAAAAGCGGAGTTTCTTCAATTATCCGCTCAATCGAAAGAGCAAAAAAGGAATCCATACAGCTCCATGAAACGGTCGATGTTAGTTGCGATTCCCCATTGTGTACCGGGAAAAAGGAATAGGGGGTGGGGAGCGGTAGTGGTTTGCGGCTCGCTCCTCCGAGGTGTTTTCCTGCGGGATCGACGGCGCTCCGGAGCCGGTGCCTCGGCCATCTAAAGGGCGCGAACATAAATTCGGCAAAGATTAATGGCGTGCCGGATGGTATAGCGCGAAAATATATGTCGCTGGCTGTTGTGTGGTATTGATTTTAGGGGCGCGCGGTCGGTGAATTTGAATTCGTTGGCGTTATTAATCAAACATCGGTGCGGCATTTGTATAAATTAACGATTTCTGTTTCTGTGTTACGGCCCATTTGGGCCCGTTATGATGAATATTAATTGCCGGCGAATGGCGTTCGACGTTTGACGGCGCTCCTCCGCCTTGTTTATCATCGTCGAAGGAACGTCGCCGGAATATTTCAACGGTCCCCGGAATTGCGGCCCCGCCATAATTCCAGCCCTCCGCCGGCGAAAGCAAATAAATTCTCCCGTTCCGCCAGATAACTTGCTAATGACAGTTTGATCTTCGCCAAAATTAAAAAAGAAACTGACGTCATGTTTTATTCAGCTGCGCCGCATTGTTTGGAAACGTCCGGATTTATCTGGCGTATGTGGTGGATCCTCACTTTGTTCGCTTACTTCCAACGGTTTTGTTCGCAAAACAAAGGGATTGTAGTTTTTGCCACCTATTTACCCGGGTCTATTCCGAAAGGTGGGAATTAGCCATCAACCTTACAGCCTTTTTTGCATCAACTGACGATTTAATGGCGGATTGCGTTGTTGCGGACAACCCATTACTCTCCTCCACCAACCCTCCCGACGCGTCCCTATCTAAACTATAGAATTCACGTGTGCCGCGTCGCTCTCCACAATTAATTATGCGGCCTTTTGTTACAATCCTTAAGCGGCTGTCACACCATCAACCTGTCTGTTCTGTTGCCAACTATAATCATTAAACCCAAATGACCTGACCCCCGCACCAACAGGTCTCACACCACCCGAAGAAACTAGGAAGTCGGTACTTTGAAGAACCGGCCAAACCCAGCCACAAAGTTTATATTCGTCCCTCGCAGAGACTCTAAAGTTGCTTCACCCTCTTGTAGCAGTATCGGTTTATATTAACTAAATTACTTAGTTTCGAACACTCGGCCGTGTGAAGTTGGCAGGTGCCAACACTGCTATGGACGTATCAAAATCGTTAATGCTTCAATGCTGCACATTACACAACCCCCACTGGTTGCAACAATCATTTTTGCCACTACTCTTCGTTAAAGCTCTAATAATTTTTTTAATTATTGGTTTGGAAAAAGTTATTAAATCTTCTTTATTGCTTATAGGCCGTCGTGGTAACGGCCATGATTATTATTAATAAATAAATAAATTATTACTGGCAATATTTGTCATTTACAGTTTAAGCTCCTATTTATCGAAGGGGAAGAGATGAGTTACATCTTTATTTGCGGTTATATGGAGTTATGAGGGAATTTATGGACTATATAAATCTATAATTAGACCGGTTACCTTCCTCATTAAAATCTTTCAGGTTGCCGGGAAAAACATCCGCGTAACTGCCATTAGGGGTGGGTCTGATGTCATTCACCCTCTCGTAAAAATAATTGCGTGTCGCGTCGGGGCGATATTTTAATTGGCATCGCTACGACGATTATCTGTTTACTTCGCATCGAATCGTCGTCATCGTCGTCGTGTGAAGAGACAGAAATTAATCGCGTCACACGCCCGATCTGAATCGTTCAAACGCAACAGACGGCTTATTTCCCAACAACTTATATATTTTGGCACAGCTTAATGAATATTTCCGTGGAGAGAGGGTAGCCGCGAAAGAGGAAACTTCTCAAGCCAAGATTTGTCCAACATATTTCCGAAAGTAATTGGTTAGGTGTTCTGCAAGTTTCAGTCAGTTGAGAAATACATATCTTACTCGTCGGAAACTTCTCGATGAAACAGAAAGGTTTATTGTGCAGCACTTTCTTCGCGTACGTCAATACCGCGTACAGTTCGTAAACGGATCTTACGTTTAGAGCTTAATGTGTGCCGATAGACTGTTTACAGCTTTGACAACAATAGTGCCCAATCACCGGCTCGAGTTTGCAAGCTGGAAGACATTTACTTTTGTTTTAATTGAAGATAATAGTGACGCGTTCCAAGTTGGTAAGGACCAAAGGAGAGCCACAAAAGAACGAAATTTGCTACTACTACCACTAGAAAACAGGTCGTATTTAACAGTCTACCAAATTTACCCAATATTTTCATACAAAAAAATACTTTTATTTCCCAAAAATACTAAATGCTCACCAAAATTAAGAAAATACATACCTAATCTTAAAACGACAACCAAATATTGACATAATGCTGGCCTCTTATATATTTTGTTCGCCAAAATAACTTTTGTTGACCATAAATACTAAATGTTCACCAAATTTTATTCCGCATTTAATTCTAACATAATACTCAGATATTTAATTTTCGACAGTGTCTTATATTATTTAGCAGTTAAAAATACTATTTGTTGATCAAAAATACACAAGTAATAAAATGTTGTGCAAATGGTAAATAATTTTATGAAAAATTATAGATGTAGATATGCTAGGGCAAGGAAAATAAGAGTAAAAATAGAAGTGGTTTGCACAAAGAAAGATATTGATTTCCGTAATATATAAATGCTTTGCTGTAATTGACTTGCATTATGTAAAACGTAAAACTTCTTTTAGTGGTAATTTCTAATCGTGCTTTAAAAAAAAATTACAGGGCCCTGAACTGACCTTGTACAAAACTTTTTTCGCGTGCCTCTTGTCTGGAAGCACAAGCGGCAAGGAGAGATGCGCGAGCATATTTTATTTTTGGAGTAATAGAATAATTATTTGACGCACAAATAGTTTTTTTGAGAAACACTAAATATAAATGGATAGCGCGAATATTTATTATGTACAGCACAAACGCATAACTTGAGCGTTCTAAATTTGGTGAACATTTATTAAAATTGATAGACATATAGAATTTAAAATGTAAGCAATGGTAAAACAATTCGCAGCATAGTTATTTTAGTGGTGATGTTCTCATTGTCTGATGTATAATTATTTGGGTTTCATTTAGATTTTTTGATGCTGATTAAATTTTCTAGTGGACAGTGCAAGGGATGTATGGTTTAATTTGGTGTACATTATATTTGTTCCCCTAGAAAACTACTAGAAAATTAGCAAGACTTCTTTAAGATTGTACTAGCCAGAGAGCACGATTTATTTATTCGTTAAATAAATAATAAATAATTAAAATCGATGTTGTGCTTGTTCTGGTGTTAATGACGGTTGTTCAACAACTTTTTGTTGTCGGAGGGCGTGAAGCGCCGATTTCGTTGAGATAACCGGGTTGTCAGCACTCTGGTTTCCGTTAATGGTCGCACGCAAAGTTCCGCGTTTCAAGTTTGGCCAGGTGATCCGTGAATAATGATCGGTCGGTTGTTCCCTAATTCGGGAATGTCCACTTTCATCCTGCAGCTTGTCGTTTAACCACTGGACGCAGCAAATTAAATGCTCACGTCACTGGGATGCAAGCCGCTTGATCCTGGGAAATTGAACGGGTCTCCGACCGCTAATTTGAAATTTTCCGTTTTGGACAAGAACACATTGGGATGCTTACCAGTTAGTGATAAAATGCGAAAGAAAAAACAGGTCGTAGATAGATAGATGTAGTAAGTTTTTAACTTTCCAACTTGATAATGTGATAGATTGCGCGTTTTATAAATGTGAGAGCGGCATGTGGAGATGATCCGTACAATAACGTGTTTGACAAATTGCAAAACGTGGATACTTAACTCGGGAAAATTTTGTGTTCACGAGGAAGGCTACATTTCTCGGGTCGTAACGATTCCAGTGAGTTAGGCCATCAATACCATTTGTCATATCGTAATGTAAGTTTCTCAAAAGTTTTATACGAGGCACCTAACTGAATTAAGCACGTACGACGCCCAAGACTCTCCTAACAATGAAAAAGCAGCTCCAGCCAAACCTCCTCATTCCACAATTTTCCGCCTTTCCTCCTACCAATCAGAATACAGATCTCGAGAAGATTTCCAATGGGTTTGGTAAGAAGAAATATGATCAAGCGGCTCAAAGTTGTTGCTTAATGAAAAAATTATAAGTTCTGAACCAAATGTTTTACTCAAATAGTTTGTAGCTGTCAAGAAAGTGACACTCTTGATCTGTTTGAGAAAAAAATTATTTCTTATGATTATCATCACTTGGCTCCTCCACCAACAAAAAATCGCATCAACCAATCAAGATAAGTTTATTAAGGCCCTGCGCGTCTTTATTGTACATCATCTTTCACTTTAATACTTAACTCTCTCCATAACTCTTCACAGGTTCATTAGAGTACTTCTAAAACACAAGCTGACACTACGTCCAATTCATTTATCTAAAAAGGTTCAGTCGCCAATTATTTTTAGGCAGCTTTAGAGACGTTAATTAGGGGCGCTCCTGCTGCTGACAGAGACGTTAAAAACGAACTTGTTGGTTCGAATGCAATATTTACAAAAACAAAATTATTTGAGTATGTAACTTATTAACTAAAAGGTTAGAGGAACAAATGTCAAGATCACAACTGGGGAGAGTCTGGCTTCTTATTGTGAATCTGGCACTCAATAAATTAAATTCTGTGACCATTTAAAAATTTTGAATTATAATTTTACGCGGGTAATATAAGTACCTACCTATTTAATTATGGGAACAAATATAATGTACACCAAATTAAACCATACATCCCTTGCACTGTCCAACAGAAAATTTAATGAGTATCAAAAAATCTGAATAAAACCCAAATTATTATACATCAGAAAATGAGAACATCACCACTAAAATAACTATGCTGCGTATTGTTTTACCATTGCTTACATTTTAAATTCTATATGTCTATCAATTTTACTAAATGTTCACCAAATTTAGAACGCTCAAGTTACGCGTCCGTGCAGTACATGATAAATATTAGCGCTATCCATTTATATTTAGTGTTTCTCAAAAAAACTATTTGTGCGTCAAATAATTATTCTATTACTCCAAAAATAAAATTTGCTCGCGCATCTCTCCTTGCCGCTTGCGCTTCCAGACAAGAGGCACGCGAAAAAAGTTTTGTACAAGGTCAGTTCAGGGCTTTGTAATTTTTTTTAAAAGCACGATTAGAAATTACCACTAAAAGAAGTTTTACGTTTTACATAATGCAAGCCAATTACAGCAAAGCATTTTTATATTACGGAAATCAATATCTTTTTTTGTGCAAACCACTTCTATTTTTACTCTTATTGCCCTAGCACATCTACATCTATAATTTTTCATAAAATTATTTACCATTTGCACAACATTTTATTGCTTGTGTATTTTTGATCAACAAATAGTATTTTTAACTGCTAAATAATATAAGACACTGTCGAAAATTAAATATCTGGGTATTATGTTAGAATTAAATGCGGAATAAAATTTGGTGAACATTTAGTATTTATGGTCAACAAAAGTTATTTTGGCGAACAAAATATATAAGAGGCCAGCATTATGTCAATATTTGGTTGTCGCTTTAAGATTATGTATTTTCTTAATTTTGGTGAGCATTTAGTATTTTTGGGAAATGAAAGTATTTTTTTGTATAAAAATATTGGAGAAATTTGGTAAACTGTTAAATACGATCCTTTAATTATTTGTGTGCAACTAAAGTCACTTGTTGCTCTTCATTTCTTGCTCCTGTTTAGCTTAACCAAATCTGGACCATAAGTAAGGAAATGCAGTTCCAACCGAACAATCTGTTGCGTATTGCTCGTGATTGTTTCATGCGACGTCTTGAAATTCTCAAGCTTCGCTGGTTTCCGCTCTGGTCTTAACCTATCACCACTTCAAACATCGCTTTCATCTTGCATAAAAGTCGAGTGATTCCCGGGCTCGATATGTACTCCACAGATACGTTTCAGTTTGCAGATTAAATTCCACGAGACATTACAAAGGGAATTTCGCAATCCTAAATAATTGGAAGTGACACGACAGGAACGACAAACTTGCGTGTGACTGCCAGTCAGGAAACCCAATTGAGCAATACCAGTGTTTAACACAAATTTAACTCTTCCTCTTATCCGCATATTTGGAGAATTCGCCCAGAATCGATCCGGTCTTCTTCACTCCAGCACCGAGTCAATTAGCCCCCGGTACCAATTAACCAACGTTAAACATTGATTTTACGTCGACGAATAGATCGATTTACAGCCGCGACGAGCGTCGCCGTCGCGACGTTAGGTGTAAACGCATCGCGTCCATGTTAGCAATCAAATAAATTTTGGAAAGTTTAGCGATAGCGGGAGCAGCTGGAGCGCCTTAATACAACTATTTGTTATTTAAAAGGAGCTTCGGGGATTTAATTGAAAAAGTCCGGAGGCAATTTGAAAAGTTCCAGCAACTTCCTGATCGAATTCCGGCCTCACATGTCCAGGTCCCTGTCACTTGTGGCGCTTGCAAAATCAGCAGTTGATCATCATTACGCTACAACCAAATTCTGGTTCAATGGAGGTTTAGGGAAAATTTGTTATGAACTCCTGGACGTATGAACCAGTCGTGGACCCTTGTTTACATTTTCCCCAAAGATGTGAATCTAAACAACATGACAGCAATTCGCGAAATACAAATCTTGTAATGGCCATGACGGCCATAAATCAACCCCAACTCGAGTCCCGTTTTTCCGTTATTGCGAAACTGCGAACAACTAGACTTAAGTTAAATTGTTGCGAAATGTCACCGTCGTTTATGTAAAATTAAATTCTGAACATTTAGGGGTGAATTTAAGTTTCTTAGAGAAACCGGTGGCTCGAAAGGGTTTGTGCAAAATTTAAAACTAGGACTGTTTCGCTAAGACCGTGCAATAGCAACGTAAGTTGTAAGCTTTCCGGTGTAACTTCCTTAATGCAGAAAGTGCAGAGGAACTTGCATCTACAATGTACTTCAAACTCTTCGCTAAAAGAATCATATTCGCAGTAAAGCTCGATTCACGTCTTGCAAGTAATGCCAACAAGTTGCAGTTGTACGTTAGTTTTAATACGTATAAAATGGAATGGCGCACGCTGTGTAACTAAAACGAATTGGTTTAGGTTACAAAGAGAGTAGCAGAAGAGATTCGCAAGAAATCGAACAATCGCGCTACAAAGACTTATCTAAAAAATTAATGGCCATTAGTTGAGGTAAATATTTACTAAATATCAGGCTTCTAATGTTGCGTAATAAAGTGTTATTGGGAATGTATTTTTACGTAAGGCACACTCAGTTTGTTTATTTGCAGAGGAAAAGCACCAACAATCTCAATGATTTAGCTGCAAGCATAATAGAAATGTTGGGGCTGAAAGTAATTTTTGTTTGCTGAAGGTTGCATACATGTGGGCCTGCATTACACGCAGCATTTGCTTGAGGTAAAACCCCGTTGTTATTTCGCTAACAATTACAAGAACAATAGCAACAAAATGCTGGTTGCTGGTAGTTTGAGCCTGAATGAGTTGACCTGTTATCACGCGGTTTAGCACCAAAAGAAAAAATTTGAAGGCTGCCAGTTTTGATAATAATTAACAAAAATGGTGTAAAATTCCAGTTGCGTTGTTAATTATCCATTAAGTTGGCAAATTGGAGCCTGGTCGGCTCGATTAATTTGCAATTTTGAATGAAAATCACGTCTGAGGCGTTAATCAAGCGTTTTTACGAACTTGTCTTTCGAATGTTACCTCGTAAAAAGGTATCACACAGTTACTTTGTGACCTGAAAGTATCACAATGTTGGAATGGATCGTTTAACCTCAGTGGCGTCTCGAATTGATCAATGCGGGGTGAGCTGTCCGCTATTCCGCTGAAAGCTCGTAAATGGTCTAAACTAACGCCAGATTCGCAGCATTATACGTAGGTACGTGGGATTTGAAGCTTAGTTATGACTCTATTATGCCCCATATCTACCTTTTCTAAAACGAACTGATTTCAAGCAAAACGTGATGGCCGTTTTCAACCTGGAATCAAGTCGAGGACAAGGAAAAAACTATTAAATTAAATTGAGTTCAGGAAGGCAAGACTCTCAGCTTTCAGCAAGTATAACTAATTTACAAATTATGCTAAGGAAGTAGTAATTTTTTCATAAAAAGACTGTTTTGTGCTTTTCTCAGGCAGCTGAGAACTCTATTAATGCGAGGCTTAACTCCATTTTTATGATTTTTTATGTAATACCTTATCTTGTTTGAGAAGATTCATCAATGAATAAAAAATATTTATTTTATAAATCTACAAAGAAAATAGTTTCATTATTAACAAAGGCGTTAGTATCGTTTATTTAATTTTTTCAAGCATCTTTTCTGAAGAGCTGTGAGTTGTGTGCAAATTGCAGAAAGTCGACGTACGGTGGTCAATTGGGTGAAAACCATAATATAAAAATTCATAAAAAATTTACGGCTAATGTTACAAAAACTATATTTTTTTCTGTAGTAGACCATGATCAGTTCTTTTTTGGCAGTTAAAAACTAGTTTACTGAGTTACTTAGTGCAAAACTTATGATTTTTTTAAGTGGTGTTTTATTCATAAAAACTTTGATGAACCAGCTGAAAATCATAATATACAAAAGTTCATAAAAAATTTACGACTAATGTTACAAAACCCATATTTTTTACTGTAGTAGACCATGATCAGTTCTTTTCTGGCAGTTAAGAACTATTTTACTGAGTTACTTAGTGCAAAACTTATGATTTTTTTAAGTGGTACTTTATTCATAAAATCTTTGATGAACCAGCTGAAAATCATAATATACAAAAATTCATAAAAAATTTCCGACTAATGTTACAAAAACCATATTTTTTTCTGTAGTAGACCATAATCAGTTCTTTTTTGGCAGTTAAAAACTATTTTACTGACTTACTTAGTGCAAAACTTATTATTTTTTTAAGTGGTGTCTTATTCATAAAAACTTTGATGAACCAGCTGAAAATCACAATATACAAAAATTCATAAAAAATTTACGACTAATGTTACAAAAACCATATTTTTTTTTGTAGTAGACCACGATCAGTTCTTTTCTGGCTGTTAAGAACTATTTTACTGAGTTACTTAGTGCCAAACTTATAATTTTTTTAAGTGGTGTCTTATTCATAAAAACTTTGATGAACCAGCTGAAAATCATAATATACAAAAATTCATAAAAAATTAATGAATAGTGTCACAAAAATGTTATTTTTTTCCTAAATAGATTATGACTAGCTCTTTCTAGACAGGGGGAAACTATTCCAGTAGATTACCTAGTTCAAATCTTATAATTTTTTTAGTGACTCCTTATCCCAAAAAACTTGGAGTGAGTAAAGTGAGTTCACCAAACAGCCAAAAATCCTTAATTCATAACAAATAATAGTTATTTACGTTGCGGTTTCAGTTATTTCATAAATAAAACTACAGACTTCTCACTAATCCCTGTAGGAGCGTTATTAAACAGAGAAGGGAAGGTGAAATCCCGAATCTGAGCTGCTTATACGTTATGCAAATCGCAAATTAGATTCGTGTATTTTTCATTAAACTAATCTCCTTAAGTGCCGCATCGGCGCTTTTGTTATTCATTTTTCACGAAATCTGCAGTCAGTGGCATCTATGAGGGTCGTGACAGTGAAAAGTCCTCGCCTCATTATTCCACCCCGACACGCCACTCAACACACCCACCCCTTGATGTTGATAAGGTTGTTATAAGGTGAAGTACCATCAAAGTTAGTAGACAGTTGAGATTTTCGTTATTAACATTACTGGTTTATTAAATTGAAATTATGTCTTCCGCCAAATTGATTATTGGAACGTAAAAAACAAAACGCAATTATTGGGTGGCAAAATAAATATTTGCCAAAAATTTAAGGGTGCATTGCGGAAAGCGACACGTCAGTGGAGATATTAATGGGGAAATGAGGAAGAAAATCGTTCGAGGAGTTTCAAATGAAGTTGCTCAATGTTGTCTAAATTCGCAAGGTTGTCAGCGACAAGACTGACTACCATTTATCAGAACAGCAGCAACTGAGGACGTGACAGGAATTGCCTCATTGTACCTTCGATTTCGTGAGGCAAATCGACTTTTGCCTGATTACCAGCCACAATACCCGGCAATTTTGCCTAGTTAAAAACAACATTGACAGAACTTTCGATAATCGCCTCGAAAACCTCCCCAATTGGTCAATGCTAACTTTGGGTCGGGGTCAACTCAATTAATAAAATAGTTTCCAAGAACGTAATAATTTCTTTCAAAAATTATTTTTCTTCAGTAGATTTGCTAGTTGTTAAACCTAAAATTTTTATTGTGGCAGAATTTTAACAATAATTTTGGTAAAATAATTGTAGTAACTTGTGAAAGTTGTGGGGAAAATTATGCATGCAAATTCGACAGTGAAAGCCACTGTACATTTTACGGCCGTAAATAATAGAGCGGTATTGCAAGAACGTACCAATTTGTCGTAAATATTTGATCTTCCTGAATAATTGAGACGGTCTTGCAACGAACTCCCTGTCCATTTTGCAGATAACGCGACAATAATTTTCCTGGGAGCCAACCGACAAATTTGCGAGGTGCTACCAGACAAATACCGGCGCGATAGAAATCGGTTCAGTAGAAATTGAAATGATAAGAACGAAGCTGTAGCAAATCTCTTCCGGGAGAACCGGAACTGATCCAATTATTAGGAAATTCTGATCGCGCTTACACGGCGGATTTCAGTAACTAAAATAAAGACGCCCGGATTTCAAACACGATACCTAAGCTTCCACAAAAAAAAAATCAAACAGCGATGACACCAAATTTAATTACGGACCTACAGAAAAGGTTTCTTTTTGCCAGCAATGAACCAACACCAAGTGTTGGGCGAAGATCCTAAATCGTGTTAAATTAACAATTGTGGCAACCGCTTAAAGGAATGTTACGTGGTGGTTACGGAACAGGAAGAAGCTAACAACCTATTTGCATGCGAATGCGGAAGTTTCGAAGAATTTAATACAACACTATTATTAAGGACGCAATATCCGCAGAAATGTGGGAGGAATAGGGATGTGACGGCGTCCTTGGCCTTGGGTTTCAAGCTTTGTGCTAGTAAGCTCGCCTCGGCATGAAGAAACCTCACTAGTCTTGACCTCAAATAGCGACAAAGAACAGCCATTCAACTTTTCCAGCTAATGCGCTATTTAATTTAATTTCTTAAAAAATCAGGACATGTCACCATTGTAAAGGAAAAAAAAAATTTGACAAGAACTATGAGCTTAACTTCCACCACCGCATCAACGTCCAGACCATCAAGCTCCTTAACTGTTCCAGCAAGAAAGCTCAAAAGTGAAAAATTACAAATGAAGAAGCAGGATGCTAAAGCAAAGAGAACATCAATAAGTTAATTTTTAACGTAACCATTTAGTATTCTTCAAGATACTGGTTAGTCCAAATAAAAAGAAAAGAAAATGGAAAAAGTCCAAAGAAGCAGAAACTTTGGTTAAAATACAAGAAATTAGTCGTAAAAAGGAATACCCAATAAAAATAAAGGTAACTTCTAATGACCTAATGACCTGACTTGACATCCAGTTATTATTATTGATTATTATTTTGTCATCTATTTTAGCATCTTCCTCCATCTAGAAAACGTTGGTACAATAACAACAATATTATTGTTTTTCTTTTGTCTGAGCTGCGTCGCGACGGCAGTGGGAGCTTTGGCCGTCTGTGAGGGATGTCGCAAGTTCCGCAACTTCCGATTTTTTGCACGCAAAACGTCGATAGAAATCAGGAGAAAAGTCCTGCAAAGGATATGGATGAGGTAAAACGTCGTCGCGAAGACAAGTATAATGGGGCTGACAGTTTACTGTGCTGCCGGTCGACCGTTGGAATTCGGTTATTAATGGCATCGCTTCTGATCTGTTTGTTTAAAAGGTCGAAGAGGGACCGTAAAAACTGTTTGTTTTGGCCATATTCGGCTAAATTAGTCCCGTCCCGTTTGCCAATTTAATAGATTGAAAACAGCCGGCCGAAAACTCACCACCGCCATCAACGCGATGGCAAAACACAACGAAAATCTTCGCTTCATCGAAATTGTACCTTTGACTGTTTTTTTAGCGGCGAGCCGTCGTTTCAGAACAGCGTCGCGACGAGGTCGTCGTCGTGGGCGTAAACTCTCGCATCACTGGGACACGACCACGCCGGTCGCGCTACCAAACACATAATTAAGACACCAAAAACACTTCGAAGTTTCTACTCGTTGTTTGAATGTTGACAAGACACGGAAATTGACACGGACATTGAATGTGGGTCTTTGACGGGGCGAGGGCGAAGGCCGACGGCCACGCGTGCACTTAACCAGGTGTTGCGCTCAGTAAACCCGGACCGACGACAACTACCCCCATGCCGCAAAGGACTGCAGACTGACTCCGCCCGGACAGCGGACCTGAGGCCCGGATTCGGCCGACTCCGGGCGACTCCCGACGACCCGGAGCCCGGAAACAACAGCCGTGAAATCGGCCCAGTCTCGCAACGCCAACGGCAGGGTGCGTCTCGCCCCCGAAAATCAACGATTTGACGTGCCCAACTGGACCTGATCCCTGTTAATCCCGCAATTATCTCGGCCGGTCTTTCATCGCGCCTTTGAGGTTGGCGAAAATTGATCTCGCCGGGTTATTTGGAACCCAACGCAAGATGACTCGGTGCAATTGTCTAACTGACTTCTGAATTCCAGGATTAGTAGAATTCCTGTAAGCGCCAGGTTTAATAGCAATTCAGAGTCAACGCCATGTGTTTGCACTGAAGCGGAGCTACTTGAGCCGGCTACTGACGCCGCATAAATTCTCCTTGTAGTTCAGATTTTCTATTGCTGAAAGGCACTAATGCCAAGCGTAATTTGATTCATACTGGTATCAATTTTTTGCATATTTAAGAAGCTTATCTTTGCTCTGAAAAGTCATTTGCTACGTGTATAAAATTTTATTCACTGTCTATGAACCTAATTCAGCTTATCTGAGTATAGTTAAGTCTTAATTGACTACAATTAGTGTGCATAAAACTTCTGATTAAATAGTTTATGTTACGAAATAAAATTATCCAATTACTCTCGAAATATCGAAAACTTTCAATTTATTTTTAATCGGTTCGTCAAAATTAAAAAAAATATATTTATTCTTCTCTCAGAGACATTGTACAGAACGAACTCCAAATTCGAAATATGAAGTAAATTTGACTACGCACTTAATTAATTTTTTAATTTTTTTTTATTAATATTTAGAATGCATCAACTGCCAGGACTATTAGCACTATATACAAGAGCTATAGTATCAGGTTAATAATATAAATATATTTACAGGTGTTTATGTTTCTGTTTGTTAAGTCTTCTATCATCTAGTTCGGGGTTCAATCTTTGTTTCTGGTTTTTGCAAATTTGCGGAAGCTCTATGTTGAAAATAAAATTCAAACTCTCATTCATGCATGTTACTTATTGGTCCGCCCGTCGCCGAGACGAGGTCACCATCTTTTGTTCCCGCATCTTTTGTTCTTTTGGCCGTCACCGGATGTACCGTGGTGCCGTGTGCAATATCGGTCGGTGGCATTGACTATATAAGGTCAATGCGTATTGGTTTTAGTTAAGTTCTAGTGAAGCTGCCATATGAGCAACATCTCCCGTTTGATTGCCATGAGTTGTTTTATTGAATAAACGTTTTGTATAGCAAAAATTAAACTTGACCTAAAATTATTTAAAACTCTAAATTTGCAATTTTTTTAATTTTAATCAGCAGTTTTCGACTTTTTTTTTCTACCCCAAGCGATAGAAATTTGAAATTTTTTTAAAATCGACATCGTTGCACCCAAAAGCTAGAAATGGGCGTTCTCTTATGTAATCGGCCTTCCTGAACTCAAATCCGTAATCAATTCGACGCTAGAATAAATAGATTTCTTATAAAATTAGAAAAAACCACTAAGTTTCGATTTCTTCCAATATTCAGACTGTTGTAACTTTTGACCGGACAGATTTACATCAAATCCAAATACATTAAATTTCTCCGTTTCACAAATGGTCTCGAATGCTATATGAACGAAAATTATAAGTCTAATAATAAAGAAGTTGAAATTTGCAATTTACGTCAATTTTGACGAAAATTTTGAATTAAAACATTCGAATCGTCATACCTTAAAAAGTACGACATGTACAGGGAAACTACGGCCAGATTCGTGTTAAGCGGTGCAAAATCTACCAGATCAAGTCATAAAATTGACGTAAAAAATTTCAATATTTTTGACCTTCATTTTCTAGCCCAATCAATACTTATTCGAAAAATTTCTAAAATTGACACGTTTATTAAAAGACTGGAAATTGATGTTTTTTTATATAATCGACCTTCCTGACCTCAAGTTCGTAATCAATTCGACGCTAGAATAGATACATTTTTTATAAAATTAGAAAAAGTACAAATTAAGCTTTTTTCAGCAATCAAACTTTTGTAACTTTTGAACGGAGCGACTTGTATTAAATCCAGATACATCAAATTTCTTCGTTTCACAAATGCCATCGAATGCTACGTGAACGAAAATTGTAAGTCTAATAATAAAGAAGTTGAATTTTGCAAATTAGGTCGATTTTAACAAAAACTTTAAATTAAAACATTCGAATGGTCATATCTAAAAAAGTACGACTTGTACAGGAAAACTACGGCCAGATTCGTGTTAAGCAGTTTAAGATCTACCAGACTAAGTCATAAAATCGATGTAAAAAATTTTAATATTTTCGACTTTTTTTTCCCACCCCAATCGATAGAAATTTGAAATTTTTTTAAAATCGACATCGCTGCACCCAAAGGCTACAAATGGGCGTTCTCTTATGCAATCGGCCTTCCTGAACTCAAATCCGTAATCAATTCGACGCTAGAATAAATAGATTTCTTATAAAATTAGAAAAACCACTAAGTTTCGATTTCTTCCAATATTCAAACTCTTGTAACTTTTGACCGGACAGATTTACATCAAATCCAAATACATTAAATTTCTTCGTTTCACAAATGGTCTCAAATGCTATATGAACGAAAATTATAAGTCTAATAATAAAAAAGTTGAAATTTGCAATTTAGGTCGATTTTGACGAAAGTATTGAATTAAAACATTCGAATCGTCATACCTTAAAAAGTACGACATGTACAGGAAAACTACAGCCAGATTCGTGTTAAGCGGTTCAAAATCTACCAGATTAAGTCATAAAATTGACGTAAAAAATTTCAGTATTTTTGATCTTCATTTTCTAGCCCAATCAATATACATTCGAAAAATTTCTAAAATTGACACGTTTATTAAAAGACTGGAAATTGATGTTTTCTTATATAATCGACCTTCCTAAGCTCAAGTTCGTTATCAATTCGACGCTAGAATAGATAGATTTTTTATAAAATTAGAAGAAGCACGAATTAAGATTTTTTCAACAATCAAACTTTTGTAACTTTTGAACGGAGCGACTTATATTAAATCCAGATACATCAAATTTCTCCGTTTCACAAATGCCATCGAATGCTATGTGAACAAAAATTGTAAGTTTAATAATAAAAAAATTGAAATTTGCAAATTAGGTCGATTTTAACGAAAACTTTAAATTGGAACATTCGAATAGTCATATCTAAAAAAGTATGACTTGTACAGGAAAACTACGGCCAGATTCGTGTTGAGCGGTTTGAAATCTATAAGATTAAGTCATAAAATCGATGTAAAAAATTTCAATATTTTCGACTTTTTCTTTCTACCCCAATCGATAGAAATTCGAAAAATTTCTAAACTCGACATCGTTGCACCCAAAGGCTACAAATGGGCGTTCTCTTATGCAATCGGCCTTCCTGAACTCAAATCCGTAATCAATTCGACGCTAGAATAAATAGATTTCTTATAAAATTAGAAAAACCACTAAGTTTCGATTTCTTCCAATATTCAAACTCTTGTAACTTTTGACTGGACAGATTTACATCAAATCCAAATACATTAAATTTCTCCGTTTCACAAATGGTCTCGAATGCTATATGAACGAAAATTATAAGTCTAATAATAAAGAAGTTGAAATTTGCAATTTACGTCGATTTTGACGAAAATTTTGAATTGAAACATTCGAATCGTCATATCTTAAAAAGTACGACATGTACAGGGAAACTACGGCCAGATTCGTGTTAAGCGGTGCAAAATCTACCAGATCAAGTCATAAAATTGACATAAAAAATTTCAATATTTTTGACCTTCATTTTCTAGCCTAATCAATACACATTCGAAAAATTTCTAAAATTGACACGTTTATTAAAAGACTGGAAATTGATGTTTTAGTATATAATCGACCTTCCTGAGCTCAAGTTCGTTATCAATTCGACGCTAGAATAGATAGATTTTTTTATAAAATTAGAAGAAGCACAAATTAACCTTTTTTCAACAATCAAACTTTTGTAACTTTTGAACGGAGCGACTTATATTAAATCCAGATACATCAAATTTCTCCGTTTCACAAATGCCATCGAATGCTATGTGAACGAAAATTGTAAGTCTAATAATAAAGAAGTTGAAGTTTGCAAATTAGGTCGATTTTAACGAAAACTTTAAATTGAAACATTCGAATGGTCATATCTACAAAATTACGACTTGTACAGGAAAACTACGGCCAGATTTGTGTTAAGCGGTTCAAGATCTACCAGATTAAGTCATAAAATCGATGTAAAAAATTTCAATATTTTCGACTTTTTTTTTCTACCCCAATCGATAGAAATTTGAAATTTTTTTAAAATCGACATCGTTGCTTCCAAAGGCTACAAATGGGCGTTCTCTTATATAATCGGCCTTCCTGAACTCAAATCCGTAATCAATTCGACGCTAGAATAAATAGATTTCTTATAAAATTAGAAAAACCACTAAGTTTCGATTTCTTCCAATATTCAAACTCTTGTAACTTTTGACCGGACAGACTTACATCAAATCCAAATACATTAAATTTCTCCGTTTCACAAATGGCATCTAATGCTATATAAACGAAAATTATAAGTATAATAATAAAGAAGTTGAAATTTGCAATTTAGGTCGATTTTGACAAAAATTTTAAATTGAAACATTCGAATCGTCATACCTTAAAAAGTACGACATGTACAGGAAAACTACTGCCAGATTCGTGTTAAGCGGTTCAAAATCTACCAGATCAAGTCATAAAATTGACGTAAAAAATTTCAATATTTTTGACCTTCATTTTCTAGCCCAATCAATACACATTCGAAAAATTTCTAAAATTGACACGTTTATTAAAAGACTGGAAATTGATGTTTTAGTATATAATCGACCTTCCTGAGCTCAAGTTCGTTATCAATTCGACGCTAGAATAGATAGATTTTTTTATAAAATTAGAAGAAGCACAAATTAAGCTTTTTTCAACAATCAAACTTTTGTAACTTTTGAACGGAGCGACTTATATTAAATCCAGATACATCAAATTTTTCCGTTTCACAAATGCCATCGAATGCTATGTAAACGAAAACTGTAAGTCTAATAATAAAAAAGTTGAATTTTGCAAATTAGGTCGATTTTAACAAAAACTTTAAATTGAAACATTCGAATGGTCATATCTAAAAAAGTACGACTTGTACAGGAAAACTACGGCCAGATTCGTGTTAAGCGGTTCAAGGTCTACCAGATTAAGTCATAAAATCGATGTAAAAAATTTCAATATTTTCGACTTTTTTTTTCTACCCCAATCGATAGAAATTTGAAATTTTTTTAAAATCGACATCGTTGCACCCAAAGTCTTACTGATTGGTCCGCCCGTCGCCGAGACAAGGTCACCATCTTTTGTTCCCGCGTCTTTTGTTCTTTTGGCCGTCACCGGATGTACCGTGGTGTCGTGTGCAATATCGGTCGGTGGCATTGACTATATAAGGTCAATGCGTATTGGTTTTAGTTAAGTTCTAGTGAAGCTGCCATATGAGCAACATCTCCCGTTTGATTGCCATGAGTTGTTTTATTGAATGAACGTTTTGTATAGCAAAAATCAAAATTGACCTAAAATTATTTAAAACTCTAAATTTGCAATTTTTTTAATTTTAAGCAGCGTAACTTTTGAATAGAAATTAGTGTTTGTACAGTACCAAAAAAATAAAGTTTATATTAAAAAAATTGAATTTTTTTTAGCAGAATTTTGGTTTAAATAACCTATGTTTTAAAAATAATGCCCCAGCGTCGAGAACCACAGTTAAGTTTGTAATAACCAAACCAATATCTCCAAGAATAAATTATAACACAGATGTAAAAATTTAAAATTACTTACTGTCGTACTCTGGGTTACTAAAGATGCACAAAATGCACAAGAAGCACAAGATGCACAAGATGGACGTAATAATAATCCCATATTTGTAATGTGCTGTTTTAGCAACACGATCGAATTACCTAACTTTTAGATCAAAACCTAAATTCTTATCGCTAAATTATACAAAAAGTGTTTACATTTCTTTGGAACTAATACGTAACAACACTATCGAGTAAAGCCCGTGCCGGTTGCCAGCGCCGGTCTCCACACCTACATAAAGACAAAATTTAAATCAAACATAACTTTACATAAAGAAAAAAGAAAAGGTTGTTGGTTCGTAAAATTATAAGATTTTTTTTTTACTAATAAGCTAAAGCAACTGACGTCCAAAAAATTGGAAATGTATGAGTACATATTTGATGGATAGCGAGAATAAGAAAAAACACTGGAAATTGACCGAAATCCCTTTACGTTAAATAAAGCGAGTTCGAGACCACGCAATCGAGTTCCACGGCACCACTTCATATGAAAATAGACTTGACGCTCGCTAAGCAGCTTTGGCTGATGGAACTTGGAAAAGTAGCATGAATTTTCATAATCAAAGTCCTGCAAACATTAACAGGACCTCTGCAGTGTGGCAAATCCAGGATCGTGGCACTCAACAAACGCCACCTAAAAAACGATTAGTCTGACTGGACCGTTGTTTAAGACCACCCCTATAGCGGCTTTCTCGCAGTAAACATTCCCTGAAAGCCAACCCACCATGCATCAACTTTTCCGACGCACCTACTGACATTGTTACCAAGAGCAACTTAAGTATTCTCCTCGTGCAGCCACTAGACTTTAATGGAAATTAATTCCACCAAGGAACCTTGATAATTTGCCTGAAGTATTTACAAACTTCCCGGATAACCCAACAGAATCAACCCTTTCATTTACCCGGAACCCATCGAAAACGTATAAAATTTCGAATTCACCCCGGGATCGCGCTATTATTTTACGACAACCCCTCTGTACACAATCAGCGGCAGCCATCTGACAGGGGCAGGTTTTTGTAACGAAGCTAAATGAGATGATTAAGATAGGCGACGCTCTTAGAATATTGGCGAAGCGCGGAATTAGCAGAAATGCTGTTGGTTTATTATAAGCGATGACGAATTATTCTCTTGGGCATCCGTTCCCTCTCTAGGCGTTAATTATAAGGGCTGCAAATTGAAATTTTCTCCAAGTGATTTGTTTTCGCATAATCACCATCGACCGGCCTGCCAGTACAGCGCCACTAAATTTAAGACCCGTATTAATCTAATGCGAGCAGGGTTTTATGCCCAGACCCAATATTCCTGATTACGATTTTTTTAATTCGACAAAACATGCAGACGGGTTATTGCATACGGCCCGAAACATCCCGTACACACTGAGACTTTATTGCTGGGGGTCGGTAATTGAATCCTGCAGCATTTTCACCAACTGCTTTATGACGGGGGAGTTTTTAAAACGCGATACTGCCATCTAGTGAATAGTCGACCCAACATTCCCGGAACATGCAACATTTTCGTGCCAGTTTTGCTTTAAGAGACCTCACCCCCAATTATTAACCCCAGTTTTCCAAATAAAGTTTTAAAGTTTTGTGCTTCAACCTCGATTTTCTAAATATTTCCTAAAGTTTCCAGTTTCAGCCCCCGTTAAAGTTTCGAGACAACCCTTATTTCCTAAAAATTTTCTACAGTTATTAGTTTTAGCCCACGTGCTGGTCAGGTTTGTTGGTCCGCCCTGTAGACGCCCGGTCTATCCGGAGTGCATTCCCGCCGTGGATCAGTGGCGGAGGACCGCAGGATTCCCCAGACTCGTTATAGGGGGATTATCTGAACGGCTTTTGGCGGCGGCAGGGTTGGCGGGTCCGTTCCGCGGGCATATGTTTTCATTTTCCGCCCGCCGACGGAGATGACTCATAGGGGCGAGTCCGATCCAGAGGGTGACGGACGTCGCTTACCGTCGTTTCCATGACTACCACGACCACCACCATCGGCCGCACTACAAGCTGCCGCCGCCGCCGCTATTGCGACACAAACACAAATCACCTGCTCATTACCACGAAAAATTCAAATCTGTCAGGGTGGAATTCGCCCCATTTGCGTCCAGATCGCTCCCTGGACAAAAACTTCACAACGTTGCGGGTCTATTTCGTGAAAACGGCCACCATTAACTTGAAAACTGCTGAATAATCTGCTATGAAGCGATTGTGTCTCAAGAAATTATCCGACCGTTAAAGTTAACTGGAGGCGGTGGAGTAGTTTAACAAGGACGCCGGGCGCCTTTAGGATCTTAAAAATGAAAACAAGAACCCGCTACGAGACAGTGCGGATCGCTGGATCCGGAATGTTAATTGAATGTGGCACTTCAGAGGGGGTTGGCCATAGTGCGGAGCAGCGAGGCCCACCAGTTTGGCTAGAAATTAGACAGTTTCAGTTCTATTCGATCCAGTATTGCAACTATCAAATCTAAAGTTACTAATCAAAAGCATTGAAAACCTTGCAGAAGCTGCAGCGAAAATTAGTTAATTAAAAAAATTAATTTAATCAATTAGTCAATTTAAAAAATTATTGATTATCATACAATGTTGCCACAAAGTTTTTAAAGTGCTCTCGTAGATAGACAATTGATAGTGACAGTTTACCTAACCTCACATAAAATAATTGTCTATCTAGTGCTGCCCTCTCTAAAGTGTTTGATTACTTTACGTCTAGTGCTGCCCTCTCTATACTAAGTCAAGAAGTTTTTAGCAGATTTTTTCTAGTTCTGGTGGTTCTGGAGGCAGCAGCAATACTACCAAGGGCTGCATCTTCATTTCACTCAACTACCAACTTAAGTAGTCGTAATTTTTAGTGCCTTAAATAAGTCACATTCTATCGGACAATGACCTCGATCAGCTGGAAGCTAAAGCTTCGGGTCGGAAAGCTCTGTTTGATGCTGTCCTAGTTTCATCGGTGAAGAAGAGATGATCCCGCGTGGCGGTTAATTTTCGTTTGTTCGCGGAGGCTGCGCAATTTTTCAGCTGTGGCTTGTTGCGTTTCTTGGGCTGGAAGCTGATGGCCTATTTCCGGATTGAAAAATTTTGTTGTCCCGAAAAGAGACGGTGTAAAACAAGCAATAAAATCCGCGTTTTACGTTAACAATAGACAGGGATCCCGTCAAAATCGATCCTCTTTTCAGGACGCACTGATCGCAATATTGGTGGCAGCTTTCCTTTATCCCGCGTAATGTCCCTGGAAGGATTTCGAAACAAATCGATGAGGCCAGCGCGCATTTCGCAAACATATAGGCGAAGTTCCCAGACAGTATATGAACGGATATACATATTTGAACTGATTCTGTCGGAAGCACCACGACGTTTTGTCTCTCGCAGGCAGTTTGTTCAAACTTTGACAATAAGCACCTGAACGAATTTGAGACGGCCAACTTTTTCGAAGCTCTTCACTTGAAACGAGTGGCTCGAGTTGTGCAGCGGCCGTTGATTATTTCTGAGTATTGATTTGTATCCGCGAAAAAGTTGGTGTTGCCAAGGTATTGTAAAATATTAAAACCGTTGAATAATGCATGGGGGCGCCTCATCAACTTTTTGAATAAATATTTATGATACCATCAATTCTTCTCGGTTACACCGAGACTTTTACTTATTTCGCCACGAGCTTAAAGACACAAACATGGCCTATTGTTTCGAAATCTGGGCTCCGGGAGATAAATTATTCATTTGGGATGCTGATTGGTTTCGGGCGAAGGTCGCCGGAAACTTGTTGCGGTAAGAATATACCCACGACTTAATTTCCTGAAAACTCTCAATTAATTTTGCATGTCGCTCCTGCCGGGCTAAATGCGTCAACGCATTAACTCGTTGGCATCAATTTATTATTGCCATAAAATATGCAGGACGTAAGTGGAGAAAATTGCATCGGGCAAAAACCGATAAATCCACCGGTGGATTAGGGGGGCGAGACGCCCTGGAAAAGAGCAACTAACGTATTTAGTGGAGGGTAGCTGGCAATTTGTAGGCAAATTCCCGTATTATATCGCCGAATTAACAATGCACGCACTACTCCCCGTTGGCCGCCCCCGGAGACGTGCGCTTTTGGTGGCGGCGCTGCTCGTTCGGACGCTGCCGCGTCTCCGAGGCTCGCATAAATAGGGAACGACGCGGCGGAATTGGAATACCGGGAATTTAGAGAGTGCGAACAACACCCCATTTCAATAATTGATTTCATTATAAAATTCGATCAACTAAATGCTTCCAGCAATATGCCGGTGCAGATACCGCCCAAAATTCTATTAGTTATTTACCTTTATGCGGCGCTCCCCGAAATTACCATAATTTCGCCGGAGCGCCCCATAACACATCCTTATCGAAACGTCGTCCCTCTTTGTTATCCGAGTGTTCGTTCGGGCGTTCTGGTGAAAAACACGAATTTCAACCACAACTCTATTACGACTAACAACCAATAACAACCTTAACACCGAATACATAAATATATCAACTATTTTTAACTACACAAACTCAACAACTCTATTCCTAGATAACGTTAGATTTGCAGCAAAATCGCAACCCCGGCCAGAGTCCACTTCGAGGGCTTCTCTTTCGTTTTCAAATTAAACGTCCACACGAAGGTCGGGCCTCTCGTCCGGGTCTTGTAGACGGGACAGTCGTACATGTTGCGAAGGTCCTGCTTGTCCTGCGTTATGGCCTTGATGAAGATCACCGGCATCACCGGAAACAGCTCCTTCAACTTGGACTCGGCGATGCTGCCCGTCTGGATGTCCCACCTACAACAACAACCGAATTAGTTTCAAATAATTATTTCAACATAGAGCTTGTAGCTAACCCACAAGACTGTTGTCTGTGACGTAATTGAGTTGGTATGACTTGGTTAATATCGTAAATAAAATATTTTTCTTATATCAGTCATTTTTTCGGGTGAAATCTTCTGGAACGAACAGCCGGAAATATTCTCTTATCGAAATTAAACTCTGACCGACCCGCTACCCTACTCTCGGGGAATTGGCACGTGTGAAAGCGAACATCAAAAGCAACAGGAAAGCGTCACGTTAATGCGAGTATTTGTTCGTTTATAACAAAATCGCTTATAAATTCATGGTTTTAACCGAAATTAAATGCCAATTATTGAGTTTTCCTTTGGATAATTCGACAACATAGTTTGATTTGCCCCTAACGCATCTGATGCGAAAATTATCATCAAGCGTCCACATATTTAATTAAACAGTTAATTCAACGCGGCCGTCACGTTATTTGGTAATATTTCAAATCGTGATTGCAATCAATATCGCAAGTTATGAGAGCATGAATTTAAATTACAAGTCAATTGGCCCCAAAACCAAAATCAATCAAACTCGTTGTTTCAAAAAACTAATAAACTATTTGCGAAATTTGCTGTTGTTACAAAAAAAAAAAAACTATTCCAACCACCCAATCGGCGATACTAACCTAGCCCCTTCCATGAACAAGCCGTGAACGTAAGCGCCCTCTCTGGGAGCCGCGCTGAAATCGTCCTTTTGCTTTTTCGTCACGTCCGTCAACAGACACATCTTATCAAGCGGCCATTCGTTCTTGCGGGCCGTTTGCTGCATGATCGCGGTCAAGAAAGATTGCGGATTGAAGAAGCCCCCTAACCAAATGGTGGCGGGCATCGAGAAGTCCGCGACCCAATTTTCCAACTCCTTCAGCCGCCAACCCAAGTCCGCCACCCACTGACCTAGAGGTAACATACTAGGATACGCCTTGACGGCCCAGGAATCCGGTAATTGATCCATGAACAGTGCCTGGTCCAAAGTTTCCATGGCCGAAGTAATCGTCAATTCCCCCTTGAGACCCAACTCTAAAAATCACCAATTTTTTGTTAATTATTAATTTTGTTGTTGAAACGAATCGAACCCAATTCCTTCAAGGACCTTCTCATTTCTCTCGTCAAATTGTTCATTCTTTCGCACTCCTGGAAGGCGACGATGATGTAAGGAGTTCGGTCCTCAACTTTTGCCATCATTTCCGCTATTTGAAACTCTTCGGGGAGTTTATCTAAAATGTCCTCGAGAGCGCCCCTGACCTGCATCCAAAATTATAATTAACAAAAAAATTGTTTTTTTTCAAAGTATCCCTAACCTACATCCAAAATTATTATTAACAGAAAAATAGTTTTTTCTCAAAGTACCTTGTCTTCGTGCGAAATTCCGACTCCAGCTGAGGCACCCCCATCTCTCGGTTGCATCTCGAAAATAGTTTTAAACATGACCTCGGAGGTGTGCGCCAGAAAACCTATTTCGGCGTTGGGGTGAAGACCGTACAAATATGGAGTTTCCGGGGGCAGTCTGTCGTCAATGTAGCGATGGTAGCCGACATAATCCGTGTTGGGGGGCGCCAAAAATCCAGGGGCTAAGAGCAATTCGCCTTCAAGAAGTTCCGGTTGCATGTACGTTAAGAGGTAGTTTCGGCATAGTCTGCGATCCCAGTCGTCCGTGATATGACCTCCGTACATGATTTCTCCAAAAAGGTACCGCAAGTCTTCGTAAGGAACCTTAAACAAATTGATGTACAAAAAATTTTTCAAATTCAGGAAAAACCTTTGAGTTGCACTCCAGATAATTGTACAAAACATTAACACTTATGGTGAGGTCCCCGACGTTAAACGGGTAGTTTCTGTTCCATCCCTGCGGACCGAATTTCCTCCGTTCAGCCACAACAGCGTGGAAGTAGCACAGCGAAAACAAGAAAGCCTTGAACTCTGCTTCTTTAGTGCACATCTCTAGAGTCTCCTGGCTGAAATTATCGAGAGCTTTGTGCAAATTCGCGTACATTCCCGTGGGAGGCTCGTTGGTGATTTTGATGCAAGACTCCAGGATTCCTTGAGGAATCACCGAGACGCTGGGATCGGCGTTTGGTTCGGCGCTCAAGTACAACCGGAATTTTTCGTTAGCACTCTCGGCACATTGCTCCATTTTCTTTTCGAGAGTCGGCAACCACCGGGTGACCAAATGAATATTTTGCAAAATCACCCATTGACCCTCGATCGAAGCCAAATCCATCGCGTCTTCCGCCACAACTTCCTGCCCCTGTCCCAAAGAAATGCTGTGGAAATTCATGGCGTCAAAAGTGAAACCCAATTTCTTCCCCATCCTCTCCACGTCCTTCAGCGGATTCACCCCTGGCGACAGAATGAAAAAAACGGGGGTCGACGAGCTAGTTTCCTCGTAAGACTTTTCAAACTCGACGGATCTCGCTTGAATGTACTTAGTTCCTAACTTTTCCTCGATGAAACACCGAACAGCGTAAGTCATCCTGTCAGGCCTCAAACCCCGCATCATGCACAACCGCTGCAACGAAGACTTATTCTTCCATTCCCCCGGAAACTTCTCCTTTTCCGGACACTCGCTGTCAACGAATTTCCTCCAGCGTTTCGCGGAACCCTCCAGATCCTTGTCGAGACCCTTGAATTCGTCGAGACCCGCCAGCGCTTTGATGCCGCCCCAAGAGAGGTTGGTGAGAAAGTCAACGGGTGACGTAACGTTGGCCACTATGGGGAAGCGAAGAAGAAAATCGAGTTCCTCCGAATTGATCTCGTTGGCGGCGAGCAGAATTTGGAACGCCATCTGGGCCATGAAAATTAACTTGTCACACTCGAACAAGCCCCGGCTGGTGTACATGAAAACGGAGAAGGTGATGCTGTCGAGGAGGTTGACCACGCGATCTTTCAGTTTCTCCGCGACCTCCGCTCTGGCCAGAGCATCGCGGAAGACGACGCTGAACGCTTTGAGGGAGAACTGGTAGATTGCGTTGATGCGACAGAGATCGTTGAGGATGAAGTAGAGGAGGGAGGCTCTGCCGGCGCAAGGTCGGTATTGTTCGCGAGCTTCATCTATCTTGACGGAGGTGACTTTGGCTTCGTTGACTTTAATTTCGATTTCCGTTGCCATTTTTTTGGTGGTCTCCAAGTTCTCCACTAGTTCCACATCTCCCAATATATTTCCGGTAGCCGAAGACAAGCGGTAGAGCAAATTGTCTTCGCATCGTTTTAAGGTTATCTTAAAATCGTTTTGTTGCTTAGTCAAGTTTGATTTTAGGGTCTCCAGGTCAGGTCTTTCCGCTTTCACAACTTCGGCCAGCAGTTGCTCCTCTAATCCATCCCTGGTTACGGTGAAATTTATGAGGGTGGTTTGGGCCTGGATTTCGGGTTTGTAGTGAGGATTCGCAAGTTTCGTGTGCAAAATCATCCTAAAATTAGGGTTGTAGTCCACTTCCTTATCGCCAATTTTCATACATTTGCCTTTCTTGATCAGCAATCTCCCGATGACGGGATCTAGAACGGCATCGATAGCTTCCCCGATGTTCTCCACTAAAATCACCGCACCATTCGAGATGCACCTCTCGATCGTGTCCAAGTAGTTCCTCATGGTCAGCCTGACCACAGTTAAATTTTCGCCGTACTTGGTTTTGATCCACTTGATCCCTTGCAATTGGGGATCGATCATCAAGGGCCACCTCGCGGAATTCGTGAGGATGCAAGCGTTTTCGGTCGACATTCTGTCGTTTGGCAGCCCCTCGTTGTTCCACCCTGCAATTTTGGCATCATCCGTCAACAACGATAAAGGATCAAGCCCTTCCGTCATTGGAATTTTGGGATCCAGGGTTTTAAAGAACGGCACCCAGTACTTGGAGATCATGTCGAGTCTGTAGTTCCTCGTAAAACAACCCACGTAGGAGATGAACGCCGTAACCAACAAAACGTCTCCTGGTAGAGTCACGATCAATTGCTTGTAGACCTGAACGAGTTGTCTCCAACGCACGTTTTCAGAAGCGAGACCGTTGACCAGTCGATTGGCCAAATCTATCATTTGCGTGGTGGCGTCAGCTTCTGCCTGACATTTCATTTTAGCAGCCGTAGCTTCGTCGAAATCGGCTTTCAAAATCCCCAATTGCTCCTCCAAAGCGCCAAGTTTCTCCTTCAGCTCCGCCAGTTTGTTGCGAGCTTCCGACAGCTCTTGGTTTGCTTTCGCCAAAGCTTTCCTCTTGGGCTCCACCACCACGAAAACGTCGTAGAACTTGAGAATGTTGATGACCCAAGCGCACAAACCGGCAGCAGCCAACGACTTACTGTAGATTTTCTCCGGAGTAAATTCCGGATCCTTCGTGTACTCGAGGGTAGCTTTAACAATGTCGGCTTGCATGTTCTCCTTGTCGTAGGTGATCAAGTCGGTTAGGAACTGGTCGACTTTTCCCATCATCGCCTTGCAGGCCTTCCAACTGCGATCTTTGGGAACTTTGCCCTTTTGCGAGAACAACACCATCACCGCAGCTGTTACGTTGGCGACGGCGTCGGGAGGTTGCGCAAAAGACTTGAGTTCCGTCAAATTGTTCTTGTTCAAAGTGTTGAGGGCTTCTTGAGCCGCCACCAGAGCAGGTTCGGCCTTTGCCAAGTCCACAGCGCAAATTTGGGCTTTGGCGCTAACATCTTCTTCGATCACCTTAACTTTGGCTTCTTCTTCCGTAGCAACGTCCTGTTCTTTCGCCACCTTCTCGTTTTCCGCACTCAAAACTTGAATCAACTTGCTGGCCGCCTCGTTCTTCTCGTTCAACTCCACCTCTTGCACCGCCAGCACTTCCTTCAAACCGTCCACCTCTTCAGACGTTGACGCCAGCTTCAACAACCCCGCCTCCAACCTGTTGATGTTGTTTTCATTTTCTTCGGTCTTCTCCGTCAGAAGTTTCGAGTATAGAGCTATTTGCTCGAGGAAAGATTTTGGGGTGGTGTAGTTGTAACGTTTCTCGTTTTGTAAGTAGAGTTCTGATAAATTATTGACAACATTGTGGGCGTTTGACATAAACAGTGACACCGAATTCACCAATTCCTTCGGCAACACTTCAATTTCGGACAAGAATCGCCTCGAAACCGATTCCAAAGCCTCTTTGGGCCACTCATGAAACCAATCGATCGAAGTGCAGTTAACTAGGGCCGGAAATTTCCTAGCGCGCACCCTCAACGTCGACCCGACCGGAGAGAAGCACAGAACTATTTTGAGGAGTCTCCTGACGCGATCGATAAAGAACTTCCAACAATTTTCGCGAGTGTCCTGTTGCCCGGTACCCTTCACCTCAGTTCTGACGGCATTAATAACGTTCTCCACCTCTTCGTCCGTCAACAATTCGCTAATTTCTCCAGAAGCCAACATGTCGTTGATCAAAACCAAAAACGACTCTTGAGGAACTTGAGCGTCAGTCATCAAAAAAACTATTCCAACACTCTTCAGTCCAGCCTTCAAATACAGCCCTGCCAGATCCAACTTCATGTCGGTCATGGAGTAGCCCTTCTTCAGTTGCACTTGGAAGACCTCGAATGACGATATGAAGGCCGAGAGTCTAGTGAGTGATTGTTTTCCGGAACCGCCAACCCCGACCAGGAGAGCGTTGCCTCGAGGCGCCTCCATGATGCGGTTGATGCGACAAATGTGGTACATGGCGTCTTCGAACAGAACCAAGTTCATCGCCGCCACCAAATCGTTGTAACCTTCGAGAGCTTCGTGGAGGAGTCTGCTCAACTGCTCGAACTCCTGAATTTGGAAATATTTCGGATCGCCCATCCCTTCGGCGAAATGGCAGAAGATCAACGGTTTTTCAAACACGTCGTTCTCGTCGAGCTCCTCGAAACTCTTCTTGACAGTTTCGATCACCAACTTGTTGTAGAGGTCCATATCTTTTTTCTCGACCAACTTATCACCGTAAACCCTACTGGCCTCGTGCATCCACAACCTGATCAGGTCAGTTTGGTTCTTGATGGCGTCACCGGTTGCGAAGAGCATCCCCTGAAAAATGTTCGACATATCCCTCAAAGTGAAGGTGTAATGGAACTTCACGGCGGTTGGCAGGAAGTTTTGGGCAACTTTCGAATGGAGCAGCAGCTCGGCCGCGACGATGGAATCGCTCAATTTGCCGATGCTGTGGTGGAACTTGTTCGTTTCGTTGGCGAAATGTTGGGAAATGATCGAATGGTAAATGTGGCGAGAGGCCTCTTGCGAAGGAAAACTGACGGCGAACACGCAAAAATGACGTTGGAGTCTGGGATCGATTGTGAAGGATCCGGCAGTTGGGTTCATGCAGGAAACGAATTGAACATTGTGGATTTCTTTTAAGGTTAGCTTTGCTCTGTCGTACCAATGTTGGTAGTCCATGAACTGCCGCATTAAAGTGTGAGGTTGAACGGTAAAGTACTTGTCAACTTCCGGCATGTTCATGTCGTCGATGAAGTAAATCATCGTTTTGTTGCCGGGAGGTCCGTAAACTCTTCCTGCTTTCTTCTCCAGAGGCTTCTCCAAAATTCTCTGCAACATCTCGGACGTGGTGTAGAAATTGAAGGGAACGTTGGTGACGGCGTAACTTTCCGACAATTCCGACAGTTTTTCCGCTACTATCACAGTTTTGCCACTGCCGGCGGCTCCAACCAGCATTACAGGTATCTTTTTGGCCATCAAGTGGTCCATGAAGAACCTAACTCTTGTAGTTTCAGCGGTGTTGACTAAAGTCGCCTGCAACGGTATGTCACTGTCGAGTTCGAAGGGCGAGATCAAGTCAGTCCAGGGCATAAACTTCTTCGTTTCTTCCTCAATGTAGTAACTGAAGACGTTTCCAGCGACCGGAAACTTGACAGTTTTGAATTCGGTAGTGAACCATTTGCTGAATTCGTTTCGCCAGTCGATAATTTGGTCCTGAAAGAGGGAGGATCCAAAAGCCCAGACCGTGGCGAAGACGAAATAGATCTCGTACCAGTCTTTGGGGCAATCCGCCGGGACGTTTTGGGGCGTCAAAAAGCAGTCCAGGAGAAAGCACAACATTTGCAAATGGGCAATTTCTGAGATTGGAGTTATTTTTTTGAAGCGGTGCCGCATCGCCTCAAGACATGGAGGAACGTATTTGTCGAAAAGTATCATCAAGTTGGCTTTTTCGCTTTGCATGGATCTCGTGTCTATCCAAGAAGCCACGTAAGGGTTCCATCCCAGATCAGCCGGGTTGATGTAGAGGATTCCAGCTCGCGAAACCGTCGCGGGAGTTGCTGTTCGCAGGTTGGCGATCTCAAACAGCAATCGCATTGCTGACGTCAAAGCAATTCTCTCGTTACTTGCAAGAGTCAAGACTTTATTGTCGTCCATGAGGGTGTTGAGAGACTCGATCCACATGGGGTCGATGTCGCCATCGAGCACGATCCATTTCGGGTTGTTACCACCTAGATTGGCTTGTTCTCTCATGATAACCGAAAATAGACCATCCTTCCACTCCCTCGTTGCTGGGTTGATGACCCCGAACAATTCGTCGTTGGTCACAGCCTTCGGATTGAGGTCGTTGTAAACAGGTTTCCTCTTCTGGTTGTAGTAGGTTCTGTTGAGGGTCTTCCACACCATAGTTTTTCCAGTTCCGGCATTGCCAATAACAAACACTGAATGCCTCACAGCAAACAATTCTTCGAGTTGTACCACTTTAAGGATGAAACCGTCTTCCGGTTGCAGTTTTAGCTCCACAGCGGACTTCTTGATCAATTTTTCAAAATCTGGATTACGCTTCCTGGGAACGTCAAGTGCTGGAAACAGATCGCCGATCAAACCCATGAAAACAGGAACGTCGTCCGTCACTATTTTGGGGATGTTGAAATCTCGCAGAGCTCGCATCAAAACTTGGTCTTCGGGACGTTGCCGGTCGCCGCGTTTCAATGACCCCGCCACTACCAACACCGATTTAATAGCCCTCAACCCCCAATCGTAGTGGTCTTGTTTGCTCAAGAGTTCACGACATAGCGTATAGAGAGTGATGAATTTTCGAGCCAGAAGCCTGGCGTCTTGGAAACCTTCGGCCACCAACATAATTTCGCAAATGAGCTCAAAATCGGGAACAACCATGGCGCAAGGGCGAAACAGAGCTTTCAAATTTTCGGGTAGTTCAGTTCTACCCGCATAACCTGGATTCATCGTAATAAAAATACCAACCTGGAACCAAGAAGTTAATAGTGGCGCTTCCGTTGGGTTGAAGAACTTACGGTGGGAACCAAAGCGATTTCTCCCCCTAAAAATAAAAATCTCGATTTCCTATTCTTGATTGCGTCTTGAATAGTTTTGACTTGGACCGCCACCACCGAAAGGACCTCGATCGAAATTCGGTTGAACTCGTCGAAACAGCCCCAACAACCGGTTTGCGCCAACCCCTTGTAAATATTACCGATCGACTTGTAGTCCATTTGTTCCGAACAGTTGAAAACGTACACCATCATCCCCAGGGCTTTCCCCAAATCTTTGGTGGTTTCGGTTTTGCCGGTTCCCGCCGGCCCGGCTGGCGCTCCCCCCATTATCAAGTGCAAACTTTGCGTCAAAGTGATGTAGCATCTGTCAGTTAAGGGAGTGATGACCAAACGAGGGGTGTTGCCCAGGTACTCGTATTGGTATCGAAATTGGGCGTCGCAAATGTTGGCGAAACAATCTTTGATCTTGTCGTCCCATCGATGTCGCAATTGGCTCTGCCATTGGAAGGCCTGCGAGTTCTCCACTTTGATGGCGATCATTTTGGCGACCACGTCTCGCGAATGGACGTCGATCGTGCAGATCGTCATGATCTTCTGGCGCTCGCCGGCTGTCAGATCGCCCAACAGCAAGTTGATCAAGGCGCTCAATTGGACAATTTGCTTTCTTTGATAGTCTTTCAGAGCGTTCTCGTAACCCTCTTCCAGGCGAGCGAAGGCCATGTTGACCTCGGTCGTCCACCAAATTTGGGTCCCTGCAAAATCTTGTCTTCATCAACCTATCAAATTCTAGTCATGTTCTAGAGATGAGAAGCAGATAATTTAGTTAGACTAGAACTCCGTTAAGAATAGAACTAAGAATGGAAGGTTTGGAAAATTAAGAAACAAGAATTAAAATATGTGTAAATTAAAGTGAGAATAGAAGAGAAGGAAAAAGTAAGAATTAGAAGTTGTGTGATGAGAGAGTAAAAAGTTTTTGGTGGCCACATAACTTCCAAGACTAGTTGCGATGACCCTTACCGCAAAGAGCTGGTTGGGCTGGGTAGTCGTAAATCCAAACCTCCCTCGGTTTCTCATCGTAAGTCACTATGGCTTCCGCGAAAGAGTTGTGCAGAGTCAGCCTCATAACGTCGATGACCCGGTTGAGCCAGGATTCCACTTTTCCCGTGCAATCACACGGCGAGCTGAAAACTACCAACTCCTCGTTCTCCTTCGAGATCATCCCGTTGGCCCGCTTCGAGTTCTTCCCCCCTTCCTGTATAAATTTCAGCTTTCCCAAAGAGTCGAAGAGTTTGGTCAAATGTCTCTGAATCAAATCGGGTTGATTGCCGTTGGACAAGATGTCCAACAAGTCCGCGGAAGAAACGAAATAGAATCGCGGAAAAGCCAATCGTTTCGTCTCTAGGTAATCGTTGAGAGCTTTTTCGCACAGGGTGAGTTGGTTCAAGATTCCGTCGAGTTTCTCGTACAACCCCTGATGGTTCGTGGCCTTGACCGCGTTAGGAGTTTTCAGCATGTCGAACAGAACCTCCTTGAAATCCCGATCGATTACGGTGAATCTCCTGGAATCTTCCGGTAATTGGCTCCTGATGTCTTCGGAACCGATAAAAATACTTTCGAGATAACACCATTTGCGTTGGACCTCAAAGAAAACTTGGATGACTTGGTCGGCGTTCGAGAGCTTCCTCTGCCATTCCGACACTTCGTCGAGGAAAAAGTCGATGAATTTCGACGTCATCATGTTCTGCAACTGCACTTGGTGGTCTTCGAGAGTTTCGATGAGTTCCTCGGACACCACCAACAGCTTCAAGTTGGTTCTTTCGTGAGTCTCCGTAGTAAACTCCATAACGTTCCAAGTGGCGTTCAACTCTTTCAAAACTTTCTCCATCCCCATTTCCTTGACCGCTTTATCGACGATATTTTTAACTTCGTCTTCGTACTCGTGCAAGTTCAACGCGAGCAATTCGTTGAGCGTAGTCGATTCGTCCATGACGAAACGCACCTAAAGACAAAGGCTGTTCAATAAAAACAAACAATGTGATCAAGTGTTTTATTAAAAATGTATGAAAAATGGCGTTGCTGTCTGCCAATGTCGCCAGCTACTCACTGTGTAATGTGGCGGTAACCTTTCAGCGGCCTATCGAAAGCATTGCAAAGTTTCAGGAATGTTAGTAACGAAACAGTGAAACGATTTCAAATTCTCACCTTAGTCGTCTGCATCAGTTGCTTCCAATGCCTGTCGCGAATTGCAGGATTTTGAAGTTCCGTAACAGCCCTAAGTGACGTCATCATGTTCTTGAGACTAGCCTCCAACTCGATGAAAACGTCCCAACCTCGCAACTCCTTATCCATACCTCTCATTTCCTTCGCGAACTTCTTACAATCCATCTCCATACCCTCGACATCGATTTTCTTCCAGGGAGTTTTCTTCCATTCATCCATACAGGACCTCAAAATCAGAACGTAATCCCACAGCTGCTTGACCTGTTTGATCTCTTTTCGAGCAAATTTCATCGGCTTAAATTCCGGAAGGGTAATCTCGAACAAATTGGCCTGTTCCTGCAACTTATCCATTTCGCCTTCGAGCTCCGACAGCTCCGCGTTGGTTTTGTCCAGAAGCACATAAACATTTAGACACTTGGAATTGAAGAACGACAACATCTTGAAGGTATCCCGATACATCGACTGACGGATCTCGAACAAATTGATTCGTCTCTTGATCGCGTTTACTTGAAGAGCTTGCAGGGGTGCCACGTTCTGTTTGGTGGTGGCTGCAACTTTCTTGCATTGTTGCCACCTATCCGGAATCTCCTGGAGCTGCACGTAAATTTCTTCGGGAAACTCCATTTCGTAGTCTTTGAGTAAATCCATGATGTCCTTGAGGGGTTGGAACATGTTGTCGGTTTCTAGCTGCCTCTCCTTGACTTTAAACAAGTAACCCATCACTTTGAGGAGACCGTCGTAGTCGTCTTCGGAGAGAGGCACCTGCATGGCCGCGATAGCTTCCGCGATGAAACCGTCAAGTTCGTTCAAACTATTGACGACCCTGTCGTACAAATGTTGCTTGAAGAGATTGCCCCATTTGCAAATGGTGTTGAGGACCGCCTGTTTGAGGGGTTTCACGTCGATTCGCAGCCAACCACCCTCGAGAATTTTCTCGGTGCTCATTTCGTCCACCCTCTTGTACATTTCTTCGTAATAGTCGATTTGCTGCTTAAATTGAGGAACGGTAGGTGGAGTTTCCTTAATTTCCGCCATTCTGTCCAACTCTTCGTAAGTCAAGAGTCGACCGTACGCCAGGAATTGTCTGAGGAACTCCTGTCTGTCGTCGAGCCAGATGTTGGAGTATTGATCGAACTCTTTGGCGAAATCGGCAGAGTGTTCGATGGCAAACTTAACTCTTTTGACAAGTTCTTCTCGTAATTTTTTGGGAAGCTCGTCATTTATTACGTCATCGTGGTAGTTTTCTGCCTCGATTGAGGGGTCGATACGTGTCAAATATGCAGCCATCAACTCCATGTCACCGACCATTTGGTTGACCAATCCCAACCAACTGTTGGGCTCGCTCACGTCGATCGATGGACAGAAAACTATGTTGGGATCGTGCAACTCCAAACGTAATTCGAAGAAAGGAGTGACCGGAGTTCTATCGCCCATCTCCCTCAAGAAGTAGGACAGACTCACCAAAACTGAGGTGACGCATTTCTTCTGCACCAAGTCGTCGACGTAACGAAGATATTCGGCCCAATATTGCGCTTGCGCGGTTTCTTGGGGCGTCAGAACAGGTTCTTCGGGTTGAGGTTCAAGCTCGGGCTCTTTCTTCTTTTTAACCTCTTTCTTCTTTCCGCCCGGCTTCTTCTTCCCTGTCTTTTTCTTTTCTTCTTTTGGAGCAGCTTTCATCTCCTCCTTTTTACTTTTCTTCTTTGGCGTTGGAGGCGCTTCTTTTGGCGGTTCCTCGATTTCCATAGATTCGGATTCGTCGCCAGTAGCTGGGGGTTCGTCTGGTTCCGGTTCAGGTTCGGGAAGGTTGAAGAAGAGACGTCGGTTCTCTTCAAGTCTCTTCTTGGCGTCTTCGGAACATAAAGTTATTTGGTTGTAGCGTTTTTGGAGACGTTCCGTTCTGTCGTCGAGAGCTATCAAGTTTTCCAGCTTGCGCTCCTTTCTTTCGTACAGAGGCTGGAGGACCCACGCGTCGATGTCTGCAATTATTCGACTTAGGTTGGTTTGCGTTTGCGTGACTCTATCGAATAGTTGATGAACCTTTTCGTATAGTTGGACAAGAAACTCGTTATTGCGAGTATTCCAAGTCAAGTTGCTCAAGACTTCTTCCAACATAACATCGATTTCCTTAGTTTCAGGTTCGATCAACTGATACTCGACAGGCAGAGACTTTTCCTTCAAATAGTTGTACCATTGAACAACGCGGTTGAAGCGGGTTACCCCTTGAAACAGTTCCTCCATTTGTTTGAACAACTCTATCGCTTCCGGAGGTAAGTCCTCTATTTCCAAGAAGTTCAAATACTTCATTTCTCTTAACGCAGCTTCCAGCTCCTTGTCGAAGTTGAGCGAAATCAAGCCCCCGTCGCTTTTGGTTAACTGGAACTTGTTCATGCTAGTTTCGATTTGTTGAGGAACCCTGTTGCACCACCCTTGCAAGACCCTCAAGTGTTCTGCGTCCAAAATTTCGATCATGTGGTCAAACTTCTCGAAAGCGTGGACCGCGTCTTCGGAGCCAACAATAGGGTCTTCGACCTGTTTGAGGTCCTCCCCCATTTTGCCGACTCTTTGCTTCAGCTTCTGCAGCCAAAGCAGCGTTCCGGCAACTGGAGGAAAATACTTGTCGATCGGAATTCCGGATTGCTGGCCTTCATCGTAGATGATCTTGGTCGCGTCGAGTTCTTCGTTGAAAATTTCTATGATCCTCGGATACCTCGAGGTCACCTCGTCTTTGATGAGCGGCCTTTCCGTCAAGTTTCCCAAAATGTTGATGAGCTTGAAGATGCTTTCGAGGTTGTAACAATCGTCGAAGGCTTGGCCGAAGACGGCTGCCAGACGTTTGTCGAAATCGTCGCACTTTTCCTTGAACACGTCGTAGTCTGCCAGGATGCCCGAATCTTGGGTGTCGCAAACTTCGTATTGGATGTTGTTGAAGACGTTGTAGGCGGTAGTGAATTCGTCGAAGATATCGGCGCATTTCTGGGACAACAGTCGGCCTTTGATGCCGCCAAACTCAACTTTCTCCAACTTGCTGAACTCGAGGTTCGCTGCCAGGATCGAGTTGATAAGTTTCAATCTATCCTCGAAATCTATGAGACGTTGAAAGATGTTTCGGGCGTGGAACGTCCAAAGAACCGGCATCGCTTCTTCGTCACCTTTCCAGTAAGTAGCTAAATTCCTGCGGACGTACTCGAACGCCCATTGGAACAGGTCCAGAATTTCGACGGTTCTCGTGATTTTTTCGTGAATTTCGTCGGGTTCTCCCTGGAAGATCGAGCTGGGGTCCAGTTGTCGTCCGGCCGCTTCGATCAACAAATTTGCGATTTCCCTAAACAAAACCACGATTCTCTCATTCGAACAATAGTACCTCGAGTTGGCCCAAACCAGACCAACGCAATGGACCAAGGGTTTGATAAAATTGCCGTTATCGTGCAAATCTCCCTCTTCGAACCGAGCAAAATGCGAGACCATCGGCTTCAAGTACAAACAAACGTCTCGAGCTTCAACAACTCCCGCCACCACGTTCTTGAACAAAGCCTTGAAAGTCGACAAATAAGCGCTTCCTGTCAACTCGAGATACTCCGCTAACTTCTTGACTCTCGGGTCCCTCAACTGGTCATAGATGCATTCTAGATTCTTCAACCGAGCCCTCCAGAACTCAACTTCTCGCATCGGAGTCGGATGGACTCCTCGAGCAAACGCTATATTCGACGATTGTTTCAGAATTTCGCCGCAAATTGTCGACCATCTCTGAACTCCGTTCTCCACGGACGCTTTCAACTCCAAATTAACCTCCAACTCTTCAGATGCTTCGTACGCTGCCGTAGCGTCGAAAAGTTGCGACATTCCTTGAGGCATTGGCAAAATTGTTTGGCTCCTCATGGCTCCGCGCACCTGGATCAAGAAAGTCAAACACAAGAAGCTTCTGGTTAACAACAGTACCTGCTCGACGGTGTTCTTGAAATTTCTAACGTGCGCCACGACGTCGTCCGCCACGATTTTCGGCCACCCCTTCTGGTTTCCGGGATTCGAAAGAACGGGGACGAAAACTGAATCGAGGAGAACGGCGAGCTCGTCGACGGGTCTTCCGGCCATGTCGCCGAAGAGGAGGAGGTCGCGAAAATTTGCCATGGTGACGGGATCGCTTCGCTTTTTGATGAAATAGGTGAATTTCGATCTGACGGTGTTATCGAAAGCGGTTAGAGGAACCAACAGGCCGGCTCCGGTGATTGTCATTATCAAAAACTTTGTGGCGGGGTTTGAAAAAAAATTCATAATAATTCCCTGGAAATTTCCTGGATTAGTTTCGATATTTTCAAAATTGTGCTTACCTTGTTTTCTTCGATGCTGATCATTTTCGTCCACTTTTCCATTTTTAGTCTGTACGATTTGGTGAGGTAGGCGAGGATGAATTCGAGACGGGCATCCTCGTCGTCGCCTTCCTTCTTGTCGTCGTCTTTCTTCTTCTGCGGTGTCTCCTCGTCATCGTCCTCTTCGTCGGCCATTTGAAGGAAATTGTTGGGATTATTTACACACTTGTCAGGCTTTTACGGCCTGTTGTCTAATGATAAACAGCTCGCTAAGCAACCGACACCTACGCCGATCGATAGCAACACGCGGCTTTCTGGACTAGCACCGAAGAGGAATCCAGAAACATGGGCTTGAAAGACGCCGGGCGGGCAGTCGATGAAAATAAGAAGCTGCGAGTTAGCCGGATCCTCAAAACTGGGATAAGAACCGGTTCTACCTGGAGAACTCTCTGTAGCTCAAATGATTGTTGGAGAAATGATTGAGTAAATGCCGCAAGACCTAAAAATTTGAAGAAAACTAACATTCAGTCGTTAGGTACAAGTTGAGGAATGTAATTGTCACATCTGGAATGGGTAGCATATACGAGGGCTGATAAAACTTTCGTTTCAGTGTTATCTCCCCGATTTACCTTTTGACTATTATTTATGAAGTTATTTTCAATATTTTATTTCTTCACCAAGACTTCTGCATCTTTCACTCTTCTACCTGTCACTTTCAGCTTCATGTTCTCCTCCTCCTCCCGCAACCTTCTTTCTTCTTCTTCCTTTCTCTTCTTTTCTCGTTCCAGTAATACTTGTTCAAATTTACATCAGGCAAGAGTTATAATTAATAAATTCATGGGTCCAGAGGTGACCCGGTTAACAATTATATAACAATTTATATTTTTATTTAGCAATCACTTGATGAGTAATTACTAAGTACCCACATCTAACAAGGTAAGACTCTCAACTGAGCAAAGACAGGCCAATCGTTATCGATTGTTTTCAAGTGTTTTCCATTGATTCTGTCTAAAGGTAGTTAAGTACAAATCCCACACTAAGTGGTATATTCGGTTCTGTAGAATCTTGAATCAACCTGATAAAAACTTGCAGTCATCGTGGAAATACTAGCAAATAAATAAATATAAGATTTATTCATGGAAGTCAACAATGTGAGGATGTTTTGCTGTTTCCTCGTATGCAAGGTTACTAAATATGTGGATAAGAAGTTTTCAGGCCAAGGTGTTGACAATAAATAAATTTGTTTTTCAATGCGTTAAAGTTGAGTAATGATAGCATTGGTCTTAGTAGTTCACTAGAAAAAAATTAGATTTAAAAACGTGCCAAAATATGTAAAATAGCCAAATTGGGGAGAAGAGCCTCGTTACTCAGAAAATGACAACACAAATTTTTCAAGTTAGCGTCTCCGATAATCTGCAATTACGGGAAAATGCTCGTGGACGCACATTGCTCCTTCAATAAACTTTATTACACCTATAACGCCAATTTTTATATAATTGGGCTTTATGATGTGGTTCTCACGATTAATCTCTTATTACTCGGATGTTATATATGATCGTAATTAAAGTTATCGACTGGAAACAAGTGGGTGTATAAAAGGCGGCCTCCCTCACTATCACTGTAATTGTTCGGCAGCCTCGAGCGGCAGCATACCCAAAAACCCATCTAGTGGCAGCGAATTAAGGGCTTCCATTGGCAGGTGTGCTTTTTCGCGCCGCCAAAAACGAATCAAACACGTTCCGGGCTTGACGACATCCAATTTGCCGAAATGAGTGAGTAATATTGTTCCATTTATATCCTTCGAATATTCTTTGTGAACTCACTACAACAACAATTTTTTGACAATGTCTCTTCATTATTTGTTTCAACCCGTTGTCACTTCCAGCTGTAGATATAAGAAACTAAAGGCAGCTGCGTTATTATTATATTATCTTATTATTTCCATCTATAGATATAGAGACTGTAGATATAATAAACTAAAGGCAGCTCCGTTATTATTATATTATCTTATTATTTTCATCTATAGATATGGAGGTAAAATTATCCCTAAGATAGGTAACTGTTGATTGTTACATTCTAACGTAATGTATCTTCAAAGTCGCCTCAAGTTCTTAAATTAATTTTAAAGCTTTTGCTACGCGTTGAAAGTGGTGACGTCGGACGGTGAGGCCGGTGCCAATACAGAAAGTAGTTTAGCTGAGCCAAAGTTATTTTTATATTTCTTCTAACGGCATTTTGAGAAAATAATCCTCTATTAACACTTGTTTTGCAGCTTTTTTGCAGAAACTGGTTTCCACAGTAACCGTTCTCCTGCTCCTAGTCGCGAGTCTGCAGGCAAATCCAGTGTTGGATGCCACGGACATTTGTATTCTTGTTTGTGATCAATGCTTTAAAGACGAAATTCTCTTCAACTGTGCCAACCACTGCTTGGCAACATCTGGAGTACCAACTGAATCCTGGACAAGCCAGTGTCAACTCTTCTTCACAGACCAACCGTTTGTGCAGCAAATATAACAATATTAAATAAGTTTTAAGGAAATTTATTGGATTGTTAACATTTGCCTAATGTTAAATAAAAAAAAAATACTTGTTCATACAAAAGTCACTTGTATTATTCAAGTAAGAAAAAACTTTATCCTAGCCTTTTGTACAGTCACATTCGGACCCAACTCAACTTACAAATAACCAGCTCATAGACAAATTCGGCGATTAAATTTATTATTATTCCGCTTTTGTCTTAGTTTTTGGCTTCTTGAGCTTCTTCAGTCCGTCCAAATTACCTTTCAATAAACTACTGTAAGCTACTTGAAATTTGTTGATGTCCCTCTGGTGAATTACTGTGGATATTTTTTTCGTTCTGGATTTAGCACGGACCAAGCATAGGTGTTCCTGCTGGAATGAAGGTTTGCCCTCGCGAGCTGTGGGACAATTTCGACCATCATCTGCCAAAAAACCAGAGTAAACACGGGAAAGTCGCGCTAACGCCACCACTTACACCTCTTAAATATCATCGTAACTGAGGCGCTCTGTCGGGCCCTCTGGAACAACTTTGTCAGCTCTGTTAAAAACTGGAAACAAATTATTTAGTCCAGGAAGTTGGAAATTTTTGGGGGCGTTTCTTACCGCATCGTTTTCTAACAAAACCATTTTGGGGGTTCTGCGTTCTAGGGGTGATTTACGTTATTTGCTGGAAAATATGGTAGGGTTGAGGTTGAGGCCAGCCAAATGTCACTTTTGACGCATAATCTGACACTTTGACTCCACGTTCTCCATAACCTAAAATCCACGCACGTGAAGTTAGTCGCGAATCACGAATCACGACCAGTGGCAGGGGCACTTTCCTCAACGTGACGTCATTTAAAACTTAATTCTTTAAAAAACGGTAAATCAAGCATTATAACTTTTTTTCTCAAATGTGTAATTAACTAAACGACCGAGTTAAGTTATTGTTTGTGCAGAAACGTTTAATCTTTCCGTTGCAGACTTTTTGTAGAAACGTAGTCAGAATTACTTTTGATTTCTTGCCTATTATTAACAGTTTTTTTTTTGTAGCTTTTAATATTCTACTCTACTACAACTAGATAGCAGAGACCAAGCAAAGCTATTCTAAAGAAAACGTTTCCTGCTGTTTCGTCGCGCCGCTACTGGCTCCGACCCCAAACGGCTGAAGGTAGCGGCGAATTCCTGCGCAATTGCGCAAGGTTACGGTCGCGCCTACTGCGCACGCGCTAAACACCGTTTCAAGGTCGTCTCGTTTGTGTACGTGTTTTTATTTATCCTGCTCCAGCAGGAATACGTTGCAGAATTGAGAAGAGTCTGTGTCCATATTGCACAACATGTCGAGTCCCCCCGGGAAGAACCAGTGCGAACTGAAAGCCGGCCATCCGCCCGCAGGTAAATATCCCGGAATCGTGGGTGATATTTGTTTTTATTCCCTTCCACAGTCAAGGCCGGCGGTATGAGGATAACACAACATAAAACCAGAAAGGACTCAGGAGGCCTAATCGAAGACACGACCGGCATCACGATGTCTGGAAGCCCCCCTAAACCGGCCACGATTTCGGGGGCCATCCCCAAAGGTCATGCCGATTTTCCAGCTGAAGCTGTCCAGAGTTTTCACAAAGAGAAGCCTGCAGTGGTCCATTCTAATAAGCCAGCAATCAACATTCAGCAGCCAAGAAAGTAGATTTTAGTACTTTTTGTATTTTATACTATACTCGCTTTTTTAAAAGAAAATTGCATTTTCTTTTTTGTTTGTAACTACATATATCTTTATATTTGAAAATTTGAACAGGTTTCTGGAATTCATTGAAAGGGGTTTTGTATTTTAATGTTTATTTTAATCGTTGGTTGAATAAAAATTCTTTTAATCACCTACTTGTTTGCACAACTGTTCCAACATTGCTGACTCTTCTTATCTTTCTTATCCAGTGGTGTAAGGTGGGCTGCAGCCACAATATCTCTAAACAAACATTTTTGAGGAAGTAACAACGCAGTAGGGAAGCTTACCGAAATTCGTCGTAGGACTTGGATGTGGCGACCGCTCTTATCTTGGCGTCATTCTTGATCCAATGCATCTTATCTTTTTCAATGACGGTTTTTAGCGCTTCGTAGAGCTTATCGTTATTTATTTTACCAAAAGACATAACTGAACGGCACGACGTCAAAGAGTAGAAGACAAAATTGCCATAGCAACCGTTTTATCAATTTGTTCCCTTTAACAAAAATTTTCAAGAGTAATGACCTCAACACCTTCTGGTTCAGTTCCTGAAGCTTGGGGATGGAATTGAAGCGCCATGCTACATTAAATAATGTTTATTTATAATTTAGTACATCGTCAGAGAAATAGGTACACCATTTATTTATAACACATTGCTAGTACAAATATGATATAAACAATAACAATGCGACAGTGGGATTGAAACAGTGGTAGGAGTGCGGACAGGCGGCATGGAAAGGTGGACATGGTTTGGCACAACACTGTATATAAGCTCGCGCTAAACAGCAACTCAATAGGGAGAAGGCGACGGAGTGACCGCGTTCAACTGAATAAAGCTCCGACAGGGAGTCAGGGACCCCTGTGTCAGCGAGCACGGTCACTTTACTGTCAATCTCCAGGATTCTGAACAGCTTGGTGCTAACACAGACCTGTGTGATATAGATTATCTAAACATAGACTAATATTAATTGGGTTAATTTATTATTTACCTACTACTCTAATTCACATTAATAAATATCTAAAACATTATGTACTCTTTTATTTACTTTTAACAATATGTACATTTCTTTGAAATGTATCTGAGTCTTCTAATCAGCTTAATTATGGCAGATAAACTCATCAAGTTGATACATTTTAGGGTCCTAGCCTAGTAGCTCCGCTTCCCCGGCACAACCCGAACGTCAGTATGAAATCAGTGTTGATATAAGTTTGAAAATTTGCGATTTTACTCGAGGAACAACGGAGCTAACGTCGGCCTGAATTCAGTGCCCCGCCCTTGTGGTTTGATATATTTAAAATACGGTGCAGCAATTCACGAAAACTGGTCTGCATGAACGAACAAAAACGAGCAACGGGCTTAAGCTTGATGCGACGTGTCTAAGAAGACCTGTACCGAAGCCGCTGTGAGATTTCCTACAAAGTCGCCATGCTCGACTTGAGAGAAGATGACTAACACGCAGGCGCAGTAGCGAACACTTGCTGTCGGCTACTGGGTCCATAACGCTAGTAACAAAACGTAAACTATATAAACAAGAATCAACATTTACACATTAAAAAATAAATAAAATCTTTGGTAATGATAAACAACCTACGTAAACTCTTAAGATAATGCACGTTTCCCTTTGAACGATGGACCACCTTCTTTCTGTGATTTCATTGCAACTACTGGAAACAACGATATGAACGAGTCCTTTGCAAGATCGACCGAGACGAATCGACCGCGATATAAGGCTTCTGCATGACGTTTTCGAATTCGAAAATGCTGCCTCGATCAACTTGCCTCACTCTTGATATTTACAGAGCATAGGCCATTCAGTGACTAGAGTTAAAAGACAGGTAGTTGCGGCGTTGCGGCGCCTTACCCCATCGTGCAACAGCTGGTCACCCCCTGCCTGATAAAATTCTGACGTGACTGTTACCTAATGGGGCCATTGAATGACTTGAAAACATAGACTATATTAACGACCTTGGGCTAGATCCGCTGGATCGTCAGTAGTTGCGTCGATTAAATTTGAACCGCGCCTGCGCTGTGCCATCAATTGAATTGTCGAAACTTAAAACTTAACGATACTGATCGGCATTAATACTGGTTGTCCACTGGAGGTCGGGTGAGCTGATCGGGATCCAGCCCAAAGTGCACAACACAACAACACAATAAACTTTTACTTACATAAAACCTCTACCGCATTGGCAATTATAGATACTCTGCATTATACATAATATTATTTGTAAAAATTCCATGAGTACTGGCATATTTATAAAATTAAAGCTTGAAGCTTGTGCTTTACTTGAGTCAATTTCAACTAAAGGAACGAGAAACTATCTGACAGAAGAAGGATTACAGGAATCGATAAGTTATTCAGCCGTGAAACGCGAAGGATTGTAATCTCTATTGATAAACGAGAATCCGCTGAACTCCTCTTGGTTGATGGACAGAACCACTTCATTGCTAACCGGCGTCAGGATGGGCTCTTCTTTTGTGAACTCGGCGTCGAAATTCAAGACGTCCCTCTTGCTCTTCTACAAACAGACAATCAGCAAAGTCACAAAATCGTGACCGATACTTACGATTTTCGGTTTGAACGGCGGCTTGACTTTCCTTTGCTCCAGCGCTGCCCAATCCATGTCTCTGAAAAACGGATGGACCTTGATCGCGGCTTCGGCGCCGTGCGCGACCGCGCAACCCAGCCTCCGACTGGGGTTCTTAGTCATGAAACCTTTCAATATACTAACAGCGTCTTTACTCAACCAAACGGGATAGAGCACGTCATCGTGCAAAATTGATTCGAACAGATCGTCTTCGTTATCAGACTCGAAAGGCGGCTGACCTGCCATCATTTCGTACATCAAGACCCCGAGCGCCCACCAATCCACGCTAGCGCCATACTCCAGTTCCTGTCAAAAACAACCAATGACTCAATTCAGTTTCGGTACTGACTAAAATTAATTACTTGAAGAATTTCGGGTGCGATGTAATCGGGTGTTCCGCAGAAGGTGGTGGTCGTGATCCCGTCCAAAATTCCTTCTTTGCACATCCCGAAATCGGCCAACTTGCAATGTCCTTCCGCATCCAACAGAATATTATCGAGTTTCAGATCTCTGTAAACCACCCCGTGTTTGTGCAAGAACTGTAAGGCTAAAGTAACTTCGGCGGCGTAGAATCTCGCACGGGGCTCGTCGAATTTCCTAGCGCGTTGTATTTGAAACATCAAATCGCCCCCGTTGACGTATTCCATGACGAAAAACAGTCGGTCCTTCGTCTGAAAACAGGAGTGGAGGGCGGTCAAAAAGGGATGCTTCGCCGACAACGCCAAGATCCGCTTCTCGGTCATCGTGCAATCAACGTCGTCGTCCTGGATGATCACGTCCTTCTTCAGCACCTTGACCGCGTACACCTCCTCCGAGTCCCGCTTCTCCGCCAGCATCACCTTGCCGAAACTGCCCTTGCCCAACACCTTGATGAAGTGGAAGTCTTCGAGACCGATTTTCGATTTGTTCCGCCGCTCCGCGCCCTCACCACCTGAGAAATTTTTAACATATAGCAAAATGCTAACGACGCGGTTCGTAGAACGTGCCACAATGGGGTACTTGCCTAAAAAAAATATTACACTTTTTATTCTCTAGATGCATGCAAATAACTAAAAGAGACTTAAATATTTTTTTTCCCATTTTTTTATTTCATATTTTTGTAAACATTTGCAATTTTTGTTTTTGATGACGTATTGGATCCCCGTATCCAAGACTCACACCTATATTGAATAGACTCTTGTTTTTGGCTACTATGCTGCGCTGCTAGCAGAGGGCGCCACATGTGTACAGTGGTTTGTCATTCGATTTATAAGGAATTAAGGTCACTATAAGGAATCTGAGTAAAGCGCCATCATACAATTTCTTTGAGAACTACGTTGAGCTGGGATCGCCTACGTCACAAATCTGCCACTCCAAAAATTAAAAAAATTAATTCTGGGCGTAATATTGACCCTAGAACCAAATAAAAAAATACGGGTCTAATGAAATCGCCTACATTTTCTAAATATTATATTTCCCAAGTACCCCATTATTGGTTGAGAAACGGAAGACAAATAAATACTACGACCGGTACCGACCTAAACAGCCCGTTGCAATCACTTGGATCAATTACAGCGAAGCGTATTGTTGCAATAAATACTGTACCGTTGCTTTGCAGTTTTTCGTCCATCATCTTCGACAGCCGCTCCTCGGAGCGTTCCGCGTCGTTCCCCAACATTTGGTGTACGGCGGGCATGTCGTAGGGCGGGCCGAGGCCCCCCGGTCCGCACGTGTACTTGCGTTTCGGCATCGGATTGTCGGGGCTGACACCTGATTGCAAAAAGAAAAATAATTACAATTATACGGGGTGTTGTCGTAATTTGGGAACCTTTACCGAGGGCCGTCAAAATTTCCGCCATTTGTTTGGTGTTGATGCCGCAGTTGTTGGCGACGTTCTTTTGGCATCGCTTATGCACGTTTAACGAACACACTTCGCATTGGAGTCCTTGCCTAATCAGTCCGTATAATAAAGAACCGCAATGGTCGCAAAATGTGAAACGCTTGTAATTGTGGACTACGAAACGGTGCGGCACGTTCACGTTGAACCTTGTACTTTGTTGACTAGACTGAAAGTTGGAGAAAAGTTTGTTAATGCGGTCGTTTTTGTGCAATCGGTTCGTTTGTTAATTAGTCGCAATAAAGACAGTACCTCATCTTTCATTCCTGGACACTTTGTAACAACTAGAAGATGGCATCGCTTATGAACAACGCAGGTGCAAACTGCAAAAATCTACAATTAGTACCTTCCCCAAGCTTGAAGATTACCTATATTAACTAACTGTCTGACAATAAGGAACTTGAACGGATGTTCAACTGGAAAAACCTTATTACCGATGTTCCGTCACTGATTGTTTTTACGCGTTTAATTAGATCATAGCTTGTTGTAATTAGATACATACTACCGCCCATGTGTTAAAAAGAGTTGAATAAAAGCTGCCGCTCCAAGTACCGAGTCATTAGACCGAATTTAAGCACCTAATGACCTATTAAATGGTTAGGTTTGTTAAATTTAAATATTTATTTTGAACTATTTGAGAACTTTTTGATACGAAGCAGGTATTTGTATTTAACAAAACTTTCTTGTTGTTTTTTAAAATTTAAGACATTATTGAAGTTCTAATGAGCATTTGAAAACTCCCCAACATAAAATGTGTTACAGTTTCCTGTAATCGACAAAATTTCTGTTGTTTTTTTTTAATTCAAGACGTAATTAAAGTTCTAATAAGTATTTGAGAACTCATTAGCATGAAATGTGTTACAGTTCCTGTATTTAACAAAATGGGCAGCATTTACTATGAACAGTCCAAACGAAGCTGACACCTTTCTGTTCAGATTATCCGACTGTTGAACAACTTTTAGGTATCAAAAATTAATTTTAAAACTTGAGAATCGCAATCATGTAATAATTATTACTACAGAACATAACAATGAGGTTTAGGCGTTTTATCTATATTACGTTTTAGGTTGCTACGTTGCCTTTTATTTTCTAATGTTTGTTTTTAAATTAGATCAAATGTCAAGTTAAACCGATAAAAGAAACAATAATAATCGCAACATTGATAATCCACCTTTAACCGCTGACAGAAAGAAGCCTGTGCTCTATACATCGCAAAATATATTAATAAAGAAAAGGAAAATGCTAGTAACTTACAAACCACTTTAAAAAGCTATAAAGACAGCCATGCCACTGGTGCTGCAAATTAAAGAAAAAAATAAAAATATTAATCACATCATCACCAAATTCAATCGATCAAACATGCGCTGTAACATAAAAGCACGCCACCTATTTTTAGTAAAAAAAATATTAGTTGCATTTGCCCCACAATTATTCGCAGCTCTCCTCTAATTCAAATTGTTATTTATCAATTAAATTGGTTAAATAAGAGGAGAGGCAGAGAAAGATCTGATGTTTTCACCACATACGGCACTTAAAACGTATAACAGCGCATGCGCAGTAAAACCAATCCAGATTCGACACAAAATAAGTTGCTGGTGGAAAAAAATTAAAACAAAATGTAAAGCCAAGTGTCACCACCTACTGGTCGAAACGACAAGCAAAGCGGTTATGTACACATATACACAGTGATCGTGCGCTAGACGGATTCGTACCTTGACACTGATAGCCTTGCTTGCCCAAACCCCTGAAAACAAAACCACCATTATAAAGTTAGAGCCCCCCGGAACAACAACAAACATTGCAATTTCAAGTTGTAACGACCCCCAAAAATAACGAATTAAAATGTTAACAACAAAAAAAAAAAAGGAGAAACACCCATCAATTAATACGGTTGCGTTAATCACTCGACGGCATGCCCCAAATTCGAGAAACTCACCAGATGAAGTCGCGACAATGCGAACAAAACGTCGGCTGTCGAAGGAAAGTCGCCATGAACTTGTGCCCGTTGACTTGGTGGACGCGTCGTCGCATGGCGCCGCGTCTTCGGTTGAAACCCTGACGCTCCTTGAACTCGCGAGGTTTGGCTCCATGGTAGTCTTCGCAATTACCACAATTATCAACATTGATGGAACGTTAAACCGCCATAGTTACCTTTCGTTGTTAGCTTTAAATCTATCCTAACGTGCAGCCGCCCTTTCGGCTCCAAGTTTATCTAAAACAAAACAAAAAATCTTAGTCGGTCACGTCAAAGCGTGCGCAGCAAAAAGTGAAACGCTACCCTCACAGAAACTCTTCGCATGAGTAGGGAACGTCAAGTACAACAAACTGTCAAAGTGACGTAAATACGCCAGTTAGAGGTAAGTAGTTATCGGCTGAGTGACATATTAAACGTCAGTGTCAAAAACAAAATGCTGAAAGAATTTTGGGTACGGTTGGTTGCACAAAGATAATTGGCCATTGCGTTGTTGGGGGTTGTTGTAATTATTTATTTTGGTGAGGGGTGGCAACCACGTGACGTTTCTTCAATTTCGTCTTCTCTGAGAGATTCTTGGGTAACTGGATGATTATATTAGTGTTGGTGTTGAGCGTTGACCAACAAGTTGTCGTGTTGACTGGTGAGGTTGAAAGAAGTGGAGCAGGGTCTTTGTTGTGGTGCGTGTCGGACTCACCCAGAAGTCGGCGTCGTCCTTGTCGCGGTTGAGCAGGTCCTCGAAGGGGAGGCTGCAATTGGCGACGAAAACGTCGGGCGAGAGGGCAGCGTCGTGGAACACGGTGATGGTGAGCGTCTTGGCGTTGACGACGCCATGTTCGAAGTATTCGTTCCAAACGGGGTCGAGCGTCTTCTGTTTGGTGGTGGATTGGGAGACGTGGGTGTCGTCGACGTCGATGGTAACGTAAGGGTCCATCAGCTGGTCGTCGGTTTTGCCGAATGTCATGTTGTGGCGCGTCGAGCAGTCCGTCGGCCGCAAGCCCTGAGCCTCGCATATTTTTATGCGGACGGTCCCGGTGAACATTGGGGCCCCGGTCGCACGCACTTCCACTGCTCAACTTAAACGGCCGACACTTCGCACCCCCGACACATCAACACCGACAACAGCCACCAAACGCAGCCACAACGCAAAACACAACCCGTTTCTTGACACTGACAGCCATGGACGGCGCTCGCTTCGGCTTTCGCTCGACCGGCCTCGGCCCTGCTCGGCCCCTGCCCTGCTCCCTTCGCTCCCACAATCCCGTTCTGCGGGATCGATCTGGATCCGGGAGAAGGCCCAGCCGCCCGCCCTACCCGCCACTAGATGGCGCGCGCGCGCGAAACATTTAAAATATAGCAGTTATGGCCTTTCTTGACGCTACTACGATGAGTATTGTGACCCGTAGGTAACTGAATCTGTGTTCTACTTCTTTTAAATGTCGTCATTTAACTCTATTGCGTATCCAAGATGTTTGGCCCAACATGGGTGTTTGCAACTATTAGAATGTGACCGTTGCACTTCAAATATAGACACTCCGATCACATTCTAATGGCAAACACCCATGTTATGCCAAACATCTTAGATATGCAATCAGCCCTGTTGTGTGTTGAAAGGGCCAAAAACTGTGAGATAAGTTCACATAACATGGGTTGTTAAAATTCAGGATTAAAAGACCAATGAAAACCATCTAAAAAAAATCTCGAACTTGGGGTTGTTCTTCGTGTTACATTTAAATATATTTATTTTAGTACACTCAATTGCAGAGACAGATATAGGTACCATCTATTAATGTACAAGTTTTCAACAGGAATACAGCTCTGTACTGTCGCGAAATTAATTATTAATACTAATGCCAAACCACTTTGGCACGATCACTGGACGCGTGGCAACGTCGGCACTAATCTCCTAGTAGTGACGTCTGTACCGGTAAATTTACAAATCATCTAAGAAAAACACAATTAGGTAGCACGTTGCGACCCGAACAAGCAAAATAACAACAAAACCAACTAAATTCCCAAGCTTGATCCTACATTTTGGAGCAAAATAAGGATTTCCTCCAACAGTTGGCTTAAGTTAACATGAATGGACTCAATTGGCCAGTTTTCAGAGTAACAATCAATACACTATGTATATTTATACGTAAAGCATAAAGAAAGTTCTACGTTTCGACTAAAAAATGGGACTCTCTCGTTGCGTTGGACAGTTAGAAACGAACTAAAACCGTACAACATTGATCGCAAACAATTTGTGGGAAATTGTATCAACACCCACAACTACTTTGATTGATTATTCCTACGACATAAGACATTTTTAACAATATGTACATTTTTCTGAATGTTAAAAGATCTAAGTAGCTTGTTTGTATTTAAATTCATACAACGTAATAGGCACGCTTTGCGTTAATGATTGCTCTATGCTGTGGTTGACCGCTTAGTTAGATTTATGTTCGCGTCTAGGGACTAGCGAGGACCCTAAGGGGGCGATTATAAATCCACCATCATGTAGTACTAGCCTAACTAACGAAACAACACATCGATGGAAGTAGACATAAAGTAAGTGCCGCCAAGAATGACGGCGATTATACACATTTTCTCAAACATTAATGGTTAACTCAAGTGAAAATGTGTATGGTTGAACGCAATAGAATTGTGGTTTTGTGCAAATTTAAGGCTTCCACAATAATAAATTGACCGCATCCACATGTTTATCTTTGATATTTACAGAGCTTAGGCCTTTCGTAACTAACTGTTAGCAGTTATTTTCTGGTATACCACCCAGTGCATTGTATTGATCACAGAAACCTTGTATACTCCAACAAATACAATTATTATTATTACAAAACTGAGCTAACTGCGAGCTGCGTTTCCTAATTAAAATTCTAATTGTCAACGATTTTCTAAAATTTTCAACTGCCAAGAAAACAAATACACTGCTGAATTTAGTCGAAAACATATCTTCCCGGGTTGTAGTCGGCATTGATGAACGAGAACCCTTTGAATTCTTCTTGATTGATAGAGTTCATCACTTCGGCGCTTACTGGCGATAAGACCGGGTCTTCTTTGGTGAATTCCGTGTCGAAATTTAAGGCGTCCTTCTTGCTTTTCTGCAAAACACGCGCAATAAGTGTCGATACAAAACGAATAACTCGAAGATAATTACAATTCGGGGCTTAAACGGCGGCTTAACACCCTTATGCTCCAACGCCCCCCAATCAACTTCTTTGAAGAAAGCGTGTTGCTTAATGGCCTCCTCTCCCCCGTGAGCAGCCACGCAACCCAACCGCTTATTCGGATTCTTAGTCATAAACCCTTTAAGCACGTTAACAGCGTCTTTGCTCAACCAAACCGGATAGAGGACGTCGTCGTGCAAGATGGACTCGTACATGTCTTCCTCGTTATCGGCCTCGAACGGGGGTTGTCCAGCCACCATCTCGTACATAAGCACCCCTAGAGCCCACCAGTCGACGCTAGCGCCATACTCCAACTCCTTCAACACAAAATAATTAGAATGAGGTGATTTCTAGAAGAGTCAGCGTCAGGAATCAATTGACGGCAACTCTGCTATTGAAGCAAAAGAAGAAACCTGTAAAATTTCCGGCGCTATGTAGTCGGGGGTTCCGCAGAACGTCGTGGTGGTGACCCCCTCAAAAATTCCCTCCTTGCACATGCCGAAATCGGCGAGTTTGCAGTGGCCGTCGGCGTCGAGGAGAATATTGTCCAATTTGAGATCCCGATAGATGACCCCGTTCCTATGCAGAAACTGCAGCGCCAGAGTCACTTCGGCGGCGTAAAACTTGGCTCTAGCTTCGTCGAATTTGCGGGCGCGCTGTATCTGGAACATTAAATCGCCCCCATTGACGTACTCCATGACGAAGAACAGACGGTTCTTCGTTTGGAAACAGGAATGCAACGCTGTGAGAAACGGATGTTTGGCGGCCAGAGCCAGAATCCGCTTTTCAGTCATCGTACAATCAACGTCGTCATCTTGGATGATCACGTCTTTCTTCAACACTTTAATGGCGAAAATTTCTTCGGTGTCCCTCTTCTCGGCCAACATCACTTTGCCGAAACTTCCTTTCCCCAAGACTTTGATGAAGTTGAAGTCGTCGAGGCCGATTTTGTTTTTGTTTCTGGGTTCTTTCACTTCTTTAGAGGACGCGGCGTTTTCGCCGCTAGTTTCTTGAACGTTCGAGGGCGCTTGGCCGGCTTCGGAATTTTCAGCGGGAGGCCCGGACCCCGACGTGTACTTGTTCCGTCTTTGGCCCTGCTTGTCGGGTGAAACCCCTAAATTTACGCTTGATTAAAACGGTTTAGGGAAGTTTACGGAAACGTTACCGATGGCTGTTAGGATTTCCGCCATTTGTTTAGTGTTGATTCCGCAATTATTCGCAACATTTTTCTGGCAACGCTTATGGACGTTGAGGGAACAAACTTCGCATTGCAGCCCTTGCCTGATCAGACCGTACAACAACGAGCCGCAATGGTCGCAAAACGTGAACCTCTTGTAATTGTGAACCACGAAACGGTGCGGGATGTTCACGTTAAATCCCGTGCCACAGCCTGTACTTTGTTGGGCGGGCTAGAAAATTACCGGTTAAATTGTTATCGTCCAAATTCGAGCGAATACTTCATCTTTATTCCCCGGACAGTTGGTTAGAACTAAGAGATGGCATCGCTTATGGACTACGCAGGTGCACACTGCAACGATTTAAAATTAGTTATTAGCGGAACCAGATGCGTTAATTGGCACAATATTTGCACAGTAAGCCTGCTATCCATCGATTAAGTCGGGACGATTGAGAGTATCTGTCGTCGGTATTAATTAAGCGATTAGGCACTAATAATAAGGTAGAAATAATAATTGTAGTGATAACTTACAAACAAATTAAAAAGCTATAAAGACAGCCATGCCGTGGGTGCTGCAACTAAAAAGAGGAATTAATATGGCAATATGACTGTTGTTTAAACCTTAACTTTCGTACCAATTACATCAACGCCCCTGGCGCCACAATTTCAACTAATAGTCCGCCAGGCGGCGCTGAACGCAACACAAATTCCGCCAGGCGGCGCTGATCGCGACCAAACGTCCGCCAGGCGGCGCTGCTCGCAATTTTGTTCATGCAACGCAATCGGTTATAACCGCCTACAAGTTAGGTTGGTCGCACCTTAATTGGGTGTTCGACGGGTCTCAAGATTTGGCTAAACACTCATGCTGTTTCCGCGTTGAAGCGTCTAAGCGTGGCGCAAAAGTCATTGATCCAGTATTACAACATAGAAATTAACATACTACTGAGCACTTAATGCTAAGCTGGTTTGTACACATCGACAGTAATTGATTAATCATGCAAGACTGATACCTTGGCACTGATAGCCTTGCTTTCCTAACCCCCTAAAATGTTAACGTTTCGTTACAAGTCCTGGACGGCTGTTTGGTACTCACCAAATAAAATCTCTGCAATGCGAACAGAACGTCGGTTGGCGCAGAAAAGTCGCCATGAATTTGTGACCGTTGACCTGGTGGACTCTTCGTCGCATCGCACCGCGTCGCCTGTTGAAGCCCTGGCGCTCCTTGAACTCCCGGGATTTGGCGGCGCTACCTTCAAGTTCATCGATATCAATTGTTTGTAATTAAACGGGCGGGTATGAAGACCCGCAATTATATTTACCATTTTCGTGCAACTCGATCCGTAGGTGGAGGCGACCTTTCGGCTCGAGATTGACCTATAACCAAGGCAAGACTTCACTATTTACCAATACTTTAAGTTTGGAAAAAATTAAGGAGAAATAAAACTAGAAGAGTAAAGAGATACAGTCTGAGAAGTATGGGTCTTCATCATAAAAAAAGGACAACAAAAAAAAAGTTCTCCCGGCGCCTCCACCATTTCTGCATATAATACAATGTGTCCAGGATCTCACCTATTTAGAAAGTGGCGACTTTGGTCAAATTATAAGAAAGTTACTCAAGCTAACCCTTATTTTAATAGAACAATCACATTTGAAATACTTGCCATTTACTTAAAATTAAAAAAAATTTAGTTGCCATTCACCATTCTTAAAAAAAGGGATATCCCCATGCTTAGCATTCTAATCCCGAACATACTGCATATCTAAAATTAATTATTTATGTTGGTCATAGAAGATATCAAAGGAAGAGATCGGTAAATATAAAGACCCATTATTTTTCCGGGGGCGCTGAAAGTGCATTGCGTTGAGGGAGGATCGGTGAAGGGTTTCCAGCGTTGACTGGAAGGTAGATGCAACTGGATGAGGCTGCGTCTTAGGTGCTATTAAATTTGGAATATGAACACCCGCTTGGCCTTGCATGCGTTTGGTGTGAAGGAAAATTGTCTGGAAAAGTGCGCACAATGCACGTCGAAAAAACAAACACAATGGATGTCACTCGCTATTTCCGCCGTGGAAAGTCATGTTGGAAATAAATAGCGCCTCAATAAACAAGTATCCAGCTTCGATTTCCTTGCCGAAATAAATAATCAGCGGTAATAACCTCAAAAAATCTAAAAATAGCCTCCCGAACAGATTATGTTTACATGTTAACAGTTTTGGGGTGCAGTTAATCAATATTTGCTTCATAAACAGCGAGCTATTCCGTTCAGATTCCGACCAACTGATCGCGCTTGCATGCTTTCCAGTCCCTGGCCCGTCTAGAGGCGGCCCTCACCCAAAAATCCTTCTCGTGATCCAGCAAATCCTCGAACGGAATGCTACAGTTGGCGACGAAGACGTCGGGAGGAATAGCGGCGTCATGGAACACCGTGAACGATAATGTCGACGCTTCCGCGACGCTATGCTCGAAATACTCGTTCCAGACGGGACTGAGGGTTTTGGGTTTGGTGGTGGACTGGGCGAAATGGGTGTCGTCGACGTCGATGGTAACGTAGGGATCCATCGGTTGCTCCTCGCTCTTCCCGAATGCCATGTTGTGCCGTTTGGAGAAGTCCGTCGGCCGCAGCCCTTGGGCCTCGCATATCTTGATGCGGACGATCCCCGTGAACATCACTGGAACACTGGACTGGCGACAATTCGACGAAATTTCCCGATTTTTCACATAGGAAAACGGCACAGAGTTCCGCGACCGATCCCGCACTTCCCTAAAACTGACAGTCGTGCTCGTGCATATCGGTCGACTATCCCGATCCCGTCTCCTCCCACAATTTCCCGTTTCACCTCACAATAGATCGGATGCGCCGAGCGCCGGTTATCGGGATCAAACAAAAAGGTCGATGGAGCTGTGGGGAAGGTGCTCGAAATTGCATTTTTGACGGCCTATCTCGGGGGCCATCTGGAATGGGACGCTAACACGCGAAATCGGACGAAAAATCGCGGCGAACGGCCGAGGGTATTTATAGGAGAACCAGGGCCGGACTGCGGTGACCTAGTGAGCGACTACGTGTCATGCCATGAACGCACCAACCCCGACCGCAACCAAACGTAATCACGGAACTCGAATCAAACCAATTCTTATTTTGCGGTCTCCAACCACCGACTTCACCCGCCTCATGCTCCAAGACCAAACCAGAAGGTTCATGAATCTATTAGTTAGTTGGCAATTTTCCAACTCTCAGCTGGCTTGACAACAATTAACTAGTTAACTGATTAACTTATACCAGTTAAATGGGTTTGATTCCGTTTACGCGGACTAAAAAGGTTGTGGAAACCTGCAAAAGGTTAGATACGACATTCTCCCGGCGCCTTCACCATTTCTATACAACGTGAGTGTATGTACATAAAGCAGGAATCTAGATAACATTGAAATTGAGGTCTGGGTCTATTTCTATTGCTAAAACTAGTACAAATCTATTTAAATCTAGAAAAGTCCTAAAGGAAATCCCCCTGACTGTGCGTTATTTCCAACTTCTGAAACAAAAAGTAATAATTGTTTTGGAAATTCCTTAAACAACATAATTTTTAGTAAAACTGTCTAATTTTTTCACTTTAGAATCGCAACGATGTAATTTACCATGAAAAAATCTTGAAGCACAATCACAGTCACTGGTTCTTTTACCAGGCATCAATCGAGTCAGTTGCACAAAGCTAATGCGTCGTTAATGATTCATTAAGCTTTCGCTAATATCCTAATGCCTGGTTTCTCAAACGATGGTTACAGGTAATCGTCAACGGTGTGTCGAGATTTGACGTAGAACCCTTAGCAACGGATCAACGAAGTTATTATCGAAATGTAGGGTCCAGAAAATTATCAAAGGAAGCCGCACAAAAGAACCGAAAATAAAAAACTACCTCTTTCATATGAGTGACCATATATTTGGGATTATTATAAATTATGGTAAGAAACAATAGAACCTTAAAAAATTTTTACTTATTCACTGGATTATATTCTGGAAGGAATTAAACATGTCGTTGAGATCCGGGTCGTCTAATTTATTTTTCTTCTCGAACGGCTCATCATCATTTTGAGTTGCAACCCTTTTCTCAATAGAAATATGTCCGTTTTGTTCTTTATTATCCCCGTTGCTCACGCAAACTATTTTGGTGACTAGAGAAACTGGTGCATGCTCAACCGCCTCACTTTCAACGTTTGCAACTACGTCTTCTTCAATTATTGGGGAAACCACTTCCGCCTCGATGGTATCTTTCAAAATAGCATCAGTCACGTCGAGACTTGTGTCATTTTCAAAATCTAAATCATCAACATTCGGAGGACTAGCAATAGCTATATCACTAGCAATACTCGATTCCTTACTCGCAACCATTTCAACTTCTTCCGCATCGGGAGTGGACAGTTCATTAATTTTTAAAATTTCGACGCTTTGATTAGCATTTTGAGCCGAACGTTGGGCCGTTTCCGTCTTTAGTTGCAACGTGGGGCAAACCGGTTGACTGATTTTCTCTGCGAGATCCAAGCCTTTCTGGCAAACGGAAACAATTTCGCGGGACCACCCGTGCAAACCGGCATTGAGTATTTCAACTGTGTAGTTGAGGGGAGGCACAACCCCGAGGTCGGGTTGTTTCAAAAACGCTATCAAAACGTTATACAAAGCAACCTGACAAGAAATGTTGTTGTAGGGCGCAACTTCTTGGTGGCGGTTGATGTCCATCAGCGTTTTTACGACGAAAAGGGCCAATTCCTGAAATGTCAACACACAAAAAAGTTAGAAAAAAAGCCGAGTGTAGTCGGCTGCACAAACATCATCGGCTTGTGGGCAATTTATTATTTCGGTAGACCACCGATTAGTGTTTGTGCAACTGGACATTAGACCTTCTTACCTCACTTCTTCTATGGTCAATCACTGTGTTCTCCAACAACGTTTTGACAATTCTTGCGGCCTCAAGACAATTTTTTTTTCTAACGAAATCCGCCCTAAAATTTTAATAAATTAATTAATTTAAATTTTAATTACATAATTAATTACTAACTAACGTGGAGATCTTACTTCACTAATATAAGTTAATGAATTAGCAACTGAATGGCTGAATGAATGAAAACTGTTATAGGTATAGTTATGAAAAGAAAAAATATACAGGGTGATGCAGTAATTTCGACCAACCTTCTAAAAGTTGGATAATTTGTTTCCATTTCTGGGCATTTTAGTCCAGCGTCATGGCCTCGCTTTCTTGACTTATTCTTGCCAGTACTCGTCGAATTCAGACGTATATTTCTCTTTTTTGGGACCATCTGTTGTATCAATACAGGAATTAACATTGACAAAAATGCCGGATCACAACTTTTAGATAATAACAACCACATATCCAGTGTCTTGTAACAAGTCTCCGAGTACAGTCTAAAAAAGATTTTAACGAGTAAACAAGGTGGAACCAGTTCAATTGATAGAAGTAGGTTTAAAAAACTTTTTTACTTCTCCTCAATTCTTACCTGTTGGTAGCAAAACACCGACAACTGTGAAGCCTCTTCAAGGTGTTGACCAACATTTTACTTAAAACGTGTGAAAATGGCAGAATGCTCAGAAAATGGCTGAAAAGGTCAATTAAAAAATTAGTAATTCAAAAAAACTGTAAGAGAAGGCGCCACAGTGTTCCCGAAAGCAAGTCTACTTTCGGTGTGACGTTCCGCACTCGTGCGAAGAAAAATAGAGAAGTCCCGCCTCCGCTTGTGTTGAGATGGAGAACGTTTCATATTTCGTTACGCAAGCTTAGGTAATGAAAAATTCCTAAAAAAGCTTCAAAAAACGCGGTTTACCCAGCAAACAGCGGATGAAGAAAGTTGAGCAGCTCCATTTGAATTTTGTTGAGTTCCAGAGACAAAGTGTTTGTGTGCTTGGACACTTGTTCGTCTGACACGCAAATATGAAGCGACAGTCCTCTAGTTACGACATCAATTAGGTACTTGGGAACGAACTGCTTGGGGGCCGGAAATTTTTTTCTAGAACCGAAAAATTACAAAACTGCCGCCTAAAATCCTCTTAAATAAAAACTTACACAATCATAGTTTTTAGAAAAATCAAGCAATTAATTATTCTGCGCGAATACAACTCCAGAGCTTCACATGAATCAAGGTTTGAAGCTAGAGGCGGAAACGCAAATGTTTCACTCTCGATCCGTTCGGTTTGATCAACTTCACCTACACCTTGGAAGAAATTATCATAGAGCGAATGTAGAGTGGCGCACAGTTTTATGAACTGTTGGCGAAAATTGTTGGTATAATTGATGCTTTCAGCACCGGCGCTTCCGGTCTAGAAACAAAATTATGCTTACAGAGTTTAAATTTTGTTACTTAATTACCTGCTGGAAGTAATGGAAAGCGATTGCAGCTTCCTCCACAGTGCTTCTTGTGGAATTTTCGAGAAAATTTTCTAAAAACGGCTGTATTTTCGCGTTATGGTTGCCGAACCAAGCCGGAAATTGTTGCATGCACTGCGATAAGCATTTGATGGAAGCCGCATCCTCGCAACTTGCACCACTCAAGCAGAGTTTTAAAATATCTGAAAGGTTTTCGGTAACTATTTTTTTATTGAAATTCTCAGCAAAACAGGCCACTTCGATTATATGCGCTGGAATTTATCTAAATTAGTTAAATTATCGAGCAATGGCGTCGAAGGGGTACTTAAGGTTTCCAATTTAATTTCTTTCATCTTATCTTGAGGAAGAGGCTTCAAGCAATGGTTCAACCAAATGCTTGCATTATCCTGGACCACGGTCGAGGAGCAATAAGCAATTATTTTATCCAGCAACTTTAAGCCGTTGGCACGTGTTTGAGCTGCGTTCAGCAGGATGTTCACGTTGGAAATTATGGTCTTTTCCGTGTCTTCATATTGCAAATTGCACCGCAATACCTCGGCGGTTGTGGAAATGGTTTCGTTGCGAACGGAGAGGATTTGTTCCTTCAGAATTTCGAGTTCTAACGGCATTTTAAGCACAACATTCACTAATGTTTAACACCAGACGATTTCTAGGTTATGTTTAGCATTTGACGATTTGACAGTTTTGACACTACACCACGAGGCACGAGGCCATAAGCCACGTGGTCACAAGTTGTTTCTGCGCACGCGCAAGCGCGGTAAATTTAAAATTAGACAGAAGCTTCAACGTCAAGTGTCAAAACCTTGCCGCCCCTCTCTTAAAAATGAGGTTATGTAACGAATTTGTTTATTGTTATTCCACCGCAACGAAAATGATTAAATTGCAGCAAACGCCATTATGCAATTATCGCCTCATGCGGCGCTTGAGTTCGTCGGTGAAACCTCAGGCCGAGTCGACTATAATTTTACAAGAACAAACCTATGTGAGGGACGAGTTTACCAATGTGACCGAAAAGATTGCTTCTCACATCGGAAAGAACTTGCACACGACCCCAAACCACCCCCTAAACCACGTCCGTCAGCGAATCGTCAATTACTTTTATAAAACTTTTGTTAACACTCGAGGGAACCCCGAGTTTTCCATGTACGATTCCTTGCCGCCTGTTGTAAGCATCGACCAGAACTTCGACAGTCTTCTAGTGGCGAAAAACCACCCCTCGCGGTTGAAAAGCGATTGTTACTACGTCAACCGCGACTACTTGTTGCGGGCCCACATGACCGCCCATCAGTCCGAATTGATGAAGTCGGGTCTCAACAATTTTTTGATGACCGGGGACGTATATCGGCGGGACGAAATCGACAAAACTCACTACCCCGTCTTTCATCAAACCGACGGGGTTCGGTTGAAAACAAAAAATGAATTGTTTCCGATTGACGAATTGCTGGAAATATTCGAATCGGGAAACAACACCCAGAACACGGGGCCGCAACAGAAACAAGCCTGCCATACCCTAGAAGCTGTTAAGTTGATGGAGCACGAGTTGAAATCAACACTTGCGGGGTTAGCCCTCGAGTTGTTTGGTGATCAAATCGAGTATCGCTGGATCGATACTTATTTCCCGTTCACGCAGCCTTCTTGGGAGCTGGAAGTTTACCACGACGGAAACTGGTTGGAGTTGTTGGGTTGTGGGATAATGCGGCAACCTATTTTGACTAATTGCGGAATTAACGACAGGGTCGGCTGGGCTTTCGGGGTCGGACTTGAAAGACTCGCCATGTGTCTTTATAAAATTCCCGATATCAGGCTGTTTTGGTCGAACGACTCCGGGTTTCTTAACCAGTTCAAGGGGGACTGCAACGAAAAAATTACTTATAGAGCTGTCAGCCAATATCCGCAATGTGCGAACGATATCAGCTTCTGGTTGCCCCAAAACAGGGAGTTCACCAGCAACGATTTCTATGATTTAGTGAGGAGCGTAGGGGGAGATATTATCGAGCAAGTGGTTTTGGTGGATGAGTTCACGCATCCAAAGACGAAGAAAGTTAGTCACTGTTATCGGATTGTTTACAGACATATGGAGAAGACGCTGACCCAAAATGAAGTGAATCTAGTTCATCAGGAAATTTCGAAGACCGCGACTGACTTGTTGGGTATAAATATTAGGTAATTATCAGTTTTTGTGAAAATACAACGTATAAAGCCGCCAGTGTCAAAGCAATTATGATTCAAACAAATAAAAGTTTCGTTAAGTACATACTTTCTTTTTTAATTTAATTCTTATGAATTTTTTCGCATTCAAACCACAAGCACTTCATGATCCGCATTCAAACCACAAGGAGTCCATGATCCGCATTCAAACCACAAGAAGTCCATGATCCGCATTCAAAGCACAAGAAGTCCATGATTTGCATTCAAACCACTTTAATGGTTTTGTCCGCGCATGCGTAATTTGCATTGTATTATCGATTGACGTTTGCGCACGTGCTCAGTTTTGAGGTTATGTTTTGGAAATAAATGGTAAACATGAGCAAGACAAGAAAATGTCCTGGAAGAGAAAGCTTTCTAAGAATGAATTATTTGTATCAGGTAAGGTTGTTGTTGCTTTCGTTGCAGTTTTCAATTTTACGCTTTTTACAGGCTTCCAACGTGCTTGCCACCGAAAGCCCAGCAGCCAGCACAGCCTCCAACATGTACCTGAATCTAATGGTTGCGGTGGGGAAGAAGACTGTTCAAAGATTGTAAGTTTGAAGCCGACTACGCCCTAAAATGACAATTATTTTTTTAAGAGACATAAACGTGAAGAGAACTATCTGTAAAGGCTGCCGCAGTCTTTTGTTGGCTGGAATCACCTGCAGAGTCAGAATAAAGAAGAAACGTGCCGAATGGACGTGTCAAAGGTGCGGAACTCGCAAAATTTTCCACTTAAACAACCCAAATTACCGCCTTTGGCCGCAAACTGAGGAGAGCATTGTGGAAATTCTGGACTACAAAAATGAAACTCCAAACTGATTGTATAAATATTAATTTATTAATAGAAATTATAATTCATTTGTAACCTAGATTTATTAAATTATCAGTTTATTACGAGAACTCCTTGCACGGCTAAATAAAAACCTGTTCATTGGATAAACTGTCGGCAAATGGGCTAACAATTTCTTTGGTCGCAAAATAAAAGATTAAACCAAAAGTTATCGAAATTGGCAACGCTGGTAACGCTTTCTTGAAGATCGCCAGTAATAGCAACGTAAGGCAGAGACCCTGCAAATTTAATTCGACAATAACTTGAATTGACAACAATACCAAAACTCACTATTAAAATTGCAACAAAACAGGCGAGAGTAGTGTTCCAATCTCCATAAGAAGAAGCTTTTCCGACCAGAACACTATAAAAAATGAAGTCTCCCAAGCCCAACTTCACTCCACCTAAAAAAAAATTGGGAAAAATTCTTTGTAAATCAAGCAACTCACGTTCCTCCTCTTCTTGGTGGATTTGGGTACGCGGCGCACCGCTGGGCACATCATGCACCTCCAACTGTCTTTGAGCAACCCTTGTGGCGTGATTATCGACCCAGTCTTGCGTAAATCCGTGTTCCTCACTAGCTGAACCTGACGAAGTTCGAGGGGGGTTTGCCGCGGGGGCAGGTTCGTCACTAGTGGCCATAGTAGCATACGCATACATGTAAGTAGCTAAAAAAATGAACAAAATTTTGCCAACAAATTACTTACAAAAAAGAAATTTTAACTCATTTTTACGTTTTTTTTGAAGAAAATTTTACCAAAAAAATGTACTTACAAGAGTAAATTAGGGCGGGAAAAATTTGTTCATTTCTTTCCTGCGCGGTTTCCACGAGAATCCTCAGGGGGCCTTTGGGCATCAAAACCGCGATTAAATCTGCAAATTCGGTTTAGTTGGGGAATGGAAGTGGTTAAGAACTGACCCCAGACAGAAATTACGGCTAGGACGGCCCATGTTGTCCATTCTGGTAGATACTTGATGAAAACTAGGGCCATAAGAGCGGCAACAAATATGAGGTAGGCTTGTTGCAGTATTAACGGGCCCTGCCAGTGAATACAAACCATTCCCATCACCCCAAAATTCCACATGAGCAATAATAAGGTGGGGTAGTCCATTGGAATGTTGTACGCCCTCAAGATTTCCCTTTAAAACAGCTGTTACGTAAATAGACTTTGCTGCCAGTTCTACTCACTCAAGGTAAAGATAGGAGAAGATTGATAGTAACATTAGGGAGGAGACGATCAACCACCCATGGATGGTTTTGTAGCAGCGGTACTTGTACAAAACTATTAATAAAACGGTCATGACTACGATTACTGCCATTAGAATTAACGAATTTGCGGCAGCATTCCACACTTTAGTGCTAGTATCGGAGCTTTCCTCGTGAAAAGGCGTGTAGACCCTGGAAATTATCGAGTAATTTTTGCAAAATTCCCCCAAGTTCCGACTTACAAATACATGTCTTTGACTGAATAAAAATTCACAGCGCTTATTGTCGCTACCACCACCACCATACAAAGCGAGACTGGAGCGAACAACTTAATAACGTGTTTAGCCCCATATTTGAGTTCCTCTTCTTCATCCCGCACGTCCTCGACGTTCTGGTAATCGCCGGGCTGCACCCTAGGACTTCGCCCGTCAACCACATGGGCTTCCGGGATCTCGCCCTCCTCGTCCATGGTCCTTCGAGGTCTCCTCTTCCTGGCGCTTTCGGGGCCCGCACGTTGATCACCAGCTAACGAACTACCACTTCCATTCGTCTCCACATGACCATCCATCAGTCTGGTACTTTCTGAAGCCGAATCGAAATCGCCGTCACTCTCGGACATGCAATTTTTGATGGGAAAATAACGAAAAAATCAACAAAACCAACTACACTTTGACAGCTGTCAGTTGCGGCTTGCGTCAAAACAAAAGAGGGGTGGGGATGATGGTGAGTCATGGCGGTAAATTTGAAAATTTCTAAAAAATGACAAACTTGTCAGATGAAGGGTTTCCTCAAGACTTTGGCGATGCTCCGCCCGAAAGCAATTTTCAAGAAAATTCGGATGACGAGTACTTTCCTCACCGCGTTTTCATCAATCGCGTCGACACTTTTAGCGCGAAATACATAGCTGCGGTAATCTACCCCAATTGTGGAGTCCGATTCTTATCTCAACATTTCAGTACATTACCGATCAATACTATGCAGCTTCCAGATTAAGCAAGGGCGATGGGGGCGAAGAAGCGGCAGCCGGGGAGGATGAAGAGGCGCCAGAAGTTACGTTGTTAACGAACAAGTACGAAGTTGTCGGGGCGTTGAGCAGCCCTTACAGCACTGCAACTGAAGATATTCTCTACACCATCAGCGAAGAGGATGAGGGAAACTTTAAAGAAGAGATTATGAAATGCGGTGTTGTCGTGTTCGACATAACAAAGAATGCGGGCGAAATTGATAAAGCGTTGAAAATGTTGGAGGTCCTCGGTCAAGAATTCGAGAGAATTCAGACGATTGGGCCGAAAACCTACGAAAAGTACGGCAGAAAAAAGATTTTTATTTTGATTTCGACCATTATGACCTGGGGGTTGACAAAACCCTTAGATCGAGTGAGTAGCGTTTAAAAATCCTGCATTGTAGTCCTAGCAAATTTCGTCACAGGACGATCCCGATCTACCATTCTCAGAGGTAGACTATAAGAAGAGGAGGCCGCACCCTAATTATAAACAACATTTGGAGTGCGAAAAACAAGTCATAAAGATGGGCCAAAAGGTACTGTGCTATGTGGGGGCTGTAAAAACTTGGTCAATAAACTAAATTAGTTCAAAGATAAGCTGAAAACTTACGTCGTCGGTTCCGGGGTTGTTTACGGTGAAGAAGAGCAAGACTTGGAATTCTATTTCAAAACGGCTTGGTACAACGAAGTCATTCCAATCTTCGGCTCTGGCAACAACCGAATTCCCTTCATCCACGTCAGAGACTTATCCAAGTAAGCAGTTCCTTAAACTCCCCAAAATGGTAAAATCAAGTTAGGGCGGTTTCAGGGTTCTCCATGGGTTAATGGAACTTGCTCCACCTAAACCCCAATACATCCTCGCCGTAGAACAAACACCTTCGACCCTCAAACAAGTCATTAAGGCCCTAAGCAAGTGCTTGGGCCCAGGAGTCACCACTAACGTAACCAAGGAAGAGGCTCTCCTCTACACCAACATGACGGTAAAATTAGCAATTTCTGGAAGTTCGAAGAAACTCTTTTGATTTCAGCAACAACTCTTCGATGTATCCACTGTTAATTTGACCATGGAGCCGGTTTTTATCGTGGAAAACCTCCAAATCGAATGGAAGAACGAAGCGAATTTAACTGAAAACATGATGGAAATCGTGACTGAATTCAGAAAAACCAGAAAACTGATTCCTGTTAAAATAGTTTTGCACGGCCCACCAGGAGTCGGCAAAAGCACTTTGGCGAAGAAATTATGCGAGTATTATGGAAGCCATTTCGTTTCGGTGCCAACAGTGATGGACGAAGTTTTGAGGGAACTGGTAGAATTGTTGCAGCAGAAGGATCAATAACCAAAGTTGTTTTCAGAAAGAAAGTGTCGCTAGGGAAAAAGCTAGGATCGCAGAGGGAAAAGGTAAGGAAGAAGATGAGGAAGCTGAAGAAGACGACGAGGAAGCGGAAGAAGAGGAAAATAATCTCGAATCTACCATTGAGCAAATCAGGGAAATCGAAAGGGTGCTGGAAAGAACTCCGTCGCAAATTCCAGATGATTTCGCAATTGGAATTTTAAGAAACTTTCTAGCTAAGAATATCTGCCAGAATCGGGGTTACGTTTTGGACGACTACCCCAAAACAATTCCACAAGTATTCAAAGCAATTAAATCAATCGATGTTCAAACTTCGTTTCATAGGTAAAAGAACTTTTTGGGCACGCCGGTGCTGAAGAGGAAGAGGAGGCGCCGGTGCCGGGGGGCGATCTCGGCAAAATTCTGCCGGACCTCGTCATAAGCCTCCAAGCACCCGACGATTTTCTGTGCAAGAAAGTCATGCAACTGCAAGAAGACCAAATCAAAGTTCTACCAATTCCCAAATTTTTCCCCAACCAATAAACCATTTTGTAGGGTACAATATACGAAGAGAATACTTTCCTGAAGAGATTGGAGGAATTTAGAAACAACAACAACGAAGACAACACCGTCCTCAATTATTTTGACGAACTCGAAATTCTTCTCCAGTTGATTGACGTCACGAAGGACGAAAGTGCGGATTTGAGCGCAACTTTCGACAGCATTGTCGCTAAACTGGGGGAACCAACTGGCTTCGGATTGTCGGTTGAAGAACTTGAGGAATTGAATCGTTTAGAGGAGATTGAGAAGAAGCTCACCAAAGAAAGAGAAGAACTTGAACAAAAAGTAATTTTTTTAGCAATTAGAGAGAAATTATTCGAAAGTCTTGTAGATGGCGTTGGAGAACGCGGAGCGGGAGCATAAAGATAAAATGGAAAGTTGGGTCGAGACTCTCGAAAAGTTGCAGTTTGAGGAAGAAAAAATTCTGGTGGCCGAAAGTGAGCCGCTACGTCATTACTTGACTCGGTTCATCTTTCCTACCCTCACTAAAGGGTTGGTAGAGTTGGCCCGGCTAAAGCCGGAAGACCCGGTCGATTTTCTGGCCGAGTATTTGTTCAGGGAAAATCCAGAGGGCGTCATGTTTGATCCATCCTACACTCAGTACGGCGAAGATTTGTACGAGGAGTTTAGACGCGAAATCGGTGCCATTATTCAGGACCGGGACGAGTTTGGGCGTTAATAGCAAAAACTGGTGTAAATTCAATAATACATATCATTTATTATAATCTGAAATTTCCTATTCTAAACATTAGAATAATACATAATATAAATAATTTATTACTATAATTGCTTTAAAATGCCGTTGGCCGCTAAGTAACTAAGAAGCCGGGCTACCTGCTAAAATTTTAAATAAACGTAGCAATACTAGTTACTTCATCAAAACGTTGAGGATTTCGATGACGCAACGCCTCTTTCATTTCTTATAAATATCACTCATCCATCTTAAGACTAAAATTCTAGTCCTAAACTAAATCTGTACATAAAAAAAACTAAGCCCTCTACTACAATGGAAGATGTCAGGACAAATTCACGCCTCCCAGGGAACAATTTAGATATGACTAATCACAGTAATTTCACGACTATTATCGGGGCCAGCCTCTGTGGGGCGTCCAATTTTTTAGTGTTCCCTTAACAACTGTATAAACTGTGCAAAACTTGAACAAAAACAATCACTCGGAAACTTTGGCCAAGAACTCGCCTCGAGGGTTTCAAAAAATCACCGAATCGGTTTCAAGGATCGAAAAAAAAAACATATTGCACAGCTGGAAACTTGTGGGGCCAGTTCCGTTATTTTAGTAGTGCGTACCAACAATATATACAGTTACAGAACGATCCTATGTACAAATGTGGACTTAACACTTAATCTCAAAACTTCACATTAACACTTGGTACAATTTACAAGAAATTTTAACTAAGCGATGGACAGTAGCACCACACCAACCGATCTCAAAATAGCGCCAAAGGACTAGTGACAATTACGCAAAATCATTGGGGGCCTTTGTGCAACGCACGCCCTTGTTGCTTCGAAGCGAGCCTGTCTCGTTACAAAAAACACTTAAATCAGAGGCAACAAAAATTTAACAAGGAACCAAGTTAATCGCTAATAAAAATTGACAGACACATCTAGTGGTCAGCTCGTTTAACTACGGTTACATATTGGTTTGATATAGGTTAGGGCCAAGTGCTTTCTGAGGCAAAGCTACGTTCCATTTTTGCGAAAATAGTTCTTGTTCCTACGATTGGCTTCGGCTCAGAACGGACTTGTGGCGCTTTCTACATTTTTGAGAATAATTGAGACCGCGACCGAGATAAATTGCAACAAATTTTGGTTTACCGCTACTGTACATCGACGTAAATAATTAACAAATCAAAAATGTATAAAGTTCGGTTTTCGTCACTCTCAAGTATTCGTTGCAAAAATTTAAACGGCCGACCGCTCTTAGAACTACTCGACATTGTTATATAAGTAGCAATAATCACTGGATACTATGGTTAAACTAGATAACACTAAGCCATAACATCGAGAATTGAGAGAAGAGTATAAAAGGCGACTTGTATCCCACTCCTCTTAGGACTTGAGGAGTTTGTTGGCACGCTGGTTTGCCACTGCAATGCGCGTTTCGTTGCTCTCACCCTAACCAACAAACATATAACCAGTGTGCCCCTTCACGTCAAACAAACTATGCCTGGATCCGACTCGTTCCCGGACCGTCCAGCAAATAATTTTGAAACTTTAATTACACAACCCAAACGTTATTGTCGTAATCGTCGGAATGTTGTTAGAGAACAAATCAATAGATAATTAGGGAACGAATCAGATACGCCACCAATGTCTGTGATAATTTTAGTGTTTTTGTGTTGTGTGTCTACTTGAGGAGATCGTGGGCACGTTGATTGGCCACCTCTATCCTTGTTGCGTTCGACTCGCCCTGAACCGGACCATCATTAAGTATGGACGAGGCAGTGTACGAGTAGATGTAGTGTCGTGGAGTGAACGGAGTAGCAATGTAAATAAACAACACCCAGATTATTAAAAATCAAGCAAAATCAGCGAGTCATTCATTAGTAAACAGCAGGGGGACGGGGAAAGACCGGCGACCTTTCCCTCACCCCCCAGAAATTGTCGGCGAAGAAGCTTTTTGAAAAAACAACGCATCTTCAACACAGTCTTAATCAGTGCAGAACATTGGCCTACCGAGTGCACATCGAGAACCAATTGATTCAAAAAGCTTTCGTGAGGGAGAATTCCTAAACATCTGCCAGCACCTGATTTCTATCGTTAAACTTCCATCAAGAGTGAAGTGCATAACAAAAAGTTCTTCAATTTGCTCAACTTGCCCCCCTCCCTGCATTCACCTCTTCTCTGCCTCTCTTTAATTTCTCTTCAATTCATTTTTCAAACCCCCGTTTCAATTGCTTTAAATGTTGGTTGCTGCTTCACTAGATTACTAGATGATTGGAAACTTGGGCTTTTAGAGCTACGATTCTCGGGCCTTTAGAAAATCTCCCCCATTGTCCAGTATTGGTCACTTACCTTGAGGCGTTAAATTATAAAAAATCCAGTGCTAGCACAATATCAATGCGAACTCCAGCGAGAGTAACGTAAGCAATTACCTTGAGATTGATGCGGTCGACCTGTCTGTTTTGGTTCTCCAGCTCCGAGCCCATGTCGATGGCCATGTTGCGCAAGTTGCCGATCATCGTGTTGACCTGGCCCATGTTGTCTTCCATTTCCTCTTCGCGCGCGTCGTTGGTGATGCGTCCAATGTAGCCTCCTTGCGGTCCCAGCCCGTTGCGGTCGTCCATCATCCTCTGGGGCTGGTTGTTGACGACTTTGCCGTCGTCGTTGCCCTTCCAAGTGCCCTCGTCCTCCTTAAACGACGATCCCCTGGAACGAAAACGGGACGAATCGTACACCGGTAATCGGACGTTCGTCGCGACTTACTTCTGACAAGGCAATACGCAAAGGCCGCAACATTTTTCCATGCCGGTGAGATTCTTTTCGGCCTCTCGCATATCGGTGTTGATCTGGTCCATGCCATCCTCGATGCGGTCCAGTTGTTCTGCGCAACACCATCTTCAATTAACAACCGAACCGTCCGGAGATTTCTCAGCACACTAACGCTAGTTGAAGTTAACCGTGTGCGCTGTTTCAGTGTATGTCAGAGTTGTCACAAAACCACATGCGCATGCGCTACTCTACTTGAAACATCCCCGGGACCAGCCGGAAAAGTGACTTGACCGAAGAACCGACTCCGGTCTCGAGGAGTATTTCATGCACTAGATAACTAAAATGTTGTTGTTAAGCATACTAGTTTTCAGTAAGTTCATGCTAGTCGAGATGTTTATAAGAACGACCTGAGCTGAGAAATATCAAGAGAACAGATAGTGTGAAATATGCACGTTTAACGGTCATGTGAGTAGGTGTTAACTTACTTCGGCAGTGTTAATCCTTCATGTATGTAGTTTTCTTTGAATCATGTATATATTATCCACAAAAAGGTACTTTCAACGGAAGTTAAGGTTGAAACGTTTTACTGGCCAGGAGCTGAATGAACAGTCAAAGTTTCGCTCACAGCGCCGAAAACGTTGCAACGCTCAAATATTGTACAATGTTCAAATTTGACTAACAAGTTGATGCAAGCCACCGACTCCCATCCATATGAGGAAAATTACGAATATCCCCAAAATTGGTTCACCGATCAAATAAATTATATCCGACTGCTGTTGAAGCTCCAGTTACATGAAACGATGCGGTTAGTGGCAAAATTAAATTTCCTACCAACTGTTAGTGTTAAATGCTTCAATCGCATGCCATATGGGTTCTCTGACGGTATATGCAGCTCGTAATTAATACAAGATTGCTAATCTGGGATTGTGATTACAAATTGCACAAAAAATTATCTAGGATTTCAAAATAATCTTTGAACAGCACTAAGTGCGCTGTTATCGATTGATCGATGGCATGCAGCACTTGTTAAACCAATTTGAGTAGAAATTCAGGCTGCCCCAATGAAATTGGACAGAATCTGTAACTTACTCATTTTCTGGAACTTGCAACAGTGCTTGGGAAGAATTTTTGAAATTAGAAAACATTCAAGGAAAACACTTTGAGAAGACTGACAGGAAGAAAGAAAACCGGGATGTTACCTGTGGGTGATTTTTCAAACATTAAGGGAATTCCGAAAGTAGGTTAACAAATAAGTCGCTAGATGGCGCCGAAAACCAGCAGAATTTATATGTAGAGGAAATTCGCGTAAAACCAGCCAATACAAGACGCGTGTCATCAAATGTGCAAGTATACCAAGTTCACGTAACGTAGGGGAAAAGCTGTTTTATTTAAGTTAAATCTAAAATTGTGGTACGCCACTGTTTTCGTTTTTTCATTAAAAATTTTTCTCTCTTCTCAAAACACAACGTTGAAACTCTCTGCTATCAATTTCACCGAAAATTGTAGATGAGGGCAATCCTCATAGCTACCAAGCTCTAAAGTAAAGACGACCAGCAATGTCTTCAAATGCAGAACGCCGAAATTTGGGCTACTTCCTAATCTGTAAACTAAAAATAAGAGATTACATCTGAACAACTATTATGCTTATGCTCATTATTGTTTCATTGAGTGTTGATTATTGTTTAAATTTCCTACAAGTCTTCTCGTTATGGTTGTTTGACCCTCTTATCCCGCATTAAATTTCCGATTTGCAGTTTCCACCTCAAATCACGAGAAAGATCCCTGTTCATTTTTGCCACGACTTAATTAGCGTGAAGTGCATCTAATCCAATTAATTTGTTAGTGTTAACAGCGTGGCATCAATCAACTCGTCTAAGGATTTACGAGCTGAGTCGTTAATTAAGCTCCGTATTGAGTGTTTATGAATACTTCTTCGGTTCAATGAATGCCCTGGTCGACTTATCTGTTCCTACGCATTGAGAAAATGAAGTTTCGAAACTGATCCAGTTTTAAAGGGGCAATCTGCGTGTATCAGTAAAAATTGGAGAGGGTCGGGATCTAGTAAAATTCATCGAAATTTTGCTGGTTAAAGTTGGGGGAAACAGTATCGTGTGACTCGGATCTAAGGGTGAGACATGTTTGTACTTGTAGTGGTGGGTGAAATGGATAATATAGAGAGACACAGCGAGATTTAGATAATATGCTTACCGCCCTGTTCATCCAGCATGACCAGGGTTTTCATCCCGACCTCGTGGCTCTACAAACATCAAGACAATCAGCTCGGTAACCTGCGCCCTCTCTCACCATGTTCCCCCGACACAGAAACGACCACACGCTGCCGGTACGGACAGACAAAAACGTGTGTTCGCCGTTGGGTCATTGTTAATCAGCGAGAAACTCCTCCAACACCTAAACGGAGTTAGTCCAGGTTCTATGGATACATTCAGAACACACAGGAATAGATTGACTTGTGCTGCAGTTCTCATCGTTGTTGTCAACCGTTCGGGTTTGAGGCAAATGAAAATTACAGCACGCGAAAACGGTTAATTGTCCAAGTTAAAGTCCCCCAAACGTAAGCCAGATAACACCTTCCAACAACACGAGTGCTTACCGCCTTGATGGTCCAGCATTTCCAACGTCTTGGAGCCAGCATCGGTACTCTATAACATCACAGGGCTAGTAGCGTACTCCCACAACAACAACAACAACACAAACAAAGTCACTAACAACTAACAATGCACAAATAAAGTGGCAAGAAGCTGAAAGTTACGGAACAGTGAAAGAACTCGGAAGCTCGAAGACTCATCAAGCAAAAGCAATCCAGCATGCGAATCGTGTCAGAATGCATGTGTTTTATAGAATTGCACAATGTAGTCTTGTCAGTTATCATTTAACTTACAGTATAGTGTGAAGAAAAAACACATTTAAGATGATTTTTCGGAGAGGACCACATTACGGCGTTAAAATTTCGTAAATGTGGAGCTCACCGGCAGAGGTGAAATGAAGTACACAACAAGTAACGAGTTAACGATGACGGATGCTAGGTTAGATGATGGATCGGGTGGTATGAGTGAGAGTGGAGAGACTCACCTCCCTGGTCATCAAGAGCGACCAAGGTTCGGATTCCAGCCTCCTTGCTCTACAGCAGCACAAAACAAGTGTACATTGTATGTTAGTATAATGTCAGTGGTACACGCGCGCTACAGATAAGCACTCAGTAGTAGGTATATAAATGTTCGGTTAAAAAAGAGAATAAAGAGAAAAGAGCAAGAGTGGAAATGGTAGCCCGGCAAGCTGTGGATATGATGAAGAACAAGCGCCAACAACCCCCCCACCACCCCTGCCATCATTGCTTGATCGATTGATCGGAGATGATGAAGTTATGGCTGTGGTCGCGCAAAGATTCGTTTTTCGTTGTAGCTGCATGTGTGTGTATGTGTGTGTGCAAAAGTGCGTGTAGGTATCTCTCAAATCTGTACACGAAACACAGCACAAACACAGGCACACTTGCAGGGCTACCGCTACCACAACATAGAGTGACATAAAGTCCATGTAAGCACACCGTCGCACAGCAACCCCGCTCGGCCTTTCCTCTCATCTACGACTTAGCCACCCCCAAGGACCGTTCTACGCCTGTTCCTCGGCACGGTAGTCCTGCACCTGTAGCGGCTCCACAATGGCTCAGACTCGGTTAACAGGACAGAGAGACAGTGCAAGACATGCAGCACAGAGATACATCTATGCAACCTTCGTACGATTCGGCAAGAGCAGCCAGATGACGTTGCCAAAAACAGCAGCCGCAGCCTCCAGTTGCGCGACTTTTTGCTTTTATTGCCTCCACGTTCTTGAAGACAGTTTTTGGTTCTTGTCTTTTTTCTTCTACGTTTTCGAAAAGTTTATATTTAGGAAAATCGGAGCTAACAGGAACTTCGTTATTACCTAAAGCAATTTTGGACCAGAAACAAAAATGACTGTTATTCAAATGTTCTATTATCGCATTCTTCTTCCTTCTTTTGTTTTATTACTTAAAGCGGCAAGTGTGCCGCGAAACGCCAACGTCCATTCATTTGATTATAATACCGGGTGTTTCAACGAGAACCGCCGGTGCTAAATTGCGTATTTCTAATAGAGTTAAAAATTTGAAATTCGGCAAAAATAAACTTTAATGAATGCGCTACAATGTGGCGTCGTTGGTTGGTCCATAATTAATTCCATGAGCCGTCGGGACGCTATAATGTTCTTTTTCAGAAATTTTCAATAAATTTTTTTATTATTATTATGTTCGTAATACCGCCAGGTATACGTTCCTGTTGTTAAAAATTTGAAATTTGTAGTTGAAGTATCCCTAATTGTGTTTTTAAAAAGTTCACGGGATTTCGACGAATTTATGACACGACTGCTTTATTGAAGCAGTCAAATTTGGTGACAAAGACCGCTTAAACGGTTTGGTTATTTATGACTTAAAAGCGGTACCTACTCAAGGATCTTTGCAGTGCAGAGACCATCATAAAACCTAATGCGGTTATCCGCAAAACTGGCGCTACAAAAATGTCATCTGTCAATCAAAAAATCCTTTGAGGGCTGAAATTTAAAAATCCATGTAATTCAATAACAGTTTGATATAAAAATATTTCAATTGCTCCTTATCAATCTTGGAGGTCGTGATCATGAGCTTGAAGAAAATCAAAGAGATGAAGTGAATATTTCGATATGAAATCGCGATCGAAAGTAAAAACTCCAACCGTTTAAAAAAAGAAAAAAACGATAATGTCATCTTGTAGTGCATGAATTATAGTTTATTTCTGCCAAATTTCAAATTTTTAACTCCATTAGAAATACACAATTTGGCACCGGCGGTTCTCGTTGAAACACCCGGTATAGCTATATGCTACTGAAGATCCGCTCTCTTCTTTGTTCTAATACTCATGAGGGGATCGATACAACCGTTTCCGGTATAAAATTATATGCATGAGTGGAAACAGAAATGACGTCATAGATGGAGTAAAACTGATTCAATCATCAATGCTAAATTGAGCCAACAGATGGCAGCTCTTGTTGCGTCACTTAAACGCAATACGTAAAGTTTTGTGCAACTGAGCATTCGACGCAAAATTCGTTCCTTACAATCGCTAATAAAGAAATAACATAACGCAATTTTGCAATCGGACCAATTAACGCTAATTACTTTAATAGTCAAATTACGCAACCCTTTATTCAAAAAAAATTCCAGGTTGTGTCGTCATCACTCGTATATTTTCTTGACGTTTCACCCACCTTGTCGCGACCTTCTACGGAAGAGAATCTTTCTAGCGAATGACGAAAATCTGATTAAGTTGTGAGCAATTTTTGAGAGTTCTTGAACATAGAGGGCGCTTACAGTGTCAGCACTAACAAGTGAACACAGTTAAAAGAAGTTTCAAAGCCACCTTTAATTATGCATATTAAAAGTAGTTTTCTTCTTTGGTGGTTCTTATCAAAATTTAGTGGGCGCCACATATCCCATTTATTGCTGGTGAAAGGGGCGTCATTGCCGATTGGGGGTGTTGAACGAGTTTATTTTGGGTCAAAGGGCTGCTGCCTGCTGTTCTGGGACCAATAACAAAATGTCTTTGTTGTTGAGCGGCCGTATGAAGGTTGCAACATTTAGAGCAAAGAAGAAATAATATGTTATTTACTGGATAAAATTAACTAAAACGTTCTCCGTTATCCCAGTTAAGTTTAGATGATATCGAAATTAAGTGAATCAACAACCTATGAACCAAGAGGTGGATAAAGATCATCAGTTACAGTCCAGAAATGGACGATGTGGCCGCATTAATTACCTCCTCGCACAGCGCCAGCATCCGGCGGGTGCTCTCCAGAGACTGAAACAGATTCGGGTTAAATTGGTCAATTCGCTGGTCATGGACCGGCCTCACCTCATCCGTGACTTGTCCAGCTTTGAGCTGCAACTCCTGCAATTCCGTCTTGGGGGCCCCATTCTCGACAGCGGGGGGAGCGGGCGCCGGCATTTTTCTGCCAAAAACGACCCCGTAAAGTGGCGGACAGTAACAGGTTATGGGAGTGGAAATGGGAAATCCGGCATCCCCGTTTTTGCATGGGACTGTACTCTACATTGTTTGACGGGAGAAAATCAATACCGGTACCCTGTACCAAGACGGGCGCGTACTTGATTTCGAAAATCCCGTCGAAATCCCGATAGCGTCATCGACGAGCACGGGATCTAAATCGCAGAAGTGACTCATTTCGGGAATTTGGCGAAAAACAGCAAATCAGGGGACCGGAAACGGGCGGTCGATTGTCATGCAAAACTCGACCCGCCGCTTACCTGGAGTTTTCCTTGGGCTCGGGGTGGGCGAGATTATTGCGTGGAACTCACGGGAAGTTGCGCGTTTTCTTCCAAAACGATTTTCACATAACACTTTGACAGCGAAACTGTCAAAGGGTTAAAACATTTGAAGAACCGACAGCAACCACAAAAAGACGGCAACTGAATGGAAAGGGGAGGGGAATTGCGGCGAGTGGGTGCGCAGGAGGCGTCTGCGCTGTTGTTGGGCCGATTGATGCCTAGCGACGCCTACTGCGCATGATCCGATATTTATTTAAAAGAGGGCAAAATTTAATCCCGCCATTGAGAATACGCACTTACATTTTTTATTAACTTTTGATTACACTCGGTAACTAGTAACTACCCCCGGTGGCGTCGTCCCTGCAAGAGTTTGTCCAAAACACCAATCTCAAAATAGATTCAGCTTATTAGAGGTCTAAAATTAAACCAGAATTTTTTCTCTTGTTGTCTAGTTTTAGACGAAAAGTATTGAATAAATAAAGAAAACTTATTTCTTTGTCAACTGTTTATTGGAGATAGGTACTGCGTCGCGTTGTTATGAGCGCTAACATTAAAGTTTCATTACTCTCTATTCGGCCATGAAAACTCATAACTTTTAAAAGCTTTATCCAACAATACTTGATAATCTTTAAATAAATAATAAACAAATTAACACATAGATTACAAAGACTCTTCTGCCATGAAATCTTAAAAAATTAACTGGAGTTTGTAAATACTATTACGCAAAGGCAAGGCTTAATACGTTTCCCCAGCAATGTCTAAGCAATAATAATGGCTTTTAATATAAACTTTGTGACCGGAAGTGACTTTTTATTTTCTGAAACCAAATCGATATTTTTATCGCCCGGTCTTCAGGAAACTTTCTTGAATGCTCCACTAGCTTCATGATTTACCGCAACAACCCAATAATTGATTAGTGTGAAGTAAGTGTGAAATTGAATGAGTTCTTTGTGTAATTTTTTTTTTTTTAAAAAGAAAATTATCCTCAACGCTGACGTAACTGGAGACACGATATCAGTCGACGTTTTGGTGTATGCTTTAACACTTCCACACGTCGCTACGTGACAGGTGTCAGTCCAACATAACCTTAAAATCGTTATTTTGAAACTCCCAACTGCTCCAAGATGTTAAAGACGTTCTATTAATATTTGATTATAGTAAATTTCGCTTTTGCCAGAATTATGAAAATTATATTTTTATTGCCCCTGCTCATTAGCACGAAAGTAGCGCTAGCATGGGATTCCGAGGAGCTAGAAGTGTTCGACGTCGTCGACGAGGTTAAGGAAAATTTCTACAGCCTTCTCAACATTTCTAAGGTAAGTCCTAAGACAGTAAATTGCCCCTAAACCGCAATTTTCAACATAGGACGCTTCAAATCAAGACATCAAATCAGCATTTCGAGCGCTGTCGCTCAAATTGCACCCAGACAAGAACCCCAATGTTGACACTTCAGTCCAATTCCGGAACCTCGTTTCTGTTTACGAAGTACTTCGTAGCGCCACCAAACGCAAATATTACGATGAAGTTCTCGTCAATGGCCTGCCCAACTGGCGCTCGGCGGTCTATTACTACAGATACGTGCGAAAAATGGGAATGACCGAAGTTTGCATCATTTTATTCGTAATTATAAGCATCGGGCAATACATAGTTAATTGGGCGGCGTATTTCGAACGAATTTACACGATTGTAAGTATTTTCGAACTAAAGTTTCAACCTCTATCCGATATTTTCTAGGAACAAATCAAGAAGACGAAACGAAAAAAAGCGGATAAAATCGACCCGTTCAGTGAAATCGTGCCGAAACCTTCAATCACTTCCACGCTTCCATTCCAGATACCTCGTTTAATCTGGCATATCATTGTGTCTTTACCCCAAATTCTCGGTCTAGTCAAATCGGCGGTAGTACAACAAATTGAGGAAGTCACGAGAGCTCCACCACCGCCCGAAGAACCCCCAGAAATCGTGCCTAGAGTGAAAACGGTGCGGAAGCGCAATAAAGGTTTTGTGTTGCCTGAAGGACCTAATTTTGAGGTTGCTCCCTCAATTAAGAGCAATAACGTTTCAACTTCTGCCCCGCCTCCAGTCAGTTCTGGCGGTTTATGGACCGACGATGATCTGGTCGAGCTGACGCGACTGGTTAACAAGTATCCAGGAGGGACGACGGGCCGCTGGGAGCTTATTGCTGAAACCATGGGAAGGTCTGTTGGAGAGGTCACCTACATGTCCAATAAAATTAAGGATAATTCGTATAAACTGGCGGCGGAGCAGGAGGAGGTGCAGCCCGTCAAAGTTAAGCAGAAAACTAAGAAGGAAACGGAAATCAGCGATAATGTTAAAAAGTGGAGTCAGGTTCAACAGAAAGCGCTGGAAGACGCCCTGGCGAAGTTCCCAAAGGGCTGCGCGGACCGGTGGGACCGCATTGCGGACTGTGTTCAAAATAAAACAAAGGTACAAGTTATGATAGTTACTTATTTGGCACCACTGGATCAAAATATTTCTTGTTTTAAATAAATTGCCCATTTGGAGGTAGCAATAAAATAAGCGTACAGACTTTGCGTTTATTTTACAGCTCACCGGGCATTTTGTCTATTTTACAGCCCGCCGGGCTTCTATTTTACGGCCCGTCGGCCTTTTTGTTTATTTTACGGCCCGTCGGTCTTTTTGTTTATTTCACGGCCCGCCGGGCTTTTTGTCCATTTTACAGCCCGCCTATATAGAGCAGTATAGGCGATTTTACTGAGAGTTGCGTTTTCATTTCCAGGAGGAGTGCATGATGAGGTTCAAGTATCTGGCGGAAAACTTAAAGAAGCAGAAAGAGGGCGCCGAGCAACCCGACCAACAACTGCCAGATTAATGTACATGAAGGTGATAATAATAATAAAGAAATGTACACAATGCTCGTGTTTATTTATGTATATGTATAGGTATATAATAAACAATACTATTTCAGACATTATTGCATTTATACAACAAACATTCTATTCTATTGTTTACAGTTAAACGTTGATGAACTAAAGATGGATGCTGAAGCTGCTTGCACGTCCCAGTGAGGTTGATAAAATCCGAACTCCAGATCCATCTGAGCTAACAAGTTGGAATGAGCTGCTTTGAAATCACAATTCCATGGCGCCTTCCATCTAATATAACAATATTTTCAAGTTCATGTAATCACAGATTAACAAACAATTTCGTGAGATCTTTTCAAACATTCCTAGTTTGTTTACATAACATTCAACTATGTTGCTACAATCACAAGTCTTATTTCGAACAAAAAAAAAAGTAATGGGGCTGAAAAACTGTATCTCGAAAAACAACTTTTCTTTATTAGAAAAGTTCACTTTGGTATCCATGTAAAAAAAGTTGTTGATGTTGGCGATAAAAAATTATTTTGGCCTCAAGTCAATCTGGTTGTGCTTGAATGAATTGATTAGATGCAGTTACTCCTCCACATTGCGTTTAAAAAAAAAAAGTATTCTTTTCAAATCTGAAGCATATTCATTAATAACGACACCTATAAACTATATCACATATACAGAGTATTCTTTACATGACAGTTTTCTTTTTAAAAACCTCGAATAGTTTGAGCCTTGATTGGATGTATTGTCGACGGTTGGATTATGTTGGATTCACCCCGTTTAACGGGGAAGTGTTGACTAGAAGCGATGAAGCCATCGCGAGAACAAAACACGGAAGCAAAGCGGCGAATCTGGGAGGTGCTTCGTCGATTACATCGAATTCACTTCGGCGCTGGCCAGAGGCACCCCAACCAACGCCACCGACAAGTTCTTCACGTGCGTCTGCCAAGTCGAACTCAACTGGAAGAACTTCACACCGCCGTACTCCACCCCGTCCACGTAAACTGCAACACAACCCCGTAACTAACAGAAAGTACCTTTTAACAGACCACATTAATAATTCGCACTTCCCCTTCCACTAGTGATTTGAAATTGGGTATGTTGGCGGGATGCGCAATTTGCGCCTGCGCTTTAAATTTTTAATAAAGTTTAAAAATAAATAAATTAAATAAAGTTTTAAAAGTTAGAAATATTTGAAATATTACTAAAAAGACTGTTACCTCTTATTGGGGTATTGTGGGACGCCCTAGCGGAGCAGATTAGTCTCGAAATTCCGTCAATGTTTTGAGTGCGAGGTTCCGCGTCGCGTTCCTTTTCCTTCTTCTTGCCTAATCGCATTACTGAAACTCAAAGTTACAAATCGAAATTACCGCATACGTTTCACGTGTTTACTTTTTTGTTTCTTTTCTTTGTTGGCTAGATGTATTGTAACGTTAAGTCCAGAAGACGTGGATGGAGAAGCCTGTATACCCCTGAACAGTCCCTTGAGAGAAGTTTTACCATCTTGCTTGGTTTTGTCAGTCTTTATTGTGGTCTCGACGCACTTGGAAAGTTGCCAATAATCGAGCTGTAGTTCGAGAGGCTCCCAAGGTGATTCCCTGGTTTGCACGTTGGGAGATGACGGCGGCGTGAGAGACGGCGCGGGAGGACTGGAACACATCAAGTCCTCGAGATCGACCGAAATCGACAAAGGATGTTCCGCCGGCCCCACTCTCACATCCTACAACCAACGATGTAACCGACGCGTCAACCAAAATTATTTATTCGATAAAAAATAAATAGCTTCTCCGCATGCGCGACGAAAAGTTAGTTCCGCCTACTTTTAGTTAGAAAATAACCAGTGCTACCAACTTAACAGTGAAATTAGTACTATTTTGCTCGAGTGGGCGGAGTTTGCGCATGCGGAGAAGATCTGGATGCAAGGGTTGTATTAGGGAAAATCCTTGGAAACGAAAATACTTACGTTAACAAAAGGTATAAAAAGCTGGCTTGAGTCGTCCTGACACGTCAGCATGGCCTCGCCGATGGGCAGCTGGGCCACCGGCGCCGAAGGGGGCACAGATAAATACCTGTGCAACCTGAGTGCTAATTCGTCGATTTTTAATTCCTGATCGGTCGGAAACAGGGAAGCGTATCCCTGATCAGCGGAAGCGAGTCGTTTTGTTAAAGTACATTGACCCAACGGAATCACGTAAATCCTTAAAAAACTCAACCATTCGTATGGTTTACTCGACAACATCTCCACGTACGGACGGATGATCCATCCGATCAGAGTGTCGCCCCCGATCAAAACCAACTTCACAAACGTGGCCGGTTTGGCACAGCTGTTGCAACTGAAAACGACTCGGTTAGAATTTTTCTCGGAAAAAATTCAAAAAACGTCAATTTTACTATTTCTGAATTTTGTTGAAAACTGTCGTCAAAACCGCTTTGGCTTCGACGGCCGACGCCGGCTGAAACACCCGGTGGTGGCTCAAACGCGTCATCAGAGGAGCCGTAATACTGTCATGGCCTAACATTAGCATAACGCTGTCGGGGAGGGCAGATTCTTCCAGCGACAACAGGCGCGCCACCTGCTCCAAGAAGCTTTTCCGAGCCTGCAAGCCGCAACAAATTATTACCGCTCCAAACACCGAGGGCCCATCAACAACTGTCCGGCGCCCAAAAATCAAATTTTGCGGGGCTTTAAACAATAATATACCGGGTGTTTCAACGAGAACCGCCGGTGCCAAATTGCGTGTTTCTAATGGAGTTAAAAATTTGAAATTGGACAGAAATAAACTTTAATGAATGTGCTACAATGTGGCGTCGTTGGTTGGTTCATAATTAATTCCATGCGCTTTTTCAAAAATTTTCAATAATTTTTTTTATTATTATTATGTTCGTAATACCGCCAGGTATACGTTCCTGTTGTTAAAAATTTGAAATTTGTAGTTGAAGTATCCCTAATTGTGTTTTTAAAAAATTCACGGGATTTTGACGAATTTATGACACGACTGCTTTATTGAAGCAGTCAAATTTGGTGACAAAGACCGCCTAAACGGTTCAGTTATTTATGACTTAAAAGCGGTACCTACTCAAAGATCTTTGCAGTGCAGAGACCATCTTAAAACCTAATGCGGTTATCCGCAAAACTGGCGCCACAAAAGTGTCATCTGTCAATCAAAAAATCCCCTGAGGACTGAAATTTAAAAATCCATGTAATTCAATAACGGCTTGATATAAAAATATTTCAATTGCTCGTTATCAATCTTAGAGGTCGTGACCATGAGCTTGAAGAAAATCAAAGAGATGAAGTGCGATATAAAATCGCGATCGAAAGTAAAAACTCACACAGTTTAAAAAAAGAAAAAAACGATAAAGTCATCTTGTAGTGCAAGAATTATAGTTTATTTCTGCCAAATTTCAAATTTTTAACTCCATTAAACATACGCAATTTGGCACCGGCGGTTCTTGTTGGAACACCCGGTATACAGGGTGACCCATAATTAAATCGAGCAACTTCGGGTGGTTATAAAGGGCACCAAAACAAGCAATTTTTGTTAAAAAACTCCCGCCTGCAAATGAGCCGTTTTGGCTGTACAATATCCGAAAAAATCGAACCAGTCATCAATGAACACCCCGAACTGGTGGTGGTTGTCTTACAGTGACAGTCTCCGGTGCGGGCACGTCGGAGCTGACGCTGAGCGAGTTCTTCTTTTTGGCCGAAGACGCCGACGATCTGAAAAGTTTCGATTTCTTCTCGCTAATTTCCTGCATCAAGTTGGCGAAATCGTTGTCGCCCGTTTGTTTGTTGCGCGGCGTAACCGACTGTTCCCTGGGTGGCGATCCCGTTTGCGGATCCGACTGTCCCTCGGGATCGGTAAAACAGATCTCCGCATTACCGTCGCTCCCCGAACACGCCTTATCGTCGATGAACCTTTCAGTTTCGCCGCAATGAGTGAAATTGGAATCGAGCAAACTTTTGCTGCTACTAAAGAACGGTCGCAAACTCGGCTTCGGGGTGCTAGATATCGACATGGTGTCCTGTTCGCCGCCCGAATCTTCGTCGCAACTCAACGATTCCAGCTCCTGGAACAGCGCCTGGATGTCGCTGGGATTGGACAGGTCGGCGCCGCGACCTCCCTCCGTGTCGGCGACCTTGAAACGTTTCAGGAGCGAAACGAAGCGTTGTTTCAGGTTGTGCTGAAAGTCGGAATTAGTCAGGGTGATGTCGGGTGATCGGTTTTACCCGGGCGTGAGGGAGTTTTGTGCGGATCGGTTCACTGTCGGACAGATCTGCCACTTCTTCTTCGCCTGAACTGATCTCGTCGTCGTCGTCGCTAAAATCGTGTTCGCGGTCCTGTTTGTGCTCTTGGTCGACGGGGGTGGAACTCAGCTGGAGGACAGTGAGTCGAGCCACCGGCGCCAAAGTTTTGTCTTTACCGCCGGCTTCCGGGAGCATCTCCAACTCCATGTCCATCTGTCTTTGGAGCACCTGCAGGACAACAAACGACACCGCATCTTCAAAGAGTGGCGGTACTAGACAGAGAACTGCGTTCTCTGTCGCACACACGAGACGCTATCCTCGCGCTCTAAGAAAAATGATTGCGTTTTTTTCCCACATACGGAACGCCACCTTCGCACTTTGTGATTAGCGCTAATAAGACAGAATATTGCGCTCTCTGTCGCGCACACGACACGCTATAGCCACAATAATGGGTTTTGACTCAGAGGATTTTTGAGTTAAAACGCGTCTCTCAGTTAGCTGACAAATCTCTTTATTGAAAATAAAAAATGTCGACAAAAATAATTATGGACTGGCACAAAATGCCCGAGATTCTCTTTTGACATTATAATTGTATAACAAATATTTACGTTGTCATAATTAATTTCAAGGTTAACTAAGATAACATCTCCCCTAAAATAATTATGGGAATTAAGCAATTAAATGATAACAACGCATCTGAAAATTTAGTTGAACAGCCCAAAAACAACCAAAACAAAATTGAATGTTTTTTCCAGGGTCTCCAAGGAGTTTGAGCAAATTACAAATGGAAATTGTTTATAAACAAAAATGTTACAAATAGATATTTACATCCGCCCAAGGTTGTTGGGCACAATTATTTAATTATTTTAATAATAAATGAGTCACCAGTTTGACTGATTCACTTTTTTTGTTTGGTGGTAAGGATATGGAGGATGATGGCAATGGCGACATTTACCTGGTCCATGCGGATGACCCCTTCGGCGAGGGTTTTGAAGCCCAGCATGGTGCGATTCTTGTACCGTTTGCGCCTCTGCAGCAGGATATGTAGTCTGTTGCCCTCCCTCTTCAAGAAATGTGGATACTGCAGACAAAAAGTGACGTCTAGCTCGGTGTCAAGAAGTCCACTGGGTGGCAAAATCAACTCGTTTGATCTCAATGTGCGTTTGCTCGACTGCATTTTCACCGCTATCGAAATCGAAGCCAAATCCGTCCCCAACGGTCTCAGAAGCACCAATTTGGTCAACGTCAAAGAGCAAAGTCTGAAACGTCAACATCAACCCCCGTCCGAACCAAATCAAACTCTCACCTAGGTATGCAGTTCGCGGGCGTCCTGTCGACCCAAGTGGCGTAAAGACGCATTTTATTGGGAGCGGAGCCACCCGCCCCACTGGTGGTTTTATTCGGCTTTTCACTCATTATTTAGCCCTCTGCACTGATCTGGGATGTTGTCGCGACTGGACCCAGCTTCTTTGTCAATACCATAATCGAGATTATCTCGGAGGAACCACCATCACGTCTGTTCATCACCAAAAACGATCAACTTTCAGTGCATCGCATCAAGAACTGTCAGAATCAAAGAGCACAAAGACGGCGTCGCAAATGACAAAATGACAGAGCGCTGATTGCGCCACACAACGCAACTAGCACCGTTGAAAGAAGATAAACATACATTGGTGGCACGCAGTAGACGAAGATGGATTATGAAACAGCTGACGATGTGAAATCGTAAACAACACATAAGTGGGCGTGCCTTGGTGCATCTCTTTCTCTTCCGTGCAGGATTGCCTCATAAGGAGAAAGAAAGACAACATTGCACCTTTTTCTATGCCTTTTCGGGGAAAGAAAGTAGCGCGAGCGCCCCCTTCTAGCCGGTAGGCGAAGTGGACAAGGAGGCCGAATTTGTTGCAAATTTCAAAAACTAAAATTAAAAATCGAAAAATTTATAACAATTATTGTTGAACAATGTTAATTTTACAAAACGGGGTGGAAAATATAAAATAATCATTTGGTGGCGACCCACTGACCTGTGAACTTCCCGGTCGCCGTCGCCGCTTCAGAACCGAAAACATGGAGTAATGACATAGTCTCAGTGACGTGTCTTTTTCGGTTAAATACACGAAAACTTCTCCATGATTGTTGTTAATGTTTGAAATAGTTTAATGCCATGAATTACAACGCCAATACAGGTGCTAGACCAAGTAAGTGTTGCTTCGTGCGGGTTTTCTGCGACATAACCTCAACTTGCCTTTTGTAGCTCTGGGTCGCAAAATTAAGCGAGTCAGCGATGTGAACGCCATGGGATACAGCCCGATGGGGCAACCCGTTGCTCCCGCTAATGTCTACCCGAATTTGGGCATGGAAGGTGTTCCGCAAATTCCACCAAACATGAATCCTGAATATCAAGGGTACAATCCAAATCAGGGTTACGGGGCGCCTCAGAACCCCCCACAGATGTACCCCTACAACACTCCGACGCCTTACGGCGGCGCTCCACCTAACCCTAACCACTCTCAATTTGGGGTTTTTGGCCAGCCAATTGTCCAAGACATGGCCATGCAGTATGGTCAACAGGTTTGTGGTTGTAATTCTCCAACCATTGATAACGATTGCGATTTTAGCTGGCCACCACCGGAAAATCCCTAATTAAACAAGAAGTCGAGAAATACGTCCCTGTTACCAGCTTAAAATACTATTTTGCAGTCGACACCAAATATGTTGTGTCAAAATTACTTCTACTCTTTTTCCCGTTCACGCATAAAGTGAGTCTTGATGGTTGTCCGGTGGGGTTTTAATAACGAAATTTCTAGGATTGGTCCGTCAAATATGAGCAAGACGGTCCGGTCCAACCGCGGTTCGAAATCAACTCTCCTGATCTATACATCCCAACAATGGCGTACGTAACTTACGTTTTAGTCGCCGGACTGGTCTTAGGAATACAACACAAATTTTCTCCGGAACAAATAGGCATTTTAGCGTCGTCGGCGATGGCTTGGCTTGTCGTAGAATTGGCCATCTACAGTTGCACTCTCTACATCGCCAACATTCAAACCACTCTGCGCACCTTCGATTTGTTGGCGTTCAGCGGTTATAAGTTTGTTGGGATTATTGTCAGTATTTTAGTAAGTTTGATAGGGGCGAAAATGGCGTATTATAGCTGTTTGGCGTATGTTAACTTTGCCTTGGCGTTTTTCTTAATTAGAACTCTTAAGGCGCAAGTTTTAATTGAGAGTAATACCCAGGCGACGAGTTATTACGGTGACGTGCCTCGATCCGGCAATAAAAGACGGTTGTATTTTCTTCTGTTTGTTGCTGCAGTTCAACCACTTTTGTCCTGGTGGCTGTCTTTTCATCTAATTAGCAGTACGGGCGCGCCTGCGGTAGGGGACTTATAATGGAATTCTATTAATTAATGCTGTGCATGCTTATTGTGGCAAAAAATGTAAACGAATAACGGCTTACTAGTTTGGTTGTTAACATCAGTGGAACTTCAATTTATTATAAAATATAATATTTTTTATCAATTTTAATTGTTTCAATTTACCGTACACATGAATTATTTTTGCTCGGAGTGCCGGAACAATGAGTGGCTTGAAAGAATGGTTTGAATGATAAAGGCATTTTTACTGCATACGATTGGCAACACTGATGTAAGTGAATCTAGTACATTTCCTTGCCTCGCATTGGTACAACTGAGAAAGCTGGCTATGCGCAATTTTAAAAACGCACGTGGTTTTTGACATAACCTCACTTTTCTAATTACTCAGATTTGTCGAAGAAATACGACGAAACCCCTGTAAGATGAGCGAATTATCCTCCAGTTGCAAATTAGGGATTCTGAGTCGCCCAGATGGTTCCGCGTTATATTCCGAAGGTAAAGGTCTCGACCATTTAGTTAACTTACTGTATTTATCTTTTTAGGTGCAACCACTGTTGTTGCAGGAATTTACGGACCTGTCGAGGTCAAAGCCAACAAAATCCTAGTAGACAAGGCTGTAATTGAAGCTCATTACAGGCCCAAATCGGGGTTTCCAGGTATCTCACTCCCTGATTTGGTTTTCGTAGCATAACCTCACTTTTTTCAGGAGTCGAAGACAGGCTGCACGAGTCTATTATACGAAACGTTTGTGACAACGCTGTGGCCGTAGCTTTACACCCTAGATCGTCAGTAGTTGTAGTTATACAAGAACTGCAAAATAGTGGTCAGGTATGATATCAATTGTTTCATAATCAAAGGCTCAACAATTTTTTTTAGCTGCTATCCTGCGCCCTGAATGCTATTTGTCTCGCAGCCCTGGACGCTGGGATCGACATGAAATGTATGTTTGGGGCTGTAACGTGCTTTCTGGATGCTCAGGATTCAATGGGAATAATTGCTCCTGCTCAGCATGAGGACATCAAAGCTTCTTTTATGTTTGTTTTTGATAGTGTTGAAAAGAACGTGATAAGTTCCCACACCGAAGGACGTTTTACTACACAACAATTCAAGTCTGCGATAAGTTTATGTAGGCAACAAGTTGAGAAAATTTTTGAATTTTTCAAAGAGTCTCTTGCCATAAAGTGATGCAGGATTTTGAAACAAAAGGGAACTTGTGTTGGCAATTCTATTAAAGTGATTTTTATAAGTGGAGTTTCAATGGAATGAGGCGAAGTTTGGCCTTTACAGTATTATAATATTATGTCTAGCAGTTACAGTATTATAATATTATGTCTAGCAGTGACTGAAGTGCCAGGACTCTTCAAAACCAGTCACGTTCATTGAACCCGCCCCAAACAAATCTGATATATTGCTTTTTTGAGGAGGTATACCCGATTGCATCTTCTCCGCATGCGCAAGCTCCGCCCACTTCAGCCCGCGAAATTTAAATATATGAACAAAGAACTAATTTCACTGTTGGGTTGGTAGCGTTGAAGTCAAGCTTTAAATAAAATTGGATTTCCAAAAAGTTTATTTTCTATACAAAAACGGTCATCCCTAAACACTTTTTTAACTTTATTTTTACGATATCAACCATTTTTTAATATTCACTTCTAGTGCTCTGAAGATGGTGTTCATATCATTCTTAAATTCTCGGCATATTCCTGCAACAGACGCCCCGAAAAAAGAGTAATTTCCAGCTTTAGCAGCGTTCGCGCACCATCCTGTTCAATTTTAAGCTTGATCTTTCTTTGCAGGTCCATAGGGAGAATGGTCAGATGAACCCTCTGGTCAACTTACGTACACGTCCCCCTATTAAATAAACAAATTTCTTAAGTATTGTGTCAGCAATCCATCAATCTAAGTGTAGGGCGGTTCTGGTCGCCTTAGAACTCGCTGGAGGTTGACCACGTGACTCGCGTATACATATAATAATAATTATTTCTGATCACGGAATATTCACGCAAGTATCCTATTCGTTCCGATGTTGGGCCAATCATTACTTGCCTTACATGTTAAACGGCGGGCAGGTAGGTTGTAAAAGAACGCTTTACCTATCGCAACATAGTTTTAAGCACCGTTTTCATGTCATTAAATCAATTTTGATAAACCTATCATTACTCAAGAAACCACACCAATAACATGCGGGACTATAATTGCGTTAGGGGCAAACCTTCCGGCCCAACAACCGCATCAATCTCTGCACTCAGTTTGAAAATGGGGGGGAAAGCGACACGCGATCGTCAAGAGACACCTGCACAATTTTGGTTGTTTCTGCCGCAAAATTCGGGGGTATTGCAGAGAATGAGGCGCTATATGTGAGTTAAACTGATGGTAATTTTAATAACCGGTTTTTCGCCAGTAATAACCTATGTGTGTCTCTCCTGAGACCTACACAAGGTAATTATAGGTTTCTATAATACCTCCTACTTAAGTCACATTGGTAGCTCCCTTTCTCTTGCACATAAGTACTTTGGCACGTCTACCTAGGCCTTTTGCAACTTCCATTGGTTTAGTTTTAATTTGGAGGCCGCTGAAGCTCCAGGTGAAAATGGCATCCAATGGTAGTTCTGAAGGGATATCGCTCCCACAATATATTTAGGTGAACTACTCTAAAAAAAATAAAAATTATAGCAATTTTCAAAACTGTAGATTAGGAAATGCTAAGTACTTAGCATTTTCTAATCTTTTCGTCTTAGTTGACGCTTCAAGTGTTTAAGTAGGATCTGAAATCTTATCTAGGTAACTAGTTGAGAGAGTGGGTGACTCACAAGGAAGATGTTTGTTGATTTCTGCGAAGTAAATCTGAATTTTGAATTTTACAATTTTTTTTTCAGTTGAGAAGTGCTTCGGCCACTGTGGGGAAGGTTCGGGTCGTCCAGGTAATACGACTGGAAAATTCATATCTCCTCGGGTTAAATTTCGAGCGGCCTCCATAATGTTTGAAGTTTTGGAGCAAAAACGCCAGCAAAACATCCTTCGAGGACAGAAGGGAAGACGAGGAACATTGGTATTCTGGCGTGCTACGTCACAGTGGCATAGATTATTATTGACGCACAAAAAGGCTCACCGCCGATAAATTTACACACGTAAATAACTCAGCGCGTATTGGATGAGTCTTGCAAGCAAAAACTCTAAGATCTCTATTATAATTTTACAGGCTTCCTTAACAAGAAGCGGTCTTAGAAAAAACCACGCCGTCGAATATAACGATGGAATCTTTATGAAAGCTCCAGCAAAAAAGACCCACATCAGAACCACCCATTCGAAAGCAATTCATTAGCAAAACCCAGAGATTTATTAATGCCATCGTTTACGTGCCTCTCGATGAGGGTTTTCGAAAAAAAACTATTTATTATCATCATCAGACGAGTAACGTGGTTACGTTACGAGGTCGGTCGATTTTCAACCATTCCGAAGACTAGAGAGCGTCTTAAGGGTGGGCGCGGTGCTTCTATCGGTCAAGAGATGGCGGTACGAGTGGCGATAGCATATGTTTCTGGCCCGCTTCGAGAATCGTAAAACAATTTAACAACCTACTTTACTGGATATTATTGTACTATAAAAGTATCTTGGACGTACTCATCTAGCGCAAATGCAGTAGCCACGCTGAACACCAAACAGATACAGCTCGTAAAGTAAACGAGGTGATCACAGTTATGACGACGATACCATAAACTCGCATCAAAATGTTACGATGACAGAGACCGTTATCAGCAGACTCCTCCAAACCGACGCTCGTGAGCCGTGATGCTTGCAACTTGGTGGGATGCCTCTTGGGGTAAAATTATGGGGTATGTTGAATGCTCACTAAAGTTCCGCACTTACCTCGATATTGGCGCATCCGTCCATGGTAATAAATTGACGGGATGCAGCCGCAATATTAGCGCCCTGTATGCAGATGGGACCCTTGCGGAGCTTCGGTTTTTGCACCACTGACCCACCTTACGTAAGCTACCTTTGTTCTGATCTACTTGATAAAATTTATGATTTCTTAATTCAGATTAGCATTTCTCTATCTTGGAGGTAAAGGTAGAAAAGTTGCCCTTTCCGTGGAAAAGAAGAAATCTGTATTCTATTTTGTATTGTCACATCAGAAAATTTTTTGGACGCATTAGGTGACCAAAGAAGATATAGCAACGAAAAAGGGAAGAAGCAAGATGTAGTCTAACTTCGAGAGAAGGTGTAGAAAGTATAATAGAAAACAATAGATATGTCGTACTCAATTAGTGAAATTGACCATTTCATGAAAAGGATGTCCACTTCATGAAAAGGATTAGGGCAAGGAAAATTGTTTTCATGAAGTGGATATCCTTTTCATGAAGTGGACCTCCTTTTCATGAAATGGTCAATTTTACTAAGTGAGAACGTCAGATATACTAGGAAGAAGTGGTCGAAGATAGATATAATGCTAAGAGGAAAAGTTATACCCCAACAGTTGGCAGAGAGGATAGAAAATGTATTATAGAAGAACAGAAAGAAGAAATGTATGAAAACTAGATTATAGAAGGCGAAAATAACCCAATTTTTTTTTTAACTACTTTCTTGAAACTACATATACCAAATAGCTCATTTTTTGGTAATTTGCTCCTTCAACCTCTTCATTAGTCTTCAATTGTTTTCCTGTTATTCAGATTCTGTATTTTGGGATGTTCCCTTAAAAATATTTATATTCTTTAGTTTTGCAGCCGAAGTGAAAACCAGCCCCTAATATTAGCATTTCACAGAACTATGACTCTGGGGTGTATATTTAGCTGCTGGGGTCTCGAATATTTTGGTATATTCCGAATGAAGGAGGCTTTCGTGTTCTTGGCGGGACTTGGAGGAACCGTGAAGTGGGATTTGAGGAGGAGGCGTTTTAAACGCAAAAACTGGCGCAATGGCCATATCTCGGCGCTCACTTTTCGTCGGCCGTTAATATCATTTTCCCATCAAATTAACATATCCTCATTGGGGAATTTTGGGTCGATGGTTTTCAGTGAGCGGGGCTAGCTTTTCAGCCGGCTATTCATCTCCGGTTTTCAACCATTAGCCGCTATCGCTTAGCCCTGCGTAATGGACCGTGCTTTGACTGATGCCCGACCCGACCAGGAAGCAAACCGAACCCGGCATCGCCCAACCAACCCGCCGTGCACCTTTCCCGGGCGCGGACCCGCGGACCCTCCTCGAAACGCAACGCAGCAGGAAGGACTCGCAGGTCGCGGGACGAACGACGCGTTTTCAATCAATAACGAAAAAGGAGTGAATTTTCGTCTTGATTTTGCCGACGGCATGACGATGCCGTCAACGGCCGTGTGCGTGTTTCCATGACGACGTGTGCCGCCCCCGACGCTCGGACAGTGACAAATGACAGACAAAGGGTGACTGGGCTCCTCGTTTTACATATGCAGCGACACCCATTTGTCTACCCACCCCATCCAGTTCTCGGAGCGGACTTTTTATTCGCTCCTGTTTGCTCGCCTAGACCGATTTAACCCTTGTTGTGCATACCAATATTCTGGCGAATAATTTGTTTTGGGTAGCGAAACCACCCACCTCTCCGAGGTTCTTCCGCGATTAAACTGTCGATGGATGGAGCGAAAGCTGAGGAGACGTATAAAGCACGGAAATGTCCGTCGTAAAAATGACGATGCACGAGTTCGCTACAGCTGCGCGACCCCCTTCCGACACAACGGCAAGTTATACCGTATCGTCCTGGTGGAAGACTCATAATTTTAATATGAATTTGTCCCCGCAGGACGCATTTTCTCGGGCCAAAACAAGCGAATTGAAATGGCACGAAGGCGGATCGTGGGACACTCCACTCACATCTCGCGCCCAACATCCCCATCCCCATCCATAAAACACATTTGATGTATAATTAACAAGAGCGAGATTCTCTGCAGGCCCAGAACCAAAATTCGACAACTTGGTAAGTAATAACCGCAACATTCTGATCTACTGGCGAAATATTGAAATTTTTTCACCCTCAAAGAGAGGTCACTCTATTGGGGCGCTCCTCATCTCGTAACTCCAGTTTTACTCCAAATCTGCATAAGCTATCATTGGCGCAACCCAGAATATTAAGTGAAGCTTAACTTAGTGATAAATTGGATTGGTGTTAACTAACTACACAACAGTTGGCGGAGTCCTTCAAATTCTATAAAAGTAGAGAAAGAACGGCGGTTCCGGGGTCACCTCCACCACATGTATATTATGCTGCATACCTAAAGGGGCCAAATTTAAAATCTAAAGTGTCAATGGTAAAATGACACGCATAAACTTTGGGTTTTAAATTTGACCCCTTGAGGTATGCAGCATAATATACATGTGGTAATTCCAGAAGCGCTGCTCCTTTTCTACTCCCGCGTATCTGTGTAGAGGAGTTTGAAATTTTAGAAGAAACCAACAACACTTGCCTCTCAATTTCGGATTCCGCAACCTTTTGACGAATTAAGCAGCTAAGGCACGTGGACTTGACATTAATACAATTTTGAGAGCGCTAATGTAAAATTCTAGTGGCGTCCTCTCCTTGCAGCCAACTATTTTGCAATATGACGTATTAACTTGAACAGCGATTAGTATGCTCGAAGAAAGATTGCAAGAAAATAAGAGCGAGTCAGTCCGGAATGTTTGCGGTTAATTATGTGAAGATATGAAAAATTAGCAATTGCCTTTCAAATACTTGATACAGTCATTGGTAGAGTCATATAAGGCGCCTATAACTGGTGAATATGTGAGTACAGTGGCAGGCAGACGCAAAGCGAATACAAATCAATGGATGGAAGTTTTCCAATCCATTTCCCTGCTCCCAAGTGACTCTCGAAACACTTCGCTGTATTAGAAGCACACCTGTAGTACGTGAAACTCACAACCAATATCTAAGTTTCTCTGCCGGAAAATGCCCTTAAATAAACAGCCCCATACTCACTTGTTTAGCCCTAAATTTTTATGAAACCGCCGCGACCCCAGAGATTGTCCTCGCGTTTCCCAAAATTAATTTTAATCGCAGGTAGATGAAGGGTTGCTTTTTGGGTTGGTGAAAATCTTCGAGTTTGTCGTTCTGCAGTCCTGCTGGCGTTCCGGATTGCGCTCGCTGATCGATCAGCCTCCGATAGATTTGATTGTAAATCTCCCCCAAGCCAACTCGAAATATCTAACATAATTAAGTTTCCGACCGAGCAGTTCTCGGGCGTTTTTAACCCTGGCCTGGGTTCTCTCATCCTCACGCCGCCGTTTCCTGATGGATAATTTGCAGTAGCATGCAAGAATAATGAAGAAGCGGAACACCTCCGGAACGAGGCCGTGTCGTTTTAACCAAGATGAAAACTAACTGCTTATCGCATCTCGGGTTATTCGCGACCCTCGAATCACTGTCAACACCCCCCCGTTACGGCCATAAGGGGAGGGAATAACCTTGCACTCATTGATAGTTACCTGCCACGCAATCCCGACTCCTGCGGAGCGAGATGCTGCCTCAATTACTCCCTTCGTTCCAGGGAGGGATGACGTAAGCGCGTTTTTTGTTATTTAAAGAGAACGCTATCCTGATGTGCCCCCCAAACTTTTCAGAGCTTAATTTCTAGAGCGGGAAAGTTTCACCCTTATCGGCGGATTTCTACTTCTTGAAAGTTTTTTATGGCCATCTACCTGAATATAATTAGAAAAAATTTCGGTGTTGGTGAAATTGCGTTAGTTCGAAGGGGGTCTCTATTTTCTGCGAATTGGGCGAATCGGAGGGGGAGGTGATTTTTCCGGCTAAATAAATGTTTTGCATGTTATTGCGGTTCGGAAATACATAATGGAAATTCATTTATTTTCCAACTGGCTAGATCGTTGTCAGTGGAGACAAGCCGCGGTGCGAAAACATTTAATCAAAAAATCTGCATTCCAGCCGGAGAAAAAAGCGAACGAGGAGCGGGAGAGGACGCCAGATGAATGCCGCTTAGCTGATAAAAAAGGAATTAAAGAACGAATGCGAAAAAATGAATTTCTCTGTTTTTGACAGGCCCTTAATCGCGCACACGAGATATGCCGCATTAAAGGGGCACTCGTTTCCCTTTAATTAAAGGCGGGCAGGGCGGCTGCGCACCCACCCATCCACCCTTCGAACTTTCCACGGATTTCGATCTACCGCCGCTGACCAACAATCGAAGAGACATTTTCCTGACGGGGTCTTTGGATAACGTGTTTGCACTTACGATGGCGCAATACGCGCAAATTTGGGGGAGAGTTATTAAGTTGAGAGGGGAGGGTTGCGATAACCCGTCGACAATGCCCAGGAAATGTAGTTACACTGCTCAAATGACACGTGCATGATGCGATTACAATTATATGAATATGGATGCGCTTTCCAGAGACGGATGGCTGCTTGCGAAAAGAGGATAACGTTGCAGGGGATCATGCCAAATTTAATTACCCCGCAGACCACAAGAACACCCCCAAACCATGCCACTCGCATTCTTTCTCTACAGAACAATCAAACGCCGAACAGCGCCCCAACAATACCTACAAAGCGCCCGACTCCAACCAGCCATTCCAGAGGGGTGAAATTATTCAAAAATAAGCGCTACGCTGGCCAATGGTCTCACGATCTATGGCTACGGCCGCGAGAGGATTTGTGAAGGTCTCCACGTAACATTACAACATCCATTGACTCTACCACCTTATCATTTGTCACTGGGTGAGGAGAAGTATCCCTTCTTAGAATTGCCTTCTTTTGTATATTAACTTTCTAGTTTTAACAAATTCTTTGTAATCACAACAAGTCTTATCCACATTTTCGTTTTCATTATTATTTCTTAGTTCTAAACTGTCTGTTTTCAGTCCAAAAATCAAAACTCTATGCTGACTACCTAATTCCGAGAAGAGAAATTTGGCGCAAAGAAGTTATTGATGTCTGCTGATCGTTGCGCCGTTTCTGTTGCAGTAGTTAGAGATAGGGAGTTCTGGAACGGGCAATTGAGGTGCGAACAAGAGGAAGCAGCAGTTGTCTTCGTGTACTTATATTGCGTTGCTTAGTCGTGCGTGATTGTTTATAGACTCCAGGCAGCTAATTGATGTTCCCAGTCGCAAGAACATTCTTTTTTCGCCAAGTGCCAGGATTAGCTTCTTAGAATTCATGTCGCGCGCTTACCACATACTTACCAACATTTATGTTGCGGCAGGTACAGGTAATTTCCTCTAAAAAGTGGAGTTTCTAGCTGTTTTACTGGAGGCCGGAAAGAAATGATTTCTCAATGGGAAGTGGACTTGCCCCCGCTGGAGCAATTAATCGCAAGGGATAATTAGTGCCGGTTGCCGGGCCCTCGACAATAAACCGACCTGCAGCGTAGACAGCGATTTGAAGAGATCGCTGGTAATTTCTTGGTACGGCGACATTGCTGACAACGTGGAAACGTCCGAGGACGTAATCAAGGTACTGACGACCCAGACTAACGAGGTTTGAAAATGGCGGTGTTTTGGCCGGAAACTTGCATCGGTCACGTTCCATGGACATTTGATTGACGTGGCACGCCACCTCCCATTTGTTATGCATCCACCGTATCTGCGCTCCAACTGAATCGGTTACTTATTTAATTAATGTTAGCTAACCGTGATCTTGGCTTGGTGGTGGTGGAACGATCGAAGTGCGTCACGCGGACCGATGCAAACGCGTTTCTGATGATGGCCGGCCAAGAGGGAGAAAGTTATTTGGTCCAGGCCCGTGATAAGGGCGATGAATCAAGCCGGGCACGGTAAGGAATGGAACGGAGCCGGAAGGCAGCCGGTAGCACTGGACACAATTTCCGGAGCGCAGGCCTATATAGGAGCTGTCACCGGGCCCCTGCGACCAATCTGGGATGACCAATGGCCATGGAAGATCCGGAATGAGAACTTAACGTTAATGGTACTGGCGGTCTTTCCGAGCTCTAAAGCACCGGCCTGAGCCAGCTCTCAGTCAACGCAAATATCGCATCAACTGATGAAAAAGAAATTCGACTATTAGGATCATCAAAAGTTAACTCGCCAGCAAGAAGCTGACGTTATCCAAAGCCCGACTGGCGTTATCGATTCGACTTTTCACCTGCATCGCCGGTGCATAACCCTGGCTGGGCTTTTCGCGGAAATTCATCTTCTCGAGGCGCGCTAGAAGGAAGTACTTGAATATTAGGCGAAATCCATTATATATCCTCGGTTGGCGTCTTCGCCATATCTCAAACGGTCTTCGGGGCGCTCCGTCCCACATCAAACACAGCGGCCATTTTCGGCAAGTTCCCGTAATTTCGTTGTTCCTGTTTTTGCCAGGCGCTCGATATTGATCGTTCCACCAACGTAAAGGGTGGCGACAACTGGATCCTTCCATTCGGAAAAACCTCGCCTCCTCCCCAATTGCAACCATCAGATAATTTCCATATAATTGCTCGAAATTTTATTTTTCAGTTAACTAACCACAATTTGCAAGAGCAACGCTAAGGACTTTGTCTAAATTGGGTCTAGATCTAGACTCAAAATTTGTTTGACCTGTGGTCGTTCTGACGAGTAGTTACTCGTTAGGGAGTTGGGTTCGTTTAGTGACTTGTGCGCGGCTAACGGTCCCTAACTCGCGGGCCTTTCTTTATCTGGGAGATCTTAATTAGGCGATTCAGGTGTCCGGTGGAATATTATCTAATTTCGAAAATCGGGCCCATGAATAATTTTAATGACTGGTTTTCGATGGCCTCTAGAACCGCTCTGGATGGTCGCTACCTGTTGGCCGGTGCCGCAGCGCCAATCAGTCGAGTGGCACTTTTTCGCAGCTCTTGCTCGAGCTTGCTGGAAGGAGATGTTGGGAAGACTCATTAGTAGATCATTAGTTACAGTTTGTTGTTTATTTTATTAGTATTGAAACTTGAAGTAATTGTTTATTTACAGAACATAAATTGCACTTAAATTTAACAATAATTTAATCACAGTACAGAAAAGTTTAACGTTCCATCTTGTATGAATTATGCAACCGTCGTGTTGACGACAAATTTGGTTTAGTTGGGAGGAAACTTTCCGCAAAAATTTTGATAAATCAAAAGGGGTGAAAAGGAAAACTTGAGAGTGCAGTGCATAACAAAAAAGAAAACAATCTGTCAAGACATCTCGCCGTATGAAGGAGAAGAGAAACAATTCGAAACGATAAAGTCAACTGAAACTGTGCGTGTGTAAGGCCCGGCGACTCAAAAGAAAGCCCGTGACATGGGGTAAATTCTGTTGGCTCTAGCTAAACTCGGTCTATGGTTAAAGTAAACCTTAGAAGTTAATTAATGTTTATGAATGTGGGCATTAGATACGAGGACGAAATTAATGCTCGGGGCGATTCTGGCCACCGATCCTTGTTTGCATCAACGCCGGTGAGACGGAAAGGAACAATTGAAAGGTGGCCAGCATCGCCGTCGAGAAAGTGCTTCTAGTTCCCTCGCCAGGATTGTTTACGTTTTGTGTTATGCACCGCTTAACAGTGCGTTGTCGATGGCGTCGAGAACAATGTTAGATCTGTTGTACTATAGCGAATTAAGATTTGTACTATTCATGAAACATGAGTGAAACACGGGTAAGGATGTCTGGGGCGGAATTATTAAAAACACATTTTATATAAGTACACAAGATGTAGCATTTAATGCTCACGTTTCAAAAAACACTATACAGAGGACACGGCGTTACCAAATTATTTTAGAGGTATCTCGTCCCATAATCGTTTATAATATTAATATATACTTTCATTAAAAAGCAGAACACAATAAAGTTTCCTCTCATACATAACATAGAGGTACGATATTCTCTCATTGATCTGTATTGATTTTAGTTTCGTATACATTGGATAAGGCGAATAATGATTCATGATGGAAATCACTTAAAACGAACAGCCAACATTCTCATCGGAGGTAATTGTATGTACAGAAACGAGGAAGGGCGTAGAGCAGGAGGGGTCAGTATACGGAGCGTATCAGGTATAAATATATACTTAATGTAATATGTACAAGACGAGTACATCAGATCAAAAACTATAAGTTGGAGTCTCGTGTAAATGGTATACTCGGGAGTTACCCCCCTGCCCTGGCCCCAACAAAGGTAACGAAGAATACATCAAAGTCAAAAATAAAATTGTGGGCGTCCCCCCCGCACACCCCCGCCTCGTCGCTGGCATTGTGTACGCCATAATTTCATTTAATAATAATAACCTATAACATCACTAAAGTCGTATACGTTGTGTATTGGGGCAGCGAGGAGGGCGGATTTGCGAGGAGGTGGTGCACCTGGCAAGAGTCCTGGGACAAGGCTGCGCGGAATCATTAAACAAATTCAATTTACACGCCAAAATCAATTGCGACGAAAAATCTCTTCTAACTGATGTTCGGGAGAAATGGTTGCCTTGTCGCCGAACTTATGGGAGACGATCGGCCATCGGCGGAAAAGCTGCTTTAACAACAATAACAATAACCAGGCAATGGCGGACGAGCGCCGCCGCAGTCACCGCTGGACAGGCCGATCGTCTCCTCGTCGTCCCTGGCAAGTAACGAAAACAACAACAAAACCATCAGGGTGGCGGCGCTTACACAATTCGGGCTAAAATCAAAACGTACCTACGATACAACGGGTTTCAGCCATGGACCACCTGAGTGACTTTTTTGCGACATTCTGTATACTTGTGTATTGATATTATTATCCTAGTCGTAGAGCGAGAGGTAGCCGAACAACAGTTACCTCCACGAAGTTTCTAGGTTCAGTAGTTACGTATATCGTATCGTATATCATCATCATCATCAACGGGACAGGGAGAGTTCGGATTTTTCAAATAGCAAAAAAAAATCACAACAAATATAACAACTAGTAATTTACAACAGCACAACCTTGGATTATTTTTTTGTACGCGTCGTACTTTTTGAAGATTTTTTTTTTTAAGAAACGTGACGGCGGACAGTGTGAAGAAGAGAACGGGTTCTTAGAGACCTGGGAAAGCGGGAGGAGCGTGGACAATGGGCTGATCGTTTCTGGACTGGATGGGGACTAGGACGAGGGTGTTGTAAGGTAACACATCGAGGAACCTAAGCTACGAGACCACATCACTTTACACGGTTGCGGCTGTCCCTTCAGTATACGCCGCGGTCCGGGCGCCGCTCCGGGGTCGGCCCGCACCTACCACTATCTATGTACAGCAGTCAGCACACGAGTAGTCTAATACTTTTGTACAAGTCCTTCCCGTTAACTAAACACTGGGGCACTACATTTACACTTTGTACAGAGAATAATCACATTTAAGAGTTGCATATTTCTATGTCCATTGTCGTTGTCACTGCTGGGAGGTGTCCTGCAACAACGAAACCAAAATTTAGTCATCAGAAGAACAAGACGACCCAAGGTCGATTGGAGGTTGACGGGGGATTCGAAGATTCGAAGATGATGGGGATTCTGATGACGCCAAGTCGATTGGAGGATGACGGGGATTCGAGGTTTCGAAGACGATGGGGGTTTGGAAGAGAGCAACTAACCTCACAGGTGATGTCCGTAATACTCTGCGGGGTAGTGCGCGTATTGGTTGTGGAAGGCCGGGTCTCCCGGTGGCCGGTGCATCATCTGCTGTCCGTCCATCATGTAACCCATAGTGCCGTCGGGACTGTAAGCGCCGCTAGGACCTGCATGAGGAGAAAACACTGTTAGTGGTGTAACACGCTGCCCCCGAACTGCACCTGCAGCTGACTCCCCGCACTCTGGCTACATCTACGCCCTTCCCGATACGTTGTCAAGTCTTTTGGCTGCTGACGTGATGGATCGGTCGGCGAGGGTCAACGGCACTCACCATTTCTCTTCGCCCGTCTCCAGCAGGAATAGAAAAGCCCGAAATCGATAACGCACGAAAGAACGCTCTTGAACAGGGACCGCCATTAATAATCCGCTTTGCAAAACGCCGAAATAAAAACGAGCACGCAGGCAGGCCGGCCGCGATAACTGATCATACAAGACTTTCCACTTTCATATCGGAACGATTGCCGGCCTGGGATCGGTCCATATCTTCGTAAAAATGCATAACAACATTAGGCTTTAATGGAAATCACGATTCATTAAAAACGAGATAACGCCGATAAAAAGCCGTCAACATCGGTGACGAAACCGACCATGTCCCTTTTCGCCCGCGCGACCCGTACGGTCATCTCGTTAAAACCGATCGAGATTAAGACATTCTCCCTCGTCCGACAACTCGTTACTCTAATCACCAACTCGTATCGGGACGTCGTAGATCACCTAGTGCAGGGAACGTGGGGGAGAGCAATTGCCGGCGCTCAAAGTTTCCCCCCCGAAATTTTCACTATTATTTCGGGGGGACGGGTACTGCGCCGATCGGGGTCTTTGAGCGTCGGCAACCGGCGATGCGGGTTTTGCCGTCGCTTACCTGCTCTGTTGGACTGGTCGATCATGGGCTGGACTATTCTCCGCCTGGCGTTGATAAACCTGGAACAAAGAAGGGCGTTAGTTGGGATGCAATATGGATAGCTGGCGTTCGGTGATGGCGGTCGCGGCTGTCAGCGTTCGTCAAAATCGCACTGGCGCTAATACGGCCCGACACCGGAAATGATTGGGTTTTCCGGCCGGCGATTGGTGGTGAAAATGCACCTACACACACTCTCTCCGCTGCACATCAGCTGGTTAGTGATGTTATTTTCTATGACTGTATGACTATATATAGATAGATATAGGGCGCGAAGACGCGCCGTCATGGCAGGGTCGATGTATTAGAAATCGATGCTCGCCCGCATTTTCTCTCTCCTTTTTATGAATAATACAGGGAACGATGCAACTGTAATAGTCGCCGTGGGAAGAGCTCCTTCGACCCGGCCGTGCCCTAATGGATAGGGGAAACTGATCCTACAAAATTCCTAGTAATTTTGTTTATGTGTGACGCGGCTCGGGGATCTGCTCCAAAGTTGGGAGGATAATCGAAATACGGCCCGTACGCGACAACATTCTCGCCACTGCCCGCAGACCTGTCTGATGCGTATATACTCTCTTCCATTTTCATCAAGGAATTGCAACTCAAGTCCCACGACGCCGCCACCACCACAACATATTAAACTAACCCCGGCGTGATATGACGGACCTCGCGAAAATAAGCGGGCAACCACCAAAATCTTCCGGCACCGCACCACCTCCCGGATAAATGAGAAATTATCACTCGGGAGCGCGTTATAAATACGATCTATAGGGGCGGTTCTTTAAGTAAAAGTCCACGAGGAGCGAGCAACGAGCCCATTAAACCTTTTAGAGACTAAAAGGGACGATTAACCATCTGCTGGTACAACACATTATCCGCGGCGACGACAACCAAAGGATGGGGCATCTAGTCCACCTCCTTGCAACACCATCCGGAAAGTGTTCTCGAAAGACAAACATCACATGAATTGTGCTTGAAGGGGAAACGAGTTGTGCTATTCCAAGAACGAAGCTGATGGAAGGCCTAAAGACCATCAAGTGAAGAAACTCCATTTCCATGACATTTTCAAGTTCCTGAAGAGAAATGCCTTCCAGAAAGAACTTGGCATAATGAGGTGACCTTCCTCTATCTGCTCCTAAAATTGAGCATTTCTTTCTTTCTGGTGCTCTTGGGGTTGACTTTCTCGCCTCGAAAGTTATGCATGCACTCTGTTGCATACTAATTCGGCCCTATCGCCCCGATGCAATCGTCGTGCGGCGGCCCCGTGTAAAATTAGCCGGGTCAATTATGGATCTGATAGGGCCTTATGTCGGCGGTCCTCCTTTCTAATTGGCGTCTGCGGCGCTCTGACGGCCCTGGATATTTGTCTATTCCGCGCTCGGTCTCCGGCCGCCAATTTCCTGAAATCTGAAGAAATTGGCCGGGGCTCGGCTAAATGCGCATTATTGCCTGTTTGAGTGCAATTTCTATGCGTGTCTTGCCCGCGTCTAAATAAAGGGGCGATCTTTGGCGCGGTCAGCGCGACGTCGCGATGATTTGTTCGATACGTGATATTCGGAATTGAACGGATGACGGGGGGGTTGGGGAGGGTTTCGAAGGGGGGGAGCTGGGTGTTCCGGGAGTCCCGGAGTGCGGCCCCTCTGTTTTCCGGGCGCCTGGTAATTATGTCGTTAGCAAATGGTCGACGGTTGCAGCATCTGTGACACGGGTCAACCCGACGCGGACTCCATCATCGGCGTCAGCTTGCGACCCCGCGCGCCGTTTATGTGCCGAGAGATATTAAACCGGGAATTTATCGCAGCCCTCTCGGTCCATAAAGACACGGCCCGAGATCTGCAATTACTGTTTTCTTTATTCGCCACGCCACATGTGGGGCCCGCGCCACGTCCGCCAACGTGACGCGCCTCCAAAGACCCCCGAGCTCGCATTTTCCAAAAAGTCCAGCACACATAAAAATTTCTCTCTCGCTTTTGATAGACTGAAGAAAATTTAAATGTTAGTGTTAACCCCAAATTTTCCTTCTACCGCATGTTTGCTACTTTTTTTTTTAATTTCCAGTAAACCAAAAATAGATCTTCCAGAAAAAATGCGTTGGGAGGACCTTGACGTCAAAAGTATAGAAGACGACTGCTGCTTTCTTTGTGTCGTCGGAATCCAATTCTGTGCGTCTTGTTGGTTAGCGGCCGTTATTCAGGGACAAGTGTCACCTAATCATCCCCGGCTGGTGTGAAATACGTGGCGAGCATTGCGCCATGGTCTCCGTTTATTATCGAGCGTGTGGATCCCAATTAAGAGGCAGCAGCTGTGAAAATTAATGGAGCACAGCTTTTAAGATGTAATTGGGGGCATTCATAATTCTGCGCCAGCAGTGGCAACGCGTGCTGCTCCTCCCGCCGACGCCGCCGACGCTGTGTTGTCGTCGTCGACTTTGCGACATCTGATTCCCGTCAACAAACAACTCTTAATAACACACACACGGCATCGTAATGTAATTGTTTTCATGTCGAACCCTTCCTCCTCGTGTAATCTATCATTTGTTCGGCGAAGGGGTGAAGGAGTGGAGATCCCATCGGGCTCCGATGCGGAAACAATAATTGTTCTCTGATGCAGAGATGGAATAATGTTTGGAAGAGGCGGGGGTGGCGGCGGCGGACAAGTGTCCGGGGGGTGAAAGAGCACGCCGGTTCAGCCAGCCGATCATTAGATGGATTAAGCGCCCACGCCGCCGCATTCCGTGAAACCTTACACTGAAGGGTTGACGAAAACAATGAGGGTTCCGTGTAGCAATCGATAACGACTTGATAATCCCGATCGGAAAAATTTCCCGTGATCGGGAGGGGGTGGCGGGTAATTAGGCGGGGTTGCGTCGAAACTCCGGTTGTTGGCCAGTGACGTGACGTTTTCAGCGAAATGGTAATGCTGTATTTTTAATATTCGTTGCGGAGGCCGCAGGAAGGGGAGGGCGCCGTGAAGCTGGTGTTTTGTTTGTAATTTGGCCGTAGTTCAAGGCGGGCCAGCCAACCCCGGCTCTGCTCGCCTAGCAGGATTCTGTTTTTCAGTGGAGCAGCCCCCGGGATCCCGTTGCCGGCAGCGCGCAGATAAGAGAATTGCACTGTCAAGCCGGAATGATATATTTGACCAACATTTCCATAGAGCAGCCTCGCATGAGGATTTCCAATGAAGCGAACGTGCGTAATCTCTGCGATTCGAATTAACGCAGGCATGAGCCTAGGGGCGGCGGCGGTTATCTGCGCTCCTGCACCTGACGATATGTTTGAGCTGGGAAAATGACCCCGCCGTCATTACGAAAAGGGGCCTTCTTGCTGCTCCATTGCGCCCGACTACGTCGCCGACGTTCGCTCGCTCCCTGGCTGTCCTTCCCCATGACGATGACGGATTCGAAACGCCGTCGCACTACCCTCACGCACCGCCCGGAAACTGAGAAGAAATGACCCGTGAATTCTGGAAGCTGCCGCGATATTATGTACTCTCGCGCCAGCAACCAACGCTCCAATTTACTGGCGCTGCCAGTGACTCATCGTGAATATTGATGGATCAGTTCCCGCAGTCGACGACCAGGAGACGATAAACAAGAAACGGGAGCGCAGGAATAGCAACGACAGGTGAACAGAAAACAAGCGGAAGAAGCGCGAGAAGAAAAGCAATTTCAATACTAACGAGGAGGTTGCTGAAAAAAATCAGCGATTTTCTGCTCCCCCGGTAAACAGGCGGTCAGACGACAGTCAACCGGATGACGCGCAAATTAGTAGGATCTTCAAAACCTCTCCACACCCTCCACAACCTCGGTGCAATTCTGGGTGCATCTATAGAAACGTAATCTGGAGGTGGCCTAGAACTTATCTATAGATCCAAGAAAAAGAATGGAATTGCTTAAAATGGCTGACGGTGCAACATACAAAGATCCGGATTTTGGTGGACGTAGTGAGCACTTGAGGGAAGGATTTGGTGTCCTTCTGCGTGGTCACTTTGTTGGGTCCGATCTACCTGGATTCGGGTGCCTCCCACGCCCGTTGGCCGGCCGGGCCGGGGCCGGAATCCGGGGCCCCTCCGGCGGAGCGTCGAGGCTGGGACCGGTGCCGGCGGACATTGAGCGCCGACGACATTGTTTGGCTGTCCGATGGCATTTCGGACACGTAATTAATGGCACCTCGTACCGTACGCGATGCTGTGGGAACATTCCCCGAGACACCCCCCGCTTCTTCGTCTTCTTCACAATGCATCCGCCGTTCGGCTCGTCGGGACGAAAACGTGTATAGTCAGAGCTTTTGCGGAATATCGTCGCAGCCGTTGTGTAATGTGTAATGTCATCAGGATTGCGCCTTTGTTATTCGAATAAAGCAGATAGCTTTTCGAATGTAGTGCAGAGGTATAGCCGGTCGTCGGCGGTTCGTTCCATACAATCCAAATTGCATCAGGGCTGGTGTTAATGGCTCTGCCAGGATAATGGATGGAATTGCATTAAAATGTGATCTGCATAGCTCGCTTACATTCCGAGCTCGCAAATGTAATTACTGAATCTTTCGGTGGCTTCCGGGTTGATGTGCATTTCGTGATGAATATAAGGGAGGGCGGCGCGAGCACGCCGTCTCTCCCCGATCGGTTAATGGATCAGGTGGCGGAGGACGCGCCTTTTTCGTGTAAAGACAATTAGAAAAGATCGGGGAGGACTTTCCGACGCTCCCCGGACAGAAAATCGCTTGTCGGACCAAGCCGAACGAGACAACCATCGTAACAAGGGCCGCGAGAGCTAACCAAACAAACCAAGCACTCCAACGCAATAATTGCCACCCACAGGACCCATACAGAACCGTCCCTGGACTTTTAAGTCCTCATCACCACATGGGAGCCGTCAAAATTGGTAATTGGAGATGTTGACCACCATATAGGTACCTATATACATAGCTGGATTGTGCAATTGGACACGTACTGGCCTTGAGGCATAATGATGGGCCTTAACACACTTTGCCTGATGATAAGTAAGTTTGCCTTGTAATCGGCGAACCGCCGGTAAAAGCAATAATCTATATCAAAACTGCGGCGTTTAATGTCGTTTTAATGGAATGCTTCCACGGAAAACTGTCATAATGTCCGAGTATGAATATTTTAGAAGGGTTGCGGTCGAACGACGTGGCCTAGAAGGAAAGTGAAGAATTACGGGGTGGAATTGGGACTCCACAGGTAAATGGAAGCAGCCCTAACAAGCATTGACGGTATACAGTTCGATAACGCCGTATCTATGGTTTTCCCTCCCTCGAACATCCGTTTCGTCGGCGAAATAATGTCGCGACGCCTCTCAATCCTATCAGTTGGTTATTATGGGGATGCAAACAATGCAATTGAGCTCGCTTCGGCCCCATTGTTGACTTTTCTGATGGAGTTTTCTGAACGGTTGCAGCGATAATTGTCGTCCCGGACCCGTTAAACCGCCAAATTAGATGTCTTGCAAATTTTCCATTTTCGTGCCTTCAACCGTCGTCCGCAAGGACGAGAATAAAAAGGGAAAAAAAACCAGTTCGAGCCTCTCCGTACTTCTTTCGAATTAATGAGACATAACGGGTGGTGCGGTTTCGGCATCAACTCTCCCGGTAGGTAGAGGAGAGTTGGCAGGAGGAAGAGGAAATGTTTTTGGTCGGTGAGTTTTTCGCGCTTCAGTCCTCGGGGAAAACGGTATGGCGACACGGCAGGTTGAGCGTTATTTATGGGCGCTTTTCCACTTGGAGCCGACTGTCGTGGAAAGGCGGCTGCCGTATAAAGCACGTATCATGTTAGATGGAAAGAGCGCCGCTGTAATCCCCAAACTCGTGATGTATTGACGCTAGACCCTGCCTCTCATATACTGCACTATTCGACACTTTTTCAATTTCGAGCCGAGGGAGGAAAAATGCGAAACTCCACGCACCGCAAACACTGCGGAACGTTATAATACGTGTTTGTGAATTTTGCGCCGCGCGGCCACTTCGACTTTTCCGGCATTTGAAAGTGGAGGTTGTGGAAATTAATATTTTAGGGAACATTAGCCGTGATTAGGCCGAACGCCCCCCCGTACATGACTAATAACCGGGAAATGGGGCCATTTAAGTAATTACTGTATCAGTTTTCTTAATAGTGGTCCCAACAGCGCGCTGGATGCGGCCCCTGAGGCCGCGCGCGCGGCCTCCCCGCGGAAGGGTTGATGCAATCAAGACAAAGAGATAAAATTCAAATCCACGTATGCAGTGGAGGTTGCGGAACGCGGCGGCTGGTGGCGGAGCGGGCGGCGGGAGGAGCGGTCGTTATTGTTCCGACGGTCCCTATTTTCATTTCCTGCTACAATAGTTCATTAAAAAGGTGTTTCGGAGGCTATTTGGTAAGCTATTAGGTGGCCCGATATTACTCCTCGGAGAGTCATTCGCCGGCGGCAACATCCGACGACAATGAAACTCACTCGTAAATTGCCGACGCGCAACAAGACGCGGGGTGGCGGCGGCGGCGGCGTCGTCGACGACGACGACTTCTTCTCGTGACCGAGCGGGCGAACGGTTTGCTATTCCGCCGCTGATAACCGCCGCCCCCGCCCGAATCAGCTCGACGTCGACGATTTATCACCGAGTCGCATTAACCCAGGTGAACCCTGGCGGCGGCGGGAAGAAGCAAGACAATGTCTCCGGGCGGTAATGGCGTTGCGGATGGTGAAAAATGATGATGACGCGGAACCGACCGGCGCTGCCGCCGTCGAAAACGAACTCCCTCGAGGTGGCGGTTGTTGATGGTGGTTGACTTCTTCGCGGTCAAGCGAGCGGAACTGGCCGGCGTCACGGCCAAGTGGAGCACGTATGCGGCGGCCATTTCCGCGACAACAGACAGTAATCGCCCTCTTTAGGCTCGTAAACGGGCTAAAATGACCGCTGAGACGCTGCGGGATGGCTCTTAATGGATTCAGGACGATCCACGGCGAAGAGAATTACCGTCGGATATGGGGTGCAGGCGGACGACGCCGTGGCCGACTAACGTGATAAATTGTGTACCGACATAATGGCATTATAAAAATCGATGACAATTAACGCGTGCGCTCGCGCCGACTGATGTGGCGTAGAGCGCCATTTCCAGCCGTAATCTCATTTGCAGCACTGCCGGGGGACGAAATCTAATTAGCGCCGAAAGCTGATCGGTAATTACTACGATTAATCAATCCGTTCCCATTCCGGAAGCATTTCTTTCCGCGTCACACTGCTGCCGCCATACCGACCGACCGCCCCACCGCCCCGCGCCAACCCCCGGCGCCCTCGACGCGCCACCATTACGCATTTCACATCGACCAGCGGCAAAAATAACAACACCCTCACTTACCAGTTATTGACTTGCAGTATCGTCAGACCCGTATCTTGCGCCAACTGCTTTTTCTGGTCCTCCGAAGGGTACGGATGCTGCAACAAACAAAACCTCGTCAAAAAATTGCCAAAAACATCAACAGATAGGGCACACGATCAACACCCACCCAAGCCCACACCCCTCCAACTGCCACCACGACCACCTGATCCTGGTCACGGCACCAAAAAATCTCTCACCCTTCAATGGAATTACAAATTTTTGGTTAACCGACATTGTTCCGTTAAATATAGAGAAACCTGGATTCTGGAGTAACCACTCAGCAAAGTTTGAGAGCTGTTGAGCAACACGTTTTGCCAAAAACAAATTACCAGGGCCATATTCTTGGAAGTCCCCCAAGACTCTATTCTAGCACTATTTCTGTCTTTACAATTTATATACTGTCGACTCCATCCAATACGTGAGTTCAATTAATTAATTAATTATTTAATTGACAACGCTAATTTAAATTTTGCAATTTGGTGGGTCATTTGGATAAGTCGGGCGAAAGACGCCTGATTCCCTAAGAGCGTCGCCGGACTGCTGACGACGGTGCAGTCTTCCCCTTGATTTGATTATCAACGTCAAGTTCGTCGCTGGCGACGTTTTAAACCAATTCCGCGCACTTCCAGATCAAAAGTTAAACAAACACGACACGGTTTGCGAAGCGGTGCACGAGCCAAATTAAGGGAAAGGCGGTTCCTGTAGCCGGGTGACACGTGATTATCCATCATTTTCGTGACCGGGCGTTCCGTGGAGGGCGGGTCGCGTCACACCAGTGCACCATCATCATCGTCCTAATAACAATCATCGCGGAAATGCACAATATGCGAACCACCCGGGGAAGAAGCGTGCGATCGAATCGACATTCAAGACACGGCCGCCCTTTTAAGCGATAATCAAGGGATATGCGAAATCCCATTTGCTCGTAGAAGATTGAAGAAGGGAAGAACTGGCGGCGTGGCGAGACTGTTTCTTCCTGATGCCGGCGATAAGACGACAGTTCCCATGCTCACCTATTGGCTTTACGGCCAATTCGGTTCATGGGTCCGGGGATTTTCTCTAATTCATCATGCATTCGGGGGAATCAGCGAAAGAAATTTCGTCGCGAGGGAGGTTATGGCGTGGCGACGCTAGCTATATACATGTAGGTGTCTTTGGTTTAATTATTTAGATCACTGCGGAGGCGAAGCCGTCTCCGGAGGGACCGCATCCGCCGTTAGCCGCCGACCGGAATCTGCGGTCGTAATTCCGTGAAAAACAGCAAGCCCGAACCATTCATTCCCCATCACACCTCTCAAGAGCTCCGCCGAGACCGATAACCCCATCTGCGTGGTTCTCCTGGGCTGCATAACCCTTATACCACCGTCGCCGCCGTCGGGCTCGCCCTCAAAAAGCCGCGATGCATAGTGATTTTTACGATTATGTTGGGAATCTGGAAGGGCCTCAGATCGCGCCGTTATTTGCCTGTATTGGTGGAAATGGAAAGCTGAAGAGGGTGATCACCTTCACAGACCGACGCACCCCCGAGGTGCACACACATCACTTCGTTGGCGGATTTACGGCTGCAATCGCATCGAACAGAGAGACGATCCGAATTGCAGATAACCATAAATAACGGCCAGCCATCCGTCTTCACGCACTCCGTACCTACTCCCCGGAGTTTCGGCGGCGGCGGCGGGAAGGAAGCAGGACGGCCGTAATTGCAACAATACGACGTTGCCAACAGAACGAAGAACAAATAAAGCCCCGCCGCAACCAAAGGAACACGAAAATGCCGGGGCTCCGTCTTCCGTTCTCAACAAACGACGAACTAAGCGGGAGACGAAAAAACAAAACAATTTTACATGATAATGTGACCCGGAATCGCCCGGAATCGGGGGGAGGTTCACGGCGTCGTCTTGCGAAGAGATCGGGAATCACGATTCGGTAATTAACGGCGATCACGGAAGATTTCGAGTGTAAGAAAAGCTAATTAAGGCAGATGGAACGGCCGGTCCGGCTGCACGAAGAACAAATCCTGCCGGATTTCGGATCGACTCCGGTAAGCAGGACACATGTCGACGGTGAGGCTCCCCTGCGGATAAACTAGGATAACCGCACCGGAAATAGACGAGATGCAGTCGAATCGGAAATAAAAGCTTTCATAAGATGGGCGCGCTTCTTCCGACCCGGTTCGATCGCCGGAACAGGGGAGGAAGGAAGATTCAATTCGGTTCGGAGAACCGCCAAGAAATTAAAGGATGGAAACTATCGTCGAACCTTAATATGAGTGCGGGTTTGGAATAAGAAAGCAAAATTCGCATTGACACGTTTAGGTAAGGGAGAAACTCAGAAATGGCCAAAATCAGAAGAGAACTATCCAAAGAGATCACAGTAGATGTGGTTGACAACGTAGCAGTAGTCGTAAAGGTTATGTCCAACCATTCTGAGCATTTAGAAACGTACTTCGGAAAGAAAGCACTGATGTTGCATTGGTACCTTGTGGAACATCCTCTCAAAGGACGAGGTGCCCCCAAAGCTTCCAAGCACTATTTTGAGCCAATAGGAAAAATTACCAATAGGAAGTATTGCGGCAGGCCACCGAGGTCAAATTCAATAAGCCAGCTTCTTAATAACCGAAGTGGTTGGAAAGAAAACACTCATCAATAAGATCAACACGCAAACAGCACTTACAATCTAGCAGAAATGACCTCAATTAGGGAAGTACACAAGATATCTATTTGGGCCGAGTGGCAAACATGCATTTTCAATTAAGTCATGAACTGGTGAAATAAGCAGCGGAGAGCTTTGGGGAGTAGTCGGCAGTCGCCGGATCCTCGTCCCAAAATCAAGCATAAGACTATTATAGGTGTTGTTACGTAAGAGCCGATAATTAAGGAGGGGGTGGTTTGGGCCGAGTCACCCCTCGTGTGTGCTTTAGATAAGAGAACTGACTACCATTACCGGATTATGCTCCGGTGATTCTGTGAATGCAAGATGGCCAGCTAGGTGGGTTGGAAACGCGCCGGCTAATGGCAGCATCAGAGAGGAGAAGAGAGGACCAGCTCGGCAGCGAGTCACGTGAAAGTAATTACCGAGACGACGTCGGCGGGCCGACGCGCTTTTTAATTAATATTTTCGAGGTAATAAAAAGTCGAACTCGCCGAGGAGAACAAGGTCGGTTATGGAGGTGGCGGTGGCGGCGTTGCGAGGGTGTCGGAGAGGGTGATGCATCGATCGAGTAGCTCTGTCCCTCGCAATATCCGATAGCGGGATTAGCGCACAGGGTTTAATGAGTCGTGCAAGTAAGCCGGGATCAGAGAGCGATACCCGCGCGGGGATGATGCATCGTTCAAATATTCATGCGTCGCGGCGGCGGCGGTCTTTAGCGGCGTTCACGTCCGAATTCGCCGGCGGCATTAAATATTGAGGCACGCGGTGGTCAAGAGTGGCTCTCGGGGGAGCGGCCGACTCAGTGTTATCTACGGTTTCGGGGCCGCAGCTCCAATTGCGGACTCCCATCCTTTAATTTCGGCTGACAGGTGGACGGCCCGCGCTCGCCCGGATTTCCTCGGGGACCCACTCGCCCCGTCTTATATCACGCGCCGTCGATGCGCCGGAGACGGCGGCCACGGGCCGGCCCTCGCACCGCCACCGGAATACGGATGAGCGCCGCGGGGGCGCCGTTTGCATGCATGCGACGCCGAGATAAAGAAACCCAAACATTACGCGCCGTCGACCGCCGGGGAGCGACCGTAATCTTGGACGACGTGAGGGCACACACGACGACTAATTTCCACCACCCAACTGACGTACAACGCAAACACCTCCGCGCTAAACAGAAATTGCGGTCATTAACGCCGCACCAAGACGAGCCAACACCCTCCTACAAACCCCCGCACTACTACCCTTACGATCCGAAGTGGAAGTAGCTATGTCGATCTAACTCTCAGTGAATGACAATAGAAGATCCTACAAACCCCCGCACTACTACCCTTACGATCCGAAGTGGAAGTAGCTATGTCGATCTAACTCTCAATGAATGACAATCAAAGATACTGTGTTGAAGACTGCGAAAGCGAAGACGCAACTCAAGCTCAAAGTTCTACAACTGACACTTACGACAAAACAATTCTTAAAACTCTTGATCCCTCCTTCCAAGTTGGGATAGAAGGTGTTATGCTTTCTTAAAATGACGATGAAGATTGATTCAAGTGAATAAGATTAGAACCAAGAGGATGCTAACGTAATTAAAGACCACATCTTCACCGAGGATTGCCACCTCATCCACGTAACTCTCAGTGCTCATTAAAGACTCACATCTACAGCCCTTTGTCTTCAAACAAATTAAAAATCGGTTCCAAAGTGGAATTATAGCTTAGGTTATAGATGTTGGCTTGACCAAGAAGGTGGTGGACCGGGTTCGATTTGAGAGAAGTCCCCTGATGGGCGTCGGGGCGACTTACCGTTAAATGTTGGAAGAGCCATGCTCTGAGTATGTTGGTGGCGACTTTCGGAAAGATCCCTCTCTTTTTTTGATTCTTTTTACCGTTCGTGTCGTCGTCCTCCTCGCCCGTTCCCTCCCCGCTACCGATGCTCGCATTACTGGCATCACCTGTAACAAAACACAAAACCTCTATAGAATCGGATGAATAACGGCGTGGCGTCGCGACCGCCGCCTAATTACGCGACGCAATTTTGCGGGTGGCAGCATAATGGCATTCGGTGCAGTCCGTCCGTTGTTGTATATATGTATATATAGTATGCAGAACACAACGACGTGAACGAGGGTGAGGGGTTTAATGACTCACACGCAAACTGAAAGGGGAAGAAATCAGATTAGGGCCAACCTACGACTTTCACAACCGACTGCTGTTGTTGTTGTTGTTTGCCGAACGCCGATATTACCAGAAGCACATGCGGCTTCGCCTCTATTCTATGTACAAAAGAACTTTTGAAAAAAAAAACACCCCTCGATTGTCCGATAAGGCGAACGCGACAATTAAAACAACTAATAGCGTTTAGCGCCACGGCGAATAAAATTAATTAAGACTAATCACGGGCCTTAATCGCCACAAGCATGCCGCTAATTATTTCGGGTACCTAAATATGCAAAAAGACATAATCTTGCCGGACACACAGCCCCAATCCACCCTTCCAGCAACCACACATTCATCTTAACAAACAACCTATAGAATAGGGCGACAGCAAGTGAAGATGACAGCAAAGACTTTCTGCTCTGAGCACTGATGCGCGTGGTGAAGCGCCGCGCAGCGGTGAGTAGAAAAACTATTAGAGAAGCCTCGCAGCATTCGACATGACGTCGCTTACTCATGCGAAGGAGATTTTAACAATTTCACGTTGTATGACTAATAAGTGCAAATATTCAAGTTCGATGGAAGTGCAAAAAAACTTCGAGTACATTATTTGTGTTGGAAGAAATGTTTGGTTGGGGAGGGATTGGTTGCGGCGGGGTCGGGGGCCGGCTGCGAGGGCAGTGATTTGAAGTTGCCATGTCAGTGACAGATAGCCAGTAATCCCGCAGACGATAGATTAATGTGTGTTAATGAATACCAGCGAGGGGTCGCCTTCTCACAACAAACAAACGGCGTCTATCTCGACTCTAGTGTTTCAGCGAGGCCGCATTAGCCGCCGTACAGTTTTGGTCTCACGCGGGTCTGGGATGAGGAGGAGAGGACTAAAAATACATACGGAATACAGATGCATGCAGTCGCCGCGCTCTGAATATGTGGGGTTGCTTAACGTGGACGTAAAAGGTTTACGTTGATCGTCGACGACGCCGTTGTAATAATTAGGGACGTCGAGAGTATTCCCTCGAGGTGAGATTATCACAGTCGAGGCTCCGCCACCACAATACGGCGGCGGTGGCGGCCGTCGTCAACAAGATAAAACCGTGATGCGTCGAGCAAAGTGTTTTCTTTTTCAAGAATTGAAATCGAGCGAAGATAATGCGCATTAATTGCGTTACGCCGACGATACCGCGCCGCGGCCGCTATTCGATGTGTATAACGCACCCTGATAGATCCATCGGGCATCGACTCTCCATTCCTGTCGTTATCTCGGAGTTCTTGGTCGGCCGGACCTTTGCCGCCGGTATATCCTATCGTAATCGAACATTCCTGGCCGGCCTTTATCCTTCTTCACATCGCCAAAAACCAGTCCACGCCGGATGATCCGGCAACTGCCGACACCGGCCACGATTAATCAAGCGTTATCTGTCAGTTTTCGTAGCTGTCTCCTCTGTCTCTCCCCGGGATTTCACCGAGTGTTGTGCACAAGCCCCGTCCGTGTAATAATCTTCGACGAACATGCCGAGATAAAAGTTCCGGTGATGGGTGAATGCGTCGAGGATTGCCGGCCGACGTCAATAAAATAACGCCGATAATTCATATATTATAATGTACGTATCGGGGTCGATCGATTTACTGGAAGGCCCCGAAGGCACCGGAATAGAAAGCCGCGTGTGTACGCATGTACCGGCCGGGAATTACTTATTCATCGAGTGGGAATACGAGCATTTGTCGCGGTCTGAAAAATTACGGAATATGGCCGCGGATGATTTCTTTATCCACCTCGCGGTTTGGAGGCCAAACGCGTTGCCGGCCGTCTAACAAAAAAAAAATCCCCTTGTTTGGAGGTGGTATCGAACCTGGAGCCCTCTGGCCGATCACAGAAATTACTTTTTTATAAGTTATTTTAATTTATGTAAATATGATAATAGCACACATTATACGTTTATATGCAAGGCAACCCGATGCGATAGCCTTGGGTCCGTGCGGCGAATTTTCCACATTGTCAGTCACGTTCCGGAGAGAGAGAAGAATGTAGACGTCAGATGTGCCTGATTGGAATCCCACAAAGCCGACACGAGGTGAACTTGTAATATTTTTATGAGCGGTTCGTTGTGCCGACCAATGGTGACTGACGTGACCCATCATTATACAGCGATGGACGGCTGGGTTCTTCTTTTGATGCTCTCCTCGCCCACTACGGCCGCGAGCCATTTCCCAAGCCCACGATATAGGTGCCCGCCGCCTAGACCGCTCTTCCACCAACAATAATGGCATACCACGTACCCGGACCATTGTTCTCGCGACACACGGGGTGTTGCGACCGACCCGCCAAATGACCCACGCCAACGCCGAAACCACCCTCCCCACGAAACCCAGCCACCCCGCAGATCTTCCGCAACCTTCAATTGACTATACACAGTCTTACAACGTCGACAAAGACTGGTCTCGAGCCACCACTTCCTGAGTCGAGGATTTTCTCCTGGAACCTACTTGAGGAGTTTCATAGCTGCAAGAGGAAAGAGTCCGACTGGTTCCAACTTTCAGGAGTGACTTCCAAAGCTTGAGCTACCAAACGACCCTCTCACCTTCACGAGTGATCTAGAAGTGTCGGTCGAGCGCGCCGATGATGGAAAAACTCCTAAATGTCAATCGTTGACGATTGAGACACGTAAACGTGCATTTCTAACATTGCTCAACTTTCCGTGTCATAACTTCTGATGGCGTCTTCTTTGGGACCGTGCGTCCGATGGTATTGTGCACCATCATGCATGCACTAACCAGAACCACCGAGTCATCCTCTCGCTCTTTTTAGTTGGATAATCTAATCGACCGTACTCGGATGAAAAAATTACGACCGGCGAACCACCTGGGTAACAGATACGTGTTGTTAGGTTTCTTGACGTTCGGTTCTGCGAACGAGGCGGTAAGACACCAGGTTCTTTGTCCGCGCGCAGAAAAATATATTTCTGGTCCGAAAAATTGGGGTTAACGGCATTTCCATCTCGAAACTCGCCTTCTATTTATGGTCGTTTCCATGAGAAAATTCGTGGAGTTCGGCGCCACGTGACTTTTTCCGATCCGACGATCGTTGTGAACATGCCAGTTGAAACTTAAGCCTCGGAGTCAAGTGATGGGTGCGTATATTTTTAAAAGGGCAACGATCATCGCGTCGCACATGTGAGATATTACATACGCGGACGGCGTGTTCCGGAGGTCTTGTTTACTCGAGAGCGGCGTCGAGACGGATTTTTCGACACCTGTCCGTCGGCGTCACGTATCTGTCGAAACGCGTCGCTGTCACAATACTCCGTCCCGCTTATGTGTGGTGGGCGAGTTAATACCAGCCGGTCATAAATTCGGCTAAATCAGTAAAACTCTATGGCACTCATACGAGCGACTTCTTTAATGATGCATTTTATGTTTTTGCACGACAGACGTTATTTTAATTCATTCAGTTGGAACGACTCCAAAGCGTCTAAGGCATGTTTACATGTCCTCTTAGTTTCACGTTTTTTCGTGCATGAGGCGACATGTGCGCGATAACGAAGTGCTTTCTAAAATATCAAAGCCATCACGTCGATCGCCAGGAAGAAAAAACAATGAGGAAAGCACCATCACGCATTCCTCCGGCTCCTTCCGCGAAGAGTAAAATTTCAATCGATCGGGCCAGAAATCACCAAAAATCGCAGATGCAGCAATCGCAGTCAAAAAAGTTATTGGAAGGAAAGAGTGTGGAAGGTGCGGAGGGTTGCTGGTCGTTCCGTGGGGTTTCTGGTCTGGTGCGTGAGCCGGCCGGGTCGCCGTTTGTGCGTATAATTGGCTCGTTGGCGGGCCTCCTCGTGTATTGGAGCCGGCTGCACTTGTGGTAGGTTGTGAGGCTCTTCATCGCGTCGGCTGTCATTCGCAGGGCCGCTATTGACGGCGGCGTCGGCATGCACGTGGCGCCGATCGACTGCAGGAGCTTTTATAGTGGTGTTGTGTGGGATCGGCTCGGGGGTAATTAGCGAAGGGCTGTTTCTCGAAATGAGATTTTGGACCGCGCGGCGGTTGAGTGATGGACCTCGTTTCCAAGGTAACAATTACCTCTCGGCTCCACGTGACGGTCCGGTTAGGGCTTCATGGGAACCAATTACGGCACCGACGTGATGGATGGTCCAATCAGAGAGGACGCCCGTTCGCCGGTTTCTGCCTTTACACCAGGTGACCCGGTGGGGTCATCGGCAAATTACGCGCCTTACTCCGATTCTTCATCATCCATCGCGTTTCTCACGTTACAACTATACGGACGAAATTGCCGGAGAGATCCAACGAGACGTCTCAATACCGGAAACATTACCGGAACGCGGCCATTGTTACGCGCCGAGCGCCCCGCAGGGCGCTCCGGCAACTGTCCTCCGCACAAAGCAGGAGAAGCTCTCAGCACAACCACCCCGGGGCGATCAATGATGATGGATAGTGACTCGCCGCAAAAATTGCAAAACGCCCGCGAGACCCGACAAGACAACGACAATAACGGCAATAAACAAAAGAGGATGACGTCGAAGGAAAGGTTGGAAAAAAATTGTTGCGGTGCAACTAACTCTGCACGGAGCGATAATTAGTAGAACACTCGGGGAAAATAAAGAAATAAACTTTGAGGTCGACGGTTGTTGTTCGATGAAAAAAAATTGTACTTTGCGGCTCGGCGCTGAGAGAAAACCGGATTCTGAGGCATTTAATTTATTCGATTGTATAAATAATTGAATCGCAGTTGAAACTTATTGTTGCAAGACGTATGGTTTACTATTATCACTATCACATTATGTTACTATAATTTTTATGAAAGCCATAAATAACGTGTATCTGACATCGAAATTGAATAACATGAAAGCTTAATCCCACGCGTTCCCTCCTCTTTCTATCTCTTCTCAAACACTGACATTAGATGTTTTAATCCCGTTCGGTGCCTTCACCCGTAAGTTGTAACGGAACGATTTCATTTCAGGAACGCAAACGCACCGATAAGACTCAACACAAATTTTAAAAGCCATCGAGATGCTTGATTTACAGTGGCTATAGAACCGAGATTGATTGCCACTAACCTCTGATGTCTTTGTAGGTATGTACATCTACTAAAAGAAGAACTTAATATAATCATAACGATCAAAAAAGTTTGAATTATTATTAGCCATCACTTGTATAGAGACTCAAACTTTTCAGTAGCTAATTTGGTTGGCAGAAAGACTTATCTTGAGTCACATCTAAAAAACTACCAGGATTGATCGACTTTCCGCTAAAGAAGACAAGTGCAAAAAACTATTTCGCCTTGCAAAGTAGATTAGAAAAAATTCTATGTACATCTATTTTATATTATAGTTGGAAGCAAAAGCGAGATTCGCGGCCGATATGATCGTGACACGTAGCTAGGTCAAGTTCATGTATGAGAAAAAAATATAAATGAACAAAGAAGACACGGTAGGTACTGATTAAATAGAACTTCCGTCAAATCTCAAATTAAGTACGAATCTAATTCTATAATTTCAAAAATATGTATCTAAAAAATTAGAATAAGTAGACATGTCTACCATAGGCCTTCCTAGATTTGAAAAAAATTTTTGAATACTTTCTTCAAAATGGTGAGTGAACTGACAAACTGTTAGGTATTTATGTTGTATGAGGCAGTAGGCACAGAAAACTTTAGAGTTCTTTTTGTTTTGGTCGTATTTTTTTTTGGTGTGTTTTCTCTTCTTTATGGTTGTCACTCTTGAATCATTATTTGAATTTCTATAATGTTCGTGTTACATTGCTGCCCCTTCGAAAAATATATCATAGGTAACTTGAGAATTAAAATCAAAATATTTTTAATTGTAAAAAATTATATTCTTATGAAATCTTTAGGGGACTTCCTTAATAAATCTTATAACTTACATCTTCTCCCCTCTCTCCCGCACAGCTCTTCATTACGTCAAATTACTATTCTAGGTACACTAATAAAGAGTAATGGCTGTTGCTGGGGCATTTATTTATACCCACGCTTCTAAAGTGTTGAAAACCAAAGTTTTTGGTTTTTGTGAGATAATTTTGGGTAAAATACTTTAAATGACTCGAACGTCACTAGCGCTAATCGCTCAATATTCGAGGTGCGAATAAAAGCTTGAATAAATTCGATAAAATAAAAAGAGATAAGACAAGTTTAGCACCTTGACGCATGTTGTTAAGGTAATAAAAAACCGCAAAAAATGAAAGAGACAAATGTGTAGGCAAAAATAAAATTAAGGCGATAAAACAACAATTGAAAAGAATCTTGTTTCAACGCCGATGCGATCATAAGTACAGTTTTTATTGATAGCGACGTCTCCTTCCGCTTTGGTGGGTTTTATCGTGCAATTTAGTAAGAAACACGTAATTTGAAGAAAAAAAAAATTGTGGAGAGCTCGAACTATCAGTGATTTTGGTCGATTTTCAGTTGTGAAGTCATTTGAGGGAATCGCGACGTAAAACGGCCGCCGGCGGCGTCGGGTTCCGTACCGCCGCGCAATCAAAAATCTCCCTTTTTCCGTACCGCGCCCGTCGCACCAAATTTTCGGACCGTTCCCGCACCGTCCACCATTCGCAACGTTTACGTCGATAAATCAGGAGTTTTGCTCCACGAAACCGAACAGGAACCCGAAACCGTATGTGTGTGTACGTGTGTAGGTGCATCAGCAGGAACGCCTCGGTCTCTCCGGTTTAGTTTGCATACCGGCCAAAAGAAAGAGGATAGTCGCTGTGTGCGCGCCTCCCTGCAGTTCGCCATACCACCGCGACGCGCCACTAGCCGTCGTTGACGCACGCGCACTTCGCCGCCATGGCTGCGAGGCGGGAATGCGGTCGTCGTCATGACAACGCGGCCCCCGCCTCGCCTAAACGACCGCCAGTCGGGGGGGAGGCGAGAGGGGGCATGGGAGTAGATGTGGCGGATACTCACCAGGACTGCCGAGGAAGACAGAGGAATAAAGGACGCCTCTTCGCGCAGCGTCGCTGGCCGCCCGAGCGTCTGGAGGCGACGACCACTCTCGCCTCGGACACCATTTGCCTGCAAGAAAAAAAAACAGCCAATACAGAAAAACGATCACTCCGAACCAGGGGGCTAGCGACTTTTCGGGAAGAGCTCCCCGAAAAACAAAATTTTAATCCACAAAGAGGTGTGCGCGTCAATTATTAGAGGTATAGTGCGCCTGATGCTGTTTGGACGATATCGCCACCCCGTTACCTATTGTTTTCTTACTCTCTAATTACGAAATTGAGGACTTTACCTAAAAATTTCCATTATAGATCGACCATTAGGTATTTTTCCGCTGATGTTGAACGAAACATTATCTATGATCTATGGCGTAAAAGCGCTATAGTGTTTGAAATATGAAACCCTGAAAAGCCCCCCAGCCGCTGAAAAGCTTGTTACGGCCCAACAAAGGATTGACCCCTATGGAAGTCGAGTCGGGCGAATAGGATCAGGAGATTTTTCCATAATGAGCATTAACGCACGATAATCAACATTTCTGAGCGCCGATGGAAAACGCTAATTGGTTATTTTTGTAGCAAATTTTTCAATAGTTGACGGATTTTTGCCCGGAAGCGCAATTGTGTTGTTAGTCGCAAAATTTCGAACAAAAGCACATTAGTGATGTTAGTTTTTTTTTTAAATGGTAGCCGCGGCAAAGAGAGCGGTTCAAGAGACTGTTGAATAAAGAAGGTGAATGAATCGAAATTGCTGGGAATGCTACATAAATCTCCATCAATGCTGCGAATTACCGAAACACGTTGATATTATTCAATTTTGCATATCTCGAAAGCTATGGAAATGTCAAATTAAGCAACGTCAGTGTTGTTCGGTTTATTGACATAGATTTGGCTCATTAATTTTGCTGCTGCCGAAACTTTATTCCAAATTCAATAGTATATATAGCGATATTCGTTAATTTATGCCACCGGCGTAGGTGTATCAAAAATTAGGCCACTTTAACATCAATTTAGGAGCCGAGAGCGACATCAACGCCAGATTTTCACTATTGAACACACCCGGAATCGCGTTACGCCTTCATGTAACTAGGGTGATGCCAGAAGCAAAATCCTAATTTTTTTTATTAGGTGGACTAAGTGCAGTAAGGGCACTGGTAGGTGGCTGAAATTTATGGGTTTGATAATTATGAAATTTTTTTCGATTCGGGAACTTCCCCGCGTCTCTACTCCTCAATCTAATTTAATTTAAGAACGGTGAATCATTATTATCCGCATTTTCCCGAGTCTGCACGCAACAGTTGTAGCGTTAAACAGAACACTTACGTAAACAATTGAAAAACACAAGTGTTGCCGTTGCGAGAGAAGAGCGGTCAAAATAAATGATATGTTGGGGCGACTGTACCTTGTTTCTATTTATGACTTTATTTCGCGCACCTATTCAAAAATTAAAATGGGTTACTTGCTAGCCGGAACCTCCTCCCTCTTGGCTGTCAAGTCGGAAACGGCAGCATCGGGCTTTTTAAATCGCACCGTCATAAAGTTAAAAAAGAAAAACTACGGTTAGTTAGTTACGTAACTTGAATATCTATAATAACCGCCCTGTCAAAAATAACAACGTGAACGGAAGAGTTCCCTGCAGTTATCCAGTTTCGTAACTGCGAGTGCAGGATCCTCCTGCAAATTAAGTTGAAAACACGCCAGGAGCAGGCGTAGGGATGGCGTCGGATCCGGAAGCCAGCAGTGACAGAACGCTTTATGTCGGCGAACGGTAATCGATGGTAAACAGATGACGGTGTTCAGGTTCAGTCAATAGCGCCAGTCAGCACAAGCGGCAATAAAGGCAGCCCCAAAATATCCTGCGAGTGCAACGGCAACAAAGCTCCGGATGATGCCCCACTTTCATTACCGTCGTTTCGGGGGATTACTGCTAGACCTCACTCAACGGGTGGTCGCTAAATGCGATATTACAACGCGGATTGCGGGGCCAAATTTCGGGCCCGTTCTCCAAAAACGACCCTTCATTTCGAGCGCCTCATCATCTTCCTTCGAACTGGACCAAAGTATATCGATTTAAATCAAACGAGACGACGTATCTGGTGGGGAAATCGATGCGGCCGCTTCTTGGTGTTGAAGAAGTGCTCTGGGTCGCGGAATTTGGGTATCGCATGACGCCGGGTCAGTTTTCATCAGCGGATTTCGCGTCGTCGTACTTGCGAGTGTAAGTTTCGCGGGGGCGTTAGCAGCCTTTCAGTTCGCCGCAGCATCACTCTCTTCTCCCATTGGTGCGCGTTCGCCCCCTCAGACATGCATCCGATGTCGATTCTATTCGTAAATCAAAATCTCGACGCGAATCCACCCTTTCACTCCGACTGACCTGTCGCCCGTACATCTCCCGCAACCAACGGGAAAATGCCATCCCCGGCATTATCGAGGCCGCGCCGAAAACTGCACTTTTTGCCGGGGCAGTCCGGGAAACGGGGCCGACCTCCACCCCCAACATCGCCAGGACCCCACAAAACCTCATCGGGAATTTTTATTAGAAAAAACCACCTCCACAGTTAGTTTTATTTGGGTCGTATTTAACAGTCTACCAAATTTACCCAATATTTTCATACAAAAAAATACTTTTATTTCCCAAAAATACTAAATGCTCACCAAAATTAAGAAAATACATAATCTTAAAGCGACAACCAAATATTGACATAATGCTGGCCTCTTATGTATTTTGTTCGCCAAAATAACTTTTGTTGACCATAAATACTAAATGTTCACCAAATTTTATTCCGCATTTAATTCTAACATAATACCCAGATATTTAATTTTCGACAGTGTCTTATATTATTTAGCAGTTAAAAATACTATTTGTTGATCAAAAATACACAAGCAATAAAATGTGGTGCAAATGGTAAATAATTTTATGCAAAATTATAGATGTAGATGTGCTAGGACAAGGACAATAAGAGTAAAAATAGAAGTGGTTTGCACAAAAAAAGATATTGATTTCCGTAATATAAAAATGCTTTGCTGTAATTGGGTTGCATTATGTAAAACGTAAAACTTCTTGTAGTAGTAATTTCTAATCGTGCTTAAAAAAAATACAGGGCCCTGAACTGACCTTGTACAAAACTTTTTTCGCGGGCCTCTTGTCTGGAAGCGCAAGCGGCAAGGAGAGATGCGCGAGCATATTTCATTTTTGTTGTAATAGAATAATTATTTGATGCACAAATAGTTTTTTTGAGAAACACTAAATATAAATGGATAGCGCGAATATTTATTATGTACAGCACGGACGCGTAACTTGAGCGTTCTAAATTTGGTGAACATTTAGTAAAATTGATACCATATCGAATTTAAAATGTAAGCAATGGTAAAACAATACGCAGCATAGTTATTTTAGTGGTGATGTTCTCATTTTCTGATGTATAATAATTTGGGTTTAATTTAGATTTCTTGATGCTCATTAAATTTTCTGGTGGACAGTGCAAGGGATGTATGGTTTAATTTGGTGTACATTATATTTGTTCCCGTTTTACAATTAGTCTAGTGACAAACGGCTCTAATAAAGTAAAAATCGCCCCCCTAACTGGTCTCTCGGAAGTGATGGACCTTTTGCGGGGGTGTCAAGTAAATACTCCGATTCTATGCAAATTTCGGACGGTGGCGCCGGTTCTTGGTCGCGCTCCACCACTCGGTGGACAAAGTTGCAAGTCGTCCGGAGCTAAACCGGCGATCCTCATCACAATAACGTTTGATTTAACGGTAATGATTTATCACAATTTGCGCGAGTGACAGAGTTCTCGTGGCGCGCATCGCTAATTGGCACGAGCGCTTTTAATTAATTAGTGGACATGTTTTTAAACGCGACTAGTAATTGACCGGCACCATCACGACGACAACCGACACAAATGCATCGACCTCCATCTCTATACAGCTATGGAGGTAGGTGTACAACCAATGTTGTGTTTTGTGTGGTGCATCGTCGTGCACCTCGTCGGACCGGCCGCTGAAGTTGTCGGTGCAGCTACAACAACAACTACTGACGACTCCAAATGCGTCGTCGACCACGCCGACCTACGACAACGAGTCCACGTCTAGTACGTAAATCAAGGAGGCCTCGACCGACCTCCATAGCGACATATATATCGTCGACGCGCACTCATATTTCAAATTTTACGTCCAACTACCGTTTCTGGCCCGACAACTGGAGGAAAGTGAAATTTACGTAAACAACGGTTTTTTCACTGGTGCAACGAAAGCAAATGTGCGACGTCGTTAACGATTTGACAAAAAAACAACTCGATGGTGCCCTATATAGATACGGATTGCAATAAAACAATAGATCTGCACCGAGATAACGAGACTTGGTTCTGACGACTATTTTGCGCATCGTTCCGTAATTAGAAAACGGGTTGTCGTCGTCGACCCTTTTGCAGCCAGGAGGCAGTCGAAGAGAGAAAAACCGAGACGTCTGTCAAAAAAATCCTTCACAGTCGTGATGGCTTTATAGACCATAAACTGTTTCTGGGCATATCAAATTTATGGGATTTCACTTCTGAAGATCATTTGGCAATCTTTAGCTGTTAGTTAGAAAACCTATAGAAATTGAGCAAACTCTTCTGCAATTCTATCCAAGAGACACCCATTGGCGGAGATTGGTCATGAAATCTTCGTCGAAGAATTTTGGTCAATTCAAGAAGTCCTCAGCACCTCCATAAACGAGTTAATTGCCTGACGACGACGCTACCGGCGTGTGTGGTCACCGGATGACCACTTGTATCTTTGAGATAAATTCGACCAAACCGAATCATTAAATGTTTACGCTAATTACCGACACCTCTCATTTTACGACCTCCATTTAGCTACGGAAAGGTCAGGGAGCGGTTTTTTGTTCGGTTCACGGGTTACTCATTCGGCCAAAATACCAAATTATTAATGCAGTCACGTTATTTATGGGTTTTATCGTTTTCACATAATGTCAGTACCATGTTGAACTCACATGTAATGCGTGTTGGTTATTAAATTAACAAGCATGCCAGGCGAAATCTAACTTCACCATTCATCAAATTGTCGAAAACCCCACGACTTCCTTACCGAGCTGACACTCTATTAGGAGAGGCCAAAACTAGAGGGCGCGCCACTTTTCCAATAGCTACCCATAAATATTTTTGACCAAGTCACTTTTTCGCTAAATCCTTACATTATGACCAAGTAGGTATGTGCATCGATTTCTACTCCCATCACCTTTCTAGTTTTATAATTCAAACCAATAGTAGTTGTCAATTATGAGCGGGCAAAATTTGGACATGTGTCGAAATTTTTGGAACCCCGCAATTGGCTTGGAGCATCCCCGAAGGTTCGACAATTGGTAGCGGCCTCGTGGCCGCTTCTGGCCGGCAGGTCTATTTTTGTATTAATAAATATATCGTCTGGAACGACGGTCGTCGTCCGACTGCACTGCGGTGGTCAACCGGTTCGGTTTATAGTTTTTCGACGATTTTATATCATTCAATTCATCTTCGGCCCTGTTGATGACCGCGGTAACTCCGGTTGAATGATAAAAAGGACGGGGTTTTAATTTGTTGAGAGACGTATACAAATAGAGCAATTTATCTGGAAAGAAATGGTCGGCGAAATTTGTAGACATCGCTTGCCGGGAGTCAATCGCCGCCATAAATATGACGCGGCTATACTTTTTTCTTTTTCCTTTTTTCTCCTCTCTCGACGATCATTACTGCATGCGTTAACATGACTCATTTGAGTGGCTCGGCCTTATCTGGCGGAAGTTTTTCGTTGGTGGTGCCCGCTCGCAAGTTTTAATCGAAACTAATTTATTATCGGATTTTTCGCGGAGGTAATTGAAGAATTGTGCAGTTGATTCTGGAGCAGTCCCGGATCATCCCAGGCGGTAAATTTTATCGCCATGGCCATTTAGAAGATTGCAGGCAAGATGGCGAAGCGGATGAAGTACGGCAGCGTCGCGACGGTAAAGTTCGTGCCGGCTGTGCGCCGACGCCGATGGCAAATCTATTTCAGAGATGGCCCTCCTCTCAATTTTGATGGACATTCGAACGACCGCGCCCTCATTTCCGGCAACAAATCGCGTCTTTATCACCCCTTCACGGTTCTAATATAAAAACCGGCCACCGTTGGCTATTTTACGATTTTTTTACTCTTATTAAAATGCCCCTTTGTTACTGGCGCCGAGACGGTTTTTTTTTTATTAGCTACTAATTGCGCTCGACCACAAAGAATCATGATTATGTGATGGGCGTCGGGACGGAGACGCCATCGATGCGACGACCGCTCGAAATTGCCTCCTAGGACCCGAACTGTCAGGACTGCTCGCCGGTAATGACACGCCGGTATAAATTGCTTTCCGGCGTGCCCGGAGTTCACAATAATGCGCGATTAAATATTAAATAACATTCATGGTTTCACAAATAGCACGTTTTAACTCGAGTCTAAATTTTTAATCGGATGATTTATAGGAAGGACGAGGCGTAAACGGCCACCTCCCAAGACAATTTTTAATGCAAACAACCACCAACCGGCCCCGGCCATCAACAACGGCCAATTTACCAAAAAGACGCCATCAACACCCATGATGGAAGACCCGGACGTCCTTGGTGTTTCCAAAAAACACACATTTCGACCTGAAGCCGATTGTGTCGAAAATTAGATCTTCCAAAACGACCAAAAAAAATTGACTTTTCGTTAATCGCAATATGTCAGTAAAATCACGTCGCAATAAATAAGGCACCTATTAAAAAGCTGAGAGCTTTCAGCATATTAAATAATAAAAGGCTTGGGAGTGATTGGCTACCAACTTGCTGCTTGGTTTTAAAAACGTCAAAAACCAAAATCTACAAGTTTTAAAAATACCAAAGCTTTTCGCGTTAGGAAATGCTGAAAGTTCACAACTCCTACCTGATCAGAAGTTTTAAAAAAATTTACACTCCTGGTAAAATAATATAATAATGTGAGCTAGCTTTGGCTACTTTATGCTATAAAAAATGGCCTGAAATAAGAAACTTTCAACATCGAAAGCTCTCGAGACGGCCATCGATGCACCATCATTAAGAAAGGTTTGGAAGAAACATTTTCAGCAAGTGAATCGTCCAATGTTGAAGCTCACAACTCTCCTGTATAATTACTCCTACTACAGTGATGTCTAACAAGAAATAAATATTATTCACAAATTGACTAAAATCGAACAACTTCTTGCGATAGGTATAGGTTTCTGAAAAACAAGGGAAGAACCAATTTGGCAATATACCTCCAACCATAAATTGTGGATCTAACCCTTGTTGGTCGTTTTTGGGTTGCACTGGCGCGAGATCGTCGGTTATTTCGTTAATTCCGATGCCTCTGTTGTTTGTTGATGTTGGGCACCTCGGGGTGCGCCGCCCGCCCCGTCGTTATGCAAAAGACCAGATTTCGTTCGGGCAGTAAAAATCAGCTGATAGCACCGGGAATTTAGGCGGACATAATAAAAACATTTCGAGCCGCAATAATGGCTCACATAAAGTGACGTTTCGAGACGGGCGCGACGGCACGGTTGGGTATAGCTCGACAGTTTCATGGCAAAAAGGCTACAACAACGTGGAAAATCAATAGCTCTCTACGTCATAGGCTGCTGCTTGGCAGCGCATTGGATGGGCCGGATTCCCTCGTTCCTGGTGTTTTCTGCACTCGCATTGTTTACCCGCTTATTTATTAGTTTGCTCGCATGAACGAAATCCGGGAGGCTCGAGCTTTTCAAAAGAAAAATGTAAGGTGGGGTAGTTGGGCCTTTGAGGTAGGGAGTTGGCGCTGGGTTCACTCTTATGCGGACTCGGAAAATTCTATGAAGACATAGATCGGGAAAATCGATAGTTTGTAAATGAAATGGCGAGGTGGAGGAAATGACTTGCAAAATGGTAGCACCTGGACGCCGAAGTTCCCTCTGCGCCACTTTAATCGACGGGGCTGTCAGCTGCGAACCATTATGTTTGATGAACTTGCACTTTATGATACGCGGCTGCATTAGCACTCCGATTCCGATTCACTAATTTGTAAAGTATAACCATCATCTACGTAGCGAAACTTAAGTCGTTGCAGGAACAAATTTCGGGCAATTTTCGCCCTTTCAGCAAACATTTCCCTTGAATCACCTGAAGCCGCAATTCCTCCAGCTCGACAATGACAGCGAATGTTTGGGCTATTGAACAATAGAGTAATCGGCACTCCCTGCTCGTCTTGAAGGGGCATGCAAGTTATTTACTGCAGGACGAATTTAGGTCCCTTCTCATCCAATTCTGCATTTCTTTTGATACTAACACTTGATATGGCAACTTCGACAGTTTAACTTTCTTGTAACTAAATTAAATTAGCAATAATTGCCTTGCGACCATAAGACTTCCATGTTGCACCTATTATTAGGTACCTGCATTTCCATGCAAAGTTGTGCTGGGTCGAATCAGATAATTGCTGGATTGATATTAAAGTTGTCGCAGTTTTGCTATAGTGGCTTCGGCGAATCATACAATTACTATCACGGCTGTAAAAGCACCCACTCGACACCCATATAGTGTCGTTAAATGTATTAACGTGGGCCTCACACGTAGCGATGCCGAGCTCGATGGTCGCTGGTCCTCCCGATTGATTTTCGAACCTCAAACTCCGCCGGCTCGAGCAAACCCTCAAAAAAGTCCATTTTCCGCTCTCCCCTAAATCCCCCTTGCGAAAATATTTTCAGGGCGCGCAAGGGTGGGATTTGTTGTTTTGGTCTTTGGTGTTTTCGGCGTCACGTCCCGCCCTGGACGCAGATAGGCAGGTTCGCATCAAGGGTCGGTATAATCTCACATTCCATCACGTGAGTGTCGCTGGAGTGTAATTAACTAGTTTTCCTTCCTGCTGTTTAGACACCAATTGTTTAGCTACACATTGCACCGTCGCAATTAAAACGGCAGAACGGCCGCGCCCTGTTTAATTATTCAATAAAACAGTTCCTGACCCCCCGCGGTCCTCTCTCTACCCTTCCGCAAAACGACCGGCGAACAAAATTGGGACAAAAAAAAAAATCATCCTCGACGATCCCCGCCCGCGTTATTTTCGGGACCCGTGGCAGGTCGAAATTTCGGCTTGTCTTGCGCGTAAATGGATGAGTGACAGGTTCCGTGTTTGTTGTTATTTGCATGTAAATGAATGTTAATATCTGGCTGCATGGTTCCAGGACGTTATGCGATAGGGCGATGCTTTATCACAATTAAACTATGTCGCATCGATGGCGTAATTTATGAGGCGCGCTAATGTAAACGTCACACAGACGCGAAGGGTCTCATTATCGGTTTAATGAGATTCATTGCGCTGATGGTGGCGAGGAGGAACAGGCTCGAAATATCGCGTGATTAAACAAAAATAAGGGAACTGCAATCGAGATTATAAATTTATTAGTGACCCGCGTAATAACGTAATCACGTCGAGACCCTCTGTGCGCCGTTCGCCTTTTCTTCGCGAGAGGGAGGAACGGCCGTAAAAATATTTATTAGAACAGCGGCGCGGCTGGTGGTTATGACTCGGGGAGCGTGTCATTGTTTTGGGAGTGCATTAAAATCTGTTTAGAGAGACGGTGCCACATTAGGGGACGTCATGTCCTCGGGGATGCGGTTAACAGGTGTATCGCATGTCCGACGGCTCACATGCCCGTCATTACCAGCAGGAAAAATTTCACCCCCGCACCAGCAACCAACTATTCCCCGCAGACCAAAACTCACCAGAACCCAGGACAAAGGGTTTGGCCCCTGAACCCGTCTTTCCATCAGGACGAAAATTTTCACCTTTCGACTCGCGGAACAGAAAGTTTCACCCTTGAGTGCAACGTTTTGAGACCATCAGGATGAAAATTTTCACCCTTTGACTTGCGAAACAGAAGGTTTCACCCTCGAGTGCAACGTTTTGAGAGCTTGGTTGAAGGTTGGCTGTCCTGGTGGCCGGCGGCCGGCAATAACAAACCCGTTCACCTACCACATGGTGTGATTTATAGCTTCGCGCTGCTAATTGTCCACTCCAAACTATTACAGACAGAAGTCGATACATTACGGTCTTCAGGCGAAATATTTTTAGAAGTTTTGATTTGCGTAAGGGCCAATTCAACTGATTTCGACGTCAATTTCGATGCGGTTGGGCTGACGACCACGAAAAACTCTTCACTCACGTGATCTCTTTACGTGTGGTTTCACTAATCGTGACTCCTCAAAGTCTTTGTCCTACATGACCGGTGAATTGCGTGAGGTGCGGACAGTATACGATATGATGATGCCTGAGGCGGTGACGTCACGTCAACAATCATTGTAATAACACAGCCAAGTGTCAGAAAATTCAATTTGCCTTAAATCGAAAGGACCATGCTGGAACTGTTTAAAAAAAATGTGAAAAGTTGAACTTGACACTTGGGCATTTGTTTTGCTGGGGATGGATCTACAATATTCTCTTAGTTGGCCAGAATCGAAGATAAGACAACCTCCAGATGCCAGAACTCAGGGCGTTTGAAAAGAGGAAAAATTGATAGAATGACGTGGAACTAAGAGTAAAAGTAAAATGAAGACTTGCGGAAACGTTGATGATAATAGAGAAAATTGATGGTGGAGGTGACATTATTTCGAACATTGATTATGAAAAAAATCTGTTTTTACACCTCGAGCTTTTCAATATTTAAATTTCTTATTTAGTATTCATAGCCTTTCGATATCCGCCAGTAAAACGCTGATGCCTTAATTGGAAGCTTTATTCATGGTCGACGCTCCATTGAGTTGGTTGCGTTTTTGATCTTCGCGATGCGTTTCTGTTTCTGGTGGCGCAGGTTCAGGTCTGTGGTTGATGGCAGCGGAAAAAGCGAGATGGCCATCATAAAGCAGGCTCCATTTGGAGTCGTCGCACCGAGATTGTTATCATATCATAGTGAAAGTGACTGAAACGGATGAAATTTTTCGTGCGTCTGTAAGGCGATCCCGGTGCTCATTAACGGGCTGGAATAGCAAAAACAAGGCCCGAAGTGGAGATAAAAAAGCCATCGCGAATGTCACAGTGTGACGTGTCCGGGAAAGAAGATAATGCGAGACCGTCTGCCTGACAACTTATAAAGTGTTGTCAGCTTTTTAGCGACTACTAATTACACAGAGCTTGGCGAAGGTAACAGCGAAACGCGCGTGAAATTCAAACAACGCCGTGAAGCCGCGTCCGAATCGCCATTACGTATTCGGCGAACTGGACGGCACGTCGATGGTCCAATATCGCCAGAGGACATCTTCATAAATAAGGACCTCCGTCGGATTCCGCCGCCGCACCAACATCACCGCCTCAAATTTCGACCGCGATCAGAATTATCGATAAATTGGACTCGAATTTCGGCCATCATCTGCAAAAATTGTCGGTCCCCGGCAACTGGAAGGTGTTCGGTTTTGGGACAGAGCAGTTATTAATCTAGTTTTTGCGAGTCTGACACGTATGTTTTAGACTTCAACGCACGTCACACATCTACCGACCGCCGATCCACCGCAAATAGATTACGTGATCCCATCTCAGTCATCTTCATGCACCACACGTCTTACTTCGGTCGCAGGAATTGCAACACATTACTGTCTGTATCGCGTCCCCTAACCCACCCTTGCCAGCCTTCCGAAAATTCTATCAGTTCCGCTAGATGAACACATACGAACGTATTAAACACCTCCGCTCCGACTAACGCCACGAGGGCATCATCGCAGACTACCCATGCTCTCCGAGAGTCGAGGTCACTCTTTCTAATCGTTCGAAGAACCCGCCGATTTCCAAAAAATCAATCGGGCGAGCAGCTGGCGGGTCGTTAGCTAACTAACACACTCATACCTGACCACAAAGGTTGCAAGTGAGGATAGCCGGCTGCTACCACTCGGGGGAATTCGAGGACTTACCCATGGCGTCTGCAAAAAAAGAAAGATTGTTAGTAATTTTCAAGAAAACTGTCATTTCAGCTAGTCAAATACGACATGAATTGTTGTTTAGCGATAATCACACATGATTACAGTTGTAGACCTTTGGGTTAATGAGATAGGGAAATAGAATTCATGTGTAGGACGCGAAGCGTGCATTAAAAAGGCCGTGAAAATTGTGTTAAATCGCTTTCAAATCAATCAACGACACGGTGTCGATAAATCCGCTGATCAATCGTTCCAGGTCCCAATAAAAATAATTTTCAAACATCCATGACCATTTACCATCACGTTTTGGTTCAAATAATTAATCTAATAAATTAAGGAACCTGATCGATTTCAATGATCCACTTAAGGGTTTGGATCCGAATCGAGAACGTTTAACCCATTTTGCTCGCAATTCCTGCAAACTAAATACACTCACAATTGGGTGTTTAAGCTGCACGACAGGTGGCGTTTCGTCAATGAAGCTGTCACTCTGACTGCAGAGTCCGCAACAAAATAACCGGAGGCATTGCGCCATATTCCGTCGCAATCGGAATGCACCTAATTACTTCTCGTTGATCACGCTACGTACTTTAATCAGACTATTATTCAGCTCGGCCTGAGCTCAGAGCTATGGCCATGTCTTACTCGACAAGGCAACAATAATTATTATTGGTTAATAATATTGGTTATTGGTGGTTGAAAGGTATATCGAGGACTAAAAAAGCACTTTCTGGAAGACACAACTTCGGGACCCATCAGTGAGCTTGGGTGAAAACAAAATAAAATACATAGAAAGCTTGAATTTCTTCTTGGTGATGAAACTGTCCATTTAATATGTTGTTGCAGAAGTGACGTCATACCGTTACAAAGTGTCAAAGGTAATTGATTGCTTCGTCTTGCTCTATCGGTAAGCGCGTGCCCATAAAATCTCCGAAGTAAATCAGTCTTCTCGTAATTAAATTTAAGCCCACAAATTCTGATTCGCCCAACGTGATGGAGCAGTATCGAGAGGTGGTTGTTGGCAGGTATGTGATTGACACATGTGACGGAAGAAAATAAGTTTGCTGCAGTCGAACGGTCAGTTCCTGAATCGCTGGCAGCCATACGGCGCGTGGTAATCTCCCGGTTTTTAAGGGTGTTTTTTGGTCTTCGTCTGCGAATTTCCGAACGACCTGCATGATCATCAGATGCGTGCGTGTTGCCTTCATATTTGCGGTGCTGGCTTTATGACCGGCACACCCATTTCTGCCACAGCTCATTTATTTTTTTGTACCGATGGGTCTTTCTCGCTTCGCCGCCGCCGCCGCCTTGCCAGTCCGTTCCAAATCATTTTCACTTATCTCCACAAAAGGGTTGTTTATTAATTAGTTGGCGAGTCAAGGACCGAGGTTAATTAACCGGCGGTCGGTGGTACCTGACGTCAATGCTGACTGGCTGCGACTTATCTGCAACATCAGTCTCAAGTCGTTCCATCAAATTAAGATCGGCATCCGAACGGCGATGTCGCGATGCAAATGTCCCGGAATAATGTCGCAGACGGGGGAGATATGTGGCAAATTTCACAGAAAATTTTACCGACCTCCGATTGCCGGGGGAGCAACAACCGATTGCGCTCCAAAACCAACTCCTTCGGGCCAGGAGCGTTCCCCAAAATTACAGCTGCAACTGTCACTTTTCTGGCACCTTTACCTATTCAGCATTTGTTTTGATGGTGGGGCCTTGGGAGTCCCGCCGCGCTTTTGGCGGGGAAGACGCCTAGATGAAGAATTATCGGGGCTGTTTAGGTGAAGCGGCGTGGGCGTCGCAGCCAGAATTAATCTAGTTGGCGAGATGTAATCAGGGGCCATTATCGCCCTGGGTATTTGGTTAAAAAAGCAATAGCCGCCCCACAATTACGCCGTAATGGGCCGTAGTCTCTTCCTTGATCAACACATAACAATCGCCGACCCTCGGAGTCGCATAATTCCGCCAGCCCGCGTTATTAACTCGGGATTAGCGCGGGAGAGCTGGATGGATGGCCTGGATGGAGGAGCGTGAGCGTCCTTATGTGTAATTAACGTTTCAGTTCAACACCTCATCCGTGGAGTCGTCAGCTGGTGGTTCTCGCGAGATGCATGTTGGGTATTCATAACTGCGGTCAACACACCCCGTCCGGCCCTTGTTAAGTGAAGGGACGGACACCTGAAGCACGCGAGGCCATTATTTATGAGAGTACGGTTTTGGTTGTCGATTAGCGGAGAAGGTCGGTGGCGGCTTCGATGACGACGACGACGACGGCGGCGTTGGTAGGTATCGATTCTTAACGGAGCGTCGTCGCAGGGGTAAAAAAGGGTTCCTGGACTACACGTCGGAGCTGTCACGATTAAAAAAGTGCCGCATCGAGTAGTGACAGTGACACGACGTTCCCATCAAATATTGAAGCGCCGAAGTAGGTGCCGTGCCATACATTTTTAATTGGTCCAAGTGACGTGAAGCGAGGCGATTATGCAAATTCCGGTGTCAGCGCGCTGCCGTACCGACCGAAATCAAATTTTCCACCCCATTGAGTCTGAATGCGATTAAGAGGAGAAGCAATCACAATTGGGGGTGGAAGTATGCCGGTGGCACTCTTCGGTGTAGCAACAGGACTCGGCCGAGTATGTCGTGACGAGCGGCTTGCGCAGAGGAGTATTTTATTAAGGTAACTGGTGTCGAATGTGTAATGCGCTATAAACTTTATATCCCGGTCGTTATTCGGCCTTAACCGCAAATCCCGCGCGCCGTATCGTGTCTTTTACGGGCACGGCAATAAGATAGCTGCGAAATGACCTCTCCGACGGGCCAAACGGCGTCGTCACTCTCCTCGGGCCACTTGACGCCGAATTCGACCCAGCGCCGCCACTCTGCATACCCCCAATTAACCTCGCCACCCCCACCAGAACCCCATCGGACCTCGCAACAGTCCTGTCTAAACGGCCATTATCTAAACGAGATCTTGGTAGCAATTCCATCAAAACCTCCATCCTCCCCTTACTAACATCTCTTTGGATCGCGCTTTACAGTCTTGTTTACCATCACATAACCAAGAAATTGGTAGCATCTTCGTCCTCGGCTTGACATCAGAAAGTCGCTTTACCAACACCAAACGACATCCGCGTTCCATCATTTCTCGCCGGCTGCCGACCAATTGCCCCAACTGCCCCTCATTACCCGCCAAGACCCTTTTTGCCCCGGCATTGGTGTTTTATGACGGCACCGGGTCGTCGTCGAATCGGTGATGTGTTGGTGTGGTCGCGTACCGTTAACAGCGACAATAATTGTCGCGCAAAGCGTTAAACCGCCTCGTCGTCTTGACGATGCATTCTTAAGAAGCAACCTGAAATAATACTAGCGTCCGTTTAAATTAATCATAAAACTTAGATAAATATATAACGGCGCGTTTGATCTCTTTGTGGGTGCGACAATTTTATAGTTCGTAAAGCGCGGCTCTAGGAAGTCGGTGTTTGTTTGCCGAGGGGTGGGGTCGCCCTCGTTTCTCTCTCGATTCAATGATCGCGGCTTCGAATCTATCAGTCCGCATTAGACTTACTTACAAGTTTTCCCATATTTTAAGTCTAAAAGCGGTCTGGCCTAATGCGTCGGCATAATAACCAGTCGGAGACCTCCTCGCCATCGTTTTCACTCGCGACGATGACGATGCGCAATAAAAAGCGCTAATCGATAGAATGCATCGCCGGGGATCCCGGGGATAACGACGTCCGAGGCGGCGCCGCGACGTAGGTGTCAAATCAAAAACGAAGCTCCAGGACAGCGCTGTAGCTGTTCGATTGTTGTTTTCCCGGAGTCGCTGCTCCGGTGATTAGCCATCCCTTTCCCCGGGAAGGTGCATGTACGGTACGCAGTACGCGGGCCTCTTTGCGGGTCTCGCCGACCTCCCTATTTGTTATCGCACCATCTGCAGCGCCCGCTCCGGGGACGACTGATAAAAACAAATGACGCCGACGACGTCGCCATCCCGATGGAAATGACTTCGGTTCCGCCGCACTTACTTATTCATTTCACGAAACGAACTTTTAAATTGTGTAATTTAACGAACACGTTCTTTTATTTTCTCCTGGCGGTGTATCTGGGCGGGAGCCCCGGCTACCCGGGATATTGCAGTGTTACATTTCATTTCGTCGCCGTTAGACAAAGCGACTGAATGTGCCCTGCCTCGTCGAGGGGAATAAATCGGCGACTTTAATTAAGATATTGGGCAACGAAGAGATATTCTTTTGTTTCGGCGGAACCGGAGAACGATTCATCATGGGTCCCGCGCACGCTATCGCTAATGAACATTTTAAATTTGCTGCCGGAGAGGAGATAACGGCCGCCGACTTTTATCGGAAGAGTTCACTTTGGATCTGCAACACTCCCGACTTTACGCTTAATTAGAATTCTTCGCGGATGACCACGAGTCGGGCTGGAACCCTCTCGACATTCCCCGGACACCGCCAGTCGATATTGCGGATCGGAACGGCGACGAGAGGCGTTTTCTCTTCCAAAGTGCTTTCGGTAATAATGTTTGGGGCTTTATTTTCAACGCGCAACTCGCCGATTTATGATGGAACGAGCGTCTTAACAAATTGAGCCGGAGCCAATGGTAATAAGTTAAAAGTTGCCTCAATAATTTTATCAGATCAGCTCAAGTTTTCAAATCTTCCAAGAGCCGTTTGCAGATTTACCGTGGGCGATAAAGCGACACATACAAGTGTCGCAATTCTCTCTCCTGGAGGCGTCGAACCGTGGACCGTCGAGGAGCGCGCGGCTCCCGGGTTCTTTGTCATTCCAACGTTGGAACTTCTTATCTCGGAACTATAAGACGGGTCTCGAGATCCACCGACACCTTTGGTTAATTAAACCCGAAACGACAATACCGCCCGCTATCAGATCAGGAGACGACAAAAGCGGAACGCGAATAAGTAGATGCTATTTATTAAACCGACAAACTATCATAACGATAAGTTCCCCACGACTTTGCGCCGCGCGCTCTGCTCTCTCCTCTTGTTGTTATGTTGATGACGGCTGATACTTTGAATTTCAAATTGGTTAGGGTGGTTCGCTGTTTTTTACGCGACGATCGGAATTACAAAACGGGCCCCCGATTGTCATTGTCGAGTATCGCGGCCGTTGTAATGGAAAATAACGCTTCAGCCCCGATCACGAGGACGCCGCGCGCGGATAAGTGGCGCGGCGGCCCCCACGACGCCATAGATCACCCCGCGAGGATCGAGATGCACATCGCCAGATACGATATACGACGCTTTTTGGCATTGATAGGTGCGTGTTGCATGGCCGATCGAATGACGCCGTAAGGACACTCGACACTGAGTGTTCTCGACGGCGGAAGCACCTCGTTTAGGGACCCGGCGGTGTCGATCGAATTATCTCCTGGCTGTACGACATTACACCGCTTTCGGCCCGATCCGCACTCGCAAAGATCGACCACTGACCACGAGCCCCAAACCCGCCACCATCAAGACAGAAGAGATAAAGTCGTCATTGAAGGGCAGCATCAGCTTTCAAAAAATGGTAGCAAGACTTTTGAGAGAATAGAATAACAGAAGACAAGTTGCCACAATACCAAAAACATCTCAAATCTATCTAATCGAAATGAAGACACCTCCAGAAGATCCCTTATGGTTTCTCAGGCATCAGAGGGAAGGAAATCAGTTCCCCGAAGATGAGGTCACGTCATTGAAGGGACAATTGATGTTTTTGATAGAAGATAGAAGCGTAGCGGACTTTCAGGCTCAGTACTTTAAGGTAATGGATGACTTCTGGAAAACTCCTCCTTAAATCGCGTAATTTCTGGAATCCTCATTGTTCGCCTTCCCGATTTGCGGGTGCTGGTCGAATTTGGGCAAATCGCCCGGTCCTGCCGTAATGATGCCATCCGAGTGGCCGGCCATTAATCTGCGCCGAGTCCGGGCCATAAATACGATCCATCTTGGTTCCATGCACCGCGAAGAGTTGCGTGTCGCATAACAATTAAAAGCGAATATTCAAGCGATGTTGTTCCGCCTTGTCGTTTCCTCCGGGAGGTTCGTTCTTGATTTTTCAGTTTTCGGGCTGAAAGTTGGGAACTCGGGGGTGCTCGCCCGGGCGTAATCAAAAGAATAGAACGAACACAACACGCAACACATCCAGAACACGAACGCACACACACATGTGAAGGAGTAAAGGGCCCCGCGGGCTGTTTTCCCATCAAACTGAAAGATAGTGTGAATCTTTTATGATCGTTTCAAGTAATCGGTGAAACCGCAAGGGTGGCGGTTAAAAAGCACTTGCGGTCGGTTATAAATCAAACCGGCATGTGAACTCGCCGGCAATCGGCGCAATGCCGAAGACTTGTTTATTTATGTTTCGAGTGGCGGAGGTGCTCGCCGGCAATGTGGGTACCGGTTGAAGTTGAAGGTGGCGGTCTCGTTGGGGTTTTATCGGCGAACACCCCGTGGATAAAAATAACCGCACGCAACACTAGACTCGTACACACTCGCACACGTGAGGGAGCTAGACGGATTGAATTACTTATCATTTTACAAACGATATTACTCACGAAACGTTCCCCCGTTTTACAAGCGCTCATCTAGATCTAGAATTTAGATAGACGTTGCGGCCGATCCTGCAAAATTCCATAAATGGACGTGTTTCGGCGATGGGAAATTTTCGGAGGTTGCGAATAAATTCCTTGTTTTCCGACTTATCGTGAATGATGGCGGCGTCGGTCGGAAACTTTTTCAAGTAATTATGCAAAGTGAATGGGAGCAAGTCGGCCCCATAATTATCTATTTGGAGGCATTGCGAGTTAAGAAGAGGGCTTTCTTGAGAGTGTTAAACAGTGGGTGAGGTAATACCATAACGCTATAATGGTTTCGACGCGATGCTTCTCCTCTCTCCTCTTCCGAATTCAGCATGCACGGTTCGCCGCTTCTCCACAAGACTTCCATTCGGCTTTCGTTCTTTCCGCCTCGTCAACTTTTGTCTCGATATTTCCGCAAGTTCCGCTCCCAAATAATCCCCCGACAAAAGCGAACCGGAGATCCTATTCGAATTAAACAAACGACATGCCGTGCAACCGCGAAACATGCCCCGCTATTATTTACGACTGCGCTTTTACAAATTTTAAATTGCCCAGTAACCGTTGCGGAATAGTTTCCAGCAATTTGGGTGTCAGCGCGACCGACGAACGCCCATTTATTTGAATTACTCGCCAACAGTCGCGTGTCTTTGCCTAATTAATTGCGGACGACGCGAATTATTGTCCCTGCAATTTTTAAGGGGCGCCCTTGCCGCCCGAATATGCCGCTTTAAGTGGAAATTTATTTTAATTTATAGATTAAATTGCAAATTTCGCACCTCCGCGACGACCCGAACGAAAGAGGTTCCGTGCTCGCGCCAATTCCCACCACCAGGCAAAGAACGAAAAAAACTATCGAGTCGGCCAGCACCAACACATGAAATATCTAAAGTCCCCTTGCTAAACACAACCATACTTTTTAGTTCTTAGTCAATGGTTATGGGGTGCTTCTTCCCTAAAATTAATGATTACATTGATCCTTTGCTGAATTATAACTTTCTTCCATCGAATAATATCTTCTACATATTGTCACGTCTTGGGGAGTAGCTTAGTAGAATTAATACGAATTAATACGATTAGAGTTTAAGTCGCGTCTTATTCGTATTAATTCTACTAAGCTACCCCCCAAGACGTGACAATATTTGTCTTACACTTTGGCGATTGACTGTTGGATGTTAGGTAACCATTTCAATTGAGGGTTAAAAATTCGACTTAGGTAGAACTTTGACTAATTAATTACGACAACATTGCAATTTTCTTGCCAGAGTAGTTCAAGTACAGTCTCTTTGTGCTAATCATGTTTGGTGTGACAACTCCACATTACCTTCGGACTTTAATAACTTGTAGATCGAGAATCGTGGCTTCAGTAATGAGCTTTGAAGACAACACTGTAATCGTCCTTAAGCTGCAGCTAAGCTAAATGTTTTATTTTTACGAGTCAGCATCATTGCTCCATCAATACGGTTACGATGCAGACTTGCGCATTATCGCCTTCTAAATTTGTCTTAGAAAAATGAGAGAAAATTACCAACTTTTCCAAATAAACATTAAATCAATGGGTAATAAATAAGATGCAGCAAGTAATTGAAAGGAATGCTAATGTAATGAATTTATGGTGTAATAAAATTTTATATTATCAGATTTTACATTTTGAGTAGATTTTGTTTAATTTGCAATTAGCTTGAAATTGTTCAGCATACGTTGATGGATATTTATTAAGGCTGAGATAGAAATATAAAAAGTTTTATTATCCCGGCATGCAATTTATAGTAAGGAGACCTTAGCTGTGTTTTGAAATCACACAACTACAATAATGATGCATATTAGGTATTCCACGTGTTTCATACAAAGATCTTATCTATACGATTATTCTAATGTGTTTTACCTAATAAATAATATAAATAAGGAGATGCTAATTACTATTAATGCCATTATTAATGAGTGGGAGAATAAGTAACATTACATAATAAAATGGAAAAAAGTTTTATGAGCCAGGAAATCCTTTGGGATTTTTAAAAAATGAGATAAATTCAATTTTTTCTTAAATATTTCTAGCACGCCCTGTAGCGTCTCTGATGGCCGGCCGAGTGATTAAAACGTGTATTAGCCGCATAGAGGCGTCCATCTCCCCGATTACTTCCTCCGTCGGATGTTATCGGCGAGTCCGTGGAAAAATCGAGGCTTATTTCGGGGTTCATCTTTCCACGAACATCAATCTCTGTAAAGAGGCGAAGGGTTATCAGGGAACACTGGCGATCAGCGCAAAGTCCCGATAATTGGCCGCTTCTTATCAGCGATTCGAATAGAACGAAACATGGTCGTCGTTGGTCCTGTCGCGCCCAAATCGTTTCGAAACAACACCGCCGCCGCCACCATCGATAGATTATGTTAATTGAAGATGAGGTGCCGTGCAATTCCGCAGCGAAATTTTTCAGAGTCTCGTTATGCCTCCGGAACGAGGCTGCTGCTTTCCGTTCCATTCCGTAAAGCTATTAGCGCAGTCAGAGCGAAGAAAGATGCGCTCTGTTCTATTTAAACAACTTCCATTAACGAGAGAGACTCTCGGGGAGGGTGGTCGCGATAAACCCTGCGAGCCTCAAAAGCGACCCGAAAATAGAAATATTATATCCCCCGACGCTTTCGGCGGCGGGCGGTGCTGCAGGGCTCCCGGATAATTACCAATGCGGAAGAATTCCCGAAAACGCATTAGTTACGATCACATGTCGGCTAATGGGCTCGCGATAAATCCAGATTTGTCCATCAAACGCATTTGAATACCGTTGTGTGTTCGCAGAGGTGCCGTGTTCGACACAATTACACATTGTGGTGACATTAGTTTAATTCAGTGCCAACTAATGAAAGTTTACGAGCCGACCACGTGAGCTTCGCCACAGTACGTACCATCGTCGTTTTACTGCTTTTGCTCGCGCAAGTTTGCGCCGTTTACTGCCGGTTAGTTAGCGAAAAAGTTATACCTACATCTGCCGTTATTCATGTGTTGCTCGTTTAAACGGCACACTTTCGTTAAATGTTACGTTTTTGCATTTTTGATTTACTGGATGCGCTTTTACTGCGCATCCCACCGAACTTTATCCGTCATTATCTCCCTCGCTCCATATCGGCGGGTTAAGCTCAAATTTTCATTTTTTCGTCGGCGACTTTTTGGGAGCGACCCCCCAATTGATTTTGAGAACGTGACGAGGTTGGTTAATCGCGTTACGCCGCCACTGGCGCTCGTCGGCCAACTTTATGTATAGTAGTCTTGCCTGCTTTATTATTAATTATAGTGTTTACTGTGGAAGGTGTAATTACCTGACATCTTGCGATTAACGCGATATCCATACTCGTCGTAACGGAAACCTATTGCTAAAGACCAGTTGATAATCGTGTTGACGCCTCTATACGGAATTTTGGAGGTTAGGTAACGCGGCGCGCTGATGACGACGTTCCAAAGAGAGCTTTTAAGCTCCAGTTTTTATCGGGCGATCTGACCGACGGTAATGCCCATTTAACGACGCACACACTGCCCGCCTATTAATGACCAGTTGTAATTTCGTGTAAAGCCAAATGAACAATTATTGATTTAGTCATTAGCAGCAGCGTTATCGCCGCTAATGCGGACGAGAAGAAGCGCAAACTCTTCATTAGTCGCCGGCTTTCAATTATGTAAGTAGTTTTATTAAAGCAACCCCCTCGCTCGCCGTAGGTAGGTAGGTATATAATGTTTTATTATAGTCGGCGCTCCAAATTGCCGAACACCTATATCGATTTCGACCGCCACCATCGACGCAACGAACGGACATTAAAACTTCTGCCTTACCTGGATCCGAGGCGTCGAGACTTTGCTGTGATGCGGGTGCCTGAGAGAGGGGTCCAGGTGTTCCAGGTGATCTCACGTCGTCATTAACCGGGCCCCCGTATGATAACGACGACGAAGGTGGCCTCTGCAATCAGAAACAATACTTTGGTATAAATGATAACATCTTATCACTCCGAGAACTAAATCTAAACGACAACCGACGCGCCACCGTCCGAATCAACTGACAAACAAGCACATAACACACAGGGACTCATACATGACTCGTTAATTCGGCACCGCAATCCATATGTCGATGCCGGAAGACGGAAACGGCGGTTCCGGTCGAATTGGCATAGGTGTGTGTTTAACGTCACAGTGCTAACTCGTCGGCGCGTCATGGGCGAGCTTTTTCTACACCTAGTTATATTTAATAAAACACATATAGGAAGGTGCGTTACCGGCTAATTGATATTCCAACTGGTGCGTTTAATGAACCGTGGAGGAGTGTCGGCGGGGCTTTCCACTGCACCGAGTAATTGTAATATAATGACGGGGTGCGCGTAATGCCTTCAATAGAAACAGCTTGGCCACCGAAGCTCAACGTACGCGACCACCGGACGCCTTCGAAACGAACGTACGGCGCCGCAACCAAAACAAGAACCACCGAAATTAACGCGCGGCACCGCAACTATAGCAAGAGCCTGCGAAATTAACGCGCGGCACCGCAGCTATGGCAAGAGCTTCTGAAATTAACGTGCGGCACCGCAACTAGTGTTGCCGGAAAACAATGACGAAACTCGGCGATGGTCCGAAGCTGGTGGACCTGGGCAGGACGTCGGGGTTCTTGGCGGGGCTAAATTTGGAGCTGTCGAGTCGCCACACACGAACGGCGCGACTCCTGAGTGCCGGCAACATGTGCTGGCGACGGTGTCGCCTGGGACACCCACACACGAGCACTTTCTCCATCAAATTCGATAAGTTGATGCGCGGTTGTCGTGCAACCAGCAGATAAATAATATAACATAGCGCGGGATCGTATGTGAGTTGGGATGGTGTCAGTCCCGGGGGTAGACCAAACATGACACTTCACTTTCAGTCGAGGGGCCCGCATCATGCAAAAAATATGGAAACACGACACCTCTGACGAACTGGGAATCTGGAATACACGCAGTTAATGTTTGAGGGAGCGCGTGGTGCTCTCCTTATGATGGAAATAACCGCGCGCGAGTCTCTTTCCCGTCACATGCATGCGGTCCCCAAGAAGAAGTCGTTTCAATAACTTCTCGTCGTCAACGGCGGGTTTGGTTGTCATTCGAATGGAGAACGAGGGAGAAGAGGATTTTTAAGAGGAGTGGGAATGATGATGGTCCGGGAGAATAATGGAAAACTCGCCGGTTAAAATAAAAAGGGTACTAATGGGCGTAAAGCAGCATTTTGTATTCAGTCAATTTGACAACACAATTAACTCGTAAAATAAATGCGAAATCTGCTACAGAGTATGTCTGGTGTACAGTTACGGTTATTGCGCGATCGTAACATTTTTATGGTTCTTATGAAGCGCTGCCAGTGTGGCGGATGGTGATGCGACGCCGAAGACCATACAGCGGTGGCAGCGAGACGGACTGCACCGAACAACCCTGGGATTTTCCAGATTTGTCCAACACCAAAACAAACAATTTCTCCGTTCTTCAGGGATCACTTTCTTATTTCCTGGGCAAAAAGGGTTTGATCCAGATTTTCGAAAATGTCAGAAATTTATAATTGTCGGTAATTAGATCAGCACTCGCACCCGGCGCCCTCTCCTTCTTCCTAATAAATACGTCTGAATTAGCCGAGGCGTAAACAGGCCTATTATTATGTCGTCAATTAAAATCGTATTATACTCAATCCACGTTGCGGGCCGACGCTGTATGTATGTGGGTCAGTGTCGATGGGTTCGCTTCCGAGTCTCGATTGATTTATGGACAGACGGTACTTGGCCGAATTTCCTCTTGGGTCTGCCAGGTGGTGGTGGTGTTGCAACCATCCCCAGAAAAGACCGTTTTTGAAAACCCTTCAGTCACGTCCTAATTTTATTCGCAAATAATTCGATAATGCTCTCAAGTTAATTTGATAGCGGCGTTTGAAAGCACCATTCACTCCCTCTCGATTCACGTAATTGACTTTTAACTAAATGCTAGAAAATGGATAAGTCATGTATGGGGGACTAGTAACAAATCTAATCTACGCATCAGCCGAATTACGAATTAGCAGTTCCCGAGGGAATCCGGTGCCGACTCCCGACACCGGCAGCCAGCCCTCGCTCTCATGCAAATGCCAATTGGCCACTTCGGCTAATGCGCATACTACATGCAGATTCAATCACAACCCCATCGTCCGGGTGGCGTCTTGATCCGATTTCGACACGCGAACAAGCCGACAGGGTCGCCGACTCGCACAGATTTATTTAATTTCCGGATGGTAAATGGACGACAACCGTTGTTGATGTCGCTGGAAGGCCGACCGACTCGAACGGAGAGTGTCGCTAATTATGAACATGTCGTCGATCGCCGGTCATGTGGGATGACGGCTAATGAAATTAGCACCGACTCCGATTTCAAAGCCTTTCCGCATCCCGCTCTTGCGAAATCATGCGAGTCGTCGACACTCGCGCGCATTCCCGTTGGAATCAGGGCTTGCCAACTGTCGGTGATGGAAAGTGGCCGTCGAGACAATTGGTTATTCCGGACATGACTCAATTATTCTGTTTACAAACAACGCGCAACCGTGTAAAGCATAAGAACCGCCGGCAGCGATCTTGCAGAAGCAGAATTGCGATTGAAGCTGATTCGACGCACGCCAACCGGACATTTACGACCTCTTGCAGAGCACCCGCCAATGCCGCCACCGAGACCGGCCATCATGGGAATCGAGTCGTCTTCGCTTCCACCAGTTCCACCAGACGGATAGAATAGATGAAGTTCTTGTTTGTTGGGCAACGTATCGTGGTGTTGCTGCGAGTTGTGTCGTGCGATCGTGAGTCGTTATGACGTTGCGCTCGGTGGTAATGGCAAAGTTGATTGGAAGTCGAAAGTGAGGAATGTTAAAGGACGGACCTCCGACAGCGTCCGACAGCAACATATCGAAAAAAGCGCTCCCCGCTGCGCTCGATTTAGAGAATCCCACAAAATCGCAAAATTCCAAGAAACAGACCTTGACAATCGAAGAGGTTGGGAGCCGAACACGTGTACAGTTACCTACCAGGTATAAAAATTCGACTGATGGGCGAAGGCCCCAAAAAGAAGTTGGTCTGATGCGTCGCGTTGGCCGTTGTGGATGTTGCTTCCAACAACGGCTTTTCGAGACGCACCGCAGAGAAATGTATGTATAAATGAGCGCGATGCAATGGGGGGCGAACGAACGAACTAGCTAGCAACCACCGCCAAATTGCGAACATCTGTTGGTGACGTTCAAACAAAAACGACGCACGGTGACCAGTCAGAGGCTTGCCTGCTGAAGACATCTCTCCTTGACAGCACGCACACGCACACGTCCCTTTCAGGAGGGTGCAACAGCGGCGGCAGCAGCAGGAACGGCATCAACAGCAGCAGCAGCAACGTTGGGAACGCGGGGGCGTTGCGAAATACCTGTTTTCAATGGAACGTCTCGCGTTACGGCTGTTTCCTCTTTGTGTAAAACGCAACGCGACTTCTCAGTCGGCTGGTCTTATCGCAGACGGCAGGATAATTAAATTTGTCGGGGTGATTTATTGGCGGCGACCCGGCGTTCTCGCGACGGCGTTGCGGCGCTCACATCCTGCTTCCCTCGACGGCTTTATCCTATCCAATCCCGAATCTCTGGGCGAATGATGTATTGCTCCCTTAGCCCAGGTGGTGGTGCATCAGCGCGAAGACGCCCTCCCCTCCCCGGACCGGCCGAATCGCCGGAGTTAATGAGTTGATGGGGTTTCTCGTCCCATCGTTAGTAGGTGGACATCGGAATCGCATCGGGTCGTCCGTCATCACGGTCCATTACGGCCAAAGTCGGCGCACTAATGGCCCGTTACTCGATGGAGCAAACAATAACCATCCGTTCTGCTTAGAAGAGATTGATTCCGGCGGGCAAACGAGGGCGGGTAAGTAGAAGCAGCGTCCGTTCGGTCCGCGCACACTATTTCATTTTAATGGTCCCCGCGGTCCTGGATTCCATTAAACTGTTTCTCGTGCGAAGTTTACTTTTGCCACTGGGACCATTAGTTTGATGCAGCAGGAAACAATCCTGCCAAGGACCGGGATTGATAGATGAACCCGCCGTCTCGGCCTTTTCCTTCTGCTTGCGCGGCAACACATAACTCAGACGGTTGGGCCCATTTACCACCGGGATGAAAACACCCTCCGTCTGCAAATAAAACCGACATCGATCCGATCCGCAATAGTGACGCAACACCGCACCACCGGCCGCAACTGCCCCATCGGCTCCGCGTCTGCCCATCATCATCATCCACTCTTTACTTGCTCAACGACCTTCGTCCATCCACCAAGCACCTGGTCACCTCCTTTCGCCACCCCTGCGGCACTCATCATCCAATTTGAAAAATTTTGCAAAAATCTCTTCCCTTCCATACAGAATAGGTGTGGTCAGGTGGGTTTCAGTCTTCCTCTGGATGGATTCAAGCTCCAGGACTCCTCTCGTGAATAGCCCATCAGACGCTTAACTTGTAAATCCCTAGTTAAGATCTCTTGGTGCTTGTTGGCCGCCTTCTGCGGCCCATGAATTAAGGGGTAATGACGGGAGAGGACGCCCTTTGCTAATTGGCCGCGGTCGCGTGATTTGGGCAGTTGTGCCTCTTGCGTTGAGGTTTGGGGGTGGGCGGTACGCCCGGTGGCGGCGCGGGAGGCACGCAATGATATCGGCGAGTATCCGTCATTTCGGTCTCGCTATAAATTGAACAAATCCACCTGTTTGCGAAAGGGAAACTCTTTGGGCGATTACAAGCCATCAGTGTCTCCTGAATTAGGCCGTTTGGAGGGAATCGCTTCCCGCTCTCGCTCTCGAATCGCAGCTCTGCGTTTTACAAGCTATTTGAAGTCAATAAAATGATAATGCCCCAATAAAAGCGGCGCGTAGAGCATCGCACGGGGACGCCTTCCTCCGTCTAAGTGATTCCGAGACGATGCAAATTGTATCAGGAAGGAAAGGAAACCGAGATACGGCGATACAGTGGCGGCGCGACCGACGCAGGGATGCGTCGGCGTCTCTCATGATGATACACGTTTGATCGTTGCCCTTGCACTATAAATACGACGTTAATTATACCCGCTCAGACGACAAGCGTACTCATGAGGTGTTATTGGCAGCGTTGCTATGAAGTAAGTATTCTCATTTTGAGCGTCTTCCAAACCACAAACTGGCTTTCACTCACCAGCCGCATACCGTGCATTCGCTATTTTTACGTCGGCAGTGTCGCGCGATGCACTCAATCCACCGCTAATTATCTCGGAAGAGCACAAACGAAGACGCCATCCGAACGTCATCATTCCCGGTCCAAAACCGAAATTTCACCGAGACAATCGCGGGTCGGCGGCGAACGCGGCAATTAAGACCCGTTAACGGTGATTGGCGGCGGGAACGTCTGGATGCGCCACCACTGATGAGAAAGTGTCACTATTTTTGACGTACCCATGTTGAAAACAAGCTCAGAATAGCCGAAGTGGAGACGTAATTCAAATAGTTGCTGTCAGGCAGCTCTCAACGACGAAATTCGACAACCACGAATATTTAAAGGCGATAACCATCTGGTGGAGCGCCACCGAGACGCCGCATTTCTCATCCGCGGCCCAGATACCGGCACCCCGCCGCGGCCGCGGCCCCAGGTAGGGCCTCGCCAACAACCCACGACAGCCGGTTCCCTTCGTTCTCTTGAAAAAAACCTTCACAAACTTAAGAAGTCAAGAACCCAGAAGAGAGGGAGTAAGACTACAAAAATGTAACAATTCTGAATTAGGAGGCCAAAATTTTAAGAAACTGTTGATCCATTATCAGTGTCAAGTTAGGGTCAAATTTTAGAAACTGATCAAGAGAAAGAGCAAATTATTAGATTTTATTGTCAGCAGTTGTAGAGTAACTTGAAGAAGAAAAATCATCTTCCTTGAAAGGCTAGAGGGGATAGGACTCTAGACAGGCAAGTTAGGACCCACGAAGGTAAGATATCAAAAAAAATTAACCGTTCCAGGTAAAATAAGTGATTAAGATAGTTTAGTATCAAACATAGTTGGAACTTGAAGAGAATCAGTGCAAGAAGCTTTGTAGACAGGCCACAAAGAGATCTGCGGAAGAATTCTGGTGATAGTTTATTATTTATTCACCACAATTCTAGGGTGCCATAGATCTAAAATTCGGGGAACTGAAGAGTGTTCTGCTCTATTGTCTTCGATCAAGATTGAGCGCGGTGGACCCACCACCATCGGTGCGAGATTTATCCCGGGCAGCGCTTGGAAGGGCCGACCACAAGTGTGCTTGCTCTTGGCGGCAGAGGGGAGGGGGTGTAACTCAATCCCTCGTCCGCATCGTCGATGCGTCAGTCTAAATTGACACCAATTACCAGCAAAACTCCCTGCTTTGGGCTCCCCCTGCTTTTGCAAACAGCATCACGAAAATGAGCTAATACACTCAATGGCGGTTCCCCCGCTCGCTAGACGCTACCAGACGTCGATCAAATGGACGAGCGGAGAGAGCGTCTTCGACCTCCTGAGGGACGCACTCCCCGAAGATTCCCTCCGAATTCCGGAATATTTGCGGTGGCGCGTTATCCCGCGATAGGGCAGGTGTGTCGTATTGACTGCTCTTATCGGACAATAACCGTGGCGGCGAAAAGGAGCGAATTCCGAAGGATCGACAGAAAATTGTACTTACGACATCCGGCGTGCTGGCACCGTCCGTGTGCGACGTCGAATCCGCGTTACTTCTGGTGCCTCCATCCCCGTTCGTCGATCCCGTCAGTTCGGGAGGTTTACCCCCGTCTCGTTCGTCTATCACCAAATCTATCGGCATTTTGCCCTTTAGACAACTGATATATCGATGGCAGAAATTATCACACAGCTCGTGAACCTGCAACAAAAAACGAAAATTTAGAGGAACGAAAAAGATTATTTGGTTTCGCAAAAAAACACAAGACAAACGGACTGGTCGAGAGTAACGGCGAGGCTACAACCGAATGAAAGTGAGATGACTGCCCGTTGGTTTCATTTGCATACGTCGAGGATCGTGACCTTCGAGCGTGAAACGCGATATTTTGGCATAGCAAGAAACATCAAATAATGTTGAAGCGGAACGCAGACGAACAAAACGAAAAACCGACGCGGTAGGTGGATACACGCGTTTGTTTTACGGCCAAGGGTTGGGGTGTTAACAAATTCAAAACCCTCCCGCAATCGCACATCTCGACAACGACCATTCGAAAATTAAGTGGAACTTTCTAATTCCCGAAGACATTATTGATTGATTTGGTCGATTCGCTGTTGCCTAATTGAAATGGCAACGAGTCTAATGGCTTTTAGTTATGTAAAACGCGCGCTCTTTCTGATTAAAAACGAGGAACTTCTAGGAATTCTTGCGGTAAGTGCTCTGACATTACATGTTACGTTATTTATAGCTTCAAGTCTGTTCTTTGTGTTAATATTCTGCACGGTGTCAACACATACTGGCCGACAATTCAAATTATGTACTTGCGAGCAGATAACTCGCCTAAATATGACACTCCATTCGTTACGGCGAGGGACCGTCACCACCTAAGAGGCCATTACCATCCGACCAGTGACTCATGGATCGCCGCCTTCCCGATCACCAGCAATTTTGAAAACCCTTCACATTGTACCAGAAGCAATTTTCCAAAGATGCCCCAAAACCGTAGAACGCTCCAATTTGGCTCGAGACTTCAAAAAATTAAAGTGGCACCTCTCTTGAATTCAAAAAGTTAAATTTCTTAAATATTCTAGATGTAAGTGATATCTTATTCCTTCTAGGAGTGTTAAAAATTTCATTATTTTTTGTCTGCAGTGCCTTGTCAGGACATTTACGACTCCGAACACACAAAATGCATTCGCCCAGTGTCTTGAGAATATGCGTCATTAAATGGTTAATAACGATGCAAATCTGCTGTAGTTGCCTTTTAATAGTTTTAATGTCTCTTTGATTGACTGTCTGCAGAGAGAACTGTTGTGCTTACTTTTTTCTCCTTTTTATCAATAATCATGTCACAAGCATTCTACCAGTAATACTTGAGCACATCAACTCCATGACCCTTCACAAGGAACTGGGAGCAAAAAGATGCTGGGACGACAGAACTAAATTTTCTTATTGGGTTGGTCTCTCAATTGATTTACACAAATTTCTGTAAGTTGGCAACACCCATCTCCAGCAATGAACTGAGATGTAGAATTTACTAGTCTCAGAAATGTTGGGGTTCAACCGAGCAAAACTGAAGACCCTAGAGGTCAGGAAAAAAATGTTGTCTGTGTGATGCGACTATGATTAGTTCTTTGAAAATGCTCGATGAGGCTGATGGACAAAGTTCCAAGTTTGGCGTTGCGCCTCTTTTACGATTGCTGGTGGGTTGGCAGCGAAAGTCTCCTGGTGCAGAAGGTCAGTGTGCTACGGTGTTGAGACAAAGTTGGGTGTCTGAAGGTAGATTTGTTTATCTGTCGGTGGTCATGGTCGGAGATAAGTCGAATGGTATCTTCATTTCAAAAAACGTGTTCGCTCTCCGCGTTTTAACGACACAAAATACGACCGTAAATTAGAATCCGCTGTACGTAGATTAGATATGGCTGTTAAAGGCAGGGGGGACGGGTCCAATATTCACATAGTCCGGTCCCATCGGGCAGCGTCCAGCTAGCTCGTTTGCATTCCCCCGTGTTCCAAGATGGCCGGCCAAGACGCCTGTCTTGGGTAACCGGTTATGTGCATTTACCTTGCAACAAGATCATAATATCGCAACGGAGAGAGAGATGAACCGCTCGATAGTGTCCCCTTTTAGCAATTTAAATGTGGTTGCGAATGCAAAGCGATGCGATGGCCATCCGGCTGATCGGACGGCATTCTGCCGGGCAATTTCCATATTTTTACATGTCGGCTTGTAATACGGAGAATCTGAGACACGAGATGGGCCCCCGGGACCCAACTCGGCATGTAACCCGAGCAGTGCATTGTGCCGATGTCGCGGTCTGTGTTATTGATCTCGCGCCGTCCTCCATCCGTCTAATTAGCAACGACGTCCTCCCGATCGTTACTTAAACTACCAAGAGATGAGCAAGCAGAACCAACCCCTCCACCATCAACGAAGACGACACTTACCTTTTCCAATTCTAAAAGGTGAAACCGTAGCACTTGTATGGCCTGAACCATCTGAAACAAGAAACGTGAGGTATAAGTAAATAAGCAACTACATGTTTGTTTGGGCGATCATGACTACTTGTAACAATAAGCACGGACTTTCATTATATAAATCAGTGCTTTCCGGTACGAATTAGCTACGACCAGGACACTGTTTTATTGGGGGGCGTAGGTGTATGACCACAATGAGCGGCTCGTGGAACACAAAATTACGTCTAATAGCCGGGGCTACAATGACAACTACACTCGGAGCGACGTTATCTGGCGACGCTCGCTCGAAAGACCTTCCGCTTGGAATAACTGTTCCAAAGACAGTCACTACGGCTCCCTCAGAACCTTACTAGAAGCCTTCACAAATAAACATCAACCCTGTGGCTAGTTATTTAAAAAATTCTACACTTGGTGCGCAAAAGTTTTTACAACAGGCAGAGGATTTTTTCTGAAACTCTTTTGCTTTGAAGTCTTTGATAAAAAGTTCTTTATGTCCAAGGTGGGGACTTGAAGTTTCAAGGCCGGGCCGCCTGCTTCTGATCATTTCCAATTTCACACGTGGCCGTTGGAGGTAAATTTTGGGGTTGCTAATCGGTCCGGTCGGTCACGTTCGTTTCGGGCGCGTTCAATCACCGAATTTCACAGATATCGCGTTTTTTGGAGTGCCGGACGGTTTCGCGGACCACCCGTACGTCGGTCGGGTGTTTGGAGGGCCAAAGGTCGAAAAATAAACCCGTCCGCGACGCATAACCCCATAGTTGACGACTGTTTCGACCTGTTAAAAATTAGATTTGTTGCGTGTGGTACTCGCCTCCATGGAACGTTATCGCACACTCCACTGGATGCACAACAATACGCTCTTAAACGGAACATTAACACCAAACACTCGTTAAAAAACATCACGTGGTTGTACTCTCTTCGTAAACAAACTGCCTGTGCCGTGTTCCCATGTCGTTGAAATTCACTTCAAGGTGCAAATTGCTTTCGAATCGCATTTTCTTCTTCAATCGGGCGTCGCCTGGACTGAAAACCACCATCCACCTAATGGCAACCTTATTCTACGTAGTGAGCAGGGACTTGGTGAAACTTGGGGGCGGGACAGCAGCAATGGCATAGTTCGCAAAAGGTATGTAGAGGCTGTCAGCGAAGACCCCTGAAGGGGAGGAAGCAACGAAAAATGTTTGGTCAAAAGAAATTCAAAAAGAATAATGAATCAGAAGAGCTGACAGTCAATGGGAAATCTGGCAAGAAGCAATCAAAAATGTTTGAGCGAAAAAGCTGAATTACCTATTGAAGTAAAATGTATCCCTGCTCTGCGCATATATCTTTCTCTCACGCCTAGAAATACATAATGAGAGAGGTTCTCAAAGAGGAAAAAGTTAAGAATAGGTAATAAGAAGATAATGGTACCAAATTAAAAAGATTTGCTGGGGAAAGTAACTAAAAGACGTTGTGAGGCGTTGGAGGTCCCTGGCAAATATGTAAGCCTCGTCCTGGAGCGGCCCTGGATTAGGTTGGCCGGGCAGTGTTGTCCCTCATTCGCACCGCGGCAGGTTTCACCCGCCCAGAAGTAATTTAACGGTTTGCCGTTGGCAAAGTAGTTTCCTTTCCGATAAATATTTGCGGCGGGTAGCTAATTCGTCAATAATGTTGATTTACAGTCGATAAATTCAAAGTTCGCGCGCTCGTTACTGCCGCCATATTTCACCGGGATAGACGGTAATCGCTCATATTCGGGATGAGTGTAAACAAGAAGCGCAGTAATCTTACGACGTTGTAACTTAACCCCAAACTACATCCACTATCCTCGCTAACTGAATTTAATTACGGCTCGTTGCAACCCTTGCCGCATTAAAAATAATTTAAAACGCCGATGCAGTCGGTCTTTGGGGAAACCTCGGTCGTAAATCAGTGACGTCCCTCCCTCCTGCTTCTTCCATCCAGATAATAGTTTCCCGTTACGTCGTCATCCACCTTGCAAATTAAAACTTTGCGCGCCACTAATCTCCGTTGCGATTAAAATTATTACACAACAAGAGGCGCTGGGAAGTATCACTACTGACGTTATCCGCTGCCGCAGAATCGAGTAATCAACAATTGCAGAAGAATGCCGATGAATTATTCTCGATACATCCATTCGGAATGCAACAACATTATTACTCTCTACGCCAAAACGGAAAGCGCGCACTCTTTTTGCCGGCGTGCCCTCAACTACTTAGTTGGTCAGTAGAAAGACATTAAATAAACGAATTCGTCAGCCTCGACAAAGAAGCGTTTATATTTTGTGGATGATGGTCTTGGTTTTTTTTACCTTCCGCTTCGACAACGGCTACAGCTTTGTTCCAGAGGTAGAAAAAAGCGACTGGTTCGGATCATCACGTGTCCTTGTACCATAACAGCTTGCTCGGATGGAAATGCTCCTCGATATCTGATGTAAATATAAATAATATCGGAGGCATGCAACGGAATTCCAAGCGAAATCGTCTCGAGGGCCACAAACAGTTACCGGCAGCCCCGCCTAGAAGGGGTGCGTTGTTGCATGTCTCTATCGGCCGTAACGCATCAAGCGCGATAAGATAGAGCTGCACGTTACAACTTAACTAAGTACGGGGTACATGGGGGCAATTTGATACTTACTAATGAATCTACTTCGGGGTCTGCTATATAATAAGGTTTTTCTTGTCGTATCTGCAAAAAAAAAAATCAAATTAGTCTCGGTTGTCACAGAAATGATGCATTACAAATGTAGTTTTGGACAAAGTCGCCAAAGCGTAAAGCTGCGAGGCCCAACAATGCCGATAAAATCTTCCAGAATCTCTCCCATCTGGGGAGATGGCCGTTTTTCGTTTCTAATTTTCGGCGCCGACAAATTGAAAGTCGCGTTTCGGGGGGAAAAAATCAGAAATTGCCCATGGTGCATTGCAAATGCCGAACGCGAGATTAAGAATTATGGACGATCCAATTAACTACTGCTGAACTTGATTGCATTGTTGCACGCTCGCCGTTTTTTTTTCTCCATCCGATTCGTGTCGCCAGCGAGAAAAAGAAATTTGAATGGTATTCTAGTGGGGCAAGCAATAATTGCGGAACTCGCATGTACGAAAGACACTCTTGGTGTTTATAATTGGAGCAATTTGGCGAGGGTAGCGCAGTTGTGGCAATGGTCTGGATGACAACTGAAATTACTGGGTGTCCTTTTGCGCTATTAAGTTGTCGTCATGGCCGCTTGCGTAGTTCGGCACCTTCCCTGCCCCAACGACCGGGGTCCTATACACCGCCAAGAAAATAGCTATAATTATATTAAAAACTGGATAAAAAGCGGTTAGGGCACGTGGACGAGAGGCGGTGCGACTTCCACCTAATTGCATCTCGCCAGGTCCACCTTTATCGACGGTCTTCGATCGGGCTCCCTCACTTTACTGCCAGGACTGTTATTAAGTAATATCCAGCTTTTGACGTTGCCGGACAAAAACCGAACACCTTGCCCGACGTTTTGGCAACCGGGTACAGTCAATCCACAACACCTCCGTCCTCAATCACCGACTCGAGACTCGCAATTGAGATATCGTTCTCGCAATCGCTGATTTATATACAGTCATTCACACCATCTGTCTGTATCCCGGTGGAATTTTGAAAAAAGTCCCGCAACTCGGATTGACGGTGTGAGTTTGACAACCACGCATTCCCGGGTCATAAAGCAAAAGTGCCAATTAAATTTTCGAAAAATCCAAGACAGACGGCCAAAGTAATTCTAACGTGTAATTACTTCATAAGGTTGCTTCAACCTTGACAGTTATGGGTGCAACGATAAACGAACGTAATTGACAGGTGGTAATCGCCGACACCGAGTTAAATCGCTGCTTTCCCCGGCGACTGATGGAAAGGTCCCGGACAGTGACGTCACAACTGGGGAACTCGACCTGAAACTATCTCCGGAATTGATTTTTGCCTCGTGCACGGCAACTTGCAAGTACCGAGAGTACCGTGATTTCTCTTTGCATTATCTCTGTCGATGTGCATGCAAAAGGTCCATAAATCAGCCGACCCGATGCGTAAACATAACGGGCGCGTTTTTCTGCATTTATATGCAATAGATATTCAATTAGTGGAGCCGTAACGAATGCCCATTTCAGTGGATCGCAATGAATATAAATTTCAATGGCGCGATAGCCGGTATACCGTTAACGCAACTCTTCCTGGACTGTCGCGTCCGTGTCCTTCAATTTTGTGGGTCGTAAAGTCACAACCGAAAAGTGAGGTGACGCCCGAATCACCTCGTCGGCCTTGACGGAGACGTTGTCTTCCGCGACGCCGGATGAGCCGGAAGGTGACCTTCCCTGGTCGAAAAGTCGAAAAACGAGGGGAACCGCCGACTGTTGGTTGGAGAGCTGTTCCAGTGGCCCAGTGTTTCGGTGTGCAGAGCAGAACGTCGACATGTGTGGTGGTTTTTCAGGGGTCCGATAAGTACCAGCTCTAGTATAGCCAAGCTGGATTAGATTACACATGCGACGCAGATGCCTACGGGAAGGGCGATGATGTTGCCGTTAACCGCCCGTCCGTCCGTCCGTCCGTCGGCCGAGCTACAGCTACAGTCACTGTTAACATTCGCGTGCGTAATTAGGCCCTTGTGGCTAATGAACCCACCCTGCTAGGTGCCATTAGCCGGCAACTTCGAGCCGTAGAAACCCACGGAAATCAACCGGCCACGCAGCCAAATCGACCGTTGCCCTTCGCAAATTCGCTACAAGAGCATCAATAATGCAAACGCCCCGACCATCAAGCAGGGGACAAAGGGATATTGACGAATCGGCGGTGTCAATGCGAAATGAAATTTCTGAAATTCAATCGGCAATTTTACAAATTGCAGCTACACCGGATGTTTTCGGGTTACGTCACACGGTCGCCAACTAACTGCAGCAAAACGTCCACAATGGCCCGGAAGATCGTTCCTCAACACAACGTTACAACAAAATTTCAGTTCGCAGGGGTTAAACAGAAAATTTCGAGAATTTGAGAAACCGATTTGGAGGGCCTGCAATAGGGGAAATACCAAGCACTTTGCGTCATCCCCACGCTTCAATATTCAAGGGTCCCCAAACATTTGGAGCTTTTGGTTGAGGCAGCATTTTTCGTTTTCAAATGAAGCAGTTCATATTATAACAAATGAAGAAGATAAGAGTTCTAAAAACGATATTGACGATATATTAACTTTTTCCTCGTGTTATTATTTTATCTTCATTTCTTTCTTAAATTTCTCTCTTGCCCATTCTCTATAGCTTATTCGGACTCTATAACTCATTCTCAGAGAATGAGAATTGATCTCAACGAATGAGAATAAATCTCAGAGACTGAGAAGGAGTTATAGAGAGTGGGAATAATTTTGAGTCTAGGAATGAGACCGAGTCTTCTGTAACAATCTATGCAATCTCTAGACACAAAAAATAGCAGTCAGCTATTGTTGCATAAACTCTTTCATTGCATTTAGGTCCAATCTGCTACTCAAAAAATTCCAGAAGTGAAAAAGGTTCCCAAGGCCCACTTGAAACCCTAGTATTTTTCTATTTCTGTAATACGAGACTCAACCATTGGGTAAATATTAGATGAAGAACATAATAAAAACCACAAATCATCGCCTGGTGACTGGTGGGCACACGAACAGAAAGTAGAGATGACTGTGTCACTTTAAGGTAGCAGTGGTCTTTATGCAGATAGCCTCGTCTGAAGAATTGTAAAATTTACAACCACCCCCGCCTTGACCACAAAAATTACGGGGCAATAAATCACCTCTCGCTAGGTAAAAAAACGCACCACTTTTGAGATTTGACCCAATTTAACGATTAAAGTTATGTTATGACGATCAGCCCACATACTTGTTTTCTGCCGAAATCACTTCAGCACTATAACGAAAATACGAATTAAATTAAACCAACGAACGACGCTGTTCGAGTTCACGTCCGCACTGTTGAAACAATTTAATTAAGTGACACAAACAGCATCGTTAGAGACAATTCTGGCCGGTCTCGGGGCATCGTTTTCATCCGTTTAAAAAGCGGGACCGAGGGGGGTCCACGTACGTTGCGGCCATATGGTACGGGGGGGGGGCCGTGATTTTTGCGTTAGAAATCCAGTGGTGCGTGGCGACGGCCCCATTGTGTGGCGGTTGCTCGTTTCGCTGTTGTGCCCGCAAGGCACTACACGGAGGACCCTCGTGTTTTGGATGCCCGTTCCAGGGGTCTCTCGCAATTATGACGGTAGCTAGCTGCGAGAGTCAGGGATGGACCACCGTCAACTAACCAAACTTCTCCAAAAATTTTTAAGCGATTGTGTGATGGTCGAGACCTGAATTAGTTACGCCGAGAGACACTGTTGTTGTTAACATAAAAGGTTCGAAACGAGAGAAGAAAGCTGGTCGACAACTATGGGAAGAAAAAAAAAAACGTGGAAAGGGTGCATCGGGCAATTTTCAGGTTTCGCCGGGCTGGCCGGTTCCCCGTGGCGAGAGGCAAGTGGTATTTCGACCTCCGGTCCACAATTGCCCTTCGGTTAAAATCACCTGCCGTTTACAATGCGGCAATAATTTATAGGGGGCTTGTAAAATAATTTATGTTCGTCTGTAAATAACTACACTTTATATTTATGGGTGGACTCGTCCTCACTGGAGCGACAAGCCGAAGTCGCTATTTTTACGGCCGGCAACATGTCAATTGTTCTCTTCGAATCTATTAATTATCGGGAGGAGCTGCCGATTTTCGGAAAGAGGCCGTAAAATCGACATGTGCGTCCCAAAACCGCCGACGACTCCGTTTTTAAGGCTGTTGTTTACTTATCTGGACAGTTGTCTTACCACACACTTTCAACAGTTTAGTTGTAAAAGGCAATAATTTCCTCGACACATGTCGTTACCGAACCTGTAATTAGAAGCCGAGAGTTTTACGACTTGGAAATAGCAAATTGGTTCGTCCCGACCCTACAGTTGTCCAGATACGAAATAGAGGCGAATTTGCGGCAAAATTAATTAACGTTGCACTACGATAAATGCAATCGCCTCGCCACGACGCGAGTTATGCGACTCGATAAAACTAATTGGTATGAAAGCTGTACGTTCACAAACAAGCGTTTATACCGGCCAACGACTTGAATTTTAATCGGCCAAATAAACGCCAAATTTAATGGCCAACCGAACGGAATATTAAATTTCCCCGTTATCGTCCGCCAATTTTCTCGACGGACAAAATTTTTCCCAACCACCAACAACCAACAACAAAAAGTCCGGGAGCAGTTATCGCAACTGAGTTGCTGGCCGGTCGTTTGCGTTAATTAAAATCGTTCGTAAGGCAAGACGTCGATAACGTATATGTTAATGTGAGTGCTTCATGCCCAGTTTCCTGTTTGCAACGGACCGAATGGCAATGACAAAACAGTAAAGAGACCAACGTCGTCGTCGGTAAGTAAGAACTGCAATTATCCTATTACAGCAAAGTGTATATTTAAAACTGACGCATTAAATTAAATTAAATTTATGGCTCGTGCAGTTTCTATAATTTCCATTCCGGCCAGGTATTCATTCCCACTCGCGACACGTGAGCGACCAAGTTGTCACCAGACGCCAGTAAACATGTTCACGTTTTTCAAAAAACCGAGGCCGTTAACACAGATCCGGAGCGAGGGAGCGACTATGATGCAACCAAATTTAAGACCCGCAGTATTCGGCAACAAAGCTTTCAGCAAATTTAGGACTTCAGCAGGGGTTGGTCTCGTGAAATTAAAATCTTACTTTAGATCAATGAGGAGTACTAACCAACATGATTTCGGAAAAAAATTTTGCGACTGTTCAGTTTGCCCTACATACGTTTTCGTGACTGACCAACCATTGTCCAAGTGGACAGTGATGGTGACGTTTGGTTAGTGGTGTGAAATGCACCCATTAGAAAAGTTGGTCATTGTTTACTTTACCCACTCTTCGATTTTCAAAAAACTAATTACACCAACGCATTCGTCACCATGTATACATTACGAAAATCAATATCTTTTTTTGTGCAAACTACTTTATTTTTACTCTTATTTTTCTTGCCCTGGCACATCTTTTTTTTTTTCTTATTTTTTTTTGCATAAAATTATTTTTCATTTGCACAACATTTTATTGCTCAGAATGGCATTATAATGATGTTTCACGATGGTTTCCAAAAGAAACGCCGCTAAAAGCGAAGAGTGGACATTGTAAACAATTACCGAAAAGTTTTCCAGATGGTGATTGCTGGATTTTTTTTTAACCAAAACTGGTTACAACTTCTTGTTGCACAAAACTCACTTATGCCACCTGTTTGTGCCATTTTCAAAATCATATTTTTCAGTAAAAAAAAATTAGAATTTAAAACGAGACTCGTTGTCTTAAACAAAGACAAAAAAGTTAGTTGCGTTAGTTGCTATAAATGTGTTAATGCAACATTTTGCCAATTGAGTCCGTGAACTTAACGGCGCATGAACGGTTTATGACATGTCTAAACACGTGGGCGGATACCACCAAGGAAGGGTTATGAAGCAATAACGTCTTTCATCATAATTCATTGATCATAAAACGGACGAATTTAGTTTAATTTTCGTCATCAAGGAAGATCTCAACCGCCATAAACCAGCAATTCGAAAAAGTTATGCGGGAACGTTCTAAAATTTTCACAAGCTTTTAAAAGCTCTAAAGTCACAAGTTCAAGGTGTTACGTATTTCCGAGAAAAAATTGTTCTGGTATCCAAAAAGGTTAAACATTACTGTTAGGTAATTAAAAAGCCTACTAACAACAATATTCGCGATGGCTTAACCACATATCAAAACCAATTATAACTGTATGAAATTATGTTTCAAACTACAGGGGTCATAAGAGAATTTCCAAGCCACAATTGCGGACCCACCAGATTTCCTTATTTTACTTCAACGTTACCATAAATCTTACCACAAAAGACCTCCTCATAAACCATCGAGCTGGGACTAATTATTTCTTAACATCATCCTGTAAAACACACAGTAGGAGCCACTTTCTCTTCTTTCTTTGACCTCCCTAGTAGCCTTGAGATATGACGACATTCGGTAGTTTATGGGAGGCTGAAGTGTGATAAAGTTGATAGGATCCTCGAATAGTCAAGGTCGCCAAGATCAATACAAAGAATATTCTTTGTATTGATCTTGAGTAGATCATCATACACGTTTTTGGCAATAGAAACTCTTTCTAATGGTGGTGAAAATTAGTACACCCACGTCCGCAACTTCTAGGACAAAGGTTCATTTTTAAGTTCATTTTGAAAAATGAGTTTTTTAATTTGTGATAGATGCCAGCAATGGTTTGTCTTCTAAAATCTTCCTAAAATGGAGGTAAAAATAAACTCTGCCCCAGTTGTTTCGACGTGGCTGTACCTATCCATAATTTTCAACTAAATAATTGCGGGAACTGAACTGAATTACATTATTTAAATTAACAAATGATTGCAAATTTTGTTAAACTCCCATCCACCTACAGGAGTCTCAAAATTTAAATTTGGATATTAACTGAGTCGGTGGTTGTTAGCATGAGTTATGGCAGAATTTGGATGACGAGGGTCGTTATCACAGTAGTAAAAATTTGAACGCCTTATTTACAATCCTCAATAAAGGGCTCTCACGTTGATGCCCAGCTGCCTGAAGAAGAAAGATCGAGCCAGTCAACGTTTCCAATTTTTTTTGACGGTTCTAAAGCTAAAAGTGTATTGTGGACGTTGCCTTCGTAACAATTTCTTGACAAAACAAATTCTAAACGTCACGATAACCAGGATGGCAAATTAAAAAAAAATTGTGACAAAAAAATAGGTTTGCCTGACTGAACTCGATACAAACATCAAAAGAAAAAGTTGACGTAACTATTTCCGGAATGAATTTATTGTTTTTTAAATTTGTTGGCGATAAACACAAAACTTGGTTTTACAATCAACATTAACCCCCGAACCAAAAATATAATGAAGTGATTTATTTCGTCGTCAACAATTTCGGGTGGACAACGTTAATTTGGTGGCACGCGATTTTTGGTTGCAGGTATCGTTTCCAGGACGGTTTTAACGAAGGGGCAACGTGAACCATCACGGTTCTCGGTGATTGTCGACGTGTGGACGTGGGGGTACCGTTGAAAGGCACCAGGGCCGGTTGCTGGCCCGTTCTGAAAGACGGGCACACAACACAGGATGTGGATGCAGGTACACAGGTGAGCCGGAATGAATAGAATGCAGGCAAACTCCTTTTGTTGGGAGCTCCGAGACCAAACTGGAAAGTCTTTGTGGAACGCTTCGCATGTTTGCCTTGTCGGAGAAAGAACTGCGCTGTGCCGCTGCTACCCATTGTGTCTCTGACGAGATCACTCGTAAAACGGCAGCGCAATTTCGATTTTACAGCAAAAAAATCGGCACACCCAATAAAATATTTTAGTTTTTTTTCGCTTAACGGATCCAGTGACGTGCGAGAGTCATTTGGCCCCGATATGGCTCAGTTGATTTTTTTACGGAATACAGTGACGTGCACGACTCCATTTGGCCCGATACGGCTCTGTTGATTTTTTAATAGAATCCAGTGACGTGCACGACTCCGTTTGGCCCGATACGGCTCTGTCGGTGGGGTTTGTTCGGGTGTTTTTGAGCGGTCGCAAAGCGCGCAGACTAATTAAATCAATTATTTATACCGAAATTCCAATAAAGTTTGTTTTTTAGTTGGACGTGTGTAGAAGCGAGCACGAGTGGGTGTTTTCGATGGCAAATTAAAACCACATGTGCTTGTTCGATGCTGTCGCTGGTGCTCTCTGCATATTTGCTAGCATTAATTTATATCCAGTTAACGTGCCAACATTTCAGGGCATCACTTTACTCCCGTCGCTCCGGAGATTAAGAAACGTCGTTAGGAGGGCCGCGAACCCGCCGCCGCAAAAATCGCATCCCGATCCGCGCATCGGGAATTTTTTCCAAGCGAATCCTTGCCAAGACAATTTGGCCCGAGTATCCATCAAATTTGTCCGCTCAACGTTCGATTCCGGGATAGAAAACCCCCAAATTGTTTTCCTTTAATAAAATCACTAAGTGGGTAATTAAAAAAAAATGTCGGGTGTAGAACAGTAGGAGACCGTTATCTACCGGGCCTTCTTAAAATTAACAAACTTTTTTAGTGTACGGCGCACAATGGGCGCTGATTGCGGCCGTAAACCCGAGCAATTAATCCTTATTCAAATAGAGAACAATTATCACCAGGTAGTTGACGGTGTGATCGGATAATCCGGCATTGAGTTATAAACGGGCCGTAAAAAGGGTAAATATGGCCGCTCTTGAGGAATTCGTGGGGGGCGGGGGCCGCCCCGGGGCCATGCATTCAAATCCGCATAATAACGATAAAATTCTGATTTGATGTTTGGTCGTCTGGAATTTGTTCTGGGAGCAATTCCGAAATCCGAAATCCATTGGATTTCCCTTTCGCGTGCCATTATGGAAATGTAATGTGGGAAGGGCGAGTATCGGAAAACGGGGGATTTTCGAAATACATCCGTTAGCGTTGTGTCGGATGTGCGCGCTATTGAATAATGCAGTCTCGCACAACTCCTCGATGCGGCCCTGCGGCCGTCGCTCGGACTAATTTACTGGCCCCCAGTAATTAAAAGGTGACGATTAACGACAACAAGAAGTGATCGGCATGCCAGTTTAGATGTGTGAGGAGCTATTCGACCTCGCGCTGCTGCTGCTGGCTGCTGCACAGATCGAGTAGAGCTCTCTCGGTCAGACAAACAATCCCTTCTTCTTCTTCTTGTTCACTTGCCGTAAATGGTCAAGACGAGATGCGTTCGATAGCATCGCAAAGGCGTCGACGAGTCAGATGCAACTTTGACAACCGAAACAACGCCACTTCGTAGGTACTTACATACCTACGAACCGACTATACGATAAATGGAAAAGTACAGAGGAATTACGGAGGCCGTCACGGGAAATGCGCAGCTGTATGTACGTCGTGAGACAAGTAATTGGGAATAATTAGCTTAATCTACACGCTATGCCGTGGTTTATAAGCTGGACAGACAAACGGTAACAAAACTATTCAGAGATAAATCAGAAGCGACGTGTACGCGACCTTCCATTCACCAACATCAACCGAGCACCCTGCAACAGTTACCATCAATTCGCGTCAACAATCAAGTGGCAAACCATAAAATTGCACACTTCAATTCGTAACTGAACCTGCGGCGAAATTTGACCACCAAGCGCCAATTTTGGAACGTGTGCCCAATTTCCGCGAGCCGTTTCAAAAATTTCGACAAAACCGACCAAGAGCGTGAAAAATCTCCAACAATAGATATAAAAGTATCTAACAAACTGTGACGTCATAACTTGATCTGATCCACAATCATTATCAAAACCTCAGGAGTTGCCAACATCACCATATCATTAATACTGTCATTAATGTTAAAGAGTCAATGATGAAATGGTTTAGGTACCTTTTAATTATTATGAGTTCTAAAGTCGCCCTTAATTAAGTTTCAATAATTATTCTTTAAATAAATAACCGTTGTAAGTGAATAATTTGAGGTTGGAAGCCACAGCCCAAACGCCCAAAATAAGCATTTTCGTTGATTAATTTTGCGGCAATACGGTAACAAAATACTGGAAACAAATTCGTGACAGGGTCACGACCCTCATCAAATTTGACCACACACATTGCCCAATTCTTCTTTCTTGCATGAATACTTGATATGGCGTGTATCTCATTTCATACTATGACTCTAATCAGTCTAATCAAACCGAAAGCCGGCGATGTAAACATTTTTTTTTATAAATTTGCTCAAAATTTTCCCAAATCTATAAGCCTCAATGTTTGATTAGCTTTAAAAAAAAGTAATAAGTAGTAAAACTTTTTGTTACGATATTTTAATAATTGTCAATAATTAAGAAAATTTTAAATGTTGTAATAAAGATATGTATCATTAATAAGGTAACACTGAAAAAAAAATTTAAGAGACCTAAAATAATTTTGTCCACTGGACCATAATTTGGGGTGGCCTCCCTTTGATCAATAATGGACTAAACAACCAGTCATACAAGCTACCCATAATAGTTATTGATTTTGAAACTGGTCAAAACGTAGATAAAGAAATTTTACACTACTATGGCTATAGAACTACCAACTTGATCTCCAAAGAAAATCTAAAGTTTAATTAATTTTTTTTTAAAATTTTGATATCAGATGTCGACCTGGCCGGTTAAGCGGCAGAAGGCGTTCTTTGACAGTGCAGAGCTTGAATTACCTAGTCGCCGGAATTAAGCTGATGCGATTAGAATTAACTCAACTTGATAAAGTGGCCTTGAGGGGTCACACAAGATTAATGGTCGTGACGTGTTCGTCCACTGAAACAAATCACCATTTGTATAACGATGTGTAATTGTTGAAAATTATTTTTAGTTTAATAATAACAACAATCATCTTCAGCGACAACACCGCGCCAGATAAAAAAAAATACATTTTCGACTAATTAAATTTTCTGCCACAGTTAGCACATTGTGATGGCCGGCCACCATTAATTATTGCAAAAATTAATTGAACAATAATGACAAGTTCGGGTTCACGCCGTGTAAAACACCCAAAACGATCACAATTAATGGGGCAATTTGACAGGAAGACACTATAATAAGAATAATTTGTTTACGATAATTAATCGTCAATAAAATGTTAAACCTCCAAATGCGGGAGTCGTAAAACTTGGACGAAGTTGTTAAAATTTCGCGAATTTATCACACAACAAAACGATTCATAATTATTATCAGCCGACCATCAACAATTTAATGGTAGCAAAATTGTTGCTGTTAATTGTAAAATTAACGGTGTCCCGGTGTTTACGGTGCAGAGACCCCAAAATAATTTTCAAAAAGCGACCATTGGTCGCGGTTAAACAAAATATACCTGACTTGGTTGGAGTCTTTGGAAATTGTTGGGTGGAAGAAAGCAACATTGTCAATCCAATCAAAGGTATACACCCCCACGAGTTTTAAATTTACGCGTCATGAATCATCTAGAGTTTGACTTTTTCCAAAAGTGGCCGTGGGGACCGCGCAAGATTAATGGTGACGTGACGTTTCCATTCACCGAAATAAGGCACTATAACATTTGCAACAGTGTAATTGTTGTCTGGATAATCGTTGTTTACAGTGGGGAATCATTCCGACCCTCAATCACGGCGACCCTCAGTTCTCACAAAAAATCGCTTTCAAAAAATTACCTGCTTTTAAAAAAATTTCAAACTCTCAAAAGTTAACCGAAGAATAAATAAAAATTTGTGAATTATTCTGGATCTCACAACTGAACTCACTCAAAGAAAAATTACTAAGAAGACTCGAATTTCGGAGTAATTCGGTAATCTTGGTGGAGAAGTTTAATCGACTTGAAAAAATTGCGCCAGTTGGCCGATTAAAGATTCGTTAACTGCGCCTAACCTGTAATTTGGTAACAATAGCGTTTTTGGACGTGGCAGCCGCCGAAAAATAGTTCAACTCGAGAAATCGGTTCTTGTTTCAGGAAAACGGCTTTAATGGAGTCATTTCTCGCATAAACCCGCCGTTACCCGAAAATTCCCGCGCACATTACACATATTTCGCATGCAAAACACCGTACGCGCCCAAGACGACACGCAATCGACGGCGACGCCGACGTGTAAAACATCCATTGGAAGAGGAGAATTGCGGCTAATAGTATTAATAAATAGGTAAATTATACATACTTTATCATACAGAGAAGGGGCAAGAAGAGCTTCTCTGAGCTGCAAACAAAAAACTTTTTAATACGACTTGACAACTGCGTTCGTTGGAGGGAAAAGGGACCTCGTCGCCTGGACGTTCCCGGATCACCAAGAGAAATTTTCAACAACACGCAATTTCCTGGTGTCGCAACTCATAAACAACGGTGGCAATTTGGTGTTGTTGCTTTCGATAAATTATTAAGGTGTGTGTGTGTGTGTGTTTGTGTCATTTGGTGCTCCGGTGATAGTTTCCGGCTTTTAATAGGCTCTTCAGCGTGTCCTAATCAGCTGTGTTGGCTGGCCCTCTGTTTAAAACGACAACAGTGTTTAATTGTCACTTGGTCGTCCGAAGTTCGGCACAATGCAGGAGCCGGCTGGGTAATTCGATACCGTTGGTCGCTTTTCAATGGAACAATTGAAATTCTGTAACTGGTATGTACCTACACCGGACACGATTAAAAATTACAAATTAATTTGCACCACGGCCGCCGAGTATCGCGTGTACCAACGCGTGGGACGCGGCGTGCCGTACCGCCTCGTTATCTACGACCGCTTTATTAATTGTTATTACTTATATTTAATAAATAGTGGAGCAATTACGGTCTTCGGGCCGCTGACGAGATGCGTTCGCCGGCACATAAATTCGGAGATTGCAGCGGGTCCAGTATTTAAGGAGCGTTTAAATTTTTACTGCCTAATAATTGAAAGACATCATAATGACATTAATTATGTATGTATCATTCTGTAACGACTTGAGACTAATCAGCTTTATACGTGACTAATATTAATGGTTCTCGGATGACGCTCGCGAACAGATGAGACAAATCAATAAACTAGGGCATAAAGATAAGTTTATCGAAATATGTAAATAGTTGAGGTCTACAAATGGCCTTGCGAGCCGTAAATTTCGGAACGACCCGAAGGTGACAGAGGATAACGAAAGTCAGGCCGACTACCTGGTGACTTGTGAAACGGTCCTCTGCCATTCGATAATTCCACAAATTACCCGGTGTGTAATTTCGAGATGGTAAATATAGATATTAGGTCGTGGGTGCATCCCTAATCGATGCTCTAATAAAACGTCGTTTTTCCACCCGTCAGTATGTTGGAACGATTAGTTGCGTACTTCGCCGCCACATTCTTCGACGACGCGCAGCTAGTTTTGGTACGGCCGACCAGATGGGCCCCACCCGACAAAAAATTGCACGCTTTGGTGCCCGCTCTAAGAACCCCCCAAATTGAATTACTGCCCAATTTCAATCGCCGGATTTGCCCCGACACCCCCACCGAACAAGCACCACCCGCCACAAAATTTCTTTCTTCCATCTCGTTATTGCGACTGTCGACCGCAATAAATCATTGAAGCGCCAGACTAAAGTAGGTACGTTGCGTCTTTCAGGAGCTTGTCCACGACAAGGCTACCACTTGATTTGTGACGTCACGGTCATATTTCCACTTTACGCAATGTGGACTATCGTCTCTGGTCCTGTTGAGGTGCACGTTTGTTAGATGCTGCGGTAGGTGTAAAAACGTAGAAATGCAGTTCATACACTGCGGGAAATTTATGATGTAGCATCAGCTTAGTAGCGAAACTATAAATCTTTTGGAGTGTGAATTAATCTATCGCTGTAAAATTGATGGGGGAATCCGAGGTGATGACTGGGCAACGCTTGGGTTTGTCTCAACGTAGACCGCAAGTGAAGTTTTGGTTGGAAATGAGATATTCCGCCTGAAGAGCGGATCCTGGTTTTGGATTTTAAAATAATCACTGTTTGTGGCGATATTTTAAGCCATAGGACAGATGTTGTTCTGAGAAAAGCTGGGAGGGTAAAACCGGGTGCAGTGAACCTTGAAAACGGCAACACAACCAACCCCGTCGACCATCAGCCAGATCTTCTCAGGCAAGTTGAGCAAGTCTTGAGGGAACGAGAGACCCCGGTATCGAATTCCACGAAATAAGGGCCCGTTCACGCGTTATCCCTCAAGATCCGACGCATAAAAACAGGTCACGGATATTATTAAAATCGTCTCGGTTGCGACACGAAACTCGATCCAAAAACCGAGAAAATCTGACTATCATTAGCGACGACACCAAAAACCGTCCTCTGCACGCATGTGTTGTTGCCGCAACTTTTCGTCCATCACCAAAACTGCTTGTTAGTTGTAAGTATATGGATAAGTAGCAAAGTGCAATTATTAGGCATCGACGAAATTGGAGAGAAAGTCTGAGAAATGGGGATGTTTGCGTTTCTCATCTGTCATGCGTCCAACGAGTGACTTTTCGATTGTGATGCAGATGTCCGAATTTATTGTCAGTTTAATCGTTTAGCCCGTAGGTGAAGCGTAAATGCCAGGTACCCAGCATTGTGCTTGCACACACTCCGCTGTAGGAATACGTGTACGAGCATTGTGCCATCGGAGCCCCCCTGTTCCTGCATTGTATTCGAGATGCGTACCCGATAACTAGCGTGCTGTTGTTGTTGGTAATTTTTTGGTCGCTCGAGTGCCGTTCAATATCTGACGTCACGGTCCCCCGCAGCGCGCCGTCGAAATGAGCAACTCCAAGCCGGTTAATCTCCACCTAGGTGGTGCCCATTGTGGTAATTGTCCGATGACTTTGCTGCTTTTAATCCTTCCTTGTCATCTTAAAGTTAATCGGCCCCGTCCAGGTACCCAACACAGCACAATGCTAAATATTTCCTTTCCATCTTTCTGCGGGTTTAAGTCAACATCCACCGAGTGACCCCTCGGGCCTTCGGGCCCTCAAAACCACCACCATTAACATTGTTGGATAAATCTCGTGGCATTTTAATAACACTTTTAATTAGTGGTCGAACCATTCCCGGGTAATAATTATCCCCGGGGTTGTTGCCGTGATTTATGGCCATTCCTCCACTTCGCTGGCTTTGTCGAAGAGTTTTTCGCCCGCGGCCCCGCACCTTTGATCCGGACCAACCACCAAAATTCTTTATTTCGGCCTGTCGCGATTGGACCCCGTTGACGCACTCCCGGCACCTATTTCGGGCGCGACGCTCGACTTAGTTTACGTGGTTAACTCCAATATTTATACTCCCCCATATACGAGAATACGTGATTCTGTCGTTTATAAATAGGGCTGGATTATGTCTCCGCGTCCGGCCTCCGGAGCCACTCATCTCTGAACGTCTTCTAGTCTCGGCAACGCGTGCATCTCAATAAAAAACGCCATTACGAGTTTATAGAAACCATTAGCGGTTTTACGAATGCTGCGTTGAAGGATTAAATTACTTTCAAATAAACGTTTTGCATCTATTTACGTTCGGGAGGATACCGTTGAAACGATCGAACTTTATAAATATATTGTTAAAGTGCCGCAATGGCGAGGGATAACGTCACTTGCACCGTGCAACACGGAGATGGCTGCCAAAGAAATAAAGCGAGAGTCCAAAAATGGAGTTAGCTCCAAACGGACCGGTAAAAAGTTTGTATCTAGGTGAACGTTATCTTGGCGAGAAATTCGTTAACAAAAATTCGAGGGGAATTGAATGTGGGATTAGGTATTAATTTGTTTCAAGTACGACTATCAGCCAGAGCCGACTCCAGTGCGTTTCACGTTTCAAGTGCCCCTCGTCGAGAACGTCTGGCGGTGTTGCCAAATTGTCGTGGTAACTGACGGATCCGGGGTACTGGGTCACAAATTTCCTCAAAATTCCCAAAATTCACTCAACATAATTTTCTGCAGTGCTAAATTTACAACGCGTTCCGGTTATTATGCCATAAAATCCGGTTGCGATTTACTTGGCTCCTACGTAATTTGCGGGAGATAAATCAAAGCCTTTTTATTATTATTTTATTTGAATTGAATTATTATGACGATAGCGAGTTCGATAGGACAACTGATAATAAGAAGAGGGATTAAGATACTGTAAAATCGGCTAAATTCGAGCAAATCGCCCGATTACAGCGTGTTTTTTTTATTAAGATTTATGCTGGCACTCATCACGCAAAACCCTCGACACTTGCATAAAGTGGACTTACGTAGGTTTAGGTAGGTCTCGATAAATTTCGTTTTCGTAACTGTCAAAATGAACGTAAAGTTTGCCTAATCCTATTTACCACGACAGCCAAGAAAGGTAGTTAAGAGAATCTGGAAACAAATTCATGTCACGTATGAAAAAAGACAGAATTTGACGTGATAAAAAAACAAACATAAATATGTAGGTATACAGATCATACGAAGAAAGTGATCGTTGGAAGAAAAATATTGCGACGGTCTGATGTGAAGCACAATAAACATCAACAATAAACGTGAAATTACATTAATGATAAAATTAAAAAAATAGGGAAAAAAAATCAAGGAATCAAAAAATATTAAGAAACCGTAGAAATTTGTAAAAAATACAAAATGCAAATGTTATAAGATTCAAATATCTTAGATTCTGCATTATAGGTAGATATAATAACACTCAAAATTAATTGAAGAGCTTTTCAGTCGAAAAGGTTTAAATTTTAAAAGGAACAAATATAATGTGAGTACACCAAATTAAACCATACATCCCTTGCACTGTCCACCAGAAAATTTAATGAGCATCAAAAAATCTAAATAAAACCCAAATTATTATACATCAGAAAATGAGAACATCACCACTAAAATAACTATGGTGCGTATTGTTTTACCATTGCTTACATTTTAAATTCTGTATGTCTATCAATTTTACTAAATGTTCGCCAAATTTAGAACGCGCAAGTTACGCGTCTGTGCTGTACATAATAAATATTAGCACTATCTATTTATATTTAGTGTTTCTCAAAAAAACGATTTGTGCGTCAAATAATTATTCTATTACTCCAAAAATGAAATATGCTCGCGCATCTCACCTTGCCGCTTGCGCTTCCAGATAAAAGGCATGCGAAAAAAGTTTTGTACAAGGTCACTTCAGGGCCCTGTAATTTTTTTTTAAAGCACGATTAGAAATTACCACTAAAAGAAGTTTTACGTTTTACATAATGCAAGCCAATTACAGCAAATCAATATCTTTTTTTGTGCAAACCACTTCTATTTTTACTCTTATTTTCCTTGCCCTACCACATCTACATCTATAATTTTGCATAAAATTATTTACCATTTGCACAACATTTTATTGCTTGTGTATTTTTGATCAACAAATAGTATTTTTAACTGCTAAATAATATAAGACACTGCTGAAAATTAAATATCTGGGTATTATGTTAGAATTAAATGCGGAATAAAATTTGGTGAACATTTAGTATTTATGGTCAACAAAAGTTATTTTGGCGAACAAAATATATAAAAGGCCAGCATTATGTCAATATTTGGTTGTCGTTTTAAAATTATGTATTTTCTTAATTTTGGTGAGCATTTAGTATTTTTCGGAAGTGAAAGTATTTTTTTGTATGAAAATATTGGGTAAATTTGGTAGACTGTTAAATACGACCCAATTTTAAATTAGTCCAAGTTGAAGTTTCCCTATTTTGGCCATCACTGTAACTGAAATCGGTAACTTTTCATCTGTCAACTTAGCCCGGTTTAAAATTTAAACCGCGGTGAATTGATGTTTTCGGAAGTTTCCCGTTGCTCCGAGCAATTAATTTTCTTCTGCTTTCTTTCGCGATTGAGGATTTCGTTTAAGCGCGAGAACAAAGGTATCTTTAACATTTAATGGGCGATCCGAAAACTTTTCGTCACTTCGAGAGAAACCTGCTAAGTCGTCGATCTTGCTAGAACGATATTTTGACCGTGTTCTGTTGAACAAATTACGTGAATACAGATGTATTTGTTAACCGGCAGCTGAAATATCGCAGAAGTTGGCAACGTTTTTATTTATCCTTTGCGCTTCTGCACTCGCAACCTCCTTGATGAATTCAACCAATTAAACTTACAAATTAGTGTAAATCCGCCATGCATTCCGCATTATTAATACGGTTTTTATTATTAATTCATTCAAGAATCCCGGCAAACGTATGACTAATTAGCAATGATTCCCTCTAAATTAAGGCGAAACGCGGATAACTTGACGACTTCATTACCGGTTAAACCGATGAAAACTATCGTCGACAAGAGAAGCAAAAACTGGCAGTGGCAGAGACGGAGGAAAATGACTTTGGCTCGTCGGTTGTTTGTTGTTGGGCAATTTTCCTTTTGCTAGCCAACGTTGCCAGCTATTCGCGGCCATTCGGACATGCACGGAAACGTGAAGAGATAAATAAGAGCCCCATGTTAATTCGGTTTGTTTAGTCTTTAACCGCACAACACTCACAAATGTGCTCTCGAAATGTAAACATTTTAATAGCTTGCACGCTATCTCTTGTCTTTGAGTAATAGTTGGAACGCGGAGATGAAAACGGTTTTCGTTTTCGGCCGCGAAAAATCCGAAATAAACACGAGGGTCGTTCGGGGTTGGTTCGAGAGCGAGTAGAGGGTGTTTGTTGTCGGCCCTATCCCGGCCGGAAATTGTCCCCCCGGCCGATGTTCAACAGCTGAAAGTGTAAATTTGCCTAACTATATTTATTTATTCCTCCATTATAATTCGTTAGAGCGAGCGTACATTCAAATTCATACCCCCGATTTATCCGACGGCTGCGTACAAACAAAACCAGTCAGCGGTCTATTGGGGTAGCTCTAATTATAAAGTCAAAATCCCATTATCGCCCGGATAGGGGTTGGCTTGCCGCTAGACAATATCGGCATCGGAGGGAAAAAAAATTAGCGCAAACGTAAAAGTAACATCAAACGGTGCTTCGTTACGGGGAATGTACGCCTTGCTCGTGAAACCGGCGTAAAACGACCCCGTAATGGTTATAGTGGCTCCCCGGGCTTCTTAAACGTACTTGGAAGGGTCGTCCTAAGTGATTCACGAGATAATGCTCTCGTTATTATTTATCATTCGGCGATTTGTTTACGGGATGGCCGCAAGGGTTATCGAACCGGTGTCACGTCGTTACCACCGACAACCCCACGGGGGGTGGTTGCGACAAAAGCGCGCCTTCGACCCGCGACACTGACAAGTAAGAATAAAATAATGGCAGGTAGCATCATTAGATAATAGCCCGAGTTGTTAAGATCTTTCGGCCGATAACGAGCCGAGCACTTCAACATGTTTGTTTTACCCGGACTCCGCCGAGCGGTCCCAAACTGCTCCTGCCAACCCCAACCGAATAACTACAAATAGGGGACTTTGGCAATGTTTATTTAATTGTTATTATAAGTAAGTGCCATTCTGTAACTGCAAGTCGAGTAACGTGCGGCTAGTCCTATAGATGGGCACCTACCCATAAAGCAAAACGACGTAAAAGGGCTAACGACGGGACATTCTCAAAATCCCCTACTGTACCTTATCCATAATAGACTCTTAACATTCCTCTACATATGGCAATAAGTTGTTAAAAGCGCAATTTAATAACAATTAAGGATAGGCGGTGATGACTTTTGGAAAGGTACCCATTGGAAAAAAGTTTTGGTAGGTTTTTGGACCACTCTAGGTATATCGGTGCGGGATTAGAAATAATGGCCAGTTTGCAATCACTTATAATTACAGGTTGCATTAACTGAACGAGTCCCTGGTGCCGGTCAAAGCATTTGAGCAATGCAACAATTAAATAAATGATAATTATAGCCATTACCGATACCTAAACTGATACTCTTTGAACTAACCGGCATTGTTAATTGAACTCGAAGCGCCCGGTGTTCGCTTATTTGCCCGTGTAAAACTGGAAGTCGGGCACTTACGTAAAGAGTATGTTGAAAAACACAATAATAATTAAGGAATTTTAATTGTTACAACTTGTAGCGTTTACCGACGATAAGTCGACACCCATCAAATTTTGCTTGGTTATAAAGATGACCTATCAGTTGGACAAATAGATGGGTCAAGGTATTAAAAACGCCTTGACCCACCTCTTCGTTGTTGATGATTGCCACAACTTATTCTTTTATTTCATTGCCAATCAAAAATTGCAACGCTAATTTTAAAACTTATATCAATAGAAGGAGTTGAAGATTTGAGCGCCTGTCTCAGTTACGTAAAGAGTGCACATCGACCTTAAGGTGTTGATCTGACATTTCTCAAACCTGATTGAAATCTAGAAATATCGCAGTCAATAATTCTGTCATTGAAACCTAAATTAGGATAATATTATGCATGAGCTAATACAAGAACGAAAACTGCTGGCAAGTGGTACGTAGTGATCGGAGTAATGCAAAGATTACGTTACGTAACAGACAGTTAATTAATCCTTGTTATTGTAATTATTATTGTAATTAAAGTTCTCGTTGGGTGCCGCTCGGTTGTTGTAAATCAATGAGTTTGATCAAGATCTGGAAAGTAAGAAGCAGAAGACATATTTAATACCGTTTTTATGAAAATTAAAAATGTGTGAAGCAGCTGATACAGGATCACTGATATGGATCACTTCTTCAATTTCACGAGAAAAACTATTTATAATTAATAAAGCAAAACCTTTGAGGGACCGATTAGAAAAAAAATTAGTAGTTCTTAATGACCCCTTAAAAAATAAATAATAGAATCATAAAACTAGAATAAAAAATAATAATAAAGAAACAAACTTTAAGTGAAAACCAATTGAAATAATAGAGACAAAATTCGTTTAATAAAATAATCTATAAATATGTAAGAAACAAGTTAATATTCAAAAAATTAATGACTGAAATAAAACAAAAAGAAAATTAAGGAAAATTAGTAAAATAAAGAAATATATATATATATATTTTTTTAAGTAGGGTGAATGAGTGGTCGGCGAGCAAGTCTACATGAAAGCTACGCATCTCCTAAAATTTTTGAAGAATATCAAAAATGTTTAAGAAAATAAAAGTCCAGAAATCAGCAAACTCAAATATTGAAAAGACAGTAAAATTTAAACGGAGGCGCTTTGGAGACACAATTAAATAATTTGATAATTTTTGGAGAAAAAACTAGGCAGTATAAATAGAAATAATAAGAAATATAAAATAAATAGGTAAATGAGAAAAAAAATTTGAAGAAAATACCTACCTATAATGAAAAAATAATGAATAATAATTTAGTTTTAGAAAGTGATGTGTCATCTAAGTGGAAACAAAAGAATAAAATTGTTGCAAAAATCAATATCCCTTTTTTATAATACGTAGCTACATAATATTTACACCTTGTCAAATGAGCTAATGCTAGCCTAATCATTTTAACAACTACCTGTGTTTGAAAATGGCCAATAAGAGGCCTAATTGAAGCTGTAATTTTGATCCACTGTCACCAATAGCATCATGTCACGCAGCCAATTAAAGCGAAAGACAGGATGGAAGTCATTATAACAAATAGATGGAGCTAACTTATGAAACAACAGAAATTTAATAACATCCATCTCTATTTCCGGTATCGCTTTTTACTAAAAATTTGACCAAAAACCCATCAACACGACGACAGCAAAATTTCTTTGTGTTTAAAATTTATTTCCAGAGAGGATAAAATTATGAAAATCTGACGAATGGAACAATTTAAAGGTAAAAAAAGTTGACAGTGAAACCTTAAATGTGACATAATAAATAATTGGAGTCGTGATTAACTTGTCGCATTATTGTTCGGAGGTACCTTAATTTACTTTTGAATTTTCGTTTCGATTTCACGACCCTAGAAACAATGTAAAGCAGGGTCCAATTAAAAAAAAGTGATTGTTTTAGAATTTTCGGCGGTTTGGCGATTGAAATCGCGAACCGAAACCGGCCGGCCACGCACCGCGGAAATCATTGTTGCTGGTCCACTATTGCGTAACAATTAATAATGGTTTCGTGTGTGTCAATGGAGGAGAGTGATAAATAATTCATTAATTTATTCACGTTGCTAATTTAAGACGTTTTCGGACATTTAATAACGGCAACAAATCATGAAAAGTGTATTATATATTTGTTTTTTTTTTTTTTCGTTGGGGCTTCCACGTTCTTTTTATGTGGCTTTGACACGAAATGGAGGAACGTGACGGGTAAAAGCGCCGACACACGTCCTAATCAATGTTTGCTTTTTTTCGGTTCGGCGCGGAGATAGATCCTCGCGAAATTATACAGCCGGTTAATTATCCGGTCTTTCGCGGCTTTATTCGGAAGAAGGTTTGGTAGCTCTTCGCCAGGATCGGAACATCACAACCGCCTCGCCAGGTTGTAAATAAATATGTGTGTAGTGGCCTCAGCCACATAAACGATTCAATGCGTGTAGCGTTATCGCTATTTCGAGTATAATATAAATTCTAGAGATGTTTTACATGTGTTTTCGTGTTTATCGAACGCGATAAGCTAATCAAACTGATAAGCATAGTTTGGATATTAAATGTAAATAATAAAACATACTGGGCTGATAATAAACCTGCAGCTTTACGTTCACCAAAAAATGTGGGGGCCTTACCTGTTTTGAGAATACGGCGATGTCTTCGTTGAAGGACTCCGAGGAACACACGTCGCCTCCCGCTACGCCCGGCTCCCTGGGCGTGCACGTCGCCAATTCACATTTTTCGAATATGAGGGCTAACAAGGGAAACAGCGGGTGTCTGCAACAGAAAATCCACAATCAACACAAAAATTTCGCAAAGGATCCGAAAAAAGGTTCGGGGCCTCCCAAAAGGTCAGCCAGGTTATCGCCCCGTTCAAAACAAACTCTCTTATACGATGGGGACGACATCAAAGCGCTTTTGCAATTAAAACGACGAAACTGGAGCCGCGGACATGCCAATTTACTCTCGATCCTCACACAATAAAATGCGGGGGCAGATGGTAATCCACGAGCAAGCGGCGGAGGTTATCGCGTTAAACTAGCGCACTGTTTACCCCGTGCAAGTTTTAATTGCGCCATAAACTGCACCCCCAAGAGCCCGGCCATTAGTCAAAACGCGCCTCGCGCCCCGCAGCCCAAAATCGACCCTAAACGGCAGTTCAAAATTCCTGAAAAAAGGGAGGAAAAAATTATTATTACCGACATCACCAACCATCAAACAGTTTCGCAGCTGAAGATGCTGGCAAAACCAAAGGGTGATAATATAGATTTACCCCCAGAGTTTTCTACTGGATTTGAAACATTAGCCAGCAAAAACAATTTTTTTAAACTGAGGAACCAAAGAGTGATAATATAGATTTACCCCCAGAGTTGTCTAACTAGATTTGAAACGTTTGGCAGCAAAATCTATTTTTTTAAACTTCGTGAAGTTCAATGTGGGAAGGCAAGAAACAATAAACTCGCAGATCAGAAGAAAATTCTGTCAGTTTACCATTGGACCGACAGAACAACAGCTGACTTGAGGGGGTGTGGAGAAGGAAATTGTGTTCAAGTCGAAAGAAAAGTGGAAAATGAGAAATTGACAGCAGAACAGTAGATTTCGATGAAAGGATATGTGCTGACACTTGATCAAGACGGATGATGGTTCTTGCTTCCAGAAGTACTTAGAAGAAGCTTATTGCAGGGCCGGTTGGCCAAGACCAAAAATGGTCCTTGGTTCCAGGGGTAGAAAAAGTTTGTTAGAGGAAGAATGCGAAACTAAAAAAACCTTAACCTTTAACGGCGTAAACTTTTAACGAACCCATTAAAATTCGACGGTTGTTGTGATTATTTTTTCCCGTATAAACGTAATGACGCAACTCGAATTCGGTGTAATTCCGATGCCCTCCAGGCTCTAGGGCGTGTTATCGATAAGAAGTTGTTTACGTCTCGACCGAACTGACTTGGAGGAAAAAAAAATTTATGAAAAAGTGCGGTGAAAAATTCGGGCCGCCCCTGATACTGCCGAACAGTGACAGGCATTGTGACCTTTTGAGTTGATTACACCGCATAATGTAACCACATACACCATGCAGTTAACAGTTATCAATGCGCTCAAGAATTCAATCGTCCGTTTGTTAATAAATATAAGCGGCCATTAAGATAATTTTTTTCCTGGTTAATTGCATTGTAAACACGCAATATAGTGACCCATTATTTTTATTTTTCAAATATAAACCTTTAATTTGACATCGTAAATTTAATTTAATATTATTTATTTATTTACTTTCGGCAATTTGTAAATGATTTGATTTATGGGCTCGATTATCAAGCAGATTTCATTCATACTTAAATAAATACTACTATAGGTACTATCCGGCAGTTGCAAATGGAAATTTAAACATCGCGGACACCTTGACAGAACGATATCCATCAAACATAAAGATCACACCACGGTGATAAGTCCGACTTTTACACACATCACTCTTCAGCTATTATTATTTAAATGACGCCCAATCATTTCGTTATAACTATATTTAAGGAAAATTAGACACCTACGAGGTACTTAATTGTCGCCAATTTCGGCCCGTAACAACATAGTTTTAACGGGACGATTGGGGCCGGCCCTGTCGATGCGTAAGATCATCGTACAAAAACAAGTGAGCAAGTGTGGCCACAGCTATCTCGATCCTTTTGACCCGTAAATTATCCGAGGATGGCACGCCATAAATAAATCGCTACATTTATGAATGCGTCTTGTACAGCGCCATTTGATAGACACCATTCAAGCTGTCGGGTTTATTCTAACCGGCTGATACAGGCCGTAAATGCGTTGTAACTCCGCGTTTTGATTTATTCCCGACCATCGGTGGTTGCGCGCCTCCCTTTATGTTTTCGAGTGATTAAAAATTTTATGTCATCGACGTAAGTCCCGTATAATGCACAGATTTAGGCGTGACGGTGTTGGGGAACGTAACGTTAACCTCTCCGCGGTTGTTTGAACTACATAAAAATTTGTTATGCGACGCCCGAAAAAAAATTGGGGGTTCCGCTCGGACGACCCTTATCTACAACGCAAATGAAACCGGGCACTCCCTTTGCGCAGACGAAGAACCATTAATTAGCCAACGTGGCCCCGATCAGTGACAGCTACTTGCCGGCTTCGGCAAGTTTCGAGACCTGGAAGAACCGGTAAACGATAAATACGCCGGAAAGCCAACGTAGCTAGAGGCAAGGGCCAAACCAAAAATGTTTCCAAAAATTTGAGGAAGGAGGGAAAACGACTTGAATAACGTCTCAAATAAAATTGTTCGCCTTTGTTACCAAAATTACCAAGAAAAAAATGGGAACAAATACAATGCACACCAAATTAAACCATACATCCCTTGCACTGTTTAATACCAGAAAATTTAATGAGCATCAAAAAATCTAAATGAAACCCAAATTATTATATATCAGAAAATGAGAACATTACCACTAAAATAACTATGCTGCATATTGTTTTACCATTGCTTACATTTTAAGCTCTATATGTCTATCAATTTTACTAAATGTTCACCAAATTTAGAACGCTCAAGTTACGCGTCCGTGCTGTACATAATAAATATTCGCGCTATCCATTTATATTTAGTGTTCCTCAAAAAAACTATTTGTGCGTCAAATAATTATTCTATTACTCCAAAAATGAAATATGCTCGCGCATCTCTCTTTGCCGCTTGCGCTTCCAGGCAAGAGGCACGCGAAAAAAGTTTTGTACAAGGTCAGTTCAGAGCCCTGTAATTTTTTTTTAAAGCACGATTAGAAATTACCACTAAAAGAAGTTTTACGTTTTACATAATGCAAGCCAATTACAGCAAAGCATTTATATATTACGGAAATCAATATCTTTTTTTGTGCAAACCACTTCTATTTTTACTCTTATTTTCCTTGCCCTAGCACATCTACATCTATAATTTTGCATAAAATTATTTACCATTTGCACAACATTTTATTGCTTGTGCATTTTAGATCAACAAATAGTATTTTTAACTGCTAAATAATAAGACACTGTCAAAAATTAAATATCTGGGTATTATGTTAGAATTAAATGCGGAATAAAATTTGGTGAACATTTAGTATTTATGGTCAACAAAAGTTATTTTGGCGAACAAAATATATAAGAGGCCAACATTATGTCAATATTTGGTTGTCGCTTTAAGATTATGTATTTTCTTAATTTTGGTGAGCATTTAGTATTTTTGGGAAATGAAAATATTTTTTTGTAGGCATGAAAATATTGGATAAATTTGGTAGACTGTTAAATACGACCCGAAAAAAATTAACAAAGCGAGGAACGAAAATTTCTTCCAAAAAGTTTTCCAACCTTTCAAACCTCTAATCAAGCACAGGTAAATCCTAAGATTGCTGGTGCTTAGAATGTTAATTAGGAATTAGGGGATTTGGTTGCCTTGCTCGGAACTGAAAGGAACAGAAGGCATTGTTCAAAACTGAAAAATGTGGATTTCCCATATTTGGAGGTGGATCTGTCATGATCCAACTTTGTAATCAACGCTACGCCACGATAATTATTATGCCGGAGTAATTTTAATTAAAATCATCAAAACGAAGTCTACAAATTAGGCCATCAGCTCTTTCGGAATTTCCGGCTTGCATGACGTCATATCAAATTACCTACTCCCATTGATGCCGGGATTGTTTACACTAATGTAACACTAGTCCAACATGCACTAAATGAGATGTTTCTCGAACAATAACATTCAACCTTCCCAGAATTTGTTCGTAAGCGGCGACGGCTGAGGTGAACAAATTTTGGGAAAAGTAATTAAAACCGAAACCACTAAACGAAGACTGAAGACATTCAATTTGCTTGCGAGGTGCTTGACCGCCAGCAGTTCTCAAACGCTCCGAACATCTGGATAAACACCAGAAGGCAACAAAGTTTTTACAAAGCTGCCTCAAAAACACAAATTTTCTGTCGATAGTTACAATGCACTTGGACGTTACAAAGTGTAGAAAAATAGTTAAATCGCCGCCAACTAGTTTGTTGAAATTTATGGTTTTGATGGCGCTTTTGTTGGTCGGACAGCATTTTTAGTTGGTAATTTTGGTTTCGACGGCCCCCTGCCATCCAAGAATTTATGGCGGTCTTGTTGCCGTCGCGATTAAACACTCTGGTGGCTGCACGTAGCTTTAAATTTTAAAAAGGACACCCCGCCCCACATGTGCCGCCCTATAAAACCGCTTTTAATTTAAATCCATTAAACAGCGATAAATTAGGCGCTTGTCAAAACGCGAGCAACCACCCACACACACTCCGATGCCGCGCTGAGCCTTTCAAGATGACCGCGTCAAAAATATCACTTGTTTTCGCACAATCTGGGAAATCTCGAAACCCAGAAATATAACAGGGAAGAGGAGCGATCAACAACATTTTTCGGAATCAACCAAACAACTGGTGATCCCGTCGAGCCGAGGAGAAGAGCCTCCGGAATTGTAGCGCCGATAACTGACCTAATGTCCAAGTAAATATTTAATCTCTCCTAATATTGTTTACTTTGGGATAATTTACGGTTAAAACTAATAATTGCGCTGTCAAAATACGTCGATAAATGTAGTAGCGCGAAAGTTGGGAGTTAGTCGCTTTTTAATAATGACAATATAATATAAAGCGGCGCTAACGCGATAAGACGTCGGCTATACGCTTTTTGTTGGTTTAGTTTTGATGAATTGCTGATAAAGCGTCGAATTCGGTAGCAATCGTCGAAATTGATAGGACCAAGTGACGTCACGGCTTGATAACACGCACATTTGGTTTGATTGTGGCGAATAACCGTGCGGTTTCCTAATCAATACAATAAATGCCATTCAAAACTAGCGACTCAACCGGGATTAGGGCCCCCAATAAAAAAATCGAAAAGGTCTCGAAGACGGACAAAACCGTCTCGTGGGAGTGTTTGCCGAGTCTTATGATCTGGAGCAATGTTTTGTGGACTCGGACTGATCTTGGTTGAACCCGTGGCAGCTGACGAGCCGTTTATTTTTATGGCTCGTTTAGGTGGTATTTAAGTGGGTAAACGCAGTATACTGTGTGTACAGAGATAAACATGTACGTGCCAAGTAATTACCGACACCTTTAAATAAACAGTGTCGTCCAGAGCGCTGGGCAAATATTGGATTTGGTTCAGAAGCCGCTGGAGTTAGTTCTGTGATGCTAAGTCGGCGCTCCAACGCCCGTCCGACGGACTCAGGTCCGGACGGTCTGCTGGCTCGTAAACGTTCACGCAAGCTTATCACGTATGTATAATGACACTTTATTATCTATTACTAAATCGATCCCATTAAAATCGGTAATCACATGCAAGCTAATTGGCTGCCACGGCACCAGGTAGGTCTGCGGGCTGGGTTTTTATGGCCCGAATGTGGCACCTTCGCCTCCGAGGCGCGGTCTGCTCAACAACGCCGAAAATCGATACCCAAGTACGCTACACACACGATTCCCCGAGCCACGTTAAGCAAATTTGCCCAAAACACCCGCCGAGCCAACACGGCAATTTTCACCCCCGAAGCAAAATGGAACATAAAAAATACCGAAAGTTTCTGACCAATTTCACCTCTACCAGACTCTGGAGGGATTCCATACCAAAATTGACAAGTAAGAAGGTATTTTTAATTGGGAACAAATATAATGTAGGTACCTACACCAAATTAAACCATATGCATCGCTTGCACTGTCCACCAGAAAATTTAATGAGCATCGAAAAATCTAAATGAAACCCAAATTATTATACATCAGAAAGTGAGAACATCACCACTAAAATAACTATGCTGCGTATTGTTTTACCATTGCTTACATTTTATATTCTATATGTCTATCAATTTTACTAAATGTTCACCAAATTTAGAACGCTCAAGTTACGCGTCCGTGCTGTAGATAATAAATATTCGCGCTATCTATTTATATTTAGTGTTTCTCAAAAAAACTATTTGTGCGTCAAATAATTATTCTATTACTCCAAAAATGAAATATGCTCGCGCATCTCTCCTTGCCGCTTGCGCTTCCAGACAAGAGACACGCGAAAAAAGTTTTGCGCAAGGTCAGTTCAGGGTCCTGTAATTTTTTTTTAAGCACGATTAGAAATTACCACTACAAGAAGTTTTACGTTTTACATAATGCAAGCCAATTACAGCAAAGCATTTAATATATTACGGAAATCAATATCTTTTTTTGTGCAAACCACTTCTATTTTTACTCTTATTTTCCTTGCCTAAGCACATCTACATCTATAATTTTTCATAAAATTATTTACCATTTGCATTAAATTTTATTGCTTGTGTATTTTTGATCAACAAATAATATTTTTAACTGCTAAATAATATAAGACACTGTCGAAAATTAAATATCTGGGTATTATGTTGGAATTAAATGCGGAATAAAATTTGGTGAACATTTAGTATTTATGGTCAACAAAAGTTATTTTGGCGAACAAAATATATAAGAGGCCAGCATTATGTCAATATTTGGTTGTCGCTTTAAGATTATGTATTTTCTTAATTTTGGTGAGAATTTAGTATTTTTGGGAAATGAAAGTATTTTTTTTGTATGAAAATATTGGGTAAATTTGGTAGACTGTTAAATACGACCCTTTTTAATTTCTGATTTGCCCCCAAAATGACGAAATGGTTGACACTACATTTGTCTTTCTAGAAATCTATAGCAAATTTCGTTTTTTCGATGTTTCGAGGCGAAGTGGTTCGAATTGGTTGCTTACCCGTAGATCGCGTCTTTGTCTCTTTTCCCGACGTCCGGCACCGCTCCCCCCATAACGTGGTTGGCGGAAGGGTTGACATGGTTTGCATGGTACGGATGCATCGCATGGTTCAAGTGGGGTGAATGGTGAAGTCCCTGTAGCCCCGATCTGTGGGTGTGAGCCACGTGTGGTTCGTACAAACCCGCCCCAGCACCGCTGTCCATGTAACCGGGGTGGATGCCGTCGTCATACTGCAACAAAACAAAACCATATTTACCAACTTAAAAAAAAAATTATAATAAAAGAAAAAAGAAAAACACTAACACACAACATTCAACGTTTCAAGCACCCACTCACGATCACGTTGTTTAATTTGTCCGGCGTTAAGTTAATAGCCGATTTGTCGCCACAACAAACACCGATGATGGGAGCGTCCGTCAAGAGATATCAATCGTAGGTACAACAAAACAGATCGTGCGTGGACGCCCTAACGCAACGTCGTCGAATTGTTGGCCGAGATCGTCTCTTCCGATAGTTTTTAAACAATAAGAAAACTCGTTTCGTTTTAACCAAGTACCAACTCCCAACACATTATTGACTCTACTCTTGATTTTGCTCTTAATTCTGGACAAAAACACGTCATTATCGTTTCGATATCGGACGACGTCTTCGCTTCTGATATTTCCAAGTGATTACCCGGTTTTTCGGCGGCTCGCAACAGCAGCACTTTTGGGCTCCATGGCAAAAAGTTATTGCTTCGAAAAAATTAATGAGAGAATTAGAAGAGAGGATGAAGGTCTCTCCGCACAATGGTGGCAACCGGTCACGAACGAATTACCAGTTCGAAAGAACTACTAACTAGCCGGAGAAAAAGCGTAACGTACAATTTGCTTCGAGGGTTAAAGTTCGCTTCTTCGACTGAGAAATGGAGGATTGCGTGACGTCGGCACAGTGGCGGCGACAATTTTCTCAAAATAAATTTTGAGTTTCTAATTTCCGGGTAAACTCGTGTTTATAGAGTTTGGTTTTATCTTTGGAACGAGGTGAGTCTAATGTGTATTTTATGCGGCTAATAACGACCAACTAACTACGTGTAACACCGTAAAGGTAAATGGTGTAGATATTTCAAAAACCTGTCTGCATGTTGAATTTTTAATACATGCAAATAAGCTTAAAATTTATTAAATATGTGAGAAATCAATGACGACCAACGGCGAGACTCGACGCAAATAACGCGTGTTAAGTAAAAGCTAGTTTTCACCCAAAAAGGTCGACGGTTAGAGCCTTCAAGTAGGTATCGCTAGATCGGAATTTAAAACATCAACCAGCTGCAACGTTAAAATACCCAGTGTGGTAGGCGAAGCGACCTCTTGGTGCAGCATTTTTGATAACAAATTCTGATGGGCCGTAATGAACTGCCTACACCTAATCTGATAACTCCCAATAATAAGGACGTGATTCGTTTCGGCCTCCTCGCACTTGGAGCAGTGAACAAGGAGTTGTCACGAAAGGAAATAATTTTTTCAAAATACCTCGTTGCGGGCTGATTCGGGTTTGTTTTGCGAATTAAAGAAACGAACGCCCGGAATGTCGAATGCTTTTGTTAACACTGAAGGCTTCTCCCGCGCGACTGAATAAAATAATAAATATTTATGGTATTTTATACGACTGCAAAGCTGGTATCTCGTAAAATCCTCGAAAACAATCTTGGGAGTCGTTAAATACCCGCTGGTAATTTGTATAAAATTAAAGGTTTAATTTATTAAAGATATTATGGTAATAACTTACGTCTAATGGAGCAAACGACCAACTAAATACCTTGGAATTTCGTGATATTAATTAAAATATTCATCGAAACCCAATTTAGTTAATTGAAAGTTCTGATCTAGCAAATTAAAAATCGATGTATTTACATAATTTTATACCTACGTACGTACAGCGACTTATCCGGTTTTCTTTCCAACCGTCGCTATTTGCACTATTGTCATTTCGGCAAAAAGTCGTGTTCAAAACGGCAGCGCTTCAGTCACGTTTATCGTACCAGCGAGTAATTAATAAACGGAATTACCATTTAACAGGTATGCCCTCTTATTATGAAAATATGACATAAAATGAATTTATGGGTCGTAAAAATTGTTATATCTTGAGAGTAGTAAAATTATTTCTAATGTAGGAGAACCCACTACAAACTCAGCTGCCACTCCGGCCGCCTCACAAAACGTTAAAAATAATTTCCTGGGTAATTAACCAAAATGTGGTTAAATATTACAAGTTGTGCCACTTTTTTAGCGATAACCCAAGAACTGTCCAATTATAAAAGTGTCCTCGCGGATGACGATTTTATAACGCAGTCGTTAGGGAAAATTTTATGTTCCATGTGCAATATACCCATCAGAAAATAGTTGGGCAATAAAGAAAAATATCTGTAATGTTGTATTTAGTTTTTGATAAAATCATCACTTCCGCGGCCATTACGAGTAGGCTGTTGCGGCACCTACCTACCATAAAAGTCTTCAGCGGGCAATTTTTCTTAATTAATTTTGATACTACAAGATAAATCTCCAGAGTTTCATCTTTGCTTCTTCGAAAAGCCAACAGATTTTGTTGCTAAAAATTTTGAAATTAGTTGTTTCAATTTTTTACTTAGGGCCAACTATTAAAACTAACCTAAGCTTAAATTTTCATTAATTAATCCGAGGTTTAATGTGTCGGTGCAGTTGGCCCTTAGATCTGAGGAGAAAAATCCCAAAAATTAATATGAAGAAAAGCAAGACATAAAACGGTGTAGAATAGTTGGGTCAGGGTCCGGTGACAACGCCATAAAATAAAGAACATTTGTGGCGCAGTAACGAGGATATTATTTGCTCGAACGGAGAGTTCAACCAGAAGCTATTAGAAAATATATCATCAGAATTAATAACCACCATTGTTGGCACCTTCTGCCCTAAGTAACCATAATGAGCTAATTAGATCGGGCCATCTGTCGGCAATAATTAGAAAGAAATTATAGACACAGCAGGAAATTTGCGCGCAGAGATACATCATTCATTAGGCAGAACAACTAAAGGAAAAGATGAAAGGAATCGAACAGCAGTATTGGTAAGCAGCTATGAAGATCATCGCACAATACTGCGGAAATGCAAAAAATTATTTAGCCACACAACTTCAAGAAAAAAGTCACAGAATTAATTTTCTAAAAGACCCAAGCGAAGGACTGCTGATGAGAAAATGTTTCCGGAAACAATTTTATGACCAAATGGATACAAGGAGGGGCTTCAGGAGGAGGACCAAAGTCTCGAAAAAAAAAATAATTAAGAACTAACGATTTCTAATGGACTAGATTTTCTAAAAATATCCAAAGAACGTCCGGTAAGGGTGGACATGTGAGATTGCTCAAAATTATTTAATTTTCTAAACATTTATTGAACACCTACTAATTGATAACATAATGACATGTATTAGTATCAATTCTAAATAATATACTAAAATTTATTTAAATATAGCTATCTTGTGGAAAAATTATGCTATTTTTGACAGCTGACAGCTGTTGATCAAATTACCGTTTGATAGCATACTCAATTGTAGGTAGTCACCTTCATAAACTTGTCACTCAGAAAGTAGTAGTTACAAAGACAAGTTGATTTGTTGCAATTATAGACACAGAAAATGCAAAATAGATATTCTAGGGGAAATTGCTAATTTGAGGTATTTTGAGGTTCCTCAATAATAGAACCAAAAATCCAAACTTTCCAGATGACACAAATCCTCAATTGCCAGATTTAGGACAAAACTTGAGCTCTATACAATGTGTCTAATTTTTGAATTTTTTTAGCAGTTGGGTGGAAGTTTCCTTGCGGCAAATTGGGTTGCGGTCTGTTTCTGGGTGTGACAAAACTGTAGTTTGGTGACGATCCCAAATGGCACTCGGGCCGTTATTGGAATTATGCTGCATTAACATTTTACGACATTACGGAATCGAGTCAAGACTAGATCCGTCAAAGCCGAGATAAATTCTCGGATTTATAAGTGTATAGGAGCCCACGCCCGAACCCATCAGGTATGTCTACAGCGTAAAATAATAATTATTGTCGTTTCGCGTTCTCCGCCAAGATGATGATTTTGGTCGTCGCGTCAACCTGACAGGCCACTAACATTTGGCACAGGTCCCGCATTATTATTATTTAATATTGTCTCAACAGCGGGATATTTCGAGAAGAATCCGGAATATTTTGATCCGCCCAGACGTCGATTTAAAAAAAAAAAAAAACAGCACTTAACCTCGTTTCGTTTCCATCAAGAGCAGCACGCGTTGTTAAAAGGTGTTTTCATTTTTTAATAACTGGGATGAGCGATTTCCTTGAACACCGGCCGGGTGTCGTCCGCTGATGATGGCCTTAATGGTAGGTTGTGCAGGTATTGCAAGTATAATAGTTATTTTTTAATTTAATTAAGCCGACGCCAAAGTAGTCACTAAAGGACTTGCAGGACTAATTTTAAACTGACGCGGGTTATTATCTTTACAGCGCAATAAATTCGCCGCTGGAAGCTGTGATGAATGATCCCCGCCACGATATGTTTGCCAATAAAATGTTTATTTGAATTTGATCTAATAATTAAGATTATTAGGTGTGAACTTTTACGTCGGTTTCCCAGAGCCGGGCGATAATCGTAATTATTCAAGCGGGCATAAAACCTACACTTGCAAATTAACACTATTCGAACATGAGACCGAAGAGCGTTTTGGGGATTTGCGAGGCCGACCCGGCCAATTCGGATTCTTGATGTCGGTGTGTCATTCTCACCATCACTATTTTTAAGAAAACCGGATTAAATATCTACAAATTCGATTTACATAAATATGCCATTCGTCTGCGACGTTGGAGTTTCAGGAAAGTGAATATCTGCGTTATCCACGGATCTTACAGGACGTTGAAAAAAAAAACGGGTAATTTATGCCGAAATATCTAATCTGGCAATAATTAAAACCGTTTCAAATGAAAGGAATTCGAACGACTGATTCCAGGATCGCTTCGACAAGTCAAAAGTCACGCTACTCCCCCCGGACCAAGGCGACGTGATCGCCGAAAAACGAAAACCCCAGAAAAATTAAAAGGAATCCGGCCTTTCTCAAGGATGGATTGCGGCAAAAACGGGACGTGCAACAAAAGACGAAACGTAATAGGAGAAACGACGTGTCAATTTTTTACAGCATCAATCACCTAAGAGCAAAGACAACCGGGATAGTTTTGAAATAATTTCGAGCAATTCACGCAAGAATAACGTTTACATGTATGGCGGACAATTAGACGGCATTGTTTCGCTGGCTGCCGCACGAAGCGAGTCTCTGACTTATTTAATGACTTCGTGAGCGGCTCGGGAGAATTCCCATTGGCTTCCACCCAGTCACTTTGAATTGCAGGGTTCTTCAATAATTAGGTCATTTATCTAAGTTTAGAGCGCCGACATCACATCACCTACGAATTTATTGATAATATGCCTCCAAAAGGATTTTGACCCTTCTGGATCGTTCAGGTCAAAAAACAAAAATCGATCTGGGTTACCAACATTTTTCTGGTCGAGACTGTATCGACACTAAGAAGTCAAGAAGTCGGAAGGTGCAATTTCACCCTAAGAACATAATCAGGCTTGAAACTGAGTTGTAAAGGATGACGAGCTCATAAATATAGTAAATGTCTTCTAGATGACCCAGCCAGCAATCAAAAGGGTGTTAGGATTGGCATTGGCCAGTGTAAAGTTAACGATTCAATTTACTTTGCCGAAGAGTGGTTGGAAAAATTCAAAATTGCAATAGGACTCAACAGTGATTCTTTGAACCAACCGGTAATTAGCAGGAACCAATTAGAACCAAACACCAAATGGATGGAAGCCACTATTTTCACTTTTGCTCTTAGCGTTGATACGTTAAGCCGTTTCAGATTACGGCAGCTTTATAATTTTCACCGTCTCGTTTTATGGCCGATTAAACCAAAAACAAAGAAATGTTTACAAGGGTTCTATGGTAATTTTAATGATCGTTCATAACTCGATTCGATTCTACACAATAACTACTTATGTTCACATGTTTGTATTACACCACGCTTCCGCATGTAGAAGTATCACTTTAAAAAAATTTAACGCCATTCAATCCTGGTCTAGATTAACTAGGTGTTGGGGTTTGATTCGATTTTCCGCACTTTATCGAATTTAAATTATTTCAGCAAAATTAGCGCATGACCTTTTTTAAATTAAACCTTAATTGCTGATTGAGCGATTTCTTTTGCTTCCTACATATTTATAAAAATACCCAATAATTGGCATGGAAGTCTAAAAAAGAAGTAATTCTATATAAAGGCTGCAAGCTCATCAGAGGTGTCTCATAATCTTAGGTAGTTAAAAAAGATACCAAATAACAACTCAATAAAACAATCTGCAATATTATTACATCTAAATTCAATGATATACCACCTAAGTGATATTTTAACTGTCAAAGAGTGGTTGTGGTCAATTTATTTTTTTAATCCAGAGTGCCATGACTATCCCTGATTTATTTCAGGCGGTTGTCGCAACGCTAGAAATATTTAAAAAATTTCCTTGCCATATCAAAAAGTGACATTTGACAGGTAGGTTAAGTACATTCAATGTGCCGAGTTTGAAAAATTTATTTAAGAAAAATTAAAGTTCTAAGTATATCAAATTGACAGCAGTTATTGTTTTTCCATCCTTTATAAGCGCTTGAAGTTTCTCGGGGGTATAATTACGGAACGCCCTGTATATCCGCCGATACATGTTCGATCTGAGGTAACTTGATGAAAATTTAATAAATCATTTCATGCGCTTTAGCCAAATTATGCAAACATATTCAAACAGGATTTTCTAAATAGCTTATGACCAGCCGAGCAACGAGGGGGGCGGCGTCTCTCGTCTTTTCCTCTTTAGTTTTTAAAACGTCTCGTCGATTGTTGACTCCATCACCGTGTAGGCGCATCGCTCATACCGAATAAGTTGATTGTCGAATTTGGAATTCGCGGCGGGTATCATTTATAAGACCTGATGATTTTAAAGTATGTTACGTGTAATTTATAAAAAACGATACATGCGGTAACTGCGAAATTTCTTTCTTGATTAGAGGCATGGAAAAAATGTCAATTTCCATCAGCGCATTGATTGCGAACAAAGGATCGCCAGTCAACAAAAAAAAAAAAGCGGAATTCTATAATGTTCTATCTATCGGTTCGAGTTTCACCTGATGCGTGATGCAAGAAAGTTACCTAGGGCGTCGATTTTTTCAACAATTTCCTGATCCGGGTGCGAGAAAAATAAGTTTCACCGCGACATTTTTAAAGTTGCCCGTTCAGAATCTGGCAAATTCAAATCTTTGTTACCAGAGCTTTTAGATAGCCCGCATTTGCTTCGTAATTTCTGTTCAGTTAAACAATAATTATACACATTATCTTGTTGGCTGTACACGCAACTTTTAAATTATTTTTAATTGGTTCACCACATATAGGTGCTTTAAATTACTTCATAAACTTGGAGTGCTGGTAGCAATGACAGAACCATTACAAGTAAACGTTAACCAATGAATTGGGTCAGAGTCAAAAAATGTTACTAAAAGTTCCAAAAAAACAAAACGCATTAGATTGGCAACAAAAATTTCTGTCAAAAGATTTATCTGAACTGCAGGTCCGTAATGAGAAATTTTTTTTAATTCTGACTAGACACAGAAATTTATTTGCATCATTTATTTATTTTCGAACAGTTTAGAAGTACCTACCTATTTTGGCAATTGTAAAACGAGTAATTGCAATTATGTACAGATAGTTACTCATTAGAGTTAACGACTTTCTTGTGAATGACTAATATCCTACTACCTACTGTATGTTTATTGTTGTCTTTTACTGTCAATGGCTTAATCTCGAAACTAAAGAAATTAAAACTTAGAGGGAGCAACATGTAAGTCAGTACCTACATGGAACAAGACATAATTTTATGGAAGTAATCACACAGAACAAAGAACTTGGCATTGAGATTACACTAGTGTCTTTTTAACTACTTAATTACAACCATAGGTAGGACAGCTTTATGTATAGATTGGTGGTTCAGTTAAGTCAATTATTTTGGGACTGTCCGCTATAAGAATTTGATCGGACTAGAATTCTGAAAACAGGCTTTGCAGTTGCTTCAACATGTATCCGTTTTGACGGAGCTTGAAACTTGAGACGCATTTATTACCCCAAAAGGTATCCGCTGACATTCTCAAAATTGCAATTGTAATAACCTACTCAAACCTATCCGGACTCCAAGTCCGTTTACTTTTTGCAATATTACGATTAGGAATGTTTAAAGATTACCATTATTTTTAAATTCCGAATATATCAGCTGCCTACTAATTTTGGTCGATATACTTAGCTAGTTTGTTGAACACTATGTTTTCAAATTAGTTAACCGGAACGTATTGGAGAACCCATAAACGCATTTAATGAACCATTTTAACTATTTTTTAATTTGTGGCGAGAAATTCGAAAGCACATAAAAGTTGTTCGAAGATTTGATTGCGACAATAGGTTTGGTAAATTGTAATTAAGGTTGTCAGTAAACAACACGACATAAGTTAAGTGGACAGTTCGAATTTTCTAAATCATATCGCTTACTTCTTATCGCATACTTTCGCAAACAGCTAAAATGAGTTTCTAAATAGTCCAAAACATTAATATTAATCAAAGTTTTTAAGATTAGCTCTGCCGTAGCTACACAAGAGAAATAATAAAATTCAACTAATTAAACGGCCAAATTAAATAGTTATTGTTAAATGTTAAATAAATTTATACGAAATTTATTAATATTTCCAACCTTTTTGAAATTACAACTTGTTAAATAAATTTGATACCTTCGTTTTGTATTGCCAAAATAACTTAAATAAATTTAAAAAAGAAAAATATCTAAACAATTTTTATTGCTAGCAACAAATCTGCTCGATATGCATGGATAAATTAATGAGCACGTTTTTTGGGAGATGTCATAACTTGATACATGTAGTAACATGGCAGTAAAAGTTAATAGGATCAAATAAGATTAAAAATTATAAGATTCCTATCTAACTTTTACCAACATTTTTGGGGTGTAGTATCTTAAAAGCACACATTATAAAATTTAAAGTTAGGTTTGGAAACATTGGAGACTGTAGGTTGGTAAAATTTGTCATGTTCCGTCGCAAACTTCACCACAAGCCGTTCCAACTTTATTTTAGTTTTTATCACTGGACTTATTTAATTAAAACTTTTTGGTTAATAATTTTTACGTATTCCCAATGCTGCCAAGCAAATAAGAAAGTTTTCAAATTAACGGCACCTAACCCTTTAGTCTCCGAAGCGTCAAAATTTATCCATCACTTTATTTTATAGTACAAACACTTTTCTAAAATTGACAAGTCTCAGTTAATTGTCAATTTCATACAAGTAAAATATTTTTTAGAGATTAAAAAATTTAAAATTTTTTCCCTTACAAGGCACTTTCCTCAAAACACGTTTTTCTGTAGTTTTTCAACGTTATGAATAGCAATATCTTTAAGATAAAATTTTATTATTATTAACATTCACATCTCTAAGGCTGTCAAATAAGAAGATTTTCAAAGCACTAAAATAATTTTTTTAAAGACTCAAATCGTCAAAATTGTTTCTTTACACCATACCAAATTAGTTGTTTGTTCTGACCGAAATTTTAAAAAAGTACTAGTTATTTTCAAAAATTTCCTAAAAATTCTGGCTTCACATTAACTTTCTCATATTAATGTTTCAACAGTTGTGTGACTACAGACGCCCCTTATTATTGAAGTTGATCAGTTTAATTTTTAAAATTGTCAAACTTTCTCCCTCGTCTCAGTTTTATCAGTTATCCAAAAATGTCGAGCCTTCAAAGATTTCAATCTCTTGCCCAAATTAATTGGAAAGGAACGGAAACTCTAAGCTTCCTTCCATTAAAAAATTTATCTGTTTATCCCATCAGTCGAGATCTAAAATATTTTTGTGGAGAAACGTTTTTAGAAAGAATTCCAAAAATTTTGCAGAGCTTCGAAACTGTTGACGGTTTCGCCGGAAGAATCACTTGGAAAAAGTGAATAATTAGAACTGGTCTTTTCGGCGACTACCGAGTTCCGTCGGCAGTTTGGTTAAACTTTTTTAAAAAAATTTAGTGTTTGGGACTTTTCGATGCCGGCTGCAAATTTGATGCGTGGAACCGGGCAATTAGTTTGGCGTGCAAAACTTTTTGTTAGCTCCAAAATCCGCGATCCAGTTATTAATCGGATGGCACGCCATCAGCCCGCCGGAAGCGGTTAAAAACTATCAACTAACTAAACGACCAACACCACAAAACAATTAAAAAGAGGAGAGAAAAAAAAACTGTCATATTTACATTTTTCTGGAGCACATCCATGTCGGAAAGTTCACTATTGTTTAAAAGCGGTCTAACAAGTTACACCTAGAAATGGATGAGATAAGTAAAGGGAGATGATTTGGGTGACCGAAGAAGGCGACTCGCAAACGACGGGCACATCACACTTTTTCAGCACGGGCCACACAACACTCCCGGTCTTTTACAACTGCCATAAACTCCCGTAATATACGACTCTAACGCGGTAATAACACACTATTACTAAATTAAATTCGGAGGCTCTAGGTATGGAGCGACGTGAGAGACTTGATTTCGGCCGCGCCGGCATCACTTCACAATTTTCCGATTCCCCAACACTGACTTCTTGCGACGTAAACAGTGAAAACGGCGACGCTTATCGGATCGATCCGGAGACGCCGAAGTAATATTTTATTAAATCGCAATAAAGCCGCGAGAGGGTGGCGAATTGGGGAAGTCCCCGTTTTACAGCGCGACCGCCGGTGAATTCCCGACTTGATAATGAGATATTTTCGATTATTTAGAGGCGAAATATCGCCGGATACACGATCGGATAATGGCGGTAATTTGAGTTTTTCCAGTCGATTTTAGTGGCTCTAAAGCAGGAACTTGTTGGAATGGTTGTCGTCGTAAACTTTCATGGAGTACTAAAGCGGAGTGTGTTATATGGGCGGGTTTTTTGCTCGGCAGGATGATTCCAGAACGTCTCTTTAACTGTCTACTCAGTAGTAAAGTTTTATCGTCCGGTTGATTTAAATTTTGATTCAGATTTTCTGGCGGAAGTCCGACGGCGCGCGCGCTCCCCCCGACATGGGTGTCTTCGCCCGAATTGACCATCTCGGTACCAAGACGCGATCCATTGCGGGCGAATTTAATTACGCGACGGACCGGTGTCGGTGCATTCTTCCCCGCATTCCTCGATGATAATCCAGAACGGTGACGGTGACTCGGTTTTTTGGCTCCGACATTTACGCCGTGTAATCTGGCCCGGCCGCCGAACTGCCTATTCATCGGTTTTAAGAGAAATTAAAAGTATTCGTTGAAAGCCCTGTGCCAAACTATAATTACACGAAACGCACTCCGCATTCCGGACCCTAATTGAACCATTGACGGCACCGACCGCCAACCGGCGCACCCCACCCAAAAGGTCTTCAAAAATTTTCAAAAATTTCTGACAATGTCGCTCAATCACCAAGTTTCGACGTAAAAAAGTTCTGACGTTATGAGCAAAGTCGCGAAAATTGATTGCCTGCCAATAGTCGAAGTCCTCTTGGGTGAGAAAATTTTCAAAAATAACCGCGTTAAAACGATTATTGGCAGCCTACTATCCATTATAGCAACAGAAAGATGAACCTAATAACTTTAAAACTTTTTGACCTCAGCTGCTTCTTTGGGAAAATTTCGGTTTATCCATCAGCAAGGTGTTGAAAAAAATTCAGTTTTGTTGAAGAAGCGACACTTAAATTCCGAAATTAATTCTAAGATTTTTTCCTCTTTGTTCTCTATGATGCCGAAGAAGCCATTTAGAAACGGCAACAGGGCGCCGCGACGGTCCCTAAAATTGAAAACCTGCTCGTCCCCAAATTTGCTGATGCGGCGCGGGTTTACTGCCCCCGTATCATAACAAAATAAACGATTTTTATGCGCCAATAACATTTTTCGTTTTATTCACCCATGAAATTTTTATAGCCTGTGAAAAACATGAGGCTTCATACTGTTAAGGAGGTTATTAAATAAAACTCGCGATTTAATTTAAGCGCCGTTTTCAATAACGTCGAAATTAGTGTGAAATTTTCGAAATTGCCGCCAAAACGCCGGCCGTACCGTTTCACGCATCAACACACCTCTGCAATTCGGATTTTTCCAAAAGACGAGCCGGCAACTTCACGGCTATCAAAGTGAAAAAGTCGAAATCGCCGAATCACCCCGTCGATCGTTCCGACATATCAACAAATCATCGAAACTTCGGCCCGAAATCTTCCAGGCAAGTCCCTTTCCGTTTCCGCGCCTCAAATGATCACCGCGACAGTTATGCAGTTTGTTTAAGCGCGCCAACTTCACGCGAGTCGACCCAAGCCGCAGAACCGTGACAGTTTTTGCCCGAAATTACCGATAAACGCTGTAATTGATGTTTACCGCGATTTTTTGCTCCCCCGCCCAGTCGTCGGTGCCGTCCGGGGTTGCGTCCCCAAATCCCGATGGGAGTTTCGACTCTTCGCCCCGTTCCCGATATTGACTTAGTTAAACGCGAATTTACTTCCGGTGAGCCGCGGTGGGTGCCGTCGGGCCGCGGTTGGCCCGAATCCGCGTATATCCGGGTTGTGTTGTTGCGGGGCGGCAGGGCCGGCCGTCAGTTGTCAATTCGCGTCGGGTGACGTCCCGACGGGAAGTTGTTGTGAAGTTGTCAGTGTCGCGTTTCCGTCGGCGTGTGCGCGAGTGTTTGGGCCCGTGTTGGTCGCCTTCCCCGGCGCGTCCGCCGTACCCGTGGCTGAGCCATGAAAGCACCTCGTCCCCGGGTGGTCGCACGTCGTCACAGGCGCGCACTGCACTGGTCACACTGGGTCACTGCACTCTCGATCGTCGCACTGGGCTGTTGCAGGTCGGCGATGGTGGCTGTGGCGGCCCCCTCGACGGCGCGAGCATGGGGTCGGTGTCGTGGCTGGGCTGGAGTCGATGGTCGGTGATGGTGCGCCGAGCTGCCGTGTCCGAAGCGCGTGCGGAGATCCTGCGCGGTCCGCAGTCGTCTGCCAACTGTCAATCACGTCGACCGAAGGGGGCAGAGTGGGGCTCAGATGAATGATCTGTCAGCCGATGGCCACGCCTCTCGCCCAATGGCGGCGGTAGCGGGACGGCGCGCGCGCCGTCTGACGGCCGCTTTCGGCACTAGCGAACCCGCGCGAGGACCGGCAACGGCGACGTTGCCAGCGTGCGCAACGGAACGACAACGTGGAAAACCACCGGAAAACTCAATATCCAAACATTTCCCTTCATTCTACGGATATTGCACCCTACCGCCCCGATTTTATGTAGTACGGGCTTTGTGCTTTGTTGCGGCCCGAAAATGCAACGAAATTATTGCCCCCGAAATTGGGGCTCGTCATGACGTGCCCAAAGCTTGTTGCTACTATTTATTCGGGCGACGTAAATCAATCAAGCGAGTATTACTACCAGAAAAAACCTGAACACCCAATTTCAAAAAAAACGTTACTATAACGTCTGGCAGTAGTAAAAAATGATAGTTAAGTATAAGTAAGGTATATTAAGGAGATATCTTTATTATCATTTTGATATCGATTATTATTGTTATTTTTATTTGATAGTTTTTGTTAATTTAATTTTATGTATGTTATGTAACTTTAGGAAACGTATAACCGTTTGACAAGTCTTTTTGGTTAAATTTAGTTAAAATTAATTTTCTTTTCTTTGGTATTTTTTCTCTGTTCCAATTATAATTGATGTTTTATTGCTGTGTACCTACCAAAAAGAAATCATATCGCGTTCATGTTTTTCTATTTTTTGTTTATCTTAGGTTTCATTATTTTGGAAGAATCTCGACCATAATGATCGTACTTATAAATTTCCTTCTTTTTCATATCATTTTGTCTTTAACAATTTCTCTTTAACAGTTTCTGATTTGCGTAATTTTTTATGGGGAATGCGGGGCTCATTATAGCCAAAAATTTGAGAGTTTTATGTTGCAACGACCGCACAATATTAAAGAATGATGTAAAGAGTGCTTTGACGTTCAAAATCAGACCTTGTGAAAATAACAACAGCAACACAGCGGTGACCATCACCCTTCTATTACAATAGTGTCATTTTCTTAGAAGTCTATGAAAGAAGATCTTTCTATTATTATTTATGGCCCTTCAGGATTAACGTCTTGAAAATTTTTAATCTCCTTGACGTCTGCTTTTCAGTACATTTCCGTTTTACCGGTTATTACCACTAGCCATGGATTTCTGTAAGTAGGTACAGTCATCTTTAAAAGAATCCGGAATATTTTCTTGTTTGAGCAGATAATTTTGCTTGCTTGCTCTGATGCTCTGAGCATTGTCCCAAGCGAGAAAAAGCAAATGCGCGAATGATAAAATTTCCGGATACTTTTAATGATGGGTCTAAGTATACCTTACCTACCCAGATTCTAATTACACTAAAGTTGACAGTTAATTATTTAAACAATAATTATATTTTTTTCTAGAAGTTATTTTGACCCCTACTACAAATGTTAACTGGTCTGATAGCTGTTTCAGTGAAACGGATTAATTAATACCATGACCACATCTGTTACACATTTTTTTTTTGAGCTGTTATAAGTACTTATAGTATAGGAAATATAAAATTTGCAGAAAGAAATTCTCTATTTAGGAGTCCACTTTTGCCATCATCCTATCATCACTTAGGACTTTGTGACGCTTATACGTCCTATAGAAGTAATGATGTTAAAAATACTTTTTTTAATGATAACAGCTGTTGTCTTCTATCGTTTTAGTGGAGTTTATTTTATAATAATCTTAAAGTTTAAAATTCAAGCCTTAGAAAAATTTCGATTAAGTCCTAGGGCAACAATTGTAATTATATGAATAAATCATTGTTATTTGACACTAAAGGCGTTAATAATTCATTGAAACGTTATTAATAGAACATCGTTTTCTACTTTAGGCTAGGAGAGTCTAATATGACTAACATACTCATACATCTGTCTCTGATTTTGATCATATTTGAAGTCGGAAATTAGTCCCCGGATATTCGAGGAAGGGTGCGTGTAAGGGCGTCGCACATTCTCTACCTTTCAATGTCCGAAAGACCCCCCAACTGCATTGTATAAGATTTCCCCGCAATTTACTGTTCTCTAAACCGTATATCCACATGTACTGTGAAATTTGATATTTTTCCATCATAAGTTATTACGTCTCACGAGATTCTTTTTTACATGCGTCAAGTAGTGATGTTAATTCAAACATCTTTAAACCTGATCCTGCTAATCTTTCGCTTCATAATTTTAATAAATAATTGATTATGCAAGTATAGACACAAATCAATACCAAAGTTTTGCTAAATTGATAAATCATCAGCAAATAGGTAATAAATCCAGGAAATGGGTAGGCTACTTTAAGAAAATAGTATAAAATGTTTGCCATTGAGATAGGGAGAGAGAGGCTTCTCCCACCTAAACTGCTCATTAGAAGCAAAAATCATAGATTAGGTAATCATCTTGCGCTTGCTGTTGAGAAGCGATTTTAGTCTTATTCCTGAAGCATCGGCGCTATGCAGCCAATTAGTCGACATCGGTACGCGGCAGCAGGGTGAATACGAAATTTTTAGCAGCAATTTTTTTTTAAATGCCTTTTTTGCAAGAAACCCAGAAGTACCTAGCTCATTACGCATTTGCTCATTAAGACCGAGCACGGCATCAGCTTCAAGAAAGGTATTCAAATGAGCAGGCCGTGCTCATATAATGCAAATTTTAATGGTTATCGCGGTGAATTATGCCATGCGTACAGAGGAATAATAATTTGGTTTCGCGTTTAAATCCTCGAAGGCAATCTAGAATAGTGATGCTGAGAGGACGTGTGATAATGATGCAAATGATGCGCAACCATACCTACAGCTCGAATGAGCCGACAACGTCGCCTGTAGCCAACCTCGTGGCGGTGCACGGGGTTACAACTTCGGAATAAGCAAGGAGTATACGTTGTCGTCGACATAGCCAGCCACCCGTCTTAGTCGTCAATGTCAATCAGACGGGCGTCTCTTGCAGGACGACGCTCTTCGTCGCTCATGAAAAATGATTGAGCGCCCTGAATAAATCTTTCAAACACTCCATCTTGACGTAAACAAGTGATACCGAGGAGAGAGCACGGCGAACCTTCACCACCGCTGTCAGACAAATCTGACGTGTTCAAAGTGACGCCCGCCGTCTACTTCTTCACCGGCGACGCCGACGTCGGAAGCTACCTTCTGCAGATATTTGCGAACGTCACGCTTTTATGTTGCGTGATGGCGCTTTCGCCATTTTTTTTACAAACTCCAAACAGTTCGGTTTGGGTAATTTAGAATCAACCACCGTTGCCAATCGCTAATTTACCAATTCATTTGAGACGATAACCGTCGTGAGGTAGACGCCCAATTCGGAGAGTTACGACGAACTCCGGCCACTATTGAAATGATGGAGTTGCGACCGGAGAAATTTTCTCTCGAACTGCTTCCAGAAATGTAGCTACCGGTCAAAATTTGCTGCCCACCCACCTCGAATCCCTTCACAATGCGTAAGTAAGGCACTTAGAGCGGCAATTGTTTCGTAAATTTCTAACCGGTTGCACTAGAATCGGTGACGTCATTCGCTTGGAATCGGTTGCAGTTTGATGAAAAATTATTGGGGAAATCTAAATAATCTGAATGGTGAAAAAAGTAATATGGTGATAAGGCTGATGAGAGTTGCTGTGGCTTTCGGAGAGTACTTGGTGGTTCGTTAGTGAAGATTGGAGCTGAAGGAGGGACGCATGTCTTGGATCCCATTGTGGGTGACACGGAGTAGGAAAGAGCGCCGCTTGGCGACGTTACAAACTGCGCATGTCGCGCTTAATATGATAGAAATAATATGTTAATGCGAAACGCCTCCAAGTAAAGTGCATGTATCCTCGGCGATGTTGCGTTGGGTTCCACCGTGAGATATGTAGAACCAAACAGGTTTATCATCGATCAGAAGTGATGGGTGATGGCTGTGAGCCACGGCCCACTCGAAATCAATGAGATTTATAAACTATTCAGCCGCAAATATCAACAACACACGTTGCGGGCTTAATGTCAATTCGACATTACACGCATCCTCGTTAAACATTTAAACTAAAAACTACCTCAAAATTGAATGTAGAATCGCACCAAACGAGATTTCTATTATTAACGGGCTACAATGCCTCTAACGATTTCTTGACATGTGCATTTAGCCTTTACGGGCGGGCATTAAGAATTCAAAGACGACTTTTAGATCCCTACCGTTTCCCGAGATCGCTTTACAAGGCCGGAAAACAAAACAAAACGAGGTCGAACTGGATTTTTTAACCGCGCCGCCCCCTCCTTTTTTCGATACCCAAAAGAGAAAAGCAATTCCCAACGGAGATTGCGTTTTATAAATCGCCCTCTCCACCGGTAGTGTTTAAACGGAACGATTACCTGCAAAATTTACCTTAGACGCCCGAATTTAGATAAAAACTCTTTGGCGGTCCCGAAACTGCTAACATTAAAAAAAAAAACAAAAAACACATGTTTCGATAACGAAATAATTGGTCCAACTTATTAGTTAAGTATTGACACAGAATTTTAGGTGTGAGTGAGTTTTTGAATAAATTTCGCGTTTGTCGCTAATTAATCAAGTCGCGGCGGCGACGACGCAACTATTTTTCGTGTCCTCCGCGATTTTAATGAATTTCGTTTGGAAACTTGGCCGGACGGTTCTGGGAATATTTTTTACACGGAACCCGGTCTCAAGAATTTGTTACTATCGAAAAAACAAATCATTAATATGTAAATTAAACGTGCATTTAAGATAAGACAAGAGAAGTATTTGAAACGTTCCTACTTAAGTTTCACTTTCTTGTAAATCTCCGCATAGTTCACATTATTTACCTCTGAGCAGGTAAAATTTTTTCCCGGACCGGGAACGGGCCGAAAAGACCTGTGACTATGAGATTATAATAAACCCCTCGGCCATATTTATCAAGTCTGTTCTCATGAGTTTGTTTATTCTCTGGAAAGCGAGCAATTCGCTCTAATAATCGTAGTTACCGCGTAATTATTATAATTAGTCAAAGGGATAATGGCCGTATTTGTCTTGTCGTTCGGACAACTCGAAAAAAGCGCCAAGTTCGCGATCGGTCAATAATAATAATATTAAGAATAGACGTAGAATAAGACGAAGTGAGCGAAAATAAAAAGTTTCTTCAATTATTGTTCATTAAAATTTAGTCACCTCCTATGACGATTACATGGAAGGCGAACAGGTGTCGCTACGTATTAAGGTAAAAACAGATAACTACCACCATAAGTTTTGGTGGATAAACAATATAGGTAGGTATAAGTAGGTGATATAACGTACCTACGCCATAAAAAGATATATGTCGCTTTTAAGAATTGTATAAACTAATGGGTCGTATTTAACAGTCTACCAAATTTAACCAATATTTTCATACAAAAAAATACTTTTATTTCCCAAAAATACTAAATGCTTACCAAAATTAAGAAAATACATAATCTTAAAGCGATAACCAAATATTGACATAATGCTGGCCTCTTATATATTTTGTTCGCCAAAATAACTTTTGTTGACCATAAATACTAAATGTTCACCAAATTTTATTCCGCATTTAATTCTAACATAATACCCAGATATTTAAATTTCGACAGTGTCTTATATTATTTAGCAGTTAAAAATACTATTTGTTGATCAAAAATACACAAGCAATAAAATGTTGTGCAAATGGTAAATAATTTTATGCAAAATTATAGATGTAGATGTGCTAGGGCAAGGAAAATAAGAGTAAAAATAGAAGTGGTTTGCACAAAAAAAGATATTGATTTCCGTAATATATAAACAAGGGGTCCGGAGCAGGAATCGTTGGCGGGTCTCCAAAGGTGGAGCGTAGCTTCGCACTTGGTAGGCTGGCTACAGTTTTTCAAACCGAAATTTTCGCGATTATAGCATGTGCGGCGGAGAATTTGGAGAGGGCTTATGCGAATAGGCGTATCTGCATCTTCTCGGACAGTCAGGCTGCCCTACGGGCATTAGGCTCTTTCAGGGCCTCTTCAAGGCTTGTCTGGGACTGTCACGTGAAACTCCGGAGACTGGCGGAGCACAACAAGGTTGTTATCTGCTGGATTCCTAGTCATCAGGGGCATGGGGAGAACGATAGAGCTGACGCCTTGGCCAAAAAGGGTTCAGAGATGAGCCTGATTGGCCCGGAGCCGGCACTGGGCATTTCTCCCAGCCAGTCAAAGCGTGCCCTCAGGAACTGGGTGTCTGCAAGGCATTCTAGGGAATGGGAGGCGAACGCACCTCGACAGTCGAGGATCTTCATTTTAGGTCCCGATCTGCAAAGAACCGCTGAATTGTTGAGACTCAGCAGGGAGGATCTGAGGAAGGCGGTTGGACTGCTCACGGGACACTGCCCCCTCAGAAGACACCTCTACATTGTGGGCTCTCTTGAGGACCCTATGTGCAGAAGGTGTGAAGAGGAGGAAGAAACGCCTCTTCATGTACTGTGTCACTGTCCGGCTCTTGCTGCACAGAGATCCAGGTATCTAGACTTCCCCTTCTTAGAGGAAGAAGAAATCAGGAGGGCTCCTATGAACAGGCTACTGGGCTTCATCAGAAGCACAGGCATGCTCTAAAGGGCTCCCCAGAAACCACACAGGGGTGCACACAATGGGCCTATCTGGCCTCAGTGTGCGGCTCGGCGTTCAGCCGGGCCCCCCGGGGGAAAAAAAAAATATATATATATATAAATGCTTTGTTGTAATTGGCTTGCATTATGTAAAACGTAAAACTTTTTTTAGTGGTAATTTCTAATCGTGCTTTTAAGAAAAAATTACAGAACCCTGAACTGACCTTGTACAAAACTTTTTTTCGCGTGCCTCTTGTCTGGAAGCGCAAGCGGCAAGGAGAGATGCGCGAGCATATTTCATTTTTGGAGTAATAGAATAATTATTTGACGCACAAATAGTTTTTTTGAAAAACACTAAATATAAATGGGTAGTGCGAATATTTATTACCTATGTAATACAGCACGGACGCCTAACTTGAGCGTTCTAAATTTGGTGAACATTTAGTAAAATTGATAGACATATAGAATTTAAAATGTAAGCAATGTTAAAACACTACGCAGCATAGTTATTTTAGTGGTGATGTTCTCATTTTCTGATGTATAATAATTTTGGTTTCATTTAGATTTTTTGATGCTCATTAAATTTTCTGGTGGACAGTGCAAGAGATGTATGGTTTAATTTGGTGTAGGTACATTATATTTGTTCCCTAACCTAATTACGAGGTTCTTTTGAAAAGTTATTTTTGAAGTATCATTTCCTCAGCTGCGGTAGCAAAAATTTTTTTTTGATTACAGACCGTTGGCAGAGAAGCAGGTTAAAGAGAGAGTAGACAAGAAGAAAAGAGCACAACGTACCTAAATTAAAACAGGCAAAAATAATAGATTCGGAAGAGACAGATAGGGACAGAAAACAAATTACTCCTATTGTAGGTAAGCGAAAATATAGTTAGTACCTACCTTATCAGCGACAGGGTAAACGTTCCAGCGACAGCCAAACTCGGAAAAACTACGGGAGCTTTTTATCGCGAACCATTGCACTCTTACACTAACACACTTACACTAACACATACTAACTAAGACACTAACACACAGCAGCAAAAATAGTTTATTTTGCTGTGATCACGATCTAGTACCCTGGGTTACAAAAGATGCACAAGCACGTAATAATAATCCTTTATTTGTAATGTACTGTCTTAGCATCGCGGTCGTAACTATTTTTTTAACCGTAAATCTTTATCGCTCAATTATATAAAAAGTTGTGGCAAAAAGTGTTTAAATTTTTTTTCGGAACTAATACGTAACAACATTATCAAGTGAGGCCGTGCCGGGTGTCAGGGCCGGCTCCACAATACCAGCACCCATTTTCCAAATTTTCTTGGTTATTTATAATTTTATTTATGGCTTTGCATGTCCATGCGCAAGTATGGCACAATTTTTGGTAGCATCTATGGTTTGGTATTGTCAAAAACAAATATTGTCATGCAGGGCCGGCTCGCTAAAAAGTTCCCACAAGCCGCTTTGGCTGGCAGCAAATTATCGGTGGCCCCCGAGACCTGGCCCCTCCAAACTGATTGCCCTTTTTCGGTAACCTTCTCTGCCGCCCCTGAAGCTTCGCTAACCAACAAAGTATTGGATATGTTGGTATCAAGTGCTGTGAAGTTTCGAGGCGGGTTCCGTGACTTGGAGGGCCGTCCAATGGTGCTCTTTGTGGTTCTTTTAATTTACGTTATGTTGGCTGTACGGTTCGTGTGCAATTATTTTGAGAAATCACCGTGATTTCGACGAATATGTTTACAATTAGCCGCACGCCTGACATCAAAACACAATAAAAACTTCACCGTTGATAAGTATTTGACAAACAGCGTGTTCAGACGACACGGTCAATTACTACATGGATTTTGCGTTTCGAACGGCATTACACTTGAACCATGTGTACACAAGCTCGCCACTTTACATTGTTATCATAACAACTAAAAAGAAACGGTCCCAATAACGCCGCATAATGGGCGGTAATTTCGTGTAATTTCGTAAATATTACACAATCACCGTGTCATTGTTGTTTCCTGGGCAATTTTTTCGTCCTTACACCGCGAATTTAAGCAATTTTCTATTTTCCGCCGCACTTTGTCTTGAGGGCCGATAATTCAAGGAAAACTCGGTTTTATCCGCCGGATAACCTCAATCACCGCCATTCAGCTAACGTTTCCCGGAGATCATCCAGATTCGGGATAACGATTAGATAATTATTGTCGACTGTTTGGGGGCGAGCGACCGACTTTATGGCTACCTTCAGAATCGGTTATTGGGCCTGGAAGTACCACTATCCGTTCCTGGTATGTCATCAAGCATGTGGGACGGACTGCGTAATGCCGGATCGATCATGCCCCTTGTCGTTGCCGCTGTTCCGTTGCACATTACTTCGTTATTCCTCATTCTTATTATTTCAGCGACTACAGCCGACCATGGAGGAATCGATAAAGTAGCGCGTTATTATGGCAGGCTGAAACTGATGGCGAGGCCGTTTAAAATCGCTGAAATTCTCAAAAATCTCCCGGTTTTTTGCGTACAGGTCACGTTGATTCGTGCGCCAAGGTTAAGTGGTCGTAAATCTATTAAATGAATGGACGTTGATATCAAGGTCTATTGCTAATAAATCAAATATTATGATGCGCCGGTGTGGGGCTCGCGATTTACGATTCCTTTGTCAACGGCGTGCCATCGCAATTTTCCGAAAAGGGAAAGTCGTGATAGCGGCCGGCGTCGATGCACTTTTGATCCTCGAACCGCAACTCTGACTTATTGGCAGTCATGCAACAGAAAATCTATTGCCACAACCGGAGCTACGATGGCAATGATACGTAGCAACGGTTTAGGGTAGTTACCCGAAACGGTGACGTGGTGTTCAAATTTACTTCAATGCGGTTATCGAGTTACGGACAAATCGTTCAAATCCCTGAGTGCCACCCTCTCACTATTTTCCCTCTCGACCATTACGAAGTTTTCTCTTTTTAGCTTTCCCGACGCCACAAAAGTTCCAGGAGACGGCGCGAAACTTTCCAAGATACCTCCAGAGAAGAGAGAAACAACATATTTTTGAACGAAAAATTAATATTAAGTTGAACCCCCAATGGAATACTTGCCTAAAAAAAATATTGCACTTTTTATTCTCTAGACGCATGCAAATAACTAAAAAAGACTTAAATATTTTTTTCGTTTTTGGCTACTATGCTGCGCTGCTACCAGAATGCGCGACATGTGTATGTACAGCCGATTGGCATTCGATTTCTAAATAGAACGCAAGCAATCTGAGTAAAGCGCCATCATACGATTTCTTTTCAGAACTACGCCGTGCAGGGGCCGGTCACGTCACAAATCTCCCACTCCAAAGATTAAAAAATTAATTTTGGGCGTAATATTAACTCTACAACCAAATAAAAAAATACGGGTTCAATGAAATCGCTTACATTTTCTAAATACTATTATATTTCCTAAACATGAGGCAAGTACCCCATTGCAGTTGCGCAAAGGTAATTAGCGCTTAATGATTTTTCAGGAAAAAACTTCAATAAAAAATATCAGCAGAATTGAGTCCATTAAGAATGGATATAGGTAAATTAGGTAGGTATCGCTAATGAGTGCCTGTAAAGTGTTTTATTGCCAACGTTATGTGCAAATTTTCATTGTAATTAGCGCTACTTAAGGAAATTATACGGTTCTAATGAACAAATCGTAACAATTAATTAATAATAGTAAATTGCTTAATTATAGCATGGAACTATTGCAAGTTGGATAAAATACGTGAAAATTAGCAGCGATGTCCCTCCTATTGAGCGAGGTCTTTGACGGTGATTGTGTTATTTACATTTTTTCTTGTTTAAAGGTAAAAATTATTTTATTTATCTTGGTAATTTGTACAATCAATTTTTTCTAACGTTCATTATTTTCTTATCTTTTCCTTTTTCTTTTTTTCCATCTCTATCTGTTTCTCCTCTCTTTCCCAGTTACATAAATAACTCAATTCCGGTCTCTATAACTGTTTTCATTGTCAATTTCATTTCTTATCTCTAATACCTACTGCAAATTTAAAAATTTATTTTAATTTCTAACTCATTTTTATTTCCAGTATGTAAGATATAACTAATTTTAATCTCAAACTCTTTCTCTATAACTAATTTTCGATATTAGGTATACCTAAGCAGTGGTGCATTCTGTACAATAAAAAATACAACAATTGAACTGCTTGAAAAGTTACTAAAGTATTTTTAACTTGACTGCCATTAAATAGCTGATTGTTATTTTACCTTTGTCTAGTCCAAATTGCAAAATGATTAGTCAATTGGTTTGTAGAGGCCCATAAAATTCTTAGTTCCTCATCGGTAGAGCCTGTGGGTACCCATAACTCATCTAAATTTCGACTTGTCACCAATGTGGCGGTAGCTGGCGATCGGGTACCGTGGCACCCGTTTACACCCATCCACTAATAACCACTCCGCGCGGTCTAATAATAATTACAGCTTTCATACGTGTCTACACTGGTGTAATAAATTTTAATAATTGTATGAATGTATTAGGATTCAGCTTGTAACAACATTATAATTGCTCTTAATCAGCGCATCGTCACCAATTTAAATATTTAATGTATTTTAAGAAGCAATTTAATCAAAAGCACATTGAATCTAAATTTCTGGTAAACATTACTTGGACTTTTATTACCCATTTTCGTCACACGTTAACCGCTTCAGTTGATTAATAATGTCGGCACTTTCGAAACGTTTTTCGACGTCGCTCTGCCATCGGTCAGGTTCCGGCCCAATCCGCGAATGACATCAGAAGTGGGACAGGGGATCAACCTGGAAGTTGGTAATTGCGGTAAAGTTAAAGTGGGGGAAATAAGCAATCGCTGCTTTCTAGCGCGTTATAAATGAAAATTGAAGGTGGAAATGAGAGGGTGTAGGGTTTGAAAAATAGCATTGTCATTTGCTAATTGCGCATCCCTTTGAGAAGTTTTGACAAGGGTGCGCGCTATCGAAATGAATGAAACGGTCCCAAAACTGCGGGGAAATATCCAAATGGTCTTGTTTATTATAGTGGGCACGTCGGTCGGGATAATATAGTGCAGTTTTATTTGTCGCCATTACATGATCCGGGCCGGCAATTAAAATTCTGTTAAAATGAAAAACGGCCGGGGGATGAAACACCGGCAAACCGCCCCGTTTGACGAAAGCCCCAGTGGAGACATCTACCCGCACCGAAACGAACGAGACACACATTCGATAGTCCCCAGCTTTTGTCCGCACGATTTATGGTTTGACACTTTCGAATACGGACAAAAAATAGATGCTTGAGCTTTTCTTAAGGAGCATACGGCATAAATCACTTAGCCGGTGCATGGTTGGAGCGGCCTCTCTCTCTCTCTCTCCTGGTCTCGGAGGTTATTTGTGTCACTCATACGGTCCATTGTTACTTTGGTTTGTTTTGTAACACGGCTAGATTTATTGCTAGCATTCAGACGGCTCCCAGCGAATACTTTCGGGAAACAAAACATTAATTGAATCGAAAGTGTAACACCCATCAGCGGGCCCCGATTCCAACATTTTTATGACCGCAGTCGACCAAATTCCGCCACCTGCACGAATAATTTTACAAGTGTCGCCCGCTATCTGATCAACAACGACATAAAGCATCAAATTTCCTAGTCATTTCACTATCAAATACCGGGCCGTAATTTATTGTTCTTGCTTTACAGCGCGAATAATTGGGTTAAGGGTTGAGCCAATTTGTTTGCATGGCTTGCGGTTTCTTTCAATTCAATTTAAAAGAGCTTTCGGTTTCATATGCAAACAACAGAGTTCGAACGCGAGCCGGAGGCATCACGTATCGAGATATTGACATCATGCGAAACGGGGGTGAAACGAACCCGCCACCCTTTCCGAATAGAAACATTGCACCCTGACAATATTTCCAACGATAATCCGCTCATTACGCGAGATATACGGGATCGAGTCGCATCACCGTATAACGTGTCTTATCGTTTCGCGCCACTTGCGAGAAGACAAACAAAAATTTTTCGCATCACCCCCGAAAAATACGGCGCAAACAAGAAAATTCGACGGTGTGAATTTCAAATTTCTTCCGGACACAATTGCAGCAGGACCCTAATTCATCCCATCACGAGACAGATGTGGGGTAGGGGCTTAAAAGCTCAGATACCTTTAACTGTGCGACCATTTACGACAAGCCCTAATCCCCTTTATCAGCATCACAAATGTGTGAATGAATGAATATTTCCAACTCTTCCGACTTTTCAACACTCAAAATTTGAATAAGCGACTTCCTTTCGCCGACACAAAAAATCCATTGTTGCCGCCTTAAAAAATGACTAAACTGCTGACATTTCCATTACAGTTTCATCTCTCGGCCACGGTGCCGTTTCTAAATCTGGTGTGTCGCGGCGGGGTTCTAAATCGTTTCGCAGGGTCGCGTTCTCAAGGCCGCGGCAAGAAAGGTGGCGGATTATCGCCAACTATCAGTTTTTATTAGACGAAAATGTGGCTGGTGGTGTTTCGACCATGGCTCCGAAGCGATTTGTCGCGCAGAACGAAATGAATTTTGAAGAGGGGAATGTGTATTACATGATGTGTGACGAATCTGAAATAGGAGGGTCGAGCTGGCTGCACAATAGTTTCTTTCGTCATGCCACACTACCTGGTGGATGCCTATTTCGGAATTGTCGGGCAAAGACAAAAGTTTAGTCGAAATCGGCAATCATCCCCTATATTCACGGGGTCGCTTTCTCATGATCGAGGAGTGACGACCGGTTGTTTCTCAATTTGTTCTTTTCACGTAGCGTTTTGGCTCGACTTTATTGCAAAATTGCTGCAATCGCCGCCGCGAGGAGGGTGCCCCCTTTCCTTTTCCGTAAACCAGTTCTTTAATTAAAAAGTGTCCTTTCTGAATAGTATGCAAGCTGGATGCGTCCGACAAAGCTCCGCCGATGCCTGTAAGTCGGGGTAAAAATAAAACTATAAGTATACAATTACCATTATAAGCGAGGTTGAACATGAGATGCAGCAACGATACGCTGATACGGAGTCGTCCCCTTGCTGCCTCTCGCCTCCACCTGTGCAGGCGGATCGCTCGCGTACCCTTTCAATGGTCGTCTACGTCTACTCATCCACTTCTGATACAAAGAAAGCACCTGCACACACGCGTCTCTTATTCAAATAGACGGCAGAAAAATTAGGTGGGCGAAACGGCCGCCACTTCTCCTGAAGATGTAGTGAAACCGAGAAACTGTAACAACACCCCAACCAATGACGACTAGAACTCACATGGACAAGTCGCCCCTTAGAGAATTATCGCCGCAACCCGTCTACTTGAATAATTATCGGTGTAATAACGCCGTGATTGGCTGACGTCACCTTTCATTTATTTCATTGCTTCGTGGTCGGCAGAAGATTATCTCATTTTATTCTCCTTGAACCTGCCCTGCAATTTGACGCAGTTCCCTTTTTATTATTGATGGCGCAACTTTCGGGTTCTAGTAGTGGTTTCGCAATCGTTTTTAATTCTCCCCATAAAGTTTTACTGCTTTCGAAATGCAAATTTCCCGTGGAATGATTGACACTAAAAGTACGAATCAAAAATCAAATTAACCCGAAATACGCAATGGCGGTTCAAACGCTGATGGCGCTGATAACGCGGTGGCTAAAGACACCACCGTTTTGATAATAAGAAAATTTTAACTAAAATTAAAGTTATCTTCGTTCTAGTTGTTTTGTAAAATACGACACTCAAATATTTGTAGGTACTGTAAAGTCAGTGAATGACTTTTCAAAAGAGAAACTCTACCGCAAATATCTTTGCTTCTTCTCCGTTAATTGTTGTTTCGTGGAAGGTTCGAAACCGGTGCAGGTAACGTTGGTATTGAGCCTCTGGATGGGGAATTTTAAAGGTATAAAGTAATGATGGGTGCGGTTAGGGGGTTGCACGGGAAATTGTTGTGAGAGGCGACTGTCGACTTCCTGAGTAAAAATGACAGTTTTACTGCCTTAATCCTAATCCGTCATATTTCAGTCAGACACGTACTTTTGTTGTGGACCTCTCATATTATTGGCAGTTTTGTGGAAATTAACCAAGTCACGGTTCCAAGCAGGTAGTTTACAATGCGGCTAAAGAGACATCTTTGAAGATGATACCTAGATCACGACTTACTTGTATTTGAAATTTAAAAAATTGCAAATATCATTTTGAGCCATCTCGAGAATCAGCAGGAATAGCGTAAAAAATTTGATTATTCAACCTTCAAGATTTTTCGTAATTGTCAAAGAGCCATCGTGTTGCTGTCTTTAATTCTGATTCCAGAAATTAAATTGAAATCGAACGACCAGGTTAGGTAAATAGAAATTGGAACAACGGCATTGACGTAACCAACTGCTCCGCATGCGCGTGGAAGTTAAACAAGCAGATTATAATACAAATAAATTTAGGCGTAGGTCTAAACGTAAGTACTAAACTGTTATTATTTAGGGTCGTATTATTTAACAGTCTACCAATCTTACCCAATATTTTCATACAAAAAAATACTTTTATTTCCCAAAAATACTAAATGCTCACCAAAATTAAGAAATTACATAATCTTAAAGCGACAACCAAATATTGACATAATGCTGGCCTCTTATATATTTTGTTCGCCAAAATAACTTTTGTTGACCATAAATACTAAATGTTCACCAAATTTTATTCCACATTTAATTCTAACATAATACCCAGATATTTAATTTTCGACAGTGTTTTATATTATTTAGCAGTTAAAAATACTATTTGTTGATCAAAAATACACAAGCAATAAAATGTTGTGCAAATGGTAAATAATTTTATGCAAAATTATAGATGTAGATGTGCTAGGGCAAGGACAATAAGAGTAAAAATAGAAGTGGTTTGCACAAAAATAGATAGGGATTTCCGTAATATATAAATGCTTTGCTGCAATTCATTATGTAAAACATAAAACTTCTTTTAGTGGTAATTTCTAATCGTGCTTTAAAAAAAATACAGGCTCCTGAACTGACCTTGTACAAAACTTTTTTCGCGTGCTTCTTGTCTGGAAGCGCAAGCGGCAAGGAGAGATGCTCGAGCATATTTTATTTTTGGAGTAATAGAATAATTATTTGACACACAAGTAGTTTTTTTGAGAAACACTAAATATAAATGGATAGCGCGAATATTTATTATGTACAACACGGACGCGTAACTTGAGCGTTCTAAATTTGGTGAACATTTAGTAAAATTGATGGACATATAGAATTTAAAATGTAAGCAATGGTAAAACAATACGCAGCATAGTTATTTTAGTGGTGATGTTCTCATTTTCTGATGTATAATAATTTGGGTTTTATTTCGATTTTTTGATGCTCATTAAATCTTCTGGTGGACAGTGCAAGGGATGTATGGTTTAATTTGGTGTACATTATATTTGTTCCCTATTATTTACGCCTACTGCATGAAGTCTTGGTCTGCTGCTGGGTATGTAATTCACAGATAGAGATCAACGTTGACTGTTTCCAATTTCTGCTAGTACTGGCAGTACTTGATCGGATCGAGGGAATTTCTGCGAAGACGATCGCTTCCGCGGCTGTTAATCAGGAGGAATCCGAGCGACGCGACCGAAATCCACCCCAGAATGTTCCAAAAATACCCACGCACCCCGTTCTGTCTCGGCAAATTGTGGAGGAGCGACGCGAGAAGACGCGGCCATGATCAATAAATATTACTTTCCGAAAGTAATTGCTACTTTTAATTAATTAACGCGAGCACTTTTTCATCATGTAATTTAAAGCAGGATGTCTTATTATAAAGAACATGCGATACATATTAAGTTCAGATTAAAGAACCAACATAATGACGCCCAATTTGCATAAAATTTTCATAACGCAATATCCATTTCGATACCGCGAGACGCCAGAAAAAGATAACTTTTAGATATAAACCATCAATGCTAGAATACTGATTGTGGAATTCATAAATATTTATGCGTTGCCCACTCTTCCTAATAGCGCGGTTGTCGGTTCCAAAAATACGGTAAGCCTCTTTGTTTCGGCGATGGTAACCACCGGTGCAGGACGTCGTTGGCGAATTGTGTCTTTGTTAAAAAGATTATATTGTTCGGTGCTGGACGACACTAAATCAGTTCTTGGGCGGAAATTAAGAAGTGGCTAATCTGGGGATTTTCAATGGTCCGTTGAAGCGCCTCGGACGCGAAGAGATAGACTTTCGATAGTTGCCCCGGCATAAAAAAGAGAATTAAAAAAAGGGTCCCGGGGCCTGCACCAGCGCGATATGCAGGCGGCTGCCATTCTTCTTGTCCGCTGACAGCCGTGCAACGTGCAAATGTTTATGCAGATGGTCGTCTCCGAGCGTTCTTGAGCCTCGGATGGGAGCGAGATCAGGCCGCTACATCGCTGCCGAGCACCATCAATCAACACCTTGCACCCCGGCTCATTTACCACCACCCAGAGGGTGTCTCGCTGTTGAAGAATCCGAGGAATCCGGCTCTTCTCGTGCTAGTACTGTGTCAATTATGGATGCGAGCCCGCTTTGTTCTTAATTAAAGTTTCTAATCGATGCACGTTAACACTTGCAGTAATTGCAACCGAGAGATGATTACATGCAGGTATGCTTTATTGAAGAGATTCCAGCGACTCCGGGATACTTTATACTCCACGGCTGAGGCCCGGTGATTTATGAGTATTTAATGAAATACAATATGGCCATAAATTTAGATTTAATTGGCCTTGAAGCTCAAAGATTTCGAGCTGTATCGCGTTTCATTTACAAACCTTGTACTACAACGATTTAATTAGTCAGCTCTAGTACCACCCAAGACAACGACTCGCGGACCCTGCCCGCTGGGGGAAACAAAAATACCGGCGTCGAACAAAAACAAATGCCACAACGTCGTCTCGTGTTCAATTGTTGGAATTGTTGTGTTCCGCTTATGCAACGCCATATCGGCATGTTAATGAAGTTTTTGCGGAATAGATGTAAAGTTGCTTTGTGTACCTAGTGGATTAATAATATGTTTAATATGGTGTGCGAACACATTTCGTAAACAGCCGGGGAACTTCGATTTCATTAATATTTATGAGCCGAACCGAGCCATGAGCGCGAATAAATTGTCAATGTTTTCATAAAATATTTGCCAAATTAATATCGAATCAATGCGGATACTGTAATGCATAATGTTGGGTAAAGTCAACTGGTTTTGGTGTATGGGATGTCCTCGCGCCATCTACCGACTCTCCTGAACTATATCGGGAAATACGTGTTGCCTATTTCTGGAGGGCGCCCATCACCCATCACTCACAGCCACAGCCGGCTTCTTCGCCAACCACCACAATAAGTAGAGACAGCGCTAACAAAACGATTTCGCAATAAAAAGATTTCCAATGGGTGCAATGTGTCAGGAAGATTTTTTCAATAGCCCAACAGATCCCACTAGGTCAATGAATCAAGTTAATTTCCATTAAGCTGCCCTCATAATATTTAGAAATGGTCCCCTTTCTTTCCAGCACTTAATCTTAATTATGTAAAATTTATCTGGATATGAGACGTGACATTGTTGTGGTAGCTGAATGCTGGGTGATGGGGATTGATGGACTCGCAGCCCAGATATGATCAGTATCTACCTGCTGTGGTACTGGCAGAACTTTAACTTTACCTAGACTTTTGTTGTTTTTTAACTTAACAAGGCAACATGTGCACAGAGGTGTACTCAGCCACCTAGGTCACCTAAAAATTTTCTGCCTAAAGCCAGCTGATAATGGATCAAGCTTTGAATTTCAGGTACTTCTTTAATAAGAAGCTAAAAAATTGACAACTGAGTCAAATTATGACCACGATCTGTCGATGTGTGTGGCTACATCGAGCTTTTGTAGATTTTATAAAATGTCGTGACGATGACTTTTTTTAAGATTTTGGCCTATCAAACTTAGAACTTGATCCGCTTAAGAGGCGAGACACGGTTTTCGCTAATTACCATAAATTTGTTGCAATTAAGTGTGTAAGATACCGCTGGCATTGCTATCTCCACCGGGCCATCATCCAGGTGAACAAGTAGGGAATGCGTAATTTTTCCCCGAGATATTCATCACCGTTCCTTCAATACCGATCGCTGCATCATACATCACACGGTAATGAACGTAACGTTCGACTGTAGGTCAGAAAGACCCGAAGCTGGCGGATGATGAACGACGTAACAAATGTGGGAGTGACGTGTCAGAAAGGCTGGTCCGGGCGTCACTTCCTCCTGGGGTCAACCTCGACTATGCAGACACCCCAACGTCGTGTAACGTCACGCAAACACCGTTTCCAGACCGCCCTTACGCCTTTCTTCTTTCAGTTTTTTTTTTTCTAACCGGCAGGATGCTGATTACTGGCAGGGACGCACCAGAACTTGCGGAATGTGACACTTTCCTGTTCAATAAGTCATCGGGGACGACGACAAGACGGCAATTCGAATATTTATCGGGGGGTCCGTCATTCGTCGCCTCCGAAACTAGATTAATGCTAGTCATCGCTCTCCCAAAAGGCCATTTGCCCAAATTTATGAAGAAGGCTGCCCGGAGAAATAACGGAAGAGGCGCCACGTAGTTTTTCAAGTTCGGGGAGGCCCGCAACGGAATTTATCCGGGTCCACAATATCAACAGTCAAAATCATCCATAGTGAGACGAAGTCTTCTTCAGTAACACCTACTGATGAAAAATATAGTTATGGTTTTAATTTTTTTTCATATGGTGTAAAACCTTCTTCAGCAACACCTACTGATGAAGAATATAATTATGGTTTTAATTTTTTTTTCATATGGCGAAAAAATATGGCAGAACCTACCCTAAACATTAAACTTATGGCAACTTTGTGCCAACTTGTCGTTGCCGGAAAACTGCTGCTGAAGGGTCCACTTTTCTTGGTTTATGACCGGTGGTGTTAATTCCTCGTGCTTACGCTTTTTATGGAATCGCTAACGATGGGCGGGCGGCGGTTCGCGCTAAAGTGGTGGAAGAGTTATCTGGTGCTCGGCTGATAAAGTTGGGCATCGTCGAGTTGCACTTGGTGTGGTGCCGGCGAAATTATGATAAATTACTCGTGTTTTAGGGTGCAATAAAAGGTTGTAACGCAAAGTATATGATGTTTGTAGAAAGATATGATTAATAAATATTTGACAGGTGTGTGTGACGTTTGATACTTCATTAAGTAGAGATTTACAAGGGCCAATAAATGATATCTGTTCGATATTGCTGAAGTGGTCTATAAAGGCAGGTCGTAAAGTTTTATGGCGTCATACCCGAGATTGCAAGCTGACGGGGCTCGCGAACCCGAAAATGCACCATGGTGAATCCTGTCTGGCTCTCGCGGTTGAGGATTTTATAATTTTTAAAGTGGGTAACTATACGGGCTATAAACTCCCACACGTTTATGGGTCATTCGATATCCTCCTATCTAAATGATACAAACTGTAAAAATACCCACACCGAGACTGCATTATGCACTGGACGGCCAACTTGGGAACACGAAATGCCGCATGCAACATGCTGTTAAATAATAAATACTTTCTTCAATGCCTTTTACTTCTCTTTTATGATTATTATGAGCAGTTTCGCTGTGTTTACGCTACACATTCGGCGAAACCGCGCATTATTTTACATGGGACACCAGGAAAATCGCTCTATATAGGTAAACCAGTTCTCAAGGTTATTCAAGCACCAAATGTAGCAACCAGGAAGCTTTCAAATAGACAACTAATCCAATTGGTTCAGTACTTCACTCATGCAACAAAAGTTGAAACGTGTTCTTCCGTTCTTATTTTTTTACTTTTCTTTTTTCTTATAGTTTTTCCCGTTATCCTTCTATCTTCCTTCGCAGAATAAAAAATAATCAAAAAAAGGAAATAATAGGTGAAAAGTAAAGAAGTAACTATAAATTATGTTGAAGAGGACTGATGATAAAGAAGTGCAACATAAAAGTGCACTTATGAAGTGGGAGGACTTTTGGGAGGTAATCAAAAATGAAAAGAAAGGGCTGCGGGTGGTTGAGGGGCACGTGCTCAAATCTACATAATAATTACCCACGTTAGACTGGCGGTAATTTTGTTAACATATTATTTTCTCTATGAAGCAAGTAATTTATTCATTTTTGCCTTCCTGTTCTTGTGTTGTGACGGCGGATGACGTATCTCGGGCAATTTTAAAACTTAGTCTTAAAGAAAATTCTTGATGTGTTTATGCAAAGAAAATGCAAAATAGCAATATTTCAAGAATTAAAAACGCACCAAATTTATCTCCAGATCGCCAGATAAGCCGTACTGTTAAAAGCCACATTAAAAAGTCTAAAAAAATAAGTGATAACCTCGCCGGTAACTATGAGTTATACCTCGATAATCTTTCCTCAAAATCTAGTCTTTTAGGGTATCTGATCATGCAAATTTTCCTATTTAACATGCCTCGATAACACGAATAACGCAATTTCTGTTCGAATTAAAAAAAAAACGTCGGTTCCATAAATTTAACGGTGACACCAAGAAAAATTGTTGTAAAACTAACATCTGCACGAACAAATTCATCCACTGGCACATCATTAATTTTTTCCTCTTATTTGAATTTTTCTAACATCATCACTGCGGGTCTCGATCGAATGACAATTTTCTCTCATATGCCATTTAGTTGGATGTTCATTGGGTGTAATTGTGCATTAGCCGTTGAAATGTTGCATAAATAATTCGGGTTAACAATTGATCTTTTCGGCGAGTCGGTGATTGGTCGCCGGTTGCACCCCCGAAATTTCTGCCCCGTGACAAGTCCGTAAGCAAAATTATGCAGGCACGTAATGCGCCAAAATGCAAATGCTCCAGTCGGGCCGTCGTAATCGCGTCGCGGAGCGCACGGGCACATTCCAAATAAACAAGCCGCCCCTCTTCGGCGTCGCCGCCGTCGACTACCCGGCGCTCACCCGGTTAAAAATAAGCGTCCATTAACAATTCACCGACTGCTCCGCTTTTAAGAAATTAAAAATGCATGAAACTTCGATGTTTCTAATTATCCCTAATAGATATTTTAATGGCTTGTTAAATATTTACGCAAATCAGGCGCGAAATGGCATTCATTACAGTCGGATTTTTGCACATTCCCAGTTCCGACGGATGTTTCACGTGATTTCTTCGCGATTAACGCACCAATTGCTCAACAACAATTTCTTATTGCGGGTGATTCGAAAAAGCTGCGTCATTGGACTTCGAAAGCGCATCCCGGAGCGTGAAGCCAATAAGGCAATGTAAATCAAAAGTCTCGTTACCGGTGAGGAGCGTAAAAATTCAATTTGTGGATTTAACGAAATTAAAATTTTTTCACTTAGGTACCCGGACTCCGGATCGAGACGGGCGATTTTCGGAAGAAACCAATTTCGATGAGAGGTCTTTCAAATGCGACTTCATCAGTTACGTCTAAATTTGTTAATTGTTTGTTTGACTTGGAGATGATTGCAGTCAAATTTCAACGATTTCCCATGCTACAGTTGTTAGGGGGCACCCGCACCGCCGGACTTAATAATGCTTATCCTTCCGTGCTCAAATTACCACAAATTTTCGAGGCAGCAATGACATAAGGAGCCCTAATGATACCTTTTGTAAAAGATGTGTAATTTGAAGAGGAAACGTCTATAATTAACTGGGGTACGAGCAACAATCTTATATTATAGCAATTCCATATTATATGACGGTAATTGATAATTGATCACGAATACCGCAAATAGAATTGCCTCCATGCCTCGGTTTGTTATAACCGGCACTTAACTCACCAGGTGTGGGGAGCTCCGACTTTAAACAGTTTGTCACGAGAAATCCGAAATATTAAAAAAAAAAACAGAAACAGCTAAGCAGATAACAGATTATTAGGCAATCACTTCTTCTGTGTCATTATTGGACGCAATACACTTTAATAGCACTGTACCTAATAATATGTATACCACAGGTAATTATACACTTATCTTTATGTAGAATAAGGATTTTTGCTACGTCACGTGTTGTTTTATTCCTAGATTTCTTTCTTACTTCTTCAAACTTGTCTTTTTGTCTTGTCTTAATTTTTTATAACCACATTTAGTTGTTCTCTCCTTATTCTTTGAATATAGTTCTTTTCTTAATCCTGAGTCCAGTTATTGAAAGCATAAAATTTCTAATAAAAGATTGTAGCTTTGTTTTGCAAACTTCTGAAGTTGTCAGGTGCTGTCGCTTTAATTAAGTCTTTAATTACTTCCAAATTTAACGCTTTCTTCTCTAATTTTAACTCTTTAGTTGCTATAGTTTTGCTGAAGAAACAAAGTTTTCTAGATCTATTTGCTTCCGTATTCCAAAATCTTATTTTCAACTATAATTTTAAACACATGTTCTATCCTATGTATTATTGATACCCAAAAGATCCATCTCTATCTTCCTCTTCATATATGGAACATGACAGTCATTATGGATCGATTAAGTTGAATGGGGCAGAATAGAACCTGTCACTGGCCGGTGTTACCCATGGTGGTCGGTTCTGCCTCATCGTTTGTTGGGGGCTAAAGTAAAAAAAGGGAACAAATATAATGTACACCAAATTAAACCATACATTGCACTGTCCACCAGAAAATTTAATGAGCATAAAAAAATCTAAATGAAACCTAAATTATTATACATCAGAAAATGAGAACATCACCACTAAAATAACTATGCTGCGTATTGTTTTACCATTGCTTACATTTTAAATTCTATATGGATATCAATTTTACTAAATGTTCACCAAATTTAGAACGCTCAAGTTACGCGTCCGTGCTGTACATAATAAATATTCGCGCTATCCATTTATATTTAGTGTTCCTTAAAAAAACTATTTGGGCGTCAAATAATTATTCTATTACTCCAAAAATAAAATATGCTCGCGCATCTCTCCTTGCCGCTTGCGCTTCCAGACAAGAGGCCCGCGAAAAAAGTTTTGTACAAGGTCAATTCAGGGCCCTGTAATTTTTTTTTAAAGCACGATTAGAAATTATTACTAAAAAAAGTTTTACGTTTTACATAATGCAGGCCAATTACAGCAAAGCATTTCTATATTACGGAAATCAATATCTTTTTTTGTGCAAACCACTTCTATTTTTACTCTTATTTTCCTTGTCCTAGCACATCTACATCTATAATTTTGCATAAAATTATTTACCATTTGCACAACATTTTATTGCTTGTGTATTTTTGGTCAACAAATAGTATTTTAAACTGCTAAATAATATAAGACACTGTCGAAAATTAAATATCTGGGTATTATGTTAAAATTAAATGCGGAATAAAATTTAGTGAACATTTAGTATTTATGGTCAACAAAAGTTATTTTGGCGAACAAAATATATAAGAGGCCAGCATTATGTAAATATTTGGTTGTCGCTTTAAGATTATGTGTTTTCTTAATTTTGGTGAGCATTTAGTATTTTTGGAAAATGAAAGTATTTTTTTGTATGAAAATATTGGGTAAATTTGGTAGACTGTTAAATACGACTTAAAAAAAAATACATAGTCAAAGTCTCACTTCCAGGGTGGGATAAAGAGACCATACAAATGACCAATAAATAAAATTACTAAAATAATTTTTTAAGGGATCATCAAGTCAAGTACATTAATTACGATTTCTTTATGGTTTGCACACATAATAAATTTTTTTGCGTAAACCCAACAAGCTGCGAATGTCGGAGGTCAGTGACCACTGTCTAGTTACCATACACGTGTTGATAAATTTGCCCACAAATCCTGCTACATCACTCGTGAAAGCTCTGTCAAGAGACTTGATCCGATCATTCACAACAAGGGTCGATAGATATCTAGGCCACTGATGCGCTTCTGCTGCTAAATTTCGAAATTAGCCAAGTTTCTCGATGCACCAAGAAAAATGTATTTTAGGTACGAGAGTCGACACCAACAGGTCTGCAATTTGCAGAAAAGATGTAAATATAGCGTTCTGTCAATGGCCGTCTCCGAAACCGCGAAACGCCGATCTAATGAAACGGAAACAGGAATTGCCACTAAACTAGCGCACAATAGTTTCGTTCGACATTTTGAATTAAAAACTTTTGATCCGGCTTTTCAGTGGCAACCACCATCTTGAGGATCTTGACGTTTACCCGGATTTCGAAAATCGAAACGCCACACTTGTCAAGTCGATGTTGATTACCTCAAGCATCGGCCAACTTCTTCGGGAGACAACGACTACCTGTTGTTGCTTCTAGAGAACCTAAATTAACCAAAGTGCTGTTAAATAAATCCCGTGTGGGTGCTCCGCCATATTTCTTCATAACTGATATTAACATAAAGCTTTCCTGGTGGCGGTTTGCGGTATTTTGGTCGTTTTTCGCGCCCGCGATTCGATGTAAATCGCTTCCGATGACAAATTAAGTCTTCAAAACGCAACAAGCTCAAATAAGACAGGTGACGGCCGCAGACGGATGACATCATCAATTTTTCAACTCGGGGGCAGACTCCTCGGACAGCAGGCGGTGATCGGCGGACAACAGCTACCACGTCGAGCTCGGGGAGGCCCACGGTTCTCCATTCTGTAGGTTGCGGACTCCAAACTGCCACCGGTGGACGATTAATGATTGTTCCCCGAGCACGCGACCTACCTCAACCTCAAGATAAATGTGTATTTGATAGCAGCAGCACCGTCATGACTTGGACTTTAGAGTTATGAAGTCGTTTCTAGGCAGCCACTCCTGACAGACGCCAGCGCCCATTAATATGATATAAATTATGCGCCACCAGAGGATGGAAGTGATGCTCTCCGCGTTGTCGCCTCGCCTACCGAAAGAAGAGAAGCCACCACCCGACAATTTGACGTGGTGCTTCGCACCATCCTCGCCACGATCTACAACTCGATTTTTTGCGTCGTCGGGATGCGGTCTGTTCATATCGATTCTGGACGTAAACAATTGTTGTGATGGCCGTAATTGGGGGTAATCCGGGACGAAGGCTCTTCAGTGGCGGCGATAAAACTGGAGGGTCGTAACAGTCCCGTTGGCGTCCTCGACGGGAAGTTTTAATAATTGGGAGAGGTTTGCGTCGGGAACGCCATAAGTCACGAAGAGGCCATCACAGCGGTAACAGTGACAATAGCCCGTGACCCTTGACCGCCATCGTCCCAACAAGATCAGCATCTCCGGACTAAATGACCCTCATATGTCTTTCCGAGTGAAATTTCGTCACTTGACTGTCAGACCGCAAGTAGGTCCGGTGTTCGTCATTCTCGCTAACCAGCGCCCATTATACGGAAGTCCTGTGTCACACCGTCCATCACTCTTTCCTCAGGTGGGCTGTTTCGTGCAGGGAAACTAACCGTTGTCTCCCCAAACATCGGGACCTTTGATATTAAACGACGATTCCGACAATGAATCCTGGAACCGGCCACAGCCGAAATGATGTCGAGTTTGGCTCAGTTCTGGTCAAGAAGATTCTTTAATTGAACGAAAGACATGTGAAGCCGGCAACTGTTTCGCCTTTTTTGGTCGGTTCTTAAACGCGCTGGTTTTATGCAGGCGAGTCCTGCAACGTTCATAACTCATGGCATTACCCGTACTCGAACTGAACTTAGAGGTAGGTATGCCCATTAATGGTAAGCGCGCTGAGCAAGAGCCCTTCTTTTAATCTGCACTCAAACGGAAGAAAGTGCTGTAATCCCCTCCAGTGGCGCGCACACACATATTTCAACTCTATTCATCCAGCAGTCAATTATTTATGCGCTAATTAGCATATATTTAAATTTATCGTGAGATTAGACCCATTCATTATCGTTTAAATCCATAACTAAGTAGGTTGTATTTGCTGAATTCCCCACATGACTACATCCAATTATCTATTTCTCCATTGACATTTATAAAATCGAAGAGATTTTTCGCATTTTTCCGGCAACAACTTTTATCAAACAACTATTGGCAACCTTTGGCGGCCAGTAGGTAGATCCCTGATGGTCAACATAAATTATCGACATCCTCAGCTGGATGTGGCAACGACGAAACGTCAAAATTAATGAGAACTTATTTAACGCCACAACCTGAAGACTTTTTCGGAATCGTCCACTCAAGATTTGGTGTTGTAGCTCAAAGGAATGGGTTCATTATGTCAATGCTGGTGAATTTTATCTAAAATTGTTCTTTGTGATGGTTTTGAGGACGCAATGGATATTTGGACTTCGGTAATAACTACTCAAGAACAATACCATAAACCTAAGAAATACTACTAAACTTACTAAACAAATCAAAATCTACAAGAATAAATCGTAAAACCAATATCAAAGAATTTTAGTTATCACTGTGCTTAAAGTGCCGTCAAACGGCTTTCTGTTAAAGTACCGTTAATGCACGCGCAACACGCAAGTGCTGTCATCACGGAAAGACGAGAATACAAAGATCGAACACACAACGACTAGCGAGCTTGATAGAGCCGTGGAAACGAGGTTGCGTGCGAATGGAGAGGCCCCAGGTTTAATTTCTCTTGGGAACGATGATTTCATTTGCAAAAACAAACTTCTACGCAAGGTCAGTTTAGGGCCCTGTATTTTTTTTTTTAAAAGCACGATTAAAAATTACTACTTGAAAAGAACTTTTCTAATCTTTTTTCTTGCCCTAACACACTGAAGTGCCGTCATATGGATTAACGGCACTTTAATAGGAAGCCGTTTGACGGTACTTTAAGGTCAGCGTTTAATATTTTCGACTTTTTCTCTGGTTCAACCCCTTGATGAAAAATGATGAAAATTTCAAAATAGTTATTATGGTTTCAGATGCCACATAAATAATGGTTTTTGAAGTAATCGGCCCTTTGGAGTCCAAATCTGAACTCCATTTGACTATTTGACTATAATATACTTACAAGGCTGGAAATCGGTGTATTCTTATGTAATCGACTCTCCTGAATTCAATTTTGCCCCGGAATCGATAGATTTGTTGTAAATTTCCAAAACCCATAGAATTAGATTTTTTTCTAATTTTCAGACTCTTGTAACTTTTGAACAAATTTGGAAGAGAACAAAACATTTGGTATTTATTAATTAACTTTTTTATCAAAAAATTACTAGTAACAATATTTAAATAAGAATTATCACTAATATTGATATGTCAGATATTAAAGTTATGTGACTCATATCCAAACGCATTTATAAGATCTGCGCATCTAGTGCGCATGTTATAACACAGTAGAGCGCACTACCCATACAGGCTGCGATGTCCGAGTGGTTAAGGAGTTTGACTCGAAATCAAATGGGCTCTGCCCGCACAGGTTCGAATCCTGTTCGCAGCGAAGTTTTTTTTTCTTATTTTTCAAACAAGAAACACTCCAAACATTACCTAAGTTTTATCAACTGCGTATTTCGCAATTTTAAATAATTTATTCCCAAAAATTCCAACAAAATTTCGGTACGTCAACCATATTAGATTTCAATCAGTAGAAAGCCGATGTTTTGGAGACGCAACATTCCATCTTACAGTTTCAACGCAATACATATTTAACATTTTTCAAAAGAAAATCTCTGAGATTTTAATAGTTATTTAGTTAATAATATTCACGACAAATTTAATTACTTAGAAAATAAATAAAACCGAGCAATAAATATAAACTATCAGTATTAAAGCAACCTGCAATAATCATTAATTAAGTTAAAATGCATTTAATCGAGGATTAATTTAACTTGTAACCAACGAACAGACGTGGTGCTGAAAAGGTGCTACTACGAGTATGTTGGTAATTAACATAATGCTGGAGCTGGTTTCTTAAACTAATAACTTCCTAAATCAAGTTACTTAAATGGCCAGCATATAATTACCCAGCTGGTAGTGGGAGCTAATGGTTGACTCAAACCATATACGTCATAAAAAATAAAATGACCAAATGCTCCATTGTTAGGGCGACGACCAATGACTGTCCCAGCTATCAATCATCCACAAAATGCTGGTCTTCTGTACGTAGACATATAAAATTATGTTGATTGTCTGTTGGTTTAACATAAACGGGTATACTTAGACACACGAACGGAAACAGTTATGCCATTTGATTTGCGGATAATTCCCGAGAAGTGGAAAACTGGAGGAGTCGACTATGATGGAAGTCTTTTAGCAATGACAAATATGAGGCTTTAATAAGATTAAGATGACGACGATAAGAGTCCCATCGGCACCATAAAATGTGTTTCCTTTACTTTAATTCCAATTATTCAGACGTACGCTTAATTTATTTATCCAGCGTCGAAAAAAATCCGAACATTCCATTCCGAACTAGTCGGAGCGTTTCCTTTCTCTCGTCGGTCTTGCTGGGGATTTCGTAACGGCACGACTGGGTGTAACAATAGGAAAAAAAGCAGATAGTTGTCACGTCCAGTCCTGCGAGTTGGTCATCTCACCGATCAAATCGCTCACCTAATCTTTTAGAATGCGCGCATCTTCGTCCTCTCCGTGATTGTTTCGTTTTCTCACAGCTCCACTCGCTCGAGGAATGTCATATGTAGATGCCCCCAGCGGGGCGTCCGGTAACTTATCCATTATCCCATGGCGAAGCCGCACCAGGCCCGGCCCCACTCACCACTCCGCAGGCCTGTCGGGCCACGCCATTCAAAGCAGACAACATGTAACATATAAACAGTTTTTTTAAATTAATAGCCGTATCAGCGATAGAGGGATATTAGGCGCTCGTCAACATTCACTCCTCGCCATAGACTTCCTTATTCGAACACCAGTTTTTTCTCGACGAAATTTTCATCCCAATTGTTGATTCAAGTCTTTACGATCTGGTGGCTGCAACAAGGAACAAGTGTTCAAGTCGGGACTCGACGAGATAAGGTTCCTGTTCTGCTTATCGCGCTTTGGCTAGGAAAACTACAAATTACCTAGTCATTGTTAACGGGACGATCGAATTGTCCGTCGTTCGAAGATCGACGATTAAAAGGGATGTTGGTTTGATGGTTGATGATGCGGATCCTCTTCGGGTCTGCGGACCGATATTGCCGATAGCTTAATTAACTCGGTAACTGTTAACTGATTTGGGATGGCCGCACGCAGTTGCCATCTTCATTCCTCACTGACTGCTATACTAATAAATATGGGACGAATTAAGTACGTGCGAGCAAAATACCTCCAATTATAAACCGGAGATCGCATTGATGCCGGTCTTGTGTGTGTTTCTCTAATTTGTTTGGTTGTTAACTTCGTTATTGTTATGGCTCAGAACCGTTTTTTGCCCAGCCGGTGTGAATAGGGGCAATTTGCAACCTAAACTACTGTATACATGTCATACAAGTGTAGAAAAGAAAGGAAAAAAATATAATGTACACCAAATTAAACTATACATCCCTTGCACTGTCCACCAGAAAATTTAATGAGCATCAAAAAATCTAAAAGAACCCCAAATTATTATACATCAGAAAATGAGAACATCACCACTAAAATAACTACGCTGCGTATTGTTTTACGATTGCTTACATTTTAAATTCTATATGTCTATCAATTTTACTAAATGTTCACCAAATTTAGAACGCTCAAGTTACGCGTCCGTGCTGTACATAATAAATATTCGCGCTATCCATTTATATTTAGTGTTTCTCAAAAAAACTATTTGTGCGTCAAATAATTATTCTATTACTTCCAAAATGAAATATGCTCGCGCATCTCTCCTTGCCGCTTGCGCTTCCAGACAAGAGGCACGCGAAAAAAGTTTTGTACAAGGTCAGTTCAGGGCCCTGTAATTTTTTTTAAAAAGCACGATTAGAAATTACCGCTAAAAGAAGTTTTACGTTTTACATAATGCAAGCCAATTACAGCAAAGCATTTATATATTACAGTAATCAATATCTTTTTTTGTGCAAACTACTTCTATTTTTACTCTTATTTTTCTTGCCCTAGCACATCTACATCTATAATTTTGCATAAAATTATTTACCATTTGCACAACATTTCATTGCTTGTGTATTTTTGGTCAACAAATAGTATTTTTAACTACTAAATAATATAAGACACTGTCGAAAATTAAATATCTGGGTATTAGGTTAGAATTAAATGCGGAATAAAATTTGTTGAACATTTATTATTTATGGTCAACAAAAGTTATTTTGGCGAACAAAATATATAAGAGGCCAGCATTATGTCAATATTTGGTTGTCGCTTTAAGATTATGTATTTTCTTAATGTTGGTGAGCATTTAGTATTTTTGGGAAATTTTTTTGTATGAAAATATTGGGTAAATTTGACTGTTGAATACGACCCGAAAAGAAATCCTCGAGCAAAAGAAGGGAAAAGAAAAAAATAAAACATTAAGACTGTTTGAAAACAAAGAGCACTTTGAAGGTTGAAGCCAAACTTGGCTCCTCAGGACAAAGTCTTGAAGTGAGGAAATAATGAGTTGAGACTTCTTCCTCGTTGTCCACCACATGGTAGAATTTTTGAATTTTGCAAATGAACAAAATACGTTTGGCCAAATGTGGACCAGACACCAAGAAGAGAAGATTTGGAGCTCTTTGTTGGCGTCGGCTACCGCGATGCTGCTCCTGCAATTATCCTGCCATTGACTCCTCATCCATTGTTTATGCCCCTTCAATAAATTCGCTTTATGCCTCGTTGTAAACATGCCGATATTAAGACCTCGCAAATCCGACCTCTGTTTTATGACGCATTGTGGTCGAGGAGTCCCATTTTTGGCGTCGCGCGCGTCGCTCGCTCCTCATGAATATTGGAGACGCAGTCGACGATTCGGCGATGATCCCGTACATTGACTATTTGCGGGGGGTAAATAGTATTTGTCTGTCCCGGTGACGGGTGCATATGTGCGGGTGTTTACTATGCCATTACGTGGCCAAACATAGCCAGAGGGCGGCCAGGCAGCGCAACTCCGTCTGCTGTCAATCAGGCACGTCAATCACGCGGTGTACGAGTTGATTGCTTATTTACTTTCCCCAATAATGAGTGTGTAGTATGTAGTGCGGAACATGGGGGGGCTGTTTACAAGCGTAATGTGACTGTGACACCTATTCCGATAACTTATATCCCCGGATTTCAGAGAATTAGCCGGATTGTCAAAAGGGAATCTCGTCAGCGTCACGGTGTCCTTATCGACGCTCAGAAGAGTCAAACACTCGATCAACCTCCATTAGAGTTGTTATTGGGCCACAAAACAAACTGATAAAGCGACAAAATTATACGCAGATAATTGAATCGATGAGGGGGCCAAATCACTTAGGCATCAGGTACAACGGGTTTTAATACAGGAAATTTTTCTCCTAATGTGCAACAATAAATCATTTTTTTGATTTTAAATCAAGATATTTCGAGTTTGCGAGGCGTCAGAATCTTTGCAATATACGCTTAACTATATTTTCTGACATATCTAAATATCCCAGATAGGTGCTTCACTCTTCCATTAATCTCTATTAAATATCATCAAAGTTTTTACAACTTCTACGTGCATGCGATGTCTGTTTAATGACCGTAAGCAGTCTTCTGACAATTACAAATTATGGCGGGCGTTTCGATTGACACTTGGGATTTAAATCTCAACTGAATTAATTAGTTACGTAGGTATAATGTTAAAGCTGGAGAAACGGGCATTTATTAGTGGAAGAACAATTTTCTAAAATTTGTACGGGATCTCTGAAAGTTTGAGTAGAGCAGCTACAAAAAAATAAAAATTTGAAATAAAATAGTTGATAACTCCCCGGAAAAAGTTAACTATACTTAACTATATACCGGGTGTTTCAACGAGAACCGCCGGTGCCAAATTGCGTATTTCCAATAAAGTTAAAAATTTGAAATTTGGCAGAAATAAACTTTAATGAATGCGCTACAATGTGGCGTCGTTGTTTGGTCCATCATTAATTCTATGCGTCGCGGGACGCCGTAAAGTGCTTTTTCAAAAAATTTCTATATATTTTTTTATTATTATTATGTTCGCAATACCGCCAGGTATACGTTCCTGTTGTTAAAAATTTGAAATTTGTAGTTAAAGTATCGCTAATTGTGTTTTTAAGAAGTTCGCGGGATTTTGACGAATTTATGACACGACTGCTTTATTGAAGCAGTCAAATTTCATGACAAAGACCGCTTAAACGGTTCGGTTATTTATGACTTAAAAGCGGTACCTACTCAGAGATCTTTGCAGTACAGAGACCATCATAAAATCTAATGTGGTTAACCGCTGGGTAAAGGGCCACAAAGCTCCCATGCTGTCAATAAAAAATATCTTGAACGCTAAAATTTTAAAATCCATGTAATTCAATAACGGTTTAATATAAAAATATTTCAATTACTCGTTGTCAATCTTGGAGGTCGTGATCATGATCTTGAAGAAAATCAAAGAGATGAAGTGAATATTTCGATATAAAATCGCGATCGAAAATGAAAACTCACACCGTTTAAAAAAATAAAAAAACGATAATGTCATCTTGTAGTGCATTAATTATACTTAGTTTATTTCTGCCAAATTTCAAATTTTTAACGCCATTAGAAATACGCAATTTGGCACCGGCGGTTTTCGTTGAAACACCCGGTATACGTAGTCTTCTCAAAAAAAAATTTTGGAATTTGATTTTTTAATTTTTTATTGGTTCCTCCACCATTTGTCAACTTGCTACAATTTGTTGGGAAAGTAGCGCAAAAAGGCCAAATGAGCAAAACTGATTTCTTTGGCTTTTGGTATCCAAATTACCCTCGCTTCTCGACAACTCCGATGCAAATCGTAGGCGATCCTCCAATGGTCGTTTGTTGCTCTTTCGCAGGCATGCAAAAAGAAGTCATTGCCGAATACTGCACTGCAGCGGCTTCAGACGGATTCAAATTTGGAGTGGTCGGCCATCTTCGCGGGATCTTTTTATGGGCATTCTCCTCTTCGTTTTGGGGTAATTATACAGCGTCAACGTTGCAGTTGTGTGCGGACTGACCGGTCACATTCATGGCACGGTCTTCGTGTATACGTATACGTTTTCTTGGGGCAGCCGAACCTCATTAGCATATAATATGTGCGGATTTTATAGCCGTCGCACGGGATATACGTAGACTATTATAAGAGCTCTTGTCATGGTTTGTGCGTGACGCCTGTCGTATAAGTCACATCGGGGATGGATATCTCGACTCCTACTACAAAAGTACGATATCAAAAAAGTCGACGCGATTGTATCGAATTAATTGCCGTTTATTTCTGTACATAGTAAAATTGGTGCGTGCGATCTTAACTCGCCACAAAAAAGCGACAATGGGACGAGCACCAAGAAAAAATTTTTCCTCAGCTCGTTTCACTATTAAGCAAATTCAGTAGATCCTAAAATATAAGAAAACAAGATTTTCAGCCCCTGGAAATTAAGTTTTACCTATTTTCTTGGTGACTATGTTAATTGAGGTTATTTTTAAAAATGACTGAAGGTGCTTGAATCGCCATGTATTTAATCATTGTTTCCACGGTTATATTTACATTCGTTTTGCGTGCAGTTTAAACGTAATTTGTGGATAGAATGGCATATTTGAAAACTTTATACATATCCTTCAACGCAGAAGTCGACTAAAAATAACGCGACTTAAAAATAAATAAGCCCTCAAATAGCAGCTATTTACCTTACTGGAAAGTACTCGTGCATGAAGATATAAATACCTTGTGGGAATTGAACACAAGCGTTCTCCATACTTATATCTATCAGTTACCTCATTTTCGAAACAATTTCGACCTCAATCGACACTTTCAAATTCCGCGATTTGAGCAGTGCAGGGGAATTTGTCTGAGCAAAAGGTTTTCGTTTTTGGATAGTTCACGGTGCAATTTGCCTAAAACTGCCAGATTTGTCTAGTTGCAGAATTTTAAAGCAAATATTTTGTCGGGCATCGGTTCGTTATTGAGTTTCTTTGGAAGCTCGCAGATTCCTAAACGATGTCTCGCCGGGCGCCAAACCGCCACCAACCTGCCACGTCTGATTTGCTCAATTTGCGCACGTCACTCTGCGTCAACCCGAATGAGATGTAAAGTGTCTTAAAAATCAAACTCAATCTTTCTTCAAACCTGCCTGCCAGATACCGCCACTTTACATACAGATGTGGTTCGATTTTTTAAACCGGGAGCAGCTCGGCTCTCGCAACTCGCGAATGTTTCTTCGTCGTTGCTATAGGAAGGTGAAGCGGTTGCCATAAATCTTTCACGCAGTTTCCATTTTCGGGTGAATTATATACGCAGACACATACACGACCATTTGCTCCGGGAGATATCCGTCTTGTACTCAAGATCTTTCCTACATGATGCCGTTTGCCGAGTCGGACGGGAATCGCGTTATCTCTCACTCTCCGCCGCCAAGGCGATTAATTAACCGCCGGCCGTTTTTGCACCTAACGAACACCAGGAAATTATCCGCTTTCTGCAACAATAAAATCGCTCAAAACCCACTTCGCCAAGCACATGCAGATAAGTCGCCAAGTACCTACCACAAACATGCACTCTCTTCCCAAAAGTATTGCTTCTAATCAGGAATAATGATGAGAACTATTGGATGCCAATTTAAATTTTTACTAAAAATTTCAACAATATGCAATCTGCTGATGTGTGAGCTCAAGCATCGTCCTCAAGTCAGATGTTTTCAAAATATTTACCAAATTTTTTTAATTTGCTTTAATGCTTATTTTCAAATATCAGATTTTGCAAAATTAATGAAAAAGTTTGTAGAATTTAAGATTTACTGGTCCTTAAAAATATTTTAGTTTAAAAATTTCTGAAAGCAGTTGATTGTTTTAAAATTAATTTAGGGAACAAATATAATGTACGCCAAATTAAACCATACATCCTTTGCACTGTCCACCAGAAAGTTTAATGAGCATCAAAGAATCTAAATAAAACCCAAATTATTATACATCAGAAAATGAGAACATCACCACTAAAATAACTATGCTGCGTATTGTTTTACCATTGCTTACATTTTAAATTCTATATGTCTATCAATTTTACTAAATGTTCACTAAATTTAGAACGCTCAAGTTACGCGTCCGTGCTGTACATAGTGAATATTCGCGCTATCCATTTATATTTAGTGTTTCTCAAAAAAACTATTTGTGCGTCAAATAACTATTCTATTACTCCAAAAATGAAATATGCTCGCGCATCTCTCCTTGCCGCTTGCGCTTCCAAACAAGAGGCACGCGAAAAAAGTTTTGTACAAGGTCAGTTCAGGGTTCTGTCATTTTTTTTAAAGCACGATTAGAAACTACCACTAAAAGAAGTTTTACGTTTTACATAATGCAAGCCAATTACAGCAAAGCATTTATATATTACGGAAATCAATATCTCTTTTGTGCAAACCACTTCTACTTTTACTCTTATTTTTCTTGCCCTAGCACATCTACATGTATAATTTTGCATAAAATTATTTACCATTTGCACAACATTTTATTGCTTGTGTATTTTTGATCAACAAATAGTATTTTTAACTGCTAAATAATATAAGACACTGTCAAAAATTAAATATCTGGGTATTATGTTAGAATTAAATGCGGAATAAAATTTGGTGAACATTTAGTATTTATGGCCAACAAAAGTTATTTTGGCGAACAAAATATATAAGAGGCCAGCATTAGGTCAATATTTAGTTGTCGCTTTAAGATTATGTATTTTCTTAATTTTGGTGAGCATTTAGTATTTTTGGAAAATGAAAGTATTTTTTTGTATGAAAATATTGGATAAATTTGGTAGACTGTTAAATACGACCCATTAATTTACGACCAAGTCTTTAACTTCTGCATACATATGCTTAACAGAAATTTTAGCGACGGTATAGGATTTCTAGACGTGTTCATCAATTTGCTAATTTATTAATAACGTTTGATGAAAGATGACGCGTTTAATCTCTATCGACAAATTAACTTTTATGTCCGAGGTTAAGGTACGATGAGAAAAAAGAAAGAAATACGTAACTCTCTACGACAAAAATTGCCGAACTTGACGTCGCAGAATCACTTAAAACATCAAAAAATCCGGCGTCGTATTGATTATCCTCGAATAATAGCATTTGTCATTCTTATCGAATCGCAATTAGGCATTTATTAGGTATCTGTCAGACTGGCGAGATCGCTCTCTTTTTTTTATTATTATTTAATCCGAGACACGACGACGACGAAACCAGCCAGCGCCTTGCAGGGGTTTCGTAATCTCTTGATGAGTTCGTGAACCGTCATCCACGCCCGAAAATACTGGGAAAAGTTAATTATGGTAATAATCTGAGCTATGTGTGCACTTAGAATTGCGTGTTTCATGACTGTCCCGTCGGTGTCAGTCGTCTCGCAGGTGCGGAGGTCGCACCAAGCTCAGGGGTCGACCGGATAATTACCGCACAGTTCCAACGTATAACGCCGTTACGGAATATCTTATTTAATCATTAAGACGCGAGGAAGAGCCACAAAAACGACCCGGACGCCGCTTATCTCCAGTCATATTCGGACAAGCGACGCGGAGGAATTCCACGAGCCAAAATTTTTCCAAAACCAGCTATCAGTTCGTCCAGGAACGATTTCAATCTCAATCAGTCGATTCATATTTTTCTTCTTATTCTTATTATTTTTTTATTTGCTTTCCCCATCGTTTCATTGTTCTTTCTCAACTTATTCATCTTAACACAGACCGTCATGTTTCTATCTGCTCTGAATACTATTCGTCATAGAACGTAAAGGAGCAACTCGTGAAGATTTTTCTGCAACTAAGAAGAAAAAAGAACTTTAAGATTCAAGGTGCCTGAGGATCTATTTTATTCCCTAGATCTGACTCCCCCCTTCGCAGGATTGCTGTAATATTAGTCCTAGTTATGTTTCTTCAATTTCAAATTATTGTAACTCAATCACATTTACTTAAGGGTCGTATTTAACAGTCAATACCCAATACTCAATATTTTCATACAAAAAAATACTTTTATTTCCCAAAAATACTAAATGCTCACCAAAATTAAGAAAATACATAATCTTAAATCGAGAACCAAATATTGACCTAATGCTGGCCTCTTATATATTTTGTTCGCCAAAATAACTTTTTTTGACCATAAATACTAAATGTTTACCAAATTTTATTCCGCATTTAATTCTAACATAATACCCAGATATTTAATTTTCGACAGTGTCTTATATTATTTAGCTGTTAAAAATACCATTTGTTGATCAAAAATACACAAGCAATAAAATGTTGTGCAAATGGTAAATAATTTTATGCAAAATTATAGATGTAGATGTGCTAGGGCAAGAAAAATAAGAGTAAAAATAGAAGTGGTTTGCACAAAAAAAGATATTGATTACTGTAATATATAAATGCTTTGCTGTAATTGGCTTGCATTATGTAAAACGTAAAAATTCTTTTAGTGGTAATTTCTAATCGTGCTTTAAAAAAAATTACAGGGCCTTGAACTGACCTTGTACAAAACTTTTTTTGCGTGCCTCTTGTCTGGAAGCGCAAGCGGCAAGGAGAGATGCGCGAGCATATTTCATTTTTGGAGTAATAGAATAATTATTTGACGCACAAATAGTTTTTTTGAGAAACTCTAAATATAAATGGATAGCGCGAATATTTATTATGTACAGCACGGACGCGTAACTTGAGCGTTCTAAATTTGGTGAACATTTAGTAAAATTGATAGACATATAGAATTTAAAATGTAAGCAATGGTAAAACAATACGCAGCGTAGTTATTTTAGTGGTGATGTTCTCATTTTCTGATGTATAATAATTTGGGTTTCATTTAGATTTTTTGATGCTCATTAAATTTTCTGGGGACAGTGCAAGGGATGTATGGTGTACATTATATTTGTTCCCTTTACTTAATACTCGAAAGTGACGTAGATTGCAAATGAAGCAAAAATGTTAAAAAAAATTATGGTAATTGTTTACAATTTCCACTCTTCGCTTTTTGTGCTGTTTTTTTTGGAAACCATCGTAAAACATCATTAGAATGCCATTTTGAGCAATGAAATGTTGTGCAAATGATAAATAATTTTATGCAAAATTTATAGGAGAAAAAAAAAGATGTGCTAGAGCAAGGAAAATGAGTAAAAATAAAAGTAGTTTGCACAAGAAAAGATATTGATTTTCGTAATGTATACATGGTGACGAATGCGTTGGTGTAATTAGTTTTTTGAAAATCGAAGAGTGGGTAAAGTAAACAATGACTAAAATTATTGCTTCCATAGAAAACTAAAAATGCATTAACATTATCTAACACAAATAATAAGAAAAAATAAGTATAGGTATATAAAGTTGGAATAAGTGAACTTCATCTCAACTTTGCTTTAGGCAATTGGCGCGTGGTGGACCGGGCATTTCCGTTGGCGGTGACATAAAATGGGCCTGAAGGAGGTCAAAGCGGGGTCGGACGTTGCGCCGGAACCCTCCGCGGACCGTACAAGTACTTAGCGCGAATTGGGAGGAATGCACCGGTCGTAAAGTTGGCTCCGGCGAAATTACAGCAGTTAAAAGCGGCGTAAAAATTATTATTTCGGCCGCCGCCGATAATAGCGGGGAGTTCGAACGGTTATTAAACGGCTCAATCGTAAAGAGGCAATAAATAAACTTTTTTCTAATGCGGCATTTTAATTAACTCCTGCGAAACTTCAACGTAACCAAAACAAATCGTGATCCGGGGATGTCGGGTCCGGAATCGCTTCTCAGCTTGTAGTAGCCATAACCGCCTCGCCGTCGTTGTTTTTTTTTTCTTCTTCTTCTTCTTGAAAGTTTCGAAACGGCCCAAGTGTCTCCGTCGACGAGATTGGCCGTCGGTCAATAAGGTAACAGCATGTTGTTTCGTTTCGCGGAGGCACCCCCTGCTTGTGATCCGTCTTGTTTTTCGTGTGGTTTCCATACTGCGACCGAGCCGACTGTATATTTTATTCGGTTTTAAAGTTGATTAGAGTGAACGGAGCGATGCCAGCGGGAGGCTACCCCCCGTCGCGATGTAAGTGCTTATCTTGGCCATATCAAACCGTTATAACATGGAGTTGGTCGTAATTTATAGGCAAGGTGAGCCCGCTTCATTAGGAACATCTCCCCGACCCCGCACACACTTCGGCTCTAGACGCGACCATATACTTACACAAAGGCATGCCTGCGATCTCGCGTTTTCACCATTACAAAACCGAGACGAGGAAAAAGGAATCAAACATCACCGACTCAAAAATGTCGTCGGGAGAGGGGGAGGTCCGTAAAAAAAAATCCATCAATCAATTACGCTAAACGTAGGAATCCGGTGGGTGGGTGACATCCGGAACACTGCGAGCGGAATTTTCAGACAAGCAAACCAACATAAGTAGGCAGAGATCTCGAAATATTTACTACGACTCGTATTATATTTCACAAAATCGTAAATGTTGAGATTTATTGTCGCATGGCGAGTGCTGATGGCTGGGATAAGTACCAAAAGCCTTAATTTATTCAGCGACAAACATTATAAATGTATCTGACCTACACGATGTCTTCAAACCTGTACACGGTGTCACTCTGAAACGTCCACAATAAGTCACCTACCAATCAGTCGATGACAAAAAGAGTTTTAGAAGAGAAAAACTTTTCAAGATAAAAATGTGGAAAAAATTGATTTGATTTGGTGGTTCCAAAATGGTCTTACTTGCTTCTTAAAACAAACTTGTCAAGGAGCTTTAGGAAATTTCTAAAAAGAAGAAAAAGAAATGGACAGTAAATCAATAGTGTTAAGGATAAAAATGTGGATACCAATATTAGTAAAACTATTGACTGAAAAATTGATAATGAGAAAAGAAAAGAGAAAATTTGATTTGGTAAAGTGTCACAAATTCAGAAAATGAATAAGTATTTTAGTAGTGACCTCCGACGCAGAAGAGTAAAAGTTGGTTTGCTTTTTAGACACTTAAATAATAGTAAAACATTTGGTCAAAATTGGTAAGAACAGAAGGATGGAACTAACACCTTTAGAAGACCCATGGTAACGAGGAACTTTAATGCTGGAGAAATAGGGGAGTAAAGTGTAACATTTTTATATTTTTTGATATCGAATCAGCTTGAGCAGCATTATGAGTACCTAATAAAAGCTAAAGTTTTAGAAATATATAGTTAAAATCCATATTCAAAACCAAAGATTATCATTACATAGGTAGATAGTTAATGGGAACAAATACCTATAATGCACACCAAATTAAACCATACATCCCTTGCACTGTCCACCAGAAAATTTAATGAGTATCAAAAAATCTAAATGAAACCCAAATTATTATACATCAGAAAATGAGAACATCTCCACTAAAATAACTATGCTGCGTATTGTTTTACCATTGCTTACATTTTAAATTCTCTATGTCTATCAATTTTACTAAATGTTCACCAAATTTAGAACGCTCAAGTTACGCGTCCGTGCTGTACATAATAAATATTCGCGCTATCCATTTATATTTAGTGTTTCTCAAAAAAACTATTTGTGCGTCAAATAATTATTACTCCAAAAATAAAATATGATCGCGCATCTCTCCTTGCAGCTTGCGCTTCCAGACAAGAGTCACGCGAAAAAAGTTTTGTACAAGGTCAGGGCAGGTCACTGTATTTTTTTTAAAGCACGATTAAGAATTATCACTAAAAAAAGTTTTACATTTTACATAATGCAAGCCAATTACAGCAAAGCATTTATATATTACGGAAATCAATACCTTTTTTTGTGCAAACTACTTGTATTTTTACTCTTATTTTCCTTGCCCTAGCACATCTACATCTATAATTTTGCATAAAATTATTTACCATTTGCACAACATTTCATTGCTTGTGTATTTTTGATCAACAAATAGCATTTTGATAATATAAGATACTGTCGAAAATTAAATATCTGGGTATTATGTTAGAATTAAACGCGGAATAAAATTTGGTGAACATTTAGTATTTATGGTCAACAAAAGTTATTTTGGCGAACAAAATATATAAGAGGCCAGCATTACGTCAATATTTGGTTGTCGCTTTAAGATTATGTATTTTCTTAATTTTGGTGAGCATTTAGTATTTTTGGGAAACAAAAGTATTTTTTTGTATGAAAATATTGGGTAAATTTGGTAGACTGTTAAATACGACCCATAGTTAATCCCGAACATCGCTTCCAAAGATTTAATTAAGATGGACAATTGTACATGTTTTTATGGCTGACCATCCAGGAACAAGTTTTATTAAGTCATAACAATAAATAATTTTTTACTCTAGAAATTGAGTTGGTTTCATTGCTATCTGATCCTGATCGAACTTTGGGTTTGGTCCAACAGTTTGTCGCCTTCCTGCCTCTTCCTTATTGTCTCAGTTCCTGTTGTTGCCAGAATTCTCGCCATGATCTAATTTCTCTTTGATGTGACGCCCATATCCTCCTACGCTCCGTGTATTATGCAGATGAGTACATCGCCTACTCGCACAAACCCCGAAGCTTATACAACCAACAAATTTAAATTCCAATAACAAATTATTGGATTACGAAATTATGAAAACCGCCTCGATTTTCGTTTGCGCCTTTCGGGCGCACACCTGTTGCTCCACCATCTCCGGCGATCGCTCTTCTAAAAACGAAATTCTCCCGTACGTCAGTGGAGGCCGAAATGTTGTCGCCGGTCCGCCCGAAGAGTTATTTCGGATTGGCCAAGATCACAATTTAAGAAAAAAACTGGCCCGTGTGTTTATGCCCCCAAATTTCCATAAAAAATTAAACCATAATTATCGCGTATGTATAAATGAAAGAAATACGTTCCATTGATGACATAAATAATTCATGATGCTGGCTCGTATCTCTCCGACATCTAATTTATTTCGAACAGGTATTTTTATATTTTGTATACAGACATGAGCTTAAGTAAGTTGTTTTCCCATGTTTATACATGATCCGGACTAAGTGGGCTGTATTCTTCTTCCCGTAATTTGTACGACGATTTTTGTTAACTTTCGTTAATTATTTAGAATTTTATCGCCAATTACTGCAATTGAATTTCCATGTTGCGAACCGGATATGGCGCGAGCTGCCTAATTGCAATTTGCCTATGTTATTATTTATTTAATCGCGTAAGCGGTTTCTTGATACATGAAGCATTAATTTGACAGGTAATTAATTAAAAATGGACTTGTTTAACAATGGGGCGTCCGGGCACAATTTCTCGAAAAACGTACAACCGAATCCTAATAAATATCCATAAAAGTCGGAAGATTACCTGCAAAACTTCTAATTTAAAAACTAATAAAAGCAATAAATGTGAAGGCATAGTGCACATAAATAATTTAATGCTGCAATTTATTGCCTCTATAAGGCGGTATATTATAACATGGGAAAAACTGTAATTTTTTCGCGTTTCGAATCTCACACATAAAACGCTTAATTATCCAAATTTACATTGGACATTATTAGAAAAAAAAACTCGTGACGTGCACAAACATCCGTTAGTTATTGCAAAAGCCGACATTATCGATTTTCTCGTTCTGACGATTTTAGGGGCGATTTGCATAGATCAAGATACTATTCTTTCGTAGTGTTTGTAGTAGAGCGATATTTCATGACAGCTATTTTTAGTTTTTATTGTCTGTTCGTCGTAATATAACAAGCGCAGACGTAAGAAGCATAAGGGGTTCGTGTTTAAAGCCCCGCTATTCGCAACCATGCACGGGGTAGTTTCACCGTAAAACCCCCAATACGGCACGATAACGTCGATATTACCGCGGCTCGTATGGCCACCAAGAATTGACGCGGAGGCCACTTCTGGCCGATGCGGTGAGGAAATAGCACACATTTTTTGATGGATGGGTGCGGCCAACGATATTTTCACATGTGAACCGACATTTCTTCTCTCTGAATTGCGTTTCTATTACCAGTTACAGGTTATGATTTCTTACTTGGGAACGCTGCACTACCGCGAGGTAGATGGTGCGATGAGGAGCCTGCATTTTAATGAGTCCTTTGAATGGTTTTCAGATATTAATTCCGTTCAACAGGGACCTCTCGTAAACAAGAAAACCTGATTAGCATCTGCCACTTACTACCTACCGATTTAATTATTTTTTTAAACCATTCTCCATAATGAATCTTGTGATGTAGTTTCGGGCAAATACTGACGTGATGATACCACTCGTTACTGACCATTTCAAATAAATTTAGATTTTTTCAGCAAAGCTTCGGTTTCAGAGTTATGAGGTTTGGGTCACAAGATCCCTAATCATCGGTGTTAGTAAATTTTATTTTATTAACTCTTCACTTCTTTACTTTACTTTGCACGATTGTGCAAAAGTACTTAACCACTAAAAATTTCGTACAACAGGAGTTTACATTAAAGAAGCTCCATTCATTACATCAACCTGCTAATTCAGCTTATTATATAATTATTTTAAAATTACGTTAATAATTTCATGTCATCAGGAGATTCATATCGCCATGCGATAATGTGGGTAGTTAAGTAGATGTGTGGTGCGAGCATGTACGACCACCGTGCCTGTATTACGTGGTGGTAAGTACTCAAATGTACTAATATGTAACTATGTAGCAAGTAAGTACCTATACGTACATATTGCCTAATGTAGAACATTGAGAGATTTATTGTTTTCATCTTGAACGTACAGTAACCGGCAATAAATAGGGCACACTGTTTCGTCCCAGTGAAATTCAAGTATTGATGGTTTACAACAACTATGAACAGTTTAAGCAAAAACAAAATAAACCGTTTGTCACTATGGCGCTAAGCTACAATGACACAGTCACTTCTACAACGCATTTTACACAACTTTGAAATCACGATTTTGCTTCACGAGTCGTACCCTATTTATTGCCGGTTAGTGTAGGTACAGAGTCGTTCAAAATAATTGTGCGTGAATTGTGCATGTGTGTCGTCTCTCCATGTTGATCAAAATTTACTTCCATTTTTTTTGCATACACATGCGACGACTAACAACTGTCAGTGGCGTCAAAAGTTTAGCTATTTATTCTAAAATTCCGTCCTGATACTGAAATGCGGTATCAAATGGAGAACGCATAGAATCTATTTGAGGAAGCGTTTGGTTAGGTCAGTTTTTGCCCAAGAGGTAAATGTTTTAACTTTTATGGGGAAAATTGCGGATGGAACGGGAATCTTTATTGTGCTGTTACATTAGCCCATCACTTGTTGTCGGTGGACGTCCTTATGAGTTATGAAAGGAGCAGCAATCACGGCAAAGTAAGAAACGCTGTTGTGGAGGTAGATATGGGTCAGCATTCGATAGACGACGAGGCTTGCAACCAACCGTCGACGAATCGATTGGCAACCATATGCGAAATGCGTTAAATATTTACATCAAACGTGTTCTTAATGCTTCGATGCAAATTACATATTCGGTTGTACCGACATAAATAACGGTCCGTAGGTAGATATCCGTTTCTTTTTTTATGACAAGGTAATGGCACAACGGCGTAGCCTTTCGGCGATATCTTGCAAGATGCGTCATTGTTATCACAATTGACGTTTGGTTCCTGTGCGCACATCCCGTCGCTGCAGATGGTTCCCGGTACCTGCGGCGCATCGGCCATCAGGTCATCAGGTGTCCCATTGTGGTGGCAGGCCGCGGATCGGTCATATCGCCCGCCGTGGAACCCTCGTCATACGATCCCTGACGTTTATTTGGTGGAGCCAAAAATGAAAAGAGCGGTCGAGCAAAAGTCGTCGTCGTCGTCGTCGCATACCAGGAGTTTGTTCGTCCTCCTCCTCTCCGTCTCTTCGCCGGCTATTTTTAATTGTGGCCGCGGTTTTAATCTAATTCTGACATGTGTCATGTCCACTGGACGTATTACGTTTGTCTGTTTGTACGTTTCCATTGTGGCTTCGTCGGTTCGTGGGGCTCAGATTACCGGCCGATAAGTTGCCGGTTGAATTTAGTGCGATGTGTCCGACACGCCTCGCCCGTCTAATCGCAGATACATCTCACGGAATTAATGAAAGGGACCGATCGCGATATACTCATGCGCTTTTTCAAACTGGTTGACGGCAGATAAGCCGTAACGAAGAACCGCGCCGTTAAAGCCAAATCGGTAAATTCGACCCTTTTATCTAGTCCCGCTCCAATTTCCACCACGACCAACAACCCCGGCGCCGCTGCCCACCGGACCCAGCACCAAACACCATCACTTCTTTATTCTCAATAATGAAGACATGATCAAATCTCCTTATTCTATCAAATCCAAAACCACCTATTGGCTCCACATAGGTATTGACACTTTGGCTTGTTGACCAGCAGTCTCCAAAGCTCATTTCTCCATCTTCTGAGTTAGTAGCGCTTCTCCAATGAGTTGGGAGATCATTCTGAATAGTTAATGCAGAGTCAATATGGACCTTTCGAATTGATTGGCGTCATATTCTCATCTCTTTACTAACTTCTCTTGCTTTCCCATATTCTCCCCCTTTCTTCCTTCCACTCTAACTAGGGACTTCCAGTCATAATGCAATATTTTTTTGCATGAACGAATGTAAATTTTTTCTTTGCTTTTTGTCGTGATATTGTTTCTGCTGAAGAGACGTCAAATGGTGGTCTCCTACGATTAGCCATAGTCCCACTTTTGATGTTAGATGGTGGCGCAAAGCAGCAAGTTTTGTTCGAATTGCTTGATTTACTTACCTACCATTAAAAGATTCGAGTTGAGTCGGCCAAGTTGGTGCGACGGAGTGCTGCTATAGGTCTGAACGGGGCTTTAAATTATGTTGATTTGACTTGCTACCTACATTATCCGACACCCCCACAAAATCATTTGCGTGACATTGTTATATTACTCCGAATTCCTGAACTAAACCGTACAGAGCAACTCAATAAAGTCGTAAATGTTTACTATACGCCATAAACAATAATGAAATGCAAGAAATTTATTAGAACAAATAAATAAATGGCTTATTATAATATACTCGAACCCGTGCTAACTCGCTTCTGGAATCTAGATCAGGGACTCTTATCGCACAGTTGTTTGTGTTCCACAAACACAAAAACTTCCCGGATTCTTATATTATTGTACGTAATGTTATGTCATATTTTTTACTTAATGGGTCGTGTTAATACATTTTTTTTATGGGCGCAAGCGAGGCAGGTAGGAATTTTAAGTATTGTTCTGACAAGAGCCGATGTATAACAAATCAGTTGGGCGAGCAACCGACAATTAATTCTTGCGGTTGAACTTCTCTGTATAATTATGGCAAAAACGGTAACCTGTGGCAAAATCCCCGAAACAGGACAATAAATCTTCCGACGCAGGTACAGTTTTTGGCAAATGAAATTTGTGAGGTGAGGAAGCAATTCTATTTGTAATTGTCTCACCTCAAGTGATGGACCATCTGCGGACAATCTTTCGGAGAGTAACTGCTACCTGGGAACCTGTCAATCACCCAAAAGGTAATTGGCTCTCGTTCTTTCGCTCAAACGACTCGACCAATGTCCACCATCAGGATTTGTTTCTATTTTAATAAAAAACTTTTCAACGTTCTGTAGCCAAAATTTAAGTTCATATTTTTTTGGTGATAAAGTTGTTATTTACTCTAGTCGTTTCTGCCGAACTGATTGAATAGTCTGAAAAAAATATTAGCTTAATGGATTTACAATATAAAAAAATTACCTATAAGTAAGAAACTAGAATTTTAACAAATTTTTTATAGATGTAGCAGAAAGGAGTAGTTAAAAAGAAAAATAGCATTAAAGGTTGCTATTAAAAAATGGAAGCAAAACAATTTGAAAGTAATTACGTCAACTTTTTCTTGTTCAATTTTTATTCTTTTGATGTTTTTAGACATTGTTTTGGTCTTCTTTTCCCGTAAGTTTCTTTAGTAGGCTAACCATAAGCCATAAACCAAAAAGTCAAAAGTGTGGAGTCCGGCCCTGGCATCCGCCGGCACAGACTTTACTCGATAATGTTGTTACGTATCTCTTTCGTAAAGAAATGAATGTAAATACTTTTTTTGTATTTAGCGATAAGGATTTACGGTTATAAAATTAGTTCGATCTTGGCGCTAGGACAGCACATAGCTAATAAAGGATTATTATTAGGTACCTACGTATACTTGTGCAGTGCATCTTTAGTAACCCAGGGTACCACAAATAGTGCGCATTGAAGAATTACCATCCAAAAAGCGGGTAGATATAAAATCCAACATACCTCAAATAAAGTTTCTATAAATACCTAAAAACTCTTGTGACATTCTGATTCGTAATTTAACACCATAATTAAGTGTCGAGAGTATTTAAAACATATTCAACAATTAATTTTTCTTATATCAGCAATTATTGTTTTTGCCAGAGGCACCCTGTAGATATTTTTATATCTTTTGACAAGCATATTAACCTGGCTTCATAATTCTTTTAAATGTGCCTGTCTTCAGTAGAAAAAGAACCATTTCAAAAAGTCACAAAAAAAATCAATGACAATTTTTTTCATAAAAAGCAATTTAATAAAATTGTCTTCAGTTCTCTGTTACCAGTCACTACGTATTAATTTGGTTCATATTCCAATGTATCAAGAGCTTCAGGCAATAGATATTACCTCCACTGGTTAATTTTGACGCAATGCTGCGTTCAATCAGTGCTAAATTGACGTCGTGATTTGGGTAATCCTGGATGGCTGCATTAGTAAATGAGGAGTTACTTTGAGAAATTACCTGCGAATCTTCTTCAGGTGTTTAAAGTTTCGTTGGTTCAGCCGTCGGAAAAAATCAAATTAATTCCAATAACAACAGTGGCAGAGTTAAATGCGACTATTTTGACTGGATGGCACAAATCCGTTTCAAAGTAATTAACAGTAACATAGGTAATTCCAAGGTAATTTTGGAGGTGATTGAACGGATAAAATGCAAACTATAGTTTAGTTAGGTAACATGGTGGAAATTCACATTTTTATTCATAATAAAAGTTAATTACCGAATTCGTAGCTGCCGAAACTACGATCAAGAATAACATTAACAGAAGAAATTTATGTTAATCATTTCACTATTAACAATCTTGGCAATGCTGACAACCTATATGTAGTTAATTGTTGCGTCTCCTAATATTTTGGTTTGTAGACTTCAGAATTTTTTTTTAAATGCAAACTCTTTACGAAAAACCTTCTCCAGGAACTTTTTGAAAAATAGTAGTTTGAAATATTTGATTAGGGTCATTGGGGATTTTTATTAGAAACGTTAATGAGCCTTGATAGGATTATGATTACAGATAGATCGTGAAAACGTGGTATACGTATGTACCTACCTTATACTTATATCTAAATTGCTAAATTGGCGCCTGTACATTTACTTTGACACTCGGAATTTATGTATTTTGCGTTTTTCATGTAAGATCGTGCGAGATACATTTTTTTACATAGCCACAAAGCCCATCATACACCTCAATTGTTTCCGTTCACTCAAGTGCATGCGGTACTTATAGATAGCAAGGTGCAGATACAATAGTCGCCTTATCTAAATAGTAATGTATCTATGTAAGTATCATATACATAGTTTTTAACTATAGGTGCTATACCTATTTAAGTACCTAGATGTGAGAAACGATTAAGCTTCTGACGTCACTTAATAAATAGCCTACTTTACTGTATAAGAAGCCATCACTACAAAAATTACAAATTTTTTACTTAGGTACGTATACTTTTTACACTCGTCAACCAATAAGGTACAACCTATTATAGGTAGATACTGCCTAGTTATAAAACATATACTTAGTTTGGTAACAAAATGAAGGATTATTTCGATCAATTTTCGTTTCATACCAACAATTAGATATTATCTACCTACTTGCGATTATCAGTCTGTTTTGATAAAACGCTAACTATAACCTCTTCGTCGCCAAATTTTGCACGAACAAAAGTTTGTTGGTTAAATAATTTATATTTAGAAAAATTTCATTGAATTACCTAGCCGCGTCGATTTGTTTAATGCGGTAGAGATGCTAGTACATCAACCAGAATTATATAAGAAGTCGTAAAACTATTACTGTAAATATTATTAAATACGCTACTTTATTACATCCTGCAGAAGTAAATCAAGGTGTGTATTTGACTTAGTATAGGTATCGATGAAAGAGAAGCAAGAGTTGTCAATACACCTGTCAAATGTGCTTGTAAAAATACATGCGGCTGCATCTCATACATTTATTGTCAATATAATACTCAATGCTTCATTGATTCTTTTACACAGTCAGAGCATTCTGAATAATTGTAACATATTTAAGCTTTAAGCCACTAATTAGTGTCACATGCATATTAACCATTAAACCAACCTTATCAAATTTACGTCACAAAAATTGGTACTACTTGCGTTCATGACCAGATTTGCCTTTGGCAATTTGCAGCAAAGTGCACTGGCCATGATACACAACTTCCTGCAAGAAGAAACGGTTATGATTAGAGTTGTAACGAATCAAAAAAGTTAAAAATAACGCTACTATTTAAGAAGTTATAATTTAAACAGTTGCGCACTCCCACTGCTCGCCATCTAAAAGACGAGATTTTGATGTTATTCAATATTAACCATTAACAACAGAAACTGACAACCGATTGACCACGAATTGGTCGAAAAAAGATGAGTAGAAAAAATTGTTGGACAAGCAGGGTAGTTTAATTGATTTTAAGACAAAATGAACGAGATATGCCATAATGGTGTAATTTATCAGTTCATTATATTATGTAACTTAAATAAGCACTTAATCATGCAGGACGTTACGTACTTCAAATAAAAATAAAAAAACGGAGATAATTTAGTCGAAAAATGTATCTATACGTAATACTGTAGGTATATCTCCGCCATTGGTGTCACGGTTATACCTTTGTTACACAAATTTAATCCAATCGTCTTGTTGGTAGGAAAGTAAATTATTGGTGACCAATCAAGTGTAAACGAAGCGGTTTGAATAAATAGCTATAAATAAAATAATAACAAAAAGAAATAAAACACAATTTCTTGAAACAGAAGTGACCCATATACTTATACTTAACTATGTGATGGTGCATGTCAACGTCTGCAGCGTGAAATTGTTGAATGTTTTTCACAGATAATGAGTCAATTAAATAATAATTTTCTCATTTCTATGACGCTTAAAACTTGTCCATATAAATAGCTGGTTGATTCTAGGCACCTTTGATGAATAAAGTAGTAGCAAGTAAAAAGCCGCTTCAACTTTTAATTCTAGGCATGAAATAACTTTTATTGCCTTATACCATCATTATTTGTGGAAAATAACGAGCAATAGCACTTGCCCTTGCTTTAGAACTTCTCATAACTTACTTATTTATTTTTACGTTGTAGGTATAACTTGTGCGTATCTGTATTGAGACATTCCAGATGTTTGAAATTAATTTTTGTTGGATAATGCATGAGAATTTATAGTTTTCGCTACATTTCCTCTAAATCGTCTATGAAACAGCTCAAATGAGTTGTAAGCAAATTTCTATACACACTCCTTAATTCGTCTTTTGAAAGAAGGCCAGGAGGACAGACGCTAACACCACACGACGCCGACGTTGGGGGAAATCCAGCACCCCAACCGGATGACTTACAATCGAACAAAACCCAGTAGGTTATAAAAAGCGAACGAAGGGTGAAGGGAAAGAACTGCACCCTTCGCAAATTTGCTACATATCTCCACAGCAAGTCCCGCGATTCTCATGCAGCGACACTAATTGAGAGCAGGTCAGCAGTAGGACAGTGATGAAACAAGGGATTTCCCTTGAACAGAAGCTTGTAAGAATTTTAACTCAATGTTCCCAAATTTAAAATCAAGTGACAATGACTTCCAAAAACTTTTCATTAACAAATTAATTGTATTGTCGTAGGTAGAAGCAATATCTTCTTCAATTACAATATTATTCTATCTTATTTATAATAATGTAGATATGGAATAATTTGTCTATTGGCTTGAGTTTTGCGGTTGGTGGAACCTTGATGCCTCCGCCACTGCTTCACCCTATCTGATTACGGAAGAGGAAATAAACTCACACCACGCCAATGGGTGATGTAATCCCTTAAGCGGTTGTAAAATTAGCCGGTCGATAAAACAAAAACACAAAGAAACCAACAAACACAGCCATCACAATAATAATAATGTCGGCGAAATTGATAAAAATGTTGAAATCAAGCGGGCTCGCATCAGACAATGAAAACAATTGAAAGAGCCGCTGCCACAGAACATACGCGTTTTTCCGTGGTGCTAAGGGATGATGACAGCACGCCAGTTACGTCATCGAACACGTGTGTCCACGCTACCTGTTGGGACGCATCAATGACGCAACATACACCGTGTTCGAAGGGTTATACGCCACTGACAACCACGCCCCTACAGCAATATGGCGTACGGTGTGATTGGTTGAGCGACGGCGCGGCCTTGACGCCTACCTGCCGCCGCTCGCCTGACAGATTGATGGCACGCCCCGCCTTTATCCCTATTAAAAATCCACCACTTGCTGGATTCGCCGCCACTGCCACGTGACCGGGCCATAGAACGGGTCACGTGAACGCGACTCACGTGCTGCGTGCGGGAGGCGACGTTGTCGAAGAGAAAACACGACGACGGTGACGTCAGGGTCGTGTGTGGTGTCTCTGTGTGCGTGTGTTTGATAAATGCATGATAAACATCGAAAATCACACACCGCCAGATAGAGCGACGTGACGGGGCTGTGTTTACGATCTGTCCGGACAGGTGGCGAAAAAGATGAATGGAACTGGGGGGGTCGATATGGCGAGTAAATCTCTCTCTATGTGCAACGTTTTCTGTTGGGCAGAATCCGGGACGAAGAGCACGGCGCTATTATTCTGCACTGTTGGCGGTTGAGGAACGGACACGCGTGGACGGGCACAGGACAACCATCAACATAACACAAGAACGGCTGGATACCGAGAAACCGACCTGCAGGAAGTCACCCCACAAGAACTAACTGCTCACTTCCATCTAAGAAAAGAACTCGCTCATAACATTTTTTTCAACCTTCCATGTTGGTTCGGGAAATGGTATCAAAGGAGGCGATGGACACAAAGTTGAATGTCGTAACTTTGTTCGTGCCAATATTTGCTTAGAACTGTCACTCAAAATGTCATATTTCTGATGCAAAGAAAATCTGGCCCTTTTTTAAAACAGAGGTTTGGAATATCAATATGGCCAGCCTATATGAGAGATTTTTTGACGTTTCTTGAATAAAAGGGTTGCGTAAACAAGCGGGTACTTTTTCAAACGGATCAAAAGGCATTGGAAAAAAAATCGGTTGTCGTAACTTGATTCACATGCGTTTACTGAGAACTGTCAGCTCGAGAAGTGAGGTTATAGTGGCAACGATTAGTTTTTCTTTCGTCACCATTAGCGAAGCCACCTGAAATTATCGTTGGGGTTATTGTTACTCGTCGCGGCGATAAATTTCTTCGAAACTCGCGCCCCCCAATCGCTAATGACTCTTCGCTTCGCATTCACCGAGTGCAGAAAATGCATCAGCGAGATACCGAAAACTTCCATCGTCTGTCCGGATGCGGAGGTGTCATTAAGAAATTAGTTTCACGGTGGATTCCGGAACGCGTTTCCTTGTCGGAGATAAATCGAATAGAAGCCCATCATCGGTGTCGATTGTGTGTAGTACGATGCATGTTAATCGAAATATTGGCGTAGAACACGCACAGTGGCTTAATAATACCAAAAATGGGGCTGGGGCACGCAACCAAAAAAAAGGGCGGGGGGCGGAATGTTCGTGGGATTTGCCGGTTAACGTTTTGCACCGAGGCAACCGGGAGAGGTGATGGCGTATATGCTCGTGACTTTTAACCCCGCACCAGGTCGAAGCTAGCAGCCTATATCAGGACGACGTTATTGCCCAATCGTACATAAATCACGCCCAACACACCCACGACCCGGTGGCGGTCCCAGCTAATTACACGGAGAACCCCGGTTTTCGTCAGAACGAACTCGTTTAGGTGGATTATCGTTTTCAGGTGGTAGAGGATCAGACTCGAGCAGCGAGGACTTGAATACCAGCTAAACTGACGACCAAAGTTTTAACTAAGCGCAATGTCGACCAAAAACCTACATCAAATTTCAATTAGTGTTAAAGTTAACCTCAACTTGAAATGCATCCAATAAGCACAGGAAATTTGCAGCAACCTGGAAGACAGCAGTTCAAAATTTTTATATCTAACAACAAAAGAGGCCTGCGTCTGCCCCACCGCTTAGAAGCATAAGAAATATTTTTTTTTTACTTTGGTTTTATATTAATGCTATCACCCACCCAAAACAATGCTGTGGTAGCTTTTTCGGTTTCGTGCAATTTAAGTACCTACCTCTTTTTTTCGGGTTGGCAGTTGTCATTTTAAATGTCATTAAAACATCAAATAAATTTCAAAACAAAACGCAAGAGTAGTTAGTTTCGAATCTGATATTGATAACTACCTAACCTTAGTAGTAAATAGCACCAACCACAATCAAACTTCCCAAATTTTAAAATTGCAAATTTTTATTTAAAAATTGCTGACAAAGTAGAAAAAATAATATAAAGAACTTGTTCATAAAGCAATTATGGCAATAGTTCTTTAAAAAACTTGCGGCTTTGCCACTCGTTTTTTGATATTAGAGTTTGCAATGTTCCTACGTAATTCTTATGCCTGTGTAACATTATTACCTTATTACAAATTGGTAGGTAAGTATATAAAGGGTCGTATTTAACAGTCTACTAAATTTACCGAATGTTTTCATACAAAAAAATACTTTCATTTCCCAAAAATACTAAATGATCACCAAAATTAAGAAAATACATAATCTTAAAGCGACAACCAAATATTGACATAATGCTGGCTTCTTATATATTTTGTTCGCCAAAATAACTTTTGTTGACCATAAATACTAAATGTTCACCAAATTTTATTCCGCATTTAATTCTAACATAATACCCAGATATTTAATTTTCGACAGTGTCTTATATTATTTAGCAGTTAAAAATACTATTTGTTGATCAAAAATACACAATCAGTAAAATGTTGTGCAAATGGTAAATAATTTTATGCAAAATTACAGATGTAGATGTGCTAGGGCAAGGAAAATAAGATTAAAAATAGAAGTGGTTTGCACAAAAAAAGATATTGATTTCCGTAATATATAAATGCTTTGCTGTAATTGGCTTGCATTATGTAAAACGTAAAACTTCTTTAAAGTGGTAATTTCTAATCGTGCTTTTAAAAAAAAATGACAGGGCCCTAAACTGACCTTGTACAAAACTTTTTTCGCGTGCCTCTTGTCTGGAAGCGCAAGCGGCAAGGAGAGATGCGCGAGCATATTTCATTTTTGGAGTAATAGAATAATTATTTGACGTACAAATAGTTTTTTTGAGAAACACTAAATATAAATGGATAGCGCGAATATTTATTATGTACAGCACGGACGAGTAACTTGAGTGTTTTAAATTTGGTGAACATTTAGTAAAATTGATATACATATAGAATTTAAAATGTAAGCAATGGTAAAACAATACGCATCATAGTTATTTTAGTGGTGATATTCTCATTTTCTGATGTATAATAATTTGGGTTTCATTTAGAATTTTTGATGCTCATTAAATTTTCTGGTGGACAGTGCAAGGGATGTATGGTTTAATTTGGTGTACATTATATTTGTTCCCTATAAATATTATAGTCGTAAGTTATGCATTAAGCACGTAAGAGCATAAAATTAAAAATTTCCCATCAATTACGACAAGTTTTGTTTTGTTCTTTAAATCGCGCCAATCGCCAGTAATATACTTTGAAAAAATACATCATTAGATATAATGTAAAAAAATGATTCTTAGAAAGATTTCGGTAGAAAAATCTTGTAACAGACTTGCATGAATTGCCAGCAGCTTTTCTCAATAATGTCATTGCAAGAACTGTTAGGAGTGCAATCGTCGAGAACTCCATAACGCTTTTCAAATTATTAGATAAATTTCCTTTTTAAGATTAATTTATTCGTATTATGTACCTGCATGGGTAATGCCAGCGGATGTCGCGTTTACCTCGTAGGTACTATATTTTGGCTTAAATTTTTTCAAGCCATTCTCGTCTACGCACTGCACCTTGCGCCCCCATTCTCTTCGCCGTTCCTGCTAACCTTTAATCCATAACATCCACATCTGGCCGTAATTTATTTAATATTAAAGTGCGTCGCAATAAGGGCGATGCCGGAAGGGTGATGGCTGGTGCGAGGGGGTTGTAGTTTTTATTTTTCGCATGGAAAATCCGAGTTCGCATCCGCCAGTCTTTACCCCACAAACCCGCGACCGACCGACCGACCAACGTCAGTGATTAATGACTGCTGGAAGATTGGAAGTAATTAAAGCGCGGGAATAAATGGCAACGTTCCGTTCCGTTCCGTTCCTGCGGTTCCGGCCTAACAATGCACCCATTCATTTCGTACACACACATACACGCTCAAACAAAGACACACACAAACACAATCATAGAACACACGGCGATAAGGAGCCGGCTCCTCGCTACCAGGACCAAAATCCTTCCCCGAATCCGGAACGAAATTAAACAACCACCAGGTGACATCAATAACAACAACCGCTCTTCGCGTCTAATTGGGTTTTTGAGAAAAGATTTCGTCAGTTTTTTCGAAAATTCCTTCGTTTCGCCGCCTTTCACCTCTTCGGCTTGATGACAATGGATAGCCCGTTTAGCGTCATGAATTTTTAAATATTCATTCTTGGCCATCTTCCATGTCTGTAATTAGTGTTGCTAACAATGAAAAAGCCGTGTTCCATGAATGTAGAACCTGACCAGCGGACTCGTCGATGAAGTCAGCAATTAACAGCCGCGTGATTGACAATTATCCAATTATGGCACATGGTAGAGGCAGCGCAAAGGCATAATAGACGCTCCGTTGACAGTAATTATATATTTATCGAATACCCGAAAATAATAGGTCGTCGATAAAAAATGACAATGCCGCTATTGGTCGTCGGGTTCGAACCTTTGGTCGGTCTCGACCAGTAGAAGCACCTTCCCGGATAATAATAACATAGCGTCGTTTAGATTTTCGAACCAAAACGTATTGGTGACAATCGAATATGTATATCGCGCGCTTCTTCGAGGTGTTCAAGATTTGTTGGTTGGGAATGGATGAGGAGCCCCAACCAGTTATTATGTTGTTGGTAAAAATTATACGGGACTGGTCCGGTCCCAAGTGGTAACCACTGTTTTGTAGCAATCTCATACGTTATTAACGATTACACGTTGATTAGGGCGGATAAATAATAACCGTCTATTGTACCACTACGTTAACATAACAATACGGCGCGCGGATAATAATACAGGTTTGAACAATTAAATAAAACAAGGCGAGTTTAGTAGTTTCGCCGGGACTAAGCCGGATGCGCAGCATTATTTTTAATTACAACTCTTCGACCGTTTTCACATTGTTTCCAGAGAATGGAGATTTGCTTTGGACCGCGACGCCGCCGTTTTTTGCCGGATTTCGGCAACGTCCTCACCACTGCTTACTCCTTACCAGAGTCATCCAATTATGCACCACCATCCAACACAAGCCTAAATTAATAGGGATCGTCTACCAAATTTACTCAATATTTTCATACAAAAAAATACTTTTATTTCCCAAAAATACTAAATGCTCACCAAAATTAAGAAAATACATAATCTTAAAGCGACAACCAAATATTGACATAATGCTGGCCGCTTATATATATTTTGTTCGCCAAAATAACTTTTGTTGACCATAAATAAATACTAAATGTTCACCAAATTTTATTCCGTATTTAATTCTAACATAATACCCAAATATTTAATTTTCGACAGTGCCTTATATTATTTAGCAGTTAAAAATACTATTTGTTGATCAAAAATACACAAGCAATAAAATGTTGTGCAAATGGTAAATAATTTTATGCAAAATTACAGATGTAGATGTGCTAGGGCAAGAAAAATAAGAGTAAAAATAGAAGTGGTTTGCACAAAAAACAATATTGATTTCCGTAATATATAAATGCTTTGCTGTAATTGGCTTGCATTATGTAAAACGTAAAACTTCTTTTAGTGGTAATTTTTAATAGTGCTTTTAAAAAAAAATTACAGGGCCCTAAACTGACCTTGTACAAAACTTTTTTTGCGTGCCTCTTGTCTGGAAGCGCAAGCGGCAAGGAGAGATGCGCGAGCATATTTTATTTTTGGAGTAATAGAATAATTATTTGACGCACAAATAGTTTTTTTGAGAAACACTAAATATAAATGGATAGCGCGAATATTTATTATGTACAGCACGGACGCGTAACTTGAGCGTTCTAAATTTGGTGAACATTTAGTAAAATTGATAGACATATAGAATTTAAAATGTAAGCAATGGTAAAACAATACGCAGCATAGTTATTTTAGTGGTGATGTTCTCATTTTCTGATGTATAATAATTTGGGTTTTATTTAGAATTTTTGATGCTCATTAAATTTTCTGGTGGACAGTGCAAGGAATGTATGGTTTAATTTGGTATACATTATATTTGTTCCCAATTAATAGTGCCGTGCTGAGGATACTTAATACCGGCGCACTGGTCAGATTTGGTTCATTTCTACACAAAGAAGCGTCTGTGACCAGAAACTGTAGGATTGCTTTCTGCCACTTACGTAGGTACTTTTCAACCTAAGTAACGGTTTTACATTTCCACGTAACAGCAAAAATCTAATAATTATACCTAACTACATAACATTTATATTTAAACTAAATTGGTATTACTTAAGTACCTACCTGCACGGTTACAACATGAACAACTCATGTGCGTAATTAATTGATGGGCAACGTAATAAAGCTGCTCGTCTGATTGAATACCAAAGAAGTTGAGGTTTTTGCCAAAGGTGCCGCCGATGCGGGTCGCTTGAAGAGACGCGCTTGTCGCGTTGACCGGAACGCCGCGACGCCGATTTTGTTTGTGATGAAATTGTTAGCTAGCAATGTGAAATAATAGCAACCAGCCTTTCTATTGGCCAACTCCACGGTAATAACAAGTTAGCAACATTGCTAGCCTAACCGTTTTCAAACCGAATCGCCCGAAATTACTATTATCGGGATGGAGGGGCGTCGCGACGCCGAGGGACGAGGCGGGCGTGCAACGCTGAAAATGCAATAACTGTCAGTTGTTTTCTCGGCGTGTCGGGAGGCCGAGAACCCGGCGAACAGAGCGAATATTGCAAGTGGCTGCAGCGACGCGGAAAATCGTACATGACACGTTCATATCCATGGCAACTCCGTCAGATATGAATATTTCATAGAATACATTTTCATACTTTATTGAACGTGTCACCTCTGATTACGAACAATATACCTGTCCTGTCTTCCTTTGCCGCCGGTGTCTCCGTAAAACACGCAGATAACTGCGCGACATTTCCCCCTTCAGCTCTCGCCGTTACGTAATGCCGTCAAAATTAATAAAGCACCGGGGTTAAAACCGCCCCGCCGCCGTTGTCGGGGGTAAGTGTAAGGTAACGGCGCGTTACCGCCAGTTTAAACCGCCACCTCGACGGCGCAAAAAGGGGATCCAACGGCGCTAGACGGGCTTCCTTATGAAAAATGCACGCTCGCCCGGCCCGAATTCGGCGCCCATCTCGCCGCAATAACGCAAAGCATTCCACCCCAACTCAAAAACACTATACGGAGGTCGGCCGAAAAGTCGGCTACCAAATCTCACCAATAGCTGCGCGAACAGTTCTGGCAGTTACACTTTCAACGTCAGTTGCTATAAAAATAATTTTTTAGATGGCATAAAGTGTTGAAATCTTAGAATAATTATATGAAATCTCGTTGAATTATACCTACCGCAGTTGTTGCAATTACCAAAGTTCTGCAGGTACCCTTATGCACCGAGACTAACTCGAATTGTGGGGTTGCTGTGGCGGAATTAATTTGCGGCGACACTTGCGGCAGAAATTGGCAAAAAGTGCTACAGACATGTTTAATTGAATTTCCCGGTGAGTTGCGTCATTATAGGGGCGAAGTCCAGGTGCGCCGACTACTGAATTGAAATCGAAAAATTAACATGCGTTTGGCACATATCGACTTGGAGATATTTACGACGATCTGGCGTGCTCTGCTCTCTCGGTATAAATGTTAATTAGGCGCAGCAATAATTTATTATTATAAACAAAGGCCGTTTCCTGTCGTAATTGCATTCCGCGCCGCCTAAACAATAATTTTGTTAATCAGTATTATAAAATTGAATTATGATAAATAATTGTGACCTGGATAAGACGTTAAATTAATTAAGACGGCCGGGTCTGCTCCGGAGTACGAGTTCAATTATGTTGAAAAACGACATTGTTAATTTTTCAATCCAATTAATTATTTACATATTTGAGTCTGTAGAATCGTTAAATTTACACTCTGACAAATATCGGAAGATTTTATCTTCGTCGCTGTGATTTTTATTTCGCCAATTAAAACCGTTGCCGTAAATCAATCGGCAAGTTTTAAGGCTGCGGACGATAATGGCGGTTTGTGTTGTGCCAGATTAGCTCCGGAGCTAATTTGAATCTTTGCCGTCAAAAAATGAGTCGCGCCGCCGTTTCCCGGAGTCAGGCGCTGAGTTAGGGGCGTACTCGACTTCAACAACGTACTTAGATATTCATAATTGATATTTTAATATTTATTACGGAGTCCGATGGCGGCTTAGATAACAATGATGTATGTGGTAGGTGAATACGCTCAACAAGCCACTTGCTCTCTTGTTATTCGGTTCGGTTTGTTTTGGCCGCTGCCTCCGCTCCGGCCCGGCTTGGCCCATCTGCATCTCTATAAATCCCGCGTGCATTCCACCATAATTGCCCGAATTTATAAGCTCACCTATTCGCCGATCTTGCCGCACTAAATTATACGCGTAATTAGTCCTACTCGGAATTTGTCAACAACTTACAAGGGGCTATTTGTAAGTAAAAATCTAATTTCGGTTTGTCACGAAATGGTAATTCGAGCCCGTACAACTGACGCGATACCGGCACTGATTAATGGATAACAAAATACAAATATGGTGAACGAAAAAATGTCAGGTATTTATTTCAACACGAAAATTACACCTGAAACTTCTATCAATCTCCATTTAATATATTAATTCCTCCTCGCTGTCTGACAATTCCAAATTGGGGATTGTTTGCTTACACGTTCCGCTATTTTCCGGAAACCTACGCCCGATTTGCATACTTAGATAAAGCACAATGGGGCGAAAATTGCCTTTCTTAACTAAGCACTCCCCGAGCCGTTGCCGGCCAATGCCCCAGAAACTCGATACTCAAGAAAATTACGGAAATACCTAAAATTAAGCTAATCCTAAAGTAACTGTAGGTATAGCTACCTACTTACTTAATTTAGCTAATATTTAGTTTGAGGTTAAATATCGGGTCGTATTTAACAGTCTACCAAATTTACCCAATATTTTCATACAAAAAAATACTTTCATTTCCCAAAAATACTAAATGCTCACCAAAATTAAGAAAATACATAATCTTAAAGCGACAACCAAATATTGACATAATGCTGGTCTCTTATATATTTTGTTCGCCAAAATAACTTTTGTTGACCATAAATACTAAAAATTTTATTCTGCATTTCATTCTAACCTAATACCCAGATATTTAATTTTCGACAGTGTCTTATATTATTTAGCAGTTAAAAATACTATTTGTTGATCAAAAATACAGAAGCAATAAAATGTTGTGCAAATGGTAAATAATTTTATGCAAAATTATAGATGTAGATGTGCTAGGGCAAGGAAAATAAGAGTAAAAATAGAAGTGGTTTGCACAAAAAAAGATATTGATTTCCGTAATATAAAAATGTTTTGCTGTAATTGGCTTGCATTATATAAAACGTAAAAGTTTTTTTAGCGGTAATTTTTAATCGTGCTTTAAAAAAAATTACAGGGCCCTGAAGTGACCTTGTACAAAACTTTTTTCGCGTGCCTCTTGTCTGGAAGCGCAAGCGGCAAGGAGAGATGCGCGAGCATATTTCATTTTTGGAGTAATAGAATAATTATTTGACGCACAAATAGTTTTTTTGAGAAACACTAAATATAAAGGGATAGCGCGAATATTTATTATGTACAGCACGGACGCGTAACTTGAGCGTTCTAAATTTCGTGAACATTTAATAAAATTGATAGACATATAGAATTTAAAATGTAAGCAATGGTAAAACAATACGCAGCATAGTTATTTTAGTGGTGATGTTCTCATTTTCTCATGTATAGTAATTTAGGTTTTATTAAGATTTTTTGATGCTCATTAAATTTTCTGGTGGCCAATGCAAGAGATGTATGGTTTAATTTGGTGTACATTATGATTGTTTCCCTTAAATATCTAGTAAACACTTAGGAGTAGGTAGTTAATACAAAGCCAAATGATCATCGAACGAATCCGCACATTGAGTGAGGGTGTCGAAATGAATTGGTCTATTGAACAAATTTTTTGTGGGACCGAGTCAGTGAGCAACAATGAGGGATTGTTAAGACGCGAAGAGAGACAAGGCGAACATTAAAACTCGGTGTTGGTAAGTGGCAAAGTATCAACAAGAAATGATAATAAATAAAGAATATCAGATTGTGGAAGGAAACACGTAAACAATACCTATATTCAAACATCCCACTGAAGAACCGAGAAACGCCCTACATACAGTATTTATAATGTAGGAGCTGGAGCTCTCACACACGTTCGGGGTTCCTCGAAAGACACGCGGAGGTAAATAGGTACGTAAAAAAGTCTTGCACAACACTTTTATCTTTAATCTTCCCACAAAACCGTGTTCAACTATTGCGGTATTAAAACGATGGCTTTTTGATGATGGTCCAAGTGTGTGGTTAAGGTACACAACGTGCCGGGTAATAAATATATCCCCAAGACCAAGGCCCGTGCGGACGTGTGATTATTTTGGTTTCCAAGCGGGATTTCAGGAGTATCTATCTAGAGCCGTAATCTAAATTTAAAAATTGTTTTTGAAGCGGCGTCGCTATTTCGGTTTCGTTAACAATAACTCGGGCCGGTAATAGAATAGGTGCCTAACTTCAGGAGTGGATTAAATGCCCAATTTGTCTGATCCTCAAATCGGACGGATAGTGTTTGGGTTGACCAATTACTCGTGTTGAGGGGCTCCCATTGTGGCATTAAAAGTTTAAATGTTGGCTTATAGAAAATTTCGGTCGGGGAAAGAACCGCCGTCGTCAATCTAAAGAAGAGCCGTCTTTGTGCGCTCCTCCTGCTTCCGTTCGCCGAGGACCGAGACAATAACGACATGACAGCCCCACAAAGCGGCTACATGTAACTGAAATAACAAGTAGATTTAATAAGGATGACGGGCCTTACACATCTCAATCCGATGTTACCTGTTTCTGTTATTATCATCATCGTCCGCACACTCATTATTATCGCCGGCGACGGGCATTTAACAAACACTTGCCTGAATTGCAGCACCACGATCTATCCTTTTACCATTGTGGCCTCCTATTGCTCTGCCATTCATCGAGCACTTTATTAAATCGTCGCTTTCAATACGTCGACAAACACAAAAACGACAAATACGAACGCGCAGCCAGGCCAGGACTTAATTATATGATTTAAATTTATATGGCAGGTTGGGCCGCGCGGTCTTTTCGCTCCGAACTCATCTTCGATTAGTCCCGGACCAAAAAAAAATTAAAAAAAAAAATTCTCTTCTCTTTCTAAAATTTGATTTGCGATGGCATTAATCTCTGTGGGAAGTTTTGGTGACTGCATGCGTGGTTTTTTGACTTTACGGCCGTGGAGGCGGCAATTAGCGGAGCGAGTGCCGTCTCCAGAGACGTGGGGATCGGCGGCTCGGACTAATTATGAGTTTTGGTCGCAGTACGCAGCCGAGTATGAAATCCTAAGCTGCTTGTCGTAAGTGTTGGATTACAGTCGCCAATTACAGGGTGCGTGTCGGGAATTAGCGGCGCACAACGCCCGGTATACTTGATTGACATTGGCCCCCGAAACCCCTCGGTCTCCGCCTGCGAACAACAATGCACCAGGACGGGCTCTCACGATTTCCCGGCTCTCGCCGACCGCCACCACGGGGATAATAATTGCTTTGTTAGCGTGTGTGTTGCTCCTAACTTAATCCGCCCCCGATGCCGCCGTTATTCCTGCAATTATTGCCGGTGTTCGGTATTATTGTTTTAACGGGTTTTCTGGGAGACGCCGACACCCCCATTTTTCCATGGGTCGTATTTAACAGTCTACCGAATTTACCCAATATTTTCATACAAAAAAATACTTTTATTTCCCAAAAATACTAAATGCTCACCAAAATTAAGAAAATACATAATCTTAAAGCGACAACCAAATATTGACACAATGTTGGTTGCCTCTTATATATTTTGTTCGCCAAAATAATTTTTGTTGACCATAAATACTAAATGTTCACCAAATTTTATTCCGCATTTAATTCTAACATAATACCCAGATATTTAATTTTCGACAGTGTCTTATATTATTTAGCAGTTAAAAATACTATTTGTTGATCAAAAATACAGAAGCAATAAAATGTTGTGCAAATGGTAAATAATTTTATGCAAAATTATAGATGTAGATGTGCTAGGGCAAGAAAAATAAGAGTAAAAATAGAAGTGGTTTGCACAAAAAAAAATATTGATTTCCGTAATATATAAATGTTTTGCTTTAATTGGCTTGCATTATGTAAAACGTAAAACTTCTTTTAGTGGTAATTTCTAATCGTGCTTTAAAAAAAAATTACAGGGCCCTGAACTGACCTTGTACAAAACTTTTTTCGCGTGCCTCTTGTCTGGAAGCGCAAGCGGCAAGGAGAGATGCGCGAGCATATTTCATTTTTGGAGTAATAGAATAATTATTTGACGCACAAATAGTTTTTTTGAGAAACACTAAATATAAATGGATAGCGCGAATATTTATTATGTACAGCACAAACGCGTAACTTGAGAGTTTTAAATTTGGTGAACATTTAGTAAAATTGATAGACATATAGAATTTAAAATGTAAGCAATGGTAAAACAATACGGAGCATAGTTATTTTAATGGTGATGTTCTCATTTTCTGATGTATAATAATTTGGGTTTCATTTAGATTTTTTAATGCTCATTAAATTTTCTGGTGGGCAGTGCAAGGGATGTATGGTTTAATTTGGTATAAATTTGTTTCCTTTTTCCATCCATTCCGCGCTTTGCCATTCACTACTTTAACGATTTTCTGTTTGAGTAGTTTCTCCTGCAACCATAAATAACTCGTGGAAAATTCTCTTAATTTATATGCTAATTATTTTCTTAGTCTTATAATTGAGCAATTGTGATTTAGCAAAAAACGGTTGTCTCGGTTCATTAGCGGTCGTATATAATAAACATATGAGTCATTTGTTGTGACTTTTATAACCAATCAATCACCTCTTGGTTACGTTTTGTTTTTATATAGGTGTTAAGAACACATACATGCTATAATCTATTAGTTAAACACGCGTCAGCACGTCATTTCACCTACTTTCTTGACTGAATCGCCTCAAACCGAAATTCTAAAATGTGCAACTATGAATCTATAAAATGTACAAGAATAAGTCGGAACCAGAAGGAATATTAAGCTGCTGATAATCGTCAATAATATAATATTGCGTGGTACATATGGTAATTATTTAAATATAAACTTTAGTGAAACGTTAGATCTTTAGCAAAAAACTCAACTCCAAGAAAACATAAAAATGGATAAAATCGAAAGTTAGTGGGCGTTCTAGGAGAAACGTCGCTATTGTAATATTTTTTTGACGGAATCAGCTTGCGCTTTGACGTTCCTGAATATACGAGTCCTGGCTTCCTGACGACTGTTTTCTTTGGATAGGAAGTGTCCGCGCCGCGGCCTATTTATTGTCTCTTCGTGTATTTCATTGTGTGGTAGACGTTGGAGTTGTGGATCAATGTGATTTACAGAGGAGCCAGTCGTCGCTGCAAATAAATAATAATAAATCTGGGATGATCCACGGAACGGCGTCACGTTGCGGTCATAATCCTCCACACTAAAGTTCCTCCACGCCACGACCGATTTTACCGACAATGGCCCTCTTTCACGACCTAACACCCCTGATGTGCCCAACCCCTCCGTTGCTCTTTTCGAGCATCACCCGGGCTCGATTTGAATTGCCAATTATTATTAGCAACGCCGATGTTGTTATTATATTCATTACACGTCGCTGCGAGGGGGCCCGACGGACCCAGTTTTATCACTTGTTTTGCCGCGATTTTAACCCTATTCTTATTGAAAAAGAGGCCCGCCGCATTGACTGATTGATGAACGACGCACAAGCACCCTTCACTCGCGTTAAATTAGACATTGTAATAACAAATAATGCAAATGGACGGCGAGGGGCGCTGCCAACGTAATCCAGACCAGGGTACAATGGCACCACCCCTGTGCCCCCCGACCATCCGTGGTTCCGGAGCAAACCCCCAGAAAGACTCAATTTCTGGACACTGCCGAATGAAGGTACGATGAGTTGCGTACCACCTCGAGGATAGTCTCTTCCTTTGGCAGCTATTACAATTTTTTTTACTTAATTTGGTTGGTTCCAGGATTTTGTTGAAAGTCAGATCTAGATGAGAATACTCTCCACCCTCCAAAATTTTTCTAGATTTTTCCAACAAAGTCTTGAGGAGTAGGTAACCTACAAAATAGGTAGTAGTCACAGCCAAGTCAAGAAATAAAAAAAATTCACCGCTCTAAGGAAAGGCTCCAATAGCTGCCAAAAACACCATAATGCATTCCGTAATAAAACTAAGTAGATACCTACCTATGTGCTTTGTTATGGGAAAAAACAATAAGTGCTTAATTAATCGCTTATGAAGAATAATAACAATTCTGTCAAGATAAAGCTCTCAACGCTTCTGGAAAGATGGGTGTTTGAAGTAGGTATATGAATTACACGAGTGAAGACAGCCCGAAATTAAAAATTGAATCCAACCAAGAAAACGAAAATTAATTAGCAAATCGCAATAATTTCATCTTTTAAAGCAGCATTCAGTAATTAGTTACCGCCCTCTATCAACACAATGTTATCAACGAATCTCATCGAGTCAAGCACGAATTACACAGTGCCGCATTGTTATTATTGTGTCCTTTGGAAGGACGTTGATTCAGCAGCGTGTGACTGCTCTCACCCGGACTCCGTGCCCGAGACTCCGGGGACTCCGGGAATATGAACCCTAAACTGCGGCTTTAATCTCGGGAGACCTCGCACGCGTTTGATGGATGGCTCACGTCACGGGGGAACGTAATCACTTTCTAATTATTTTTGTCAAAGTTTCAATTATCAACGACTTTCGCACAACAATTATCGGAACAAAATAATTCGCGTTTGTCGGGAGTTCCTGAGGAAGGGGGTTGAGGGTTTCGTTCTCTGGAACTTAGGTGTAATCAGGGGTGATTTCCGGGGGCATTAGGAGATGTTAAATTAGTTTTTATTGTTTCGGCGATGCAATCGGGATAAAAGTAAAATCCGGGGGCGATTATTTGCATACCGGCGGGCCCTGCAACGGAGAATTGCCTAGCCGACTCTAATACAGTCATAAAAGTAAGTGTAATGAGTGCCCGCTTTGTTTAAGTGCTGTTTAATTAATTTATAGGTATCGCCGTGTGTTTAAGTTGCTCTCCGGTCACGTTATAATTCGCCCCTGCTGCATCGGAGACTGCGTTAATTATTATTGCAATGTACCTACGTACAAGTACCTATAACGCCCTCACTCGAATTTCTCATTGCGATACCTTACGGGGAATCGCGGCGTTATTGCACCTAATGCAATTTTGAGTTGAAGAAACGGCCCGCTGGTCGGTATAAATTTTCCGAGAACAATGGGTCTTTAAAATTATGCATTAAATTTGATTGTTGTTGCGACTGCGAATAGTCTGAGAAGCCCTATAAATTACTCTTTTCGAATTGAGTTACCCGCTTTGTCTCTAATTAAAATTTACAACGGCCGCTGGTATGATTGCGTTTCCATTCATGTAACCGGGTTTTTTCCCGTCCGGTTACCGCATCGCGGGATCCGACGAAAACTTTTGCCGTAACCTCATCCGCACTCGGTCTAAAAGTTATTTTCTGCGTTATACTTTCCATCTACGCACTCCACTTTTTTCGCTTTCTCGACTTCTGAGAAACGCCAAAATTTTCTTTTCTATATTCTCCGCCAACCCTTTTTACCCTTCCTTACTTCTGATTAGGTTTTTAAGGCAGCCTTCCTTTAGAACTTTTATGGTCAAATATCTTTTTTCCGTTCTCTGTTATTTCCTTTCTCTTCTGATCACAAAAAATTTAAAAAAATTTTTTACTATAAAGCATTTTTACACTTTTTCTTTGAACCTGACCAAAAGTTTTCTTGAATTCTTCAAAAGTGTGTTATTCAATGTGAAAATATTTGTTCAATATTTTCAGTTTGAAGGGGATGTATTTTGTTGCCGGAGAATTTTATCAATATCGCACCTGGATGCCTCGGAAACTTTTTCTGTTCAATAACTTTGCAGAAAATCTTTTTGCGGCCGCCGTCTCGGGCGAGACATGAAACAATAACAATATCGGATCCAATAAGCGGCAAATCACCCTGTTCCCGACCAATTTAATATGGACGGGGTTGGAAAGTGAGACGGTAGCGCTTCAGCGGGGCGCGATACGGCGATGCTGTCAAGGCCATAAATAACACTGTCTAAACGTTATTTTTGGGAAGCTAACGACATTCCTGGAGCGGAGTCGTTATCAGACACCCGGCCCTGCAATATCAGGAGCTGTCAACGCAGGATTCCAGCTCTGGAATGCGGATATTGCTAGCTCTCCAGCGTTCCGCTGCCGTGCTCCTGTACATCCCCGGTTCTCTCTCCCACTCCCCTCGCGTCCCCCCTGCACTCCCGATCCCGTCCACCCCACGCGAGCGAACGCGCGGCTTCGCTCCTGCACCCCCTTGTTCTTGCCGTCTCCGCTACTGCTGGATATTATAATTGCCCTCTGTAAATCACAACGTGAAACCCGTCAAGAAAAATGAGGAATTTCGCCGTTCGGATTCCCGGCGTTTGTTTATTCCCCGATACGTTGGCGGGATCAGGGGAGCGGGAATTCCGGGCCCAAAACTTTTTTAATTGTCTGCCAGTGCAAGTCGGCCAGATGCAGATCGACGAAAATTTGACACACACGTACCCGCAAGATTCGCACAAAAAGAGCGATTATGTCTTCGAGGCCGTCAACGCGGTAACGATTAGGATTTCGCGTTTTTTAAATATCTCATAAATCGACCGGGCAATCTGTCAACAATTATTCGGTAATCTAGAGGATTATCAAGTGATACCCAAATTTTTTGTCTAACCGATAAATACCTATTCCTGAACTGTCTGACCATTTCAGCTCAATTCGAAGAGTTGTTTGATCTTTGGCAATAATTTTTTTAGAGATTACTTTGTAAATTGAACCAAAGAACTTAATTTTCTAGCGCCTTGGAATGTTTTTACCATTTACCTTATCGAGCAGTTGGTTGCACATTACGTCACCTTTGTTGATACTAATCTAAGTTTTTTAAACTTTACCCCAGTAAAAAATTAATATCGCGCTATTGATACTATAAATAATATTTACTAATAAAATTTTCTTTCAATTAGATTTTTTTTTTAAATAGTCCTTTACATTGACATTTCCACGTGAAGAAAAACTAACAAGACCGCCCAAATTTTTTTTTTAAATTAGATTTTTTTCTAAAATATTTCTTTACGTTGACATTTCCAAGTGATGAAAGCCAAACAAGCGCGCTCAAAAATATTTTTTACGTTGATATTTCCACGTGAAAAAAATCGAGCAAGCGCGCCCAAAAAAAATTTCTAAAATTACATTTTCCCTAAAATATTTTTCCACGTGAAGAAAGTCGAACAAGCGCGCCCAAAAAATTTTTTTTAAATTAAATTTTCTCTAAAATATTTCTTCACGTTGACATTTCCACGTGAAGAAAGTCAAACAAGCGCGCCCAAAAAATTTTTTTTAATTTACATTTTCTCTAAAATAATTCTTCACGTTGACATTTCCACGTAAAGAAAGTCAAACAAGCGCGCCCAAAAAAAATTCTAAAATTAGATTTTTTTCTAAAATATTTCTTCACGTTGACATTTCCACGTGAAAAAAGTCGAACAAGCGCGCCCAAAAAATTTTTAATTGACAAATGCAAATTGGAATAGGTAAATAGGTTGGTGGAAGCAAAAGCTATCATTAGAACGACTTAAAATTTTTTCGAGTAGCTTTTACCCCTGCTCTGAGTTAGGGACTGCTGATGGATGGCGATCGGAAAATGGTTGATCAACGGCGCCTCGTCCCCGATTCCGGGCAGGAGGGCCGCGTCGCGTCTGGATTTATACGTTGTGTGTTGGGACTATTAAAAATAGGTCCTGATTAAGTGCGAAAGCCGGTGTGGCCGTTAGTGGCGGTGAAATGGAACCACCGTCTTCGGAATAACGATAAGTGAAATAAATTTAAAAGTTTCCCTGCAGGAACGACTTGAAAGTCGCGATAACGGATTTAATGAACCCTATCGTCTACTGAGGCCTGAATGGTCTTACGCCGACTCACAAAGGGCCCTAATTTATTGCGAGACGATGTGATTGTTGCATGTTGCCGTCGTAAGCATAGTTGGCGAATAGTGCACGAATCGGCCCCAACATACATGGCAAATACGACCGATGGCAGGAGTGATTGTTCGGTTGTAAATTTTCTAGCATATTTCGTTATTGTCGAACGGAATTACGAGGCGGCGGTGGCGGCGGCAACCGGCACGTAGGCAAAAAGAAATAACTATGAAAACTTCAATTTATTTCGCCATCACGTCGAAAAAAACTCGTTTCCGAAAATCTAGCCCTTGGGAGAAGCGACTCGAGGAAAGATCATATATCATATCCTGCGTGATAATGCATGCACACGTCCTCGCCTCGCCCGTCCTCCGGCTTCGCACTATTTCTGAACGGGCCTTAATCGAATATCAACTCGCGCCGGCGACAAAATCGAAAAGTGACAAGCCAACTTGCACTACAATTGATCATGTGGCGCACGGCCACAGCCGCATCCATCAACGGAAGAAGCGGTCAGCACGCGACCCAAGCGGAAAACTTCAGAGATCACCAATGCTCAAAAACAGTCGGACCAAACAAAAGACGGTTATAAATTTTTATAATGTGCAGAAGCTGCTTTCGCGTCAGTTGCAACCGATATCAAAAACATTGACACAAGTGAAGCACCTGGGGCCAGAAACGTTCATGTTCGTTATTTGAATCACCAGAAGCTACTAATCACGACAAAAACAATATATCAACTGAGTTGGTTGCTTGCTTCTCTCTTTCCTCTTGAGATGTCAAATAGAATAGAAGAATAGAAGAACAGAAGAAACCATCAATAGAATAAGAAAAGAAGAAATCTGAACGAACAACATTCATACTAACAAAAATGAATGAATAAAAGATCAACTCAATATTAAAGAAATTTAATGAAACTAGCAGAGACAACGAGTAGAATAGTAAGCATCAGATGAAGAAACTGAAAAATGAATTAAAATTGTATTTAAGAAACGCAAAGAAGTTATCGACCGCTGAATTGTGCAAAATTTCCTGATCACGTGCTGCTGATGATATGTTGGTGACATCTATGGTGTGCTGATTGTTGGTTAGTCGTGGCGATGAGGGGCCGTTCCGGTGGAGGTAAATACGGCAGAAAAGGAAAAAGTTGCTAGCAAGGTCTGCATGGCCAATTTGCTGGCTTTGTATTATCTCGCATAACTTGAATACATCTCACTGGCCTGATCGCAGACTGAGATACGCGTAAATGCAACAACTCGCCACAAACCTGCCTACCTATTTTACTTTAATCTTTTTTGTTGAAGAGAAACGAGTAATTAAAATATAACTGGCCCGCTCTCGCGATTTCAACCAACCGAAAATGCCCTTGGATCGCCGGCCACAGATTGCAAAGCCATTTGCCTCGTCCTTCACCACAGCCACACCATACCTATCATCAATGGCAGCTCATAATCACCGACAAAACAATTGGGAACAAATATAATGTACACCAAATTAAACCATACATCTCTTGCACTGTCCACCAGAAAATATAATGAGCATCAAAAAATCTAAATAAAACTCAAATTATTATACATCAGAAAATGAGAACATCACCACTAAAATAACTATGCTGCGTATTGTTTTACCATTGCTTACATTTTAAATTCTATATGTCTATCAATTTTACTAAATGTTCACCAAATGTAGAACGCTCAAGTTACGCGTCCGTGCTGTATCTACATAATAAATATTCGCGCTATCCATTTATATTTAGTGTTTCTCAAAAAAACTGTTTGTGCGTCAAATAATTATTCTATTACTCCAAAAATAAAATATGCTCGCGCATCTCTCCTTGCCGCTTGCGCTTCCAGACAAGAGGCACGCGAAAAAAGTTTTGTACAAGGTCAGTTCAGGGCCCTGTAATTTTTTTTTAAAGCACGATTAGAAATTACCACTAAAAGAAGTTTTACGTTTTACATAATGCAAGTCAATTACAGCAAAGTATTTATATATTACGGAAATCAATATCTTTTTTTGTGCAAACCACTTCTATTTTTACTCTTATTTTTCTTGCCCTAACACATCTACATCTATAATTTTGCATAAAATTATTTACCATTTGCACAACATTTTATTGCTTCTGTATTTTTATCAACAAATAGTATTTTTAACTGCTAAATAATATAAGACACTGTCGAAAATTAAATATCTGGGTATTAGGTTAGAATTAAATGCGGAATAAAATTTGGTGAACATTTAGTATTTATGGTCAACAAAAGTTATTTTGGCGAACAAAATATATAAGAGGCCGCATTATGTCAATATTTGGTTGTCGCTTTAAAATTATGTATTTTCTTAATTTTGGTGAGCATTTAGTATTTTTGGGAAATGAAAGTATTTTTTGTATGAAAATATTGGGTAAATTTGGTAGACGACCCAAAACAATTGTCTCCAAACCTGCGACCAATAACTATTTGGCAGTTTTTCCAATTTTGAGTCGAGAGTCAAATTTGGGTAATTATGAGAAAAGTCATTCTTTTATCTCGACGTCTGCTCGTTCACCTCTCGTTCGCCTTCATGTTTCGAGGATCGGAAGCTGTGAGCATCGATTCCATATTCAGTTGTACATCACCGGAGGTTTTTTCCTCCCGCCTCATTGGATGTTAATACCGATTTGTTTGGGAAACACGAGATGCCCGTATCTTGAATCTCGTCTGCGTACTTACGTATTGCTCCAAAATCACAGCAATTTCACGGTTTATTAGCCCCGCGCCACCGATTGGATGATGGGAGTCCACGAACTTGGTTATTGATTCCCGCGTCCGTAGTGGCATCGATTTTTTACGGATCCTCCGCGATGAATGGTTTAATCTTAAGGGGCAATCTATGTTAAATTAACAAATTTGTAACTAAGATAATTTTGCGTGTAATTAAGTGTTGGAAAGTCGAAGCGTTTCTTTAGGACCGTGACGCCATAAATTAGGACGTCTAACATTTTAGTTAAAATGCATTGTGCTGGAGGAGGCATTCCTATACATTTTTTCGTTGACGGACTGGAAGAACAGGTGGAATGCAAGTAATGATTTGTGTTCGCCGAAATCAGTTCCGAGATTATAATTCCCATAGCGGTCGCCATCAGATCGACGACCACCACCCATTATCGCCGCCTTGTCAAAGGTGCTTAGAGATGCGAAGCATGATACCCAATATCCAGTGGTTCGGGTGCCAATTATCATTAAATCTTACAATCGTTTCTCGCTGAAACGCTAATTAGACGTGCTCGGGCGAGAAGACAAACTTTGCGCATCACCCACTCGTATTTTGTAGGGGGCCCTCGCCACTCAGCTTCTGGGACTTTGTTCTTGGAGAAGAATGAAGTTGGTTGATGGCCACTCTTCGTTCGAGGGACCCTCGCCGAATTTCCGATGGGTCATTATTGGTGATTTTGGGGAGCTGTGGGAGTCGAGTGGCGTAGCGCTAATGGCCGCGCCGGATTAAGAAGTCGGGTATCATGTGTTGGTCGGCATGTTGGCGGCGGCAAAGAAATCGGTCAGAATCCGTGTCGGGTACCTGGCCGGACCGGCCAGATATCTGGGATTAATTCAATATTATAATATCGGCCGCGTCCTCGGTCTCAGCTCATTGTGTTCTTTATCGCTACAAACTTTGATACGGCCGAAAGATGACATAAATCTGAAAGCCATCCATTCTTCTATTATGTTAAAATGATGTAGGGCCGCCTCGCAGCTACAGGCCGAGCAGATCTTTTTATTCATCCGCTGCCCATAAATATATCGCATAATGGTGGAACCGAACCATCCTCCTCGAAAAATTCCACCACCGCCGTCGCGAACGGACTCCGTCTCTGTCTCTTCGGGTCTTTGCCTTTTATTACTCCGAAAATGTGTTGCTTCATTTGATCGCTACAATACGGCGAAACGGAGGGCGAGTCGGGGCCGGAATGGGATTTTTATTTCCCAACTTCGATACCATCGAAGTGTTACCAAACCTCTGATTTCGCAAATGGGCCTTTACGCGCCACCTGTTCGACCTCGAGGGGGCGCGCCGTCTTATCGCCCGAATTACCCCCTTTCGTACCCAAATTGGCAACTTCACCTCCTACTTCGATCAACTCCTGACATCCGATAATTCGTAATTATTGCGCCGGTAATCCGTTGTGGGAAAGTCATGGGTGTTGGGAACCCATTAGGACCAAGAGATCTGAAGTGGGGTCCGCACCGGCTGACAATAATTACAACTTATTGTCTCGCCGTCACGTGGATTTGACACCCGGGTCTTCGGGCGAATGCGCCAATGCCGCGAGAAATGAACGACTCATAACAGTAATGTCATGTGAAAAAACAGTTTCTTCACACGATGTTGGGTCAAGAAGTCAGAAAATTTTGTGTTCACATTTCAAAAATCTCTAGCTTCAGTTTCAGCCGCCTTTTGGTGCAGGATGGCCCCATCGCATTCATTATTGGTCAAAAGTAGCTAAAAATTAATAAGATTTGTTTCCTTTCTTGGTCTTGCCGTGCGTGATGGGTCCGGCTGTCTTCTGGGCGTCGGGCCGTGGCGGGATGCTGTGCAAATGCTGTCCTATGATTGCCGGGTGTTTATTGGCGAGTGCCCTTGGTGGTGCCCTGTCCAGCACAGCGTGTCGTAAACGGCCCTGACGCCGCGGTGTTCCCGGTCTCCCGCGGCATAATATGTGGGAATTTGTCGCTGTAAATTACCGGAATCAGGCGGGCGCCCCGTCGGCCGCCCGGCTTGAACGGGCTTTGCACTGCGACATCCACATATCAGGATGGGATTCCGATCCCGCTCCACGGAATTAAGGTGTTCTTCCGGAGATTAGCCTCGCAGCTGTATATTTTTTATTTTATTCGGGCTATTTATCGTCGGGGGAGATCACGCTCAAGGAAATGGGATTTTACTTGCGCACCTACCGAATAAAATAAATCATAGATATCCGGGGGACGCCGCCACCGCCACCACCCCCGGTGGCAAAGGGATAAACAGCCTGCGGAGCGCCTGCTGAAAACCGGCGGCGATAACAATTTTGCATATCGTCAAAGTCCCGATTTTGTGCTTGCCTCTCCACTTTTTTCTTCCGGCAATCGGCCGCCGCAGATTAATTATAATCCAATAATCACTCCGGACCCTCCCCGTAATGCCACATAATATATCGGGCATGCCTAAAATCGTATTCATCAGTTTTAAGGCCTCGAGAATTACCTTCACCCACAAATTTAATACAAATCGGATTTAATATTAAGGAACAATTCCGGAATTAGTTGTTAGTTAAAAATTTGTAAGGCATTTACCGTAAAATTATTGCAAAATTGACCGCTTATTTAAAATATTAAAAATAGCTGATGGTGGAGCCATCTATGCAGTGAACGTTGAAGTTGCTTCAATGTTGGTTGTCTATTTAACAACATTCTTTCATCTAGCTATAGTTCTGCCTGCGAACTTGTCAAATGGACTTTAATCGAGGTATACACGTTTGACTTTTGAGTTTGTAATTTAGCTGCGTTCAGTAAAGATAATTTGCAACCACGGCACTAAAAAAAATTGATGATAAGTTTTTTCCCTATAATTGCGGGACAGGAAATTACCTTCACTCACATTCTCAGACGGTGAATGGTAAAAAATTAAGTAAATTTGGTTATATAAATTTAAAATAAAATGCAGGTTCCATTATATCAAATTAAAGTTGACGCTGGTGAGGCTCGTTCAAACCCTCAGACGCGTTGCATGGAAACTTAAAACTAAAACAAATATTTTTTTCAAATTTAGGCCATTAACTCACATTTTTTTTTGTAATTATTGCATTTGTCGATAAAAATATTTATACAGATTTGGGCTATGATATTTTTTATTTGTAGTTTTGACGTATTTGCAAATTAAGTTTTGATGATGACGTCAAAAGCTTTTTGAAAATTTCTCGACGTCAGTTACTTACAGAGCACTGTTTTATCGACATCGATAGTGACAAAACGCGCACATCACGTGACTTAACCATACTTTGTTCATGTTTCTGCCCAAGAATCCGTGGCTTCTTAACTTCCTTCTTGTGTTTTTGGCTGTTCGTTGAAAAGGATGTAGTAAGAAGAAATAAAAAGTACCTACACAAAACAAGTAAACGAAATCCAAAATTGAATGAACAGTGAGAAGAATGATGCTGCACGCCATCTAGAACCATCGTTAGTCAACTATTGATTTAAAAAGTTTATAATAGTATTACCCGAATTTTCTTTCGCCAAGAAAAAAGAAAAAACAGCCATCTGTCAATTCCAAAGATGACGCAAGTACCCAATTTTTGGCAAATTTGAATTTATGCAGAATTTAAAAATAACATAAAACATGAGGTGAAGGTGAAACAACAAAATAATGCTTCAATTTTTAAATTTTTCACAATAAGTAAATTTTCCACAAATTTTCCCAAATTCTTGTGCAGCCGCGCTTATCGTTATTGCAAAAACTTAATAAAGAATTAGCCAACTTTATTAAGGAATCCTATGCGAAACGTTGCTTGAAGTTTGAACTTCTTTGAAGCGGAATGTCCTCGTTTCCGTCCCCTGTCAAGTTTCGTTAGAAACTTTAGGCAAATCAGAAACCTTCTGCATATTTCACTTACCTCCCTTATACCTCATAAAAAATTGATGAATCGTACAATTATGATATTAAGCATCAGCAGACAAGTTTTATTGGCATCAATGACTAAAAACTAATAACCAAAAATATTACTTCTTCCGAAATGTTGTTGGTGATGTTGTTTTTTCCCTGCCGACCTAATAATTGCTGGAGTTGGGGTTATGATTGAAATGATTTGAAATGAAACATTTAAGTCGGTAGGCGCGACGTCGCCGTCCCCGACAATGATTCGCTTAATTAAACGTCTCTTGTGAGAACGTCGAATATCGGGGCTGATTTGACAGCGAAGGAATTTGAGAAATGAATTCCGTCGTGTTCTCTCCCGATCGGCGGCGCGATAATCTGCCCCAACGAATAATAAGAAATCGACTCGGATGCATCGTTACCATCCCGGCACACACATACGAAGAGTCCTTAAATCGGCCACAAGTGTAAAACCTTTATTGGCCGTATATATTGTCGGAATTAAGAACGAAACATATTGGATGTCGCCTTCTTCTCACATTTGCATACCCGTTCGGGTCGCAATCATAAAAATAATATGATAATAATCGCATTCGCCCAGAATGAAATACGTCGGTGTTTTGTTTTTTTTCTCGTTTATTTGCGGAATTAATCGAGAAGGCCTTGCCTCTTTGCTCGGACATACTTTAACTCCGGCTCGCAGCTTTGTTATGAAAATTTCAGATGGAAACACTGCTCGTCTGTTGTAATTTAAGTACTTAGGCGTTATTATTTACGGACCGGCATGCGAATAAATACGCCGTGTAATGGTCGAAGCAACTTTTGCACGGTTTGGCGGAAATTGGCCCCAGGAATCGAACGACCCTTAGCCCCACCTGGCGGCCACCTCCGCAACCCAACATAACGAATACGAAGATCCTATCAGCAAAGGATCGCCGCAACATCGTTCTTCTAAATTTGTTTTAGGCATTCAAAGAATTTCGTGGACCCATCAAACACTTTTAATATTTGGGACAAGACAAGGATCAGAAATTGGATAAATAGCTAAGAACACTGAAACATAGGTAGGCTGGGTTTTCCTTCGTTAGATGTTCAGGTGAAAATTAGCACAGAACTGTTTTTGGTGATTTTTGGTCCGATTTGGGACCGCTGCGTCGCACAAACTGGCGGCCTTCGCCTGAGCTTTAGTTTATTTGGCAAAATGTTTGCGCTCTCTGCTTTTTCTCTAACAAATAATCGTTTCGGCGTTATGCTGTAAACACAAGTGAGCTTTTGTTCATTACATTTCATACCTCACTCATCGTGGCTAGTCCAAACAATCCGGAAACCGTACGCACCGTGTTTAATTCAAAAAATATAAATAAATTGGAAGCGAGAGCGTGACATTCTGAAATATACTGTGAACAGATATATACTGTTTACTGCTACGGTAGCTCTGCGCCTCTAAAACAAGCAGTTTAAGACGCCCAAGACAAGTGAGCCCCGCAAAGTTGCATTATAACGAGATAAATTTCAATTAATTTGAATATTATTAAACGGCCGTACCTACAGTCTAGACCGAAATGCTAAATAGGAGATGATGTGAATAGTTATAAACAATAAAGGCAATTTAATAAATTATCTCATGTATTATTTATGGCGGCGTTAATTTTTTCTTCGAGTTGTCAGTCCGCTGTTGTTTATTGCAAATCTGCATATCGGACACGTTGATAACCTAATCGTGAAAAGTCATTCATAAGTCAATCCTCGACTCCTGCCATTCCGCTTCATCAGTTCCGCATACGACTCCTAGTCGCGCCTCAACCTCCATTGAAATCTGAAATACATATTAAGATTAGCAACATTTAGTTTTCTATCCACACTTCATCGCCATCGGTCAATCACTCTTTATCAACTGCCTTTCATCTTCATTCACAGTCCTCTCCACTAGCTCTCTTTTTGGCTTCCACCACGAGACCTTCCTCACCCCCAAAAATTTAGGAAAAGCTAAAATTTGACCCCTTTGTAAGACCTCTGTTCACGTAAATTACCTATAGTGGAAGGTTTTGTCTGTATCTAAATAAGGCATAAGGCTGATCTTGTGGAGCAAATCTGCTCTTTGTTGTCTTATTAGTCTTTATCCAAGTACAAGGAAAAAGACTTTTGATTGACCATGCTGTTCGATCCAGTTCTCAACGCTTCTTCTAACCCCTACTAGTGCGTCTGAAGAGGTGACGTCACCAAACAAACCTACAACTGCTTGAAGTTTCTTGTGCAAGGTGTAGATTCCTGAAAGATGCCATCGGTCCGGTTGGCTTCGGTTGTCGACGACGGGATCGATTTGCGCGTCCCGGAGCGAACATTGTCGGGGGGGTATCCCTCTTGTGTGTTTTGCGGGTGGCATCGTAACTCCTGGTTGTGTTTGAGGGCCGCTGGTTGTTACACAATGAGACGTCACGTAACGAACACAAATCGACGCGTGCATGCATCGTGTTGTAGAGCATCGCCTAGCGATGTATATTTGTTCAGCCACCGGCGGCAGTTTACTTTTCAGCGAGATCGTTTCAATAAATCGGTTGGCGAGTACGCGTCCCGCATTATATTTAGACGGTGGCGGAGGACGACGGCGGCGACGCCCACACGTTCCGTTTTTAATTACCGACCGCGGTCACGGTAAGTGGCGGCCGGACACTTTTTTTTTCTTTCTTCGATTATTGGCGAAGAAGTGTCAAGACGACAGATGCATGCGGCCAAAGACGGGAAAAGATAATGTCGCCATAAACGCGTCGCGAGATTGGCAGTATCGCGACCCGTATCGGGGGCGGCTAAGTGGTATGTCGTGTCCCCGACATCAGGTGTTCCAGTTCGTTGTGTCGCCGCTCCTGCTAATTTTTACAATTAATCACCCAATCGGACGCCGCGGCTTGGTGGCGACGCAAGAGGCCGCAACGACCACAAGGTCCCCAAGAAGACGTCAACAAAATTAAAACCAATTACCTATAGAGGACATACAAATTTGTGCTTTCAGGTTTTCCGTCCCTCTACTTTCAGTGTTTCAATGGCTTCTTCTGCAAAAATTTGGTTAATCCTTGATTTATGTCCTCTGATAGAACTACACTCACCTGTATAAATTTACTGGAATTTTGCAACCATTTACGGGATGAAGGATCCTTCCTAGGAAAGCTTCAAAATCATCTCACACCTGAAAATAAAAGAAAACGTTATAGTTGGTGTTTTTGTTTGATAAAACATATAAGTAGATATCTACCTATATGAGGTAAAAAGAGTTAAAAAGTAATGGCAAAATTTTAAAGATAACAATTTAAAAAAAAGTGTTATTCTTGAACTACAAGAGAAATAGGATGAGTAAATAAAGATAAATAAGATTGTATAATATAACAATATTATTCTATTAATTTGTTTACGCAAAAGCCTCTTGCGTAAAAGAAACCACCAGGTGTCTTCGGCGGCCTGACTGTCGCGTCTAGTTTCCCGGAGGCTTCCGGATATTTTCGCCGGTTTGGGGGGTGGATGACGGATGGTGGCTGCATGTGCGTCATATTCGGGCCGCAGGGCCTCAAGTGAAGTGTATAAATAGTGTAGTGATATGGTTGATGCGATATCTTATCTGCAATCTAATTTTAATGAATCGTAAACGTCGAGGAGCGCATAGCTGAGGCGAGGACTGTCTGTTACGAGATCCTCCCCGACTGATAACAGCCGGGCCGGTATGCTGGTATGCCAACCATCCGTGTTGATCACAAATACCAGCCAAACTGTCCCGGAGTCGGCCTGCGTGCCCTCCGCCATCTCCCCGGATCGACGACTGAAGAGGAGGCTGTTGAGAAGCCGCGCGCGGATTTAGATTTATCACCATCCACCACCGAGGAGAGTCTTATTCTCTCGTCTTACAAAACACTGCCGCGCTGCCTTAATCGCGATTGTGAACCGCAAAAACGACATCTCTGCGTCCGGCCGCAATTAAATAAATTACCGGAAAATTTTCAATGCGGCAATGAATATTTCATTGGGTATGTCGTGCGTGAGGATCATCAATACTGAAATCGTATTCGGTGTGCTAATGAAGACGCATCGGGCATTCGTTATGTTAGGCTGTGCCTACTGCCTACTTAACTCTGCATGTTCACGCACGTATCATAAATATTAAATCCGTTAATTGCCCAGTTAATATCGGTGTGTCATGGTTGGGGCGCCGGCGCAAGAACAACAGACGAGTCCTCCTGACAGGCCCCAGCTGGGGGATGAAGCCGGGGATTACACGAGATTGATGACTGGGGATGATATAATAGAAATAGAAAAGTACATGAGGTGTTTGTCTAATGAACATCACAACTTACGAAATTAATTTATTTTCTCGCAGTCCCGCCCGTTCCGCAGCCAGATTACGCGACACATTAATTAAACGTGCGAAAATCTGGGAGCCGCCAGCCTGCGCAAAAGGTGATAATATGACACTAAGGAGGGTGTGACTGCAAGAATAATTATCGGAGGCCGGAGCAACGCACGACGCACAAGACCCGAAAACTAACTTCCAGCAGAAATTGGTACTAGTTCTTAGAACCGACCCTCGAGCTGTCTTCTACCATTCTCGCGCATAGAAGATTTTATTGTAGTACCCGCCTCTACCAAATTTAAAATTGCAAAGAGGAATTCTGCGCTCGAATAGCTCCAAGCTTCTTGATAATTAACCTGGAGGACCCAATTATGGCCTAAATTTGAGTAGACGATACCTTTAAATTGCGGACGTTACAGACCAAAAGTGTCAGTATAGGTACAGAATGGAGTAGTGTCCTTAAGGTTTAACTTAAATACCTAAATGGGGAAAGTTAATGGCCCCCTGGAAGCGGTTGTATTTCCGCGAATGCAAGAACTGGGTGATGGTTTATGCAAGTGTCTTGAATTATGCACCTTGGCGGGTCTTTGGTTGTGGTGCGCTGAAGGGTAGACGACGGACGCACTAACCACCCCTTTTTAACTACAGACTAGAGCCGCGTCATTCATCAAAATGGCTGAATGCCCTCTTAAAACCAGTAATAAAGTTAGCATGGTATAAAATTACGAACAAGACCGTAATATATCATTCTCCGAGTTCAGTTGCTTAAGTATAAGGCAATAAAAAGCAGAGGTGGAATCGGCACTATAATAACAATTACGCTGATAACAGTCATAACAAAAACTCTAATTCGTTGGTAGCGGTAGCGAATAATCATCTCATTATTGTTTGAGGTTGCTCGGGGCGAGGAAGCGCGCCGTTATAATACCTGACGCACTAATAGCAAAGGCGGAGAGAACAATTTCAATTGGAATTGGGAACATGGCAGTGCTGGAGACGGCGGTGGCGGCGGCGTTCGGAGTGAGTTTTATGAAAGCTGGGGCCGGAGCTTTTCCCGGTCGCGGGGACGGCTCGCCCGGTGATTTATTGGCGGCCCGGATTTGTTTAGTTCAAATGAAGGGTCGTCCGCGGCTCTGGGGGAGATCCAAATCCATGCCTCAATACTCCCGCTCGCTCTCGGTCTTGCAATACTCGCCCGGACTTTTATAATTTAAATTGCTTTTCCGAAGTCGATCCGGATCATTACATACTGCGCGCCGGATAAATTGCCGGGTTTACGGACTATCCACGGCGATACTTTAGCCTTCCACCAAACTGCAACGCCACACCGTCTCTTGCTCTTTTTGCAAATGGCACAATCTCCTCCACTGACAATTACCGACCTGGATCAAACCACGCTCGCCGATCCCGCCATCCATAACTACGCTTCGTTCCGCATTACAAGAGAGCAAAAAAAAAAACTCCCCTAATTGACCAGGAAGAAGACTTCTTAAATCAATTCCACTAGTTTTACAGAGAGTTGATCTATTGTGAATGTGGTATGCCTCCGTAAGAGATACTGAATTGTCTTGCATCTCTATAATTATTTGGTTCCATTATGCTTTCTTGTATATTTTTTTTACTATTCTTTTCTTTGCTCAGTGTCAGTCCCATTTGTAAGTCTCTCATATTATCCAGCTCCTTTCTTCAGGCACCACTCTATATCATATTAAAGAACTAAATTTGAAATAAATGAATAGTGGTGAGGACGAAGACCTACCATTGAACTGACGTCATCTAAAACTCTGAGCGGCGATCGAGATTGGCTGGTGTCGTGGCAAATCTTTTTTTAGTTCCAAATTTGCCTAACTCTAGCTTTCTCATGGTTCAAAACGGAAGTAGATCCACTTCCGTTAAGTATTTTATTTTGCGCTGACTACTCCGTTGTTTCCGAAATTCCGTAATGGCCGTAGATTAGGATCTGTCCGGGGAAGCCCCGCTATCAGCTGGTGATATTAATAAAGCGATGGCTAACGCTTGATACAATTCCAGTAATGGCGCTCCAATTTACATATTTAAATGGAGCAATTTTAAATCCGTAATCTGGCGTGGCGCAGCAGCGTCGCAGGAACGTCGCGGGCGTCCAGATAACGACGGCCGCGCTGGAGGACATTAATATGAAAGGAGTGAGGCCGTTATCGCCGTCGGGGGGTCGCGGGGGGGTGGCGCGGGTTTTTGGGGGCGGTTCAAGTACGAATGTAATCCGGGGTTTATAGAGATGAGCAATTAGGCGGAGTGCATTACGGAAGTCTCATGTGTGAGGGTGCCACTCGTCGATTACTTGGCCGCTGCCGGAGCCGCCGCCAGATGGGACTAATTACGAACTTAAGCCGCCCCCGCCTGCTTCGTTCCGCACCGGCTTTAATTACCGCCGCCGATGGGGTTGCAACGAATCGAGAAGAGTCGCCGCCAACTCGCATCAGTCACAGGTGGCACATGTACATACTGTGCTCACCTTGCTCCGTCGCCCCCGACCCCGATCCTTCTCAACCAGCCACGACCTCGTTAAATTTGCATAATTTCGGGCCATCTTGTAAGTGTGTAGTTGGGGCTTAAGCCGCAATTTGCATCAATTATACTTGCATTAAAAATTATCAGTCCCATTCGTTTCGAAACGGTCGATATTTATGAGGGCGATTAAAAGAACTCGCGTTTGTCAACGCGTTATCACCAACGCATTTGTCATCCGGCCAATCCAAGAGCGGACCTCCGACCGGCCAAGTTTTAAGAAACTACAGGGATAAGGATAAGCGCACTCCTCCTTAGACAACTTTGACCCTTAACCAAAATAACGAGGCTGAAATCAAACCTTACCCTAACAATTTTAGCGCGATTGATTATGGCCATCCTATTTTTGATTTGGGGTCATCATCAAGCATCAAATAAAAGAGGAAACAAGAACTAAAAACACCCTAAGTGGCAAAAGAAGACAAAATGTTTGGTTGAATTGGAAATGGCTTAATAAGAGCAAGTACCGATTGATTACCGGTGCCGACAACTGTCCTCAACTATCAGAAATATGGAGATGATCATTGGGGAAGGGTGGCGCTCTCGAGCGGGAAATATTGAATGATTGTGGCTAAAATGCCGGTCGGGAAACAAACAATCTACTTCCTGTTAGGCGCAGTAATGCAACGGCAGCATATTCGGGGGAGATAAAGGAATTTACCGAGGGGATCCCCGGGGAGTAGGCCGATGGGCCGGGATTTAGACGAACAGAAGTCAGATCATTTGGAGTTGTACGGAGCCTCACTAAACATGATGGATGCCGAGGGGTTACATTCAATCAAATCTCCCGAAATAATCTTGCCCTGATTTGATGGCGGATGGATAGGCTTCGCAAGAAACGAGCGTTCCTCCCATTTAATATCGCCACAGCGAGATACTTCCCTAGTTAAAGCGCCGCTCGAAGACCCCAGATTACGACAAACTTTCCGTATTGTTTTCACGTCGCTACGAAAATTGCAAAACAATCATTGCCATCTATCCTCCAGATCTTATTAATTATCTTCGGAGACTTCCACAAACAGTAGATGACTCAAAATTAACGACGTGGGCATTTTTGCATTAAACTGACCGATCTTTTTAGGTGTATTTTGGAATGCCTAACTTCTAGTTATTTTTAGCTATTTAAATGACTATTTCTGGACACGGAAAAAATCGTTGTTATCTCATAACTTCTACCAAGTTACCAAAACAAAAACGAGCAATTGGTTTCTTAAAAAAATAAAAGTAGCTACTTAAATAAGAAAAAAATTTAAAATGCGAGGAGATTAGGTGTAAAAGAAATGAGTGATAAGAAGAGAAATCCAAGAAAACTGGTAAACCGTCAATAGCACAAAATTTCACCGATTTAGAACTTTCAGATCTTCGGATGGAACAATTAATCGTTGTTTTCTTCTGTTGCGCCATCACCAGAACCTCGTCAAACGAATAGTTCTCGTTGCTCTTACTCTTGGACCGGTCACTTTCCCTTCAACGCTGATAAAATGAGTGTTTGATTAATGAATCCTCGAGGGACCGAGATGCACTGGCGGCAGCCGAAACCGATATCTCCATATAACAGATAGAGCACGAGGTCGGGCCGGTAACACTCCGGATTTTTCTTCGTCAATTTGCGCAGAGTTGTTCCAGATACTGTAACGACAAAAGCCAGCTAACAACTGATCCGCCTAATGAGCACGTTACATCCGACTCGGAATTTAACGCAATGTTTCTTCTGGTGAATGTGCTGACTGACCTTCACCATGGCCAGTGAAAGAGTTCCCCTAATGAGTCTGCATCACATTCTCTCTGTTAACGGCGACGAGCCGTATAGCTAGTTATTATTATCGTCCAGTTGCTGCACCTCTCCTTTCACGGTGGTGTTTTTGCAACGGGACAAATAGACGCGATTGAAAGTGATAGCGTAACGAAAGTAATGCTCTCGATGTGGAGGCATGATCGAAGGATCAACGCGTAATATAAAAGCCGGGAAAGTGAAAACCACGCGTGTCTGATCCGCGGAGGAAGGCGACGCCCGAAAATCAGAACGGACCTCTCTTCAAAAGGTTGCTATTACACGCCGAAGTCGGCTAATCGAGCGAGGCGTTGGCCGCATAAAAACGATTTCAATAATAACAAAAAAGTACAAAAACGAACGTGTTACGTGGATCTAAGTAACTGGAGAATGTTTGTTGGTGTTTTTTAGGTAATCAAACTTTTTCCACCAAGCCTTTTCGAACGTTCCAACAATGGCTTGTGTGCTTCCTGTACCTAATTGAAAATATTGTCAATTTCTTAGTTCTATTTGTCATTTTTTTAGACACTTTTATGTTATGAAAGTAACCTGACTCCTTCACCACTATTTACAAAACTTATAAAAAAAATATATTTTTAAGAAAACTTTTCAGAAGGGCAAGATAAGAAAAGCTCATGTTATTGTTAGTTGTTTTAGTCATGTTGTATCGTAGGAACAAATTTTGACTTATTTATGGAATCTCACAAGTTGGGTGGACAAAGTGCTGCAGGTCAGCATCAACGAAAAGTTATAAGTATCGAAGTATGTAGAAGCTACTCTGGCATAATTCTTAGCTCCATAGAAAGAGTTAAAAGTTTCTTTGGGGAAAATAACGATTTAACTACTTTACTTTGTTAATTTTTAATGAATTATGCATTATGATCTTCACCTGGCTCCTCCACCATTTGTCGACTTTCTACAGTTTGCAAAATTTTGGAAATTTTTTTCAAAGTAAACTTCTTAAAAAACCAAAATAAGCAACATTCAAGTTTTTGTTAAAAATCGGAACTATTTTTTATCTAGATATTTATGCAACAAATATTTGTAAGCTTTTGATGGATAAGGACTCACGGTCTTCTGTTATTAGAAAGCACAATTTTTCAAGATCGACTACTAATGACAATTAGTTGTATCTTAATGCATGATGACATTTTACGTGCTTCGTGAAACCCAAAAAGGAGCAAACGTGCGAACGTGCCTGACTCAAGCATTTAGAGCCAACGATATCCTAAGACAATTAAAAGAAAGTTGACATTAGAAATTATTTAATTGCTCTCCTTTATCATTCAACAGTTAATCTCCTGGATATGGATTAAATTATTTTGTAACTTCGGAAATTTCTCTAAAGGTCGCCAAGACCAATATCTCAGTTTTAATATTTATATCGTTGTCTATTAAATCTGACAGACACTATTTTGCATATTTTTAAAATGCTGAATTTCCGGTTACATCGGAAATAGCTACAACTTTCGATTCGTGAATAGAACACCTGCTTTTTTACTTCATCATAAATAAGAAATACTGTTTCGAGTAGAATTCCAATATATTCATAAATCAGTTATTTACACAACTGCTATTCAAGAAGAAACTAGCATCGCATCTCTAATATTTGGTTAAGTTTTTAATTTGGTTAATTTTTTAATTTGGTTAATTTTAAAATTAAAAAGAGAAAATTTTATTTTCATAAATAGGGTATAAAGCTATTAGCTTAATTATAAGGATTTTACTCGTTATCAACTTTTCAATGACCATCAGCAGACTAAAACATATCTGATGTTTGTATTAAAATCTCCATACCTATATTATCTATTAACATCTTAATATGTTTTTAAAGTTGTGGAGTGTTGAAAATCAATCATCTTTAGGCTTTAAAAAGTCTGGACTCTTAGTAGTCCACCCCGATGCAAAAAAGTTCAATTAATTCCGTTCTTTGGAAACTGTCATTTTTGGTGCCGAGAGAGAAAGTAATGCAATAGGTGACTTTGCAGAACACGCTCTAAGTTATCTTGTTTCAGATAAAAGTGCCGGAAGATTTTGGAATTGTCATCCCAGAAAGTAGGTAGCAAATTTTTTCTATTTCAGTTCCCCATACACAACACCTGTGTCAAACGTTAATTACAAGTTGCGAGCTGCGTAATTAATTAGCAAAATTTACATAAGAGCAGATAAACTTTGAATTAACTTAGCACCTATCTTGTCATTTTTATTTTTTAGTCACTTTCACAATATTTTAAAACGGCCTGTAATTATTGTCAACAGTTGCTTGCCATAAAATCGACTAATTAACCATTTTAATCACGGACCAGAATCCGTAATTAACCCCGAAGGTCAAGCAATAGAGAAGATTTGATTCTCTTAATGGTAGTGTTGGAATTTTAATTTTCAGCCATACGTCTCTTTTTTCAGCATTTTCAGCGAAATTTATGCATGAGATTGAAATTGGTTGCAAAAAACTTAATACTGCCCAATCTTCTCGGGGTCGTCGCTCTTCGATACATATATTTTGTGTGGTCACTGAAGAGGCACCTATTTTTACAATTTTGCAGTCTACATTAAAGAAGGCCTTTCACTGATGGCCCCACCTAGATCCCTCTATATAAGCCATCCGCCGGCACGTCTCATCATCAGTTCCATTCAACTTTCATCACGACCTGAAATAAGCGAAACGCCATGGGATTCGTTGTGAGTGTTTGCAAATTTTGGAAAAACCGCGAAACTAATCACGTTTTTGATTTTTCAGGGCGCCAGTTACCTCTTGTTTTTGGCCTTAGGCATTGCGCACGCTGGATTCGCAGGCAGCTATGACTCTGGGTCAAGCGGCGGCGGTTACGATTACTCTGCCGGTGGCGGGCACGACCAAGGAGGTGGCGGACATGGCGGTGATGCTGGTGGCAGTGGTGGCGCTCATCTCGAACAAGGAGGCGGTGGCGGCGGTTACGACTACTCTTCCGGCGGCGGACATGACCAAGGAGGCGGACACGGTTTAGAACTCGGAGGTCAAGGAGGCGGCCATGGCTTAGAACTTGGCGGAGGTCACGAGGGCGGCGGTCACGGACTCGACCTTGGAAGTCAAGGAGGCAGCGGTCACGGATTCGACCTTGGAGGTCAAGGAGGCGGCCATGGATTTGAATTTGGAGGTCACGGTTTCGACCAAGGAGGTCACGGGGGTGGCCACGAAGGTGGCGGTGGAGTTTACGGAGGCGACGAACACCACGAGATCCCCACCAAAACCATCCAACACACCAAACCGTACCCGATTCATGTCGTGAAGAAAATCGGGGTTCCTGTTCCTCATCCAGTTGGAGTTCCTGTACCTCAAATCATCAAAGTTCCCGTTCCGCAACCCTACGCCGTACATATTCCCGTACCGCAACCAATCGCTATTCCTATTTATAAACTGGTGCCGCAAGAGATCGAAAAGAAGGTTCCTATTACCGTAGAAAAGTTGGTTCCTGTGACGGTTAATAAGCCTTACAAGATCGAAATTGAGAAGCATCATCCAGTTTATATTAATAAGCCTTATCCTGTGCACGTTCCAGTATACAAACACGTTTACCATCACGTTTCGAAACACGGAGGCGGTGGCGGTGGAGGCCATGGATGGCAATAGGTCCATCTACGCTTAGCTCATTTCATCACCCCTCATCTCATCCACTCGACTTAACTTATAGTTATCATCGCCATAATTGTTATTGTTTCATGTTGTTATTGTTACGTTGTTGCTCGATTTTGCAATAAATTTTTTCTTATGAAGCCAAACAACTCTTAATGACCATTAACGCTCCCTATAGCCCAACAGAGTTCTACACATCCGAAGTCCGAATTTGTCTTCAGCACTAATTGAAATAGAAAAAGTTTCAAGGAGACCTGAGCAATAGAGTTTAACTAAACGTTCCTCTCAGCGGCTATTAGTGGATAGATTATTCAAAAAATATTTCAAATGCATTAAGAATCAGAGCATCAGAATAAAGCACTTGATGCAACACAAATAAAAAAAATTGAAACTTTTCTTGTTTTTCAAAAAAATCTCTAAAAGAATGATTATTATTAAAAATTGTTATCAATCAGTTCTTAAAATAACAATTTTTTGTAAATTAGGTTAGCTAGATATTTTACTCTTTCAATCAACATTATAACATTATAAAATGCGTCATAAAAAAAAATAATATAATGAATAATGAACAGAGAATTGAATCGAAGCAGTATCTATCTTAAGATAATTTATACATAAATACCAAAAGAAGCTATGTAAACCTAAAGTGAGGCCAAAAAAAAGGGGGAATTTTTAGTAGACATTAGATCTTGTAAAAAAATATTAATCATAATAATGATACATTCAAATTCAAACAGAAGAACTGTGGATACTTTTCATAATTGAGTTTTTGAGTTTGATGCTTCTTGTAATCGCATAATATTTTTTTAATCCAGATCTCAAATCTCAGAAGCTTCCACATCGCAATTGAAGACAGTACTCTTACACAAATACTGAATAATTACGAATGAATTATTAATTGAATAGATAAATTATGGTTGATGCTCGAACAAATTTGTGAGGTCCTGGTACTTTCATTCTATTAAATATTACAGCGCTTGCCAAACTGTAGCAATAAAAAAAAATCTGCATTTGTCCTGAAAAAACTAAGGTGACAGAAAAATATAAAGTATTACGAGGAATATTATTGGCTTTTGCACTCAATTCTTCAGTAGGTAATTCCATATCAAGTGAAAGTAATTCTAAAGATATAATTAGAAAGAAACCTATTAAGAACTATAAGTAGGTACTTAATAACTGGACGTTTTAGTCATCAAATCATAATAACAAAAAGAAATTTTTTTCCTAAATTTAAAAACCCATTTTTGATTAACTTTCAGTTAGAACTTTAACGACCATATGCAAGTTGAAGTCAAACTTTTCTGACTGATTGTCATTGAAGAAAAGAGCAAATGGTTCTGAATGCGAAAAAAATTCGTAACAAACTAGAGCAGTTGTGGGTGTAAAAAAATAAATTTTTGCGGCTATGAGCAAAAGAAAAAAGTTGTTTCCGAAGTGTTGTGATTTTGGAACGTCAAATTGAAAGTTTGAGGATGGTAGCGTTAGGTTATTAGTCAGATCTGGGATTCCCAAAGCGCATGCATGACCACCGAAACGGTGAACGGCAAATTTGCAACATTCTGCCATTATTATTTTTAATGACTTTCAAGCTAATTGCTGTTGAAGATAATGGTACTAACTGCGGTCAATGTTTACGGACCTTATTAAGTCAATTTAGTGTCAATAATCTCTAGAACGAATTTTGATTGCAACTTATGAGAAAGTAACGAAGCGTCCAGACAATCTCGGTCATGACTATCTTAAAAAAAGCTCGAGTCTAGCTTGCTGTTCATTGAAGAGGAACAATAGTGCCAATCTAAAGAAAAAATTGTTTGTCAGCTCTAAAAATATTTCAAAAAATAAATGCGACAAGATAAATTCTCACTTTCTTCATTCAATTAGTAACTAAAATGTAACCAAGACCACGACTGGCATTAAATGTTTGTCAAAAGGTGGAAATAGATATGGACCTTATCTAAACGGCCATCTAGATTAAATTTAGCACTTGCGGATAGTTGGATTGTTTGTCGATACCATCGCCGTTACCAATATGCTCTATTTATGAAAGAGGCCTCTAATTTCCACAAAGCATACCATCGTTGAAGAGAACGCCGTTCTCTCTTGTAGAAAGCAGGAGACAGGTCTAATTTGACATGTGATTGTACAGTAATCCGAACGTAAAATTCCCAATTTTAAAAGTACAGTTGCAAAATACTTTCACCCAATTTTTGTTTTAAACGTTTTATTGTAATACACTGGGAAACTGGGCGACCTTCCATGGAATGCAAATGTTTCGGGCCACAATCACAATTGAACCAAAAGGTAATAGACACCCCACTTCGGAAGAACCACCTATATAAATCCGGAGAATCTCAAATCTCCTCACAGTTTCAATCCACTTCCTCTCAGTGCATCAACCAAGTCTACAAAAATGAGATTTACTGTAAGAAATTTAATTATTAACAATAATTGGGCTCGTTCCACCAACAACCATTGTAATTACAGGGAACCAGCACCATCCTCGCGGCCTTGGCCATCAGTTGCTGCCAAGCGGGAATAATAGGTGATTCCGGCGATCACGATTCATCGGGAGGTTACGATTTGGGAGGCGGTGGCGGTCACGGCTGGGAAAGCGGCGGCGGTGGCGGCAGCCACGGCTGGGAGAGCGCCTCGAGCGGCGGCGGCCACGGCTGGGACAGCGGCGCTAGCAGCGGCGGTCACGGCTGGGATCTCGGCGGTGGCGGCGACGGCTGGAAAGGCGTCGATCTCGGCAGCAGCGGCGGCGGCGATGAACATCACGAGATCCCCACCAAGACCGTCGAACATTCCAAACCGTACCCGGTTCATGTCGTGAAGAAAATCGGGGTGCCGGTGCCTCATCCAGTTGGGGTTCCTGTCCCTCAAGTTATCAAAGTTCCCGTTCCACAGCCCTACGCCGTTCGGATCCCCGTTCCTAAACCGGTGGCCGTGCCGATTTACAAATTGGTACCGCAAGAGATCGAGAAGAAGGTGCCCATCACCGTGGAGAAGCTGGTTCCGGTTTACGTTAAGAAACCCTACAAGATCGTCATTGAGAAGCATCACCCTGTCCATGTGGAGAAGCCATATCCCGTTCATGTTCCTGTTTACAAACACGTCTACCACCACGTTCCTAAGCACGGTGGAGGCGGCGGCAAAGATGAAGGGGGATGGCACTAAATGTCGCCACTGAATGGACTAGCCCTTGCCAAATCTCTTGTTGTTGTTGTTAATACTTGTTATCTATTGTTGTTTTCTACTTTTATATTAAAGACTGTTAAAAAAAAATTTTTTTTATTGTTGTTGGTTCCAAAGGTTGCGAAATTCTTAATGGAAGAGATTAAGATATCATTAGGGATGTTGTGGCGCTTTGTGTCGCGTCAAGATTGCCTGATATTAATTAAGCCTTAATGACTGAAATCTCATTGTCAGGCTTATAACTTTCATATCGTGAACTTTTACTTTCACACGACCCGTCCCCGTTATTATCGCCGGAAGAATTGCGAACACTCTCGTCGAGCATTGACCGTGAAATTGGAACTTCCAACGTCCAAGAACTGTTTCAAATCCTGAATCGGCAAAATAAGCTAATTGAGGCTACACTTGTAACGGAGAAAGAGCGCCGGTTCGTTAAAGTTCTTGGGTGACAGATGAATTATCGGCAGAAAAGTCTAAAATTAGCCGCTTGCTGGTAATTGCTCCACCGCTATTTTCAGTAACCGTTAACAGAAAAATTATCAAAAATACACCAGAAAAATTTCCTGAATAGATTTCTTCAATATTTTATTTTATTTCCCAATTAACTCCAATGTTGGAAGTGGGGGCTAATGGGTGGCGGAGAGTGACCAAATTTCCCTTGGTTAATTTTCATGCATGGGTTTCTTTGGTCAAAATTCAAAATTTCGTCCGGTACATTTACGCGTTTTCACTTTCATACAAATGTCGTCGCTCCACATAAATTTCTCGGCGTTATTCAAGTCCAACGCTAGAAATTAAAAGGAAAGCAAAAAAGAAAAAGTCCTCTTCTCGCGGAGCGTCTCACTTCAACATCAATTAATTAATTGGTCTCTGGTCTGGGCAGCTGGAAATCTTCCAGTTATTATGTTTCAATTATGCCTCTCGAACTGTGTACTCATGCTGATTAAACGAGAACACCGCGACTTACGCTATAATAATAATTACACCACCGGTGTTGGCCACGAATTTTCTCACCTGGATGCCCGCTATTGTAGATGCTGGACCAATTAATTGAAAGTTTGCGGGAAAGTGGAAATTTCGCAATCTTTGGTCCCTGCTCTTAGAACGGATTTTGGTGAAAGTGGGAGAAATATTGAAAAATATAACGACAGTAGTCGTGGTATAATTACATCAGTTTACCGTAATCTGTCTATGATACATAGCTTAAGCGATCCCTTATCAGGCAAGAAAAACATGTAGTAGGTACGCCACTGGTTAAAATTACGTTACTTCATGGTTTATGATCTAATTAGAAATTGGCGATGATAATTTTACTACTCAGCCACTCGCAACAGTATTTGCATAATTTAGGAAAATTTGGAACTACACAAAAATTATTTTGAACTATGTGTCGCTCTGAAATAATTTTTAGCTCGACCTATAGAAAAAGCTAATTAACCTCCTTTTGGAAAAAATTACCGTTTTTCTATAGTACTGTTTGTTAATTTTGTATATGTTATGATCTTTAACTGGCTCCTCCACCATTTCACCAATTTCTAGAATTTGCAGAATATGTTGAAAACTGACCAAAGAAGACAGAGGACCTGTCGTTGACGTGGCCCGAAACGGCCGGTAGCGCGCCCGATTTGATTGCATTAAAATCTAATGACTCAACCCGCTTATTAACCCGGGAGAGTCGAAAAAGTCGTACCCGTTGGTCTGTCGGTGGGCGTGGGTGTGATAGGGTACCGGCCTCGTTCTCATTGACTAATTCGCGTTATCTGTGCTCGTTAGTCACGAAGTTGGTATCCGAAGCACCACATCGACTGTCCGCTAATTGGAGAGGTTTAATTAACCGTTCGTGACACGTCGTGGACACGACCCGATGAAGATGTCGCACCCATCCCAGTCGAAAATCGTGGAACCACCTATTTTTCACCATCGCCGCCTCCCCGACGAAGGGAAACGGACCGACGGGGGCTCCCAGCGTGGCCCTTGCCCCGCCGCGGGGGTCCTGACAGTTCGTTATTAATGTGCAGGTTGCATGTGTTATGGACGAGACCCGCCCTGAAAGTTCCCCTAGCCGCCGCCCGCGACCCTGTCCGATGAATATTTATACAGCCTTGTTGGGCACACACCTCTGCGGTAATCCGGACCATCGCGCCGCCCGACGTACCTTTATCAAAAGGTCCGCAAATCGGGGACGTCATTATTTACCGGCGCGGACGCCGCCCGCCGGAAGGGTCACGAGACAAGTGTCAAACGGTGAAGGGTGATGGATCGAGCAGCGACTCAGCGACGGCCCGCCAAACTTTATCAACCAAAAAATCGCTATTTTCGCCGAAATTCAGTTAGCATTGCGTTACGAGGGCTGTCGGATAATTACGAAAAACAACTTCAATTAAGTCTCCTTAACTCGAGAACATGCAAAGGTTATCCACGTCCAGTTGATTTAGGTTTGAAAATAAGTCGCAAGGCGCCAAATCCGGGGATCATGCGCCCCAATTTCTGGTCCGCGCGGCTCAAATGGAAGACACTGACTGGATATTCGCCGATGGCGCTGAAATTTACAGTAACTATTATCTGTTGTGACATCTGCAAGCCGATTGAATGCTTATTGTTGGCGCATTAGTTGACATAGCTGGGTCGCTGTATCAAGCGCTTAGATAAAGGGCCGAAGGTTTAAAGGGCCCTGCATAACCACCTAGAGCTAATTAGAGTCCCCGGTTCCAAGCAATTAGTGGCGTTTACATGTGTAAAGGAGCCCGATGAGGTATAAATAATGGTGGAGAGGATGCCGTCGCCGTAAACAATACACGACATTTTCTCGGGGGTTCTCGATGGCACTCATTAACTCCCTCGATTATTGGGGCTGGCACATAATAGAACGGACAACACTATTCTCAAGAGAGGCTCCATTGTTATTACACCACTTGGTTGTTTTGCTCGTCGTCTCCTTGATTTCAGACGAGCGACGAGGGCTATTCTTGCGATAATTCATTAATTACCGGCAGGTATTGACCTCATTAGTTAATTTTCTCGAAAAGAAAAAGTTTCGAGGTTGATGATGCTCGACGTTTAAAATTTCAATCGTTTTTCCCAAATTCTCCCGATGCCATTAGACGGGGAGAGGGCAAAAAAAGGGTAACGCGCCTGGGATTTCGCGCATTTCTTGACCCGCCGCAGAAGTCTTGATTTAGTTTATTTCTTCATCTGTTGGAGGTCGTGTTGTTCGTTTTGTTGCCAGTTAGTTGCGAGAGGTTAGTGTTGTTAGCGCGAATGCCACTGTGACTCGGGTTTGTGGCATTTCTGTCGGTGTACGTTTTCTGAAGGCAGGCATTTGCTTCTTTTTTCAGCTGTAACAGCCTATAAAGAGCTGATACAGGGGCCATTTTTCTTGCCACCAACATAAACGAGTCAGATTTGCAACTCGACGTTGGCGACGGTAAAAACGGCTTTTAATTTTTGCCACGAACCGCCGAGACAGTCGGTTTTAACAAAAAATCCAAACAGCGCCGCTTCCTCGGGGACGGCCGCCCGCCCCCACGCCGTAAATTTTTCCCGCACGAACCGACACCTCCGGATCCCCAAAATACACGTTGACCAAATCCGGCCGCAACTTGACATGACGATAAAAAATTCCTTGCAGCTTTTTTTTGTCATCTCATCCTCTCTTCATTCTCGAGCAAACCGAATCGAATAAGAAAATGATGTCTCCAGAAACATAAAACACGAAACATTTGAAAGAGGAGAAGCAATCAGCAAATAAGAATGCCAACAACATCTAGAAGATATAAGAAGAAAGAGGAAGAATGACAATATTTCGACGTAACTTAATTTTTCTCCAGAAGCTTCTATTCCGTAGCTTGTCGTTGAATGACTTTGTATTTTCCTTTTCACCTGGTCTCCTACTTTTTTCTAAATAAAAATTACCAATAATATTAGTCTTGTTCTTGCTTTATTTGCCACGTTCCATATCTTCTTAATCTTCTTCCTTTCATCTCTTCTGTTTTATTTTCTTTTCTGGAGTTGAGACTGACACACATCTGTTCTCTTCTATTTTCTTTTCTGGAGTTGAGGCTGCCACAATGCAAAATTTCTGAGTGTGAATCTAGCAAACTTTTAAGAATGCATTGGGTCCTTTTTGAGGGGCAGCTGGCGGGTTGGGCCGGGGGCCGGCGGGCCGCATCTTCGGCAGCAACTGTCAAAGTGGTGGCGTTGTATATCAAACTATTTCTGGAACTGCAAAGTAATTGGTGCCCGAAGGTGGATTTAATTAACTCGGGGCTGGCAGGTTGCGTGCGTCCTTACCGGGAGACTTGCACAGCGCCGTGCAAGGATTTCGGTTGTTTCGGGGCCCCCTCAGAGCGGTCGGTGGAAAATCCGCGATCAATATCACGTCGAGAAGGCCCAATAGGCCGCGATCAATAATTACGTTCCAAAATACAATTGCCTGTTGATTTTATCCGGACGTTTGATTTATCTGCACCATTGCCGGGGCTCGTTTTCGTCCTACCTGCAGAGGGCCGTCGCCATTAACGAGACACAATGGCCCCCCATCTCATCACCGTCTGTCCGTGCGCGAATAGCCGTCAGCGTTACATAAATCCTCTACAGGTAGTGATTGTACCCGCCACAATTTGTTTCCAGTCACCGTGATTTTCACATATTATTTTTACATCAATCACAGTTTCAGCACTCAATTAGTCCTGATTTCTGACTATCAATCTCCAGCTGGTTACTGGCTTTTGTTTGAGTGACTGTTCTTGCTGCTGTCATGCCACCGACGGCGTCGACCTAGCGCCACACCTCGCTGTCATTCCGCCAAACCGAGAAGTAGCCAAACTCCGGGTAATCGGAGCCGACGTGAGTGGAGATTAGGCTTTAGTCCGGTTCATAACTCGTCCGTTACGAATTTGAATTCCTCTCCTATCACGCCGTCCCATCGCCTAATCGGTCACCTTGCCATTTCGACTTTTACAGTAATTAAATGCTTCCTTTGTAGCAATAAAAGAATGAGATAAGACTTTATTCAAATAGGTACAGTAAGACGTTTTATTGCCTCATGAAAAATAACGACTTTACAATTCCCCCGTCATATACCTAACCTACCATTCACATGCTTTTAAATTCGTTTTATATACTTAATTAAAATTTTATTAGCCGATTACACTTGCCCCTAATAACTATCGGACCATTTAAGACGACCAGCCAAATCTCAATAACGCGACGTCGACTGCGTCAATTTTCACCAGATAAAATTAACGTTCGCTTCCTAAAAGCACCTCGAATCAAACGACAACTTTATCTTTACACCTACTTACCGGCTGACTTATTGAAGGTGGTGCGTGCGTACTTATAAGAAGATCATAAATCGTTTATTACTCGTGCCAGATAGAAATCTATAAGAGGCAAAAAATGTATATGGAAAGTTGGATTGTTCCGTACGACGTCTCTTTATTCGCAGTTTATGGCCGGCCTCCCGCAGAGTTACATCTCATTCCGGCTACTCGAATCATGCACAAAAGTCACAATAAAAACGCAATAATAATAACGAGGAATTGAGATTTTTTGACGGGGGCGCGGTCGATTGATGCATTTTTTCTTGAAATTATGAAAATGCTCCACTATACAGAACTATTGAAAGAAAGTCTTTCCTGCCTGCAGAGATTGATATTTGCAGGCGTCAGATGTAGCTAAACGTCCTGAAGTGCTTCAAGGGCCCTTAAAGGGCGGGGAGTGGTCGTTGGGATCCCTCGTTGGCAATTTTGCGGCCTTTAAAAGCGCCAAGTGGCTGGCATCGGAGCGTCCGAAATCGACGGATTAGACGAATTTACATGGAACGGCTCTGTTGCCGTCCTGGGGCAATATCAGCCAAAAAGTAAATTTACCGTTGTTTTATCAGGCCGTATGGTTGTAAAGCGGGCAATAAAATAAATGCAGTGCAGACCATAGAATAACAATCAGCCGGCGTTTCTCGCTCCTGGGATTTGTCGGGAGGCCGCCAGCAGTCATAACAATGCAAGAAACGAGCCGGAGATGGATCCCGAGATCCAAGTGCCTCTTTAGGACGCGGACTTATTGCCGTTTAGCCGGGCTGATGGCGCGTCGTCGTTTTATCAGTCGGGTGAGATCTCCTTTCGTGTAAAAAGTAAAAACCCAGCTGTGCGATAGCGATGCCCTTCCACGGACCCGGACCAGTTTCGATTTTTCATTCCGCCGTGCTCCCCGTCAACGGTGACAGATCGAGAGATCCGATCTGGCTTCGTCAAACTGGCCCCTAGGTTATAAAACACCACTAAAACCTAACATAAAACACCGAGAAGAGCACTTCGCCAGCCGTTACTGTTACGGCGACGACCGGCCCACGGCCAAACGGGCTGATTATTGAAATTGCACGTCGTCAACAGCCCGAAATCACACCCCGAAACTCGCGACAGCCGCCACACCGCCAACGCGCCACCAAAACGTCGTCGCTGAAGAACAACAATTAACTAAACTACATCACCCGTGAAGAGTCTTCTATTCCCAAAGTAGGAGATTCTGGGATAACGGGCGCCCCAAAAGTGGCCTCAAAATAAAAACTGCGAAAGTTTTCATACAGTTCAAAAGATTGAAGCCTTCTTCATGGGTCAACTGGAAAATATATTAATGCGATTCTTAGTTCGGAACTTATGACTTGTCACGAGGGGTAAACCGCTGGCCTCAAACTGTACACCATAATTCCTTTTCATAAAAATAATCTCCACAATTCATCAATAATTCCCTTATTTTGTAATAAATCCCCAGAACTCTTGGAAACTCTCAGAATTCCTCCACATCTTCCATAACTCCTCCAGAATTCTTGATAATTTCTTATTAATTCCCATAATTCATGTAGTCCAGGGAATTATTAGGAATTTGTCACGTTTTGTCAGCAATGAAAAGTAAATGCGTTCTACGGTTATCTAAAGTAATTTATTTATACCCAAGAGCAAATTAAGAACAATATTCGGAGAACAAAAATTAAAAAACAATAATTTGAGTATTGAAACAAAAATTAATTACAGTTTTTTTCAATTTTTATTCATTTTCATGTGTTTATAAGTTTTGGAAATTTTCTCGAACGTATTATCATCCAACTCAAATGGTTCGACGTCCGGTGCAAATTTAATTGGGCCATAGAATATATCCTGACGTTCAACAATCGCAATGTCCCGTTTAATTTTTGGTCACGCAAACTTTCTATTCTGCTTCCTATCCTTCTGTAAGAACTTAATTTTGAAAATTTCACCTGACGCCTCCCCGTCAATAATTTGCACAATTTTGCCAAGATACCACCGTTCTTAGTAGTAAACTGCATAAAATCTCTTGCAGTCAATAACTACTCTTTTGGTCTCAATTTCGGTACTTTGCGTTTCAACTTTTTTTTTTAAAGGTGCCCCACTGAGTACATGATTTACCCCATCCTCAACATTGTCCGACGAGTAACTAGGTACTTCGTTATCTACATAATCAGAAAATGTGTCAGTGTCCGTACTATCGGCATATGTAACATGGGTATCAATCAGCTTCTGATGATTCAGAATCATCTGACGTTTCATTTTTTAATGATTTTTTATATTTAGCGCTCCGACTTGATTTGTAATTTTTGGTGCATTTTACCTTGCCCTTGTACTTATATGACTTCGAGCATGACTTACACTGTAACTTCTTCTGCGATGCTTTGGTGTTATTAATAAATCTTCGTAGTCGATCTGTGCTGACCCTACCTTTTGTTTCTCCCAAGAGCCAGCATAACAAAGATTTTTTAATAACAACCGACTTTCCACCTCTGCGCATGCCTCTGCGCATGAGCAGAGGCCAGTAGTTTTGCAGCAAGAAAAATTAAATCCCATGTAATTCCCGCAACATCTCTAATTAATCTCTGTAATTTCAAATAATTCCGGATAATTCCCATTAACTCCCAATAAATCCTACTAAGTAAAAATAAATCCCCGAAATTCTTGTCATTCCTGCAATTCCTCAGCGGTTTACCCCTCGACTTGTCATAAGTTAAAAAATGTCACTATATGAAAGTCTAGTTAGAAAATAGTCGAAGACGACCTGAACATTGATCATGTTGTCTTTCCAAGCAATTTTTCCCAATCGCCGCAAATTATAGAAAGCCGAAACATGGACGACGAACTATCTTTTCTGCTGCTGCATCCTCCTCGAAACCTCTTCGTTAGCCTTCCCTACCGACTGTAGTTCCATTGAGAAGAAGCTAAACTTTGCTATCACATCGTCGTTTCTTTTGACATGTTGGTCTCATCGTCGCCTCTTGGACAAAACGCGCTAACGCATAACGGCAGGGAATGGCGCAAAAAGATTTTGGGTGGGCCTGGAGAGTGTGTCGGGGGCCGCTCTGGAGCGGGCCGAGGGTTGTCGACTTTATGGGTGTTTTGATTGAATCGGCGAACATGTTTGGGGCAGAGCGGCGGGTGATTTTAATAAAATTGAACATATTTATGGCGCAGTGGGCACGGGCAGGTTGTGGATTTGACTTGTAGAATAGCGATTGCCTTTTGGCAGACAAATAACGACGGAATTATTCCATTATTCAAATCGGCGGCGGTAGGGAGTAGGCAGCACAGACATCAGACAATGCGTTCGGCGGGCCGCTTCGGAATTATTCAAACAGCTGTAAACGAAGAAAGGATTGATATGAGCGGAGAGCACCATACCAGCGCACTGCTAAATGTATTCATTAAACCTATTTACATAGTACATTTGCCGTCTCCGGCATTAGCATTTGCAAAACAAACACCGCCATCAATTAATCCTCGCATTCATTATGGCAGAAAGTTGCAGGAGACGACGCTGAATTATGCCAATTGTACTTCCTGCCTTTGGGCCTTAGCAGCCCGTTCGCCCAGCATTTTTATTGCCCGCGCCAACGATAACTCAGCCCGGACCACCTCAGCCCCACACCTACCCCCACGACCATCAGTTCGCAATTTCCTCCTCACCTCCACAACCATCATTTCGCCATTCCCTCCATTGGGGGGTAAGACTGTAGAAAAAGTTCAAAAGGAATCAATTCAATTTTATCAAAATTTAACACTAATCACATGTTTAAGATAAGAGAAAAGAGGAGACTTGACGGCAGTTGACAGTTTGATTGCGGCCGGAGGAAGTGCGGCCCATGCACCCAAACGCGGTGGGTAGTGTTTACGGGTCAATAATGGGAAATGGTCATTATTGTAATCGCTAATTGTACGTGATTGGACCGGTGCTTGGGCTATCTAGGACTGGGTCGTAAAATCCTGGGTCTGGTGGCTGTAGTTTCACTTTCGTCGCCCATTAGGGCCCCGGTAATTAAATGGGTCCGTATAAAGCGCGTCGTCGGCTACCTGGTCACCGCGTCAATCCACTTCAATGTATCTTTTAAACACATTGTTATAACAGAATGGTATATTAAACCGAGAACCGAGTATCTACTCAAACAACGGCCGTAAAATGTTTTACGTTTATTTTTATGCTTAGAATTTAAGAATGACAGTTTAAAAGTCGTAAAATTAAACGCTAACTCCGATGTGTATTGAGATAAAGATGAGAGGATAGGGAAGGAAGCACTCAAGTCACAGATAGCCCAAAATCTGGCTTTTATTGCCGCCGTAATTAATTTTTGGAACTCTCTTTTTTTTAATAACGAGCAATTTATATAAAGTTTTAAAGCATCATTCACGTGACATTTATTTCCTACTACATTTTTTCTTCGACATTACAATTTATGACCGAGATTTAGTGTCCATTTGTCTTTTGTCTTCTTATTTATTTGACCAGATTTATAACCTCGCGGATGGTCAGTCAGATATTTCCGTCAACATATCTCGGCCGGCGATAAGTTTTCGCTTTCGCCAGTTGCAATCTTGCAAATTGACACAAATCCGAAGAATTTGCACTCCGATGCATGCATTTGATCAGATCTTTTCGTTTGTCATACTTCTTCAACTATTTGACCATAACGTTCTAATTTTTTTATTCATTATTGTTACTCCAATGTTCATCGAAACAGTTAACATGGACCAAGAAGTCTTTAATATTCCATATTCAGCTAATATAAATTTGGATGGAAAAAATGTGAACTGAGTGTTGAGCTATTGATAGACTTATTTCTCAAATTTTACTTCTATAAAAGTTACAAAAAAAATCATAACTCCTGAATTAGTTGATGTATTAAAATAGTTGCTAGCTGGCTAGAAAGATCTAATCGTAGTCTCTTTAAGAAAAAATCACTATATTTTAAATTTTATTTACGAATTTTTTATGAATTTTTATATCGTGGTATTCACCCGGCTCCTTCACCATTTGTCGACCTTTTACGAAAGTTTTTTTGAAATAACTTAGGAAAAGTTCTCAAAAAAATAAATATGTAACTAAAATATTGTTTTTAATAATTTCAAATTTTCTCAATAGAAATTTTGTAATACTAAAATAATCTACCGACAGGCTTTCTCGTATGGTTGATGGTAGAAAGGAAATTATACGGTCTGAACTAGATGCCACATTGAAGTGGTCCATGATTACCTGGAAAGTATGTACCTACTAATAAAAGTCTCTTTACAAAAACCATGATAATTGACGAAGAAATTTTATCTCTTTTCCATTAATAATAATTATTATAAACATACACTGACCTTAACCTATTTATCAACCTAATTCGGATATAAAACGTTTTTTTATAAGTCACATGTAAGCGATTTCGCAAAAATAAATTAACCTAAATGTTTTCAACAACATTATTTATGCGTCATTTCAGTGTTAATAACTTCATTGTTACAGTTACCCAACAATTGTAATTGCATCGTGTTACTTCATTTGTGCATAATTCTTACGTAAATTACCAATTCTCGCGATTTTCTTGTTCCCCACACTTCAATGTTTTTAGTGAACAGCTATAATGAATCTACGTTTGTTAATGCCACTAGATCTGCTGTTGGTATCAGTTTGTTGTGACATAGAATTTAAGGAGGGAGAACCGTACAAGCCTAAAAGCAAAACAAAGCTGCTTAGGATTTTTGTCCAAAACGAAACGCCGATATTTTCCGATACTTTTTCTCAACTCGATGATGTGGAGCACTTGGTTTTGACATCTAGTACATTCTCAAAAATTTACGACAACGCCCTCTGTCCGAAAAACGTCGAGTCTCTCAGTTTAATAAAAAATCATTTTAGCAGCAGTTTGGAAAAGGAAATGTTTGGAAATTGCTCAACTTTGAAAAATTTGACAATAACATTCACCCACGATGATCTAGTATTAAACACTAGTTTCATATCCCCCGAAACCCTTTCCACTTTGCTAAATTTAAAAAGTTTAAGTCTGGACGAGGTTTCTTTCGGGGAAGGAATGACAAGGAAACACTTTGAAAATTTCGAAAAATTGGAGGTGCTAACCTTGAAACATTTCTATACACAAATCGACGCCAAAGTTCCCCCCGACGTTTTTGTCGATTTGATCAACCTCAAAGAACTGGTCCTCGTCAATTTCTACACGTTAAAATCAAATTTTGGAAATTACGAAAACCGACTCGACTGGTGGGGTTTGAAAAACTTAAAAAAACTCGAAGTGAGAAAAATCGACATTCAACGTCTGAGAAAAGAGTTGTTCGAGGACCTGCCAGATTTGGAATCCCTAACGATATCAAACGCATTCCTCGAAATTCTAGACGAAAATTGTTTCGAGCACGTGACGAAATTACGCGAACTGAATCTTGACCAAAATCAATTCAAAAACGCCAACAGCTCGATTGCCGGACTCAGAAATCTGGAACGTCTACTGATAGGACGCAGGCCTTCGGCCGACGGCACCTTCGAATGGGACGATTTGAGGCATATGAAAAATTTGAAATTTCTGGACATGCAGGGCATGAAACTGGCAGAAATTGACGTGAACAAAGTGGCAGAGTATTGTCCTAATCTCCTGTGGCTGGACGTTAACTCCAATCCTGTGTGTTGCCATGACGCCGGGATGAGGTGCTTGGAACTGTGGACCAGATACAATGGGAGTGTGGAGGTAAAATACGGCGACTGCACTAACCATGTGTAATAAAATTGAAACTAAATCAGTTTTTTATTTAACTCTTTATACTTAAAGCTAAATTATGTAACTTTGAAAATTTTTGAATATTTTGGACCATCTTTGACTTAGCATTGGTATAATGCGAAGGCGCAAATTATATACCAAAGGGGAGATTTTTAAGGATAATTTCCAAAATTTGCTTAGATTAGCAGGAGGTCCATTTAGAACTTTTTACGGCTCGTTGTGGGTTGCTGTTCTTCAGTTTTTTCCGCGTCAAATTTACCTTCTGGTATCACGTAGCACGTTATGTCCGTTGCCTCTCTAAACTCGCTTAATTAATTAAGTTCACTTTATTACCGTGCATGTGTACGAAATGTGGCGATCGCGAGCGTGCAGGGGCGTTATTTAGACGGTCGGCCGGTGCTCTTACAGCAAACATTTATTTCTTCAGGTTCTGCGGCCGGTGACAGGTGACGAAAAGCTCACATAAAGCCTGTGTGTTTCTCCACAACGGCACTCTGATCTCTCGATAACGCTCGTAAAAATTAGTACCACAAGGCCTCCTAATGAATGGGTTCGTAGAGATAAAGCAGGGGAGGAAATGACATGACAACAAACAGAGAAAAAGGCCGATCTGCATTTCAGAATAGACGACCGTACACCTGCAATTTCCATAAATCGAAGACGGGCTCGCCGGCTCGATTTCACCCCTATTCAGGCGGACGGTACTCAGATAGCGCCTGTTGGCGCGTCGAACGCCCAACCGAGACCAGGACAAAATGCAGCAGCAAAAAGACCATTGCAGATATCTAGAAAAACGTCGGGCGATGATGGGCAAATATAGCTCGAATTCGAGTCTCTTAGGTCGGTGCCGGTCAATTGCAGGAAAATTGAATACCGTCCAAACGTTCAAAACTATTCTATTTCTAATTGTTGTCTTTGCTAATTGGCCAAGGTCCAGGCTCTTGTGCGTGATCTGGAGGATATGAACCTGCCGGTCTAAAATAATAAATAACTCCTTAACCCCTCGAATGAATGATGGCGGGGAACGCTATCAGGAATACTCGTCGGACAGGTATGTACATGACGGATGACAGGGGATTGATAGGTGACAGTGACGGATCCCCGAAAACAAACGCCGCATCTATCTATACGGAGCCGCGGCCGTAGCTCACCGGCATCGCTCCTTAATCGAGCTGTCACCGAATGGGCCCCGCCGTCATACATTTGACACTATGATTTGACACCGTCACAGCTAGAAGTACCGATCCGACAATCACTTCAACACGGATCCCACTGCGACGACGACCCTCATTTATTACACCGGACCCGGAGAGTTTTGGACCGGGTGAGATCGTGACGCGCCTCCAGACCGAAACCGCGAGTCATCATGCATCAGGATTCGGTCAATGTTCCGGATTTGTAAGTCGAAACGTGACAGGAAACGGACGGGTCGGGGCGACACGACCCCCGCAACGCCTTGATTGCTACTAACGACAAAGATATTCCTCCCCAAAAATTTTTAGTAATTGATCATTAAAATATCGATGGACGATTAATTGTAAGGTAAATATCGATGTAGTTAAAAAATGACAATCGTACGTTTCATTACGCTAAGCGTCGCCTACTTGTCAAATATAAAGCCACGACCTCGACTCTTTGATAGCTGGTCGGTACCGACCTTTGCGCTTAGATAACCGTTTCGATTTCCTTGTTGATCTCACAGATAAGATAAAAGGCTTGACTTGTTGCAGAATTTTTCTAAACAAACATTGCGTCTCGTCGTCAAAAAATGACAATATCGTAACGAGTATTGCGTCGTTCCTTTGTAATTTAATGTTTTATAGTCTTATTGTTGTGGTGGTTCGTCTCAATCTTACATAATCCGACCGTCTGGCGGAGTTCACGTCAGAACGCCGCCTATTAGTATTGACACGTCCATCGTTTCTGGTTGGCGAGTCGCTGTGATTATCCTTGGGGGTTGCTGCGATCCGAAGTGGGAAATTTCTAGTGTCGCCCGGTGGCATCTAGAGCGAATTGCGCCGCGATAAAATCAACATGTGTCATATATCGCACGGTGTGTGCTTTCGGTAATTTAGTGTTTATTGTTTTATAGGGGCAATAAAGGCTCTAGCAGAGCAAACATGATAAAGTCGGTTGGAATTAGTGTTATCGCCGGCCGGGCTACCGAATTCCGCCTGGAGAGATACAACAGCTCAACTGTTTACCGTAGCCAGATAGCTTAAATCCTGCTGTACGAGTCTGATTGCTTAATAAAACTTCAAGTATCAACAACAACAAAAATTAGAAAATCCTTATCATCGTGGGAATTCTGCGTTTTTTTTTTCTATTTTCTAAAAGACGCTGAGCCCGTTGTGCAATTTTAATAACGCGACGATGACGTCGCGGAATATTTCAAAGGGAAACTTAATAAAGTTATCGTCAGTTTTTCTTCCCTTTGGAACTGCGCGTAAATAGATGGGGCCGATGAGATAAGATCGCCGGTCGAAACTGTAATGGTAATGGTGCGATTCTTGAAGACCGACATACATATTCAAGGCAGTACGTGTAAGTCCTCTTATGGAACGAATCACGTCTTGGATTTGGTCTTGGTGAGGCCGATAGCAAATTTACATACAATGCTGAGGACTAGCCAAGTTGACGTTCGGATCCCTCGCTCGGCCTGCTTTGTCTTTTCGATGGCGTTCAAGTGATGACAATCACCCCGTCGAGGGGGTTTCGCGGCGTGCAGATAAAAAGCCAGACTACAACAAACTAACTTTCAGCCAAGGTTAATGAACAATTTGTGCACTCGAAGCCGCACGTTCTTAATGTCTAACAACGCTGTAAGACGGCGTGAACGAAGGCTTATCCGGGGATCTTAGGCAAATCGATTCGGTTTTGAGGTCAACTTAATCGTGTAGGTGCTTATCACGGAAAAATGACCATAAGATAACATCTAACACCGGCCGACATTTGTAGGCGCCGCTCCGTCAGGAAGGCGCGGGAGACCTCAAGCTGAAAGGTCCTCCTCAACTAATTTTTACTAATTTGCCATAAAAAAGTCTTCTCAACAATTTCAATTCCTTTATAAACCACTTCGGAATTGCCAGATTATTTCTCTAGCGTCACCTTCGTCGTGGTCGTGGTCGTATTTAACAGTCTACCAAATTTACCCAATATTTTCATACAAAAAAATACTTTCATTTCCCAAAAATACTAAATGCTCACCTAAATTAAGAAAATACATAATCTTAAAGCGACAACCTAATATTGACATAATGCTGGCCTCTTATACAGGGTGTTCAGCTTGAACTGGATTCTTCGATAACTCCGAAAATACTAACGTGGGTAAAAATTGTTAAATACAAAAGTTACTTGTGGCAATGTTCTCCACGACCTAAAAATATTTTTGCATATACAGGGCGTCCGATGCTCGAGATTCTTGGGATCACTCCGTATTTTTAAATAGGATGATATGGTTTTTCTTGCAGTTTTGGATTTCTTGTGAAAATTAAAATAATTTTATTTACTATGTCCTATGGCTACAATGTACAGTTTTCGAGTTATTCATAATTTTTCAAAAATTTTGACATGTGTGAAGGTTTACTAAAATCAACGTTACTCCGGTATGGTAGCAGATTTTTTAAATTTCTTTTTTTAGTGTTAAGGGCGATGAAATAGAGCTGTTATTTCGTTATTTGGAAGTTGAAAAAAATTATTGGAAGGGTCTCACCGGGATCCCTAAACATACAAAATTTCAAACGTCAAAATCTCGCGTTTTTCAAATGGAACACTCTTATTATTTTTATGGTGTCATTATCCAAATGCAATTCTCTTTCATCTTTATTAACATACTCCTATGCCTAAATGCCGTGGTTTTTGAGTTATTTTACATTTTTTGGTTCTATTTGAGAATCTGACACAAACTAATCAATTTTGTTATCAAAGAAGGCCGGAAAAGTGACAATTTCATTTTTCTTTGAGTCGCAGGATATTCTGATCGAGCAAAAATATTTCTTTAGAGCCAGCACTTAAGTCATGGTTGAACTAAATTTGTGTTAGGTACGTTTGTTTTCATTATTAACTCAAAGAAAAATAAAATGTCACTTTTCCGGCCTCCTTTGATAACAAAATTGATTAGTTTGTGTCAGATTCTTAAATAGAACCGAAAAATGTAAAATAACTCAAAAACCACGGCATTTAGGCATAGGAACATGTTAATAAAGATGAAAGAGAATTGCATTTGGATAATGACACCATAAAAATAATAGGAGTGATCCATTTAAAAAACGCAAGATTTTGACGTTTGAAATTTTGTATGTTTAGGGATCCCGGTGAGAACCTTCCAATAATTTTTTTTAAACTTCCAAATAACGGAATAACAGCTCCATTTCATTGCCTTTAACACTAAAAAAAGAAATTTAAAAAATCTGCTACCATACCGGAGTAACGTTGATTTTAGTAAACCTTCACACATGTCAAAATTTTTGAAAAATTATGAATAACTCGAAAACTGTAGATTGTAGCCATAGGACATAGTAAATAAAATTATCTTAATTTTTCACAAGAAATTCAAAACTGCAAGAAAAACCATATCATTCCATTTAAAAATACGGAGTGATCCCAAGAATCTCGAGCATCGGACGCCCTGTATATGCAAAAATATTTTTAGGTCGTGGAAAATATTGCCACAAGTAACTTTTGTATTTAACAATTTTTACCTACGTTAGTATTTTCGGAGTTATCGAAGAATCCAGTTCAAGCTGAACACCCTGTATATTTTGTTCGCCAAAATAACTTTTGTTGACCATAAATACTAAATGTTCACCAAATTTTATTCCGCATTTAATTCTAACATAATACCCAGATATTTAATTTTCGACTGTGTCTTATATTATTTAGCAGTTAAAAATACTATTTGTTGATCAAAAATACACAAGCAATAAAATGTTGTGCAAATGGTAAATAATTTTATGCAAAATTATAGATGTAGATGTGCTAGGGCAAGGAAAATAAGAGTAAAAATAGAAGTGGGTTGCACAAAAAAAGTTATTGATTTCCGTAATATATAAATGCTTTGCTGTAATTGGCTTGCATTATGTAAAACGTAAAACTTCTTTTAGTGGTAATTTCTAATCGTGCTTTAAAGAAAAATACAGGGCCCTGAACTGACCTTGTACAAAACTTTTTTCGCGTGCCTCTTGTCTGGAAGCGCAAGCGGCAAGAAGAGATGCGCGAGCATATTTCATTTTTGGAGTAATGGAATAATTATTTGACGCACAAATAGTTTTTTTGAGAAACTAAATATAAATGGATAGCGCGAATATTTATTATGTACAGCACGGACGCGTAACTTGAGCGTTCTAAATTTGGTGAACATTTAGTAAAATTGATGGACATATAGAATTTAAAATGTAAGCAATAGTAAAACAATACGCAGCATAGTTATTTTAGTTGTGATGTTCTCATTTTCTGATGTATAATAATTTGGGTTTTATTTAGATTTTTTGATGCTCATTAAATTTTCTGGTGGACAGTGCAAGGGATGTATGGTTTAATTTGGTGATTTGGTGTACCTACATTATATTTGTTCCCAAATGAAAATGGCGTTGGTCCTTAGCCTAAGCTCTCTGAATATTCATCGTTGAACCGAAACTTTTGGTTATTTTGCTGGCGAACGCCCTGTGGCTGACGTACCCCCTCGAAGCGCGGATGGTCACTGTTCGAATTAGCATACGCGAAACGCCGAGACCCTTGATTGGCTTCATTCTGTTATTTCGGCCGGTCGACAGAAGAAGCTGATGGTTCTTTTGTTGATGGGTTCGGCGTGTAGAATGGCGAGGATGCAGGGCCGGCGGGCTTTTCTTGCTTTTTTAATGGGGTAGGCGATGCGTGGTTGCTCCAATCTCTCCGTTGTGTCCGTGGAAGACTATAATTTATCAGTAGCGATGATTGAAAGGGATCAATAGATTGACGAGCTGATAGAACACGCATAGAAATGCAGAGGCCATGCCTGGCCCATAAATACCAGCACTACGTTGAATAAAAGCGACTTCATTGTCTACTATCCATTAAGTGCGGGGAGGGGCCCATAAAATACGAATTAAGTTTTTATCGGGGCGTGAGATGATGTATTTACAGAGCAGACTTTTATGGGGGCCTCACGAAACGCGCTCGTCGGCCATACTCGGTTAGCATATTACCTTAATTAATCCGTTTTTGTATCCGCGCCGAATTTTATTAATTACCCCCCAAATGGGCAAAAATTGGGCAAGCTAAGAAATTCCGCTTTACAGATGGTGCACAAATATTGGTACCTCTTAGAGCAATGTTTTGTAATAAGTAGGTACTTACGAGGGTCTTTTGAAAAGTTGGATACCTGACTTTTTTTATTTCAGAAATTACGATACAAGTTATAGGTAGAGAGTTACAAAACCAAGGTTTTTAGGGGAAACTTTTTGCGAGGCGAGCAACTTGGTGATCTGTAATTAAAATGGGCTTTAAATTTCGGCGTTGGACGAAATTGGGACGTCGTCTGGGGACTGTCCTGGCTGATGAAAAAACGGCGCGATGGCCGCTCTTGTCCCCCCCGCATAAAAAATGCATGCACATGACTCGTCTAGACGCCTTTTAACTAACTGATGTTTAAAACAGCGCAGTCCCGGCCCTTGTATCAGTTAATTTTTAATGTGCAAATCGAGTTTACTTCAGACAGGAAGACGCGTCGGGTCAGGTGGAGGATTGGAGGTGGTCAACTGTTACATTGTTGGGGAGTGCAGCGAAATGCAACTGCATTATTTAGCGGCCGACCTCGTACTTTAAATGATAATGTAAAAGTGGATAAAGTATGTATGGAGTCGAACACGTAAGTCTGGACGCCGTGCAACGGAGAAGTAATAAAGTCCGGACGATATCGGCCGGGAGGGATTTCGGCGGAACACTGCCCCGCCGGCGAAGAAGTGCGTTTTCGCCCTGCTTCTTGTCGCATTTTTAATTATTCACCACCGAACTGGTGCGAAATCGCCCCGTTCGGAAGTTAATGGCCGAAAGACGTGCAGGTGACCGGTGCATTCTCGGTCGATATTTCGGCGATTTTTCCGCGAGTCGCCCGGTCCGAGAGGGCTGTCAGAGTGACCGGCCCCAGTAACTAACGATTCGACTGGATAATTAATGCGATTTTAACCATTGACAGGTTTATGTTAACAATCTAAAATACAGGACGAGCCGTGTGTTAATAGAAATTTATGTGTTATGAATAATTTAGAATCAAAAAAGTCGGCCGATATGTGCACATAACTCATCCAAATTGGCGATTATATACCTGTATGTATATGTAGGTACGCCGAATGCAACTACTTGGTCGTAGCCGAGACCACACAGCAAGAGGACGATGTAACTGATGGGAACGGGAAAACTCCCCCGCACACTTGTTTATTGGAGACGTCATGTCGTTTACTGGATACCGGCCTATTAATAATAATTAGTTCTTATACCGCTTTGGTTCTACGAGACTCGCGGGGTCGCTTTTTTTAAAAAGACCTTATCTCGAGATCAGGCTTTTGATGGGCGCAACACAAAAAACCCAATTGTCCTGAAAACAAGAGCACAAGGATTTCTAAATAGTCCGGCTGCTACCGCACAATAGGCAAGTCAAACGTCTCTAACTTATGTTCGGCATCCTAGATGGCAATCGAATTTAATGAAGCGTCATCAAAAGACTAACGATTTGTAGGTATATTAGGTACTGGAAGAATAACATTATTGTAGTGGGCACTCAACTAGTTTAGACGCTGCCGTTGATCTTTAAAGCACTTTAATTTTATTTCAACTCATGTGTTGAGCAGAAATACCTAAAACTGATATGAAGTGCGCAGAATCTGTCCTGTTCCTTTTAAAACTAACTGTACCTGCCATCTAATTTTGCGCTTCAAGAATTTTTGATAGATTTCAGTTATGATTTGAAAGATTTCAGTGTGCAACTCCCACTATCTCTTTGTATTTTACTTGTAACATAGATACTTTAAAGTACTTAGGTATTCTAAATATAAATTTACAATTTGCATAATTTTGTGCAAAAAACTAAAAATGGCGGTTATTCTGCGTCTTTTATCTTCCGATTCATCATCTGTAGCTCATGGATCTATAGATCATACAGAAAAATTACACTCCGTAATAGAAACTTTTTATTTTTTTTAATTTTTTATTTTTTTATTTTAGTATTTACATTTTCAGAATTTCTTTCGAGCTTCTTATTCACAAGAACTTTGAAAAGTTTTGCTAAGAAATTTTGAAATATTTTCCCAACGTTCGGTCAACGTTAATTTCTTGTAAGTATAATTAGTTGCCTACTTTTAGCTATGGTACTTACTCAATTGTATAAATTGCCTAATTTTTGAAACCAGAAGATCTGATCTCCGATCTTTAGTTACCTAAATAAATATGATTCTATTATATTATTATGAAGAGAAAAATCCAGCAAACTACAGGGTGTCCCAAAATTCCGCGTCCACAGAGGGATAATCACAATAAATCGATTTACCTACATATCAAATCAACAACAATTCGAGAAAGGTAAAAACTACCCCTAACTAACAATTATTTTGATCTCTACTTTTTTTTAAAGTTGTAAGATCCCAATTTTTGACAGGAAAGCTACATTTATTCATTTTTTTTTTGTGAATAAAAATGTTAATTATTGATGCATTGGATAACTTCTTCAGCTGGTTCTAACGGCCGTATTATGGTCTACCTAGTAGGTAACATCGATATGGGTGAAAACGTATTCGGGGAGGCCGCGACAGACTTGGGGGGGTCGTTGGCCGTCGGTGGTGCGTGCGTGGCGAAAAATCGTCTTCAATTTGAGGACAAACACAATCATGTTCGAAATCTGGCTTCGGCCTGAACGTCGGACCGATAGGCCTCACGCCGTATAGAATGAATAGCTTAATTACTTTTTTGCAGCCGCAATGATTAATGATGGCACATGTGCTCCCGGGGCAATTATAATCCTCTCGCGCGCTCTCACCCTCTGTTTGCCTATCGTAATGCGTGTTTTCACTATTCGAATCGTTTATAACAGACGATGATGCAAAACGAAAGAACCCCACCTAGCGCGTCCAATTTATATAATCCTCCAATTTCCGCAACACCAAAACTTCGTCTCGTCCAATACCATTAGATAATAGTTAGCGCGCCACACCACCACCACCAACAACTTCTTTTTAGTTAAATAATTATAACGGGAGGAGGTGAGAGTTGCGTTATTTTATTTCGTTGAGCCGGGTTCCGGCGGGTGCATTGTTGCTGGGGGTATTGGAAAGGAAGGCTGATAAAATTTCGGTTTATTTATAGATCCACTCCACCTGTATCTTACAGCAGGGGTAAATACCCGGAGGAAACACTAGGTCTATAGCGTGCCAGCTCTCCCGGGATCCGGAATCCCTCCGTACCGTGGATTTTTAAAATTTATGGCGTCAGCGGGACCCTCTCGCAATAACGTTAAGTGTTATTTGCAATTATAACCACGTGAAACGTCCATTTCGATATGTTTTAGTAATAAAGGTTTATACGTGCTCTTATTTAAGACTAAACGGGTTCTCGACCGCGCCCCGCAATTTATCGATGCATCCACAACACCAAAATCCGTTAGGTAATGAGTTAGTGAATTTACTGCAATCGCCATGTTTTTATACCTATAGACGAGAAACAAGACGTTATTAGTGTGTGCCATGTGTGGTGGAAAGGCGAAGGGATACACAACACGGGTGTGGGTGGGTACGTAGCAATTACTATGTTTACAATCGACAACCAATGGCGGAGACCAACATGGCAGGTCGGATCCCTCCTATTGCTTATTTTCAACATTCTTAACTACTTACATATACACATGCGAACCTGCATGTGCACAGGCGGTCGTGCGTGAGCTAGTGCGTGGAGAAACGAGTGAAGTAGGTGCTTATACCAATACTTATTATGCCGGTTCACTTGCTCGAGACCCTCCCCCGCACACGACAATTCCGCATTTACTTCTTCACTCGGCAAACTTCACGGGACAATAAGCGCAATTGCCGGTTTGTACTGTTTCCCACCAGAATATTTCATTTATGTATACCTAGGTACCTAGTTAGCAAACGTTTGCCTATAGGCATTGTATATGGATTATATATTATGCTATGGATTATATACAATGCTATAGGTATAAGTCATCGACAATAATTGATATGGCGAACACTCGATTCTCCAACCCAACGAGCTTTGAATTAGGCAGAAATTAATCTTAGGTACCTATTTAAAAAACGGGAACAAATATAATGTACACCAAATTAAACCACATATCCCCTGCACTCTCCACTAGAAAATTTAATGAGCATCAAAAAATCCAAATAAAACCCAAATTATTATACATCAGAAAATGAGAACATCACCATTAAAATAATTATACTGCGTATTGTTTTACCATTGCTTACATTTTAAACTCTATATGTCCATCAATTTTACTAAATGTTCACCAAATTTAGAACGCTCAAGTTACGCGTCCGTGCTGTACATAATAAATATTCGCGCTATCCATTTATATTTAGTTTCTCAAAAAAACTATTTGTGCGTCAAATAATTATTCTATTACTCCAAAAATGAAATATGCTCGCGCATCTCTTCTTGCCAGCTTGCGCTTCCAGACAAGAGGCACGCGAAAAAAGTTTTGTACAAGGTCAGTTCAGGGCCCTGTATTTTTTTTTAAAGCACGATTAGAAATTACCACTAAAAGAAGTTTTACGTTTTACATAATGCAAGCCAATTACAGCAAAGCATTTATATATTACGGAAATCAATATCTTTTTTTGTGCAAACCACTTCTATTTTTACTCTTATTTTCCTTGCCCTAGCACACCTACATCTATAATTTTGCATAAAATTATTTACCATTTGCACAACATTTTATTGCTTGTGTATTTTTGATCAACAAATAGTATTTTTAACTGCTAAATAATATAAGACACTGTCGAAAATTAAATATCTGGGTATTATGTTAGAATTAAATGCGGAATAAAGTTTGGTGAACATTTAGTATTTATGGTCAACAAAAGTTATTTTGGCGAACAAAATATATAAGAGGCCAACATTATGTCAATATTTGGTTGTCGCTTTAAGATTATGTATTTTCTTAATTTTCGTGAGCATTTAGTATTTTTGGGAAATGAAAGTATTTTTTTGTATGAAAATATTGGGTAAATTTGGTAGACTGTTAAATACGACCCTTAAAAAACTATAACATAATCGCCAATGGTTCAAATGTCACTGAAAGAAGGACGTCGCTACGTCGCTACAAATCGACCCAAAAATTTAGAGATTGCTCAATTTACCAAAATGTGAGAGACTTTAACTGAAAATTTGGTTCTAGAAAAAAACAAGCCGTAAAAGTCTATACTAAACTACCATTAAAAGCAAAAATACAATATTTTGACAGTGTGGACTAGACTAAAGTATCCTTAATCAAATTGCGTCAAACTAATCAATATTGCATAGTATACTGAAAGCTCTGAGTACTAGGTATACCTACACTGTTTACACGACTTGCTTGTAGGTAATATGTTAGTAGGTATTGTTGATCCGTTATAGTTCGACCCTAATCACCATCCAGCATAACGGGGGAGGAGAATTCCACGAAATCAAAAATTAATCCCCCAACAAAGCGAGAAAAACGTAGAAATAAACCTTCATTTCCAGGTTACCATCATCATCGGTGTTGTGTGTTGGCTAAAACTATAGGGCGAGTAATAATTCATGGTACCATCTGCCTTTTACCTGACGGCCCGTCAAAATGACAGCTCTCGGATCTGCTAGACCTGCAATTATCGGTTTCCAGAAAATTACACATTAATAGAATATCATTATAGACATTATTCCTAACCGTTCGGAAATTAAACGTTTAAAGCCCACCGAAACGTCAGAAATATGGTGCACTCCACCGATCCGCGGCCCCGGACCCGAACTCCTTCGGCCTTTTATTTATTTGTCAACGGCAAACCCGCCATTATCTTGACTGGATAATTTCACACCGTTGAGCTTCGCTTCGTGGACCGTTTTTTAACCGAAACTACCAACTTAAATGGCGATTAGACCAATTTTCGGAATCCGTTCTTCCCATTTAACCGATCACAACACTCCAGGCCGGCGAGAAGCTGAAACCTCGATGATTATTGCTTCTTTTTATCGAAGAGAAATTTGTGTTTTTACGTGAATGGCCGTAATTGAAACTTCTTGATGTGTGTAACAAGAATTGACTTCCCGTTTCGGTTGTTTAGCGGCGGAACTGCGCTGGAGCCGCCATGGTTGCGAATTAAGCCATTCTATGCATGCAGATGGAGTTTTACGGCCATTGCATTACGGCATTAGCATTTCCCATTTCCTATATAGCCTTCCACATATACATACATGCAATTTAAGATTGAATCGTTACGTTAGTTATCCTCCATCACCACATACCGCTGCTCCCGCATGCATCAAGGGTCTTTCAATGGCCATTGGGGTGAAAAGTTACTCAGCGGGGATTTCCTGGACGGGCCCGACACGATTTTTAAGCAGATTTCAGCCGGTTTATTCCCTGTAACCGCTTCGAGCCGGCAATTCCGGTCCACGGATGGCTGACAAAAGCTTCCTGGAACGACAAGCGACGCCACTAACTCTTCAGACGCCACTTTAAAAATTACACAAGTGTTTTCGTGGCGTTAGTCCAAAGAGAGAAAACGGTGTAACGTGCCAATTCGGCTTTTCCAACCCTCCCTGTTCTATTTACATTTTTATTTCGCCAACAATACCGGTGGAATTTCGTTTTTTTTTTTTATTGGAGCGATCAGGCGCGCGGCGTGTGGAATGAAAGAAAAATGAATTTCACGGCCGGAAGGCCTCCTCCATGGGTTGTTGTAAATGGGGGTGGGCCACCTTCGGTGCCGGCAACCCCGCGCTTCCGGCACGGATAATCTACGCCAACAGATAACGCTGTTTTCGTTTCACAGAGCGCATAATGTGCTCTTTGAGCCTTATGCAAACTACTTGCATTCACTCTGCTTCCATGAATTCATTATGGTTGTTGTTCCCGCGGTTTCCAGCTGAATGATGGCTTTCTTTCATACGTGACGACGCTCTTGTTTATTTTGATTTGTTTAATTTTGACACAAACAAGAACTATCTTCTCTCGACACCCCAAGAATCTGGGGCCACAATGCAGCCTTGTGCACGGCAGCTGAGAGACGAGACTTTTTTCTGTTGGATGGCCAAATCCTGCGCCCTTCTCTCGTCGATCGTTTCTTTTCCACATTTCTTCCATCTTAATCGCTTCACTTGCAATCGCCTTCAACACATCTCTATCCAAATTTTTCCTGCATCCCGATCCCAACTTCAACATTCTGCTGCTCAATGATTGACTTGTTCCATTTTTGAAAGAGTAGAAACACTAACTACTGAGGTATATGAAATTTAAGAAAATCCAAAAAGGATAGGAGACAATCTGTCAATCCACCCTCTTAGATACCTTATCGCATCGTAGAGTCACAATTTCAGATGTCAGTGATGCCACTTCCTATAAAACTACCTATTGAAGCAAGTGAAAGGAAAAGCATGATTAGGTACGAAGAAGCTTCATCGCGAAAATAGTTTTACTGAATCCAATTCGAAAGAACCAAAGACAGAATTTCAAATAAAACAACGTTTATAGATAGTAAACATAAAATCTGTTAATATCTACTATCTATACCTAAGTATACCAGGTGTTTCAACGAGAACCGCCGGTGCTAAATTGCGTATTTCTAATGGAGTTATAAATTTGAAATTTGGCAGAAATAAACTATAATCCATGCACTACAAGATGACATTACCGTCTTTTTCTTTTTTTAAACGGTGTGAGTTTTTTCTTTTGATCGCGATTTCATATCGAGATATTCACTTCATCTCTTTGATTTTCTTCAAGCTCATAATCACGACCTCCAAGATTGATAACGAGCAATTGAAATATTTTTATATCCAACCGTTATTGAATTGCATGGATTTTTAAATTTCAGCCCTCAGGGGATTTTTTGATAGACAGATGACACTTTTGTGGCGCCAGTTTTGCGGATAACCGCATTAGGTTTTATGATGGTCTCTGCACTGCAAAGATCCTTGAGTAGGTACCGCTTTTAAGTCATAAATAATCGAACCGTTTAGGCGGTCTTTGTCACCAAATTTGACAGCTTCAATAAAGCAGTCGTGTCATAAATTCGTCAAAATCCCGTGAACTTCTTAAAAACACAATTAGGGATACTTTAACTACAAATTTCAAATTTTTAACAACAGAAACGTATACCTGGCGGTATTACGAACATAATAATAATAAAAAAAATTATTGAAAACTTATGAAAGAGCACATTATAGCGTCCCGACGGCGCATGGAATTAATTATGGACCAACCAACGACGTCACATTGTAGCGCATTCATTAAAATTTATTTCTGCCAAATTTCAAATTTTTAACTCCATTAGAAATATGCAATTTGGCACCGGCGGTTCTCGTTGAAACACCCGGTATATAGTTATAACTACATATAAGAAATTTTTTTTCTATAATTTAAAATTTTATTGGTAGTTCCAGTGAGGTTTGTGGGGGTTATTATTATTTTGTCCTGATGGCGGCGTTAATTGGTTCGGGTAGCAGGATGTTTTTTGTGTCGTCGAAGTCGACGAAAGCACCTCCACTTGTTTTGTGAAGGTGGCGGTTAATGGTTACGACGACAAAAGTATCTGCACCCCCGCCGCCAGCAGCGTATTCATGCATCATTATATAAAGTGCAGCTGTTATCAAAATTATTACACCTTAATAAACTCGGTGTCGGCAGTGCACCCGGTGACAATTGCGCTATACACCCGGATTCCTCATTATCCCGGAAACACATGCGTCGTTTATCATCCAGCCGCCTCCAGCGACGCCACTACGTGCCTGGGGACACCGCTGCTCCTTCCTTGCGCCACCACCCGTTTACCCCTTCACCCCAAATCGGTCTCGCAAAATTCGGCATCCCATCCCCCCGGCTCCCCGCATCAATGCACACCCACGGTTCATTGTCGTGCTTACAAGAGTGAAGACAAATTTACAGCTTTTATTCACTACATACCTAGGTACTTTACTTTCCTCAAGTCGACGCTTAATTTTCCGTTAGATGCATTCTACCAAGTTTATATGTAGTTATTAAAAAACGCATAGCTAATTAATTAATCGGTAATCTGCTATTAATTAGTAGGACCGCAGCGATAACTACAGAAAGGCTAGAAAACGTTGGTTCCGTCCGAAACACCTGCTCTTTAACAAATTAATTTATAGAATTGATGCCAGATCGGATCGAACGGACGATCTCATGTATATTTATTGCTTTTGTGAGGCATACGTTTCGGTTTCGACGTTTTATTTCCAATCCAATGATTCCCCGACAGCTTGAGAAATTGATGTTAGTTATATGCAAGCTGCGATATTCCACCACCGCTCCGAATCTTCCGGAGACCAGACAACAATGAGGCCGCGCACCATTTGGTCATTAGCTTTTGTGATTTTTTGGGGAATCTCGCCGATTTAATTATCGGGTACGGTACTACCTAACATGGCGAGAGAAGCGCCGTCCGTCGGACGAAATAAGAAAACGTCCGCCGAAGAGATGTAATTAAGAAAGGGCTTTGGGTAATCGTCATAATGGCATCGTCAATGCATCAGATAGCTGGAAGCGAATGCATATTTCATCTCGGCATAATGCTTGACCGCTATCGACTAGCCACTTTATTATTATTTTTTTGCCTTAACGATTAGTTTGGTATTCATTAAACAGCGGCTGCAATGAGAACCGCCGTTCAGACAAGGCCCCTCTCGGTTCTGACCCAACCTCTAATTATAGGTAGGAATACTGTATAGCCAGGAAATAAAAAGGCTACTGCCTTATACGCCGCGCTTATGTACAACGTACCACTACCTACCAACAACAACACAACTCGTTTCAGAAACGCTCTCCTGTTCGTCACCTCGCCCCGATGCCCGCCATTAATTACGCCAAACCAATTAAAATCGGTCATGTTATGAATATATCATCTTCATAAATATGTATCGGCTCTGATTCTTAGTCATTTTTCGGTCGGGTTACTTTTACCAGGACACGTCGCTCCGATCAACGGGGACGATATGACGAAGATGCGCACCCCACGCAGGGCCCGGGAGGGTGGCGCTCCACGCCAAATTTCACACACAAAAACACACTGTTTGAATTACGACCCAGCCAAACTTGGACAAATTTGCACAACCCCTCGCGTAACAACCAAAATTTAAAAAAAAATCAAAGTTCCTAACAAAGAGTAGGTAAAAGCCCCAATTGCGGTGGTCCCTCAAAAGTCTTATTGAATCGCACGGAGAGTGGACGTAATTTAATTAGAAAAGCGCCAAACCGCCCATTTCTTCTCGTCAAATTCCTCGGCTGGCGGTTCGGTAGCGTCTTGACCACCAACTGCCACCGTTGCTGTTGACTGAAGGAATGCGTCCGGTTGTTTGTAAGCTGGCCAAGTCGCAGATAAGATGTTCCCGTGTGACACTTAATTTGTCATAGTGAGAGAGTCCCGTCATGACGAAGAGTTTCTTCGGTGGGTGGTGGGTCGGCCATATTTCCGATCGTGACCCGGAGGCCAGGGGTTTCGACTCGTAGACCTCGTTTCGGCCCACCGCAGATCACTCGCGGCTTCCTATCCACACGCAGGCAGCCCTCGCTTCTCGTCGTTTTTTTCCTTCCATTTTTTTTTCTTCTCCTTTTTAGTTGTGTGTTGTCCGTGTTTTGAGTTATAATAACAGGTTTGCGCTCCCCGAATGTTTAGAAAACCTATCAGGGCACCGTCCAATGGCAGTCGGCCCCGTTTAATATCTTTAATAATCTCCGTTTCGAAGGCAGCGTATAAATTAACTTTACGACTGGAAATTTAATGCGATACATAATGAGATTTGGGAAATTTTAAATTCCACGGTAACAATGTCCGTGGCAATTATACGGCGCGTTCTGATGGACGCCGAGGCAGCGCAACCAGCAGGCGCTATGAGTTATTAATTATTTTTTGGCGCACAACCCGTTTAGTCCTGATTTATCTAATCACGGCGGAGATTCGCTAATGGTCCTTGCGCCAACTGCGCTTCTCCAGGTTCAAATTTCAAATCAAGCGGTCGCAAAGAAGACCGCGATGTGACGACCCAACCCTCAACTAGTTCCAAAAATTTCGCGAATTTTTTGGTTGCCAACAACGTTCTCCTTCTTTCAGCCAGTTATCAGCTTCGACGCTTCAAGTTATTTGCTTAATTACTTCTTCGTGTCGAACTGCAAAAAGTGAAATTCGGGTCCGTCCCGAGCACCTATCAATTATTAACAGTTCCCTCTCCAATTACGTGTAATTTCGTTGGGGGGATGCGTTCTCCTTGGCGGCGCGCTGCCTCCTCGGCGGGTTGGTGTGTGTGGCGCGCGGGGTGGGTGAACGTTGGCAATAAGGTAGTTAGTTATGTAGTTGAGTTCGCGAGTACTTACCGTGTAACTAATTAAAACTAGTAAAAGAGGTGAAGCGCGGGGTACGAGAACGTTTCGTTGAATTTATGTGGCAATTAGCACCCGACTTGTAATTTATACAAGCTCTAACCCCTGCAGGGCCCCCGATGCTCTGCAACGTCTCTCCTCCACAGCCTCCTCTGTCTTGGTTTACGAATCGAAATTGAATCGCTATAATTACCTTATATCTGCACCTTCTCTCCGCTGCCATTTGCGAAAAGGAGAGAAAAAGAAAATCGCAGCCAGGGGCCGGACCGGCCGATTTGCAGCTCGTGCTCTTTTAATTCGCCATCGGAGAACCGGCGTCGATGGTTCATGGGTAAATGGCAAGAACCGCCGAACGCGGTGGTAATCTTTAATAATATTTAACGTGGAGAGATATCAAGAGTATTACACACACATCAAGCATGCCCAAATTCTGGTGATTGATCGACTCTACAATAATAATTACTGAATTCGTAATTTGAGCAGCCGCGATGGTTAACCAACAACAGATGCTGATAAAAGAGACATAGAGGATGGAGTGCCCGGCTCTAATAATTAATTTATTATTAATAAAATTAAGGAAGACCATAGAATATTCAAACTCCCCATCCCCACTTTCGACGTCAACTTCAAAAAGGACAAGTTTTTGGTATTTATTTGCTTTAATAATCCATTTCTTGTCTGATTTCACTACAACAGTTGCAAATTCAACTTAACAAATTGTTTAAAACAAACAAAATTTAAAAAAAAAAATCTTGAAAAAGTTTAATGACTGCAAAGGTTGTAATTATAATATTTTTTTATTTTTTTACAATAAAGATTTTTGTTAAAATAATATTTTTTGTGACATTGTTGCATTATTATGTCATCTTTTATTCATTTTCCTCCCTTCTTAGGTGTGAAATTGTTAAATGTGAAATTATTTGGCGTTAAATTTTATTAATTTTGTCAACAAAAAAGTTGCCCCCTTGAAAAGTGCTATTTTCTTCCTCTACAGAACCATCCTGGCTACAGACCTGTAAATGCTGCTATAACTATGTGAGAATCGGAAAATTTCACATCCAGGCTCATGAGCAGGAATAAAGAATGTAGCAAATAATGTTATAATAAGAAAATCAACAAATAAAGACATTTAAAAAAATTATCAATTTACTGGGGCACGTGGTAGGCAACCAGCTGTTCAACTGACTTTAAAATTTTCTTCCGATATTTCCACAAAACTCTAAAAATTGATTTATACAGGGTGTTCAGCTTGAACTGGATTCTTCGATAACTCCGAAAATACTAACGTAGGTAAAAATTGTTAAATACAAAAGTTACTTGTGGCAATATTCTCCACGACCTAAAAATATTTTTGCATATACAGGGCGTCCGATGCTCGAGATTCTTGGGATCACTCCGTATTTTTAAATGGGATGATATGGTTTTTCTTGCAGTTTTGGATTTCTTGTGAAAAATTAAGATAATTTTATTTACTATGTCCTATGGCTACAATCTACAGTTTTCGAGTTATTCATAATTTTTCAAAAATTTTGACATGTGTACTAAAATCAACGTTACTCCGGTATGGTAGCAGATTTTTTAAATTTTTTTTTTAGTGTTAAAGGCGATGAAATGGAGCTGTTATTCCGTTATTTGGAAGTTAAAAAAAATTATTGGAAGGTTCTCACCGGGATCCCTAAACATACAAAATTTCAAACGTCAAAATCTCGCGTTTTTTAAATGGAACACTCCTATTATTTTTATGGTGTCATTATCCAAATGCAATTCTCTTTCATCTTTATTAACATGTTCCTATGCCTAAATGCCGTGGTTTTTGAGTTATTTTACATTTTTCGGTTCTATTTAAGAATCTGACACAAACTAATCAATTTTGTTATCAAAGGAGGCCGGAAAAGTGACATTTTATTTTTCTTTGAGTTAATAATGAAAACAAACGTACCTAACACAAATTTAGTCCAACCATGACTTAAGTGCTGGCTCTAAAGAAATATTTTTGCTCGATCAGAATATCCTGCGACTCAAAGAAAAATGAAATTGTCACTTTTCCGGCCTTCTTTGATAACAAAATTGATTAGTTTGTGTCAGATTCTCAAATAGAACCAAAAAATGTAAAATAACTCAAAAACCACGGCATTTAGGCATAGAAGTATGTTAATAAAGATGAAAGAGAATTGCATTTGGATAATGACACCATAAAAATAATAGAAGTGTTCCATTTGAAAAACGCGAGATTTTGACGTTTGAAATTTTGTATGTTTAGGGATCCCGGTGAGACCCTTCCAATAATTTTTTTCAACTTCCAAATAACGAAATAACAGCTCTATTTCATCGCCCTTAACACTAAAAAAAGAAATTTAAAAAATCTGCTACCATACCGGAGTAACGTTGATTTTAGTAAACCTTCACACATGTCAAAATTTTTGAAAAATTATGAATAACTCGAAAACTGTACATTGTAGCCATAGGACATAGTAAATAAAATTATCTTAATTTTTCACAAGAAATCCAAAACTGCAAGAAAAACCATATCATCCTATTTAAAAATACGGAGTGATCCCAAGAATCTCGAGCATCGGACGCCCTGTATATGCAAAAATATTTTTAGGTCGTGGAGAACATTGCCACAAGTAACTTTTGTATTTAACAATTTTTACCCACGTTAGTATTTTCGGAGTTATCGAAGAATCCAGTTCAAGCTGAACACCCTGTATATTACATGGAAGCTGCTTATAAGTATTGTCGCATATCCTGGGGTTAAAAAATTATCATGGCAATCCTCTACTCTATAGCCTAATTAATTAGGATACACCTACGTTTTAGTATGCGGCGAATAGACGCAAAAACCGGGAACATAAGTTATTAGGAGGCGATAACGTCTTTGAATAGTGTTGCCACATAATTAACATTTATACCTACTCTTTTAATTAATGATAATCATAAAAAGGCGGAGTCGAAAACTCGTTAACGTACACAAAACCACATCCGCCTTACCGAGTTCATTGAAGAAATGTTTTTGCACTATACTTGGGTATATTAAATAATAAAGAAATTTCATCGAATTAGTTTCAGCGAAAAAAACAAATTACGTTTACCCAAAAAAAAAAAAAACTCGTCTTAGAGGAACTCCGTAAATATTTGCAGATATCGACGAATAAGGAGGTCCGTCCGCATTGTTGATAATGACCCATCGTTGTTAATCAACGGCAAAGAAAGTATTAATGCGAGCCCAATCTCCAATCTGTCAATAATCTGATCGGGACGTATCTATTTAACCGGACGTTTAATTTTCCGTGGTTGTCACTCATTGGACGATTACAAAGCAGTTTTACGAGTTACATGGATGAGTCAATAAAAGACAGCTGTTTAGACACATACCTAACCAGGTGTATAAACCTAGACCTAAACCGACGAAACTTCACCATAGCCGCAAATCACCTAATCAGCGATCAAAATTTCACTCAATAAATTCAACAAACGCAAGAAGCGTTGTCGAAATTTCGGGTTCCCACAGGAAAACTTTAAAAGTGTCACTTTCCTCTCTGGGTCCGCCGCGCCCGCCCGATTTAACAACCGTGGACTTTTCTCGAATCACACGCCAGCGTCGCCGGAATGAAATTGATAAATCGAATTCTCGGGGTTCAACAACAATAAGAAGTGTCTCGACTCGAGTTAATCGACTACCATTTCGTCTTGACGAGCATGGCGGTTTTTTTTTTTTTTGACACCCTGCGGCGGCCCACCACTGATGCAACAACAACAGTTGTAACTGTCCGAAAGTTTCCTGCGCCCGGCGATAATGGCATAATGATGAAGAACATCACCAAAAATATATCGGCGATCAGGTGCGAAAATCTTTATGACGGAAGTAATTGAGTTTTATCAGTCGACGATGGTATCGGCGCATCCGGTGCCGGTATCATCGCATCAATTAGAGGCTTTCCTAATGTTTTTCTTAAGTGAATAAATAATTGTCGGTGTTGGTCGTTAAAACACGCGGAGTTTATGTGAATAAACCGCGATAAGGAGGTGTAATGACAGATGTTTTTGCACTCAGCTCTGGCGTGTTTTATAAATTAACTTGCAAGAAAAAAAAATTGTGGGTGATCCGCAATTAGAAAGAGTATAACACACCGGTGTTGGTGTTGTGTACGTGGAGCTGAAAATTATTCAAGAGCTTTATTTAATTAGTTTTCGGTATGAGTATCTGCGAGCAGCTAGCAAAGTCTTAACTTATCGTTAAGCAATTAAATCTCTTTGCTGGCTGCATACGTAATGGCGTATTTATGCAAATCAGAAATACGTTCGGGAGGCGAAATTAACAATTTGGAGGCGGCCAGGGGTGTAAACGGTAGGTGCCACCGCTAACGACAAATTATAGACGCGGGAGGCCTTATCTATCTCGAAATAACTCGGAACGCCGCGTTACTTATCTAGATCGCTCTAATATCCATCATATCGAGGATAGAGGAATAAATTAGATTCTCCCACTAATTCGGGAGCTACAGTTACTCAATGTTGCGCTAGCTAAAGCTCTGTACGAAGCTCCGTTTCCGGTGTAACCGGAAGCGAGTTGATGACGGGTATTAAGAGACACTGCTGCCAACTAGCGAGCGGGACTTCAAATTAGTTGGCTCGAGGGACCCGGCCAAAAAAAAAAGGAAACAACCCGCACCCAACACAATTATTGAACAACAGACGAACTTAATTAGAAATCCCCAAATCCTCGAATAATTGAAAGCCGAAAATGTAGATTTAAAATGGAGGTAGAGCGAGCATTCCTCAGACCTCCACATCCCGAGTCATATAAAGAATATTATTTATTGGCAGAGAATACAATAACGTAGTAATGGGAAAGGCGGACCAAACGAGGTCATCGGGGTTGGTCGGGTGTTGGGGAGATGAATACCGGATCGGGCGGCTGTACTAAGATACAGACCGAGACATACGGGCCTTAATGCGCTCCTCCAACAATATTCAGCATAACTAGCTCTCAGTAGAGAGGCATATTTCAGGCGGATACAAAGCGAGCCGACTAAATTAAAATTTAAACTTTATACAATCGATGTGGCGCATATTTATGCAGTAATTAGTGTGCTAAAGCTCGAACACCGTCCGACTCCCATTAACATGGAAATTTGTTCGTGTTGCCTTACCGGCTCCGGGTAATATTTCCCGCAAATGGTACCGGATCAACCCCCATCCATCCCCCTCCCGAAGAGTCAGACCGCGTAGCAACCAATTAGTTTGCAAAAATCAAAGTTCACCATCAACTGTAAAAGTAATGTTTAGAACGTACATTCAATTGATACAAATAGAAACTCACCCTTAAAAGCAAATTCTCTCGCCCCGTCAACCATTGGTCACAACCACTACACTACCTAATGTTGTTTTGATAAAAAAAAAATGTCAATTAAGAGTAACGTGGAACCACAGAGAACTGCCCTTACGTCACCAGAACGCTGCGCAAAAAATTTCTACCAGTGACGTAATATGCAGCATTGGCAATAAAGCAGTGAACGATTTGACGAACGTACAGTTTGTTTCAAAAGTAATGTCTATCTCACATTTTTTAAATTTAATTTTCTTCTACAGATGTACTTACTAGCTAAAGGAAGCCCAATGCATCTGTTCCATTATTTGATATGCGTAGCATAAATATAAATTTTAATGTATGTGTTGGTTTTAGGTGGAAAATAAATGAGTTTAAAGTTTAACGGGACATTACTTTTGAACTCGGCTGTACATACGACACTGGCTAGCTCTTGACTGGGTCGGACTGATTTTGTTCAAGTGCGCATGATCCATGATGACGTATGTGTAGTTCTCTAAATGGCCTTGCTTTACCTACCTAACGTAGTTATTAAATGAAATGAAATTTCTCTAGAACTTTGGTAAATAGAGAGGACATTTTCCCATTTTCGACGTCCTCGATGTACAGTTGCTTTTGGAAGCTAAAGAAAAAAGTATCAGTCAAAAAATCTTGACATTAATTTAAAAAGTAGAGTTAGCAAAAAGCAAAGAAAATAAAGCAATAATATCAATGGTGGCTAAAAGTGTTAGAAAAATTAGGGATACTTCATACAGTAAAGAATCAAAATGTGTAGAGATAGAGGTGGAAAAAGTTTTTAGGTTAGAAATATGGAGGAGAAAAAAAGTTGTCCAAATGCGGATATTAATGAAGAGGCGGCCTTTCAGCAGATATGAATAATAGTAAAGAATGCGATGATAATAACTATAACAATGCTGAAATCAAAGAAATTAGTTGAAAAGTGAAATACCTCATTAGAATAGCATTTATTTCGTTCTTACCCTATCCTTGTGGCATTCCTATAACTCCTCAACATTATGGAGTTGAAATATACCGGGGCTATAAAGAATTTAGTATTAATTAGTAGTTAATACTAAATTAATCAATTATTAAAGTATTAATGCAAAACTAAAATTCGCCTTCTAGATTTTAAATTGGCGTATTGCTTGAAACAATTGAAACGACGCGCTTCAACGCCTGCGCTGACCGGCGGATTTTTAGCCGCGCGAAAATTGAGGTTAGGTCAACACTTTGTTTACGTTTATTTAGTTTTTCCCTCAAAACACGAAATGGGCTTATCTAAAACCGACACAAACATCAGTATTTTGCGCCGGCACTTGAAACACCGAATTTTCAACAACAACGAACTGGTCAAGAACCTCAATGAGAGTCGGCAAGTGCTCGAGCTGCTTCAAAAGACAATTTGCTATGGCGAATCCAACTCGGCCCTCCTGGTGGGGCCCAGGAGTTGCGGCAAAACTACAGTAAATCTTCCGAACGGATTTTCCGTGAACAACGACAATTTTCTGTAATTTTAGCTGATAAATGCGGCGTTGGAAACCCTACAGCCTCATTTCAAAACTGAAGCGGTTTTGGTAAAACTACACGGTCTCATTCACACCGACGATCGTCTAGCCCTGAAAGCTGTAACTTCCCAAATGGACCTGGATAGTGCCGTGGACGGGAAAGTTTTTGGAAGTTTCGCGGACAATTTGAGTTTTTTGTTGGCTTGTCTTAAATCTGGCAGCAGGGGAGTTTCGAAAAGCGTCATTTTTGTGCTGGAAGAATTTGACTTGTTCTGCGCCCACCACAATCAAACGCTATTATACAACTTGTTTGACGTTTCACAATCGGCACAAACCCCTATTTGTGTTTTGGGTAATTTCTGAAATAATCGAAACAATTTTTGTAACTATTGTAATTGCAGGAGTAACCTACAGACTTGACGTTATCGAACTGCTGGAAAAGAGAGTCAAGTCCCGGTTTTCCCACAGGCAAATATTTTTGTTTCCTACCATAGATTTTGAATTAAGAGTCAAGAGGCTGGAAACACTTTTAACTCTTAACAGTGGTGACGTGGATTTGCCGCAAACCTTTCGCAAACAATGGAACGTTCACGTGAAAAGTTTTGTTAACGCGAAAGAATTTAGGAATTTATTTCGCCAATTGTTAGATGTTGATTTGGGGGAGAGAACTTTGAACAACATTTTGGTTTGTTAACTCCAGTTAAGCGAGATTTCCGACTAATGCAAAAACTACTTTTTAGTTTATGATGATTTCGGAGTTGAGTGAAGAAAAGGACAAATTAACCTGCGAGAGTTTCAAGCGTCAAATCAAACAATACGAGAAGGACGATATTGTTCAAGTTTTGCTGGACTTGAGTGTGTTGGAGTTATGTCTAGTAATCGCCATGAAGCACCATTGCGAAATCTATGACAATCAGCCAATGAACTTCGAAATGGTTCTGAACCGTTACCTGAGATTCACCAACGCCAATTCGCACGTGCAATCAGTGCAGAGGGCTGTTGTGATGAAGGCTTTTGAGCATATTGAGGTTGGTGTTTGTAAATGTGGTTGCTTTTGTAAATAATTATTTCTAGAACTTGGAACTCATTGCCCCAATCTCAACCGGAAGTCATGGGGTACAAAAAGAGTACCAATTGTACAAGCTCCTGGTGTTGCCGCAACAAATTAAAGAAGCGGTGAAGAAGGCCTCAGGACTACCAACCGAAGTCGCCCAATGGGCCAACAGTTCACCCATTTAAGCAAGAACTTGAAAATAAGTTAATTTTTGTATTTTTTTAATAAAACTCTTGTTAATTGCCTCGACTTTCTACGTTAAAATTGCTGTTTTTTTGGATTAATTTCGTATTTTGGATCATTATTATCGGGGGGTTTGCAACACTGACCGCGAGTACCAACCAAACAGGAATAAAAACGCGCGAGTCACGTGACATTGACGTAGAGCGTAGAGTTGTGTTTGCAGGTGTCTAATGAGAGTTTTTTGGTTAAAAAATTTGATATTTGTAAATATTTTTACTGAGACAAGGAAGTTGTTGAACAATTAGGTGAGTAATTTGAGGCAAAATACTTGGTTTGCCAAAATCTTAAAAAATTTTTTGTTGAAATTGACATAACCTCAAAGTTGGCATTTTTTCAAATTTTGTGTTTAGGTGAAATGGCACATTACAAGGGCGCGGCCAGCGAGGCAGGCAGAGCCATGCAGCTGATGAAGAAGCGGGAAAAAGAGATGCAGGACTTGGAGCTGAGGAAAAAACGCATCGAAGAAGACTTAAAGTTGAACAACATTGAAAACAAGTTTGCGGCTCATTACGATGCAGTGGAGCAACAATTGAAGGTAATAACGCAATTCTCGAAAATTTCCCGGAGTTAACCCTCTTCGCCTTGCAGAGTTCGACCATTGGTTTGGTGACTCTTGATGAAATGAAAGCGAAACAAGAAAACATAGTGAAGGAGCGTGAAAAGAAATTGGCCCAAAAACAAGAAGAGAAAGAACGCGAGAAGCAGCGACAACTCGAGGCCAAACTCGCCGAGAAAAACAAGCAGAAGAAACAGGTATTATTGTTGTAAACTTTCCACAAACAGACAATGTGCAAGTGGCGCTAGTCTTGTTACAGATTCAAGCCTTGTCGTTTAATGTTGATGATGACGAAGGCGAAGACGCTGAAGAAACTGAACCCGTCCAATCGTGGAAGCGGAAAAGCGAAGAAGTTCCAGTGAAAGCGAAAAAAATCAAAAAGGACCCCAATGTGGACACTAGCTTCCTGCCTGATAGAGAGCGAGAAGAGGAAGAAAACAAAATGCGAGAGGAGTTGCGGCAGCAATGGGCTGAACAACAAAAGAAACTCAAGGAGGAAGAAATCAATATTACCTTCAGTTACTGGGACGGATCTGGACATCGCCGAACTGTTCGAGTTAAGAAAGGTAACTCCATTTATCAGTTTCTGCAAAAAGTCCTGGAGTTGCTGCGAAGAGAGTTTTCCGAGTTGAAAACTGTAATGGCCGATCAACTTATGTACGTGAAAGAAGACTTAATTTTGCCTCACCACTACACATTTTACGATTTTATTGTAACAAAGGTAAAAGTTATTTTTTTTTTATCAATAAAATATTAATGTTGTCGATTTATAGGCGAGGGGTAAAAGTGGTCCTTTATTCCAATTTGACGTGCATGATGACGTCAGATTAGTGAGTGACGCTTCCATTGAAAAAGAAGAATCACATGCTGGAAAAGTCTTGTTGAGAAGCTGGTTTGAAAGAAACAAACATATCTTCCCAGCCAGTCGCTGGGAACCTTTTGACCCCACCAAAACATATGACAAATACACTGTATCAGACAAAAACAAGAAAGCATTTTAAAAATTGTATAATTGTTGTAAATAGGAAATGTAGGGTAAGGAATTCAGGGAGGTGTTGTGGAAACAAAATCCTCTCACTCTTTAGGTATTTATTTTGAACACCTGTATTTTATAAATAAAGTAATTTTTGTAAATTAAGCATTCGAGCTATTTGCGTCATCCCCACTGTACCGGTTTGGCATCCCTTTTAAGACCTCAGTGTCTTCAGGAAATATAGGTTCGCCAGGCTGAAGCCAGAACTTTTCATGTCGCGGTAATCTTTGTAAAATATCCGTGCTCCAGTGGTGGATTCGACAACGCACTTTAACTTTCTCCACGTTATTAATCTAAAAATTACAGAAATTAGCCATTAACAAAAATTAAAAGCTGGGAACATACAACAACAGTTACATAAAATTCTTTGTTTTGTATGCTCATATCCGGTCCTTTAATGGGTTTTGGCGGCATAATTATAGCGTCTTCTGGTACAACAATACTGCATTTGCGGAATGACGCTTTTATGTGCCATGGTTCCAACACCCAGGGATTATCTTTGCTCATTGTCACTGACAAAGTAAGCCTTGACAACGTACCCATCATCTACAACAATTCCTAAGTACTAAAGCGATAACTTCTGAAAAAATTACGTTCAAGGCATTTGGAGAACTGTAGCGCTCAACTTCTTTCGAAGGAGTTTGAGAACTCAAATATTTTTCTTCATTTTCCGGGGTAGAGTAAACCGCGAGTCCTGGTAGTAGCAAGTTATTGTAGGCATAAAGGGGCTGTACGGACACTTTGTCGCCTATATTGCCCAAAGAATCAACATAGGAGGTCAGAATCACATCAATGTTGTTCAGTTTCTCTTGGTCTGTGTCTTTTATCAGATCGTACACGTAATGTCTGGATCGCATTTTTTTCGGAAAGCTGCCTTTCTTGTGGAGATAAGGAGCAACTCGACGTTTGAGCACAAATGTGGTCTGAAAAAAAAATTCAGGGGGCCGCATAAAAATTATAATGCAACAAACAAACCCTGCACTGTTGTTGCAGAATGTTGTCAAAATTGTGAAGGAGAGCTCCAGATTTTGCCACAAATCTCCACATCGCTTAAATATTGAATCAAACTTTATTTAAAACTTTTAAACATAACCTTAAAAACGCGAATGTAGCGATTTGACAAAGCTCAGTTTTGCCAATACCCCTAAATTAGCGTTAAAAGTCACCAAGATAGTTAAATTAAAAAATCTATTGCAAAATCGCATTATATATCTATGGATTTGTAAAAGTTAGGATATAGAAAGAAATAAAAGCCTTTTATTATTTCTTATTTTAATTAAAAATTAAAGGACTTATTTACACACGTATTTTAGTTCTTATAACACACTCAGTCAGAATCAGAGTCTGATTCTTCTTGAACTTCTCTGGCTTTTTCTCCATTTAGACGAGCTATCAACTTCTTAGCGGGATTGAAGGTACCACTGGTATTGGTGTTGCAAACAAAACATCTTGCTGTCTTTTTAAACCTTTCTAGAGCGCATTTTTCGCAAAAGTAATGTTTACAGCTAAAAATTAGAGAAAATTGTCAATAAAATGATACTAAATGCAACAAGAAAAATCGCTTGTTATTATACTCACATTGTAACAACAGGATCGGTAAAGCTTGATCTACAAATAACACATTTGAAGGGCAAATCCTCAGTGTCTGACCCAATCTCGTATCTCTTATCATCATCGCCCTCCTCGCCCTCGCCATATTTGCCTTCAGCCCATTCTCGCTCAAGTTGCCAGCCATGTTTGTAGTCGCTGCGATCATGTAAGAATTTGCAGCTGTCACCAAACCCGCAGAAACCTGTTTCCTTGTAGTCTTTACAAATATCAGGCTGGTAATCCCACCGAACTGTAGCTCTCAGATTCGAAGGTGCCCTAATTGGGCCTTTCCTAACCATGCCTACAAAATAATTTTCATAAGCAATAAAAAAATCAAGTTTCCCTTATAAAAATTACCTGAACTTGCGTTACCAGCGGCTGTGTCTTTTGGCTTAAAATATTGAGTGTAATTGTTGATACCGCGATAAATTTTGTCGTCTTCTTTCCCTTCAAGTTCTTTGTTGATTTCTAACCTTTTCTCAAATATAGCTTGCGCATCTCTGTCCCTTTCTGTTTCAAATTCCTGGAACAATAAACTTGTTAAGTAACGTAAATTACAAAGGGATAAAAGACAAACCAATATCGCAGTAGCTCCTTGGTCGGTGGGCCCCTCAGCCATTGCGGACCTTTTTGATTTGTAACTGAGCATAACTTCTTCATCACTTTCTTGCTGAGTGCTCTTTTCCCTTTTTTCTAAAGCGGCAGTTCGATGAACGTTAGGGTTAGCTTTTGTTTTACGCGTCTTCGGACGCTGCACGACCTGCGAATTATCCCCGTCGCTGGAGGAGTCTGCAAAGGCAAGACAAGACATTGAAACATAACCTCAATATTTTTAGGAAAGACATTCAAACATAACCTCAATATTTTTTACTTCAACGTACCTTTCTCCGAACTCGAAGCCTGCCGCTTTCTGACGCCTCTATTTTTTAATGTTCGTTTCTTGAAGATGAAAGCGCAATTATCTTCAGCGTTACTTGCTTTTACATCCCTGGGATCGCTTACATCCGCCATTTTCTTGCATTCTGACACTTCCCACGTGACACTCTTCTTACTTTCAATTTTTGACAGTTTGATGTTAAACTGACAACTGGTTGCTTATACGAGGTACTCTCAAAAAGTCTAAAATCTCTTGAAACTTTAATAGCTAATATGGATAATCCAAGAACTTGGCTGTTATCTTCTTGAAGAAGGTAGAAGTTAATGAACACTGCCGTGAATATGAAAGGAATGAGTGAACGTCCTCATGGTCTAGGCTAGGGTCTAGGTAACCACTTCTGGCGCCATTGTCGGCAGTGTTGCCATACATGATAGAGATGACGACAGGTTTTTGGTAATTATTTATATCTAACAGGTCTAATATTATCACAATACTTCTTAACTTGCTAAACTACACAACTTACAACATAGGAAACAACAATTGCTAATGCAAAACTTAAATAAGTCCAGTTTCTGACTGCCGCACTCGTATGCTCGGCGTGTCCATGAATAATAGTGTTTTCCTTATCTCTCTCGATATCAGCAAGAGAAATTTCAATCGCTTTATTGATTCCACGCATCAGAGGGAAGTTCTCAAACTGTCCACTATCGGAAGTTCCTGCACAATCTCCGTGAAAATCGTCGGTGTCAATGGACCAAACCATAGCACCCGCCAAACCTTTCTCCATTGCAAACTTGATTTTTTCAGCCAGAGACAATTCATCATCATACGTTATTACTTTGTTCCCTGAAACGACGTAGGGAGTCTTGGACTCGCTGTCCCAGTACTTGCTCCAGTTTTGCGACTTATTTTTTAATTCTAAGCAAATTTCGTTGTAGCCCATGAACCCATTTTCTCGCGTGAAAGGACCTTGGAAACCCATATTACTCGCTAGTGCCCCCAATTTCGGCTTCCGGTTACTCGCGGAAACATCTGCTGGCAGAAGGAAAGTGCGTCCATATAGAGGAAGTCCCAGAACCAATTTCTTAGGATCAGCGCCCAATTTCAACATGTAATTGATGGAAAATTCGACGTTGAGAACGTCGCTGCTGAATAACGGGGCGTTAGCGCCAGTTTTTTGGTCCCAAGCGCCGTGGTAATCGTAGCACATCATGTGGATGTAATCCAGATAGGTGGACAAGCCTTCAACGTCGTAAGCCACGTCGATAGTGTCTTTTCCAGCACCAAAAGCCGCCGTCAAAAGCAAGTTGTTTTTTCTAAACACCGCCCTGAGTTCCTGGAACCAAAAACTGAAACAACTGAGGTGTTGAAATTACCGAAACTACCTTAACTAAAAGTAGGAAGTTGAGTTTATCATCGGGAGATCCTCCCCGTTTTCCCGGAAATTCCCAGTCCAAATCGAGCCCGTCAAAGTTGTGTTTTCTGAAAATTTTCGAGTTTTAGCCGGGATTTTTTGAAATTCGACCAATTACTTGATGAATGCCAAAGCGCTTGCAACAAATCGCTTCCGTCTGTTGGGATCTTTGACTAAATTCGAGTAGTTGGTTGAACCCTCGTTCCAGCCTCCTATAGCTAAACTGATTTTCAAGTGGGGGTACCGCTCCTTCAACATCACCATTCTCCTGTAGCCGTCTTTTCCGTAATTATCCGCCAAGTCTTGCCAGGGGTCTAAAAAAAATTATAACTCTTCGCCAACGAGTGTTACCTGCTTACCCAAAGATTTTATTGCGTCTTCTTGAACGTCCAGGCCGGAAAATGCGTAAATGATGTGGGTGCAAAGGGTTGGGTCCAAGTGTTCTATGCTGAAGGAGCCTTTTTCTGGTCGATACACCGCCCAGGTCCCTAAATAGCAGACGACTACTTTGCCGTGTGTGGGCCCTGGAATCCACAGAACAAGACTAGCAAAGTAGCAAATTGTTGCACAAATGCTCAAACTATTTGAGAATAGTAAAGTATCTCCAGATTTAAAGAAAGTAGAATTCTGCACAATAAATTGTTGTAATTGTTATTGTTGATCTTTTCTGCATTTCTATTGTTATAGGTAATTGAATATTTCAATTGACACGCGATTGTTCAAATAATCGAATCAACTAGGTGCTATCCACACTTTCACTTTAAATCTGATGGTTTCTCTTGTGGCATCTTCGATCCACAAACCGCAGCTAGATAACGAAAAAAGTTAATAAATTTTTAACTGAAAAATAATTTATTGACCAACACTCCGACAACGTCAGTAATTATGAGCACCTGAAGTTTTGCAAAATGGTGGAGGCGCCAGGGAAAAAAAAGTTTAAACTTTTCTTTTTCCTGGGCGTCCCATCTTAAGATGGGACTAGTTTTTCGAAATAAGTGGTTCACACTTGGGATAAGGAAACACCGGAAAGCCTCCACGTTTTTCTTATTAGTGATTTAGGTTAGCGAAGATGCAGACTAATCACCTCTTGCTCAAGAGCATCTAATCTCTCTTGAAATGTTCATAGACAAAAATTTACAAAAATTCTTTCACTCATGCACAGGAAATTAAATTTAAATTAGTATTCTGGTGCTTGGGTAGATATCGCTAATGTGTCATCAAGGATATAATCGCTTTGCATGAAGCATTTGGAATGACCGCTTTTGAATCATCGAAGTGACCTCCTAACAATAAAATGCGTTCTAACATTGCTCGATATGAATTTGAGGTGGGTTTGATAACTAGTTTCGGTGTTTGGACCCACGCCCATCATTTCCTCTTTGATGGGTCACTGTTGACGGCGTAAGGTAAAAGTAAAGATTTGTTGACCGTTGTGGTGGTAACCGCCGCAAATTCCGTGTAATATTATTAAGGTAGAAAAGCGTTGCAGATTTCAAGACCATCGACAGTGCAAATTTCTATTTAAATCGATAAATTTCACTAGGCCACGGATCATCTGTTTCAGTTATTAAAATGAAGATAATCTTCGGAACGAAACTAGACACTTCCTATTATGTTGCGTAAAACAATCAAATCAAGTCAACAATGATGGTCACGATTACCTAAAGACCAGATCCATCGTTGCAGAAAATTATTGTCACAAAATCCGCGGACGTCGCGCCTGCCCAATTTCAAACAATAACCATTTGCATTCTCCCACCAGTGGCGGCGCTTGTTTTACTTGATGGTAGGTATGCCCAGCCAGTTTCAAAAATAATGTTTATTTTACAGTTTTAAAATTAAATTTTTTTCTACAAATGTTGTACTAGCTAAAGAAAACCCAATGCATTTGTTTCATTATTTCTTATACTTACCATAAATATGAATATTAATGTCAGTGTTGGTCGAAAATAAACGAGTTTAAAGTTTAACAGGTGGACATTACTTTTGAACTCGGTTGTACATACATGCAACCACAACAACGGAGTTCCAGCCAGTTCACGATGAAGGTCAGTTTTTCCACCTCCAAACGCACAATTAGCAGTCAGAACGTGCATTACAGTTGTTTAAATGTTAATTGCACCCGGCAACATGGAAGAAATGCAGTACGTTCAGTACGTTATGCCTAATAGTTTCAATATTTTCAAATTGCTACTATTTTTGAGAAATTCTCATTAGTACCTCTTTGCACTACTTAGAATTCTTTTGACTAGATCAAGAGAGCATTGAACTGATGAAGTGGAAAAATATGAATAAAGAGGTCCCTTTGATTTGAACCTCCCCTCCTAAGACAACGTTCACCTTGACATCAACATCTTTTGCATACAAGTACTTATAACTTCACCACCAACTATCTCATGTTGCAAATAAGTTGATAAGTTAAGTTAGCAATAAAGGCAACTTTTGCAGAAAATATCGGAGACCATCAACAATTGTATTAGTTACCTTTACTTATCTCACGATATAGTTACAAAGAGGATCGAATTAGATCGTGCGCAATGTTTTCAAATTGATATCGTAATAGTTAGTTAGCCACGATAGGTCATTAGAAGTCGATTTGAAATTCTTAGAAAATTACCACACGAAATGATCAATTAAATTAGACATTGAAGATGCCTGCTTGAAATAATATTTAAAGTCCAGGGGATGTAAAAAGATAATCATATTACTTAAATTAATAGTTATGGCAATTAAACCATAATAGGTAAATGCACAAGAAGAATAATAGTTTTTTCATTTTTCTAAATACTTTTTTTAAAGGTTTACCCTAAACCCCCAACTTTTCTTTAGTTAAGTTTTATCTCATCTTTTTTTCACGATAAGTTAAAATAATATTTAAATAAGTACTTTTAGTAAAAGAAAATTTATAGCAATTTTTTTTTAAAATATATTTAAAGAAAGTTATATTTATGGAAAAATTTGAACATTCTGACACCAAATTCTAGAAAGATCAGGACACATTTGCAAAAAGGTAAAAACCTCAATACAAGTTAACAAGGCCATGCATTATGCATGGTAAATACTAAATACCCGTTACCCTGCCAACATTCTTGTTCTTGACCATAAACGGATTAAAATTGCGGTCTTACCTGTGAGGGCGTAGTTTTTGGGGGCACAGTTAGCAACAATCATGAAGACACAAAAACTCGAAAACCAAGACATCTTAACGGCGTGAATATCATTAAACAAATGCCAGATATAAATGTCAGCCAGGCCAGGTCTGAGAACCTCGAACCATTCACAGTTAGTTACGTCTAGCCAACTGTAGCACTCTCTTCCTCCAACACCTGCTCACGACCATTACCAAAAGAGACGCAATGATGGAAAGTACAGACAATCTGGCGGTACAACGACGCAAAACGATACAAATATTCCTTTCACTTTAGGAACCGTGGCCAAAGAAATGAACCGGGTTCTCCCACCGACTCCCGCAGTGGCGTACCTAAACCTAAAAAGTCCCAGAAATTTTGCAATAACTCAAAAAACTTTATGGGAAACGTTGCAAGAACCTTAATTGGTACCGTAACTCCTGGGTGCTCAGTCATAACGCGGCCAACGAAGCGAATGGTGGCGGCGCCGGAAAACCCTCCCCAGCTACTTCCTTCAGGATTCCACTTCCTGGGTATAATACGGTTGCGGCAGGTCAAGAAGTCGCGAGTTGTTTAACTCAGGTCGCGATTTGTACGGTTTCGTGTTTGACGCTGGAGCCGGTTGGGTGGCACTACAAAAATGGCGAACATTATAGGATTTATTTATTTTCAATAGCTCCATTTCGTTATTTATAATAATAAATACATCAGGCTATAACTTACATTAAGCGACTCAGTAATTGTACTAATATTTATATCCAACGATATAGGTACGTTGATTGAATTGAAACAAGATCAATTTAATTGGGGAAAAAATACTAATCAGTGAGTTTTCTTAACACATCCATTAATACTTCGTGAAACTAATTTGTATGCTGAGGCACACGTATTTGAATATCTTATTCTTAAGGCTATCATAATTAATAACACCGCGTCGCCGGTTCACATGGCTGCACAATAAACCTGCGACGCTTTCCAAACTTAAAAAATTCTCGTTATTTCCAAATTATTGTCTTATAAATATGACACATAGGGGAAATAAAACCCATCGAAACCCAACAGGACCAGGGGGGTAGTGCTGTGGTTTAACTGCAACATGACATAATTTAATTTACGAGAAGATAAGAAGAGACTTGAAAGAACATCAATAACAACAACAACAACAACGGGAAAGGCCACGGTCTTGCTCGATCGGCCTGGCCGTTATACGTTAAAACGCGTTTCTGAACCATCGGCTAACATCAACGTCACTGTCCTGTTATTGATCCAGATCAGTCTTGCCAATCTCATCGGGTTAAGTCGGGCAACGTCCGCTATCGGCGCTGTGCTGTACGATTTCACGCATCTGGTCTGCGACTGGCCCAAGCCGAACATACCTTCAACCAAATCAATTAGTCCCGACAACCCCAAAAAGACCAGAACCAACCAACCTGTGCTCGTTTGCCAGAAACAAAGCTTGTTCTCGCCGCAAGCATAACTCACTAAAAATTTGCCGTCGGGACTGAAAGCGGCGGCGGTCACAGCGGAGGAGTGGGCGTTGATTGTCGTGCATTTTCCCTGCCGCAGCTCGTACAGGGTCAAGGAGCCCGCGTTGGAACCCACTAAAAAAGTCAAGCCATATAAGCAGGGTGGCGGCTAAGCCGACTCTACTTCGCAGTTTTAAGGTTTTTAGATAGAGGGCGCCACTTCGCACTTTTAACATTTTTAGATAGAGGGCGCTACTTCGCACCTTCAACGTTTTTAGATAGAGGTCGCCACTTCGCATTCTGATATTTTACCTAATTTTTGTCACAAACCTACCTGCTATCCTTCTGGTGGCAGGACAGTGGGTCACTTGATTGAATCTGCAAACTGCGGGAAAAACTTCCTGCAATCCCTTGTTCTTCAATTGACTAGGATCGAGACAATGGAGAATTATATCCATCAACTGCAAGGTGTTATTAGAAATTGTGAAAATGGCGGTTTGTCGAACCCACCTCGACTAAAAGATCACTCATCTCGTTCTGCATTTTATCGATTAGCAACTCAACGCCTCGCAGAATTTCGGGCTTTGCTTTGTGAAGCACGTTATTGCTCATGTTAATATTCAGAGTTTGAGCGTTTTGTTGCATCGCGTTGTATCTCGCTACTTCTTTGGCCATTGTGGTGATGAAAGCGGCAGGTCTTCAGGAAAATTATTTCAACAAAAAAAATCAAGTCAGTCGATGCCTTACCTTGCAGTGGCTATTAGGGTGAGGGCATGCCTGGCTGTCCTGCACGAGTCCGCTTGGGGGGTCAAGGGTAGCCCGTACGTCATACTTGGAACTAATCTATCGGCGTCAGAACATAATTCTAACAGGCCTAAAATAATTCGGTCAATTTCCGCGAGCGTCTAAACAAATTCAACAACAAACCTAAAAGGACTTTACTAATATCTAAAAATGGGGCCCAAACCGTGAACCCTCTACCAATCAAATCAATAGCAGCTCTCCTCAACGGAATGTGCGCCGGCAATTTGGGCGACGGCTGCGCCAGCAACAGATGCGACAACGCCATCGAAGTCAGTCTAGCTAAATTATTATTACCAGCACCGAACCCTTCGACCACCGAACTTTTTCTTCGATCCTCGCTCGTCCGCTTCCTCTCGTTATCACCGCTGGTAATATCTTGTCCGAACTCCGCCCCTATTACACCCAACAAAATTACAGCGGTCGACTGCTTCCGCTTCAGTTCCGACAAACTGGAAGGTTTACGCACTTGTTCCTCTTCCTCTTCCTCAAATTCTTCCTCCTACACAAAAAAAAAAATAGTTTTAGATTTTTTTGTGGTAACCAGCCGAATTGAGTGGATACCGCAACTTCTTGGGGTGTTTGAACGGGGCCGGAGGAATTGACGTGGTTTTGTCCCGGAGGTGAAATCGCCTGTTGATTAATAGTTTCTGTTTGCGTGTAACAAGGAAGATATTGCGACCACGCTTCCACGAGGGCTTTCCGTCCCTTAGGACCCATTCTAGAAATTCAGACCGTTATTGGTGGGAATGAGAGGAGTTGTGAAGTTAAAACCTAGAAAGTTCCGCCAGAAGCAAAGTTTGAGCCGCTTCTCGCACCTCGACGCAATGGTGCTGCCATCTTTTGGCCATCATTTCGACTTGGGGCCTCTTAAAGTGTTTTGCACCAGCTTCGATCACCTGCAATCATTCCCGCTGTTAAAACGATCGTTTCAATTACGCAACAATTACTTTATCGGGTAACAAGACGCAATGCAGGGTCGCCAACAGCGACCATCCCTGCTTGATTTGAGCTTGTTGCTGAGTATACATCTCCTCGTGCTCTTCGTCCGTTTTGCTCCAGTTAACTCTGGTCGATTGTCTACGAGTAGTTTCATTAATTCTAATTGATTTGAACACATTTAAAATTACCTGTGCAACTTTCTGTTGCGTTCCTGTTCCGGAACGAACGTGGCGTTGCTCATGGACATTAATGTGTGACTTAGGGCGATTATGGCCAGCAAATGGTTGCTGGTCAACGTCGTGCTGAGCTCCCAATGGATGTGCGACGTGAAAACTCTGGTCGAGTGTTCGCGTTTCAGCAATTCCGGCGGCAAATTCATCGATATCGACAGGTTTTCCGGCAACGTTTCGTCGTCCACTAATATCGCGTTGTGCCACGTCGGTAAAAATAACGACATGTGATTCGCTTTGGACAGAACGCCGAAACTTATAGGAACCTAAAATTCGTCACGTGTAGTGGGGCAATCAAAGCCCGACACTCCAACAAAAAAAAATCAACCAGCAGAACTCAAAAAAAAAATTGAGTTGCTGCTGAAGAGATTGCTTTTATCGGGGCGCCGGGTGGGTGAGTGACGCTAATGTACCATTGACCTTAGCAAACCTAGTTTTACTTGACAAACCCTGTCAAGATCATTATCCAATCCCCAGGAGTGGAGGAGGGAGAGGAGAAGCTGGGCTATTTCCATGCCGTGACTAGTATCAAGAGGGCCTAGCATTGGTTTGCTGTTATTGCGCATACTCAAATCACTTCCATCTGCGGAAGAAACGTAACGCTTACAATTTGTTAACTACAACAGGAAATTTACATCCGTCGACAGTGGTGGAGTGAAGAGAGACAATAGGGTAACCTAGAAACTGTTTCTAGTTCAACCGATGAGCTAACGCGAAGGAAAATTTTGTGCTTGACCATGATCAGTAGAGATAGTAGGTGTAGATGTGACGTCATCACGTTTGATTTAAGAAACTCGCAACTGTCATGTCAATTGCTACTTGCCGTTACAGAAATCTGCAATTATTATTGATGGTGCTAAGGTGCTGACTACATGGTTTAACTGCCACAACACACAATCTTACCTTTGCCCAAGCCGTCGCTGTTTTTCAGGACGCTTTCAGCTTTAGCTTGAATTTTCGTCTGCACAGTTTCAGCTCCTTCCTTCATTTTTGCAAGGATACCTGATCATACAAACGTCTATTAAATTGTTAAAAGCACCAAAAATTGAAGTTACTTAAAAACCTCTGGAGGTCATAAACAGCACAATAGCAAATTATCAAAATGTTTAAAAACGAAAACAAACAGTAGTGGAAAAATACCGTTACCGTGTTTATCTTTTTCTTTTATAATCCTCTCCATATTTTCCGCCTTATCTTTCACTTTTCCAAAGAAGTCTTGATGGAAAAAAACAACAAAAGTTATCAGAAATAGACTAAAGCAGCTTAATTCATTGCTCTTATAAACGAAGTCGCATGAAAGCTCCTCAAACATTATATCACTAAAGAATAAAAGTCAAGAAACGGCAAGAATAGATTAAGTGGTACAGAACTCTATTTTACCGACATCCGTTCAAACAGCCCCCGTAATAAAGAGCAATGATTCAAAACTTCAACGTTATCCACAACCCACCTGCAATTTTTTTATGGGCGTCCGGACTAGCACTTTGCGTCAGAGCTGCGACTTTCAGGTATTCCGACTGTGAGATCAAGCCTGCGGCTTCCAAACTACCCGGCGACATCATCGCATACTCTTCACTCAACAACTCGATAATCAACGCCTCAATATCAAAGAACAATATATGACTTTCCGGATCTTTCGGATTCGTTCTCAACCCCTGGACGACAAGAGGCGAATTATGCGACCGTTGCATGTGGGGATCGTCGTTGTTGGTATGCGCGCCCAACTGTTGCAGCTGGTGCAAACCCCTTTGAGTCGCATGCCTTATAGCCGACAAATTTCTGTGCCTCAACCCCCTTCGAGCAAAAAAAAAAAATTCAACATCGAAACGATTTCGTTACTTTTTCGATTGGTTGTTACCTGAAGAAATGAACTGCCGGATTAGCGAGTCCCACTTCAGAAGAAACGTTATTAGCTTCGTTCTCCTCGCAAGCGTACAAAACTTCTTCAGCGGCGATCCCTGTAATTTGTTATTGTAAAAGTTTTGGTTAATGGTTTGGGGGAAGAGACCTTGCAAGACCCTATCTAAGTGTCCAGTTTCCATTTGCCATACGTAAACAGTACCATCAGAACAACCGATGATCATGAAATCATCCATCGGCCTCCACTTTATCGTAGTTACGGGAAACAAGTGTCGTGAAGCTAAACAGACGCATTTTCGTTCAGTTAGACTGAGCAACGTTACGGAATGGTCGGAAGCGACCGAACAAATACACTTTTGTATCCTCGTCTGCAACGTGGTCGTGAAAACACCGAGTCAATTTTTGCGTCGAAAGAAAAACTTACGCTACAATTGCCGGGAGGAACCAGCAATTGTGTGATTTCGCCGGCGTGAACGCAAAAACGGTGGATTAATGTGCCGGCGTACAGATCCCACAGGCAAACAGCGAAATCGACGCCCCCCGAAACCAGGTGGTTTTTGTCGTATCTCGAGTGTTCTCTGTGGGGATACAGCAAACAATTGACGCGACCCCCGTGACCCGACAACACCTGATGCGGCGGCCATCCTGAAACCTCAAAGTAACTACCGGAGAAGCGTTTATCGTTATCGACAACAACCGTTGTATTGCTGATGGTTTCCGTGCAACAACTGCAGCATCACCGTTTGAGTGGCAGGAACTATGATGATAGTGCCGTCCTCTCGTCCGACAACTAACCGGCTTTGGGCCGGCAAATAAATGCTCGCCGTCAATTTCATCGCTGCAAATTCAACGGTGAATTCAACAATATTTTTCGGAAAAACAACAAAACTGACGGTGGCCCTCTTGTTTCTCCAGTTGGTCCAGAATCCCGACAGGACTCGGATTCATGCTGCTCCAAGCTTCTGTTAAGCTGGTGGTCAGAGTGGCGGTCATTTTAACCGGTTGTGGCGGTTTCTGGTTTTGAATTTCGTGCAACTGGGCGGCCGATATCTCGGGAATGTTCCAGACCAGAACGTAACCCTCTGAATCGCCCCTTAAAAGGTAGCGATGGGGTTTGTTCTGTCTGCGCGTAGTGACGAACCTCATGGCGGGTGGACACGATAAAGGCTGCGAAAATTTTGGTCGAAAATTCGGGTCGGTACGGGGGATTTGTTACCTTGTTATCGGGCTGGCTGAGAAGACAGTAGAGAAAGGGGCTATCGGTGTCTATGCTGGGGGTATGAAATTCGTTCGTGTCTGGTATGCTGCTGCAAGGTTTCAATTGGAAATTGCGTCAACAAAATGTCTCGTTAAATACGTAAGTTGAAAACCCAACACAAATTACGTTGAGTATTCACGTACGTGTAGCAGAGCTGTGAAGTATTCGTGAGCACTGAAATAGGTGGGCGGTCTTTGCAGGGCCGGATTTAATTTTTAATCGCTCTTATACTTTACAGCTCGGGAGTTTTGTACAAATTATTGGGAAACCGGGCCAAAACTTCTTCATTTCACAACTGTGACGCTAACTACTGACCATGAAAGGTGAAGTGATTTTCAGATTAAGACCTCAAACTTGCTACGTCAGAGTGATGTTGAAAGAGGCACTTAGTTGTAAAAATTAAGAAGTTTCAAACATTTTAGACACAATTTTAGGTTGAAATACGTACAATAATTAGGAAGAGTATAGAATATAATGATTTGTTAGTTTAGATGAAAAAAATAAAACATGCAAATTTTAAATAAACCATAACAAGCGCAACATAAAGCGGTGCAAATCTTTGACACATCAGTCAAAATTATTGCCGAAAATTTCCTGATTTCAATTAGTCTTCGAAAAGAAGAAACAAAGTTCTTTAATACTTTTTACTCCTTTTGCACAAATATTTTTACTGATGTGTTATACAGAGTCTTTACAGCGCGCCAGCCCACATGGATTTGGGGAGCGATTTCGGAAAATTGTCATTTCTTGTTCGATTCTATCAAATAGAGAATGTGCTTTGAAAAGAGAATTATTGAGGTGTCAATTTTAAACTAGTGAGTTGCGCATGCGCATAAGCCGCCGGCTCAACCATTGAGTCAACGTCGCAAGTTCAAATCCATGCCCCTCCATTTATTTTACCTAAATTTTTCTGCTTTATCCCAAATGAATTAATTAAATGTCATGCAACCATAGTAAAGGGAAGCAGGAAATAGCAATTTTCCAAAATTTCCAGCTAAATCCCCATGGTCCGGTGCGCTGTACATACCCCGTGGATCTATTGTTGCAAGCTTCGACATTGCGTTTACAAAAGAAAGTTGTAAAAACAATATCGTCGAGTCCACCCTTCAACTATTAAACACGTTAAAGGGCAGTGGAATGCTAAGCGAACAAAACACATAAATGAAATGGTACTCTAACCTATTTGTAATATTCTTGCCACGTAGCTTTCTGTAGTCCATGATGAAAAACAAAAAAATACATTAATATCGTCTTGGGTGCATCAACAATAAGAAATAATAAAAAAATAAAAATGCAGAAAATTGTTTAGTGATTTTAAAAAAAAAAACACCATTAGCCAGCAATTATTTAGAATTTCGCCCTCTTCCTTTCAGATAATTGCCGCTCAATTAACTGGGCCAATTAATTACTATTAGTTTACCAACGAACCAATATGATAGTTGTTAATTTAATTCCAACAATTTGGTCAAGTGTTTGTGCTCAGAAAAATTCTTACTTAGCTGGCAATTTATAGAGATACCCTTTGCCGGCATCTGACCACATAATAATCCTGTCAACCGCTAAAAAATCTCCGGACATCCAACGTTCGCCTCGCGGCGCCAAATACGAACACAACACGCTGAAATCCCCTAGAAAAAAATCGGATCAAAACGTTACCAAAAACCGTCAAATTTCACTAATACCCGCGTCGTAAATTTGCCAGTATTTCGTGCAAACGACCAAAACCGTTCGTTGGTTGTGGGCACAACACTGCATGCAAACTGCGTTGAGAGTCCTGATTTGTTTGCTTTCATTCTCGTAAATCGGTTCTGAATGTTTGTTTTCGTGTCCCAATAACGTCCAAACTTTCACCATGCCTGTCGTGGTCAATGCCAAAACCACGTCGTCTTTACGATTGGCGGGTCTCAACACCTGTAACGATTGTTTCGTTAAAATGGGGCAGAGTCGGAATAGGCGGAAAAAAGTACGTGGAGGGCGCTTATCCAGTCCGGATTCTGTTTGGAGGACAGCGTGAAGAGGATTTCGAGACTAAACGGGTCCATGACCATTATCTCGGGATAATAGCCGTTGCAGAAGAGACGGACGTCCTCGCAATTGCACATGTGGTACGCCTGAAATTACGTGGATACTACAAATTTGTTCTAATGACGTTTACAGGGTGAATGGAGCCGCAACTGGACAGTAATCAATTTTAATTCAAATATTTCAGGTCATTAGTTGGTGCGGTTTTCTGAAGGAAGTCACGATGTAACGATCAAAACGTCAAGACAAGCGAACAACTTGTTTGTGTACTTAAAAAGCGTAAAACAAATAGAATCAAAAGCTAAAGCAACAATAGGGGGAGAATCACATTGGGGTACTTGCCTAAAAAATATTGCACTTTTTATTCTCTAGATGCATGCAAATAACTAAAAGAGGCTTAAATATTTTTTTCCCATTTTTTTACTTCATATTTTTGTAAATATTTGCAATTTTTGTTTTTGATGACGTATTGGACCCCCGTATCCAAGACTCACACCTGTGTTAAATGGACTCTTGTTTTTGGCTACTATGCTGCGCTGCTAACAGAGGGCGCGACATGTGTATAGCGGATTAGCATTCAATTTATAAATAAAACGTAAGGAAATTGAGTAAAGCGCCATCATACGATTTCTTTTAGAACTACGCCGTGGACGGGACGGCTACGTCACAAATCTCTCACTCCAAAAATTAATTCTGGGCGTAATATTGACCTTAGAACCAAATTAAAAAATACGGGTCTAATGAAATCGCCAACATTTTCCAAATATTACATTTCCCAAACATGAGGCAAGTACCCCATTGTGACCAAAAAGATAATACTTGGGCAAGCGTTTCAACTTCTGTTCTAGATTTCCACTTCAGTTAAAAATTTTCTTCAAGGACATCTGCTGCATCATTTGGTTCATATATCAAATAAAAAAAGTCATTAATAATAATATTAAAGTGTTAACAAAAATGCGCTTAAGATTAGGCAACCAATTATACACGCAACATTTATTTTTTACATTCTCCCAGCTTCTGAGATTGATTAATTTTTTTTACCACAAACTATATAAATGTAACAAAGCTGGCTTTCATGTTATAACCTTGAGCGGGCTTCGTTAAACTGACCTGCACCACTGAGTTCAGTTCCAAAATTAATTGGCGTTAATTTCAAATTATTAAAAATTCCACAATCATTAGTCAGAATATTTCAGAATCTAACACAAATCTCTTTGTTTCGTATCTGCAAAATAGTGGCAAGTTACCTGCATATTAGTGTGTACTTGGGGTAGTTTGATAGCTTCTCTGCACTTTCCATCAACCAAATCCCAGGTACACATTTCTCCTGCTTCTGAACTTGACACCACATAATGGTTATCCTGTTCTATAGACGCCTTTGATATACATAAAATAGGGGCTGTATGCCCTACTAATAGACATCTTGGCGTCATCTGCAAGGTTTCTGGATGAACTTGCCTGCAATTATCGAAGTTACATGAGAATTAAAACAGCAATTGAAGGTTACCAAAGGCATATTTGTCCATCGTAGCATCCCGTTGCCAAGGTCTTCTGGTCGTTGGAAAGGTAAATGCAGGATATACAATGGGTTGGAGCGTATTTGCCCCACAGTACCACCGGTACCACCAAACTAGTACCTGGCATATTGATGAGCTAAAATAAAGAGACAAGTTCAAATATTCATTTACGTTGATACAGCCAAGTGTCCTGCGGCTCAATTAGAACAAATTGCAGTCAATTAAGTGTTATGTGTGTCATATGACTTAACGCAATTTCGGTGGAAATAAACCGCTAGCGGGCGGCTAATTCGACGTGATTCGGCAAGATCGGACCGGGAATTGTTGAAAACTAACGCGAATAAGAACTTAAACAATGCTGGGTGGCGATTACAACCTGTTTTGTTAACCAAACTTTTCGCTGGTGTTAACCAGGGCCTGACTGCGCAAGCAAAAAAACTACTGTCAGGCATCAATAAGCCACTCACCAGGGACGGATTGCAGCTAAACTATTGCAATTTTAGGAGTATTCAGCTTAAGAAACGCCATTTCCCGCAGGAGCCTCGAAATTTTGCACCATTTCCAAAAAGAATCAGCTGTTTGACAGGTTTGACATTAATGACAACTATCCATTGATGTCACGAGCGAATAATCGCGGCGTGCCGCGGCCAAAAAGGCGCATGCGCTGTATGACAACACCGCCAATTTTCAATTGTTTTACGCAATTTAACAAAATGTCGGTTTTAGTTAACGTTAATTTTTGGAATTATTGCAACAATTTGGAAACGGGGCTACAAAATTCCCGTGTTACTGTTAACGATGCCGTAAGTTAGTTAGTTTTGCGAGGTTTTTTGGTTGTAGCGGCGCCACCTGGCGGCTGGTCGGCCAGTTGGCGCCTGACATTTGCTTGTTGTTATTTGGGCTCAACATGGCCGCCAAAAGTTTTGTAAATTGTTTATTATTAATTTTGGTAATACATAGGTGCACAGGTGGGTGTTGCGGCCGTTTCCGGCAATTTCCCCAAATTTCGTTGTCGTTGCCTCAACAAGTCCCCCGATATTTGACTACTCAAATCTTCACGTGTGAGCTGGTTTTTGTTTTAGGGGAAATCGGCAGACTCCAGCTCCAGGAAATCACAGACGACGACGAGGACGACTTGAACGACGAGGACGGCCCCTCATCGAAGGCCACCAACGACTTTCAGCTGCACGACAACCGCATTTACGACACTGAAGCGAAACGCTACAAGTGCCATTCCTGCGACCCCCCGGGCTGTTCCAACCCCGTGGTTTGCAAGGGGGCGATTCAGTGTTGGAAATCAAGAGTTAGGGAGAGTTCTGGTAAATTTTACAGCTTTATTTTCCAGAATTTTAACCTTGAAACTTTGTAGGGGAAGAAAGTGTAACGAGAGGCTGCACTACTAAATCAGAACAACTCCCCTTGATTTGCCGCACTCCCTCTTTTACGGGGCAACAAAAGCGTCACGCCAGTGGCCAGTTCCAGGTTGATTGTTGCACAGGGGACTTCTGCAATGCAGGGGATTTTCCAGAACTTCCCCCCCTTTACACGGAAAACGTGAGCGTTCACAACGAGTCGCTGGGCTACGTGTTGAAAATGACGGCGGCGGTTTTGGGCCCGATTTTCGTTATCGGAACTTTGGGGACTATTGTGCTGTTTTTGATGCGGAGAATGCACAGGCGCAGGTTGTGTAATGAGAGTAGACTAGATCCAGACACGTATTACGCGTCTGATGATCTGTTGAGAGCGACCGCGGCTGGTGATAGTACTTTGAGGGAGTATTTACAACATTCAATGACCTCGGGGAGCGGTTCAGGGCTGCCTTTGCTCATACAAAGGACTATGTCTAAACAAATTTCGTTATCTGAGTGTATTGGGAAAGGACGGTACGGGGAGGTTTGGCGGGGGATATGGCACGGAGAGAACATCGCCGTGAAAGTCTTTTTCTCGAGGGATGAAGCCAGCTGGAACAGGGAAACTGAAATTTACAGGTAAAGAGGTTATGTGACAGCAGATGGCGCTAGTGGCGTATAACTACAAAAGTTTCCAAGGCTCACTAGATTGCTATTAAATTTTGCAAATTGGCGCCAAACTTGACGTTTCAAAAAGTAATTTATTAAAGTTTGCAAAGTTATTTTAGCAAAGTTGTCGCAAATATTAAATTAAGAAACCTCTAATTGGTGTCTCAACGTTTTTTTTTTCAGTACCATTTTGCTGCGCCACGAGAATATTTTGGGATATATTGGATCAGACATGACCTCTCGCAACTCTTGCACTCAACTATGGCTCATTACTCATTATCACTCCTTAGGTAGTTTATATGATCATTTAAACCGCACCACACTGACGCATCAGCAGCTGTTGCGGCTGTGTTTGTCGATAGCTAACGGCCTCGTCCATTTACATACAGAAATCTTTGGAACTCAAGTGAGTGTTTTCTTGTTAGCACGTTTTGCGTTTTTTAACTTGACCGATTTTTAAGGGCAAACCGGCGATAGCGCATCGCGACATAAAAAGTAAAAATATTTTGGTCAAAAACAACGGAACTGCGTGCATAGCCGATTTCGGATTGGCAGTCACCCATCATCAGGCCAGCAATCAGCTGGACATTGGCGCCAACCCGAAAGTCGGCACCAAGCGATACATGAGTCCCGAAGTATTGGACGAAACGTAAGATTTTCGCAAATAACAAAGGCGGTTTAAAAATAATTTTTTTAACATCCAGGATACGCATGGATTACTTCGATTCGTTCCGCCGTGCCGATATCTACTCTTTAGGTTTAGTCATGTGGGAGCTGTGTCGCAGAACTGTTAGCAATGGCATAGTCGAAGATTACAAACCGCCCTTCTACGACGTAGTGCCTAACGACCCCAGTTTTGAAGACATGAAAAAGGTTGTTTGCGTCGATCAGCAAAGGCCGAACATACTCAACAGATGGACCAGCGATCCTGTAAGTTTTTAGCAGAATTTGACGCATTTTCTTTTCCTCCAATGTGCACACCCTTCTTCCTCTTAGTAGATGGCGCGATTCCCGTCTTTACTGCGCATTTCTTTCCTCTTTGTAGATGGCGAATCCCGTCTTGTTGCTTACTGCGCATGCGCTTCCTGTCGTTTGGTCAGACCTAATAATTGTTTTTCGGCAGGTTTTGAGCGTGATAGCGAAATTGATGCGCGAGTGCTGGCATCCGAACCCCACAGTGCGACTGCCGGCGTTGCGGATCAAGAAAACTTTGTTGAAAATGTGCAGTGGTGATAACTTAATCAATTTAGATGACATGGAAGTTTGTGTGTGACAATCTGAAGCTTTAACGATGATTTTTAACTGTTTTCGAGGTTGTGTTAGGAAAATGTGTCTTGGCGGCGGAAGGTCGCCGGGGCTACTCAAAATTGTTGTTGAAATTTTTCAATTTTTATAATGTCTTATTATAGTTATATCTCTTAATTTTAGTATTGTGCCAAATTTTATCACAATCCGGTACGGTGAATTCAACATAACTTCACGTTTTCGCTTTCTATTATTGTACATTTAAGATATTTTATTTACGGAAAGGCGATGTTATGTTCAGTTTTCCTACTATTTATACTTAAGTTCAGTTCAAACTTGATACCAGTATTATTGTTTTTGCGAAACTCAGTTACGCCCACTTTTACCCAAGCATGCCATAGAAGCAACATGAATTTAAGTGCCATTTGAGTTAAGCAACACTTACAATAACCGTTATGGAGCGAGAGCGGTAATTGTTCAATCCAGCACTCTGCTAGTGGTATTTTTTTATTGTGAAAGCAATGCTCAATTTCCGATCCTGGTAAGTTCTCGAAACTGTTAGCTATGATCATTATTTTTGATGTTGACTGTACGAAGTCCAAGACTCGATTTATTTTCTGTAGATACAAGCAATAATTTTGTGATTGTGTTCATTGAGATATTTTTTTATTGTAAGTGTAGCTGAAGTTTTACAAATTTCTGACTATTCTTAAGTTGATAGTTTTATATTGTAAATACTTGAGTATTTATATCTTGACGTCATATCTGTTGGAGAAGCTGCAGCGGCTAGAATTTTTTTACACTCATTCTCTAACCACTGCAACTTTTCAGTGTTGTTTTTTAATAAATTCTAGTAACAGATTCATATCAAAATTTATTTATCAATTATGAGGATATCTGACGCTCATAACATCATAATCAACTTACTTTGTCACTTTCATTTCCCTCATTTGTACATAAACATTTGTGTATCTGATATTGTAAGCAATATATTAGTTTCCATTGACAAAGACTCTTATTGACAAATCACTCCCTCATTTAAAAGGTGAAAGGGGTTTAATAAGGAGGGGGTGCAGTTTCCTATTGAGTTTTCTCAAGTCTTTCATATAGTCAAAATGATTACTTTTAATGGAGCTGACCAGAAGTTACATCAAATGTTACACCGGCGCTGACCTTACAAAAAGTAAATTCAAACATCTTGTACACCTTAAACTTAATCAACTTGTAATAGAAAAGCACATAAAGTAATAGACATTAAAAAATGAGAATAATCTTAACACACTACACAGCCTTACTAGATGGCGCTAGCTTCAGTCTGATACAACAAATACTTTTTGAGTAGTTTAGGTAAAGGTAGTGACACAACAGCTTTCTTGGGAATATGGGACAGAATGACGTCTCGACACGCCGACTGCAGACTAGGAACTGGAAAGAGCCACATTTAACAAAATTAAAAAAACAATTGCAAAACTCACCTCCATATAATTGGACAATTTTAACTTTTTTTGTGGTGCCATAAACATCAACAACAACGTACAGAGGTGAATTTGTGTACGGAATACTTTTAACACAAATTCCCTGATCATCGCCGTTAATAATATAGTGCATTTCCGCCTCCAACTCGTTGGTTGGCAAATACATAACACCCAACCGGCTCCCAACATCTGTAGGTAAAATATCCTCTTCGTTTGGGCGCGAGGGCCTCAATAAGCTCATCGGAACGTTGCCGTACCGCGTCCGGAACCTCTCCGCTCTCCTGGGTATTTTTCTCGGTGCTTTGATGGTTCTTGACCGGTACTCGACAGCCCTGTTATGCGCCTTACTTATCCCGTATATCCAGGAAGTTCCGCGTTTAAACTTATCGAATAAATCCGGCAAGGCGTATTGGGGCATAACGCCTCCCCGATTGATTGTCAACGGATCAAGTTGTGTCAAGCCCAGTCGCAAATGACCGCTCCAACCTCTTTCGTTGGCTTCGATTTCGACCAGAAAAATTTCGCCCGGCGCCAACGGCTTTTCGCTAAAAGTTAAACCGTCCGCGAAACTCTTCGTGCGGTACGCCACTGTGTTGTCTTCGGTTAACACTATGTTTTCGCCGTGGCAAGGGTGAAACCGCCTTATTGTCCCGGAGGTTAAGTATGGGATCGAAACGTTGTTGCACTCGGGTGAGTTAATGTAACTAGAGACCGCCATTGATGAGGATTCGGGGCCAATTGTTGCCGAAATTGGTCAATAATTGGATTTATGGCGAAAAACAGCAATAAAAACAATCCACATCGGGTTGACAGCAATTAGACAAGCGCTTGACAGGCAGGAGCGCCAACAATTTGACTATTTTCGAAAAAGGCTATTTCGCTAATTGGGGCCGTTAGTGGCAATTTTAGGAATTGAGGCTGCAATATAGCAAGTGACTTCAGGAATCAGCGACGGAATTTAACCATTCTAGTCTTGTAACGTTGCTATTGTACGAAGAGCTAATTAAAATATGTTTCTTAAGTTGGTGGAAGTTTTACGCGGTAAATTTAATTTTGGGAGGTAGTTGGGCAGTTTGTTAAAGCCGCCAGTTAATTAATTATTTACCCAAAGAAAAAGAGTAAATGGTCTAAGATAAAATTTATCTTGACAACTAAACGTTTTTGTAGGCTCATTGCTAAAATACGTTTGAGAAAAAATTTGCACAGACTAATTACAGCACTCGTTAATAAGATAGTTGCTTGTTCGAAAAATCACTACCCTGTTATCAAAATTGAACTTCGTACCTTTATTTTGCTAAAAATCTCTTAATTACTTGTTTATATTACCTTCAAAATTTGTGGTACAGTTAATTAGGTACATTTAAGGAAGGATATTAATTACAGCCATTTCTCGCTTGACTTCTTCCAAGATACTACCTCTGGTCTCTTGGATCATGTAATCAATCCTTTACGTCACTTTTTGTCATATAAATCCAGCCAAGGGAGGAAACGGAAAATTAGTAGTACACCTAAACCCTGCATGTGGTAAATTTGTGTTGGTGCATTGATTTGTTAAGAAATGAAGAATTTGGCTGCATTGTTGTTTGGTGCTTTTGTTGTTGGAATCAACAGCGAAATGTACACCACCAAATTCGATAGTATTGATATCGACCAGATTGTTGGCAGCGATCGACTCATGAAGAATTACGTAAATTGCCTTATGGACAGGGGAAACTGCGGCCCCGATGCTTCAGAACTAAAGAGTGAGTTTCCTCCATTTCCAAAAAATAATAGACTCGTTGAGGGATGAAACTAATCACTGATTACAATGGAAAGTTACTACTGCGCCTTATTTAGTGCTTGGGAGTAAATTTTGGTCAATTCATAAAGATTTGCGAGTTAGTCACGAGGCCAAATTACTTCGACGGTATTAGTCTCCTGCCCTGTCCTGCCAGCAAATTTGGGATGCTTTCAATTGAACTAAGACGTTTAAAAATTGCGATTCATTACAACTATAATGGAACAATAATAACTACTACAAACTGGAAAAAGATTGGCTTATCCTCTCCTTAAGTTGTTTTTGTTTATTGTTACAAAGGAAAAGTTACACCTATACTTGCGCTTGTTAAATTGTTAAATAAGACTCTTGATCAACAACCAGTTTAACGCCAAGAGCGAGGACGGGATAATATCTCCAGACTTGATACGGTTATCCAGAATTAGAAAAAAATTGTAAATTTTCTTAACACCAAAGTATGGTTATTAACTTTTAACACATTAGCTCGTTTAAGAAGCAGACAGTGATTTAAATTCAGTTATGTATTTAGAACCTCTGCAGACAATTTAGAACTTGTACTGAATACTATAGATGTCTATTTGATTCTAGGAATAAAAAGTTTTTATAGAATTGGTAGAACATTTGGTTCAATATACAAAACGTTTTTGATCTTGTGGTTGATTTTTTTAAATCAGAAGAAAATACCTAGTACTTTAGTACTATAGTGTAAGTACTCAGTCCAAAATCATAGGGGGCAGCAAAGCACTCTTTAGGTTACAAATTATTATTCAGTTGTTGCAACACTTTTGGAACAATAATTTTTTTGTTGACCGTTGTTTCTATTTTATGTTTTTGCAACTAATTTTTTCAACAGAGAAAAAATTACAATTTTTATCATGCACGAGGAATTGCGGCTCGTTAAGAACATCTTTTTCAAAGCACTCTTTAGGCTACAAATTATTATTTAGTTGTTGCAACACTTTTGGAACAATATTTTTTTTGTTAAACGTTGTTTCTATTTTATGTTTTTGTAACTAATTTTTTCAACAGAGAAAAAATTACCATTTTCTTCATGCACGAGGAATTGCTGCTCGTTAAGAAGATCTTTTTTGCCATTTTGTTTTCCTCGCCGCAAGAATAGCATTAATAAATTAAATTTTTAACGATGTCCGAACTAGTTTGCAGTCGACTTTGGTACAATGTCAAGGCAACTGCTTATCTCATCCCTGAAGAAACTTCCTGGCAACATTTTTCATGAAGTACCAAATTAAAATGCAACAAATACAATTAGGGAATTTCTATATTTTCATATAATAGCTTCACAGATGCATAATTTACAATTTTTCGAGTTCGTCGTGGTATTTTTTGGCGTAGGTGCCTTCAGGGTCGTATTTGGCTTCGAGTTGCTTCCACCAGTCCTTCTTGTTCTTGTAAATGTGACGGATCACCTGCTTGCTGCCCTCCTTCTGTTTCTCGCTGCATTTGGCGCACTCGGTCTTCAGGGCGTCGGGGAGAACTCCTATAAAAAATTCAAAATGTAAAAATAATAAAACAAAATTTTTCCAAATAAATCTAGGCCGTTAGGCGATAAATTTTGGGGGTTCTTGCGGACTTACGTTTGAGCTCGGCGCCGTCAGGAGGGCAGGTCTTCTTGTCCATGACACAATCGAAGTAGTTCTTCAGGAGACGGTCGCTGTTCAGGATTTCCTTCAGGTCGACATTGTCGTACTTGACGGTGTATTGTTCGCAAGCTGCGATGCCCACCAGGGCGATCAGACAAACAACAAACAATTTCATGGCTGGTTAGTCAAGATGGATGTGTGAAGAGGTGTGATGTCGACTTCGGAGCGTTAGCAATATTTATACGGTTTTTCGTGGATGGAGGGGCGCTTCTGGTAAACCCCAACGGACAAACAACGCCTGATCATACAATTTTAATCGTTAACAACGCTTGTTCAAGATCGAGGTCCAGCCGATTTTTTTAAGTGTTTTTTTGATAAGGTCCGACGTGGAAAAATAGGGAGGAACGACGCACGTCACAAACGCTAAATGATCTCCTAACGTTGTGGTTTTTTTTCGCGACCCGCATCAACTCAAAATTGACAACCTGTTTGTTTCAGTACCTGAAGACCGCAAATTGTTTATCGTTTTCAAAATTTTTTTAACGTAATTTAAAATTTCTTTGTTTCAAAACTTATTAACGAAACGACGTTCACAATAACAAAAATGGCTCGACACTGAAATAAATATTATGTTGGCTGAATAATGCATTTAAATAATTATAACTGGCAATATTTAAATTTTTCAATTACAATTAATTCATTTAATTAAACAATTGCTAATGCAAAGTTTTTTTTTTATTGCGTACTGACGCATTTATAATTTACCTCCATGAGTTAAGAATAGATGTCGACGTCAATTAAGTCATTGCCATTTTGCTGCAGTAGCTTCCTATGCACTGCAACTCTTGGCCCCGCTATAACAAAGGCCAAATTTTGGCCATGAAACTAAAAAATAGAAAAATAGCCGAATATTATACTTAGCTCATCTAATAATTGTTCAAATAGAATGATAAGATGAAGCAATTGCAATTAAAATTTAATTATCTCATTAATAGTGAAGTCTCATTTACCTACACTTGTACCCCTCTTCTTCTTCTCTTCTCTATTGGTTCAGTTATTTTAAAGGTATAATTTCTTTATTCATATACTTTTTTGGCTTATTTCTCACTTCTACTTCTAGTACTGGTGCTTTCTCATTCTTAATAAGTATATATTTTTTTCTCTTTTTTTCTTTTCATGCCTTCTTTGTTTTGCTTAGGAACAGTTTTCATTCTGACCCTGTATAGATTATTTTTATATATATACTTATGTTTCGCTTTCAACGTCTTTTTAGAAATTGGTCTTATCTTTATTCAGAGTTTTTTCCTCTTCTCAATTTCTCTTATTTTATTATCTTTTTCACACTTCTTTCTTTTTCTGTGTTTCATGCAAATGGTGTTTGCACCAGAATCAGAAGATCCTGTTTCTTTTGCTTGATCATCTATCCAGCACTTTAGACCTTTTTTTCAGTAGCAGCAGATTGTTCTTCATTTTAGTTTCTTCCATGATCCCCAGTAGTTTTTTATGTGTTTATTTTTTTCTCACAACATATTATTTCAACACCCCCAAACAATTTTTTTCTGCATATTAAGTTGAAAATATCAAAAAAAATCAAATGTTTATTTACAAGTAGAAGGAAAGTTTTTGTTTTTTTAGGTTGATTAATCGTCTTAGACGTAGATAATTTATTTTCGTCGCGTCCTTTGTAACATAACAGGTTGCGTCGCTTTCAAGACCAACAATTATTTTCCACAACTTTTGTTTATTCTGACTCATTGCTGGTTAATTAGCAATACCTAATGGTGGTTTTGAGCCAACAGTCGACCAGTTAGCAATAAATATCGACAACGTAAATTCAGGGAATCATAAAATTAGAAGTTTCCAAACCAAAAATTTAAATAATCGGACGTTATAACGAATTTTTTTAAACAAGCTCTTTATTTGCTCTTCGAATTAGCATTTTTTGCATCGGTTTCACTGTAATCATTGTTGGCAACCAGTTTTCTTAATTGCATGTTTTTTCGATTAATAATCTAAAACTCGATGCTTGTGTAGTTCAAGGAATACGGAAATCTCGCATCTGCTGCGGATTCTGACAACTTAACTATCACCTCAACAAAATTGGCAAACCTCTGGTGCTCCCACGATGAAGAAATCAGGAAGACAAAATCGAGATAAAACTTTTTTTTTTTTAATCTTGTGCAGCAGTTCTAATTAAAGTTTTAAGTAGACACGTATTGAAGCAAAAGAAAGTAGTGGTAGCTTCAATAATTTTTTTCTCGTCTTATTTTTCGTAACTCTTTGTTTCTTCCCAGAGCTGCTTCCCGATGCTCTCGCCACCGACTGCTCCAAGTGCAGCGAGAAGCAGAAGGAGGGCGCCGTAAAAATCATCAAACACTTGTACAACAACCGACAAGAATGGTGGCAAGAGTTGCAGAACAAGTACGACCCCGAACAAGTTTACTACAACAAGCACAAGAACGACGACGTCTTCGCCCCCTAGTAGTTCACCAACACCAAACTTGTATCAAAACTCTGTTTTTACCGAAATAATAAAGCTTGTCTGATTAATGCAACAATAATAGCGTTGTTTCGCCTCCACAAGAAATTTCGAAACTCTTGCGTGTGGCAAGAATGGTTTCTGTTTCTACGGCTAGCGCCCAAAGCTTGGGTCAGAAGAATTTAACGATGCGAACTGCACGAAAAGAAGCGAGATTTCGTGTAGGTAGGTAATTAATCAAATTGTGTTAGCCACTCCGTTGGAGACGAAAACGCTTTGGTTCCAAGGATAACCTCAAGTTACACAACAGCAAAAAGTTCGGTAACCCTTCTCGCTGCTGTTTACTTATCACCCAATTATCGCTTGATCTCCAAAGATTCGACGACAGTCTCTTCCTACTAAAACCATTACTCTAGCTGCAGTTGTAAATAAACAAAACACGGCCTTCAACCGAGATGGCCTTAATATAAGAGCGAGTACTTGTTTTACTTATTTTATGCACCAGTGGGTCGGCTCGGCTTATTTCCAACTGAATATCGAAGAAGAGAACTTTATGGTAATTCTCGATAGACAACCAACTAGGCTAAAACTAGTTCAGGTGCATTACCTCCACCACGACCAGTTGTTTTAGCCACTTTTTGGCCCGTTCTGGGTGACGTCGAAGAGACCGGTCCTATTGACGTCATACCCAACAGGAGAGTTGACCATCGTCGGGCGGCCGTTAGCTCAAAAAAGCTATTACTTGGTACAATTTTCATAAATTATGGTAATTGAGATCGTTACGAAGTTAGTTTAGGCATCATGTGATGGCCTTGATTTAAATTCGCAACCTGCTGAAAACTTTTCAAAAAAATCCAGAATTGCTGGAAACTTCTGAATTAATTTGATAGTTCCGAAAAAATGTTAATTATTCATCTCAAACGAGTTCGATTGTGAGTGACTTACTGCACAATTGAATTGTTAGCAGCCTTCGAGGTAGTTGCCAATAAATTCATTCCTTTTTCCAGTAGTTGATTGCGCCATCAGCTAGAATTTTTTCTTGTCTCCGTACATAACTCGTAACGCTCGTTTAAATTTTAAGTGACAGTAGTATGCAAATGATGCAGGAGAAAGAATAAATTTAACACTCGACGTGTATTCCTGGTCCGACTTTTGATCAGCTCAAATTTAAAAGCGGAAGAACATGAAAAATCATTATAGGCAATCATGTTATTTCCTAAATAGCATATCGTGCGTAAAATTCTTTTGACATTGCCCCAACAATGTAATTCGCCACCAAATCTGGTTATAAAAAGGAGGACCGCAGGAAATATTCAAATTTATTACAACAACCGAAGCAAGAAATTCATTAACTTATTGTGCAGTATTTTTGCCACAATGGAAATCGTTGCGGTGATTCTGTCGCTCCTCCTGGTGATTGGCGCGCTGGCCGGGGTGCCGGAAAAGAAAAAGTACACCACCAAGTACGACAACGTCGATCTGGACGACATCGTGAAGAACGAACGGCTGCTGAAGAGCTACGTCGACTGTCTTCTGGAAAAAGGACCTTGCACACCTGATGGCCTAGAACTTAAAAGTGAGTAGTGACACCTCAACCTTCTTTGCTGATACCATTTTTAGCCACTATTTTACCACTTTAGCGTTAGGAGCAGGTTTCTACTGGTTACAGAGCCCTTTGTAGACAATAATTACGCTTTATTAGGTAACTTCTTCGTGAACAACCACAATAGCAAGATCCACAATCTTACAGAAGACGTGTATAGGCAACACTATATACACCTTGGTGGTTACTAATTAGCCACTATTTTACTACTTTGTCGTTAGGAGCAGGTTTCTACTGGTTACAGAGCCCTTTGTAGACAATAATTACGTCTTATTAGGTAACTTCTTCGTGAACAACAACAACAATAACTAGATCTCACAATCTTACAGAAAACGTGTATAGGCAACACTATATACACTTCGATGGTTACGAAGAATGGAACAAACTAAAATAATGGGAATTATTGGCAGCTAATAGAGCTATTGCCAATGGATCATAGCTTACAGTCAATGGGTCTGATTCGGTTGTCAATCGTTTTCACCTAACTCTTCTATCAATTAAAGAATCTCAACACTATTGCTAAAATGTTCTGGAAGAAATTAGCAAAAAGTCACACAATTATGGTATTTAACAAGAAAAAGTTTTGATAATTGGTTAAGTTGCATCTTCTACTGCTATGGTTCTTCTTCTGCTGAATGGTTGCTTCAACTTCAAGATTTGATATCAACACTTTTGGACATCTCTATTTCCATTTTTTTCCAACATATTATAACGCCATCTTCCCCAGAAGACTGTTACTGTGACTGGTTCAAGCAACTCTCTTTTGAGGAAGGCGGCGATGTGATTACCAAAACAGTCCCCAACTAGTTCCAACCCAGAAATGAAGGTCAAATGAAGTTTTTCTTGTCGTTTTTGTTATTTCTGTAACATTGGGTAGTTGCTAGCTATATGAACTTTGTTTTCAAAAATCTTCTGGATCAAAATCGACTAATGAGATGCATGACTTTGAGTGGGTTTCACATTGAGCTCAATTACTAAAAACTTGTTTGTTCAATTTTGTTTTTTTCCAGAGAACATGCCTGACGCAATCGCAACCGACTGCACCAAATGCAGCGAAAAACAAAAGGACGGGTCCGACTTCATTATCAAGTACCTAATCGACAGCAAGCCGGCCTATTGGGAACCTCTGCAAGAAAAATACGACCCCACAGGCACCTACAAGAAGAAATATCTAGAATCGAAGAAGGACGACGTCAGCATCAAACCAGTAGCAGCACCATCAACCAATTAATTCAACTTAACCACTCAACTTGTTTAACGTTAAAAATTTGAATAAATCACTTTAATTGTAGTTTTTATCTCTCTTCGTACACGAGGCTGTCATCGCGATACAAATCCAAATTAATCCCGGTCCTCCTTGAAGCCCATGAAGGTGCACAATCTTGATCAGTTGAGACCGGTTTCTTGTAGTAACGAGATGTGTCGCTTAACTTTTTTAGCTCTATTGATAGTGTTAGCCCTAATAGCGGGTCAGACTGAAGCTAGGACAAGGGATGTAAGGGCAGTGCCGAAGTATACGTCGAAATACGACAAGGTCGACGTCGACAGAATTCTGGCAAGTAGAAGACTACTTTTGGCGTATGTTGCTTGTCTTTTGGAGAAAGGACCCTGCTCTCCCGAAGGAAGAGAATTGAAAAGTAAGTCATTTCAAAAGTTTTTTTTTTTTAACTTAACTTTGGGTTAGAACCCCAAATTGTCCCCGAGATTTTGAAAGGTCGTTTCCAATGCCAACGGAATAAATTCAGAATAATTAATTTTAATGCTTACAAGAAATTAAAAAAATAATTACGTTGACCAATCAATGCATACGAAAACAAATTATGAGAGTGGAAAAGTTGGTTGCGTCATAAAGGTTGCTGTGAAGAAAATTTCGTCTAGTTATCGGTACCGGTTAATTAACGATTAGTTGTGCGGCCTTGTCCGTTGATGCATCTGCATCTCAACCATTACCACCTCCATTTTTTTTTTTTGTAGAATACGTGCCAGATGCGATAGCTACTAATTGCTCCAAGTGCACCGAAATTCAAAAGGCCCAATCAGGAAAAGTGTTTGCCCACATGTTGCAGTACTACAGGGCGGAATGGGATCAGCTTCTGGCCAAGTACGACCCTGACGGAAACTTCAGGAAGAATCATGGCTACGACGTGGACTACGATTACTCCGAATTGGACAGCGCCAAATAGATTCGAAGTTTAGTTTTTCGGAAAACTGCACCTAAAATTAATTCGCACCTAAGATGTGATAATGTGTAATATATATTTTTGTAGAAAGTAAAGTTATGAAAATAATAACCATAATAATATATGTAACATAAACAACTATAACCATACTAACTAAAAATACATAATTGATTCGAACACAACAAATATGGCGAGGAATGAAAGAAAAGTATACCTACAAAATAAACAATGCACAATAATAATGACAACCAGCCGCTCGGATACAGGAAAAGTAGCAACTACAGACAAACGTGAAGCACCCTCAATTATCAAAGAGCTGATTTTATTAGAAAAACCAAAGTTTATTTTACCATTTGTTGGGAAGACTTTGAAATTAGAAATGAGTGCGACGAAGGAAATCTTGGTGAGCGCCGCTTATGTAAATAATCGATGAAAATTTTAGAGCCGGCTCTGTTGCAGAGCCGAACGGCATGCGCGCGCGTTTGGCACGGCCCGAGCCGGGCTTGTGGGACGAGGGGCAAGAATGTGCGTCGCGTCACGCCTCAGTGAAGTTTATCATCGCCGTGCTCCCAGCTGATGAGCATAAAATCACAACCTCATCGTTCCAAACGCAACATTAACATAGAAAATGTGCGATTCAAGGTACGTTTATACCAATTCTATTAATACGTCTTAGGCTCGATCATATAGTAACAGCTAGAGTGAGGAGTGAGGGTTTGGTCTCAGATGTTTGTCAAGGTTTAGTAGACTGGTGACGTGACGTAACGAAACCTAATACGTCGCCATCTTGGAAAGATAGCGACTGGCCATCTTGGAAAGATGGCGACTGCCACCTTTTTGAATAAAATTCTTCTTGACTCATGACTTGTTGTTGCTCTTCTTAGCGAGGACTAAAATTTAAAGTTTGCTGATTGGCCCTGTTTTTAATTTTTAGATATTTGTCGAGGGAGGTGCTCTTGGAGTTTGTGGAAACTTACCGGAAACACCAGGCTTTGTGGAAAGTTAAGTCTCCAGCTTACAAGAACAAGTATCTAAAAGATTTAGGCTACAGAGATTTGATCGCTGTTACTAAAAAATTTGAACCAAAGGCGGACAGAGATTTTGTTAGTAAAAAAATTCAGTCGTTGAGAGCGTCGTTTAGGAAGGAACATAAAAAGGTTGAAATGTCCAAAATAAATGCGCTGTGCGAAGACGATATATACCTTCCTTCTCTGTGGTATTACGATCACTTAAAGTTCACCGTCGAGGACGACGCGCCATCGGTTACCACTTGGACAATGGACAGTCCAAGAAGTAACACTGATGACGGTAAAATGGAGGAAAGCGATGTTCTGGAAAATCAAGACGAAGAAAGGACGTTTGTGAGCCAGGACAGTAATCAGGACAGCGGCTTGGATCCGGACAAGTTAACATTTGTAAGTCAAAATTCATTATTGCGTTACTAACGAAAAAGCAAATTTTCTTTCATTTTCCTTTCAAGGAGTTTTGCTAAACTAACAATTCTAATAATTTTATTTACGGCGTACCATTTATGAGTTCTTTTAAACCCCTTTAAGAGTCTATAAATTTTGTTTTTTCAAAGTTATCTATAAAATGAATAATTATTGTACTTATTGCAATTATAGAAGATGGTTTTATTTTTCAGCTATACGAAACTGTAAAGAACAAATGTAATGACAATTCCAAAAGGCGAAGAAGAGAAGAAAAGCAGACGTTTATCAAAGCCTGTTCTGCTGCTCTGTCCAAAAATTCACCTTCTGAAATTGGCGAATTTGACGCTGTGGGTATAGTAGTTGCAGCTAAATTAAAGAGGATGGACACGGAACAACAGATGTACGCGGACTTCCTAATTCAAGACATTTTAACTCGAGGACTATTGGGGAAACTAACAAAAGAAACTAGCATTTCGGAAAAAGTAGATTAGCTGTTCCACATTGCATCACCATACTAATATTTATAAAATTATTGAATTAATTATACTATTACAACCACGCAACGTATTGTTGGTTGCCTAAAATTCGCCAAGCTGTTACAATATTGCTGTCTTCCGCAGAGACCCCTTTAGAACATGCCTGTTCTCCTGATGAATCCCAGTAGCCTGCTCATAGAAGCCCTCCAGATTTCACTCACCTCTAGGAAGGGAAAGTTTAGGTACCTGGATCTCTGTGCAGCAAGAGCTGGACAGTGACAGTACATGAAGAGGAGTTTCTTCCTCCTCTTCACACCTTCTGCACATAGGGTCCTCAAGATAGCCCACGGTGTCTTCTGAGGAGACAGTGTGTCGTGAGCAGTCCAACCGCCTTCCTTAGGTCTTCCCTATTTCCATTATTATTTGCCAACAACGTTCGACTTTTCAGTTGTAAAGCACCAAATCCTTTGGAACTTGAACTTACCGGCCTATCCAAGATTATTTCAAGATTGTCTCCATTTCACAAAAGCTATCAAATTCTATATGAACAAAAATTGTAAGTCTAATAATAAAAAAATTGAAATTTGCAATTTAGGTCGATTATGACGAAAATTTTGAATTGAAACATTCTAACGGTCATATCTTAAAAAGTACGACTTGTACAGGGAAACTACGGTCAGACTCGTGTTAACAAAGTGGGCTGCTGGAAAAACTTCTTTACCTGCTCCAAATCTTTCTTAATCACGTGGTGCAATCAATTTTGCAGAACTCTCAATAATAACACTAGGAGTTTGGATTGCGCACAGGTCTAAATTTTGCACGTGGCGCCCTCTTACGATACGTGTCACCTAAAGGCCCCTTTTAATAACAAAACCAAAACATGAACTAAATGAAGAATGAAGATTTGTTCTTGCCCATCACGTACGAAAACACAAAGATCTCGTTATAGCGGCTTCCTATGACGTTTTATCAAACCTTGATTTGGCGGCTGAGATGATCCGTGTTTACTTTTACAATTACAGACGAGGCATGTTTTTATTTCCATAATTTCTCACAATCAAACAAAGCCAAACGGATTCCGCAGCTTTGACATAAATGCTAATCGGCTCTTGGGATGGCGAGCACGCAATTAAAGCAATTAACCGCGTATCCACCCTCGGCCAAGTAATTTCGAAATTTCGTGGAAGTTCCATTAAACCTAACTATATAAAAACAAGGACATCGACTAATGAATTGGTTATAAGAGAATTAAAAGTGCAAATTGCGATAACGGAATTCCGTTGCACCTTGTCTAAAACATAAAATTTAATCAGAAGTTACAAATTAACATAACTCGTGTTTGTTTGTTTTGCAAATTTAGTGGTTTGTCGCCGTTCAGACGAGCTGCTCAAAAAAAGAAATTTTCTCAATATCCAAAAGTGAGGACCACAAATTGTTACAATTTTTTTGTTTTTTGAAAGAATTCCGCTGTGTTCAGTCACGTTAGGATTCAAAATTGAAAAAAGCAACGACGGACAACTGGTTTAGGGTGGGCCAAACTCCCCAATTTAAATTCTGACGAGCCATCAAAAATGCCTCATTCGTCAAATGTTCTTCAGCCCACCAACAACAAAGACTTGGGTCAGGGTGGCAAGTTTGAAGGTGAGCCAATTTTTTATTTTATTTATACAAACACAAGATTTTTATCTGCGAGGTCTAAAAGTGCTGTTAATTAAGCCCCGGCGGTCCTAACCATTTCAGCCCTCAACAACTTAAATATTTTGCAGTGAGCACTTTCACTGCAACTACAAAGTCCAGTTTGTCCCCTCGTAATGGATATTTCTGCATTAAATTGACATAACAAAAGCAAACACGTAAATGTTTTCGTTTATGTCAGCGGTTTTTGTTTCGTAATTTTAGTTGAATTGAGGGAAATAGTGTTGGTTGTTGACCTGCAATTCGGTTTACTTACCATCTGAGGTCAAGTACAGTTGTTGCGAATAAAATTGCCGTGAATGGACACATTCTGCTCCATTTCCGTTGTCCACTGTTTGCTTTGGTAACACCGACACCCCCAATGGTCGCCTACCAAATTTGCGGCATGTCCAAAAATTTGGCAAAAATGGAAAAAACTTATTGATTTGTTAAGGGAAATTGGTCGAGGTATTAAATAATAATAACAACTGTGGGTCAACAACCGCCATCAACACTTTATTTTATGAATTCATTTTAGAACTTGCGGGTAAGTTCAAAATTTTGAAATTGCTTCTTTATGTCCAATTTTTCTAAGCCATTATTGAATTTTTGGCGTACTTTGGATGTTGATAACAATGATGTAATGTTGAAGCAAAAAATTTTACCTGATGATGAGCTAGGTTGCAGTTATTACTTTTTTTGTTTATTTCAGTAATTAAATTACGAACATAAAACTTAGCACAAATTTAGCAACTAAACCAAAAAAGTTATGATATATTGCTTAACGTTATTTAAATGCAATTCTTTTTATTTCTTATTTGTTTAGATTTTATTTACTGCTACTGGCTGGTTTAATTAACAATTTGCAATATCGTGACATTTAAAAAGATTTTGGACCAACTTCATCTTCCTGACCTATGAAACCTGGACTTGTCTTCATTAGTAGAGCCAGGGTCAGACAATATTTTTCTCAAAAAGTTTCCAAAACAGATGCATGCATATATTTTTCTAATGAAGCACTACTTAAATGACTGACAATCTTCTCATGTTAAATATGTAAATAGCGATGAGTAGAACAAAATCTTTACAAGGTCGAGGCAAATTTTATAATTAACTAATCGCAACACTGATTTTGACTGCGTAATAGTCCAGCAATAATCTCATAAAGATCTAATTCGGGTTGCACAAAAATAATTGGTCGATAATGGATGTCAAAATAAATAACATGTGCATGAGATTTTTTATAAAATTAAACTTTTTACTATTTTGTAAAATGTACCCAAAATCTCTTAGAAAAAGTCTCTAAAAACACAAATTATTTTATATTTCTAGAAAGAGGTCATTATAGCCTTTCAAAAAAAATAATTATTTTTCTAATTTAATTTATTAATTTTTTATGACTTTTTATATTATGGCTCCTCCACCATATATTTGTCTCTTCCCAAATTTTCGAGACCATGTTCAATATTTCTTCGAAAGACAAAGGAAGAGCCAATTTTACGTAATTTTTAATGGAAACAAATATAATGTACATCAAATTAAACCATACATCCCTTTGCACTGTCCACCAAAAAATTTAATGAGCATCAAAAAATCTAAATGGAACCCAAATTATCATACATCTGAAAATGAGAACATCACCACTAAAATAACTATCTATGATGCGTATAGTTTTACCATTGCTTACATTTTAAATCCTATATATGTCTATCAATTTTACTAAATGTTTACCAAATTTAGAACGCTCAAGTTACGCGTCCGTGCTGTACATAATAAATATTCGCGCTATCCATTTATATTTAGTGTTTTTCAAAAAAACTATTTGTGCGTCAAATAATTATTCTATTACTCCAAAAATGAAATATGCTTGCGCATCTCTCCTTGCCGCTTGCGCTTCGAGATAAGAGACTCGCGAAAACAGTTTTGTACAAGGTCACTTCAGGGCGCTGTAATTTTTTTTAAAAAGCACGATTAGAAATTACCACTAAAAGAAGTTTTACGTTTTACATAATGCAAGCCAATTACAGCAAAGCATTTATATATTACGGAAATCAATATCTTTTTTTGTGCAAACCACTTCTATTTTTACTCTTATTTTCCTTGCCCTAGCACATCTACATCTATAATTTTGCATAAAATTATTTACCATTTGCACAACATTTTATTGCTTGTGTATTTTTGATCAACAAATAGTATTTTTAACTGCTAAATAATATAAGACACTGTCAAAAATTAAATATCTGGGTATTATGTTACAATTAAATGCGGAATAAAATTTGGTGAACATTTAGTATTTATGGTCAACAAAAGTTATTTTGGCGAACAAAATATATAAGAGGCCAGCATTAGGTCAATATTTGGTTGTCGCTTTAAGATTATGTATTTTCTCAATTTTGGTGAGCATTTAGTATTTGTGGGAAATGAAAGGATTTTTTTGTATGAAAATATTGGGTAAATTTGGTAGACTGTTAAATACGACCCATTTTTAATTACCAAGTATGGAGCTCCATAGCTATTGTATAATCTGTTTAATGTGGGTTACAAATTTTTGATAATAGGTTACGAGTACCATTGAGTGTTACTTTGCTGACCCGACCCAGATCCTTGGTTAGCAAAGCATATTGCACCTTTCGCACAAATTTCTCCTAAGTATTTGTCTTTGTTAATCATGTAAATAATTTTGAAACGCTTTTGATATTTATAGGTAAGTAACACAAAAAATTAGAGAAAACTTGAAATTTGAACAAGGGCGTTGCACTTTACCCTCGATCAATCACGAGACGAGAAGAAATTTTAAGATGAGAAGTCAAAAGTTCTATTTGAAAGTATTGAAAATAACTCGGTGAAACTCGACCAAAATAAAAACTGATTGGACCAGCAGGAAAAAATTCCCAGATCAGAAGTGGGTCGCCTCCAAATTCCAACAACCCATTCAAACAGCAATAACAAATATTGGATGCCGCTGCACTCGTAAAAGCATAATTCCGTCATTAATTAAGACGATCTCAACTTGACCAATGACCACATTCACCTGCACTAACAGTAAAAAGTCGTTTTCGATCCGTTCTGTAACACTCGAATGTCGTAACGCCCTACGGAAATTTTTTTCCAACGGGAAAACTGCTCCGGTAGCTCGAAACGCGGTCACTCATAGAGCGCCCCCAAAATTACATAATTGCACCGGCGGTGTCTAGGAGCATCTCTACCCGAAGGCCGCCAATCCTTCCACAGCTGAAGCCGCAAGAACCGGCGTCGACCTCGTCGCACATTCATTTCTCGTGGACATTAATCAGGAACGGTAGTGCGCCTCGAGATACTGTACCGACAGGACAAAATGCTGGTGATTGCGACCGTCGCGGCGGTCATTATGACCGCCGGGACCGTCCCCTACGACTACTACGCCAGCAGATACGACCACGTAGACGTCACCACCATCCTCAACAACCGCAGAATGGTCAACTATTACGCCAAGTGTCTGCTATCGGAAGGGCCCTGTCCGCCAGAGGGATCGGAGCTCAAAAGTGAGTGTTCACATCTGGATTTCTTACATAAAACCACTTGCATGTTGAGACCACATACGTAAATTTTGCCAGTGAAAGTACTAATTGTCCATCCTCTGTAACGTCGGCTAGAAGAGTGAAAAGTTGGAAAGGTGGCGGTGCCACCCTTAATGGAAACTACAAACCCACGTCAAGTGCCAAGATTTAAGTGTTGTTGTTAACTGTAGTAACTACGGTACTTGTGATTGCAGTACCAAGGTTGCAAGAGACAAAAGAATGATTAATTAGCATAGAATTGGTCTTGGTGTTCAATAATTTTCTCCGCATTTCTAAAACAATCTAGAAGAGTTCAACTAGTAAAGTGGGTCGTGGCTTATTGGTTTTGCAGAATGTCATGGTTTAGTTGGCGGGAATTCACGGTAAACTTGATCTTGCCGCTGATGGTTCCGCTAGAGCTGGCGCATCCGCCACTATGCATCATCTTAAGAGGTTCTGAATTGGGTGCTGACCTTACCTGATTCCAGTTTAACGACGTAAAGTTATTTATTAAAATGCTGAAACCAAATTCGCACCCGTCAACCTTCATAGACTGCGGATTACACATCGTAAACAAATTTGACCCATCATCGAATTTCTATAACTAGTTACTTTGCGTAATGACTGTTGTGGGACTCGCCAAAAGAAAGTGTTGCAAGTTCGATTTAAATTCATTGAGGGCTGGGTCAATAAATTTAGAAACAAGCCATAACGTTGCGCCACTAGAAGAACTTGGTAATTGTGCTACCAATTACCGCAATAGTTCTGTTGAACGCATTTCCTCAAAACCATTCAGTGTGAGAACAAGTTTTTAATTATTCAACCATTGCAGCGAGAAAAACAAGATTTTAATCGGTAATGTGACCATGCTGTAACCTTACGCCATATTTCAGGAATTCTGCCGGAAGCTCTCCAAACCAACTGCGATAGATGTACTGAAAAGCAGAAGACAACAGCGTACATCTCCATAAAGCGGCTGAAGAAGGAGTATCCGAAAATTTGGGACCAACTAAGCGCCGTTTGGGACCCCGATGGCAGGTACATCGAGAAATTTCAGACGACTTTCGAAAATCGTCCACCCTCCAACGGCCCACCACCCTCCGCCGACCCTGCGGTACTATCCGTCATATCCAACAGGTTTGGAGATAACGAAACCGGCAACAACGACGCACAACCACCGCTACAGCGTCCTTCTTATGTTCCCATCTCTACTATCTCTACGAGTACCACTGTTGAACCGGTCAGTACCTCTACCAGTACCCCCTTCAGCACTTCTACTAGTAGACCGGTCAGCACCTCCACCAATAGACCCTTCAGTACTGCTACTAGTAGACCGGTCAGTACCTCCACCAGTAGACCTTTCAGTACCTCTACCAGTAGACCGGTTAGAGCCTCCACCAGTGGAACTTTCAGTACCTCTACTAGTACCTCCACTAGTAGACCTTTCACCGCTTCCACTAGCAGTACTACAACGGGAAGAGCTCCAACTGGTCGTCCTACCGATGTTGTCTTTACTAAAACTACTAACAGTCCGACTAACACGGTAATTGGGCCGGCTCGTCCGCAGCAATTCCCTGGCATTGCGGCTAACATCCAGGCAACGGTGAGTTTTGGTACTAATGTCGTTGGAGGGATAGTGAGAGGCTTGGGTAATTTTGGTCAAAAGGTTGTGGAGACGGGTCAAAGTTTCGTTCAGAACAGTGCTAAAATAGCCAACCAAGTTCTGTCGGTGGTTGTCCGTATTTAGTTTGATAGTTTTACATCATCCCTACCTGTTTGCAGCTAATACTAATAATTCCACATTTTGTCATCGTTTCTAGGTCACTTTCATGGCGGCAATTAAACACATTGTCATCCAGTTATACCAACACAAACTGGACGCGCTTAGCCGAATATTGTCTGGATAATAAGACTTCTATGATCTGAGGACTGAGGATGGTTGCTAATCACCCAATTAACACGCGGAGCGCTTCCCATTTCATTGCTGAAGGACTAACCCCTGAACTGATTGTAGCTTTAATGGTGTTTTATCCAAGCTGATTTTGTTGAGAATCTTGACGTTGTGCCGTTGAAAATGGGAAACTTCCCCTCTTGCCGCCATTATCGCGCATGCCGTTTCGTTGGCTGTTAGCGCAGCCTCCCCTCGAAGCGCCATTGAATCAGCTTGGACGAGGCCTCGATTCGTGATTAAACTGTTGGAAAACGTGGTAGGGATTCGCGGTTTGGTTGATTCTAGTCGATTCGGTGGACTAACCTATGAAACCGTGACTTGTTTTATGTTTAAGTGTATAACTTGATAATTTCAACAACTTTGACTCTAATTAATGCAAAAACAATCCGGCGATTTAAGTGTGGATTCCCAACACAATTATTGTAATAGAGGTTGCTTGACCACACTCAAATCATGTCGACAAACACATCAATTATGTAGGCTTTCAAAAACGTGTGATATATAGGTGTATTTAAGTGTGTAGGTAAAACTAGTTATTTTAGTAAACATTTATAATTTTAATAAATTTATTCTTTTAAGGAAAATTCTTGCTTTTGAAGATAATCATTTTTCTGGAAATAAACAAATATTGCTTAGTATTGAAGAAACCTTGAAACTTAAGATTAAACGTAAAAAATCTTAAAACCAGAAATGAATCGTGATTATGGTAACCTTTGAGAGCAGAATTGAACAAAGTTAATGACTTCGTTAATAATTTTTAGGAAATTTTCTACTGAAAAACAACTATTAATTAAATTTTCACTTGTTACCGCATAACTTAAACGGACCTTTTTTTAAAGGTACTTATCTTGCCATTACAATGATGCTGTGAACTGTGCAGTTATCTTTTGCTTGTGACGCAGTTTGTGGAAATGAAACCATCTACTCAATTGTCAATTGTTAAAGAATAGAAAATTCTCTTGACATTCCTTGCGTGTGAAATTTAGATGTCGAGGTAAATTTATCTGATGATGCAATGAACGTCACATGTGGACTTCCAATGTTTCTTCTTTAATATACAAAAAATTCTTGGTGTGGGTAGACATGTCACACCCATCATGTGTTGTAGGACGTTTGAACTCTCCTCTAATGGTTAATACGGATTTTGATTATATGAATTTACCATTAGGTATTATAGATATTGTAATTTCTAACCAAATTGTGTATATAAAAAGATCTTGATCAGTAGGTACTTAAATGAAGCCATTGTTACATTATAAACTTTAGCATGCAAAATCAAATGTACTTTAGATTTCCGTTTTTATACTGATACCCCTAATAAATTTTTTTAAATAAATTAAATTTTTTTGTGACCCCCTCCAATTTCGTAAGAAGTGTTTAAATACCTGCATGATTTCCTATACTAAACTTGTTGTTGATACGTTGCGTGCCTTATTGTCTTCATGGTTGTTCTTCCTCTTCCTGGTTACAAAGACATGAAGTAATAGCAACTTTATAAACACCTCAACTTTTTACTTTATTTACTTACTGTTCTTATGAAGTGGTACCACATTAGTTGAAAGAAATGGCTTTCCATTTAAGTAACTTCCATAGGTGCTTGTTTCGCTTAAATTAAACAATTCTGCGGTTTGGTGTTGAATAATGACAGCTATTTTTTGATAAAACCCAAAATGTGTACTTAATTATTTATTCCATTACTTGCCGTGTTAACATACAAATAATACTAGTTATACTAGTTATATTTTATATAGCACCACCCAATACATGTCCTCAAGATCTATTTTTAAAAGTGGATGTTAATATTTTATGTAATTAAAAGCTTTCCGTTAGCATAGTTGGAAAATCCAATATGTATTTATGTAACCACCTGGGTTTTCTAATATTTACTTCCTAGACTTAAAAAAACTGGAGAATCCATCAATTGTTGTGAACTCTCCTACTTTTTCATATAACTTTTTGAAAAGTTATTCTCAGAATACAATTTTTATTTGATCAGTTTTTGGACTTTCTTGTAACAATGACAACTATTAATACATCTTTCACTAGAACAAATTTGCAATAATCAAAAAAATTTTGACTTCTGCCCTTTTACTTACAACAAAATCCTATCTGACCGACCAATTTTGACTTTTCCTTGACAATTGGTGAATCGAAATGATCTGAAAAAGTAAAGTAAAGTCCAAGATATAAGAAGAGGGTCATCCAGGTTCAAAAATATGGATCGCCACATTACACTCCCTCTAGTGAGCGATGGTTACGCACATTGATTTTTTTATCCCCATTTTCTTCAATTTGAATTTTCTTCCTGTAGTACTTGTATTCAAATCGGGCGTTAGGCATCTCCTTAGTTTAGTTATTATTTTCCTTCCTGTAAGATGAATTGAGTTTTGACTCTAGCACCAAATTTCCACCAATGAAATAAATACCATTAAAAATTATTTGAAGTTCCATCTTCCAACCGAAACCGATTTCTCCTAATACATGTTCGAGAGTTTGTAATTCCTGGGAAAGATCTCTTATTGATCGAGTCAACCACTAATACCACGAATTATTCTCACACCCATGACTTCGTTGCATAAATTCGCTGGTGGTACTGCAGTACTCTCGCTTCCGATAATGTGGGTCATGTAATCAACGTTTCTCATTCGTATCACGTGTCAACTGTTACTTTCCTCTAACCCCCTTTGGGTATCGCTACTTAAACTGTAGAAGTAAAATTGATCACGCACTTCTCAAGACGATATTCCACCAATATGAGGCCGTTGGTCAGTGCTGTGATACTGGTGCTGGTACCGCTGGTACTGGCCCAAAACAAATACACCAACAAGTACGACAACGTTGATGTCGAGAAAATTTTGAGCAACGACAGGGTGTTGACCAACTACATCAAGTGCTTGATGGACGAAGGACCCTGCACCCCGGAAGGGCGGGAACTTAAAAGTAAGTATTTTCATGTCGAGTTTGCTAAAAAATTGGGTTATTAGTTGTAAGTCTGGTTTTTGGGTTTCTAGCCAAAAACTGGTCCGTGTAAACAAAAAAAAAACAAAACTTGTTGCAGCACCTATTGATTGATGCTTGTAAATTGTTGCAGTGTGTTGTGTAACTTTTTCATAAGCTCTTCGGTTTGTGGTTATTACAAAACAGCTTTCTCTGCGACTTTCTCCACGACACCCTTATCGCCTCAACTTGTTGTTTGGATATAAATTTAAAAAAGAAGTTCTTGTTGTTACTTATTGCAAATTTTATGTTAATGTGGGTTAACATTAAAATGCAAACTGCGTCTTGGTCATCAGGTTGCTTCAGATTCTCAAGGTACGTCTACCTAATTCATCATCAAGAGTGACACCTAAAATTGGAAGATTGTGTACAGTTCTACGAAAAAATGATGTGACCAAGAGTTCCAGAATTATTATTTTAATGGTCAATAACAAACAGGTCTTTTTGAATTTTTGAGTCTCATGAACTAGGTATAATTTTGCCTGAATGTTAAACATGCGTCATTGAAGTTAACCTTTGAACAGTAAATCAAACAAAAATCTCCTGCTTCTGCTATAATGCTGCATTTTGCATTGGATTGTTGCCTTCAGGTAAAGTAGTAGGTGAGTAGGTGGTGGTAGCCTGAAGAAAGTTATTGTTAGGCAACCAACAATACACCTGTAAAATTAAAATCGACGTTGACGGTCTTTTTATTGTAATTGAGAACATCAAGCAGCGCTATATTGTTATGTTCTTACTTGCAGAAACTCTTCCCGATGCATTGGCACATGGCTGCAACAAATGCAACCCAAATCAAAAGCAAACAGCAGAGAAAGTCATTAGACATCTAATGGATAAAAGGGGCAGAGACTGGGATCGATTAACGAAAAAATATGACCCTCAAGGACTCTACAAGAAACGTTATGATGAACACGTTGCAGCAACAAAAGCTGCGTAATGTAATCTCACGTTTTGTTGCTTTAATTAGTATTCCATCAGGATTTCATGTCATCTAATTTAAGGTTTTAATTTTTCACTACTCACAGTTTTGTTATGTCGATGGTTTGTTAATAATTCAATTTTGCTTTCTTATTGTTAATTTGTATGGGTTACTATTGAACATCGTTATTATTGTTAGATTTTAGTTGTTAGACTGTTTTAAGTTCTGCCGCTAGATGACGAACGTAATTAAGTTGCTACTATGTCCAAGCTCGTGGTTCGTAAAGATATTAAAGTTAAATAAACAACAATTCAGAGTCATGTATATTTCAAAATTAAAAATAAAACAAAAACGTACAAAATATTATTATTATTATAAATAATATAAAACAGCTTTCTAGATTACTGTGAAATTATTGAACAATATTGCTGATGCAGCAAGGCCCATTAGCTCAGTTGGTTAGAGCGTCGTGCTAATAACGCGAAGGTCGCGGGTTCGATCCCCTCATGGGCCAACTTTTTTTTTCTAACTTAATTAGAATATTTGACCACAAGAGCATTCCAAACATCGGGATATTTTGCTTGAACAAACTTGGCGATTCTTCTGGCGTTCGCCACTTGCCTCTGGTCGCAATTTTGGCAATTCTTCCCAATAATCTCCGGAAGAGCGTCTAAAAATTAACCAACCTTTAACACGGAGCTAGAGAGTGAAAGGAAAAGACATTTTTTGTTAACAAGTTCACCGAAAGTGAAACAAGTTTTTTTTTAAGTAATAATTATTTTTATTAATTTCTAATCATTACCGGATGATTCTAAATAATAAGAACTTTGCCTGATGAGTCATTACTTGCCTTTAATTTGGCGCCCCAAAACGTCGCAGGGTGCCTTTTCCAGGGCGCACAGCAGCTGCTTCTCGATGTAGGTATTTCCGGCGAGTCCTTGACCCAACACCTGCTGCAGCATCACCACAACAAGAACCACCACCAACCACTTTGTTTGAGCCATCATCGAGAACTGAGAGGGTCTCCTCCCCGACTCATTCAATTTATATTCAAACGCCACCTTCCACACGACGTCTGCACCTAAACTTCTCTTTTCCAAATTCACTCAAACAATGGCAGTGGGAGATAAACACCGCATTACGGGGTTTGCTCAAGATTGAGATAATCGAGATTGCTCTTGTGGAACGGGCGATTACTGGACCGAATTGCCCGAAGAAAGCGTGCAGAAGTTTCACGACAACCAACGACAAACAACAGAACCTGAAGGATAGGAAATCTTAATAAATTATGGCGGCCACCACGAAGCGAGTGTGGAAGTAAGAATTAACAACTTGAACTCTTTAATGGCTGTTAAATTGAATTAGCGAAGAATGGATCCCACAACACGGTTATCAACAGTTCTGATCCACTATAGTTATTGAGAAAGAGAGTTTTAGAACGGTTTTAGGCTGGCAGTGCCGCCGTCAACCGCTTGGAAACGGTGTCGAGTGACTGTCTTTTGGAGTGTTTTCAAATTTTAATGTTTGGTTTCTCGAATGAGAGATACTGTTTGACAACCCCTGGTGTCTTCAGATTGGTTCAAGACAGTCACGTGGCACTTTATCAGTTCCATCACTTTATCTTTTGTTCAACAAACCGAACATAACGTCCGCACCTTAATCGATAAATAAACAACTCTTTAATATAGTTAAACTTTTTATTAACATTAGTCTTAAGTAATAAAATATCGTTACTCATATTTGAGTTGCTAAATCTCACTCAATCAATCTCAATGTTTGTTGTCTTTGGGTGCAAGTGCAAATTGACTAAAATAAAAATTCATTTCAGCTAAAAAAAAGTGGTAATAAGTTATGGGTTGAGGGGGCGCTTTGATCTCTTTTGGTCAAGTGGAACCATAGGAGGACCCCTCCTCCTTCATTTCGAACGAACTTATCAGAATATTGACGGCCATCAAAAGTATGTTGAGGCTGAGAATGACGTTGTTGGCCCTTTCGGCGTTAGAATGGTGGGTTTCATCGTTGAGGTCCAGGGTGGCGCCGAGAAAAACGCAGAGTATTGCTTGAATTACCTTGTGAGGCAAAAAATAAAAATAAATAAAAAAATTTAAAAATAAAAAATTAAATTGAGGAAAAATAAAAATGCAAAAAATAGGTAAAAATAGCGAAAAAATAAAAATAAAAAAAATAATAAAAATAAAAATTGAGGAAAAATAAAAAAATAGATAAGAATGGCGAAAACTACAGGTGGGCTTTGGTGACGTTGACCGCAATGGCGGGGTCTAGTCCGAAATTCATTTTAATGACGTCACAGAACAGGGCGCCGGTAACGAAACCTAACGAGATTTGATTGAGGATCCACCCCAACATTTGGAGTTTTTGGTCTTCCTTTGGCCGTAAGACCCCGACAATGACCGATAGCAAAGCCGCGGTCACCTGGACAACAGAAACGTTATTTAGACTTTGGCGGAGTTTCCGGGTGTTCGTAGATTAGTCTTAGGGGTTGATTCGAGTATTCCAGCCCAAACCCGGAAATGATAATGTTGATAATAGAAATCAAAAAAATAAAAATCAAGATTACGTCGTTCAAGATAACCGCGGCCGTGTGGTCCCGTTCTTTGTTAATGTTGAGGCCCCCGATAAAAACGAACAGAATAGCGACGACTAACTGCAAAAAAAAAGAATTCGTCATTTTCTTCAAAGAGAATCGAGATTGGGGGGGTCAAAAATGGCGTATTTCGCGATGGTGGGGTCGAAGCACGATATGATTAGGTTGAGGACTGTGATGACGAAAGCGAAAATCATCGTGACGTGGTTGAGGAAATTCGCAGAGAAATGGTAGGCGGTCAGATGTAACCTGCAATCTCTCAAGAGGTGGAGGGTGAGACACAAGAGTCCCACGACCACCTGCACAAAATTCTTAAGTCACTTCCAACATGACTAACGCACCCACCTGCAGCACTATTGATATGCAGATGAGGCTCAGCATCAACGTGTAGAACTCGTGCTTTTCTCCGACTTGCAGCACATACTTGAGTTGTGAGGCATTGGCGGTCAATAGGGCGACGTCCAAAAGTCCCTGCGCTATGGTTTTCTTCGTCGCGTACTTGTTGGCGTCCAGGGTTTTCTACGAAAAAAATCAAAAATAGCGTCCAATTCGGCCTTACCAAAATTTCCAAATTTTCGCCACTGATCGTGTTCAAGCGCGTCATTTTCGTGGGAGATTAGATAACTTTATCGAAATTGGAGATTTGACCAAAATACCTTTAGGTATTCCGTGATGATGTTACCATCCGGGGAGATGCGCTCCACTTGCTCGGGCATTATTGCTCAACTAAACTCAATAACAACTCTATCAACAATGATCGATGTAAGCGACAACAAAAACTAAATCCATCACAGACACGATTGTGCTATCATCGACATTATCGCTAACAACTGAAGTATTGGTGAATCAATTTCGGTCTTGATTGCTAATTAAAGTGACGTATTTGTGGAATCGTTACGAGGTCCCCTCCCATCCTTTGGCCGATTGTGGCGAAACCCGACAAATTTCCAGGCAAAAAGCGTGAAACAAAATAAAATGTTGCAATAATTCGACTTTAATAACATCAAAACTTTCTAATCGCTGTCTCGCATCTAAGTTTTGTTATTATTATGACAAACAATGTTCTTTGTTCCAAACAACTGCCATTTTATTGTAAAAAAAATAGCAATAGAGTACTCACCGTTCCCTGGTACATGACCGGCGACACAGACATTTCTGGTTCACTACCTTTATTGATCAAACCAAAATTTATTATCGTTGACTAGTGCAGTCGAAAAGTAACCAACATTTGCAAATTCACTTATGGCGACGGTCTTGAACTTTGTGAATGGCTTAATTAAAATTTAGGCTTGCATGTGTATGAAGACTGTCCACGATCAATTGCGTTCTGCCAATGGGTGTGGGAGGCATCATGTTACCCAGGCGGTAATTGCCACAATTCGAGGCTACAATGCAAACAAACCGCCAGGGTTGAAGAAATCAATTTAAAATACGAATTTTGCGCGCCAGAACCTCAAGGCGTCCCCGTTACTCCAAAATTTGTCATCAAAATTCTAAAAATGAACTGAATTTACGGTTAGGGTGCTAAAAGTAATTGGAGACATACAGAAGATTTTTTTTTGAAGAGAATATCTGAAGGTCTCGATGGAGATAAAAAAGAAGACAAGGAGGAAGAGGAGGAAAAGATGAAAAGGGGAGTCCATCAAGGAGCTTCATCAAGCACAAAAGTTTATCGTCACACTTTTGATAGTAGATATATGAAAACTGTCTGCAGTTTGAAAAGCAGTTTTTTCAAAAATCTGAATCCTTTAAGACTGGCGGAGGGAGTTGAGTAGGTCAGTTTTCGCCCAGATTTTACACCAAAAATATACAAAATTAGCGTCACAATGTCACATGGACGGCAGCCTAACGAGTATTTGAAACCGAAAACAAAAATTTATAGCCCAAACACCTAAATCGGGCGCTTTAGCAATATTTTCAAGTTTGGTAAACTCCTAGGAATTCTATCATAACATAAAAACTATTGCAGGTAACCAATTTCCAAGGATAGAAACTTGTTGCCAAATAAATTGCAAATAATTTAACGGCGGCCAAATATAAATAATCGCTTTATTTTAGACGTGCGATCAAACGCAATTTGATCAATTTGCAACACCTGGGTACAAATTATTACAAATTAAATTGAAAAAAATGGAATAAATTATTATTCTCTCATGTTTTTACTTTGTAACCGTACTAGTTTTGAAGTTCTATGTTGAAAATTAACGCCGTTGTGACGGAATTACGAAGCCGTGTTTTCGCCTAATTTTTCGCCTTCTTTCGCCAGTCTTAAGCAGTGCGAGTATGAATATCGGAACACTCTATATAGCATCTTTTAGATAGATAATGTTGTTGTAAATATCTACTTAAGTTCGTGACGTTACAAATCTGAGTCAGACAGTAATTATTATTAATTCAGCTGATAAGAGTAGTTACAAATGAAAGATACTAATTAATTAATAAAAATAATAACAGCAATAACGACTTTGTGCTATGGTGAATAAATCGTTGCTACTTCAATACTTTCCGAGTGAGATAAGATTGAGGCACTTAATATTTACTTCACTGGTATTTTTCTTATCTTTCATGGGGGTAAGGCTGGAACTTGGAAGTAAAGTAACTGGTCGAGGTAGGTGCTTAGTAAAAGACATTAACCAAGAGGAAGTCACTCCAAAATTTACTAAAGTGGACGAGGGCAGCTTTTTTAAGAAACTGCCCCTTTTAATCGTAATTTTCCAATCCACCCCTTTCTAGTTTCAAGGGCCAAGTCCGCATTGCGGCAGCTTGGTTCTTTCCGCGCCATCAGAGGGCAATCACCGCGCCAACACCGATGTATCTTTGGTTGCCTGCCCACCCAGAGCGTCGTTGTCACGGCAACCGTGGACGCCGTCGCCGAGGAACTGTCAGAATTCTCGTCAGATATGCGCGCAGTATCGACGTAAATCCATTGAAATAGACGACGCGCGCATCCGTTCACACACTTTCCGGCAGTCGCTGCACAAATTTTTCGTGACCGAGTACTATCGGCTCTAAAATGATCTTATCACTGATAATAGGTTCGGTTTATTTATCATAGCACTAGACGTGAAAGTCGTTCAGTTGGTCGAGACCGTCGCCCTCCAGAGGCCGCTCCAACATGCCCCAGGTAAGGTAAACAAAGTAACGAAGTTTGCCAGGTCAGACAAAAGGTCCAAGGGGTTGGCATTGAAACCCCCCGGAGTGCGCGGACTTTGACCCACGACTTTACCCATTGTTCTTTGTTTGATGGGTTGTGGTGTTGCTGTTCGGGGTTAGTTGGAGCGAATTTTCAGATGATTAACGTACTTTTCGCTTGTGTAAACAATGGACGGAACAACAATTTTTTTGCTTTGTTTGGGGACCGCTGACGGGTTTTTAGCTCAATGAACAACCGCGTAATCCTTGATTTAGATGCAACTAATTAGAGCCTGGGCAATTTTTGTTACATAAGCTCGAGTGGTTTGAATGCAAAAACCTTTTTTTCTCGAAATCCAAAAAAGAAAATTGTTGCTTATCCGCCCTTGGCTGTCCTTCCAGTATGGAAAATTCAAGGAAACATGATTAAAACCCAATCAAGACTTTGGTTACTGTTACGTTAAATATTTATGCGTCAACAATGCACCAACAATAGCGGTTGTTTTGTTTGGAGCCGCCGCTATTATTTTCCCCAAACAACAACCAAGTTATCCTTGATTTCGTTACAATAACAGTATTAAGAAACTCGTTGGTCTTTAGTCCTTTATCATTAATCATTGAGTGGTTTGAATGACGAAAATTTTTTGTGTGGTTTGAATGACGAAAACAAATGGTTCTAAGCCCTCCCTGGATTTTCTCTCGTTAACTGAGTAATAACCCAGTCTTGGTTTTTGGGCCCCTTTTTGAGGTTCAAGTTCGTTCCAACAGTATTGACGAATTCGCTGATTTTTGGTCCTTTCTTCGTGGGGTGGTTTGAATGCTTGAGCTGATCCTGGATCCTCTCTCGTTTCAGAATTGTGGCGTAAAAGGAAACGGCTCACAATTACAGCAACTATTTCCGTTATCAACCAGCTAGTTGCGCAACTTTATCATCGAACTTGAAACCTCCGCAGTTTCTAGTTACGTTACTCAACTAATTTTTTTCTCTTATTTAAGCATGGCAAAATCAAGTCCGAGTACCACCGGCCCATGTCCACCGTTCACTTCATCGCGGTGCTGGCCCTGATGTTGATAGTTTTCGCTTCGGTGATCGTCATCGAAAAGCAACTTCCCGCAGGTCTCAAAACGGTTGACGAAGCCAAACACCCGGACCGTTTCATAGCCGAAAGAGCCTACGCTTGGTTGAAGAACCTGACGGAGATTGGCCCTCGAATTGCCGGCAGTTACGCCAACGAAGTCACCGCAGTTAACTTATTAAAAGACGCCATCCAAAGGATCATCGATGAATCCCACGGGAACCACCTGATCGAGTTGGACGTCCAAACAGCCAGTGGGGGCTTCAATTTGGCGTTTCTCGACGGCATGACGAACGTTTATCGGGATGTGCGGAACGTGGTGGTTCGGGTGGGGTCCAGGATCAACTCGTCGCATAGTTTGCTAATTAATTGCCATTTCGATTCGGTTGTTGATAGCCCCGGTAAGGCGGCTTATCTGCTGTTTGTTTAACTAAAAATAGATGGGAAGGTGCGACTGAAGTTTTGGGGCGGTGGTTCTTTAACGAAGCTAGCTAACTATGACTTGGATAAATCTGAATTGACCTCAATTGAAATTATTTGTTTTGGATTGGGAGGTCAATTGCGTTGTTCGTATTTGGAGATATGCGAACAGTGTTGAATTGATTGTTAGAAATTGTTGGTCAGATTAACGTTTCATTTACGTTAATTTTATTGCTCTTTGGAATTTAGTTTAATGGGGCCACCTCCGCATTTTTGAACGCACCATGGACTACAACTGGTTCCAAACGTGTACTTTAAAAGTGGCAAATAGAACAAAGTGTAACTAGACGTCAGAAAGAATGGCGGAAATTTGCCTGATCAAATGAAATTGCAGTATACAGTCCACTAGAACCAGTTGCAGATACATCGATCCAAATATTACAACCAAAACAAGTGCGCCACCTAGTGCCAAATAATTGTACTACTTCCACGTCACAACCCCAGCAGTAGAGTTGTGTTGCTACTAGTCACAATTTTTCTATGAAACTGTCAAATTATGTAACCGTTAGATATTTTTTTATTAGTTACTCAGTATTGCGATTACCTAACTTTTATCAGATAGAAAAGTTATTTATGGTCAATTTTGAAGGAAATATATCCCTAGATTAACATTTGTTAGCTGATTGTAACTTCGTGCTGTTTACTGTTTGTATTGACATGAACTTGTAAGCTATTAGATTCGGTTGCACAAAGTAAATGTGCCGCTATTTGATTCATTAGAGGTCCGTTAATTCTATCTTGCAGTAACTAGACATCAGTTGTTTGTTGTTTTGGGAAGTTAAACCAATTGAAGTAACCAAATAGTTCTCCAATACAAGGAATCGTGCCTAATAGGTTGATGACTAGTCAAATTGCATAGGTTGGAAATTTATGTCACTTTAGCGGCGTTGACCTTTATTTTTGTTAGTTACATGTGCAGATAAAGATTTTTCTTAGATCAGAATATAGTCTGGAAAATTATCAATATTTGTAAAAATTTGAATCTTTTTTTCAATATGCAAAGTAGACGTGATGTCAACGAACCAGTTCCTAGATGTGTATTTTTATTTTGTTATCATTGTTTGCTTAATTTTTTATATTGATTGAGCCTGCAAGATTACCGACAACTACAATAAAGTTTAGCACTCCAAACTACGAGGCAGCCCTTAGTAACACATTGCATTAGATGACACTTTCTATGACCTCGCTCTCAAAGAGACTGGATACTGAACGTAAATAAGTTGTAACGTCTGGATCTGAGTGCTATTAAATGTTTTTTTTAATTAGTTATTTATACGACGAGTAGACCATTTGAAGGTTTGAAGGGTAAATTATGAAATGGGGTTTGTCCGTAGGTGGTAGCGACGACGGCGCCGGCTGCGCGGTGATGCTGGAGATCCTGCGCGTCCTCTCCAAATCGCCGAAAATCCTCCGTCACAACATAATTTTCCTGTTCAACGGCGGCGAGGAGAACTTCATGCCCGCCTCCCACGGCTTCATAACGCAGCACCGCTGGGCCAAAGAGGTGCGGTCGTTCGTTAATCTGGAGGCGTGCGGCGCCGGTGGCCGTGAGGTTTTATTCCAGGCCGGTCCCAATCATCCCTGGATCCTCGAAACTTACTCCGAAGAAGTGCCTTATCCCTACGCCTCTTCGCTGGCTCAGGAGATCTTCCAGAGCGGCGTCATACCCGGCGACACCGACTACCGGATCTTCCGGGATTTCGGCAACCTATCCGGCCTGGATTTCGCCTGGTCCGCCAACGGTTACGTTTACCACACCAAATTCGATTCCATCGAACAGATACCGTTGGGGTCGTTGCAGAGGACCGGCGATAATATTTTAGCGTTAGCCAGAGGCATGGCGCAAGGACACCAACTGTCGGAGGTGGAGAAGTATAGGGCCGGGAATTTGGTGTTTTTTGATTTTTTGGGGGCGTTCGTCGTGCGATGGCCGATGATGATGGCCGATCTCATTAACTTATCGACTGTGATATTTTCTTTGTATTCGATGTACGGTAATTTGAAGACTGCTAAAAAGAGTGATGGTGAGTTGGGGGATTAGGGAAATTTTTATTGTCACACGGTTTTGTAGGTTTGAAAGAAAAACAATACTTTAAGAAGTTGCTGGGTTGCGTGGTGATTGTCGTTGGATCGTGGATAGTGTCAGTCGTCACGGCTCTTCTCATCGCCGCTTGCTTGAACGAACTGGGCCGGACCATGAGCTGGTACGCTCGCCCTTTATGGGCCTTTTTCCTCTACGTCATTCCTACCCTTCTAGTCTCCATGGCGGTTCTACTGTTGCATGCCAAATACTGCCACAAGGTTATTAATTTTACTTAATCACCACTCTAGCGGCTTCGAAATTAACACGGGATGTTGCGGGAAAACTGGCTCTTCATAAAGTTCAGCTATACCTAACTCGAACCAACACTAAACAGCACCGTTCGCTTTTAGGGGCGCGCAGGGAACGCTTTCTTAACAACCACTTAATTAGAGGCGATACTCAAAGTGCCATTTTCATAAGTTGCACCAGAATCGGCCTGTTTCACTATAAATAAATTGATACAGGGTCATCCAGAAAGCCCGACGTGCCGCTTATCCGATATCCACACCCAAACTTTACTTTACTGAATTTGCCACTGACAGTTGCCAAACGTCAATTGCGTGTTTAAAATAAGTTTTGTTCAGCATGGTGACGTCACGTCCAATTATTCTGGATGACACGCTATTTGACAAAAGGTGGTAACAAAATTTCCGCAAAACATACAATTATTAAGAAGGGGCGGTCTCCCCCGGAACCCCATCCGAACAGCAAGTTTACTGTCGCTTTCCAGGACATTCAGCTCTACCCTTGGTCCTTGTTTCAACTCTACTACGACGCATATCAGTTGATCTGGACCGTGATTCTGCTATTCGGCGTCATGGTGAGGGTGCGTTCCAGCTTCATAGCCCTGATTTGGGTCGTGGGCGCCGGTTTGGGCAACATTCTGAAATCTCGACTGTTTCGACGATGGCGAGGTAATTATCCCCGGTACTCGATCACTTACTTCATCACCGTGTTATTGCAGATTCCACCAAATGGTTGTTGCTTCACATCGGCGTGATGGGTCTACCTTTCGTGCAGTTCTTCTACTTGATGGTGGGCGCCCTCTATTTGTTCATCCCGATAATGGGGCGAGCCGGCGCCGGTAGTCATGCGGAATTCCTCATGGGCGGCATGGTCAGCTTGCTGTTCACTCTACTTTTTAGTTTTGTTGTTCCCTTGATATTGCTAGTACGGGGAGTGGAGAGGATCCTCAGTTTGCTGATGGGGCTGTTCCTGCTGTCGCTAGCGATCCTCATCCTGACACCGCTGGGATTCCCCTATTCGGGGGAGCCCAATTCGCTGGCCCCGCAGCGCTTCATGATAGCGGTAAGTTCGAGCAGCAGGGCCAGATTTGAAGCACGCGCCATCTTTACTTAAGAGAGAAATAAAAATATATTCTCAGAATATGCATTTGATGGCTGTAGCGGTGCGATAGAGATAGCTTGAGGTCACTTCTATTGTTTTTTAGAGCAATGAGTTGAATTGTTAGAGATATTATCTTTGGTCAAGATACATGACTGTGTTATGTATACATATTTGAAGGTACAGCTTGCCGCCATAGTAATGTCCCTTTTGATTTATTTTTTTTGTGGGGGGGAGGGCTGACAACTTTCTGGACTCTAAAAATGAGCACCCAGGAGAATTTACCCTTTTGCTGTCCTCATACAATATTTTTAGGTTTTGGTGATTGACAATTAATTATATTTATTTTATTTTATTTTTCAATAATTTAATAAATTTATTGTGAGTAAGGAGCCCCACCATCTCATAAGATCTTAGTGAGTTGGTCGGATTAGATATGGAGGAGGGTTAAAACAGTAGTATCATTATAATTTGTGACGAAGCAAACACTTTGATAATTAATTCTGCCCGCAGCATTCGCGCCGGACGTTCCACGACTCCTCCGGGGCGGTGGTGGGCGACAAGACGGGCTACTGGATCGTCGACATGGACATCAACAGTCCCCATTCCGTGGACCGGCACGTCCCCGAGATGGCTCTGGCGCAACTTCTCGAAGAAGACTGCGAAACGTACTTGTACTGCGGAGTGCCGTACCCCGTTCCCGTCTTGACGATGATGTGGAAGACGCATTGGTTGCCGGGCCCGGCGCCGGAGATCCGCATCCCCGTCAGCATGAACGTGCTGAGCAGAGAACCCATCGCCGACGGGGTGAGATTGACGCTGTTGGTCGACGGTCCCACCCACATCGACGTGATGATTTCGCCATTTCCGGGAGTCGAACTGGTGGAGTGGAGTCTGGAAACCAAAGAACCGTTAGCGGGGCCCGACTGGAAAGGGCGCAAGACTTACTTCATCTATTACACGTACAGTTTGAAGCGAGTGCCTTTGAGGTTTTCCATGGATCTTAAGGTAGTTGTTGTTTGTTGTGAATCGTGTTTGATTGTTGGGTTGTAGGTTTCCGAGTCGCACTCGGGGCCGTTGATGGACTTGGCTGTAAACTCTCAATATTTGTTTGAGCCCGGCAAGAGCACGGCGCAGTTCCGGAGTTTCGTCGCCAAATTTCCCCCGTGGACTGCCGTTTCTTACTGGACGGCCACGTACGAATCGTGGATTATTTAAAGGAGACTTGTTGCTGGCGAAACCTCAGTATTGTGAGCGAAGGGTTGGATCGACGCCGTTCTCTAGTATCAACCAAAATTCAACAAAAGACTCTCTACAATTTTGTGTTCAAATCGATCAGTCTACATAATTCTCGACATATCTCGATAAATACGTAACAAAATTGATTGGGTTTTTTCGGGTATACTTTCGCCTAGTGCCAAAAACAATGATGCAACGACGATTTAGGTGTAGGTTTTTTGGAATTTTTAGTCCGAAGGTCCGAACGGCCTTGCCATTTGCTCAGTTTTAGGATTAAAAAGTAGACGGTAGAGGTTAATTATAGTCAATTAGTGAAGTTTTCGAAATCTACCATCCACTTAGTACGAATTATGGCCGGCTCACGCCGTGCCGGTAGGTGACATCGCGTAAATCCAACATTAGGTGCGAGCTTACATATCATAACAGTTTTTAACATTTATTTATTTGACGATCGCTTAGCCAGGAGCGTTTCGGCTATTTTTTAGGACCGCGGAGCCCCAAAATTCACGCATCGCACCATTCTAGGGCCTTTACATTATACAACCTGATTCGCTTTAAACGGGCCATTCCTTATATTTTTACACCTGCGTTCACTAAAGACCTTTAAATTTGAGACCTGTCAAAGTTTAGAGTTGAAAAGTTATCGAAATTATTATTTGTGGTCCAAGTACCGAAACCTCGTCGGTCTAAAATCAAAACGTCTTTAGTGAACGAGGGGTCAAAGTTTATAGGCCAGTGAATAGAGACATGATAACTAAAAAATTTAACATTATTTCTAACATTTTTTAAACTTTACCGAATTTAAATTAAGCGTTATCCGCAACGAGAAAAAATGTAACATCGATAGAGTTTTCATTACAATATTCAAAATGCACAGCGAAATTTGCAGGAACTTATGAATTAGGCATAATAATTAATTATCATTAATAAAAAAAATTTATCTAATTTTCCACCAAAAATATTAATATGCTTGCAAAACTACAATCAACTTGCTAAATTCGCTTTACAAAGCTCTGTAAATTTGCAACTCTATCCGGTGACGGCATGGTCCATTTTTTATAATTTACAACCAAATCAGTAGTTATTTACTTAAAAACGATTCGAAAAAAACGTAACGTTTGCAACAATGTTATATTTTTTATCGTCAAGATATCGCTTACTTTAAATTTTTCCGATTTTCACAATGATGCCGACCGTTAATCGAGTTGCAAAATTTTATAGTTCCGTTTCGAATCGTTACACATTACACGGCAAAGTTTAAAAAATGTTAGAATTAATGTTAAATTTTTTACCTACTCACTGGCCTATTATGCCGTTACGCACAAACCGCTTCACTTGCTCGATGCCTACTTGACGTTCGGGGGTGAGTTGCAACCAAAAATTCTTTTGTTAAAGTCACTTCTATTTCAAGGTCAATTTCAGTGCTGTTCAAGGACAAGTGGTGGCAACTTTGTTCATAAGTGGATGCTTTGCATATTACCGCTATAATTATTATTAGTGTTAGCTGCAAATAAAAGCAACAAAATCGAGTTGCAATGCTCGTCGTCGCATTTATGGTCGATTCTATGTAAGCAGTGGCAATCAACCACAGTTTCAAGGCTTTCGGTTATCAATGGTCGCGTTTTAGTGATTGTTGCCTTATTATTACTTCTTTGTGTTTCAGTATTATTGCTAACCAGAATTAAACCCCCTGTTGCAGACAGCTTGGAAAAAACTCGTGAAAATTGGTGGAGGCGTCAAGAAATTTAAGGAGAAAAAAAATTGCAACTCAAAAATTCACATATCAAAATGATTGTAATCAAAAATGCGTCTAATACGGGATGTTCAACTTTTCTGGTGTTACGATGTTTCAGTGTACGTGAAACTTGTTTTTAGCTTTATATATTTCAAATATGTACGTATTTTATTTGTTTTTTTATTGTTTTGTTTTCTATTTAGAGCTTTTATTACGTTTAATAATTCTGTCCAGATACTTCATGGGGTACACCTGGTTGCAAAAATGTTGTCCACCCTGCACTTAAACTTAATATTTGTTCTCGGTGAAGCAAGCGCGAAATTCGCAATATACAAAAACAAGTATCGTGAAGTGTCCAAGTTTGTAAGACTAGCCGCTAATGGATTGGGGGCTCCGGGTGAATGAGAGGCTCCCGCACACTTAGGCTTAGTTCCCAGATTGCAACCATTCCAAATTGAGAAAGAGCGAGTATTATTCCAAGTCATTATGGGCTGTTTACTCTAACTCGAGTTACCTAATGACCTAATGCATCGATTTCCTTGAAATTGGTACAACTCCTTATGAAATTGCCGCTAATTAAATTAACACGTCTCGGCCGCTACTTGTGGTTTCTATGGGGCCGAAATTCGTTGTTACTTTAGACGCCCACTGTTATCCTTAACTATACTTCAGAAGACTTCTTCTTTTTATGTTTTATTTTGTACAAGTATTAATGTGATATCCTGCCGACACCAAGTTTTATATTTACCGTGTGCATTTTCAGTGATGCGTTTGCGCACTATGTTTTGCATTGTTATATAATATATAATATTGTTACCGAAATAAATACCTTCAAGAGCAAGCGTTTGGTTTTTTAGCGCGCCACCGGGCCATGATTTACCTGTTTACTGGTCGTAAAGTCAGCAAACACCCATATAAGTTCGGTGTAAGTACACACCTCGAATTTTTATGGTAACTACGCGGTGCGTGGCCGAAATTTGGTCGAAAACGAGGCGGCCCTAATTAGTACGCAAGCATCGGCCAAGTTTCGCGAAAACCGCAACTGGAAAATTGGCAATCTTACTCATCGTTTTCGATTCACTCGGCGTCGTTACAGAGAAGGCTTAAGTTGGCCGGATGGGACATAGCCGCTTCAAATACCCTCAGCTATGCCGACATCTTGCCTTCTCAGCCCCCCAAAGACACTTGATCATCGTCGCACTGAACCCCGAAGAAGACACCGTGTCGTTGCGACGTCGCGATCACAACTGCGGCGAGACGTCGAAGAAGTGGCCCTTAACACCGCCACTGAATCACTTCCTCCGGGGGCACGTGCTCACCTGTAAGCCACCGCACTCACGACGTGTCTTCCACATGTCCCCACCCACGGCTGGAGAAATATGAACACCGAAGCGCTTTAGATTAACGCACCATTGGCGCTTTTTCGCCAACATTTTTTTCTTCTACGATAATCGTCGTCGGAAGTGACCCAGTTTCGGTTTGAAGTGGTGACATTTGGCGCCAAAAATTGTTTGGGGGCCTCCGAGGGTTTGCGGGTTTAACGAGGGCACAGTTGGCATTCTGACGGATTATTGTCAAACAAAAATATTCAAATTCCAACCTAAATAAGGCTATAGATATCGAAATTACGTCATGGGATGTTAAACAATCAATTGATTATCGGCGCCTGACCGAAAATAACGCGACGAGCCCCAATTAGGGGAAATTGGAGGTTCTTGTTCGGGAAAGGGGAAGACGACACCGGCATGGGCCACCAACTGACGTCAACGGCTCGCCAAGAACTAAAGAAAAAAAACAATTAAAGCAAATTTAAAATCTGAATTATTTTCAACTTTTTCTCACCTAATTTGTTACAATATTTGATATTCTACTAGAAGAATAAAATTAAAATTCACATAAATTTACTGTCAGTGTGACCAAGTCCATAAAATTGTTTAAATTAATTAAGTGCCTCATACGTAGATAAGTTCAGTTCCAGTAAGCTCCTCTAGAGTGGCCCTTGTCTCTAGTTAAGCTACTCTAGTTAAGTTAGTCTCTAGTTAGTTAAGTTAAGTTTTCTATTTACATTGGTTACACAGGTACCTTTTACATATTTGTTGTCGCTATTTGTCACGTTTTTCAATTTGTGTTATCTATCTATTTATTTATTTTTATTTTACTCACTACTTTTCCTTCTTGCATTTCTAATCTTTTATTACTTTTTTCTTTATTTATTCCCATCATTTATATAATTATTATTCTCGGCATTCATTTTTTGTGACCTTACCCCATTATTCTTCCTAGTTCTCTGTTTTTATTTGGAGAAGGGACTAAAATGTTTTATTTCGTTTATTTCTTTTTTAGCTACGCTTGTACCAATTTATATTGTGCCTAAGCTCTATTGTAATTGTACGATTAAATAAAATAATTAAGAACCAAATAATATAGTTGTCTGATTTTAGGTTCCAAATTGGTTGGCTGGCTAAATCTCATTACACAATTATTATTACCGACGTGCGATTGCACACGGTTCCTAAGTCATAACGGCCCCCTAATAAATGATTGTTGGTTTGTTTATGGGTCGATTTAGTGGCCATAATCTGAATATGGTTCTGCGAATTGTGGGTACGGAAATCGGCCCCGTCCCCCCAGTCCGGTCCATGACATCGGTCACGGCTGGGTCCGATTTGTATGCAAAAGACCCCATCTGAAAATACCTGCCCATAAAAAACCTACCTATGGACGTCACGTCTCAGCCAACTTCCGTCACAAGAATCAAGATGTGCGAAGCATTGATTGTGTAGGTACCTGGCAAAACAATGCGTAAGTGGTCAGATATGAGCGGTATGAGAAAGCACGCGGCGAGACTCCAAAACGCCAAGCTATGGGTGCTAAAGGGTGGGGCACCATCACCTTTTTTAATTTAAATTTTTTTTTTTTAATGAACACAACTTTTACTCTAACGAATAACAAAGTTTTTCCGTAAATGAGGGGATAAGCGTTAGGAATTTAATGGTTCAGCTAATAAAAACTGTTTGGGGCCAAAGTGACTGGACGTGTCGACTGTTCAGGTGGATGACATGGCGTGAAACGGAAGTACCAGGGAAGGAAAAATGCCGGCTACGTGTCCTGTGTTAATGTTATGAACACCGCGAGCGAAAAAGGAAACTGCCAAAAATTCTCGAGAAAGTTTGTGGCCAACGTGCTACAAAAATTTGTATAGAAATCTCAAACAGCATTTTTCAATGTCCCACAACCTGTTTGAAAAAAAATGATACTTTTTGGCATTTCAAAAAGCTTTATTAGCGATCAAAAATAACAATTAAGTTTAAACTTGAGTCCTTTTTTATTTGCCAAGAGTCTTATTGTCTCCTAACAGTTTTTTCTATTTTTTGGTAAATTTTTTAGAAATAAATATAGACAAATTAAATATGCAAATTTGTATCAAATTATTGTTAATCTTACTTCCGATGTTCCTTCTTGGGTGTGTTTTTAGAAATAAAAATTTTCTTAATCTTAAAAACCCTTGAGATTATTTAGTACCAATTAGTGACGTCATGTTTATTTTGCAATAAGAAAACTGTTAATTTTGCATCATCTAACTAAACCAAGCTCACTTGATTATTAAGTTGCGATAGAAACCAAAGACAAAATCGTGAAGATATTTACGTGTCACACTCGCACTACACCTGTTCATGACTTCTTAATACAGCATTAGCCGCTTGTTACTTAAGCTTTATCGTGTGAACTGACTTTATAATGTTTATATTGCTTTGTTTGTATTACATCATCAGGATCATCCAAACATTTGAATGTTAACGTACGTACGTTCAACTGAGCAAGCAAGATGAGTGAAAAAAAGACAAACCAAAACCTATTAATTATCTGCATTAATAATTTCAAAACAGATTTTTAATCATCACGAGTCACTCAGTACATTAATTGCAAGAACAATAACTAAGATATTAATTCGTAAATATCCAATAAGTTAATATTTATGGGAAGAACAATTGAGGATAATCGAGAATATGCAACCAAGTAAACGCATGTGTAGAACGCATAAATAAAATATTTGCTATCAAACAATTAACTAAACTGCTGCCTGAAACCTAAAAACTAAATATTACCATTGACTACTCAATGATATTACCAAGCAAATAAATTGTATAATTAAGTAATAGCTAGACATTTTATGTAATGCCGAAAATAAACTTTTATTTTATTCGTGTAATATCTAGTAGACACGTTCCAAATTAACTTATTACTTAATGGGAACAAATATAATGTACACTAAATTAAACCATACATTCCTTGCACTGTTCATCAGAAAATTTAATGAGCATCAAAAAATCTAAATAAAACCCAAATTATTATACAACAGAAAATGAGAACATCACCACTAAAATAACTATGCTGCGTATTGTTTTACCATTGCTTACATTATAAATTCTATATGTCTATTAATTCTACTAAATGTTCACCAAATTTAGAACGCTCAAGTTACGCGTCCGTGCTGTACATAATAAATATTCGCGCTATCCGTTTATATTTAGTGTTTCTCAAAAAAACTATTTGTGCGTCAAATAATTATTCTATTACTCCAAAAATGAAATATGCTCGCGCATCTCTCCTTGCCGCTTGCGCGTCCAGACAAGAGGCACGCGATAAAAGTTTTGTACAGAGTCAGTTCAGGTCCCAGTATTTTTTTTAAAGCACGATTAGAAATTACCACTAAAAAAAGTTTTACGTTTTACATAATGCAAGCCAATTACAGCAAAGCATTTATATACCTATTACGAAAATCAATATCTTTTTTTGTGCAAACCAGTTCTATTTTTACTCTTATTTTTCTTGCCCTAGCACATCTACATCTATAATTTTGCATAAAATTATTTACCATTTGTACAACATTTTATTGCTTGTGTATTTTTAATCAACAAATAATATTTTTAACTGCTAAATAATATAAGACACTGTCGAAAATTAAATATTTGGGTATTATGTTAGAATTAAATGCGGAACAAAATTTGGTGAACATTTAGTATTTATGGTCAACAAAAATTTTTTTGGCGAACAAAATATATAAGAGGCCAGCATTATGTGTCGCGTTAAGATTATGTATTTTCTTAATTTTGGTAAGCATTTAGTATTTTTGGGAAATCAAAGTATTTTTTTGTAGGAAAATATTGGGTAAATTTGGTAGACTGTTAAATACGACCCTTACTTAATTGAATTGAGTATATTATCTTAATAAATAATTTATTAACAAAACATTATTAAAAAGAAAGGGTTTTAATCAATAAATAATTTAATGGGGAAAACAGGATTTAGAGAACATATTGAATTAAATCAGACCGGGACAGCGCGCACGCAGTCCCGACTACCAAAAATTGTGCGCCCGAGTTATCCGCATTAGGGATAATCGCAGGGGTCAGCCCGACCGTAGTGCAATGGAAGGGCCTCACCCTGGGGAAACCGCCTTGTTGATCACGGTAATCCCTACGCCAGGTAAGTATGCTTTCTCGGCGTCCTGGCGGCCTTTTTATTTCCAAAATCCTCAAATCCAAGCGGGAACTAGAACTGCCAGCGTCATCTATCCTCGTCAGTAATAAACTCAAGACCAATGTATAGCTGGTTGCCTAACAGTGAAAGTTGTTACTAAGATTATGGAACACAAGAGCGTTGTTTGTTGACAACTTTTTACAAAAATTTGAATTTTAAATTAAGTTTTTGAGGGCGATTTTGGACTTTTGCTTGCTATTTCAGTGCGGCGCGAGAAAATGTCGCAAACCGGAAAAGTAAAACGCGACAATTATTCAATTGTGGCGTTGAGAGCGGAACGCCGGCACGATTTTCCTGCGTCGCGACGCCGTTAAATAAAGCCAACACTTCCTTGGGCGGCATGCTACAGGTCACTTGGCGTCGTGACAAAACCCCTTATCTCGATCCGAAGTCAATCCCGCCACCCTCTCTCTATCCTCGCTTTAGCTCTGTGATAACCCGCAGTGTCCACGTGACCGGCCGCCCCTTGCACCTGCAACCACACTGTCTGCCGTCCCCTTCGGGAAATCACCGGCCCAGATCACGACAATACTTTCGAAAATCCGTGGAAATTATGTAATCACCCATAATAAGATCCGGACTTTTCCGGGACCCCTTTCGTGGTGCGCCTCGAATCGATACCGCCGCCCACAACAAACGCCGCCAGTCCGCGGACGCACGTCGTCCTTTCCGCACGCCGCTGTGCGGTTATAACCTAAAAAGCGCGAAAAACTGTTCAGTTTTTGGTGAAACCGATTCCGGTTAGGATGGGTTGCGGTGAAGTGATGGCTACGGCCGCCAGTGGGGGCTGATCGGGCTGCGACCGCCACTTACCTTCCCCAACATGATTCCGTCTAAGCATTGTGATTCGCCTTCCAGTAAGGAACTTTTAATTCTTTGATAAACTGTCGCTCTAATCTAAGTGGTAAGGAAGGATGGTCGAGCTACAGGTGAAACGAAACAATGAATATTATTGTTGTACTTGGAATTGGGACACGCGATGTCTCGGTGCAAAGGTGCGGAGTTCCCCCGGCAATGCCATCAAACGATTTTGTTTCTAGTTGATCCGGCAATGAGGGACGAAGCGCTATTTGCTCTAATGACCCAGTAGAGCACGAAAGTTAATAAACGGCAGATAGCGACCAGTTTTGTTGGCAGCAAAATTGGCTTTTGCAAACAAAACGTCGGTTTAATGAAAACGCATTGAAGTTGTTAAGAGTGAAGTATAGAGATCTCCCTGAGCACACAAGCAGCCTCGAGGGGGAGAGGAAGCACCGGAATCACCTTACGTTCTGTTGGGGTGAAAGTCGGCGCCTCCACCATTTCTGCGCATTTTAATTAAGCAACTGACACGCGAGGACTTCTCATCTTTTCATTACAACCACCTCGAGCGCAGCCACTTTAACAACACCATTAGAACTAAGTAACAAAGACCTAACAAATTTTCATATTATACTTACTTGCAGAGTTTTTCCTTTAACCTTAATGAACAAATTCTAATTTTTGTTCCTTTCAACATCAAGCAATGATAAACAATTTTCTTGAAATGACCACAGATTTCAATGTTGACTGAAAAGAACAACAATATTGTTTCACAACTTACTTCTTCGTCAACAGAATTTTTTTTTTAAATGTTACATTGAATTGGATATTTATAGGTGTATTGTTTTTGTTATCAGACCTCTTGCGATTGCCTATGAAAAGTTATGGATCCTAAAAATATATAGCATCCCGAACAATTTTTATGGAGAAATAAGTATGAGCCTTCAACCCTAACAGAAATATAGAGACTCCAAGAGATATTTTTTCAAGGAGAGACGATGCGCAAAGAACTGATGCGCTCTTGTAAACACTAGATAAAAAGAGTTGAGCTGTCAGTTGGTCATATTTACTAATGTTAATCAAATATAGGTAAGTTGCACTTTACCTTTACTACCAATTTGACAGTTTTTACAATTCATGTTGATGCAACTAATTATAGATTACAACACCGAAATGTTCCAAATATTTTCTTCACCCATAATTTTCTTGATACAGCGAATAAGAAAGGAAAGTCACTGAAGTGGTTTTGTGGCTAAATCTAATCTTATCGGTCATTCAGTTATCAAAAGTGCGTACGAGCGTACACAAGACATGGATATGGCTTAAAGGATTAGCAAGAATTTGTGAAAGGTTTACGTGAATAAAGTTTTATTAAGCTGGAAGCTGGTCGTCAATATTTGTCACGACGTGACAAATTTTATTTTGGAACTTCCACTTGGATAAGTTCTATTTAGTTTCACAAGAGGTCGCCTATTAATAATTGGCGCATTTCCTTTCTAGCAATAACTGTATGATAAATCTTCTAAAACTTGGATTAAACTTTGGCAGTATAGGAGCGGGTTAAGAGGAGAGTTATTATTCTAAGGGTCGTATTTAACAGTCTACCAAATTTACCCAATATTTTCATACAAAAAAATACTTTTATTTCCCAAAAATACTAAATGCTCACCAAAATTAAGAAAATACATAATCTTAAAGCGACAACTAAATATTGACATAATGCTGGCTTCTTATATATTTCGTTCGCCAAAATAACTTTTGTTGACCATAAATACTAAATGTTCACCAAATTTTATTCCGCATTTAATTCTAGCTTAATACCCAGATATTTAATTTTTGACAGTGTCTTATATTATTTAGCAGTTAAAAATACTATTTGTTGATCAAAAATACACAAGCAATAAAATGTTGTGCAAATGGTAAATAATTTTATGAAAAATTATAGATGTAGATGTGCTAGGGCAAGGAAAATAAGAGTAAAAATAGAAGTGGTTTGCACAAAAAAAAGATATTGATTTCCGTAATATATATAAATGCTTTGCTGTAATTGGCTTGCATTATGTAAAACGTAAAACTTTTTTTAGTGGTAATTTCTAATCGTGCTTATAAAAAAAAAATACAGGGCCCTGAACTGACCTTGTACAAAACTATTTTCGCGTGACTCTTGTCTGGAAACGCAAGCGGCAAGGAGAGATGCGCGAGCATATTTCATTTTTGGAGTAGCAGAATAATTATTTGACGCACAAGTAGTTTTTTTTGTGAAACACTAAATATAAATGGATAGCGCGAATATTTATTATGTACAGCACGGACGCGTAACTTGAGCGTTCTAGATTTGGTAAACATTTAGTAAAATTGATAGACATATAGAGAATTTAAAATGTAAGCAATGGTAAAACAATACGCAGCATAGTTATTTTAGTGGTGATGTTCTCATTTTTTGATGTATAATAATTTGGGTTTCATTTAGATTTTTTGATGCTCATTAAATTTTCTGGTGGACAGTGCAAGGGATGTATGGTTTAATTTGGTGTACGTTATATTTGTTCCCTTATCCTAAATAATTAGCTTCAATTATTGAAATGTAGATGGCGGTAGCACAAGCTGTGAATTTCATTCATTTGCGTCAAAGACAAGTGTATGTACGTAGTAGGCTGTACATACCTAGTGATTACTTGTAGATAAGGGGAAGGGAAGAATGTTCACGCGTCAGTGAACTTCCTTATAGGTCTTAATATCTTAGAACGAATTTGGACTCCAAACTAAAGGGGGTGTTAGAACAGACACAAGATTTTGCTGCCAATCTTCTTTAATGATGAAATTTCGGAGAGTTGGTAGCTTAAACAATAATTATAATTAGCTTTTATCGCGGTCCGGCTTCCTGCGTGGGCAAACATCCTGTACGGTGTTATCAACCCTAAGCCCGTCTAACACCTGGACAATGCTTGATCGCGTTGTTTCCCGTCATAGCAATTACCCACTGTTGACGAGTCAGTCGGAAAAATCGATTTGACCCCCCGTTTGCCCTTTTCACAACAACCTGCATCAGTGATAGGGCGCCAACATTAACATCGTCTGACTCCTTTTTCCACATATAAAATTCAAAACTGGAAGCGGGACGTTTTCCGGTTCTCGAGCAACAGTTCGAATTGTACAAGAAAGATTGGAAATTTGAAAAAGTCGTCAGGGGAGCTTTCTCGGCAAACAGGTAAATTGCGCACCATTAAGGACTAATATAAGAAATTTTTCTCTAATAGGCTCAGTTTGAAGTTCCGTTTTAATGTTGGAACTTTTATTGCTTCACCGTGAACTCCTTTTATTAATGGTTGAGGGAAGTTATTGATAACTCCATTGTTCTTTGACTCTCCCCCACTCCGCCGCCCATTCCTATATTTATGAAGAAAAACAATAATGTTCCGGGAGCTACAACCACTGTAGCAATAAGAAATCAAGGGACCTGCGCAATTTTTCTAGTAAGTCTCTTCAACTGGCATTGCTTTCACGCGGTCTGAGCGTTAGTTACCAAAACCCCCCCCAAAAAAATGCTACGGGGGTCGTCAAAAATTCTAGATAACGGGCACAACTAAATCGAAAAGTTTAGTTTTAATTACTGACCAATATGTTTTTAATTTTTTCTACTCTGGAATAACAGACTTCTCTATGGGTAAGTGCATCTTGATGTGTTGCAAACCTCAATCAAGTTTCGGCTTCTAGCCTTATTATCCGTGACCAATGGGTAAATTTCTAAACTTTTTCGGCACTCTCAATTTTTCCTTGTAAAACTTTTTTAAAGAAAAAGAGTGATTGACGCAGTAAAAGAAATCTTTATTTTCTATTACCTCCCTCCAGTTGAAAAAGAAGTAATAAAAAGAGAGATTGGCGCAGTAAAATTATTGAAGCATCTTGCTTACGTATGGAATCAAATCGATTGGAGCAAATTCTTAATATCTGTCCTGCGAGCTCAAAACTTCCGCAACTTTCATCTTTTTCACCCCATCTTCCACTTTGACACATCCCACCTTTATCATCGTTTCCGCCATAATTCGATTGGACTTGTGAACTTTACCCTCTGCGAACCCTCTGCGAACAACTAACATGACGTCTTATACGTGGAACGTGGGGTTGCAGATTCGGAAGATATTTGCAATACAAATTGAATTTTACGCAGGGCGGATATTGTTTTAATGCTAACTTCAACGGGGTGAAAGATAAACGACCTTTTCATCTTTTGCATTCATGAATCATGCTATGCGGACGAGGATTAGATGCGCGCAGAGATGGGGTTGTACAAAAATATTGACTTTGAGTCTAACAAGTAAAAAGTTTTAAAAAGTTTTTTATTACAACAGCATCGCGTACCTAGTAAGTAAAACTTCTTTACCCGCTGTAACCTAAAATCTTTCAATACAAAACTATGCGTAACGAAATTTGAAACGATCCCCGTTTTGACTACATGACAAGTACTCAGATCGAGTGAACGTATGGAGGAAGGGCCTCTCTAATCTTCGTCACTTGTGTAGGGTTGTCATGCCAAAATACAATGTACGATAACGCTCTGGCGATATGACTAATGCCATTTCAGTTGTGCAACTTAATTATAGACAGCCAGTCCTCAAATTACAATTATCTCTATTTATGTTTTATATCTATGATATCACCACCCCTACCACCTACGAAGAGGATGAGAATGTATATTACGATTATTATCCATAATTATTATTGCCATGATCCATCGACCTTAAAAAATTGAACTCGCTAAACGGCGAGTTTTATTTTAAGCGCGTGCCAAGTCGCACTATCTATGGAACCATTCACACCCGTTACTTGTGGTTATTTACCTTTTAGGTACGTCTATTAGTCACTTCTTTCCGTTAAAATAGATATCTATCGGTAATCGTCAATGTTCAAGCAATTTTGATAAAGGGATTACGTGCCTTCTCCACAGTTTGGCTCAAGTTAAGTTAAGTAAATACCTAAAAAACATTAAATATTATCTCCTTTGGTACCAATGGGTTAAATTTTTAGGCCATTATTTACGTGAGAGTTCATCACAAATGTATAACCAAACGTTGTTTGTAGGACGTGGTAAGTTTATATGGAAGCGTTTAATTATTTCCACTTTTTTTTATTATTGTCATAAATTATATCTAAAGTCATATTTTTATCACGTCACACGTCATACATTACTTAATTAATAATTTAGCGAAGAAAGAGTTGAATTACCTGTTTTGATCATCCATTGATATAGCCGAAATAGCTCAGTTGGGAGAGCGTTAGACTGAAGATCTAAAGGTCCCTGGTTCGATCCCTGGTTTCGGCAACCCAACTTTTTCTTTTTTTTTGCCGCATTCCCCTGAGAATCACTGAAAGTATTGTCGACACGCACGTTTCCGTGTTTAATTAAAATTTTATTATCACCTAACCCGCGTATTTTTCAGAACGGGCCCTCGAAGCATGCGAGCTCAACAACATGTCTTCAACACCGACGATGGGGGGCCGCCACCTAAGCAAATCTACATCGGAGCTGAGCAGCCCCAGGGAAATGCCGGAGATTCGCCCCAGATCCGCCGCACCCCCCGAAATCTCGCACCTCTCCGTATACCAAAAGGCCCATAGTTTCTTCTCACAACTCAAAGTGAGTTTTTACTATTTAATACAATGTTTAATTTAACTACATTAAATTTATTTAAATAATTAAGCCGAAATGATTTAATTATTAAATTATCATCCACCGTGGATTTGATGCTCTGTAAGTACTGGTGTAAGAATTTGAGCGTCGTTCGCCTCCGTGGCGCAATTGGCTAGCGCGTTCGGCTGTTAACCGAAAGGTTGGTGGTTCGAGCCCACCCGGGGGCGTCAATTTTTTTTCACTAATCGCATCAATTTTTTTAACATTCTTTATCGCAATTTTTTTTGTTATAACCCCCAACGTTTCTCAATTTTACAAAACAATAATGCGATGTTAATGACTCACTAGTAGTAAGTTTCGTTAATTGGCCATTGATTGCTGTATCCACTATTCCGTCGTATACTTAACCTCAGCGCACATTAATTTTTTGAACGACCCCCGTACTGTTTGGAGACTTCCCTCAATTATAAAAACAACGATAACTTCTGTCGTGTTATAGTTTTTGTTCCTGAGTTGTGCAACTCCTGTCGCCAACTAACTGCTCGTAATCCTTCCGTTGGCGCCTTTTTTTCGTCGTAAAAAGTTTTTCGCTTCTTTCGCTGAAATTTGCCGCAGACCTCTTAATTAATCCTCATCGTTTTTTTTTTTTTTTGTTAAATTGGGGGAGCGAAAAATCACGCGTTTTCCTCCCTTGCATAACAAATTAAGTGGTAGGTAGAGGCTTTCGCGCCTGCTCGCAATTCGCCGTGTACGAGGAAGTGGTGGGTCAACGTTTGTGTTGTTGCAGAGTCGATGGGGGCACAGCCGACGCGAGCGTCGCCACAAGTCGCCGGGACGCCAGGACTCCACCGATTACGCGGCCGACCTCAGCAGTGACCACAGCACACCCAGCACCCAAAGTCCTCGACATCGACTCTACAGCACCAGGACAGGTGAGTGGAGTGACGTTTTCGCGACGATTAAAAACACCAAGCAATCGTCCTAATGCTAGTTTCATGTTTCGATAAGGAATTGGTCACGAGCCAATATCGACGGCGGTGCTCATTATTTATTTATTCCGGCAAAATATCTTCGCCGTGTGGATGACTGTGACGCGCGCGTTTCGAGTTTTATGCCACTTTGTGCTGCATGTGAGTAACAAATTTTGATTCGTTTAAACTTCGAGTGACAACTTATTTATCAATAGTCTTCGAAATAGCTGCGTGAATAATTATTTGGGTTACGGTTGTTATCTTTGCTTCTATGCGCATATTATCTACAATTCAACAGTAACACCTGTCGCAAATCCTTTTATACTATAGGTGTATACACTTTTTTTTTTGGTAAATGACAAATCGCACCTGTTCACCCTTGACTTTTAAGGACCTCGGTCTGGACTAACGTCGCCATTTATTTCGATCATGTCAACAGATTGGCGACAATTATTATTAGCCATTTAGGGAAATCAAGGACAATAATTGCTATTTCATGTAGCGTCGACCTATTTTCTTTCATTAAAAAGTGTTGACTCAGCTGACTGGGCTCAATTAAACTAAATCACTGAAGAGCGAAATAGCGAAGCCAATTTACTATTTTTAAGTTTTAGAAAGATGACAGTTGTAGGAGAACGAAAGGTGATAATGTTGATTATGAAGTCATTTCGTGGCATTTTATTTGGAGGTTATTAGTTGAAGCTTTACGGTACGCGAAAGGGGAAAATTGTAATAAAACTTTTCAAGCTCGGGCCTCAAGGGTCGTCAAAAACAGTTAAAACTTATTAAAATAACTCATCCTGACTGGTAATGCAATTAAAAATTATATAAAGTTCTTGTTGAAGCTGATCTGTAAGCGTCTTCAGGATGGAAAAAATCAATTCAATAAAGGCCATTGTTCCAGGAGGAATAGAGAACTACCACTATAAAAAGTGTGAAAGATGTACTAAAAAAATTAAAATACAGGGTGTAAGCGAAATAAGTGCATTAATTTTAACTGGTAATAGAACTCTTCAAGACCAAAAACTTTTCCTAATATATTTTTTTTTAAATGTTTTAGTTTTTGTGTTAAAATTATTTTAAAATCTTACACAATTTTCTTACACGCCACTGGAAGCAACGTTACCTAGTCAACAAGATTACCTTATGAATTAATTGTATTATTATTGTTTTTTGTTGGAGCATTTCATAAAAGGCTCGTCAATTTGTAGGGGAAAAAATGATTTAAAAAAATGTGATTTCGAAAAAATGGTACATAGAAACAAAATTTGTTTTCATGAGTTCTACCACTGGTTAAAATTAATGTACTTATTTCGCTTACCCCCTATATGATAAAATTTTGCAACTTAACGTTACGACAGGTGACAGGGAGAAGTAATAGGGGTAGAGATCATTTATAGAGAAAGAATAATGGTGGAAGAGATAAAGGCACATAAATAAGTAGCTAACCTGTTAGTGGTCCGATCACGTTACCTACAAATAAATTTATTGGGTGAAATTGGAGCTCCAAACGAATTCGTGGAGCCCATCTACATCACAATAATGGTGGAGGCGCTTCTATCATCAACCTTTTAATTTCTGCCTGTATACGAAAATGTGTGGGCAAGTTAAATTTATAAATCGCTAAGTTGCTTGGGGTAATGGAAGAGACCTAACGTGTTTAAAAATCTTAGAAATTTCGAAATAAAGTCAAAAATAGTTTGGACGGCGGTTGTTGTGAGTCTTTGATGTGGGCTTAATAACTCTTCACCATTCACTAACTGTCATTAATTGAGGTGTTACTAAATTAAATTTATTGACTTAACATAAGTGTTTTCATCAATATAAAGATAGTTCGGTTGACAAGTTGCATTTATCAAGCAACAATTACTGTCAGCTCAGCATTACTTCCTAATCCAGGATAATGTCAACTCATTTTTAAAAAAAATCTATTATTTATTAATGTAAAAAATTGTTGTTGAGTAATAAAAATTTCAAACAATTAATTTTGCGAGGTGCTACGGTAACATTTACGTTAACGAAAACCTCCTTTTTTAATTTTAACGAATCTGCTAAACTGATCTAAAAAATTCATTGCCTGTGCACCGAAAGTTTTATCAAAGTTTTATTGCCATTTTCACTTTTTCTTCTATCTCGTACAATATGGTAAAATTTCCGTATGAACAAGATGGATGTCTGAATAATTTTACGCAAGAATTGGCTTTGACCTAATTGATTTCCATCTCAGAGATCCGTTCGATGCCCGACGCTAGTTCCAATTCCAGTTTTTGCATTCTGATCGCATTGGCAGCAACATTAAAGGAATCTGTAATATTGAATAAAATATATTTAGACATCAGCGTGAATAACACTGTTGTGTTGTTAATCTACAGTTATATATAAACTTAGACATAATAAACAAAATTGGGCAATCTTTGTAACGACGAACAATTCCATCGTAATTTCTATGAAATAACCAAATTCGTCAACAATAAAAGAGGCGAGATGTCTGGAAAGTTATTAGTTCAGAGATGCTTAGGTTATGTAGATAAGTTTCCTTGCTTGTCTTGAATCTCGATTTTAATTTTTATAACAGTAGACTTAATTTCTACAGAAGTACTCTATTTAGAACAAACAGAATGTATCACTAAAATGTAAATATTGCTCAAGTGGCAACAACAAATTATTGTATCACCTTCGATAGCTCAGTTGGTAGAGCGGTGGACTGTAGAGGTTTCTCTTTCAATAGACATCCATAGGTCGCTGGTTCAAATCCGGCTCGAAGGAGTTTATTTTTTCAACCTCGATGTTAATTATTTAATCACAATTTTTTAAAATAATTTGTCAATTATTTTGTTATAATTCTGGATTCAATTCTAATTATCAAAAAGGAGACATTAGATTTGAATTTGGCTGCACACATTTACTTCTAATGGCATATTTCCTCGGTAATCAGATATCAGACCACTTTGTTGAAGTTCTTGCTATTGTTTGGTCTGGATCCCGGAGTTTCCACGGCAGTCTACATTGTAAGGCAATGACAAACTAGTCAATTAACTTTGGAATAAAAAGTGTTCGGTTTGATTGTATAGTTACGTCGTTGATACGTCGTACAGAAACAAGTTGGTAACAATTTTGAATTGTTAAACTAATTGAGATATTTGTTTAGTTAGTATGGTATCAAGAAAGTGGATTGATTTAAAAAAAAAAATTTGGCCCATGAGGGGATCGAACCCGCGACCTTCGCGTTATTAGCACGACGCTCTAACCAACTGAGCTAATGGGCCTCAATGCCTCAAAATTATTTAAAATTTTAGTCGACTAGCTTCGGAACTAATTTTACACGTGCAACTTAATTATTTATTAAATGGGATGAGATATATGCAAAACTTTAGTTACACCATAACACTTGAATTTTTTTCTGATGACGTAATGATTTATGGAAGTTATAATAAACTTCGTGTATCCTTCGATAGCTCAGTTGGTAGAGCGGTGGACTGTAGAGGTTTCTCGTATGATAGATATCCATAGGTCGCTGGTTCAAATCCGGCTCGAAGGAAACTTTTTTTTATTCTTTTTACTTAAAAAATTTGCACATCCCGTAATTCAACTTAATAAAAATGAACGAGTCGTAAACCAAATTCTATTTTAGTCGATTTATTGGAATCGATGAATTGATGAATGAATTTAATCCTATTAGCGCCAAAAGAATCCAAGTTATACTGGGAAGCTTTCACTTTTACATTATTTACTGCCAAACTAATTAATGAGAAAGCCGTTTCCGCTGTATTATGTTTTAAACATTCTAATTTAATTTTGGTTATCGAAACTGTAATTCCTAATTTTGGTTTTTCACAAAAAAATTGTTTTTTTCTTTATTTCCACATAATAACATCCATACATAAATAAATATATAAGGGTAATCCGGACTTTATTACTTTCTTTAAGTGATTTAAGAAACAAAAACCTGTAGTTAGTTTGGGGATGGCAGTTAATGAGAACAAAGTTAATTTGTCTTTCAGTAGTTAATTGTTACGTTATCAATTCATTAAAGTTATCTATTTTGTTGAATAATTTTTTTATTATTATAATAATTATATTTTATTTTAATAACTTTATTATTCCATTGAAATAAAAAGAGGGATAGATCGCCGGAACATTATTGTTGTCCATTCTTGATATGTCAGGCCCATTAGCTCAGTTGGTTAGAGCGTCGTGCTAATAACGCGAAGGTCGCGGGTTCGATCCCCTCATGGGCCAAAGTTTTTTTTATTTAATTTTATGCTTTTTTGATAAAATAAACCAAATAAAAAAACCAAACAAAAGATTCCTTCTTTTTATCACCTTTATTAAAAAATCATGAATCCTACATTAACTTGGTTTCTCGTTAATTCTTAATGGGGGAAAAACGATCATTATTCCAATACTACATGTTTCGACACCATATTACGGATAATAGCCTTCTAGTTCAATTAGGTCTCGGGTTCGATCCCTTCATGGCCCATTACGCACCGTTCGAACCCCAAAAAACCCAACGACCCAATTAATTTACAAACTAGAGTCTAGCCCAATTAATTCCCAAAATTGAAATTCGCTTTTTGTTGCAGACTCGCCTTTAAGCCGGGCCTGCGGTGGCGGCGGCGACACAAGTTCCCAGAGCGGATCCCCTAGACCGCGAGCGCCCACCCCCAGCGCCGTGGCCGGCCTTGACCTTCTCCCAGTGAGTGAACACTTCCGATTTGATGAAATTTACAACATAATCGGCACTTTGGAGTTAATGGTGTTGTTTCAGTTGAGCTCCAATGATGAAATCAGCAGGCGGAGGGAAGCCGCGCTGCGTCAGCACTCTTTCTTCCAGTTACGGGTCCATCTGCGTAGGGGAAGCGGGCTGGTCGCCATGGACAAAAACGGTGAGGGAGTAATTCGATAAAACTAAATCTTAGAATCTTAGAGAGAAAAAACTCAACGAAGCGGTTCTTATGGAGGCGCTTAAGGGTTGCCCGACAAAAACGAGATAATAGGTACCTAGCCACTTCCCAATAATGATGACAATTTAGTCGAAGGAATTAGGGTGGTATTGGGAACTGACAAGGCCCAGTTGCTCAGGATCGTCTAACTCCTAGCAATTAGGCAACACATAATACTCTTGTTCTGCGCTACATCCAAAGAAAGTGTATGATCAACAAAATTTAAACCAGACCTAAGTTGGTGGTGTTCGGTAATACTTCCAAAGCCCAACCAACATAACTTCTTTCGGGGAGTGAGACGCAAAAATTTACATTTTTTGCAGATTTCATTATTCTGACCGGCGTCGCTGGCAACTGATTATTCAAAGAGTTCCCAGTTCGGTCATATTCTACAAGAGTCGCCACTTTGTAGGAAAGAGGGCTTTAATAACAAAGAACGAAATTGTCAGATGAGACGTTTTGAGGCTTCGGTCTCACTTGAAAGACCAGGACGGTTTACGGCCCGTTATTGTTCCTTAATCAAGAATCACGCTCTAAACAAAGCAATAGATTTTACGACAAAATCCACGTTTCGTACGGTTCATAGAAACGTTAACTAATTTAACGCCTTCATTAACCCCACGCGTGGGGCGAACAACAATTGAGGTCATCGCAAAGTGTTTACATTCAATCAAAATTGGCGGAGGCGCCGGGTTAATCATGACACGAGTCTGTAATTAGCCGACAAATCATCCCCTAATTGGCGGCTTCAGCGGCAATTACTGCCAATTTTACTCGCCCTCTCGTAACTGACTGTGATTTGTTTTGAGTGATAATTATTTCTTCAATTATCTATGATTTTCGCCCCCGAGTAACCGTCGAGGATTTGCAGGTTTGAGCGACCCGTACGTCAAGTTCAAGTCCGGGGGCCGGCTCGTGTACAAATCCAGGACCGTCTATAGAGACCTTAACCCCGTTTGGGACGAGAGCTTTACGGTACCGGTCGAAGACCCTTTCGTCCCCATTCACATCAAGGTCTTCGATTACGACTGGGGCTTGCAGGTTCGTCGAAATTACGTTGTCGAAATTTTTTTTGATTATTTGTTACCTGCAGGACGACTTTATGGGGTCGGCAATAATGGATTTAACCGCCATCGACCTGAACCGGCCCATGGACATCGCGTTGCCTCTCCAAGACCCCGCCAGAATCGAGACTCCACTAGGGGAGATTCTCCTGACGGTCACGTTGTACCCCAAGAGTCAAGAGGATAAGGAGCAGGTGACTTAATAAATTTTTTATTGTCGCATCACGTCTGGTTCAATCGCGTTACGTCGCTTATCGATTTGGGTTAATGCGATATAGATGGGGCTAGATGGGAGTAGGTGGGGAACGTTGACGCTACTTTAATAACATTGATCTAAATTTCAGTACTTCCAGAAAAACAGCCGAATTTCGGACGTGAATAAGAGGTTGAAGTCGCAAATTTGGAGTTCCGTTGTAACGATAGCGTTGGTTGAGGGCAGGAATCTGTTGGCTTGCGACCCGGAAACTGGAACTTCCGACCCTTACGTTAAGTTCAGGCAAGTCGCTGATGCTGCAATTTTGAGATTAATCATCTCTCGTTACTTGCAGGTTAGGCAATGAAAAGTACAAAAGTAGGATAGTGTGGCGATCGCTCAATCCGCGATGGCTGGAACAGTTCGATTTGCATCTGTACGACGACGGGGATCAACAACTCGAACTCACCGTGTGGGATAAAGACCGATCCAGAGACGACTTCATCGGAAGGTTGCCCTCTAACAAGTTTCGTTTTATCGCCCGATAACGTTGTAATTAAATTTCCAGATGCGTCATCGACTTGACGCGTCTAGAAAGAGAACGCACCCACACCCTATGGGAAGACCTGGAAGACGGTGCTGGATCCATCCATCTTCTTTTAACAATCAGTGGAACGACCGCTTCAGAAACGATATCGGATCTGAGCACGCACGAGGAAAATCCACGAGAACGCGAGCTGCTCCTCGATCGATATGTAAATCACCACGTCAACTCCTCCCCCGAAACTAATTTAACTTTCAGGTGTGGCACCGAACCTTCCATAACATCAAAGACGTCGGTCACTTAACTGTGAAAGTATACAGAGCAACAGGGTTAGCCGCGGCCGATTTAGGGGGCAAAAGCGACCCGTTTTGCGTTCTAGAACTGGGAAATGCCCGATTACAAACCCAAACCGAATACAAAACTTTGTCGCCTTCGTGGCAGAAAATCTTTACCTTCAATGTTAAAGACATCAACAACATCCTCGACGTGACGGTTTTCGACGAGGATCGCGACCACAAAGTCGAGTTTCTCGGGAAAGTCTCCATTCCGCTCTTGAGGATACGGAGCGGAGAGAAGAGGTGGTACGCGCTCAAGGACCGGAAACTGCGAAGTCGCGCCAAGGGCAGCAACCCGCAAATTTTACTGGAAATGCTGATTGCTTGGAACCCGATTCGGGCCTGCATCCGGACGCTCAACCCCAGGGAGGAGAAGTACATGCAAATGGAGGTCAAGTTCAAGAGGCAGGTCTTTGTCAGGAACGTGCTGAGGCTCAAAGTCTTCATCATGTACTTCTACGAGTTTGGCAAAATTTTCCAGTAAGTAGGAGCCCTTCTATGATGCCATAAGAAATTACACATAGTTACTACATTACAGGCAGTTTTTTCGTTATCTCTCCCAAAACTTTTTCTCCTCCCTGTAAATAATGCAGACATAAAAGGAGAGTGCGAGAGTTAATTCTTTAGTAGATTTTCAAGGGGCTTCCTAGCCTTTCCAAACTGCGATCTTTTGCCTCTAATTATTGTCCCAAAGACTTACACTCTTTATAATTCTCTAATATCTAGTAACATTTATTGCTGATGTAAATTACAGAAACTGCTTTGAGTGGGAATCCAAGATCCAAAGTTTTGCCGCCCTGGTCCTCTTCTTGATCCTCTGCTACTACTTCCAACCTTGGATGGTGCCAATCGCGGGTCTCCTGATTTTCATGAAACAGTACATAGTGCGGGCGTTGGCAGGACCCCACGCGATTCCTTGGGACGAAACCGCCGACTCCGACATCGACGACGACGATGAAGACGATAAAGAAAAAGTAACCCAAAATTTCGCGTTAACAAAAAAGTTATCCAGAATTTTTCAGGAAGAGAAGAAAAGTTTGAAGGAGCGTCTGCAAGCCATCCAAGAAGTAACTCAAAGCGTCCAAAACGCCATAGGACGAATCGCGTCTCTTCTAGAAAGTGTTAAAAAGTATTTCGTTTCACCCCCCAACTCGAAGTTTTTTCAAAAATTATTTTCAGCACCTTCAACTTTACGGTGCCGTACTTGTCCTGGATAGCGATATCGCTACTTTTAGGGGGCACTGTCGTTCTGTATTTCATCCCGATTCGCTTCCTGTTGATGCTGTGGGGCGCCAACAAGTTCTTGAGGAGGATCCTCAGACCGCACTCGGTTCCTAACAACGAAGTGCTCGACTTGTTGTCGCGCGTCCCTGACGACGAAATGTTGGTGAGTCTTCATCTAGTTGCGGTTGTCACTAATTTTAATCACATCTGCTGAGGTGGAGGAACTCGGTCACTAGGGGATGAAGGACTAACTTTTGTTGGTTGAAATAAATTTAAAAAAAAAATGTTAATTTTGTTGCACCACCTGACAGATGTGGGCGAAATTACTGTCCATCGCGTTGTCCAGCGATATAGGCCGTATGTCAGTGTTTCGATGGTACTTACAGTTGGACTACAAGGATTTGAAGATTTTGGTTAACACCGAACCGGATCGGCGAAGAGACCAGAAGAAGAAGCACAAAACGTCCTAGTGGAGCATCAACCTGTTGTCGGGCGTGCGCGACAGGTGGCGCGTGCACTTCGACAAAATCAAAGAAAAGTCTGATTCGTAAGAAATTTCTGACAATGCCACATGTTTCTCGATGTCGTTCATGTAGGGTTAGCCTGATGTTGTCAATAATATGACGCCATGATAGTGAGAGTTCGAGTGCCCGCTCGTCTACTACTTAAGTATAGTGCTTCGATTATGAGCTTTAAGGGAACTTACGAATTAAGGGTAAAGGTTTTTTAATTCGAAAAATGTCTTGTTGTAGGTAATTGTTGTCATTGTTATAAACCCTTTAATGACGTCGCTGAAACGTTGGAACGTCCTGTCGCCGGCACCAACTCAGAACAACGCGGAGTTACCGCCATATCAAGGAAATTAGCACCGGGAGAGGGCGTTCCAGCGGTCATTCATAAGCCAGTTTTGTCGCCATCGACCGTAAATTTTAAGAGTTTTGTATTTTTCTACCCGTGTAATTAGTTAGAAGAGAATAACGTTAACGAAATGCTCTCGGGGAAGATGTGAATTTGTCGATTGGGGGAAGCGCCGTTTTCGACATCAACCAAACCAGACGACAGCACGCCACTATTATCGACGGTTCTCGCGAGGATGACGAGTTTACATTTTCACCTGGTGCACCACCAAACCAACACCAAAATTGTTGTCCATTTGTGTTCTTCCATTTACTTGATTTAGGTAGAGTTGTTTAGTTTAGCGATTAGGCCTATTGGGTGTCGCCGAGTCGGCCCTGTATTTCCCCTTCATAGATCCAGAACTAGGGAAAAGTTTATACGGGAAAATGGTGCTTATGAATTTTACTCATTTACGGGGGTGGGGCGCGGCCCCGTCCGAAACTATTGTGATTCTCTAATCTAAACTATTATTCCATTAAGTGTACCTAAGTGTTATTGCACTGTTCCAAGCTACTCGATTCGATTCTTGCACAATGGAGGTTTTTTGCATTGTTTTTTGCCAATTAAGAGGAAAGTGATACTGAGCAATGTTATTGATTATGATAATGAATAAGTAATTACAATGTAATTGTTTTTGTAATAAAATAACTCGACCGTTAGTTCTTGGATTCGCCGCCCTTCCCAAGCTTCCCACACTGTTCAGGGGCATCTCAACGTTTCTTATTGCGCCACAACCTAAATTATCAATGTTCCTGTGCTATGTAATCTTCTCCCGTCTCTTCAATTTAATTTTCACCAAGTACTTTGTCTTGGGCTAATTAATTAGTGGCCAGTAAAAATTTTGTAGTTTGTTAGGTCCGAACAGTTGCTGATCTTATTTTATGGTCAAATTAAAAAACTGACCTATTAGTGTAGTTACCACGTCAACTAAGTCTTTCGAAAGTTTTCCTGTCGATCCACTAATTGGATGCCAAACTAGATGAGCGTTATTAGGCAAATGGCACACTTTGTCTAAGAAGTCTTATCGCCCCCAACATTTTGAAAATTCAGCAATCGCACGTCAGAAGGAAGATAAATCACGCTAAGATCTTTTCGTGTCAATCAAGACTCATCTCGAGAATGTCTTAATTACTCGAGCACGTTCCTGCGCTCTCTAGCATTCGTTATGATTAATTCCCTGCTGACATGAGTGTGCGGCAACCTCGTGCTAACGTAAAACGAATAACAACCAGAGCATACAGTGACAAGATGTGCATTTCAACTAGTAATTGGAGCAAAAAGCGTCGAATGTTTATGTAGAATCGTTATTATTATTATAAGTCGGTGGAAAAAGTTGGCAGCAGTTGCTTCCCAACTGTTCCAATTAAGTGGCAAGACCGCCAAAATAACTTTTACTAACTAAGAATCGCGGAGGATCAATAAATTATCTTGTTGATTTCGTAAGAAGTTAGGAAGACGATCCCGTGGTCAAGTTCATCGTTCCTACAAGGTTACCTATAGCTTTCGGCCACGGTCATGGAACTTACTTTCTCAATTTGGTGGCTTCCTCACCTGTACCATCCCACGCCGCATCGTCTGAAGAAAATTGAGAAACAAGAAACAATTATTAATTTATTTCGAGAATTTTGATTTCGCACTTTTTGGGGGCTTCACCGCGGTTCCAAGAAAGGGCAAAAAGACGGAGAGAGCCCCGAAAGTGTGTCATGGTCCGGCTCAACTTTCCCTTGGCGTCTCCATCGTCCGGAATGCTGGGCACCACACCCAAATCGCTTCTCGGCTGCCTTCTTCCTTCCTACGACAATTTCTCGGCTAATGGGTGCGATTAAAAGTGAAAACGCTCAATAAACAGTCCTTTTGGTTTTCGACACCCAAAATTCCAATTGTCACCATTGATGACATCTTCTCGCGTCCATTAACTTAACAGTTTCAGCAGTGATTCTTCGAAATTTTGTTCTTAATGGGACGAGTTTTAAGAGTGAATCATCAAAATTATTTCTTAATGGGACAAAATTAAGGGAATCTGGAAGTTGTCAAGGGTGGGGTAAAAAAATTCTCCTTCGCGAACAAAGTCAGTTTTTGTGTGGAGGAGATAAATCTCGTTTGTTTTCAGGTCCTCCTAGTGACCTTTAAGTGCTAACACCTAAATCTAGTTATAGCGGCTCCCGACCTTTAAGACCTAAATCTCCCCAATTATCTTATGCAATTACTGCAAGGATATCGAGTTTGGAACAACAATTTTATTGCGAAGTGGAACCGGCCGTTCAGGAAGTTTTTACATTAGCAACCGGCAAAGTTGTAAAGTATTTTATATCGACGGAAAAAAAAAACTGCCGAAATTTCACGTCGAACTGACGTTGTAAATAATATCGTTGCCGGTTTTGCTTTGGGGCCGTTGTCGGATCTGTTTTAATCCTGCAAGCCGAAGACTTTCACTCGCTCGAAAATTTGAAGGTCGACAGGTAATTAACTCGGTCGTGCACAATTCCGAGCAATTAGGCCTCAGCAGGTCCAACGAAAGGGGCCCATGCTCAAAATTCAACAATGCAACGAAGATCGCCCATGGCCCATGAGATAATTAAATACAACTGGAGGACATTCAGCAAGCAGCAGATCAAAACAACATTCCTGACTCACCTGATTGATTTCTCAGTTTCCAGGAAAGTTCATTGCATGGCTTCATGACTCGATTGATTTATTAAACCGATTTCATTTTTTCTATAGGTATTATTTTTTACCCTAATTTTTTTTCTGGTTTGATCTTGATCATTTCTTTTCTTTGGCGGTGAGGTGTTGAGTTCTGTTAATGATGATACTAAACTAACAAGATAGGAGGCTCAGGAAGACGTGAAAGTGTCCTAAAATAAAAAGACATAATAAAAGGGAAAGTACTAACAACACAAAATAGGGATATTAGAGCTGAGAAGACACCAATAGATAGATATTAAATCGGAACAAATATAATGTACACCAAATTAAACCATACATCCATTGCACTGTCTACCAGAAAATTTAATGAGCATCAAAAAATCTAAATGAAACCCAAATTATTATACATCAGAAAATGAGAACATCGCCACTAAAATAACTATGCTGCGTATTGTTTTACCATTGCTTACATTTTAAATTCAATATGTCTATCAATTTTACTAAATGTTGACCAAATTTAGAACGCTCAAGTTACGCGTCCGTGCTGTACATGATAAATATTGGCGCTATTCATTTATATTTAGTGTTTCTCAAAAAAACTATTTGTGCGTCAAATAATTATTTTATTACTCCAAAAATGAAATATGCTCCCGCATCTCTCCTTGCCGCTTGCGCTTCCAGACAAGAGGCACGCGAAAAAAGTTTTGTACAAGGTCAGTTCAGGGCCCTGTATTTTTTTTTTTAAGCACGATTAGAAATTACCACTAAAAGAAGTTTTACGTTTTACATAATGCAAGCCAATTACAGCAAAGCATTTATATATTACTAAAATCAATATCTTTTTTTGTGCAAACCACTTCTATTTTTACTCTTATTTTCCTTGCCCTAGCACATCTACATCTATAATTTTCCATAAAATTATTTACCAGTTGCATAACATTTTATTGCTTCTGTATTTTTGATGAACAAATAGTATTTTTAACTGCTAAATAATATAAGACACTGTCGAAAATTAAATATCTGGGTATTATGTTAGAATTCAATGCGGAATAAAATTTGGTAAACATTTAGTATTTATGGTCAACAAAAGTTATTTTGGCGAACAAAATAAATAAAAGACCAGCATTATGTCAATATTTGGTTGTCGCTTTAGGATTATGTATTTTCTTAATTTTAGTGAGCATTTAGTATTTTTGGGAAATGAAAGTACTTTTTTGTATGAAAATATTGGGTAAATTTGGTAGACTGTTAAATACGACCCATATTAAATTACGAACTCTTGATGGTTGGTGAATTACTTTTTGACAACGTAGTTGGTTGTCAAAAGCTGATCTTCTGTTAGTTGAACGCTTTACTTATTACTGACAAAAGTCACGTCGAGGTATCTATTACTTTTGCCAAATTTTCCGCCCAACATTAACGAACTGGTTTCTTCAAAATGCAGTTTAGTGGTCTTCCTGGCCGTTGATTTCACTTTTAGTGCGTACACGTTAATTGTGTTTTCGACGGCTTTCCCCAAAATTTTGTCGATATCGCGAAGAACTGGAACGACTCGGCAATTGGTATGCAGAATTTCACCGGCAATTACGCTCGTAGCGTCTGGTAATTGTTGTGTTATCCCTTTGTTTACATTACGCACAATGTGTAAGCGCAGCTTTACCGTGTGAATGTTAATAGTTTTCCTTAATCGTTGACGTTGTAATCTTTCCAAACTATTGTTGCGACCGAAAACGCCAAAGTATCTGTTACGGCATCGTCGTTATAACTGTCCGGATTATTAATCGATTTATGAAATTCGTCTCATTGACATTCCATCATTATTTTGAACATAAACGGCGTGCAACAGTCTCACAATAGGCTGAGATAGTCGAAGACGTTGCGTAAGTTGCTCCTGTTGCAATTCGTCGAGGTTGTGTCAAAAATTTCGTCCATTCCATTCCTTCCTCTAATTACCAGTTTGGCAATATTCTCGTCAACCACTCTTATCATTTCAGGTCGTATTTAACAGTCTACCAAATTTACCCAATATTTTCATACAAAAAAATACTTTCATTTCCCAAAAATACTAAATGCTCACCAAAATTAAGAAAATACATAATTTTAAAGCGACAACCAAATATTGACATAATGCGGCCTCTTATATATTTTGTTCGCCAAAATAACTTGTGTTGACCATAAATACTAAATGTTCACCAAATTTTATTCCGCATTTAATTCTAACATAATACCCAGATATTTAATTTTTGACAGTGTCTTATATTATTTAGCAGTTAAAAATACTATTTGTTGATCAAAAATACACAAGCAATAAAATGTGGAAATGGTAAATAATTTTATGCAAAATTATAGATGTAGATCTGCTAGGGCAAGGAAAATAAGAGTAAAAATAGAAGTGGTTTGCACAAAAAAAGATATTGATTTCCGTAATATATAAATGCTTTGCTGTAATTGGCTTGCATTATGTAAAACGTAAAACTTCTTTTAGTGGTAATTTCTAATTGTGCTTTAAAAAAAAATTACAGGGCCCAGAACTGACCTTGTACAAAACTTTTTTCGAGTGCCTCTTGGCTGGAAGCGCAAACGGCAAGGAAAGATGCGCGAGCATTTTTCATTTTTGGAGTAATAGAATAATTATTTGACGCACAAATAGTTTTTTTGAGAAACACTAAATATAAATAGATAACGCGAATATTTATTATATACAGCACGGACGCGTAACTTGAGCGTTCTAAATTTGGTGAACATTTAGTAAAATTGATAGACATATAGAATTTAAAATGTAAGCAATGGTAAAACAATACGCAGCATAGTTATTTTAGTGGTGATGTTCTCATTTTCTGATGTATAATAATTTGGGTTACATTTAGATTTTTTGATGCTCATTAAATTTTTTGGTGGGCAGTGCAAGGGATGTATGGTTTCATTTGGTGTACATTATATTTGTTCCCGTCCTTAACCAACAGTTACTGACGGTCTCAGTAATTTACCCGGCGCCTCCGCCATTTGTGGCGTTCGCAAAATATTGTTTCGGCAAGTTTGGACTCAACAAATTTATTAATGAAATTGGTGAATAAAGTAGTGAACGAGGTCAGTACCACGTATTTTCACCAAATTCTTCGCAGCATATTTAAATAAATTTTATTAAATTTGCAGCATTATTTTTATTCTACTTATTATCCCAAAATAAACAATTCAACATTTAACATCAAAATTGGGTATTGTCCAACTCTTCTTGGAGAAGCAATTGGTCATGACTCGGTTATTTTGTATCAATGATACTCACGATTTGGGATGAGTTGACTGACATGGTACAATAACAACAATAGAAGATTTAGTAGTACATTGTTATTTATTAATATCCAGCAAATAATGAATGGATTTCGGTCATGTTTGACTGAATTTTGACTAATTATGTACAGCCGCTTCTTGAAGTAAAATTGGAACCAACCAAAACTCACCCCTTTATTTTAACTACGTTGCCTTAAAAATTAGCAACAACCTCGTCTTGCTGTTGTTATAAAATCACAAAGTATCTACATAATCTAGTTACATTATTTCACACCAGTTGATCTCTTACGTTAGTGTTTTTTTCAAAATTACGTGTTATCGTTTCCCTAAGGCAAATACGGCGACACGCAGATGCAAAAAACTATAACTCAAACGAAGAACATGAAAGTGATACTGCGTCCATCTGTTTGTCGCATCTTCACCTGCTGTCCCAATAGATAAATGTTATAATTTTGTCAGTCTGTTGTTGAATACGTGGTCCATAAGCTGATGCGGTTACGTCACTTTTTAAGTGGCGCAAAACCGCAAATCGTCCGCAGAAACAGAAATCCGCCTCTCGTTACTGATCGTACTCAATACACAATGTCCGGCATTCATAAATCCCCTTCACTTGCGTTCCGGCTGCAACCCAACATAAGCAATTAACCATTAACACATCATTAGCGACGGGGAGAGCATTTGCTGTCGAAAATCCCCAAAAACCAACAAAAATAATTACGTAAACTCTCCGACCGGACGACACACAACAATTATTCCGAATCGAAACTCTTTTATCTGTTATTGGCAATTCTTTTTACGAACGGACCAAGTGAAACTTAATTGACTCGTTTGTGTGGCGTTTCCTGCGTTTTGCCGAAAATTATACAACGACGTGGTTCACTTTCTTCGTCTTGTGTTGACCGGGAAGTCTCTTGCAGGCTGTTGCTGCAGCAACGCGATTTCTTGCAATCGGGTTTAATGAAAATGGTGACATTGAGGGTCAAACTTTTATGGAGGAGAAATCATTGTTTACATTTGAGGTCAACACACTTCTGCTTGTATTTAGTCCTTATTCCCGGCTCAACTGGCGGACGAGAAAGTAATTTTAAATAAAATCTTGGATGTTATGGCCAATTTAAACTTTATTAGCTATTTGACGAAAAATGTCGCAAATGTCCACCATTTCGATTTTATGACGAGTCGTAAGTTAGGAGTTTTTTTCTAGATAAATTTAAAAAAATTGCTTAAATAGCCACGACGTAATCAACCAAAATTGAGTTTCATTTTTAATTGTAGATTCGATCTAAAACTTAATTTTGGTTGAAATTTGTGAAAATGGTTCTTGGCCCCTCTACGCCTTCTTATTTTTTTATCATAGAAAATTTCGATAATCAAGATATGACGAATAAGAAAAACACATTATTTTCCATTCCTTGTTACTTTACAAGTATTAAGGATAAGATGTCACCATTACTGTCAAAATCATACACAAAGTGGCGTGAGCGTCTTCTCACTATCAATGTCGATAAAACAGTGCCCTTTAAAATTAGATCTCTTCTGATATTGGCAAAAGCGAACAAGATTTTAATGATTAGAACATGAAGAATTAATGGACTTAATTTAAAAGAGTTGGCATAATTTTTATTTATTTATGCATTAGATTGGATTCTGTCAAGAAGAACTTTCTACAATGAACAACTGCAATAATAAATTGTTATAAAAATAAATTTGAACTACTACACAAATTAACGCGTTGTAGTGATGTTGTAAAATGTATCTAACCTTGAAACTAGTTTTTGTCAGATTGATTAATTATACTGTAAAAGTGATTTTTTGCTAAATACTACACCGGCAAAAATTGTTTATTTGCAATAAATCACTGATTTTTCCAAAATTAACCGTTCAGTTCTTATTTCCTCGTTACACATCCGTGAAAGAATTATTAAAAAAGGTGATGGAAAAAAATTACCATAAAGACTAAAAGTAATAAACTGTTCGCCTATCAAAGCCCGGGCAATAACAATAATTAATTGTTACACTAACATTGTCTGAGGACGTCTTACAACATTTCTATTAGGCCAACATATTTCCAAAGGTCACATTACTATTGCTAGCAACCTTCACCGGTCCTTCGGAAGAAACTGATTCATCTGTTTCCCCCACTCTTCAACACCCTCTGTGAACCCCTATCACCTCGTCATCACGTCACCTAATTGCAGGTTGCAGGTGCCCCAACGTTCTGGGGTGGTTGCTAACCGCCTTCCTAGACCCGCGCCCCACATACGCCCCGACGCCTATAAGAAGGCGACTAGCGGCCTCTCGAAGACTTTCTTCAGCGGATACCAGAGTGAAACATGTACCCAGTGGTCCGGTGATGTGATTGTTGAGTGCCGCCGCAAATACACAGTGCATTGGTGGTTATCAATTGGATTATAATCCGCCATGAAGGTACGTTTTTTTCAAAAACTTCCAAATTTTGAAGAAGATGAAAAAGAAACGTTGACACACTTCCAAACTGTTAATAAGTAGGTGTACGAAATCTCTTTCTCTCAATTACCGTATTAATGTGGCCGAAGATCGGAAATGACAACTAATTGGCTGTTTGTATTCATGACACATTCGAGAAGTTCCCACATGTTATTAAGCTTCTTGTGTAACCTAACGTTTAAGTTACACGAGTTAACAACTGACGTGTTTTTCTCTTTTAATGAAATATCGGAGTTGGCTAACGTAATTAGGTATTTACCATGTAGTTGTTATTCGGCGCAAATAACTAGCGGCGAGCCGCTGGAAGTGACACATTCTAAAATTTACCAAAGTGTAGCTGAGTTCCAGATAAGAGAACCATTAACTTTCAGCCTTCGCTGAATAAATTGCAGTAATTAATGAGTAAAGTTTATTAGAGCGAGCTTTGCATTCCACGGGCTATTCTGATTTCAGACAGTTACTTTTTTCAATAGGTAGGTATTCGATTTATGTAATTAAACTGCTTTCATTTATTGAAAGCTCGCTGATTGGCCCCAAAAGTCGAGACGGTTCCAACCAAACTGCACAAAACTGCAAAAAGTTAATTTGCTGCGTGCCTTCAGATTTCTTGGTATATTAGTTTCATTCAAACAGAGACTTGTTGAGATTTCTTTAATGCAAAATTTGTATCAATAACCAAACCGCAACAAATTCTTTTGAAGAAAACTTAAATTCTTTTATCTTGAAACTTTTTTGTTAGTTCTTGCTATCTCTACTAGAATTACGACAGGTAGTGTAAAGCAAGTTTTGGTTTTTAGAAAAGACCGGTTCGGAGCTCTGGTGAAATTAATTTAAATCTTAATTTTTCTACCCTGAAGACTTGAAGCAGAACCGCAAGAACTTCTATTACGTTTCTATTCAGTCTTTGTGTTGCATTTTTACATCTTTCTCGGAAAAGAAACCCTTTAACACGACCATTGGAACAGACTCGACAAATTTAGCTTAGTCACGATTACAATGCTTCTTATACTTTCTACATCTGTTCTCGAGATAAGTTGAGGAACTTAAAATTTTAGAGCAATCAATACACTTCTTATCACTTAATCAGTCTCGCCTCTTTCTAGTTGTAACATAACAGTTTAAATTTTTTTATTGAATAGGAATCTACTCATCTGCTATAATTCACGTCCTCAGTTGTGGTCTCGAGACCTGAAAATATTAATAATAGCAATTTAAACAATTTTATTATTATTATTAATTAAGAATTAATATAGTGATTAGAAAGTTGCATCAATTCATTAATTTAATTAATTCTTGAGCGAAATTGTAGGTTCTAAACCTTAATTTCATTAACGAGATAATTATCTCTATACTCAGTGACACTGCCCAATTGTTGTTTCAATTAGGCAATGGCAGTTTACCCAATACTTTTTATTGCCCATCCAAGAATACTTTAGGTAGGACTCAAAAATAGTTACCCTTTCTTAATTTAGACGCCTAAACAAATATATGAATAAATAAATTTTGTTGTTATGCATATACAACATATTATCTGTTGGATTAGTTCTAATAATCTCAAAAGTAACAACCAAGAATTCTTACATATTTCCTTTACACTTCTACTTTACTTTATTCAATTATGGATTTAGCTATCCTACGTAGCTCTAAAAAGTATACTTGCTGTCGGTCAGGTGAGGTCGAGCACTTATCGTAATAAGATAATGAATAAAAGAATAATTATTGTAACCAACGCAAAATGGTCAATTATCTAGTTGTGTGCCCATAATGATTTGACTTCTTTAATCACTCACCATGATGGGCAATCGAAGTTATTTTCCACCTAGAGCATTGATTAGGGTAATCAGGACCCGCATTCTTCAGGTCAACTTAACATGCTTCTGAGGAGAAGTAGAAAAAACAAAGAAATCGCTTCAATTACCTTTTAACTTAATAATTTGCAGCTATTATATAGAAGATTTTTTATATTAACTATTAACTTACCTAACTTGCATTCTTGGTATAAATTATTAAAAAAAAAGAGATATTGCTAGTTTTGATTTCAAAAGAAACGTTCAATTTAATTGTTAGGTTTTATCCCTTCAGCAACAGTTCTTCTGCACGACATACATTTTTGATAAATTCCTTCAGCCAGTGGATTCCATCACGATTCCGATTTGTCTGCAGGCGGCTTATCCGACCTTGAACTTTTCCACTTACCATTTCCCAACATCCCAGGTACTTACCTGGCCGGAAATGGGCTCGTGAGCGCGAGAAAAACAGCCAAAAAACCGTCATAGACGAATTGCGAGTAGGAAGCAAATTGGCAAATTTCTAATAGCCAACTGCACCACTTCTCAATTACACAATTCTTGACCAAGATAAGTGTTTGAAAGTGCCGGATCGTTATTTGTTACAGCGGTGCACTGTTCCACCCAATGGCCCCTCTATGTAGCATAAATGCTCCGGTTGTCTGGTACGTGTTGCCTCACTGAACTTCGGTCGGTTGCCTAAAAACCACTAATAACAATAACCGGGAAAGTCCCGTGGACAATGCAAAAAGTAAAACTTGTTCGGTTAAAAAATTGACCGGGGAAGAAAACTGCCGTTTTGTTTCATTAACAACAAATGGGCCGTTGAAAGGTGATTGCGGCAACAGCTGGGGCATCGAGAGAAAATCGCTAGTCTCTCAATTGGCGAAGTTGCGCGTGACACAGTGGCCTATTAGCGGCCCCATACCGGACACGGGGGTGCAGAGTGCAGCGCACCGACCACGGAAGAAACTCGCTAATAAATCGCGCAAGCACGCAGCTTTTCTAGCGACAAATACAAAACAGAGCGTGGAAAGTAATCAGGTAAAAAACGAAGAGAAAATTGTCGGACAGAGAAACGGGTTTACACGGAACCAGGTGCTATCTTGGACAAAATTAAAACCTCGTTAGCAACTCCTGGTGAAACTGCCACACTCGAACCTTGAGGTTGCGATCTACAAGCCCACAAAAATAATGACTCACAAAGGTTAACTGGATTGAGCAACCGCCAACACCCATCACCTACATCCTGGTCCTATTTGGTGTCCAACTATAATTTTCGTCTCTTTGCGTCAAGAAATGGGGGATCTGCAGGAATTGGTGGGCTTCCCTTCACGAGTCTCAATGGCTTGTGGTCACGCCAAATCGCTGGAGTGTGTCGTAAACACGTATTTCCACTATTAAGTGAAAGTAGAACTGTATCAAAATGCGTGGTTGTAAAAAATTACACCGACTTAAGAGCATGAAACAGCGTAGAAGTATTAACTATTCCACCCAGGAAGAGGCATTAGAAATCTAATGTGTCACAGTTCAGAGGTTTTACCGGGGAGATGAATGCGATGATTAGATGGTTACGACGTCGTTAATTAGGAACGGTTTAATTAGAAAATTAATTGTAATTTGATTCCAAGATGCGCCGGTCAATTTCTTTTCACCTGCGTACTTACACGACCTTGATTCACTTTTCGATCGGAGGATCTGCAACGGAACATGACCGAGACATTGAGAACGTCAAGGAAATTCTCACGTCGAAACGCTTGGTCACACTTTAGTTTAGACGAAGAAGCCTGTCAACGCTTTTCACCGCCTCATCCCTCATTTCGCTTTTCAATTGTCCTGGTCTTACCTTTCTAATTTCTTAAAATTGTTAACTCACGACCAGAAGAGAACAATCACTGTTGAGGTTCTCGCTTCGCGACATTTTTTATCTTAGTTGCTTCTTTTCTGTCTTTCCTCCATTCTAGATTTCCCTTTCTTCTCTTTCTTTCTTCTTTCTGTTTTTTCTTAATTCTGGCCTTCCTCCCTCGTATCTCTGCATTTTCTTCCTTTCGTCCTTCCATCCTCACTTAATTTCTTTTTCTTTTCTTCCTTTATATCTCTTCACTCTTTACATGAAAGTATTTTGTATTTTCTCATTCTCTTTCTACCTGGAACTTGCTAATAAAATAGTATTGCAGTTTGTGATCTTTGTCTAATTTGTCTAATTATAAATATTTTTTTGTAGATTATACACAATGCGAAGTGGGTGCTGCTCCTGGCCCTTCCCCTGCTAGCGACTGCCGAGACTTCTGATGGCCAAAACTCCCGATCCTACGACACGAACGAATGGATCCCGATAGACCCCAGCGACCAAGAAAACCGGCGATCGGCCCAAGGGCGCGTCCTCAACATCGACTCCCCCAATCAGAAGTATCACTCAGAACTCGTTCGGTTACGTCCTCAAACGCAACAATTCTTAAGAGAAACTTCCTTCCAAAAAAACCAAAACGTCCGCCAGCAACAAAAAAATCAAAGACCGTACAAATTTGAAACCTTACTTCCCCCACTCCAACCTCAAAAACAGTACCAGCAAGAACAGTTGAATCCCCAATTCTCCCAACAGCGTCTGAATTCCCAATTCCAACAACAAAGTCAACAGAATTTTCCTCAACAGTACGTTCAGCAATCTCAATTTCTGCAAACTCTCCCAAATCAGAATTTAAACCAGCAGTTGGTAGCACCGGTTCCTCAAACTTCGCCGAATCTCTATGAAGCGGCCCAATATAGTCTTCCGTTCAACAAGAGTTTCTATCAAGACCTAAATCCGGGAGCTATTAACCAGGAACTTTTGGGCGCTATCCAGTACAACCAGAATGTTCCTAAATTCGAAGCGACAACTCCAAAAACGAAACAGGAAGAGAAGGAGAACGTGCAACTGTTGTATGTGCCGTTGGAAAACTTGAAACCTAACCAACCAATCACGCAATCGTCTCAAATTGTTTATCAACACGCCGAGAGTCCTCGGCAAGATAAACAAATTGCTAATAATGTTCAATTTAGGGAGAACGTGCAGCAAGATTTTATCAGTCAAGCTTTGGCTGCTCACAAGTTGCAGCAACAGTTTCAGTTAGGACAACCTATTTTGTTACAAACTACCACTACCACTGCGAAGCCTAAGAAGCGGAAGGCTCATCAGCCCCCTCTAGCGGTTTTCATGGGGAAGCAAGGCCAAGCTGACGTCACTGACGTTTTAGGGATATTGAAGGACGCTAAAACAATTTCTGTGCAAGATCACGTAGGTCCTGATTCTCCTCAAGTTTTTGTCGGGCCTTCCACTTTAGATCCTGAAGGCTACACCAAGTTTCCCCTACCGTACCTTTCTGCCATCGAAAGTAACAGGGTCGAAAGAAAAGTTGATCAACTGCCTTTCTTTGTTGCGCCCCTAAGTTACAAAACTCCTCAGGGTTATTCCAAGATACCGTTGCCATCTCCCCATGTAGGTTCTGTGGTGATTAAGGAAGAGCAAGTGGTGAAACAACAACATATCGGTCCCAACCAAATCGGTCATCAAGTTGAAGGGTTGAAGCAAAATTTCTTCACTACCTCAGCGCCACCACAAAATAATTTTGAAACTTCAACTCTTAAACAGCAAGAAAGCAACAATTATCAAGAGTTTCAAGTGACGCCCACTAAGCAATTTGTTCCAAGTTTGCAGTTGGAGCCGCAACAAAACTATCAAGTTGATGGAAGGATAACTCCTCAGAATTACCAATTGTCAAATTTTCCTCAAGATTTGAAAGTTCAGAACTACCAACTTCCTGATTACCAAACGAAGTTTTTGCCTCAGTTGAAGACCCAACTTGATCAGTTTCAGGCGGTGTCAGATCTTGCAACTCCTAAACCGCAACAAAGCTACCAACAGTCCAAACCTCAAATCAATCAATTTCAAACCGCTGAAGCAACTCCTGAAACTCGACAGCGGTACCAAGTACAGTCTAAGCCCCAACTCAATCAATTTAGTACGTTTGAGGAAGCTGCTGGCACTCCTGAAACGCAACAACATTATCAAATAGAGTCCAAACCTGAAGTCAGTAAGTTTCAACCGGAAGAAGCTTTCGTTACGCCAAGGACCCAGCAGAAATTCCAAGTGGAAACAACGCCTCAAGTTGATCAATTTAGAGGTGCTGACGAAGATTTTATCACTCCTAGAACGCAGCAAAATCAACAGTTTCAAGAAGATAGTTTCGTAACGCCCAAAAGTCAGCAGAATTATCAAGTTGAACTCAAGCCACAGGTTGATCAATTTCAACCTCCTAAAACACAACAAAATCTCTTCAGTTACACTGAAGCTCCCACGTTTCAATCTACAACAACTCAAGCTGCCCAAGTAAATCAATATAAAGTTTCTAGACAACCTGAAGTAGTTGTGAACAAACATCAGGATGAGTACAGACCTGAAGTTACAACGGAAGTTCAGTACAAGTTTGCTCAACAACCTGATGTTCAAACTCAGAACTCGTACCAAAATATTCAGCAACCTGAGTTTGGTCCTTCTGGTCTTCCTCAACAAAACCGTTACAACTCCGGCATCGAGCAATACGAGCTGGATCAAATTAACCAATTTATTGCAGCAAATAACCAAGAATTGCCACTTCCATCAACTCAACCGCCTCAAACTTACGACACTGTAGAAATCTCAACGAAAGCTTCTCGTGGTAAACAAAGAAAACGTCAAAGAGGCAGAACCACAACCTCCACCACTACCACCACCACTCCAGCTACCTTCAAAGCTGATAGGTACACCGTTTTGGAAGAGTTTTCAATCAAACCTAGAACAACATCAACTCCTGGTTACAATACTGAAGTCGAAACTATACCAGCAAATGTTTATAAGTTAACTCCTGAACAGGTAGAGCCGACTTATGTTCAAGAAACGCCTCAGGTCCAGCAGCATGTTTTGAACCAAGAAATGTTGGATCAGCAGATTTTGCGTGGTTACTTCCAGCAGCAAACAACTGAGTTGCCACAATCCTCAGGGAGTCAAGACCCTCATTTGTCGCCTTTGGTGTATAACAGAGGTCAATCTCAAGAGGAACGCGAGACCCATCAAGAAAACCACGAGCAAACTCAGTTACCTGGCGTTAGTCCGTATCTTCCTGGTTTGATCAATAATTTGCAAGATGAAGGAGTCAAGCATTTGCTAGTACCAAATCTTTTGGTACCAACCACGGAGAAGTTAGCAACTCCCCAACCTTCAACTGAGTTGATTCAAGAAGTTTATTCAACTGAAGCGCCCAAAATCGAGACCACGACCAGAAGAAGTCGCGGTAGACAAAGAGGCAGCAATAGTAGATACACGACCACATCAACTCCTAGACGTGCAGTGAGTAGACGAAGGCCTACTCGAGTAACAACAACTACCACTGAACGTCAAGTTACTCGCACAACTACTGATTACACCCCAACTTACGACGCTACTAGAAGACCCACGAGTAGTCGGCAGAGGTTTAGAACTAGAGGACGTCCAGCTCCAAAGGAATATCCCAGCGTTAACGAGAGAATTTCGCAAACTAGCCAACCAGTTAATGCTTTCAAGCCGCCTTCTCTAGAGGGAGGTTTTCAAGCTTCACCCGGAGAGCCTCAATCCTACATGCAATTTGAGCATACAATCAACAACCAAGAGGTGATTACTATCAAAACTGATGCTGGCAATGGTGATGAGATTCAAGATCCTAAAGCTATTAGAGATTACCATCAAGTCTATAGCTTGCCACCTCAAGTTTCATCAACTGACGGAAAGTATTTGGGGGATGATTCAAGCTCAACGCCCGTTGTTGACATCCAAATAAGTCATCCAGTGGTAACTGAGAGAGCTAGAGAACCTGTTATTATAACTGGTCCTCCTGAAGATACTCAATTTGTTCAAGTTAACGCCAATATTCAGTCTGGAGGAGTTTTGTACAACCATAAGCAAGAGGTTACTACGAAACCACCTGTGAGGGTTCGAGGAAGAACTAGAACAAGGGGCAGAACCACGACTTTGAGGCCGACTGTTGCGACAACCTTGAAGCAGGAGGACGAGGAAGAGGAAGATTTTTATGGTTTTATTCGCGCGCCTAATTACAATAAACCAGCGCCTTTGGTTTATACGACCACTGAAGCGCCAGTTCAAATATATTCTACACCAAGGGCTGTGGTTCAGTATGAAGAAGAACAGCCAAGCTCGACTGTGCGTTTTGTTGGGGAAATTAGGCCGAAATACCCTTCAACCACTCAAGTTGCAGAAGAAGAAACTGAAGCTCCGAAACCTAAGCCAAGAATGAGGATTCGGATACCTTCAAGAAAAGTTTCTCAATCTACCAACGAAGTCAACTCGCCTCGCCTCGATGACCAAATAACGAGGAGAAGCAACGTGGTTAGAAGCAGGAGTCGTGGCAAAACCCACTTCAAATTGCCCGAAAATCCCAAACAAAAAACCAGCGATGACGAAGACGTTGAAGGTGGCAACTACCCAGCTCCTTACCTGAAGAAACAAGAAGCTTCAACAGAAAATCCGAGTTTTCAAATTAGCGTAGATCCTTTCGGCGAAGACGACCAAGTTCCCCACTCTTCCATATACCGCCCTAAATGGGTCGAAGCTTCCGGATTACCTCGTGTCAACGACCTCGAGATCCAAGACAAGAAAATGATTGTTGACAGTGCCGAATCTTCGGAAACCAGCAAAGATGATGATGAGGAAAACGTACCGTACGAAGAGGATGCTGAAGAAACAACAACTGAAATGAGAGACGTTACAACTACTGAAGAAGCTGTAGAAACCACAACCACAAAACGAAGAAAAGGCGGTCGAAGACGGGGAGTTTGGAAGTTGGTAAAACAGAAACCGCTAGATCAGTTCGAAACAGCGGAATCGCAAAATTACCAGTCAGTTTTGAACGGTTTCGAGGAAATTGGCAAATCGAAACCATCCTCAACTACCACTGAATCCAACATTTTCAATGCTCTCTACAACATGTTCGGTATGTCTTCGGGAGAAGCCTCGACACCGGCGCCACGTGAAGAACTCACAACTACGCCAATTTCGCCCACGTTCCCCGAAGAAATCACTGAACAAACCGCCACGACTCTCGCTGACGAAGATGAAGAATTAACGACACTGCCTGCAACCACTGAAGCTGTTCTCAAGAGCTACGAGGTGGAACCTTGGGACATGCGGGTGGTTAAAACCAGCACTTCCACGGAAGTGTCGCACGAAACTGAAATCTGCTACAAAGGAAGATGCGTCAAAACCAAGGAGGAAGACAAAATTCGGTTAAAGTGATGACGTGGGCGAGAGTTAGTTTAAATAATTTAATGTGTGCGATGTGTAAATCAGTAATATTGAATGAATGTTAATAAGTTAACGTAATTGTTCCTCGTTAGGAAAATATTTATCTTAAGCCCTAAAAAGCAGGCAATGTATTTATTATTTTTGATAATGAATGTATACTTGAAATCGAATAAAGTGTATATAATTCAGACTTGCCTCGATATTTCCTAATCAATCTCCGGGTGTTATTAATAGTTAAATAATTATTATTAGAACCTGATGACAATTGTGATCATGATTGAGTCTTTAAACTAACTAACGTTAAGTAACAATTACTTGGCGCTTGCCAAGATTTTTCCCTTCATGTAATTAGCGTAATGAGAAGAACAATGCGTTATTAGATGTTATGCAATCAACACCTAAATCTACCAGTAATTGGTTCAGGCAGATTCTAATGACGTGACATTGAAACTACGTATATAAAGAACTAGAAATGGCAAAATAACATCAAGTCGAAAAAGCTCCATCAAAATGACTACATTCTTGTGCCTTGTGGTAGTTCTCCTCTTCTGTGCCATGACGCAAGCAAAACTGGACCAATCGGTTTGTTTTTCATCTCTAACCCGCACTGGGATCCCCGACAAAGCGTTTCGACCGCGTCGCTTGCAAAGCAACCAAAAAAAACGATAGCCTCCCGGAACTCTCTGTTTAACCGATAGAAATGCAAGTCGACTTTTCGGTCGCTTTGGGAGCGAGGCGGTCGAAACGCTTTGTCGGGGATCCCAGTGCTGATTGTCCAAGTAGTAATTTCTTCATCCAGCTTATGACTGATGAATTGAGGCAACTTATGGAAGCCACTCGGAGCATTTGTGTTCAACAAACCGGAGTCGATGAAGGTAAAGTTTATTTCCCTCAACTGTAACTAAATTTTCACATTTCTTCCTAGAACACATCAAGAAACTGAACGAAGAGGGAGAATTTGAAGATGACGATAAGTTTAAGGTAGGTACCTAATTTTACCTTCTTTCGTCGACACTAATTAAGTTGGGTTTCCAGTGCTACACTAAATGTGTTATGCAACAAATCGCCATGGTACGTTTTGGAAGTACCTCAAGTAGGTACTTTAGTTATTAGACTTTTTTGCAGATGAGTGAAGATGGGGCCATTTCTTTTGGTCAGATTCAGTTTGCTGCGATATTGCCGCCACCATTAAAGGATGCCATCCAAGGAATGGTGGATAACTGTGCACATTTTACAGGTAATAATTTTTTTTTTGGTAACAGATCAATAATTAATAATTAACTTCTTGCAGATGAAGATTTGTGCGAAAGAAGTTTCAATGCAATGAAATGTGCCCAGGAGCACGACCCGGAGGTATAACTCTAAACTATTACTTAGTCTTATAGATAACGGTGTTGTTTCAGCACTTCTTCCTAATGTAGATGACAAAAGTACTTCTGGAAATGGATGACACAACTTATTTATCTGCGACGACATTAAGGCATCTTACTGTTATCTTGTTCTGTTCAAATCCTAACTTGTTCCATTTAGAGTCTCAACAACCTCTTAATGAATTTTTGTGCAACTGAAGCGGTGGTGGGGCGAGTAATTGAAAAATTCAAAATATTTAGGTTATTCTTGCTTATTGTTTGTTCAAAATAAATGTTTACTATTATTAATACTTGTAAAAGTGTAAATATTCTTATCTAATGTTGATAAATATACATATCCAAAACGAAACAACTGCTCATGAAAAACAAACTCACAAATCACTAAAGACAACCTTATTCTTAAGTTCGTAAATTATGGAAACCCTCGCCTGGCGCCTCCACCATTTAAACCATAACTCTACGTCAGAACCTACTACAATCTTCAAAGGAGTAGAACAATTAGTATGCAACCAATAATACAATAAATGCAACCCCACTAATATCCCTCTAGTAGTCTAGTATGCATACTTGGGTGGCAATCCTTTCTTCTTTAAAACAAAGCAAATAGCTATCCAGAAGAAAGCAAAAGAACAACGCAATTTAACCGGACGACAAAAAACAATAGAAAATTATGGAGTATTACAGGTAAAGAATTGAGGATGGTACAAGAGAATGAAGTAAAAGAGGACCACGGAAAAAATGATAGTTATCATGAAAGAGCTAAGAGAAGGTGAAGGTGAGAAGGTAAAAAAAAAAAAACATTGTAAAAGCGGAGGGAATAATTATCAGAACGAGATGGAAGCATAGTCTGATGGGTTAAATTGAGAACAATGCCAGGTGCGCATGGATGACCGTGAATTGTTATAAAAGCCAAATTTAAAAGAACAAAATCAGTTACTCAGACTTTTCCTACCACTTAAGAATTTTATCTTGCGCACTCCTAAAAAAGATAAGTTCAGAATTATTGAAACAAATCATTATTTACGTTTGTGTGTACAGTGTTACCGGTTGTGTCGAGTCCCTCCCAGATCAATCATCAAGATGACGACGCAGAAAGTGGCGGTTGTGAGTACCTAATACAAAATTTATTAATTTCTCGAGCCAAAATCCAAACTTTTAAGGTAACTGGCGGCAACAAGGGAATCGGTTTGGCTATTGTCCGGGGATTGTGCAAAAAATTCGCAGGAATCGTCTACTTGACTTGCAGAGATGTCGCCAGAGGCGAAGCCGCCGTTGCCAAATTGAAACAAAATGGGTTTAACCCATCCTTCCATCAACTCGACATTACAGACCAAACCAGCATCGACAAGTTCAAGGACCACTTGACCGCTACCCATGGAGGGATCGATCTATTAGTTAACAACGCTGCCATCGCTTTTTCCGTAATTTCTCAAGACGCTTCGGCCAAACCGATTACCTAACTAGGAAATTTTCAGAATGACGCCACTGAACCTTTCGCAGAACAAGCCGAAAAGACTTTAGCCGTCAATTACTTCGCTAATTTGAAACTATGTGAAGCTCTCTTTCCGTTGTTACGCGACAACGCGAGAGTCGTCAACATGTCCAGTGTTGCTGGACATCTATCCTTGATCCCCTCTAAGGAGCTTAGGGAGAAATTGAGCAACCCCGACCTCACCGGGTCCGAACTCAGCCAATTGATGGAGCAGTTCGTTAAGTAGTTTTACCAAAAATTTTAAAGTAAGCATGATAATTAGCAATTTTCTTCGGTTCTAGGGATGCTAAGTTAAACAAGCATAAGGCAGACTGGGGCAAATCAGCTTATGTTGTTTCGAAAGTGGGGATAAGCGCCCTGACTGTGGTGCAACAACGTCAATTCGATAACGAAAACCGAAATATTTACGTTAATTGCGTCCATCCCGGTTATGTGGATACGGATATGACGGGACATCAAGGTGCCTGGACTGTTGAACAAGGGGCGGCCGCGCCACTGTTTTTGGCTTTGGAGGCAGAAGGGTTGAAGGGCCAGTACGTTTGGTCGGATGCCAAAGTGACTCAATGGGACTCCGAATCACTTCCAGCAGACTACTAATCTACAGGACCCTCCATGGCATCTTCTAGCAGCTTTACGTTCACCTAAGCTTGAGAAACCGTGATTAGAATGCACAACAAATTTCTAGAAGGCATAGTTGCACAAAATTAGATGATCCATTAATGAATAACAATGACAATTATCCTTCTGCAACAGGTGCTTAAGAAACCAAAATGTTGCTACTTTTGGAACGTTATTTGCTAGATAAAGTTATTGTTCACTATTGTTAGCTTGTTCAAGATAGAATGTACAGTCAGTTTCAAAAGAAATGTCCAACTCACACTTTAAAATTTAAATTTCTTCTACAGATGATGTACTAGCTAAAGGAAACCCAATGCCTCTCTTTTATTATTTCATATGCTTAGCATAAATATGAATTTTATTGCCTGTGTTGGTTTTATGTGGAAAATAAACGAGTTTAAAGTTTAACAGGTGGACATTACTTTTGAACTCACCTGTACGTACCTACCTTTGACGTTGACCTCTGTTCTGTAGTTTAGAAGGAATTATATTTGGTCCTTTATCGTACGAAAATATATTTTATTAAAACATAGATTTCAACCTGACTTATGTTGTTATGTATTATGTATACCTACCTATCTAGGTATGTAAAACCACGAGGAAAAGCTGCCACAATCAAGAATCAAGTCACCGCAGCACTTGTTTGTTTGTTGTTTGTTTACAAGCGTCAAGGTGACAGGCAACGTGGACGCGTCCTAACCTCAAAACCCCAGCGCCGATTAATAATTTGCTATAAAAACTTAAGGTATGGAGTGGATTACGTTAAAATTGTTTAGTCATTCCTCTAGATCACCAGAATGACGTCGCAGAAAGTAGCCGTGGTAAGTTAATTCCGTGAGCAGGTACTTACGAATTTTTTTCTCATTCCCGCCACTTTTTAGGTCACCGGTAGCAACAAAGGTATCGGTTACGCCATCGTCAAGGGATTATGCGAAAAGTTCCAAGGAACCGTCTATCTAACTGCGAGAGACGTCGGTAGAGGCGAAGCTGCTGTCAAGAAATTAAAAGAACTCGGCTTCAACCCCTCTTTCCACCAACTGGACATCACCAGCCAGTCCAGCATTGACAAACTCAAAGAACATTTGACTAAAACCCACGGAGGTCTCGACTTGCTCGTCAATAACGCAGCGACCGCTTTCAAGGTATCAGACGAAGAGTTTCAACTGGTTGCAATGACTCGGTGATTTTCAGGCCAATGCAACCGAACCGTTTGGCGAACAAGCCGAAAAAACCGTAGCAGTAAACTACTTTGGCACCTTGAAAGTCTGCGAAACTCTTTTCCCGATATTGCGCAATAACGCGCGAGTTGTTAACGTTTCGAGTTCCCTCGGTCATCTGTCGTATCTTCCTTCAGCGAGTTTACGAGCGAAATTTGCCAATCCCTACCTGACCGTGCCAGAACTCAACAAGTTAATGGAACAGTTTGTTAAGTCAGTAATTTTTGGTTGCTTGATGGAAGCGGATAATGAGTTTCAATTGTAGCGATTCTAAGGAAAGGAAGAATGGGGTAAATGGATGGGGGAGTTCGGCGTATGTTATTTCGAAAGTTGGACTCAACGCTTTGACTTTTGCTCATCAACGCCAGTTTGATAATGAGAAGCCCGGCAGGAATATCGCGGTCAATGCAGTCCATCCAGGATATGTTGATACGGATTTGAACGGCCACATGGGGCCTTGGACCATCGAACAGGGCGCCAGAGCTCCACTGTTTTTAGCTCTGGAGGCCGAGAATTTAAAGGGGAAGTATGTGTGGTCCAACTCGCGGGTCACCCCATGGGACTCCGCCTCACCGCCGGCCCAATGGTAGACTTCTAATGATGTAACTTTGTCCTTACAATCATTTCTGAAAAGCGTCAAGAAAATGTTATTAAATATTTAAGAAACAAGGATGAAGATAGGCTTCCTTGTCGCTCCCAATGGGCGATATAGAGATGATTGCGTTGACTCAGGTTCGAAAAAAAAGCGTATTTTCAGGATTTTGTACGATTTTTAGAATTTGTATTTCTAAAGATACTTGACCGATCGACTTCAAAAATAGATCACCGGCGAGACTGATGTTTACAGATTCTAAAAATCGAACAAAATCCTAAAAATTCGCTTTACCTTTCGAGCCTGACTCGACGTTGGAAGCAACAAGAACACGCTATTTTCATCCTTGTCTGTTAAATCCAAGCCTTAATTGGTTAGTTGTATTAAATGCAAAAGGATATTGTTATTTAAAAAAAACTACTAAATTACAATTTTTTAAAATTTTCAAACTTTTGTAAATTTTAAACACTTTTAATACATCAAATTTCTCCATTTCACAAAAGCTATCGAATGCTATATGAACAAAAATCGCAAGTCTAATAATAAGGAAATTGAAATTTGCAATGGGGTGCTTGCCTAAAAAAAATATTCCTCTTTTTATTCTCTAGATGCATGCAAATAACTAAAAAAGGCTTAAATATTTTCTTTTCCATTTTTTTCTTCCATATTTTCGTAGATATTTGCAATTTTTCTCTTTGGTGACGTCATCGGCCCCCGTATCTAAGACTCACACCTATATTGAATAGATTCTTGTTTTTGGCTACTATGCTGCGCTGCTAGCAGAGGGCGCCACATTTTTACATTGGATCGGCATTCGATTTATATGGAATCTGAGTAAAGCGCCATCATACGATTTCTTTGAGAACTACGTCGAGCTGGGGTCACTTACGTCACAAATCTCCCACTCCAAAAATTAAAAAATTAATTCTGAGCGTAATTTTGACCCTAGAACCAAATAAAAAAATACGGGTCTAATGAAATCGCCTACATTTTCTAAATTTTATATTTCCCAAACATGAGGTCGATTTTGACGAAAATTTTGAATTGAAACATTCGAACGGTCATATCTTAAAAAGTACGACTTGTACAGAGAAACTACGGTCAGATTCGTGTTAAGCGGTTCGAAATTATAAGATTAAGTCATAAAAACGATGTAAAAAATTTCAATATTTTCGACTTTTCTTTGAACCCTAATGCTTGCCCAAATCGATAGAAATCAAAGTCTTTCAATTGCCATAACTCAAAAAGTACGACGTGTAGAAAGAAAGTACGGCCAGATTCGTGTTCAGCGGTTCAACATCTACAAGAATAAGTCATAAAATCGATGTAAAAAATTTGAATATTTTCGACTTTTTTTTCTACCCCAATCGATAGAAATTCGAAAAAATTCTAAAATCAATATCGTTGCTACAACGGCTTAGAAGTTGACGTTTTCTTGTGTAATCGATCACTCTGAAATCAAATCTGAACTCAATTTGACTCTATAACTGATAGATTTCTTGTAAATTTCCAAAAACCACCAAAGTCTATTTTTATCTAATTTTTAAATGCTTGTAGCTTTTGAACGGAAACATTTATGTCGTGTCAAGATACATCAAATTTATCCGTATTTCACAGGCTATCGAACGGTGCAAGAATGAAGACCCTACACCTTATAATAAGAAAGTTGATATTTGCAATTTTGGTCGATTTTGACAAAAATTTTGAACCAAAGTATTCAAATTGTCATAACTCAAAAAGTACGACTTGTACAAAGAAACCACAGTCAGATTCGTGTTCAGCAGTTCAAAATCTACAAGAATAAGTCATAAAATCGATGTAAGAAATTTCAATATTTTCGACTTTTCTTTCAACCCTAATGCTTGCCCAAATCGATATAAATCAAAGTCTTCCAATCGCCATAACTCAAAAAGTACGACGTGTAGAAAGAAAGTACGGCCAGATTCGTGTTCAGCGGTTCAACATCTACAAGGATAAGTCATAAAATCGATGTAAAAAATTTCAATTTTTTCGACTTTTCTTTCAACCCTAATGCTTGCCCAAATCGATATAAATCAAAGTCTTCCAATCGCCATAACTCAAAAAGTACGACGTGTAGAAAGAAACTACGGCCAGATTCGTGTTCAGCGGTTCAACATCTACAAGAATAAGTCATAAAATCGATGTAAAAAAATTCAATATTTTCGACTTTTTTTTTCTACCCCAATCGATAGAAATTCGAAAAAATTCTAAAATCAATATCGTTGCTACAACGGCTTAGAAGTTGACGTTTTCTTGTGTAATCGATCACTCTGAAATTAAATCTGAACTCAATTTGACTCTATAACTGATAGATTTCTTGTAAATTTCCAAAAACCACCAAAGTCTATTTTTATCTAATTTTTAAATGCTTGTAGCTTTTGAACGGAAACATTTATGTCGTGTCAAGATACATCAAATTTATCCGTATTTCACAGGCTATCGAACGGTGCAAGAATGAAGACCCTACACCTTATAATAAGAAAGTTGATATTTGCGATTTTAGTCGATTTTGACGAAAATTTTGAACCAAAGTATTCAAATTGTCATAACTCAAAAAGTACGACTTGTACAAAGAAACTACAGTCAGACTCGTGTTCAGCAGTTCAAAATCTACAAGAATAAGTCATAAAATCGATGTAAAAAATTTCAATATTTTTGACTTTTCTTTCAACCCTAATGCTTGCCCAAATCGATAGAAATCAAAGTTTTCCAATTGCCATAACTCAAAAAGTACGACGTGTAGAAAGAAAGCACGGCCAGATTCGTGTTCAGCGGTTCAACATCTACAAGAATAAGTCATAAAATCGATGTAAAAAATTTCAATATTTTTGACTTTTCTTCGAACCTTAATGCTTGCCCAAATCGATAGAAATCAAAGTTTTCCAATCGCCATAACTCAAAAAGTACGACGTGTAGAAAGAAACTACGGCCAGATTCGTGTTCAGCGGTTCAAAATCTACAAGAATAAGTCATAAAATCGATGTAAAAAATTTCAATATTTTCGACTTTTCTTTGAACCCTAATGCTTGCCCAAATCGATAGAAATGAAAGTCTTTCAATCGCCATAACTCAAAAAGTACGACGTGTAGAAAGAAACTACGGCCAGATTCGTGTTCAGCGGTTCAAAATCTACAAGAATAAGTCATAAAATCGATGTAAAAAATTTCAATATTTTCGACTTTTCTTTGAACCCTAATGCTTGCCCAAATCGATAGAAATCAAAGTTTTCCAATTGCCATAACTCAAAAAGTACGACGTGTAGAAAGAAAGCACGGCCAGATTCGTGTTCAGCGGTTCAACATCTACAAGAATAAGTCATAAAATCGATGTAAAAAAATTCAATATTTTCGACTTTTTTTTTCTACCCCAATCGATAGAAATTCGAAAAAATTCTAAAATCAATATCGTTGCTACAACGGCTTAGAAGTTGACGTTTTCTTGTGTAATCGATCACTCTGAAATTAAATCTGAACTCAATTTGACTCTATAACTGATAGATTTCTTGTAAATTTCCAAAAACCACCAAAGTCTATTTTTATCTAATTTTTAAATGCTTGTAGCTTTTGAACGGAAACATTTATGTCGTGTCAAGATACATCAAATTTATCCGTATTTCACAGGCTATCGAACGGTGCAAGAATGAAGACCCTACACCTTATAATAAGAAAGTTGATATTTGCGATTTTAGTCGATTTTGACGAAAATTTTGAACCAAAGTATTCAAATTGTCATAACTCAAAAAGTACGACTTGTACAAAGAAACTACAGTCAGACTCGTGTTCAGCAGTTCAAAATCTACAAGAATAAGTCATAAAATCGATGTAAAAAATTTCAATATTTTTGACTTTTCTTTCAACCCTAATGCTTGCCCAAATCGATAGAAATCAAAGTTTTCCAATTGCCATAACTCAAAAAGTACGACGTGTAGAAAGAAAGCACGGCCAGATTCGTGTTCAGCGGTTCAACATCTACAAGAATAAGTCATAAAATCGATGTAAAAAATTTCAATATTTTTGACTTTTCTTCGAACCTTAATGCTTGCCCAAATCGATAGAAATCAAAGTTTTCCAATCGCCATAACTCAAAAAGTACGACGTGTAGAAAGAAACTACGGCCAGATTCGTGTTCAGCGGTTCAAAATCTACAAGAATAAGTCATAAAATCGATGTAAAAAATTTCAATATTTTCGACTTTTCTTTGAACCCTAATGCTTGCCCAAATCGATAGAAATGAAAGTCTTTCAATCGCCATAACTCAAAAAGTACGACGTGTAGAAAGAAACTACGGCCAGATTCGTGTTCAGCGGTTCAAAATCTACAAGAATAAGTCATAAAATCGATGTAAAAAATTTCAATATTTTCGACTTTTCTTTGAACCCTAATGCTTGCCCAAATCGATAGAAATCAAAGTTTTCCAATTGCCATAACTCAAAAAGTACGACGTGTAGAAAGAAAGCACGGCCAGATTCGTGTTCAGCGGTTCAACATCTACAAGAATAAGTCATAAAATCGATGTAAAAAATTTCATTATTTTTGACTTTTCTTTGAACCCTAATGCTTGCCCAAATCGATAGAAATCAAAGTTTTCCAATTGCCATAACTCAAAAAGTACGACGTGTAGAAAGAAAGCACGGCCAGATTCGTGTTCAGCGGTTCAACATCTACAAGAATAAGTCATAAAATCGATGTAAAAAATTTCAATATTTTTGACTTTTCTTCGAACCTTAATGCTTGCCCAAATCGATAGAAATCAAAGTTTTCCAATCGCCATAACTCAAAAAGTACGACGTGTAGAAAGAAACTACGGCCAGATTCGTGTTCAGCGGTTCAAAATCTACAAGAATAAGTCATAAAATCGATGTAAAAAATTTCAATATTTTCGACTTTTCTTTGAACCCTAATGCTTGCCCAAATCGATAGAAATGAAAGTCTTTCAATCGCCATAACTGAAAAAGTACGACGTGTAGAAAGAAACTACGGCCAGATTCGTGTTCAGCGGTTCAAAATCTACAAGAATAAGTCATAAAATCGATGTAAAAAATTTCAATATTTTCGACTTTTCTTTGAACCCTAATGCTTGCCCAAATCGATAGAAATCACAGTCTTTCAATTGCCATAACTCAAAAAGTACGACGTGTAGAAAGATAGTACGGCCAGATTCGTGTTCAGCGGTTCAAAATCTACAAGAATAAGTCATAAAATCGATGTAAAAAATTTCAATATTTTCGACTTTTTTTTTCTACCCCAATCGATAGAAATTCGAAAAAATTCTAAAATCAATATCGTTGCTACAACGGCTTAGAAGTTGACGTTTTCTTGTGTAATCGATCACTCTGAAATCAAATCTGAACTCAATTTGACTCTATAACTGATAGATTTCTTGTAAATTTCCAAAAACCACCAAAGTCTATTTTTATCTAATTTTTAAATGCTTGTAGCTTTTGAACGGAAACATTTATGTCGTGTCAAGATACATCAAATTTATCCGTATTTCACAGGCTATCGAACGGTGCAAGAATGAAGACCCTACACCTTATAATAAGAAAGTTGATATTTGCAATTTTGGTCGATTTTGGTCGTTTCCTTATGTAATCGACCTTCCTGAATTCATATCTGTAGTCAGATTGACGCTAGAATAGATAGATTTCGTGTCAATTAAATAAATCAGTAACAACTAACAACGGGCTGTAGAATCGTTTTATGACTAACTAGTTCTGTTGTAAAGTTATAGTTTCGGCATTGATAGCCAAGGTGTAAACCAACGGCTTTCACCGAGTTGGGAGTAAAAAACTACTACAACATTGACTGTTCTTGTCAACTTTCCCGCCCATCACTTATTTCTTCTTCTTTTATTTTACTTATCACCTCCTCTCACCCTTACTTCTCTCTCTTCTGCATTCAATATTTGGATTATTAACTCTACTTTTCCATTTTTTAGTCTTTTTAGTGATGTAACTGTTACGGCTAATATCCGATAGCTGGCTGATGTTAAGATTAGCCGGCTAATGTCAACAATAACCGGGGCAATCGGCTAATGATAGATGATCTCTAACAGCTTTTGCTATTCGCACTTTAATCGGCTATTGTCGACATTAGCCTAGTTTGTATGGCTAATGTCTTAGAAGGTCAGTTCAGGGCCCTGTAATTTTTTTTTAATAGCACGTTTATAAATCTATTACTTTTTTACCATAGGATACCATGGGATATGAACCGCGGGGCGGGTCATTGTTTACTTTACCCAATTCTCGATTTTCAAAATTACAACCAAAGCATTCCTTAACAAATGTTAAGGCATGCTTTGGCTGTAATTGGTTAATGTCCACATTAGCTGATTTCTGTCATTAGCCGTAACACAACTATGTAGAATTGACAGGCCCCTACCCAGATCTTTTAAGTGGAGTTTTTAGAAAATAAAATTTTCGAGAAGCAAGAACCGCTGCCCCATGGGTCAGACTTAGTGGTCTCGAGTGAGGCCGCACTTCCACAGGCTTTTATTTTCATCTTGCTTCTGGGCCTCCACTTTGTCACTGGCCCAAGGCTCCTACACGCGACCTACAGTTTCCTGAGGATTCTTTACGGGGTAAATTTTGCAGTGAATGGAATGTCAGCGGTCCACGTGCATTCAAAATACTAAAATAGCCGTTATTTATTTTCTCAGGAACGGTCCAAAAATAGGACCTTTGCCCTGGACGAACGGAACAAAACCCCGACAATGTCATCTCGGCAGGACCCTGGAGCGGATAGCCTCGACCTGGAAGCGTCCGGAAGTCGCCAATTAAAGCCCCCGAAATTTTCCATTAGTAAACAAACAAGTCTGCAATCTCGTCGAAATATTCAGAGATATCAACATCAACGTGCTCGTGTCCCCCGCTGACCCGCCTGTCCTTCGTTTCGGATGCGCGACGATCAGCTGATCGCTGTCAAAACACGGCCGTCGGCCAATGGGAAGGCGGCGTTGCGGGTAGTGGGGGGCCGATCGTTCTGTCAAACCCCGTCGGAGCGTCACGTCAGCTGTTTTGTCTGGTGCTCAAAGTGGAAGGAAGGATAGGGAGCGCGCTCAGCTGTTGTGTGTTTGGATAACTACGCGTCAAAATATTCCGAGATGTCGGAAGCTGAAGCGGCGACGTCCAGCGGTGAAACGGCGGCGACGCCATCCAACGAAATGGAAACGAAAAGTTCGGACGATTTCCTGGAGCCCGACGCCAAACGTCGCAAAGTGTCCAAAGTGGAGGACAAGAAACACAAGCTGGAGGAGCGTCTCGGGGGCATTCTCTGCTGCGCAGTTTGTCTCGATTTGCCCAAAGCGGCAGTGTACCAGGTAAGTGCATTTGATTTTTTTTTGTCGGACGGAAATTACGTAACTGGACGTTTCGGGTTTCTTTGTTCTTTTCCGGTGGTGAAGTATTGATTTTCAGGGCTGGACGGGGGCCCGCTTGAAGCGGGGCCCCGGCCAGCGCCCCTCCCTTTGTCCCGACGACTCTCGTCCTCCATTTTGTAACTATTGTAACTCACCATCCCTGATTGTACGTAGTTTTTACCTATTTTTAAAATGTAGGCTAGTGATTATGTACACTTTTACTCGTTATTGTATCTTTAACTCAACTGTGATTACTTAAATTGTTAAGTTATTCAGGCGATAGCGATTATTATTCTAATTGCGTAATATTTCTAACTGCATATTTTTTATACAACAGATTTTTCTTTGGTGACCAAATAAATGTTATTAAATTTATATTTTTAGTCATTATTCACATTTAGCGATAGCGTTTAATTTCCCACCTTCTCCCCATCCCCGTTCGATCGTACATATATTTGTTAATAACTATCGGAGACGCATTGCGCCAAACATCCCAACAATTTCATAATTATTGTCTCTATTGCTGAATCCGCGCAATGCTTTGGGCCCGACAGAGAGAGGTAGGTGAGTAATGACCCAAAACAACCTCCAAGGTCACTCTTTGCCCACCTGGTTTTACGCAACTACCGCAACAACAACTACTGTTCCCACAAACCCATAACGCAACCGCAACCAAATCACTTCAACCCAAAGAGATCGCCTCTCAGCATCACTGAAAAGTCCCAACTCCTCAAAATGACATACCTTGTGTTCAGTTAGGTAATAACTTTTTTACAAGAAAAGTTGGTAAGGGTCCCCACAGTTCTGGTAAATATTGTGCAATAATGTTTGTATACAGGGTATTCTACTTACATTTCATCTTTTCCCACAATTTCCAGATCTGACACCTCGTACAAATTTGACATATTGGTCATAAGAAAATTTATAATCAATGGCGGATTCCAAGGCAAACTGGGATGTCGTAACTCGCCTCCTCTGTATTTTTTGAGCTGTCACCTGTTGGGATAGATTTGGAAACGCAGAGAAAATCTTTCTGCACTAAAATCTGCCCTTTCCGCCCTAAAATTAAACAAGATCTTTAAATTGCTAACTGATGCGATTTTTTGCTGATCATGAAATAAGTCATTGTCTGATTTGACGTTTCTTGAAAGAAGAGGGCGTAGGAGGCGCCGACAAACGTTTGAAATTTCAACGCCACCCTTGATTATAAATTTTCTTTCTATTCAGCCTTATACTGTATCCCAGATGTTTGGCCTAACATGGGTGATTGCCATAACATGGGTGTTTGCCATAACATGGGCGTTTGGGATACAGCATAAGGCTCATTGTCTACCACAGTCACGAATTCGAGAGAAAGAAGAACAAAGAATCCTACAACTTTTTAAATTTTTGTTTTTAATAGAATTTTTTCCAAAAACTGCTTCTTAAGAGCCCTACGTTGTACGCACACGTGTACTGCAACTATTTCCAGAGGTTAGGTTTAAAGTCTCGAGATTTGGTCCTTCGAGCCAAATTATAATCCCATCGAAAAACACTTTTAACATTTTCTTTTAAAGAAGTAAGAAGTGTTCTGGCTAAAGTAACCTCCATACATTCAGGTATAAAACAATTTCTTAAATTTCTTAGAAGAGACGAAAAACTTTGTCATTTTTCAAGTAGTTTACAAATAAACTCTTCATTCTTCCTTTTCTCAATTTTAACTTTTGAAGATTTCAAGCTGGTTTTGCGATCCGAGACAAATTTTACCCCATTTTTGAACCCCTGATATCCACGCCGACATAAATATAGTTTTTTCGGGTCAAAAGTAGTAGGTATCTTCCCCTACAGTTAGCACCTGGTATGTCATTTTGCTAGTTCTCGTGTTCCCTCGTAGATAGGAGGATGCGTTGCGCATTCCGGTAGAAGGTAACGTAGGCCGGACGGCTGCCGCGTGGCGCCCCATTCCGGCCACCGACAGCCGCCGGCGATTTTGCGGGGCCCCGTCCAAGCTCCCCCAGATCTTGGCCGGGGTCCCGATAGCACCCAATCACTGGAGCCTTATTGATACAATTTATGTTAGTTCCAGGCCGTGGCGACCGGTAAGTGTCTTATAGTTCCGCTGTCTGTGGGGTCGGGGCGGGTTAAGAATAACGGGGCGATTCTCCCCCCAGTAACTCCAGTTTGTTCATATGATCGTATTGCAGTGCACCAACGGCCATTTGATGTGTGTCGGGTGTTTCACCCACGTCCTCGCTGACGCCCGTCTTCGCGACGAAACCGCCACCTGTCCCAGTTGCCGCGTGGAAATCAGCAAAACCTCCGCCATCCGCAATTTGGCCGTGGAGAACGCCGTTTCGGAACTGCCGTCCGAATGCCAGTTCTGCAACGGCCAATTCCCCAGGAATTCCCTGGAGAAGCACGAGGACCTGGAGTGCGAAGAGAGGTGGTTTGGTTCGATTTTTGGGAGGGTGAAAATTATTTTTTTGGCAGAATTTCAGGTTGCAAGTTCAGCAGGATCGGTTGTCCGTGGCGCGGACCGGTCCATGAAAGGGCGGAACACGAACTCGAGTGCGTGCACCCCAACAGGTCCGGGGCTGAAGTGATGGACGCTCTGCAAGTGCTCGATCAGCAACACGAGGAGAAGCAGAAGATGTACGACTCTATCTTCGACCTCCTCGGATACGAGAAGATCATCTTCAACGGTAAAAGAGCTCGGATCAGGCAAAATTGGAACCGCGTCCTTTTCTAACAGCCAGTAGTTGATAGAGAACTCCACTAATTTCTCCCCATCCAGTTTAAACCCTCACCGTGTCAATAGTAAAAGGGAAATTGCACGGTTTAACTCAACCGAACTCTGTAGACAAACCTTATCATTCTCCTTACCAACGTTCCAACTGGGTTCATGGGGTTTGATTAGTGCCGACTGTCTAATTATTGTCTTGTTGGGGTTGACGTGGATTTTCCATATACACGAAATGAAATGTGCGCAGATATCCAGCTGAAGCCGTATCGAACTGACGAGTTCGTCCACCGTTTGTTCTATGAGTCGTCCCGGTTTTGCGCTTTTAACTACCAATGGGTCGTGAAGGCGAGGATCGGCAACACCCAGAAGGACCCCACTCAGAGCTCCGAACGCGACATCACCTATCAAGTAAGTTGTTGGTCCTGGAACTAACTTTCTCCTTGTATCCACCTTCTGAAAGTTACCCATATTAGGTGGTTGGTGGTTTGGTTAACTGGGGATTCAAAGAGGGTGTTTTGCTTTGCAGCTGATCCTGAAGTCGAAGATTTCGATGCCCATGTGTCTGAGTTTCATCGTTTTGCGGGGCCCGGTCGGCGACATCAAGGTCACCCCCCGCGTTCACCAATTTGAGTTCACGGAAGAGGAGAGCGAAGCGCCCTATTTACCCCTTCCATTGCCGGATACCGCGGAGTGCAATCGGTTATTGGCCGCTAAAACGATAAATTTCAGGTAAATTTTTGGGAGGTTTTGCGCGGTTATAACCGGACTGTTTCAGATTGATCATGTTTCTGGCTTCGAAGTAGAGCCGGAGCTTGCGCAGCCACGTAGAGCATCATTGCACATAAATTTATAGTTTTAATGCTGACACAATTGGGAAATTCGATATGTTGTCAAATGTTTCCAGTACAATGTTTCTCGATTGTCATGTTTTCTTCAGAGATTGTGTTGGGAGAGATCTCGGTAGTTTTTAAACATTTTTATATTTTAACTTTATTTTATACTTGTTTACACTTTATTTAAAGAGAGCTATTTAAAAAGTCTAATTTTTATTTTTAGAATTTATCGTAAGTGAGTGTTACCAACATTGGACATGTTGCCATTGCTTAGTTAGGGCGCGTAGTTGTTCCCGACCTTCTTTTGCTTATTATCAACTACCCTCCCAGTTTTCTTTTTTCTTCAACAATATAAAGGTAGAATAGACATTTTTAATTTATATTTTTAACATGTATTCAAGGGATAACGGTAGAAATATAAATGTTTAAGAAAACAAACTATTTTATTCCAGTTTTTTCTTTTTTTTCGGCACTTTTCCTTCATTGACTAAATGCACCTCCCAAGCTTCAATAGTCCCCTTCTCACCACCAGTTAGTAGTAAATTCGACTGCAACACGAAACATAAATACTCACACAGAAGAACGCGCAGGAAACTTACATTAGGGTGCAGCCAACTAGCCCTCACTTGTTGCTTATTTTCTGGAAAGCTCAAAACTGGCTCAAGTAATTTTTCTTCAATAACCATCGCCCTCAAGCGTTCCCTATTATCACAATTTAAACCAGCTAGCAGGAACAAACTGTCCTCATTATCGTAAACGTCAACTACATACGCAAAACTATCAGAATCCCTCTAAAATACAAAAAAAAAATATATTAAAAATTCTCCCTGTAAATCAGCCAGAGAGAAAAATTATGGATATTTTTCAAATCTTTTTTCATTTTATCTTGTAACATTTAAACAATGAAGACCAGTCATTAGTAGGGAGATAATTAAGATTTTTTTGGTGCCTCACCTTCATCGCCTTCGCTACTTCTGACCTTTGGATGCGCAAGAAAGGTTGAGCGTCCTCTAATTTCCATAATTGAACTTCTGAACTTTGGCTAATGCAAGCAATAACATTACCTTCATCAACGTTATGCCAACTCAATTTGTCAATTGAGAACTCAGTATTGAATGTGTCAATTAAAGCGTCGTCTTCGGAATTTTGCGACAAATCGTACAAGTTGATTAAACCATCAGTGGAACCCGAAATTAATCGATTAGGATCCTCTGGGAAGAATTTTACCTGAAAATTTAATTTAAAGAAAAAATATTTTTTTCTTTTAAATAAACCTGCGTGATGTCTTCAGTGTGCGATTCCCAGTAGCCTCCTAACAACTTTGTTTTTCTTATGTCCCAGAACAAGATAAAAGCGTCACCTTCGAATAAATCTGTTCCTGCAGCTAGCAATTTGTTGTTAGGAGAAACGTCGAAACTTGCCAGCAGTTTTCTGTTGTTCTCCTCAGTAGTTGTGTCTGGATCAAGTTGGGTTAAAATGTGCGAATTCTCGACGAAACTACTTACATACCTATAAATTGGTTCACACTGTGTTTGGGGGTTCTAATGTCCCATAATTTTATTGTTCCGTCACTGGAGGCTGTGTACAACAAATTAGGGTTTTCCGTACTAAATTTTATGTTAATTATTGAGTCTTTGTGTTCGGATAAAGTGGCGATATTGGCAAATTGGTCGTTTTTTAAACTGTAAACTTTACAAGTGTTGTCTGATAAGCCGACAGCTATGTTTGGGTGAGTTTCACTGAAAATTGACAAGTCAAATCACAAAAGTGGTAGCAATATGATTACTTACGGGGTTCCTGCAATGTGAAGAATAAATTTGTTCTTTGAGCCAGCAGACTCTTGCGCCAAGTGGGGGCAACTGGGGAATTCTTCGCCAATTTCGCCAATATCGCAGTCGGCATCTGATTGCTCGCTGGACCCTTCGGATTCTACCTTTATCTCCTTCATTTTTTGAATCGCAGAACTAAATGACATTCTAATAACAACATAAAAAGTAATAAGAACACAAGTTATAAGTTGAGCATAGGGGACGAAATTTTGAGGTTAGAAAAACTTAACCATAGATAAACTTAACTAGACTGCGCATGCGCAACTGTAGACTAGTCTAGTCACCTGTCACCTAAGCTTACAATACGCTTACCTGACGCTTACTATGACACGACACAACAAACAACAGAGTTTTTGTCTATGGTCTCAGTGTTTACAGATTAGTGAAGCCCAAAATTCTCCTAATTCCAAATTAGTGAAACGAAAATTATTTGCCGTTAACTGGGTGAACAGTCACAGTTTAGTCCCCCAGTACTGATTATTGTGGTTTTCGTGTCGGTCTCGTGAGTTTTGCCCCCGTAACCTAACCTCACTTTTGGCGCGAAGATGTCTCAAAGCACGGCTCTGGCCACCCTGACAGCGACCTACACGGACTCCGAAGGCGAAGAAGTTGAGGACGACGACCAGGAGCAGAACATTTTTGGCGTCACCACTCCGTCGGGCTCCCCGTCGGACAACAAGTCGACGAACTCTTCGCGCCCCAACAGCCCCGCAACTGCCGTTCGCGTAACGACGAAAGTGAAGAAATTAGTTTCGTACCATGACGATACGGTAGCGTCAGATGAAGAAGGCGAAGGTGATGACGGGGAGCCCCATCACGAGGTTATCATGTTAACAGACAATGACAATTCGAAATCGGAAGAACCAGAGGAGCCTGATGAGGACGGCGTCCAAATTCCGCCCGAACCGCCCGGATTTTGCTCAGGGGATTTACAGGACAAAATCGCGAAATTGTACGAGAAAATGCAAAATCAACAGTTGGACATGAACGCGTTGATCCAGAAGAGGAAGGATTTTCGTAACCCGAGTATCTATGAGAAGCTGATCTCGTTCTGCGGCATCAACGAATTAGGTTTGCGTTATTATTAATTTATTTTTAATTTTAAGAATTCTAGATCTGAAAATTATAGTTGCTATTATTAATTTATTTTTAATTTTAATAATTTCGAATTTGGTCTAAATCTGAAAATTATGGTTTGATTTATGTTGTAGGGACAAATTATCCGCCTGCCATTTATGACCCAATTAAGTGGAACAAGGAATCGTACTACGAAGAGTTGGCCAAAGTGCAAAAAGTTGAAATGGACAAGAGGGAAAAGGAGAGGAAGTCAAAGGTGGAGTTTGTTTCTGGAACGAAAAAGCAAGAGGATGACATCAAAAAGAGGAAAAGTAAATGGGACCAGCCCGGTGGCAATCCTTTAGGTTCTCATGGCATCAAGCCAGCTGGCTTAGTACAACCCTCTCTCACCAGTAGCGCGACCGGCACCAAAGGAACCGTTATTTCCGCGTTCGGGTCTCTTCCAAAGAAACCCCGACCGTAGACCATCAAATTTCTTGCTAATTTTGTACATAGTTCTAAATAAAGTTTTCCTTTTTCATAATGTTGGTACTTAAAATCTTCATTCCTAGCCTTTAGCCCTTTTGAATAAACGTCCAGATCTCCATTCACGCCACATGAAATTACATGGACGAAACTATAAATATACAATTTTAGAATGAACAAATATCAATTACTCAAGAATGATGGGTCTTCCTCCTTACCATTTAACAAGACATGCGCAGTGGCTCCATCTACATGATTTTGGATAAAAATTGGCATTTATTAGTCTCAGCCTAAGACTCTCAGGACTGTAAAAATACCCTCGCAGCATTCAGACGAAAAGCATAATTTATAATTGTCAAAGATTTCCGCGCAAAATTAAGATCCTGAAGAACGCTTTAATAAATTCGCCAACTCCACCTAGCGAATATTTCTGCATCGCAAATTTTAATGTGATAAGCCTTGGGGCCTGCTCTTGCAGTCCTTATCCTGTTTGAAGACGTTGCAGTTAGGGCAAAAATCGTTACTTATGCAACCCACTCGCCCTGAAGGATGTTGACCTGGTTGAGGCGACGAGCCGCCACTGGTAACTGGAAGCGGACACAGGTGCCTGCTATGCTAAAATGGCGTTGGTGGTGCGGTTTTGTGCATTAAATCCGCCGAATTTGTGATCTCCCATGCCCTACGCGCCCCCCAGCTCCCCAATTTCGCGGAAAACAACCCAAAACCGGTAAGTAGCGAAGCGTTTCATTGATAACGTCGCCCCCAATTCCCCCCAAAATGCGTATTTACCAACAGAACTGACAGCCGATCGTCCACTGTTTATACCTCGGTATTTCGATAATTAGGGCAAATTATCTTTAAACGAAAAAAACAGTTGAATGCCGTGCTGGTTTCAGTGACCTCTGTTGATTGGAGATTGTTGCAGGGATGCAGGGACAAGACAACTTGTCAGGGACCGGGGACCACCGGTTGGCCCTAATCCATGAAATGAGCGCCCACAACTTCGACCTCATCCGATTCGCCTCTTATCGAACAGCCACAAAGTTGCGGTTTATTCAGAAGAAAGTCAGCTGTGAGGAAATTGTCGGTTTTTATGTTGCTATAAATACTAGGAACGTTTATTTATCTTTTAGTGCATGCTGTGGATATTTGGAATGTGATTGAAGCTTTTCGGGAGCAAGGCTTGCACGCGTTGGAACCTTCCTCAGAGTTGAGTGTGGCGCGGTTGGAGACTCTACTATGTTCCCTGTACCATAGCCTAAACAAGAGAGCGCCTCCGACCCAACAGGCCCATGTCGATGTTTGTTCTAGCCTTCTTCTGAACTGGATTTTAGCCGCCTACGCCACTGTGTGAGTTGCTTTAGGTTTTTACGCCAACTTCACGCCACTCAATTGGCTGGGGCGCCATCTTAAGACTATTTTCGTGGATTATTGATGCCATTAATTTGCTTAATATCCAGCAAACCAATTGCTTGATGCCATAATAATACGTGATGCACGTTTATCGGCCTATTAAGAGCAATTGATAAATTTAGGCCAAGTGTTTGTTAATAAAATTGTTTCAGGGATAACGTGGGGAAGATCCGAGTGTTTTCAATAAAAGTAGCTTTGGCGACGTTATGCGCCGGGAAGTTAATGGACAAATTACGATGTGAGCCAGACAATTTTCAAAAATAAAAAAATTACAGGTTTTTTTTTAGACGTATTCTCGCAAATCTCCGACAGTAATGGACTGCTGCTACAGTGGCGGTTTAACGAGTACCTGCAGGAGGTCCTCGCGTTGCCGGCCGCCGTTTATGAATCTCCCACCTTCAATTACACGGACTCTCTCGCAAACTCTATATTCAGTCCGGTTAGTACTTGACGTAAAATAACGTAATTACAGTTTTCTTTTATACCGACTAGAATTGCAAATACATGAAAAAGTTTTTTTAATGACCAATAACGATTTACAATTAAAAATTTGCGTAACGCAGACTCTCCCTGTATATAAAGTGTAATTTGTAATTTGAAGCGATCTATCAGAAATGCGAAAAGCTGAAATTTCGGAAAACGCAAAATTCTAGTTTTTTTTTTTTTAACGTTACAATTTGCTATTGCAGAATGTCAAAATCACTGTGAACGATTTCCTAGACACTATGATGTCCGATCCAGGTCCGCCGGCCTTGGTATGGTTGCCCTTATTGCACCGAATAGCGAACGTCGAAAACGGTATTACAGTTTCCTGTTTTTTTCCAATCGTAATTTGGTCGTAATCTTCAGTAATTCATCCGGTCCAATGCGACGCTTGTCAAAGGGAGAACTTCAGCGGCTTCCGATATCGTTGCCAGAAATGCCCCCATTACATCCTGTGCCAGGATTGCTTTTGGAAAGGACGAGTCTCAGCACCTCACACCTTAGAGCACCAAGTTAAAGAATACTCGTCCTTCGTAAGTGATTTCAGCAAATAATTAACAAATTTACAAATCGAATGTGTAGTCACCGAGTAAAACCATCGGGCAATCGCTGAGGAAGTCGTTTCGGTGCGTGCCCGACAAACAAAAGAACAATCTTCCAAGGTTTCCGGAACAACCTGAAAAAACTTTAAATCTCTCGCACATAGTGTAAGTTTTTGTTTGTTTTGTCTACGTTTTGCCAATAATGGAGTTTTAGGCCCCCTTCCCCTATTCCTTCTCACAATGGCTTCCCTGACGGCAATTTTTCTTCACCTTTTGACGGAATGGGCAGTTTAGACAGCCGATCGACAGCCCGGAGGTATCATTCAACTACATAGATTTAAATCAAACATTTACGTCTGAAAATTTCAGTTTGGATAGCGCCCGCGATGACGAGCATCGCTTGATCGCCCGGTACGCGGCCAAGTTGGCCCAAGAAGCCCGGTCGGGAATGGTGAGATTCTTTCGACGTTACGGCATGATTTATCGTGTAAACTTTGTTTTATGTTGGATATCTAAATGTGCTTTTGCCGTTGCTCTTAGCCTCGAAGTGGTTACCGAAAAAACTCGCTCTCTCCCGACACGGTGAGTTGCTTAGCTTAAGTTTCCGCTCAGATTCTCGGTGTTTGTCGAGGTTCTGAAAGTAATCAAACAAATTTCGCAGGGACGAGTTCCGTCAGAAGCCTGTCTCGGGATGGACTCCACCAGGGCGCAGAGGGAACTCATCGGCCAGTTGGAGGCCAAGAACCGCGAGATCATGCGGGAAATCGCCAGACTAAGGTATTTTTGCCCCTGTAATGTAGGTGTGACGTCACCGCGACACCTTTCGGCCGTAATGAGGTTTACCGCAACGAAGTTAGGCTACATTCTGTCCCCCCTCCCTCTCGGTCTGGATTCAATAACCATTAAATCATTATTACGTTTTCTAAATAATAATTAAATTATTTAAATCGAAAAATCAAAAATATTATTAAATAAAAAATTAACCATTTTGTCGCATTAATTTCAATGTCGTGATAGCAATCTTAAGATCGTCATAATCGTGGATAGATATCGACAAATTGTCAAATTTCCGCAGGCGGCAGCAGGAGTTGGAGTCGAGCGGCCACGGCGCCGACAATCCAGTGTTGATGAACGAGCTGCGCGCTTTGCGCATGCGCAAAGACGAGCTCGAGACCCACTTGACCACTCTCCAAGACTCTCGTCGTCAACTCATGATCCAGTTGGAAGGTTTAATGAAAATGTTGAAGAACCACCAAAGTTCGCCGCGTTCCACCCCCAACTCTTCGCCCCGTAGCACCAAATCGCCCCCTCTCCTCCCCGGTGGCGCTCCCGCTACCCAACCGGGTCCCAGAAGCGCACCACAAACTCCCCTAGGTTCAGCTCCGGTCAATAACGTGATGACAACCATTGCCCAACCGGAACGTCCTCAACATGTCATGGGTCACATGGCGGCCTCGCAGGAACGCGCCGAACAGCGGGTTCTACACAATAACGACCTAGTGGGGGTTGGGGGCGATGTTCGAAACGCTTTCGGGGGCTCCTCGAACACCAGTATGGGTAAGTGTGGTGTTTTTTTTTTTAATTTGCGATATTAAGGAGGGTTGTAGGGTCGAACGGAAACGGAACTCCAGGATCAGTCGGGCGGTCATTAAGGAACGACCTGTTGGTCGCCGCTGATTCCGTCACCAATGCTATGTCCACTCTAGTAAGAGAACTGAATTCAGGTACGGACAATTGAATCGTGTATTTATGTAATAACGCTTAAACCATTTAGTATTAAAAAATGATTGGAGCTATGTTTTAGTTTTTCTCCCTTTATTATTATTTTTCTTTTTTGTACAAACTCGAGTAGTTTATTTTTATATATTTGTACTATTTTATTGTTATTATTTCTCTTCTTGTACTTATAAGACTTTCGAACATGTGTAATTTTTCACAAAAACCGACTGAGTATGTTTTTTTGTATGGAATGCGTTATGTAACTGAGCAGCTAGCATGTTACTATACATAATACTACATGATGACACAGTTTTAATACTCCACACTTGTTTTGTGATTTTTGTTGTTTCCGTTGAAAATATTTATTGTTGTTGAAATTTTTGTTTATGTATTTTGAAAATTAATATACTTTTTTAATTAAATTGCGTTAATTTACTTTTCTCGCACACACACTTTTCGGCGATCGGCGGCAACAATCGACCGCCCCGAGTTCTAGCGCCATTTTGAATCAGTTGACTACTCTTAGCTTCCGCACCCGGTTTGTCTCCTCTCCGACCGATTTTGTTGAATGCTTAACCGACGACACAACTGCATCTTAGCGTAAGAAATCGTGGTAGAACTGTATGTGGAATGCTGCCTGTTGAATGATTGTTAAATTGCAGAACCTACGACCCAGTCAGAGGCTAGTGCAATCAGAAAACCCTTAGGTGAGTGTAGCTTTGAAACGCCGCTTCAATCCCCTCCAAACCCCCGACTAGCAATATCCCAACTCGCTGCTGCGTCACCGCCCCCTCGGCCGCCGCCCCTCGAATAATCGGTTTCTGTCCAGATTTCGAGGATGACGGCGAAGACGAGTCAGACGGCGGCTGGCAACAGGAGCTGCAGCGCCGCTACGCCCAAGACGCCAACTTCATGGCGGAATTGAGGGCAAGACACCCGACTAGTCCGCCGGAAAACTACAACCATCAGTACCCTCTTAATCACCACCCCAGCCAAGGCTATATAGGCCAACCAAATTACCCCAACAGTTATCAGGCCGAACCTTTTGGACCTCAGGTGGGTGACAACTTCAGATAATTACACCAGCACACCGCTAGCTCCGCTTTCTAGAGGTCAGTGATGAGCACTAGGCGCTTTTTCCGTTTTTTTAAATAAAGTAACTAATTTTGTGCCAAAAACAGTCAGGAAACGCCGACCAGTCCGACCAAGACAACGAGCAAAGCGAGGAGCCTTCAATGGAAACCATGAACAAAGAAACGTTGCAGTTCGAAGAAGCCTTAAAGCAATGGGTCAGCCGATAAGGAAGGCGGCGACGTGACGTGGATGTTTCGACGATAATTGTTAGAGTCCCCCGGCTGTCTCTAAATGTGTCTTTATTAATCAACCAATCAGCCAGGGACGGGTTGTAGCTAATTAATTAGGACGTCTCCATTATATAAATAGCCTCCATATGTATATATGTATAAGTGCTTGGCACCCTCATAGTTCCTTACGACGCGATTTTGGTTGAAAGTGGCCGAATGTGTGGGTGGTTGAGTTTTTATTCAGCTTGCACCAGCTGGACCAAATTCCTATAGTAGCTACTCTGTAACCAATCGTGCTTGTACCTACCATTGAAATTTAATACTTTTACTAACCTTTTCATGAAACCGATTAGATGATTGAGAAAAAGTAGTTTGCTGTTGTAGTCGTGAGAGGCAGATACAACGTAACACGACTGACGGTGGCCATTTTGTATCGGCCGCCGTAAGTTGACGTCACGTTACCACCTATGAATACATATTAGATAATTAAGGTTGTACAATTTTGTTGATTTTGTTCGATTCGTTTATGTACAAATTCCTTGACTGAACCATATACGAGACAGAATTGTTGAGAGTTTTAGATGTTATCATATTGTGGTAGTCAAATAAATGATTCGCAATTTTCCTAGTGTTCAATGTCGTCGGGGGGGCGTCACCACTTAACCAAACCCGACCTCCTGCTGCGTCGTAAGTTAAAAGGCCGTTAGAAATGGGTAAAATTTATTTATCGTATTCACATCACAGAGAAACAAACATACAATGAGAGAACAACCTCAGTTATGAATGTTACACATACTGATAATAATTGGAAAACATGTACATCATTCATTGTGTTAACTAGCACTGTACCCTTAATAATTGTCTTAATATAATTAGTCTTATTCACAACAAAGCAACAAGTCGATGATAATATGCGTGTGTACACGGCGTACGTGGCTAAAACTTGGACCGTCTCATGGTTTAATGCGTCGCGGTGGCGTGAGCAAAGGGTTGAAACAATGAGGGTAGGTGCCATGAACCCACGAGACGTCGAAGTTGTTTGTGATTCGGTACGAATGCATCTTTGGTATTCGACAGATGTCGCCCCTAAACATTAACTGTCCATTTTGGACTACTTTTTTCTCTAGCTGTGTAGAACGCACGCAGAAACCGAACCGGTCGGCCGTCATTTTCGCCACACAAAATGCCGACCGTCGAGCTCGCTTCCTCACAGAAGCCCTAGCCCGACTTAAACCTGCATTAAAACAATCGTGGGTTACATCTTGGTTTTATTTCTGAAATAAATTACAAAAAACCTTTTATAACGCCGAAGTCACAATTAGAAAACAAAACTGACTAGAGATTCAATTATGACTTAACAGGACACTACCAGATATTAAATACTACAAATTTACATAACAGTTGATGGTATGCGCGGGGTTGACGCCCAATGCACGACGGGGTCGCGGCACCGGGACTGATCCGCCACTTTGTATGCAATTGCGTCGATGGCGGTGGAAGATTTGGTTCAAAATGGCAGACCAAAAGTGGAGCGCTGATACAAAATGGCGGTGTGACGTCACCGAAATGATAGGTTCACGATTGTCGTGTGTTCGACGTCACGCCCGTTATACTCATCCGACAATTACTAGTTTGCTATAGAATGAATGATTGTTCTGAAAATAATGAAATCTGCGTTCGTGATTGATTAGTGGATAATTATACACTTACAAATGTCCTCTTTTCGTAAAAAAGCATAAAATGGGAGATACAAAATATCGAGGAATGTATCACTTAAAAATGCACGTCGTTATTACAATGATTGAAAAGAACGTAAATGCGTCTCGACTACACTACGAAATGGTACTGAAGCTACTTCAAATCTGTTAAAGCGCCATATAGTTTTTATGTACACATTAAATGTTATATATTTGCATCTGTTCAAAAGGTCCTCGTTTTCCTGATTAAGTCCGCTTGCGGACGGGGCGAAGTGCAGCACCGAAAGCGCGCTTCAATGGTGCACTTCGGCGAAAACAATGCACGCAAGTAGGCTTTATAATAGAATGTTTATGTAATTATTCTCAATATAATATTCATAGATGAACGCTACTTGAGCCAGACAGTAATTTGGTTCCACATTATTATTAATTAACACATACTTATTCTTTACAAATTTGGTAACTAAACCTATTATTTATAGTTAGTTTTTTCCTTTCTTTTTTCAGCAATATTAAAATTATAAACATAAATAACATTAACTAGACTCGTAAAAACGCTCTGAAATGAAACAGACAACTTAAAAATAAAAAACAAAAAAAGAAAGAAAGCAACTATGTTACACGTCCATAAATGCAATCTCTCTAATGGCACAGTTTCTTAATAGTCCCCTTTGATCAATAAAAATTGTGCAGACTTAGCGATGTTGATTGGATATAGTTACGTCGAAAAAGTGTGCGTCATATAAACGAAATATTGTGCTGTAAGTAGTAATAAAGTAATTGAAGAGACTTCAACATTGTCGACCGATGTTATTATCAAGCACAGGAAAGCTACCCCTTTATTGTTTGTACTCCGCCAACTGACCGGATAACAGAAAAAAAGAACACATTTCAACATCTCACTCAACTTTGGTACAATTAAAACGAACGTCGCCGGTGCTTCCCTGACGGCGCAACGGCCACGGGAACCATCGGGACGTTCAGCGAACACACCGGCACTACCATGTCTGCATTTTCGGCTCAACCATGTACTAAAGTCAATAACGCATGAGAAGGAATTGTTACAATTACTGATGGTTTCTCAGTAGAGGCCGCAGTTGCGCAAGTTATTGGCTATGATCACGTCGGTGACTGCGTCGAATACAAACTGGATGTTATGCGTGTCTGTGGCACAGGTCATATGGCAGTAAATTTCTTTGGTTGTCGATTTGTTCTTCGCCTCGAACTGCGCTTGAATGTACGCCGCCGCCTCGCCGTACTCTTGCGCACCTAAAACAATAATCACAATAAAAACATGTTTCGACCACCCTCAAAAGTTTCGACGCCCACCTGCATACTCGGGGAAACATATTGTCAGAGGCGATTTCCTAATTTTCTCCTCAAACAAGTCCTTTTTGTTCAGGAAGAGAATGATGGAGGTGTCCGTGAACCACTTGTTGTTGCAGATCGAATCGAACAGTTTCAAGCTCTCCTGCATGCGGTTCTGGAAACAAAACGGCCACGTCACCACTGACTCAACTGCAGCTTATCGGCCGCAAAACCGAGATAGATTCGATAATTAAATGAATCATAAAAATATACTGACCAATAATCTAAACATCACCTTCTAAAAATGTACTGATTTATTAACAACAACTGACGCACCTGCGTTGCAAATAGAACGGAAAAAGATTGGGAATTTGGCCAGGGAACTTTGATGTGACAACAATATAAAAATAATAAAATATCAATTTGTGAAAGTCAAACGACACGAAATAAAAGTCAGTTTGTTTCATCTTAAACATCACAATTAAGAGCATGAGATTCAAAGCAACAGTTATATCTGTCATAACTTTAAAAGTTGAAGTTTTCGAAATAAAAAATACGACAAGAAAGATAATTTGTTATTAATGATTCAGCAGTTTCTTTTAGTTTTTTTCTACGTCCACACAACTGGCCGGTCTTCCTATCCAGCATCTTAATGAATAAAATTATCTTTATCTCGTTAATTTGGTTTAATTGAAAGTTTATTGGTTTGGGTTATTCCACGACAATTTTTACACTGATTGAGATGATTATCGTGTTTGACCTGAGCGTTGACCCTTACCGTCGTTTCATCCTCGTGCAAGACTTGATCATACTCGCTCATCGCTACACAGAAAATAATTGCCGTCACATCCTCGAAACAATGAATCCACTTCTTCCTTTCCGACCTCTGACCACCGACATCGAACAATCTGCAATCAACCCCACGAAATTAGTCCATCCAACTCACCTTTGACACGCAACAATTACGATTAACGACCGAACGGTGACCATACAGCGAAATGACGACAAAACACACAAGTCAATTCGTCAGTCGTATAAAAGTTAATTGTTCGCAAAGCCGTTAATACAACAAATAAACGACCACTTTACGACACTCACTTGAAATTGAGGTTCTTAAACGAGAAATGGACTTCGACTATGCCCGTCGTCTTGACTCGCGTGCGCAGGATGTCCTGTTCTGTGGGCTGGTACTCCTTGGCGCCTAATCGGTCCAAGTCGTCCAGGAAACTGGAAAATTAACGGACAATTAACCGAAGTTTTCAAGTTCTTGACGTTTCGATCACTAGTGCGCGACTTTCCCCAGAAGATCTTTGATAGTGATATAAACCGTCAAACTTACTATTTGGCGGAATCGTTGAGCTGATACTCGTTGGAACGACCAAAGCACTCTTGAACGCCCGAATCGGCCCATAACCGCTTCATGGCGGCCAAAAGTTCCTCTGAGAATGGTTCAGTGTCTTCCATCCTCTGGATGACGTCGAACACCATTTTACCATCAATCTAGAAATGATAAAAAGTCACCAACGATTTCACGAGCAACGTTGGGCTGATGCAACAAACTAAATATTTGATTCCGAACTTATTTTTAGGAAGATTTATTTATTATTTTAGCGAATTCGCTAGATCTATTCGAGGTTCCTGAATATTTCTACTCACCTCCCTCTCGTTGTTGCCGTAGCTAATTCCGAGATTTGGCATGGCCCGGAGGATGGCAACGAGGGACTGGATGGTATTGCTGTAGACCACCGGTCGATATTGCTTGAAGTCTTCGCTTGTGAAGCCACTTTCGTGGATAATTCTGGAACAACAAGCGGCCAATTAACAAAACAAAATCGAATCGCCGCCAGCAACGAAAAAGATTGCCAACAAAATTTTCCGGAGTATTTATTTGGAAGCTCCCTCGGTTTCAATATTTGAGCAATGCGCGGGGCAAGTCGTGACGTCAGCCGGTGAAGCCGGTTGGTCAAGATATCGATAACTGGACCTTCAGAATTCGCGTCCCTTTGCCGAGTACCTAGGAAGTAGAATAAAATAGGGGATGGGTGCAAAATAAGTTGTTGAGGGTTTGGGAGCCGCGAGATGGCGCCCTGGCGGTTCAAATATCGACGAGGACCGGCAAACCAAACAAGTGGTGTTTACCCTACAAAAGCGACGTAATTTCAGACCTCGCTAACGTGAGCTGAACAAAACAAAAAAAATTCCATCAACATTAGTCCTAACAAAGAACTAATTAAGGCACAATTTGATGGTAATTGGTCCTGGCGTTCAGCAGCTCACGCCAACAACAAATCAAAACTCGGCTGCGTGTTAGCAAGTTGTATGTTTACCGAAGCGAAATAATTCGTGGGGTTCAATTAGACGAAACCCTTTCGATTGATCGATCCTTCGTGCATACGGAAGAAGTCGTCCGTCAGCCAACGAACTCCGCTTTACCTACTAAGAAACTCAAATTGACAGGCAAAAAAAATTTTTGGCGTGTGTCACCAATTGACTCGATAGAATGTTGCGAGGCTTCACACGCGAAGTTATTGGGAGACGGTCGCAAAGCACTTTGGTTATAGCCGAACATGACAACCGAATCTTGGATCCGATAACCCTCAACGTCCTGACAGCAGCGAAAAAAATCGGAGGTAACATCTCAATTTTAGTGGCAGGAACCAACTGCACGGGGGTTTCCCAAACCTTATCCAAAGCCAGCGGTGTTGCTAACTTGATAACGGCCGACAACGCCATCTATGAGGGATTCACGCCCGAAACCATCGCCCCTTTGGTGACGTCACTGCAAAAGAACCGCAATTTCACGCACATCGTGGCTGGGGCGTCGGCGTTCGGAAAATCGCTGATGCCGAGGATCGCCGCAAAACTGGACGTTTCACCTTTGACCGACGTGATCGACATAAAATCGAACGACACCTTCACCAGGACTCTCTACGCCGGCAACGCCGTCCAAACCGTCGTCATCACCGACCCCATCAAAATTCTAACAGTGAGAAAAACCAGTTTTGACAGCGACAACCTCGCAGGGGGCGACGTTCCCCCCGAAACCGCCCCCGATCCGGATCCCGGTCCAGGCGACGTCACCGAAGTTCTGGCACGGTACTTGTCCAGTTCCGAAACTCCCGAACTGACAACGGCGAAAATCGTGGTGGCAGGCGGCAGAGGGTTGAAATCGAAAGAGGACTTCGGGATAATTTTCGATTTGGCGAGAATTTTGAACGCGGGAGTGGGGGCGTCACGGGCCGCCGTCGACGCCGGTTTCGTCGGCAACGACCTCCAGGTGGGGCAAACCGGGAAGATCGTAGCGCCCGATTTGTACATCGCAATTGGGATCTCGGGGGCCATCCAGCACGTGGCAGGAATGAAGGAGAGCAAGACGGTGGTCGCCGTCAACAAGGACGCCGAAGCCCCCATCTTCCAGGTGGCCGATTTCGGGCTGGTCCAGGACCTTTTCAAGGCCGTGCCGGAGCTGATCGACAAACTCAAGAGATAGCCGAAGACCCGATTAATTACAGACTCGTCTTAGGTATAGATCTTGAAATATAGAGTAGAACTTTGAGATATGGCCAGAGTGTCACTAAATTAGTTTTATTGAGTTGCGCCTCGGGAGTGCCGCGCAAACTTTTTTAGACTCCTCTTCATCCACATTGCCACCTCGGTTGAAGTGGAGGAGGTGAAAGGGCCAAATGACACCAAAGCTTGTTTAATCAAAGATAAGACTTTTGGTCCAAGTTAGCGTTGCTTCTGGGAATTTTTCGCATACTGGTGCTCTACGTGGATTGGCTGCCGCAGCTGTTCCTCGACGTTGCCACGAAGAAGCGATGTCACCGCGAGCGCCCTAAAAGGATAAACAGATCAAAACTGAAGAGTTTAATGGGCTAGCAGTGTCGTCTAAATTTAGTCCGGGACATCGCTAACCCAACAGTCGATGCATATCTGGCTCTCTATCACGCCAAATCGTGATGTTAACAGGTGGCGCCGATTATTCCAAAAATCCTTCCTTTTCCCGTGAATTCGACATTATCCAGATAAATTAATGTAAATATTGTGTAATTTACAGCCATCGATCACCCTGTGACGTTCCAACTCCGGTCCGAAATGCACCGTCGGCGATGCGCCCTTTCGCCACAATCGACGGGTATCGTCGCTCGTTGGGTGGGCGGTTTCGCCCCTAAATATTATCGATTCTCCGGTCGTGTTGCGACACAAGTTATTTAATGCGTCAAAAAGGTGGGTGGAGGAGTCGAAAGGACGGCCGACGTCGTACTATTGTAAACTTTAATTCAACAAAAGAATAAAATGACGCCGCCGGAGATGATAAGAAAGCTCTCTCGGTTTTCGGAGAGGCGGAAAAGACGGTTCAAGGGGACGAAACGTGAGAAGCGGGGGTTGTAAAATTTTTAATTAACCCGCTGCCGTAATCCCCTATGCGACGGCCCGAATCGCTGCGCCATAAGTCGCCGACCGAAATAATTCATTTCGTGTAAAAGCGAAAATATTACGGCGTTTTAGCGGCTATTAACCTCGTGTAATAACGTTTATCACGACATGTACGATAAATCGATCACGTCATTACATTGTGGTTGTAAGGCTTTTGGCGATTATCAACAACAATACCCACATAAAACAGGTCGTCGCGTTTTTAGACAACAACAAAAGTTACGCCTTGCGAAGGCGCAAAAAAACTCATTATTAAGTAGGTTTTGCTTGAAGAAACTAAAAGAACGTAACAATAAGTTTTACAGGTATAGTAGCTGCCTTTTTCCAAAAATTTTGGTTACAACTTCAAGTTCAAAACTATACTCGAAAGAATTGTAGTCTTGTATGAGACTTTCAAGCATTGTTTATACATAAGATGTATAAACAATGCTTTCAAGTGATCATGGTCTCTAATGGTCGTTAAACTATCTTTTTTATGCTTGCAGTGTCTTCCAGAAGATAACTCTTCGGTGACATTAGAGATTTCTTGATATTGCCAAAAAGGTCCATGTAACAAAGGCTGTTATCACATCGCATCTGCCATTTTTGCAAATTAAAATTTAGAAAGACGTTGAGAGTTTGAGAGCATTGCCAATCGCATAATATAAAGGACCCTGTTTTATTAACATTGACACAAAAGCTCGCTGAACACAGCGCCATCTAGACAACCTCGATCCAACTACAGATTAAAACATCTTTGAACATCACAGTATTTTGTTTATTTTTTGCAGATAAAATATGTAAAAGAAGAAAAAAATAAGTGTATTTCTTCCTACGTCATCTTGGAACCAATGGCGTCTTCGTATGACCTTTCTGAACATTATTAGTCTATTTTGGAAAGAAAAATAATAATATGAAGTTATTTTCCCGGTGTTCTGCGTTATTTAACATACAAAGTTGTACAAGCGGCAAGTCTGCAGCTTCTAAAAATATTAAAATTTACTTCGTTTCACACTCAATTTCACATGCATGCCTCCAAATTTGTCAAATTCGAATTATTTATTACCGTTTTATGTTCGTAAAATCAAATTTTCATGACCATCTGCAAAGATTCTGAAAAAATATTTTAACTCCATGGAGTTATTTGCTATGCCCGTTAAATTGATGAATGTGCATACCTCAAACAAGTGATGTCAAAGCATTTGCTCAGACTAATGAAAAATTAACACCCAAAAAAGGTTTTTTATTAAATGTTATTGCAAAAGTCCATAGTAATGTTGAAAGTTTGTTGCATCAACGCTTTTGGTTACATAGTCACGAATCTTCACCTGGAATCAGAAGTAGTCATTGAACAAACAACAGCACTTGGTTAGATAATATCAAAGGTAACTTTTAACGTCAGAGCTAAACCTTGTATGATACGTCACCGTTACGTGTGACGAAGTTAATTAATTTAATTAACACGTATTTTTTGCTTCCTCGCTCTTGGTGTTGTTCCCAATTATAAAACAGGTAACAAGCTCCGCATAAAGTCGCAATGAACGCCCTTTCTTTCAAAATGTCGTACTGTTTGACGTTAAAATACGGCCAAGTAAAGTTGCAAAAATGGCGAAGGCGCCGGGTGAATTTCTACGTTCTATTTGAAACCGTCCCAAATCTAAGTAAATTATTTATATCTTCAAGCCCCATCGAATGGCGAAATTAAATTGTTTGAATTGCTTGCAGTTTCCATTATTTTTAACGATGAGAACACCATCTATATTTACTCGGTAACTTTAAAACAAACTGGCTAGATTAAAAAACCCCAAATCTTTTTTTTTTCTTTCTAAAGATACCTTCAACTCCACAGACGTGAGCAATAAAGACGGCCAATGGATATAAATATAAGTGCTCAAGATGGCGCCGGACTTATCCACGTTAATCGGATCTTGTTGGCGGAATCAAACAAATAAAACTACACTATGACACCTACACACAGGTGGAAAATACCAATAACACTGTTGCATCTTGTTAGTTTATGTTTTCAACAAAATAATAGTAATAATAAAAATTTTCGACAAGAAAAAGAAAGTGAGAAGGCCTGTAATTGGGTCAGTTGAAGACTTGAGGATCAAATTTATCGTAAGAAGAGATGAGGCGTATCAAGCACTTATTACTGTTTGTGTCTCTAGAACTAGATAGCGCTGAGAAATAGGAGACCTAGTAGAGATTTGAAGAGGACTTGACTTCTTCAACACTCCATTTTCGCTAAGGACGCGGAAAGTACGGGAGTGCTGTTGTTAGCACAAATGTCGTTTAGCAAAGTGAAATGCACTTTGATCTTACATGTGTTGTAAGGTTCATTTACATCGCCGTAACAAAGCGTAATTGCTTACGAGAAACTGGCGGAACTTCGCGCCATTATCTGCAACTGGACTGATTTGATTTATTGTCAATTTCTATTCGTTAAGCTGGAGGTTTGCGCAAATTCACTTGCCTTTTATGCCGTATCGCTCATTACCAGTGGGATTGTAACAGAAATAACGAGCGTCCTCTCTAGTTACGAGGTCGTTTCCCTTCGCGGCTTTGTAAAATTTTCTAGCTGCGACCACTGAATGGTGTATATTAAACGAGGTGATATTGTAGTTTAAAATTAATTGTCTGGCCATTTGAAAATTGGGAAAAAGTTGCATCTACACATCGTTCTGGAAGAAGAGATTTGCTACGTATCGGCTTCGCTTGCTCTTGTGACTTGACTGCTGGCCGTCGACATCCTACTGAGTATTACTGGAGGACCTCCCAAAGAAGCTACATCAAGAAGAGAAAAACAATGACTATTGTAGTCATGGAAATAATTTTTTCAGTTGTTCTATCCAATCCAACACGTCGATCAAAGTTGACAATAAACTTCTTAGACACTGTCGATACTATTGTACCCAGTCTTGGATGTCCTCTACTTTTTTGTCAATGTATTGGTTTTTAAAGCTGAGAATCACTATTCTTCTGTGGTGGCCGGCATCATACGAGGGGTGGGGATAGAGAAGAGAATCCACTGGAAACAACTTTGAACGGCCTTAAAATTTGTCTTGAATAATGTTTCTTGATACCTGCTATCACACAACAGAAAATTTGTAATCAATATTTTCTGGGAACTGTGAACAGATTTATATGTATATGATACACCTCTGGACTTTATGACTTCCACCTACACCGTCACTATTCAAACACCAAGCTTCATGAATTCTGCCATTATCCCCCGCGCTTCATTTAGATATTTTACGACTAGCACGTGAATGAAACCAACGTTCAGGAGTTCTCATGACTCTTGGTTGTTATTTTTAATTTAAAAAAAAAAAGTTGAAATTACTTCCACCTACAAAATGTTTGGAGTAACGATGATGTCTGTGTAAACAAAACGTGGGAGTAATTCCATTATGCGACCAAGCAAATAACGTAGGGATTAAATGACGATGGATTTCGAATCAATCTTTCTGAATTACACGAATATTGACGTCCATTCCCGGCAACTCCGTACATAAATAAGTCTCGACAAATTTTCCACAGAATAGAAGAGCAGAAAAACTTTTCCATTTTTAAGATGCAACGTCTCTCGTCTCGCTTCAACTCAAGAATCGAGGACGGGGGTGGGGCAATAGAGGCGGAAAATTTGAAATCCTTCGCTCCTATTCGTTGCTTCAAAAGTCACATTAAGCAACCAATAGGAACAACGGATTTTAGTAAGTCAAATTTGCATTACCAATAAGAACGACGGATTTTAAAATAAGTCACATTAACGGAGTCGTTAAGAAATAGCAATGCAAGTCAGAACCAGTTAGCAAGTGGGATAAAGGCAAAATAAAGTGGACCAAAGCACGCAGTGTCTTCTGAGTTGTGGACTACTTCGTTTAGTCGATACTACAGGTCGTGTTAGCTCGGCAAAACTGTTGTTACCAGTGCAATTATGGATTTAGCACTGTTGCAATATCCCTTATGAAAAGTGGTATCTGCACGGCAACTAGACGGGGTCTGCGATAAGCACGGAAATTCGTGGTTTCATTATCACTCACCAGAAACGCGGCCATTGAAAAAACAACGACTTGCAATCGCACTTTCAACTTTTATTTCACCCCGACATGCCATCAGGAGAACGGCGACGCTCCTGAATAATTTATAACATATTCATAGTTTCTCCGCAGCGGTCAAAACAAATATCTGTCGCATCGTTTCCATGAAAATTATCAGCATAGTCGATCTGTCGATGGTTTTCCAACGGAACAACACAGGACGGAAATCACGCCAAGACACGAAGTCACGATGAACCAATTACCATCCTTTCGTAAGAGGGAAAGAGAAGAACGATCGTTGGGCAAAAAAAAAAAACAATGAAGTTAAGACCATGCCGCACTTTTCACGGTTTCGACAAGTGGGGCGTAACTAGAACAGCACGTCGTTGATAGATTCAGCTTCCGCGCATTCGGATCAATACGGCTAAAAGTCCACACTTGCAATGGTTGTGGCATCACGGGGACAAGGCAGAGAAGAAGCGCGACAGCAGCGTTTTGTTCCAGCCAATAACTGTAACTTTTCGAAATTTCTCATTTAACCGCCCCTTACAGGGTCGGCAAGTGTCTCCAATCTCGGAGCAACAGAAAAATGCAAGACATTACCGAAAATCAAAAGTGTCTTTGTTTTCTAGTCACCGTTAATTTTTTTTTTTTACAAAAGAAACACTACTATTTTTTATAGTTTAGGTTGAGAGAGGGCAGCACTGAAATTCAATTAGTTTTTCTGAGGTTGGGTAAACTGTAAGATTCTGCAAGAGTCATTAGTGATTTTTATTAAGCATTTTTAAACGTTGAAAATTTAACCAAAAAAAATTGGTGAAGGTCGAGAAGCTTCGAATCAACCCTCGTACTGCATTATACAAGTACTTTCCGCAATTATCTGCGTTAAAAACACTGTCGCACCTATGCCTGAACTGTTTGATTCACCCTTGAATGATGAGTGGTAATCGACGGAACTCTAACTCTAGATGGCGCTGCCCACCCCTCGAGCCTCGAACCACCCTCCACGCCAAACCCTATTGTTTCCGTGAGGGCAGAACTGTTGCTCCGCATGCAACACGTGACGATGATGATGCACGTCAGAAACGTCACGACGGGGTGCGCCGCTTCCGAAACCGCCGACGATCGTTCCGCACGTAAATCACGCCACCATCAGCCCTTGAACCGTTAAAAATAATCCCCGAAATCGTCCCAGGGTCGAATTCAATTTTCCCACAGGTAAATGGGATTGGCGACGTCGTCGACAACGTTGCCCAAATAAAGTTATTTGGAAAATACTCAGTTTCGGGGAAAAAAATTCTATTTCTGGAAGAAATGCGATTTCGGGACGGAGACGGAAATCGATGAGGCCGCCGCCAACTGACGGAAGGGCGAAAGACGTCGCTGAAGTGGCCTTAAACGACGGGTCGAGATCAAGTGGCAGTAGTTGGTGCCATTGAATCTGATATCGACTCGTTCACGAGAAAAATCAATGGAAGATTCGGGGTTTGGGTGTTAAAAACGACAACCCCGAACTACTGACCGGCATAAGTCCCAAGATTAAGCTGGTAATGTCACTAACTGCAATACATTTGCCTCTGTTTGCAGCGTTAATCAATCCAAATTTAGGTTAAAAGCTGTAGTTGCTCAAAACACCCATGTGAAAGTAGTGTAAAAATGGCGAAGGCGCCGTGTGAATCCTATAAGCCATTAAAGGTGCTCAAAGAGTCCCTAGTGTGCCATGAGTTTTGGGGCCAAAGATAACGTCATAGTGTTGGCACATGCAATAGCTGAACTACTGTAGACGGATTTACTCTGCTGGCAGCGCCATCTGTTCCACTCTTAGATGAAAAGGGGCATAACTAGTAGACATCATTCTACTTGAACAAAAGGGTTTCAGTGTTTATATTGTCGTCGATTGAAAACTAGTGACCGTGTAAGTTGCTCGAAATAATTCCTTAGCGTTGTCAAGGCGATGAGAGGCTGCGTCAGCAGCTAGCAACATCCTAATGAGTGATGCTACCCCAGTAAAGTTCTTGGTTGGTTAAAACTCCTGTTAATTTATACCAAGTGACTGAAGAAGTCACAGTTACGGAATCTGTTATCAACGTCCAAAAAAAATAAGGAGGAGGAAGCACCCAAAATAAGAAATTATAACTATTTAAAAAAAATAGATGACAGTATGTCCAACAGCTCGAATCGATGTTACATATACCTCGTTACATATACCTCATACCACGTTTAGCTTGAGAACTTTGACTAAGTAAAGTTTTAATGTGCGAGTAATCATAAACAGCAATTATCGAGGATTGACTTAGTCCAATATTTTATTGGGGAATATATAATTGCACTTTCCAAAAAAATTTCTAACTTTGTGCCAATAAACTTTAAAATAGCAAAATCACACTTTGCATTAGGTAAAGTGTAACTTGAAGCTTACCCACTACAAAATGATAGAATCGCACTTTGAATTGGGTACACTTAAGCTTTAACTCTACCCCCTATAAAATGAGAGAATGGCACTTTGCACTGAGCACAATTAAACTTTATGCCTAACCACTATAAAATGATAAGATTGCACTTTGATTGGGAACATTTTATTAGTAAAGTACAAACGGGGGAATATATTATTGCACTTTGGAAAATTATACAACTTTGTGCCAATAAACTAAGCTTTAACTCTACCCCCTATAAAATGAGAAGATGGCACTTTGCACTACTAGCGGTTAGATACCGCCGCCGGTCTACGGCCATTCCCGCTGATGGAATACCTATAGCGTCACTGTGGTTAAAGTGCCGTTAATGCGCGCGCAACGCGCAAGTGGTGTCATCACAGGAGACGAGACTGTACAAAGATCGAACACGCTTCGACTAGCGAGGTCGATAGAGCCGTGGAAAACAGGTTGCGCACCAATGGACAGCCTTCGGGTTCAAATACTCGTTCAAAAAATACTTTTTCTTGGGAAAAAGAAGTTCTACGTAAGGTCAGTTCAGGGCCCTGTATTTTTTTTTTAAAGCACGATTAAAAATTACTACTTGAAAAGAACTTTTCTAATCTTTTTCCTTGCCCTAACACACTGAAGTGCCGTCATATGGATTAACGGCACTTTAACAGGCGCCGTTTGATGGTACTTTAACGCCAGCGATATAGCGTTGGTTGGATACTTTTTTGGGAAAAAGAAGTTCTATGTAAGGTCAGTTCAGGGCCCTGTAATTTTTTTTTAAAAGCACGATTAAAAATTACTACTTAAAAAGAACTTTTCTAATCTTTTCCTTGTATCATTTTATAGTGGGTAAGCTTCAAGTTACACTTTACCTAATGCAGAGTGTGATTTTGCCATTTTATAGTTTATTGGCACAAAGTTAGAAGAATTTTCCAAAGTGGAATAATATATTTTTAACATTATTTTGATTTATTTTAAAGTGTATAAAATTCTAACCCGTTTATATTTACGTTTCAAAGTGATATGTATCGGTTTTTCGTGCAAACCGTATTTAAAGAGCGTGTTAAAATACTTTAAACTGCATTAACTTTGCATTTCTTCAAAGTAGAAGACTATTACTCTAAGTTATTGCTATTATTTTCATGTTGTAACAGATTTTATACTGAGCTAACGCTATTTTTTCAAAGTGCGTTTTCTTTATCAAAAGTGACATATATTATTTTTCTGTGTTTTACCTTTTATAAAAGTTTGAAATAGTTTTTTAATGCTTATTCACTTCTTTTTAACGTTATTTTGGTCTATTTTGAAGTGCGAAAAATTCCAACCCTATTTTATTCCGTCAACCAAATCGCCAACGTTATCCTGGAGTCCGTTGCTTCCCCCCAACATCTTTTACGAGTTCCCCGTTTCAAGCTAAGAGATTCCTTGTAGTTTTATCGTCATCGTTGGAATACTTGACGGATGGCAATGCAAGGAATTTATTTCCATGTTCGAGTTACATTCTTTTCATGTTGGCGCTCGCGCTCTTAAATCGTCAGTTGGCAATATATTTCAAGAACCAAACATTTCGGCTGTCAAACCGAGGGAGCACTTACTGGCCCAACTTTCGGGATCTCTCCTAGTTTCATCCATAGACATAGGCCGCCCGAAGACCTTTTGTCTTTTATAAAATAACACCCAGTAGCTTCTCGGTACTTACTTCATTTGTTTTACTATTGTGCTTTTCCCTGATTCTCCGGCACCTGAAACAGAAAACACCCAATCAATATGAGGGTAACAATTGGCGGAAGCGATGGTGTCCGCAACCAGTGCCCGCGTGGGTCTCGTTGAACGAAACGCGCGTAGATGTAATTCCCGTTTCGCGTCGCGCAAACAACCAATTTTCTGGCCGTGCTAAATGGTTTCATTAAGCTCGAGGATGTAATTCGCGGATGAAATAAGGAAGTGGTTTGCCGTGGAACCGCCTCGATTCCGAAAACTTTCTGTTTCCGTCGGGCGTTTTGCGATTTTGGCGGATGCCGCCCCCCCTAGTGTATCGATTCAGCAGGAAACGGAACTTTTCATTTTTGCAGCCGCACTGCAACCGGATAATGTCGATTTAAAGCCCTGACACACATCATCGTCGCCAGCACTGCGAACCAGATGCGTGTCATGTGTGGTGATGGCCTGCGACGACAATGACTTGTTCACGATCAACCGTAATGAACGAGACCCTTGTTTTTTTAACATAAACACGGATTTGTTCCCACAAGAGAGCGACGATTTATCAAAGGCGGGTTCGAGGAATGCCAAAAAAGCTATTTCTCCGTCATGTTCTGGAGAGCTCTGGCAAACTGCCATGCAACGTGTTGATATGATGGAGCGTTCGCTCAATCGGCCGCACTCCATGCAATTATAATTCAGTTAATTCCTCTTGAAGACGCCAACCCCGCCAAGATTCGATATAGAGCGATCCACGTCCTCCCGGCCACTTATGGAGCAAGTCTAAACATCTCCATAACACCCCCAATTGCCACTTCTGAAACTTGGAAAATTACTGACGTTGCGATATGGCGGTCGAAACGTCAAGAGAACAACCAGCATCGAATAAATCTCGGCGTCAATAACCAATTACCTATTAGCGATTGTTCTGAAGTAACGGGTTTATGTTTCGGATGATGTCAGCGTCATCTTGGATCGTTTCCGGTCGCCATGTTGGATGAAGGCCGGCCATTTATCAGCGATTTTCGCCTTTGTTATTGCCCGATTCATTAGCAGCGTCGCTCGGTAAACAGTTGCCCGTCGTAACAACAAGACTGTAATAACAACGTAATTGAACTAATGAATCACGGGTTAATGATTTTAATTGTCCCACTTGTGAGTAATATGTTTCGACATGACAGGCACGGAGCCGAACGAATTTCCCGGTTGAAATTCCCTTTTTCGGTCGGCAGCTTTTCCACTAAAAGCCCACCCATATAATAACCGAAGCTGTGTAGGATCATAATAAATTAAATTATGAAAACAGCGATAAGAGATATAACTGAATCAACACTCGATATCTCGTTGCAAACACTTACATGTCAAGCTCGCTATCGATCACCCCCTATACGTTCGCCGTCTCTGTCCGACAACAGGTTGTGGAGAAATTCCAAATCGCTCTCTCGCGTTATTCCCGGTGCACGCCCTACCAAAAAGCAGAAAGCCGCGAGAATGATGGATGGTCCACAGAACGGGATGATTGAGGTTCGATTGTGAGGGGGCGCACATCTAATAAACTCCATTCATACGATTCCGAACCTTCAGTACCCATCTGGCAGCAATTCTACAGTTCAAAAATCTCTCCTAAGTTGGCCTGGACCCATTTCACCATTGCGACCCTTGAAGAGTGGGTAAAGTAGATTCCGATGTTATCAACTATTTCTCAGTAGCAGTGAGACACTTGCTGTTCCCACATGAAGCCTTGGTTCGGTTGCTCAGCACTTATGCTTGTGGATAATGAGTAACGTTGTGGTGAAACTGTCCATGAATAGTCAGTAGCATACCTATTTTTCAGGGTTTAGGAGGTTTCTGTGTATCTTTTGAAGGGTTCCATCTCATTACTAGTCAATTTCGAGGTTTCATTCCAATCTCTTTCAAATCGCTGAGGAATAAAAATCGGGCTTCCTAAGTACCTACAACTTTTTTTTCAACCCACAATGTCAACCAAAGCGCCGTCTATATCCAATTACGTCCTTTTAACCTACGTGCGAGTAATCTGACGTCATTATGGTGGCGCAAATGGATGGTTGTTGATCATAGTTCGTGATCCCTCCTTGTGGTCTAGGTCTCGGATAGAATGCCCAGCGCGTCGGCGACCTCCCCTTGGCCGGCGCCCAACCATTGGCCTACATTACTAACACCGACTGTGATGGGCATAAGAACACAATAGACTTGTTGATGTTTTGGATAAGTTCAAATATCTTCAAGGAACCTCTGTAGGTGTGAAGGTGCACTAACTTAGATTGTCTAAATTTTTGGAACGTCGCCAAAATCACGAGCACCAACCGTGAAGTGAGTGTCCAAATGCCTGCTTCGACAATTAAAACCCTACCCAGTAATCTTTCCGTTGACCCCCTGATTGATGTCAACGAATTCATATTGAATTAGAGGTGTGACTAATTGATCCCGGCCGTCTGACCTATGGATTCCCCAACAATCGATCTTGACGAAAATCGAACTTCTAGAAAACATGATTCGTTCAAACAGTTAATTACCTTCACACTTCTGGAATACCAATCAGTCGTCGTATCCTTGAAGTTTAATTGGGTAAACGATCAAAATCGGGTCGTCGCAGTGGTTATGCGATTTATTTTCGGAATCAATCAGAATTTCTCGCCATTCATCCGGGTAACGAAACGGATTTAGATCGTGCGTTGGGACAATACATAAACAGTTTTTCCCATCAGAGATTCCTCCGTTGGCTGACTGCATCTGGCGGACGGAGATGTCGGAAAAAAACGCCACTGACAGCAGAGAAAAAAATGACGATAATAGGTTTTGCAAATAAGACCATGTAAGTACGACATAGAGCGACGACGGTCTGCGGATGTTTTCGTCACAATGGGATCCATGGATGACGCACTTTTGTGTATTTTCATGTTTACACAAATACATCGACGGCACGGATGAAAGAAGGTAGTTACTGCAGGCTCAGGTGCGGAGGTAGATATTATTCTATTTTTGTCATGATGATTTTAATAATAATGTGGCATGTCGGGGAGTGGGTGTGGCGCGTTAATAGCTTACAGGGTAATGTAATTGATTCTAGGTGGATAAAGGCTTAATTGCACACCGCAGGTATCAGTTGTCCGCACACAAATCCTTGTGTTCACCTTGTAGCGGCGCATACACAGACATAGATAACTTTCATGTGCCAAGTACTCAATTTCCCATGAAACCAACAACTTAGTGCACGTCAAAACTAGAAACACTCTCACCAGGTCATTTATATGTACTTCGTGCCCGTTGAATAATGAGCGCCCAATAGCGCCGTAATGAAACAGTTTCTTTGATACAAACGATTAGCAAGAATGACAAACCACTAACTAACTTAATAAGCCCCTATTGAGTGTTTGTTCCATGATTAGCGACCAAAAGGTAAATGAAGAAGTCAAAAAAAGGATTTAGTAGGAAGCCTGCACATTTCTTCTCATGTTGGCATAACTTAAAAATTCCTAAAATCGACATCGTTGCCCCTAAAGGCTGGAAATAAGCGTTTTCTTATGTAATCGGCTTTCCTGAATTCAAATCCGTAACCAATTCGACGCTAGAATAAATAGATTTTTTATAAAATTAGAAAAAGCACAAATGAAGCTTTTTTCAACAATCAAACTTTTGTAACTTTTGAACGGAATGACTTATATTACATCCAGATACATCAAATTTCTCCGTTTCACAAATGCTATCGAATGCTATATGAACGAAAATTGTAAGTCTAATAATAAGGAAGTTGAAATTTGCAATTTAGGTCGATTTTGACGAAAATTTAGAATTGAAACATTCGAATGGTCATATCTTAAAAAGTACGACTTGTACAGGAAAACTACGGCCAGACTCGTGTTAAGCGGTTCAAAATCTACCAGATTAAGTCATAAAATCGTTGTAAAAAATTTCAATATTTTCGACTTTTTTTTTCTACCCCAATCGATAAAAATTCGAAAAATTCCTAAAATCGACATCGTTGCACCCAAAGGCTAGAAATGGGCGTTTTCTTATGTATTCGACCTTCTTGAACTCAAATCCGTAATCAATTCGACGCTAGAATAAATAGATTTCCTATAAAATTAAAAGAATCACTAAGTTTCGATTTCTTTCAATATTCAAACTCTTGTAACTTTTGACCGGACAGACTTACATCAAATCCAAATATATTAAATTTCTCCATTTCACAAATGCTATCGATTGCTATATGAACGAAAATTGTAAGTCTAATAATAAAGAAGTTGAAATTTGCAATTTAGGTCGATTTTGACGAAAATTTTGAATTGAAACATTCAAATGGTCATATCTTAAAAAGTACGACATGTACAGGGAAACTACGGCCAGGTTCGTGTTAAGTGGTTCAAAATCTACCAGATTAAGTCATAAAATCGATGTAAAAAATTTCAATATTTTCGACTTTTTTTTTCTAGCCTAATCAATACGCATTCGAAAAATTTCGAAAATTGACACGTTTATTAAAAGACTGGAAATTGATGTTTTCTTATATAATCGACCTTCCTGAGCTCAAGTTCGTAATCAATTCGACGCTAGAATAGATAGATTTTTTATAAAATTAGAAAAAGCACAAATTAAGCTTTTTTCAACAATCAAACTTTTGTAACTTTTGAACAGAGCGACCTATATTAAATCCAGATACATCAAATTTCTCCGTTTCACAAATGCTATCGAATGCTATATGAACGAAAATTGTAAGTCTAATAATAAGGAAGTTGAAATTTGCAATTTAGGTCGATTTTGACGAAAATTTAGAATTAAAACATTCAAATGGTCATATCTTAAAAAGTACGACTTGTACAGGAAAACTACGGCCAGACTCGTGTTAAGCGGTTCAAAATCTACCAGATTAAGTCATAAAATCGTTGTAAAAAATTTCAATATTTTCGACTTTTTTTTTCTACCCCAATCGATAAAAATTCGAAAAATTCCTAAAATCGACATCGTTGCACCCAAAGGCTAGAAATGGGCGTTTTCTTATGTATTCGACCTTCTTGAACTCAAATCCGTAATCAATTCGACGCTAGAATAAATAGATTTCCTATAAAATTAAAAGAATCACTAAGTTTCGATTTCTTTCAGTATTCAAACTCTTGTAACTTTTGACCGGACAGACTTACATCAAATCCAAATATATTAAATTTCTCCATTTCACAAATGCTATCGATTGCTATATGAACGAAAATTGTAAGTCTAATAATAAAGAAGTTGAAATTTGCAATTTAGGTCGATTTTGACGAAAATTTTGAATTGAAACATTCAAATGGTCATATCTTAAAAAGTACGACATGTACAGGGAAACTACGGCCAGGTTCGTGTTAAGTGGTTCAAAATCTACCAGATTAAGTCATAAAATCGATGTAAAAAATTTCAATATTTTCGACTTTTTTTTTCTAGCCTAATCAATACGCATTCGAAAAATTTCGAAAATTGACACGTTTATTAAAAGACTGGAAATTGATGTTTTCTTATATAATCGACCTTCCTGAGCTCAAGTTCGTAATCAATTCGACGCTAGAATAGATAGATTTTTTATAAAATTAGAAAAAGCACAAATTAAGCTTTTTTCAACAATCAAACTTTTGTAACTTTTGAACAGAGCGACCTATATTAAATCCAGATACATCAAATTTCTCCGTTTCACAAATGCTATCGAATGCTATATGAACGAAAATTGTAAGTCTAATAATAAGGAAGTTGAAATTTGCAATTTAGGTCGATTTTGACGAAAATTTAGAATTAAAACATTCAAATGGTCATATCTAAAAAAGTACGACTTGTACAGGAAAACTAAGGCCAGATTCGTGTTAAGCGGTTCAAAATCTACCAGATTAAGTCATAAAATCGATGTAAAAAATTTCAATATTTTCGACTTTTTTTTTCTACCCCAATCGATAGAAATTCGGATAATTCCTAAAATCGACATCGTTGCACCCAAAGGCTAGAAATGGGCGTTTTCTTATGTAATCGACCTTCTGAACTCAAATCCGTAATCAATTTTCGACGCTAGAATAAATAGATTTCTTATAAAATTAGAAGAATCACTAAGTTTCGATTTCTTTTAATATTCAAACTCTTATAACTTTTGACCGGACAGACTTACATCAAATCCAAATACATTAAATTTCTCCATTTCACAAATGCTATCGAATGCTTATGAACGAAAATTGTAAGTCTAATAATAAGGAAGTTGAAATTTGCAATTTAGGTCGATTTTGACGAAAATTTAGAATTGAAACATTCGAATGGTCATATCTTAAAAAGTACGACTTGTACAGGAAAACTAAGGCCAGATTCGTGTTAAGCGGTTCAAAATCTACTAGATTAAGTCATAAAATCGATGTAAAAAATTTCAATATTTTCGACTTTTTTTTTCTACCCCAATCGATAGAAATTCGAAAAATTCCTAAAATCGACATCGTTGCACCCAAACGCTAGAAATGGGCGTTTTCTTATGTAATCGACCTTCTGAACTCAAATCCGTAATCAATTTTCGACGCTAGAATAAATAGATTTCTTATAAAATTAGAAGAATCACTAAGTTTCGATTTCTTTTAATATTCAAACTCTTATAACTTTTGACCGGACAGACTTACATCAAATCCAAATACATTAAATTTCTCCATTTCACAAATGCTATCGAATGCTATATGAACGAAAATTGTAAGTCTAATAATAAGAAAGTTGAAATTTGCAATTTAAGTCGATTTTGACGAAAATTTTGAATTGAAACATTCGAACGGTCATATCTTACAAATCGCTGACTTGATTTCTGTGCGTAGCCTCGAAAACTATTTGACAGATTGGATAGAAATTTGAGGTTATGTTATAAAAAAGATTAAACATTGACGAAAGTAAACAACGATTTTTTTGAGCCTCTTTAGGCCGCAAATTATACAACTTCCCGTCTATATAATAACAAACCAAAAGGTCTTCCCTTTCTATGTAAACTCTCCTTGCGTCATTAACTTGAGTACGGGAATTCAATTTTTTTGTTCCTACAAAAAGTTGACTTTTGTAACACAAATATAACATTATCGGGTAAACGCGCTTAGTAGTGACAAACCTCCAAAAGTTTCGATTTCACGGGTCTCGGCGTGTCTCGCGTGTCATTGCGGCTGCCGTAACCTCAGCCACATCTGCGCCCCGCCCTTGCCGGCGCCAAGGGGGCATCCTAAATTATTCCGTGCAATCGAGTAACCTGTTGGTTTTACGGGCGCAATAGTTGTTGCGTTTTCCGGAAGTAATAAAATAAAAATTGGGGCTATATAGCGCCGGTTTCCCAAGACGCCTCGGTTACCGGTCAACGAACGACCTTTCCACTCTCCACTCGGACATCAATCAGCTAATAATAAACCCCATTATATTTGCAGTCGAAAAGTTGGTCGCCAAAGAAAATTGGGGCCACCGGTCCTACCTGTCTTTATTTATTTTATTTTATTTATCTCGGTGTGCCGGCGTTTCGATCGTCGATTGTTTATTTCTCGAATTAGCGCCGCGATTTGAAAATGGCGATGTGACAGCGGCCAACTAGATGAAGATGACAGTACCTAGTAATAGCAATTTGACGTCTCTTTTGGCACGTTGTCCCTCCTCTTTGAGGGTCTGGTCGATCTGTTTGGTTTTGGCGATGGCGGCCCGCTCCTCCGCCGAAACGGTGCACCCCATGGCGCAGTCCTCCAGGCACGAAATTTTGGCGGATTTGGCACAACTCGCGCAAGAAAAAAACGGGGGCTCCCAACACGATTTTCACTCAAAGACCCGATTGCACGTTATTTTAGTTTTAACATAACCCGCGCACATAAAACGCACTTCGACGGTGTTGCGATTCTATCACGAACTCATCATCGACTTCCGGTTGGGCGGAGGAAACGGCGGTTTTTTTCGATGGCGCGACGGAGACGCGACCGCACGCCCGATAACTATTTAAAGATTGAACACGGATCACGGATGGACGGAGGCTTTAGCGGCAGATCGGATCGAAGTGGCCATCGGCAGATGGTTCTTTTCCTCCTCGCGCTCTTCCCCCCGGCAGAATGATACGAAACGAACACAAAACACACATGCTGTGCACACCGGGTCGACACAGTGAACGAGTGAACGTCAAACGGTGGGGCGGCTGGGCGATGACGTCACGCGGCGCGATAAAAATACGACAATCGCATCTAACGTCACGTTCGCACTAATCGCGCCATTCAATATTCAACAAATGGACCTACAATAGGTTCCGACAGAAATCAATAACCCCTAATCCGCCGTCGTCACGATAGGTTCGCATTCTAATCACCCACGTCCGTGGCCGTGATCGCGGCCACGTGATCGACGCAGATTTCGGCTCTCGACAAAATTAAGTTGGAAAAGTAACACGTGCGCAACGCGAAAACCATGGGCGTGGCATCCAGGAGAACCGATTACGTCACAATGGGTACTAACGAGCAGTAAGCTTCGAATTAATTTCCTTTCCGTCGAAACCATTGAGGATATTAAAATTTTGCAAGAGGCAAGGATTGTGAAGATCCTGTTAATAAATTAAATTATTAAATTAATTAAATATTAATAAATTGTGTGTATTCCTTTTTTACGACCTTTTTCCATTATTAAAAGATTTTTGTTTTAATTGGTAATTTATGGGGCGCCAAAACTTAACCCACGCCACCAAGATCTGACCATCTTCTTGTCAATTTATGCCCGGTTCTGGGCGATACAAATCGGCCAATCTTTAATCCGCCCAATTCGGGGGCCTTTCGGTCCTCGGCGCTGTTTCAATTTACATAACATTTTGGTCGGATTCGCCTTGTTCCCAGCCCCCACTACCTACGATGTGAATTTGTTAATTAGCTCGTTAACAGCAAAACACCGAATTTGCATTAATAAAGGCGTTAATGAGGGCGGTAGATTCTCAGAGGAATCCCGATAAGGTAATCGCCCGGGAGATTAGTTTGTTAACCTCAACAACGGCGCCGAGAAAATCATCCGGCGGTAGGTACGCCACTGGCCAGTCGAAAATTCACGACACGTTCCCGGGTCCTACACTAACACCATATTCGGCAACACGACCACCCAGTCGTAAAATTTTAATATTTAAACTTTTCCTCTTATTTACCGAGCAATAACAGTTGCGCAACGTTTTTTTGCGTTACCCAGCTGAATTGGAGGTAAATAGACCGGGAACAGGAACCAACCGGGGTTTTCAGTGTTGGTGATATTTTCATTTAAACAATAACGAGAACAATGATCGTGTAATAAAGTTCGCCGACTATTTGAACGGGCGGTTCTACAAAGCTGTTGGTGGATATTGTAAATTTTCATAAATTTGGCACGAGGTGTACAGCGAAATACAAAATTAATGGACACCGCAACGCACAGGTTGATCAACGCATCTTTCCGTTTCCGTAATGAGTGTCTGCACTCAGCTACGACAAGCATCTGCCTTGACCATAGAATAAAAAGTTTGTCAAAGTTGCAACATAGTCAGGCAACGACACACGGCCTTAGTCGAGCCTGTAAATAAAACAAAAGCCGCCGCGGAGCGTGGAGCATTTCTAAACTGGGTGAAAAATTATCAAGAGGGCAGGAGGTCCTGACGTCTTGACATCCTGTTCCTGAATGTTTTAGAGTCTATAATGTCAATGGGAGCAACTTTTGCAGCCAATGTAAATAAATTTAAAAAGAGTTACGCCACTGACTTTTCTAATATATTTTTTTCCTGGGTCTAATAGTTCTTTTGGCTGATCCTGTATAACGGAATTTACCACCAAAACCAACTACTGAACCAATTTAGGCAAAAAGAAAGTGACGTTGGTGAGGTCTTATCGCGATTTTTCCTGATTACCTATCTGTATACAAATACGAGTGTCAAGGACATTGCGACCTGACCGACCTGACCTAACTTCTTATTGTGTTGAGGCATAATAATGTGACATTGGATTGCTGTAATGTTATCAAGTTATTTACATATTTCCGTCATCAACTGGGCGTACCGACATACAAAGTAATACTTGTTACATACCTGACACCTCATTTATGTAATTAAGGAAAATACCCTAATGGAAAACTAATATTCTATTTCTATTGACACCCCTATTATAGTATAGGGAGATTTATTGCCAATAATATGCAGCAAACTTTATTGATTGTTGGCATGTTCCCTTTGATAATGACATTATCACAGTATCAACAAAGAGCAATATTTCGCAAGGACATTTGCTTAATGCTGGGTTGAGTTCCCGGTATAGATTAAAAATGCCAGTATCCAGAATGCATTAGTCATTTTTGAGGAAACATCTTGGAAGCTTATTAAAAAATTTGCGAAGGTTCAAGAAATTCTAATAATGGCACCCATTGTCCTCCTGCGAACTTGGGCCTCGGCGGCCATGGCGGTGGGAGTGACCGGCGCTACAGGTGCCCCGTCCGCGAGCAGCCCCAGGAGTCGGCAGGACGAGTTTCGGCGGTTCGCCGGGGCCGCAAACCGGGGTTCCGGGGCAGCGTGGGGCCCGGAGGCGCCGCGACGTCGTCCCGATTCCGGGGTGCGTGCGAGGCGGTGCGTGCGCACGCCGCCGCCGTCCGCACCCAGACGGCTTATCGAACCCCCGCCCTACTCACCCAAGAGGAGCAGCTTGATGTCCTTGGCGGCCTGGATGCCGTCCTCTTTGAGGTTCTTCTCGATCTGCTTGCTGCGGGCCAGGGCGGCCCGCTCCTCCGCCGACGATGTACACCCCATCCTGCAGGTTCCCTCCGTGCAAAACGTCGCGCCGGTTGTGGATACCTTCCGTGTCGACGCCGAAACAACCACCCTCACTTTACCTCCGCTAACACCGGCCACCACTGTTCCGACACCCACTGATCACACGGCGGACATAATATCACGGTCGATGGGGGCGGCGGACCCTTCTTTGGGCGCTCGACAGCGCTTCTGGCGAGATGCGACTATGTGCAGGAGGATTTTCGACGGGCCCGACGACGACGGTACTCCTGCGAACGCGTCCGCTCAAACGCACACTCGCTCGATGCTGGGCGCCGACCGGTGCGCACGCGCAACCTGATCCTCCGGACGGCGGTACGCATGGCCGGCGCCGACGGGGATGTCGCGGGAGAGGCGTCGCAACGGCGGCCGTCGAGCGCGGGAAGACCGCCGCCAAGATCAAAACGAGAACCGCGACCACGGCGACTCCAACCACCAATCCAACCACCCCAAAACCTTTCCTGCAGTGCAGCACAAGCTCTTCCGGGTTTTCCAGCAATTCTGATCCCACTAGAAACCAACATCTCTTCAGATCATGGTTTCCTTCTAAAGGTCAAAGTTCGTATCTATTGGGAAGAAGAGGGTTTCTGAGAAATCGGCCCTTCCGCGTCTCAATGTAGTACCAAAGAGAGGAGAGCCAGATTCAACCCTAGACTAACCTTACCCTTTATAGCTCATTTATAACATGACTATAATTCCTCCAGCTCTAGTGCGAGAATAGTTAGAAGTTAAAACCCGCTGCACCAACGTTTATTAAGGCATTTACTTATTAATGTGTCATTGAAGACACATTATCTTCACTATAGTTTATTAGTTATTCTAATAAATGGTTGCTGTATAAGCGCAGTTCTTGGTTAAATACTTTCTACTTTAATGACATTGCTTCATTTTTAAACTGCACAAATAATTTACCCTAACTACGCCCATGACTTCACATGATTGCTTTTTAAATACATTTATAATGCCTTTTTTATCTTTTATTACCGAGACTTATTACCTACGGCGCATCTATTTTTAAAATATTCAAGTGCGCCTCATATAATTGCTAGAAACATCAATATGCAGTCTTTATGGTATTAATAGTAAAAAAGTCGTTAATTTGCAAGTTTTGCCCTTGCAACAAATTAAACTTCCTATAGAAGCACCACGCAAGAAATGCCAATAACAGCAAAAGGCTGCAAAAAGCTTTTACACTTATTTTAAATTGCACGCTCAATAACTGGACTTGTAGAGTTATAAAGAAGGAAGTGATCTGTATTGAAGCTCCCTATTTGTAATGTTGCCGCTTGTAAATAAAAACAGAGTTAAGCTAAAAATTTATAATTTATTTTGTATCAAATACTTTGCGTTAAACCAACCGAATTTAAAATATACATACATAATGAGTTTTAACACAGTCGGAATTAAAATTAGTTACATAAATAATGTCAATTTTATATACAAAAAATAACTCCTATATCCTTAACTTATTAACCGTTTCCTGCCACAACAACGAATATTTTCTCCCACGGATTTTAGAAATATTATTAGAACGCCATCTACGTGACTAAATTTCTCACAGGACAATCACTTTACATACACCATTACAAGACAAGAATTATCACAATTAGGTAATATATTGAGGACAAGCTAGTGTTTAGTGCACAATTTCAATCACTGGATTATATGCTTTTATTTCGTAGTCTTGTACGGTTAAATTCTATTTGTTTGTCAACCTTATACTACATAACGATACTAACGCTTATGCTTTAATAATTTTTTGGCGTGAAATCATTTAATCCGCTCTTGTTCATTGTTCAGTTTGATATGATTATTGTTGTCAAATTTGCGCCCGACTGAGATGACTGTCGTCCCATTTATTATGCAGCTGCAGAGAGGAAATCATTAAAAAAAAGGAAACGTAAAGAAATTAAAATGAAGGTACAATTAAATATTAGTTTATTATTTGAGTAATCAATCGTAACATATCTATAACATATTTACAAATGAACTACGCTAGAAGAGTAAATCTAATTAAATAAAAACACCTCGGGACAATTATTGATTTTTTTTTAAAAAATGGTAGCCAAATCGAGAAACCGAAATTAACTAACTTAGATCGAGTTATTTGTTAAATGTGACTTTATGCATTTACAGTAAGAATAAAATAAACACTACCGAAGAAATTAAATACGTAAAATTTACTAAAATTAACCAATTATACAAGACATAAAATCCAAATAACAAACAAAAGAACCTAAACAAAAGAACACCTGACTTCCTCTCTAACCGATTGACGGGAATTATCACAAGAAATATTGATTAAAAGTGTTTTCGCTCATACCCAGTTTAATAAAAGAACGTGAGACGGAACCACGCGATTCGATCCCTAATTTATTCTCATTGACAATCCGTGCATCGACATTGAGATTCCAAAAAACAAAACTCCATCAAATTCATAGTCAAACATCATCACCATTTCCGAACCGCTGCTGCGTTTTAAACGACTATTTTGGGATTAAGTAAGCTGTTCCACGTTTTTGGACAACGACGATGACGATGCAACCAGTTAGAAGGGCGCTTCGCGCTGCCACGGCGAACGGCAGTCAGTGCATCATGATGCAGGGCGGCGATAAGAGAGGTCACTGGTCCAGGATGTCCATCAGGGAGGTGAAGGCACACGAGCCGAGGCCCGAGCTGGACATCAACCTGATCAGTTCGTGGGCGTGCGCGATCGCCACCTCCAGGGGCGGCTTCCTCGGCTTCTTATTGGATTCTGGCAACACAACAGGTCTCAAAAGGGGGCCAAAACGCGCCATCCGCAATGTCGGCCATAACAGAAAAACAGGCCGTAATAGAATTAGTCAAGGTTTGCGGCACTGCGCATGCGCTGTTTGAACTGAGAGGCTAGTTTGCAGGAAAATAGATGCGCTGGCGAAAATCTATCATTTCTATGAGTGAGTTCGATTGTTTTAGTGACCTGGCAACTCAAAGGTTACTTACCTAAAATAGCTGAGTTGAGGGAAGCACAGATCGACTCTCTCTGGGAGGGTTGCAGTTGCCATCCTACGGGACTGGCCCATGGATTTGAATAGGCTAACAAACTAAACGCGTCCTAAAACACCAATGGTTACCCACTTGTTTGGATTCAAGAAAAAGACTTACTTCCAACATTTTTTGATTAGTATCGCTAGAAATTTTATCCACCGTCAGTCGTTGACTCATACTATACAATTCCCTACCGAATTCTAAGATTCGTTCGACTGCCGGTTTCGAACATGGCTTCCGTACGACGTCCGCGTCGACCTCTACAATTTCTTCAATAAATTTGTGCGTTAATCCACGAAATTTTGGGGTGCCACCCCCCGACCTACCCATGTCCTCGTCTTCGTTATCACAGCTATTGTTGTCCTGTACGGCGCTGTTGTTATGGCTGTTACCGTTTTGGTATCCGTTGGTCGATTTGCCGTTGCACGGATCGCTATGACCGTTCTGACACTCATCGGTGACGTCCATTTCGACGTCGCCGTCGTCGGCGAGTATGACGGGAACTTCGCCGCAACTGCTGCCGTTACGCGTCGAGTTGTTCTGATTGTTTATATCTTCTACGGTTTGTTTGGACTTATTGCTATAGCTTTTTGTTGATTGTATGACTGACGTTTGAATGGGACTGCCCGGACGCGGCGATAAGCTAAACGAAGGCGAATAACCACCTATACTTTTCCTATGGTAGATCTCCACGTCGGACCCGTTCACCATCTCGACGAACTGCCGACATTTGAGCATGAAGAGGAGATTCTGGTTGGACTCCAACAGGCCGGGGTACAGCCGACTGGTCCGCTCGATGGCCTCGCCCATGCGTCCGGCCAGCACCAGCTTCAGGATCTCTGAAACGGCCACCCGACCGCAACGTGAAATTCCCCGAGACACTCAACTGCAGGTTCTAGTAACCTTACAACTGTTTGCCACTTTGGACACAAAGCAACGTTTCTTTAATTTTAGGTAAAATTTACAGATAATCCTCAGATTCTCATTAGCCCACCTTAAAGTTTTCGAAGTTAAAAAAGTCTTAAGGGTCTACAGGGTCATCCAGAACGGTTAATGCGCCGCTTACCGGACCTCGATACCCAGCTGTTATTTTGTCAAACTTTACCCACTCTGACATGTAGATAAGCAGCGTACAACTGCGCACCACTGCGCCTAATAGCGGTTAAAATAGGAACTGATGAGCGGACAACACCTTGGACGTCACTGACAATTGTCAACTATTGTCAAATACGTGTCTAAAAGAAAAATGCACCAACACTGCAAGACGATAAGCTGACGTCACGTTTAATCATTCTGGATCACTCTATAGATCTTGATTGAGCAACAAAAATTATTTTATCCTAAATTACTCAATTCAGCCTTTACTTTAGCAAGTGTTAAGAAGGATTTAAACCGGAGAAAAATTGTCGAACCGGCTGGGATTTGAATTCGGGAACATCCCGGTCCAGGCCTGAAGCGCTAACCACTGCGGCACGCAACAAACTCCTTCTCTAATTTAAAACTTTCCACATCTCTTACGCAAGTGACGTCATATCTCATGACTCACGATTATAACACAAGGAACAATTTAAGTTAAGATAAGGAGAATATAAGGATCATCTACGAATGATCTTTCAAAATTCGTTATAGAAATACTACATTCGACTTCTTACGCTGTTTTATTGCTTTAGCAGTAGGGCGTTTAATTTCCCTCGCCCTTACTCACTTTGGCGATTTTTAATTGATACTACATCCTCGTTGAATGGGTTTTCGGTGATTTGGGCGAAGGCCTCCGCCGTGTTGCAGTATCCGTGGTGGACGAGGTAAGTAGAGACCATTCTGCAAATTGGGGGATCAGTTCCTCGTCACTACACCCGTCCACTTACTTGTTCAATATGGCTTGCCATTCACCGTGGCTTTCTGGGACCGGAAAATCGTTAATTTCCGCCCTGGTCCTCGACCCCAGCTCCCTCATCATATCTTCAATATCGAACATGAAAGGTTCCTGTCCAAAATTAGCATCCACTACTTCGCCGGGCGTTTGAAGGCCCACTGTGGGGTATAAATTTGGCTGGAAAAAAATCCAAATAATATCGTTACTAACAGTCGAGGATAAATAGCGTGTGAGTCACGTCACCGGCAATAATTCTGTTGAAAATTGTTATCTGGGAAGAAATTGATAAGGTGCGACGTTGCCGTGTCGTCGCTCTACTTACAGGTAAGTCTGTGAAGGCAGTGCCGAGGTGATGGCCGTTTTTGGTGTAGAAACACGTGTTATCAATGAGATTGACTCCGCATCCGATGACATCGCCCGTTGTGAATGTGGGCCCGTAAGGTTGGCCGGTTCCGGATGAACAAAACGAATGGCCGTCATCGCCGTGATAACCATACGATTGTTTATCCCAACCTGCAACGTTAAGAACCACGCGTTAAGAATACACCTACGGATACCACCGTCACGTACTCGTATTACCTGGCAATCTGTTCATATTGACACCCTGGGCCGACAAACCGATGCCCATATAACCATCGCGGCCCTTACTCACGATCTTCACCTCGAAATAGTAAAGACCGCAGGCGGCCGGGATGGGGTGAGTCGCCTGGACGCTGGCGGCGTCGCGGTGCGTCTTACCATGACCTGCAAAAAGAGAGGAAAATCAAAAAAAGATCTTTAGACTCGCCACATGGGTGTTATTGTTACAAAGCGGTTTATTTTTAATGAACGTCGTCACGTGGAAGCCGCGAGTCGAAGTTTGCGTCCACGCACAAGGCCGCCGACCTGGGGGTTAGTGCGCTGAACTGACGCGACGAGGGCTACAGTCGAGCCAGTTGATTCAATATCACCTGTCTAGGTCTTTGCCCTTCGCAACTCGTCTGGATCACCGCCGAAATCATCAAATTGCCTCGTTCGATAATAACGTTGGGAGAGCTCAACTGTCTGGATCAGTTGTCACTCTTCTATTGGCGGTTTCGAATTTTACTTGAACGAGGAGTGAATCAGAAAAGTTTTGTTAAACCTTCATTTTCTGGATTAAGATTGTGTAGCCTGTCATTAATTCTAATTAATGCAATAGGTGGCGCCACCTCAATTCCATGTTCCACTAGGTTAAATAACTATGAAACAGTAGAAAGCCCCCTCTAGAATGTGGTTAATTGAAAATTGCGATTTCTCTGAGAATACTTGCAAAGCAATACCAAATGTATAAAAGGTGAAAGCCTCTTTACAGATTTCCATCAAAAAAGATATCTGTAATGAATAGTTATAAATAACTTTCATGTCATTCGCTAATGTGCAATGTTCTACTTGATTCATGGAGCCACCCTCGCGGCTGTCGTTGTTTATTATGTCATTGAACTCGAACTCTATCGCCAACATATTGATATTGACAGAGATGAGCAAAATTTCAACTCAACGTGGCGAACAAACTAATTCAAAACGAAAGCTCTTTTCTCTTCCACACAAACATCATTTAGATACTGACAAATGACACAATAGACTCGATTACATAATAATTAATCTCCCCCCCCCCAACACTTCCCCCAACTATACAGTCCGCATCCAATTCACGCACTTAATTCCGCGCCACGCGCACGCATCTGCCAAAAAACCCATGGCCCAGAGGATGGTGGCCCGGGTCGAAACCTTGACGCGATCTCCCCATTGCCAATACCGTTTGTTAAAAAACAAGCCTGCATGGGCGAGCGGTGAACGGGGGAGGGGCGGGGAGTCGAGTGCAACGACCCCGAACCAAATGACAACAACTCCACCACCTCTCCGACGATGCTCTTGGAGAATCATCCGCGAATCCGTGACGTAAAAAAGAGCGTGGAACAGGCTCGGCAGTTCAACTAACTGGGTCAAGGTTGACGCGACTTGTGCATTGGTGGCGGCGATTTCGGTGTAAATCTGCCGCCCCCGCTATCGACCCCCTCGAAACCGTGACGGTTGGCGACTGCAGCCATAGATAGATAGTTGGGTTGGCAAGGTCAAGGCGGTTGTTTGTTAAGAACGGCGGTAAACAAATAATTAGCCCGTCATCGGACCCTTTAACGAGCCAGTTTGATTATAGCATATATAGCGGTATTACGCCATATTTATTATTAAAAGTTTTAGACGAAATCGATGAAGTGACGCATTGCATCTATTACGTGGAGGTTTGAAAGTATCGACGCAGAACGCAAGGTTAGGACGGAAATGGTGACGTCGTTGGCCAAAGGGTCTTGGAGGAGGCAGACGAGAGATGGTGAGTTGAGGCAGGATCTCTTCGGTCTAGACACCAGAAGAGAAGAAAATATTGAGACAACCAAGACAATACTGTAGACTTTGATCTCCACAAAAATATGGAACTTAATATGTCAATATACAAGTTCTTTAAAAATATACCAAATGGCGATCTTGGTCTTGAAGATAGTAACTCGATCACCTGATAGTCTCAAATCCCAAGATGACTACATGGCCGCAGTATATGCTTATGCTCTGATCATACAATAGTATGGCCCCGGCAGTAGCAACTTTGGTATGGCGACCACCAGCCATCCTGGCGCCAATTTATTGAGGTATCAAAATGTTTTTTACTGCAATTTAATTTCCAAGCTACCTACTCTACATGATGCCATTTGCAATCAAAAATAGCATGTAAATTGAGTCGATTAATGAGTCACATACCTTAGTAAACAATACTAGTGCTGAATATAATATGGTAGTTGGCATTGCAAATTCAGTGGCGTTGCAAGAAATTCGAGTCTTTTTCGCGGTGTCTTCAAATGACAGGTAACTGGATTCATCAATCCGCAACCAATAATGTGCATCAATAAGTGTCTAGAAAAGCTCAAAATTGGGCCATGACTCGCTGTTATTGAAGAAAAATGTTGGGTATTGAAACTACATACTACTACATAGCTGTCGGAAATTATATTGGGGTAGTTCTAACAACCGTACGATATTGGCTGCGCGGTGCTGAATGCACCGTATATTCGTACAATATATTGACTCATTCAACGTTCGGCCTTGAACCGCATTTTGACAGGTGAACTCGTTGCTGATGGGCAGGATGATTGATGGTTGCGAATTTTGTCCTCGGCGCGAGTTTCGACATTGAACCGTTGCTGAAGAGTAGCTACAACAATAAGCCAGACGTGCAGAAGTGAGGGGTCCAAGACAAAGATACGACCCACTATCCTTCTGCGATTATAGAAATGCGAGAAGCAACAGCGGAAAAGTTCGACATTACTGTTGATAAGTTTTCGGTAGTCTAATTTCAAGACTGACGAAATCGGTTCGAAACTATGTAGGCGCATCACCGTCGAAGGAATAGAACTAAAATTTCAAGAGAGAGAAGAAAAGAGAGAGAGAGGGAAAAAGTTGCATAATGTTAAACTGCACGTGTAACACGCTGACACAATCGAAGAATGGCAGCAGCACAATGGTGGATAATGATAGAATATTGTTAAATTGGCGCCTCTAACACCTACACAATTTAGTCCATCAAGCGAGGAGTCAACCAGTTTAGTATGATGGGTTCACATATGAAAGTGTGAGGTGGACTTGGTTTTCTGGGACTTGACCAATGCAGTACGGATTGTTGGTTCTTGGTTTTAGCGAAAGTCAGGTCAAGATTTGGAAATCCCAAGAAGCTTCCGGTAATATCGGCATCAAATTTGAATCTAAGATTTGGATAACTGTGCTGGTTTGAAACAGAAAAACCTTTCCTCGTTTCAGATCCGATTAGAAATTGCGTACACTTTTCAAACAAATTTTTTATGGAGATTTCACGCAGACCGTCGATGGTATTGTTATGTGGCAGCCACGCGTAATTAGTAAAATCGCCGTTGGTGTTGTAATCATTGCGATGAAATCTCTATATTGCAGGTTCCGCCGAAGTTTCCAACTTGTTAGAATTGAGCCACTGCTCGGCTGCCATATTTGATCAGAAAGACCAAACTCCATTCTCCTTCTTTATTTCACTGTTCACAATCACACGTTTTTGCAAAAATCGCAATATGAAAGTGAAACCTGTCCGGTTATAATCCGTAAACAATATGTGAACTTGACATATTATGATTCAACCTCAAACTTGAAACCGCACGTGTGGCGCGCAAAAATAGTCGTGGAATCTCCACAAAACAGTTAATGTAAAAAAGAAACAAACAAAAACTCCACAAAACATTTCCTTCGACTTCGTAAAATTTAGTTAAGGTCCGTTCACAATCACTTCAGATCCAGCACACAGACCATGCGCGTTAGGGGTTCTATCTGTTTGACGACATAGTGGTGTGATCACGTCACAGCATAATTTCCCGATGTCCTATTGCTCTAAGTTACAGGACGTTACACTTCCACCTTCCATTGTTTGTACACAGGATGGCGCCACCTCCTATTCAACTTCGACTCTGTTGTGAACGAACCAAAATTGCTCGCAGTACATTAATTTGGGTTTGCCTCGCGAATTCTGCTGAAGCTGAATTGGTTGTGAATGAACCTTAAGACTTGAAAAATTATATCGAAGAGACGCCCTATCCCTATACCAAGTTGTAATAATTTATTTTTCTTTTCACAACTTTCATTTCAACGCTTTCTGTCAAGTTTTTAAATTAAGCTACACGGTAACAAGAAAACATGCCAGGTGCCCATCTAGCAGAACACCTCAAGATTATTCACATGAACAGAGATAAGGCAACGGCAATTTTCTTTTCCTTCCCACCCCCGCCCGAAAGTTTCCTCTTTCCGTGCGAAATGTGAAAGAAAAAAAACGATACGCTCCTTCTGTTCGAACCAATATCCTCCCTAAAAAAAGGTCGCGACGGCGAGGCCGCCGCCGCCGCCAGGGTCAACTTGCTCGCAGCCGTTCCCACCAACCGTCCGTCCGTCCCTGGCGATTCTGTGTGAATTCCAACCGAAATTAGAAGATCTATTTATACGAGCGCTTCGACGCTTATCCCGGCTATAATAAAAAAAACAAAAAACAGGAATAATCGAAGACAGCCGAACGCTCAATTGTGTATAGCAAATAACCTCCACGGGCACGGCCTCCACGTCGTCATCGTGGGTCGCTGCCTTCAACATCAGACGGCGCACGACGAAACCTTGTGGGTTTGTTGTTTCGGACGAAATTGTCCAGTAACGTTGTTGGTCATTATTTCTCGTTGAGACGCACCGCCGCCAATGAGGAGGCGTCGCGACGCGGCCACGTGTCTCTTTTTCAGGACCGGAACGAAATTAAATTCAATATCGCAATAATTATTCGCTTCTTCTTTATTGTTTCGCGTCCCACGTCGATTTTAATGACGCAATCGCGTCAATTAAGTCGTCCCCTACGCCGGTCCTGCGTCTGATGAAACCGTTTCGAGAGATAAACGTAAGGTCAACGACAATTTATTTACGCGCTTCCAACCGACGGAAAAGACAACCGACAGAGGGCGTTCGCGTCACGTTCCTCGAGAGAAAAATTGAAAACAATAAAATCGACGACCATAAATAAGAAAGTTGCGAGGAACGACGGGCACGGCACCTGCAGCTTGACAACAATAGCGAGAACGCTCCAGGTCGGGAAAATTTAATTCAACGTTCCTGTTGCAGAGAAGAATTTTCCGACGCTTTCCCACAGATTTAGTCGACCCAGTTTCTGAAATTGACGGCGCCTCCACCATTTTTAAAAATTTTCTGACCGATCAGTTTCTCAGACCCAAACGGCCCAAATTGCTCTCGTTGTAAAAAGAGTGGTTGCCAATATTGAAAAAAGTGAAACAAGTGCAGGATTCAGGACCTCTATTCTGTAACACCCGAGAACATATTTAAATAGAAAGAAGTTTTCTTAGAAAATTCCAACGAGTTGGGGCATTGTATAAAAAAATTCTTTATGTCTCCATAAAAATTATTCTCTGAAATTGAAGAATAGGGGTTCGTCCAGAAGAATTTTGAACCAAAGTTACCCTAGCTAGTTGTGTGTTACAATAACGTTACGTAAATTTGCTGCTTTTGTAGATTATCTGTGATAACAAGTATTATTAGGTAATTTAATAAAGCAAATCGAAACATTCTAAAATAGGTTTCGTCACCTTACTTAACAGATTCTGTAGTTAGGGCCAGGTCTCCAATTTGTAGCAATAATTGCCGCCAATTTGAAATACGCTTTACTAATTGGTTATCAGCCAATCAATTTCGTTATGACTAAGAAATTCCTGTAACGTCACTATGGACGACTGTCGACTAATAGGCCAAAGAAATGCTCAAAAACAATTCTATTTCTTCAAAAGGTCACTACCTTTCATAAAAGTTCCTTTGTCATGAAAAAAAAGTACAAGAAGCCTCATACTTCTTATTCGCCAGGTGCGACATCTCTTGCGGCAACTAAAAAGGAACAAGATCAATCTAGTCTATGACGTTTTATGGGTACAGCTAGTTGCAAAAGATACTGGACGGACTGACCCTGTCGACCATAATTCTCGAGAAGTTGTGGTGATCTTTATAAGTTGTTCGTCTATCTTTTCACCTGTCAGCTGGCACCGGTTTAAATTTAAACCTTCGGGTGTTAAATTTTTGAGGGCCATCCTTATAAAATTTGGTAAGTGTCAACCTTGCATCTACACTTTGCTCCCTTTACAACAATTCATATTGTGAATCTAGTTATCCTATTCTCGTGATGACACTACCTTGCTAACATCTCTGATACGGTTCTGTTCTCATAACATGAGTAATGACGTAGAGACGCAATTTGGAGAATATGGCAACACCGAGCTGAAGCAACTTTAGGGATGAATTGCTTCCAGCGTTGCGCCACGGTCTGTTTGTTGACGTTTCGACCATCGGGGGATCGTCAAGAACGGCTGAAAACGGCAACATCGCAGCGAAGATTTCCACGGGGTGAATAACAGGGGTGTTCCGAATCAATTTCGACCTCTTTCCAACAATGACAACTAACAATAATAACGTGAAGTTGGGTTATGTCCGTCCAACTGTAAGATCAGAGAGAAAGTAATTGTTTATGTTTGCACGGCCGCAGGGGAATTTTCTTAATTAAATAAATGCCGAGACAAAGGCGATAAGCGCTGCATAATGACTGCTGCAATGTGGAGTGGAGGTCGATTCCGTGGCCTGTTTAGCTCCAGCTCTTCTCTCGCAGGGGTAGCAGGAGACAATGGCCGGAAGAGGGGAGACTCACGGGGGCCACAGGATGCGCACTTGTGTATGACATCGCGAAATCAGCTCACCCCGTGTCACGATCAGCTGATTTCTTTGTTTGCGATTTTGAGCAGGGACGGCTCGGTCGATGACGCGCCACCGAACGGGGCCCTCAGGCCTCCCCGACAACACTTCCGACGTTGTCAATACACCTCGCAGCTGATCTCGCCGCAGAAATGAACGACTACAGACTTACCTTTATAGTGGACGCGTAAATTGTTCTGTGACAGTCCGATGTAGTTGTATTTTTCTTTGGGACTCCAGGCGCGCGGCAGCGGGGTTTTCGCCTCGTTCACGGCTGGATAGAGTCTCTTGAAACGGTCGACAGCACCATTTTGCGTTGTTTCCGATTGAGGATCCATAGCGCTCCGACCACTGCTCACGGCGGCCATTTCTAAACTCCCTTTCTCCCTTCCTGCTTTGTGGATCTTGGATGATGGAGCGGACACGGACGCGCGCATGCCAGCCGGAGCTTTCCCGATCAGCTGATAGATGTCACAGCGACGGACTGGCCGACGGTTGCCATGGCGACGCGACGCCGCCGCCGCGGCCGCGAGGCGCACGTGCTCCCAACCCCCCGGACACCCCGCAAACAGCCCTATTGCGTATCCAAGATGTTGTATTTGCCATTAGATTGTGATCCTCACACTGCAATGTATATATACATTCTAATGGCAAACATCCACGTTATGCCGAACATCTTGGATACGCAACAGGGCTGAATGTCACCGCTCCATCTTTACCTTTTGAGTGCACCTTGTAGCTACCTAAAGCACAGTAATCATAAAATGATCAGGACTCCGAACAACGAAAGCAAATTCGACGATAACATTTTGGGAGCCACTTCTAACAATTGTTGTTTAAATGTCCCGCGCGCCGATGTTCGTTAAAAAGAGGCGGGCTCCTCAAGCAGCTCGTCCAATCAGAGCGCTCAGTGCGGTTTAAAAGTCCGATGCCGTCAAATTAACCGATTCAACCTGATTCAACTGTCAAGCCGCTTCGAGCTTCAACACCCGAAAATTAAATTTCCTCGAAATCCCCAACGTTTATTTCGAAGTCTCAGGTAAGTCCCGCCGAAAGTTGTTCAGTCTCCCCTTTTCCGCCAGTTTCGGCGACAATTTCCGTTGTCAAATAGTTTTTTCTGCGTGTTTTTCAAACAGTCGGTGCAGTGCAATTTTTTCAAACTTTGTCCCCGTCTTGTGCAGAAATGGCCCACCGTCAACGTTTGGGCTCCGCCGCGATTCATCCGGATTGCGAGAACCTCAACCTGGCCCCCAGAGCGGCGGCAAAGGCGAATGTCGAAAAGGTCGTTCGGCGGCCCGCTCTGGACGAGCTCAGCAACAAAGTCAACGGTACCAAACCGCCCCTGAGACGCATGGATACGCTGAAAAGCCTGAAACCGATAGGAGAAGCGAGCAAAGCCGTAAAACTGCCCCCGTCCTACTCGAGACAGCAACTTGAGGCCATCATTGACCCCGACGCGGACAGCAAAAATGACCCCCAAATGGCGACTGAGTACGTCGAGGATATTTTCAAGTATTTGCGCGAGCTCGAAGCGAAGTTTCCGATCCGAGAGAACTACCTGCAGGGTCACAAATCCACTGTCAGGATGCGTGCAGTTCTTATTGATTGGTTGGCAAAAGTTCACACTAGTTTCAAACTGTGCCTTGAAACTCTCCACATTTGCGTTTCGGTGGTCGATAGGTACTTGCAAGAAAACAAGGAGATCGGCCGAGAAACCTTACAGCTAGTCGGAACTTCGGCGCTGTTGATCGCCTGCAAATATGAAGAAATGTACCTGCCTGACCTGAGCGATTTTGTGTACGTTTGCGACGATGTTTTCTCTAAACGCGAAATTTTGAAAATGGAAATGGACATACTCATCAAACTTGACTGCAGTTTGGGAAAACCGGTTTCCCTGCATTTCCTGAGGAGGTACAGTAAAGTAGCTAGAGCCAAAATCGAACATCACACTTTAGCAAAATATTTGCTTGAACTCGCTTTGTTGGAGTACGGTTTGGTTCACGTGAAACCTTCGGTTTTGGGCGCCGCAGCTTGTTGCCTCTCTTTGGCCGTGTATAACGAAGTTAGCTGCGCCTCGAGCGTTTGGACGCGCACTCTTGAACATTACACTACTTACAAATACTCCGCTATCAAGCCGGCTGTTGTGGGTTTGGCCCATGCTGTTGTTAAAGCTGAAACGTCCAAGTACACAACCATCAAGTCCAAGTATGCCGATGCTAGTTACCACAAGGTCAGCCTTAGCCCTAAACTCAAGGGAAGTTTGATTCGAAGACTGACGTCAACTACTCCTGCTGTTAAACAGTGATGCCTCGCCTGTGTTAGGCCATTTTATTGTTTTTGTAACTACTGTTTACGTTTATTTTTATTTGCTTTATAATAAACAATGGTCGAATTATTTATCTTGGTTTTTAACAAATATTTGTGACAACACCATAGTGGTTGAGGCTGCCTCCTAGAAATATCTATCTATAAGAATGGATTCTATACTAAGGGGTGGAAATGAAAAGCTTTGGTGCAAATTTTCTCTGTTCACTTAAATTAATGCTAAATTAATTATTTAGTTAAATTCAATTTAACAATAATTTAAGCATTTATTTAATTTACCTGGAATCAATTTTTTTATATTAACTATAAACTGAGTTAACAATATAAAGCTATTCTTCTTACCTTTTCTGTTCTTTACACCTCCATTTTTATGTTACTCCTGGTTTTTAAACATGCATTCAAACCACTGATAGAATTTAAGAATAATGTATTATTCCAAGACAAGTAATGTTTCCTCTCAGAATAAATATTTTTTTTGAACTGAGATTCGTGATTGTTTTTTAACCAATAGACAGTAGACGTCGAAAACTACCCACCTCCAATATACATTCAAATGTACAATTATAACAATTATTCAATTTTGTTATTTTTCTTATTTAATAGTTTAACGGTATATATTGTAAATATTTTATTTTTTGTTTTGTGCATGATAAGTAAAACCATAACGTACTTAAATAGCTATTAGTGTTTTACTACATGTTATTAGATAACTAAAATAAAAATTTAATAATTTTGTATCTGAATCTTTACATAATCTTAACAATATAATTTTTATTTGAAAAAATTCTGATTTTCTTGGCAGTGAAATAGATCTAGTACCCGTCCTGGTCTCTACGGTCCTTTATCCGTGCCCCCTGACCGAGCGTATTGATAACTCTGAGCAGCAAAATTATTGCAAAACTCGCAGAATCCGGGAGCTCCCTGCGGTCCGGGACCACCTCTCAATCCCGGCAGTCCTACTCTTCCCGGTTCACCTCTGTCTCCAGCTCGACCTGGGACGCCCTCGCCAGCTGGTCCTGTCTCCCCTAAAATAACAAAACGCAATTTAAGTTTTCCCCGATCAGGTTGACCAAGTTACCTGGTGGTCCCCTCGGCCCTGGCGGCCCCTCAGCTCCGACCCCCTCCGATCCGCGATCGCCCTTTTCACCTCTTTCTCCGACGGGTCCCACCTCGCCCGGAGGTCCCGACGGTCCCATCAATCCCGTGAATCCCGGCTCTCCTGGCAATCCCGGCGGTCCGGCGTCACCTTTATCGAGAAATTTCCGTTAGCTGTCCTGTCAGTTAGAGGTGGCTTCTACGGCTAAAACTAACCTGGGATACCGGGGACTCCCGATTGTCCTGACGGGCCGGTTCTTGTTAGGCCGGGAATCCCAGGTGGCCCCCGTAAACCCAGTTTTAGTTCAGCCTCTCTATCTACATGCAATGGGGGGTTATTAATTGATGAAGTGACAAGTGTGGTGGGTTATGAGGTGATTCGGTACCTGGGGGGCCTTGGACGCCCGGAGCGCCCGGCCGACCGGGCCGGGAACGGCCTGGAGGACCAGGGGGCCCAACTAAGGTCGCTGTAAACTCGTCCAGCTGATCTGGTGAATTACATTAATTGAGAAAAATGAGACAATTGCCCCCTAAAGGGTTTTTCGCAGTGCTATTAGGGGGGTTACCTCGTAAAACTGAAGCGCAAATGTCCCGGAGTTCGGACTCGGTAAAGCTGCGACCCTAGCAAAATTAAAGCTTTATTAAGTAGTGGCTCAAAGAGTAACTTTTGAGTTCTTGCAAGGAGATAAATCGGAAAACAAAAAGTTAAGACAAAGACAACTCACAGGGGTTCCATCGTTACCGGGCACTCCCGGTTGTCCCCTTTGACCGGGTGGTCCCGGCAGCCCCGCTGGTCCCTCTTTCCCCGGCATTCCTGGAAACCCTGATGACCCTTCAGGGCCTCGTTCACCAGCAGCGCCGCGCTCTCCAGGCTGCAATTTTTTTTGTAAAAACTAAAAAAATTTATTAACAAACGCCTACAATTCCCGGAGGTCCCGGAAACCCTCGAGGACCATGAACCCCAGGTGAGCCCCCGCTATCGATAAGTAAATTGCTGAGGCTGGAACTGTCACCAGGAAGTCCCGGCGGTCCTGGAGGTCCCGCAATTCCTGCTGTTCCCCGAATTCCTGGCGGTCCTTGAAAACCCATAGGCCCTGGCGGGCCCGGGGGACCCGACAATCCAGGTTCTCCCGGTAAACCGGGTTGGCCCTACAAAACTTCTTAGGTAACAAATATAATTTGGTTATTGTCGGATTTACGTCAGTGCCGTTTAAACCGGGGGGGCCCTCGGGGCAAACTGTTTCGCATGTGGCTGGTTCAGGCCCTGTTGGTTTCGGTAATGGCTCAATAGGCTCGATTTGCTAAAAACTGATTATCAATTTTAGTCCAAGTTTTGGGTTTTATTACCGGAATCTCTTCGCAAGTGCCTCTCTCTGGTTTTGTCGGATCACAACCCATAACCATCCATTGTAAATCGATCTAAATTGAAAAAAAAGTTAGAAAACCACAAAAAAAAGCCTCCCCGGCGGGGAATCGAACCCCGGTCTCCCGCGTGACAGGCGGGGATACTGACCACTATACTACCGAGGATATGTACAAAATTGTCATTAACACAATAGGTAATTGACTTAAATTTTTATCTTTATCAAATTTTGTTATCAGTGCAATAACAGTATTAAATCTGGTTAGTTACTGTAAAATTGTTAAACTAGCAACTCATTATTTAGGTAGTGCTTACCTGAACCGTTCGCTGTGCAGTGAAACAAAAAAGAAGTTAGTAACGAATCAGTAAAAATTATAAAAAGTCTCATTATTAAGGTTTTGTCTCACCCGCACGGTTTGTTTGGAGTTTTCAAGCTTTGAAAGCGAAGTTAGACCATTGACGTCGATGGGTCCTCTGGGTTCCAGAAGCTTCTCAGAAACCTCCGAACAATCTACATACAAAACGACTTTTTCTTTGGACACTCCAAAGTGCATTTTGTGCCAATTTTTGTCAAAAATCTAAAAAGAAAATGAAAAAAAAGTTAGCGATCCTGCCAGGATTCGAACCTGGAATCTTCTGATCCGTAGTCAGACGCGTTATCCGTTGCGCCACAGGACCTTATGCAACGTGGCTGATTATCAAAAAATTGTGTGTATGCAAAGCTTAATAATATTTCTTTGTTAATAACAAATATTATTGATTATCTAACATCTGGATTTGAGCGTCTAGAAAAATTACGTAATAATAATCTCGAGGCCAGGTCTGATGAGAATTCCAGACATTATCAGTGTCATTGTGTTTTTGCTGATTACGAATTAGTTATTACGCAATTACTTCGTTACTCACCAGTGCGTTATTAAAAACGATTGTTTGCAATTCTCCTTCGTAGGTAGAAATTGAAAATTCGATCGTTTCAGTTCTCGGATTCAAAGCAATCACAAACTGGGGTTTCGACTCCAAATCAGTAATGCGAATAATATGCCAGGAAGTTTTCGGCATTCGTCTTGTGCGAAACGTGCAAATAAACGAAAATTGTTCGGGTAATCCTTGCGGGAAAATATCCCTACAAAATCAAAATTGTTAGTTTTCCGCGTTATTTAACAGCGAGCACCCAACTTGAGGTAAGGCCCGGCTAGCTCAGTCGGTAGAGCATGAGACTCTTAATCTCAGGGTCGTGGGTTCGAGCCCCACGTTGGGCGCACTTTTTTTTTCTTTTTTTTCCCAATTACCTGGTGGGCAATGTTAAATCAGCATCTTTGTCCAATCTATAAGCAGTTTGAATTTCGTTTGATCCTCGAACGGTCGTAACTCCTGGATGGTGTCTTTCGGCCAGATCTAGACGAAACTGGCTAATGAAGTCGTAGGCTTGCAAATCATCATCTCCAACTCGGAACCTGCCGCAAGGACCGTTCGTCTCGTCTTCCTCTTCGCTGTCGGATTCTATAAAAAAAAAAGTTTGACCTCGCCTTCCAGTTCAGCAATTGCGTGATGCGCTTAATAGTTGGAACATCAGATGCTTAAGGAATTAAAATTGCTAATGTTGCCATCTCGCCTTCCATTAATGTTCACAAATAAGTAATTAATTTTTAAATAACAGGAATTGCTTTATTTATAGCGTCCAGAACAGGCAGACTTGAGCTTATAATAGACCGTCGAAAAGTTTCTACAGGAATAAATCGAAATGGAAGAAAGCAAGAGGATTCTTTGTTACATTGTGCAGGCGTCAAAGACCCAAATTTATTATTACCTTAAAAGGTTGACAATAAAGCGGTTCGGTTCTGACAATTTCAAAATTGGGTTGTTACAACTTACGTGCTTTTACTGGTGCAGAGAGGAGCGTTAGGGCAATTCCAGTAAATCCAAGCCATCTGCAACAATAAAGGCTATGGTTAGTCAATGCTGTTGTTATGACATTTTTCTCTTTTTTATTGCTTTTTAAGAAGCAGGGGAGAAAAACTCATTCTCCATAATATTAGACTTAGGTATTTCTTGAGTAACCAAGTGGTTGAAGGTCTTCTTTACATTGTGTAGCGTGGGTGGCTCTACAAAGACTTGTATTAGGATTTTTTTCCAAACATGGTATTGATCAATGATAAGATGTATTAAGATTGCGACCAAGCTAATTTATAGATGTGTTACTTGAATTTAACGAACATTCTTTTAAGCCGTTATTACGTTTTTCTTCAATTCCAATATTTTTAATCTGCAGTACGTTTTACGGTAACGGCAATATTTCAGAGACGTTTTTGGCGACTTTTCTACCATTTGGAATGTGTCAAAAAACAATGCAAAAAGGAAAAGTAACGCTAGCTTCGTGCTGCATTTTTCTTTGTGCTGTATTTTAACCGAACTTATTACATGAACACCCGATTTGCACAAAGTTAGCAAAAAGCCAAAAGCGCACTGTTAAAAAATTAAATATGTCCATCCTTATCTTTGCTTTAACGCTTTATGGCTTAAAACGTGCTTCCAAAAGGTTACTCCGCGGCGGTTCGGAAATACCAAGAAACCAAAATTTACAGCTTGAAAACAGATGGAGAGTGAGCCATAAAACGATGCCCAACCCGACAATCATATTGCCAGCGCATGCCAAAAACAGTGTGGAAGTTTCGAAAGTCTCAACATTTTATGGTATGAAGATAAGACCTTTCACAACCAAAGCTTTAACCTGTTCCTTGAAAATCATATATGTACCTACTCCAATTAAATGATTGAAATTGTAATGGGGCGGGCCTGAATAAGTTGAATAAGTAGGTTTGTTTTTTTCACTTTATTGCTTCCTCAATTGACTTGCATTGGACCTCCCAAACTTTAAATTCGACACATCTTAAATGTGAAAATGGGGGCAGAAAGTGATTAGTTGATTTTAAGTTTGCTGATAAACACATTAATGGCAAATCAGTTTAGTTCACCTGTCAAATTGAGGACACAGATTTACTAGGGCATTTTAAAACAATGGTTTTACCATATACAATGGTTTTACGTTGGAAGACTTCCTCCAATTCTTTGTGGTTCTAATCGTTTTACGATATAAACTTAATTTCAAGAATAAAAAAATTTGTCTAAATTTTTATAAACAAAAAAATTGCCAAAAATATAAGTATTAATTGTCCTGAATTGAAATATGACGGACTATACTTATGTTCATTGCATAATGCATTATGCTTGTCTTGAATAGTCGAAATTGCTGGCAGACAAGTGTCGAATGGCCCTATAATAAATTAATCTGTCAGATTAACCGTTGATTGAGATCTCAATCAACGGATTAACGCAATTATAGTCAATTTAGTTCTAAGGCCGATTATTAATTGTTTCGTAACAGACACAACGCTCAATCAGAAAAGTTATATCAATAACGGAGAATTGATTTGTGACGACAGAACACATCACTCTTCCAACTTCAATTAGCGGTCAATATAGTCGATCATATTTTTGGTTTAGCGATGACATTAATGTCTTTTTTACTGGACTTTGGTTTAGCAGCCTTGAAAAATATTAATTAAAAAAAATATTACTTACTTTCGAAATTGTGGCGAATAAAACATTTTTTTATTTAGTCAATTTTTTTACCACATTTCAAAATCGAGCGCAACACTTGAACGGTTGACTTCTATGAATGCTTCGCGAAGACTGGTGCTCAATCAACATCTAGTAACGAAATTCCATATGGACCCGAGGCCGCCGCCTGTGATCCCTTTTGCAGACCCAATTCTCATTTTCTTCATTATCATATTGTCGGCATTTTTTTGTTTTAAATATTGGCGCTTGTTAATTTTTGCGTAAGCTCCACCAAAAGCGACTCTTTAGCTTTTGTAACTTTTTTATAAAAAGCTAAATTACCCAAAAATGTATAATAACTATGTTCTGTTACCATTCTACTCTTATTCACGATCCAGTTCTATAAATTAATTAAATTTCCGTTCACATCTCGCTTATTTGGAATTTTCTTTGACGTTTCAATCGATTTCTCGCGCCTTCCTTTAAGATATTTTTTCTGAACTATTTCCTTACTTTGCCTCTTCTTGTGGTGAGTAACCCGTTAATTCGTAAGCGTAGAAAATTGGGACGGACTAGACAACACAAACAACGTGAAGTTTCTTTTAAAGTATTTATTAGAAACGAAACGTCAACAATTGATTCAATATAAAAATTAATTTAATCGAGCAAAAACGAACAATTGGTAGACGTAAAATCATGACAAGGCACTAGATACAATTTTGGTTAAATTGTAACTGTGAGGTTTGTAGAAATTAAATTATACAACTCTACCTGGAAGCAATATGCAATAATTTTACTTCTTTGGTTGCTTGGTAAGTTGAAAAAATATAAGATAATCGCACGGCCGTATGCGTCTTTTAATAACCAACAAGAACACAAAATTTACCCAAGAATACTTGCACTGGAAAAAAAATTTGACAACACTTAAATGATAGATTGGCAGTGACGCTTGGATACGTGTTAACATTAAGAAGACTGACTCGAAGCCGGACTACCCTCACTCACAGTCTCCTGACTGGCTTCGTTCTTGAACCTTGTCAACTCTTTTAACAATTCCTGAAAATTTCCATTAAAATTTTTCCCTAAACAAACAAATAAATACCTTTGGTAGATCAGATCGCTGATAAGTATTTGAAAATTTCTTAATTATTCGGCTTAATTGGTTATACAAATCTAAGAGCGATTGGAGAGCACAGCCGTAGGTCAATTTAACGGTTTGGTCCAAAATGTGCGCTAGTTCTTCCCGAGAACACTCGACCCTCTGCAGTGAAGTTGGGGTGGTTACTAAACAAAATTATTAAATCAAATAAAACAATTCGTAAAAACACATACTTGATTCATTCAAAGCTTGATCAATGTCATCGAATTCTAGGGGAAATTCGAGCAGCTCCGACGGACTCATCAAGCTACTCAGCCTCCTCCTCGGCGACCTTAAACAATCACCGGTTTAGTTACAAACAAAAAAAAAACATTAAAATTTCGATTTCTAGCTTTGCATCGTTTCAGTTCTCGTTACGCATGCCTTTACGTGAGACCAAGTTTCACACTAACTTACTGCAGCGAACTGGGTCCCGGCTTTTCTGATGTTGCATTGCAGTTGATTGAAAGTGGCGCTGTTGGTTCCATGGCTGTCGGGGTGACTTCTAATAACGTTGCCGATGATCCATTCAATGAAGTGTTAAATAAGGTATCTAAGGAGCAAGCCTCCACCACGTTTTCTTTGGAGTCGTCCGATGATCCCTTGACGGTGTCATCGGGAGTAGCGGTGTCATCGGGAGTGGCGGTGTCGTCGAGATTGACGACTTCTCTGCGCCGACGCTTTCGACTGTTGATGAAACCCCGTTGCCAACTGTACGTTCGGCGTTTTCTACTCGGTTGCGTTACCCGGACGGGTTCCGACTTCACTTCGGTCGGCTCGGCTTCCGCGGACTTTTCGTCCACTTTGTCGGGAATCGTAATTTCCACCGGGGATAAGACAGGCGGGTCGGCGTTCGCTTCTTTTAATTCCGCATTATCTGAAAACAAAATAAAATAGTTTTTAATAAAAAAAAGGTCAATTTTAAGCGTTTTCTTTATTGCTGCAGGTATTGCGCATGCGCGGTGAATCCGCTTCCCAATTGCTGCAGTAGCCGCGTTGAAAAATACTGTTAATGCTAAGTTGCGCGTGCGCGCTGAACCTACCTGGAGTCTGAATGTATGCGGGCAGATATTTCTGCACACTGGCCTTCCTTGTCAACCTTTTGCAAGCGATATCTTGACACTTATCCTCAAAATCGCTGTCCATTTCGTTTTTGATGAGTGTGTAAGCGTAATCCCGCAGCGAGCAAGCTCTGTGCCGTATCTGCTTATCAGCTGAAGTTCTGGAAATACACATTAATAACCCTAGATGGCGCACCTAACCAACTTACTTAGCCGGGTTATACTCCAGAGCATTGCGACAAATCAACTCGATGTCATTGAGGAAATCTTTAGCGCAATTGTAGCGGTGAAAATCGACTTTCGTCATCATTGTTTCCAAGTCCATCGGTTGCTTGATGATCGTTGTATAATCAGGCACTTCTTCAGTGTCGACCGGTTTCGTAAACATAAAAAATCTGCAAAACCGCACGTACAAAAATTTGCGCTACAAATCCCCCAAACCACTAACAATTTATTATTGGCTAATTTTTTACACATGTCCCTCAAAAATATCCGCAACTCTCTCAACGTGCGTTCTTCTTGTTCAAACAGCTTTTTCGCCTGTTCTTCGGTTATCGGCATCGGGGGTGGCGTGGGAGCCCTGGGCAATTGCGGGGGAGTAGTCGGTCGTCTTCTCCGCGGCCTCGGGGGTTTCAAGCACGAATCCAACAGAAGAGGTTTGAAGAAAGCTTCGCGACTCGCCTCGTTCGGCACGTCCAATTGAAAAACTTCCTTCCGGTACCGAGAAAACATCGTTTGTATCTGAAAAGTCGCGTTTAATTTGGACGTTAACGGCAATTTTTTGAAATAGGAACCTCGTCCGGTAAATTGTCGTAAGTAGTATCGGCTGTGGCGAGGAGCAAAATCGGTATGTTGGGGTCCAAGTGCGAAAGTTGAGCGTTTAAGATGGCTTTAAGAGTCTCACTTACGAGGGACCACCAATTGTCGATGTTGGGAATGTAAATTACACTAGGCACGTTCCTGCGGGCTTCGTTAAAAACCTTGAATTAAACATAACGTAAAAATTATTTATTCTTAAAGTAAAGTCAGATGAGCGTCAATACCTGAATGCAAGTTTCTTCCGGTGATCGCCCAGTTTCTTTAAATAAGGTGGCTAAATCTAAGATGTAGGTGTGAATATGTTCCATTTTATACAAAATGGCGGGAGCCAGGTGGGTGGTTTGCCCGCAATCCGAGCTTTCTCCCAGCAGCAGAAGTTGGGCAGGTTTGATGTTCGCCGACAATTTAACCCTGCAATTGCATCAGCCGTTAAAAAAGTTCAAAAACACGGAAAATTTTAAAGTGACGATTGTGAACCAGCCTTTTGTTCACGTGAACAACGTGTGCAATTGTTTTGACGCGCTTCCATAAATACAGAACCTTGCATTTCGAACAGTGTTGCAGGCAACGGCCGCCAGATGGTGCTATAATCCCCACAAAAGCCTAGTGGTAAAGGACAGACATATCCGTCGCATCTCGTGGAGCTACCTTTAGAAGTGTGGCGGATAATCTAGTGACCTTACACAAAAGGTGACGTCATAATCACAACATTTACAGCATGTACTTTGACTGCCAAAAAATAATTATTATTCTTCAAATAGGCAAACCTCTTTTTATCCCTTAACATTATCTTGTCCACATATGAGAAAAAAACTTGAAGTAAAATATTGCAGATTTTTAATAACGTAGTACTTACTTTGCCAACACGGGGTTGACTCCGTGCGGAAACGTCTGCCCGAGCATCTCGCACGTATTGTTAAGGGCGTCGGCCAGTAAGGGCTCCAGGATGGGCAACAGTTTCCGTCCCGACCCTTGCGTTATCCTTTGGGAGGCGGGCACCAGGGCCGATTTCGCCCTCAAAAAATCGATCTTGTCGACCCTGACGTTTTCGGGATTCAACAACAGGCGATGGTCCGCGTTGTAAACTTGAGGATACGTCCTCCTGAACCCCTGGATGACCGCCTCTGAACACAACGCCCTCAAATCGGACCCGCAATACCCCACGGCGTGTTCGGCCAGATAAGACAACAATTGCTCGCTAGGTGGCGTCGACCATTGCGCAACGTGCACTTTCAAAATTTCTTCTCTTTCACTTTTGGCGGGTAGCGGAAAGAAAAGTTCGCGATCGAACCGGCCGGGTCTTCGCAGAGCTGGATCGATGGCGTCAATGCGGTTCGTCGCCCCGATAACTATGACTTCGCCGCGATTGTCGAGACCGTCCATCAGAGCCAGTAATGTTGAAACAATACTGGCGTGAACCTGGTCTTGGCGCGACGATCGGACCGGAGCCAATCCGTCTAGTTCGTCGAAAAAAATTATGGAAGGATGCATTTCTGAAGCTTGTTCGAATAGTAGCCGCAACTGTTTTTCCGATTCCCCGATCCATTTGCTCAGCAAATCGGCGCCTTTGCGCATGAAAAACGAAACTTTCCGACAACCGAAACTGCATTCGTTGGCTAGAGCTCGCGCGATTAGAGTTTTGCCGGTGCCGGGAGGGCCGTGAAACAGCACACCTCTAGGCGGCTGAATCTGGAATTGCCTGAACACTTCCGGGTACATCATTGGTAACAAGACCATTTCTTTTAAACACTGGATGTGACTGTCCAAACCGCCGATGCTACTGAACCTGACTTTAGTGTCGAGAGTTTCGGGACCTATTGGAATGATTTTGCTGCCGCCAGCGCCAGATTTCATTTTTTGTTCGTTTTTCGAGTGCGCGTTTTTGGGTTGTTTGCTGAAATTTTTGAAATTAGCCCAACAATCACGACAGTCCAAATTCTTGTTACCTGTACTTATCGGGGATATGTCTGACGTCGGAATCTGAACTCGAATCGGAATCGGACGACGACGGCTTTCTCCGTCTCGTGTAATGGCGCCTGGTTCTGTCTCGAGACCTCAAAGCGGAGGATTTTACTGGAAAGAAACAATTATTTTCGGAAATTTACCACGAATTTTGGCACCACTCACTAGTTTTTGGCGCTGGTTTTGGCACTCGGTTCCGCAACGAATAGCCCTTCCGGACCGACTCTTCCGATTCGGAACTCAGGCTTTCTGTTAATAACAAAAAAATTGTTTAATTTCGCTACTGGTGAGAAAAAAAATTTGATTATTTCAGCAACTTTCGAAGAACTACCTGAAAGAAGCGGTAATTACAGGCAACTGATTTACCGACATCTGCACATCCACATATAGACAATTCCTTAATAATTATTATAAACGTTGTACAAGTCAGGCAATAATAAACGACTGTTAAAGATCATCAAAGCTTCATAAATAAATAAATACCGACCTGAAACTTTGCGGTTCCTTGTGCATCTTGACTGGAAGCCAATTACAGTCCTTTTCCTCGTCCTCAACTTCGGGATTTCGTCACTCTCCGAAGTTTCCCGCTTATTCTCCTCTGTTTTAACATTAGCATCTTCCCCATCCTCCCCCTTATCATCTGTAGCTATCCCGTTTTCTTGCACCCCATTTGACACTTCATTAGAATTCTCCTCATCTGCGTCATCTTTCTCGTTGCTATCCTCCTCGTTCTGAATCCCGGCATGAACCCGTCCGTTCTCCTCCTTATTTTCTTTATCGTTTGATTCCCTTCTACTCCTCAATTCCCTTTTACTCCTCTCCAACAGGGCAGTTTCGTTGCCGCGTCGTCGCCGTCTCGACGAAATTTCCGTCGTTTCATAATCGTACAAGTACTTGGGGTTTTTGATTTCCCGCCGGTCGCCCGGTAAATCGCTGGAATGACGGGTGGTTTTTTGCGACGTTTCCCGAATCGCCTCCGGGGCGTCCCGACTATCCTCCTCGGAATAACCGGTAGTATGAAGGTTGGGATAACCGACTTTGTGCATCTGATCGTCCGCCAACCACGACATATTTTCGAACTGCACCTTACGTTTTCGATTGCTCCTCCTCACGCCCGCCACTGGAATCAAAATCAACACAATCAAGCATGCGCAAACGACAAAGTTGACATAACCTCAAAATAAAACAAATTTAATTTAATTCCTTTTAACTTTACCTTCGCATTCGGAATTGAAGTGGAGGGGCGAGTGGGGGTCCGCGTAGCATTTTTGGCTGATGGGGCGCAGCGACAAGGCTGTCCGCCTATCGATCATGGCCATCCGCGATTTGAGTTGGCGCGCTCGCCGACTCCTATTAAAAAACAATTGAGCGCCGGTTTCGACTATGACAGACACCCTAACCTCGAATAGACCTCTTCGTCGGAATCGTCGTTGCCCCCGTAGATAAAATCGGAATCATCGTGCATATTTCGGGAGGAATAGACGGCAAGTGATCGCTTTTCGTTGTGGGCCAGTCGTTTGCGGGCCAATTCCTCGCTGCGTACGCGGGCTAAAATTCAGAAAAGTCACGTTGGGGAGGGAGTTTTTTTTGCGGAGTTTTACCGGCGAACTTTCGGTCGCTGTACACGAAGCGGTTGCGGAGTTCTCGCACGCGCGACTTCAAAGGGGCATCTTCCTCGGTTTTGTCCTGTTCTTCAAAAGTGGAATCTTCACCCTGGGAATCTTCGCTTTCACCTGACGACTCGTCACCGTCCTCTGTAGCGGCGCTTCTCTACAAGTTAGGTTGGGTTTAGTGGGGTCGTTTTTCATCAGCGGAAAGGGGGGCGGCCGATAATTAGGAAAAGCTTTATTGACAATATCGACATACCCTAGTGCGATGCTGTGTAGTGATCTCTGGCGCTGAGCCAATTGACTCGGAACGACGAGTGTTCACCATCACACTGTCCTCAGCTGTGGCATACTACAAGTTATCGCCAGAAACTTTCCGCATGTAAAAACCAATTTACAACAATCAAACCTACTACAGCACCAAACTTATAACTCAAGTAAATTGGCGTAATTCAGTGGGGTTAAAAGTAAAATAGTGAAACGAACAGGTAGGTTTAAGAAGTGCGGATGAATTGCTGGAAGAGCGGAAGCCGGCCTCATGCTGTTATTGATAGATTTCTTGTTATTAGCGGCGATTGTGTTGCATAAACGATGAAATATGAGAGTAAATCAATAGAAACTTGCCAAACTCAAATGAGAAGTGAAAAATAACAACAAAAACAACAGAGTTATAGGCGAGTCGGGAGAGCTGATTGGTGAATTTGGGTGGCAAATTAAGCTACGAAGCCATTGCAAGCCTAAAAAGGAAAGGTTTCACTCACATTTTATCCTATGAAAGCGAAATTTCGGAGGGTTTTCGCCTAAAAATTGGAACAACACACGAACTATCAACTGCCATTCGCACGACTTTTGGAAGCCATGGTCGCCAACAGAACAGAACAACAATCCCTACCCGGACCGGAAACGCGGCCAATGACAGGCATCGCGGAGGGAATTTTAAATTCTGCGGCCAGATACTCAAAACATATCCCTCATCAAAAAATCGCACAATTCCGGCATCAGTCAATAACGCAAGAAATAAAATGGCTCTGTTAATATTTTATTAATGATTTTATACAATAAAGTTTGCTCTATATAAAATATTCTTCATTATATTGCCAGTAAAGGTTGTAAAACGTGGTAAAAATATATTGTCTACAGACTTTAGTAACATTAATAGAAGGCGTCTCGTTATAACATAAAAGCAACAATTGTGCGAAAAGCCACTACGCATTAATATATTACAACAATACAACTTGAATAAATATAATGAATCATCAATAATTGCTGTCAAAAATACTGCATCAATATTTTATTTACATTTGCTTATTGGATTAACGATGTATTAGGCGTTGAGTTCCCAATTAATTGACAGTAACAACTCAACTACGACCAGCCCCCAGTCAACTTGTGGAAGAGTTCCTCATTGAGGGTTTGACTCGCGTCTTTAGACCGCGTCGACAAGAAAATGTAACCGCCGATAAATTCGTGAACGACCTTGCAATCGGCCGATAAACAACTAAAAATCGTGTTTCCCTCCTCGAACTGAATCATCATATGTTTCACTTCCCAATTGACGTTCCAAGCCTTCATCGTGTTGTACCTCCACGTTTTTTGATGATCTCCCGTATTGATGTCCATCTTCATGATGCGATTTTGGGCCACCCCCAGCAGCTCCTCCTTTTTACTCTCCATGAATTTGATAACGAACAAAGTTATCCCGAAATCGGGCAAAGATTGCCAGGCTTTGATGTAGTTCATTTTGGCCTCGACCAATGACAAATCTTTAACGTTGCTGTGGGCCTCCAAAATTCTGTAGTTCTGCAGAAATCAAAAGTGTTAATAATAGTTGAATAACAATTAATTAAAAAAAAATTACCCTGCCGGCTTTAATTTTTTTCAGGAATCGGGGAGCCACGTAATCGTCCGTTTGAATTTCTAAACTGTTAGGGTTGATTGCTGGGCCGTCCGCCGGACGCTGCATGCTCAAAAAGTTTAAAATTGTTTCCTTTTCGGCCTCGTAACTGCTGTCGGCCAGGGATCGACCCTTCGCCGCCAACTTGCAACACGCCATCCACTTGGCATACTGGACTTCCTGCGTGGCCAAAAATAATAAATTAATAAAGTGAAATAAAAAAAAGCTTAGGGACAACTTACATCATCGCATCTTATGTACATTTCCGTCATGCCGTCGTAACTGGGCACTTCCAGCTTGATTCCGTACTTGTTCTGGCTGATATTGACATCGGGGGTGACTTCGCACCCTCTCAAGTTGATATCGTGGACTGGATTGGCTCTATGTATCATTTCTTCCCGACTCTTGTAAAGGTAGAGGTGTAGATCGCGACACGTGAACCAATATTTTTTGTACGCCTTCAAAGTGAACCTCTTCGGCCTGAATTGATTTGAAAATTGTAGGGGTAGTTTTCGAAATTCGATCGGACTTACTTCAAAAACCTCAATTCGTCGTACAATTCTGGCACTTGGGTGATGTCGTTGGCATGGGTGCTGATACTCGAACCTTCCAACGTGGTCTGGAGATCCGCTAAAGCCGCGTCGATGTCGTCCTCGTTGAGGGAACTGACATTGACGCCTTGGCCGTTGCCAACGGCCGGCTGGGGTTGGTTGGCTTGCAGATTTATTTGTAACTGTAAAATAATAAAATCCTTTATTTATCGCGGGATTCGAATCCACTTGATATCGGACGTTGGGCCTTATATATCGTTTAGTTTATTTATAGCACGATGACTCATCACAACGTGCCGATCTAGGTAGGTTCATGCCGTTGAGTGGTTCCCCCGGGTTGGGTGTGCTACAACGCAAGAACTTCTATTTCTTTATTTATCCGTAATAGTGGATGATTTTCACTCTTTTACTTTAGTTTTAGAACTGCTGAACAGGTACGCATCCGTTATTTCTACTTTTAGCACTTTATTTTATCAACAAATAATTTTCCGGAAGAAACTTCCTTGTTCTAAATAAGGCGTAGTAAACATGGCGGCCTATGCGAAGCCGTCAAAATTTTCGGGGACTCTTTAAAATTACAATTAAAGACACTTCAACTAAAAATTTCAAGATTTTAACTCAATTAGAAATGGGTCGTATTTAACAGTCTACCAAATTTACCCAATATTTTCATACAAAAAAATACTTTCGTTTCCCAAAAATACTAAATGCTCACCAAAATTAAGTAAATACATAATCTTAAAGCGACAACCAAATATTGACATAATGCTGGCCTCTTATATATTTTGTTCGCCAAAATAACTTTTGTTGACCATAAATACTAAATGTTCACCAAATTTTATTTCGCATTTAATTCTAACCTAATACCCAGATATTTAATTTTCGACAGTGTCTTATATTATTTAGCAGTCAAAAATACTATTTGTTGATCAAAAATACACAAGCAATAAAATGTTGTGCAAATGGTAAATAATTTTATGCAAAATTATAAATGTAGATGTGCTAGGGCAAGGAAAATAAGAGTAAAAATAGAAGTGGTTTGCACAAAAAAAGATATTGATTTCCGTAATATATAAATGCTTTGCTGTAATTGGCTTGTATTATGTAAAACGTAAAACTTCTTTTAGTGGTAATTTCTAATCGTGCTTTTTAAAAAAAAATGACAGGGCCCTGAACTGACCTTGTACAAAACTTTTTTCGCGTGCCTCTTGTCTGGAAGCGCAAGCGGCAAGGAGAGATGCGCAAGCATATTTCATTTTTGGAGTAATAGAATAATTATTTGACGCACAAGTAGTTTTTTTTGAGAAACACTAAATATAAATGGATAGGGCGAATATTTATTACGTACAGCACGGACGCGTAACTTGAGCGTTCTAAATTTGGTGAACATTAGAACATTTAGTAAAATTGATAGACATATAGAATTTAAAATGTAAGCAATGGTAAAACAATACGCAGCAATACGCAGTGGTGATGTCCTCATTTTCTGATGTATTTGGGTTTCATTTAGATTTTTTGATGCTCATTAAATTTTCTGGTGGACAGTGCAAGGGATGCATGGTTTAATTTGGTGTACATTATATTTGTTCCCATTAGAAATACGCTTTTAGGCGTTGGCGGTATTTCCAGAAAGACAACATGAACAGTGTCCGGAAAGTTAATAAAAGAGAATATGCAAACAGGAAGTTTCTAGTTACAGACCGATTGCATTATTTGTTCGGTTTCAGATCTGAATTGAGGAAAAAATGGCAGAAAATCTCGTTACAACCAATGAACGCCTGCAATTGATGCTACTAAATGAGATTAAAGCTCCAAATTGGTCTACGTCGACAGCAAACCATCCTTACGCCTTGATCCCATTGGACCACAATTCAGGCGAATACTTTACGGTAAACACATTATTTAAAAGTTGTTGCCGGTCGTACAACATAACAAAATTAGAACGAGTTGAAAATCCTTTTCTATTCGCTCACTACTTACTGAAAAAGGAAACGCTACAAAAAGCCGGAGTTTCTTTTACTGAACGCCATCTTTTTCATGGTACTAAAACGGCAAATGTTGAGAAAATTTGCAAATACAATTTGAATTGGCGTTTAAGAGGACAATCACGGGGCCATAAATTTGGACAAGGCGTTTCTTTTTCACCAGATGCTTTCTACGCCAGTCATTATGGTGATGTCATGTTTATGGTGTGCGTACTGATAGGACCATCCACTGTAGGCAACTTGACCACTTTGTTGCCACCTGCACCGTATGACACAACTACAAACCCTAAGGGCACCGTTGTCGTCAAGTATGAAGATGACGACTTCTACCCCCAATACTTAATCCACTTTGGACTATAAGTTACATCAAGTATTAAAGTAGTTACCTATATTTTTTATATTACATTTTTCTAATAAAAATATCACTTATCTACTGGCTCTCATTACAAAGCTTCATATTAATAGAGTTGCGAAGGTTAGGAATTAACTTTTGGTCGTCTTCTTTGATATAAGAATTAGAAAAAATCCTACTGTAGTCAATAAGGACTAAAAACAACATTAGCGTTTCTAGCATGCTCTACAACTCTACCATTTATTAAACACTGTACTTAAAGTGCCGTCAAACGGCTTCCTATTAAAGTGCCGTTAATGCGCGCGCAACACGCAAGTGATGTCATCACGGAAAGACGAGAGACTACAAAGATCGAACACGCAAACACCAGCGAGATCAATAGAGTCGTGGAAAACCGGTGGCGTACGATAGAGAGGCCTCGGGTTCAAATCCTCGTTCAAACGATATTTTTTTGGGAAAAAGAAGTTCTACGCAAGGTCAGTTCAGGGCCCTGAATTTTTTTTCTAAAAGCACCATTAAAAATTACTACTTGAAAAGCACTTTTCTAATCTTTTTCCTTGCCCTAACACACTGAAGTGCTGTCATATGGATTAACGGCACTTTAACAGGAAGCCGTTTGACGGCACTTAAGGCCAGCGTTTATTAAAACCTTCATATTTGTTACCTGCAAAGCCGCAAACATCAGCATTTCCTCTTCCGTGCAGTCGATTTCTTCATTGAGCAACTGCCACTTGGCCTGCTCGTAGATCTGATTGATCCTGACCGCGTCGTATTTGGGATTTAGATCGTAGAAGACGTAAAATTTGAACCTTAGACACAAAGTATCGTACTCCCGCACCCCTTGTTCCATTATCGACAACGAAGAATCGAGCCATCTGCAAATATGTAAACGTTACTAACAAAAGACAGGCGATCATTCGAACCACTTACGCCACATTCATTCTGGCCTTTTCGACTAGCGATTTGGGTCTGATCAGGTGTTTTCGGGCTTCCGGACTCGGAGTCGGCGGACTCTGCGCCAAAGTACTGTCGAAACTGCCATTCAACTGTTCCGAACTGCTGCTGGAAGTCACGTTGGGTGAAAGACCGTTGGGTTCGAACCCGTTCCGCCTCCAGCTCCCCGTCTACAACAATAATAATAATCGTCAAAAGTATATATAAAGAAGGCGATAGCGCTGTTGATAAAACTACCAACTATTAGCTTATCTGTGTAGGAAGCGACAAAACAAAGGTGGAGATTTCGAAAAAAAATCCTTACGTTTCCTACGGGACTGCTGACCGGCGTCGATGACGGCGGCGGTCGCGTCGGGGTAACGGGGGCGCACATAAAAGTACTTTTGTCCAAACTGCCCGTGCTGCCGTCTGGACTGCTGTTGGCTATGAAAGTGTTGGTGTCGGGAGGTAAATGTGGATGGCCGTTTCGGTTGTTTCCGTTTTGTTCGTGCTTCTTCTTTGGCATGTCTTTGTAGTTGCATTTCAGATGGTACGGTTCGAGGGGTTTGCTGAAGGAGAGTTCTTCCGGATGTCGAATGCCGAGTTCCTTGCACACCTGCACCACCGACGAAAAGGTCTTGATCGAAAAGTCGACGCGCATGTCGAGGTAGCGCAAGTCGGGCAGTTGCACTCGCAAGTTCTTGTGCATGGGGGTGAAGTGCAGCAAGGCGTCGGCTTGGACGCCGCACTGGTCCAGAGTGGAGCGAGTGCGGGTCAACCAGATGTTCCTCTCGGGCCACCACAGCGCGTGGTCCGACCAATCCATGGAGATTTCTGCAACAAAACGGACATTTTGGAAAACTGATCGGGTCACTCGTAGGTTAGATGGCAAGGTGGGTGGTGGGGGCGCGCAGCAGACCAAATTGTAAATCATTTCATACGACGTCAATTTTCAATATTTCTTTAAATTTTGTAACTCTGTGGAGTATTTGGTGTCAACATCGAAATTAGCATAAACCTAAATAAGCGCATCGACAAAACGTTAAGAATTTTTCCAAACGCACGGGCAATTGGTGAAAATCCACATTCCGGCCTACACGAACTAGACAAAAATCCGGTGGGACGTTCCAGAATTGATAGGTATGGAGTGGGCGCGCTATCTAAAAAAGTCAGAATCGACCTAAACACCATAAAAAGTCCAACAACACCCGCCCATCCCTGTGACGTAACCAGGACCATGTGTTGCGATATGGACGAGATTAGTCGAGAATCGCGACAAGAGCCTCCATTAGCAATAACCATCGACGCCAATTTATTCCTCGTCCGTGCTGATTTAATTAATTGCGTAATTATTACGCAAGTCGATATTAAATAATTGCAAAGCCAGAGGCGGCCTCTCGACAACGTCACCGACTTGGCACAATCAAACATCATAATCTCTAAATTTAGTCAGCGAGGTAAACAACTCCAGGTGATGTTTTACTTTAGTTCAATGGAAATTAAAGTTGGCTGGATGAATTGTTGATACGACTCCGAAGATTGTTTGCGAAGCCAAGGTTGACGGTTTTTATCTACACGCTGCATAAATATAGAAAACAGCGGCCTACTGCCGCGATAATAACGAATTAGTGAAGGGAACCAACGGTTTCCCGGCCACATTTGGGCGTATTCACATTTCGAACGACCAGTAGTAGCGCCCCCAACGAAAGAGTGAAGACTCGAGCATCAGAAGTGGGATAATTCGGATTTATTTCCTGAAAAATACTACTGCGTAGCAATTTTTTTTCGACTTCAGACGTGGAATTGGTGTTTTTCAAATGTGATTTTTCATTTGAGTAGCAGAAGCGGGACGAATTGTTTAAATTTCGAAAAAAGTCAATTTCTGTTCCGAGGCCTACTTGATCCCGATCTCCGCCAAATGTGTGTCACTACGTCGCCGACCTATTTTGTGCAAAAAAATAACACCATCTGCTCGTTGAGGTGTTTTATAGGTCGTCGAAGTGGAGACTGGCCTGGATTCGCGAGGAGGCAATCAATAGATTTATGACAGATCGTTCCATTTCCCGACAAAAATCGGAAGGAAGAGGCTTGTCCTCACACAAATTCGCCACGAAAGGAAACTGTAATAATTATCCTGAAAAATTATTCAAACACCGCCGAGTGTGGTGACGTTCCATCCTCGTTCCTGCGAATAAACAAATCACAGATATGACTGTGTACCTTCCACGGATTTCCGGTGGATAGTGACAACTTAACCATGCGCCAACCTCAACATCCTCCCTAAAACAACGCGTCGGTTTTATTTATTTTTTCTTCTTCCATATTTCTGGACTAGGAAAATTTGAGGCGTCTCCAACCTACGGCCTGATGTTTATTTTTAAATCGAGCAGACGGAAGTTACCTTTAAACGTTTTTATTTATAAATCCGGCCGGCTAATTAAAATGTGTAATATTTCTAATTCCGGACCTGAAATAGATTGGACGGGTCTAGGCTGGAGGCGCCGCTCTTTGACCCAATTCTCCAAAATTTTGTCTCGATTACGCAGTTACCACGCCGAATGCGTGAACAATTCCAGTACCGTACTCCATTATCGTCCGGAGGCAGATGTTTCTGTTGTTTGCGGGCCACGTGCGCCGTTAACGATTCTTAATTGTTGTTTATGACGAAGAACCGATCTCCAGCTGTCACTCATCAACTCATGACGATGACGGTACCACCGTGACGTTACCGGCATTGCCGTCCCCAAAACCAATCACCCCCACTGACGCCCAGCGAGCCCCTCGAAGATCTTCCCAACCCCAACGAGTAAATTAAACGTCGAGCTACGTCCTCAAGATCTATTGAGTATCTATTTATTATAATTAATCTATTTGACTACTCCCAATCAAGTCAAAGAGATGGCGCTGAAATCAGTGCAGATCTCAAAAGTTGTCAAAACACCCTGACAAGTGGCAACTGATGGGTGCTCGAGCAACAGACAGAATTAATTGACCAAATGGAGATTTCTACCATTTGTTCTTGGTAGCGGTTTCGATTGTTTCGTTGTCCGCTGACGTCGTATGGCCGTCGATGACTTTTTGGTCGAACTGTACTCGCTAATTTATTGCATTATCTGACCAGCCACCGCTGATCCGACTACATTGTAGCATTCTCTATTGGAGTCATTTGCATGTTGTGCAATTATTATGTCACTCCGTTTATGGACAAATTCATGTCTACTTTCTAGTCGCCTACGTGTGCCCGAACACCGCAATAGCAGCGTTTTGCCCTCTTTCACCGTTACTATCGCGTAAACAACCGATCATTCACCAAGTAACGGGAATAGACCATCGAAAGCGCCCACCGCGACTCTTTTAATCCTACCCAGAAGTCCTCCACTTAATCGCCCCTCCTCTAACGTGATTGAAATACTCCGTATTTTTTTAAATCCCACTTCTGATCTCGACCCTTTTGATCTCGTCGGCTGCCGGAATTCGAACGTATATTTTGTTTCGGAAATGAGTCACTCCTTCATCAACTGCACTTTTCGGAAATAAACAAATAAAGATGCGGACCGTAAATTCGATCGAAGTTCATCGAACCTCCAACGATCAAAGTGCACTAGAAACACGTGCCCCACAGGCAATTGGGTCAAAAATCCGCGCCCACCCCCCAATAAAGAATAATTGGGTGCTTGGCGCTTCGTCGGCCGATTCTGTTCGGTTCGGTGGATTTGATGGGAACGAGGTAATTTCGGGATTTCGTTCCTGGATCCTGGAGGAATCGATTTCGAGTCGGCTGCCAACGAATTTTTGACGTGACGGAACGGTTTTTTATTGTGTCGTCGGAAATAGACGGGAAACAGATCGACGCATCTGGTTTAAATAAACGTCAAACCGTCAAGGGCCGTGCGTAGTGACGTCGAGCCGTATTCACATAGTTGTAGTTTTCAAAAGGAAACATCACACATTGCCGGGAGAGGCTGAAAAAACATAGTGGAGATACAGGGTCAGTTAAAAGTCTAGAACCAACCAACCAACCCTCCCATGCTATTGACCACTTAGGACAAAGTAGATTCATTTTGGCCAATGGCAATTTTCTTTCGCGTAAGAAAGAGATTTAAAAACTACTGATGACCACACATTTAATTGGTAGACCATAACCGATGACCTGAAGAAATTTGGTCTGCTGGGTGTTCTTCGCTGTTCTCTCACTGGTGGGGGAGTTATGTGCAAACTGCGCTAATATTTAATATGACAATATAGCTTTAGTTGCAACTACGCCTCAATTCGGAAGCCGTCACTGATGGACTCCACCCGATGTCTTCAAAGTGCACTTTATCAGTATCATTGACATTTTCTGGAACGACATCCCTGACCTTTGATAAGTATCCCATATTTACGTTGATTACAACATTTTTATGAATCGGGGGCCTATGAAACCTGCGGTCAATGAAACATACAATGGCGTCATCGACATTTACATTGCAGAAAAAAGTTCTTGATAACGTCGTTGAAACCACACCCTTACGGGTCTTGTGGATCTTCATTCAATCACTCTTGGTCCATTGACCACCTTCGGCAGCACATAAATTTCTTCTTGACGCTGGCATCCCTCCACAACCCCAAATAATTTGAAATTTCTCCACTTTGCATTTTTTCGCGGACACTCCCCTTGGTTGCGGTAATGCCCGAATGACGTAATTTGTGTCACCACGACCTGTCTCGCGGAGGGCGAGGCTTCAGGGTGGATTCTCTCGTCCGTTCCCGGTATGTCACGGCCAATCTAGATGGCCTAGGTAACCGTTCGCGACCTTGCTTTCCGCTCGTCCCGCCTCGTCCCACCGTACAAAACAAGAACGCACCATTTACGGTAGCGCAGCGGCGACGCCAATGTTCCGATATTCCAAAATTGTTTGTTTTAGCAATAAGCGAGGGGACGATAATGGAAACTTGGGACACTGAGTACCCTCGACGTCAACATTCCTTTCGAAGATTAGAAAGTTTTCAAACGATTCACAAAGTCTTCTTAATCCTTCCGTTCCTAAAAAATGCGGTAAAATAAACAGATCCACGTAATGCTTTGGCAATTAGCGACTGGGTGGTAGTGGAAAAGGGATTTTTCCTAATTTTGACGAGACTGACAGCGCAGCTTAGTTGGTTTTGATTAATTTGACAGCTGCACGCACCGGTGTTTTGATTGGTTAATCAAGTCAGTGACGTCACGCAAAGCCTCCTTGGTCGTTTTTATTGGCAGTGACGTCACGCAAAGCCTTCTTGGTCGTTTTTATTGGCACTGAGGCACGTGACTCTGTCAACAAGAGTAATTTTTAGTTTTTGAATAATCGGCGCTAACGCTACAACAAAACTGTTGCGTTTCGGCAATAAGTCTGCAAAAAATTGGTTAATTACGATGCACATGGAGATAATCCGCCCGCGTTCCCAAAACAATGCACCTACGTCACCCGTAATTCCGCCAATGAAATCGCCCACTGTATCGTTTTACATATTTCCTTTATAGGTTATGTGGTTTTCCACGGCAACGTCGCGATTTTTCCGGTACCGTTTTGTCATGGCCAACTTTTCGCTGGTCGCATTCCGCAACAGGTGCAAATCGTGCGATACTGACCCAAGTCCTCGACGAGTCTTAGCATGACGCCGCCGATGTGCAGGTCCCCCTTGACGCGGATGAGACGTTCCGCCTGCAGGTCCGTCACCAGGACCCGGAGGTTCCACGAGCCGTCGCCAACTAATTGCCCGTTGGATATCATGGTGCTTATCAATACGTCACGACACTATCACTGATATGGGGAAGAAGAAAAATTGTGCATTGTATGGAACACTTTTATTTGGTCTATTTGCACATTTGTTTATGTGACGCAGCACCGGAAAGAACGTAGAACCCACTCCACCACAGCCAACGCACGACTGAAGAAAAATTGAATGATTGGGCGAAGTGCCGAAAGCGGCGCTCTTGCGCGTACAGTCCGAGCCATTGCGTAATTGAAGCGCAAGAGGTGCTGCCATCTCTGATAAACAAGCGGAAACTGGATCGAAAAGTTCTGTAATCTAACTGCACTTGCACTGGTGATCTCTCAATTTTTCCACCAACGACACAATTACTGCTATTAAAGAAGAGAACCTTGTAATTAAGAAAAGAATGTTACGTCATCGGTTAATCGTGCACATCCATGAAACTTATTTATTGTCTAGTATCTAAAGTTTCTGGTCTAGAGATCTAGAGTGCGTGTATCATTAATGACACACACCTTACGTGTCCTTTTTTTACAAAAATTGTTTGCAAGAAACTCGATTTTTTGAGAATTTTTGTGCATGATTCTTAATGACAATAATTATTATTATTCAATAATCGTTTCATGGGTGCGCAAAAGAAATTCCGCTTGTATACTGGCGCTTTAGTTCGTTAGGTTGGCAACTTGGCGTTAATTGCAGCGACATGCCCCCAGGCGGCGCTTGCGCGTCCGTATAAACAAAAGCGCAAATATTTTCCTATTGCTAAATTGACTATAAAGTTGGAATTTGCAATAAATGGGAAGTTTGTGGTTGGCTTTTGACGCCAATTAGAAATTTTTTAACTACTTTAAACGACTTAATTAAGCTGCGATCCAGCTTTATTGCGCCTGGAGTTGCGGGACCTTGACGGCCGGACATTCTTCGATTGGTCCAGTGTTGAGATCAGTTCGTCAGTTTCCAAGTTGGCGTGATTTTGTCCCATTACGTCTGCAATAACAATAATTTGAACTCGGGTCAATCGACTAGCGATTACTTTAAGACGCGACCACGTGACCCGACTAGCCCAATTACCCGTCGGTTCTCAGTAGATGTCGTAGGTGTCGCTGTTGCAGTGCTCGGTGTGTCTTTTAACCCTAGTGCATTTTCTTGATTTCCATGACTTTTTTAGCGTGTCTTTGGTTTGTCTCGTTGAAATAAGCGCCCGCAAGCGTGTCCGCTTCTTGTCGTTAGCAAAACGGCGCCTCCAGTCCGAAACGGTCGTCCGGATGCCGTGTCGGAGAACGTAATGATAAGTTTGATGCCGTGGCTGTTCATGTTTTCGTAAACTATTAGCGATATCTCAAGTGTGCCTGCGTTTTCGCCAACTGTTGTCCACAACAAAGCCCCCCAACCGGCAATGGTCAGTAAATTTCCGTTGTCGTTCGGCCGGGGGCCGCATTCGCCACCGGGCCCCGACGAATGTCAAATAGGTTAGTGTGTTCGCGCAACCTCTCTCAACGACGGTTTTTTCTTCGTTTTGCAGGACACCAGGATCAACAACAAAACGGAAAAGGGCCGGAATGGCGAGGCCGAAACCGAGGTGAGCAGCGCCGTCCTCGCCCATTGCATCTCTCCTTTCCTTTTCCCGTGTTTAATTTATTTTGGCATGCGTTTACACTAGACGGTATTTTTAGACTGGAATCTCTTTTTAAATAACTCGAATGTTTATGTGTCGTGGCAGGCGCCTCTGCGGTTCAAACCCGATTTTACGGGGGGCCGATTCTTGCAAGACAGGGACGGCCTGGCCATGTGGCGAATTTCCCGTCCCAACGACTCCCCACCCGCGCCGCTGGAAACAGTAAATACACAGGAACAGGTGCCTAGAAACAAACGTAAACAGAGGCGACGTCTCAACCACGCGAAGACACGCAAGGGGCTTCTTTTCGCCAAATTTACAGCCCCCCGACAGTTTGACGTTTGACAAATTGCGCGTCAATTTCCCAAAACAAACGACTTCCACAGCCGACCTGGACCTCCCAACATTCCATAAATATGACACATGCAAATTCCATAGAGACGGTATCCAACTTTTTCGAAAATCTTTCTCGAGATCAATTAGGCGTAAATTCCGCCATGTGCTTCAGTAAATTAGGTAATAAGTCCTACCGATTACAGATATATACTGGGTGTCTCTAAATGATCGTCCTCCAGTTATATTGGCATGTCTGCAATTTCACCAAATTCCCTAGATTTTCAGTTTTTTTCAAAACTAATAATTGTTTGCCGCTTTATCTACTGGAGAGTGGTGTTAGTTTTTCCATAGTCAATTTGAGTTAGGTAACAATTATTAAAAAAAACTAAAACATTCAAACCAAACAATTTCCACTGCTGTTCATGTGGAAGTGGTAGTTTCTGCCTCTTTGTTTCAGCGTCCGAAAGAAATTGCGTTTGCTGAAAATATGTCGCCAATTTCTCCTCGTGCATCAGCTTCTCCGATTAGTCAAGTTTATTGCGCACTTCTGGCATTACTCTTGGCGAAACCCAACACCAGTGTCGGCCGGTCCAGGGGCGGCTCGCCGTACGCCGTCCCTGCCGCAGCCATCACCCGCACCAATTATCGGCCATGTGTGCGAATTACGCAACATTGTTGTAGTTTGTTGGGCATCCTGCCGTCATGTGACCAAAACTTTTGGCACACACCCACATTTTTTCGTCAGCAACACTACGAGCCACCACTGACATTAGAAATGTTTTATTTGGTTTATATTTACACTCGTACAGTATTTGCGTTGGTTAGTCGTGCTATGTTTGCGGTATTTTATTCGTAGTGAAACTCGGTTTCTGAGGTGTCTCAACAAAAACCACCCCTTCTTTTAATTAATGACTTGCCGGTGGTTTTTTGGTGATTAAAATGGATGTGATGGCGTTTGGCGGTATTTTTCGGCGGAGAAAACGGAGTGTCCCTGATGCGGTAGTTGTTTTTTTTTTTTTTGGTTTTTTTCGAAACTGAGTTGTTGATTTCGTTGTGGTTTTGCAGCCCAAAACCAACTCGTTGGCTGGGGCTCCGCCGCCGACTCCCCTCAACAAGACCAAGTTGTCGACCGGAACTGTGCAGGGACCCATGATCAAAAAGGACAAGCGACACTCCAGTTCCCGTTTTAACATAACGAAAAATCGGGAATTGGAGAGTTTACCGTCACTCAAAGGTATGTTGAATTGCTTCATTTATTAATAGAGCCGTAAACGAGGTAAAAATGTTGATGCATTTGTGCGCGGACACCCAGAAGCTCGACTTTTTCACTTTCCAGCGGTAAGTTTGTTTTTAGAAACGCGTCTTTGATGTTGACAGGCGAATTTTGGCGGCAACTGAGGTGCCCGAATTCGAAATAGCTTGACCCACGTCCTAGGTTAAGCACGCTTAATTGCAGCACAAGAACATAAAACGGCTAATTTTGGTTTGCAATTGTGGAATTGTTAAAATCGACAATAAGGTTTCTACAATTACATTGTCCTTCAGGCAAACAATAGAAATAGACCGTCAATACCTACTTCGTTTTATGTGCATATAAACTGTCGTTTGTTATAATGTAAAAATTTATTCAAGTTCCTGGGAAAAATCGGTTTAAAGCTCTGACGAAATTATTTTGCTCGCGGCGGCACGTTGCGTCAATTGGGCTAAAAATTCTCTCACACGTTAAAAAAATGATTTGTGGGTCGAAAACTTAAATTGTAGCCACTTTCTTGAGGGCCGAGACTTTAGTAGTATTGGCGCCCCCTACTGACTGAACCGGTAACTTTACCAATGGAGCAAAACTTGATTGACGATTAGTGGTTGCAACCACCCACCCCAGTCCAAGTTGGTGGAACTCACTAGATTAATGTCAATGACAGATGAATGACAATGACAGATTTTCAAATGTGTAGAGGGGGGGCGTTATAATTTGGTCCGCTGCGCACTCCCACTGTTCCCCATGCAATACATACTTACGTTGCTGCTCTACATTGGCTTAATAATGTTTTTCTATGTGAAAACATCAGCTGATAAGCAATTTAATGGTGGGATAAAAACTTTTAGGTAATCTTCCTGGTTGACGCTGAAAAGTGGTCAATTTGTCTTGAAGCCTACGGGCTTTGGTCTTTTGATCTTTGGTGTATGATTTTTCCTCCACAACTTTTTGTTTTAAGCCAGGAATCTTCCACGGGTTTGATAGTTTAGGTAGGAGAGGGATGGTTCCACAATTTTTTTCCTGTCATCGTTCGTCCCCCTGCCGGCTAGGGGGCGATAAATCGCCCTTAATCGCGTTTTCCGGCCGTGTGAGTCCGGCTTTCTTAAGGGTAACAGGTGACGCGTGCGCGCTCCGCCACCTCCCCTATTAATCCATATCCTTTATCAGTCTTTTTTTGTGGAATCGGCGACAAATGCCGCGTCGCAGCCGGCCGTGACCGTCGTCTTTTCGCAGTGCGTCCTCGCCGTCGTCGATAAATCGTCGACATTTGAGTGGTGCGGCGTCGCGACGGACGTCTTAATAAAAGTGTTGTTGTTGTTTTTTTTTCTTCTTGTGCCTAAATATGGTTCATTCAACTTTCGCGCAAGGTCATGTTATGGGAGGTCGGGACACGTCCCCGTTGGGCATCCCGAAATCGCCGTCCTTTCACAGCGGTCTGGATCTGGTGGCGTCGGCTAGCGTCGATTCTTTGGTTGCCGCACAGACATCGGCCATCGATCATCACGTCGAAACGGAACAAGAAGGCGGTTTCGCTTTCGATTACGCCAAATTTTCGACCGGATTCAGGACGATGGGGGGGTGCGGGGAAACGGGGACGACAGGAAGAAAAGGGAAGGCGCACATGGTGCTTCCGTTGCAGAAAAATGTTAACGCAGTGCGCGCGTTGCAAACGACAGGACAACTCACGCTTTTCGAAGGTGATTAAGGGCGGTTCACCGCCCGCGACACCTGGCGGTCAAGTTTGATACGGCGCTATGCAATTTGATACGGCGGCGACGGCGATTTGTTTACCCTTTAAAAATAGCTGGGACGATGTTTGTTTCAGATGACACAATTCGCCAGGAACCTTGGAACTTCACGGTACCACAAAGGACGGAAACATCATAAATACATTTTTTTTTACTAGCTTTAACTGTTTATTTTCAAAATTATTTTGGCGCATTTTCAATAAGGTTGCAAACAAGTCACTGTGGTGGTCAACATCCAGGAGTCAAAATTGTTAGAAATTAAGATTCTACCATAACTGACTGGCACATAAGGGCCGGTCTTTCCAACTCCTAAAAGGGTTCCTAATAAAATTTATTTGCCAAATAGCAATAGCAATGTTAAATGTATAGCTATTTGGCAAATTTTGTTAGGAACCTTATTAGAAGTTGGCAAGACCGGCCCTAAGTATTCAATTTGTAGCTCAATCATCGAGATAACTTAATTTATCGTTAGAAACTGTTTTGACTTTTTTTCTAAAAAAGTTGGTGCTCTTCGGACAGAATGGGGTTCTTGCCAATTTCTCTGGGGATTCTCCGGACGCTTTTCCGGCTGTCTTCTTGTTGCAGTGCGCCAAGTCTCGCCTGCATAAATAACTATTGCAACAAAGTAACATAATAAAAGTCATCTTCTGTCCTAATCGTTTCAGTAGCGTGATGTTAACTGGATGGTGGCATTTATGATGCGCGTAAAACGGTTTTTGTTAAAATTGAGCCGCGTCAGCCAAAGTTGATTGATATCCGCAGAACGGAAATCTGCAACAAATAGATAAGACGGATGCATCCGTAATCGACATTGAACTTGATATCCACGTGGTGTCATCTATCCTAGTTTTGGCACGATCGTCATCTATTCCCGTCTCAATCACAACACTTCATTCACTCTTGAAAGGAAAAAAATTATATTAAGAAACCTTTTAGCGGAAAACAGGTCAAGACTTTGTTAATTGCGGCGAATTCCAGAATTTCCATTAATTCCACCGGCGCAGCTGTTACTCGTGATGGATTAAGACGCAACTCCCGGTCCTAATTTACTTATGGACTTCACCGAGTAATTTCTCAAGAGCTCGGCAATTACCGCCAACTCAGACGTTAACTGCAACTGAAATAATACTCATTTAACGACCCATCGATTACTGGTTAATTGCGGAAACTTGTTGCAGTGGCAATTTCTTCCAGTATCTAAACCACCAATTGAAGTTGTCGCCAATAGAGTCGCTTAGCTATCGGAAATTTGATGTAGGATTAAGAGCCATTAACCTTGGGAAGAACATTACTTATGCATTACCTACAGTTTCTTGCCAATGTCGGCGTGTCCGCTGTTTCCACCTCGGTCTACCTCGATTTTTCGAAATTTTAATCGCCCATATTTGTTCGCAATTATAATGGCGGAATTAATTCACCTGCATATCAAGAACATTCTCCGGTTTATTTTCGCGGCACGTGTTTCGTGCTTGAAGCCGTTACCGTAATTATGCGCATGGAAAGTAAATTTTTGATTGTTGAATTTTCATGAGTTTAACGCTGTTACGATTTTTGCAGACGCCGCCCCCGCGGATCGGGAGGAGTTGTTCATCCAGAAGTTGCGTCAGTGCTGCGTTTTATTCGATTTCGCGTCGGACCCCCTGTCCGACTTAAAATGGAAGGAGGTGAAGCGGGCCGCTCTTCACGAAATGGTCGAATACGTGACGCAACAGAAGGGCGTTATAACCGAACCGATCTACCCAGAGGCTGTTAATATGGTAATTGTTGCGAAACGCCGCCAACTTGGCCGGCTAAAGCTTTTTATTTGCAGTTTGCTGTGAACCTATTCCGTACCTTGCCCCCGTCTTCGAACCCCAACGGTGCCGAGTTCGATCCCGAAGAAGACGAACCGACGTTGGAGGCCGCCTGGCCCCATTTGCAACTCGTTTACGAGCTGTTTTTGCGAGTGTTGGAAGCCGCCGATTTTCAGCCCAACATAGCGAAACGCTACATAGATCAAAAATTTGTCCTTCAGCTACTGGATCTGTTCGATTCGGAAGATCCCCGGGAAAGAGACTTGCTAAAGACGACTTTACATAGAATTTACGGGAAATTTTTGGGACTGCGCGCTTTCATTCGCAAACAAATCAACAACGTTTTCTACCGTTTCATCTACGAAACGGAACATCACAACGGCATTGCTGAATTGTTGGAAATTTTGGGGTCGATCATCAACGGTTTCGCTTTACCTCTCAAGGAAGAACATAAAGTGTTTTTGTTGCGCGTCCTGATGCCTTTGCATAAAGTCAAATCGCTTTCGGTGTACCATCCCCAATTGGCCTACTGTGTAGTGCAATTTTTGGAAAAAGACCCTTCGCTCACCCAACCGGTTATAAGTAGTCTGCTCAAGTACTGGCCGAAGACGCACAGTCCGAAAGAAGTCATGTTCCTGAACGAGCTCGAGGAAATTCTGGACGTGATCGAGCCGGGCGAGTTCCAGAAGGTCATGTGCCCGCTTTTTCGGCAACTAGCCAAGTGCGTCAGTTCCCCCCATTTTCAGGTTGCCGAAAGGGCCCTCTATTATTGGAATAACGAATACGTAATGTCGCTGGTGTCGGAGAACGCCACCGAAATTTTGCCGTTGATGTTCCCTAGTTTGTATAAAAATTCCAAAAGTCACTGGAACAAAACCATACACGGCCTCATCTACAACGCCCTCAAGCTCTTCATGGAGATGAACCAGAAGTTGTTCGACGAGTGCACCCAGCAGTACAGGCAGGAAAGGCAAAAGTAAGTCGAGAGGAAAGCGCCGACAAGGAACGGAAATCAAGTTCGCGGTTAAGGTCGTTGCGTCGACAATTGGCAGTCTTGGCAGTTTTTGATTGCGGAAAACAGGCCGGACTGAAATTGTTTTTTTTTTTTGGCGTTTCGGTCGTCGTGGTGCCACCTTCATTAGAAGATTGTGCCCTTGGAAAAAGCCTCCTAACTTTGAACTTGACGACGTTTGACCTTTATCTTTTCTACACTCAAATGATCTATAAATATACAATGTGGTTGCAAATGGCGCATTTAAAGTATATCCGTTTAAAACAGCATCTAAGAAGAATTTTTTGGTTCTACAATTGAACGTCGAGCAAAATGCAGGCGTAACTTTCAATTTTTTTTTGCAACAGTTTTATAGAGCTGCGACCTCTTTGCGGTGGTGGCGGACTTGCCCGATTTTCCACAGGACTTGATCTGTGTGGCTCGCTGAAGGGTGTTTATGCCTTAAATGCGCCGTTTCGCCCGCCCCGTGTATGCCGCTGACCCGTCCGCTGATGCAGGGTTTGATTGCAGGGAGCGGGAGCGCCAGAACCAGCGGATGGAGTTGTGGGTGCGCGTGGAGTCGTTGGCGGCGAGCAAGCCCGAGTACGACGTGATCAAATCGAACAATCCGGAGATCAACAGCATCGTGACGAGTCCCGACCCGGACGAGGACGTCAACCTCGACAACTTAGAGCAGCAAGCCCAAGAGGTAAATTGAGCGACGATTGCAATCTCGCAACAAATGTTTTCATGACAACCACTTGAATTGCTTCTTTTGTTTCAGAAAAATCGCAGCTAGTAATTGTTATTGTTTTTGTTAATGATGAAAGTAAGTGGTTTGTCAATCCCCACCTACCCCCATTGATTTGTCATCGAAACATTTGGCCCTCCCCCCCGTTTGTTGTGTCGGCACTCTCCCTCTCGAGTAGTTTGGTTGTTTAGTTTGAGTGTCGGGAAAGTTCCTTTTGCTTGATTTGTTGGATGATGCGACGTCGGCTGTGCGGCGATGACGTGTCTGTTTGGTTAATTTCTTCGACGTGTTTGCAGGTTAAGAAAACACGCAACACTCCCAAGGCGTTGGTGCGTCGCAAATCGGAACTGCCACAGGATCAGTATACTGTGAAAGCCCTCAATGACCACAAGAGAGCCGATGAGTTCCTTACGACGCCACCAGATGTCAATAAGTGCTAGTCCACTTAACCACCGTCTACTTAGTGAGCTTAGTGCCAACAAATTTTATATACACCCACGTATTGAAACTAAAAAGTCACGATTGGTTAAGTTAACGTTAGAATTGTGTTGGCTATTTTATTTATTCGTATTTTTCATACTGTAATAATTCAAACATAACAATTTATTTTTTAACTAAATATGAAGTCGAAAAATTCACGCGCATAGGGATCGTGATTTTTTAGACCGCTAATCTTATAGTTTATAAATTACTTTATCGCAAATCCTCCCGTGACTTTTATTTTCCTTTGAGAGAAAAGTCAAAATAATAGTGCTAGTTAACAATGTAGCTGCGGACTTCAGTTACAAGTACAATTTTTTACTAGGGGAATAGTTATCCTGGTGACACTAGAAACCAATAAAATGAATCTGCATGAAGATTTACGTGTTGTTAGCCGTTACTAAATTAGCCTGTGGCCTTTTTATAAACGTGTACATTTGAAAAGTTTTTATGGTGTAGAGTCGCTTTTACGTTTAGTTTCACACTTTTCTCTCGGAAATGCATTATTTTTTCATCGAGAATCTGAGGTATATGAGTTAAGAATGTCAAGATATTTATGTATTTAGGTTTTTAAATGTGAGGCACTTGCTTTGAATGTGTTATAAATTTGAACGAATACGCATATTGTTAGTTACATTTATAAAAAGTGTAAGTCTAGTGTTGTAACTCGAAATACATTCAATAATTAGCTGTAAGGATATATTTTTTATGTTTTAAAGTTGGAAGGAGCGTGTATATACGGAGATGGAGTTGATATTATGTCTTAGACAGTATTTTTTTAATGTACAGCTTTGCTTTGTCAAATGATATTGAAATACTATAAATAAATAAATACATTTCTTTCATTTATTTTGCTTCCGCTGATTACGTTTGTCCTTGCTGCTTATTTACTGGTTACTTAATGTCACCATGAACAAACAAAATTTAGAAACAAATTGTTTGCAGAAAATTTGGCAGCAATGCAGTAATTTTATTTGATAAGGGATGCAATGGCAATGGATGCAAATGTCTCGACATTTATGGTAATTTGATAACACTAGCCATATGCACTATGCAGGCGACGCACTTGAACACGGGTATACCAGCAGAAGCGCATGCGCTTAGTAGAGATATATAGTAGTGGCCTTTTGAGGTTTCGTTGACAGAGCAGGAACTATTTCATACGAACAATTGACGACGCGTTAATGTTTTGCTGAGAACTGCAAAAACAATTGATAGTATGCTGTGTCAATCACGTGCGCAAGCTACTTTAGCGCCATCTTTGGTGCTTTTGAGATTACACAGCGTCGACGGTTGGCTCTCGGTAATAAAAGTGCTAATAATTTCTTCGATTTTATTATTTCAATAAAAATACAAATTGTCAGGTCATGAAAAAGCAACAATGTACGCGTAATTGAGACACTTCTGTGTTGGCCCGAGTGTATCAGAACATTTGCAAAACAAAAAACTGTGTCTTAATACGTAACACGAAAATACTAAAGCGCTAAAATCTACATTACTTAACTTCTACATCTTAATGAGTATCCAGTTAGTAAACAAAAACAAAACCGCTAGTAACTGCAAATTAGAAATATTATTTTGCTTTTGTACTATAAATTAAAAAAAATTGAAAGAAAAACAAAACACAACTCAGATACAAATTATATCACAGATGAAGCTAAAAATAATATTACGTGCTAACTGTGAACATTAGTGGAATGATTAAATAGACATATCGCCGTATTGCAACGACCACTTTTCGTATGCCACCAAACTCTGAGGCGAAACGCTTCTTCTGATCCGTTTCAGAGAATCCAAAAAATCTTTGATAGTGATGCTTCGAATCGCGTTGGGATCCATCTCCTTCACTTGTTCAGGTTGCAATTCTGCAACACCACGAAAATCTCACAATTAAAAAAAAATAAAATTAAAACCCACCTCTGATTGGTCCCAAAGCAGCATCTTTAGCAAGAGCCGTCAAATCGCTAGCCGAATACCCCTCGGTCAAAGTAGCTAAACGTTTCAGTTCCGACTGACTCAAACTGCACCCCTGTTTGGCTAACAACATTTTAAATAATCGAGACCTAGTTTCAACATCCGGCAAAGTGACGTAAACGCGTTTGGGAAAACGCCGCAACGCTGCTTCGTCCAATTCTTGCGGTCGGTTCGTCGCCGCCATCACCAGAATCTGCAAATACTCGTTTAATGAGAAACTCGAAAGTGGCGTGCCGTTAAAATTACGCGTTCGTTATCGGGATTGCTGGGCAGGCCGTCGAACTCGACGAGAAATTCCGTCTTCAGCCTCCTACTCGCCTCGTGTTCGCTATTGGAACGCTCCGACAAAAGCGAATCGACCTCATCGATGAAAATAATTGAGGGCTGGAGCTCGCGGGCGATCGCGAAGAGGGCGCGCACCAGTTTCTCCCCCTCTCCCACGTATTTCGACGTTAAACTCGCCGCACTGATGGAGAAGAACGTGGCCTAAAAAGAGTCCCATCGTTTAGAACAACTAACTTGTGACGTCATCGCTACAACTTGAGTTGTGATAAAAAGATTATCATCGCTCAGAACAACAAATGGAAACTTGTGACGTCATCGCTACAGTTTGAGTTGTGACGTCACAGTTTCAACACTTTGAGGTAAAAAAGTTTTTTACCCGGCATTCGGTGGCGACGGCTCTGGCGAGCAGCGTTTTCCCGTTGCCGGGCGGCCCGAACAGCAGCAGTCCCCTGGCGGGGGTGCGGAGTCCCGTGAACAGTTCCGGTCTTAACGATGGCAGTATCACCATTTCCTGGAGAGCTTGTTTGGCGGTTTCCTGGCCGACGATGTCGTCCCACTGCACTTGCTGTCCCCCTTCGACGATTTCGTCCAGGATACTTTGAGCCAGTTTGGGGTCGACACCCCTCAACGCCGACGATTTTCCGCGATTCGATGTTTTATTGGGGGTACCTAATCGGGGGAAAATCGGCGTTAAATTAATGTTGACGGGGTGGGAAACGGCACCTGAGTTTCCGGTTTTTCGAGCCGGCGACGACGTGGGGCCCGGTATCGACAGTTGCTTTTTGATCGCTGGAGGCGTTGACGACAGCTTATTGAAGGGGCGCACGGGCTGGACGGGCGCCGCCCGCGATCCCATCGAACGCGGCAAGGTCTGGCTCTTCGACAGGGTGGCATGGGCGGGCCGCTTGCTGGCCACGCTCAGCTTTTTGCCCGAAGCTGCGCCAAACAATTTTAGACACCAAGTCAAGTCTTTTGTTGTTATATGACAGGAGAGTATTAAGCAGTATAATACATGGGTGGCAAATTTTTTATTTCTTTTTGTAAGCAACTCTTGCAATCAGAGGATAAATGGTAACCAGTCAGCAGTAGACAATATCTTGTTGAATTATTTACACTCCCTTGAATTTTTTTTTTGTTCTTCTCAACAGATAGCGAGTTTTGCGCTGGTCCTCATTCTTGTGCGCCTTAGGAGATTGCAGCTACATGTTATCAAGGCTGAGCAATAATGTGTTTGTGTGTAAAATAAAGATAACAGAAATAAGCAACTAGGAACAATACACAAACAACAAACACTTGACAAAAGGCACAATACACACGCATTGCAGTTCAAAGAAGCTTAAGCTTATTTTACTTCAATTTAGCTAATTGAGCGCCATTGATGGAGGTGATCATGATGACAACTATAATTTGGTTTCAGATTGTTATTGAATGAGATGAAAACGTGAAGTTCAGGTTCTAAGTCAAAAACAACGTGGTTAGAGAGAAAAGCCAACAAATAATACCTGATTTAGTAAAATTTACTTTTGGGGTGGGAATATTGGTAGCGTAGCTAAGTTTAGGAGCTTCTTTAGGCTCTCTTTGAACATCCTGGCGACGCAACATATCCATGCTTTCTATAAACAAACAAATAATAATAAAATAAAAGTAAGAAATCAGTGACTCGTTTCATAGTGTAGCACACGTGTAGGAAAACCAGTGAAAATTTACTGGACCTTACCCAAGAATTGGAGGCGGTCTTTGGCCATGGCAAGATTAGTTTTCATTTTTTCATGTAGTCGCTGCGCCCTCTCCCACACTTCGCCTCTGCCCCCCCAACACTGCACGGCGATCCCCAACTCCAGTTCGGTGATGCCCTTGCGGTAGAGCTCGATGGCCAAGTCTTTTTGACCTAGAATCAGGGGTCAGGTCCATGGAAACAAACAATAAAAATTTCACCTTCGTTTTCCTCGTCGATCTTGAGCGCCTTGGAAATGTACTCGAAAGCCCTGCGGTGATGGTGCTTTTGTTTGGCGAGTAAAGGGTCGCCAGGGCCGGGACCTCGCTGGACCGTTTGGGCCATTTCGCAGATCTCCTCGATGACAACACAAGTTTCAGCGTTCTCGCACTCGAACTGACGTTTCTTTATCAGATAACCGGAGGAGGTGCAGTAAACAAAACGGAGAACTATGAAAATTTGGTAGAGGAGGGTGCGCAAAACGTTGAACAAAAAAATTATTGGGAAGGAAACGATGCATAAGTTTCGTTTGTGGACAGACGTTTCTGTGTACGATGTGAACATCACATCGCTCCCCGAAATGTCGGGATCACTTTTTCTAGACTTTTTTCCAGGCGATTTTCCGCTCTGTGTCTTACGAACCATCCGGAGGCCATCACAAGCTGACAGACGTCAGACGAAACGTCAAAGTTGTTTTTGTTTTGCGGCCCACTTCACGTTTAAAACAGCGTCGCCAACTTAAAGCTATCACGTCCCTGTTTGTGTTTTGTTTTCTAATTTTTCTCTAGTAGCATAATATCGACAACTGTTGATTTTACTTGTAACTGGAAGTTGAAAGAATTGCCCCAAATTTTCAGTAAACTAGTTAAACCGTTCCTAAGTTTCCAGATACTTTGAAAAACCCCGCTAATTGAGGTTGGTTAATGGCAGCTCTCGGCGCCCAATAAGAGTGGAGCCTAAAATCCCCCAAAATTACTCGCAGCCAATCAAAGACGCGAACGCTCCCACGTGCCAAATTTGAAATTGACACTTCAACTTTCCGCGTGGTTCCCGATTTGCTTTTGTTTACCCGTCACCGAGATGGGAATCAAAGATTTGTGGTCGATTCTATCCCCCTATTGCGAAAGGAAGCCCCTTTACGAACTGCAGAACAAGAAAGTGGCCATCGATTTATCCTGCTGGATATGCGAGGCCCAAAACATCGCCGACTACAGCGTCCAACCCCGCATGTATTTGAGGTTAAGCCCTCTTTCCCCCGAATTTCTCCTTCTAATCGACAACTTTACGCAGAAATTTGTACTTCCGCACCTGCTACCTATTACTGATGGAGGTAACGCCGGTTTTTGTCCTGGAAGGTAAAGCTCCAGAACTGAAATATGAAACCATTGCTGCCAGAAACGCCCTCCAGTTCAAAGGGGCGAAACCCAAAACGGCCGGCGTCAAAACGGGAAAAGATCGCACAAGGTTTCACCACACTCTAAAACAATGCCAGGAAATGCTCAAATTTATGGGTTTAGCCTGTATCAAGGGTGAAGGTGAAGCTGAAAGTTTATGCGCTTATTTAAATGAGGATAACGTGAGGAAATCCACCAATTAAATTGTTAATTAACAATTTTCTTTTAGTTAGTTGACGGAATAATCAGTCAAGACTCCGATTGTTTTGCTTATGGCGCGCGAATTGTCTACAGAAATTTCTCAATTTCAACCCAAGGGGCTCACGCCGCCAAGGGCGGCTCAGTTGAAATCTACGATATCGCCAAAGCCTACAAGAGTTTAAGTAAAATAGCTCTATTCTGTTATCTTTGAATTGAAAGTTAGATTTTGGTAGGAACAAAGTGGTTGCGTTAGCGCTTCTATGTGGCAGCGACTACTGCGGAGGCGTTTACGGAATCGGCAAGGATTCAGCGTTGAAGCTGTTTGAAACTGTGAGCGACGACGAAATTTTGATTAAGTTGAGAAACTGGAGGAAGGAAGAGGCGCGTTATCAAACTTTGGAAATGAAAATTACTGATAAAAATACGTGCAGTTCTTGCGGACATCCAGGCAAGGTGCAAGCTCACACCAAAACAGGTGACGGTAATTTTGGGGAAGCACTGAGTCAATTTTTTTTTTTGGTAGGTTGTCTGGCTTGTAAAACAGGTCGAGGGTGTGATGCTTCCAAGTTTAAGGAGGAGAGACTTGCTTTGAAAAACGAAATTAACGTCAGGCAAAAAGCTCTGGCTGATCCCAACTTTCCTGATGAAAATTTGATCAAGGAATTCTTGATCAGGAAGGACAACGTCTCCAAGTTGGATTTGAAATGGCGCCAGCCCGATATAGTCAATTTTGTTGTAAGCCGTGAAATATTCCTGCTTTACTTAGTTGCATTCAAGAATTTCAGAAATTTACCGTCAAATACTTGACTTGGGAAGAAATTTATGGCTTCGAGAAGTTTCTCCCGATTTTAACCAGATGGCAGCTGTTTAATTACGAGTTTGTTAAGAACAACGAAGATAATCTCAGAGGAATTTTAGTTCCTGCGCGTATAAAAAAAGCTCGAGTCCCTAAGGGTAAATTATTTTTTGACTTGGTAGTTTCATCATTTGGGAGTTAAAACTCTTTACGCTTAGTACTAAAATCCAGACTTTTGATTCAGTGAAGTTTTCCAATATGGGCTAAAGTGCTGACGTCATCCGCTTGAAAGTGAACTTAAAAAAAAATTGCCGCGTTATTTCAATTTTTTAAGTATTGTCTTGGGTTACAATGATGACGTCATCCGCTTAAGAGTAAAATTTTTTAAAAATGTTGCGTTATATCAATTTTTTAAGTATTGTCTTATAAATTTTATTGTCATATTTTTTTGTTAGGAGTCCCGTGCTATGAAATAATTTGGCTCGACCCGTCCGGTTTTTTCCAAGGCCTGATCCCCGAGATCCAACTGGAAGAGTGCAGCGATCTGGAGAAATTGTGGTCGACAATCGAGCCGCAACACTTAGTTGAAGCGGCACACCCCAAATTAGTGATTGATTTTCAAGAATCGAAGAAGCCCAAAAGTAAACGAAAACAGAAGAATCCAGTTATGGAACTCAACAACTTAATGCAAAACGTTTCAATTAGCGAGCCCGTAATTAAGAAAACAAAAAAGCCGATCCTAAAGAAAAATTTGCCAACGAAAACGTTAGACTCTTTCGTCGTTAAGGCGGCGGTTCAACAGCAGCTGGCATCTACTCCTATAAAAATCGACCGAAATTGTTCATTGGATTTGGATATGTCCAATTTTGGTGACGAGGACGACTTGGAATTGTCGCAAATCATTGATGATATTGTTGAGAGAAAAGTGCCACTGCGGGTGATCGAAAATTTAAGGAAATGCCAGTTAGAAGTAAGAGATGAAGAAGAGGGTATTGGCTGCAATAGGTCTAGTTTCTTCATTACGCAGCCAGTCGAAGACGATATGTTTGAGAAGAGTCTACAAGAAGAAGACAATACTGAAGAATATGATAATGAGGAGTCCAAGCACGAGATTCAAGAGCAGGATTCTTTTTGTAGCGCGTATGTCCCTCTTGCTGAAAGACTGAAAAACAAGTAGGAACTTGCTAGGGCTACTGGTTGGTCCTGTTTTTTTTAAATAATGCGATACTACAGACTCGTCAATTTTTTATCTTTTAATAAAGTTGTATAGGTACACTTAAGTTCTAAGCAAAGTGTCTAGTAAATGTTCCTTGGTCCTAGGTATTCTCGGTTAGGCTGTTGGTCATATCATATGTATATATCATCCGTTAAGTCACCTAAAGACCATTCAATGAGACCCTTCATTGAAGGGTCTCGAAAGCATGACCCGCTAGATCTAGTGCAGCTATATCAAACTATATATTAAATATATATACCAACACAAAAATTAGTATAATTCAAGATCTAAGTTAGATAGAAAGATGAAGTTTGCAAGCTCAGAAAGCTAATAAAATTCTCTATCATTCGATATATGATTCATATAAGTTGGGAACTTTGGAACATAAGGAATCTTACTGATATCTTCGGAAAAGGCAAGAAACCTTCACTGTACCAACACAAAAATTAGTATAACTCAAGATCTAAGTTAGATAGAACGATGAAGTTTGCAAGTTCAGAAAGCTAATAAAATTTTCTATCATTTGATATATGATTCATTAAGTTGGGAACTTTGGAACATAAGGAATCTTACTGATATCTTCGGAAAAGGCAAGAAACCTTCACTGTACCAACACAAAAATTAGTATAACTCAAGATCTAAGTTAGATAGAAAGATGAAGTTTGCAAGTTCAGAAAGCTAATAAAATTTTCTATCATTTGATATATGATTCATTAAGTTGGGAACTTTGGAACATAAGGAATCTTACTGATATCTTCGGAAAAAGCAAGAAACCTTCACTGTACCAACACAAAAATTAGTATAACTCAAGATCTAAGTTAGATAGAAAGATGAAGTTTGCAAGTTCAAAAAGCTAATAAAATTTTCTATCATTTGATATATGATTCATTAAGTTGAGAACTATGGAACGTAAAGAATCTTACTGATATCTTCGAAAAATGGCAAAAAATCTTCACTTCAAACAGATCCACGTTGTGCTGCCATCTACCGCTATTCTAGTTGTAGCAAACCGTGTATGTAATTTTAGTTTTGGCATTTTGGCAACACTGTTATTGCACTGTATCGTCTGTCAAACCGGCAACTGGTCGCGCGTTTCTAAAATTTTAAACTGTTTTAGAACCTAAAGGGCCTCAACTGCTGAAATGGACCGAAGTTTTAACAGTTCCTTAATGGGAAAAAGCCCTTTCTCGCCTCGCTCCCGCCAGAACATGAACTCTAAGCGGGTGATCCCGTCCAGCTTCAGGAAATCATCGTAACAACCACCTAACCTAACTTTTTTTAAACTCACAATTCTTTCCGTAGCCGCTTCAGTGTATCAGGAAAATCCACGCAATCAGTTCAAATCATACTGTCAACCCCGTACAATTACGTAGAACGTTTCGGCCAACCCCTACCCGTTCTGATTACGGAAGCGTTAACCTTTGCTGACAGTAGGAAACAACATTTCTAGACCCCTTGACTGAGGCAATAATTTCAGGAAACACCGTAGTGTCTGCTCGCATTTCGCAAAATGATTACGCCTGGGTGGTGTGGGGCCGAAGACTGTTGATTTGGCAGTACCGGCAAGGTCCCGTGCAGCCAGGCACCCCTCAAAAAAAATCAGCATTATTGAATCAATGCTTTGAGCTACAATTGCCTCAAAGCGACTTGGCGCATAGAGCGGAACTTGTCTGCGTCCTAACTAATGCTGGCTCACATAATCCGTCCTGTATTGCAGTGTCGCCTGAAGGTTTGTTTAGCCCCCCCCCCTACGCGTTTTTTTTAAATTTAATTTTTTTGGCAGGGGTGGTGAGGTACTGGCCGGCCGTTGTCCATGAAGGTGTTTCGGTGGAACAACACGTAAACTTGCAGGGCCAGGAATGTGACAGTTTGACTGATGTTGAGGGGTTGGGGTGTGTTTTAGCGACCACTACTTGCACAGTTTTGCTGATTCAGCCGCAGCTCGTCGGCGGCAGACACACTTTGAAGTGTAAAACTTTGAAAATTCCGACCGGGTGGTTAGGGGGGATCAGCCGGAGGATGTCTTCGCTAATTTTTGGGTCCATCCCCAGCGAGCATTCGGCAGAAACGGTAAGAAAATTGGCCGTTTTGACCAAAAACAATTGCATTACTCTCAAAGTGGTCGACAATATTGCTTAAGAATTTTTTTAAATAACCGTAGCGACTGGTACGTGTTCTGAGTACCCCCAATCGCAACGACACTTGGACCGTTTACGTGTTGGCCGACCACTCCCTCCAAAAGTGGCACCTTTCCAACCAGAACGACTCGGAGGAGTTGGTTTTCGTGGCGGAACTGCACCGTTTGGTCCGCGACAGCTTTCGCACCACTTTGTGGGAGAATTGCGTGGGTGATCCGACTGAAATCGACACGTGGCTCCTGGACATCCAAGCGGACAAAGACAATATCATAATACTGGCGGCGGGCGCCAACGTGCCCGCTTCGCCGAGAATCCATTACGCAATGATTTGCCTCCAAACTAACTCTTCGCAACCCCCCAGTAGCGTTAGGGATTTCTTGTTGTTAAAAATGACGGACATGTACCGCGAAGACAACTCGACCGACGCGCTATCGTATCGCTTTCTCCTTTGCGGCACTTACGCCTACCTCTACAATCAAAAGTCAATAACAGTCATCAAACCCCACGAGGAGCCCGACACTCTCGAGTTTAACGCGCCGCAAGATTTTTTGTTGGCCGGCTCAATTTGCGTTAACACTCCGATTTTTTTTTCGCGCGCCAACGGCCTCGTTGCAATTTCCAGTAACGATATGTCGGCCGATCTAAATTTGAGCACGACCGGTCTCAATACTCCGGTGGAGGCGTCGTTCAGTGAAAGCGCCGTCCTCAATAACCTGTCAATGTACAACATGGACCCCGAGGAAATTTGCAGCGCTTACAAAGACACTTTGGGGCAACTGAAAGCCGCTTTCATCTACCATTTAAAACAGCAGGAGGCTTCCTGCAAGGAAATTCTCAACGAAATTTTTCCAACGGACAACGCGAAGTTGCCAGGAATCGATTCGTTACTCGATGCGGTCGTCGTTATGTTGGGCAAGGATTTGCTGGACGATATCCCCGCTGATGATCCGCGATGGGTTAAAGGCAAATCTGTGGGGCTCGGCAGTTCGTATTCGATGCAAGTTATTCATCAATTGGAGGATAAGCAGAAAGCGCATGCGCTGTTTGTTCGATTCCTGAAAGAATTGGGACTTTGGGGGCAATTAGCGGCTTGCACTACTCGCAGCACCACAACAGCGACTGTTTACGTTCTGGGTTAGTCCGTCGAATTTTCGTTAAGTCAAAATAGTTTTAAATTTTCTTTAGGTGAATTGGCCGAAAAAATCGTGGCGGCTATCACGTTGAAGAGTTTGCCTAACAATGCGATTTTGGAGAAAGTAATAGAGAAAGTCGTTGCTGATTTTGAGACGGAGCCGGGCAACGGGTTGACGCATCAAGATATTTTCTATAGGGAAGTCAGTCAGGTTCATAAGGGTCTTCAGGAATTGGTCAATTATTGTGAAGATGTTTGTCATTCAGAGATGGAGCCGTCTCAGGTAGTCGATGTTATCAGCGAAGCGGTCGAAATTTTTTCGGTGAGTTTCCCAGTTGGTTAGGACTCGGCTCACTGGGTGGCGTTACAGGTGGTTCTCAAGGCCGTGCTGGCGCATCGACAACAAAATTTGGGGAATTACGCGCTCACAGAAGCGATACGGTCTATTGCTCCCACTTATCTGCCCTGGACCGCCGCCAAAGGATCTGGCGGATTGTCGGACTCCTTGTTGCAATTGGTAAGGACTTCAGCATCAAGTTAGACGGCGTCAATCAATAAGTTGTTTCACTAGTAAAGAGGCATAGTTGGTGATGATTCAATGCGCATATTTCAGCAATTTCTGACCTACAATTACGGAGTTCTACTCACCAGCAACGAGAGGCAGAGAGGCATTTTGCTGGATCAGTTAGTGTCGATTACAGACATAATTTTGGACGGCCGCAAGAGCCATCTGGAGAGCATTAAAGGCACTCCTCGGGAGGAAATCCTCTACAAGCAGTACTGCGCCGACCGGCAGAAGCTCATGAAACCGTTTTGTTAGTATCTTTTCTACAGGGTCATCCAGAACGGCTGAACGTGCCGCTTACCCGATATCTTTTGCTCTATCGAACTTTCACTATTCTGACAGCACTGACAGTGGTCAACCGTCATGCTCAAAGAGAACAAATGGAAGTAAGTTTCCGTCGAGGTTGCGAACGGTACGTTCTGTCACTCTGGGTGGCGCTCTAGTGGTTTCCGGTTGTTACTGGTTCGGTTCCAGTGCAGGAAAAGGAGTGGGAAAGGGCGACCCAGCTGGCCGAAAAGTACCTGGACTTCGAAACGCTGGTCCTAGTTTGCGAGGGTACGGAGAACCAGCAGCGTCTGGAAGAATACATCGAGCGTTTCAACAACGACGGTTTCTCGGAATACGTTTACAACTGGTTCCTGAAGGAGAACAAGCAAGGCAAATTGATCGATAGATACCGCAAGTTCGGCAACACTAAGAGTTTTCAAAAACTCAACACTTTTCTGGCCGACCATCCGAATTTGTCGTGGATGCAGAATATTTTCGATAAAAAGTACCCTCTGGCCGCGGACATTTTGAAGCAGTTGGCCAACAGGGAGACCGATTCGATCAGTCGACAAAAAACTATGTACAGTTTGTGTAAGTTGGCGAAATTGGCCGGCCCTAATACCGACGATTGTGACGGTTACGTTAAAAATGTCGCGTCACGGTTGGAGTTGATCAATTTTCAAGAGGAAATTCCCGATTACGTTTTGCAACAACGCGGATACGACACCGCCAATTTGAGGGTGATCCCGCCCAAAGATTTGGTCGATTTGTACACTTGCAAGAAATATAAAGAGGCGGGGGAGTTGGAGTTCAAGAAAGCTCTGGATTTGCTGGCTTTCGTCGAGGACGAGGAAGTGAAGCAGGAGTTGCGTCTTAGAATTTGGAGGAGTGTTCTGTTGAGGGACTCTTGGGATCACACCAATCTGGATTCGCCCCTGGAAATTCTGCAGAACAAACTTTTTTTCAGACTGGTCGAGCTCGTTTTGATTTTAGGTAAGTTTCGGAATCGGGGGTTGTTTAGTTCTATATTTTTATTGGTAGATGGCGACGCTTACAATCAATTGCCACCCATCGACGCACTCTTGGACGATGAAGCCATGGATTCGTTGCAAAATAACTCCAATTTCCATTTTTTAATGAAAACCGGCTACGAACACGTCTACCGGACTCAAACCCTCGAATGATTAGTTGGATTTGTTGAGAATTGGTATTTTTGTACGGTTGACAAATAAAGTTTTTTTAAATTTAATTAATTGACTGAAACTGAACCCTCACATCAGTAGTGAGAGATTGAATAACTAGCACCTCCGCCTTTTTTTTATTTTGATATTTAACCGGACCTCAAAAAATTCATTCGTGAAAATGAGAAGAGATTTTATTTTTAAAATATCCCCTTACAATTACAATCTGTCTAACAAAACAAATAGACTACAGGCCCATGTCAAAAATTGATGGGTCATTTGAACCACCAGAAGACCTATATAGAATGATATAAGGGTATAAAATAATAAGATTCAGCACTATGCCGTCACTTGTAAGCGGTCCAACTGAGTGCAGGTGAGATTTCAAAAGCACAGGTTGAGTGAGTACATTTTGGTCATGTATTTTTGTACGGCATTCTTACCATCAATAGATCCATGAAAAATAATGAGAAAACGCGCAGTGCCGTACAAAAGTAGTGCGCCACAAAGTCGGAAAAATTTTTGATTTTCCGGCAATTTTTAAAGTAAATTTGGTCATTCGATTATGTACGGCATCACTTCCATACAGTTTCAATACCTCTTCTAATCCATAATTCCACAACGCCGTACAAAAAATCATGCGACAAGGGTTGCAACCCCCTCCCTTTCCGTGGTCCGGGGGATGATTTGACACAACATAAAATAAATTTATTATTTTGTTTTTCTCCATTGTACTCTTAGTGTTTGGTTTTCGACAATTTTCTCCCTAATGTGGGCAGGACATGTGGTTTTCTTTTCGCGATCACTGAGTGCAGGGGTGCTATCCCATGCTGCTTGTTGTATGATCTCGGTCAAGTGTTCGACGGCCTCTTCTATATCTTCAGCAGCTTTCAATGGTATGTTCAGGGCCAAGTTTTTTTCCACAATAAATCGAAACTTCTCCCAGTTTTTTTTTTTTTTGGTGCTGAGAAATGGTGCTTTGTTGTTATGAACAATGCTCGTGCTCAATGTGATGATCACAGGGGAATGATCCGAAGGCAGCTCGAGGTTTGACTCTGCACGAGAAGAGATGAAGTAACGAATTTTGATTGGAAAGGTTCAGTGAAATAATCAAGAAAGTGTAAAATTATTATTTAATTACCAAAGTTTATTGTTTGAAATATACATTCAAAAACGGGCAATTTCTGTTTTACACGGAAAAAAAAAAGAAATGTGCAGCTAAAAAGGGAACAACACGTATATACTTCCACTGCTTAAACACTAGTGTATTCTAGTTAGATCTTCAACCATTTTTACTAGATCATCAACGGTACAATCCTGTTTCATCCCGCCTTCCCCAGTTACCTGAAAAACGTATGAAAATCACAACGTTCAACTCAAGCGTTAGTTTCATACCTGTAACCCTTCAGACACTTCCTTCATCTTATCGTGCGTTAAATCGAGGAAGCTCTCTACTAAATCGCCATCAATAAACCCTTCACTGGCCTCAGTTTTTATGTCAGTATTGAACGCTCTCCAGTAGGAATGATCGATCTTCCCCACCGATTTAATGACTGTAGACAATTTATTTTGCAGTTCTAACATAAAATCGTAGAAATCAGACGGAATTTGCGTGACCAACCCTACAAAAAAAAAAACCTGAATTCTGCCCCAAACTCCCTATTAATTACCAATAGCTCCTCCAACAGTTCCGAAGAGAACGCAACCGTTGGTGGGGGTGGAAGTCTCGCCCAAATTTTGCATGACCAGCGAGCCGTGCCGGAAAACGTTAATCATGTCGCCCACGTGAAATTGTCCAACTTCGTGCATTTGCGACCGTTCCTCGTCCGTTGTGGCCGCACTGTCCTTTTGACAAACGAAAATATTGAAAGAATTTTCGGCTCCTAAGAAAACATCATCGTCTAAAATTTCAACGGCCGTCATCCAGTTGGGATTGAAGTCTCGCGCGATTTCCTCGAAACTTCCTTCCATCGTTTTGTACTGTAACAGCGTCATGCTCCTCATCAAATCCCCGATTAGGATGAAATCGCCTTTGGTTTTCACGCACAAAGTTAGAATGTTGTTAAAGTGCGAACATTCGAGCCGCAACTCCTTCTCGGCGGTCCATTCGAACAGTCGCACGGTACTGTTGATGCTGGCCAAAAGTTTGCCGTTGAATTCCGCGAGGGAGAAGCAGGCGCCTTTGATTTCTTTCTCGGAAATTTGGGTAAGTTTGTTGTCGTTCCAGTGGAAAATCAGGATGCGGCCCTGTTTCGGTTCGGACTCTTCCGGATTGACTATGGCCGTGCCGACGATGTAGTATTCGTTGGAATCGTTGCCTAATTGATTGGTCGAAATCAGCGACATGGCGTATTCTTGTTGCATCAGTTGGTGAGCGTGCAGCACTTCGAAGGTGTGTTGGTCGATGATCAGGAGGTTGTAGACCTCGACTTCTTGACCGTAGTCGGGGACTATGTTGCCGCCTAATAGAGTGCTGCTGCCCGATTTGGCGGTCGAGAGCGACGCGACGCTACTCGACGCCGTCACCGATTGGGCCATGGTCGAAGCGCTCGGCCTCGCCGGGTTCAATCCGGTCGAGTCCTGAATGTCGACGCGAGCCGTCAACACCCCGAACGTCTAAAAAGCGATTTTTACCAATTTGAGCGAGAATTAGAAGCGCGAACCTGAGATTCCTCCTGGTAAGCGATTCGTCGCGGGGACTCCTGCAACGGCACTGTTCGAATGTGCAATTTCTGTATCTCATCTATCGTTCCGATAGTCACGGAATTATCAGTCGCTAACGCTAAACTGCAACATAAAGAATAGTCGAGAGCTTTTTTTTCCAACAAACGAACCTATCCGGATAGGCTTCGGCGTTGAGCGAACACATGTGGTTAACTTCCTTCATGTTAACGTTGGAGAAAACTAGTTTGTGGTTCGAGGAGTAAATGACGGTAGGTCTGTCGGAACAGGCGAAAACGTTAGTGGTGCTGAGAGACCGGAAGGTTCTCAGGACAGTCGGTTGAGTACCTAACGTCACCTTCTTCTTATCGCTCAAACCCCCGGACTCTTTGTGGAAAACGAAGTAGAACATGGAGCCGTCTCCCAAGGCACATAGCAGATAGTTGTGACCCTCAAAGCAAGTCAGCAATACCGATCTAGGAATTATTTCTGAAAATCTCGAAAATAACGACCAGAAAGTTACAATTTCGAGAACCAATACCTCCACCCAAATACTCCTTGTGAGCTTCAGTGAGGTCGGGCAGTCTCAAAATCCGGGCAGTAATGTCAGTCCAGAGGCCTACAGCCACGTAATCGTTTGTACCAGTACCGTCACCTATCGGACTGATGTCCAAACAAGCAATTTCCACATCTAACGTGGTGGTGCTGAAAAATTCACTTAAGCCGTCGGTCGGGTTGGATCATTAAAAGTTACCCCTTCAAAATGAGCTCGTTTTGGTGAATTTCGAGGTAGTATAGGACCGAGCCTGTAGAAAGGACGATTTGGGAGTTGTTGCAGGCCACAACGCTTATATTTTTGTCGGTTGGGGGCTTCCATTCCGTCAGCAACGTTTTGCTCTGGCCCGATATTAGACGCGCCGATATCGGCGTAACTTGGACTATTTGCTCGTGTATGACGTTGCCGCAGAAAAACGTTTGTTGGTCAGAAGCAAAACCGGAAAGGTCGGTCTCCTCAACTTCTTCGCCGTTGAGGCTCAGAACGCGAGTTTGACCAACGAAAGCCAGGACCAGCGTGTTGTCGAGGCGCCCATCTGCAAAAGGTCGGTTCAAGAAAGGGACGCGCGACCTCTCGTTCACCTATTCGCTTCATTCATCATAAATCCCGATTTGTGTTACAATTTTAGCTAAATCAATGAATTGGTGAACGAGCCTCTCTTCTGGACAGAGTCTATAAGGATCCCTACTTTTTACATTTGAACACATTCCATTAACCAGTCAGTCTGATTAACTCATTAACTGATCATCAGTAGCTTGTTGCATCTCCACCAACCTATCAAATCCTTAGAGGCGATAGATGGCGCTACAATCGTTATAACCTAACGGTCGATAATGACGGTTTCTGCAATTGAACCCTTTGTTCTTATCACTTCCTAATTCGACAATAATTGAGATTAATAACAAAAATCCGCCATATCTCCGTAATTCGGTTCGTGGAAACCTACCTGAGGCAACCTGGAGGGCCCACATGCCCTTGATGCCAGGTAGGTCGATTGAGGCGTGTTCCTGGATGCCGATTCCGTTCCTGATAATCCTCAACGACCCCTCCTTGAACGCCCCCGAGCAAGTCACGAGCTGTCCCTGTCCCTGGCGCTCCAAGTCGACCACGCACATGTCGAGAATCGGCGCCAAATTCGTAAACGATTCCATAACAGTGACGTAAGACCCGGCATCGTTCGCCTTAGTAGTTAACTTAACCAATTGCGAATCGCCCAATCGCGACCCGATAAACAAAACGCCGTTGTCTAAATAAGTGATGCATTCCGGTGTCGCGATTTCGCCCAATAATTCCACTTTTAGATCCTTCACAACGTCGTTTCCCTCGCCCTTACTCTCAACTTCCATGAACAACATGAACAAGTGGCCGGCCATGTCGCCCAATAAATACCGTAAGCCGCCCGGGTCGACTTTGGCGTAACAAACAATGGTGCTTTGCTAAAAAAAATTGTTGCTTCAACAATTTTTGGGAGAAAGTTACTTACTTTGATTACAGATGGCGCTACCACTACTGAGGTGATGCCGTCGTGGTAGAGAATGCTTTCTTGGCCGATTATGATGGCGCCGCCTAAAGGAGAGGGTACAGGTATGATTATTGAAGCTTCAGTTTCGACGTTGTCCTGCCGCCAGGGCACTTTGACAAACTCCTTTTCTCTGAGGGAGATCTCGTGAGTTTTGACGTGGCGTCCATTGACGTCTTGATGGATCAAAATTAGCGTGGGATTGGCGCAACCGTGCAAAAACTCAACATCGTGAACTTGCAACTCGTCGATGCGTATGTTGGAGGCTTTCAGTTCGTAATTGTCTTTCTCTAATGGTATAATTTTGAATAAACCGTCATATAAACGTAACCCGATAACGCGAGCTTTTGGGTCGATAACCGCTAGGATTCCCGTGTCTGAAGGCTTCCCAATTTTGTCGGCAACATTGCCATGGGCTCTGGTAACAATGTCCACGTTATCATTTTCGTTAATACATTCCAAAATCATCGCATTACATCGCATTGTGACGAGAAACAACAAATCTTTCTTCTCGTTCTGCAACAACAACGCAATTAGAGATTTTGCAACAATTGGAGTTATTGCAACCAACTTGGGGTCTGAACAGCTTCATGACCGCAATTTTTCCATAAAGACCCACTTCCTTGACGGGTCTCAGACCTTCGGGGGTGACCAAGTAGATTTCTAGCCGAGTGTTTTTGGCCACAATCAAGTTGAGGTCGGAGGGAGACGTGAAATTGCCTGTAAGTTGAGAATTGAAGGTTAGGATCGCGGACCGACATTTTGGGACGGAATCGAGGATTTACCGGTTACGCAGGCCGTCACGGCTGTCGGCTTATGAGCCGTTACCACGTAGTGATGGGCCATTTTCATTAAGCTCACGAAAAACGCTTCATAAAAAAACCTTTTTCGGCTCAAAATAACATTTCCCAACTTCAGACAGTAACACGACGCATTTGCTGCCAAGCACGCCAATAAACAATGGCAGACGAGCAAGACCAAAAATGAAATCCCCAGATTATGACTGAAGTTTGCAGATTTATATCAATTTTTACCATTTTGTGTGGAGATAAAAAAAGATAAAAACTTTAGTCAATACTAGCCCTGCAATCTTCTTTGATGCATCTATTTATTTTAAATTTATATAATATACATATCAAACTTTTAATATATGTCTAGTGAAATTCAAATCTCAACTAGTGGCAACAATGAGGCGAACTTAACTGAAGTTAAAGCAAGTAAATTGGACATGTATTTATGCATGTATTGTGATGTGGTGCACCTGCATCTTAATTGTCAAATTTTTAAATCGCCGAAATTGTTTATATTTGTTCGGCCAGTTTATAATTAATAAGGTAAAAGTTTCTCCGAGTTTGTAACAAATTAGAGCCATGCATGGGTATAAAGGAGAATGCTGTCAGCCTTTTGTTTTAAATATTAATGTTTATAACCTCACTTTTCTCATCAATTAAAATCACCAAACATGTCTTATCTTGCATGACTAATATTATATTTTATGCTGCGGTTTGCTTATTTTTTTAAACTCTCTTATGTTTTCTTGCATATTAAATGTTATTAAAATCATTATTAAATAATGGATTTATATTGCGGCTGTAGAATTTGGCGGGCGCACATACTTGCCAAGGTCGAAGCCTGACTTCCCGATTTCTTTGCTTGGATTGAACTTTGACCCTAATTTAGATTTGGGAAAGATTCCTGGATTTAAATTGACCAAAATATGCGTTAAGGTTTTGCCCGCCAATTTTTTTTTTTTAAAATTGATAAGATTCGTCCAATTTCAAGATTCGTTTGTGTCTTTTGTAAGTTTTGTATCACATATAAGGGGATCCCTTAATGGTGAAAAATGCTGCTTGGATCATGGAAATGAATGTTAATTTTCAAAATTTTCTGTAGATTTACGATGCGGCGGTCTCATAGAGGCGCCAAAAGGCTGTCGTCGACTAGCAGCGACGATGAGCCCTTGGCCAAAAAGGCCGCTAAAGGCCCAAAACCTCGGCCAAAAAGCCCCGACCCTGACGGTTCCTCAAGCGATAGCGACATTGAAAATTACTTGCAACCAATGAACAAAATCGACCTAAGCTCGTCATTTTTCGACGTCAAACGGGGCTCCACCGAATCCGCCTTCGACCAAATCGAAAAGGGCATTTTCGCCGGAGTTTCGCGATTAACCGATTCCGACACCGACGATGACCAGCCTCTCAAAGCTGAAATTATCAAAACCGAGGCAGTCGCCAAACTAAATTTCCAAAAACTCCACGACTTCACCAAAAAGATGGACGAGGCCAAACAACACGTCGAACGATATAACGCGAAAAAGCGCGAGGAACACCAACAAACCGATATAGTTAACATGTTGGTGGCCGCCGAACCCAAATTGAGTTTGGACAATGAGGAGGCGTTGGGCGATCTTCATTCGAGCGATTTCGAGTCTTGTTCTGATTCGGAGAAAGAAGGCTGGGAGGAGGTGGAGGAAACTCAAAAAAGCGTCGTCCCTAAAGAGGGTTTGCAAATCACAGTTGAAATGCCCAACGCGATCAAGAAGAAAAAGGGGGTGGATCTGCTGGCGGCCATGAAGCGCCGGTTGAATCGCATCCGGAAGGAAAATCAACTATTGATCCACAAAGTCCATTTGTTGTGTTGGATAGCGCACGGCAATTACGTCAGTTCAACCATCAACAACGAAAAAATTTTGGCAATGGCCTTGTCGTTGTTGCCGTCCGACAACTGTTACCCTTCCGACCGGGCCGATCTCAAATACTTGGAGCAGGTGCTGCGGTGGTACAGGAAAACTGTAACGGATGTTCAGAAACCAGTTCCGCCTGATTTGAGTTTCGAAGATCTGCTTCAGTCGCAAATCGCCAAAAAAGAAGTTTATAATAAAAATAATTTAGTGTTTGTTTTTGTTGCTATTTTGAGGTCTCTCGGTATTCAGTGCAGGGTTGTCTTTTCGTTCCAAGTCGAGCCCTTGCGCCCACCCAGCAGCGAACTTTGCTCGTTAAGCACCAAAACCGACGCGCCAAAGGGGAAAACAAAAAATAACGACCCCTCAACCAGCAAAAGTCGCGAGGCAGCCAAGGGCAAAATTGCCTCACCGACCGCCAAAAGGGGCGAGGCCACCAAAGACAAAGTTGTATCGCTGACCGCCAAAAGGGGCGAGGCTACCAAAGCCAAAGTTGCGTCACCGACCGCCAAAAGGGGCGAGACAGAAAAAGGCAAAGTTGTGGTGCCAACGACCAGGAGTCGCGAGGCAACCAAAGGCAAAGTTGCGTTGTCAACCCCCAAAAGTCGCGGCGTAACTAAAGGCTCGGCGAGTCAAAATCGTGCAGGTCCTTTAACTAGTGGAGGGGATGCAAAAAAGCCTTCAGCGAATGGAGTTTGCAGCCCTAAGTCTTCTAAATCTCGAACGTCTCTTGTAGACGAAAGGGTGTTCGCGCAATCCAAGAAAACAGTTGCTAGGTCTGCACCACAAGTTAATGGCAAAACAAAAGAGGAATCGTCCAGCAGGGTTTCGTCCAAGGTGCTGAGAGATAGGGGCAAAACAGCTGTTCAACAGGGGAGTAAAAAAGAATTGAAAGGGGAGGCAAAGGTTAAAGAGGAAGAAAAATCGAAGAGTACACGTAAAGTAGAGGCTAAAGTGAGTTCTTCTGGCAATTCAGGGATACCACCAAAATCTGACCAAAAAAAGGAGGCAACCAAAACGCCGAAGAAACCAACTGAGAGCGCCCGCCGTAGCAAGAGTACGTCCGGTGAATCTTCGACTAGTGCTGCAACTAGTACAAGAACCAGGTCCAAAAGCTCCGGTGATGGCTTCAAGTCCACCAAGAAAGAAATTATCAAAATAAAGCTACCAACGAAGAAAGCGGGTGAAACTGCGAGAACGTTGCGGCCAAAATCCATACCACAGCTTGATGGTGTCAACGATTCAGACAGTGAAGATCTAAATTCACACCCTTTGCTAGGGTTCGATTTAAAGGGCGAAGCCGTCCTGCAATTGGACGGTTCCAACGAAGACGACAACAGCAAAGCAAAACTCAAACCCAACTTGAGAAAATTGAAACAAATCAAAAAAAGCAACCCCTGTCCAAGCAAAACTCACCCCCCAAAACCCCCCACGACCACCAAATACAAAGATACAGATTCCGAGGACGATTTCCGGCCCGGAAGTCCCTTCAGTAAAAAAAACACAAATTCTCGTGCCAACTTGAGAAAATTGACGTCCCGGAGAGGGGTAACTTTCAGCAGCCCTTTAGTGGCGGACAACAGCAAATATTTCGGCAGTAAATCGCAGGATGTTCGCGGCGATGTCGTTCAATTGGTCAAAAGTAGAATCAAGCAGCAGAAGGAGAAGGATAGGAGTAAAACTGTTAAAAGAAAAACGCGAAACGATTCAGAAAGCGACAGTGACTACGCCCCCGAACCGTTGGCCAAAAAACATCACGACAGCGGCGACGAGTTCGTTCCGAAAACCAAAGTTAAGCGGAGAGTTCAGCCGAAGAGTCTCCTGGGCGACCAGGAGGCGAAAAAGAGGAAAGGCGTTGATGTTTGGGCTGAAGTGTTTTTGGAAAATGAGGAGAAGTGGATCAGTGTTGATGTGATTCATGGTCAAGTTCATTGCGTTCAAGAGTTGTATGTGAGTATTTGTTGCAAATTTGGTTAGGTGGCGAATTTTCGTTGGTGCTTTAGGCTAGGGCGAACCACCCCGTTTCGTACGTCATCGCTTGGAACAACGACAATTCGTTGAAAGACATAACTCGCAGGTATTGTCAGAACTTCAACACGGTCACCCGCAAGCTCAGGGTCGACGCCAAGTGGTGGCAGGAATCGGTCAGGCCGTTTTTAGGGCAGAAGACGGCCAGAGACAGGGAGGAAGACGACGAGTTAGAGAGACAACAACTGGAGAAGCCGCTACCTACATCAATCGCAGAGTAATTAAAGCTTCTTTTGTCGGAATAGGGAACTGGGCACTATCGAAATTTTAGGGTACAACCCTATTAGCTGACAAGATTACAGATTCCTGTAAAAAACAAAAAGTAGTGTCCAGTTCTCTATTGGTGTTTGGGTTGAGAATTGCTGGTTTTGGTCGCAGAAGAACACGCTCAACCTGAAAATCGCATGCTACAACTAAGGTTTGGTTCGAATAACGACATTGCTCGTTTTGTCCAGATACAAGAACCACCCTCTCTACGTTTTGAAGCGCCACTTGTTGAAGTTTGAGGGTCTTTATCCCCCGGATGCCCCAACTTTGGGGTTCGTCAGGAAGGAAGCGGTCTATTCACGCCAATGCGTTTACACTCTTCACTCCCGGGAGATCTGGTTGAAGCACGCAAAAACGGTGAAATTGGGCGAGAAACCCTACAAGATCGTCAAAGCCAGACCCAAATACGACAAGGTAACCGTATCGATTGACCGATGTAACTTTTGAACTAATTTCGGTTTAAGCTCTCGAATACGATGATAACCGATCAATTGTTGGAAATTTTCGGACCTTGGCAGACCGAGGATTACGTGCCTCCCACCGCCGAAAACGGAGTGGTACCCAGAAACGCTTTTGGCAACGTCGAACTTTTCAAACCGTGCATGCTGCCAAAGAAAACTGTCCATTTGCAACGTAAAAACCTCCTTTGGTCGCTTTAAATATTTTTAACTTCAATCAATTTCAGTCCCTGGCTTGAACAAAGTTGCCAGAAGGATGAATATCGATTGTGCTTCGGCTATAGTGGGTTTCGATTTTCATTCCGGTTGGAGTCATCCGACCTACGACGGGTTCGTGGTTTGCGAAGAGTTTGCCGATATTTTGGTAGCGGCCTGGGAATTGGTAACTATTTTCGAAGGGTTGAAGGGGTGTTGAAGGGAATTTTGCAGGACCGAGAGGAAACTGAGAAGAAAGAACAGGAGAAGGTGGAGAAAAGAGTTTACGGCAACTGGAGGAAACTCATAAAAGGGCTGTTGATTCGAGAACGGTTGAAGGCCAAGTACGATTTCGGGGAGCCTTCGACGCAGGCGCAAAGCAACCGGAAACAAAACGACAGCGACTCAGAGTCTGAGTGAAAGTATAGCAGCTCCAGCGCCACCTCACCGCCCCAATGAGTAGAAAAGCTCACGTTGTTGAAGTTTTTCAAAAAATATTTTTTATTATTGTCAGTATTGTTGTTTGTTAACACTGTTCAGAATGTGGTTTTTTTATAATGTAACAGTCTTTTTTACTTTCTATAAATACAGTAATTTTTCTATAATTGACTTGTTTAAACCTTTATCTTTAATTCAAGTACAAAATTCAACAGTAGTGTTACACTTGACAAAAACTACGAAATGAGCTGGATATATAAAACAACCAAGAAGAAACAATATATTTTAATATCTCTTGAGGTGTTCTCTTTGTAATTTAATTTGCAACAACTAGTACAAAATCACTAGGTGTTGACTACTTAGAACTATTGTTCTTTAGAAACTTATAAGTATTTTTTGATATTATGTAACTAAATCCGGCAGCAACAGTGGTAGCACCAGTGACATACCTAAAAACAAAGTTACATGAAGCAAAAGCACCAAAAAATATTTAAAAAAAAGTACCACAAACATTCTAACAAAGGATGACCAACATAGTGAAAAACTGGCGCCGCCAGAGTTGATCCGACAAGGAGCAGCTGCACCCCGGTATTAACTTTGCTAATGAAAGTGGGGGCTAGCTGGGCAGTGGCGTGCGTGGCGTCAAAGTACCGACTCAGAGTCCGCTGCAAAAACGGTAATTATTTTAACTAACGCAAAACGCCGCTGACTCGGCTTGGGGTCAGTGGGGCACGTGAAACTTACTGGTGGGGGCAGTGATCTGTATCTAATGACGAAGCCGGCTGATACCAAAACGACGTCCCTAGCGATTATTAAACTAGTTAAAACAATCGGTATTAGATCGGCGTAAGTGAGGGTCAAAAAAAGGGTGGCAATCAGCACCTTATCTGCCATAGGGTCCAGGAAACTTCCCACTTTCGACGATTGACTTTTCCAAGTGCGCGCTATCCATCCGTCTAACTAAAATTTAGTTATTAGTTATTAAGGAAATTTTAAGGGAGAAGTTGTTACCAAATCGGTGACGGCGGCGATCCCGAGCACGGCCAAAGCGAAATTGAAATCGGCTTGCACGATCAACATTCCCAAATAAGGCGAAATTACGATCCGAGAAATGCACAAAAGGTTCGGGATTGTGTAGATATTTTCCCTCTAAAATTGTTTTTTAGAAAAGTGGCAGTGAGGTGTGATACGGTTTAATGAGAAAGACATAAATAACGCTTCAACATTGAAAATTACTCTTGTTGGGGCTGTTTTGATGTCTTTTTCAGTGAGCCTCCACTATAACTAGTTATACCTCTATCACTTCTTCCACTCGTCCCTTGACCTTGTCTTTAGTTTCTTTAATGTCTTTTAAAATTGTGTTGCCTTTCTGTTTTATCCTTAATTCCGTATCCCTCAGCTTCTCCTTATTTTGTTCTATGTATGCCTTGACTAAATCCTTGCGCTTAGCAAAGTTTTCCTTGTCTTTTTTCCCAGAGGCTGTGCAAAACAGTCGGTAGCGGTATTTTTCGAAATCTTTAAACACTTTCGAACTATGCACATATAATGGGCTCAAATTCCGTATATTTTTTAAGGAATTTGAATACAATTTCTCAATGTGGCTCCTGTGTTCGAAGCAGACCATGGAGCAGGACCTCGTATAATTGAGCTCCAGAGTTCTGTTGATAAGACGGGAAAGTCTGATGTTGTTCATGTTGGCGGAAAACTGGAAACGAAACCACAATTTGCAAAAATTGAGAAATTCGAAAATCTAACCTCAAAATTCAGCACCGCTTAAAAAAGATAAAACAATTAACAGTTGCGTTATCATAGGATCGGCGGTTTTATAATTAATCAGCAATAATGTAAGTTAAACACATTTTTTGGAGTTACAACTTGTAATAAACGTATTTTGGAAAGTAACATGACAAGTGAGGTTATGTTTACAACTGTTACGTCACAAATGCAAATTTCCCGGTAGGAAAAGTTTATAAAGCAAATAAAGAAAAACTAAGTGTTGACCATATATTTAGGCATATCATACATTTCATAAGCAAATTCTTCCTTGTGAGTCGGGTCGAATTCGACCCCTATGTAGTCAATTTCGAGTGAAAATGGTCCACTAGCATTATGCTTGTCTCCCGCTGATATGCCAAAATGCGTTATTTTGTCCAGCGGTATCGGTTGCTGTTTATCCTGAATCCTGCCTTTCGACGACAGGAAAAACTTGGAGAACGGGATCTAAAAATGCTTGTCCAATGAAAGCACTAGCAGCAATTCCCATAATTACCTTAGACACTTGCCAATAAGGTCCCCCCCTTGTGTACAGCACATAATGGTAGACGTCGTTCCACATAACGTCAAAATACCCTTTCGTAGCGATATTCAACAAATACGAACGGCCGTCACCTCGAACCCTCATCACCAAAGTATTGTACTGGTACCACTCTAGATAAGTTTCTCGTTTAAATGATTTCTGAAACAACCATTATTACTCAAATTTTCTCCCCACAGAAACCACTTACTCTAGCTCTCATTGTCCGCATATTGCAGTACCCAGCCCGCTTCACTACACCATCTTTTGGAACTCTAGTCGATATCTCTCCGGAAAATAGCCCTTTACCTTCATTTGTCAACGTTAAACTAGCTTTACTAAAACCCTCGCCATGGTCGCTATCACTAGTTACTATCCATGGTTCGAGGGATTTCTCCCCGTTAAACATCCACTTCACGTCAGTTTCCCCCTGGCGAAAAACCATAATAGGGTCAGATTCAAAGCGTTCTCTCGTTTCTTCTTTCCAAAGCTTTATTTCTTCTTTGAGCTGCTTCAAACCGTCCCGCATTCGGTCTTTTAGAGGCGGCGGAGTTCGAGTGTCTTTGTAACCCCCTTTCTCGTAGGGCTCCCAAAAAGTGTTGCACACAGCGGACGTGTTGAACCATTTCTTGCTGATGCACTTAAATTTGACTGCATTTGTGACTGTTGGCCTGTACAAAACCGATATCATCCCCGTATTTTAGTCAGAAGAAGCAATTATTTGATTGTTCGAAATGTAGGTTATGTTAGATTAAAAACGTCAAAAAAGTAGGGTTATATTCCAATTATTTTTGAAGTAGCGCTTTAGAATTTTGGTATAATGCAAAAAGGGTTACTCAGAAATTTTTGACAATAGCTTCATTGTTTTAGAAGTAAAATAAATCTTTTTAGAAATTTAGTATTGCTACTGACCGCTGGATGGCGCTGTTTCTGACCAACCCGGCAGCACCCCAAATGTCAGATTTGCGCTCTAGGCAGAAATCTTACATTACCTATATTGAAATACTTTTGGTCCAGTCCTTGCTGCTCACCAAAAAAATATAGGAAAGGACTGGCGCTTGATAAATAAAACAGAAATGTATTCTAGGTGCTTTAGTTTTTATTTATGAAAAAAATGTAAATTAGTCTACGCTTCATAATAACTTTAATAATTATGATCCTCCCTAAGTAGCAAAGAGACACGATACATAATTGAATTAAATGATATCTACATAGTTTACCATCGCTGAATAACTTCACTGTCATTAAGACTAGTCCTGCTTCATGTTCTTTCAACACTTGAGTTATTGCCAGTAAACAAATTGTACAATATACAGTTCCCCACCGTCTAGCAATAATATCTTGAACAACCTGTATAAATGCTATATACAGAACACAGAAGATATTACGAGAAGTCTTAATTTACATACACTTTGCATTATGAAGTAAGAACGCGTCGCTTCTCTTGTATGTACAGTAATGTCGTCTTATGAAAGAAATTAAGGGTTTTCCGAAAGTAATCGCTAGAAATTAATTGTAAAATCAGTTACGCAAAAAGTGTGAAACGTTATCAATGCAGATTTGATATTGCTAGAGGTGTTCAATTAAATAAAGTTCGTGCTGTGGCACACTGAGCACTTGGCGATTAACACAAAATAAACGTTAATTTATAACACATCCTATTGTCAATCAAGAACAACAACCGCATGGTCGTCAAATTTGGTTTTTAACTGTCTCCAAGGTTTTCGTGCGGCTCTCCTTAATTCAGCTAAAGTTATTTGTCGCCTCATCCGCCTGCAACCAAACAAACAAATCAGTTTCAAAACGACAACCAAAACCGAAATAATTCCGTACTTGCTCCCTTCAGTTGCCCGAAAATAAACGTCATCAGGTGCGTCCATCCAACTGATGACTTGTTTCCGTCCCGATCCGGTCCGTGTCATGTGAGCGATTTTTGGTTTGCCGTTTATTTGGGAAATGTGACGTGGCAACACTTGCCCAGGTACTATTGACGACGACATCATCGACTGGTATTGGTCCGGACGAGTCATCGGTATCGGGTCCTTATTCAGTCGCTTCGGAGGGGGCGCGCTCATCGCAGAACCTAAACAAAGAGGCGGGGTCAGCGGCGAATATTTCGAAAAAATCGGTCGAATCGTAACCAAATTTCGAACTCACCGTCATCCCAATCCAAATCAGAATAGAAGCCAGTAAAATAAGAAGAAGATATATAGTCAAATCGGTGGTACAACACATTTTTATTGATACTTTGAATTTTACTCGTTTCGACTAAAATTTGAACCGCGAACTATCATTTGACGGGTGTCAAAAAAACCGAGCTTTCATCAAAAAACTTATCGAAAATTATTCAAAGTAAGGTCTGCAGATAGGGGCAGTAGTTTCCAAAAACCCCATGGTGCTGATAGCGATAATACATTTGCATTAAAAGGACCCATAGAATACGATAATGTTCTTATCTACAGAGCAAAACCTCCTGAGCTAAACTCTTACTTGACTCATCTGACCTAATTTAAAATGAATTCCAAACCTATGAAACAATTTGGCTTGAGCATAAGCGCAATGGGGTAATTGCCTCATGTTTGGGAAACAGAATATTTAGAAAATGTAGGCGATTTTATTAGACCCGTATTTTTTTATTTGGTTCTAGGGTCAATATTACGCCCAGAATTAATTTTTTAATTTTTGGAGTGGGAGATTTGTGACGTAGGCGATCCCGGCTCGACGTAGTTCTCAAAAAAATTGTATGATGGCGCTTTACTCAGATTCCTTATAAATCAAATGAAAAACCGCTGTACACATGTGGCGCCCGCTGCTAGCAGCGCAGCATAGTAGCCAAAAACAAGAGTCTATTCAATATAGGTGTGAGTCTTAAATCCGATACGTCATCAAAAACTAAAATTGCAAATATTTACAAAAATATGAAATAAAAAAATGGGAAAAAAATATTTAAGCTTCTTTTAGTTATTTGCATGCATCTAGAGAATAAAAAGTGCAATTTTTTTTTAGGCAAGTACCCCATTGAACGGTAGAGGGCGCCCATGCACATGCGAACGCTCGAAAATGGAGATGGTGCAGCGCGAGTTGCGGCCGGTTGAGAAATTGACCGATATTTTGGAAACCACTGAGTTAGAAGGTATTAATGGTTTAAGCCAGAAACTTTCAAGATTAAAGCGTTTATTTTGAGCGTATGCGCAGTAAGTCTAGGTACCGATGCGCAAGCGCTACTCCTTAACAACAATGACAAAACATTGCTAGTCGGCGCTAACTTAAATTATTCTAAACTAAAGTGTCTACAAATTTGAAGAACAACGAAACTACTTTCGCTTTAGTCGATACTTACTGTCAATGCCGTTCATTTCGTCGTAAGCACGCCTCTTCAGTGACGGCGACATGTTGTTGAGAGGAATCTTATCGGCTTCGGGCTTGTTAGGAACGCGCTCGTAGAGCAGACTACCATCGGGTGCTTTCGGCGGTTTCGGAAACGCCACCTTGTCCGGCTTTGGCAAACTATCTTTGTCCGTCAGAATCAACCATTGCGGCGTGATAGGCCCCGGATTGCCCAACTTTGTCGCTATCGCGGTAACACTTCCCCTATTCTTCTTGCGATAGACGAGCAACTGTTTCAGTTCGACGACGGTCTTTCCGATCATCTTCGTGGCGCACTCCTGTTTCACCGCTTGGATGTTGATGGCGAAAAACGGCGATCTGGACGCGTGGCGCGGTCTCATTATGTGCCTGCACAATCGCCGCGAAATTCGCGTCAACGGCGTCGTGTACAGGTAGAAAGCGGTGCGGGTTTTCATGACGGGCCGCGGCGAACCCGACCGCACCACGATACCGTGAGCCGTCGCGTAATGCCGCCCCAAATGCGCCTTGAGTTTGAACTCTTTACCGCAACCGCCGATGTTGCATCGGTGAGGGCGATGCGACAACACCGACATCCGATCGTCTTCGACGTCGCTGCCCGACTTCTTCTTGCCGCTACTGTCGAACTCGCCCTCGCCGAAACGCGTCGGGATCTTCAACCCGCCGTACTTCTTCCAGTACTGCCAGCATATGTGGCAGAGGCGGCACTGCATGTGAGACGGGCCCCACGCGTACCACTGGCTCGATACAGTCACTGAAACACGAAAAGTTCTTAATACTCTCGGGGCGATCGTGACGCCACCTGGAGGCGTAACAAATGAAGTTAATTTGGGGAATTATATTATTTACTCAAAACCAACTGGAGGTTCGACCTACCGTTGCAGGACTCGCAGGATTTGCCGCCCAAGGAGACGACGGGGTCTGAGCTGCCGTTACTGCTGCCGTTGACAACACCCTTGTTGTTGTTGAGTGCTGCCGGGTTTGGTTTGTTGCTGGAATAATAGAGAACCGTTAGGAGGTCACTAGACCGTCGAAATGTCAATACGAACTCACTAGTTGGGAATGTAGACTTGTTTCAGCTTGGATTCCGCTTCCACAGCCTTGACTCTCTTCTGTTGGACGTACCGATCCGTCGTTTTCCACATGTAATAATACTCGATAATGTTTTTTAGTGTTTTCCACGGCAAGAAATCCTGACGGATGTCGTTAAAATCCTTGCCGTATTTATCTAGGGCCTCCTCGAACAAGTTCGCCTCTGAAGCACTCCACTCTTCCATCTCGTCCCGACACAACACCGGCCCACTGGAAGGTACTAAAGAACACAGCGCACTGGCCAAATCGTAGTTGTGACGGTGCAGCGTGTCCATGGCGTGGAAGAGAGTGATGTCGCGACTGGCCGCCGCCGCCGACATGTGCAACGATGGCTGCTTCACACTAGAACTGCAGTCCAAGGCGCGAGCGAACGTGCCGACCGACCGCGAAACAACTAAAAACTGGTCGATCTGTCTGTCCGTCAGATTGTGTTCGGGTGTCCAGACCACCGTTTCCAGTTCGGTCAGGTCACGATTGTCACTTTCGCCGTCCCGAAGGAGGGCCGTCACATCACACTGGTACCGGCTGCCGACGCGAATCTCGCCTTTATCGGCCAACAAAGTCTTTTGGGTCGGATCGAACACCAGGCAGTAGAAGAACATGTCGTCCTTGTTGAGGTAGGAGCCCAGCGCTTCGGTCTCGTTGAACAGGGTGACGGAACATTTGCCCCGGATGTGGGTGGCGGGCAACGTTTCCACCTGACGCGACAGGAACAACTCCCGGTGCTTCATCTGGTGGCGCTGCTTGGGGTTCATGGACTCGCAACCTCGACTGCCCGAGTCCGACACCGGACTGCCGTTCGACTCGTCCAAGGCACCTGCGAAAAACGACAACCATCAGCAAACAGGACAAATTAAATTCGACAATATTTTTCTAGCGGCAAGATCAACAAGAGCTAAAACTCCAAGGCGACCCGTGACGCGTTTAGCGGAGTTTACGTTTGTGACGTGTACCTAGTCCAATTCATTTTTTTACCTTTGACCTCTCACATCTCTGAGTTTGTGTACTTAAAAATTACGACATCCGGATTAAACAATAAAGCAGGGCCCCAATTAGAATGCATTGTCCATTGCTTTACTGCCTGTTGGATAACACCCCCATCCTCCTGGTATTTCGACGCTTCGACATAACTCACCTACAGCGATTTTTTTAAATCTTTTAAAAAAAAATTCTTTTTATAAAATTCACTACGTTTAAAACTATGGAAAAATTACGATAAAACAGACAGCGACAACGTAGTGTTTCCTTTGTACTCAACATTCGTGACATTTACTTATCAAGTCACGCAAGAGAGAATAATAAAAGTACATATAACAAATGTAGAAAACCCGAACACATTTTTAATTAATAAAAAAATAAGATTAGCACGATGATTGAAAGAGTTATTTTTATAAAAGAAAAAAACAATAGCACAAAAATGTTTAAAGTCCTTAAAAATGTTCTTGCCATTCCCAACTTTAGTTAAAAGATCTTTTTATTTAAAGATTTCTTTAAGTTACGTTACATAACGTTCCTTTCAATGAGAAGATCTATTAGGCTGGCAGTTGTGAACGCTCATTTTACGCTGGTGCCTGATTGGCACACATGTCACGTCTAAATACGTCACAAATATAAGTTTTAGGTTATGGGTGCTTATGTTAATGGTTTGACAGCTGTCAAACTTTAGTTGGGATTTTTGCCACCGTATTGTATGTAGTGGGTGGCGTTAATTCCGTTACCTGTCATGACTAGATCCCCGGTGCTTTAGTTCGACTCTGCGCCACTAGAGGTGGCTAATGTTGCTCGAGAAAACAAACGTAGTTGTATTTGGATTAAATTTTCCATTAATATTACAGTATAAAACAGGCCTAATCTTACCAAAGATTAATTAAAATTAATTGATTTATTTATTAAAAGCGATAAAAGTACATAACAACAAATTTCACGTAACCCGTAAAAACGTTTAGTTCTCCCTAAATTAATTATATTTTACTATCATCATTACCTGTGCGTGTTCGATGGAATTCAAATTTTGTGGTTTCCAATGAGAAAATTGACGGAAGCCCCGTTTGAACGTATCGCGTCTATATACAATTTTGTCGACCTAAACACGAAGTTGGTGGACATGGCATAAATAAAAGAAAGTTTAAGCGACCGGTGCTTATAAGTTTGTTGGAAAAGTTGAAAGTTATAAAAAAAGTTAAATGGCTTCACCTTGCCTTACCCCGTGACACAACCACTGAATTGATCCACTTGGGCAATAAAAATTACCTAAAACATAACGTTCCCCGACAAGTCGCTGTACCGGGTGCTAGATCGATTAACATACGAATTTTTAAGTTAGAAACATCTTAACATTAATTTTGTCTCTGTAACGTCATTGAAGTTTGAAAATTAATTGTCTAATTATAGCCGAAGCCACCAGTCCAAGCAAAAAGCTGACATGTCTGGTGGATTCCTTTTTAGCATCTTAATTCAATTTAGTGAAACAAGTTTTAAATACCGTTAAATATTATTGATACCGCAAGCTACAATCAAACAACAATTTATCTTGAAAGAATTCTGGATTGTATTATCGGTGATCTAATGGCTATTGCATAATTTCAAAACTCCAAGCTCCATAACTGCAGATAACCAAATTCATGAGTAATACCACCGCATAAGACGAAACACAAGTTGGAAAAAAATATTGGCGCTACATCCCAGTAAAAAATTCTCTGCACGTGTGATAGTCATTGGCGTACGCATCAATAAATTCCATAATTTGGGTCTTCCTGCGATAAACAGATAGGAAACAAGACCTCCACCTAGAGCACTATCGCAACTATTACGCGGATTTTTTAATTTTAGTGCTCAAGGCGTTTTTGTAGCATCAACTTTATGAGCCGTTTACTGAGTGTCTTTGTGGCTATCCACCACTTATGTTTATGATAGCCCCCTGCTTTCAGTGGAGCAACGGATATCGTGCCTCGATAAAAAAAACCTTAAAATGGAAGTCAAATTTCGAAATAACCTTAAAAAACCTTAAAATGGACGTCAAATTTCAGGTGAATGCAATTTGACGTCGGTGCATCGAGAATGGATGCGCGCCGTGTCGGGAGTGCACCGAATGACGAATGCAAAGCCGTGCGGGAAAATCGATGGAGGGGTTAACATTTTTCACCGTGCGGGTTGTTTTGGAGAAAAACCCCACCCCGTCGTCACCCCCTAAATTAAAGAAATCGTCCGTCCACAAAAATAAAACCGGTACGTGATGCGCCGCGATAGAAACTGAACAAACGTAATTTTAACGCGGCAACACAGTAAATATTTTACGTGATTGTCATACGGATCGGTCTTCGTTTCGAGGAACGCAAATTAATTAATCAGCGGCGTAATCTTGAACTTTGATCTTCACAATCGATAAATCGAAACCAATTTAACACACCAAGAGATTAAAGGGGCGACCAGCGTGCCACGCACAATTCCGGAAAAACGACAAAAAAGAAAGAAGAAAAAAACGGCGCCACCCTACTGAAGTGGTGACGGTATTCGCTTGAAACAGTCGTCGCGTGAAACTTCTTCGAACCTACTTCCGCACCTCCCAAGCTGGCGATAAAGGTTAAAAATGTCTAAAAAATATCGACTACGATAACAGTATGTAGATTGTAGAGGGCTCTAAAGATCGAAAAGGGAAACGATAACTAGATCCTCTGCCGGGAGGGTAGTTCAAGCCTTTTAAAGTCAACAGTTTTGATCTGGTAATCGTAGATGGCGCCACGTGCCGCTTGCAAAGATTGCAAGCCCAATTGAAATAAATTTAGAACGCTTCAACGCTTCTTTCCCGCAACAAAACTCAAGAAACAACAAAAATTGGACGCCCTAATTAGCAAACGTAATTAAATCGGGACAATCGGTCGAAAAATCTCAGTTATTTGCCGCGACACATCCAGATCGCAAAATTTCCCGGGGATGTTTCATTCAAAGCGAAGCCGACCCCGGGGATCCGAGCATCCGAGGGCAAAAGGTAATAATAATTACGGGGGCGGTTAGTGCAAAATTTCAATTACAACTCGACCAAGCAAAGTATCGACGTGTGAGAGCTGGCTGCCGGCACGACGACGACGAAAGAAACTGCAATAAACTCAACATTGAACAAATGGCTGGCGTTTTCGAGTTATATGAAGGAAAACCGGCGGCGGGAGGAGCAGCAGCAGCAACAGCCGCAATAATTAAAGCTGCGTCCTCTCGAACAAAGAGCTGCGCGGAGGTGGCGTAAGTGTACATGCACGGAGGGACAGATGCGCGATGTAATCACCCCCCTTGACGTCGAAAATAACGGGTAGGTCCGGTGGCAAAAGGGGAGATGTTACGGACCCAAAGGAACTGAAACTCAGGTAAATCGCTGGACCGAACCAGATTGACAAGAACCGAATTAATTTAAGAGTTTAACGACGCGATTTATGGGTTTAAACACCTGCATTTCGGACAATTGTTTTTATTACGTTAATTGGACGGCGTCTATTTTAATCCAGTTGCGATGGCGGTGGATTTTCGCACGTAATTACTTTAACATGTCGCTAACCGTCAAACACCCCCATCTGTGAATCGACGCCTGAACTGTCGACGTGAAAAACAAATTGAACCGACTTCCTCCGGGGTTTAATATTAATTGTATTAAGAACTCAACTTGCATCCTGACGACGACAATGAACCATTTTGTCAACGGTTTCGTCGTTCCGTTTCCATTCAGCACGAACGATTCGGCATATTGTGTGCTTGCTCCTCCTTTGCCTACGAATTCGGTCGATCCTTGTTTTCAGCGGAAATAATAATAATTAATGTTGTAATGTATTATGGTTACGTTCGCACGTGAACGAACCACGGAGAGAGAGCGTTAACATGTGTCGGCAATATGACGAACATTAACGGTGACGTCACTTAACGCGCTTCAGGTGCTCCATCGCCCGAAACGTCTCTGTTTATGCCAAAACGCGATTAAATATTTGCCGTCGTGACGTTTTCAACGAAAATCTCCACATACACCGAATTTCCCAATCGATTGCTCGCGGATAAAGTCGAAAATAAATCTCGACATCCGAAGCGCATTAAAACTAAAAGCCACTCAGGTATGTGGAAGCAACTCGGTGGAAAAAAAAAAAAAAACTAACAAGCAATTCGATAGGTAAACGAGAAGAAACGGCGAAATTCTTCCGTTAACCCCGAATTTGCAATTTGATATTCAGGGTGAATATGGCGTTGGAAATTTGAAATAATTCCGATAGATGGCCGTGGCGCGACATGAGTCACGCACCTTCCCCGCCCTTTCCACGACGAAGAATCAGACTCTTTACTCCCTCGTCCCAACCTTTGTAAGTGGACTCGTTTCACTTGCCAAAAGGAAAACCCTTCAAGTGTTAACTGATAGAAATAATTGTCAAATAGCGAGAAACCGGGCCATCTACTTACTTTTTGTAATTACGTCTCTATTGTTAACACTTGATTAACGTATATTGTTGGGCTTAATTAGAAATTTTAATATCGGTGATAATTTTGCATTTTAAATAAATTTGGACCGAAACGCCTTGTCATATCCGGGCTAACACTACATAAGAACTTTTTAATATTAATCCCATTAATCCCCAATTTTCAATGTCAAGGTTGAGAAAAAAACCGCATCGAACAAAAGATTATAAAATTAGTCCTGTTTACATGCAAATCTTGCGTAAATCATGGCACACCATCAGTTGACAGATGTAAACAGAATATTTAGCAATGGAACAACAGTCGAGACTCCCCCGCACTTTGGCAGCCTTATAATTTTGATTTAATAGACAAAACGACTTGCAGCAATTGCACCTCGTAAAAATCTGCTGCGTCTCCATTAAAAATGTAACGCCAGATCGATGCAGTTCGAGACAAATAAGCACCTCGAGGAAACGGCAGCTCACCCCCTACCCCTTCGATTTGTCCGTTACGTAACACGGGGCAACATTTAAAAAACGAGGGGTAATAATTAGTAATTACAAAAATGATTCGAAATTTTGGAAAATCATACGTGTCTCACTTTTCTTCCCATCAATTTCCTTTTCTCCTCTACACGTCCAATTTTCAATTGCCAACGAACTCAGAACCCCGGCCAATCTCTGGACGGCCGCTATAATTAAAGGTAATTTAAAAATCATTACCGTTAATGCTCGATTCCTTTGCGAGAAAACGTTACAAATCATTTTCAATAAATAATAACACGAAACCGTCCCGTGTCCATTAACCCCCAACAAAACCACCTCCTCCATCCAAGTCCCGACTTGCGGCAGACATATTGAAACGAATTAGTGTTGCGGGCCCGTTGAGGGTGAGAAAGTCTCTTTCGTTGCGTTGACGAGACTAATTCTCATCGTCGGTAACTTACGTCGTCAAATTCCACCTTCCACCAGTTGTTCCTCCATGCCCGGTCGACATTCCCAAGACGAGGAGGTCTCTCATCCCCAATTGTTTTGGGGGAGGTTTAACGACAACGTAGCTCTCTCATTTGAAGTGCCTCATATACGTATATCGATCCGCGCGGGGTGGTGGAAGGGGAATTTTTAGTCGCGGAGGAGTCGTCGTCACCCACACCGACGTCGACGACACGGGGTCACTTCTTGCCCTCCTTGTTCGTTACCTCCTCCGACGACGTCGACCTCGACGAGCGGGATCATCGGTCCTTCATTTCCAGCAGCACGACGATAATCGGGTGACGTGACACGACAACAGGTGTATATCAACAGTGCCCCCGCCGCCGGTGAACCCTGAATCCCGACAAAACGACGGCGTGCCGCCGCTAATGCCGGATTCACGCGGGCCCGCCGGCGGTCGGCGGCGGAGCGGAATCGAGCCGGGCGCCGCGAACTCCGCAGAGAGATTTTATCGAGGGGAGGGAACAGCCCCCGAAACCGACGACCTCGCCGCCGACCGTTGCGTTACATGGACGGTGCTCAAGAAAATTTCCAACTCAAATCGCACCATCGCGGCCAAAATACATGGAACCTTAACAAGCTTCCATGTATTTCAAGATATGTACCGAATTACTCATGTGTAGATACATGGGACTTCTCTTAACGCTCGGCGAATGAGACATTTTTGTGGAAAGTTAAACCCTTATGTTTGAGGTGAAAAGGTCAGATTCTGGTTACAGAAATTTTTGCAAGAGTTCCCCGTTCGTCTCAACTCTGGAATAACACCCGCTAGCTCAAGTGACTGTTCTCAACAGGTAAACACCCGAGTCTAGTTACCACATCCCCTGTTATTCCCGAAGTCGCCCTTGATTACCGACTCTATTGATCCGACCGCATAAAAAGGCTTATCAAATTTTACAAATCTGATCAGCACGCTCGTTACAGTTTCTTCAAGTCCTCGTCACCAATGAAGATACCTGCCATCTGGCGGCTCAAATTTAAAAGCTCGTGAAAAATTGTTTTCCTTTAATACCGGGTGTTTCAACGAGAACCGCCGGTGCCAAATTTCGTATTTCTAATGGAGTTAAAAATTTGAAATTTGGCAGAAATAAACTATAATTCATGCACTACAAGATGAAATTATCGTTTTTTTCTTTTTTTAAACGGTGGGAGTTTTACTTTCGTTCGCGATTTCATATCGAAATATTCACTTCATCTCTTTGATTTTCTTCAAGCTCATGATCACGACCTCCAAGATTGATAACGAGCAATTGAAATATTTTTATATCAAACCGTTATTGAATTACATGGATTTTTAAATTTCAGCCCTCAGGGGATTTTTTGATTGACAAACGACACTTTTGTGGCACCAATTTTGCGGATAACCGCATTAGGTTTTATGATGGTCTCTGCACTGCAAAGATCTTTGAGTAGGTACCGCTTTTAAGTCATAAATAACCGAACCGTTTAGGCGGTCTTTGTCACCAAATTTGACTGCTTCAATAAAGCAGTCGTGTCATAAATTCGTCAAAATTCCGCGAACTTCTTAAAAACACAATTAGGGATACTTCAACTACAAATTTCAAATTTTTACAACCGGAACGTATACCTGGCGGTATTAGGAACATAATAACAATAAAAAAAATTATTGAAAATTTTTGAAAAAGCACATTATAGCGTCCCGATGACGCATGGAATTAATTAGGGACCAACCAACGACGCCACGTTGTAGCGCATTCATTAAAGTTTATTTCTGCCAAATTTCAAATTTCTAACTCCATTAGAAATACGCAATTTGGCATCGGCGGTTCTCGTTGAAAGCCCCGATATAATTTTTAAGAACTAATTTTTATTATCTACACTTTCTATTTTGCACTCTTTACGGATATGCAGATGAGTATGATGTGTCTGACTTCATATTTGTGATGATAGACTCTACTCCTCTAATTCGCTCATTGCAAATAGGCACTAATTGATAATATGACAGTTTATTAAAATTTACGAAAACATGCCACACCACAATTTTGTTGGATCCACAAAAGTGGAGATGATTAACAAAAGTGAAATGAGCACCCTAAGAGTATTCAATTGGTTAGAAAGAATAAAATTAGTGACAATTGTAACCAGTTCGCAAATACGTATCAGAGATGTATACAGGGTGTTTTAAAAAAATTCAACATAGCGACCGTGTTTCGATTGTTTAAAGTTTCGGTGGATCCTCCTCAAAAGGCAACGTTTTTTCGTTTTTACTTTCAGACAATTCGTTGCAAATTAAAGTATCGTGATGCCGTTTTTCGACAGAGTACAAAAAATGGTCCACCTTGCCAAATATCTGTCGAATAGGCTTGTGAACATTAACAAAAAGTCCACTTTTTTTATTAAATCAATTAAACTTCTGATAATCACACTGAATGACGTTGTAAATGTAACAATACAGCAGAGAGGGTTCAATCACCTCGATCTTAATGTGGCATTCCAAAAATCGTATAATGCCCCGGAGCAATAAAAAGGTCGACCAGAACATGTCACGAAGTTCCTCATTTTAGTAGCAATAACCGCATTCAGATGGGGCAAAAACACTAACTTGATTAAGTAAAGCAAACACAAGTTGTTTTTTTTTCAAAATTCCACTTCCCTGCTTGCCGCTAACACATAGGAAGTGTACGTAAGTGCGATTAATTGGTTTTCACATTGTATCATTCTAACTTGACTTCCGGAATAATCATTAGTGTAACACCGAAAAATAATTTTACATAACATGAATGATGGCTCGTTGACATGACAAATTAACTTTCCCCTTGTGACAATTTTTTCCAAATTTAAAAAAATCGTCGATAATTATTACTAATATTGCATTTCGGTCGATTGCGACTCGTCGATAATTACTGGGCCGATCGAAACAAATTTCCTTCATGCGGCAGGGAAACTATTATTACCTGCATTTACCTATCAATGCCTGTTTCCTAATTGTTCTTATCGTTCAACGTTATCAGTTGCGAGATAAAGCCGCAGAAACAACCAATGGAATGAATGCACATAAAACGGTAAACAAAAGTTAGGTACACTTCAAATTGTAGCTGCAATTACTGCAACAATTTCGTAACGACGACTTTCACGTTGATAGTCATTTGTTACTAGTATCACTATTGTTGATCTGGCGGTGGCATAATTCCCGTTATCGTCGAAATTAGGGAATTTCTCCAGTGGCGGCGATCGTAAAAAAAAATTAAAACCAATTACTTTAGTGAAGCCCCGGTAATGGCCGTTAGGTCAATCAACCTGGGTCCGAATTTCTATCAGTAAAATCGCAACTTCACAGAAAACGATTGTGCTATTAATAACAATTAATAATTTTACAACGAGGTCAATCGCTCGCAGGCTAAATTTAATTATTCGGAAATTTGACCAACCCTTTTATAATAGCGTAAAAATACGACCAGTGCCAGTGATAAAGTGACTGGGAGGCGCCTTAGATTCCCAACCCCTCCTCGCTACCTGCAAAACATTTTCAATTACGCATCGATTATACGTTCAAGGATTATTTTAATTAAAAGTAATTTATGTCGCGAACAAGCAACCGTTATTAAAATGCCGCCAACGATCTTCCAAGTGAATTTGGACGGATTCAAGTTGGAAAGCGCCATTCGGCGGCTTGAACTTCCTCAAAATGACTTGCAGTTTGCGGCCTCTACGACCCGACATGTATTTGGCTTGGGCGCACAATCTTTCCGGCATAAAATCCACAATCACCCACTTCGTCGTGCAAAGACATTTGACACTATTGGCTCGGAACAAACATCTCCAAAACGCCAAAATAACATTACGCCAACAATTCGGCCAATAAAACGTATCAAAAAAACAAAAAAAAACTATTTTTTCATTGCTAGAAAGTTAATGTTGCGCCGCCAAGAAAATAAACTAAACATTGGTGACGTCACAACTTTTTCGAATCGACACTTGGACCGGCGACGGGTAGATGGCGCGGTCTCGCAGTGGTGCGCTAAGTGGTAGGCGACTGGTAAGTGGTAAGTTCAAGATCTTTCCCACGTGTTGATACATTCAGATTCCTTTTATAACCACCCTGCGTTGTAATTTTTAACCCTTGGTTCCAGCTTTGGACTAGGGGGTGATCTTACACTTCAGGGTGTTGTTATTGTTTATTTCCAACAATATCGATAAAACAGCGTCCTTTACGTAATTGTAAGAAGCTTACTTGCCCCATTTTTGACGGGTTTTTGGGTAATTTCCGGGCCTAGAAAATAGGTTTTAGAAATTTTACAATAACGCCGAAGATCAATTGATTTTGGCCCGGCGAAGAGGCGCAAAACGGCAGGAAGCGGGAAATCGCGCGGAAATCAAGTGGGCTAATGACGCAAACGTCCAAAATTGTTCGATTGTTTTTGGCCGAGCTGTCAGAAAACGTGCCGGTAAAAAAGTGTCGCGGGGCTTTAAAGTTCGCGGGTGTCGGCGTTTGTGTGTGAAGGTTGATCGTTTTCTGGTTTTGTAGTTCAATGGGCGTCTTTTCCGCGCCTCGTGTGAATAATTTAGGAGTCACGGTCGCCCATCTCTCCTCCGTTTTCGCATCAAAATAGTCCCATTTGAAAGGTTAACACGGTGTGGCGGGCAAAAATAGGGTCATTGGCACCAGGTGAGCAATCGGAATCGGTCCGCGTAAAAGCGTACGCCAACAAAACGAAACGACCGCCGTCTCCAATATCGAAACACATCGACACCAGGAGGTGCCAAAGAAGTCCATCGCCATCTCGGATAACAATAGTCGCATCGGGATCGACGTTGGCTTTGGCTCGTCCACTTTTTGCGTGTAATTATAAAAGTACAGTCCGGGGGAAAGAACAAGCATCTCGCAGTTGTCATAGCGACGCGGTCTGATCAAGTACAGTTGCGGCAGGATTTCGCGAAACAACGTACACACCACGGTCGGTGACAAGACAGGTACAGTCAGCGAATATCGATCGCCTAATCAAGACTTTTGCCCCACCACTCATTTAGAATGCGTGAAAAGCGGCCCTAACTGCCAATTGAAGGCGGCCGGGAAAGAGGAAAATTCGGAAAACTCACATTGGTGTTTGTCGGCGAGCTGGATCAGCTGGCTGGGTAAGTCCCGTCGGCGGTAGAAGCACATCACTTTGGCCTCAACGTTACCAGAAGCCGTCTTGTTCAACTCTTCAATACGCCGGATTTGGTACGGAGACGTCGAGGACGTCTCGAAGTACACGTAATCTAAAAAACGGCAATTAGAAGCGACGCACTCATCTTCTGGCTGGCGGTGTTGGGTCGAGTTATCGAAATTGCTGCCACCAAACCGAATCCGCGCTTCTTGGAAGTTTCGAGGCAAATAGGCGCGTTAATGTTTGATTAAAAGATACGGCAACAGATAAAGGTCCGGCTCGTGTTACGAGCACCTGGTGTCACAGCGATAATTAACATCAAATCCAAATCAACTGGCGCTTATTTATAGCCGCGACAATCTTAAATAGCGCTGTTTAACAAACACCAACAAACCCCCCCGAATAGCCCCAAAAAGCGCGGATCCCCCAAACCTCATATCGTAACAGCAACAACCCGAATTAATAACAATATGAATATTAATGAGTCGTAGACAAACACCGAGGAAGACTTCCTCTTGAGCGATGCCGGTTGATTCGTTACCACCACTCACCTCCGACCCGATACATGTTAGCTGTCATCTTCAAACACAAAAACAATGAGTTTATTGGGGCACTACTACATCAATATAGCACGCATTTCAAACTTTTGATGAGATTTCTTCAATGTTTTGCCACTGCACGTATCACCACCACCAAGCGAACTGACGCCATTTTCTCAAATCAAACTCCCTGTTGGCGTCTGGGCAATAAAGAATAAAACGCGATCGCTGCGTGCAGCGCCGAAAGAACTCGCTGCGGACGGTAGCGGAAACATCGAGATGATAAAACAGAAACGTGTAAAAATGCGAAAAATACCGTCTTGGGGGAGGGCCCCATAACCTCATTCGAATTCAGGCGCGAACTTGACAAACGAGACTTCCCCAACTAACGCCCCGGAGCAAACTTGACCAAACCTAATTTCCATAGCCCGTTTGAACGAGCGTTTTCAATTTTTCTTTCTAGTCCAGGAGGCAGTCCAGTTTTTTGATACTAATTTTCCCAGTCAGCATACAGCGATAGAATGGGAAAGGAAGTACCAAAAAAATTTAATGCCTCCTGGACTATCCGGGAAGAACACAATAAATCATGGTTTTACAAAAATAATTAACAAAATATATTTGATATTCAGGTATTTAACGTTTTAAAGTACATAGTACAAAATTCTGCAAAACCAAAGTTTGTACCAATCAACAGTAAAGCTGCCTGGTACAAGTTTGGTTTTGCAAAAAACTGGATTAGCTGAGTTAAACAACAAAACTGACTAATTGTAATAAATGTTTATAACATTAAAACCTTTCAACTTAACGAAACAACAACTTTTACAAATGGCAGTCGATTAAAAGGTGTGATCAGTGTAGGTTCTGTGAATACAAAATTCGAAAACACCGTCCAATGGACAAACTCGATGTCGAAATTTTGTCGAACACTCCCACTGAACGTACAAAAATAATAACACTACAATACAACCGAGAAACGTGAGAAACCAAAACGAAATAAAAAAACCTTTCCTGAAACAAAACAAAACAAATAACAATAACGAACTAAATAAACAATTGTAGTACCTGAAGGCGGGTGAAGGTATTTTATTACTTTCAGGCAGGTATTCATATTGATTAACTCTACAACATGACAACACTTTCAATTTAGCATCGTTGTTATCATCATTTTGAGGACCAATTCTGCAAACATGATTTGACAGTACAAGTGGTCAATTTCGGGCGTCATGAAACTTCAGCAACTTACTGTTCCATTCGCCTGTTTTCTCGACTAAGAACAGCTACGTAGTTGGACACGAAATTCCAACACTTCAAGTTACGAATTTCATGTTGAAGGACCCCGCATTGTTCGGCCGACACGAATATTTCCGAACTGACGCTTTTCAACATTTCCAAATATGTTATTACAGAATCGAGTCGCCCCTCTGAATTGGCGTTTTTCAACAAAACAATGGCGCTAGTTGTGTATTTGTTGAATTTTTGAACTAAACGGGCGTAGCGTTCGGTCTGCTTCAAGTACCTTTTTTTGGACGTGGTACAATCTATCATGAAGACTAGAGCGAGAGCCGCGAACTTTTCATCCATTTCCCTCCGGGACATCAAGACTCTACAAAAATAGGTGTGAAGTTTGAACTAATTTTACAACTACAACTAGAATCTGGTTTTACAGCAATTGTTACTAATGCCTCACAAGTACAAGTTAAGTGCACATTCGCCCACAAAACGGAATTCTAGTAGCAAAGTTTTTTGGACTTAATCACCTGGGACCGTAATTATCCAGTTCTAGATCTTCCAGGAACGAGTCGGACTGATGCGAAAGCGCATCATAAGACGGAATATCTTCCTAAAAGTTTTTTAGTTAATAAACCCCTTGAGAAGGGTTCAACAGAATTACCTGATCACAACACGATTTGAAGCTGGCTTCGTCCTCGCTTCGACTTTTGTCATTAATCGACAAATTGTTTTGAGATTCACTACGCGAGAGTGTCGGAGCACGTCTTAAAAATTAATTTCAACATCCATCCTTAACGCGTGACAAATTTACTTACATTTCTAACCATTTATTTGAGACCATTTCCAATAAAGTCATGGCAAATTTAATCTGGTGGCCCAGTTCGTACATTTCTCTTTTTAGAGGCGAAGAAATATTATCTCGATCTGAAGACATTTCGTCAAGATGTTTTAGAACTGAGTCGTTTTCTTCGTCACAGAAGTTGCCACAAGCAACTACCGCAGAAGTTGATCTGGAAGAATATTTATATTGGCTTTTTGTTGTATGTAACAATTATAGTTCATTAGCAGATGCACCGCGCAAATTCTATGACTTCATCTTTCAAAAAAAATTTTTTTTTAATACAACGCAATTGTGTAAAGATGCATAATAGATACAAAAATAGTTACAGGAAACTGGAATCACTTTTGAAAGTTGTCCAATAAAAATGTCTAAAGTTTGCTTGATGACGTCCAAAATTTAAAATAAATTTTTATTTTTCAATAGCTAAACCAATAACTTGAATGCAGTTGCTACCTACCCACATAGTTCCTTATAGTTGTTTGTCATGAAGTCGCGTAATTCCTCAATAAATTCTCTTTGGGTCATTTCTGCTGCTCGCATCTGCTGCTGAAATTCTGCGGCTTGACTGTCCCTCTCCTCGGAAATCTTCTGCAGCTCAGCTGCTAAAGAATTATTTGCGGGCACGAGTGCGGCGAGTTGTTCGAGCAAACCGTCGCACATCGATTCTTTTTCTTTTATTGTCGCCTCCAAAAGCTGCAACCTATTCAACAACTGCCGGTTGTCTTCGCGAACGGCCTTGGTTATCGACTTTTCCTGCAGCAACGTCGCGACCAACTCCTCGTTCTTCTGTTTCGTTTCGTTCCACTGCTGCTGGACAACGGCCAAAGATTCTTTCAAATTTCGACAATCTTGAGCCAAAATTCGGTTTTCGCTCTCTAGAAAATCCTTCACGCCGGCAACTTCTTCGAGATCCATCCGGATATTATTGACCATTTCGCTGTGTGATTCTTTCAGATCCTGCATCGTTCTGTGCAAATTTTCCTCGCTCTCTTTAAACTCGATCGAGTATTTTTCCGTTAACTCTTCGGTGATTTTTTGCTCCAACTCCTGGCGATTTTTCTCGAATTCACTTTTAGCGTTCCTCTCCCTCTGCAAGTCTCTTTCTAGTTTTTCAATTCTTTCTTGGAGCTTTTCATTTTTTAACTCGAGCTTGAAGGCTGAGGACCTCTTGTTTTCGATAACTGTATCGTTCAGGGATTTTGGCGCCGGGCAACTGCTGGACCGCGATTCCAGAATTGTGTCAACCGCAATTTGGAGACAACCCAATAGTTTCCTTACGCTATCAGAACTGTCATCCTGTTCGGGGCAACCCTTAATCTTTCTCATTGTTGTTCTTAGGATTCTCCTTGCATCTGCCAACTCTTCGTTGTTGTCTTCCAACAGTTTTTCGAGCGATTTGTGAGTTTCCAGGAGAAACCGGTTCTCTTCGTCCAAACTCAAATATTTTTTTTCTAACTCTAGATACGTTTCTTGCAACTTATCCTGCTCCTCTAACAATTTCTTAACTTCAAGAGCACCGCTCTCCTTCACTTCCCTAAGCGTTTCCTTCAATTCTTGTATTACTTCTAGTTGTTCTTGAACGATTACTTCGTGACAACTTCTCCATGATCGCAACTCACCGATAGTTCTTTGTTGCTCCCCAAAGTTTTTCTCCAGTTCTTCATGCGCCTCTATGTAGTCTCTGTTGATAACATTCGAAGCTTTCAATTCGCTTATAATTGTTGCTTGATTTTCGCAATTCTCTTTTAGTCGTTCAAAGTCCTTATTTTGGGCATCCAAAGTTCTTTCTTGCTCTTCGCATCTTTTTCTTATTTCTTTACATTCTTTGTTTTGGTCATTTTTAAGACTGTCAATCATTCTTGCTTGTTCTTCGCAAGTTTTTTCCAATTGTTCGTACTCTTGCTTGTATGAACTCAACTTTTCAACTTCAGATTTCAACAGCCACATATTCTTCCAAATGTCCCCATTAACGTCTTCCTGGATTGACAGTTGATTTTGCAAATGCTCAACTTTACCTTCGCCATTTTCTTGTTGAACTACGTCTTCCGTACCTCCAGGTATTTTAAAAACGTAATTGTTCAAACTCTCCAACAGTTGATTCTGCAACGGTATCGAATTGTGCGGCGGTCTCATTTTAAACGAGTCAGTTCGCTGGGACCTCGTTAGTGCTTCGCAAAGTTCTTCTTGCAAAGACTTGTGTGGCGACCTCAAACTGTGAGCGACGAACGCGTTCGTGAAAATACTATTTGACGTTTTTGAATCGTCGGAGGTTACGTTCATTATTAGTTTGGATTCATTCCGGTCAATTCCGTTAATAGAGGGTGATAAGGAGCCGTCATTGATGGGACTCATAGGAAAATTGGTGTCTATTTCATCCCTGAGAGGGCTGCTACAGCTTCGAGTTGCTTCTCCAAATTTCGATAAACCGATTATGGGACTGAATAGGAGCGAGGTTTGATTTAGCAAGTTGGGACTGTTGCAAACGTTTCCGTTTTGTTCGATGTGTGAAATTTTGTTCAAAAATGCCTCAGCTTGGGATGGGCACCGGATGCAGAAGACTTTCTCTAAAGTTGCTGCTTTAGATTTCGCCAACTGCAAAAGAGTTAAGGGCGTGAGGAAGGTGGCGAAACGTCAAGGAAAAATGCAATATTCCATTCTAAGAATTCTAATACCAATTTTAAAGAGCAAAAGATTGAAGAGACTACACTGACGTGTTAAAGGAAAAGGCAGTCGTTACAACACACAATATTGAAGTTATTTGTAATTTATTACCCATCACTGCTTTTTTCCACCACATGTTCGAACATTTCTAGGTGAGATACGTTGCTAAAAACCATTGCAAAAGCTGTAGAACTTATTGTTTTGGCAGATAAAGCTGATATCTCCTTTTTGATTAAAATGTCACTTGCTGCATTTTTCCTTAATCACGTCAGAACAATGATGTGTATAAATCAAGGGTTCTTTGCCCTTATTTGTCATGGACTGCAGTTCCAAAACAAAGTTGAGGGCAAAAAAAGTAGATTACCTAAGGTTACTAGATTACCGCCTTTTAACGCCCTCTACATGTATCTACGCTAACAACAGAGAGTAAAGTTATATTTTGATCAGACTTTGTCTTTCTGTGAGAATGTTTAAAACTTAAAAGATATCGATTTACAAAGACGCCATAAGTTGTCTCAAATTTCCTAACTTGATAAGAGGGAACCTGCTAAAAAAAGGAAGTATGTATACAAGAAACTTAAGATTCGTACTTCCTGCTATTTGATGTACACTTTGCTTCGAGTAACTCGTCACAAATTGCAAGTATTTACTATAAGTAACTATGTACATGAAAATTACAAGTAAACGCTTCCATGTAGCTATAAACACTTGAAACTTTAAATTAAAACACTTGTTGATACGTCAAAATTGCATTTTGACAGATACTCGGGTGTTCTCGGAACTCCACGAGTCGAAAAGCCGCCACGATTAGCACGTTCGTGCAAAACGGCGCCAAATTCAAATTTCAGAGAATTTCTCTTTAGGTGAGTCAAAAAGTAACACAATGGCAAAGTAATAACTTGAAAATTATTACCATAAAATCGTACCTTGCTCTCATTAGAATAAAACTGGATCAGTTCTTCTTTTTCATTTGAGGCCACTTTCATTTCTTGCACAATCTTAATCCAGTTGGAGATTTCAGACTCCTTTGCCTCAATTTCGTTTTTCATGCAAGCAATTTCCTTTTGAGCTTCTCCATTCTGCTTCCTTGCAACCTCCAATTTACCTTCTAAATAAGACTTCTGAAAAACAACTTAAAAAATCCGGACACAAACAATTGAATAACCTGACACCTTGCTCTCTAATTCCTTGATTTCGTCTAAAAGGTTTTGATGGTCTTTTTCCCTGGTGGCCAACGTTTTCTCCAAAATTTCAATTCTTTTATTAGCTGCCAGAGAATTCTCTTTATAATCGTCAGTTTCTATTTGGTTCTGACGAAGTTGTTCTTTACTTTGCTGTTCTCTAAAACCAAACAAGTCATTATTCCCAACAAGACGCATTTTAACTTGAAACAAACGACTGGAGGTTCTTTGCTAACTTCTCCAAATCGGCTAATAGCGACTCGTTTTGTTCTTCGGCCGCGACCAGCTGTTGCTTCACAACAACCAATTCATTAACAGTTCTCTGGACTTGGTACTGCAGTTGCCTCACTTGCTCTTCCAAAAACGCTTTATCAACTGAAACTGAACCGGAAATAAATTTGGTCGGTTTGAAGGTGTTAAATCCGACCTGTGTTGCCATTGTCGCTAATTTCGTACGCAGCAATGTTGGACACGCCGAGAATCTCTGAACAATTCTTGACTAACTGGCAGTACCCAATACTGGACCTGGGCGTTGACTGAACAAACGGCAAGCTCCAGCCATTATCACAGCTTATTTCCCTGAATTTTCGGCAACAATAAATATTGTTTCAAGCTCAAAAACTTACGCGGTGTTTTCGCCGGCATCACTAATTTTAACGCTAGAAGTCCACTCGTTCATGGCCGCGTAAAAAGTTTCTCTACCTATCGAGGGGTTGTTGTTGTCTGGATCGAGTTTCTCCCTCAACTGCTGGAGCTCCAATCTTCAAAAGAATTACGTGACACCGACCAAATAATTTTGTTGATACTCACGTGCTGTCCAGCAGGAAAGGTTTGACGAAATCGATTAATTTCGAAACAGGGACCGAGTTTACATTATCAGGATCACAAGAACTGTAAATTTCTTTGACGACTTTTTCCATTGTTGTCTCTGAAATGAAACGAGTTCTTAAAGGCAGTGGGGTCTTTCGAAACTTGCACTAACCGTTTTCCGGTACTGTGTCGGGAGATTCGTTCATTTTTCGATGTTTACAAAAGTCTTTGGGAGTGATTTGTCTTTAAGGGTTGTTGGAGCTTTTGACGGATTCGGTAGGCCTGAAATGGGGTATTAGGACCTACCTGACACTGGATAGATTTTGACAGTCACCCATCAATTTCAGGACATTTCTCATATGAAACGTGACAATTACACCCTTCACCCTTAAAATAGTTTGCAGGGGAGGGCCATTTTTGAATTCGCACACGTGCTTGTCAGATAGTGCGCATGTTCAGAACTTTTTGTTTTCGTTGGTGGCGCCGCGGCGTCTAAATTGCCAACTACTTATCTTCGCGGAAAATTTGAATGCGCGAAAAATAATTTTCAAAGATCAATCGTTAATCACGTGGTTAGCTGAAGTGAAAGACGCTTGGCAAGTTTAATATTTGTATTTCACTGTACATTACACACTGTAGAGTTAAAATTGATAGAAATACAAGGTATAAATACTCAGTTCGAGGGTTGGACTCCTGTTGTAAATTTTAATATTTACTCATATCACAATAAGTAAGTGCCAGTAATTGTCGTTGAATGCAACGTGATGATTATGTTTGATGTACCGAAAGCGATAGGTTAAACGCAACATGCCCGCATCGAGATTTTGTGGAAAATTATTTGTACACTTAAATAACTACAATAATTATCGATGATGTTAACACTTTTCATAAGTTAATAGCAAATGGCACAAAATCATTTATAATATTCTACATAAATTGGTACATTATTTAAATATGAAATAAATCTATAAATATCCAGACTATTAATAAGAGTCCTTAATTATGAAAAAAATATGTTACACTATTGTCTTTTAAAGATTATAGCAATCTTTCTCAAAAGAATGTATCATAAGAAAATATAGATGTTTATACAATTTGTTATCTTAATGGTAAAATGTCAGACATACTTTGAATATTTACAAGACTCTTTGCGAAACTTACAACTTTCAACTTTTTAAGTGAATGAGGAGGAACTTGCACGAAAAGACTAAATAATTTGAAGTTTGTACACCGGTACACAAAACTAACCAAAATAAATACCTGTTAATCCAATCATGTGAGCAAAAGGAAGTTACAATAAATACAAGCATCCAAAATTCGTATTCTCCCTTGTCTTAAAATTGGCTCCCCCTTTTCAACGCCGACCGGCTTTAAGTTTGACGGAAATTAATCGCCCGTCGCGAATCCGGCCAACCAAAAGACAAGGGCGGAATAAAAATCACATTTTGAAATCCACGACGTCACTATTTCCACGATATGTTCCTACGGTATATTTACAAAACAACAATAAATGACTGGTTATATACATTTGGTGATATACATTAACGAGTTGGAAAACTCAGGATTAAATATTGATCTTAAATTAAAAAAGTATTATTTTGTCAAATAAAACAAAAGCCAATTTGGAAATTTATATACACCTCTCGTAAAAACGACTTTTCGCTTCTTCAGCTGTCAATTGCACAATTCTTTTATGCTCTAAAGCTATCGATATTTTCTATTTCGTACCACACGAGACGTTAAAACAACAAAATCTATGACCCACAACAAAAACATATAACATCAAGAAACCGTTTCGATTATTGTACACGTTAATGAACAAAACAACCTGTTAGAAATATCTGGAGTAGAATTATTCACATAGAAAAATATCGATATTGTAACAAATGGAAGGCACGTGCCCGGTTCAACCGGCATGTTTAGACAGGTTCAATGGCATATCTAAAAAATAAAAAAATAATAATCAAAAATTTCGTTCAACAACAAACTTGACGAGTTTCACCTGTGATATTATCTTCCCTGTGTTCGGCGTCTCTGGGTGGTTCGACGTTCCAAGAACAAGACGGAGCGTCGTGACGGACAGCAATTTGCATTGGAGGAGCGGAATACACCGGCGGCATCACGTAACCCCTTCCGTACACGCCGGGACTGTAGTACGGGGGCAGCGGGTACGTGTACATGTACGGCGGTAAATAGGAGTGGTGGGGATAAGCTGAATAGGCCCTTTTATCAACTTGCTGCAACAGAAAGGAATCGTCAACAAACATCCCCCAAAAAGAAATCGAAAGCAGCTGGCATTACACAGAGATCTTTTTTACCGACAGGCCAGCGCAGTGTCTAAAACTAAGTCAATAGACCATATTGAAAATGCGCAAGCGCAAATCGGGGGGGGGGGGGAGATAACCACATGTTCTGGCTTGCACCTCCTTTACTACTATACCATGCGCGCGAGGTGTACTGCACTGCGCATGCGCTCAACAATTACTACTGGAAGAGAAGATGGGAATTATTAATGTGACGTCATCTAATAACTTTCTTAAAGTAAAAAAAAAAAAACAGTTGACGATTTTTCTGTTATTTTAAACTGTTCCAGAATTGCCGAATGTCACTTTATGTAGTGTAAAACAAATGATTTTTTAAGGCGACGACCTAACTTTTAGGAAATGGAAATAAGTTGCCATTAAATCGGAAATGTTCCAAAACAATTGAATAAAAGTGTTAATTGCTAGACATTACAGTTTTCTCTTCTGAACAAGGAAGTGTTTATTTTGCCACAGTACAGTAAACATCGCTTCAACAATCTATTTTTTTTTTAACGCAATGCTCTCGCGTACAAGAACCAGACCATATCGTGTGTTTGAACCGTGTAATTTTAACAGCTGAAACAATGGCCGATTTCCTCAAATTAAAAAAATTATTGCGACAGAACAGTCACGGGTACAGTGGCTAGAACTGTAAAAAAATCAAGAAATGTAAATAGAAGAGCCACATGAATATTTGCCACCTGCTTCATTTCCCGAAACAAATTTTTTTGGCACATTACCCGCCATTTTTTCAAATAATTTTGAAGTTCGAAAGTCACTACTCACATCATTGAACGGTTGTTTGAAAAATTATTACTGAGTTGTAGACCGCATGTCTGCTTGCTTGACGTTTCGGTCGTCATATCGCAACTTTCATAAAATTTAAGTTTCTGATAAAACGTCCGAAACGCTTAATATGTGGTTTAGGACGAATTCCTTCAAAATAAAGCGGGAAAAGAACTTGCAAAATATTTCTCTAAACTTAGTTCAAACTTCTGGCGCTAGATGCCACTAATAAGAACTTGTAAAATATGTCTCCAAATTTGGTTCAAATTTCTCACGCTAGATGCCACTCATGCCAGCTCTGTTGGTCATGCATCTTAAAAAAAAAATAATAATGAAGAATTGGCCAACTTACGGACAGTTCGATAGAACGCAACCTATCAACGCTTTCTGAATACCATCCGTCCTCGGACGAGGGCGAACAATACTGCGGCTGCGTCACCGAATTAAAGTGACTAGGAGAGTTGCTAGGCGAGCGCTTAATGCTGCGATCATCGGCCAACAGCGACGTGATGCTGTAACTGCAATTCCTCGGCGGCTTAACATCGTCCGTGGTGCCATTAATCCTCAGCGGACTTTCAACTTTCAACCCCGCCGTCGTCCCTTTAACGACCGTCGTCGGAACTTGCGGCGTCTTGTTCCTGCTCCTCTTCTGACACCCGTCCTCGACCGGCACCTTGTCCTTTTCCATTTCTCTTAAGAAGCGTTTACGGGGCGACACCACCGCTTCGGCCTTGACGGGGATGCCGGAAGAAATTTTATCGATAAGACTCTGAACGATAAGGAGGAGAGAGGGACGCGACCGGTCGCAGTTATTGCACGCACTGTCCTTTGTGGTCCTTTCACTGCACGACACTCTGTGTTCGTCTGGATCGGGGGCGGCCGAGTAGGGACGGCGCCGTTTCGCGCTTCGTCTGGACGGACGCCGCTGCCGCGGACGCCACCACCAAAACGACAACTCTTTCGATTGGTTGCGGCGCGGCGAGGTCTGCTTCCAGGAGTGGTCGCGCTGCCACGGCGACGACTGCACCGAGCTGTTGTCGTCCGATACTGCGACAACAAAAGGTACGTTTAACAAAAAAAAAAAGAAGGCGACAAAGAGAAAATTACTTGGCATCTACTTGATCAATTTCAACTAAACTTGCGCCGGGAGTAAAATAACTTTGCAAAATTTAAGCTGCGCTGCCGCTATCGTTACGGGATTTCAACGGGTTAGTTCGCAGTTGAAATTGAGCGCAAGAGGTTTACGCTGCTCCAGCCACTACGCCAGGTGTAAGTCGAGTTGAAATTGATCCATACAACGCCAAATTTAAAATTCTGTGATAGTTTTAAACTAAGCTGTTGGCCTTAAGAGCTATTTTAATATTATCTATTATTGAAGATACATATAACTCAAACAATTATTTATCAAAAATTTATACAAAAAAAGGAAAGCACGTTTTCTGCTCCTTCGAGCCTTCTTTATTCGTTCTTCCCATGGAGTAGGCGGCAGTGGCTCATACATACCCTTGTTGATGACGCCATGACGTTTCAAAATTTTCAAGTTAGCTCTGTGGGATAGAAAGTTGTGCACCAGGGCAAATTACGATTTTGAGGTCTACACTAGTGGAACAGTATAATAAATCTTTTGTGACGTCCCCTTCTTGGCAAACTCCTTACATATCTCTTATCAGTACTTAAAAAGTGTACTAAACCGCGAATAACAAACCTCACTAAAGTGTTTTGTAATAGGACTCAGTGATGAAGAATAAGGAAAACAATGCATTGTTCTTCACGTACGTTTCTGTATGTTCGCGCTAGAAGTGCAGTCATTATAACACAAACTGAGGCTTTCAAGCATATAACTTGCCCTACTAAATGTCTTTCAGTATTGTATTCTTGCCTTCAATTATTTTCTTAATCCACCACTTGAAACAGGAGAGATGAGCAAACAACCTAACACAAAAGGAGGTTATCAAGTGTTTTGAAGCCCCTTAGCCCTTCCCTGTATTTGATCCATAGCTTTCGTACTTGTAGAGGATCTCCATAACAGTCAACTAACATTTAGGCATCTTTAAATTATTACTTAACCTTAATAAAGAAATTTTGTGTGTTAGGCCCCCAGGCCAGCTACTGGGAATAACGCGGGGGCTTACCGCTCAACGAGGTGCTGCTTTCCTGCCGGTAAGTGGGCGTGGAGGCGGCGGTGCCCTGCGGCGGCCAGAAGGTTTTCCGCGGCACCGAGACCCACGAGACCTTCTCCCCTTCCCGGGCCCTCTCCAGCTCGAGAATGAACTTTCCATCTGCAAAAATCGGAGATGAGATGTTGGTGCGGGGACGAATTAGAAATTACCTTTGAAAAATTTGAGGCGTCCCCCTTGCGGGTAACCGGCTTTGGAGCAGTCCTCCTTGACGAGGGCCCCATCAGCATTCCCGTTCATGCCATGTCTTTTGTGCTTTTCTTCTGTCATTTTTGAACATTTTGTCAAGATGGTGTTGGGGGGCTGGCGAGACTCGGATATATGCATCTCATAACGTTTCCCTTAGGGCACGGGCCCGTGCAGTGCAAGTTACCATCTTTAAATCGCCCAATTCTGGGATGATGTTTCATTCCATTCCACCTGCTGACACTACCGCAAACCGTCGCGGCGATTTCACCTCCACAACGCCAAACACAGAACGGTCGCTCTCACATCTTATTAAATATGTCTTCCTCATATTTCCTGCATTATTTCCAAACGTTCTGGCTCTGTTTATTTCAACCGACCACTAAACTAACGTATCAGCCTCACTCTCACTACGTCCCGTGCTCAAAAATTTGATGATGTAGTCGACGGCTCAGTCGGTTTCGTAAAAAGTTCATTCACATGCACGGCATCGGCCCGCTTTCCACTCTCCACGACCCCCAAGCGCTCGACGGCGCAGCCGATAACCATCCCGACGAGTCCCTCGAAATCTCCTGCCAACGCAAAGACGAAAATGGCGAAGCAACCCCCGAAACGCCCTCAAAAAATTGCTTTTTGGACCCCGATTTTGAAAATTCCCGCCAGTTTTCTGTAACGCGCCGGTAAAACAGAACGCGGCGCGGGCTAAGACAGTGCCTGTCAAAAATAAACGACACAATAGAGTACGACCAACAGCAAGAGTAATGTCCACCTGTTCAACTTTATTTTTCACATAAAACAAACACAGACATTAAAATTCATATTTATGCCAAGCATATGCATTGGGTTTCGTTTACCTAGTAAATTATTTGTAAATAAAATTTAAATTTTAAAAGTTTGAGTTGTACATTACTCTTAGTGATAGCTGTACCCATAGTTTTAGGCAAAAAAATTTAAAAAAATCCTTAGAAACTAAGGGCTGCGGTTAAGCGACAGGTGGCAGGTTTGGCCATTTTTATCAAAATAAGCTTTGTCCATTCCTCATTATTTCTTGGCGGTTAAAATCGTAAGCTGACAGATATTGTTACTATTAAAAAGTTTTTGTCATATCTAAAAATGATAATTGGACTGCAGGAGTTTCAAGATATGAGAGGCAACCAAAACCGAGTAACTTAAAAAATAACGCGTTTTATTTGTTGCACTTATTTATAAATTTGCTACCCTAGCAAATTCTGCTTCTCAAGATTCTTGCGGTCCTTTGTCTTCAGCTTCTTGGAGCGTTTCTCAATGTGCTTTTGAAGCTTGTTGCTCTTCTTTAACTCCTCATACAGTGCAATCAAATTTTCCAATTTTTTCGCAGCTAAAAAAAATTACTTTTAACACTGATCGTCTATAGCTTGTTAACTCTTACATTTTTTCCTAAATTGCGGCTTCTCCCCTTTTTTCAACGTTTCCTTAATATGTTTTTTCTCCTCAATTGCTTGTCGCTTCTGCTCTCCAACTTTCTCTTCCTCGCGAATTTGATTACCCTGAAATCCACAAAAATAACCCAAATTCGTCGTGAATTGTTAAACTTACAAGTCGTTGCAGCACGAATTTGATTTTCTTTTTCCTTTCAACATTAGTGGTGGTTTCTAGTTCCTTTTCAAGTTCTGTTATCTCATTTTTTCTTATGTCGTTCACGAATTTGTAGTTGGTTTGAAATATTTCGTTGTCGAAAGAGCCGCATAACGGGTCGAATCTGGGGTCTCTTGGTCTTGGTACATACTGTTTGGGACCTACAACGGTGTTGAGATTACGATATTTTGAGTTCATTTCGTGTAGCGCTCCTAGAACGTTGCTGTACTGTACTGAGCCCTCAATGAATCCTGCCTGCACAGATCCTGCCTGATCAAAGAATGAGTTTGAGTTTTCCACTCCCACTCTCCCACTCCCCATCCCTACTCTCACTACATCCCATGCTTAAAAACAAAGTTGCCAACATTTAGTTCTGATTTTCTTCGTGTCGGCGAATATTTCCCTAAATAAGAGTTTTTATCCCTAGATTCAAAAATTTGTAATCTTTTTTTAGTGAAAAGCGAGCGAAGATAGTAAAATATCGCCGCAGACGGAAAATTTTATTTAAAATAAAATTACTCGCAATGGGAACTAAAGTTAAATTTTTCTAGATAATACAATAGTTTCCCTAAACAGTTTCAAATTTTCCTAAAGTTGGGAACGCTGCTCAAAACTTTGATGATGTAGTCGACGGTTCAGTGGGTTTCGTAAAAAGTTCATTCACATGCACGGCATCGGCCCGCTGTCCACTCTATACGACCCCCAACTGCTTGACGTCGCCGCCGATAACTACCCGGACGAGTTTCTCAAAATCTCCGGCTAACGCAAAGACGAAAATGGCGACGCAACCTCCAAAACGCCCCAAGAAAATTGCTTTTTGGCCCCCAATTTTGAAAATTCCCGCTGTTTTTCTGTAACGCGCCGGTAAAATAGAACGCGGCGTGGACCAAGACAGCGCCTGTCAAAAATCAAGGACAAGGTACGACCAACAGCAAGAATAATGTCCACCTGTTCAACTTCGAAGTTGTCGGGTTTGACCATTCCTATGAAAATAAACTTTGCCTATTCCTAATTATTTCTGGACCGTTAAAATCATAAGCTTACAGATATTGTTATTGTTACTATTAAAATTTAAAAGATTTACGTCATATCTAAAAATGATCATTGGACTGCAGGAGTTTCTGGATATGAAAAGAAACCAAAACTGAGTAACTTAAAAAAGAATGCGTTTTATTTATTGAACTTATTTATAAATTTGCTATCCTAGCAAATTCTGCTTCTCAAGGTTCTTGCGGTCCTTTGTCTTCAGTTTCTTGGAGCGTTTCTCAATGTGCTTTTGAAGCTTGTTGCCCTTCTTCAATTCCTCATACTGTGCAATCAAATTTTCCAATTTTTTCACAGCTAAAGAATTAAAGTAATTTTTTATTAAAGTAATCGTCTATAGTTTGTTAACCCTTACATTTTTTCCTAAACTGCGGCTTCTCCCCTTTTTTCAACGTTTCCTTAATATGTTTCTTCTCCTCAATTGCTTGTCGCTTCTGCTCTCCAACTTTCTCTTCCTCGCGAATTTGATTACCCTGAAATCCACAAAAATAACCCAAATTCGCCGAAAATTGTTAAACTTACAAGTCGTTGCAGAACGAATTTGATTTTCTTTTTCTTTTCAACATTGGTGGTGGTTTCCAATTCTTTTTCAAGTTCAGTTTTTTCCTTTTTTCTTATGTCGTTCACAAATTTGTAGTTAGATTTAAATATTTCGTTGTCAAAAGAGCCGCATAACGGATCGAATCTGGGGTCTCTTGGTCTTGGTACATGCTGTTTGGGACCTACAACTACAACGGGGTTGAGATCACAATGTTTTGTCCTTTTTTTAGAACTCATTTCGCGGGGCCGATTCTTGTTTGCCCGTTTGAAATGAGTTTTGGTTTTTTTCACTCCAAAAACTGCTTCGTTGTATAACTTAGAGCCCAATTCGCTTTTCAATTTTTTCAAATCCTCAAAGCTCATCGTAGACAATTTTTCGCGTATCATTTTCTGGAAAGTAAAGAAAGATTAGCAAAGTTCTGAGGTTTTTCAACGAGGTTGCAACGTACCCGGCTCTCATCAGAGGCATCTTCGCTTTCCTGTTCAGACCCTTCTTCTGGATTAGTTATGTCAGACTGTGCATCACTTTCCATCGCTGCTTTTTGCAATAGAAGAAAAAGAAAGTTTACTATTTTTGTAGTAACAATTAAATTAATTTATGTTTATAAAGGAAGGTTTCAATTCGCAATTCACTAATTCACATGTCACATTAAACTTTGTAGGTTATATTTACCCTTTACCTTTAAGTTTTAAGTCACAAAGCACGTGGTCACTATCTCAAAACCTTGACAAGTCACAAGTCAGCGACACAGAATAGCAAACAATCAGAATAACAACTCGGTCGGCACCCTTGAAGTAAAGAAGCCGAGCATCTTTGTATTGCTACAATTTTATTTTAGCTTAAAGTGCAGCCGTTTGAGTACATTTATACTAAATTTAGTACATTTTTGGAGCTGTAAGCTGTATAAATAATTGTTTTTTTTAAAAGCCTTTTATTGCACACAGTTGGCAACACTGATGCTAGATAATTTAGTACATTCTCTTGCATTGTGTTGGTACAACGGAAAAAACGTTTGTGGCGTGGCAGCACTGACTTCAGTCCAGTCAGTCAGTCAATTCAGTGTTCAGTGAGCTAGAGTCGATGCTTTGAGTTGAATTGGTGCAAGAGTTTTGAGTTGTTCCCATTCGTTATAATTTATTAGTTTTTGTGTACATTCTTGCAAATTTAGGATTGTTGCGCCTCTTCTCATCCCCGTCATTGTCCGCCAGCCAGTTTCCAGCTTGAAGATGGCCGGGGTCGCAGGTAAATCAGCGGGTCGTAACGCGGCATTCGAGGACCTTTCCAACGTGGAGTTCGAGACCAGCGAAGATGTGGAGGTTATCGAGCAATTCAAGAACATGAACCTGAAAGAGGAGCTTCTCCGGGGAGTATTCGCATATGGTAAGTTCAAGGTTAGAAATCTGGGTCAAACATAACCTCGAAATTGTAGGCTTCGAGAAACCCTCCGCTATCCAGCAGAGATCCATTAAACCCATCATAAAGGGTCGAGACGTCATTGCCCAGGCCCAGTCCGGTACTGGTAAAACGGCGACGTTCTCAATCGCGATCTTGCAGTCGCTCGACCTAACGATGCGCGAAACTCAAGTTTTGTGTCTGTCGCCCACCAGAGAGCTGGCAGTGCAGATCCAGAAAGTTATTTTGGCGTTGGGGGACTTCATGAATGTGCAGTGCCACGCCTGCATTGGAGGCACCAATCTTGGAGAAGACATCAGGAAACTCGACTATGGTCAACATGTTGTCAGTGGAACCCCCGGGCGTGTTTATGGTAAAAAAAATTTAAAGTTGAGTTCGTTGTAGAATTAATTTTAAATCGCTTTTCTAGACATGATTCGGCGACGCGCCTTGAGAACTCGCTCAGTGAAAATGTTGGTCTTGGACGAAGCCGATGAAATGTTGAATAAAGGCTTCAAGGAGCAAATTTATGACGTGTACAGGTTCTTGCCGCCATCCACCCAGGTCGTTTTGATTTCCGCCACGCTACCCCACGAAATTTTGGAAATCACCTCCAAATTTATGACGGACCCTATTCGAATTTTGGTCAAACGGTGAGCCTAATATGTTTTAGCAACCAGAACTATTTTTGAGAATAAAGTTAATAATCAATAGAATAAATAACGTTAAGAATAAATAAAGTTGATTTGGCGTAAATCGCATTTTGCCGTTGTGGAAGGTCAGGACAAGATGACTGAAACTTATTTTTTTCTAATTAAAATTTGTTTTAAATTTCAGTGATGAATTGACTCTGGAAGGCATCAAGCAGTTCTTCGTCGCTGTGGAACGTGAGGAGTGGAAATTCGACACGCTTTGCGATCTCTACGATACTTTGACCATCACTCAAGCTGTTATTTTCTGCAACACTAAGCGCAAGGTGGATTGGTTGACGGAGAAAATGCGTGAAAACAACTTCACGGTCAGTTCGATGCACGGAGATATGCCGCAAAAGGAGCGGGACAACATTATGAAAGAATTTCGTTCGGGACAAAGCCGCGTCCTCATAACTACGGACGTTTGGGCGCGAGGAATTGACGTTCAACAAGTCAGTTTGGTCATCAACTACGATCTGCCCAACAACCGCGAGTTGTACATCCATCGCATTGGAAGGTCGGGCCGTTTCGGCCGAAAAGGTGTCGCCATCAACTTTGTCAAGTCCGACGATATTAGGATTCTCCGGGATATTGAGCAGTACTACTCCACGCAAATTGATGAAATGCCAATGAATGTGGCAGATTTGATTTAGTTTATAATTTATATTTATACCTTAACTGTATTTTTTAACGCTTGAGTAATGGAAAGTAAAAATGGATGTTCATAGTACGCTAGTCCTTTATTTATTTGCGACTAAAAATACACAAATGACCTTAATTTCATTAATTCCTTTAAAACTTGAATTCCTTATACTTCTTAGTTTGCTTGGTATCTTGTTGTTGCCGCTTTCGCTTGTTCTGCAACAAAAAAATACAAATAAGTGACAATAACCCCCTCTCCAACAGCGCCATCTATCAATTGGTTTTCAAACGTCATTTTTTCGACCTACCTTTTGTTTAGCGACGTGTTCGGCCAACATGTCGCTAAGATCCTCCTTTTGCAACTGGGACTGGTTCTCCCTCATTTGTTGCTCGTAGCGAACAGCCATTGCATCACTGTCCATGTCGAGTTCTGAAGGATCCAAGGCGAGCTCCACCATGCCCTCGCGATCCCCTGATTTCCGCACTGGAACCGGCACGCCCCCTACCGCCGACATATCGTAAACGTGATTACTGCCCATCATGGACCCGCCAATGCGATCGTTGCGCTTCTCCGGAATAACGTGGTACAAAACAGGACTTTCGCCTCTGCAACAAACGGCAAATGTCAATTTTCGGTTGCAACAAGAGATCAATAAAATACCCTTCCATTTCGCTTTCGATTTTCTTCTTCCTCAACTCTATGGCTTCGGGGGTTTCCATACCTGCCGGGACGCTAGTGAGTCCGCTAGGTGTGACCAAACCTTCAGCTGGAGTCACCAAACCTGATTCGTCGGCAATGTTCTGTTTGTCGGTGCTATCTTCCTCCTCTTCTTCTTCGCTTTCTTCTTCAGATTCCGATTCCAGTTCGCCCCATAAGCTCCTATCAACCGACGGATCTTCGCCGATATCCTGAAAAAAAAAACACGTAACAAAACTAACTATAGAAAATATTAAAAAAAAAATGTAACAAAACAAAAAACATGTAACAAAGAAATTTGAAAAAAAATATTAGAAAAAAACGTGTAATAAAACAATTTGGAATTAAGTGTAGAAAATATTTACGTCGATATTGGTGACGTTGGTGCCGAAGACGTCGCCGTAGAGCGGCTTTCCGTTCTCGTCAACGGGAGGTTTGCCCCAACCGCCGGCGTGGTAGCCGAAAGCGCAACCCTCGGGAATTGGGGCGTTGAGGCCGGGAATTTTTAAATTCGGGTAGCTGGGCGGAGGCCCGTAACGCTGCATGGCGATGAGCCACGGAGGCGGGACTTTGTTGGCGTTCGGCCCGACCGGCATTCCGAGAGCCGTTCGCAGCTCCTCTGACAAGTCGCCGGGCTTCTTCTCTTTTAGTCGCGTTTCAAACTCTTTTCCCTCGTAGTAGAGGTCGCCGTGGATGGTCATTTTCGGTTTTGTTTGCCATCTGCGACAACCAAAACGCAAATTAGACTGAGCAAAATCTACCAATTTGGCATTGGCGCCCTCTTTTGGGAGTTTTGGAAACTCGAACTTACTTGGTACCACCAATTCTACTTACTTGAAAAAGGCGTCGTGCAATTTCTGGTAATCGATGTCAATTTTTCCCAGTTTTGGGCGCGCCTTTTCCCTCATTTTCGCCTTCAACGTTTTCGACTCGTCCTTGTCTTGGAGCGAAGCCCGCATCTCCATTATGCCCGTGCGTTTAATAAAATCCGGCAAATTAAATGGAGGTTTCTCGATACCGCGTTTCCCTTGCAAATATTTTCTTTTAAAACACCAATGTCGCGGCACCTAAAACAGTAAAAAAAAAATTTTCATCACATTTTTGGAGGTCTACTTTATTACCTGTACAGTGTTCCTGTGGGCCTTTAGTTGCACGAGCAGTTTCGGGTCGCGAGCGGTCACGTCGTGCATTTCAACGACGTCCGGACGGCTAACCAATTGTTTTAGTTCAGCCACACTCAACCGCGTCAGTTTCTTCAACTTTCTCTTAGACAACTTCGACTTATCATCAGCTTTTTTCTGTAAACCACAACTGAGTGTCAAAACGTTGAAACGAATCTACTTACGTCATCAAGATCCTCCATTTCTTCTTGGAAGTGGTCACCGAGAGTTGCAAAAACTGACTTGCTCGCTAGTGCCGTAGGCGTCGCTAAAATTGGGGGCGGAATGTCTTGTTTCTGGTCTGAAACCTTGAAAGTTTCAAAAATTGGCACGTACTGACGATACTGAGGGGCCAACTCCAATAAGTTAACACTTTCCGCCACATACCTAAAAATATTTTTTTAAAAAAAGACTAAATTGACAAACGCAAAATTACTCAATATCAACTTCTTCTTCTTTATTTTCAATTTTTGAGTCGTCCCCGTCTTTCGCTTCCGCCTCCCTTTCCTTCTCCTCGTTTTCGCGATTTTTCTTGTTTTTCTTCCGCTTTTTCTTCTTCTTGTTCTTGCTAATTTTGGCGGTCTCCTTCTGTTTCTTCTCTTTACCGTCGCCGTCCCCGACAGTTTCCTGTAGTTAAATGTTAAAAATTTCCCAATTACAAAGGTTAACTTACAGCATTATCATCTTTTTCCCAAAGAGGCTCACGCTCTTGTGCTTGTAGAATAGCTTCAGCTTCCTCGGTTCCGAGCTCCATCGCTCGTTGATTTTTCAACGCAAGCACTTCCTCGAGAACTTGGGGTAGCACCACTTCAGTATTGGCCTCCAACATTTGCTCGGGTGGATCAACTTTCAATGACAGTAAGGAGGGCAACTGTACCTGGTCGTTGGGGCGATTGTCTGGAAATTTGAAAATTAGATAGAAGTTCGGGGGCAATAAGGAAAACTTACCGCCGTAATCGCCGGCACCAGGGGGGCCGAAAGTCATTAAGCCCTCCGGTAAAGCGAGGCCGACGCCGTCCGGCATCACCTGTTGCAACGCGTCTGGGTTCATTTTCGTTACGTGGCGCACGATTTTACGGAAACCTAAAAGGGTTTTTGGTCGTTTTCAGGTACTTTGCTTAGAAACTAACCTTCATAACCACATTAATCGGCAAACATCAAACCCCACCCCAGTGTGGTAAACACAACCACGCGAAACCAAAAATCGGGCGTACCAACCCAACTGTTAAACATCAAACCCCAGTGTACCAAACCCGACCACACAAAAATTGCGCGTAACACGTCAACCAACCCAAGAACGCTAAAAGTTACCAAACCCTTTATTGGTTACACAATTTTTATTTTTCTGAACATTATACCAAACTACTCTGGACACTTTTACTTAAAGTTAATTGTGGATTCGTCAAAGTACTTGTTGAACTTCTTCCAGGCAAACCTCTTCTTTGGGTCCTTCTTGCTGTATGCTGGGGTCAAATTGGGCATTAATCCTGCAAACACGAATAGAGTCTGGGTGCACCCTTGATTTTGCAACTAACCCGCTTTTTGGGCCATCGTAACTAACGACGACATCCTCCTCTGCTGCTTCTTGCATAATCCCGTGGTTCTTCTCGGTAACATGCACCCATCACTTCTGACAAATTGGCTTAATATCAACACATCAGTGTGTTTGATGTCTAAATTAGATGCGCAAACTGGACATATAGTTGGATGCGAATTCGGTAATAGGTAAGATTCGCGCTCTGACGGTAGAATTTTGGCACTGATGGTGATGTTGTTTCCTTCCCTCACTTCTTCAACTGTAACAAAATGTTAGGTGTTTGGTCCAAAGCTTCCTGAAACCGTTACTTTGCTTAATTTGTAGCCTGGAAAACAAGGATATGGTCCTAGATTCTTGAACAAAACGAGGGGCAAGCCTCATAGTGCGGACCAAATTTGAAATCGGGATCATTTTAGAAAAATTATTTGAGGTTATTTTAAGTCTTTGACAGTACAGCTTTCTACCTTACCTGTCAAATTAATCCATAAAGGCGCGCAATTTAAAAATTAACTTGGTCATGTAGGTAGCTCCTCTTTAAAAATTATGCTATTCGAGGGAAAATATCAAAATAGTTGAAGCAAAAATGAAGATAGTATATGGATGAACGTACAACATAAAGAAAGTAGGAGAAAAAAATTATAGAAAATTGGATAGTAATGATTAAGAGCTGCAAAGTGAAAATAAAAGCTATTGGGAAGTTGCACAAAAATTTCTTCAAAATAAAAAAAATATGAGATTTATTTCAGCCTTGTTAACTGTAAAAACATAAAATTTAAGATCTGATTGAAATTTAGATCTGGCGTTTTAAATTGATTCGTTCACTTTAATATCACTCAGTGCCTTTTTGGATAAAAGCTCGTCCTGCTCTGTTTCAATTGTGTCGTTCCTAACAGAGTTCGCTGCAACCATTTCCAGAAACTGACTCGCTTCGTATTTTGGATGGTTCATCATTTCCCTAGACAATTTGTGCCAATTATTAAGACAAGAAAAGGAAATCTTACCTAAAAACGAATAAAATTTGCTGTGGGGTAAGTTCTCCAAATTGCGTAAAGATGTCCATGTTATCATAATAATTCTCGTGCTTCAATTCCGGCACGATGGCATTTAAACCAGATCCAGGTACTAATTTCCTTCAAAATATATTTTTTCAACTGAAAAACTAAAAATTTTAACTTACTCTAGAGTCGGAATAATTCTCGTAGTTCCAGGCATACAGAAAGTTGTGATAAATAAATAGAGGGGTAGTAAGTTTTCTGGGGCGACTGGAAGCGTTGTCTTGAGGTTTATTTTGGCAAAATACATTAAATCTGGTTCAATTGTTTCCGCCTGTCAAAGAATTGCTGCATTAATGTTACAAATAATACTTAAACGCTTACGTATCTCGGCTTTTTGTAAACTTTCGGCAAGGTCCAAGGCAAAAATAATTTTCTTGAAAACTTATCGAGTAACTCAATATCCAAAAATAAATTAGCCAAAATCGACCCATAAGTGTAGGTATGTAAATTCAAATGAGGGCCTGCAGTCAAAATCTGCAATAAAAATCACCTCAGAATCAATGTTGAAACAAAAACACCTGCTTACAACATAATCTTTTGGTCTCATAAATACATACAACTGAAACCTCCCGTTTGAAAGTATTTGCGATTGCAAGGCTATTTGTTTGAAAAGAAAATGTAGAAACTTTGGCGTTGCCATAGGTCCAATAATTGTCATGGCGGGATCTAATAAAGATTTATTAAATAAAAAGTTGATCGCCATTGGAGTCTTACCATCATCCCAACTTTTTTTGGGAATACCCATAAGTAGTTCTCCCACGCGATTTCCACCACAGTGCTTGTCCAAGTAATCACAGCGACTCAGTAAAAAAATATCTTTGGGAAATAACTGAACTCTACCCGGATAATAGTCGTGAAAATCCTAAAATAGGGTAAGTAATTACAACTGCCAGCATCTCTTAAATGTTTTCACCTTCAAATTAGCTTTGAAGCCATGACAAGATTCATAAAGCCTCACTGTTTTAACGTTATTATCTAGCAGTTCTTGTGATATAAACCCCAACCCCGCATTGGTTTCGCACACAATTTGGTTCTCATTTTGGCTTATAGCCGGTAAAATATGCGAAATCGCTTTCTTTGCCACTTGCTGGTCAATCAAATACAAACATTGTATTGGTTTACTCTCACAAGTAAAATGCCAGTGCGGAATATACTCTTTTATCGACTGCAAATGCTGCTGGCTTTCAAAAAAAGCTTCCATCTCCAGTAAAACTTGTTTTCTCGACTTCTCAGGAGGAACTTTGCGAATTTCTTTCGCTTCTTTTGGGGAAGCCAATGTCGAGAAATTTAGGGTTTGTAAGGGTCGCCTGGGAAAAAAATGGGGTAAATCGATGAGCTAATTTTGGAAAGTTCTTACCATCGTCGAAAACTCTGTTTGAAAATTGGAACAAACATCTTTCTTTAACAACATAACCTCAAAATAACAACATAACCTCAAAATAACAACATAACCTCAAAATGTCACGAGCTAAGGAGCGTTCCGCCTAATTGAATATTTTCTCTCTTTTTATCTAATGCTTAATAGAGAGATAAAAATAAGTCTTTCTGATAAAAGTGAACAATCCATGTGGCGCCAAATTTGAAAATTATAATTGAGTGCCCAACTCCCATTTAACTTGGCTAATTTGATGCGATTAATAGCTGGACGCAATTATAAGAAATAGAAAGAGCATTTAAACAGCCGGTACTTTTCACAACTTTATTCTGATCATACACAACACAAAGTAAGCAAACTGCTCAAAACCATCCATTTTTATAAGTAAATGTTATCACTTTTTAACATGAACCTTATACAAGGATTATGAAATCTATGATTATTGTTATAATATTACATATTATAATAAATTCTATTACAATACGTACTATCATAAATTAAGTGTACATTCTTATTAGTTATATACAATTAAGATAAAAAGTGTTTCTTACTTACAGCTAAACCGACCAATCTGACATAAAACTTTAAAACAAGTAATCAAAAACAAATACAGTTATACCTATAAACAATACAATAATGGAGTATAAACAGAAGTTGTACTACTGAATTAAATACACAAAAATAGATTGTGTTTTATGTTCATAACGCTACCTGCAATATATTAATCTCTTACTGCTATATACATTAAGTTACCTCCCTAACACATGTAAATTTTCAAATGAGGGTGATTTTGATGAAACAATGAAGCACTGAATGGTGGATTCGCCCAATCAACATCACCACTACTCCCAGTTTGAATAAAGGGGAGTAAAGGGCGGTGCTGCTTAACCCACGCTAATAAATAGCAAAAATTACATAGGTACACCTAACATCAGTCCTATAGAATAATACTATATTGACTATGCAATACAAAAATAATTCAGTCAAATTCGTATAATAATGGACGTTAATAAGACAGCGCACTACAAAAAGTTAATTGAACTCTGTAACATTAATTGCTTTCGATTACATTATTTTACGTAAAAGTGATACTAATTTCAGTAATTTCGTAACGAGTCAATTTCGATAACCGGCAAGCATATCGGTGAAAAACTAATTCACGGCAAAATTCATTGTATTGTCTAGAAGTGCACCCCGTCTTTTCGCAAACAAAACCACTTTGAATTAATAGATTTTCGGCGCCGACCGATCGTTGATAACTTTGGCTCTCTTCAGCGTCGCTCCCCTCTTGATTTGATCCATGAGAGATTCGTGGCAAACTTTCGGATCCGGCTGCAAATTCAACTTAAACTTTACATCACCAACAAAGAGGACCAACTATACCTGAGCTGTCTTGTTGATAATTTGCCGAATTTTATTCGCTTTCAATTGCGGAGATTGCGTGTTGTTGGTGATATGTTGTTGGGCCAGTTTGGCGTTGAGCGAATCGAGAAAGCTTTGACCGGGACCTTTCTGGTTGATGACTTTATTTGGAACGCCCATGGGTATCAAGTCTTCCGAATGACGCCGCGAAGTGCGCGGACTCATGTTCGGGGTCAATTTGGCGCTCAACGTGGCTATGAAGTTGGAACCCGCGCTGACCGCACCTGAAACCGACCAACAAATTGACTTGCTGCAACAACATCTATAAAACAAGAGGGGCAAGAAACCGGTAACTCAATTGTCAGTAAAAAACAGATTAGTTAGTATGGAAATTGCTCGTGACATGCGGGCCACCATGTGGTAATTTTCGGAACCAAAAAGGTGGGTAAGGGTACGATTATGTTGGGGCTCAAGAGCGAAGCGAGAGAGTCTCCGTTTCTTTGCGCTTATCGCCTCACCAACGAATCGTACCCAGAGTAAATGGGTTTACTGGGTGTTAGTGCCTTGCTGAATATTAAGGGTAACGGCGGTGTGCACGAACAGGGGTATCCAAACGTGTAATTACTTGTAGTGTAGTGTTGTGTAGAAATGTTAGCAGTGTCAATGTTGAAAAAACTGTACATACAGTCTCCGGACTTCCTCTCGGCGCTCTGGGACCGAAAAGTGGTGTTTCGCCTCGTGGAATTCGGACTTCCCATTATTTGGGAGGGTTGCGCGTAAACGACGCCGCCCGATTGAGAAACGTACGCCACTTTCGTTTGACTCTGGAACGTACTGAGTATGGGATTCTGTTGTTGAGTCGTCGGCGGATTAACAACGTGACTTTGATATATCGATTGAGACGATGCGGACATGCGTCTGATCGAATTGGGACTAGCTGGCGTATGTTTCAGTTCGGTTAAAGCTTTAACAGTTTCCGCAACTTTAATACCTGAAAAACAATTAACATGACATCAAAGTATCGAGAGGGAAGTTGTTTCCACCCCACCTGTCGGTTTTTGTTGCGTGGAAGGTTCGAGGAGAAAAGCCGGAGGCGGTGGCAAATTTTCCAAACTGCCCATGGAGGAAAGTTGACCGGCACTGGTCGTGTTGGTGATGGAAGAGGTACGGCGAATCGGTGGAGGAGGCTTGTTCGCCTGCATCGAACCACGACGCAGCAGCGTATTCCTCATAGTACCACTTGAATACATTGCTAAAAAAAACGAAATTAACGCAACAACTCCAAAAACTATTCAACAAAACTTTATAAATTTTTCTAGTGCGCAAGCGTGATATGCGACGTGCAAATGATTCAATACAATAATTTTAAGCAAAGTTTACATAAAATCAGTGCAGTTTTCTACCATACCGATGCAACTGCACTAATCCTATGCGATTAGATGAGAAACTTCCGGTAGTATTTTACCTGTCATGGAGAGAGGTCTTCGTCGTGTAGCATTGAGAAGATCGCTGTTGCGGGGTAGCGTGCAATACTTGATAGCCGTATCGTTAACATCTAACAACACACTGATGGTCACACACATGCTCAAAAATGGTTAAATTAATCTAGTGACAAATGAACTGAGCCACGTACTGAGGCGTGGTTGTTATGAGAAAAACAAAACACAAGCCATGCGAAAACTTAGGGAAAAACGTACCTTCATTGTGGCTGGCATCTTCAACGGTGAACGTGGTTTGACTGCCGTAGCCGCTGGAGGACTCCAAGGAACTTTCGCTGGTGCTGCCGTCTTTTTCCCCCTCGTTGGGAGGCTTCTCGGTGGCCGGCGAACCGATGAAATCGGCCGGCGGCGGCGGCAGCGCCATCTCCTGGGCCTTGGTCGCCGCCATGCTGGCCAGCTCGTGCATATTTACATAGGTTGGCTGGGGAACAGCTAGTAAAAAATAATTATAATTAATACAGTTCTGCAAAGATTTTTGGAACCTTTCAAACTCTTAAGCCCTACAATATTTCAGCAAAGTATGACTTTTCTAACAACTTTTACGTTGGCACTATTGGCTAATAGTAAGAGGGTTGAGGGAAATGCTTTCCAACACTTCTGAAAAACGTGGTTTGCATTTCGGCCAATGTCGGTAAAACAGATCTCATTCTTACAAAAATAGAACTTAAGCTCTTTGTACAGTACTAAACGTTAATGATAAGAACAACGAACTAACTTTTGGCCAAATGGGGCGGGAGGGGCGACGGTTTCTTGACTACGATTTGTTCGGCGGTGGTGGGGGGCAAGACGCGCACCCCCTGCATGCCCGCTATAGTCTTGGCTGGCACATTGGGCCCGCTCGGCCGTTCCAACGACGAACACCTCTGCAATGACCGATTAATGACGACCATCGTCGAAATTGACGTCAAAACTTACGGTTGGTAGAGGCGGTTTGCTTTGGAAGGACTTGATCGAGGGTGCTGGACTGCGCGGAGGAATCGTGTTGGTCGTGTTCTCTGTCGGCGTTATGGAAGTAACGGGACTCACCGGCTGAGAAAAACTCTGGTCTGGAGCTTGGAATGTGTACACTGTAAGAGGAGGTCTTTGATGACCTTTTTCATACGCTGTAATGAAGATGGTGAATGGTGGAAGGGGTTATCGAGGGTGACGACAATTACCTGAAGAAATTGTGTGGGGACGGTCGTTGATGATGGCCGACGCTGCTCTCTCAAATTGAATCGTTTCCTGCAAATTCGGCCATGTGGCCGTCGATGTCGGGATAACTGTCGCCGGAAAAGGACTACAAGGCGTGCTAGAACTACTGCTGTTGCTGCTATGCTCCGACATGTTCGATACCTAAAAACAATACGTGATCAAAAAAAATTCACCCAAAATTTAAAAATAATAATAAAAAAAATTACGTCGCGGTTTTACCTGAGCGACACTCAGAGACGACGGCGGCCTCGGATAGAGGGTGTCTTGGGATGTAAAGCCCGAATCTTGGCTAGAGACCGACATGTATCGAATAGTACCACTACGGCCTACCGGCTGTTCACAATAGAGAAAAAAATAAAAATAAAAAAAAAACAAAAAGTTTCTAAATAAAAATAAAAAAACAAAAAGTTTCTAAACCATGCAAGTTTCAGGAACGTAGCAGTACCTGCGATAAGGATCGCTGCCAGTGCGGGTGGCTGGGGGAGTGGTGGCTTTTCGAACTGCCCGAAGAGGAACTATTAAGTGAACTAATCGAACACATCGAAGATTTCCTAGAGCCAAGACTGGAAGGTGAGGATGGCGGCGTCTGAAACGACCATCCGCTGTCGGAACTTTTCAAATCGGCAATCACTTGTTCCGAAGCTGGCGGTAAAACTGCCGGATCGGCCGTGTGCTTCTCGAGTTGCTGAACGGCCTCCTGCAGATGGGAGATTTCCGTCAACATGGCCACCTCCTCGTCCTGCAAGATCCACGCATAAATAAAAATAGCAAAATTGTATCAATTTACGGTAAGAGTCTTTGCAATGACGTAAACAAATGATGAAAATAGTTGACGGCGCCTCCGCCAAAACTCACCACGACGGGTTTGAGGAGTCCGACAAACGTGCAAAATCTGCTGCGTTCTTCGACTAGTGCCGCTCTGACGACGCGTTTTTCGGTTTCGTCGAGCAGTTGGCGCCTTTCGGTGACGTCCTGCAGGCCGTATTCTAACCGTTTTTGCAAATCGCCGCCGGCGCCTTTCCTCATCTTTTTCTGCAGTCTCAGCGTGTCCGTAGACCGCTTCTTGAGTTCAGCCTTTGCTCTCTTAAAATCTGAAAGCGAAAGTTTCGTTAAATCCGCCAAAAACGATCAAAGTTTTTACCTCGAGCGTGATCTTTGTCCAAATTAAGTACGGTCCTCTTCCACGCCTCCAACTTTTCCTGCAGGGGCTTTATCAGGGCCTCCATTATGGTGCTGCGACAATCGGAAAAATGCAAAATTAACAAGGCGATAAGTAAATATAGTTGCGATGTTAATGAACTTTGTGTTTAAAGGTGCGTTTAAAACGCATAAATCTATATTTATACAGCACTCGATTTCTCGACGTGCATCCATAAAATATTCTGACAATTTCGAACGTGCCGCTTTATGGCGATATTAAAACGAGTTCGATTCTCGAATGAGGTTGAGTTTATGCGGATTTGAAAGGCGTTTACGTGGAGGACAATCGAACGGGCAGATTCGAGGAACGGAATTCAATCAAAAAGGGAAAAGCACGACGCCTCGGCTCACTCATTGTTTGCTTTGAATTTGGAGATAACGTTAAATAACGAAGCCGTGAATCAGGCACGTATCGGATTACGCGGACCAAAACGCCACAATGTTAATTGTCGTGGGGCTGAAGCAGCGGCCTGAAGAGACAGGCAAAGCCAAACACCAATATCAACCCCAAAGATGACCAAAATGAAGCAAAGAAGCTTTGAGTTGAAGTTATAGAAGTATTGCCAAATTTTCCTCTTCTTCGAGTCATCAAACTTTGCACCACCTACAGCTAATCTGTGACTAGGGTGCTGTTCAACATCAACAGGTGGTTTACAGGAAGTCTTTCCTCTTATTGGTGTAGCTGTTTTTTTCTGGTCGACTTCCTGCCGTTACAGATTTTCATGGTTACAGTTGAAGCCATTAAAATTACTGGTTACCTGGTAAACGTGTGCATTCTGGCTTCTACAGCTTTGTGCCTCAAACAGATCCTAGTTAAGGCGGTCCCGATCTCTCTGGTGGCTCCTGGAAAAAAACAAAAACCGTCAAAATTTCTGAGAAAACACAAGCAAAACTCAATAGACGAGTTAATTGTCCCGTCTAATAGGCTTGATAGATCAGACAATTGAATGACCTAAGAATTGAAACAGCATCAATGCAAGGCCGTTCCGCTCCCAAGACTTAATAAAACACAATTAAAATGGCAATAAAGCAAATGGACAAACTCAGATTCAGCTAACAATAAAGCCCGAGTGCAAAATCATTTCTGCAATTGGTCAGCCGTGTAATTCGTTTGTTTTTTAGGTCGCGAATGAGCGTTGCTCTCGTTTTCGACGTCAATCGCAAGGCGTTGAACTCTTGCCGAGGAGGAAGATATCATGAAAGTGTCTTGGAGGAGACGTGCAAGTGCACTTCGAAGAGCGAGAACCGAGAAGAGCTTGTTGACCCGAATGTTCGCGTATCCATCCTCTTATTCTTTGTTTCCAACAGAGAAACGCAGTCGGAACAACAATGGACGCGATGACAACAAACGACCTAAGGCAATCGTAGCGTGAACGCAGCCTTGAACGGCATGCACCAGTTGACGTAGCGCTACGAGACCGTCAGCTTCCATTAAAGACAACAAAAATTAAGCCAGAACGAAGCTCTTCGACAAGGGGTAGTTTTTCTATGCCACCGTTGATACTCGCGTGTTTAGTGGGTTGCGGGAATACCACGACATGCATTTTAATCACCATTAATAATTAGCCACACCGCTGAATACACAACTACTATAGTTGTATATGTAAATACAATATTTGATGAGGCTTTTCGCCCACCCTTTAAATTATTTTTGAAGAACTTGAGCAGCGCACGTGGTTGCAATATGAAATTATCAGGTAACTTCAGACAAACAAAAGAAATATGGGTGTTGATTGTTGAATACCCCTTTGATTGCTGGGTTAGTTGCAAATTACTACCCCCAGTTAATGTTATTGTTCAAATAAACATAATGAAGGGTTTCTTTTTATTACAGGGTCCCCTTGGAAAGTGGTTCAGTTTGGTTTCTTTGTCGCGATTTGGATAACTTATTTACCGCCCCAAACAGCGAACTTTCCGGATTCCATTAGCGCGGCTTCTCGCATGGCAGATTTGATTGTGGGGTTACTTCCGGGGTAAAAATTAGCACCTCGCACGTGTTAGTTTTGCGAGTCAGTGGGCCATAAGTTGAGGCGCATCGTGTGGATCGATATCACCCCCCAAAAGTACGAGCGGGTCAGTCAACTTGCCAGCATCGGATAAGCCACGATAATGCCGCGATTAGGTTCATGCCCACTTTTACGGCCATTGCCTTTTTATGGCTCCTCCACTCGAGAACTGCATACTGAACCGGATCTCGTTATAAAAAAAAATCGAGTCTCTTAAGCCCCCGATCGGATTTCCGGTTTCTTAACTCCGTTCTTTCAATCAAGCGAGAAAAAAAATTAAGCAATTCGACGTTGCTTTGTCAAACCCCACAAAGCTCTTGGGTAAACCGGAGCAGGTGGCGTCGTCGGCTTGTTTGGATTTGGGGCAACCAGATCACCCAGATGCTGGAAGTTAAAAACATTTGTTTATCCACCCTCATGGTTCCTTGCCCCAATCCGCCCTCCACCGATTATTTTAATAGTTGATTAGCGCCAGCAGCTGGTGTCAAGTCATCGATGGAGTTCTTGCTTGAAATATTTACGTGCTGCGACACCCTCCTGGATCGCGGCAGTATCGACTTCTTTATGGGGCATTGTTATCTCGATTCGTGAGAGCTTCCGCACAAGTTTTCCGGGGATCCGGATTTTGCATTGTGGACTCCGCTGAACTAGATAAGTGACTTGGAAATTTTCAAGAGAATCACGGACGAAATGAAACATCGGTCGAGCAAAACGTGTTGGTCGACGGAAAAGAGGCGATGTGTTGTTTTGGTGGCCTCGGGCCGACACGTCCATGGACGTGAACAACGCTCATAGATCTAGAATCTAGATCAAAGCGGCCGCGGCGAAGAGACCCATCATCACGGCTCACCCCCGGTAATTTCACCACGACCGCCTCGAAACAAAGCAAACTAGCAAAGACAAGACCAAGAGCTAAACGTCCGCTCTCCAGACACGGCAATCGGCGTTTTACACTTCGACCAGTAGCAAAACTTTGTGGCAGTTCGACGATTCGCTACTAAGGCAGGATTTGTACTTTGAAGGGTTGGTTCGAACTGGGAAAAATTTTCTTTTGTTACCGACATCAATTAAAATTGCTTTTAAGGACTCAACCATCTATCTAGTGACGTTACGATTTTATTAAAAAAAAAATTAAGTCTAAAAAAATCTCTAGGTTTATAATTAGCGTCCAGTGCACCTGGACTTCATCCACCGCTACCATCTAGACTAGTTATTGGCACTAAAGAAGCCAAACAAGCGGGGCTATCGGTAAATAAACTTGGCGGATTTCCGATTGAAAGCCCCCCAAAAAACTATATTCGCCCCGGGTGTGAATGTGAGGCTGTTTCCGGTGAAACCGACTTTTTGAAAGCGTAACCGCCGAATTGTTATGCTAATTCCCAAGTTTCCCTCTTCGCAATGTTTACCCATCAGTTGAAACTTGGTTATGAGCTGAGCTCGTTACCTCGACTAAATCAAGTAAATATTAGGGTGATAAACCTAATTATTTGCGGATTGCGGATTTGCGGATATAATATCCAGATCTAAACTAATAAAAACTATTTTTGGATCCGTAATTTTAGTTCGCCTTTTCATCTGACCGTTGCGGAAATCGCCTAAATTTTTTCCAAATTCTCCCTTCCGGCTGGTAATTTAATAAAAATTTCATCAGTCAGGATTACTCAATGCGAGTTATGCTTCCTCGATCCGTTACGTAAGACCCCGTTGTTTAATTCGACTCACACTAAATAATGGGCTGTCATAAATTACACTAATTGATGCTACCCTCATTGCGTTAAAATAGTTGTTTTAGTGAAAGCACGCCTCGGTTACGCAAAGAAACTTCATTCACCCAATCCTCCAAGCGACAGGAGAGCTTAAAATAAAACTTCCCCGACCACCTGTCAATTCCATTATTCTAAGTAAGTGATAGAAAAGACACGAAATCGTTGCAAGCATCTTCGCAGGGGTGCAGAAATCTCATCCACCCACTGCGGTTTGTGACAAGTAGACCGAATTTGTTGACGGTACAAGACATTTCGAATGAATTATTTGCGTCATTTTTCAAACGCGAGGCAAGTAAAATACCATTAGGCCTCTTTGACTCATGAACAGAAGTTCAAAATTTGCATTGATAATGTCCTCCAACTCATGTTCGAGTCAAGTCCAGTCAAAAAAAGTTTCTAACCTCAAAACATGATGACGTATATTTGACAGTTGCGCAAATAATTCATTCGAAATGTCTTGTTCCGTGATAAAAGATTTTCCTCCACATCTAGAAGAAGAGATGGACTGCCAGGTTTTAGAACAACGGCTCGTCTCGGTCTAAAATAGTCTTTGGGCACCTGTCGCCCAATCTCTGGCGAATGACGAGAATCCAGTGGCGGTGGTTGGAGGATCCTTTTAAGGCAGCGTCGGCACCTACGTCGATGATGTTGTCCAGGTGATTGTAATTCTTCGTGATGAAATTGTTACCACATTGTGAACACGACTAATAGTCGTCGATGAATAACAATAAGGAATTTAATTCGCTAGACGCGACGTGGGCACGTTTCGTGTCGAAATTCCAATTTGAATCTTTTTTACTTCTGTATCGTTAAAACGACACGGACGTTACATCGGCGAGCAAAGCAACGGTAACGAGAACTCGTCTTGTCCATTAACGACAATTGCGTCTTTTTCCACTTTTTCTCACTTTCCTCTCGGTGGGTTTCGAGAAGAAAGCCATAAAACTCGAACTCGCGGAATTTTATCTAAAGGTGAACTAACTGGACGGGACGGGGTCGACCTTTCCGTGAGCAAGGCCCAAACGGCATCACGCACCACGAAAAGGGAATCGTTTTATTATTATACACGCGGGTGTGTGGTTGTTCGCCAATTTCGGGCCGGTTTCGTGCCTTGGACTGATCACCTGGAAGTCCTGTGCTGGCCCAGCTCGTCGGGTCGATAACGCCGAGACAAGCACGAGGTCCACGAGGAAATTGAGAAATGCCGCATCTGCCGTTTTCTGGTCCTGTTCATGGCGGTCGGTACAATTACTCAAATTACAAGGATCGCGGATATTGTGGCCCTAACGGAAACAACAGTTTCGTGCAAATCGTCCGGCAATTAACCTCATACTCATTTACATGGTAATTTTTGGTTTGGACAATGAACACGTTGGAACAAAAATTGGTTCGTATTAATTTTCTTTAACATCATCTCTCTGGCCGAAATAAAAGAAATTGGAGATCCCGGGCCTGGTTGGCCGCGCTAATGAACAAGAGCGGCGCCTCAACAATTTCTATCGTAAAGCGGTGATGGCTTGTCTCCGTGAGCTTGAGGTGGTCGTTCCTATCGTCGAGATGTCATGCTACTGCGGGACACTGATTGACGGATATGCAGATCTTCTTCGAAAGCCATTGGAGGGAGATTAAATAATAATATGTGTGTTGCAACGAAATTTCAATTGGGTTTGAATGCACAAATAAATGAATAATTCATGTCGCTGAAACTAACACTATGAATGTAATTTACTCGCGCCATTTAGTTTGTTATGAATCGATTAGTCAATCAACTATTACGAGCGTGTTTCAGGGAAAAGGGTCGACTTGGATAAAGCAGTGGCGTGGATGTGAATTATGACCAAGTAATGAAAAACAAACAAGGCACTTCGTAAAACAGCTGTTTTAAGCATGTGCTCGTTAAGGACATTATCGTCTTTTTGTCAACTTAAATTTTTTTGTTTCAACCTAATTTACCACACAACTATAATAATAATAGTTAGAATATTGCGTCTGAGTAATGTTATTCCGTCGATATCTTAGTAGGCTATCGTGAATAATATTTTCAACGATAACTAGTACAAGTTGTTATCTATTATAAAAATACACAATTGCAGTGATTTATCATGTTGACTCTTGAATCGACAGTATAGTGGCAAGTATGGAAATCGAATTTCCCCCCCCCCCTTGATTTACTTTTATAACATTTCAAATACAGGACTGGCGTTATGCAATGATCGTAAGTAATTACTGGCGTTATTGATTTCTTATTCGTGGTTCCTTTCCTGAACGCAATTGCTTGTATAGTTGGCGTTACGTCAATTTACGGACCCCAATGTAATAAAATAAAACTTAAAATCGAATTGGAACCTAAAATTGGATTTTTACACCGCAGCAGAGGGACCGATTCGTTCCAAAAATTGCCGCAGCGCCGTCCGATGTACTACAGTGGACGTTGAAAGTGTTCGGCCGTTTGCAGGAGCCATGAACTTCCAAGGGCATTATAAAAAGGGTCATAGTTAACAGTCTACCAAATTTACCCAATATTTTCATAAAAAAAAAATACTTTCATTTCCCAAAAATACTAAATGTTCACCAAAATTAAGAAAATACATAATCTTAAAGCGACAACCAAATATTGACATAATGCTGGACTCTTATATATTTTGTTCGCCAAAATAACTTTTGTTGACCATAAATACTAAATGTTCACCAAATTTTATTCCGCATTTAATTCTAACATAATATCCAAATATTTAATTTTCGACAGTGTCTTATATTATTTAGCAGTTAAAAATACTATTTGTTGATCAAAAATACACAAGCAATAAAATGTTGTGCAAATGGTAAATAATTTTATGCAAAATTATAGATGTAGATGTGCTAGGACAAGGAAAATAAGAGTAAAAATAGAAGTGGTTTGCACAAAAAAATATATTAATTTGCGTAATATATAAATGCTTTGCTGTAATTGGCTTGCATTATGTAAAACGTGAAACTTCTTTTAGTGGTAATTTCTAATCGTGCTTTAAAAAAAAATTACAGGGCCCTGAACTGACCTGTACAAAACTTGTTTCGCGTGCCACTTGTCTGGAAGCGCAAGCGGCAAGGAGAGATGCGCGAGCATATTTCATTGGAGTAATAGAATAATTATTTGACGCACAAATAGTTTTTTTGAGAAACACTAGATATAAATGGATAACGCGAATATTTATTATACCTATACAGCACGGACGCGTAACTTGAGCGTTTTAAATTTGGTGAACATTTAGTAAAATTGATAGACATATAGAATTTAAAATGTAAGCAATGTTAAAACACTACCCAGCATAGTTATTTTAGTGGTGATGTTCTCATTTTCTGATGTATAATAATTAGGGTTTTATTTAGATTTTTTGATGGTCATTAAATTTTCTGGTGGACAGTGCAAGGGATGTATGGTTTAATTTGGTGTACCTACATTATATTTGTTCCCTTACAAAAATTAGTTGAAAATCTTACCGAAATTTAATTTTTCCCTCATCCTTTGGTAGCTGTCAATTAAAGACTTCTTTTAATTTTGTTGACATAATTTCTTCACATCTTTAACCTTTTCTTTATTTTCTAGTTTCTTTCACCTGTCCTTTTCTTCTTCTCTACAATAGTGTTCTTTCTTGCATTATTCATTTTTATTATTGGGATACTGCCTATAAGACCACGTTAAGTCATGACAAGCTCCGTCTTTGTATTACATGCAAGTAGGTAACTAATTTTTTGCCCCTTCACCCTTTTCTACATTTTAGATATAGTTCTTCCTCTATAAATTTTTCAACTCTCAGGATAAGTAGCGACACAAAGAAAAAATTGCACCATCTTCCCCAATCTTCTTGAGAAATTTTTTTCAACCCTTATACCGTTTCAGCATATTGAAGCTCCTTTTACTGATTCGTGGGATCGCCAAAATTCTTATCTATTGAGGTTAGATAACAAGAAGAACGTGGATGGATAATTATTCTGTCCTCTAGAACTTCGTTAGCGTTCATGCAAATTTCGTTTGGGATTTGATTCTCGAACTAGTCGGTTGTCTGCATACTTGGACGAACATTTCGGAGTAATTCCATTGTCTGGCAACAACGTAATTACGGAACATGCTAGATTGTCGGAACTTACCAAGGAACTATTAAGACATTATCTTTTCCCCGAGGAACAGGTGAAAGTGTGGAAGTAACGTAATTTCGTTCCTCCACCAGCCGCTTTCGGCCCGTTCTCGATCATCCCAGATAATTTGCATTGGAGTCTTTATTTCGACAACAACTGTCGCGTTACCGTGTTGTTCGCCTTAATTTGATATTTTCTCGTCGTTTTCCACGCGAGCAGTCCCGAAACGCGGGGGTGTCGTAAAACCCCCTCAAACTCATAAATTACCCGATAAATTCCGACGTAACGTTATGGAGGTGCACGTAACAGGCGCGTCGCGTCGGTTGCATTTTTGTTAATTCCCGGCCAGATCCGGCCCGGGTGCGTGACATTTCGTTGTTCCATCAACAATTTCCCAAACGAAACAAAGGCCGAGAAAGAGCCCAATAACCTTTCGACAGCGTATCCCTTCTATCCTCCACGTGCCATTGATCGGTACATAAATCGCCCCCGATTAATAATCCCGCCGGTTGCACTTTCACGACCCGGCCCTGATGTAGATACTTCCACCATCAAAAAGGCGTCGTTTATCACGGCCAGCTCGTATTTACTTTGTCCTCCAATAAATGAAATATGCTATATGGAAGTGGGAGGGTTGGAGGATGGGAGGGAGTGCACCCTGATGGGAAATTCGCTTTGTATAGAAGGCTCAAAATGAGATATTTCGGGATTGTGAGTAAACCCTGAACCGTATTTCTCTTCCGTGCCCTTTACCTTGAACTATTCCCTAAGCGGCAATCTTGGCAGGGAGTCGACGAAATCGCTGGCTTCCACGCTGCAAATTCATTAGCTGCTCGATTGAGCATTCTGCATCTGGACACACCAGGTGGTAGCGCTATCGATTTTAACGTAAAACTGTGACGTTTCGGCGCTTCAACCCCAATTTGGGGGTTAACGAAGGCGCCCCGGCCACCGTGCCGGATTGATTACAACGCACGCAAATGGACGAAGTTAGTAACGGGATGGTAATCCTAGTTCTAATTCTGGAACTGGCGGCAGCTCACAGCGGTTTCAGGGGGCGCTCGGGAATTTCATTCAACAACAGAACCACAGGTTAGGAAGTTTGCATGATATGACGTTCACCCATCAAACTGTCAAAAATCCGCTATTGCGACGTCACGTAATTTTAACGCGGACGCTCGGGCTTCACTACATATTTTTGTGTCGCTGCAGCGACGCGACGCGACGCTGACGCAACGCTATGTGAGAATTGTCCTTTAGGGTGAAAAAAAAAATCTTCTCAAAAGATGCTGTAGGGTCGGCGCCACGTAATTTTAACGCAGTCGCTCTGGCTGAGAGTAAAACAAAAAATCTTCTCAAAAATTTCTGTAAAAAATTCGTACTCTTCAGTGTAACGCGGTTTCGCACATCTCTGCACGCGACAGCCCCCAGTTAAGATGTTTTAAAAAATTTAGAAAAAAGTTGAGAAATTGGAGCAATTAAATGCAACCAGTTTGCACGAACTTTGCCATCGCCCTACTGACCGACCAGTTCTCCACTTGAAAACGAGCGCGAAAAACATAATTTCGCAACTGATTGTGACAAAAGAGAAAATTCGTTATTGTCGCCACAATACCAGTTTCGTACGAAAAATCACCGGGAGACCCAACAACGCCGGCAATTACGGTTGCGCAACTCCTTTTTGAAAACACTTCTTTTTTCCAAATCAAAAATTCAGACGATCGAAAAAGGTCAAGACGCTCGTTGCGGAAATTTCGGTCCTTTGCGCAACAATCGACCACGTAAATGGAGCAATCAAATTGATTGATTTGCTGCAGACACCGGAATTTCGGCAACAGGAACTGGCGATTTCGTTAGTCCGCCGCATTAGATAACCAAGAAAAAAAATGTTGGTCCATTGGGAGATAATGTTGTAAATAAAGATTTGATCTCGGTAAAAGTTTGCTAGGTAAAGGTTTGATTAATTGTGTTTGCGACGTGGTGTCCGAAACGCATTTCAGCCTTTGACAAATTAAACTGGTGTCACTCAAACGTTGTAAGTGTGGGCTGTTAGTAGATCATTGAGAAACCGACAATACTGTTGCGTGTGCCCTACTACTTAACAATTCAAATCGCACCACCCACTTATCTCTTCCAATGCAATTTTCTCCCTGAAGCTTCTCCTGGTCAAACAGCGGCCGGTCCGAAATTGATTTTCTTCTTAGCTCATGGTCAAACCGAATTCGATTCGTTCGCCCTCAATGCTACCTTACCAAAATCCTCCACAATACCCCATTGTTGTCTGCGATTCTGTGCGCAGAAGTTACGAATCGATGTTGATTAAGTTCTATCGAGGGCAGACACAATTATTGCCTTTATGAATTATTGTTGTCGTTTGGAAAATGTCGATTGGTTGCGTAATGTTCAACAGGTGTGTCTGTGGGAACCTACGAAAAATCAAGGGATTTGCATAAAAAACATGGCGTGCACGCAAATGGGGGTTTGACAGGGGGAAGTCGCTTGGCCCCCGCCCGGGCTAGGTCCGGCGTTGGCCCATGTGGGGATTGATCTCGTTGTGACCATTGCATAATGATACTGTGTTGTATATAAAAGACCACCGTGCCTTCGGACCATACATCAGTGGTGTTCGCAATTTGTTCCAAACTCGACATAAAATCGACAAGATGGATAAGGTACGCATTTATTAGTTATTATCTAACAAAGAATCCACGAATTTAATAACAATTATTATTATTAATACAATTTGGTAAAGCGTCAACGCGATTTTTTTAAATTTTCCAAGACAAGCTCCAGGACTTTGAAAAATATTTATAAATAATTAGACTATTGAGTGCCTAAACACCTGATGGTCATTTATATATAAAACAGATTTAAAAAATGCTGCCCACAATGTTGGTTTAGAAGTCGTTATTTGGGGCTTAAGAAGTTAAATCGCCGAATAATGCTCAATTTAGACAAGCTTTGGGAGGATTTTGGCCGTAATCCCATTTTGAACTAAGAAGTCAACAATGGTTATTTACAGGCAATAGGCTTACAATGGCAGGTCCAACATTTGAGTCCATCACATTAAGGGCCAGTTTTTTGCCATTATTTACTTGATTATTTTTAATATCTTTTACTAGTAAAGCAAACAAATGTTAAGTCAAACCCTATAAGAAGTTTTTTTAATAAAACACAATTAAGGCAAAGCAGAAACATATATAAATATAGTTAAAACAACACTACGCGGGGTATAGAGGTTTTGTGATGGCTTCATGTTCTTATGGTCCATGAAGCTTCTCATTGAATCAGCAAATTAAAAACCTCTGTAAAAAGTTAATTTATTTCTATCAAAGATAAGAATTTTCAATTAAACTTGTCGTTAGTTCCAGAAACAGTAAATTGAACAACTTCTATTAAACGGTCAGCAACTTATGATAGAATTGAAATACATTAATGTGCAGTTTAAAATTTATTGAGCAAATAAAAACATTTTTGGAATCGTTTTGGACATTTTCTGTGGTTAAAAAATGGTAAAAGTTCAAACTATGGCTCTGAAAGATTTTGACATATCAATTTATAGGGGATACCAGTAGAGTTAATCTTATCGATTTCCAATAGTGTAACCTGAAAAACTGCTGAAATATTCAATATTTACTAAACTGGTACATGTAACAATGGTTTTTAATAACAAAATAATTACCATGAATACCGGGTGTTTCAACGAGAACCGCCGGTGCCAAATTGCGTATTTCTAATGAAGTTAAATATTTTAAATTTGGCAGTAATAAACTATAATTCATGCACTACAAGATGACTTTATCGTTTTTTTCTTTTTTTAAACGTGTGAGTTTTTACTTTCAATCCCGATTTCATATCAAAATATTCACTTCATCTCTTTGATTTTCTTCAAGCTCATGATCACGACCTCCAAGATTGATAACGAGCAATTGAAATATTTTTATATCAAACCGTTATTGAATTACATGGATTTTTAAATTTCAGCCCTCAGGGGATTTTTTGATTGACAGATGACAATTTTGTGGCGCCAGTTCTGCGGATAACCGCATTAGGTTTTATGATCGTCTTTGCACTGCAAAGATCTTTGAGTAGGTACCGCTTTTAAGTCATAAATAACCGAACCGTTTAGGCGGCCTTTGTCACCAAATTTGACTGCTTCAATAAAGCAGTCGTGTCATAAATTCGTCAAAATCCCGTGAATTTCTTAAAAACACAATTAGAGATACTTCAACTACAAATTTCAAATTTTTAACAACAGGAACGTATACTTGGCGGTATTACGAACATAATAATAATAAAAAAATATATTGAAAATTTCTGAAAAAGCACATTATAGCGTCCCGACGGCGCATGGAATTAATTATGGACCAACCAACGACGCCACATTGTAGCGCATCCATTAAAGTTTATTTCTGCCAAATTTCAAATTTTTAACTCCATTACAAATACAAATTTGGCACCGGCGGTTCTCGTTGAAACACCCGGTATAGTATAAAATTCATAATTATTATCAGCTGCTAATTCGATAAAAACCAATTAAAAATTGAAAAAACGACATTCTGAAAGAAATACAGACATTGACAAGGGACGTCAATTTCTTCGAAGACAGGCTGTGGAACATCTCGATAGCGGCCCGAAAGACCGCAAATATCAACAATTGCCGCTCTATCCCCCATTTCCGCAATATCCTCGCCATTCCTTTGTCATTGCCACAATCTGACCCGAAATCCACAAAGACGCCGTCCAAAATAGAAATTAATTAATTTTTGTTGCAGGTTGCACTCGTTCTCGCCCTCGCAGCAGTCAGTTATGCCAAGCCAATCTCCGTTTTCTCCCATGCCCCATTAGCGGTGGCACACGCTCCACTGGCCGTTGCCCATGCCCCAGTTGCCCTCACTCACGAGTCTTACGACCCCCATCCGCAGTACAGTTTCGGCTACAGCGTTCAAGTAAGTCTTTTCCTTTGTCTGTCGTTTCAAAAATATTTCCAAAAATCTCTTTAGACGTCTCGTCGAATTAGACCAGCGCTAATTTATCGACGACAAAATTAATTACATCGCCTAATCTAAGAGTAGGTACGTGATTAGCTGCAATAGCGGCATGAAGGCAGTTTGTTTAAAGCGATTACCGCAGGTTCAATTGGGTCATTCGGAATAGTTCGCCTGATTCATCGGGCGATAATGAAGTCCACGTATTCTTGAGTTTGTACGGTGAATTCAAGCATTAAATCCGGAAATTTAAAATTCGTGCTGTAATAAGTCGCGTGGCTCGCCATGCCATCAATATTCGACGTTGTTTACACGACAGAAAGCAATGAACCCTACTTTCCAGGACAGCATCACCGGCGACTACAAGAACCAGCACGAATCGCGCGACGGCGACGTCGTTCATGGCAGCTACAGTTTGGTGGATCCTGACGGTACCAAAAGAACTGTGGACTACACCGCCGACCCCATCAACGGCTTCAACGCCGTAGTCCACAAGGAACCCGTTGCTGTAGCTCACGCACCTGTCGCTGTAGCTCACGCTCCGATCGCTGTAGCTCACGCTCCAGCTTACGTAGCTCACGCACCTTTAGCTGTGGCCCACGCTCCTTTGGCAGTGGCGTCGCCCTATTACAGTCACGGCACGTATTTGCACTAAATTTTGTAATTCGCCTCATGCATCTTTCATTCCATACCGTCATCAATAGGTTACGATGTAATATAAATTCATTAAAATTTACACAATTTACAAAAATCTTTTAATTGCGAAATTGATAATTGTGTGGCTGCGATGCGGCGATCCGCAATTGGTGTTCGGTTGCACGGATCCCATTACGAAACCGCAAAGCAACGCCGTTCCGTCGTCGCGCCGCTGGCTTTAGCTCTTTGTTTACCTAAAAGCTGGAGTTGCTTTTGATAAATCTCTCGACGAAAACTGGCGATTTCCGAAATAAACGGTTTAAAACCATTGTTTGGATTGGATCTTGCTGTGCAAGCGCATTGATTGACCCACATACCCCTTCTGCGTGGCGGCGGGTACGTCGCGACGCCAACCAAACAAGAAAGGACGTTGCACCCACCAGCATTTCGGGCAAAAAGTCCGCCGATTCCGATCCATTCGTCTTGACAAATCGCCCGTAAGTCGACAGCTCCATAAAGCGTCCGTCCAAAGGGTGCGCCAAATGCTCAAGATTCTTCGACACCGTGTAACAAGGAACCATATACGATTAAATAAGGATTGGAGAAAGATTTAAGTGGCAGAGAGCTAAATAACAAAAACATCTTTAATAATACGCCTACTATTCGTAAAAGGAAATGTCAACTTTTCTACACTTTGGCTTCGCTAGCCGGACAGATTCGTGTTAAGCGGTTCGAAATCTATAAGATTAAGTCATATAATCGATGTAAAAAATTTCAATATTTTCGACTTTTTTTTTCTACCCTAATCGATAGCAATTCGAAGTACTCCTAAAATCGACATCGTTGCACCTAAAGGCTGGAAATAAGCGTTTTCGATTTCTTATAATATTCAAACTCTTGTAACTTTTGAACGGGCAAACTTACATAAAATTCAAATACATCAAATTTCTCCATTTCACAAAAGCTATCGAATGCTATATGAACAAAAATCGTAAGTCTAATAATAAAGAAGTTGAAATTTGCAATTTAGGTCGATTTTGACGAAAATTTTGAATTGAAACATTCAAACGGTCATATCTTAAAAAGTACGACTTGTGCAGGTAAACTACGGTCAGATTCGTGTTAAGCGGTTCAAAATCTATAAGATTAAGTCATAAAATCGATGTAAAAAATTTCAATATTTTCGATTTTTTTTTTCTACCCCAATCGATAGAAATTCGAAAAATTCCTAAAATCGACATCGTTGCACCTAAAGGCTGGAAATAATCGTTTTCTTATGTAATCGGCTTTCCTGAATTCAAATCCGTAATCAATTCGACGCTAGAATAAATAGATTTCTTATAAAATTAAAAAAACCACTAAGTTTCGATTTTTTATAATATTCAAACTCTTGTAACTTTTGAACGGGCAGACTTACATAAAATTCAAATACATCAAATTTCTCCATTTCACAAAAGCTATCGAATGCTATATGAACAAAAATCGTAAGTCTAATAATAAAAAAGTTAAAATTTGCAATTTAGGTCGATTTTGACGAAAATTTTGATTTGAAACATTCGAACGGTCATATCTTAAAAAGTACGACTTGTACAGGGAAACTACGGTCAGATTCGTGTTAAGCGGTTCGAAATCTATAATATTAAGTCATAAAATCGATGTAAAAATTTCAATATTTTCGATTTTTTTTTTCTACCTCAATCGATAGAAATTTGAAAAATTCCTAAAATCGGCATCGTTGCACCTAAAAGCTGGAAATAAGCGTTTTTTGATGTAATCGGCTTTTCTGAATTCAAATCCGTAATCAATTCGACGTTATAATAAATTGATTTCATATAAAATTAGAAAAACCACAAAATTTCGATTTCTTATAATATTCAAACTCGAGTTCAAACTCTTGTAACTTTTGAACGGGCAGACTTACATCAAAACCAAATACACCAAATTTCTCCATTTTACAAAAGCTATCGAATGCTATATGAACAAAAATCGTAAGTCTAATAATAAAGAAGTGTCTAGGAAGGGATGATCATTGACAATAGCATAAGTCATAAGACCTTATGACCTTATTCGTAAGACTTTCAACTGAAAGTAACTTTTCGAAAAAAAAAATTGATTCTTTTATTCATATCTTAAAGTGACCTCATAAGATATCAATTTCTTAATTTTAAAAATCTGAACCAGTTAAGACCAATGATAATAAAAATTATTGTCGCCGTGTATAATTGGTTGCCTATATCAAAAAATATTTTTGGGAAAACTAGTTAAAATCGGCGAGTTTTGTTTTAGGACAATTTGGAAAACGAATGCTCCTTTTATCTCTCTTATCTCTTCTCTTTGTGGAGGGATGAGTTCTAAGAATGGTTCCTGTCAGGTGAAATTTACTGTTTGCGCCGCTATAAAAGCGGAGATTCGTCCACAAATCAAATAGAGAGACAGCGAGGATCCACCTAAACCACTTGCTTTAACTAGAAATAAAATATTAATTCAAAAACGGCATTCTTGACCGAACAGCGTCTCTTTCGGATCCATGTTCACCAATGCGTAAATGGCCGGATCCGTTTGCGTTTTTACACTCGTACAGCTTGACTTTTTATCGATTTCCGGCAACTTTCTGATAGGTTTCCGGCAGGCGACGACCACTATAATCAAATTACCCGCATGCTATCCAGATACCAGATACGAGATTTTCCTCCTCTCTAGCGCCGTTCCGCTTCTTTTCGTGCAATATGAACCTGACGATATTCGAGTGCATCGGTCTACTTCTCACGGAGTCGCCAATTAAACCGCCTCAAATCCGCTTCCAACAATGACTTTCTATTAATTAATGACCGAAAATTAGGCAGTCCACATACGCAATGTCGCATTTTAAAAAGTAAAACGTTACTAGGAATTTTCGCGAACCTTTTGAGATTGCATAGTGTTTGTCTGTCCATTTGCGGATTGCAGAAATGGAACGCTGACCGCGCACTTTGCGGGTTTACGGTTGGTCATTTCACAAACCCTAACAGCCGGGATAATTAGATAATCAAGCCGTAACCGTACAATCGTAACGTGTAATGGAACAAAAGTCGTTAAAAATTAATTTTTCTACGTTAAAAGTGCGTTCACACCGAATCCAAGTTTAATGTCGCGCCGGTGGCAGCGAGTTACAGTTCGGCCGCTGCCTTCTCAACCGCATGAGCTTCGCTAATCATTAATAACAATTTTCACGGCAATTTCGGAATAATTAAACACGGAACAAGAGTGTTTGTTGGTAACGGTGGTTTTAGTCAGGAGAGACTTGCTGGAAACGTACGTACAACCGTTACAGTAATTGCGCAATTTTTCGAGAGATCTTGGACACCATCGCCGCAGAGATTCTTTCTTTTTCTAGATCTGCAAAATTTTGGGCAGATATCTTTACAAATAACAAGCAATTTGTTCTTTCGTAAAGGTCCGTACCAATTTTCCATTTTTTTTTTTTTAGGTACAGCTAGTTGCAAATAAAGCTGGACGGACCCTGCGCATTAGGGTGGCGGAAAAGAAAGTTCGTCCGATTTCATTTGAAACTAGCTGTATTTCCGCTCCTTATTTCTTCTATCCATCTTCACCTAACCTAAATCTTCTCTTATCTTACTTTATTCCTTTCTTGCCCCCAATTATTTTCTCTCCATTTGCAATTCCTAAATTTGGGTATCAACGTGAAAAATTTCCTAATTATCTCCCACTTTGTGTCTCTTTTAAATTTTCAGCGACGCTCTGCGTCGCGTCCGCGTACACGCGACGTTGCTGACGGTTGTGGCCTAGATGAAGGCCGCAGCTGATTAGGACCCAATTCTCGAAATAAACTGCTACTTTCAGTTTTGCTCCATTGACAGGATCGCACTCACCTCTGGCATTAGTGGCGGAGTCTGCGATTTTCTGGAATGCTTCCAAGTAAGCTGTGACCGCCAAGATCGTCGCCCTACAAACACACAAGCATGAGAAAAAAGCGAATTAAAGCAGGCCGAACGTTACGAAATCGACCACGACAAATTTACCAAGATCAAAGATGAATTTTCGAAAAAAAAAAAACGCTTCGCCACTTACTTCAATGAGGAGTGCAGTTTCGTGGCTTTCGCGATCAGGTCCTCCCATAGCGGCATTCCGTTCTGAAACCAAAAATACGGCGTTATTAAAATAAATTCAAAAATACAACGAATTTGTTGGTCTTTCCCGAAATTTAACGGAAATCCAAACGTTAATCACGACCGAAGCAAATTGGAAGAATCGAGTTTCTTGACCCTTCAGTTTGCTATTCCATCGCAAAACCCAGTCACGAGTCTGAAATGGGTCGATTTCGTGGTACTACAATGGAGCTGAAATCGGTTCATTCATGCCACGACCGTGGGTACCACGCGGAAGCGGTTCCACATCATAACAGAAACGGAACATCCGCGTATCTGGTCTTGGTCGGGTTGAGGCTTCGCCCACGCGACAACTTTTCGACCTTCAACAATTAATTCCAACAGATGACCGCAACAGGTCCAGTTCTGCGACCGTTCAGAACAACCACCTTTTGTTTGATGACTCAATACAGTTATTGGCGAGGACAGCGTCGAATTTACCAGGCAATACCGCTAAGAACCGCCATTTCGACATATGTTTTTGGATTTGAGACCGACGGCGTTTTCAAAGCCGCAATAACGGGAGCGTTTACGAGACGATGGGAACATCAACAGATGGGTCTGTTTAGTTTGCACGGCCGCGAGACGTGCACCAACACCCAATAAAACGTTAACATGACCATAAGTAGACCGGGCCGTTACCAAATATGACACATGTTTGGTGTTTGAACGTCGATTAGCGGGCAAGCAGGAAACCTCTTGGAGGATAACTGAAGAAGAGGCCAAAACGTTTAGAAAAAAGACCCGACCACTGTGCAACAATGCAGCCCACTCATCCTTGCAACTTCAGAACTGAGAACACTTCGAAGATGCTGAAAGAACCATAAAGATTAAAAACTAAATGTTGAAAGGTGCTTCAAAAAATGCTAATAAAGTTTAACAAAAAATAAGGTCATTGTTTACTTTACCCACTCTTCGATTTTCAAAAAACTAATTATACCAACGCATTCGTCACCATGTATACATTACGAAAATCAATATCTTTTTTTGTGCAAACTACTTTTTTTTACTCTTATTTTCCTTGCCCTAGCACATCTTTTTTTTTCCCCTATAAAATTTGCATAAAATAATTTATCATTTGCACAACATTTCATTGCTCAAAATGGCATTATAATGATGTTTCACGATGGTTTCCAAAAAAGAGTGGACATTGTAAACAATTACCAAAAATAATAATAAAAAAACTAAAAAAGTGAAATAAAAATTGTAAAAGTAGTGTTGAAAGATGTTTCAAAAGATGATAATAAATAAAACTAGCAAAAGTAGTGTTGAGAGGTGTTTCTGGCGTTTTTGCGTGGTGGCTCGTCGGTCATCATCATTGCAGCCGACGTTGCGTCAATAGCGGTATCTTGACCTAAGACAGTCAGTCGTAAAGCGAATATGAAACTTGGCAAGACAAACAGCCTCGCCAACTACTACGCTCATGAATCAATATTTTACGAGACCTGACATAATAAGATGATGTTTCCTCCTAGTTAAATGACTGTCTTACAATGTGAGGCACGCATAAATTAAAACGTCCGGAAGTAACTGAGGCCGTTCCGCCGAATTTCCGAAGAAACGGGCCAGATGGGCGAATTAATTCAACCTCCCCGATTCGTGACGGGGTAAAAATTAAATGCTGAATTATTTGACGGGCCCGGAATTCCGCGATTAAGTTGGGAGGATCTCCAAGACATAAATTTGCATCTGCCACATATTAAGGTACGCTTAAGAAAACGACTAATTACAAGAGAATCGCGGAATTGCTGTGATTATGTACCATAATTACTACGCTACCGGGATTCATGATGGTCTTTAGTGGATTGCAGCCTCGCTTACGTAAAATAGTGCCGCAATCGACAACCACGAGGCTTTGTTCGAATTCAGCTCGAAGGGCACAGTTAGCATCAGTACCTAAGATGTATCGTACAGGTTCAGCATATAGGTAATGATGATGAGGTACCTACTTCATAATGTCATTAATAAATTGCTAGTAAATTGATTTTCATGTCTTTTCGTACGGCACATCTCTTGGAACCTTGTGGAGCTTCTTTCGACATGTTCATGTTGGCGATGCCAGCTGCTGAAGTAATAATAAAATAAAAACGAGCAAATTTCGGCAACATACTGGAGATTAGCGTGATGGTTGGCTAATTGGCTTGGCACCACTTCTGTCGTCCGTTATAACCATTGCTGTTGTGGACGAAATCTCGTTACCGATGTTGCCTAAACGTCTTGACTGGCGGCCAAGATTAAGACAAATTTCATAATTTTGACCCACTTTTCGGTTCGTTTCCGTAAAAAAGAAACGTCCGTTAACCGTTTGGGAAATTGTAATTTTCCGTTGTGGAAAATTCGGAATAAAACGGATCACACAAGGGATCCAGACAGGTAACCGATGCAAACTTTTTGAATTAGCTGGCTCGCCGCAGGACAGAACACGATAATTTGTTACTGGATTTCTGAATTTAAAGGGCTTCGTATTGTGTAATTTAACGGGACACGTGGACAGGCTCGGGGACGTTGTAGGATTCGAGATATGACTCGTACCAATAATTGGAATAGAGTTAGTTAGGTGGTTCGAGTTAGGTCATCACAATGTTTAGGAAAAATGTTCCGTCAAAAAATTAACTTTATTATTGCGTGCACAATCAAAGTTATGTTTTCCTTCTATTTTCGTCAACCGCAAAAGTTGTACCTACTGGACGTAACAAAATATCGAATTTTAATGACAAAGAAGAGTCATCCTCGTGTCTTGATCTCGATCTCTCGCATAAAGAAAAATTGCCGGCTCTATGAAATTTCAGACTTCTTGTAAGCCAAGTCTCTGGAAACTACCAACACAATGGTTCCTGTCACTTGGATTCGAGACCATAAGATCCGATTACGTTGTCTCTTGAGGCGTGCGCTACTGAAATAGATCGAAGTAATTAAAATGTGATAATAAGTAGACGCGATTCCGGTTTCTCTCCAATTTCACATCCTCCCAATACGTGTATAAATAAAATCGACAGTTTAGTTTCAATGCCGATGCTGCCGTTGAGTATAAATAATTCCCAACACCAAACCGGAGGTTGTCGACCGAACTCCAGGGTTTTGTGTGGAACTCTCCATCAAGTCCCGGGGGGCGTTCCTGGAGCACCACATAGAATTTTAATAAACGCCCAAATTTCTAAACCCTCTTTAACGCCCAAACCTGCATGAATAGTACCAGAACGTATCAAGCGTCAGGTCTATAGATTTATTTGATTAAAATGTTGAAAAACGATTCCATCGTGAACGGCAAAATTTCTCACCCCAAAACGAAATTCTGGAAAGCGAGCCCCGTTAATTGCAGAAAGAAATCGGATATCCATATCCGCCTCCTAATTAGTTTAATTAATAATAACTCGACTTTTTGCCCGGGTTCGTGTCGATAATTGTCACATCTGGACGATATCCCAACAATCACCGGAGAAATAATTGTTTATTTTTCTTCAAAACGTCGAGCTCTTGCGAATTTGTTCACATGGCGGTCGAGATTATTTTCCTATGCACCGCGAGCTTTCGGGCCGTGTAAACTGTGATATAATGGTAAACCCACCACTTTTTGTTTACATATTAGAAAATAAACAAAGTCGAAGTAAACACAAGGGTGCCTAAAGTTGGAAACCCAAACAATGATAATTAACTAAGAGCTCCATAGTTTTACGGGGTAACTAGAGGACTTGATCTAAAAGGATCTTCCTTACAAATGCCTCACAAAGTGTTTCTATCATCCACCTAAATGGAACTAATGGAATTTTTAAAACTTCCAAGTTGTTTGGGTAATGGCGGTGCCGTACAAGTAAACGGACACGAAGAACACAGCATAAATATGCAATAAGGCATAATGTGTCTTGTGCATACATAAGGCGTATAGCTGTGACGAGTTTACCGACACAATGATGTTAAAATAGTGTTGAGTGAACTTATTAATAGTTCGTTGTTCGTCCCTTTAGCCGGAGAGCACGCAACTTCCTGTATGAATGGAGCATTCATGGCTGTGGTACTTGAACCATGACTATGGCACATGCCGGATTACAATACTTTAGTCAACATGACACATTGAGAAGATGAAAAGTCAAACGGCTGCAAAGGTCTTCTTCCTGCACAACACATGTGCATTGTCACAGGCGCGAATAGGAGGGTAGTCTCTTCCACTCGACGCCTTGTCTACGCGGCACGTGGTTACTGGGTAACAAGAACCAAATGGATGTTTGGCCAGTTTTTGTCACTATTCTGTTTTATGTCCTCTTTTTGCCCCACGCTTTTATCCACCGCCTTCTCCTTTAATTCCCTGATTTTAATCTTATCTACAAATATTTTGCTTCGTTTTGGACAAGTCACGTTATTCTTGGAGGCTATTTCTTTTTCCCCAGAGACCAATTATTGACACCCCTCCAATTTTTCTTTCTGTTATTTTCTCTAGTTGCCCTCTCTTCTTTTGGTCTTCCCATCGTCGACCCATCTATCACTAAGAGCTTCAATTGTTGCCAAGTTCCTCTTTCTTTTGGTCTTTCCATCGTCGACCCATCTATCACTAAGAGTTCAATTGTTGCCAAGTTTCTCTTTCGTTTGGTCTTCCCATCGTCGACCCATCTATCACTCGTAACACGTTTAAAACCCTTGCTTCAGATTCTGGTGTATTCTTTCAAAATTATATTCCTCGTAGCTTCTGAAATCTTCCTACTGTTGCACTTCTCTTCTGATTTGCAGATTCTTCGTGCTGAGTTCCTTTAAAACCATTCAATTGTGTCCTACCGATCATGCAGAACTTTCTTCTAATTTGTCTACAGTTCTGTCAACTACTATCTTCATTAACAGTATATCTAAAAGAAACAATAATTTTTAAGAGCTCCTCTTCCACAATCTCCTTCACAAATTACATTCCTGCAGTTTCTTTTCTTCACTGTCTTTTTCATCAGCCACTCCTTATCCTGTACGATCATCAGTTGAGTAAAATTTTACTTACCGCCAGATAACTCAACCACAAGTTCTCCCACTTTTGATGCAACCACAGCAACAAATTTGGATTTACTCCTACAAACAACAAGACATAATTGATTGCCATATATGCAACGCAAAGGCGCTGCTGGCTGCATGAATAATGATAATTAATAGGAGACAGCTCGGCGCTGCTCGGTGGTGAAAACATCAACTCAAGTGTGGAAATGCATAATAATTATTCCAGTCCTAATCAATAAACGTCGCTTTATCGCTCTGCAAAATGCATATCTAACTAGAATGCATCCAGACTAGGTATCTCAAAACCGAGATAGCATTATTTTTGTTGTTTGTATCTATCGAGCAAAATTTCAACTTTACAAAAATCGGCAAGGTAGGGCGTTTCTGATTTTTTTTTCAAACATGAAAAATGAGACATGTATACGTGTAAGTGATCTGCACTTCTTCGGGCTCTGAAATATCTCTTTTGTAGCAAAGATTTATCACCGACGCTAAGCCGGCCGTCAAGCATTCAAATGCACCTAACCCTATTCATTCAGCAAGGATATAAGTAAGGACTCGGGACAGGGGAGGACTGGAGCAGTTGTTCCACTCCAACGAGTTACTTTAGGGGTAAAACAAGAGGTAGCAAAACTGTCAGCCCCAACTTAGTGGGTACAAATATAAAAAAAAATATTCAACTCTACGTGTTTTCGTTTTTGCGTCTGGCGCCCCCTTAAAATCTTTGTTTTTCAGCCACTTTTTGTTGGCCCACACCAACACCCAACGACAGACTAGCCCACGTTAACAGCTTCCAAGTACTTCGTTGTTTGTTTTGTTGAAGTTTCAGTGGGCCGTACGATCCCGAATTGGGTGTTCGCTTAGAAAATCGCGGTTATCTACCATCAATGATGAAGAGTGTGATCGAGAAGTTGAAACGTCAATATTTTTTAATAAAAATATTGTTCCCACCTCGCGCTGTTCCTGTTATGTATATTCTTGGTGGTTTCCCTAATCGGCTTAATTGTTCTTATCTCCCTTTTTCGGACAGGAAGTGCTTATCGCCGTTCTGTTCGGTTTCATTCAAGCATTTTATGAAGTTTTAACGCGTTTCCCCTAACGCGGCGTCCTCCAAACGAAGTGACGTCACCAATAAAAATTAAACGTTTCATAGGTTATGACGTTATTGGAACGGCTATTATTAATTTCGAAATCACATGCAACGATGACGGTGAATTGACCTTTAAAGGCAAGAATCGAAGTTATTCGATAAAAAAACAGGTCGAACACCGCATGTCCCGATATGGAAATTACAATTATCTTGGAATAAAATCCACAAGTTTTAATCAACGTGTTTAGCACCAAAACCAGTTAAATTAATTAAAAATATTCTGGGATTCGGTATTTCCGGAATGTTACACACAGCGGTACCCCGGCACCGGCGGTAGTCTCCATTTTTTTTCTCGTGGTGAATTAGTTTGTTATCAATCAAACAAGCAGTTAGACTGTTATCACGACTGCAATTGAGGTGACTCATCAATCAAACTCTGATAAAAACCGGAATTCCAGAACAAAAGAGAAGCTCTCGTTTCCCTATTCAAATGTCAACGGAAACAGGGGGTGCAGGCTTGATCACGTAATTGATCGAAATCCCCTGGAAACGAGCCGACATTTCCGAAAAGCTGCAAAATTTTCTTTATTTACCTAAAATCTACATTTCTTCACATAAAATTACTAGCCCTCTAGATCTAGATAGCACTCGTCTATCTATAATTTTTTTTAATAAGATTAATCTCAATAGGATTTGCCCGCGTGTTGAAAAGGATTTTTAGGTAAATTACGACGAATCAAATGACGCAAAAATAGCTGAATAGTCAATTCAACGAAAAAATTGTCATCGAAAAAGATACACAAATTATTACTACGAGGAAAGTTATCTACGATATTTTTTTAAACCCCGCCAGTCACTAGTTTGGTTGAGAACGGCGACTATTTCCAAGCGGATGACGTCACCACCACTATGTAGATCGCAAAGTCCAATTGTTGGGTATAAGGGGTTAGAAGAAGCAGAATTAGATATATTTTTAGTCAAAATTAGGCAAAACTTTTCGGCGACTCCTGTAATGGTAAAAAACTGGTTTTATTTTTTGTTTTTTCTCAGATCTTATTTACGTTTGAACGTTGATAAAGTGCAATTCATCGAGGTAATTAAAACCCGGAACGGATTAGAATCAATCTAATTTCAACGCCAACCTGTATGCGACCTTGTTAATGAGTATTAGCATATTGCGTCGGTAATCCCTTCCGGACACATCCCTCTAATTGATTCGCCACAACATTCGATATCGAATCAAATTACGGCCCAAAATAAGGTTGACGAAACATCGGGGCGAAACTCAAACGTAGATGGTCAATTCCAGCCCCAAGTTCAAGTTCAATCATTCAAAGCTAACACGGACGTAAGGTGGCTTCAAAACTTTTGCCCCGTATTTTAGCTAAAGCCCACAAGCCGCCCAAGAACGCCCCCGCTGTTAATGACAAAACTGAAGCAATTCACGTTTTCAATCTAATCTTGACCAATCCCTAATTTGGACATTTTTTATGACGTCACTATTGTAAAATACATGGTGGTCGATAAATGACGCACTAAAAAAATAGAAAAATTTTATGGGCGAAAACTTGACGACCAGCTGTTTTTTCTGGACCAAGTTCGAATAGCTCACTGTTTCTGGTAATTTAAATAACAATGAGGTAGATTCGTTTCCACATTGCGGTTTTTAACAATAACAACAACATTATTGCCGAATAGGATCCGTGGCTAAAGAGATAATATTATGTTTACTTTGTGTCAGCCCCCGGTAGAATTGACTCGTAGGCACATAATAGAAGAATAGCAACCGCTGCCATAATAGACTTGAGAATTACCTGGTGGCACCCTGCTGGGTTCAAAGCAGACGTGCCGCAACATAACCTCACTTTTCGCGGCTCAAAGTAAAGGCGCGAAAAAGCCGTCAAACAGTCCAAGAGGATGTTTGACAAAAATTTATTCGTGACGTCATGATTTAAGTTTGAAAGGAGCAGTTGCATCTAGACACCTACAAATAATTTCCTGGCCTACTCTTCCATTTTGAAGCAATGTTCTGTCAATTGTTGGTGTAGAGGCCTTATCTTATAAATGTAAAAATTGGGTCAATGTGCTGAAAGTTTGGGAGGCACTGCTTTAATCGATTTCAAATTAGGCTCCATGAAATTGTGCAACGTCAAAATGTGCAATAATAACAGTCGGAAATGTGTGTCGCAAAGGTCACTTCCTTGTTTACTCATTCCTCCCGCCACCCACAATCTTCCTGTTCTTGTCGACGCGACCCCTAGGTCTCGATGGGCCCGCAAATCATTTAGGCCCTCTAACTCATTATCCCGGTCATTTAGCCGCCTTGCTCTCAACCACCGGCAACCTCTTTACATCCCAACTCCCCACTTACAACGTAACTTTAATTAAAACAAGGACTAATTCACATCCCTAATCCACTAAAACCCTTTCACCCCAAATCGTTCTGTTAATCCAAAAAAAATTGGCCAACTCCATTTGAACACGCACAACTTTCTTCAAGAGCCCCGCAAGGGTCGGCCAACCCCTCCCCGCATCATATGCATAAAACCAACTTTAGAGCCCCTCCTGTTAGCGGCAGGGGACCGGGAATCCGACGCCTGCATCCCAAGGCCTGATTCACAGCCGCGAACGATCCACGTAATTTTTTTTTTCTTTTCGATAAATCCCCAACAGTAAACCTGGTGCTGGGTATCAATTTACGGCCATGTGGTTGGCGGCCAGTTATTTCCTTTTGCGAGAAACACGTGCAGGGTTCGGTTTCGCCGCGTCTCGCTTGATTGATGCGAGGATTTGCGGAATCGACACCAATTGATTCGGTGTAGCGGAGACAGCCACCGGAGCCTCCGGCCAAGACCAGCACAGTTACGAACGAACAGTTACGCAACTTTTCGCCTGAAAACTATCGCAAACTAACTTGCGATAATTGCGATAACGAAAAACGTCAATGGGGGCGAAAAGTTGGGCGAGTTCTTGAACTTTCGGCGAAGAGGAGGACCCAATCAATCAATTCCGAAGGTAATTTCGGCAATCGCATCGGGAGTGAATGCAATGAGTTACGTAATTAATCGAATTCGGCTCGTTACAAAAACTAGTTTCGAAAATTTCGACCCGCAATCGAATTTGGCGGCGCCGCTCTCTTCCAAGGCCTGCTTCATCAATTTCAACCAGCAATTGAATTTGGCGTCTTTCAAGGCCTGCTAATTGAAATTCGCCGATTAATCGCGGAAGGCGGTGGAATTTGCGCGAAAACCGCCCCTACCTTCATGTCTTGAATTATCTGCTGGAATAGTCCGCCGAGGGCCCCTGATTCGCGCTCGATGTGGCCCTCCATGTTTCCCTTTAACTAACACACTCACTCTTCCACTGACACAAACTCGTCTTTATTTCGACATTTATCGCCGGCCAACTGCACTTTTTTGCCCTCGAAATCACCAAATTGTCAGGTCGTCCCCCACATCGCGCTTTATCACTGAAATCCCGAAATTGCGATTAACCTCGACGCGACGCGGCTGATTACTGACGGCCGACGACGGCGCGAATCGCGGTACTCATCGTTTCCGGGATCACCCTGACGCGAGAAAAACCATAAGGGATGTTATCGCAAGAGACAAACAAACGTCCACCATTACGACGTTGCACTGGTGTGTGTTTTCTTTCTATTATTACAAAATCTCCCCACTTTCCGTCAAGGCGCTAGCGGCAAAACAAATGATGCACCAATCAAGTCGAGACCGCCACCTATCGGGCGGACCGATAAACCTGACACAGATCGCCTTATTGCGCAATTTTGTTCCTGGTTCTATGGTCTTTACGTTTCGTCATTAGCTATAATTAAAGCTAAATCTTAAATCACGCGTTATTGGCGGGTTATTAAACACTTTTTTTGCTAAATTGGAGCTCGTTAATTAATATTTAGCAACTTAGAACTGGTTAAGAAACCGAAGCTTTCATAAGAAAAAAATTAGAAAGAATCTAATCTTAATAATTATTAGGCACGGTAACGAAATAATTAAATGCCAAATTCTGCATAATTTAATTAGTTAGAGTTAACTTAGTAGGAGATCAACAAAAAGCTAGGTGGCGATCCAAATAAAATACACCAAAAAATTGGGTACTTGTCTCATGTTTGAGAAATATAATATTTAGAAAATGTACGCAATTTCATTAGACCCGTATTTTTTTATTTGGTTCTAGGGTCAATATTACGCCCAGAATTAATTTTCTAATTTTTGGAGTGGAAGATTTGTGACGTAGCCGGCCCCTGAACGGAGTAGTTCTAAAAGAAATCGTATGATGGCGCTTTACTCAGATGCCTTGCGTTCTATCATCTATAATGGTTCTATTTATAAATCAAATGCCAATCCGCTGTACACATGTCGCGCCTTCTAGTAGCAGCGCAGCATAGTAGCCAAAAACAAAAGTCTATTCAATATAGATGTGAGTCTTGAATACGGGGGCCAATACGTCGTCAAAAACAAAAATTGTAAATATACTTTCTTTCCAACTGTTTAAGTTAATAATAATAATAAATTAGAGAAGGAATAATTGTTATAATTGACAGAAACCTAAATAAAGTTGGCTGACGTTATTATGAAAACGAGTTTCTTTATGTTAGGATCGTCATTTTTTTTACCTTATTCCCCGGTAATAAAGTGGCACTTTATTCCCTCATTATGAGGGAATAAAGTACCACTTTATTCCCGGTTGGGAAGAATAGTTATTTATGTATCAAGGGATTAACGATGTTTATTCCAGAGATGCATACAAAACTTTCTTCCCAACCGTTTAAGTTAATAATAATAAAAAATTAGAGAAGAAATAATTGTTATAATTGACAGATACCTAAATAAAGTTGGCTGACGGTTATTATGGAAACGAGTTTCTTTATGTTATATCGGCATTTTTTTTACTTTATTCCCCGGTAATAAAGTGGCATTTTATTCCCGCATTATGAGGGAATAAAGTATCACTTTATTCCCGGTCGGGAAGAAAACATATTTGAGCCTCTTTTAGTTATTTGCCTGCATCTAAAGAATAAAAAATGCAATATTTTTTTAGACAAGTACCCCATTGTTGAATTAGTAAAAGAAGACACATAGATTGTCAAACTTCTATTCTTTACTACTTTATTTGTGTAACAACGAGCCAATAAAATTATAACTGGATTTAAGCGATATCGTTAAAAACGGTGGAGGCGCCGATAGTAACTTTTAGCCTTTGTTCCTCGTTTAATTAAAATTCTAAGCTACACAGCAACAACTCTAGTCCAAATTCCATCTTTTACGCTCAACGATATGGTGGTAGTGCTCGGATCTATGGGAAGAGTTCTGGGGGTCCTGTTGCTGGGTAAAAACTTGAAGTGACTCAGGAGCGCCGCAAGTCCCAATTTAGTCTGCATATATCCAAACCTGATCCCTAAAATTCCAACACTACAACTCCCAAAAATTCCCCAATCTCAATGATGCAAACCTATGCAATTGCGAGGACCCTCCCCAAACGGTATGTTGGTGCAGGAAACTATTTTGTTGTCGCCATTGAACCTCTGGGGATCAAACTTTAACGGTTCCGGGAAATAGTCGGGGTCTCTTTGAAGCCCCAGAAGCGAGATAATAACAGGAGTACCTTCATCGATAATAACGTCCGTACCCGGTACTTGGTAGGTTTTAACGCAGATGCGATTGAGCATGGCGGCTGGGGGGTACATCCTCAAAGTTTCTACAAATCAATAGTTAAAAAGCAAATCTAGTAACGTACCTACCGACCTTTAACCACTTTATCGAGCAATGGTAGTTTTAAAACGTCATCGTAACCGTACTTGGAACTGTCTCTTCCTAAATATTGGTGGATTTCCTGGCGTAACTCCTCTTGCAGCGTTTGGTTGTAGGTCAATTCGTGGAGACAGAAACTCATGGTGGAGGACGAAGTTTCGAAAGCAGCTGTGAAAAAGAGGAAAGACTGCGCTACTATTTCTTTGAGAGTCATCCCAACTGCGCTTCGCATTTGCAAGAGAATGTTCAAAAAATCGTCCCTGACCACGTTAGTTTTGTCGCGAAACTCGATAGTTTCTCTAACTAAATCCGTGAAGAACTTCTCGACAATTCTGTCGCTGTGGGTGATTTTCAGGAGATTTCCCGGATTTTGCAAACCTTCCTGCAAGGCCACCATTAACAACTTCCAGGCCGACGGTCGAAAGATGCGGTCGACCATCCGAACGAATTCGGTATCGGAGTTCTTGAGACTGTTGCAATCGATTCCGAAAGCGCAAGATCCGATTATGTCAGTAGTGAATCTTGTGCATTTCTGTTTGATGTCGACTTCTTCGCCATCCAAAGGCTTGAGGACGTTAACAAAATTTTCGCTGTTCTGCAGCAAAATGTGGTACATGCTCTTCATTTTTCCAGAAGTGAAAACGGGGGTGAACCGAGTTCTAATTTTTCGCCACTCGTCCCCTTTCATCGTGAAAATGTGGGAGCTCAAAGGAAATTTTTCTTTATTAACGTACATTCCTCTGTCGACGAAATGGTCGAAGTCCGTTACCAAGACGCGCTTCACCATCTCGGAGTCCACCGGGAAGTAGATAGGGCCGTTGAAGAAGAAAATTCCCGCGTGTCTGTAACCCTTAGATTTGAACTCGTTGTAGAGGGTTTGCAGACGTATAAAAATACTTTCTTTGCCTAAAGCGGAGAGGCCTAAGTCTCCAATGGGGAAGCACGGGGTGGATGTGGGAAGGCCCTTTTTCTTCCAGTAGTTGTAGCAGTGACGATAATACACGTAATAAATCGAAATTATTGACAACAAGAACACCAGCAAAAGCTCAGTGGCTGACAACACTGCGTTTTGGGTTAACAGCAACATTTTTGACTCGATACTGAATTTGAGGTTTGTTAAGCTTTTAATCAGTGACCTTCTGAACCGCGTTGCTTAGATAATCACGAAATTGCTTATTCATTGCTCCTCTGCGGCCTTTCACAATAATTATTGTTTGTTAGGGGACAAACAAGTAATAACGTTCAATAGGACTTAAGTGTCTTTCCTCACTTAATTGACTTTTCTTAATAAGCTCGCCACCCCATTAAATTAATGAAAATAAGTATCGATTTTCTAGGAATAGCCTAATTGAGGGGTTATTGAGCAAATTACCCCCTTAAGTGCAACACCATGTTTTCAGGAATACCTCAAACTTTTGCTGCCACCAATGAGATTTTACCGAAAATGAAAGTACCGGACAAAATTTTCGCAAAAACCATAAACACTCTCGAGTATCTCCTGTACCAGAGTCAACTATTGGGGTTAGCCACCTTCAGCTTTACCGAGAAGAAGTTTAAACCATCAAAAATTAGATGTTGCTTCAATATTTTGGCCGTCATCATCTACTTTCCGATGAGTATGTATGCGGTGTACTTGATAGCGTTCTGCGAAGGACCAGTGGTGATTGAGAAAACCACCGACATAATCCAGTTGATAGTCAATTCGATTTACTTGGTTACCATCTGGACCTGGAGCATAATGAACCGAGACAACTTCACGAAATTTTTGACCAGCATCGTTGATTTCGATATACGACTGTTCACAACGGGAACAACAATCGATTATGCCAAAAACAGGAAAGAATTGATGATTCAGCTAGTTTTGAGATACGTAACGTTAACCATCACAATCGGAGCTTTGGTGACGTTCGCTCTACTAAAAGTAGTGGTTCACGAAATGTTTTCGGAAACTTTATCATATAACACTTTGGTCATAAATTCAGCGGTTTGCCACTTAACAGTTGAGTTAATCCTGATGCTGCGAGCTAGATTTACGATTTTAAACAACGACATAACTGGATTGATTAATTTTTTTAAAAAAGCACCCATCACCACTATTGACGGAAATCAGGAAAAGACTAACAAAGAGCAACTAATGACTCTCAACATGATTTGCGCGTTACATCACCATTTGTCGAAAATGGTGAAGCTTTTCAACGAAACTTTCGGAGTGATTTTGTTGTTGATGTTTGGAGTCAGTTTCGTTTCGATTGTTGTTTCCTTGTTTTACTGCACCAGTGGTTTACAGGCGTACAAAATTGACTGGGTGAAAGCTCTAATTCCGTTGTTGTCGAGTTTTACTTTGGTCGTGGACATCACCTACGTTTGCAACGCTTGTTACACGACCATAGAAGAGGTATTGATAACGATTTTTGGTATTTAAGCTATTTTGATGTAGGCCAACAGATCTGGGGAACTCATCCATAAAATTGAGACCGAAAATCACGACATTAGGGACGAAATCGAGATGTTTTCGCTACAAATTGCGAACGAACAAGTGGAGTTCAACGCGGCCGGATTTTTTCCTATAAACTTCACTCTACTGTTTTCTGTAAGTGCAGCTTAGAGAATCGACGTCGGTGACGCGTCTTTTTAGATCATTGGAGGAGTCACCACGTATATCATCATACTTTTGCAACTTTCTGCCACTCTCGTTGCAAAGTGAACATACACTTTAGGGTCTTCCAGCCCGGATCAACAATAATTGGTGTTAACTTATTAAAGGTCAATGTTACTAAATTTTATTTAATTACAATTTTGAAACTGGGGAGAACGGGTTAAAGTTGTCTAGGAAGATTAAGTCATCAAGTGTGGGGTCAAGCTGGACCAGGGCAGATAACTAATGAACGGTGATGAGCACTGTATGAAATAGAAAGATGTAATTTTTTTCTAGTCTACATAATAAAACACAATTTCACGATTTCCTTATTTACATAATCGTCACTGACTCATCCGTCCTTGATAGAGATTCTGCTTGACTAGTCCCCGAGCATGTTCATGGCGACCTAAGAAAAATCGTTATACAAATATTGCAGGTTCTCATCCACATCCTCACCTAGTTGTAGTTCTATGTACAGTACCAACATAATAATATGTCCGGGTACTTTGCATTTACCCGTCATTTGCCACACTTGCTTTAGCAACGCTATCGCTTCGTCTAATTGACCCCGAATAGTTTTTGCTACGGCAATGTTATACTGCATGGTCGCATGGGCACAGGCCAAGCTGTTAGGGCACCATTCTACAAACAACCGCATCATTTTTGTTTATTGCTTTATAGAATAAAACTTACTAGTTGGAGGGGATGTGTTAATTTTGTTTTCGTTGACGGGGTCTTTGTCTTGTGGCAGTTCAAACGATATATTCTGGACATTTTCAGGGTTCAAATGATCGAGAGCTTCCGAAATTTTATTCAGGAGCACTAGGGCTTCCGCGCAGTATAAGTGGCCCAATAACCTTAACCAAAGAGTTAAATTGTTGTAATGCATAAGAAGTGGATGCCCAAAATTAATTTTCACTCTCTAGCTCGGAAAAAATATATACAAAAACGTTCTTCTAGGACTGGTTCCAAAAAATTGAAAAAAAAAAACGAGAAAAACATGCGATGCCTTTCATTTCTTAATACTTAGAATAAATATCCGTTTATAAACTAAGCGCTTTCAAATCTCCAAAAATGTAATTTAATTAAATAGGGGTCAATTTCAAGTTGGTCTTTGTTGCAACTGACGTTGCCACGTCACAACAAGACCAATTTAATAATACAAAAACTGATTTTGGGCGTTACCAATAAATCAAAATCCTAGTAAGTAACTTAGGTCCAGGAGTACCGACCTATGTGCCCCTGATATCCGTGGTTGGTCCAGTAGGTTTTTGGCATGTTCCAGCGCTAGTATGTAGTCGCCTAAACAAAGTGAAACGTAGGCGCTCGCCGCTAAAATGCTGTTTCGTAGATTGGCCACGCTTTCTGGGGACAAGGGCGAAGAGGGAGCCGGACCTGGACTATGCGACGGTACCGGAGGTGTAACACCGGGAATTAAAAACAGTGGTACAGGAGACGACGCAGCGTCAGAAGGTAACAGAATAAAAGCGTTACGTAGACAAAGTGATCCGAATTCTAAAGACGGTACCGGGACAGCGTAAGATTGACTTTCAGTACTGAAGAAAAGAAGAAAAAAATTAATATCATTTTGAAAATTTTTAATACCCACCTGTATTTTTTGTCTTTAGACAAGTTGCTCGTTAAAATGACTTTTTGCTTTTCCCCAGATCCTACAACTTTCGAGACAATTTCTTGTTGCTTCTTGTTAATTTCAAAATCAATTTCGTTTGACTGTAATAATCACTATTAAGTTTAGTTTCGAAACTTTTCGTTATCTACCTCTTTATTGACCATAATGCAACATTCGGCTATTCTCATCCACAATCGAGAGTTGCGGTGGTACCGACGAACAGCTATAATCAAACAATCAAACGCCTGAGTGGGCCGTTTTGCGTGGAGCAGCGCGATTCCGAGATTATAAATCAATTCGTGATACTTTGAGCCTCCCAACGCAAATAAGGGCTTTTCATCTAAAAGCAGTTGTTAGAATCAGAAGATTAAGTTCGAAAAATTACTTATGTCCTCCTTTGTTATAGTGGCAACTGCAATGTCCTCTTTGAGGGCCATTTGGAAATAGTGGCAGGCTAAATTCGGTTTGCCCATTGAATGGTGTAAAATTCCCAAATTGTTGTAAAACATAACAGTAGAAGATTCTCCGCATTCACTAGAATCCAGTTATTAATAAAAATAAACAACAAAAGTGATCCTTACTAATATAAGAGACAATCGTTTTTAATCGAGGTTAAGATTTGTTGAGATTCCAACAAATTTCCTTTCAAATACTCCAAGTTAGCCGACAAAAACATAGCGTTAACATCCTGCAACAACCATTAAAACTAATTGCACGCATTTTTTTGACAAAAACTTACAGTTTTGGCCAACAAATTCAGCTCTCGCAAACCACTGTCTAAATTATGCATCATCAAATAACTTCTGACTTTGTATTTGAGTAATTTCTTTTTATACTCTTCAGCTGCTGGATCTGGTGGAGCCTGCACCTGTGTAGAAGAGTTTAAATTATTTGTCAAAAAGTTCTGCTTCTACCTTTTTATCTTTTTCTTTCACAGTTTTTTCCAACATTTTAATATTGGGCGTTCCGTTTATCAGTTGGTTCTCCAAGTAACTGATCAAACTTAAAGCTTTCTCTGGCTGTCTTACGCACAGTTGAAGTTCAATATCAAAAAGACTCACTTGTTTGGCCAGAGCGTCATCTGAAATTGTGAATAAGTAACTGTGAGGTTTAGGTGTTCACCTACCCATGGGTTCAATAAATTTGTAAACTCTGTCCATAATTTGTATGGCGGCTGTGTATTGTCTTTGGTGGTACAGTAAAATTGCGTGGTTATAATGTATGATGCATTGGTCGACATCGTCTAATTTCTCGATTTTAATTCGGAACTGAAACGGTGGAGACGTTATTTTGATTTTTTGAAAGGCCGCTTTTACCTGGTTACAGATTGAGGTTAGGGTTTTTTGGAAAGTGTCAGATTTTCTAAAATCGCTTTTGCAATATTCAAGGAGAGCCTTATTGTGAGCTACTTTAAAGTCGCCACTTCTGCTGTCTAACTTATTGATGTACTGCAGACAACCATTGTAATTTTTCCTGAAAACAACCAGTTGTGAATTTTTGCCGTTTTACCAATATTACCGACTTTTTGAACTCCGCGCGAGCATTTTTTGCTAGTTCTTGCTCCTGTTCTGTTATTACTTCGGCGGGCTTTTCCAAATCCTCTTTATCTCCCATTTTAGCGAATTATTGTCAACAACTACTTCTTGTCACCAACGTCAAAAAAGTGAGGTTAAGTCAGTATGTAGATTTGAATGACGGACCTTCTGATTGGCCAACGGACGCAGATCAATGAGCTGAAAATGAAAGAGCGGGACTAGATTGCTACAATAAAAATTCCCGCCAAAAAAGTATGAAGTTGTTCTACTGCATAAATTCTTCTTTAGAATGGAGCAAAAAATGAAATATTTTTTAATATAAGCTTTCAGTAGTCAACTTTTACACCCTTCAATAGAACCCATAAAGTATGGAACGCCGTTGTACTATTTATTTCCTAATTTTATAAAGAAACATTATATAGAAAAACATTTGTTTTAAAATCAATTCTAATGTTTCTTGAATATTTTATGTACAATATGACTGTTTGATTGACAAATTTTGCAAATATAATATGTTTGTCGAATAAAATTGATTCATGTATACATTAACATTCACTACAAACATGTAAAAGCAACGAATTTGGATGGAAGAATGAAATTTTTAACATGGCATTTTAATTCATGCAACGCTTTATTTCATGAAACATTTTTATGTTACACTGTCAAGCCGCAAACTAACGTGCATCACACCAATATGACCCTTATTATCACATGCAATAAGGCGGTAAGCGATTGTGGCTCACTTTTATTAATGTGAATGATGAATTCAAATGTTACATGAATTAATATGTTTGTTGATAATTTTAATTCTTTCATTTAAATTCGGTAATTTCAAATGTTTGTAGTAAATTTTCATGCAAACAAATCATTTCAAGAATAATTCTAATACAGCAATCAATTTAAACCATCAAGTTTGTTAAAACAAACATTTTTAAAAGAACAAAATTAAAGAAATTGCAATAGAAATTACAGAATTTTTACGACAATAAATAAAACGTTTGTATAAAATTTTGAAGTGAATGGCCAAAATCACATTGATATAAAATGAAAAGAAAATATCATAAGAAATCTGGTATTTTAAATATTTATTTGCCACTAATGGCGTATTTAAGGGGTTTGTTTAACAAATGACCGGGGTCAAATAGTTTGTTGTGTTAAAGTGATCCGTGAAATAAATTGTTTAAATAAAAATTTACTACAAACATTTGAAAGCAGCGAATATTGTAAGATGACTCGAAAAAATCAACAAACGTTTCAATTTATGCGACATTTTAAATCATCAAACAAACATAGTAAGTTCAGTAAACGAAATAATTTCTTCTAAGTATTTCTCACTGTTTACATGTTTAGCGCAACTGATATTATCAACAATCATTGTAATTAAAGTATCATTTTAATTCGTCAAACATAAAAATGGCATGTATTTAAATTAATGAATTAAAATGTTTGTAGATGAAGGCGTGCAGTTATCATCAACCATTTTAATTATTTATTGACTGCTATTTACATGTTTAATGAACAAAAATGTTATATTTGAATACAAGTTCCCGATGCAATTTAGTTGATTTAGAATGTTTGACGAGAAATTTTTACCAAACGTTTTATTTGGGCGAATTCTCAATACAACTTGGTTGATTTACAATGTTCGACGAATTAAATTGTTTGACAAAAATATTTTACCAAACAATTAATTGGGCAACTTCTAGTTACAATTTAGTTGATTTAAAATGTTTGACAAAAATATTTCATATTATGTTGGTTTATAATGTTTGACGAATTAAATTGTTTGACAAAAATATTTTACCAAACGTTATAATTGGACAACTTCCAGTTACAATTAAGTTGATTTAATATGTTTGACGAATTAAATTGTTTGAAGAAAATATTTCACCAAACGTTATAATTGGACGACTTTTAGTTACAATTTAGTTGATTTAAAATGTTTGATAAAAAATTTTTACCAAACAATTTAATTAGGTGAGAACTCCATTCAATTAAGTTGATTTAGAATGTTCGACGAATTAAATTGTTTGACGAAAATATTTCACCAAACAATTTAATTGGAAGAGTTCTCGATATAACTTAGTTGATTTAAAATGTTTGACGAATTAAATTGTTTGACGAAAAATTTTTATCAAACAATTTAATTGGGCGCTTCGAAGTGCGGTGTTCCAACGTACTACATTATTGTGCTGTGTAAGTGGTGCTTCAAAATTTGGCGCCTGGTCACGCACGGCCACAGCGCACGGCGCACCGGGTGGCGAACTCCAATCGTCGCCTTCCCGCCTTTGTCGTCGTCCTTCGTCGTCCGTTGTCGCCGTTTGAAGCACCACTTACACAGCACGATAATGTAGTACGTTGGAACACCGCATTTCGAAGCGCCCAATTAAATTGTTTGATGAAAATTTTTCGTCAAACAATTTAATTCGTCAAACATTTTAAATCAACTAAGTTGTATCGAGAACTCTTCCAATTAAATTGTTTGGTGAAATATTTTCGTCAAACAATTTAATTCGTCGAAGATTCTAAATCAACTTAATTGAATGGAGAACTCACCTAATTAAATTGTTTGGTAAAAATTTTTCATCAAACATTTTAAATCAACTAAATTGTAACTAAAAGTCGTCCAATTATAACGTTTGGTAAAATATTTTCTTCAAACAATTTAATTCGTCAAACATTTTAAATCAACTAAATTGTAACTGGAAGTTGTTCAATTATAACGTTTGGTAAAATATTTTAGTCAAACAATTTAATTCGTCAAACATTATAAACCAACATAATATGAAATATTTTTGTCAAACATTTTAAATCAACTAAATTGTAACTAGAAGTTGCCTAATTAATTGTTTGGTAAAATATTTTTGTCAAACAATTTAATTCGTCGAACATTATAAATCAACCAAGTTATATTGAGAATTCGCCCAAATAAAACATTTGGTGAAAAGTTTTCGTCAAACATTCTAAATCAACTAAATTGCATCGGGAACTTGTATTCAAATATAAAATTTTTGTTCATTAAACATGTAAATAGCAGTCAATAAATAATTAAAATGGTTGATGATAACTGAACGCCTTCATCGACAAACATTTTAATTCATTAATTTAAATATATGCTATTTTTATGTTTGGCGATTAAAATGTCGCATGAATTTCAATGATTGTTGATAATTTTCATTTCCGAATATAAATTGGGCAATATTGAGCAATTATTTTAAGAATTAAATTTAAGTGTTTCTTATTTTTATGGTTGATGACTTACTACGTTACATGAATTAAAATGCCTTTTTAAAAATTTCATTCTTCCATCCAAATTCGTTGCTTTTACATGTTTGTAGTGAATGTTAATGTATACATGAATTAATTTTATTCGACAAACATATTATATTTGCAAAATTTGTCAATCAAACAGTCATATTGTACATAAAATATTCAAGAAACATTAGAATTGATTTTAAAACAAATGTTTTTCTATATAATGTTTCTTTATAAAATTAGGAAATAAATAGTACAACGGCGTTCCATACATAAAGGGTGTAAGTTGTGTAGATTTAAATATTTTCTTGTCTTGTGAGAGCTCTTTAGAGAAGTGGCTCTTTTTCCAAGTTTATTAAAATCAGTCAAGTCAAAGAACGCATAAGAGCTGTAGTGCTACAGTCAATATCCAGTAGACTTTTGCTATCTGACGGGAAGGGTGTTAAACTTGCTTATACCAATACGCAAATGCAGAGAAACGGTTTGATGGAGTATAAAAATTTATTCCTACAGTACATTACAAATGCATAACATTTAAAATAACATCTACTTCTATTGGTATAAAGATGATATAAGGCTTCTAGTCTAGATAATTGAGTAGATCTCTATATGTTGATGAGTAAGGCTGAGGCTTATGATATGAAAACGCTCGCTAGCAAGAAGTGTCGATATTTCTACAAATGACAATAAATTATGTTCACAGAGAACGAATCCAGAGAAGCGACAGCACTCGATAAATACGGTACTATTTATTAGTGCTCAAGTGTTAGTTTCGTCGACTTAACAATATATAATGCAAATTACCTATATATTTAAGTTACAAAATAAAATTTGGTGGATGATGGACATGAAATCATGAACGGATTAGTGGATGCTTCTGGAAAATTGCAACGAGTAGGTACGATAAATGGACAAAAGAGTGGAAGAGTTAATCAGTCGAAACGTTCCCGTTCATTACAGGTTCTGCGTTGCCGTTCTGGATCGGAGTCGAAGTGCCGTTCAAATGAGCGAATCCGTTCTCCATCGATTTGGTAGGGGTTGAAGCTGGGGAGACGATGGTGTAAACTTCACCGGTCACCGGATTCCTCTCTGTCGAAACAACGCAAGTTAGTACACCAAGAAAATTGCAAAAAAAAAATAATTACCAGTGTGGACTCGTGGAGTGTTGCGGCTGGCTGGTCGACAATCTCGGGAACTAACGCCATTTCCTGTCACTGGGTTGCGGTTGGTGACGTCTACAAAGACAAAACAATGTAATTAACCACTGCAAAAGTATAGTTTTTGTAAAAGTGGCCAGATGGGGCCGGGAAATTTGAAATCGCTCGTTCCGATTGGCCGCCTAACTGTTACAACAGGAGCATTGACATTTTGATGGAGCTGCCTCATCAGTTTATTAATAGCTGGCTCATCTTTATGTTCTGCTTTTGTCGCTACTAACGCCAGAGACATCATGGCAGTACCGAAATAATCAGCCCTATGCTGTGTCCCAGAACATCGGTGTTTGCCATTAGAATGTGACCGGTTGTGCCTACATTTGAAGTGACGGTTACATTCTAATGGCAAACACCGATGTTAGGCCAAACATCTGGGATACACCATAGGGCTGCACGATTCTCCCCCTTTTTTGGGCGCGCCACTGTCAAGTTAAAGTCTTGGAAGGGGGGTGAAAACGCCGGCGGAAAATTCAAAATTTTCTCCCCTAAAGCAAGTGCTCAATTTATAGCTTAAGGAGATTGCTGTGGATGGCTTCCAGTTAGCCTTGAGTTGACTAAATTGCGGTTGAACGGGCGGCAAAAAATTGAGGTTGTTACCTTGTTTGGTTAGTGAGGCTCTGCGGGGCTGGATCTTTTTCACTTCGGGGGTTCCAAAAAGACGAGTGAAGGAGTCGGAATGCGACGAGCGTCTTGGCGTGTGGTTTCCACTCTTGCCCCCGCTCGGAGGTGTGCAGATGACGTTGAAGATTTCACTGGAACGATTGCAAACTCTGAAAAAAAAATTTGCATGTTAAGAGTTGCAATGAAAAATCACCATTCACATCGTTAAAGTCAAACTAACTATAATTACTGCACGTTCATGTCATAGAGACTGCGTTAATGATAGCCGAGGGAGACAAAGAAATTGCAGGGGACTCCAAATGCGATAGTATTACTGCCTTTCTAAGTAATGGGAATCCTTGAATGTCGTCCGAGGATTTGAAGTGCATATCCTGTATTGCCGACGACGGATGTGACAATTACGACGCTTTCAACTCCGGTAAACCGTTCCGAACCTCCATTTATGAAATTCCTTTATATACTTTTTTACGACACTCTTGCGCGTCCGGTGAGCAAAAAGAATGTGGGCTAAATGCAGTTGTGGTATTCCTGCGAGACGTCGCAGGAAATCTTAATCGGGTGAAAGTTGGAACCCCCGATGTTGGTCATTGTTATGCGGGATAATAACGCCCATCCTATTGCCCTTCAGCCGCGCACAATGGCTGTTATTTAGTGTAAGTCTTCGGAGAGGACGCCCACGCGAATCGCCGTAATAATAATAAAACTTCACCCATCACCGATGCGGCCCGCTTTATCCCGGAAACAGGACTGTCCAACAAGACAATAGATAAGAGCAGAAAAAGTCTTAATTGCTTTCAGTTGGAAATCAGAAGAGAAATGAGTTAGGCTTGATTTAGACTTAGAGGGATGGGTGTGTTGGTGTCTTTGGTCATCCCTGCTCACCATTCACGACCATGCACCGTATCATGGCATGGGTTGGGCTCCGGTACGCGTCGGCGGTCCCGGAAAAAGATGAGGATATGGGTGTTTAAAGTTTCCTGTCCTTATACACGACCGCTCTGGCCATCACGTGCAGGGAGGCAATAATTAACATTCCCGCCGCCCATTGGTAACTGTTAATGGAACAAACGTGATAATTTTTAACCGTACAGCACACTGGTCAGCGTTACTGATTAGCGATTGCGGTAGCCAAAGTCGGCCCCTAAAAAAATCTTTTTCCTCGAAATTCTTTTAAATTTCGATGCAGAGTTAAAAAGTTTCTTGCGCGACCTAAATTTTGATGCAAAGATATCCAGCGAGGCTCTTGGGCAGTAAAGCGCGACTAGTTGGAAGTTGCACGCAATACTCGCATGTTGTCCAACATTTTCTAATTGTCCAATAAAATGTTGTTAAAAAGTCGAGAAAAGCTCAAGATGTTGACTACAATAATTATTCGTTTGCGCTTAGCTGAACTGGCGAGGAAAAGGTGAATACACCATCAATTAGTTTTATGCAATAGATCTCGTTACTTGTCTTAACTAACTACAACGCACACAATTAGTAACGATGCTATGAGTAACGCAATTTGCATAGATTATCGCGATCATTTGTCCAAGAGCCATAACTTTAAATTCTTGATCTGCCACATAATCTTGGAATTTGCGAACGGTTTCAAATTCGCTCACCAAATCTTCGTTAATCCAATTAAGAAACAGCAAAAACCACGCAGCTTACTTCCTCGAATTGTTTTCAGGAAAGAACTACTTAATTGCATTTCTGCGGCTTTAATCGTTCTCCGTTACAGCCGTCTGTAAAACGGTTTTGAAAGGTAACGCCATTGCGTTTTTTTTTTCTGTTCGATGAGTAATTGCAACGATAAAGCCCACAGTTCCAGATTTAATCGACAACTTAAGCCGGTGATTAATCCGTTGCATGAAACAGCTTTCAGCTGAAAGATGCAATTACCATGTGGGAGGATTTAATAAGGCGGACGAACAATTGAGACGGGCAATTTACAAGAACCAGACGAGGTTGACTTTTGACTTTACGGCGCTTTTTAAATTTGATTACCCCAGAAAGCGACACAAATTGCGCCTAATTGCAACGGTGGCGTCACTTCGAAATTGGCGACGCCGAGGTGGCAACCCCCGCCAACAACACCCGGACATCGGCCATACGGTGATGACCAACAAAAAGCTACTGAATGGCAGGGGAAATTGATAAAAAAATAACAACTCTGACGGTTAGATTCGAAAATTGCGTGGGTGGCTCGTCCATCCATCGCCGCCGCTAATGATCCAAAATTGGCGTTTTAATAGAGATTTGTCGCTGCAATTTCGTTTTATCGTTAACGAGAATCGTAAACACAAATCAGTCAGTTTTCTCAAGTCACTATCCGACATCCGCTGGTGGGTTCCCATCCTCGATTCTTCGCAGCAGGAAAATTTCATTAGAAAACGCGCAATCCTGTTGCGACCATAAAATCACCGCTGCAGGAGTGTCTTTTTACTTGGGAGCTGCGTCGTGTAAATGGGTCGTTTACGTGGCTAATGGCCCGATAAATCCTCGATCAATTAGCCCATTTCGTCCAATTACAAATTTGCCCGTAGTGCGTACGACAAAATAACGTTCTGTTCGATACGAAAAAGGCAGCGACTTCTTGAACATCCGTTAAAACGGAACGGGACGATTAACGAGCAAATAACAAGTTTGAGAGCATTTAAATAATTCATTGACTATTGACTGAAAGTAGGATGGTACCGGCAATGTCACAAGACAAACAAAACGGTGTATAATTCTCAATCGTTAGAATGCAAATGGTTCTATGGCAAAAAGACGACGTTGAGAGAGCGTGCCGGCCATCAGGAAAAAAGTCCTTGAATATGCATGAGCCATTTTTCAAGGACGTTGGCTATGACCATCTAGACTGGACCTCTATTTTTAGACAAGTGAAAGGGACGTTAACGTGACAGGAATTGGGGTTGCTACTATAATTTTAACGATTTGAGTTAAAAATAGATGGTAATGTCAATAGCTCAGATTTGAAAAATTTTTTTTTTTGAAATTCATAAAAATTATGAATTTTCAAGAGCTTAAAATAAATAAATTCCAATTTTTGCAAAATTTAGAATCAAGATATTTTTTTAATGTTAATGTTGCCTTCGACATGAGTACCTAATTAACATATTTTTCTGCGCTACTAATTACACATCAACTAATTATAGAGAAACTTCACGTTTAGTTCAGTCAACACTTAACACGATTTTTCCAAGTCACACAAAATCATTTTTAGTTCTCACTAGTGTACTACATCTTTCCTCGAGTGGATCACCCCAAGAGACCGAAACCGTCTTATTTTTAGACTTGGGGTCTGCTTCAATACGGAGCTAATTACGAAACTTTCTAAAGCTTTTATTATCTTCCGGAATAGTTCCAGAACTATTACAAACTACTCCTTTGTACCCTCTACTCGTCGAAAATCCAACTATAGAACCGCGTCAATCTCCACAAGCCACAAGTCAAGAATGACAATAACGCTGAATATGCAATTGGGGAAATCGCACGCCATCCCTTTTCCTGCGACTATTTTTTGAAGTTTTCGCTTCTACTTTTGGACGTCAAATTCATGGTTCTTCTCGGCCTAATAGAGTAATTAAAAACAGCAATTCATTTACATCACGTCGTGTTATTGTCAATAAAAGATTTATTTTGGGTTAATAACTTACTTAAACCCACAAAACGGAACCGGGTATTTAATAAAAAAAAAAAAACACACACACGAGCCAGAGGCGAGTAATTAATTTGTCGACAGGGAATCTCAATCTTAATAAGCCTACTTTCAGAGCTCGCCTCAATTGATTCTCCAATATTAATCGCAGCTGTCCCTGTCGCTAGAGAAAAAAAAGTTGAAAAACGTATCACGTGTTAAACGTAAAACGTAGGAACAATACAATTAATTTGCGATTGTTAAAAGTGTGCTAGAGTCGTTAAGTACTAATTGCAACTGTTGACGGTCATTAGGAACCGGCACAATTTTGCTGGAAAATTAGGCAATTGCCGCAATTAGAAAATACTGTTAGTGACTCCAAAACGGGTCTATTGCCGAGGATTATCGGCACAACCAGGACCGGCTTGGGCCAACACGCAGAAGAGACCACCCGAGCTTTGACCCCAGCAGTCACCGATCTGACACAATTTATAATTTACTAGGACACTAAAGTATAACCAGTCGTAAAAGTAAGGGCAACATTTTTAAGTTTATCAGCACTGGGATCCCCGACAAAGCGTTTCGACCGCGTCGCTTCCAAAGCGACCGAAAAGCTTCAATGTTGACCGAGTCGACTTGCTTTTCTATCGGTTAAACAGAAAGTTCCGAGAAGCTATCGCTTTTTTTGGTCGCTTTGTCGGTGCAGAAAATTAAACTTTAAGTGTACAATGGGTAACAAAAGTAATGACAACATTTTTCTTTTATGTAGAAGAATGAGAAAGTTAAACTTTGATAGTATAGGCATTTGTGAGTTCCCAACACGAGGTGGTGAAGACCAAACCGCAATGTTATTAAATAAAATGAATAAAGTTAATTTGCACCCCGCTGCACGCGAGAAACGCGTTTGGTAGTTTTTCCAAACTTCTCCCCGCTAATGTTTGTGGTTGCTCAATATTTTGGAAATCAATACGCCGAACGTAATTCATCCCCAATTCGTTACTCGAGCACTTAGTTTGATGCAATCCCCGCGGGGGGTGGGTTCGTTATGAATAATGAAGTGGCCGTCCGTCAACTCGTGTTTCTGGCAGATGGCATTAAAAATTAACCGGCCCCACCTTTATCGACGTGCGCCCCTGCGGGCCGGGCCGGGGTGTTTGACCTAATGTTGGCACAGTCTCGACTCGCACGCGACGCTCCCCCATGTTTACCAATTTCTCCAAGTCTCCCGACTATTCGTAATTTCCTTAAAGCCTCTTTATCGTCTTCAGCACGATGAAATTCATATTTCGGCCGTAAAGTCGCGGGATTTTGGGCACGCACGCCACTGCCCCAGCGAATATTCAAATGAGGGTTGGTCGTGATGAATGAACCGAGATAAGCAAAACTTCAGCGATGGTCTACTTCTGAAATTTGCAATTTACATTGCGAACTAGTTTTTCTTATTTATTTCTTCCTGGCGGCCGGAAGAAGAGAAATAATGGGGAATTTGTGGAGATTTCAACTGTTCGCATAAATTAATAACGCGAAGAAAGTAAATTGCCGCGGTGACATGGATCATTCGAGAATTTTTAACGAATAGAAAGTAAAAACGGGGGCCGGAACGAAAATTGAGGTCCCGGTGACAAACAACTAAACGCGTAACGCGATTAACGCGATGTTTTTTTTTTTAATTAAGTTAACTCTGGACGTAACGTAGAGCACCAAGGTTGAGGCGAACAATGGCGATTATTTTCGCGAAAAAATCGAGATTTACCGGCAATCACAATTTCTTAACGCAGCGACAATACCGTAATGCCGCAGTAAAGTTTTAATTACGCGGAAAATAATTAACGGGACTTCGGCAATAAAATCTTCGAGTGGAAAGGTTTGTGTGAAAATTTCACAGCAACACGAAACGAAGACGGACTTCCTTGCGGTTATCTGGTCGTTGTCAAAAAAGTGATTCAACGTTTTTCCAAATTCGCCCATTATCGATGCGGTTAGTTTCGAGAAATGATAAGAGTTCTTGTAACCCATCGCTTCCCTTGCCGTTTTAAGTAGCACGGAGATTTTGTCAATTTTACGTCCCATAGAGCTAGCTGTCACTGCGAGACAAAGAAGGCCGGGCAATAAGGCGGAATGAATACTTTCTTCTAACAAAGCCGGGAATTTTGCGAAATAGGTGTAATTTATGCTAATAGTGCGTCGTATTGCGCAGAATAAAGCTCGAGATAAATTGCGGTTATTAAAGTACGGCATGCGATCAACCCAAATTTCGCTTCGCATTTGACGATTTGAATTTGCGATGGGATTGTTAAGATTGTCTTCACTGGGTGGACACGCTGGTTACGTGCCCATTGAGATATGTCCAGATAAATTTTCACTTAAATCACGCTATTGATTAGATTGCGTGTAGGCTGACTGAAGATAATCGATTTTTAACTTATGACAAAGAAAGCGTTTGTTGCTATGGAGGTACTTTTACTACCGTAAGAAAGTAATTACCATAAAGTTCGTAATGATGAGGCAAATTGAGAAACCTATTGGCTTGAAGAAGAAAGTTACGAGGGCCTTGTTATGAAAAGGTTACGACAGTAGTACACAAGAAGCCGTCATAAAGTTTGAAAATAACACAGAAACACTCAAACAACAAAATGATGAAAGTAAAGATATTACAAAAGATTTCAGCAAAGCAGAGGAGTAGTGGATGGGAGATAACGTACGCCACCCAAACAACGAAATGGTCAAATTGAAGACATTACAAAAGGAAGGTATCAGCAAAACAGGAAATAGCAGGTGAAAGATAAGATACAGGTAACGAGAAAACAACTTTTTTACGACTCTTTGACATAGATAATATATCACTTCATCCTATATCGAGATAGTAAGGCCCTAGAACCGATAGATTACCTACTTATAAATTTTCAAAAACCACAAAATTTCAATTTTAAACTTTAACTTTTTAACTTTTGAATGGAAACAGGATCGCATCAAGATACATCAAATTTCTGATATGTCGTTCTCGCTCATTTTTTTTTGGAAGGAATCATTAATAAATTTGCTAGCAAAGTTTCTAGTTTTAGTTTGTACTTATAAGGTATTTCCAAAATGGAATAAATTTTATTACAATAATGCAGATTTTGTGGGTAGAGGTTCAAAATTTACTTAATGTCCAGTTTTTTGATGAGGGCGCCAAAATTTAGTTAAGTGAGTTTAGTGTCCAGCTAGAAAATCATTACAATAAAACTGATAACAAGTTTTGTAGAACAATAAGCTTTGCATGAGTCTTCTTTTAAAGATTAAAATAATTCTAATTATTATCTTCACCTCCATGGCCGATGCCCGTATACAACAGCCGGTCATCGGTCTGTAAAACAGCCGATTACTCAAAAAATCCTATGCTAGAACATCGGTTACGGTTGCTAAGGATTCAATTACAGGTTCTGAAGTAACAGTTGAATTTTTTTACGTCTTCATTACTTCTTGTCTAGGGGCATATTTTTACCTTCATATGCATAGCGCAGCGAACAGAAACAACCGCTTTTCTAAATTTGTAGAAACACCCAAAATACTGCTTATCTCAGTTAAATATTGAAGAAAATTATTTAATTTTCGACGTAACACTCGCAATACCGTCGTAATTCTCTTGGAGTGTTGGTGGTAACTTCCACCACAGCACGTCGATTAGTTGTTAGAAGTTACAATTTTTTTAATGACTTGCAAAGATCCTGTGTTGCAGATCACGGTTTCAGAAAAACTTGCCGCGGTATAAAAATTAATAATTTATTGCAGTCTCTCAAGATTATGTTATCGAGTTTTTTAGACTTTAAACGATTCCTACTTCTTCGGATTACTCTCCGTTAATGTTAAAAATTTTTCTTTTATTTTATTGAAATAAAAGAAATAAATGTGTTTCTTTAGTAGCCTTTCGACAGGTTGATGTAAGTATTACTAGTTTTGGTTAGATCAAACACATACCCAACCTCGTCTCTAGTTTCTTCACCAAACGATATCAAATGACAAGGTGATTGATCCACCACTAACACAAGCTTTCGTGTATTAATTTCTTCAAACAAACCAATTTTGAGAGGTCCCCACTTTCACATCCAAATCAAAAGTGGGTAAATTTCTTCAAAGCCGTTTGACCCTCCGCAATTGAAACAAGTCTCATTTTAATTACGAGTTGAGCTGTCAACAATTTAAGTAACATAATTGCCCCCCTGACCCCGTAGGCGTTATTGCGTAAAAAACTGCATTAAAAACGGTTAATGAACCGCAACTGGCGGAATGAGCAATAAATCTACTACTAGGAGGAGGCGTGCGTAAAATTGATGATCAAAAAGCGCATTCATCTCAATTCCTTTCACTGGCGACACAGAGTTATTAAAAACCTGACAAGAACAAAGCACAGCGGGCGGTTCTGACACCGATAAAATTTTCAATAAAACGACGATAAGGGATTAGATAGAACGACAATTCCAAAACCGGTCTCCAAATTTTCCAAGTTATTTGTTGCCAGCTTTCCCGTCTTGTGGGTCAAACGACCCGCCACTGTAACCAAACGCATTTCCAAAAGCCGGAAAACCTCCAGTCAAAGCTCCACGTTTTCCTTTTCTGGGCCAACCGACCCGCCCCTGCTAAGCCAAACAAATTCCTGGAAGACCTCCAGCTTAAGCTTCCAAATGTATTATTTTTTGCGGGTGCCTCTATTGTTGCAATCTTTCCCGTTTGTGGGTCAACTCTGCCAAGGCAAACAAATTTCTGGAGGGCCTCCAGCCAAAGCTTCCACAAATTTTCCTTTTGTGGGTCAACTCTGCCAAGCTAGAGAAATTTCTGGAAGACCGCCAACTAAAGTTTCCTGCCTCGCAAATCATTTCTGGATCGAAAGCGGGAATGGTGCGCTCAGTTCCTGGAAAACTCCGGACTTTCTTATCAACTCGTGATAGTGTTAATTAATGGCAGCCAGCCAGTCGCTGTAAGAGGCGGCATTTTACTAGGATAAATGGTGTAACGGGTATCGAGAAAAATTTCCAATTAGAAACCGTACGCGAATGCTTGCAGTAACTGCAGTTTTGCTGGTGCTTTACTCTTGTCCGACGTTGCTATAAATTAATAAAACCGGCAGTTCCGCTATAGAAACGAAGAATAACCGCAAATTCTCGGCCACAATGCCATCAACGTCTTTCGACGCAAATTCCGCCCTAAACGGTCCAATCCTCTATTCAGGGTTAATGGGGGTCAATGAGGGAACTGGATTACGATAGAGGGCGTGAAACGGCACGTTGTGTACCTGCATCACCTAATTGACACGGTTACGCGTCTAATTACCCAACAAGTGTTATATGGAAAAATAATTATTAAATTATTCAACATTAAACATAACACTAATTTTGATTCGCAACTGTAAATAGTGATGCTTGGGTTCCTAACCGGAGTAAGTTCTGGCGGAAAACCCGGCGCAAAGAAAGTCCGGGCCCCGCCCGGACTTGCCCCTATTACCGGACACTTTCGACTCACAAAACGTATTTGTTCGCTCATTCAGTTTTTTTGGAGCGATCGTGAATAGAAAGAAAGGCTTTGTAAGAACAATTGAGCCGGACCGAATAAAGCGCTAATTGTTCCCGGAGTGTTCCAGTCGACTCCCACCGGACTGTTAAAGCGATGTGCACAACAGCTGTCAGTCGTTGTTCCATCACCTGTCACTCGGCAAGGGGTAAAGAAAAACGACAACATCGTGTTTGCGGAGCTTTTTCTATGGCTGCTGTGCATATCGTCCGGAAACCGGAAACGGATCCGATAACAGAGAGATGGCAGCGGAATTTCGTGATAGCGTCATTAAACCGGGATTGTAGAATTGTTTTGTAGCGGGTAAAGTTGTAGAAATTGATGTGGCTTCGGATTGAACGTAGATGAACCGCTACAACATTTGTCTTTATGCAAAATCAATAGCAGGTCCGAGGATTGCGGAACAAAAGGCGCTTTTACGCAAATGACGATGCGAATCGCGAATAACTGATATTAAAATTACTTTTCAGGACCGGCTCTCAACGAAGTTCAAGTCTGAACGCGGTTCAGTAACCGAGGAACAATAATTTCCTCGAGTAATTAAATTCAGACGAACCCATTAAGTCTGAGAGAGATTTTCGAATATTGGAAAAGTTAAATGGACTTGGTGAGTTTGTCAGATTGTGTGGAGTAGATACTCTGAAGAAATCTGGCGGATTCAAATCTTCAGTAATCGTGGTAATTTTTTTTTCCTGATAATTGACTGGTTCTGCTGCTGTTTACTTATGTTGAAAAATGGTTCTGAATGCTGTAAACAGGAACATGAGTCAATAATGGAGATTGATTAAACTTGATAAACAAGTGCTTTTCTAATTATAAACATTCTGATCACGATTGGAGTTTTTAGACAAGCTCAGTCGACCATAACGCGAGAAATTGTAAAGGAAACTGAAAACTATTATTGCAGTCAGATCAAAATTAACCCCCAACGTACTAAAGTAGCTATCTTTTTTCAATACGGGTAAATTTAAATACGGCTGTCATTCCCCTCAGTACGTAATTGGATTTCTGTCAACTTGTGTAATTTTAAATTGGATAAACTAGATCGGCTAATCGATCCTGTAATAAATGGTTCATAGGAAACGACACTTTTCCTAAACGTGACGTCATCTTAATTTGTTTTTAGTACGTAGATATTGTAGTAAAAATTTCGTAAAATTTTTTTTCAGTCTCTAAAATATTTACATTTTCCTAACATTCAAAAAAACTTTTTTTCACTGTTGCCAATAGTGGACATTGATGCTTCAAGTTTCTTGAAATATGCAGAAATAAGTTGCCAACACGTTTAAAAAATTAACAATGCGTTAATTTAAAGAAGTGATTAGTTAACCAATGCGAAAATTATACTGGAGAAGATTCTACAAAATCTATAATTAAATATTAATATTTCTCTCTAAACACAGTAAACAACTTGGAATTAAAGAGATCGTTGTTTTTTCTAATTGATAGCATCCGTTGTTTCGATCAGATAAAACCCACCAAATGTCGTGGATAAAATCTAATGCTGCTGTTTCAGCTTGGAGCAAATCTTTTCTAAATTTCAACATATTTCAAGACAAACAACTGTTGTTTGTTGTTGTTCGTATTTTGAAAAAAAAAATAGTTCTTCACGCTTGAGCTTTCTTAAATTCCTTCAGAGACAAATTTCGGTTGAGGCACGTGATTCTAGAGGTGCCAAAATTTGCTTTCAACTCCCAATCCTCCCAATCCAAAAAAAAACATCTAAAGGGTTACGAAAATTTGATCAAACTTTCAAGCCTTTTCTAGTGCAGAGCAGGAAAAACTATTTTCTTAGCTTCATGCTTCAAGAAAAACGTAACTACAAGTAAAGTAGGACAAGCATGCGGCTAGTAAATTAATATATAATTAAATGCGACAAGGCAATTAATTAGAGCTTCTAGAAAAATGTTGATATTACCACTATTTACGTTAGTAACAACTGTAAAAAAAACTAGAAATAAAGCAGAACGTAATGTAACACCTCGTTAGATTTTAAATACACTACTTCAATCGAGGTAACGCCATAAAACATTATCCCAACATTGTTGGTGAATATTAATAATTTTATAGTTACCCGCATGAAAAACCAACGAAAAAAATAAAATTCTAGAAAGTTTTATTCCGGGCCAGATTTCCAAGCGAGCAAGGTGTCAAAGCTCAACGTCCTGAAATTGCATTACCCTTGCAGGTTCAGCGATTTCTACCCTACGATTGTTGACCGTGCCAGTTTCACCGTTCAGATTTGACACTTTTTTTTTTGAATTAATGCAAATTTCTAGTGCAGTTTGCTACGAAATCGAAAGACACTCTCTTCTTTTCTACGGTGTAAGAATTAATACTTACGTGGAGGCGGCAGGGTTCCTGTAAAAATTTTTAGCTTTATCCAGAGCCGTACAAATCCAACATTTAAAGCACACAACATTAAGTGCCCCGAAACGTGATTACTGAACATATTTATTTACCACACAAAAAGCTACATGGGGTTGGTCGAAATAGAAAAGTAACGAGTTTGTTTCATGTCGAGCCGCGGTATTTTTAGGCCGCGTCACCCCTTCGAGCTCGGCAAAAAATTCAGGTCGAATCTAATTTTCGGGCACGGGAAAATTTGGCCCTGGCGCTCAAAGCTCCAATTTTCAGAATAAAAATAATAATAATAAGCCCAAAGAGATTAGTCTAAAAGTTGAGAATTAAGTTCAAAATTAATTTTGGCGGCGAGGAAAATTTTTTCGGGTTGCTCAAAAGTGGAATCCGGATTAGTCAAAAAATTTCGAGAATTGCAAGGAAATTAAGGAAAATTTGTGTCGGTCGAATTTCCGGATCAACAAAGTTTTTGAGAGTTGAGCCCGGAGTTGCTGGGAAATTTTGAAGTGGGGTGGGTGCGTATCGATTTCGGAAAATTGCGCAACAATCACAAAATCGTGGCTCACCTTTTCTTGCTGTAGCCGACTTTGTCAAGTTCAATGTGTCTGTATGCGGCGTAAGTGGCCATAGTCACTGGAAATACGATAACAACACCGGATGTGAAACTAAAAAGCACAAGCTCTCGCTGCAGTTGCCAACAGCTGACTGGCAGCTTGAGGCAAAGTAGTTGCTTTTATAGTCGTCGTGTTCGGTCGGCCGTACAACTTCCTTTCCGAAATTTCAGCAGACCAGACGCCACCCCTTCTTCCAGGATTTGCTCCAGCAACCCACGCGAGCGCCGCCAAAAACTGGTTCTTCAAATTCCTAAACTTCAACCGGGCGCTTCCGAAAGCAAGGAAAATATTGGTCTTGACCTGGGCCAACTTTCGCCAGTTTTAACAAAACTCAATTGTTTCGGCGCCAAAAACCCCGTCTAGCGTAAAGCTCGTAATCATTTATAATTTTTTCCTTAATTGGACCGTTCCTGTCTTGTCGGCCGATCCTTCATTATTTCCTTGCTATTATTAATTTCGCGACGTCAATAAACGCTACTCATTCCTTTGTTAGTTGAGTGATCGTTTTGTTGCTTGTTTCTTCAAAGTCTCACTTCCTCTTCGAGTCACGCAAAGTTTACACTTGAAACTATTTAAGACTTTGCGACAAGAATAAAATCTCTTTCAGCAGGACAACGAGAATTGTTATAGTACGAGCTTATTGATCAGCGTGTCGACGCTTTGGAATAGGCGTCGGATAGACGGTTTCGCTAAACGCGAGCTTGACGACCTCATAAGGTCAATGATTCTTGTGAGCGATTAATATTGAAATTAGCGAAGACAAGGAGCTTTGCGTGGATGAGCGAATCGAACATTTGTTGCTTTGTTGATGTTTCAATCGACGTGATGCGTGATTGTCATGAGTCACGAAAATTGAAAAAAATTAGAAACATTTAGCGGCAACGTCGTTATCCGGCGACGTAGTCGTGATTTGGAAAAAAATTAACCACCAATTCGGGCTATTGTGGGCGCCCCGCCGCCGAATGAGACAAATTAATAGAAAAAAAAATTAGAAAATAAATTGCGGGATTAAGGGAGCACGCAAGGAAGAACCGAAGAACTAAAGCTCTGATAAATCGATCATTCGGAAAGGTTGACATCAGTCAAATCAAATAGAAGGGGGGCCCGCCGTCTGCAAGCCAACTTTGCATGCTAGCACGTAATAATGGAGTCTCGTTCGGTTTCTTCACATTGCAATTTTTTTTTTATTGGCCGAAATAATGATACAATCTGTGTAAGCTCAAGCAAATAACAAAAAAGGAGTCAATTTATTGGAAAAAAATGCCACCACTTTTTTTAGAAGTTGTGTATCGAGTTTAGAATAAAAAGTATTGTTGAGAAAAAAATTTACATCAGCGATAAAAAATAGGGAACAAATATAATGTACACTAAATTAAACTATACATCCCTTGCACTGTCCACCAGAAAATTTAATGAGCATCAAAAAATCTAAATGAAACCCAAATTATTATACATCAGAAAATGAGAACATCACCACTAAAATAACTATGCTGCATATTGTTTTACCATTGCTTACTTTTAAATTCTATATGTCTATCAATTTTATTAAATGTTCACCAAATTTAGAACGCTCAAGTTACGCGTCCGTGCTGTACATAATAAATATTCGCGCTATTCATTTATATTTAGTGTTTCTCAAAAAAACTATTTGTGCGTCAAATAATTATTCTATTACTCCAAAAATGAAATATGCTCGCGCATCTCTCCTTGCCGCTTGCGCTTCCAGACAAGAGGCTCGCGAAAAAAGTTTTGTACTAGGTCAGTTCAGGGCCCTGTAATTTTTTTTAAAAGCACGATTAGAAATTACCACTAAAAGAAGTTTTACGTTTTACAGAATGCAACCAATTACAGCAAAGCATTTATATATTACGGAAATCAATGTCTTTTTTATGCAAACCACTTCTATTTTTACTCTTATTTTCCTTGCCCTAGCACATCTACATCTATAATTTTGCATAAAATTATTTACCATTTGCACAACATTTTATTGCTTGTGTATTTTTGATAAACAAATAGTATTTTTAACTGCTAAATAATATAAGACACTGTCAAAAATTAAATATCTGGGTATTATGTTAGAATTAAATGCGTAATAAAATTTGGTGAACATTTAGTACTTATGGTCAACAAAAGTTATTTTGGCGAACAAAATATATAAGAGGCCAGCATTATGCCAATATTTGGTTGTCGCTTTAATATAGTGAGCATTTAGTATTTTTGGGAAATGAAAGTATTTTTTTGTATGAAAATATTGGGTAAATTTGGTAGACTGTTAAATACAACCAAAAAAATATAAGAAAGAGAAACCACAATGTTGAACCAATAAAGATATGAAATAATAATATTTACCAAATATCCAGAAAATATCTAAATATCAAAATACCAAATATCTAGAAAAACACAATATTTTTCGTTCTGCGTGGTCAATTGCTCGGGTGCGTTCGGCGCGTTCCGTGTGTTTGGGGTGAAGCTCCAATTTTAGATTTCGTGCTTTTGAACCAACCACCGTAACGCGCCGTTTATGTTACGAAGGTGGCTCAAAAATAACGTGTCTAGCATAATTTTGGGCTTTATGCCATTTTTCAGTAAGCACTTTCTATGCGGCCAAAGTGGCTGGCGACGTGTCTGCCCTTCCTCTCGGACGCAGTACTACAAGTCAAGTTAATTAAGCCCATGCACATGCAGTCATTCGCATAAATCATTGTGGTGGGTAATGTTTCCGGATGATCACGTCTTGATCTTCATGCCGGTTCATTATCGGTCGGTTAATTGAATAATTGAATAAGTCCGATTAAAATTGACTACGATTTAGCCACGCCGCCGCCAATAATCCCACCATTATCGATGCTTTTCAAAAAGAGCCGCATAGTAACGAAATCTCTACAATGCTAATAATTAAATTAGAACCTATTCTTATTTACAGGCGCTAGAGCGGAACTCGGCACCGGGTACCGTAAATATTATTAAATTACTGGGTACTCTCCACACTCGAGTAATCAAGAAAATTTTAATAACAGTACACAAGTCAAAAAACGAGTCGGAGATTCAGGAGAAAATTCACGAAGAAAACGAAACCGATGGAGGATGTAATTATGGGCGATTAGCGGCAATATCAAGATCTAAATTTCTTTGAATTAGGTATTTGCACCTAACGCAACGGTGTTGAAGTTGCTGCTGAAATAGGTAAAGAGATGCACGTTCGATTAAGTAGCAATTATTCTTGTGATACCTGCAGATGTCGGATTGGTTTCGTGCTTACCTACAGCCTGCAATATGGCGCGTTTTTATTAGAATGATGGGTAATTAAGAGTTTGGTTGTAAGTCGTTGCAGGAAATTAACTCGGAGTTAAACGAACATTTTTTTGCTGCATCTTGAGATGTTGCAGGAAATTAACGAAATTGGAAATTGCTGAGGCGCCACGTGATTTCTCGCTGATCGGTATCGGGATGGAATTTCCTGTACAAGTCGCTTATTAGTTTTGCAAATTAGGCTTGCATAATGTTGGGATGTTGAATAGAATTACCTACCCACGAAGCGGCAGACATGATCGTAAATGAATGTCATTGCAAATATTCCACCGAAGTGAATCACTAGCGGGCAATTTTATTGTCTAGTCTTCAGCAGGGGTCAAGAGCAAGCCTTGGTTGGGCCCGATTTGATCCGCTCCCAACCAAAGACTTGGGAAAATCGGCGCTTCCGCAGCCATATCCTCTCCCCACAACTTGCAACCGTGACTCCAGCAGTTTCCTTCTTTAAATTATTTTCGCTACCGAAGTTCTACTGAAGCTGTGCCTTTGAAAAAATTTTTGCCAAATAATTTTGTGCCTTTCTATGGGTCTATTTTAGAGACCCAGCCTCAGCACCCGAAGGCGAAGGCTTCACCCTCGGGTGCTGAGGTTGGGTCTCTGAAATAGTCCGGAGCCGCGTCTCGAGCTTGGTCGTCGCTCTCGGGAATTGACCCGGAGTCTGAAGCCCACTTTCTTGACGAGCCTCGTCTCTATGAATTATGGAAACGGCGGGTTTATTTGTTTTCGTAAGTGCTTTATAATTAAGACAAAACCGTCGGAATTAGAGCCACTGGCCGTTGACTCGTATTCCCCGGACCCTAAGCCGGCGCGTTCCAGTTTCTCAATTAATCAGCCCAATTACGACGGCAGAGTCGCGGAAGTGCAGTTATATTTAAAACTCTTTCGAATCTCCACATCTCAGGTTCATGCACTGAAAGTATAAATAAATATACGTTATAGTTGCAACGTGCAATGACCACAACGTTAACTCATTGACATTTCGCATGGAGGCCTTCGTTTCTCTCCTCGAACGTGATGATAATAAGCCAACAGTTAATTGCAGATAATTACGTATCACTCCTAATTCCCTCCACGTACAACTTTCTTCTTGTGCATAACCAGAAAAAGAACGAGCTAATTCCTGACGGGATCTAGCTCTGAAACTGGATAGGGGGCATCTGGAGAAAATTTAAAGTCTTTGATTTCTGGCGGAATCTAGCTCTGGAAGTTGAGGGAGCATCTGGAGAAAATTTAGAGTCTTTGATTACGCAATGGGAATTATGGCCGTGGCGCGCTAAAAGCGTTTTACTGTTGTATACAAAAGAAGGAAAGTGCATTTCTGGTTAATGCAACACATGTCCTAGCGTTCCGATTAAACAGTAAACGCACCAAACAGGAACAAGAACTATAACTGTGATGCTACTTGGTCTCGCAGTCTATTTGCAAATTTTATTGCTGCAATTTTATTGCGGCAACAGACGCGTTATAGTAAAGCGCGTAACCGAGAGTTTAAACCCGATTGGATGAGGCTTAATTGCCAAAAGGCGTCGGGAAAAATGTGACCTCATCCGATGAAGCTTTCTCGCTTGCAATTGCAACAAAGTCGTTTTGGATAAATTTGTGTTTATATGCGCATATTTTCTACTTGGTTGCGATTAACATGACTTTCCTCTCGAAACCTACATACTCTGCTAGTGGGTAATTAGAATACGAAGAAACTCGGGAAATTCGAACAATGTTTTAAACTAGCAGCGGACGTTGTCAACTGACACTAACGATTCTACGACAATTTAGATTGATCGATAGTCTCCGTCAATGAAGACGTTTCCAAATAATTGAATAAGAAATTCTAGAATTTGTCCAAGAATTTGAGAAAAAAGATAAAAGTGGTTTGGTCGAGGATAATTTAGTATTTAGTGGGTGATTACCGACAGCTTCACTAAGAGTCACGTGGTCGCCCAGATAACATCTCATGTGCTTATTTCGACACCGATTTTTCCTCTAATGAAGAGATTCCTTACATCAGTGACAGCTAAGAATTCCTCTGACGCCTAATGCGTTAATAATTTAAGCTCTCAAGACTATATTAGCATACAGCATTTTCAACAATTTCTTGCAGCTTGCACAAAAAATTCAAGAGAATATTGTAGGATTTGAAGTTACTAAATACCATCAATGACTGATTACAATGAGTACAAAGGCCATTAAGGCCAATGAGGAGAATGTGAAGAAGATTGTATGCAGAAGTAAAATTGATTGAAGCAGCCTTGCCTTCATCCACCACCACGGTGCTAAAGTTCAAATAAACTATATAAAAAAAAATATTGAAGGAGGTTTGAGTGATTCGATTTATTGCCTCGCTTTCGGTTTAAAAAGTTGCAACTTCTGGTTCCAACTTTTCGATTTTATAGGTACATTTAGTTGCTCAGAAATCGGACCTTACTTCTTCCCCACATAAGGGTCCCAAAGCTCGGTTTCATTTGCAACTACGTATTGTAGCTTCCCGAGGTTTGATTTTTGTTAAACAACTTGACCTGATGGTCTCAATCTGACATTAACTTCCATTACGACCATACATTAGAAAAGATTCTAATCAGGACAGCAAATGTGTCAGGGAGATTCAGCAAATGACATTGACTTATTATTATTAATGTTGCGGTATCATAATTGTTGTTGCTCTGATCAATGCTGACTTTCGTCAAATTTGAGTTTTATTGCGGTTAGTCTTCGAAGAAATCGTGTTAAAATTGTCTACGGAGCCGATGGTGCATGTGAGATTTATTGATGGCAGAAATTTGGTGCGCGATGCCCAACAATGGATTATGCAACTCGTCGAAGAACGCCTCTTGGTGCTCTACTTATACCGACGGATCCGGCCTTTCTTCTGTAACTACGATTTATTTACACGTAACCCGTTCTTCATTCACCATTTATTTTAAATTATACGGTCGAGCGTGTTAAAAGAAAGTCTATTCTTCCGAGATGGAACAAACACAAAGGTGTACGCACAAGAGCTAGGAAAGGTTAAGAGGAATTTTAACCTTCATTTGGGAGTAAGTTGGAGAAAGTGCGAGAAGCGATAAATTTCACGTCTAAAAATGCATCAAATTGATTCTAGTTAAGTTAAAGACGTCGATAAATTTGAAAAATGTGCGTTTAATTAACATCCAACATCCCACAAGAGGAAGATTGGTGATGTATCCCATAACAATCAATTATTATCCACGCCTTAATTTATGGCCGCCACTCCTACCATTTTGTTAGGAATAATTGGACGTTAATGGCGTTTTTAAAAAACAATAACCAATTTGAGAAATTGGTCGCAACGTTGTAGGATAGAGGTCATCGGTGACAATCGCCGGCAGTTGTGGCGTCTGTCGCTTTCCTGCTGATCGTCTCTTGAGGCTTTCCAATACTGATTCCTTTCGAATTGAACAACAATTAAAATTGGCCCGAGTCCGTTCCTGGAACCGCTGCTTATCTGCGACTTCTCAATAATTGGCTCCGGAGCGATGAGCGTTCAGTGAGCATAACTGAAAATTCTCAGACCATATCGGCATGATTATTTCTAAGCCAGAACGGCGATCTGATGGAGCGTTACTAAAAATCGATGTCGGGGAAAAATTGGAAAAATCCCGAATAACTTCGCGCACCTTGCCCATTATTGTTTATCGGAAGACCGCCAGGAGCGGATTCCTGACGGTAATTTCACTTAAGCTTATCATCGACAATTATCGCTGGACGGCCACCTTGTTCGCAGCAGCCAAGAAACTGGGACCTCCACGCCCACTAAAAAAACTAGACTCGTGACCACTGTTTTATGTTCCTAGATTACCTTAATTTTATCAAATTTTGGTGGCTGCAATTTCTTTCTTCGTGCAGCTGCGATTAATGTCGTTACAAATTTATCTTGCCATCAAGCAGTTCTACGGCCAGAATCATGTTAAATGGCCCAAATTGTACAAGAGTAAGTCATAAAAACAATGTCAAAAATTTCAATAATTTTTACTTTTGTCTCTGGACCCCTTGATGAAAAGGGTTAAAAATGCCAAAATTTCTATTCTTGTCCTAGATGTCATATAAATGATGATTGTGTCTTTCCCGAGGGGTGAATCACTTGTGGCAATCCCTGTACACTCTTAGTAATCCACGGCTTCTTTTCTACCTCAATCCATAGAAATTCGAAAAATTCCTAAAATTGACATCGTTGCACCTATAGGCTGGAAATAAGCGTTTTCTTATGTAATCGACCTTCCTAAAATCAAATCCGCAATCAATTCTACGCTAAAATAAATGGATTTCCTATAAAAGTAAAAAAACCACAATTTTTCGATATCTTATAATATTCAAACTCTTGTAACTTTTGAACGGGCAGACTTACATAAAATCCAAATACATCAATTTTCTTCATTTCACAAAGGCTATCAAATGCTGTATAAACGAAAATTGTAAGTCTAATAATAAGGAAGTTGAAATTTGCAATTTAGGGCGATTTTGACAAAAACTTTAAATTGAAACATTCGAATGGTCATATCTAAAAAAGTACGACTTGTACAGGAAAACTACGGCCAGATTCGTGTTAAGCGGTTCAAAATCTACCAGATCAAGTCATAAAATCGACGTAAAAAATTTCAATATTTTTGACCTTCATTTTCTAGCCCAATCAATACACATTCGAAAAATTTCTAAAATTGACACGTTTATTAAAAGACTGGAATTTGATGTTTTCTTATATAATCAGTCTTCCTGAGCTCAAGTTCGTAATCAATTCGACGCTAGAATAGATAGATTTTTTATAAAATTAGAAAAAGCACAAATTGAGCTTTTTTCAACACTCAAACTCTTGTAACTTTTGAACGGAGCGACTTATATTAAATCCAGATACATCAGTATTCTCCGTTTCACAAATGCTACCAAATGCTATGTGAACGAAAATTGTAAGTCTAATAATAAAGAAATTGAAATTTGCAATTTAGGTCGATTTTGACAAAAATTTTGAATTGAAGCATTTGAATAGTCATATCTTAAAAAGTACGACTTGCACAGAGAAACTACGGACAGATTCGTGTTAAGCGGTTCGAAATATATAAGATTAATTCATAAAATCGATGTAAAAAATTTCAATATTTTCGACTTTTTTTTTCTACCCCAATCGATAGAAATTCGAAAAATTCCTAAAATCGACATTGTTACACCTAAAGGCTGGAAATAAGCGTTTTCTTATGTAATTGGCCTTCCTGAACTTAAATCCGTAATCAATTAGATGCTAGAATAAATAGATTTTTTATAAAATTAGAAAAACCACTAATTTTCGATTTCCTTTAATATTCAAACTCTTGTAACTTTTCAACGGACAGACCTACATCAAATCCAAATACATCAAATTTCTCCATTTCACAAATGCTATCGAATGCTATATACAAAAATCGTAAGTCTAATAATAAAGAAGTTGAAATTTGCAATTTCGGTCGATTTTGACGAAAATTTTGAATTAAAACATTCAAATGGTCATATCTTAAAAAATACGACTTTTACAGGGAGACTACGACCAGATTCGTGTTAAGCGGTTCAAAATCCATAAGACTAAGTCATATAATAGACCTAAAAAATTTCAATATTTTCGACTTTTTTTTTCTACCCCAATCGATAGAAATTCGAAAAATAATCTTTTTATACAATCGTATCGAAATGGTACTATTTCGAATGTCATTTTCATGTTGAAATAACGTGTTTTTTTTTTCACTATACTGTCACTTTTTCGCACTAGATACAAAATGTAAAATTAACTGACAAACACCTCAATTATCAATGAAATGTTGATTCTGTTATGTCGCATTTCCTTGGAAACGAAAAATTGTGCAACTAGATTATGCAGTAAGAATGTGCAATTTTATTCTTTTTTTTTTACATTTTTAACAATTCTGGCCACGATTGTATAAAAAATCTTGTATGTAGTACGTTGCAAAATTCGTGTTTTTCGCACGCGACGTGTTACCAAACTCGCTTCGCTCGTTTGGTAATATTCACGTCTAGTGCGAAAAACACGTTCATTTTGCAACTTACTACATAAATAGCTATTTAGCAATCCGTAGCAATCCATGGCAATCTTATGGAAATTCGAAGGATTGCCATAAATTGGCAATCATTGTACACTTTGGTCACTCAGTGATTCACCCCTCGGTCTTTCCTGTGGTCCGAAATTTTTTGAGTGGTCGGAACTATGTTACAAACAATGATGGTCCTATTTCGATACGCTGACGGGATCCGTGACGTTGCAGAAACTTGGCGCACGTTTTTCGGAAATGAAAACTAGAAAATGCAGTAATTGAAATGTTAACTGTAACGTGGAGGGTCGTGTGAATAGTCGTTGTCTATCAAAAGTCACGATTCAGATTCACGTTCGTATTCCCGGGTTAGCAGAACACACATTTAGATAGTCGAGCATCATAATCGACAGCTTCCTTACCTACATTTCCCAGCAAAACTCTCACTTTCCAAACGTTCCGCTGTTTGTCTTCACCACGTCTGCGAAACTCGACCGTTCTCATATCAATTCAATTTTATCAGTTTTTCTATTTTTCAGCCAACAACAAAAACTTAGATAGTAAATACTTTCTAGTTAGAGCGAAGCGATTTTTTCCCATCCACCGTCGAAAATAAATCGAAGTACCTACTAAGTCAATTTGCAAATTAGATACAATCACTTCGATGCACACCTGCCAATTTCTGTAACGACCAGATAGGTGCCTAATCCTGTTATATAAATTACGGGATTTGAACTTTGCATGGTAATTGCCGTTTTTATTCATGGGAAGCTCCCAATTTTCGGCTCCGGCATTGTAATAATATCACGTAATAATTACGCATTAAATATTGACCATCAGCAACCCAGATGCAACCTGGAGTGGATCCAATCATGACCGCATCAACTTTACGGGTAAAAGTACCCACGATTTCCGTTATTCTCTAAGCGGACGCGTTCTCCAACTCTTTTTTTCCAATTTTTCGTATCACGATCGGTGCATAACTCCCAAATTATCGTAATTAACCTGTTTGTTGACTATTACAAATATGCTGCTGGTTGTGTGTTTTTAATAATCGACGCGCCCGCAACCAACTGGAAACGATCCCAAAAATTCCTTTAATGACCGAAACTATTTCAGAACGAAAAACTCGCGTGATAGCTGACCTGCATCATTTATTACGGTCGCATACAACAATATATTGCACTAAACAGCGTGTAGTACTGTACATTCATGCCTACAGCGACGATTCCTTTTATTAACTGTTTCTTCAGCACTAGCGTTGCATGCGAAAGCTCGCAGTAAATCAAACCTGTCCTATTCCTGGAAGAAAATATCACGCTGAGATCGTTTCCTTTTTGCCTTCTTGCGTTAAGCAAAACGGAAAAATCCGGACGGTCGAACAAGAGATTCTGCTGAATACGTCAAAGTTTTGGCGGGTTTAATTGATTTATTTCTGCCACGCCGCGTTTTTGTCGCTAACGTAAATAAATCTCTTCGTTTCATATTTACCCTTAACCGTGACATTGTAAACAAGAGTTTGCGAACGAGAACGCGGCTAGGTTAAGTTGACTAGTTGACGTACGACTTGGAAGAAGGAAAAAGAAAACGGCCATCACGATGTTTGTACACGACTCGACACCCGCTAAGAAATCAAACATTCACAATTAGTTTAACCGCCGGTGAATACACGCGGAATATTTATAACGTCCCAGTTTGTACAATAATTGCCCCGGCCGTCTTGCGGGAATTTATCGCCCCCTCGCGGCCCCGACAGCCCCAACGAAACACGGCGTTCGACACATTACTTGAGAATCTTAAAATTTATTATTTATTTATTATATTATTTATTTATTTATTAGAACGTGTAGGTAGGTATTTTTAAGAATTCTATGGCCAAAATTTATTTATTATTATTTTTATTATTTATTTATTTATTTATTTATTTATTTATTTATTTATTTATTTATTTATTTATTTATTTATTTATTTATTTATTTATTTATTTATTTATTTATTTATTTATTTATTTATTTATTTATTTATTTATTTATTTATTTATTTATTTATTTATTTATTTATTTATTCATTCATTCATTCATTCATTCATTTATTTATTTATTTATTTATTTATTTTATTATTATTTATTCAAAAGAGTTTCTTTTTTGCTGTTATTCCCCTCTAACAATATTTTAACTTAACATCTACAAAGTCTCTTAGATCATTTTTAGCGTTTGTTTAAAATTTTTAAAAACCTTTTTTCAAACAAAGTTAAACGTTATTCTCAACCTCAAATTGTCCAATAATAAATTGCAACTTTTCCTGCTCAACGTGGAGAGCTTAAATTTTTCTTCCCCGTCCGCAATTATTCTGATTAATGCAATTTGCAATATTTACCGTTCATCAATTTCAACCTGACGGCCAAGATCAAAGATCAAATTATTAATTCTGAGCTTATTCGCGTTTTTAGGTTTCCTTCGATTCTACCTTCTCTCTGAAGAGTAGGTAAGTGGTTTCCATTAGTTCAAGAATCACATTCAAACTTGCAAAAGTGTTAAAGGTTAAATGACCAACAAAAAAAAAACCAGTTCGGTGGAGAAATTCGGGCTTCAACTATCGCGTTGTGTTGCAAAACCCGTAATTGATACCTGCCATACACTAACCTTTCTTGATTATGGGGAAAGTGTGTGTTTCAGTAGACTTCGCGACGCCCTCTTGTAAGGAATCACCCTCCTCCAGGAGCTTCTCCTTTGACAGTCTTCACTTTTCAGCTCAAGTTGTCACCTAACTCGGTGGTAGTTGACCGCACGTTAGAATGGAGCTAGATTTAAGATATCAATGTAAACTACTCGATTTCCGTAGCTACTTGACATGTTTACAACTAAATTACGGTGTTGACTACAAGTATTTTCATAACAGATCTCCGACATCCATTCTCGAGATAAACAAGTCAGCCGGTCCCAATTTTTTGTCGAACAATTCGAAACGCTCTTTCACCTATGATATTTTGATAATTACGGAGTAGTAGCTGTCCACTGAAACTGATAAATTGCTCCAGCCACCACCTCGGAACGGCACGGAAACAATTTCTAATAGAACAGTTCAGAGGCATCGCAATAACTTTTACGAACGCGAGATGAGTTTCAGTTACAGTTAATTTTTACCATCTCGGGATTTAATCGATCAGAACGAATCGGTCCCATTAATCTCGATGATCACCAGAATTTTACTGTTGGTAATCCTCCAGTTACGTATTTTCTTCAATAGTGACGCCAATAAAATTTTACAGTTGTGATATCGAGTCGACGATCTACAAGTATTATTCCAAATGGACATGATGGAAGTTTCTAATTGTCTCGCCGATAATTAGTTCCATTTTGATGCAGATATTGGAAACAGACGACGGTTCGTCCTAGTTTTCTCGAATTTTATCGCTTTTTCAGCAAAACTGCAGCCTGTTGTTAGTAAATTAATTCCGGGCACTTTCTACAAATTGACAACGATGCAAAATAAAACACTGAAATTTGCCAGCAATTTGCGGCATGGCATTGATTAGAAGCGCTTCCTGGCGAAGTCCCATCAACAAAACAAGGATCGACAGGGAAGTGTTGTGATTAATGAAGCGCGATTCGCTTCATCGCGTCTCCGATGTAATTCGAAAAAAATTAGGGCGCAATTAGCGTGAGTCATCCCGGATTTTCGCGTAATTCCAGGCGATACCGTAATTCTGTCAGTGCGTCAACGCGACGGTCTAGACTTTGGACTTTGCCGTATTTGGCTCGGGAATAATTTTTGACGATCTCAAGAACAATTTTGCTTCGCTCCAGCGAGTCAGCTGTGAAACAGGAGCACACGTGCGGTAATTGGGGAATTATCTGGGTATCTGAAAACAATTTTACGGATGGACGCATTGGCTTCCTTCGTCATTGGAGGAATGCCATCGCTTACGTAACTAATTTTATTGTTTTAGAGCGACCATCGACCAGCAACAAAACAGAGTACTGTTAGGTCGAATCGCCTTAATTACCACCAAGAGACTTTTACACTGGCCCGCGAAAAAGGTCTTAATTGCCCGCCACCGAGGTTTCCAAGTGAAAGAGATGGCTAAAAATCCCCATTAACCCAGGAATTCGCCACTCTTCTTCAACGATGGTCGTTCTGTTTTAATTCCGTCGTGGTTGGAGAGACGTGCATCCGTTTTATCGAGCGAACCGGTGACACTGTCATTGCGGGTTTTGCTTGAGTAATTTGATTTCCTATCTACCAGCCGACCTGCTTTTAATATTTTTTCTCCGGCCATAGTCATAGTGACAGTCATAAAACCGCCATCGCAGGATTAATAGTTTGGAGAAAAATTGCGAGGAATAACCGTTTCCGTTCTCTTCGGCAACAGATGCGCTTGAATGTCGATCATCGAACCAATTTATGCACGGAACAAGTTCATGTTGAAGACTGTTAGACGAGGGCATAGGTGAAAAACGCTACTGATGCATTTGGCTTTAGGCCGGGTATTGATCACGCAACCGAGGAATTTATCTTTGAAAAAAACAAACAAACCAACAATTCAATCTAATTTACGAGACGAGCAGGTGGAAACTAATTGTGTTGCCTCCCATCGACAGAGTTATGGTAATGATTCACGTTTTATTGATGACATTTCCATATTGTTGGAAACCTCGATCTTCGACAGCAATAAATACTGAAAATTTTTTCCTTATGACTTTATTTAATGCAGTTTCTAGTAGAACATTTATGTTTGTTTTGTTGTGTTCCAGTGTTCGTTACGAAAATTGGGCCAATTTTTTGAACTTTTTCTTGGATAATGTCATCATTCTTTATTCTTTGCGTTTCACGAAATTACGCGGAAGCGACCACCCGTAATTAAGTAATAGATACATTATTATGGCACATCCGGTTAAAGCACTTACCTGGGGACGTTTTTGGTAATCAAGTGACGTATTCTAGAGCACGTCAATTATCTTTGTCTATTGAAGCGGTGCTGAACTAGTTTTAATTAATGAAATAAATTAAAATAAAGAAATAGAAAAGTGTTTCTGTAGTTTTTTTTTTTTAAATTAAAAACTTATGTTTTAAGGCGTCAACAACTACATTTTATTAATTTTAAAAATTTGGCAAACGTAATTAACCATAATTTTCGATATTTGGAGTGCGCTGGCCAAGTCAGCGGAAATGCAACAAATGGTGGATGCGCCAGATTAAAAAGGTAAAGACAAGTTGGAAATTTTCTGACTTGACGTGGAAAGGAAGGCAATAAATGAACAAAATTTGTTGTTGAGTTAAGCCAACTGCCCCAAAAGTTTTTGCAAAGTTTTTTTTCCATATTCTGAATAGTAACGTTTTAGTACTCTTAAGTAGAATCAGCACCTAGAGCGTGGAAATGGTGTTAGACTGAAAATAACGTGACCAGTTACTTTTAATAATTTTGTACCATAAGCCATAAAATGTTTCAGTTGACTTCCACTTTAGAAAACGCAATTAAATATTACGGACTTCATGGCAACTAATTAAGTAGTAAACGATTTAATTATGGTCCGCATTGCAACAATTAATCGATGTATTGGTAACTATGTATTAGTATAACTAGATCCCATTTATGGTGTAATTAAAACTAGGTATAGGTTAGCAAAATGCCATATGCCTTTGCTTTGCAGTTACATGGGAAATGACATTTACCTGATCTTGGCAGCAAAATTGTTAATATTTACTGTATTTTTTTATTTTTGTTTTTACGTCAAAAGGTTGTCTTTGCAAACATTTTAGAATAAAATTACAAATTATGAAAGTATTAATCAAGGAAACTATTCTATATAGTTTACTGTAATAATTGGTCCTTGTTAGGTCTCAGTTATCTAAACTTTAGGCGCCCTCTGTTGCGCGAGGCCGACATTAGTCGGACCGATACCGTCAAGTTCTAGACCAAGTCGGACAGAAATTTCTCCCAGTTTCCTTAGATTGCGCTGCTAGCAACAATTTTTAACAGAAAAAAATTCATTTCATACTCTGAAACCTGTTTTTCTTTAGATACAATTATTTTGTTAACTTCCTGTAATTCTGAGGGTTCACCCGGCGCATCCACCATTTGTTGATTTTCTCATTAGATTCTATTAAATTGTTCAGATTTTAAAACAACAATTATAGTATTTAAAAATAATTATTGCGTCAAAAAATAGTTGTTAAATCAAGATTTAAAAAGTGTGACTTATTAGCTTCTTCAGCGTCTAGTTGAAGTCTCTGGCAGCTAGTCAAAACTTTACAGTTAGCTACTTTAAGAAATGCAATTGTCGATGAATACTATCAATTTAAATGTCCGAGTCAATTTAAATGTCGAGAAAAAAGTTACAAGCAAAACTTGTTGCTACTTCACCTCATCATCATGACAATGCACTAGTTCACACATTAGCAGTGGCAGAGGTCAATAGATGTACTTGAATTGAGATTCGAACTGTTACCACTTCCTACATGTTTGCCAAATTTGGCACTCTAACAACAAAGCTATAAAGAAGCTTAGAGAGAGCACGAGATTCATGCCATTAATCATTAATTCATTAATTTCAATTTACATTAATTTTCAAGCAGCCTCTGTAATGATTTATGGTTATGTTTGTGGGTGCATGATGACTTTAAAGGTCTCAAAATTAAATAATGAGTTTCTCTTCTGACCAATCTCCGATGACTCAGATTCACCCGGCGCATCCACCATTTGTTAACTTCGCCGTTCAACTTCTACTAAGTTTCTTCGCATTTAAAGCTGTAACGTCTTAGAAATTAATAAAAACTTTTGTTTTTTTTTTTTTAAGAAAGACTTTTCAATCAAATTATTTGATTGCACCATCGTACAACTTTTTTTGTTGAACTCAGTTGATGTAGAGGTGGCAGGAAGTTGAGGTGAGCGGCGCCGAGCTTCCTCTAGCATTATTCGCTGAAGAAGCGTCCAATCTTGACGCAGCGACGCTACATTGTAGCGTTGCGCACTCTGTTACAATTCATCCACTTTTATCATTGGCCTCTTGAAACATCGATACTGTTTCCTTCAAATAGCATGGCCGCCCGACTCTCACCAATAACGAAAATACCATCGAAAACCGACACCTCAACCAGCAGCAAAACCAGAAAAAAATTACGAACCTGCCTACTTGACACGTTAAACGTATTAAGAGTTGTGCAACGCCGGTTAAGTTCACGGGCGATACTTCCTGCGGATATTATAGTTACGGTGTTGTCCTTGATATTTAGGAATGTTGGAAATTGAGTGCGAAACTAAGTGGTTCTTGTCGAAACGTAATAACTGTACGTGTATCCGCCTTTACATCAATCCAAAGCGAGAAGTTCAAGATTGAGCGGAAAAATAAATCAATAGTTGCAACGAGAAAGCGTGAAACAAGAGGGCCGAAGAACGCCCACCGAATTTAACAACAACACAAACGGGACCTTGGACTTCTGCATTTAGCAAAAGGCGGTCGCACGTAAAGAAAAAATTGAAAAAAAAAAAACGAAACGTTGGCGATGATTTAGCGCTAAAAGTGCAGATATTTTGTGAAATTGGTGTTGAATTTAATTTTTTAAATTTTGTACAATTTTCTAAAGACGTTAAAGTTTGTTTTCTTTGGTTCTATATTTGTTTTTTGTTTCTTTTCCTCCATCGTTTGTATTACTAGATGGAAGTTAAACCTTCATCAAATTTCTGGAACAGGTGGAAAGTTTATTTCAAAATTCTTTAAGTACGAAATAAATTTGCGACTCGGGCGCCATTATCCAGATAATAATATAACAAACAAATTCCGAAGTGTAAGCCCGACGTTATTACACGCAATGTTAATGTTTAGATGATTATCAATGCAGGGTGTGGCGGCAATTCGACAAGACTCAGTGACAACAATACGAAATATGAGCAAACGCCGCAAGTTAATAAACTCATTAGAATTTATGTCGACAAATGCCTAAATGTTAACCGGCTCAACCCATGCCCTCTCTTCATTGTCTTGGGCTTGCAACAGATTGCACAAGTGTTCAACGCTGTAATTTTTGGAATTTTAATTTTAGGACAAAATCGGAAATGGAGCCACCTCGAAATTTGGTCGTGAACTGCAGGAATTCCGTGGATATCGCCGAAAATCTTCGTTGCGTAACGCCCATAAACAACAACTCATTATGTTTGGCAATGCATTAACACCGAATTGAGCAACGTTTAAAACGAATTAAACGATTAAAAACGACCAGTCAAAAACTTGATCTTGGGCAATTGATGTGTACATTGCAAATTAATGTGGCCGGTGTTAATAACAGAAATTGGATCTATCGACGGAAATTGCTCAACGTTTCGATTAAAATTGACGACCAGAAAATCAAAAATTGAGCGGCCGAAACTCAACTGGCGGCGAACTTCTGAAACACCGACCATTAATTCGGGCAGTTAGTTACTGAAAATTTTATGCGTTATATAAAATAGTTTTAAATGTCACATTTTCTCTCAACATTCCTCGTATTGCTACATATTAAAATTTATAGTTAGCATTTTTAACATAAAATTTTGCCTCTTCGCTCCACGTTTTATTGGGGGCAATAAATTAGCGATGTGCCCGGATTGTCGTGAATTCCACCAATAATCCTTGAAACGGTACATTGAATATTCGTCCAATTATCAAATTTCTCATCAACAAACCGATTTGAATAAATTTTTGCGACGTCTTATTGCGAATTAAGTTTCCAGCGGTAACTGAAGGGATTCGACAAGTAACCTTTAACCGACCACGCCGCCTGGTATTTTCGAGTAAACTAAACTTTTTGCTTGCAAGTAAAAAAATGCGTTTGGCAATGAGTGAACAAAGGAAAACAAACCGACCAAACAGGATACGGATTTTATTAATAATTCCCCCGATAAATCACGATTACAAACAATTTACAGTTGATAGAAATGCGTTATTCCATAACTGGCCGCGACGCCGGCAATATTGTTGTAAAATCCGCCTGCACGTCGAATTGGCCGTTAATGTCAAAGTATTTTAATTTCGGCCCAAATGCTACATTAATTATCGTTGGCTAATATCGATCAACGTTATTTATTATTTGGCATTTTGATCTGGGACCGATTGTTAATTAGATTCTGCGACACGGGAGTAAACAAACTTCTGGTGATATTTACCATACTCGCCATAAATACCAATAGATCGATCAAAATGAAATGCGCCTGGCAATGAAACCGTTGCAATGTTCCTATTTTATTGCACAAATATCATTCTCGAGAGACATCCTTCATTCTGACCAGAGACCGAAAAGTTGACTCAACGACCTACAGAATTAGATTTTTTATTAACAAATTTCGATTGGAAGCTTAAGCTTCCGCCACCAGAGACCGCCGCTAGCTCGGTTGCGAAACTTGATTATTCTACATACTTGTAAGCGATAGGTCTGAAATGAAGGACTAATTTGCACTGAGTACCACAAAAGAAATTTGAGTATTTTACCAAGTTTTGAATAAACTACTCATTTATGGCGAATTGGATTTTCATGATTCATTTCTAGTTATTACGTGGAACGAGGACATAAATTGTAATGTCTCATAGTCTTTCCACATCTCACCTTTGATGGGATTATAGGATAGATTAATTAAGTCCATTAATCATGCTTAGGTAAAGAAATTAGGAGAGTGCTAGAATTTATTAACACAGGCGTATATTTTATAAATTTTGTCTTTCTAATTAATTTTCCTAAAAAATTTTGCAAATTTTAAAAAAATTTGAAGCGGTGAAGCCCCAGATAAAGAATATACTCTTCATAAAAAAATTAACAAATAAATTTATAGAAACGGTAATTTATTCTTAAAGAGGTTAAGATGAGCTTTTTGCAGTCAGCAAGAAATTATTGCAGCGTGACGTATCGTTATAAACTTATGATTTTTTTCATTAAAACCTTTCCAGATAAGCTTTGAGATGGTCGATTAATAAGACAAAAAGTTTTTGGTTTTTACCAAGAAATTATGAATAAGTATTGGAGCATTTATTGTGCAACGAAGTTTATCACAGTTTTCTTCGGTACATACCAACTCTTTTGCTAAATGGTAATCCGTAACGGTCACTAAATTTTATCATTTCACCATTTCACTAAACTTCACTTCGTGTTTTCTCGAATCCGTAGCGGTCACTAAGTTTTACTCCGTATTGTTCTATCTAGAACCCGTATAAAACAGAATATAAATAAACTATGCATAAAACCAATGCGACGCAAGCACTAACACCATTACATCATTCAATAAAAAGTTGTTGATGTAGAAAAAATTTCTTATCTAAGTATTGGCAAGATTGAGCTAAGGGAAGATCGACACCGCTCAATTTCTCAAAATAATTTAAAGATTCTTTTGACGATCGGAAGATTAGTTGATGGGAAATTTGAAGAAAAATTAAATTCTGCGTTATGACTTTAAGTTTTTACCCTAAATCAGAAATTTACCATCAAAACTGACGCAAAATATTAAGATGCTTCAATTCAGGAATCGCATACACTATTAGTGGTATTTCAATATTATCGCTCTAAAGACTACATTCAGAGTATTTAACCAACTTTGCTTTCAATTTTAAAATTTTTGGCTTAGCTTGCCACAGAGAATTTATTTTTAGTGTAAGACCAGTGAATTTAGAACTTTTATTAAAATTCGGAAAACTAATGTTGTGGCAATTTTGTAGAACTTAATTCAAGGAGCTTAAAATGCTCAATGAATGATCTATTGGTGATTGTCCTTACACTAAATAGCGTTTTTGAACTTAAATGTACATTAATGAATTTTGTGGAAAATTTAAGGAATTTTATTAGAGGTTGAAGCAAAGAACGCCATGGTCAATCGATTTCCATAAAACTCAACTTGAGCAGATTGACGTAAATTCTTAAAAAAAAAAACTGATAATAGCGGCATTGAGCTGAAAGCCCTATGCACAAACTCCGTCGACGAAGCCGGGGGTAATAGGTCACACCAATTACTTCTTTCCGACCTTGCACCAGCCTCGCCACAAACAACAGCAAAAATGAATGAACAATTCACACAATGACTTGGCGTATTTCCTTAAACCTCTTTATTAGTTTTAAGAAGAATTTTGCAAATTATCACCAAAAAATTATTCAGTTCTTCAAACACGTTTCCTTGTTCAATTGCCAAGAAGGTAATTTTGGAAATTGCCCGGCTTCTTGGGTGTATGTCGCCTACCTTGATCTACGTGAAACGTAATTAAAGCAAAACTTTCCTTTTGTTTCCTTAATGAATTCGGCGTTGTTCGACAAATCATTGCTACAATGTCGGCACCTGTCAGGTGAACAAATGATTCGTCATTGCTACACTTCCAAACAATTATTAGTAGTAGTAGCATTGAAAAAATTATCGAATTAGACACCCGTTATTAGTTTGAAGCACGCCAATTTTCGGGCAATTAATAACGTATTAGGAGGCTTTTTCTCGTGGGGGTCGATTCCGGGTTTCAGCACGACTTCAGGAAACCGCTTCAGCTACATTTTGCGTGATTACAGAGTATACGGTATTTGCTGGTAATCAAGACTTTTTTGGCGGTTTCTTGTTCGCAATGATGTAACTGTGGATGGAATGATCGAGGCACTTGTTCGGGACCGTTATGAATGGTAATCTTGCGGTCTGGTGTGCTCTAGCCGCAGGATCCGTCGTTCGTGTGGATAACGGAGGCGCGGTCCTTTCACTTGGCCGCGAATCTGCTGAGCTGCTCCACATTTGACCGCCGTACGCTACCTGTGTGTGTGTGTGCATTTCAAGGCCGTTGAACACTTTCGATTTTTATCCGAATTATGTCATGCCGGCCATGGGTGTGTCTTCGATGCTGTGTTTAAAACGCCATCTGTGCACGACGGTAAAGTTCAGTTCGATCGGTAAAAACCCATGAAATCCATCAAGATCGAGACCCGTTGCTGGTAAACGAAGCTTGAGCAGCGGTCGTGATTCTCCTTGATACCGATCTTGTTGTACAACCGCTTGGCGAGCTTTTCAGCGCACTCATGCTGATTGTTTCTTTCGAGTTCTTGATAATTAGCCTCCGCTCTTGACCCCATACTCTTATCTTGATCGAATCTATGGTAGAGCAACATAATCGATAATCATTAAAAGTCTTAATCCGTGTTAAAAGTAGAAGCTTTAATTTTGCAAAAATTTTTCTCTCCTGACATCTATCAAGAAAAAAAGCTCGTGTCGAATGGTTTTCTACTTCCCCTCTGAATAGAATGAAACTTTGAATCCTGTTCGTGATTTGTTTTTTAGCTTTTGATAACTAGGGACTGTCCTTGACTCTATCCTTACAGTTCGACTAAAATCAATAATCAACTAAAAAGGCAATATGTGGGCGATCAAAGTTAAAGTTCTTGCAGCTGTTTGAGAGATTGGCCATAACATAGTTCTTTAAAATAGCAATCAAAAGTTGACAGTTGATTATGTTACTACATGTATCAATTTGAATATTAAATAGTTTTGATAGCAGATATGAGTAAAAGGTTGTTTTAGGTCATTGCGGAAAAGGTGAAAGATTCTTGGACATAAAATGAACTGCAATCTAAGTTTTTAGCTTTCAGCAAAAAAATATTTAATACGAGAAAACGTGCAATACCTACAAATGGCAAAGATGCCACTCACAAGATAAAAGAAGTTGTCAAAATTGTGATAGGTAATTTTATTACGATTTTGTGATTTTGAGAACCTTAACGTTCATTAGTCGTCCAGTAACATCTTGAAGCAATCTTCGGGTCTGTTCTTTTTTCTAGTTCAAAAAATAATTTTTTTATAACTTCTTACTTTCGCTCTCTATATTAATAATTTTCTCTAAAAGCCAACAAATTTCTGCGTCTTATCCAAAATATACTTATTTTAAAAAACTACAAAATTACAATTTTTTTCAATTTTCAAACTCTTGTAACTTTTGAATGGAGACACTCATATCAAAATATTTAGTATTTTAAAGGCAATTAAATGCTGTACGAATAAAAAGCCTAAGCCTAATAATAAAGAAGTTGAAACTTCTGATTTTACGAAAATTTTGAATTGAAACATTCAATGGTCATATCTCAAAAAGTATGACTTGCAGATAAAAACTGCGGCCAGATTTGTGTTAAGCGGTCCGAAATCTACCAGATTTAGTCATAAAATCAATGTCAAAATTTTCAATATTTTCGACTTTTTTTTTTCTACCCCAATCAGTAGAAATTCGAAAAAATCCTAAAATCGACATCGTTGCTAGAAGTGCCTAGAAGTTGACGTTTTCTTGTATAATCGATCTATCTGAAATCAAATCTAAACTCAATTTGACTCTAGAACCGATAAATTTTTTGTAAATTTCCAAAAACCACTAAAATCTATTTTTTCTTAATTTTCCCATTCTTGTAGCTTTTGAACGGAGACACTTATATCGTGTCGAAATACATCAAATTTATCCGTATTTCAGAGGCTATCAAATGGTGCAAAAATGGAAAACCTACGATTTATAATAAAAAAGTTGATATTTGCGATTTTGGTCGATTTTGATAAAAATTTTGAATTAAAGTCTTCAAATCGTCATAACTTAAAAAGTACGACTTATACAAAGAAACTACTGCCAGATTTGTGTTAAGCGGTCCAAAATCTATCTGAATCAGTCATAAAATCAATGTCAAAAATTTTAATATTTTCAACTTTTTTTTTCTACCCCGATCGATAGAAATTCGAAAAAATCCTAAAACCGACATTGTTGCTACGAGGGTGTGGAAGTTGACGTTTTCTTGTGTAATCGACCTCTCTGAAATCAAATCTGAACTCAATTTGACTCTAGAACCGATGGATTTCTTGTAAATTTCCAAAAACCACCAAAGTTTATTTTTTTCTAATTTTCAAATTCTTGTAGTTTTTGAACGGAGACACTTATATCGTGTCGAGATACATCAAATTTATCCGTATTTCGGAGGCTTTCAAATGGTGTAAGAATGGAAAAACTGTGATTTATAATAAAAAAGTTGATATTGGCGATTTTGGTCGATTTTGATAAAAATTTTGAATCAAAGTCTTCAAATCGTCATAACTTAAAAAGTACGACTTGTACATAAAAACTACTGCCAGATTCGTGTTAAGCGGTCCAAAATTTACAAGATTATGTCATAAAATCGATGTAAAAAGTTTCAATATTTTTCACTTTTTTTTCCTACCCCAATCGATAGAAATTTGAAAAATCCTAAAATCGAAATCGTTGTTACTAGGGCTTGGAAGTTGACGTTTTCTTGTGTAATCGACCTCTCTGAAATCAAATTTGAACTCAATTTGACTTTAGACCCGATAGATTTCTTGTAAATTTCCAAAAACCACCAAAGTCTATTTTCTTCTAATTTTCAAATTCTTGTAGCTTTTGAACGGAGACATTTATATCGTGTCAAGATACATCAAATTTATCCGTATTTCAGCGGCTATCGAATGGTGCAAGAATGGAAAACATACGTCTTACAATAAGAAAGTTGATGTTTGCGTTCTTGGTCGATTTTGATGAAAATTTTGAATCAAAGTCTTCGAATCGTCATAACTTAAAAAGTACGACTTGTATACATTATGAAAACTACTGTCAGATTCGTGTTAAGCGATTTTTCTTCACGTGGAAATGTTAACGTGAAGAATTCTTTAGAAAAAATTTAAATTTTAGGAAATTTTTTTAAGCGCGCTTGCTCGAATTTATTCACGTGGAAATGTCAACGTGAAGAAATCTTTTAAAAAAAAATTAAATTTTAAGAAAATTTTTTGGGCGCGCTTGCTCGACTTTCTTCACGTGGAAATGTCAACATGAAGAAATCTTTTAGAAAAAATCTAAATTTTAAGAAAATTTTTTGGGCGCGCTTGCTCGACTTTCTTCACGTGGAAATGTCAACATGAAGAAATCTTTTAGAAAAAAATCTAAATTTTAAGAAAATTTTTTGGGCGCGCTTGCTCGACTTTCTTCACGTGGAAATGTCAACATAAAGAAATCTTTTAAAAAAAATCTAAATTTTAGGAAAATTTTTTAAGCGCGCTTGCTCGAATTTATTCACGTGGAAATGTCAACGTGAAGAAATCTTTTAAAAAAAAATTAAATTTTAAGAAAATTTTTTGGGCGCGCTTGCTCGACTTTCTTCACGTGGAAATGTCAACATGAAGAAATCTTTTAGAAAAAATCTAAATTTTAAGAAAATTTTTTGAGCGCGCTTGCTCGACTTTCTTTACGTGGAAATGTCAACGTAAAGAAATTTTTTAGAAAAAAATCTAAATTTTAAGAAAATTTTTTGGGCGCGCTTGCTCGACTTTCTTCACGTGGAAATGTCAACATGAAGAAATCTTTTAAAAAAAATCTAAATTTTAAAAAAAATTTTTAGGCGCGCTTGCTCGACTTTCTTGCAAGCGATTTGAAATCTACCAGAATAAGTTATAAAATCGGCGTCAAACATTTCAATACTTTCGTTTTTTTTTTCACCTTAATCGATAGAAGCTTTACTCTCCTGAATTCCAATCTGAACTCCATTTGGCCATGCAATCGATAGATTTCTTGTGAATTTATAATAACTGCAAAATTACGATCGTTGCCACAAACGAATTTTTTAGTTCTAACTGGATTTAAAGTCAATTGAAAAGATTGGTCAACTGAAGATAAGTGAAACGCTGCAAGCAAAGACGGAAAAAATAAAGACAAAATTGTCATTTGGTAAAAGAGAATTCTTGAAACTATCTCGATGCAGTCTTGCATCTGACAATCTAATCTGGAAAATTTGCTGCTCTAGCCAGCCAAAGAATTGTTGCATCTAGATCCAGCATCACTATGTTACATAAATTCGTGCAGAATGTAGCAATAAATAATAACCACATCATAATATCATGTAACCATAAATTTATTACACAAATAATTACGATTGTTTAGGATTTAAAAACATCCCTAAAATCTCCAAAAAGTCGCAATTATTTAAGTAGCGTTGAGTTGATGATACAACCATTTAACACTTTATTACTGGGGGTCTAAAAGAATCTTCTCGAATGATCTTTTACAGTGTTGTTACGAAGCTAAAATTTTAATTTTTTGTGATCTATTTTCGCGATTTCTTTTCTATAAAGCTCTGATCATTCACGTCGGTTCCTAACGAGTTGCCATCAATATCGGTGAGCGGCGTCTTTGAGTGCATGTTGGACAGCAACTGCCCTGAGGAATCTCGTTCAGACAATTGCAAAATTCGGCAACTTTCAATTACATAAACATAAAAAGAAGATAAAAAGCAATTATAGATCTAAATGGGTCCGCCAACCACAGCGTTGCCCAACAACTTTTCGGCCCGCATAGGGACAACCCGTCACAATTTGACTCAAATTACATTTCAAGTGCGTTCGAGGTGCCCGAAAAGTTGAAAACGCGTTATTATTTTAAGTATTATCAGTATGTTGAAACCTAGGTGGAGGTTGTTACGCAGGATCGAAATAATGACGTGATAATTAGACGCGCAATTTTTGGCTTGAAAGCTGTTGAAGAAGTAGCACCAATTAATAATAATTATACCATCAGGAAAATGGTGAAACCGGCCATCAAGTTTTCGTGTGTAACTACGGAGATGCGACGATATGTAAATAAGTCAATTTTCATGAATCGAAACGGCACTCCTCGACTGCTAACAAAAAATTATGTAAACAAACATATATTTCCGATGTCCTAACAAGGATGCTATCGGGTCTGGTTTGGACACTGCGACAAACCTGTTGATCTGCTTTCGCCGCATAATCCTGTTAGCTGCAATTTTGGAGGCTCAACAGTTGCTTAATAGGTTATCCAAAAAAAACTGGTGCAAATTGATGAAATGCCACCCACCTAATTGGATCATGGGACAGTCGCTTCCTTGTCAACTCCAACCAGTTGATCGTAGAATTGTTCAAATTCCGCATTTTTTCCGCCCGGTCGCGCAACTTGGGGCTATTTGTAACGGAACTGCTAATAATACGATTTTGCAGGCGAGAGAAATGAATGGCCTTCGACAAGGTCGCCAACGACAAAACCCAACACATTGACGTGTCAAAAAGAAATAATTGAACGTCGGAGGAATTGGACATGACCATGGTTCAGTTTTGTTCCACCTAAATAATTCGAGCACTTGGGGGAAATTTTCGCGGCAATTTAAGGGGTGCGGCCGGGTGCTAAAATATCAGCAATTTGAAGTCGTAAAAATTAATTTTTATTGTCAGGTCTGGAGGTTGTGAATGTTCCAGAGCTTTGTCGAAATATTTCGAGAAAGCACCTGGATGGCAGCAACTGGGTCGCCTGCAACTTTCTTCAATAGCAATTGGTTTAGAATAAAGTTAGGACACGCAATACATCATCAAGCCACCACGTAACATCCTACCGAGGAGTGGTAGGTAAATCGGCGCGATTTTAGCGAGATGGTACTTATTTCATTACCACTTTCTAGTCGATTTATTGGTTGTTAGATTTGGCGACCATCACTGTCATTAGACGTAATTTTGGATTTTTTTCCCTTTTTGAATGTCGAAGGACCAAAATTTATGGCGAATAGTTTTGCGCGTGCATCTCTCTTTTTTTGGCCAGTTTCACTTTTAATTATACAATTCGTCCGCTTAAGGTTTTATAGACGGAAATTTGCATAAGCGAGTATGATAATTTTGCTGGTTTAGCTCATAAATATTGCAACAGAAATAACGCTAACGGTTTGTTTTATACGGGCAGTAGCGTAGAACGAATAACGGACCAAAAAGCTGTTATGATTTACGATCTCGCAAATATGGCATTTAAATGGTCATCAAACATCACTTCCACGAGCCGCTTGTAAATAATTTTGTAACAAGATGAACCTGCTTCGATCTTCCAAGAATGTTAAGAAAAGAATATTAACTGAAAAAGCAGAGTGTTGCAATAATTGTTTTACAAATAAAAAAATTATAGCGTGACTGAGCTCGGCTACAAGTAATCTTTATGAGACAAGTATGACAATATAGATATGGAGGAAGTGAGCCGTCATTTATGATTTGTTGGAACCACCACCTATCAGTGTCTAGAATCTAGCCGGAGGTGAGGTTTGGGAACTTTGCAATGACGTATTCTAATCGAACCCGGTAGCACCATTGACCAGTTTATTGCAAAGCCTTAGTTACAGCAACTGGGTTAAACTCTTGCAGCTTTCCATTTTGGGTCTTTGCTTCGCTATAAACTCTCAACTAAATATTCGATTCCGGGTTGTCCTGGGCGCCTTTGTGAGTTGAAACGTATTATTAATAAATTCATATCCTTATCTCGCCCAGTTGCATAAACGTAACTGACAGTTAATCACTCAACAACAAAATTGGCATCACTCAGGGGACTTTGATAGCGTTAGACTCGTTCATTCGTCGTTCATTTGCCGTTTGTTTGTTCATTCGTTTATCGTCGTTCATTTGTCGTTCGTTGGTCGTTTTTTCGTCCTTCCTTCGTCGTTTTTTTGTCGTTCTTTCGTCGTTTCTTCATTGTTCTTTCGTCGTTTTTTCGTCGTTCCTTCGTCGTTTCTTCGTCGTTCTTTCGTCGTTCTTTCGTCGTTCCTTCGTCGTTCCTTCGTCGTACTGACGGTAGTTGTTGAGGACTTTGATAGAGTTAGATTAAAAGCTACAGTTTGAAAAAACTTGTTCATTCGTCGTTCTTTCGTCGTTTTTTCATCGTTCCTTCGTAGTTTCCTTGTCGTTCTTTCGTCGTTCCCTCGTAGTTCCTTCGTTGTTTCTTCATCGTTCTGTCGTCATTCCTTCGTCGTTCCTTCGTCGTACTGACGGTAGTTGTTGAGAACTTTGATAGAGTTGGATTAGAAGCTACAGTTTGGAAAGACTCGTTCATTCATTGTTTATTTGTCGTTCGTTTGTTCATTCGTTCGATGGTAGTTCGTTAGATAGTTCGTTAGATGGTAGTTCGATGGTAGTTCTTTCATCGTTCCTTCGTAGTTCCCTTGTCGTTCCTTCGTCGTTCTTTCGTCGTGCCCTCGTCGTTCCTTCGTCATTTCTTTATCGTTCTGTCGTCGTTCTTTCGTCGTTTCTTCATCGTTCTTTCGTCGTTTCTTCGTCGTTCCTTCGTCGTTCTTTTGTCGTTCTTTCGTCGTTTCTTCGTCGTTTCTTCGTCGTACTGACGGTAGTTGTTGAGGACTTTGATAGAGTTAGATTAGAAGCTACAGTTTGGAAAGACTCGTTTATTTGTCGTTCTTTCGTCGTTTCTTCATCGTTCTTTCGCCGTTTCTTCGTCGTTCCTTTGTCGTCGCTTCGTCGTTTTTTATCGTTCCTTCGTCGTACTGTGACGGTAGTTGTTGAGGACTTTGATAGAGTTAGATTAGAAGCTACAGTTTGGAAAGACTCGTTCATTTGTCGTTCGTTTGTTCATTTGTTTATCGTAGTTCATTTGTCGTTCGATGGTCGTTTTTTCATCGTTCCTTCGTCGTTTCTTTATCGTTCCTTCGTCGTCCCTTCCTCGTTCCTTTGTCGTTCCTTCGTCGTACTGGCGGTAGTTGTTGGGTCGTTCCTTCGTCGTATAACGGTGGTTGTTGGGTGTGACGCCGAAAATGGAAATCTCTATATCGCCCCCGTTCCGGGTGACGTGTGCTCTTGCATAAGAGCCCGCGATCGAAAATAAGTGACCCAGACCCGAAAATTCTGGGGAGTGGGTGGTGGTCGGGGCCCAGCCGATTTGTCGATTTCCGGCGAGGAATGAAGACGCGACATTAGCGAGCCCGGTTATTGATTCCGCCGCGAGCTTTGGGAGTAGGACTCGGAAATTAGCGCTAAGGAGAAAGAGGCCCCGCTTCTTGGTCGCGAAGAACGTAATTTAGCAGTCGCTAGCTCGTTCGCTCCTCGACCAAATCAGATCACCAGCATGACTCAAGGGCTTTCGAGAATTAATGCTCGACCACAAACGATCGTTGCTCAATCGATACTGGGGCATAAATTGGTCGAGCAAAGACAAATGGGGACCATGCGTGGAATACATATCGACAAATGTGCCGATCTAGAATCCGGAAACTTGCAGAAATCGAGAACGCGTGCCCGCCTTAGGACGACGGCGTGATTTCGCAAAAATCGAAAGTCGACTGGACGATGGGCGCGCGACGTGGGCAAATGGGCCAAAAAACAATCGAAAATTTGCGAACAATCGAGCCGAAAGTTGCGCAATCTAATGTTTTATTTATCGGCCAATTTCGAGCGGTTTTATTAACGGAACTGGACAAAGCGGATCTGAACGTAATTGCTGCTTGACTGGGAAATTATCGCCCACGAATCAAACCTCGATCAACCCATTAAGTAGGGCGGCGTCCCGCTTCTGACCATGGGCTACCGCGAACAATACGTCTTATTATCGAAACGTTGCCCAACATCCTTCTCGACGCACGCGAAGGTCGCCAGAGCTATCGCTCCATCAAGTTGCGCAAGTTACGCACTTTTCAGATTTTCCAAAAAAATTATGGGACTGTCACAGGATTTAGACCAACATCGCTCATAACGTATCCTTATCAAGACAAGTAATCGAGCAAGCTTAATGTAAGCAAATTTACCACGAGTGACGCTGAATTCAATCAAAGCACCCAACCCAGCACCCATCAATTAAGTTAACTACTAAAAACCAATCTCTGGTTCTTTTTAGCAAATGGCTGCGCTTTTAAGGCATTAAGTTGTAGACCACGTTCCTCATTAGCTCCAGTTTCTCGAACATTGAAGTCCGCCACAGTAATTAACTATTGTTGTTTATAGCGTTGTTACCACCCAATCTCCATCTCTTTCTTTCCCTCTCGGAGTCAAAAACTTTGTTGAGATAATTATACCCTGAACTGGTTGCGTGTTGTTGTTATTTTGCTCATGCCGGCCATATCGGTAACAATGACATTTTCCCGAATGGAACCGTTGGTGATACCATCGGTTTTGTCCACCACGCCTCTGGTTCGATTTATTTAGTTAGGAAAACTACAAAGTTGCCTTAATCGCTAATTAGGTGTGTTGGTGTGTGGTAAGCGTGTTTCTGGGCACCTGCTGACCTCTTTAGCCTGTATTGGTCGACTTTAGAGCACTGTTAGATAAGAGATTAAGACAATAATAAATAATAAAGATAAGTACTGAATAAAGTGCGAATGGTACCGATGGGAGTGTCAGAGAAGTCCGGTCTAATAACCTCCAGTTCACAGTTCACGCCAGCGCCACGAAGACGAGGACGAATCGTGCAAGAACAGTTGGTTTTAATAAATAGAACTTGGATTTTAAACAAACACCGAGGAGCTTTCTTTCAAATAGCCCTGAAGTATCAAAATGAATGTTTCAAAATAATAACCAGCAATGCAAAAATATTTACATGCTTCTTATGAAACAAAATTTACTTGAAGTACATTTCTAAATTTTCTCTGGCGTTATTTCAAAGGCTTTGACGTTTATGATGGTCAAAATGCGCAATAAATTCTACTCCTTCGCCGTACACTGCATGCGGTACAAAGAAATTAAGATATATTACCTCAATAATTTCTTTAATATGGTCTTCATTTTCCCCATATTCTAAAAGTGAGAAAAAATGTTTAAACCAAATTTTGGCCTAATTAGACAAATTTATGTTCAGGTTGTTTCTGTGCCTCCTTAATGCAGCGATAGGTTTTTGCGTGTAGTCTTCGAACTTATCTCTTTCTCTATCCTCGACAAATTTGGTAATTTGGGTTTGACATTAGACTGGTTCCTTTCAAATTTGATGGGTTTATATTTTTTATGGCTGGTTATGAAACTGATATTTAATTTTATTAAGCAGACACTGAACCGAAGCTGTCAGAGCTTGACTATAAAATTTAATTATTAATCTCTTTTCCTGGACAATCAACAAACGCTTTTGACTTAATTCTAGAATTAATCGAACGACAACCATTTAACTACCTACGTGACCAAAATAAAAATTCTATTTTAATTCTTCAGTTATTTGACAGCTTGGCCCAGATTTTGTTGAACCAACATTGTTTTATCCCAATTGTTTTAAATGTCACATACTGACATTGATAGAAACCTTTAATACAAAAAAAAAATAGTCAGAGATCCAAACTTTTTTTTTCTCAATAAGAGGGTGAGACAACTGGAACCAATATTTTGTCTGGTAAATATTGTAAGTAGAAATTTTGTTTGAATAATATAAAAGTTACAACTAGAGTTCCGTAATTAATTAGTCAACTTAATAATAGTTTAAAGTCGATACATTGTTAAACACGAAATAAAAGCCTCTTCGCTACTTCTGGTGTTCAATGCAATCTTGAAAGCACGAGATCAGTTCCATGGTCACCAAGATCAAAAGAGTAGTAATTGCGCTCAATTTGAGCAACAGCAACCCAATGTCAAAACCAACCGTATCTCAGGACGAGAAAGAAGTGCTCTTCGAGAGCTATTATTAAAAACAGTGTGAATTGCCACTCGAAGAAATAAAGCGGTTGGCATTTCCATTGAGAGCGGAAGTTCTAATGAATCCTAATACGAAGTCCATAATGGGCCTTACTTATTACGATTAAAACTGAATTTCGTCTCTTGCAATTTGTTGAACATTGAAGGTAAGAGCAATTTTGTGCAAGCAACGACCATGAAAACCTAATCTCCGTCAGCTTTTGTCGAATTATGTCCAATTTAGTAGAGCAATAAACATCTCACACTTACTGATTGATCGCCCCAAATGTCAGTCTTAAGTAGTTAATAATCAAAATTTATGTAATTGTCGTACTTTCAAGCCCAAAATTAGTCCACTTTTGGAGGATACACAGTTACATATTTTATTCCAAGCCTTTGAGGCAAATTGATGATAAGCTACTTGTGCTTGGTCGCAAAATTCGCAATTATCCTCACTTAGCGCAATCATATTTAGGTCTGCCCATTAGACTCGTAATCGAGAGAAATCTTGCCTTTGAGTCAGACAATTGGGCCTTGATCTGGTGGCTGAAACCGCAGGAATCTGAGCGGTAGCCGATGACATTTCCAGAACGAACATTAATTATTAATAGTAAATTTATGATACCTGAAACCCCGAAGTTTTTTTCCATTTTCCCCGTACCTAATACGCGTTAAGTAATTTACGTGGTAAATACCGGTGTTACAGAATTCTAAATTGAATGCAAACTAACGAAATTACCTCGTCATCAAGTGTCTATTGAAAGTGAAATTTTCAACAGGTGTGTCATTTTCTTAGATCACCTAACGCAATCGTTTCGTTCCGCGACTTCTGACCTCTCTTCATTAATCCGAACAATAACTCGCCCGATTTGAGGACAATCGTTTGCCGATTTACTTTCCTAACACCATTTAATCCTCTCGACACGTTCGGTCTCTATTTAAAAAAGTCAATTAATTCGGTTTTTCTAAATGTCATCGTGACGCTCAAGAAAATGAGAGGAGGTGTGAAACCGTAATAGCGCCGGATCGGTTTCGATACATGACAATTAAGTTCGGTTGTCTTTCATATGTGAAGGTTGTTGCGGTATGGGCAGTGGCGGTTTGTATGTAAGAGCTGCGGAGCTGCAGAACACATACCGAAATGATCAAAAAAATAAAAATTGATATTTGAACCATAAAGGGTTTAGCATCTTTGTGCATAATTAGAACGGTAGAGGAGAACGGAATTGTAAATTAATACACTGCAACTTATATTGGCCCCGTTACTATACTACCGTCAATAGCTCTCGATTACTGCAAACTTTAGTTGCCTCAAATGTGTTCACAGCGAGCAATTTCGGCTAAGAAGTGATTTCATTGGTTGGCCGCTCACGTGGTGCTTATGGCACTATAACACAAATTTGTGGCTGCAACAGAAGCAGCGCAATCATTACAAAGCTTGGGTACTTTATTACCAAAACAAATCGGACCTAAACAACCATGACTCTTGAAGAACTAATGCGTTCCATCCAACTTCCAATTTCATCTCACGTGTCGTGTGGCTATAACAATATATAGTTTTTGCTAGAAAATAAATTTTTGCGTTTGTACGCGAAGACAAAATAAATGTTAAAGCATTTGGAAAACCCACTCCTGATTTACAAATAAAAGTGGCAGCTTCTAGTCGACGGAAGGGTTATAATCGACAATTTAATAACTTCCACCGTGAGTCAAATTATACCAGAAATATATAGTAAGTTTTAATTATAAATTCTCAAGTCCTTCCATGAACTAAAATGCAGAACACACTAAACTGCAGCTTACGCGCCGCCACTGGGTATGGGTGTCACATTTTGAACTTTATGCCAAAAGTAATTCGAAACGCCCGAAAAAAATAATAATTCCAGTTGTTGCAAGTATTTAGTAACGAACGTATAGTGAATTATGCGTCTGCCACGCGGGATTTGCTGCAAGCCGATGTATGTCGCTTGCCATACCAGACTGCCATTAGATTAATCATAATCTTGCGCAACTGATTGTTATTGGTAGACGGATCGGAGAAAATTTCGAAGCCTTAATCGTTGCGTAAAAATGGATCACTTAATTGGCCTCTAATGCGACCATAGGTTGTTAACGCAGAAGAGTTTCGCAATCGCGCTATAATAATTATCATTATTGCTAACCGAGGAATTTCGAATTTTTGACAGCGTCGATGTTCGGAATTTGGGATGCGCCGACCTTCCGATTGGCGACTGCTGAATTCTCGCCGGTTTCAGCGAGAATTTCAGCACTTCATTCACGAAAATCGCCGGCTAGAAATTGCGCCGTGATTTAGTTTTAATTGGAGATTTCTCGGGTGACGTAAGCATTATGAAAAATTGATCCACAAGCATACCTTTTCAAGGATCATGTTGACAAATAGTTTGAACAAAATCTAACATATCTGACATTGGTTTGTTGCCTAATGTGTTACAGTTATGTAATTGGAACATACACAGTTTTATGGTCGAGATAAACGCTAAAGCTTCGTTCAGGATGCTGATGGTTAGCGGGCTGAGAATCAAGCCTCCGGTCCAGTGAAAGGTCCCAAACTCAGCCCGGGTTGTGGGGGCCACACCTCCACTCCTGCTATATATAAGTGTTCACCACCCAAGCAGGAGCATATTCGTATCACGATCAACGCAACATGGCATTCAAAGTGAGTAGCGTGAAGCAAAAAAAATTACATCCCCATCAAGTGAAGTGAAAAGTGTTGACACGTGTTAATCGAAATTTCTCTGTTCTAGTTCGTTGTCTTCGCTGCTTTCGTAGCAATTGCCCGTGCTGGCGCTCCAATCGGCTACGCCGCCCCAGCTTACGCTGGTTACGCCGCCCCAGCCTACGCTGGTTATGCCGCTCCAGCCATCGCCAAAGTAGCCGCTCCCGCCTACGCCAGCTACGCCGCCCCCGCTTACTCCCATAGCTACGCCGCCCCCGCCATCTCCCACGGATACGCTGCTCCCGCCATCTCCCACGGATACGCCGCTCCCGCCTACGCTAGCTATGCCGCCCCTGCCATCGCTAAAATCGCCGCTCCCGCCTACGCCAGCTACGCTGCTCCCGTAGCTCACGCCTACGCCGCCCCAGCCATCGCTAAAGTAGCCGCTCCCGTCGCTTACGCCGCCCCAATCGCTAAAACCATCATCGCCGAACCCTCCGCCCCAGCTCACTACGATTTCGGTTACGCCGTAAACGACCCCCACACCGGAGACAGCAAGCACCAACAAGAATCCCGTCGTGGAGATGTCGTCCAAGGTTCCTACTCCCTCATCGATGCTGACGGCACCAAGCGTACCGTCGAATACACCGCCGATCCCCACAACGGTTTCAACGCCGTCGTTCACAAGGAAGCCGCCGCCGTAGCCGTCAAAGCCGTAGCTCCAGTCGCTAAGATCGCCGCTCCCATCGCCTATGCCGCTCCCGTGGCTAAATACGCCGCCCCGGCCTACGCCAGCTATGCCGCTCCCGCCTACGGACACGGCTATGCCGCTCCCGCCTACGGACACGGCTATGCCGCTCCCGCCTACGGACACGCCTATGCCGCCCCGGCTTACGCCAAGGTCGCCGCTGCCCCCGCCATCTCCTACGCCGCCCACGCTCCCGCTTACTACCACTAAATATTTGGTAGCTTGACGTTTGAGAGTGTGATTGAATGCCCGCTGTTCACTTACATTTGTTGATCGTTGCGCTTGTGAATATGTAATTTATTTTTGTAGATAGGCTAATTGCCAAAATAAATAATATTATTTTAATCATTGTTTTCTTGGGTTTGAAACAACAGTTGAGGTAAGGCATAACAACTTCGTATTTGAGCCATCAAGTTATTGCTACTTGATTAGTTTTCAAAATAATTGTAGCACTCCCAAATTAATTTTACGCTTATTATTATCTAACAATAATAACTTATAAGTTTCGTTATTATTAATACGTAAGTGTCCATCAGAAAAATCAAAACTATTAGAATGCTCTATTTACCTCTATCAACACGCTTGGTTTAAAATTAATTAAAAAAATAAAATTAATTAATTATTATAATTATTGAAGATTAGATTGTCTTCTTCTAACTCTATTTATAATAATTTATAATTAAAAAAATATGTTAATAAGAATTTTCCCATTATTATTATTGTTTAGTTAGTAGAATAGTAAGTATGTCTACTTTAGATATGTTAGACAGGAACGATAACTACTGACTAGAAGCAATATTTTAATTCAAGAAATTTTTTTTGTATAATTTAGCAATAGAACAAATTAATGAACCGTATGCAGCTTTTTTTGACTAAGAAGGCAATACTTTTGTCATCAGCGATGGCCGTCTCTTAAATTGGGCTGCTGACAACAAATCAGTCATTGAGAAATGGTTTGAAAGTCTAATTGGCGCTTGTATAATATGTTTTTTAATTGATTAGCTATCTTCTTACCAATAATTATGAAGCAATCCTTGTAATCTTAGATAACATGTTTTAAACTAAGTTACGTTCATGCCTTTGAACAACTTATTTCTGCGAATTATGAAAATAGTGTGAGTGTGGATATTTGTGGAACGACTACAAATGTCATAGTAATATGCCATAATGTCACGCATTCAAGTCGTAGATTGCACATCTAATGGACAATAACTGTCACAATTAAGTAAAATTTTTAGATTGATTCCGTGTAATTTTAAAAAATCTATTTTTGGAAGAAGGTCGCGATAGAATGGCAGAATTGGGCAGAAAATGTAACGGATTACCCGGGAGCTAATCCTGCTACTTTTTGTAGTTATAGTTCTTTACTTCCAACTTTCGTTCCATTCATTAAAAAGTTATTAGCAACCTTCCACTGTTAACCTTTACTATTGTATATGGAAGTGATACGGAAAATATTATTCTATTTACAAAATAAACTTCCTTCAATTAACCTTTTATTGTATTTATGAAAAATATTTGTTACCACAATAAAAACTTGATTTGGATAAGTTTAATTTTTTTACATAATAGGAACAAAGCCCTAAGTGACATTAAATTAGTAATAAATGGTGGCTATTAATTTTGTGATGACAAGGTACAAGAACTTCCAAGAAGGAATTAATAATCCTGAATACTACAAAATGTCAGCGTTAAAGTGAAAGAAATAACTCGGTCACATCAAACTAAATTATACGATATCCTCAAACTGCAGGTGAAATAACGTCAAGTTTTGTCATCCAAGGGAAATTTTTCTGCCATTACCTTGGCCCAACCCTGTGGCAGGTGAATGCTTCAAAGTAATTATTTTTCACGTCAAAAATAATTATTCGGCCATAATTTACCTCAAAATTATTTGTCTGCTTGCGACATTAAGAAAAATTTTTACATCCTGCAGTTCATTAATATAGAATTTCAGAAATAACTAAATCATTAATAACGTGACGACCACGCAACGGAGGCTCAATGATGAGAAGAAGTAAGAATTTTAAATATGCATCCCAAAAACTCAATTTCGCAATCTCGATCGCTAATCACGTCATTTGCTGGTTACTGCACTCACCTTTTTGTCATCGGGTATCCATATCAGCGGGCTTAGGATGTCATTATTTAACTATTACCCGTTCTATTGGAGCAAAAAACCGCGATGGTACTTGATTGAATCTCGATAGCGAGGCAGGGTCCTCACGAGCGATTTCAGTTTCATTTTGAGTTGGACGAAATTGTTGCTTAATGCGAGGTGCGTGCGAATAAGCATCCGAAACAAGTTTGGTGAAAGACATTTACTCCAATTTGTTGAACTTTAACATTTGCGAAGAGTTAACATGGGTTTATACAAATGGATTCCGTGCTGTTATAATTTATTTACGATTACATCTCGAATTTGCGTTAATTTGCATAATCGATAGCCAATGGTCGTGTTAAAACATAACGAAACAGCATCGATTTAATAATTGACCCTTATATAACACCGAGTTCAGTTGTTTTTAAATACATAATAACGATTAGAATGCAGGAATGTCGAAATTTTGCCGCGGATGCTGGACGACCTAAACCTTGGCTTTGTAGTTGGCGCGACCGATTTTGTTTGTTAATTAAAGCATATTGCAATTAGAATTTAGGTGATGCATTAAAATGTAGGTAGCATTTCAAGTAGTGTTGCAGTTTGGCCTGAATTATTTACGACTTGTAAAATGTTACCGAACCCAGAAACTAAAATTCTCCGTAATCCAGTTGCAAATTTGGAAAACTTGCGCAAGTCATCGAATTACCGACGGTTTTTAATTACGTCGTCATTTTATTAACCCCCAACACGAAGAGACAATATTCGAATGTCGTTGCATTATGAGAAATATGGCGGGAGGTGCACCACCACACCTTCGACAAAATTGTATAAAAGAAGTAACCAGTTCAAGTCAAAACCAGAGTAGTCCCTCGAGTACAACAGCATCATGGCATTCAAAGTAAGCCAACAACCACCAAGTGAAGTGACAGTGTTTAATTGTGATAATTTGATTTGTTACAGTTCGTTCTCTTCGCCGCCGTCGTCGCCGTAGCCCGTGCCGGAGGTTTAGCCGGATACGCTGCTGGTCCAGCGTACGCCAGTTACGCCGCTCCCGCCGTCTCCTACGCCGCCCCGGCCCTAGCCCACAGCTACGCCGCTCCAGTAGCTCACAGCTACGCCGCCCCAGCTTACGCTAGCTACGCCGCCCCCGCCATCTCCCACGGATACGCCGCTCCCGCCATCTCCCACGGATACGCCGCCCCCGCCTACGCCAGCTACGCCGCCCCAGCCATCGCTAAAGTAGCTGCTTACGCTCCAGTCGCCAAGGCCGTAGTCGCCGAGGCCTACGCCCCAGCCCACTACGACTTCGGTTATTCCGTAAGCGACCCCCATACCGGAGACCACAAGAGCCAACAAGAATCCCGCCGTGGTGATGTTGTCCAAGGAGCTTACTCTCTCCTCGAATCCGATGGTACCAAGCGCACCGTCGAATACACCGCCGATGCTCATAACGGTTTCAACGCTGTTGTCCACAAAGAACCCGCCGCCGTTGCCGTCAAAGCCGTAGCTCCAGTAGCTTACGCCGCCCCTGCCATCGCTAAAGTGGCCGCTCCCGTCGCCGCTTACGCTGCCCCAGTAGCTCACGCTGCCTATGCCGCCCCTGCCGTCGCCAGCTACACCGCCGGATACGGACACGGTTACGCCGCCCCAGCTATCGCCAGCTACGGACACGGCTACGCCGCTCCCGCTGTCGGTTACGCTCACGGTTACGCCGCTCCCGCCGTAGCTTCTTATGCCGCCCCCGCCTTCGCCAAGTACGCCGCGTACCACTAAATATTAGAAGCCCCAGAGCGACTGATACGAACTGTGAATAATAATTTATTGTACCAAATTAGGAAAACTATTACAATAAAAACTTAAACCAAATAATTTCTTGCAATATTATTACCCATTAAAGCGAGCCTCTTATCTCAGTCAATTAAGTTCTATTAATAAACAAAATTAAACTTTAACTAGACAATTAATTAATTATGTAGTTGATTGATTAATTAATTGTGGTAAAGGTCTTCGGATTGAATTAATTTTGGTGAAGTTCTCCTCTCATCTTAAAGGTTTGGGAGAACGAGAAATTTGGTGGTCCCGGTACGACTGGTTGACTTGAAAGTGAAAGAGAAACTGTTGGTTGTTGGCATCAGTACCTAAAGAAGTTGCGAAGGTTGCAGGAATTACTTCACCCCTCCACCTGTCAATGAAAGCCTAATGGTGTGTAGTGGTCGAGGTTTTGGACTACGGGCATAATTTATTAAAATTGAATTACGTGCTTTGAATTATACTGCGGCTACTGCGAGGAATGTTTCGTGAGAATCGTCATTAAAACAAATGAAAAAGCTCAATTTCTGCTTTTTACGAATAATAATAAGACTCAGCAATGTTTAAGAAAATATTTCAAAATTAAAATGTTTAGAAGTTTCTACAAAACGAATAAAACATTTAGTGCTAAAACCGTGAAGAAGTTGGTAATAATTCTAAAAAATCCATTTAGCTGGTAACTTTAAGGTGTAAATATTGCCTCTGCATTCAAAGATTAAAAAGATTTTACATCGTTATTACTAAATTACTAAAACGGTATTTGGACGTTTAAGATAAAAATGGTGGATGCGCCGGGTGAATCTCCGTCCTCTCAAGTCGGAAAAAGTTACACTGTGTACAAAATAAATGCGATAAAGACCATGTAATCGGCTGGTTGCTTTAGAAATGTGTCAGCATTTGATTGAGTCATTAGTCAATATCAGTTGTCTGTCAAATAGTTTAGTTATGCTTCACGAATTTGCCATGTCGTGATTAATGGCTTTCTTGATTTTTTAAATATATCACAATTTTTGTATTGTAACCCTGAAATAATTTTAGTAGCTTTTATTCATTTATATTGTTATCGCTTCCGTCCATTTACTAAAGTAGATTTGACTATTAGTGAACACCAATAAGTTTGGAAAATTTTAATAAAGATAAGGAAATTGCAGAGTTGTGTTATATTTTCATTTAGAGTATAGTTTCTAATGAAAAATTCATGAATTTACATGGTTTTATGATTTTACAGCTTGACACTTCAAGGATCTTTAACTATAATAAGCAATAACTTCAATTTGCTTATTATTGCTTTGGTATCTAATAAACTCACAAATAGTTTTTCTGGTAAATAAGGACTTACAAAGAAAATCATAAATTTTGAATCAGGCGTCGCACTAAGATATTTTCAAGTTGCCTAAAAAGACTTAATTGTAGTGTCTTTGGAAAAAAATAAGCAAAATTCTAACTAAATTTGTTAATTTTTTATGAATATTTTTTTGTATCGGGTGCTTTCCTTATTTCTGAACTTTTGCTAAACTTTGTAGGAAAAAGGGTTAAGGAAGCAAAATAATCTAAGCTCGCATTTTAGTTTATAATTAGAACCATTTTTTGTCTAAACCTAAATGTAGTAAACATTTTTTGCGTATTGGACTTTTTCAAAACTTTTGTAATTATTAAAAAAAAAATTAAAAGTTTTAAACAAGTTTTTCCATTAAAGGACTTCTAGTTGCCTGTAAAGATAGTTTTAAATTTTATTTCCTAATTTCTTGACTCTTTCACCATTTGTTAATTTTTCAACATTTTGCCCAATTTGCTCAAAAAGATTATTCAATAACAATGCCTCAGTCACTTGACACTTGTATAAATTAAATACAATTTTTTAAAGTTCATTGTTCAAGCAAAGCTTTCGAGGTTGGTATCAAATTTTTTGTTGGCTAACAATAGGTTAAATTTTTAATCTTTAGTACAATAATGCGGTAGACTCATTTAATGATAATTTACACCTGAAAATTTATTGCACAAATGCCAAAAATCCTGTCAATCCACGTTAAACTTTACCACATTTTATTAATTAACCTTGTGATAAAACTGACTGACACAAGGTTTTGCCGCAGGTCGTAAATATAATTTAAACGTGTCGGTAACTTCCCCAATTAAGGCGTTATAAATTGTACTCATATCTATCACTTTTCCAATCAAAATCAGTTTCCTGCAACTGATTATTCAAATTTTTGATTAAATTTTGAAAAAAATGGATATCTCCCATATTGCCAATAACGTACCACAATCCGCCATAAATTAATAACAGCTATCGTTAAAGCCTTTGGAAAAAATTGGTGCAGTTATAACAATTAATTAGGTCCTTGTTATAAATCTGTGGTTGGTTGCAAAAACATTATCCAAAAAACGAAGCAAAATTACCTAATGGGCGCAATAAAATGTTTTGACAAACACCTAGAGAATAAATCAGAGTCTGAAATGTCAAGCTTGACAAAAACAGTTCAAAAACATGGTTTTGTGTTTGGGCTGTGGGTAATTTGTTGTAAATTCCATAAATTTCAGCCAATCCACTCATAGTTCCGACTTGAACATTGTTCCTTGGAAGCGATATTAAAAAATTAGAAAAAAATTCTGTTGAGTTGTAAATGTCAGTTTCCAGTTCCTAGATTGTTAAAATGGACAAATTACGACTTCTGCTTTGTTATCAGTGGAAACTAAAATAAAGTCGGGCATGCGAGGTGATAACGTGGGAAAAATCTGCTTGTAGTCAAAGTATTTAAATTTCCCCCTGAAAACGACCATCAAAATCAATTATTGTCCTTAAAAATTCGACGTGAACAGCAAAAAAACGCTAATCTTGGAAGGGGACCACACCTTCAAAAATCGGGTATAAAAGGTGATCCTCATCCCGACTAAATCACACTCGAAACAAACCGAGATCAGCAAAATGGCCTTCAGAGTAAGTCGAAAACTAAACCAGTCAAGGATTTGTTATTGTGCATTACCGAAATTTTTCAGTTCGTAGCTTTCGTCGCTTTCGTAGCTGTTGCCCAAGCCAGCAACTTGGGATACCACGCCGGCCCCGCTGCAGTTTCTTACTCCAGCTACGCCGCCCCGGTCGCCCACGCTTACGCCGCTCCAGTAGCCCACACCGTCGCTCACGTCGCCGCCGCCCCGATCGCCCACCACGTCGCCCACGTCGCTCCCGCTCCAGTCGCCTACGCCGCTCCCATTGCCAAAACCATAATCGCCGAACCCTCCGCCCCGGCTCACTACGACTTCGCCTACGGCGTCAGCGATCCCCTCACCGGAGACTCCAAGAGCCAGCACGAATCTCGTCGTGGTGACACCGTCCAAGGAAGCTACTCCCTCGTCGATTCCGATGGAACCAAGCGTACCGTCAACTACGCCGCCGATGCCGTCAACGGTTTCAACGCCGTCGTCCACAAGGAGCCTCTCGTTAAAGCCGTAGCTCCCGTTGTCGCCGCCGCCCCCGTAGCTGCCTACGCCGCTCCCGTGGCCCGTTACGCCGCTCCCATCGCTCACGGTTACGCTGCTCCCCTCGCTCACGGCTACGCCGGCTCCGTCGCTCATCACGGCTACGCCGCCCCCATCGCCCACGCCGCTCCCATCGCTCACGGTTACGCCGGTTCCATCGCTCACGGGTACGCCGCCCCCATCGCTCATGGGTATGCCGGCCACGCCATCGCCAAGTACCACTACTAAAAAGCGACTAGTGCTACCGAATTCGTTGCCATAAATTAGCAAATCTCCTTATTTTTTATGTAAATATTTATGTTATCCGTAGTTACCAAATACATGGAATTTACTAAAAATTTTGCGATTTATTGTCCCGTGAATTGATAATTGTTGATTTACGGTATTAACCCGGAAGTGTTTGTGTTGTAAGATTTCGCCAAGTTGTAAATTATATGTTGGCGGTGAAATGTTAAGGTTACGTGCCCCAGAGCTAATTTGTTGAAGTGACTGCTCTATCTTTCTGCGCTATGATCTAATTATACGTTGTGGGAAATTGCGAAATTGCGTGAAGCATCGACATCGCACAGGAACCGGCAGTTGTAAAGTAGTGAAAGCTCGGTGATTACCTATTTTCCCAAGGTCGTCCATGAACGATCTTTTCTAGATAAGATCAGTATTCAATCGTCCATTAATCACACGGCATTGTAGTTAATTTCCAAAAGTACAATCGTTATTACTTAAAAAATGTAATAGCGTTGAGAAATTAGCATCAAATTATGCTAATTTCCAAAATCTTTGATGGGCGTTTGAGGAAGCAGAGCTGAGCAGAAAAAAAAATTGTTATTAACAGTTTGTAAATGTTTAACTTTGTAAACACTCTTTTTGAGCCTTTAATGTTGCACAGCTCTTATTACAGCAATTTTTTTTGCATCCAGAAGCTTTTCCGAACGTGCTTCGCTCTTCTCTTGGAGCAAGCTCGAAAAAGTTCAACATGGTCTTATCAACTAAGGTGAAGATTCTCTAAACTGCTCATCTTTTTTTTCAACCTTTGCAGATGGTTTAAACAATTATTTTTTCAGCTTATGCCTTTGATAGAAGTAAATTGCTGCTGTTGTAAAATAAAGAAAAAATTCTGTTTCTTTGTTTACTCCAGGGATGAACATAACATATTCAATAGCGAACGATTTCGATGCTGAATTCGTTTTTTATGATCAGTTGGATTTAGCAAACAAAATGGTGGAGAATTCTAAAGATTTAAAAATGTCTTTATATGAAACTTATAAAATCAAAACATCTGCAAATAATCAATAAAAAATTTATAACTTTAAAAATCTAAATTCCTTTAAAGATTCATGAATCTTTATATATTTATGATCTATGGATCAATGATTTATAGATTTATGGTTTATAGATCCACGATCTAAAGATGGTGAGTCCAAAAGTGATATACGCACCGTGGTGCTACGCTACGTGGTGCTACGTGGTGATACGCACAACTACTCCATTCTGAGTTCTTTGCACAAAATTATGCAAATTATGCAATAATTGTAAATTTAAAAGCAATAGTAATAATTTAAGTAAGTTTAGCATATCTAGTAAAAAGATTCGTATTTGACAAGGACGATCGGAGGCGCTGGCATTATTAATGAAGAACATATAAATAAGCAAATTATAATTAATGAATTGCTGGCAAAAAAAAAACATGTGAATATGTCACTAAATTAGTTGACACATAAATAACACCTCATTTGGAATTGTCAATGTTGCTAGTTGCAGCACAGCGATGGACACAAAAAAAAATAGCAACTGATATAGGTCCCTTTAAATTTATTTATAACTCAAGAGTTTGAAGTAGTCTAAGTAAAGCAAATGACTGAATTTAATTATTAAGTACTGTCAATTAACAAGTTAAAAATATTGTTACTTACAAGTGAAACTAGAGAAATGAGTTTCGATTTTACCTCTGCAATTAACAATACTGGCAATCAAGAATACAGATGTGTAAGGAGTGTTGCATAATCTAACAACTAAATTTTGCAAAATTTGATCATTTGAAGAACCACAATCTTTAGGTACTCTAACTAATTTATTTAAATCCAGGCCAGTAAGTGTGACAATAAAAACATTGTTGCAAATTTTTTTCGATTTGCTGAAATTCTAAAATTTTAAGTGGAACAACCTCTTCTTCTTCAAGAATTCCAGCTTCCTCTTTTCAGTTGTTGGCATTAAATTTTTTTCAGGTATTACAGTTCTTCTTGAGGAATTATCCGGTGATTTGTTAACTTCGCCCGTAACGTTCCTGGCCATGTTGAATCGCGCGGAATTTAGCCTTTCATCCGCAATTAAGTGACTCCTCAATATTAAAGTGTTGAAGTTAATTACTCGAATAAAAAGTGAAATTTATCGCATAAAAAAATTGATTTACTCATCAAGAATTTGGAGCAAAATTTTACCAGAACCGTGTATTGCGCAACGTAACTTCACTTTTAGCCGATAGAAAGAAACGCATCGTGATTCTTAAATTCGTTGAAATCGCAATAGCAGGTGTCAGTACGTTAATTAAATTTGCCTAAAAAATCAGTTTTAACAATTATTTATGGCAAAAATAAAAACTTATCATCGTGATCATTACGTGATGTTCGTAACTGTTCGGCAAACAGGTTTGCGACTCCTTAACTCCCTCAAGTTTATATAAAAACTGCAATAAATAATTACGTTATTAAATAATCGTAAACGAGATTTCTCGGGACGACACACCTCTCGTCTATATAAGCAGCGGCTTGTCCAATTCCGGGCTCAATATTGTCAAAGAGTTGAGCAACATGCTATTGAGAGTAAGTTCTCGTTTCAGTCGATGAATTTTTTCAACATCAGTTGTAATTTCTAGATTATTCTCCTCATAACAGCAGCGGCCTGCGTTAGTTTTGGTCAAAATCAGTTGCCCTTTTCGCATATCTACAAACACAGCCGACTGCCCTACGTTTCTCCAGCAAGAGCCCACATCACAAAAGCCATCCTCCCGCAACCCACTAGCGTCCCTAATTATGACTATAGGTATCTCGTTGACGACCCTCTAACTGGAGACAGCAAAAGTCAGCACGAAACCAGACGAGGTGACACACTTGTGGGTCGCTATTCTTTGATTGAACCTGACGGAACGAGGCGGATCGTCGAGTACACTGCTGATCCCCAAAACGGGTTCAACGCGATATTGCGAAGAGAAGCAGCAGGAGTCGTTTTTAGCTAGGGGACGATTTTTTCCCTAATTTTTTGTTATTATTTCTAAACTTGTTAATAAAATGGTCGTTATTGCTAAATTAATTAAGTGGTGTTGCTGTTAGTAAATTTGTTATGTTGATGAATTTCGAGATTCCTGCAAAAAATTCGACGGATTGATGTGTTTCGGTGGCGCTTTCGAAATATGAACTTAAACTAAAACGGCGCTATTGCTACATTGTTGCAAAAATCGAGACCTGCTCTGATAGTGAAAGGAGCTACAGTTAATAACAATTTTTGTGGCTTGTTGATCTTGTTGGCGGACGGAGGCAGGTCTTGCGGGAGATATGAGTAGTTTCCATTCAGGATTTTGTTAATATTTTGCACATTGGTGTAAAAAATGCAAAAATAATGTCACCGGGCTAAAAATAATTGACGAAATTTGTCTCCAAATGCAGGTCTGTTCAAGGAGAGAGATGCGCTGGCGCTGGATATGGCTTGCTATGGGATGCTTAATTGCTTGACATCAAGATTAAGTATTGGGCATTTCAAAGTCACGTTAAAAGTAGTGTAGGAAGTAGATAGCATGGCACATCTAAGCCTTGAATAAAACAAATTGTGTCAAAATTTAAGAAAAAAAAATAGTAACACTTACAACCTCCATTTTTTTTTATAAACATTAACATTTGACACAAGTTTGACACAAAACAAAATTTCTAATTTTGTTTTATAAAATACTTTGATACAGCTGTAACAATCGTTGTAGAACTTAGTTTTAATTTATGTTATAAGGCAAAGTCGGTTGGAGCTAAATCTGGTGAATAGAACAAATTAATAAATAATATATTCGCGTATTTCTTTCTTTTCTATTAAAACTTTGAATGTTACATTCATGTTTACGTGTCAGTTTCAGTTCGTTTGTTAGTAACCAACCACACTGATGGGAAATTAATTATTCCTAATTGATATTTAGGTCAACTGTTGTTTTACTAATTTAATACGACTAAAGATCAGTCGATTAACTGTTCCACGAAATGATATCTTTAACTTAGGTATTTACTTGGTACAAAACCAGACAAATTTTTGTGCGTACTTAAAAATCCATCAAAAAGTTAGAAAAAAATTGGGAATTCTTGCATAATCCACTATAAAACGAAGGAGCCGTGCTTGAAGAAGTCAGAAATTTAGTAGTCTTAGTACAACTAGCAACAAATATGTCGAAGACGTCCAGTGTAAGTTCTATTTATTTTTTATTTTCAAACAACTAATTTTTTTTTGTTTTGGTTTAGCTTCTGATGTTATGTGCATTGATTGCCATATCAAGCGCAGCTCCAAGTCATAATGTTGGCCAACAGTTTCTGCCTTCCTCCTTCAAACCTCCAAGTTTCAATGTGGTGCCTCACATTGGTGGCCCTACATCAGGAAATCATCCAATAATTCCCGTACTGGCAACTGCACCTCGGCTACCTCCTTTCTTTTTCCCCCATTCTTACCCTAATTTGCACGCTCATTGTACTCACTGGGGTACATGCGACGATTTTGATTGGGGACCTTATGATTATCGGTTCCAAACTCGATTCTAATTAATGGTCCAATAATATTCTTTTTCTGCTTGAAAATTACTTTACTAATCCATTCTATTGTATACTGTAAAATAAAAATGTTCAATTAAATAAATTTTATAATGAAAATTAGTTTCGTGATTGCCTTGCTAATGGTTCCAGGTTGCAATAATTAATTATAGAAATATCCTCAATTACGAAACGAAATTTATTTAAAAATCAAAGGTTTTGGCACGAAAGCAAATTCAAGTTACCATCAAAATGGCGAAATCGCTGAAATCAACGACAATAAGAAATTAACATATTACACTATAAAAAGTAAATGTAAATCACCTAATTTTGTTACAAAAACCCGATTGGTGTGTGGGGGCCGCGCCTCCAATTTTCGCGTATTTAAGATCAGTTTCTCTGTGAACCACCACATTCGAATTCAACCACATCGACAACATGTACAAAGTAAGTGGCAATTACGTCGACCCCAATCACCCGCTCTAATTATTATTTTGAATTTTCAGTTCGTAGTTCTGGCCGCTTGCGTCGCCGTAGCCCGAGCTGGAGGCTTAGGTTTTGCCGCCCCCGCTCTGGGATACGCCGCCCCATTAGCCCACAGCTACGCCGCCCCAATCGCCCATAGCTACGCCGCTCCAATCGCCCACAGCTACGCCGCTCCAATCGCCCACACCTACGCCGCCCCAGTAGCCCACACTTACGCCGCTCCTTTGGCTCATGCCTACGCTGCTCCAGTAGCTCACGCTTACGCCGCCCCCATCGCTAAAGCCGTCGTTGCTCAACCCTACGCTCCGGCTCATTACGATTTTGGCTACGCCGTCAGCGACCCCCACACCGGTGACCACAAGAACCAACAAGAATCTCGTCGTGGTGATGTTGTCCAAGGTTCTTACTCCCTCGTCGATTCTGATGGTACCAAACGCACCGTTGAATACACAGCTGATCCCCATAACGGTTTCAATGCTGTCGTCCACAAGGAACCTCTCGGTGTAGCTGTTAAGGCTGTAGCTCCAGTAGCTGCTGTTGCTGCGCCAGTTGCTGCTTATGCCGCCCCAGTTGCTAAAGTTGTCGCTCCAGTAGCTGGCTATGCTGGTTATGGGGGTCATGTTGGATATGCTGGATATGGAGGACATTTGGGATACTCCGGTTACGGTTTGGGAGGATATGGTGGACTCTACCATCATTAGAAAATGATTCAGTTTTGTACATAAAAAATTATATTTAGTGTATTTCGAAATAAAACAATTTTTTTTGTTGAAATATTTTTTATTATTTTTGGTTCTAAGTGTGGGAACGTTGCTGAGATGTCGTAACTTAAACAACATTTTTGTAGAAGAGCTCACGTAAATAGTTATTTTTTCGTAAAGAGACAAGGATTAGGTCATTCCTGGCATTTTTTTAAATATCCTTATTCAAGCAAACTTTGATTGAGCCCACCAAAAACTCAAGACAGCTTATTACATAAACATTGCTAAATGGACCATATTTACAGTTATTAATAACAACGCAAATGTCAATTGTTTTGCCATACTTTAAGCGGTTTTTGCATAAATTTGACACAGTTTTGCAAATTGTTGGCAATCGACAAATGGTGAAGGCGCCGGGTGAAACTTGTGAGATTAAAATTCATAAAAATAAATAATTAACAGATAAAAAAATGATAATTTTTTTTCTAAATAAACTATAATTACTTCATTTGATATAGAGAAAAAAACTATGTTAGGGTGACATCTAGTTCAGAACTTATGATTTTTTACAGTGTCTTTATCTACATAAACTTTGAAAAATTAAACCAACAAGCAATAAGTTGAAATTATTTAAATAAATATCTGCATAAAAAATAACGCCCTAATTAATCTTTAATATCTTTTACTCCTTCGTTCTTAGCAGTTTTTCTATAAATATTTGAATAATTTCTGCCAGCTGCAAAAAGTAAAGAAATTGTACACGTGCTAAGAAAGATCATAGTTTAAAAGTTCATAAAGAATTGACTAATAAAATTAAGAAAATGCTAATAAATTTTTCTTAATCGACTGTGATAATCTCCTTTTGAACTGTTAGTCACCATTTCAGTGCGGCAATTACTTCACAACTTATGATTTTTTAAATAACTTTTAGCTTAACACAAAATAATTCTCCAGGTAGTTTCCTTATGCTCGAGTAATCGCCGTCCCCGGTACTTAGACCTAATTGTATAACCGTAGATTGAAATATTCCAGGATAAAATACCATAGAAACAATTGTTAGCAACAATCATTTTGGAGTTCAACACAGGATTAAATGTTTATACAACTCGAACTTAATCTCACTCAAAAAAAATCTACATGTAGGTAAGTCAATAAAGACTTAAACAATGGTCAAAGGACAAAAGCAAAAAAAATTATAAAATAAAATTTTATGAAATATGTATTTGTTTAAGATTAACTTCTTTCATTAATTTCTGCCTAAGGTCCATACAATTAAAACAGCCAACTTCATCCATATAGCGTCGTTGACTTATTTAGTTGCTTAATTAAGGAACCTGAACCTGCAGAGCGGCTTAGCCGACTCCTTGCATGTTGAAACGCCGACAAGAATCTTACGTTCGCAAAAGAAAGTAAAGGTAAAAAGTCAACAACAAAAATCTGGACTGGTATGTAAACGACAATACGAAATTAACATGATTGCATTATCACCGATATGTGTATCACCTAATTTCATGAACGAAACTGGATTTGCGTGACTGTGGCAACCACACCTCCAAATTTTGCGTATTTAAGAACTGTTTCGCACTGAGACATCACATTCGAATTCAATCACAACAGCAATAACATGGCTTTCAAAGTAAGTCAACAATCAATTTGATAACAACAATTGCGTAATTAATTATATTGTTTAATATTTCAGTACTTAGTTTTCGCCGCTTTCGTAACCGTGGCCCGTGTCGGAGGTTTGGGATACGCCGCCCCTGCCCTCTCCTACGCCGCCCCAGTAGCCCACACCTACGCCGCTCCAATCGCCCACACCTACGCCGCCCCCGTAGCTCACACCTACGCCGCTCCAGTAGCCCACACTTACGCCGCTCCTCTGGCCCATGCCTACGCTGCTCCAGTAGCTCACGCTTACGCCGCCCCCATCGCTAAAGCCGTCGTCGCTGAACCTTTCGCTCCAGCCCATTACGATTTTGGCTACGCCGTCAGCGACCCCCACACCGGTGACAATAAGAACCAACAGGAGTCTCGCCGTGGAGATGTTGTCCAAGGCTCATACTCGCTCGTCGAATCTGATGGCACCAGACGTACTGTTGAATACACTGCTGATCCTCATAACGGTTTCAACGCTGTCGTCCACAAGGAACCTCTCGGTGTTGCTGTTAAGGCTGTAGCTCCTGTAGCTGCTGTTGCCACTCCTGTCGCTTATGCCGCTCCAGTCGCTAAAGTTGTCGCTCCAGTAGCTGGTTATGCCGGATACGGAGGACATGTTGGATTTGCTGGACATGGAGGAAACTTTGGATATTCTGGTTACAGTTCTGGTTACGGTTTAGGAGGATATGGAGGAGTCTACCATCATTAAGGACCATGACTGATCACTATTGTACATAAGACTTATATTTAGTACTTTTGAGAAAATAAAACAAGTTTTGATTGTTTAAATGTTGTCTTTTACTACTTAGAGAAAATTTTGCAAAATATTAAGCTTCATTCTTGTACGAAATTTTTGCTTCGATTGTCAATATTTAGTTAGAATTTTCTTACAAATTTTTTTCTCTAACTTTAGTCTTGAGAGAATAAGAAGTATAATTTAAGTGGTAAGGAGTCAAAAAAATGAAATGAAAATTATTCATTCGAATTTGACAATTAAAAAACAGTAGCAGCTGGTTTTCTATATTGTTGAAAATGTCAATCAGCAGTCTCAGAGGGCTTAGAAGAGAAAGAAAATAACAATTTACAACTTTCTGAATCTAAAATTTCTTTATATTATTATTAGAAAATTTGGGAAAATTAGCAACAATGTAAAACTTTAAAACAAATGCTAATTTTCTCGCTTTGGTAACCTGAAGATGTTGAAACTTTAAGTATTTTTTTCTTTTGCTTTCTTAAACATAGTTGTAGTGCCTTGATAACATTAAGTACGGAGGTTTGAAATCTTTGAGGATCATACAATTTTGCAAGAACAAGAAACAAAAATTTTACCACCCTTTTAAACGTCTTGGAAGCAGTTTCCCCTCAAAGTAAAATTATTTAGCCATAAAGACAGAAGAACATGAAAGAGAATGCCACTCAGCAGAGTTTCAGAAGAAAAAGATAAAACCTTAGAGGCAAATTATCATTACAAGAATGAGAGAATACTTGAAACGTTACATAACTTGGTCAGTAAAACAAAATTTCTAAATCTAGAAAAGAATAAAACAAAGTCTATCAATTTAGTTCTAAAATAAAAAAAATATATTTAAAAAAAATTATGAATATTTTCAATCTACAAACTGATGCCTGGATATTTTTCATACTGTCTCTAACTTCTTTTAATTGTTAGGTCAGGTTTATCCATACTCCTGGTCAAGTACTTGAGAATATTTTGTAAATCTTGTAAAGTTGTCTTAGATACAAAAGAATTTTTTTGAAAATGTGGATAAGTTTGTTTCTTTATCTTTTTGTAGCGGTACCTATCGTGGAATCCACCAGAATCTCCTCAAAGTACTTGTGCTTTCAATTCTTAAATTCCAGACTTTACTTGCCTCTGGCAAACTGGATAATATTGCAATACCTTCGACTCCTCGCCATGGACAAGCCATATAAGTGATATATGACGCGGGCTCGTCTACCTTTTAACGTGTTTAGGTAACGAGTGCGTAAAATCTCGAATACCAAAAATATTTTGCAACCAAAACGTAAATAAACGAGATATAATTCTGGATCGACCGGTGCACGTATAGGTAAACGACAATAAGAAATTACCATATTACATTATCAAAAGTAAATGTATCTTGTATCTACCAATTTCGTTACGAGAACTTGATTCTCGCGTGGTGACCACACCTCTCCCTTACAAGTATTTAAGATCAATTTCGCACCAGCAAGATATCACAGTGATTTCAACCATTTATCATCATGGCATTCAAAGTGAGTGCTAATTACAACAATTTCATTTATTCAGTTATATAATTGTTATTATTTTTGCTTTCAGTTCGTAGCGTTCGCCGCCCTCGTAACGGTAGCCCGTGCCGGTAATTTGGGCTACGCCTCCTACGCCGCCCCAATTGCCCACACCTACGCCGCCCCAATCGCCCACACCTACGCCGCTCCCGTAGCCCACACTTACGCCGCTCCTTTGGCCCATGCCTACGCTGCTCCAGTAGCTCACGCTTACGCCGCCCCCATCGCTAAAGCCGTCATCGCCGAACCCTTCGCCCCAGCGCACTACGATTTTGGCTACGCCGTCAGCGACCCCCACACCGGTGACCACAAGAACCAGCAGGAGTCCCGCCGTGGTGATGTTGTCCAAGGCTCATACTCGCTCGTCGAATCTGACGGCACCAGACGTACTGTTGAATACACTGCTGATCCTCATAACGGTTTCAACGCTGTCGTCCACAAGGAACCTCTCGGTGTTGCTGTTAAGACTGTAGCTCCTGTTGCTGCTGTTGCCACTCCTGTCGCTTACGCCGCTCCAGTCGCTAAAGTCGTCGCTCCAGTAGCTGGTTATGCCGGATACGGAGGACATGTTGGCTATGCTGGATATGGATTGGGAGGATTTGCCAGATATGGTGGATATGGAGGACTTTATCATCATTAAGAACCATGACTGATCATTATTGTATATAATAAATTAAATTTAACGAGTCAATCTGAATAAAACAATTTTTGTTTGTTTAAGAAGTTGTTTTTTAATTTTTTTTGGAATTTGATAGAGATGACAACTGTTGCTTAAAACTTAAAAATTAATAAGAGCAGTTTTCTTCTTAGAAATCTTTGCGGTCTAACTTCTTATAGAAGCCTCCTCATTGTTTTTATGTTGTTGTCAATTCCATGACCATCCTGACCAAAGAGAAGAATCTCTCTCGAAATAAATCATCCACCTGACCGTTCGCCGGAGCAATAATTTATTTACAATGGTTCAAATATCTGAAAAGCGTACCGGCCAGACCGGGAATAAAAATAATAAAGAGGGCAGATTAATTTTAAAAATATAATAAAAACTGAACAATACACATTCTCCAACATCAGCATCACGAATCAGTCGTCCGCAAAACATAAATCTGAAATCTGAATCTGAAAAACGAGGATAATTTCAATAACCACTACGTGCCGTTGGCAGAGAACTTTTAAAAATGATCACCAGAAATGCGGAATCAGATTTATACCCGCCGGCCGGTATAATAGTGTCCGGCTCTATTTTTTACCGCCACCAGTCAACGTCCCGGCCAGACCGTCATTTGTATAAACTGCAGGAGCTACCCTTGCGTTTGCTGACCAGCAACCCGGACTCCGGAACAAAGCCGGTGCACATAAACCAGAGAGCGAGAAAGGCGGACGCAGAGGAATCGGAAAGGGAGCTCACCCCCAATTTACAACGAAAATCTAAACGAGTCGAAGCTTTTTCTTATGCAACACGTGTAGCAGAAGAGTATTTCCAATAGAATAACATTAACGCATTCAAACTGAATCGATTGTAAAAAAATTATTGTTAGGTATAAAAAAATGATTAAATGTTTGTAGAGAGCTTTAACGAGATTGATACTGAACCAAAGGTCAGAACAAATATTTTGCAACAAACTACTGGACGTGTCCTAAATTGTTCTTCTACTTAGAAATTGAATTAAAAATGGGAATAAATATAATGTACACCAAATTAAACCATACATCCCTTGCACTGTCCACCAGAAAATTTAATGAGCATCCAAAAATCTAAATAAAACCCAAATTAATATACATCAAGAAATGAGAACATCACCACTAAAATAACTATGCTGCGTATTGTTTTACCATTGTTTACATTTTAAATTCTATAATATGTCTATCAATTTTACTAAATGTTCACCAAATTTAGAACGCTCAAGTTACACGTCCGTGCTGTAGATAATAAATATTTGCGCTATCCATTTATATTTAGTGTTTCTCAAAAAAACTATTTGTGCGTCAAATAATTATTCTATTATTCCAAAAATAAAATATGTTCGCGCATCTCTCCTTGCCGCTTGCGCTTCCAGACTATAGGCACGCAAAAAAAGTTTTGTACAAGGTCAGTTCAGGGCCCTGTAATTTTTTTAGAAGCGCAATTATAAATTACCACTAAAAGAAGTTTTACGTTTGACATAATGCAAGCCAATTACAGCAAAGCATTTATATATTACGGAAATTAATATCTTTTTTTGTGCAAACCACTTTTATTTTTACTTTTATTTTCCTTCCCCTAGCACATCTACATCTATAATTTTGCATAAAATTATTTACCATTGGTACAACATTTTATTGCTTCGGTATTTTTGATCAACAAATAGTATTTTTAGCTGCTAAATAATATAAGATACTGTCAAAAATTAAATATATGGGTATTATGTTAGAATTAAATGCGGAATAAAATTTGGTGAACATTTAGTATTTATGGTCAACAAAAGTTATTTTGGCGAACAAAATATATAAGAGGCCAGCATTATGTCAATATTTGGTTGTCGCTTTAAGATTATGTATTTTCTTAATTTTCGTGAACATTTAGTATTTTTGGCAAATAAAAGTATTTTTTTGTATAAAAATATTGGGTAAATTTGATAGACTGTTAAATACGACTAATTAAAAATTAACAATACTGAAAAGCTCTTGTCATAAAAGAGGAAGACAATTTTTATGCTGGCTTGGGGTTACAACTTGGCTGATGAGGTTCCAAATTTGATATTCTTTAGTTGCCGTTGAGACTCAATAAAAGGCGATGAGTGCTTATGACGACTGTTTCTTTGCAGGTCGAAGGGTCTTAATCCAGGCCGCCCAAAAAAGCAACAACATCAACAATCGCATTTCAACAGGTGCCTGTACCTGAAACCAAAAACCTACAGATCCTCGACGAAACGCAAACATAACGTTATCATCGAGATCTTCTCCATTGAGCTTCACTTTGAGAACTGTCGCTAAATACCTGGTTTAAAAAGTGGGGCATTGTGGGGCCGATACTGGTAGCACAATGGCAATTACTACAAAAACGAACTTGTAGGGCTGATATCGGGATTGAATATCGGGCATTTGTATTACAATATGTTACATAATAAAGCCAGCGCCGAGGGGCTTATCTGATCGCCCTGGCGACCGCAGCTCCCACGCAAGACACCCTACTTTCCATTGCCCCCGATCGCAGGGGTTGCAGGTGCCGCGCCAGCGCCAGCTACCTACGCCACAAAAAAGAGTTTAAGTATAATTTTTGCGACAACATCCGACGAAACAGGGGGTTGAAGAAATTTAATTAAATTGCAAAATTCCCGAAGATCCAGGAATATTTAATAAACTGTGTGCAAAATAGAGTACTTGTCGCTTGGCGCTTTATTGAGGCTGTAATTTTACTTTTTAATAAAACTTGGCGCGAGCGATATCAAATTCAATTACAATCTTAATAAATCCAGTTTAAATTGCGAACTGAATGAATACACAATAACTTCAAACTTGATATGTATGCAGAGTAGAGAGAATTAATTGAATTTCATGCTGCCAGTTTCGGCATTGTTGGCGAACGTATATCTATGCAAAGTCACAATTCTATTGTAATCAAGCACAATGCCCGATATCGCATTGTAACTCGCAAACTTTAAATTAATTCGCCGACACATGAACACTCACCTTTACCGGATTAAGCGCGCCTCCTCCGCCCGCGGGATTCGCCCGAAATTAATAAAAATTTCCAACTCTCGGCGGTTGGGGTTAAGGAGTGCGACGGAGGGGTGGGTCGCGACGAACAGCTAGCGTGTATCTATCGCGCGCAAATCGTAATCCTCGTTTAATTAAATTCCGGAAGCTGCGATCTTAGAGCACCTCGCCGTCATTATCCCCTTCTTTTATTCTACATATAACCTTTCGCATACCGGCTTTTGTGCCCCGATTCAAAGAGACAATTTCATGTAATTGTGCATAAAAGTCCGGGGCTACGCGAAGACTCACCACAATGGAATCGGCCGCGCGGAATGACTCCACAAATAGATGCCATTGTACAAGATCGTCTTGGAAACTTCATCTCGTTTTGTAATTTTACGTGAGTATCGCGCTGTAGCGATACCTGCGACCTTCAGGACCTTGCCAAGAACCCGAAGGATGGACTGATGATGGCTAAATGAATAAACTGCTGATATATTAATTTCTATTTGGAATATAGCCCTCATCACTAGCAAAGATCTAACCATCCTTGACTTACTTTGCATTTTCAAGTAGTTTTTCTGAGTAATTTTAATTCTATTCTACTAATTATATAAAGGTGAAAAATGGTGGATGCGCCGGGTGAAAATGATTATATAAAAATTCATAAAAAATTGACGAGTGACAGTAGAGCAGTGATATTTTTTTTTTCTAAAAGATTGTGCTTTGCTCTTTTAATAAAGTTAAAAGCTATTTCACTGCGACACTTAGTTCAAAAGTTATAAATTTTTGTATAGAGGTAAGCATCAAGAAAATTTTACATGGTTTATCAGTAAATAAAAATCGTTTAATACATAAATTTCTAATCAGAATATAGCTTACAAAGACCTAAATTTGAGTTCTTCTTGCATTTTCAGCAGTTTTTCTGAGTAATTTTAATTCTACGAATTATAAAAAGTTAAAATATGGTGGAAGAGCCGGGTGAAAATAATTATATAAAAAATTCATAAAAAATTGCCGAGTGACAGTAGAACAGTGATATTTCTTTTTCTAAAAGATTGTGCTTTGCTCTTTTAATAGAGTTAAGAGCTATTTCACTGCGACACTTAGTTCAAAAGTTATAAATTTTTGTTTAGGGGTAAGCATCAAGAAAATTTTACATGGTTTATCAGTAAATAAAAATCCTTTAATACATAAATTTCTAATCAGAATATAGCTTACAAATACCTAAATTTGAGTTCTTCTTGCATTTTCAGCAGTTTTTCTGAGTAATTTTAATTCTACAAATTATAAAAAGTTAAAATATGGTGGAGGAGCCGGGTGAAAATGATTATATAAAAATTCATAAAAAATTGACGACTGACAGTAAAACCGTAATACTTTTTTTTCTAAAAGATTGTGCTTTGCTCTTTTAATAGAGTTAAAAGCTACTTCACTGCGACACTTAGTTCAAAAGTTATAAATTTTTGTTTAGGGGTAAGCATCAAGAAAATTTTGCATGGTTTATCAGTAAATAAAAATCCTTTAATACATAAATTTCTAATCAGAATATATCTTACAAAAACCTAAATTTGAGTTCTTCTTGCATTTTCAGCAGTTTTTTTGAGTAATTTTAATTCTACGAATTATAAAAAGTTAAAATATCGTGGAGGAGCCGGGTGAAAATGATTATATAAAAATTCATAAAAAATTGCCGAGTGACAGTAGAACAGTAATATTTCTTTTTCTAAAAGATTGTGTTTTGCTCTTTTAATAGAGTTAAGAGCTATTTCACTGCGACACTTAGTTCAAAAGTTATAAATTTTTGTTTAGGGGTAAGCATCAAGAAAATTTTACATGGTTTATCAGTAAATAAAAATCTATTACTACATAAATTTCTAATCAGAATATAGCTTACAAAGACCTAAATTTGAGTTTTTTCTTGCATTTTCAGCAGTTTTTCTGAGTACGTAATTTTAATTCTACGAATTATAAAAAATTAAAATATGGTTGAGGAGCTGGGTAAAAATAATTATATAAAAATTCATAAAAAATTAACAAGTGACAGTAGAAGAGTGATAATTTTTTTTTTAAAAGATTGTGCTTTGCTTTTTTAATAGAGTTAAGAGCTATTTCACTGCGACACTTAGTTCAAAAGTTATAAATTTTTGTTTAGGGGTAAGCATCAAGAAAATTTTACATGGATTATCAGTAAATAACAGTCTATTACTACATAAATTTCTAATCAGAATATAGCTTACAAAGACCTAAATTTGAGTTCTTTTTGCATTTTCAGCAGTTTTTCTGAGTACGTAATTTTAATTCTACGAATTATAAAAAATTAAAATATGGTTGAGGAGCTGGGTGAAAATAATTATATAAAAATTCATAAAAAATTGACGACTGACAGTAGAACAGTGATATTTTTTTTCTGAAAGATTGTGCTTTGGTCTTTTAATAGAGTTAAGAGCTATTTCACTGCGACACTTAGTTCAAAAGTTATAAATTTTTGTTTAGGGGTAAGCATCAAGAAAATTTTACATGGATTATCAGTAAATAACAGTCTATTACTACATAAATTTCTAATCAGAATATAGCTTACAAAGACCTAAATTTGAGTTCTTTTTGCATTTTCAGCAGTTTTTCTGAGTACGTAATTTTAATTCTACGAATTATAAAAAATTAAAATATGGTTGAGGAGCTGGGTGAAAATAATTATATAAAAATTCATAAAAAATTGACGACTGACAGTAGAACAGTGATATTTTTTTTCTGAAAGATTGTGCTTTGGTCTTTTAATAGAGTTAAGAGCTATTTCACTGCGACACTTAGTTCAAAAGTTATAAATTTTTGTTTAGGGGTAAGCATCAAGAAAATTTTACATGGTTTATCAGTAAATTTAAATTCTTTACTACATAAATTTCTAATCAGAATATATCTTACAAAGACCTAAATTTGAGTTCTTCTTGTATTTTCAGCAGTTTTTCTGAGTAATTTTAATTCTACGAATTATAAAAAGTTAAAATATGGTGGAAGAGCCAGGTGAAAATGATTATACCTAATAATACCTATAAAGGTGACAGTAGAGAAGCGATAGTTTTTTCCTAAAAAAATTGTTTTCAGCTACATATTTCAATAGAGTTGAGAGCTATTTTAGTTACGTAGTTCAAAAGTTATAATTTTTTTTGTAAACAGGTTTTAATATTAACAACACAAAATTTGAGATGGTCTATTTTCTAAAAGGTAAAAAATTCTTACCATTAATTAACAATAGAGCCCACATTATTAGTAAACGAGGTACCTAAATACAGGATGTTTCCACCAAAATGTTGAAAATTTTATTTTCTGCGTTTTTCGAAAATTTATGTAGTTTAAAAAGGGTTTTCTGACATCAAAACTTTACATACTACCTACATAATTACAAATAAACTGTCAAGATTGCTTCAAGTGCAGTTTTGCCTACTGTTGTGTTCCTTCAGCGGCCCTCCCGCTACATATTTATAAAATAATTATTCCTGAACAATAGAAAATCCGTCCCGAGGCACATACGCTTAACGTCGATACCGAATTATATAGTATCGCCCTTAAAAGCTCCAAACAATAGCGCATTACGCCAACTAGAGAGTGTAGTATTCTGTGCTTACGCCCTCCTCCCCTGAGCTATTATAATAGCCGTATAATATATTTCCATTGAAAACTAGTTTGTACTCCTATTATGCTAACCATCATAATACAGTAAATATTAAGAAAGCGGGGTCGGTGGGCGTTCTAAAGCGTCACGTCATCTCTCTAATAGGTGGAGCTTTTAAAAGCTCAAAGCTCCCATTGGTCCATGTTGCAAGCGCGGGCAACCAACAGTGGCAAGGACTGTTGCGACCACCGGATACGGTAACGTTACGCAGAAATTGTCGATCAGTCTCTCAAACTCCGGAACTCCGGGTAGTGGTGGTTATCCGCGAACTAGTGACATGTTCAACTAAACCCAACCGTCAAAACTACCCCCGGTAAGTAATTTTTCCCAAATTTCCCCCGAAAGAAAATTAAACAAAACCTTTCTCGCCTCTTCAGCGCGTTGAGAAACCAAAAAACAACAACAACAACAATGAGTATCCCCGGCAGCGGTGTCGACATGTCGCAATTGATGTCGCAACATCCCGTTCTGGGTGCCATCCCTCCGGCGTTTTTTCTGCGAGCGTCGGAAAGATACCAACGCACCCCGAAATGCGCCCGTTGCCGCAATCACGGCGTCGTCTCGGCGTTGAAGGGCCACAAGAGGTATTGTCGTTGGCGCGACTGCAACTGTGCCAAATGCACCTTGATAGCGGAAAGACAGAGGGTGATGGCGGCCCAAGTCGCCCTAAGACGCCAACAGGCCCAAGAAGAGAACGAAGCGAGAGAACTGGGAATTCTTTTTCCGACGCCGAATTCAGCTGTCAACGAGCCCCCAACTATCAACCAACCACCCCTGCCAACGCCAACTGACATGGGAATTTCGCAACTGATGCAAAGGAACACTTTCAATTCCGACTCGCCCGAGCCTTCTAGTCCAAGTAAGTCGATTAATTAACTGATGGTGATGAGGATCGGGGGTTGATTGCCGACGGGGCTGACGGAAACGTGCCTGAGGGTTTGGTACCTATAGAAATGGTTGAGGTCGTAATTCCCTTTAATTGATCGACTCTCGTTCACTTCTGCGCTAATGGTTCTTGAAAACGATACAGAGATCGTTAGTGAGTGCTAGACTTCGTTTAACAATGTGGCCGTATTGCGCCCTTCGAGTCCACTTGGGCGCCCCAAGAATTTCGGGCATTTTCGACGAGAGCAGATCATATCGGCGAGTTGGGTAGGAAATTAAGCGGAAAAATGTATTCAGTTTACAAATTAAAGAAGACCCTGCACGTCGCCTCGGTTTAAAGCGGTAGGTACAATTTTAAAAAGCTGTATTAATATCAGCCAGAAGCTCTACAAGTGAGATGGCTCTTGAAGGCGCGTTTGGCCTACGAAATAATTGATTTAAACCAAACTCGCTAAATTGCAATTATCAGGCAAAGTTTCATATGGGATTGAAAGCTAAACTAAAATTTACTTAGTTTAACAAAAGTTCGATTATGTTTAATTTTTTAAGGATAGGAAGCCCCTCTGTTTTGTTCCTGAAGGATTTTGTCAATCTCCTTATTTAATCAGTAAAATTGTTTTTTATATCTATTTTTTAACTAACATTTTCACATATTGTTCTTTTTTACTTTTTATTTTCTCCAAAACCTTTTCAATCAATAGCTTCCTTTCTCAAACTAGCAACGCTAATTTGTCTCTTTATTTTAATTAAAAAAATTTATTAAAGCATTATTAAAGCTCAAAAAGCAAGTGTCAAAATATAAGATATCAAAATATGTGCAAGGCATTAGAAGTGGTAAAATAAAAAATACTGTAAAATCCTGCAAACATTTTATTCAAATTAATATTGCATTATAAGGTAGGTACCTAAACGTTAGATAAATTATGCGATTCATCTGGAAAATATTAAGTAGGATAGAAACGAAACTTTGGGTCTGGACTAAAATATCTTGATGAATGGTTAATAGAATAAAAAAAATTATCAAAGCTTCTAAGTATAAATTTTGGGACTGCAAAGCTTCCTCCGGGTCGACCTGACTCGGGGGTTGTCTGCGCCAAAAATCGTTGAACGGAGCGGATGAGGCGATAAAATGATATTCAATATCAAGGAATCGTAAAGTTAGGAGTTAAATCTAGTTTGGCTATTGTTCGGATTTACGAGTGGAGCTGCGTTTTAATCGCTCATTAAAAAGTTTCCGTCGCTGAACGTATTGTAACTGACGTTTGGAATTTACAGCTGCATGTACCGTCGAAGACGATGGAACCGAATAGAGATCGGCTTCATACTGAATTTATTTAGTTAAATTAATGTGAAGGAAGAGGGGAAGCCGATAACGGCACTTTCAGACATTAAATAGCCAAACCAAAAACTTTCCAGCAAAGAAATCAAAGATTCAGACACAATCCTGATAAACGGCCAAAGTTCTCTAAAATTTTTACTCGAATACTTACTTCTACAGAATCATGTCAAGCGCAACATCAAATTTTTTAAAAATTTTTTTATTAATTTTTGAAAGCTGCTAATATTATTATATTTCTTCTGAAAGTAATTTTTTCGAGATGTGACCCATGGTTGGTTGGCGGAAAGGGGCTTGTTTCGAGGATTGTGAATGAAGATGGTTCTGTGATGTCGCGATCCACCTCGGCGCGCCGGCAAATTTACCCTTTTGTGGTGGTGCCGATGGCGACTAGCGAATGTTGCTGCTGACGTCCCATCCAATATCGACGTCGGCATTCCCCATTCAAATCAATGTGTTTTTTAGAACTTCTTTTGTACTCCAAGATAATTGATTTGTCCTATTACTTGCTTCGACAAAAGAAATTTAAATTTCAACTCCGACTCGGTACAGCGAAATTGTTTTTACAGAATTTTCTGGGCGCCAAAGATAATTGCACACCCGCAGCCCGAGTGCCTCATTGCAAATACCCCCACCATATATTGAAAAAGCAAAAATAAAGCCTGGCGCAAAAAAATTAATTTGAACCTATTTCCTGTCTATTCTTCATAATGGTAACTTTACCAAGAGTTTTGGCAATTTAATAAATTAAATTTAATTATTATATTAAATAATAAAATACTTTAGCCAAATTGCCAAAAATACATTTTTTAAAAATAGAGGCATCAAGTTACAGCTTCTTTGACGTTATTTGACATCATCTTCTTGATGGCCGAGCTGCGGGGCGGACTTCAGGGGTAGTTTGCCGGTGGCTCGCGAATTAGAATTATTTATAATGTAGCTCAAATGCGGGGTCCTACTTGTCATTCTCGGATCATAAATTTAGGAGCTACCCTTGCCAGCGCTTGGCTATTGTTTGAACGTTAACAGAACACGTTGGTGGCATTGTCTTACACAATGTGTTAGAATATATGGTCCTCTGTTCGGGACATGTTAACTGTTCGATATCACCTCACCCGCCACCGTCGCGCTATCTCGGCTCAAGCTTCAACTTTATCACCGCCGCAGCCGCGCCGCGACAACCCTCCAGGAAGCGACACTCTTGTCAATTTTTGATAAAACCGCGCCGTAATTAACCTGTTTGCCTTCTGCAGTCGCCTCAGAGTTTCAAGTAGGAGCATTAGCGGATATTTACACGGGGAGCTTTCCACGGGCACGAAACTGTTACGTGCCCAAGAAAGCACAGTAACATTTGCCGAGATAATGGCCTGACAAACATTGCCCGTCCCCAAACACTCGTGATGAATACTAATGAGTTGTTGAAAAAGTGGTTATAGAAAAACAACAATTTCAATCCGTGGTCGTCACAATTTTTTAATTTCGTGTCCTTTTTACCTGAGCTCCCCTGAAATGTATCTAGACGCGCGATCCGGAAATCGGAGACTAGTCGACAGCGAGCTTTGAAAATGGATACTTTCCGTCATGTTTGGGTTCCTACAGTTGCATCCTCAAATAAACGTTGAAGAATTTCAATTGGCAAGTTGGCGAAGCTTTTTTCCGCTTTATTGTCTCCCCGGAAACTTAACACCTTGCGATCCGATTCTGGGCCCGCAGTCCGGGCAAATTGCTTAATTGCATCGCGTTCCACTTTCGGCGTTTGTTGTCTCAACTGTTATCGCGCTGATTAATTAGCGACACCAAATTAGTAATGCAAATACCTGCGGGATTTCTTAATTGTTATTTAACAATTTAAGTTTGTCGAGATCGAAAATCCCGCTAACTAAACTCGCGATAGGCGACTGCTGAAACAAATACTGAAACTAGGAGGAGGCGGGCAAACACGGCTGAAAATTTACATTTCCACATCAGCGCCGGAATCTCTTCACAAATTAAGAATCTAACACTATTACGTGTCAATATTGACAAAACTTCGTTAAACATTGGACGATTTTAAAATAATTGTCAAATGTTGATTGTCCGTGTGCAGTTAAGTTTTTTTTCTGGGCAATATTTGCGTTTTGAAATTATTTTTACAGAACGAGACTTTCCACACGATTCGCCCCGAATTGGCCGAACAAAGACCCTCGCCATTTCCGTGAATCCACTTTTAATGAAGAAACGGTTTTGTGTGTTATTCCGGTCGTTTTGGCCGACTCGCTGTTTCTTCTGGCGATTTCCACCGGAATCGATGAGGCGCCGCTTTGTGACGGACGTCTCGACCACCGGTCACTCTGAAACTGAAAACAAAATGTGGAGTTACTCCGAGTTCGAGGTATACAGTCTTTCATTCGGTCAATACGGTGGATAAAAGGTTTTTAAAGGGCTGTTGAGGAATTTATGAAAACAAATCAAAGAGCGACCAGCTCGGCATTAATTTAATGAACGGGGCAAAGCGGGGGCGGCGGGCGCCTCCGGCTTTATTGTTGAAATTTTAAATTTAATTGCGGAATTTCGACGAGAGTTGCGCAATTATTGTAAAGTTGCACGAGCAATTAGCAGGGAGGTCAACGCAAACCTGCGGGGATGAGGGCGGCCGCTAATCCCATCGCGCCAGATTAAAATCTCACTCCGCCAAATTCGTAACTTCTGGAAAATAGGTTTTTGTAATTTTTTTTTTATTTTGGTTGTGTAACAGATATTTGCAAAGAAGATTGTCGCATATTTTTCTAGAAATCGCTTTACTGCTATTGACAAGCCTCAGGCTTCTAACTTGTCTGACCTTCTGCATACTTCTTATTAAGCGTATTTTTAATCGGCTCTAACATACGCTATTTGAACTGATATTCTGAAGAAAATGTTTGTCTATACAATTGATAAAAATTAAAAACTCGAATTGAAGCTAACACTCAATGTAGACAAATATTTGTTAATAATGAACAATGTTAACTAAGTAGAAAACATTATCCAAGATTATACAACTCTAGTAGCTTGAAAAGAATTTATTTCTACAACGTACTTAGTAACAATTATTTCCATTCAAACTTCTATTTTTAGTCCGTCGATTTAAGGTCACGACTTCTGTCTGTCCGAAAAAATTTCTTCTTTACAAAAAATTTTGTTACTGCACTGCAACAAGTTTTCTAGTTTTCAAAAATTGTCACTCTTGAGTTGAGCTTTACAAATATATAAATAAAAAAAAAACTTTGATAGATTTAGATCCAAAAAATAGGGAGGGTTAGGTACAGATGAATTTGAGACATCTAATTCATGTAAAAAAACTTTTCGTTAGCATTGCTTAAAAAATTCAGAAACGTCATAATTAAAGGTTTTGAAGACACATTGTTACAGATTTTAAATTTTTCTTGCTGTAATTAACAAAAGAATTCTATCTCAAGTGTTGCCATCGGAGCTGTAGAAGCTTCTTGTCGGTTTTCTGAAGCTTGAATGAAATTGTTGCGACGTTTAAGCAATGTTGCGAAGAAGTGAACGTTGCTCAGCCCGATAGTCCTCCGCCTTCTGCGGCAAGACGTAGTCGGGCGAGGGGGCGAAATAAAAGAGCTGTCGCCACTTCATTACCCGCAAATGATACTTGTGGAATTCGCAATAAGGCAGGAATGCGAAACGTTCTGTTATAAATATGAGTATCCATTTAATATAGATCGCCGTCGGCGTTAAACGACCCCGTTTTATGGGTCATAGACGTGCGTGATTAGCGACAATCAACCCCAAAATTTTTTCACCGCCCCGCTCGACCTCCATCAAACACTAATTAAACAAAATTGTCCTCAAAGCTTCCAAAAGGCCCCGGATAAACGTCGAGGAATGTTCATTGGAAGGCTCCGATTCAGATCAGGAGGACATCAAGAGAAGTCGCCAGTCGAGTCCGGTAACAGCCCCGCCACCACCGTCAAACGCCCCAACATCATCCCCAGAACCCGCCGCGAGTCCAGACCCGGATCTGGACGTCGAAGAAGACACCCAGAGCGAAGCTCCCGAAAACTTGTCATTAAAAAAACCGCCAAGTCCCGAAACTCCCCCTCAACACCCCCCCAATTTCCTGCCTTACCAGCAGTTCCCGGGCTTCCCGCATTTTCCCCCGCAATACCCGGCGCAGCGGTCCTCTCCGATTGACGTGCTGATGCGGGTGTTTCCCGGAAAACGAAGATCCGACGTCGAAGCTCTCTTGCAAAGGTAAGTAACTCTCGTTGGATAAACCGTTTTTTTCTAAATGTGATTTTGGTGATGGATAGATGTAAAGGGGACGTGGTGCAGGCCATGGAGTTGATGGTGAGTGGGGCTCAGGAGGAAATTTCGGCGCCTTCCGCTTTCTCGCCTTTGGGACCGCCGCCGAATTTCCATCGTTTCAGTCCGTCGCGACGCTTCCTTTCGGCGCCTTACGCCGGCACTGGATATTTACCGACGGTGATTCGACCACCTCCCGATTACCTGGCCATGGTGGGGAACGTTCACGATATTTACAATAACGAGAAAACGTCGGCGTCGTCTCCCGGCTCCAACACCGGCTCCGACAAAACTTCTTATTCGGAATAGCGTCCGTTTTATCAATAGGCGTGGAGGTAGGGAATTAATGAAGACCAGTTGGAGTTTCCACGCGAACAATCACATCAGAATTTAATTATAAAATACATATGAATCGAGTTCCATCCCCCCGGTATTCAGCCGGCGACCCCTGGCTGCATTGAATACATGAAGCCAGTTATTAGGTCTCTATTGTTAGCCTGTAGCTACCAGATCATATAAATTATATTGTAAACAGTGGCGTGTGTTCAGTTTTATTGTCTGTATTAAACTGTGGTAATTTCCTCCGATTTGCGATGCCCTAATCGATGAATCAAAGCCCTTCGCGGCTCGTCATCCCCCCATCAATAACCAAATTGTTGATAAATATTTATTGTAAATAAAATTCTAAACCGCTTCAATGTCTAGTAGTTCCAAAACTAGCCGTAGCATTATTGTAAATAATTGTGAATAGTTAATGTATTTTAGGGTAGCTGCCACTGCTATGTACTATACAACGTTGTTAGATCGCTTACAATTAGTGATTTTTATGTGTAAACTTCATTGTATACGAAATTTAAGATTAAACTGTTGGTACACCTCATTTTTTTTTTCTTTGCGCCAAAATAATTTCCAACGTTTGCTTTCTAACTGCACGTTTGGGGAAAACTTTATTCGATTTAGACAACGCGGGGTAAAAGACCTTGAACCATTCGGCTTTGCCGTAAAGCACCAGGTAAATTTTCGGGTTCCGCCACCACCCACCACTACCCTGAGAAATCCAAGGGAACAGGGAAAACTTCTGAGTTGTAACATTTTTGTCGTTCCGGCAGTTTGGGTCGCTCTTGCAGGGGGTTTTAGGGGTTGAAGTTCTTCGCATTCCGGCATTTCAAGTGATCATCAATTTGGGAGGCTACGCCGAGAAGATTTGATGATTAACCTCACCAGGTAGATAAGTGTTAAAATTTAGACTCATTCAATTGTCATTTGTCAGTTAACCCGACGCTTCAATCTCTTTAGAGCAGCAAAGCACTACCAAGGAAAGTCGGCAAGGTAGGGAAGTATTAAAAAAGATTTGAAAAAAATCAATTTAAATATGAGAACAAATATAATGTACACCAAATTAAACTATATACATCCCTTGCACTGTCCACCAGAAAATTTAATGAGCATCAAAAAATCTAAATGAAACCCAAATTATTATATACATCAGAAAATGAGAACCTCACCACTAAAATAACTATGCTGCGTATTGTTTTACCATTGCTTACATTTTAAATTCTATATGTCTATCAATTTTACTAAATGTTCACCAAATTTAGAACGCTCAAGTTACGCGTCCGTGCTGTACATAATAAATATTCGCGCTATCCATTTATATTTAATGTTTCTCAAAAAAACTGTTTGTGCGTCAAATAATTATTCTATTACTCCAAAAATAAAATATGCTCGCGCATCTCTCCTTGCCGCTTGCGCTTCCAGACAAGAGGCACGCGAAAAAAGTTTTGTACAAGGTCAATTTAGGGCCCTGTATTTTTTTTTAAAAGCACGATTAAAAATTACCACTAAAAGAAGTTTTACGTTTTACATAATGCAAGCCAATTACAGCAAAGCATTTATATATTACGGAAATCAATATCTTTTTTTGTGCAAACCACTTCTATTTTTACTCTTATTTTCCTTGCCCTAGCACATCTACATCTATAATTTTGCATAAAATTATTTACCATTTGCAACATTTTATTGCTTGTGTGTTTTTGATCAACAAATAGTATTTTTAACTGCTAAATAATATAAGACACTGTCGAAAATTAAATATCTGAGTATTATGTTAGAATTAAATGCGGAATAAAATTTGGTGAACATTTAGTATTTATGGTCAACAAAAATTATTTTGGCGAACAAAATATATAAGAGACCAGCATCATGTCAATACTTGGTTGTCGCTTTAAGATTATGTGTTTTCTTAATTTTGTGAGCATTTAGTATTTTTGGGAAATGAAAGTATTTTTTTGTATGAAAATATTGGGTAAATTTGGTAGACTGTTAAATACGACCCTTTAAATGTTGCTGTTGTGGAGAAAAATTACTTAAGTATCTTTGCTGCTTGGCTCTTGGGAATTTCGAGACCGGAAGAACAGCACATGTGTCTTAAGCAATTCTTTTCACTTTCTTGACACAAATTATGCTACTTGAAGATTTGACTTACGCAAGTGCGTGTCTGCAATGTTAATAAGCCAATCAAGCTGTAAATAATTTTTTTCGACTCGAGACCACAACCAAAACTTTCTATTCAAAAGGATAGAAGCGCCTTCTTATAAAATTTTGAATTTTGTTGTTGCGCGGGTTCGTTCATTTTGAGCTTTTGGAGAGATTCTGCAAAATTGGAAAATGCCGCGAACGGCGTCCTGGTGGTGTAATCGAATTCTCGCTCGTTTATTTGTCATGAGCACGCTTCCGGCTGATTGGGCACTTAGATGCAACACCAAAGGTCAGGAAAGCTACAATCGTTTCGACCGTCGATACACACGATGTAATTAATTCTGGAGCACCATAGAGCCGCAAACGTATGTCACAATGGCTGTAACAAATACAGTTACGTCAAAGTGAAGGGTGCTCGCGGCCCATAAATGTAATTCAATTTTAAGTGTGGTCGCAGATCAGGGTTGCAAGCGAGAGGGTCGAACACAATGTCTGTCACCAGCAGACGTTACCGGATCCGATACTTAAGTTAATAAAATCAACATCAAATAAGTTCCCGCCCGGCCGCAGGACTCAACCCTTGACCGCGAAGAAGTCGCGATGCTCGGTCAACAATCCAAGGAACGGAGTGTTTTTAAAATAATATTTGGAAGTTTGAAGGTGGAGCGATAATATTAACATAGTTGAAACGTTTTTCTTAGTTTCGTAAATTCCGGGGATCAAATTGTTTTGAGTTTATCCCGCATGCAAATCGCTTAATTTGAATGTTAACTGAGATCGAGTCGTGACGTCTTCGATGACTCGCAAATACTGTCGATGTAAATCGGATTATTATCTCGAAGTTTAAGACAGCATTTTTCAATTTAAGAAGTTAATTATGAAAAAATCTGGAGAGGACTGCCGAGGACTATTTACAAAGAGAATACTAATAGTATTTCAATTAACTTTTCTCGGCTCTGAAGAAGTTCTGAAAGAGTGTTTCGCGTGCGGCTGACAACCGTGGCCAAGATATCATTTCCAATTTTATACCCGTGATTCAATAAAGTCTCAACACCATCGGCAACCCTTATATATAAATAGCGTCGGAAGCGCCAGAGGCGGAGGCGAAAACGAATTTCCACCCCTATCGCCCCGAACATTATCTCCACTTGGCGCGCCAGACCCACAATTTTGCATATTCGACCCCCAATTCGTGACTGTGTCGCGCCAAAAAATCCCTTCAACATCAACTCGTGGATTAATTAAAGAAATCTCTCGAGAATCTTTAATTGGTGATTTTATTTCGCCAAAAAAGTCTTTAGAATTTTTATGTCTGGTTGGGGTCGACAATAAGAAAATATTTTTGTAAATTTTCAAACAGCGGAAAAAGACAACTTGGCTCCCCGGCCGAGTTTCGTCTTAACCCCTCGTTCATAAGACCGAAAGTTGCGGACGTTTGATTGTTGTCGGTCCAGATCCGGCCTGCATGGACACTCGAGGGCCCTCGAGTCGTGGAGCGGAGGAATCGTTTCGATTGTGAATAGGCCGCATCCCAAAACCTATACAAGTATCTCGTTATCCCGTACGCTGAAACCGATCTCACATTGTACAGATACGATTTCAATGCGTTTGATTTTGTATTATGTTATGCGCTCGCCCCTTTTTAACGTTATAGTTAGAAATTGCGAGGCCATGTAGAAAAAATCCGATTTGCGCTAATTCGTTCGACAATTAAGGCAGCAGGCTGGACGGCGACCCCGTGGGGCCCCGCACCCCATCCGATCGAACATTGTTTTAAAGAGCGTAATCGAGTAATCTGTTGAAAATAGGAGGACAATGGGGCGAGAACAATAAAATAACACAAATTGGACAATAACGCAATAATAAAAACGGTTTGCGCGAAGCTACTAGTGGGACTTAATCACGAGGTGGGCAGATTGTGAACGCTTTAGAATATATTAAACAAAGCAAGGAACCAGTGGGAGGTTGAGCACACATGCTGCGACAATACACTGCCCCATTATATTATTAGTTCTCAATGGGGATCACTATATCAAGCGATTGCTACTGGAAAGGTACACTCGACTTTCAAAGATTTCCTACATAAAGAAGCCGGGATGAAAGGAACGGAGGAAACTTACAAATAATTGCGTTTTAACGTTCCTTTTCCGGTCCGTTAATGTGATACCCGCCTTTTATTTTACTCGTCAGGTCTCCTTTCTTATATCTTATATCGACCCCAGAGCATCAGCAGCGAAGCAATCATCTCATGCAGCCGAGCTCCAGGTTACAAAATGTTAAATCTTGAAACAGCTATCAACCACCCCCTCCACGATGTATTTCCTTCAACAAAAATTTTCCTATCAACTTTTTCTTAAATATTAATTCTATATTCTTTGTAAAAATTTGCATTTTCTTTTTGGTCTTTGTTTTTTAATGTTGTAAAAAATTTGTTGCTCTTCTCATTTAATTCGTATTTCTTCCACGCTCTTGAGCTCCTCTTCTTCACCCTTTCCAGTTTTTTTAATAACAAATTTTCTTTACTTCCACAATATACTGCTACAACTTCTCTATCTAGTCATCGTTCTTTGACAGTCTGGTAGAGATTACTTTATTCATTTTTTTTACTTTTCTCAAATATACATAAGTATTTATGTTTTTTATATTTTTTGTCTATTTCTTTTTTTCTATAATATTGTTGCTAATAACGTTTTCTACCTATTTTACATATTATACATAGGTTTGTTAATAAAATAATTTTTGCTTCTAAAATTATTCATTTCATCTTTCTTTCAGGAAACGTTTCAAAAATCCATTGTCGTCGTTCTTTTATTTTACTCGTCAGGTCTCCTTCCTTATATCCACCTGCAACCGAGCTCCAGGTTAACATCACGAAATGTTAAATCTTGAAATAGCCATCAGCCATCAGTATTTCCTTCAACAAAAATTTTTATCAACTTTTTCTTAAATTTTAATTATTATTCTATGTTCTTTGTAAAAATTCGCATTTTCTTATGGGAATAAATATAATGTACCTACACCAAATTAAACGATACATCCCTTGCACTGTCCACCAGAAAATTTAATGAGCATCAAAAATTCTAAATAAAACCCAAATTATTATACACATCAGAAAATGAGAACATCACCACTAAAATAACTATGCTGCGTATTGTTTTACCATTGCTTACATTTTAAATTCTATATGTCCATCAATTTTACTAAATGTTCACCAAATTTAGAACGCTCAAGTTACGCGTCCGTGCTGTACATAATAAATATTCGCGCTATCCATTTATATTTAGTGTTTCTCAAAAAAACTATTTGTGCGTCAAATAATTATTCTATTACTCCAAAAATAAAATATGCTCGCGCATCTCTCCTTGCCGCTTGCGCTTCCAGACAAAAGGCACGCGATAAAAGTTTTGTATAGGGTCAGTTCAGGTCCCTGTATTTTTTTTAAAGCACGATTAGAAATTACCACTAAAAAAAGTTTTACGTTTTACATAATGCAAGCCAATTACAGCAAAGCATTTATATACCTATTACGGAAATCAATATCTTTTTTTGTGCAAACCACTTCTATTTTTACTCTTATTTTCCTTGCCCTAGCACATCTACATCTATAATTTTGCATAAAATTATTTACCATTTGCACGACATTTCATTGCTTGTGTATTTTTGATCAACAAATAGTATTTTTAACTGCTAAATAATATAAGACACTGTCGAAAATTAAATATCTGGGTATTATGTTAGAAATAAATTCGGAATAAAATTTGGTGAACATTTAGTATTTATGGTCAACAAAACCTTATAAATTAATTGTAAAATTATTGTTCTTTGTTGGAGGATTTCATAAAAGCCTCTTAATTTGTAGGGAAAAAAACTAATTTAAAAAAATTCGATTTTAAGAAAACGGTACATAGAAAAAATCTTTGTCTTGATGAGTTCTACCACTGGTTAAAATTAATGTACTTATTTCGTTTACACCCTGTATAAGAGGCCAGCATTATGTCAATATTTGGTTGTCGCTTTAAGATTATGTATTATCTTAATTTTGGTGAGCATTTAGTATTTTTGGGAAATGAAAATATTTTTTTGCATTTAAATATTGGCATTCGTTTTTCAATGTCGTAAAAAATTCGTTCCTTTTCTCATTTATTTCGTATTTCTTCCAAGCTCTTGAGCTCCTCTTCTTCACCCTTTCCAGTTTTCTTAATAACAAGTTTTCTTTACTTCCACAATATACTGCTACAACTTCCCTATCTAGTCATCGTTCTTTGACAGTCTGGTAGAGATTCCTTTATTCATTTTTTTTTTACTTTACTCAAATACGTAAGTATTTATGTTTTTTATTTTTTTTTCTACTTCTTTTTTTATATATTATTGTTGCTAACAACGTTTTCTACATATTATGATTTTATAGGTTTGTTAAGAAAAAAAGTTTTGTTTCTAAAATTTTCTTTCTTTGAGGAAACGTTTCGTAAATCCATTGTCGTCGTTTTTTTTTTGTGGTTTTTGGGGCGCGTTGCCGGTTCCACGGCCGCCGCCGAATAGCGGAAACCTCTACTTTAGGCGAGGTCTTGAAGTAGAGGGCGGATATGGAAATGTCTCACAAAAATAATTGGTTTATGTAGACATCTCGATTCATCCCATTCACGTTCAGTTAATCCCGACAAACCTGGCGCTGTCAGTTAATTAAAAAATATCAACCGTCGAACGGCGGCGTCTGGAGAACCGCGTTGACCATCTGGCGCGTCAACCGTTACAAAATTAAACAAATTGTCGTCGAAAAAAGGAAAAAATTGCATTTTTCCCGGTTCGGTGTCCTTTTACTACTAGTTGAAAGGGCAGTGAACACCTATTGTTGACCGAGCCATTAGTCGACCGCCAGTTAAGTAACTAAATATTGTCACGCAGTTACCACCTGTTATTTTTGTTATTAACGTCTTGCTTTTCAACATCCAGCAACTTGTTCGCTCCAGTGGTGAGTCGAAAAAAAATTGTTTGAATCCGGGAGGATTCGGGTCGAGGATGGTGGTTGCGTTATCCTTGCACGGCGGGGTATTCGGGGCTAATTTATTTTATTGAAATGAAAACTGATAAATCAACACAACGCCAACTCTGCAAACAATCCGTTAATAAAAAGTGCCCATCAACGTACCTTGAATGGTTGTTCATTGGGGCAAGCGCGCTCCGGTTAACCGAATTCAATGAAATTGTGGTGATATTATCGCGGACCCCGGCGGGTCACTTACATCGTTATTGAATATGAATATGATCATTCAAACGTGTTTAACTGAATCATATCTGATGCCGCAGAAGGAGGATGTTTAGCGTGTGAATTGTGCGTTCGCATTATCTGATCCGCAGGAGCTATTAATACTTTATTCGGACCTATTTAAGCGTTAATTTGTTTGTCTCTAAAATTTCAGACGGGGAAATTGCCGGTGGAGCTGGAAGGGTGGCGAATTGTCCTAAGCCACCCCAACGCCCGTCGCTGCCCTGCCCGGACAATTAGACCAATTCGGGCTTTCCGACAACAAATAAAACTATCCAGTGTCACCGGCAGAAGTTTAAACTCTGGTTTTGGCGAAGGCGTCAATGAGATTTGGAGGAGCGTGTTGCGGATTTAAATAATTATTTCGAAAGATTCTGGCAGATCCGACAAGAAGCGTTGTCATGCTAATCGCGATCAAAAACAGACCGCAGGACGGCAACAAAAAACTTTTTTTAATCCCATCGCTTTAGATCTAAAATAATTTTTTGTTTCACACCACCCGGAGTGGCCCCGTATTTTTTTTTTTAAATTTAGACAAGTTTGTTTTTGATCCGGCTCTCGGTCGAGGGTCTCTAGCATCAATTTAATTTCTGGCTGTAAATTGTAATTAGGGGCGTCGGTCGATGGGTTTGATGAAATTTTTGATATTGTTTTGGGCCGTCACGTGGGATCTGTGGTGGTGACTTGTATGGCCGGGTCATTATGCGAAATGAATAATTAAAATAATTTAGTCGAAATCTAATTGGTTTTATATTAGCGTCTGTCATACCTGACGCACTTAAATGGTTTATGTGTGATTTGAAATTAATTAAATAAATTTGGCCGCGTGCAACTTTCCGGCACTCTAGTAAATCAAACGTGGGGCATAAAAAGTGTGTAACCGACATATTGAAAGAAACAGGGGTTACCCCGGAGTGTATTTTCTATTACCCTTTGCTTTTGTGGTGGCGACCCCTTGCTCGAGGGGGTGTTGCAAATTGTCGACATTTTTGTGTCTGACTGCGTTTTATTGCCCGACCGCGTTCCGTTCCGAATATCTTTTCAATATCTTCTCGTATTCCACATCACGTAAACGGGCCACAGGCCCGGACTGGGACCCCGACAACAACAAGACTTAAAAACGTTGCGATAAAGCTTGCACGTAACTCAATCGTTATTGACTGCTGGTTCAATTTTAATTTTAGGTCCTTGCAACACAATTAGAATGAATAAGTTCTAAAATCCATTGAGTCCACTTATTTTTCAAAAGTTGATGGTAGAGAGTTAGAAATAAGCGAATAAGAAAATATTAGGAAAGAAAATAAAGTTTATGCAAAGAAGTAAAATTACAAAAGAAATGGGAAAAGAAAGTCAACAAAATTATATTACGGTAATAATTTCAAAATAATGACAACACGAAGAAAAATAGTGTCAAAAACAAGAGAGTTAACAAAAAACGTTTTAAAGTTTAAAAATCTAGAAAATCTACTAATAAATCTTGTTTTGTTCATTATGGTGTCTTCGGCTCTAATATGTTTTATGAAGAAGACTTTCTTCGGTTGTGCGGAAGGTGTGGACCTGCGGCGGGAGGTGGGGCTGGACCCGGGCCTGTGCTGAAAAGTTTAATGCAATCGCGGGGCGTGCTGCTAACACTTCCAACACCCAAGGGACGATACAGAAAATGTAAATATTCCCAACTGGTATTCTTTATGTCATATTGCGGCGACTTTTTTATTGCTCTTTCGACTCTAAAAATGTAATTTGTATTTAAATATCCCCGGAATTCGGTAATTGCATTATAATTGAGGGAGCTTTTTGAATAAATTACTTGCGCTTCCATTAAGGCCGCCGGAAACGACATTATTTACTCAACCAAAATTTAATAAAAAGTAGTTCGTCCCAAACAAATTCTACAGAAAAAAATTATGCGAATCGAAGCGAAAAAACTGTCATAATGCTTAATATGATTTGTGAAGAGATACCTGTAAGAGGTAAATAGTTGTGGGACGGAAACGGCCACTTTAAGAATGTCGCCCTCTGGCCCGTTACTTGAGAGTTTTGGGGGTTTTGGGGGAGTTTAAGATTTTTGTTAATTGAGGCCACTAATCCGGGCATCGGCTAATAATGTGTCAAACGCAAGGCTAACGCTTCCAATGTATGACCGGCGGTTATCTGTTATCAGCAGCTGTGAGACAAAGGCTCGTCGTATTGAGTTGACAAGCCATGCAGGTTAACTTGACACGTCACAGTTGTCTATCAATGTTGTTATACACGTCACTTCACAGCGCCATTGTACCATTGTCCCTTCATTCTGCGATCCAGAAGTAGACTCTAGCGCGAGTGTTTTCTGCCAATAATCAAAGCGCAAGGGGTTAATTCGTCTATTGTTTCAACGATGGACCTCGCGTTTCGGGGATGAATGCCGTGCAATAAAAGTTCTTCAAGAGTTGAAAACAAAATAGGCGTTTGACGGGGGCGAAGTTTAAAATATCAGGTAGGTCGGCCCAAAAACCGGCGTGATTCACGGTTAATGGCAAGAGTCCTTTGTCTCTTTTCAAACTTTTGGGGCAAGAATCCGCGATGCGGCACACTCGCTGAATTAAAATTGCAGAAGTGCAGCCAACTTGGCGACGGATCCACCCCTCGAGAACTAACAGGAAGACCGCAGCAATGGACAATCGGGGGTTGAGTGACATTTTTCTTTATTATAATCTCCTCGTGACAGTTAGTAACATTATCCTTAATTTGTTTGTTCCACATTATTTCACATAATGTGACCTATCACGGCCCGCTATTGACTACAATCATTTCAATAAGAGTATTGGGTTTCGTTTAACCTACACGTGGGTCTATTCACTGCACAAGGGCTCATTATCTAATTTTTCGGACTATAAATACAGTTAAGAAAACAAACCTCAAGCACAATGTCTAAACTGAACGAGGGTCGCGGCAGAAGAGGGCCACGCCGGCTCCATCCCCAATTTTTTACCTCTCGCGATTCCTCCAACAAATCAGTTGGGAAAACTTGGCGATTTCTTGAGTCATTTGCGACTTGTTAAAAAAGCAGCGCGACTCTTATTTCCCGGCGTAGCACTGTAGAGCTTCATTTTATTAAAGTAATCGTCCATTATTTCTTTTCTTTCTTTCAGGTAACGAGATATCGAGTTCCTCCTGGCAATCTAAAACACTGCTGGAGAACGGGCGTATTTTTTTTCTTCTTCTCTCGCCGCGTGGGAATGGCTTTGGGGATTGCGGGTAGGGAGCTTTAACACTTATGCCCCATTTGAGGAGTTATTTTTAGTCATTTTTGGCGGTGATTCGGGTGTTCTCTGCGAGAACAAAGAGTCGGATCGTTTTTCAGCCATCAACCAACAAAAAGATTGTTAAGCTGGCGCGTTTCTTTTCAACCAAACTTGTAATTGCTCTCGGAATTGTAAGTTAAAACAGTCTATCTGAAATGTCGGCCGCAGATGGCAGCAGAAACAAGCGTTGCCATGCGACTTGTTCGAGATCCAGCGAAGCGCTAAAGCTCGCCCGGAGAAAGAGGCGGTCCGGAAATTAAACTATAACAAAAGCGAATCACGCCGCAGCTCTGGAAGTTCCGGTCGTTCCGCGACAACGGAAATTATGGCATTTTAACGAAAGCCCCCGAAAAAACAACACTTGCAGTATTTTCAAAATTGACGAAAGCTTCCCAAAATTAACCCTAAATTTCTGAACTTTCCCAAAATTTTACTTCGCAGCTTTCAAGGAGTATAATTGTTCCTATTGCTCTAACAGCATATATTCTTGACTTGTAATATTGTTCTTTTTTAAAATCTCCCAAATTTTCTTCTAAACATTAAGTTGAGAAAGCTTCTTGCAACTTTATGTATTAAGGATAAAGTTAAGTTCTAAGTTGGTCTTTGCGCTGAAGACTGGTAAAGATATTAAAAACTAGCTCATCGCTGATACCTTTGGTTTGTCTGGTTGTTCTTCCCGGCGGCGGCTGGTTGAGATGACCCTGCCGGTGTCAGCAGCGCCGAGAAGAAACAGGGAGAAACATGTAAAGAGCTAAACAAAGTCCTTGCTGCGTGCCCAGCGGACCGTGCAGGAGGGTGGGGGCGTGTTAAAACAATTTCCAAGCCACCTTTGATGCGGGAAAATAATTTGCCTCAAGTTAGAGAGCATTTCACGGCGGCTGGACGTCTCTTTTCAAAGTTAACTGCGCGTGACTTCTCCTCCTTTGGTAATGATGTTACCGATAACAAGAAACCGTTTTTGCGAATCCACCCTGTACGACGAGAATTATCCAAGATTCTGGCTGACGGTTTTGGGGTAGTGACGCGAATTGTTTTATTGGCGATGGCGATGAGGCGAGTGGTGGAAAAGCGGCTGCCGAGTTATGCATGTTGAGGCTCAAGTGCTCGATCGCAATTATTGGTAGGTATGGTTCTTGTTTTGTATTTGTGCAATGTGCAAGTCGTTTTTACGGATGTTTAGATTTGAAAACGTTGAAAACAAATTACTGGTGTAAAATAACGAAGCTCGTATGAATCGGTTGGGCGCATTGCACTATGTACAAATAACGAGATCAATTAAGTGGTTTCGGGGTCGGAGGTCCGGATGGAAATAACGAAACGCATACGGAGACGAAATCAATTATTTCCATGCGGCAAGCTCCAGAATTAGTCGAGACCGATAGTCGAACACAATGGCGAGAGAGACATGAGAGTCACAAGAATTCCAATAAAATTTTAAGGGAGCAAACCTCATTTCCATATTCTCAGTTGTTTAGAAGTTACTACTCAAAAGCAACAGAAATATTGGAAAGTTTCAAGAAAAACTACCCCCAGCTGATGGACTTAGTGATGGACCACAGGGTGTATTTATTAAGAAAATAGATTACTTTATGGGAACAAATATAATGTACACCAAATTAAACCATACATCCCTTGTACTGTCCACCAGAAAATTTAATGAGCATCAAAAAATCTAAATGAAACCCAAATTATTATACATCACCACTAAAATAACTATGCTGCGTATTGTTTTACCATTGCTTACATTTTAAATTCTAAATGTTTATCAATTTTACTAAATGTTCACCAAATTTAGAACGCTCAAGTTACGCGTTCGTGCTGTACATAATAAATATTCGCGCTATCCATTTATATTTAGTGTTTTTTAAAAAAACTATTTGTGCGTCAAATAATTATTCTATTACTCCAAAAATTAAATATGCTCGCGCATCTCTCCTTGCCGCTTGCGCTTCCAGACAAGAGGCACGCAAAAGAAGTTTTGTACAAGGTCAGTTCAGGGCCCTGTATTTTTTTTTAAAAGCACGATTAGAAATTACCACTAAAAAAAGTTTTACGTTTTACATAATGCAAACCAATTACAGCAAAGCATTTATATATTACTGAAATCAATATCTTTTTTTGTGCAAACCACTTTTATTTTTACTCGTATTTTCCTTGCCCTCGCGCATCTACATCTATAATTTTGCATAAAATTATTTACCATTTGCACAACATTTCATTGCTTGTGTATTTTTGATCAACAAATAGTATTTTTAACTGCTAAATAATATAAAACACTGTCGAAAATTAAATATCTGGGTATTATGTTAGAATTAAATGCGGAATAAAATTTGGTGAACATTTAGTATTTATGGTCAACAAAAGTTATTTTGGCGAACAAAATATATAAGAGGCCAGCATTATTGCAATATTTGGTTGTCGCTTTAAGATTATGTATTTTCTTAATTTTGGTGAGAATTTAGTTTTTTTTGGGAAATGAAAGTATTTTTTTGTATGAAAATATTGGGTAAATTTGGTAGACTGTTAAATACGACCCTTACTTTATTAATTTTAGCCGGTTTTAACCATTTTCCAAAAAAATTGTTTAATTTCTAAAAAAAATAATTAACAAATGGTGGATGCGCCGGGTGAAAAATTTTTACTTATAAATCAGTGCATTGATTATTTCCGGAAATTTTTTTAAATGCATTTCCAAAACGTATATTAATTAGCTCGAGTGGAACACGAGGGCTAATTACGTTTTGGAAATGCATGAGAATAAAATTTCTGGATATTAATCAATGCACGAGAGCATATTCGGTAAGAAAATCCCAACGACATAGACATTGGTCCATTATGTCATTATGATGTCATTATTAATAAATGAATAATTTTGATTGGCTGAAATAATTTCCACTTATTAATTTTATGATAGGTGCTAAAATTTCGAGAAAATTTTTACATTGTCATAGAAACGACACCAAATTCTATTTTTTTTTTTCTATTGGCTACTTTTCAGTGTCGTGTGATTTTCGCCAAAAAATCGAAAAAAATAAACAAATTGTAGGAGTTTAATAATGGCAGTTTTATGTCAAATCTAGCCTTTTTGGGCAAATAAGAAGAAATGATCCACGATGACTGAAGATGAGTGTCATTACTTGACCTACCTTTCCTGATCTTGATGATGGGTAATTGATGGTCGGTTTGCGCCATAAGTGGGGGCCCCTTCGCCCCTCTTTAAACGCAACAAGATGATTGGCGTATATTGGGTAGTAATAATTTCATAAAGACCGCCTCGGGTGAAACAAGTTTTATATCCAACACTGTAACTGAAACAGCCCTTGGGTCCTGTTACCGTCAGCGACATGAAAGGCAACTTTTGACATGTTGTCAGACCCTGCAATTTGCCGGCGCTTTAATCCGATGATTGTGCAGTCTGCGACTAGTATCACTGTAATATCGCTTTATACGCAAACAGGGGCAAAACATTTCCTCGCCCTTACACCACCACTTACAACCTACTTAGTTTCATTGTTACCGGCGTGCCATATCCGGTTGCAGCCAGCTCCATAAGAAAAAGCCAAAGGTGAAAATCGATAACTGGATCCTGGAGCGTACTCCAATTAGTTTCTGTAATTCTGGATTTATGACACCTTTGAAGCTTTTGTTGAAAGCTTTCGTCGTGTAAATTAAATCTGGAGTGTTACAATGGCGCGGCGCAAAACGGCACATTTTCAATGGCTTTTCAGGCAAACGCTATAGTTCTAGTGGGCGTTTCGACGAAGCCGACAAACACTATTGAAATTACTTTGTCACCAATCACTGTAGAATTTCCACTCTCACGTCCGCGTTAATTGCATTACCCACTTTTTAACTGGGTACCTTACCTACCCACCTCGATTTTGACAATTTCGCTAATTAATTCCAAACTATACCGACGGCATTGTCCAATTATTTTTGGAGACGACTCAGAAGCTATTTCTCGATTATATTTCGTTATGTTATGGGGGTTAGCGAAGGCACGAAGGGCGTGAAGATGCTATTCTACGCATTTGAGGTGGCACGTATCTATCAGTCAGATATTGGCGTGAATGTTCAATGTTAGGAATGCGAGGGATGGTTAGGGTGGTTTACAATTTTCAATTCAAAGACGTCAACATCTTCTAATATTGCAATATGAAAAGGTCGCCTCGGGAATCTCAAGAATTACAACAATGGCGTTACCATCTTACACCTAAGTTAAATTTTCGAATAATATCGCAGGGGATAACGAGCGCAGACACAATGGATGCTTAAGGCCGGCATTATTAAAAATATTTCACATCTTCGGGCTGGATGGCCGATATAGTAATGGCGGGGCAGGTGAAAGAGGTCCCCCTTCGGCCCCAACTGAAGAAGCCAATCTCGCCGCAAATTGAGCAGAATCTAATTGAAAGGACTGGTTGAATGTTTACCTTTACAACTTGAGAGAAGCGTTTTAAGAACGTTCCTCAAATTGCAAAAATTTAAAACCAAGGAAGACATTGGGCAAGAAACATTATTCATTAAGAAAGGTATGCAGGAGTATTTATTAAATTTTGATAGATAACTGTTCAAGTTATTTAAAAAAAAATATTTAAAAATTAACATTAGGTATTTGTTTACAAAGAGAATGCAGAACTATTTATTAAATTTTAATTGATAACTGTTCAAGTTTTTTTTTTAATTATTAATTGATTAATTAAGACGTAACTAGAATTTTTTTCTACCCCAATTATTGATGGAAAGTCGAAATTTTCCAAATATTGAGCAAAATTTTGGGTCAAAATATTCAAATCATTATAACAAAAAAATTACGTCATGCACTTGAAACCACCTCTAAATTTGTATTAAACGAGCCAAAATTGATAAAAATAAACAATAAATTCGGAGAAAAAAATTACAAAACTTCTGTTTTTTTCTCTACCTCAATGGATTAAATTTTTCAAAATTCAGTCAGTCCAAGCAGTACAAACTAAAATCACCAAAGAATTGAAAATCCCACCAAAGCGGGGAATTCCAGTTGCGGTGGGTTGGTAGCACTGAACAACAGTTTTAACCTATTTCGTGGCTGCCAGTTTGACAGTTCTCAAAAATGTTTAAATAACTCAAAAAACCTGCAAACCCTCAAATGTTGGTTACATCTCGATCCGATTCCCACCAACAAAATGAGGCATTTGCGAATTCCCGGCCAAAACCTCAAAAACTTGTCCGCATTCAAGAGTCAGGTGGTGCCCCTTTTTCGCCGTTTTCCCCAACATTAACCGCGTTACTTTTCTAGATTGGCGGAATTTTAAGAGGATTAAACAAATTCGATGATGGCGATAAGAACGAGGCTCTCACTTACCTCCAGAAATGCATTAAAGAATCAAACGCTTCCACATCGTCGACCAAAAAATCCCCTAGAAAAAAAAAACCAACTAACAGTAATCGTAGTGCAATAATCAAACGTAATAAAAGACGACAATATGGTCGTTGCGACGGGACCAGGTCGCAGTTTAAATGTCAAATTTGCAACATTGCAGAAACGACGAAAAGTAAAATGTTGAAACATTTAGAAACTCACGTGGGGGCTCCCCTGTCATGTCTAAAATGTAAGCGGAGTTTCAACGGAAGTGTTTCGTTTAAGTGGCATCAATCGCACTTTTGTAAACAGCGGCTATGTGATAATTACAAATTTAAATGCAACCAATGTCCAAGGGTGAGTCAATGGAGAAGTTCCTACGTTAAGAATTACACCCAATTTTTAGGAATTTATGTCAAAACGGACCTTAGAAGGCCATTTACAGGGCCACAAACGCAACAATTGTACCTACTGTGATAAGGTTTTGACGCGCAGATCCCACTTGATCCGGCACCTATTGGAGGTTCACTCCATTAAGTTGGAGAGGGACATGCACAAGTGCGACCGTTGCGAAAAACGGTTAGTAAAATTATCTCCAAACATCCATAAAGAATAGAAAACGTTCTCATAACATTTCCTAGTGATTAAATTTTTTTCGAATTAATCAACCATGTTTACTCTTCTTATATTTCTATGTAATCAGATACATAAAGAAGCGCAGTTTGTACTACCATATGAGACAGCACGCCCCTGACAAGTTTGTTTGCTTGGAATGTGGCCACCAAAGCGACACAATGAGCGACTCTGAAGACCACAAACGCCAACACGACCGGCAGAAGCATTTTAGCTGCCCGAAATGCGAGGAGAAGTTCTCGCGACGACAGCAGTACTTGTTTCATTTAGAGGTAAGTAATAACCGATTTTGTTGGAAATGAAACCAAAACTTTTCCGCTACAGAGACACAGTCAGTACAAGTGCATCACCTGCAACGACACGTACGCTTCCAGAGAGAAGGCCTTGTCTCACAAGCAACAGGGTCACGAGGTCCAGGGTATGCATCCGACTTTTGTTTGTCCCCATTGCCCATCAGCGTTCCATCGAGAAAATCGTTTGTTCATCCACATGCGAAAACACTCAGGTTTTGATCTTTTTTTGCGGCTCAATTGATTAACTGAAATAGTTTTTCAGGAGACATCCGGGTCATTAATTGTAAATATTGCAAGAAAGCGTTCAGTTTGCCCTATGCCTACTATAAGCATTGCATCACGATCAGTCACGAGAAGTGCAGCCCCGACACTATCGATATTGTTTGCGAGGATTGCGGAAAACATTTTGTTAAAAAGTACGACTTAAGGCAACACACTTATCGCGTGCATAACACCTCCAAACAACCGTTTTCTTGCGACCATTGCAGCTACAAATCCCTAAGTAAGACCAACATGGAGCGGCATTGCGCCCTGCACTACAAGAAGCCCAACCAGTTCACCTGTGAACACTGCGGACGCGGTTGCGACACCCTCGCCAGCCTGAAGGACCACATATCCTACAACCACGTGGAGGTGGGTAACAATAATGGTCAAGCACTCAAGATGGTAGTTTTATCCACTTTTTACCTCCAAAGTTGCCACCATAAGAAAACTTGTTCTTTGCCTCTCGCATCAATATTATTTCTTACCAACAATTGTTAAATTCTCTTTTAATAATAATAATAATGTTTATTGACGGCGGAGGAATTTATGTTGCATATAATTATCAATGATTAATGTACTACTGTAAATTGTAACAGGAGAAGCAGTTCGAGTGTGAGAAGTGCGGCAAGGCCTTCAAGCGTAACGCGGAGTTGGTGCGGCACCGCAACAGCCACTCGGACGAAAGACCCCACGTTTGCACCACTTGCGGCAAAACGTACAAGAGACTGAACCATTTGAAAAGACACGAACAATCCGCTCATCAAATCTCGAACGTGACCAGAAGAATCCAAAAAATCAACACGGAAGTTGAAACCGCGCCGTCACCTACAGTGGTGCATTTGCAGCAATTTCCGCTTAAACCGGAAGAAACGAATAGAAAAGTTGCGTTTTTGCCCCAATACGGGCTGAAGAATGAAAATTCTCTGGCAACGTTGAGGAGCGATTCGGAAAATGTGCTGCTGAATTTGTCTGGAAGCGACAGAAATGGCGATTTTGATGACCAGTTAGTGAGTTCTTTTGATAGGAATTGGGTGATAGATAATGAGGATCTGTATAAGTTTTATAACGATTACGACAATCAACAATTGCCGGAAATCGGGGAGAATGGTACTCCGATTGGGGGCGAGAGCAGCTTGAGTAAACGCTGAAATTGTGATTTAGGGACCGTTTCCAGACGGGCCGCGTACTTAATTTCACTGCTAGCATTTATAGTTTTGCACTTGATAATCGGGCATTTTGGTTTAGTTTTGGTGTAGAATAAAGAATGACTCCTGTTTAATAATTGTGGTTATTTATGCCGTAGGTGCCAAGTACGCACTTTAAGTGGTGCCGTCATCCGCTTGATAACAGTTTCTGAAATAGCATATTTTTTTACGCGTGAGCTATTTTGAGAATTTTATGTATTTTGACACTGGCAGCATACTCAATTTTATAATTAAATGTGATGTACTCTGATATCAGAGCAAAGTATCGGTTTGCATTACAATCATTTTCATGAAAAGTGTGAAACTAGAAACTTTGGAATTCCAAATTTAAAAAATTGTTTTTGTGGAAGGGCTCCCAGTAAAGGACGTAGTAAAAAAAGATTATGAACTGACGAGTGAGAATGAGGGTGGAAAAGTGAGGAGGAATCGAGAATAGAAGTAAATTAAATTATTTTAATTATGTAAATTATTGTAGATTACTTCTCCCGGTTCCGGCCGCCGCCGCCAGGAGACGCCCCCGTCGGCTGTCACTGTTCCACCTTTTGCCATCTGCAAATAGCGAAATTCCCCAGATTCCAATATAACCTTGGCGGTCACTGCCAAGCAGAATCCCGTAAAAAACCTTGTCAACGTAGTGCAAGTAGTTTTAATTATGCAGTAGCATGTTTTGGGTATTGTGCAGAAGTCGCTCCGACCGTTAAAACGAGGCATGTTGAATTCCACCCAGCATCAACACCTTAACACGCAGCAGTCGTTGAAATCTAATTGATGTTATTAGAATTGATAAGGTAGGTAGATCTCGCGAATCATCCACTAAATTTGTTGCATGAACTAACACAGAGCTTGGAAGTTGGTCAACATTTCATAAATACCTTTTCAGTACCTATGCAGATTTAAATAGTCCGCATTGGAGCGTTGCTGCGCTGAAAAATCGTTAAACGCTATTAACCTAAATTTTGGTTTGACAATGCCGCCTGTAGAGCAAGGCCGAATCAGTGCCGCCTCCAATTAACAAAAATTACGTCAACCTCGCATATTGCGATGACCCCCAATAACAGTCATCGACAGTTCAAGACCTGTCCCTGTCATCATCAGCTGACCATTTGAACCCAAATTTTGACGTTTCAAACAATCAAAACCACAACAAAATCAAAGCAGGCTTTGAAAATTTGACACCTGTCAAAGCAAGGGGGCCATCAGTAGGAATTCCAAAGAGGGTTGTGACTCATTTGACATTTAAAAAGTCAAGTAGTCACTGGTAATCAAACAAATAGTCATCAGTACCTTTTATCCTTAAAATGATAACTAAACAGGTTTTCCACTTAAGGTAATTGTCTTATTTCGAACAAATTCTATACATCTCTTCTATTTTCCTTCTATTTACAGCTAAAATATTGATTCTTAATAAGCAAAATAGACCTGACCTGACCTGCTGTCAAAAAATTGGACAATAAGCTTGAAATCGCAGTGTGCCAGGCAATTTTGAAACAAATGCCAAATGTAATAAACATCAAAGTGTGCTGTAAATAATTCTAAATCTAGGAAACCAGTGGTACCCAAACAAAAATGGTTGAGCTAAATAGATTTTTTTATTAATAAATATACAGGGTTGTCAAAAATTACCAAGATATGGGTGCTGTTGAAACTCATGACTGCATCAGGAATCAGGATTTATTGGTACCTCTGTTGAACTTTTCTCTATTCTTTTCCCAAATACAGCTGAGAACCAAGAATAGAGACTATTTTTTTAAACCATCAAAAATGCTTCGAGCCTTAACGATCTTTGTTCTAGGCCTTTCTGTGCTTATCTCTTTGGGTGCCGCAGATTGTTTTGATAGCGTCAAAGTCTGGGCCTTGCTATATTTTCCAAAGACACGTGCCTAAACAGTAACAACGTTATTGTTGTCGAAGCAGCAATCTTCCGCGAAAGAGTTCAAGATCAGCAGTCGGCAGTGAGGAAAACCGATTCCCGCTTCGCTTTTTACCGCCCTGTAAACCGCCTAAAAAAAGAAAGTTAAAGTTGCTTCGGCAATAAATAATTTGAAACCGCGCGGTCCGCACCAACCACAACAATCAAACTAGGAAGTGTTTATAAAGAGTTTGTTGTTTTGTTTGCTAATAGGATTAAAGTGGTAATAACAAACTTATCATCGAATAAGTTTGTGGGTCGCTGAGACAGGCCGCTGGTCGATTTACACAAATTCGGAGTTCTGTCCGAGTCAGTTCCGAGCGGAGCGTTGCGAGCCCCCGATCGTTTACCCAATCGCGCCGATGATAACGTCGAATAATTGATGATTTCAGTGAAAATTTGACTAAATCCAAGTTTCGCCTCTAATATCGTCGTCATGCTGAAATTGATTTGTGCAGTGTCCCCGAGTCCCAGGACTATGGCAAGTGGTGACACCACCAAGAAGAGCCCCCAGTTGAGCAAGATAAAGCTGAAGGTCGGGAACAGTACGGTGACGGCGAGTGACTCGGACGCGAGCGTGGAAACCAACAGTTTAAGCGCCGACAGTACGACGGAACAGAATAATGTCACGCAAACTGAAAAGCGACGAAAGAAAGCCAGGAGAGGGTCCGAATGGGAGATCATGGAAGGGCTGAAGGACGGACAGCGGTTCGACAACAAACCAAATCCATTCAACGGCTTCCTCCACAAGAAGAGAAAGTGGCCTTTGAAAGGGTGGCATAAGGTCGGTGGTTGGTTTATTATTTAAGTCACCCGCGCGTATTTACCCCCAATCAATATGGTAATAAGTAACTATTTTAAGAAGTTTTCAACTTACGTAGTCTCGACGAGTGGGCAGAGTTATTGGACAGTAATTGGAAGTTGATCAAATAATTACTCAAACGTTTCCCGTGTTAATGCAATGATAAGGGGGTGATCAAGGTTGCTCCTGCACGCGGACTGATAGCAGTTTAATTTCTGAATATCGCTCGACTGACCTCGCTTGCAATTGAAATTTCATTCATGGAATTTATCGTCGCGGCAGGACGACGAAAATAAGCCCGGTGAACTTAATTAGGTACCTACCAACGCTGGTAGGGCCAGCCGGAGTCAATCTCAGAGTTGACCCAGCAACTAGTAACTTAACTCTGAAGTCGTAAGAGCTTCGAATTAAATTTTTTCGTTAGAAAACTCTAGTCCGTCAATCTATTTTAACTGACGATGAGGAGATTGAAGGCATTTTGCACTGAAAGTGATCAATTATGAGTTGTTTTACAAGATGCAACGTTAATTTGTTTTTAACACTGTCCGCTAGGTGGCGCAACTTAAGGTTGAGGCTGATCTCCGAGGCTCCCAAATTTTGTTTCGTTTTCAGCAATTTAAGCCGAATTAAGCAAATATAGGCACGTGCGCATAATTTTATCAGAAGCAGTCACTAAGAATGTTGTTTTTACTGATTATCACCTTCAATGTGAAATGTTAACGCGATAATAATTTGACTTTAGATAATGTGAACTTAGTGACCATTATTTATTTTTGAAACTTGTTTGATTGTCGAATACTTAAAATCAATAGGAAGATGTTCAGTAAATTTCCAAATGTTCAGAAAATAGGTCATTAACAAAATTCTGAAGGTGGCACATGGGGTAATGGATAAGTGAGGGATGGGGCTTAAGTCATGCCAAATTGCATATTCTTCGAAATCAGTCCATAGCCAATGAATTGTTGACTATTTGAATTCGCCATATCGTTAAGAAGCTATCACTGTGTAAATATGTGACACTATTATTATTGAATTTTTTTGTTCTAGCAGTGCTACGAAATGATCCCTCTGCCACAAGCGGCTATTTAATTTTGCCTGTCATCTGAAACGCGAAGATAAGCGATCCCCAAAATCGATTTAACGAGAAAGTAATTACTATACGCTCCACTGACGTCATTTGGTGTAACATTTTTTCGAATTGATCGCGTAATTGCTTACCGTCCCGTATTATTATTTTCAGGCGAGCATCCAAAACAATTGTTTTTTAAAACTACTGTCAGTTTAAACTATAATTATGAACAATATCCTAAAATCGACATCGTTGCTACAAGGGCCTGGAAGTTGACGTTTTCTTGTGTAATCGACCTCTCTGAAATCAAATCTAAACTCAATTTGACTCTAGAACCGATAGATTTCTTGTAAATTTCAAAGACCACCAAAGTCAATTTTTTTTCAATTTTCAAATTATTGTAGCTTTTTAACGGAGATACTTATATCGTGTCAAGATACATGAAATTTATCAGTATTTCAGAGGCTATCCAATGGTGCAAGAATGGAAAACCTACGCCTTATAATAAGAAAGTTGATTTTTGCGATTTGGTCTATTTTGATGAATATTTTAAATCAAAGTCTTCAAATCGTCATAACTCAAAAAGTACGACTTGCACAAAGAAACTACCGCCAGATTCGTGTTGAGCGGTCCAAAATCTACAAGAATAAGTCATAAAATCGATGTAAAAAATTTCAATATTTTCGACTTTTTTTTTCTACCCCAATCGATAGAAATTCGAAAAAATCTTAAAATCGACATCGTGGCTACGAGGGCCTGGAAGTTGACGTTTTCTTGTGTAATCGACCTCTCTGAAATCAAATCTGAGCTCAATTTGACTCAAGAATCGATAAATTCCTTGTAAATTTCCAAAAAACCACCAAAGTCAATTTTTTTCCAATTTTCAAATTCTTGTAGCTTTTGAACGGAGACACTTATATTGTGTCGAGATACATCAAATTTATCCGTATTTCAGAGGCTATCGAATGGTGCAAGAATGGAAAATCTACGCCTTCTAATAAGAAAGTTTTTATTTGCGATTTTGGTCGATTTTGATGAAAATTTTGACCGTTTTATTATTTTCAGACTAGCATCCAAAACAATTGTTTTTTAAAACTACTGTCAGTTTAAACTGTAATTATGAACAATAACGAAATTGTTGCAACTAATTTAAGGTTTTTTGGGAATGACGAGACGACTCTTTCAATGAAGTTTAACTCGACACCCTGTATAGGTAATAAATAATTGGTGTTGTGGGTTCGAGAACTTGTTATTGATTTCTGTGCCATTTATCCAGGAACAAGTGACCCGTTACTGGCGACATTCCAAAATCTTTCTATCGGTTTTACTTCAGACAAAACACCGCGACATTAGTGGGGGAAGTCGCAGACTTGCACTCTGCATGTTGTAAATTTCGCCGTTTCCGGTTAAACCGCAAGTCACATCATGACGTGATCTATTATTTCAAACAAACTTGGAATTCGTCGCTCCGACTTTCAAACATGCGATCTGCATAACCGTAACACTTTTTCCAACTTTGTTTAATATTGAATAACTGCTCGGCGTCTATTTTCGCGTTTGCTGACCCCAAAGTTCGGTTAAAACCGCAAATTAATTAACGCGTCGGTGATCATCCACGGCACGTGTGTCAGAAAAATTTGTTTTTCATAATCGAAATTACGATTGCTTTTTTGGCATTGCGCCCGGACTGGCAGACTGCCTGGCGTGTGACGCTCTTTGGCGGACCCTTTGCCATATCAAGCATAAATATAACTTTGTTGTTTTATAAATAAATTAAAAAGTTATCCCGGGAATCGATGAACGACGTCACGGTAACTTCCCCCAACTCTCGTGGAGTCGTGAAATTTTAAAAATTGTCCAAAACTGAGTTGCTATTAGTAATGCAGGTCTCTGAATTATTGCCATTGTGGCATTTGCGACGAAAACAATGTGACTAACGTGAAAATTTAACGCTGGACTGATACCAAATTTTATTTTATTTTTGGAGCTTCTGGGGATTTGAAGCGGAAATTTTGATACGGGCGGTTTTCAAAGCTCGTCTTGGCCCTAGAGCTGACATCAAATGAAGGATATATTTCAAGAAGTGCCTGTTATATTTGATTAATGAGTCTTAATTTGCTAATAAATGAAAGCTATAGTTAACCTTTTGACGTCTCTCTGTGCTTGCGATCAATAAAATAAGACACTGACAGTTGACAATCGTCAAATGGAAGTAAGTTTTTATCAACCTACCGAGACGGTACGCTGACGTCACGTTCAATCACCCTAGAGATGACTATATAAAAATTTATAATAATTTTTGTAGCAGAATGTTAGTGTGTTTCTTCATTCATCAGTCAATGAACTCAATTATTTTATTTGTTTACACTTTTAAAAAAATGGAGCATGACTTGAAGGAAGAGCAAAAGTTTGATTATCCTTTCTCTAATCTTCTTTAATGTTAAAAACCGGAACTGGAATCCGGAACTTGGTTTAGTTATGTAAAACTATTTTTGTTAAAATCCTTTCTCCTTTTTCCACACGGGGTATAATGCTACAAACCACTCTACTTCACGAGTGGGCAACGATTTCATAGGTTGTTTAACCGCGTGACATGCTATCGCTCCAGTTGCCTTATCGGCACTAGGTGCCGAGAAAAAATAACAATACAAAAAGAACATTAAAACTGCATTAGTAGTTTCAACAATAATTGTAGGTATAAAAATTGTGAAAATTGTATTTTAATGATATTTAAAATGAAAAAGTCTGAAGCTGAACTATGAACTGAAAGTTAAGTTTGAGTGGTCCAAAAAGACGCAGCGATTTAAGATATCGATTTGGGAAATCTGCAGGATTGTTCCGCATGCCATCAACTCTTGTCGTTACTATCAATTGCCGCCACGCGCGACTCCAACAGCTTATTTCAACAATCACATGTTATTGCATTTTTCTTTTGCCATCACACTGTTATGTATTCCGTACCGCGTGGTTATTATAATTGCAGTACCAATACGCTAATATTACTTTAAGCACTCAATCTAACTGCCACGTAGTAAAATCACGCAAACTTACAATTGTTGTAACTTTTACACGCGTCGTTATGTTTGATTTGAAATTACCCCATACCGATTCAAACTAGTTGCTGGTGTTAATGATGGCTAATGGCAAAACTTATCGCAGTCTCGTCCTTGCTTCAACGTATTTTTTCCAATCCCAACGAATCAATGTTCTCGTGTTGTATCCAAACATTAACCCGCTTTAATGAATAAATTACTATTTTCCTTTTTGTTTCAAATATCCAGCGTATCCAGCAATTACCTCGTTAATGATTAACGCGGAGGTCGCGCACTGGAAACGAGTTACGTGTCGTACGAACCCAAGGAAATAACCCTTTTTACGTTGATAATGCATAATAATTAAATCGGACGTAGGTCCTAACGTAATTTATTTGACCTCCGACCAGACCGATCTCGGACGATTTCAGCGGTTCACCTAACGACGTTTTTGTATTTCAGCGATACTTTGTGATAGAAAAGGGCATCCTGGTGTATGGGAAGGGCCCCGGTGAAATCGGCAAGGGTAAAATCCACGGCTCGGTCGACATCGGTTTGTCTGTGATCACCACTAAAGTTAAAAGGAAACGTATAGACATTGACGCCGAAGAGTTTATTTACCATCTGAAAGCGAAAAGCGAAGACGCCTTCGTCAGTTGGGTGCAACAGTTGACCGCCCATCGGTTATACCGACAACACATTCTAACATACGGAACCAACATCGGCGCTCTCTTCAAACCGACAGACGGTCTACGAAGTAGGTCGCATCGAATCCAATCGCGATTTTTATCGAGAAAATTTTCAGGCATTCCGAGAACCCCGGAGATCGTTAGTCGTGACGGAAGTCTAACTAGAGGGCTGCAACCGCCCAACGGCTCGCACCGGTTGAGTTTGTGGCTGCAGGAGTCGCTGACGTCACTCGAACAGTTCCAACGGGACGCCACAACCGTCGAACATAGCATAACCAAGTTAGCGAGGTTGCTGCAACAAATCGAAGCCAATGTCGTTGTTTCCGAGGTTTGCAACAAAAAAGCGCAACCAATAACTTCGTAGTTATTAACACGAGCCGAATTTGCATTCAATAATTTCGCTGATGTTATTAAATGCGCATTGACGAATGACCTGTGTACAATCGGGGACTTTAACAATGTCCAGTCGCTTTTAACCTTTCAGGTTTATTTAATTCTCACTTTGACTAAGTAGGTTTATAACAGCAAATCAAATGACGTAAGAGTCAAGTGCGAAAAATACCGAAAAAGCGTAATAGGGCCAGACCGACTGGACATCCTCAAAGTCGCCTATTGTAGTTGTTAAGCGGGTGTAGTGGCCTCTCTGAAAACTTGTAATGTTGTAGGGGGCGTGCGAGGCGCTGTCGCCCAACATCAAGAAGGACAGGAGAAAATTCGGTTTGAAGAAGAAAAAGTCTTCGAAAGGCGGTAGCGTCGATCTGACTATTCAGTTTAGTAAAGCGTCGTCAACTGCCGGAACTGACGTCGACAACACATCTCCATTATCCGTAATAACGACAACAATCGTTTGGTTAAAATTTTCATAACGTTGTTCAAGGTTAATTCGTTCTCCGTTCTTTCTGCGTCTCCTCAGCAACTCGGCGGTAATGTAGCAGCGTCTCTGCCTGTGCCTATAAATACTTCAACAACCCCAACTCCTGATAGTCTTAGTAATATCGATGTGATTTCCTTGTCAACTGAGAACCAACTCAGGGACGATTTTCTGTCTTTAGCGAAAAATGGTGAGTTTTTTTTTTGTTACAAAAATGTTTCGTTGCTAATTTAATTCCGTAGTTCTCGACAGTCTCAAAACTTTAACTTTCGGCTTAAGTACGGAAAGGGAGCGACTGAAGTCGGCTTTAGAGTTGGAAGGCAATACTAATGTCAATCAAAACGTAGTTAATTTAAGAAACAATTTAAATCAGGTTCTTCAACAAAATAATGAACTGAAAAGCAGGCTGTTAAGGATACACGAAGCGTCGGACCTTTCCGACCTCTCATCGCTGGAGCAACTTTCCGAAAACGTAAGTTTTTTTTTCTGTGACAGTCGAGTTGAGAGTTAGCACGTGGTTCTTTATCACAGCAACGTCCTTATAACGCTTCGTTGAGCTATAGTTCTTCGTGTGTGAGTGCCACTGAATTTTTCGATGCCGAAGATTTGCCGACGGAAAAATTGGAGGTGGAAGATGGCGAAGCTCAAGAAGAGGAGTCTGAGGTGCGTACACGTTCTGAGAGTAGTTCGGAAGCCGGCTCGTTGACGAGCGGAGAAGGCAGCATCAGTTCGGAATCCGAACTTGGTACCGAACTGAATCCTACTAACAATTCCCTCGATATTGCAGGTACGTACGCAGTGTTTTTTTGTCGGGTAGTTGAAAGGAAGGTAACTGATTGTCGATGGAGGTGAGTCAGTAGATATGTACCCATTTCTGTAATGTAGCAACTTTCGTCGCACTTTCCCTTATAGAGTTGACGAACGTCACTACCCGTTCTGTTCACCGTATAAAAGCTGTTACCTCACGTCAAGTTTTCTGTCCTCACTATTCATGTCAATTGTTGTTCTTGTAAAACGTTAAATGTGAGGTTAGGGCGGACACCGGTTGAAAGTGTAACTCTCGAGTCGTTCGTGAAATGAGACTGCAATCGTGGCTTCAAAATGTATACAATTTACTTTTTGTACTATGTGATTCAAAGCTGTAGTTGCATTGACACTGACTTAAGTAGTAAGTTGAGGAGCCGACCACTCTTAGAATCCACCGCACTTACATGTAACGGTAATATCTATCTATGTAGTAAACATCTTGAGAATATACTTTAACGAGAAAATTTATTCTGGCATTCATAAATTTTCCATCAATAATATATTATGCAGATTATTCTTATACTGAAGACATAACCCTGCAATGGGTGGTCAGCTTGCTTATAACAAGAATAAATGGGTTACATGTATGCTGACTTGTCTTAAATTCAATTTTCACATGCTTGGAAGAAGGAGGCATTTTTTAAATATTAAACAGGGTGTTCAGGGTAAGAATGTGAAGGGAATAAGTGAGACTCCCAAGCTTAACAATTTCATCTTGGACATCCTGTTTGCTCCTCTAATTTGAATTCTTCGCGCACGCGAAAATTGGCTTCAAGCGCTCCGCGCCTGCAGAGTTACAATTGTGGGTTTTTTCGCAGGGTCGCAAGGCTTGACGGGGCGCCGGACAATCTTGCCAGCCCCCCGCCCCCACACCGAAGGCCTGTCGCTGTGGAATCTCCTCAGCCGAAATATAGGCAAAGACTTGTCCCAAATAAGCATGCCCGTCGCCCTAAACGAACCTCTGAACGTCCTCCAGAGGCTGGCCGAAGAACTGGAGTACTGCGAACTGCTCGAGAAAGCGGCCGGCATCGACGACCCCTACGAGCGGATGGTCGAAATAGCGGCGTTCGCCGTTTCCGGTTACGCTAGTACTTTCAGTAGAGCCGGCAATAAGCCGTTCAATCCGTTGCTGGGGGAAACGTACGAGTGCATCAGGGAGGATAAGGGATTTCGATTTTTGGCCGAACAAGTTTCGCATCATCCCCCGATCAGCACTTGTTACGCGAAAAGTTGTCATTTTACGTTCTGGCAAGACGCGCGAGTCAAAACCAAATTTTGGGGGAAAAGCATGGAGTTTCAACCGTTGGGGAGCGTTCATGTTTTCTTGCCGAAAACCGGAGACCTCTACACTTGGAATAAAGTTACCACTTGCGTCCACAATTTATTTAGCGGACAACGGTGGGTCGACCAATATGGCGAACTGAAAATCAGCAACGGAAGAATCACGTGCAAGCTTACTTTTGCGAAAGCCAGCTATTGGTCGGCCAAGCGCCACGAGGTACTACTTTACTTATGTAATTTCTTAATAACAAAACTTTTACTGCTCACTTTTAAAACTTTATGGAAAAAGTTTCATTCAAACCATTTCGCTTGTCATTGCACTTCTTTTCAAAATTGCTTTAAATGAGCCACTTTGTTCAATGTAAGTTTCACCACAAAGTTGTACTTTAGACAAGTTTACATGCAACTTATTGAGGTGGATGAAACGAGGAGAAGTGGTTTGAATGCAGTTTGCTCCAATTTAGCGCTCGTAATAATTTTTGTTTCTCAGGTCGTCGGTGCCGTGTTCGACGAGGGTGGAAAACCGGTGCGGCGCCTATTCGGCAAATGGTCCGAGTCCCTCTATTGCGGAGTGGCGCCTTCGGCGCGGTGCATCTGGCGGGCCGGTAACCTGCCCCCTAACCACGAGCGATATTACGGCTTCACCCGTTTCGCTATTGAATTGAACGAATTGGGTGCCGACGCCCATTTGCTGCCTCCTACCGACACGAGATTACGGCCCGATCAGCGGGCTCTGGAAGAAGGTGATCTAGCGACGGCGGAAACGTTGAAAGCGCAACTCGAAAGTGCTCAAAGAGAACGACGGAGACGACGAGAAGAACTGGAAATTATGTACGAACCACGATGGTTTTCCAATCAAAAAGACGACACGTGGGAGTACAACGGGAAGTACTGGGAGTTGAGGAAAAATCCGGGATTCTCCAATTTACCGTTCGAGTCTTTGTGGTGATTTCAGTTGTTTTGTAGTAAACCGGTGACTCGCAGAAAACGTGCAATTTTGTAGCTGTCTAAATCTAACTCGATTCCTTACCACTAATTGCCATGTTTTATTTTTTTTTAATGGATTCTTGAAAACGTTTCCAGTTTCCTTTTAGTTATGTAGCAATAACGTTTTAAAAGTGTAATGGATTGAAATGTAGCGACATATAATGTAGGTTTAGCGATGTGGCATTTTAGTTCTTAGGTACATATTAAGACTATGTATATTTAAAATTTTCAATTGTCTACTGATAAGGTATAGGAAATAAGGTGAAAATTCCACTTTGCTCGTCTAGTCACTAATTGTTTAATGAAGTTGTGGGATATGTATTGTTATTGTTGTAATTTAATATTTATTATCGTTTTATTACGACTTTTGTTTTACATCAAAATGTTTCTAATGTAATGGCTTACATTGTTCATGGTTAAAGTGTCTTTTTAGGGTCATTGTAAAGTAAATTAGTTGAATTTAAGTCAATGAAAGGGTGACAATAATCACTACAACGCCAATTGTTTGAGAAGCTTGTTTTCTAATACGCCTTTGCTTTTTCCGATCAATTAAGTAACTATAACTTCTGTACAATACTGCTCTAACGTTTTGTTATTGTAAAAGGCTCTTTACGGTGAAGGTTAAATAAAAATGTTACAGCAATTACAACAAACTTTTATGAACCCCTTTCTGGTAGGGCAGCAAAAAAGACGTCAGGGTTCAGACCGCTAGACCAAAAACAAGTGAAATGCGGAAATCTCAGTGGTCGGTAAGAGCGGCACCTGCGGCGGACGTCGGCAGTGGCCTGTATTGCCGGCTCGCTCCCAATTTTGACATAACCGCTGTCAAACAGCTGGCGCACCGCATGATCGATACAAGTATAAAATTAAAGACCACGTTATCAGTTTGTATCGTAAGTCAGAGTTAGGCCGCGAAGCGGTTCTAAATTAATCGTAATCCACAGTCGTGCACCGTGACAATGAAAGTTAGCGCGCCTTGTGTCAAGCTCCGAAGTTCGGCGCATCCCACTCACTAATCCTTGAAGTGCAAACACTAATAACCCAGAAGAACGGGACTCGTTACGCGGTAAACAATCCCGAAACGTACCAACAGTTTCGTCCAGAATCCAGTGACAAAATGCCAGTGAATCTGCTCGACCGGCTGCCGTTGCCCAATTTGCGGCTCTATTCCTCCGGAAGTGTTCTCGCCCTTTCCGCCTGCATCTATTTCGCCACACAGGTTATCAAAGACCCAAATTGGAACAGTTCGGCCAGTGACATTGCGGGTTTGCCCCAGAAAGAGTTGGATTTGGACTTGAACAAGACCAATGGGTCCTTGCCGGATGGAAGGTCCTTTGGACAGTACATGTCGGACGTGTTTAGTGTCCTGATCAGGGAACCGGTGTGTGTTTGGGTAAGTTTCACGTTCAAGCAACACGTCGGTGTGTTTATGAGAGTTTTTTGCAAAAAAATTGGGCCGACTGGCTCCTAATAATAACCCGTTACGAGGTTAGGGCGGTAATAGCAGGAAAGCGGCAGAGAACCGTTAATGAGATTATTAACTGACAACGAACGCTAATTGCGACTAATTTGGACGATTTGCAGGCCGAAATTCTGTAGGTTGACCTGCGACCAACGTGCGAATCGACAATTGAAAGTGGAGGTTCCAAACTCCAATTGCTTAAAATTTCATGTTTATTCACCTGGCTGATATTGAATTCCACTTAACGTTGACAACTATAAACATGCAAACCAAGAAGATGCCAGTTTCGGGCCTCAACTATTGAGGAACAGATGGCCGGGTCAAAGAGAGAGTGCAAGCAAATATTAGCTGTATACCAATTGAAACAAAATTAGACCCTACCATCACCGGGTCTTGTCCAATGCATATCTTTACCACGTCATTTTTGTCCATGGACGCTGTCTGTTTATACCGAGGTTTAAACCTACGAGGTGGCATTGATATCTAGTTAGCCTAGACAAGTTTCCAAGAACAACCAAAAGTTTTGTTACTATAGCAACCAACAATGATTTATAGAAAATGTCATTAAGAAGTTTTCCTTGTTAATGAGAAGAGACATGGATGCGTGATTTGTGCTATCGCCCAGCTTCAGTGGAGTCTTCAGCCGTGTTGTTATCTGGGGTCAGAAACGAAAGGATAAAAAAGAAACATTTTGGCTCTCTACGGCCTAGAAAGTTTTCTCTTATTCACCAGATTTGGCCCCTTCCGTTATTTTCTTGAAACTAAAAACGTTTGAAGGGGTGCAAGTTTTGCTGCTGGGGAGAAAAAAAAACAGTTTTTTAAAGATTGGAAGTGAGGAGGTAACATACAAAGACAGAATAATATGTTGAATAATTAAAATTTTTATTTCAAGTGGTTCCTGAGATTTTATCAATACTCCCTCGTATTTATTTGAAAGAGCTTTGTGGAAAATTTCCATTTCGTCCCTTAAAGAAATTTAATAAAATTGCGGCGCGCCTCTATTTGTTGACGTTCAGAGGCTGGACGGTCGCAATGACATGGGGAAGACCCGTCCGGTTCGTTCTAGTTCTAATAATTATTGTCATGCGGGAAACTCCTAATTGACGATAACAAAAAATCTTTCCTGTCGTTCTTAAATAATTTGTTATTTCACGCTCGCATTACCTCATCCGGCTTTTTATACAACAATTAGCGACTTTTACTCGAGTTTAGTGGGAGCGTCGGAAATAAATCCAACAGTAGATAACGAAAAGCCAATTGAAACCGTCTAGGTCTAGGAATAGGTGTGATGCTTCCTAAGTACGTATGATCCCATTAGGATTTACGATTTGGAGTTAGACGTAACGTTGACCTCCTATGTTACGTTAGGAGGTTATTATCGTTGTCATTAAAATATTTGAGAATTTTAAAAGCTACCGAGAATCACTTTTTATACGTTGACATGCCACCGGTTGCGTGTTGGAAATTTGCATGCGAGTCGCAGAATATGGCGTCAGTTTTGAAAGGAAAAAAGGTCAATTCGATGAAATGATTATCTAATTTTTTTGCGACTATTAACGTCTGGACTTCAACTCTAATAGTCGATCGTCACGTTAGCAACGGAAGCTATCCAGTGGAAATCAATTTTTTGAGGACGAAAAAGTCTGACTGACAAGACAAGAGTTAACATGCCAAAATTTATAGTTTGAACTATCTGGAAAGTGAAAGCTTAATGGGTGGATTTATTGAAGAAAGTTTGTAAATTTTAAGTTTAAGCCAATCGTGGTGCTACCGGAAGGACAATAAACTATAATACAAGTCCAGTTACAACTGTATATGTATCTTATGACGTTAAGCAATAGACGCGCCATCTTTTAGCAATTGTTAAAAGTTCTAATCATTACAATCAACACATTTTTGTTTATTTTTTGGTTTTGGTGACTCTTAACTTAGTTAAGTTAAGTCTTCAAATCGCCGTAACTGAAAAAGTACGACGTGTAGAAAGAAACTTTGGCCAGATTCGTGTTCAGCGGTTCAAAATTTACAACAATAAGTCATAAAGTCGATGTAAAAAACTTTAATATTTTCGACTTTTTTTCCAACCCTAATGCTTGCCCAAATCGATAGAAATCAAAGTCTTCAAGTCGCCATAACTCAAAAAGTACGACGTGTAGAAAGAAACTACGGCCAGATTCGTGTTCAGCGGTTCAAAATCTACAAGATTAAGTCATAAAATCGATGTAAAAAATTTCAATATTTTCGACTTTTTTTTTCTACCCCAATCGATAGAAGTTGAAAAAAATTCCAAAATCGACATCGTTGCTACAACGGCCTACAAGTTGACGTTTTCTTGTGTAATCAATCTCTCTGAAATCAAATCTGAACTCAATTTGACTCTAGAACTGATAGATTTCTTGTAAATTTCCGAAAACCACCAAAGTCTATTTTTATCTAATTTTCAAATGCTTGTAGCTTTTGAACGGAAACACTTATGTCGTGTCAAGATACATCAAATTTATCCGTATTTCACAGGCTATCGAACGAAAACCCTACACCTTATAATAAGAAAGTTGATATTTGCGATTTTGGTCGATTTTGACGAAAATTTTGAAGCAAAGTCTTCAAATCGTTATAACTCAAAAAGTACGACTTGTACAAAGGAGGCACGGTCAGATTCGTGTTCAGCGGTTCAAAATTTACAACAATCAGTCATAAAATCGATGTAAAAATTTTTAAAATTTTTGACTTTTTTTTCAACCCTAATGCTTGCCCAAGTCGATAGAAATCAAAGTCTTCAAATCGCCATAACAGTTACAACTGTATATGTATCTTATGACGTTAAGCAATAGACGCGCCATCTTTTAGCAATTGTTAGAATCAACCCATTTTTATTTTTTTGGTTTTGGTGACTCTTAACTTAGTTATTTTTTTTAACATCCGGTATGTCCCGAAAGTAATGTACAATCGGTGGCTTTGAAAATGTCCGGCTGTAAAATCTTTTTTTTATTTACTTGTTATTATAAGTAAGTTTTTATAATTCCTGTCTATATTTTTTCGAGACAAATAACAGTCGCCCCGGTCAACTTAGCTGCAACGTACAATAGGTAACCTTTGGGAACGTAAAAGTGCCGGACAAGACTGGACATTCTCAAACACTCTGGCTGTAGGGTTGCTTGAAAGAGAATGGTAAACAAGGACAATTTGCAAGATATGCCAATACAAATACTCCACAATCACCCAATCATTGGAACAACATTGTAAATATAGTAAATTAATGATAGTAATTAGTGAAACTGTCATTACAACAATATGTATGCCAGCGTCCCAATAATTGCACCCTACTGGGCCTGAACGTGTAATTTGCAACATTTTGGTTAAGAAATCATTTTGGTTTTGGACTTCAAATAACTTTCTATTTTATCATATACTTACCCCAGAAATACGATAGGTATTTCAAGTAGTACTTGCATGATTTATCTCATATCGCTTGTTATAGCCCACTTCTATCTGTTTGAAAAACGTTAAAGATAAAAGGTAGAATGACGTGGTCTTATAAAATAATCAATTGCAATTGTCCGGCAATTTTGGAACGAAAATAACATTGTTGACTTCGCCATAACTGTACAGCTATGTTATCAAGGGATTTCTCGTTGATGATACAATCGAGAGAGAATTCCACTTTCTTATCTATTAATAATTTTCTTTATTGAAGACAGAATCGTAGGTCATCAAGACTAATGAGCTTAGTTACACTGTATTTAGTGTTGTAGTTGCACAAATAAAATTGCGCATTGTGCATAGCAAAGAAGCTGTTCACATTGTGCAATCATATAATCATGTATACCTCTCACTTATAATTCCCACAGTTTTCACAATTTTTTTTCTTGAAGATCCAGACGTGTCGTTAGAATGCAATAGAGTGAACATTCTTATTCTTACACTAACACTAGTGAGTTAGTATAAGAATATGATATAGTAGTAGAAAAACCTATCAAGTTCCTACACCGTACGCAGAGATGGGTGTAACAGTTGATCGTTTTTCGTTTCCACCCTTCTTGCTCTTAATTTTCTTTTTTGTCATAGCAGCATCTCTTTCAAGATTGGATCCGTATTTTCCAATGGCCATGTTCTTAGAAGGACAAGCAAAAACGCGAAGTACTTACCTACCTACTTATAGTTCTACTTATAGTCAAAAAGTATTTTGAGTAGGAGAACAGGTAGTTTCAAGGTTTGCTTATTTTAGCCAACTCTTGTTTCAAAGATTTTTTCCAAGGCGGTCAATATTTGAACGAAGTTCCAATGAAACAATCGGACGCAAGAAGAGCTCCGGAGTGAAGTCGAAATGCTGATGGTAACCTCGACCGCTGCCGTGACAAATTAATTCGATTGTATTCTTAAACACCTTCACTTCGGTTTATACCATGGCCGAACACCGATGACCGACAATTACTTAATCTTTTTATCTAAGTTTGCACCTCGGCGCCGTAACTAATTTGTCGTTATTTTCGGAACTTAAAAGCGTTGTTATCGCCGTTTCCTAAACACGGAAAAATGCGTTGATTGCCCCTTTACGACCGTATCACTCTGATCGTCGAGCCAATCGATTTGTTACCACATTAAGCGTTTGGGGTCAAGACACGACTTCTATCGAACCTTAATTCTTGTTTTGGAACCTAATTAATGTTGCTCCACCAAAAAGTACTCGCCAGTTACATCGAGGTTAACCTCTAGTTAACTATCCATTGTTTCTGTTGCAACAATTTAAACTAAATTTCCTTTACGTATGTCAGTAGGTACCTGTCTGTACCCAGTGGATTTTGCAGCTCGGAAACATTTTGTGTTTTTTTTTCATATATTCTTCCACGATACTAACAGACGTCATTTGTAGCGCACGGACACAACTGCATTTTTGTAAATAAGCGAATCGCATTGATTAAAACTTGACACGTCCCTGACCAAATTGGTTGCATTAAGGTCGCGCCAAGAGAGGGGCCAGCGAATGTTACATGGAGTGATGAAGGGGCGGAAGTTGTCATCTTTGGTTAATAATTTGCATTAGTCTTGGCTTTTGCAGAATCAGCAAGGTCGCAATCAACAAAAATTGATTAATCTTAGACTTTGCGATTTTCAATTTAACATCAAGTGGTAAAAGTGGGTGAGTCAAATTCATGTCTTGTGGCCTAAACGTGGGGTGGCGCTGCTTGTCGAATAATTCACATTACAGATGGGAGTAAATAGGTTGAGAGCATTAATTTTGTTTGAAATTGTTGCGAAAATCGTTGATACGTTTCGCTTTTACCATTTCGCCTGTTTGCTGTTTGCGTTAAATCGAGATATTTTGTAATTGCAAAGATGCATAAACCTCTTTAGTCACCCGCAACTGCATTGCGGTAAGTCGGATTTTGTCACGAGAGGCGTAATAAAGCGCAATTTTTATAGGAAATCAACGTTGAAAGACTGCTACAGGGCCATAAATTGCATCAGATTCGTTTGGTAATTAAAGCAGTAGTTGCGCAGTTACCTTCCACTGTGCCAAAAAAATAATCAAAACTGAATATTGCATTAAATTAAGATGGAATGGCGTAACTGGGACGTTTCTACCGAAATGACGCATGAAGTGCATTTGCATCTGTATAACCGAATTTCTATTATTGATTGCGGTTTTATTTAAATTTTTTTGTGGCATTTAAAAAAAATGCCTGGTTTAGTTAATGCAGTGAAAGTTGCGGTTCTTGATCTTGACCTTTTGTTAGGATCTTCACAATTGGCAGACTTTGAACTATGGACATTTTAAAACAAACCGATCTAAGGTGTCGATAACACAGAAACCTGTATAAACTTTCGTTTCTTCAGTAAATTGGTGTCAGCTTTGGTTATTTTTTGCCTACATATCAAAAGACTATAAATCCAAATTTTTCATCTTTTACCTTCTTATCAAAATCTTTTTTTCGACAGACTAACTATTGCAACTTTTTTGTATTTTTTGAAGTTTTTTTTTGGCAATTAATTAAAAACAGGAAAACCTAATACTCTGCAACTGCTGATACTATTTTTCAATTGATTCAATTGATTGATTGAGGGTTGCTTGTTATTGATTTTCCCTAGGTCAAAGAATTCGGTTGGGAATTGGTAAATTTCCAAGAAATTTTTACTTTGGTTTTTTCAGCCGTCAGTTCCAAGAGGATTACAACTCTACCTCTAGGTTAAAATTCTCGATTAAAGACCAAATGGTAGAAGTGGAAAATTAAAAAAAAATGAAAACTTCGAAGAGATGCTGCTACGATAAGGGAGGAGATTGGCCGCACCTCCTAAATTAAAATTTCTGCCGTTAATTTTTGTCTCCCGGAAATTACGTGCAAGCGATGCAGTCGCATAATGGGATCATTTGAATAGAAAGTAAAATACGGTTTTTTAGAAGCAGAGATGGAAAGTGAAAATATTCAGACGTTCGCTTTGCTTTCTCCTAGTAGGTGGAAATTGCCAGTTTTCTGCGGTCCATCGCCACGAATCGAGAGAGGCTGCATTGCCTGCTCTTCGCCGCAGTCCGGTAAGAAATTTTAATGGGGCCAACGGCAGGAACTTGGAATACTTGGGTGCGGGCCAACTTACGAGGATCTCCTCCTGTTCGATAATGCCTGCAGCAACTTAAAAAAACTGCTGCACCGAGAGGAACTTATTGTACGGCTTGTGTCAAGTGTTGTTTCTCATCGCCATATTCCCACTTAGGCGTATCTATCGATTGTCCCATAGTAATGGGGTTGCGAAATCGCGACGGGATCGACCCTAATTGTTATTAAACGAGCCAATTTGCGGGTTTCGTTTCGACGTCGAGGGGTGGGTGAGATGGGCCGGAGTTTGTTTGATGGCGAACAATAAATTTCGAAATAAGGGTTCATGCGGTGCCAGCGGATTTTATTTACAGCCAACGTTTGCCAGTTCGGATCGGTGCCAGTGCCAGATTAGAATTGTTTTTAGCGAGTTCCGCAACATCTCTCGCGCTATTTTGCACGAGACGCCCAACTTAGTCCTCCATTATTCTCCGTGAATGGGCCCGAGCACCTATTTGCCGAATTCAGGTTGTTATCGGCGGAAGGTACGGGCCAACAAAAGCAAAATCCGAAAACAAATCGCCTACTTCTTTGCAGTTGGTCCATCGAATCGCGAACAGACTCCAGACGCAAAACTCCCAATTTTGATTTAGTTTATCGTCGTGATTAAGATAAAATTCTTCATCCCACTCATGCTGTTGCATAATATTGGTTTTATTTGTGGAAACTTTTTCCTGAGGAATCTCGCCAAAAATACTTCCAACGTGCCAATTTCTGTCAATCACGAGGCAGAGCCGCAATGTTCGCCACACCGGGATCTAAATAATATAGCAAATATTGATCGTCAACCAATAGGTCAATATGTAATGAAAGACACACCGGCGTTCTCAACTGTTTTTTTCCATCCCCTAATTGCTCGTTATGCGTCGCAATTTTCTTTAATGCGGATTGGGTAACACGGCAACAATTTTTTGACGTCAGCCCCTACAGATGTGCACGACTTGTATAATAAAATCCAAATTTAAATTGTATTTTCTTTAAAAAAATCTGCAAGCAATTTGGATAAATACCAACAGCGGCAACCCGTAACGTTGACGAAGTACATCTGGACAGGAAGTTATTTTGGTTTTATCGGAGCGTGCAAACGGCTGCTATAAGTATAATGTTAAAAGTAATTGTATTAAATTAAGGCAATTTTAACTGTTTTGCTTTCACGTCTGGTAAGTGCGCAAATTAATTGATGGAACGCCGTTAACAAGGCCATCTCTCGTGCGAAGTGTGCAGCACATCGCGACACACAATCACAAGAAACCGTTCGGGTTCGAAGACTTAAGGGTGAAACTCTGGTCTAACAGAGCAAACAAGGCAGGAAGAGACCTGTAACGCGACAGAGGTGTGAGAAAAAGTTATGGAATGGGAGTTTTCTGCTTCTGTTTCTTCTGGTTGATCTTCAATTTTTATTGTTTATTTAACAGCGGTTAGAAAAAAATAAAAATTACTGTCACAATCGTTGAGAGGATGGTTGGTACGAATGTTTAACAGAGAGAGATTAGGTGGACTGATGGATCAGTGGGATGAAATTCGCCCTCGGATCCGCCGGACGGACCTGGGGGTCTAGGGTTCTAACCCCGGGGCTGACGGGATCAGGTTCACGATTTTTCTCTGGTTAAACGGTATCATTACCAAAAATTTTAATATTGGCATCTAAATGCGATCTTTGTTAAAGTACGAAAATCTGTTAACAAGTAAATTTTGTTGCTGGTCGTAAGTTGGTTATTTTGGCTATGTTTATCGACCTAGTTGGAGGTCAGGTCATGGTTGCCACTCTTGGCACCAGTAACGCACATTAACATCGAGCACTCACTGTTTGCGGCCCAATCTTGGGATCCCGAATAAAAAATAGAGCATCCAGACTCCAAGATCGCCAAATTTTCAAGTTCATCTTCAGTTTGAGTCCCAAATAAATTTTTTTTTCTACCGACTGGGTGCTTTCTTTTCGTCCCAAAAAATCGAAACATAATCGCGACCGAAAAAAGTAGGTTTAACCGTAATTTTTCACGTGACTGTTGTTGTTTTATCAACCGTCAACAAACGGGACGAATTTAATCAACCCTTTATTGATTTATCCGAAAGTTGAGGTGATTAAATGTGACTGCTTCAATTTCCGTGAAAAATTGTTGCGCTATCGGAAGTTTTCTTGATGTTCTCGAGATTGTCGCGTGTGCAATTAATTACGTTTGAATTAGTTATGCGTTTTGATTGTGTCACGAAAATTGGGTTAGGCCGTGCGTTCTAATTACTTTAAAATTACGCGCACGCAAAAAGTGAGAAATTGGAAAAACTCCCGTTTTGTAGAGTAATTTATTCAAAGTTTCGCCGACTAGACCTACATTCAGTCGGCTCGTTATCATTCGTTAAAAAAAAAAATTAAACGGTACTCGCGAGCCTGTGCCCCTTTCCTTGAATTAATTGCCCACTTGGCACGATTATGATGAAGTTACGCTCCTTGTCAGTTAGTAGCTAACATAGACACACTTTTGTGTATTTTGAAAAGATATACACTTGTAGCAAAACGAGTTGTTCGGTTAAATCACAATTTATTCGGCAAAAAGCCATTCGCACCTTCACATGTCGTTGGCAACAAGAAGTCGAGAACCGTGACCTACTCGCCTCGGTAAATTTAATATCTGGACCTGTGGTAATTTTACTTTTTCCCGTTTCCAGACCATGATCAACATGGCGTTCTGCTGGCTGATCCTGATCGGCACGGCGGTCCAGAAGTTGGTTTTCGGGGAGCTGCGCGTCTCCGAACAGCAACATCTCAAAGACAAATTTTGGAACTTCGTTTTCTACAAGTTCATTTTCGTTTTCGGCATCATCAACGTCCAGTACATCGACGAAGTGTTGTTGTGGTGCTCCTGGTTCTCCCTCTTGGGTTTCCTCCATCTACTGTCGCAACTCAGCAAGGACCGGTTCGAATACGTGAGTATTTTCGCCAAAAAAAAAAATAATAATTTGACAGTAATTGACTTAATTATTTCAGTTATCGTTCTCGCCAACGACACCGCTGTGGAGCCACGTGAAACTTCTGGGCTTGTTGGGGGCGATTTTCGCCCTGTCAGGCTTCATGCTGCTGGTGTCCGTCTTCGTGGGCTTCTTCGGCGGATTTAATACGTTCGCCTTCATGTCTGCTGAGGTTCGTGATTCTTTGCGCGTTTTATACATCTTGAAATCGTTGCGGTCGCCGGATTTATTGCTAGTAAAAAAGTAAAATTTTCATCTGGCGCGCTTTTCCGCGTTTTAAAACGGGGAAATGCCGAAGAGTCGATCAAGCGTGCTGGTGTGGTCAGCGGGCCGTTTCGGCGGCGGTTGTGCGTCGCTACTGGACCCGTTCCTGACTCCGGGAGGCTTCTGAAAACGGATTAATTGCATCACTCCAAACAATGTTTCAAATGTCAAGGTCGAGTTTACATTGCCTCGGTTTTTGCAGGAAAAACACCACTTGATTATGGAGGTCAACCGAGATCTTCCAGCGATGACATTGTTACTTTTCAACGGGGTGCTCTTCAGATTTAAGCCCGTGTTCGCGTTCACGACGGTAATTCCGGTTGTGCCACAAGCCGGAAGTTTCTAGTTAACTTAAATTTTATTTTCGACCTATACTATTTGTCTTTCCTCAATTACACCAATTCGGGCCTGGCGAACGTTTGCGTCAGTTACCTACAGCATATTTTGGCGCTCTTTAATTTTTGGAAGTTGCCGGTGAAATAATTCAAACTCACAACTCACGAGATTGAACTGTCGACTTAAAGGTCGCAGAGATAAACGATTGCCGGATTCGGCGTAAGTAAAATTGTCGCCGGTTCTTTGTGGACGGTCATTGTTGACGGTGCTCTCCATTATCTCCGGAAGTTTAGTTATTTTTGGCGGCGACGAGTTTAATTTGGAGTTTTATTGATTAATTATTTCTGGGACCGATTAAATGTATTGAGTATGATGAAGGTGGTGTTTTAAATTTATCGAGCAACGTGGGTCGTTGACGTCATTACGCAGACAGTGGGCTTTGGATCGTCAACACGAAATAGGAGGTCGAAGCAATCATGTAACTGTCTAGTTCTATTCCTTGATCAGTCTTGGCTTTTTAAACCTTTATTACGACCTTCGTCGCATTTTCTTTATTTATCTACACTACAGTATACAGTGTGTCCACAATATTAAGCATGGAAAAGTGACTGTTAAGCCAGCGCCATCTATGAAGCGACTTATGACATTTTTATTTATTAAGGTCCTTTAGAACCCTGCTTCCTCGATAGTCAAAAAATCCCATAACTCCGTCTTTTGTTAATGAGGATGACATCCAGCAATATCGTATATTCTTAACTTTTTACGACAAATTCCTTCCATTATCAGCGCGTTAAATTTGGGAGATTCTAATCTAATCTCGGTCTGTTGTCGGTCAACTATGGATTTTGCCTCTTAATGAAGTTTCCTCGTTTTCAGGTGGTTTTGCTGAGCATCAGATCGCTACACGTGATAATCAGATATGCGTTGCACCTCTACGACATGCGACAGGAAGGCGCGTCCAGCGTCAGCGCCTGCGAAGAGAACAAAGTTTGGGAAAAACGAGGTCCTGTCGCTTACTACATCGAATTGGGCTTCGAATTGACAGCTTTAATAATCGACTTCGTCCACCACCTCCACATGCTGGTCTGGAGCAACATATTTTTGTCGATGGCCAGTCTGGTCATTTGCATGCAACTCAGGTACTTGTTCCACGAAATCCAACGACGCTACAAGAAACACAGAAACTATCTGTGGGTGCGCAACCATCTAGAGCAAAAGTAAGCCTCACGAAAAAAAAATATCTCGACTCGAAACTTATTTATTTACTCGCAGTTACCCTATGGCTTCGTCGGAGGAGTTGATGGAGAATTGCGACAATTGCGCCATCTGTTGGGAGAAGATGGAGTCGGCGAGGAAACTGCCCTGCACGCACTTGTTTCATAAGTGAGTGTGTGTGGTTGTTGTTGTTTCGGGGAATTTAATCGGTTGTTTTTAGTACCTGTCTGCTGTCCTGGTTGGAACAGGACACTTCTTGTCCCACTTGTCGTTTAGCTCTTAACATTCAGAATCCATCGATTGCGAGAGAGGATCCGCCAGAATTGCAAGCCGACACTCCTCCGCCTGTTCGCAGACAGCTCAATCACTTCTTTCATTTCGACGGTACCGTCAGGTTCGTTACGTTTGCGGAACGGATTTTGAAACGTTGTTTCAGGGTCGAGATACGTGTCGTGGTTGCCGAGTTTCTCGGTGGAAGTCAGCCATGCGCAGTTGATGAGGCCCGACAACGCGCCGGCCTCCAACTCGCAACTGGACGCAATGGCCCGCCAGGTAAAAAATAATCTTCGGCGCATGTCTCAGATTAGTCCTGCACCGGGATCCCCGACAAAGCGTTTCGACGGCGTCGCCTCCAAAGCGACCGAAAAGCTGCAATATCGACCGAGTCGACTTGCATTTCTATCGGTTAAACAGAGAGTTCCGATAGGCTATCGCTTTTTTTGGTCGCTTTGGAAGCGACGCGGTCGAAACGCTTTGTCGGGGATCCCAATGCTGGCCAGTTTACGATTCGATTCACTGAATCCCGAGAATAATAAAGGCGCGGGATTGCGTGAATCGAGTGTAGTTCTTCATAAATAGTTTCCTGTAATAAACTAAATAAAACTTTCTACTTGTTTGTTGTGGGAGATATTTACTCCGTGATTTTTCAGGTGCAGCAACTGTTCCCCCATATTCCGCTCCCCACGATCATTGCCGACCTGCGGGTGACCCGCTCGGTCGAGATAACAATTGAAAATGTCTTGGACGGGCGGCTGGTGGCGCCGCCTATGTACCGCGAGCCTGAAGTGTCGCCTCCGAACCGGTCGGCGTCACTTTTGCTGCCCAACTGTGATATCGAGTTCGACGAAACTAGAAATTGGGACGAGTTCTCAACTGAAACCGTCGAGACGTAAGTTTTTTTTTTTCTCTCCCGAGTGGTGGATGTGAAAACGATTTTTGCAGGGAGGACACGAGCAACTTGGGGAGTCGATTTTCAAAATCGTCTTCGGAACGAGAAAAGATTCTGCATAAACGCAAAGAGAATTTGATTCAGAGCGCGAGGAAGCGGTATATTGAGAGGCAGAAGGCGGCCGTGGCTGCTGCCAAGTCGGATATTCAAAGTTGAACGGTTGCGATGGTTTGAGGGGGAAAGTCAAATAACTAGACATTAGCTGTCTCAGACGTAACAAATTGTTAAATTGTACAGTCGTTGCAGTTGTAATACTGCTGTTTAGATATACATAAATAAATGTCTAGAACAGATAAACTGCGCACTAAACAAATGTTTTTGGTTTCTTCAGCGTGTTTGTTTTTATTGAGATTAATTTACAGAACTTTATTTCAAAGGGAAGGTTTGAAGGCGAAGCGCAGCTTCTACAGAAACACCTGCTTAGTTTCGAAAATTTTAGCGCGTGATTCGTTTAAAACATTATTTTCGTTACAAATATTTATTTAGTTTTGTACGAGTCTAGGTTAAATGTTGATTTGATCAAAGTTCCTTTTTTACCAAACGTTTGTTTTTAACTGCCACCTAAAGGAGGGATAAATTTTTTATATTTGTACCAAGTAACTTGCAAATTTTTGTACTACGTCTAAGTACGAGTAGCGCAGAGAATCCCGCGTTTTCATTTAACGACCACGATGAGGAATAGCGCTGAAAATGTCTTTAAAATTTTGTTGCTGTCAAGCAAAGCTGACTGATGTTCCTCTAATACTATTCGCAGTCCAGATCCACCAAATGCAGTCGAGGCGAATTATGAATGTGTTGCAACATAGCTACTATCCCGCAAACTTATATTATTGTAGTTTATATTGTGATAAAAGACTGACTCTTGGTGTTTTACGTGTGATAATTTATATTTAAAATCTGTTATGTAACTCTTTAGTTTAACGCTTTACTTTGCTTAACATTGATGATTCTCTATAATAATCCTAGTGTTTACTTACAGTTACGGTTGAACCGCATTTTACTGAATCCTGCCTAAATTTTAACAGACATTGCTCATTCTAGATTTCGGAGACCCGTTTTATAGCGAACATGTATATCAGTATATCTCAGTTGGACAACAAGTGCATGTTCTCTTTATTATAGAATTGTCTAGTTATATTTCGATATAGGAAATACGTAATTGCCATGCAAATTATATTGTGTGCCAGATACCTAAGGGCCAAAGTTGTATATCATATACTTATTTCACTGTACTTAATGTCCTGTCAGTCTCTTAATCTTTGTTATTGTGCTTAGTATTGCTGTAATAAATGATTTAAAAAGCGCCGATTTTCAACTCTGTCCCTTCCCACTAATCATTATTCACATCTTAAAGGGCGTAGCCACCATACTGACAACCAACTGGAGATTGAGACAACAAATAGAACATATAAAATTTTTATTTTTATAAAATTAAATGGAGAGGACAGCCACAAGAGATTAGTTTCTCTACTACATCTTACACCTAAAAACGTTCACAGAATGATGGAAATTGGACCGAGATTAAAGCGTAGAATTTTACTCTGGTGACTGAATGGTGATAATCTATCAGGAATTGTCCGCACCCAGATGATGCGTTAGTTACGCGCATCTTGGCGGTTCCTTCGTTTACGTCAACACAAGTTACGAAACAAAATTCTCCCGATCATAACTCGGTCCTCCTTGGATAACATTAAAAAAAGCCTAACATCTATCATTCTTGATTGCCGGATTTAGGTCGCTGAAATACGCATGCGCCATAGCATCATCAGCAGACGTTCTTCCCATTGGATTACAAACTAGCAGTCTCTGGAGTAAATCTCTCCCTCTATTACCCAATTTAGGCACCACCTAGCAAAAAAAATTGTCACAAGTTGTCAGAAAAAAGTTAAATAGTTACCTGAGAGAGGCTCATATTAGGCTGATATAGTGGAAAAGGTTTATAGTCTGGAAGTTGCGCCATCCCGCTCCACGTTTCTTCAGTAGGCGTTCCCAACAACTTGAATATTCTTCTGAGCTGATCGTCGACGTCGGATCCAGGAAATAGAGGTCGGCCTTAAATCACAATTTAAAAAATAAATAATTGGGGGCTATAGAGGTGAGAGTACCGGCGTTGGCAAGTTCAGCAAAAATGCACCCTGCTGACCACATATCGATCGAAGTTGTGTACAATTTCGCTCCGAACAACACGTCAGGTGGCCGGTACCACAGAGTGACCACTTCCGCTGAATAACACTTGACTGGAATCCCAAAAGCCCTGGCCAATCCGAAATCGGCCAATTTCAGCTCTCCGTTCTTATTGATGAGCAAATTCTGGGGTTTCAGGTCTCTATGCAACACATTGTGGCTGTGACAAAAGGCGAGTCCTCGCAGCAATTGGAACATGAAAGATTTAACAACATCCAGATCGATGTCACCATTGAGACTATCAAAATACTTCTTCAAATCTTGGTCGCAATGTTCGAAAACTAACGTTAATTTTTTATCACTGTGTAGAACGTCGTACAATCTAACGATGTTCTTGTGCTTCAACTCTTTGAGCAGACAGATTTCTCGCAAGGCCGACGAAGGGACGCCTTCGTCGTCGTCGTCAAGTCTAACGCGTTTTAAAGCCACGATTTCGTGAGTTTCGCGGTTTTTCGCCTTGAAAACGGTGCCATAGGTGCCCTCGCCGATCTTTTCGAGCTTCTCATATTTCTGCATCGCGTTCGCACTCAACAACGATATCACACACACAATAACATTAAAAAACTAGGTTATGTTTTTGTATTGACAGTTTTTTGACTTTTAATTAGGGAGGAAATTTAGGGAATTTCACTTTGTCACTAAGGACAATCAGAAAAGAATCAAAAATTAATGTCGTTATCTTTGTTGCATACATGCTAAGACGTATTACTAATAAAAGATAGCAAGACTCGATTCGATTTAATTTCTGAACACTTTAGAAGAAACGTCAAAAGTTGACACCGTGTCAATTTTGTGTTTTTGGCGATTTTTCCAAAATTTTTTAAAAATGGCACAAATTGGGTCGGTTTTGTCGAAATTTTACACGGAATACACCACGAAGACGGCGAGGAAGCTGAAATTGATCGACGCATATCTCTTGTACATTCTCCTAACCGGCATTGTGCAGTTCATTTATTGCTTCTTAGTGGGCACTTTTCCCTTTAATTCCTTCTTAAGTGGCTTTATTTCGTGCGTTAGCTGTTTCGTGTTAGGAGGTAAACCGTCAGCTTGATGCTGGACAGAAATTTCTAATTAATTTTGTTTCAGTTTGCCTCAGATTGCAGGTTAACCCCGAAAACAAGAACCAATTTTCCGGTATCAGCCCCGAAAGGGGTTTTGCTGACTTTATTTTTGCCCACGCCGTACTGCATTTAGTTGTAATGAACTTCATTGGTTAATTTTTGCTCCCTCAACCTGTAATTTTGTATACTTGTAATGTTCAAAAATAAACTATAAACACCATTTTTCTCGCAATTATTTATTGTAATAGCAAAAATAGTGCAATGCAAGATAATTTTCAGGTAAACTTTGCGCAATTTGTTAAGTGTAAATGAACAGTCATCATTGATGGCTGAATGAGATAACAACATTGTGTTAACATTACCAAACACCAACTTGTCCTCAATCAATATTGCTCATTGTTTTCGAGTTCAAATCGGAGGTACTTCATTTTTATTGTCACAATCATCTAAACATGGTCCAACCCCCCAGTGTCAGCTCCATCAAAGGGAAGGAAGAGATGCCTTCTAGAGGCGATGCCAGTATTGCCCAGCTAACTGAGATTCCAAATTGCGGATTAAAGGTGAAATTGAACCATGTGTACCCCGAGAACCGGAGCCAGCATTATCGCCCGACTTGGAGGCAAATTTGGGCAATTTTTCCACTTATTCTCAGGTTTGAGGTTATACCCATGTTTTCTTGGTTACCCTTTTTGGAACTTTCCAGGTACATAATTTACTTTATAAAAAGCAAATTTACGGGAAAATCCATTGTTATGGACTACGTTAAGGTACAAAGAGCCCAGCAAATTTATGGTAGTATTAAAAACACGTTTGAAGCACCTTTGCAACAAAAATTTTAGGGGTGCCAATTGGCGGAATTGGATGCGGCTCCATTGGTAGAGGGTACCGGGGTCAATTCTGCAGGTTTCAATTGACACCGGGAATATACGAATATAATACAGTCGATGCCAATCAATTTATTGTTACAATAAAAGACCAGCAGCAAGGGACAATTTTTCATAGTTTGCTTTCAACATTCACGTACGTGGCTCCGTAAAGGTGGTTCTATACTAAGTGTGGATTACAGAAAGAAGAAGTTGAAGAGCTGGGAAAGTCTGATTGATGGCGATAGTTGTTCATACACTGGACTCTACCCCAGATCTTGGACTGAATACGACTTGTCCAAATATGGGGTCAAGTTGACCTGTCGACAAGTTAGCCCGATCATTCCTAATAACTATAAGGTGAATTTGATTGCGAGTTGTAGTCAGACTCGTCACTTTTACCAGCTATTAGCTAATTTTTCCTTTCTATCTAACTTTCTATATTTCCACTTCATTCTACTAACTGAGGTAATTTCAGGATAGCTCCTTGCCCTGCGCAGTCTTTGTGTGGGACGTCCAGAACATTTCAGACGAAGAGCGCACTGTAACTATAGCTTTTACCTTCAAGAACGGAACTGGCGACGAGAGCCGAGACAGAAACTGTGATTAGTTACGATTTTCCCGCGACACTTTCCAGTAACAGTCAAATTTTCCAGCTACTTGCAGTTCCAAAGAATTTTCCTACTTGGGATCAGAGGGAGTGATCCTTTACCACACCATCAACAAAGTTCCATGCTCTTACGCCCTTTGTGCCAGATCTAAACAGGACGTTTCAATTTCGAAATGTTTATATTTTGATCCCAATTCTGATGGCAGTAAACCCTGGAAACAGCTGAAAAATTCCGGCTGTTTCCCGAGACTTTCTGACAAAAGTTTTGGTCACGTTTTTGGCGAAATGGGGTGCGGGATCGCCACAAAACTAACAATTCCGGCCAAAGGTGCCGCTAATACCGAAATGAGTCTGGTTTGGGACATGCCCACTATTTCGTTTCCGGTCGGTCAAAAGAAGTATAATCGATTTTATACCAAATTTTTTGGGGTCGAGAACGCGGTGCTGAAAATCGTTGATTACGCTTTCGAAAATTACAGCAGCTGGGAGAGGGATATTTACGCGTGGCAGAGCGAGGTGCTGGAGGGGTAAGTGAAGATATTTTTGTTCTCCAGTCAATAAATTTTTAGTTAAAACTTTAAAGCAAAATTAAAACAATTTTTTCATCAAATAAAATTTTTTCTGGCCTTAAAGTGCCGTCAAACGGCTTCCTGTTAAAGTGCCGTTAATCCATATATATACTTCAGTGGGTTAGGGCAAGGAAAAAGATTAGAAAAACCTTTTCAAGTAGTAATTTTTAATGATGCTTTTTAAAAAAAAATGCGTAGAACTTGTTTTTCCCAAAAAAAAGTACGCCACCGGTTTTTCACGGCTCTATCGACCTCGCTAGTCGTTGCGTGTTCGATCTTTGTAGCCAAGCGTCTTTGCGTGATGACATCACTTGTGTGTTGCGCATGCATTGACGGCACTTTAATAGAAAGCCGTTTGACGGCACTTTAAGTACAATGTATATTTTTACGCTTTGGGTTTTCAGAAATGTTCCTGATTGGTACAAGGCAGCTCTTTTTAACGAAACTTACTACGTGTCAGATGGAGGTACTATTTGGGTAGCTTTAGACCAAGACGAAGCTGATAAACTACCCTCAAATGACCCGCGGTAAGAGCGATTTATAATCGTCAAAATATTGCTTACTTAATAACAATAAAACTTTTTTTAAATAATTTTTGAACGTTAATTGTTGTTTTGTTAAATTGTTTAAACCCATCGTAACGTTTTAGTCGAGAATTTGGAAAGTTCGCCTACTTAGAGGGCCACGAGTACAAAATGTACAATACTTACGACGTCCACTACTACGCCTCATTTTGCCTAATAATGAACTGGCCTCGTCTTCAGCTCTGCCTCCAGTACGACATAAGAGACTCCATTTTCGCGGAGATCCCCGACAGAGTTAAAATGTTGTACGATGGCCATATGGTGGAGCGAAAAGTGCGCAACACTGTCCCCCACGATATCGGCGATCCAGGTAACTTCGCTCTCCCAACTCGTCATTTTTCCCAACTTTTTCCCGTAGGTGAGGAGCCTTTCAAACTGTTCAACTCGTACCCGATTCATGACGTAAGCGAATGGCGCGACCTCAACCCCAAATTCGTCCTGCAGGTCTTCAGAGACGCCACGCTCCTCAACGACGTCGCAGAATCCGTCAATTTTCTCAAAGACATGTACAACGCCTGCAATGTCGTCATGGACAAAACTTTGGAATTCGACAAAGATGGAGATGGTTTAATAGAAAACAGCGGAGCTCCCGACCAAACTTTCGACACCTGGACCATGAAAGGGCCGAGGTACCGACTAAAGCTGCCAGCAATTTGAACACTAATCTCCAATATCTTTAAGCGCTTACTGTGGCGGCCTCTGGATCGCCGCGCTGTTTTCTATGACGAAAATTGCGGAGTTGGTTGGCAAGCCCGAAGACGCGGACAAGTTCCAGCTAGTTCTGGCCAAAGCCCGAAAAGCTTACGAGAGAAAGTTGTGGAACGGCGAGTATTACAACTTTGATTGTTCCAATGACGAGTACCGATCGATTATGGCCGACCAGTTGTGCGGCCATTGGTATTTGCGAAGTTGCGGTTTTGATTACGAGGCAATTTTTAATGTTCGCAGTTAATTGATTAAATCAACTATTGCATTCAGGTGTTTGACAAGGAGCGCATCGACTCTTGCTTGAAGGTGGTTTTCGACAACAACGTCATGTCGTTCTGCAATGGCGAGATAGGAGCTGTTAACGGTTTCATCGACGGCAAAGCGGACAGATTTACGATTCAAAGCGAAGAAGTTTGGACTGGAGTCACTTACGCTGTAGCTTCTCACATGATTTTTGAGGTTTTGAGGTGTTCTAGAATTAGAGGCGTGACGAAATTGTTATTTTGTAGGGGATGGGAAAGGAGGGATTCCAAACTGCTGGAGGAATGTACAGATCTATGACGGAGAAGTTTGGATTGGCGTTTGAAACGCCTGAAGCCCTCTACGGCAGCAATTATTACAGGTCCATTGGATACATGAGGCCGCTCAGCATTTGGTCAATTCAGTTAGCTTTAAGAAGATTGAAGGTAGCCAAGTGATGACGCGTTAAGAACTGCACTTTCTAACGCTACTTTGACCAAAGACGCGTTATTTTCGATATTCTTTAGGTAATTGCCGTGCGCTAGTGTAGTGATTATAGACTTCTTGCCATTTTACACTTTTTAAATATAGGTTCAAAGCTTTTTTTTCATCTTTCTAGTAAGGTGGAAATGGTGAAAGATATTTTGAAAATCTGGAACAAAAATGCCAAACTTATTTTTACGACTTTAACTCCTGACCTCGATAAATTGCTTCATGTCAATGGCGAATAGTTTTCCGCCGGAGATCTTCATCGGTTCTTGCGCTTTCATCAACATGAACAGCACGTGTCTGCGAATTTGCGGCTTGTTGGTGGCGTGCCAGTTCAGGTCGTAAATTGCAATTGCGAATTCCTCGGCCTACAAGAGGAAAACCTGGCGAGTGCGCGGGAATCCTCAACTACTGACCTTTGCTGAAAGACTAGTTGCGGGCACGTAAAACAAGGCAGTTTGCAGGAATAAGCAGAAAAAGTAAAAGATGCCTTTGGCCACTTGTTCCGTTGTTGCGGATCTAATTTGTGTAAATTACAAGAACCGCAAAATTACACAATTAACATTTAGAACTTACTCATCCTTTATGATGTAGAGCTGTATGCAAGTTAAGGCTACGTTCATCAAATACTGAAGAACCAAAAACACCGAGAAAGCTTCATTCAGTTTATGTTTCACCCTAAAAGTAAATTCTAAAACCCATTAACTAAAGTTCTAGGTGAGGTCGGTAATTACAGCAGCAAGTGTTTGTGATGCGTGGCGCATTTTCTAAGTTTCTCCCAACAGGTCTTCTCGTCGACATTTTCAAAATCTACCGACTTGACCACTTTCACCAGAAGCGTGAACTGCACGTTGAGTTCCGTGCACATAATCAAGAAAAACCCATCAAACCCGCCAAGAATGAAGAGAACTTTAATCAAAACGAGCACTTCGACTCCATACACTATTGCTTCTAAAATTTTGTTGTCGCCTGGAATCCAGCAAGCTTCGGGCAAGCTCTTATTTTCGACAAATTTCGTTGAAGCACACAACAGCATGATAGTTACGAACCCGGTTCCTAGCAAAACCTTCAATATAACGACCGGATATCCGCTTTGTTTCCTCAACGTATCCCCCAAAGCAGGTCCGCAACAATAGGGGTCCCAGAAGTAGTGCTTACAGTAATCCGCGATTTCTTTCATGAGTCCCGCGTATAACATCAAATTGGTCTCTCTAACCAAAATCTGCGAACAATTTTGTCTACAATAAGAAAAAATGGGAGTTGGTAGGACCTGGAAAAAAGTGGAAAGTGATTCGAAAACTTCAGAAATTTCGTTGGTGCTGCCGTTGACAAAGGCGAGTTTAGCGAAAACCATCAATTCCAAACCGCAAAGTAGCGGGTAAAGGAGAAATCTGAAGACGCGGTCTCGCCATGATTTTCTGGTAGGGTCCAAACCCCAGTGCCAGAGACAATTTAGGGCAAAAGATAAATTGTCGGACTTGTTTAGCTCCATTTTAAGTTGCCAACTGCGAAGTTCTTGGTTTGGAACAGTGACGTGCTGCTTTAATTAGTAAGGCAGTTTTAATTAGGGAGGTGAACGCGGGAGACCTTCGCCATGAGAGCGCCACCATCTGGTTGCTAAATAAACGAAGCACACCTGAGTCTTCAATAATATAATATGTTAGCTTTAGGTTATCTAGCAATGTTGTTATGACTTATAATATCTAATCAAGTTTATTATTGTTTTGCCAGATAGTAAAGAAGCATTTATATGTTGAATTTAACTTTATAGTAAAGACTGTAAAACACCAGGCAATAATTAGGTAATTAATACGTACATATTCGAATTAATGTCAATAATATTTTTAAAATTATAAATTCTTGTTAAGAGTTTCTATATATCTAAGGGAGAGACGTGTAGTTTTAAAGGAGCGGCAATTCCATGCAGAACCGTCGTTTTGAACACCATATCCTCATGTGGCCAACTCAATTCAAAATTTCGAATAATCTGAAAAAAGAAAAATTACAGCAATAGAAATGAAACTTCTAGGAATTGTGTGTAGATCCGCTCCATTCAACCTACAGTCTTGTGCTGTAGACAGTCGTGAGCGTTTCACTTTTTGTTACTTATGCTCTTACATTTGATGATTTTAAACGACTAAAGTTTTGTTTCGAGAATTGACTTTTAAAGCTAACTAACCTTCAAAGTAGCCACGTGCAACTCTAAATTGGCCAATCTCTTCCCTATACAAGATCTGGGTCCAAATCCGAAAGGTTGGAAGATAAATTGATTTGCGTTCTTAAACGACAACTCTCCTTCCGTGGTCCTCAACCATCTTTCGGGCAAAAACTCTTTGGCCCTCGGGAAATGCTCATCTTCATTCGATAGAATAAAATTATTTGTTATAACTTGAGTCTAAAAACGCAATTTAAGTTTTCAACAGAACGAATTATTTGTAACTTTACTCCTTACCCCTTTAGGAATTTGATAGCCGCCTAAAATGATGTCTTTGGGGGCGCTCCGCAAGTTTCCTATTGCTATTGGAGCCATCCTCGTGGTTTCTTTGATAACGGCATTGAGATATTTTGCGTTCTCTAAAGTGTCTCTTGTAATAGGAGAGTTTTTGTTTGGAAGCAACTTGAGTACTTCCTCCCTTAAGATCTTTTGTTTTTCGGGGTATCTTGCCAGGTAATAGAGGGTGGCTCCAAGAACTCGTCCTGTCTACAAATTTTTTGTTACTATACTTGGCAAATTGCGCTGTCTACTAACTGTATCAACTCCTGCTATCATCATGTCCATTGCCATAGCTACTGCAATTTTTGGATTTTTTTCCAGAAGCTTTTCCAAAACGCTAGTTTCTTCCGGAGATTTGGCACTAAGGCCATTGTTGATTTTAGCCGTTGCCTCTTGAATACTCTTCATGTTGGTGCTAAAATAAATACAGGTAACCCAGTTCGGGACTATTATTAATTATTTACTTTGTCAGGAAATCCAAAACTTTGACGTATCTTTTCCAGGCTGGTGTAGGAAGTACCCGCCAGAGTGATGGTAAAACGTCCAACTTGTACATCAAGTTGAACATTTCCAAAACACTTTGGATCAACATTGCCGGTTCGGAGTCTGGCTTCAAGTCTCTTTTTAAGGTTCCTACCGATTTCAACTGTTAAGACAAGTGGACGCACTAGGATTTAATACCTAGATGGCGATCTAACGTGATGACTCCTATGGATTCTAGGGACCATTTGTAGATTTCGTGCAGAAAGTTTGCGGGCATTTCATTTTCTTTATTGAGACTGGCGAAGTAGGCCATATTGTCCACCAGCTCCCCGGCCACTCTGTCCATTTTTTCGACATACTGAAGGACGTTTCTGGGCTTCATTATAATCGAGTTCACCGTAGATCTGAACCGGAACCAATCTTCTCCTTGTCTGGATTTTGCAAGAATTAACGTTTTACGAAAAGTTGAGGCTGAAATTGATAGTTACACCGTCATGACTCCTCCGTATCCTTGAAAAATGTTTTTGCGCGTCACCGTCCGGTAATACGTGAAAGAGGGAAGACCGTCTCGGATTGGCCAAGGTCCTTCATTTTTGTAGATCTAAAAAATATTATCAAATTGTTGTCACAATTGGAAAAGTGAGCGAACAGTTTCCACGTCTTTTGGATTATACAAATAAACCATTGGGGGGCGTCCGGGAATTCCTTTGAGTACCACAACGTCTCCGTATTTTTCCCGAAGTCTGCAAAATTTTGTTGGAATTTTTTCGCAACAACTCTACAACTAACTTACAATTTCAGCATAGCCTGCAGGTCGAGACCATAAAAATCTCCGATTTTCGGCACGACATACCTCCAAATGTTGCCGATTAGAGGCAAGGGCTTAGGTCCTGGGATTTTCTCAAAGGGTAGAGCGTCGGACCATCCGGTTGGGGTAACGTTAACACTTTGAGTTTCGTTCAAGTTTTTGTAGTATTGAATTTTTTTGTCAATTGTATCGGGTTCTACAGCAGCGTTAACGCCGCCAGTCGAATATACCCTCAAATTAAGCCAAAATTTTCGAGTTGACGCCACTACTCTTTGAGTGTGCGACATCTTGGCTACTAAATAATAAGATGTGTAATGTTAGTATGTGGAATCGTTGCTAAATTATAATAAATACAGGATTATTATCGAAGGTCAGCACAGCAAAATATCTCACACTATTACACAAAGATTTCAAATATTTTGTCATATCAAGTTGTTTTGACGAGCTTGTGCGATTTATTTTTTATTATCTACTATTTGTACGAGAAATGTCTTGGTACGTTCTTAGTACATTTGTACTCGAGGAGAGCAATTATTTTACTTACTTTAGATGTAATAATTAGAAGGGGGGGAGTAAAATTTCTAACTAATTGAGGAAGACCACTCGATATTTGTGACGTATTATATACTTACACTATCACGTCGTACTATCACAATTTGCTTTATACGACTGTGGTAATAAATTGAGCAAATAAAATTACCTTAAAAATTTCGTTATTGTAGACTTCCCCAATTATTTTATTGACCTAGAATCTCGGTTCAATGGCAACAAACGGAGTGGTGAATATCTGGTTGCATATACTATGAGAACATAGTTTAAAATTAGACGCAGCACTTAAAAAATTTTTGTTATACGAATTATAGTAGTGATCACATTCACATCCATTAGCTTAGTTAGGAGACCAAAATGTTCTGGAGTATTATCACTAAAAAAACACTAACTGCTTATAACCGTCGAGTGTTGAGACTACATCTAGCCATAGTAGGATTAGGATTGTTATGACGTAGGTAACTAAAGCCGAGGTCAGTGAGTTGATTTAACAATAATTAGTCTTGGTTATACGTTTCAGGAAGATATAACGCAATTCTATGGATATATTGATTGAAGGTTGAAGAGTCTTCTATTGTATCATTGTATCCAGTAGATTCAGACAAGAGTTTGGTGTTTGTTATATTGAATTATAATCCTATTCTTTATGACTTACTGACCATATGAATGATACAACTTTTATTCTATTAACGCTATTAACGCGGTTAAGAGGTTATCAAAGGGGGTTCGATCTGGAATAATTTCTATAAACAACCTTTTGACATTGGAAATCTTGCATCTTTACTCCAAGATTTACCTACAAATGTTAGTCGCATTACTACTAATGCGACTAACATTTGTAAATCTTGGAGTAAAGATGCAAGATACAAGGGTGGAACGCATCAACAAGATTGCAAACTTGATACTTAATACTTGGTCCTAATAGCTGAGGTACTGCCACTTTTGCTAAATTGTGGACCTTTTCTCCTGCACGTTGAGGGTTTAAAAAAAAGTGCGAAGAAAAGCTGAGGAGAGTGCAAATTGAATTGTTTCATCTTGTAACAAAATTAGTTTTGTATCCTCAAACAAATTTTTGCATCCACAAGCAAAAATATATTTGTAGAAAATATACTTCTTCGCTCAGCTTATTGCAATCCTGCCAATAGTATCTATTGCTACTATTTGATGTTGATCAAAAAACTAAACGGTTCTCTTATCAAAATTTTGGACTCTGGCGGGGTCTTCTGGAATCCGGCTGTCGGTGTTCGACCGGTCGGTCGAACCAAAACAGTGTTGTTTTTAACCCATTTACTGTCCGCGGCTAAGACGATCTGATGAAGCTATGCAGGTCCCGTTAGCCACAACGAGTGCTCCAGGTGTATGTACATGGTAATCAGGCTCAACCAACAGTTCTTCGCGGCACGGCGAAGTGTTCCTCGCGCTACCGACCGTACCTCAGACCGCAACAAATCGTCTGTTAAAAGACAAGTGAAGAACGTTGTTAAACAGTTGCATGAGTGGTGATTCCATTGTTTGTCGAGAAAATGAAGAAGTGGATGGCCATATCTGTAAGTGAACCGTCAAGTAATTAACCGACACATCATTCAAATCTCAAGACCCCTATAAGGAGTTAGGTTCCCCACAATTGGGTACCAGCAACCAAAAGGTTGTTAGCTACTCAAAATTTCTTTATTCTTTGGTCCAAAAAACAAAAATTGTTGTCTTTCGGGCAATTTTGCAGTGGTGATTGCTACAGCACCAAACCTCACTGGTAACGAGCCAATTACATAAATCAATCATTTTTGAATTTTTAAAAAACTCGCTTTTATCTGGAAATTTTTCGGAAGGCCGGTTTTGGTTCCGGCTTGCCGTGTTATGCAAGTACCTGACAGTGCACTGAAAGGTCTTCCGGCAACAGTTACTGGAAGCCGTAAATTAATAAAGATTGCGGCCAGTAATCGATTGCTTAGCATGTTCGTTAATTAAAGTCTTCGTGACACAAATTTAGCAACAAACCGTAATGACAGCCCTTAGTCACGGCGTTTCTTCCTTTTCCGCGTTTCTTGTCTTGTCGATCTAATTGATCTAATTGAACCGGTTCTTTTGGGTACTATTGGGTAATTAAGGAATTATCGGTCGCTAATTGTTCTAATTGGAAATTAACCGGATGCCAGTTTCTCGGCAATGAGAAGAAAGTTGCGTGTTATGCTCTTTCTTCGAACTTGTTTGGGCTCTTTGGCTCGACGGCGATAACAACGTCACGATAACGGTTACGGGGCACCTTTTAATTATTTGTTAGAGTCGATGTAATTCATTGGGTCAACGGTTCGTAGCCGTTTACGTTCTTGTTTCCTTTTACTTGACAATAACCACCTACGGCGTCTGCATACCGGCGTGTACGGTTAGGAATTCACTGTATTTGGTGAGTTTGAATGTTTAAAATGCCACAGCATCCAATTTAGAACGTAATTATTATGTAGGGTGAATGGTCGAGGAAAATTGAAGATTGTTTTATTTATTTTTGGGGACGTTCAAATTAATGTGAGCGATTTTGTTTTTATTTCTGTTGATGATTATCCGGTTGCAAACAAGCCAACTTTCAAAACTGTACCTGCTAAGTAGTACGATGCATCATGATTGCGGTGGAGTTTGAGGGACGAGGAGGCTGCAAATTATCTATTAGATCCATTTTCGTGCCTAGTCGCAATTAAGGTAGAGACTGTTTAATGCTGCTCTCAACAGATTTCTCTTTTTTTGAGTAAATAAATTTGCTTTTAATTGAAACGAAGACAAATTTGAAATTTTTGAGTTGTTTGGTGAAAGTAATTTCTTTGTTTTTCGCAAAAGCGATGCTCGAGGAATCTGAAGAGTACAGAAACTGGTGACGCTCTCACACATCCACATGTCGTTTATCATTAACAATTAACGAAGATCTTTACTTTCTCATTACCTACTTCTGGCATGTGAAAATTAAAAAAAAAAGAAACTAAAAGTTCAATTACCAAAAAGATTGGCCAACTCAAAACAACTTGTGTGGTTCAAAATTTGTGTCAAATTTGCCAAGATTTCTTAGAATTTTTGTCAATCACCTATCCATGATATAGATAATGTCGATGTATCTATCGATCTATGTAGATGTATCTATCGATCCATGATCTAGATAATGTAGATGTATCTATCGATCTATACCTGTACCTATAGAGGTGTATCTGTAGATATATCTATTCAGAAGACTAGTTCACTCTTCTTCAGCTAGCATTTTTGGGGAAGTTACCTCATTAAAGACACACTTTGGGTTTTGTGGTTGAGGAAGTCGCTGACTTTTTTCACTTAATACCTTCTGCTAGCTCCTCTAATGTTCATGGCACTATCTACAAATTTTTGATTCCATTTCGCGTTTATGAGCCGAGAAACTATTCGATTCTGAAGACCCAGTTCTTCATCCGCGACCTTGAAATTAGTAACGTCCTTCTCTCTGATTCGTAAGGTTGTTGAACAGATTAACTCATCATCTCATCTCTCCGGCACAATATCATCACCAGATAAACTGTACATATGTAAATTCACCTTCCACGAAGAGTTTGACGTCCCGTTAACATTCAAGTAACTGTATAACACTCAATCGTATCCAATGCCCCGATTGCTTACATCCCATACCCGTTTTGGGTTGTGGCCATTTTCGTATTAATTAGTAACTATATCCAAGTGTGCAGAAAGGAAAGTGGCGGCAATGGAGGAAACTTGAAACTTGCTGGAGTATAGAAAGAAAAATGTTGCACCTTATTAGCCAGTTACCTAGATACGCGGACGTCCTAGTTGTTCCTTGAGGGGAAAAAGATGGTGTGTCCAACTAATGTTGATGTTATTATTAAGGCTTTTACGGCCGGATAGTTGCGCAATTTGTATGGACTATTCAAATTAAGCCATGTAGCTGTAATCATCCAGTTGGTTTCGTCTTTTTTAATAACGGTAAAATTAATGGTGCTCTTCAACGCGAAGGCATTTGGAGCGTGGCTGTGATCCCGGCCTCCAATTTACGAAGGATTTTCAGCAAAGCGCTTCTGGTGCGTTGTTGCGTCTTTCACGCAACACCTAGAAACTATCAATAACGCAAATTGTTGCTAACCGAGAAATTTGCAACATCAGTGATATAACATCCGGCCAGTTCAGTTTCCTCAGACTATTAGGTGTACGATTCGAAATTTGAGCTAAACTGCAAAATGGGAACAAATATAATATACACCAAATTAAACCATACATCCCTTGCACTGTCTACCAGAAAATTTAATGAGCATCAAAAAATCTAAATGAAACCCAAATTATTATACAGCAGAAAATGAGAACATTACCACTAAGATAACTATGCTGCGTATTGTTTTACCATTGCTTACATTTTAAATTTTATATGTCCATCAATTTTACTAAATGTTCACCAAATTTAGAACGCTCAAGTTACGCGTACGTGCTGACATAATAAATATTTGCGCTATCCATTTATATTTAGTGTTTCTCAAAAAAACTATTTGTGCGTCAAATAATTATTCTACTACTCCAAAAATGAAATATGCTCGCGCATCTCTCCTTGCCGCTTGCGCTTCCAGACAAGAGGCACGCGAAAAAAGTTTTGTACAAGGTCAGTTCAGGGCCTTGTATTTTTTTTTAAAGCACGATTAGAAATTACCACTAAAAGAAGTTTTACGTTTTTACATAATGCAAGCCAATTACAGCAAAGCATTTATATATTACGGAAATCAATATCTTTTTTTGTGCAAACCACTTCTATTTTTACTCTTATTTTTCTTGCCCTAGCACATCTACATCTATAATTTTGCATAAAATTATTTACTATTTGCACAACATTTTATTGCTTGTGTATTTTTGATCAACAAATAGTATTTTTAACTGATAAATAATATAAGACACTGTCGAAAATTAAATATCTGGGTGTTATGTTAGAATTAAATGCGGAATAAAATTTGGTGAACATTTAGTATTTATGGTCAACAAAAGTTATTTTGGCGAACAAAATATATAAGAGGCCAGCATTATGTCAATATTTGGTTGTCGCTTTAAGATTATGTATTTTCTTAATTTTGGTGAGCATTTAGTATTTTTGGGAAATGAAAGTATTTTTTTGTATAAAAATATTGGGTAAATTTGGTAGACTGTTAAATACGACCCTTGCAAAATTACTTTTTGACGATCCGAAGACACTTTTACTTAATAATGCGCGCGTTGCTAAACGACCTGAGCAATACTCAATAGAGTTAACGGGTCCGCAATCGCTCTAATCCCAAATCAAACACGTCTCCAAATATTGACCACTAAAAGGTTCACTGACACTTCTCACTTACGAAAAACATGGAAAGTTATCGGTAATCAATCGTTCCAACACAACCACCAACGAGTCTTACTCTTTATTTACTTCTTTGAGGCAAAAAGTTTAGTTATGACACAATAACGCTTTCTCTCAAATCGCAATTTTAGTTCTGAATTTTTTGTTTAGGTTATAGCGCTGCAAGTGTTGAGTCTTCGCGCAGCCGATAACGCTTCCGACCCCGAAGAGCCCCCCGAAGGCTACTATGCTTTTGTGGAATCCCCCAACGCGGAACCCCCGAGAGTCAGGCCGCCACCTTACTCTCACGCCCCCATCGACTGCAAAGAAGACGAGAACAAGAGTCCTCACGTTTCGCCCTTCAATCTTTGCGGCGACCTCAATAAGGGTACGATACCCAGAAACCCGATGGGTCAAGACGTGATGGGCTCGCCGTATCCATTGTACGACGGTAGGTTCGAACAATGACCAATAACTTCAATTGTTGATTGCAGCGAGTTAATTAGGAACATGACATTGAAGTACTTGAGCAGGACATTACCGATTCTGAAAGCAGACGAAACGTTGCCGAAAGTGGCGCAATTGCAAGACGACCTAATTGCTCAAAACACGTAAGTAGTGCCGAACCCGTTAAGACCTTGATTTAATCTACGAGAATTTTCAAAATAGGATAACGCCGTTTCAAAATAGCAACGATCGAGTCAAAAGGGACGTCGACAACAACAAAACTGTCGATAACGAAACTGAAGCGAGACAATCGAGGAAATTCTGCGACCAAGGAGGGATTTTCTGCATGCTCTACAAAGCTATTAATGGCGAGTCTAATTCGGGGCCGGTGGTCCAGACGGGCCATTTGCCGGTAGAGCGACGTGATGAGGTTCCGACGCAGCCGAGGTACGAAGGACCTCCGACCCCTTGTCCTGCTAAAGTCGAATATGCCACGCCGGTTTTCGCCAAGAATTACCAAGGGGTTTGGAGATACGTCGTGCAGATTCCTTACGAAGGGTATTTTACCCAAACTGTTGAAGTTACCAGGTGTTTGCAGTCCAGGTGTCACTATTTGGACGGGGGCTGCTTATCGTCGCCTAGATGGTCGAGTCTTTTGGTCGCCGAAATTTACTATCCAGACACCGTTTTGAGCAACAGTGATACCAGTAATCCTCCCAGGAGTCCGGTGGCGGCGTCGCAACCGCCGTCAGTTCAAGATTTCCAGGTCTGTACCCCACTAATTAAGTAGAAATTAAATTTAATGAGTTGGCTAATTAGAAGCAGGTTGGGCGAGCTAAACGTAATCAAATGAGTTAACATAAGTGATCAATTATGTAAGAAGAAGGTGGCATTATATCTTGTGGATACTAGTTGCTTCTTAGTGCTTACACTCTGAATCTGTTGAAGCTTAAAAATGATTGCGTCAGCATTACTACTTTGGTTCTGGTTAATCAAATGTCATTTACCTCAAACTTTGCTACCAAAGATAAAAGTCTTTGCTTTGGTTTTTATGTTAGTAAGAGTATTTTGGTCTCAATTGGTTGACATAATGTTTCTAACAACTTCTTGGAAATTGAAAGTGCTTTGCAATGATTACAGGAAACTTCTACAAGCGCAACAGCGAAAAAATTATTCTAGCTACTGCAAAACGGAAATAATCTTCTTAATGGGTTAAATGAGATTTAGGAAATGTTTTTGAGCAGCGGTTTTTAGAAGTGCCGTGAGTTTGCTAAGATAAGCTTGAAAGGTCTGCTGGTTTTAACTTTTTTTATCAGCAAAGACCAGAAACTTTCTCTGCTTGAACATAATCTGACAGGGTGAAGATTTGCTTCTGTATAAGACGTTACATCATTTCTAGTAATACTTATCACCAGGTTACCAACCGTATCATAAATATATTACGCAACTTACTGTTGTTTACTTTTTTTGTTAGTGATAGTCGTAGAACAATAAGCACGTAATAATTTCTTCTGGTATATTGTTAAAAGCACGACAACAAAGAACGAGAGGAAAATCATTGATAATTTCTTCTTAGGCAAAAGAAAAAAATTTCCGAAATTAACATTTTTTGGATTCACCCGGCGCCTCCACCGTTTGTAACAGTTCTAGATTGCTTACATTATTAACTTTAAAAACAGTTTTTGGCATGAATAGAACCAGAACTGTGTCTTTAGCAAGAAACCAACATTCGTAACAACTATTGCTGAGATTTGCTGCATTGTAAACTCGGCGAGAAGAGTGACTCGACGTATTTTGCGGAGGATCACTTCCCCGAATCGAGGTCAGTTGCAGTAAAGTTTCTGATCGCAACAATGCCGTTTTCACAACGGGGTCTTGACGAGGGGGCGTAGGGTCACGTTCCAAATAAATCGTAGCACTCAATAACTTCCGGTCGCCTAGAAATAAAAAAATACGTTCATGTCCAATCTTAGTTAACAGTACTGACCATTGCAGAGTTTAATTGCGGAAATTTTTCAGAATTACCAGCAGTACTTGCACAAGAGGGCGGGTTTGCAGGCGGCTCCGGTGGATTCCTCGACGACATCGAGGCCGACTCATTGCGATGGCGTGGACGCTCTTGGCTGTTTCCAAGTGCGACTCTACTACGATTGGTTTTTGATTCCCGGTTCCTGCAAGTGCTGGCGACCGGACTACTTCAACAAATACGTCAGGAGGAAATCTAACAGTCCGGATCTTTAATTTCGTTTCCGTTCAAGAGACTGGCATTAGAAGTTACACGGGAAAACTGCGTCTATTCTTTCAAAAGTCCGCCATCTAGTCTTATTGTTAAATCTTTCGAACTGTCCAATATTCACAATTAAAAAGGTTGCTCCCGTGCACGATCGCAAAGCAAATTACGCTTTTGGGATTATCGCTGTAATAAGTTTTGTGTAACGAATCAGCATTATTTTTAATTTATTGAACCGTTATTGTTACGACGTAAAGACTTGCACATACATTCCATAAGGTTAGGATTAGGCACGAAAACGAACTAATTTGATAATGACGGCGATTATTAAATTACTTTGTTTTGACAGGGGCAGGTTGAGGAACATACTGTAATGTAAATTATGTAAAGTTGCTTTAAGTGAAGAGTAAAGTTGAAAATTCATTGCCTAGTGTTTTCTTTCTTCAGTTCATAATCTGACAATTTAATAGAGGAAGTTAGAGTAAAGTTAATTTATTGTCAACAGTGCGTCGAGATTTGATGTAGAATCCCTAGCAATATCGATATTTTGGCTTGTTCGAACGAAGATGATAAGGCGTTGATAAACGATTAATCACTTATTTACGCTTGTACTAGCCAAAGTATCCAATATCTGTTGCTAAGAGTTCTACCTCAAATCTCGATGCGCCGTTGATAATTAATTAACTGTAATCATCGTTCGAGCAACCGGATATTAATGTGGAAAATTGGGTGACAAAGGAATGAAGTAAAAGATTCTAAAGTGTCTAACATAAAAAAATGTTGGTCCAGAAAATGGAAAAGAATTAATAAAATAAAATTGGAGGAAGATACAAATAATTTTGTGTTGCCAATAGTCTCCTCAGAACACAAGACAAGAAGCAATTAAAATGCAATTTAAATGAAGTCAATTTTATTTAATTAAGACAACTTTTGACTTGACATTGAATGTTTTAAGTTTTAGTAGGATTCAACTCGATTTGTAAGACACAAAAGTGGTGTAAACAGTACTACAAAAATAATAACAATTGTAAAGACTTAATTCGATTAAGGTAAAGTTAAGAAATATATGCGAGTGTGATCACAATACATAATACTAACAAAAATTAGTCCCAGTTTTGCATGTTGAGTTAGGTTACAAGTCTAAATTACTACAGAAACATCTAGAACCCCAAAATTTTGGGCAATTTCTGCAACAATTGCTGCTACTGGCTGCTCAACATGCAACCAACTCATTATATTTGTACTACATCTAATAGCCCCTAAATAGAGGGTTATAGCGCACTTTGGAATATATAACAACAACATAAAGCTTTGGTTTAACCATCCTCAAAGCATAACGCTGCTCCGAACGGTTTCGTGAAGCTCCCCAATAGCTTCCTGCCAGTCTCCAGCTGCAATTTTGGGCACCACAGTGGTGATCAATTTGGTGACTTTTGTGACGTTTTTCTTAAAAGTGGCCAAAACGTCCGCAACGCAAACTCGCTCCCCGGTGCTCCTCCAGCAGTCGTAATCGGTGGCCAGGGCAATAGACGCGTATAAAATGCCAGCTTCTTTAGCTAAAACAATCTGAAAAAACTTGTCAATTTAAGAAGTCGACAAATGTGCAGCTAATTACTTCAGGCATTGAAGTCATGTTGATGACGTCGCCTCCCCACTGTCGAAACATGTTGCTTTCGGCTTTGCTGGAAAACCGCGGTCCTTCAACAGCAACAACAGTTCCACCTTTGTGAACTTCGATCCCCAATTGTTCCGCAGTTTGTATAATTAGCTGCCTGGTCCGTTCGTTGAAAGCCGGCTCCATCTGCAGGTGGCAAACTCCGGCCGGATGGCCCTTTTCGCCGTCGTAAAAAGTTTGCTTGCGACAATGGGTTCTAAACGGCAAAAATTCAAGTTGGAAAAAACCACGAGATTTCTTACCTGTCGATGAAGCCGTCCAATACGACAACATCGCCCGGTTTGATGTGTTCTTGCAACGAACCGGTTGCCGTCGACGCCACAATGTGGGTGCATCCTTCCTCTTTCAGCGCCCAAATGTTGGCTCTGTAGTTGACGTTGCTGGGCATTACGTCGTGTTTGCGGCCGTGTCTCGCTAATAAAACGCACTGGATGCCTTCGATATCGCCCAAAATTAAGTCGTCGGAGGGGGACCCAAAGGGGGTCGAGACAGTTTTGGTTTGGCGGTTCTTGAAGATGTCGGGGTCGTTGAGACCCGAGCCTCCAATAATTCCCACCTACGTGGCAATGTCCCACGTGAATGGGGTAATTATCAAAATGCGGAGATACTTGCCTTGATTTTTGGCGTCATTTTTACTTTCTTGGTAGCTATTGCGGAGCTTGCAAGCAGCACTTAGTTGGAAATTGAAGGAGAAAAATTAACTGGGCGGTTTTATGGGCTTGGATGCACTGATAACGTTTATGAGCAAGAAAACAGCGATAACTTGGCAGCTCGATGACGTAAAAACACTAAGTGAGGTTATGTTAGCGGCTTAACGTCAAATGTTACCGACAGAGAGAGGGCTCGCCTTGGCGCGAAATTTAAAAGAAATTATTATTAATTAATATGGTCCTCTTGAAAACTTGTAAAACAAATTTATTAACAATTGACTGGTTTACAAATAATTTACCACACCGATTCACAACAGTTTGTGGATTGATTTACGGGTTATACAAAAATAACTAGTTGGGTACCGCTGATTTTAAAAAAAATATGAGGTACCCTCTTTCAAAAATTGCGGAGGTACCTTTACAACAGTTATACCTATGTAGATTATGCATGTGTACGTTAGATTTTTTCTCCTATAGTAAACACACAATTTTAACTTTTCAAAAATATCTACTTTCAAATACAGTTATTAGTGGTTTTAGTTAACTTTTTTACAACGTGATCGTATACCATAAATTTCATATGTAAGAAGTTAAATCACAGAATAAAGGTACGCAAGCAACAAATACGTTTGTGAAAAGCGGACACAGCCTTGGACAATTCGATACTTATCATACAGTTAACAATAAAACAGAAACAAACAAACAAGTTGCTAGTTGGACGTAAAAAAGTACTTCGTAGTTGTTAATATCAATGCTACTAAATTAGGTACGTTATGACTGCAGGCATAATAAAAATTTGTAGTGAAGACACTGACAATGTAACAAATATTTGATGATAAACACATGTAAGAAAAGAAGTCACTAAAAGAATATCAATCGTTACTAATTGAGGCTTTCTCTATAAATACTTTTATCACCTAATCTACAAAATTACGCTACGCACAATACTCATAACTTTATTTTATGTTCGAGAAGTAAACTTAACTTCTTTCCAATTTGCCATCACAACTATTCGAGCTTTATCTTTAGTAGTTTGCACAATGAAGTCTTTTGCAGTCATAATTTGGCGACTATCACTAGAGGCCGTTACACTCTTAACAAAAATTATGGAGCCTCTATATATTTTCTTAAAAATAACGAAATATTCAATCACAAGAGACTATAAGTCGTACTTACTTTACTTATACGTAGCTATTGTCCATATAACGGACAGGTGACTTCCTCAATTTAATATAAATCAATTTTCGATATCAATAAATAAATAAACTTATCTAACTGACCCAAACGCAGGTCTTAATTACCTAAAGACAAACGTAATTTAGGCAATTTCTTTGAAAAATGGTCATTGAGAACAAATTTGGCCGTAGGCCGGAGGTAGCAGTAATCACCTCAATGGCAGTTGGCGACCACTTTAGGTTTAAGTCAAACTCGTACTAGAAACTTTGAGTATAGGTGCATTAAACCAATTTGAAATTAAAAAAAAGGTGTTTTATACGAGGGCGCATTGAGAAATTTTTGCCCAAATTCCGAGAATTTGAAAATTAGAATTGAGAACAGACATGACAATGATGGACTTGGAGCAACAAGAAGCAGTTTCTGATGAAGAGGCGGCGGGTGGCATTGGCGACATGAAAGCGGTTGCTTGAGGTTAAAAAAATGTTTGTACCATCATGAATCCTTGTTAAAATAAACTTCAGAATAGGTTGTTCGTCGTGCAAAACTGACTCCTTTATTTCCTTGTTTCTCTTTGCCTTTTCTGGAACATCTGGGAAAAAAACAACGCAGGCAATCTGGATTATTATTGCAAACGTAATGGGAATAAAAAACCACGTATATTTATCTCCTTCACCCGCAAAGATGCGAGCTGTATAAACGTTAGGAGGATCATATCAAGGATCAAACAAGGAAACCGAGCACTTTGAGCAGGTCCGTAATAACAACATTAATGTTGCATCGTAACTTCCCAGTAATATTTACGATTATAGGAGGCAAAGCGAAACCCACGAGGAGGTAGCTAACGAGATAACGTACTGAAACGGCAAATCTATTTTAATCAGCATCCTCATTAGTATGCCGGGCGAAAATTACAATCCAGCCTGGCGACGATATCCAGTTAAATGATGCACCCTCAGTCTTGTTACCTGAATACATTTGCAGTTGGTGAAAATCCCCTAAGAGTTTGACAAAAACCTAAAACTTCGCCAACCTGAGTTGCGTTAATTGAAAAAAATCGCGGCGCACCCTTCTTCTATCACAAATCATCACTGAGAGTTCCCCGATACCGCCATCCATCAGCATCTCCGAAACTCGTCAGACACTCGAAATTTCGGCAGTTCGATCACATAACACTTTCGGTAATTTCGAGTTCGGTGAGTTCGGTCGTCAGTTCGCTGAGTTCCACCAGAGACGATCCGGAAATGTCGTCGTCGTTGTGGTTGCCACCACAATACTCCGTATTTCAGGTGGCTGTCGTCACGATCCACCTGCGAGCGTTGTACTGGGCCACGTAGGGTCGATGAGGAATTCGCGATGGATACTTCCCCGACCTGCTGCTGTTGCAAAACGACCACCTCGAAAACGGCCGCAACGACGTACTTTGGGCCTCACCTGAGGAGTTACTCGCACTGTTACCTGTTTCGAAGCAAAACAATCAAGCACTAGATTTCCGGAAAACTAAAATCATGCAAAAGAAATATCAACAAAGCGACCAACTCACCGCCGGCTGTTCGGTAGTTCTTGCTGGAAGCCGTGCAGTGTCTGAGGAGGAGGCGCGGCAGTTCCCGGTTGAACGCCAGATAAATCCAGGGATTGACGCAGCTGTTGAGGCTGTAGAGGAGGGTTAGGATTACGAACACGGAACCTGCAATAACGCAATCGTATGAATTTGAATTTGGTACTTGCGGCGGGAAAAAGTCTCGACAACGCTCTCGACGGACATTAATTATGGGGAAGGCCAGGGATTACGGGGGATGGAAGTATAAAGCGTGGACGGGGATTCTCAAGTTTTTTCATTTGTTATAATGTTCGTAAAAAGTACAAAAGTAAATGGGCCGTTCAAGGAAATGGTTGATGACAAAGGGCGACTTGAGGAAAATAAAGCAAACGGAAGCCGCTGAAAAGTCCATCTGGAAATGGAGAACAATTAATCATTCAGTTGGAAAAAATGCCCAAGTGGTCCTCAACGGTTATTAATTACTTAATGCAGAATCACGGGGCGAAACGGACCGCCCGGCTTTTGGGGACTTATGAGGAGACATCAACAAAATTCGGGTGACTGATTAGTGCCATATTTTACCACCCCGACAGATTTTAAGCCGTTCAATAGTAATATCACCCCCCTTGTAAAGCTACACGAGGCAAAAAATAAAACTTTCGAGAAAATTTAGTTGCTTTGAAGATACTGATTGACATTGAAGAAACAAGAAAAATATTGAAAAAAGTGGAAAAATAAAAAAAAAATTGGAAAGAGTAAAATTTATTATCACTTATAATATCCCTAGTGCATTGATTATTTCCGTAAATTTTTTTGAATGCATTTCCAAAACGTATTAATTAGCCCGAGTGGAACACGAGGCCTAATTACGTTTTGGAAATGCATGAGAATAAAATTTCCGGATATTAATCAATGCACGAGAGCATATTCGGTAAGAAAATCGCAACGACACGGACATTGGTCCATTATGTCATTATGATGTCATTATTAATAAATAAATGATTTTGATTGGCTGAAATAATTTCCACTTATTAATTTCATGCTAGGTGCAAAAATTTCCAGGAAATTTTTATACTGAATTCTGAATTCTGATACTGAATTCCATTTTTCTATTGGCTACTTTTGAGTGTCGTGCGATTTTCAATAAAAAAGAACGAGAAAAAAAATTAATTAAAATAAATATAAAGCTGTATAACTTAAAATACACAACTTTATCCATCTTTAGTATTGATTGATGGTGGCTTGACTTATGGTTCAATTTTGCAACTTAATAAAATTATTTCCGCTTCGACTACTAATATAAATTTTTTATAATCTGTCAACAACTTGCCAGCAAACAGACTTTTGATTGAAGAAAGGATTAGAAATTTTTAATGGTATATATAGTAACTAAAATAAAAACAGCTTAACATACTTTTAACATTATTGATTGCTATTCTATTTATAATTTAATTTGAAAATTTGCTGCAATTATCACTGCGCGCCACGAAAGAAGGTGCATAATTGATTTTTTAATTACGCGTCAGCAATTCTCGACTTCAAATGCAGAACCGACATAGACGTCTATTAATTGCATGCCAAAAATAAAAACATTAATCAGAAATTTTGGAATTGAAGTCCAAGGTCTGACTTCATACGAATTCTCTGTTGTTACGAGCAAGTTAATCACGCAATAGTTTTCTTGCTAGGTTAAAGCTATTTTTGGAAGAGTCTACCACATAGTACTTATTATTATTTAAAATAAAGAATTAGGGATCCCGTTGGAACTTATTAAGGTTTTTAAATTTAAAGTATTTCTTTTGTCAATGATATTCACCCGGCGCCTCCGCCAAAAGTTGACGTGAAAATAATTTCCGTGTCAGCGGTTAAATTTAATTTTTATTCTTTTTCTTCACCAAAGCCATATTGACAGTTTCAATTGTTTATGGACCGTTGAAATTCAGTCACTGCGTCAAGCACTCTTTTTTCGCATACGATCTAAAGCGAATAATGTGACTTGGAGAATACCATCCCCAGGGCTTGTCGTCTAGTGCCGTTCCTGCCTCCCGTCCATGTTTCCAGTCGAGCACTTTCAGGCGGATGCTTCCAGAGGGACCTGGCTCAACTTCCACGATCAAAGATTTTCCAAGTTTCCTCAACTTGTATTAATTTTAAAGCGCCTTGATTGATTATTCTTGTTCGCGATCACTTCCAATTGAGGTGATGCTTAACTCGGATTTGCCACTAAGGGCCAATTTCCGAATAAAATTTTCACGTTACATCTCACCAATTAAGCACACCGCCGCCAAACTTCCCTAATACTCGAGCTTATTAAATTTCCCAAGAAAAAAGTTTTTTGCGTAATAATAAGACGGGATTAAAGGGGATAAAAATATTTTTGACGAGGATTACCACTGACCGCCAAATTAAATCCGTGATTAATTTACCTTAGTTAAACCGGGGGTTTGGTTTCACAAATATTGATTTTACGATTTTCTATAATTCAGCTAAGCGCCGGGTTCTTCACAAAAACAATTCTCTAATTTTCTTTTAGTGCGTAGTAAGAGTCGAGAGGCCTCCGGCCGGTGCTTACCTTCCGAGAAGGGGTTCTTAGGGTCCCAAGTGGCCCAGAGTTGCGCTAAAATGAACGGAGAGGAGCACACGATGTACATCACGATGACGGCAATGGTCTGTTTGACGGTGTTAATCTTCGCCCTGGAGATCAGCGGCGTGCGTTTTCCCGGTGTCGACTTTTGCGAACTTCTGGGCCGCAAACTCGACTCGGAACTGTGCCAAATCTCGCTGCATATCGACGTGTACGTCACGATTAACACCACCAGAGGCACTATGAATACTGATATGCTGTACCTGAAGAGAAGACAATTAGAATCGGGGAAGTGGGGGAGCTTTCGACGCGTTACCAGGTCACGTACGCCTTCTTGCCCCAGGGCTCCTGGAACGTGGCCCAGCAGTCGTGCACCCCCGCACCCACCTCCTCGTAGGCGAAGATGGTGAGCTGCGACAGAAAAATCGGAGTTAGGGCCTCATTGATAAATAAACAGAGATTCGGGGGGATTAACACTTAACAAATGCGTAAACAACACGACCCTTTAATTAGTTCGCAAGTCGTCAACACGTCATCCAAAAACAAATGGGGGGACGCGTTTCCGCTTAACTTTCTTGAATACGTTTCCTTAGAACCTCAATGTTTACGCAAAGATTTTGAAATTAATGAAAAAAAGATGCGGAATAACAAATATGTATAAATTAAAGGATTAATAAAATAGTAAAATTGAAGAAGTGAAAAAAAAAAATTAAAGCCTTTATTGTATTACAAAGCCACCCTACAGCAAATCATTACTAAAACAGTTTAGGGTTGTCACAATATTATTGTCGTTCCAGTAAAAATTTCGTAAAGATTTGGTAGGGTGTTTGAAAAATTCTGCGTCAAATTAATGGTCGCGCCTATAGCACCTTGTGCGTGCGACTGAGAACGCATCCTCGGTCCCATAGACGCCACGCTTGAGTTGATTGCGATTATCGTAAAAGCGCCAGGAACAGCAGCTGATGCGATGTGAGTTCAAGACAGAACCAACCCCTAATTTCTAAAACCCGAATGCACCTTCAACATTTTAATAAAAAAATTGATTTAGTGTCTTCCGCGAGTCAACATATGTGGGCAGCGGTTGATGGTTGAAGTTCTGAAAACCTGAAAATATCACAATATTGCTTTTTCCGCGACTTAAAATTTACGAGACTTTGTTAAAGAAAATATTAAAAGATCCACAAACATTTTCTTTTTAATTCCATAACTCTTCTCCAGCGAAGTCCCGGCGCTCCTCCGCACATTTACTGTTGCGTGGTCGAGGTCTATTTAACGATGGGTTCTTGCAATAAAGTTGAGTGCAACGTAAAAGTAACACCCCCGGCAGCGTCATTGTTGGCGTAAACTGTTCAAGTGGCATTTTGCTTTTTATTTGTTGCGTCGCTCGTACGAGGGTGATTTCTTAATTGAGTGTTTGGTTCAAGTTTTTCGGGATGTTGTTTCGACGAGGACGTTCGCTTTTTGTGTTGTCAGTAACTATAAAAGATTGGCCGAAGACGGGCAGCTCGGATAACCTATGGGGACAGAATGCCGTTGCCAGAAAGTCGCAGCAAGGGTCTTAACTCCTAATCCGATTTGAAACTACCACGGTCGGGATCCCGATCAGCTGGATAATTTGATTATCGGAAATTTGGTTAACACAATATACATTTAGTACATAAAATTTATTTTCCTAGTTTCTGCCATGTTGATGATGCGTGGGTCGAAATGGTGGAGGCGCCGGGTGAATACAGTTTCATTTAAAGCGTACCTTATAATATTATTACTAGCAAAAGAACCCCCTACTCACGACGCTCCGCAGCTTTGCTGCGGCCTGACTTAACCTCCCTTGCTAGTTATATTATTAAAGATGCGTTTACGCGCTATTGCATTCACCCGGCGCCTTCACCATTTCGTACAAAAACCCAGCCTCCGCCTGGTGGCCTTTGATTAAAATCTTCCAATTTTTTTTCTCAATAAATGTTCTTCGGCAATTCAAAAAACTTTTAACTATTTAGTTTTAAAATTAAATCCATGGGGCGCTATTCAAGCAGGAACAGCGATAAGAATTTGCTTGTTCCACATGGAGCTCTCATATCGGCCCGCATATCTTTAGCGGGACTGCAGGCACTGTTACGTTATCAACGACGCAATTGCACGAATGAACTTTGAATAGACATTTATCACTCTGAACACGCAAATTATATTTCGAAATATTAGCAGTCGATCTGAGAACGCGAGATGATTGCTCGAGCTCTGATCACAAACGCTGTGGCGCTCCTCAAAACCGGTGCCCCGTAATTAAGGGGAATAGCTCAATTGGGGCTTCGCATGATCCGCCCCGGCAACAAGTAACTGTTGCCAATAATCTGTCGTGTACGTAAATAAATAGAGCCGCCCGGATTTACACGCAAACCCCCAACCGACTGATTGCCGATAAGAGAATCTCTTCGATTTTCCGCAATTTTTTTCGTACTGATGCCCCTGTTTGGAATTGTTCGCCAAACTTTCTTTGACGGTGTTAAAGTCGGATTAGGGCAGCGTCTTGAATTATTAAGTTTGCTCAAGTGGGGACCGTGAAGATTATTAGTGCTTCGTCGTGACGGCCGACTTAGGGGAGGAGTCTTACACTTCAGCAAATAACGAAATTAATGACAAAGACTCTTCTTTCTGTTGTCGTTAGTTTCCACTAATTTTTTACGGAGAATCTTCCACGCAATTTATCACATTTTCGGGTTCAAGGTCAACGGTTTAACCACCGGTAAAGAAAATTAATGGTCCTCCGCCATCCCAGACGCCTCTATTTTTAACCCAGAAACGAGAAAAAATTTGTTCGCAATTTGGGAGTTTCGGGGGTGTAAAAAGCAAAATCTGGCGCCATATTGATGTTGTTGATTGAGTGTTGAAAGAATTCGACGTTTTTTGCGGAACAAAAATTTGCCGGAGAGTTAATGAAATTTTTGGGCAATTTATCATTTAATGGATGCGACCGATTGTCAACCAAGAGCCAGTTCTTTAGTTTATAAATTTATAGAAGTTGTGATTAATAATTTCTTGAATATTGAGATAAGTTTGGAAGTGCTCTTCTCGGTCATTAAGAAACCAGACATTTGAAGATTGTTATCGGGAAGTTGTACTTAATTAGTTACTAAATTTGGCTTGAATTGTTAAAATACTCTTTGCCTGGCCCAAAGTAAGTAAGCTCCTCGAATCAGCAGATAATAAGTTTACATTTCTTTGTTTTTTTATGCTGAAAGATTTAAAGGTTGCTGTTGTTGAATAAAAATTCAATTAAATCATTGATTTAAAAAAGAATCTAAATCACATTAATTCTGAAGATCCAAACAAGAACAACAGACACTAATTTAATCAAGAAAAAAATAACAAGTTTATTGGTTAATAATAATATATTTAAACATCGAAAGAAAGAAGAAATTATTTAAATTTTAATTAAGCACCCAGATTAGGTAGAATCATTGATTTAACACCCCAGTTAAGAATTTTTGCTCCTGACTCTTTTTTTGCACTTGGAAACAATGACCCAATACTTTAATGACGATTTCAATATTCTTATAAAACTAGAAAAATCAGACTAAAGAAAATTAAACTTGGAGTAAATATTGGAGGCGTCGCCACAGTGTTGTCGTGCCCCTATACTCGCGGTGACGTGCCTTACTCATGCGAAGAAGAGTGGTGCAATATTGCCGGCCTTTCTCCGGTCTTCTGCTTATGGCGTTAGGTTTCGTTGCTCACATGGCCACGAAATGGAGAAGTCTGTGAAACCCGATTTGAAGCTTATGCCTCGGCGATTCCTATCTTAAGCTGCCGGGTTAATGGCGGTATTTACTGATAGCGGCATAATTAATTCGATAATAATTCAATCTCGCCGCCCGCGCAACTGCTATTTAAAACCCTTCCAGAAAATAATCTGCTCAAATAAAATACTTCCAGGTCAAATCTTAAATGTTGAGAAAAATCGTTATTGTTCATTTAGATTACGGCCTAAATATAAACTTCTCGAAACTTACGAAATTAATTAGATCGGTTAAGAAAATGTTAAAAATAAAGTTCGTATACAACGAGATCGCGTGCTCCGCACCCACCGTGCCAATAGTCTCAATTCCCTCATGCTCTTTGCTCTAAATATTAATCCGGAGCAAGTACGACACGCAAATGGTATAGTTGAACCATCGGACTATCTCGACCTATTAATCGCAAACTCTCGACTAATCAAGGCAAAAAATTGCAATTTCAAAGATAACAAACTCTTCCACTTGAAATGGTTCGAAACGCGAGTTAATCGACTAGTTGTGGTAAAAAATTAACAAGAGCCAATTTGACTTGTAAATTTCTGAAAACGTGGGCCGAAATTCGCACAGAATCAGGCAAATAAGAAAAATAGAAGGGTTCCAACAAAACTCGTTGAAAGAGAAACTTTGGACAGTAACTAAGTTAGTGTTGGATGGATATTTGGCCCGGCGATTTCCTGTTGGTTGTTCAAACAAGAAACATTATTCCTCGATGTATTTCCGATATTCGAAATGGATTCGGGCAATATTTTGTCAGAAATAATTGAATGAAGCGCTTCTCGGTTTAACGCCCCTTTGTTAACGTTAGACTAATGAATGAATTGTCGAAACCAGCATAAGGTTCTTGTGATATCGAAAATGTGAAGCGAAATTCGTCGAGGGCTTCGCATGTTTATCATTGATTTTATAATGCAATTGTTTTAGCGCAACACGGTAACAAAGGGGTGATTTACGAAAGGTCGAACCCGAAGGGGTGATTATTTAAGTTCCCGAGAATCACTAACGTAAAGTTATTACAAATAAAGTTTTTTGCTCCAATCAGGACAAAATTTCAGGAGTGGTCAATTATCCGGCTTGTTCGCCAATTAAATTAAGCAAAAATTAGGGAAAGTGGTCCTCCCTCGAGGGTTCAATTGAGTTCAATTCAGGGAACGACGTAATTTTTGGCGATGTCCCCATAGACCCTCTTCAATCGAAGGCAATTATCGGTGCAATGAATAAGCGATCAGGTCGCGTGGGGTTTGATTTAAATAAAACTCTTCGATATCCGTTTGGCTAATTTTAGACTTGCTGTGCCATTTTCAGACGAAACCAATTCTGTCTTGTATTTTTAACCCTGAAAAACTCAACGTGTTACCAATGATTACAATAGCGAAGTGTACTCACAAGCAGACGTCGTGACGCATTTGCGCCCCCGTTAGAAAATTTCCACGTCACGATCTGATGTTACAATTTTTTTCCGCCAGACGAGGCTTTGCTTGATACCGCCCCTCTTGTGAGAACTTGAAGCGCAACTTACGCGATGTTTTTTTTAACTAATCGCACCCCTCGGAGAACGCGAGCATTTATCTTTGCAATTTAAAAATAATATTTGACATTGTCGAAATTCGAAGCGTCTGTGGAATTTGCTGAAGCTTTTTATATTAATTTCGATGCTGCTGCAACTTGCGCTCAAAACGAATTTCTAGCCCAAGTAGAGCAATCAACTGCAAGATCCTATGCAAATTCGACAACTCAGTTCCTCGCCCTGCTCCAATATCAAGACATATGCTAAAGAAAAAAATGGCAACTTAGAGAATAAAAATTCTGGAGACAAAGACCGACTTCCATTCAAGCATCAGTTGTCGTAAAAAATATAGCGTGAATTAAATATTGCCGACGTTGCAAAAATGCTTGAAGCTCTTCGCCGATAAAACAGGCGGAAAATACAAAGTTGTGACCTAAAACAATGCTACGTGGGCTAAGTGAGGAATTTAGTAACAAACTTCTTAGTTGGAGGCGTTGAGTTGTTATAATTTCATTACTTAAGGAGTAAAAAATTATTTTAGCTAACACTTCATTTCGTCTGCTTTAAAGGCTCGAGTTTCAGAAACAATGAAGTATCAACATAAAACTTCGAAATAGTTTCGGTTCCAACTTATTTACAATTATGTGGCAAAGTTGGAGGATGCTTCTGAGGTTGACGCAGAGTTACAAGATGGAGCTTTTAGTAAATTTTGACAATTAACAATTTTACGATCAAATTAATCTTAAAACTCCCCGAGTAATTACTTGGTATTGAAAAAAAGTTTTGTCGAAAACTCGTCGATTCATCCCGTTCCCTTTTATGGGTTATTCAACTTGTTCCAGTTACTCACTAGAAAGTGTGTTGGCAATTCTTGTGCTGGCAATCTTAAGCAAATGTCTGGTCTTCAGTAATTCGTGGCCTAAGATGATGAATCTTCCAACAAAAAATATATTAAACATCATTTGGTGCGTTATTAAACTCAAAGCAAACAAGCGTTTAATTTATCATACATTCTTCACGGTCCTCGGTCGCGTTAACGATGCTTGAAAATTTATTAGCGGCGAACCTTTACGGATTTCCTTCTGTTTATATTCCAATTATTCAAGCAAATTCTGCTTTAACGCTAATTAAGTAATGAAACAATACTTGAAGATTTTACAAAAATTTTGCCTCAATTCCCAGTTACCAGCCACAACGAGACTAGAGGTTGTCCGGTAACAGTGGACGCCGTTACGATTAAAGATGGAAGATAGCCAACCCCATTCCCTGGGGTGTTAATTAATTATTCTATCAAACACCCGGAATCTGCAAGTGCGACAAGCGCGACAAAAAAAATTTCTTGTAGGGGAAGCCGTTCGATTGACTCAAGGACTCCAGAGAATGTTAGAGAAGCCCCCATAAAATTTGTCGCAATTTCCGGCCCCATTTCACGTTGCAAATTTAATATTTGATATGCAACACCTTCCCGTGAGCATAAATAATCAAAACTCGAACCCAAGTTGAAAGGTTGAAGGTTACGTTAACGTTACCAATAAATTCCAACAACAACTTTCAGGTAATTTTAACGCCGCTAATTTCGAGTTTTTGCGTCACTTGCGTCACTTCCGTCACTTCCTTAATCAAGTCGTGATCAGGTGCCAAATTTTTTCAGATTGACTGTTGAACCTTTTATTAGAAAACTCCGTGATCGATCCCTTAAACCAACGATTTAATCTGAAAGTCAGTCGCGTGAAGGATTGCTAAAATTTCGCAACTAATTCCTTTTCGGCTAACGAAAATAAGGAGAGGGGCCAAATTAAAATTTCGGGTTAAGTATGATTTATGCAACTAACGTTACCATTGCGGCTATGGCAACTAAATAATTTATGTGGCCCTCTTCGCGTCATTTATGTCGTCAAGTTTTGTTGGAGTAACATTAAAGTGAGCGGAACAAAGGACAAAGAGAAATAATGGTCGAGGCTTTTTCCGAAAGTTAACGGAACAAACAGTAATTTCGTGTCAGACCTCGGGGTCTAAATTCAAAAGCTCTTCTTCGGTGCTGGATTATTTACTTTTATTGTTGGCGAAGAAAATATTTTTTCGTTAATGCAAACACGTTTATTTGTCGTTTTAAAAAAAATTGTAGGGAAACTCACCTGGGGAATGCAGAATGCTAAACTGGTGACCCACGCCAGGTACACCATGACTTTTGAGCGCCTGGAGGTCCACGAACAGTACGTCAAGGGGTAGCAAATCGCCTGGTGTCTGTCAATCGCGGTCGCCATCAACACGTAGGAACTGAGGTAGGGACCTAAGGTTTGTCCATATTTAACTAGCTTGCACAGGAAATAGCCGCCGTAGAATCTGTAAGTGATGTCCCAGGCCAATTGCGGAAGGACGCTGAGGAACGCTGTTATTAAGTCGGCGATGCTGAGGTGCAAGATGAAAAAGTACATCCGCGACAACTTCTTCCTTCCGGCGTACCTGGAAATTATCAACGAATGCTACCGAAAAAAGATTTGAGAGACAAACAATTATAATGATTGACCCCCATCAGCGAGTCACAAAAAAAAAATTGGGGGTTATTTTTTTTTTTAATTACCTCCTCCTCGTCCATAGGGCGAGTAGCACGGTGCTGTTTCCGATGACCGTGACCAAAAAGATGATGGCCAAGGTGGCGATTTCGATCCGAGCTAAGCTCTCGTCTCTGTCGACTGGCGAGTTTTCTACATCGACGCCTTCCTCGAGGAGTTTGGACGCGTTCTCCGTTGTTAAGTTCATGTTTGAGGTGTGGAACCCGAACATGTGAACGCGGTCTGAAATAAGAAACGTCGGTTTAATTTTATCGTTGAAAAAATTTCAATTTTTACGCGGCGATGGTTGAAATAATTTATTCATAATGCTCCGTAAAATTAGACGTGAGGAAATCCGTCTTCGATGTTGAGTCAATCGTCCGTGAATGATAAATAGGGTCCTGTTGCGAGACGATGCGCGATCTGCTCGCTAGGGAAATCCTTTTGGGGGGGAAACTACTAAATTTAAAACGTAAGCTGGGTCCGGTTCTATTATTCAAATTTATGTTCTAGCCCGGATTGTGGGAAGCCTCTCAGGTTTAAGCATTTATTTATACATGGGTGCAATCATATTTCGCATTGTTATGCAAGTGTTTACACTCGAGTTAAGTCCGGACAATCCCCAATAATCAGCAAATTATGTGAGAAGCTCCTTGTCGTTTCAAAGAAGTGCCATGGTCAAATGTTAAATTTAGCTTATTTCACTAAACGTTGGCTTACGCTTGAAACTATTGCGGCCTAATTTAGAAGAATTTAACTCACTGAAGTAAATTACAAACATTCTTCCATAATTTAATAGGTTACAAAAATTTCTCAATTAATTTTATTTATGAGAGATAAAACTATGCGGAATTGCGCTCTAGATAACGAAGAATTAACAGATTCACCCGGCGCATTCACCATTTGTCACGGCGCAATGTCGTCCCAACATTTTTTTTTTAGGTTGTTTAATATCCGTAATAACTCCAATACTTGTAGTTACATATAGATTACATTTTCATTTTAATGAAAGAAACTGGAGTTGTACAAAAAATTGTTACGTGCTGTACCGCATTAAATTTTGATTAGGGGACGAGAGGTGTAATTTCAAATGTGTGGCTGTCAACCTCTCAAAATTCAATAACTCATCAGTTGTCTTCGATAAAACAAAACTTGTTGTGTTGCGATTCCCCCAATTAACGATGTGCGAATAATTAAGGAATTGGACATCATTTCCGCCATTCCTAAATAATGCGAATTCAGCACGGGAATGGCGGGCGAGGGTTGATTGTCACTTCCTCAATTTTCGATACAAAACGAATTCATCAAATTAAGTCAATAATTCCGCATCTCTCCTCATAGTTGTTACGACTTTAATTATTCGGTGCGTGTGCATTTTGTGGTGCGTCCAATAAGCGTCGGTTCTCGCCCACAATTCGTTTGAATATTCAACGTTCCAACTCTGTACGTTTTCCTAATTGTGTTAGATTTTCAAGTTTTGCCCCACGAGCTCACTCGACAATAATTCCACTTAATCCCAGCAACAATTGCACGGAGCGTCTGTTTTTGTTAGTGTTTCGACCGTAGAGGAAGCCAAGTGTCTTGGTATAGAGCCGAGGTTAATTGAAAAGCCATGTGCCTAGCGAGTTGAAATCGTAAATTTCGGGAAGTCGTGACGTCAAAACTGAGAAATTTATTTACGAAACTTTGCCGGGACTTTGAAAACTGTTACGGAATGAAGTTGGTAGATTTTTATTTGGTGTTGCGGACGATAGTGGACCGTCGTAAAGTTTAAATGACCGCTGTTTGACGTTGCTGGAAGATTTGGGGGGGTGCAGACCAATGATTTATGTTAGCACGCGGAATTGTTGGTACTGGCAAAAACTTGGTCACAGGACGTCCAGTGTAAGAAACGAGGCGAGGAAACTCAAAGCAACTGGATCTGCACTTTCTAACAAAGTTGAGGAGTTAAAATTTTTTGTTGACCAGGTAATGTTTTATCAAAGGCAAATTGCAAAAATAGCTTTACCACATTTTCTGTTCAGAAAAAATTGCTAAATTGTTTTTCCAAAAAATAATTTATTTGTAACGAGCCAAAGGTTAACGATTAAAAGTGCTTCTTGTTCAATAAAACTTGTTATCCGATAAAAGCCCGTTCTCTATCTGGGGGGAAAAATATGAATGAAAATAGAAATAATTGACATTGATAATAATAACCATCGGAAGTTTATCTTCAATCAATGTCATTAACAAAGTGCTGACACACTTGATAAAAATAGTCGAAAGAATTCGTGTAAGTAACGAACTCAAATTTTTCACGATAACGTCGACATTGAAATGTGAAGTTTCAACAAGAGAATTTCAAGCTCATTACCCTTATCATGATTTATGTAACACCTCCCTAACGCGTATCGATTTCGAACACAGTACTTACTAATGAGATCTTGTTATTACTGCAACAATTTGGTTAAATTAAGGACAAATGCTGCGAACCTTTTTATTGTCGATAGCAATATTCATCTGGAAACTAATAGAAATCATACGTGCTAGAATCGAATCGTGTTATTGTGGGAAAATTTGCTTTAGTGGTCACGAAATGCCGACCACTTGCACGAAAACGTGCAAGAATCGTCTCAATTATGGCGACCACATAACGGCGTTGAAGTCTTCATCTCCTAAAATGGCACACATTGCCAGAATAACGATATCAGAGTAATGATGCGTTTCATTCTGCTGAAGTCTCGCTGCTTAAACTGCCTGGAATATGAGAGATGATAATGAACCAAAGTTTTGCAGTGTTGCACTTTATACCAAAAAATCGTCCACCGTCGGCCAAATTTTTCCCTACTTATTATTAAAAAAACAAGCAATCACTTAAAAAAATAGAATTCTTGACGCGTTCAAATTTCTCTTATAAATCTGCAAAGTGATGCTGTAGATTCATCTACTGTTGACATTTGGGCCCATCGGAGAGCCGGACAAAAAGCTTGTTTACCCAAAACCTAAAAACCCGTCCCAGTTTAAAAGCTTCGCATTGTAAAAAGTGCGCTCGCAGCCACCCGCACCCAATGGATTTACCTTGATGGCCGGCGGGTCCTTTTCGACGCCGCGCTATCAAACTGAAACGTTTCCTTTCCCATGTTATATTATTGATGTTCCATCCCCCTGTTGTCTTTATTGCTGTCATCAGCAGTTTACCGCACATAATTTAGAAGTGATGTCCCGAAGACATACGGCGCGATATAAATCTTAGAGACCTGTGCACATTATCCAACATACTGCCGCACTTTCCTGCAACGGAATTGCCTACAATAACTCAGTGCTCTTCCGGATACCGCCGGCAATCCGGGCGATAAAGTGACACCATTGCGCGCAAATTTTCGGTCAATAAAAAAAATACCGAAGAGGGATTTCTCAAAAGCATTACCGGATTTTTCCTGGGAAAAAGATTATTAAATAATGATCAACTGACGCGAATTTCTCTAAAACATCACCAGATTTTCTTTGGAAAAAACCGCATTAATAGGATTATTAAATAAAGAGTAACTGACACGTATCGATTCATGCAGTGATTAAAAAAATTAACTCTAAAATTTTAAATTAGCAACAACCCTTTGAAAATTAAATAATAAACTTGCAGAGGAAAACAAAGTTGTGGGGATAGTTCAAAAACAGATATTAAATTCTCCGGATGCTGGAATAAAAAAAAAATAATTAAATCTTATTTGTTGAGAGCTTTAGTGTTGGGCGTTAAAGAAGTCCACCCACGTCCTGAAAGTAACAAAGATGATACTTTCATAAAACTTGCTTTTTCAGCTGGCTCCCAATAAAAAAGAGGAAAGCGATATTATTTTCATTGAAATGTTTCTTTCCTAAACGGTCAACTGATATCTGAATTTTACGAGAACCTTTTCCAGTTATGTATTGTCAAACATCGAGTTTCATAGCGAAACCGAACAAGGAATGTCGACAACCACGTTCACAACAAATGAAAGCCTGTCACGTGAACGAACAAAGTGTTCCTCATTCCAAACTACGCATCCCTTAGCGAAGCCATAAAAAATTGTTGTCCTCTTCGAGCAGAATTTTTACGACACAACTTGACTTACCGCAAGGTGTGAGCTTTCGTAACGGAACGAGCACATTAAAGAAAAATATATCTAATTCACACCACGTCGAGTTAACGCGAGTTTCGTATTTCTGCTCGACATAGAATTTTTTTTTAATAATTTAGTTGCTTGAGTTGAAACTTCATGGTGCATGTTGACTCTGTGCAAATATCGCAAAGTTTTTAAGTTGTTACGTCAAGAATTAATGGCTCACTAATCGCTGCCGGTTATCTCATTCAGAACCTTCACAAAGGCTGGCAGCACGCAAAAACGGAAGGCAAACAGGAAACATCACAACTAGTTACGTAAACAAACAAAAACTTTGTTTCCTCACAAATGGCAAAATTCGAATCCATGCTAATCCAGTTTTGATCTGGGACCATGTCGAAGGAAGCCGTTTACCAACCCCGATCCGGCAGTTGTCAAGGATTTTCCTGCCGCTTCATTTCCGTAAACTTTCTCTGTTGGAGCAATTAGAAGCATTTGGTTAAGTCAAAATTGAAACTCTTTAACGTCATATTTGCCTATGTGGCGCCTGAAGTGGCAACTAATTGGATGCAAATAAAAAAGTGATTTACGCCCCTAACGCTGTCACTGCTGGGGGAAGAGAAGCGATGGTTAAAATAAACAAGCGTTATCGCTTGAGTTATAAATTTCGACCGGTGGCTGCACACTTTTAAAAAATTCAACACCGACTCCGTTTTACATAAAATAATCGTGCAATAAGCCGATAAATTAGAGCAAGTCCTAAGAACCTTTCTCTATTGTTCAAGTTTTATAATTTAGAAGGTGCGTGCGAGATCCCCTTTAGGCGAGCGGCAATTGTGGCTTCCTTAATTAACCGCTCTCGATTCAGACAGTTCGGAATTTTAAACAATTCCAAGTTCGATTGTTGGTCAACTCTGCTTTCAATTAAAACTTTCCCCAATTTTGGGTGTCGAAAAACTGGCCCGTTTCACCAACTTTATTGAAACCTGAAAATCGGGAAGAATCCCCGAGAAACACCAAAACGGTGTTATTGGATTTGGGGAAGCTGTTATGAAATTGGCCACCAAATCCACGTGGGTCTCAATTTTCAATCGAGTTCACAGGAAGAACAATAGAACCTTTTAATTTTATTTGCCTTTCATTATCCGGTGCTTGCGTGAATTTTTCGTAATACCTCCCCAAATAATTTCGATCAAAGCCTTAATTAAAATCGCGTCAATATTGTTGTTGGCAAACTTTTTTAATTAGTTAACTACCATTGATTTGGGGCTTTTATCGAATTGGCGGCTGGCTGGAAAGATGTATCGTTTCGGTTGGAGGTAAGGCGCGAGGGCGGCAATAGGACTCCATGTTAACGGTATAATAAAAAGGAGAATCTTAAATTCTTTCCGCATTTCCAGCTATTTTATTAGTTTTAGTGTCCTTCACGATCTGAAATATTTTCTTTTATTTCGGTGGGCAAATCCCGAGACGAAGCACGGGCTGAATTCGTGAATATCTTTGGCCGGAACACCAGATCCCTTGCTAGAATTCGCCCTGACCTTTCAATTAAAAATATGTAATAACGTCCAGTAGTGAAGAGACGTAGACACGAGAATAGCTCTAGAATTAATGCGCATCTAGTTACTCCATCACGTACTCAGAGTCACGCTTTTACATTAATTTGAAATATGTCTCGTTGAATAATGGATAAGGAGCAAATTTTGTAAGTATTTTTAGTTATGTCTGCCTCGCTGTGCCAATATTAATAACGCATCGATGTTACGGTGGCAAACCTAATAAAGTTTATATTTTCGCAGAGACGTGGTATTTGGGGTGGCGTTACCAATACCGGGCGCGTACTGTCAAATATTTATTATTCAACACAACATTCTGATTTTATTGACGGTGGTAGTTCGGATTCTTTAGATTTTCTTATGCGATAACTGCTGTTCCAACCCCTCTGTCGTAAGACAGAAAAGTTGTTTTTTGATAAACATCAACAATATATTGCTCTCATTGAGTACGAACGCACTTAAGTAGATCTACATAAACTTTTTTATCTTCATTATCTCCGTATCTAATCAAACAATATTTTGCCTCTTAAATTGGCACATCGATGAAGATCTCCAGTTAGTTCCCAGTAATCAAAAAGTATGAATCTTTTCGTCGCCTTGTTGCTACTTGTCATCAGACGAAACTTTGTGCAGAAGGCTGCACAAAGTTTCGTCTGATGACTGCAACCAAAGAACTTTCGAAAACGGAAATTCGGTATGCGTGTGCGACGAGTCTTATTGCGATACCGTTCCTCCCTTGACTCAGTCGACTCCAGGAACGTACCAAATTTTCTCCAGCAGCAAATCGCAATTAGGCTTCGCGAAAAGTGAAGGATTATTTGGGAACGTCGTCGAGGGATCCCCGAGGATCAGAATTAACCGGTCGAAAAAATTCCAGACAGTCATCGGTTTTGGGGGTGCTTTCACAGATTCCGCCGGAATAAACATATTGTCGCTGCCGGAGGAAGCTCGTGACAAGCTTCTGGAGTCGTATTTCGGCGATGATGGAGTGGGGTATAACTTGTGTCGGGTGCCGATCGGCGGGACGGATTTCTCGACTAGGCCCTATTCATACGACGATAATCCCGGAGATGTGACGCTGGAGAAGTTTCAGCTGCAGGAAGAGGATCTGGTTTACAAGGTAAATACGAGCAGTTGGCCGGTGGGGAGCAATTGGGCGCGACAGGGACTAAACGCATAATTTTCACAAACCTCCGATTTAGTCCTGGACAGTTCTCGAATCCTCTGCCTTCATTAAATTTTTTTATTTGTAGAGACTGAAGACGCATAATTTTGACAAACCTCAGAATCATCTGCCTTCATTAAATTTGTTTATTTATATTTAGTAAACTACTCAAGTTTATTAAAATTTTCCTCAGATTCCGCTGATAACTCGAGCTAGAATTTTACGCGGTGACGTGCCGTTGAGGCTTTTCGCGTCGCCCTGGACTGCGCCTCCGTGGATGAAAACCAATAACGACTGGCCGGGCGAGGGGCAATTATTGGAAGAATATTACCAACTGTGGGCCGATTACTTCATCAAATTTTTTGCAGCTTATCAGGAAAATGGGGTGGAATTTTGGGGCGTCACCACCCAAAACGAGCCTCTAGACGGCTTCCTTTCCAATAATACTTCCCAAATAAACGCAATGGGTTGGACTCCAGACACAATGGTAGCAGTTTTTTTTTTGAATAATTAATCCACCCCAACAAAAATTATTTCAGAATAAGTGGATCGGGGAAAACTTCGGGCCAACAATCAGAAATTCAGCTTTCAGCTCCCTGAAAATTATCACCTTTGACGAAAACAGATGGGTGCTGCATCTACTGCCACAGGTGAGCTTGTCTTTTTCAACAATCAAATTTCGAAGCAATCAATTCTAGGTACTGGAAAATGAGTTGACGTTGAGTTTTCTCGACGGTATCGGAGTTCACTGGTATTTGGACCGGTTGCTTCCTCCAGGTCTCCTAAATTTTACAAGGACCGATAAAAAAGATTTGTTTTTGATCAATACCGAAGCCTGCCAAGGTCGGTTTAATTCCCTTTCTCAATTTCCAATAATCTAAATTTCGCTTCAGGTTTCCTCCATTCGCCCAGTGTTGATCTCGGAAGTTGGGAGCGAGGAGCTGGATATTTCCAGAGCATTCACGAGGTAAGTTTGTCGGCCGTTTTTCTTATTATTTCCACCAAGAAAAGTTTAAATTTAATAAAACGCGCCCCTAATCGCATCAAGTCTCAATAAAACACAAGGGTTTGTTGACGTTCCCTGCACTCGACCGGAAATTAACTCGAAACGCTAACCACTTACGGGAAGTTGGGTGATAAGTCCGCTTTGTCGCCACGACAAAGAATTCCAAATCTAATCCCGTTAATTATTTGGTCAGGATTTCGAGTTCGGAGCGGCAGGCTGGGTGGACTGGAACATGGCTCTAGACGTGGACGGCGGCCCGGTCTACATCTCCAACCCCGTCGACTCCCCGATAATTGTCAACGCCACGGCTGGGGAATTTTACAAACAACCCATGTACTACGCTCTCGGCCACTTCTCAAAATTTGTTATTCCCAATTCGGTTAGGATTGAGGCGTCAATTAGCCAAATTGACGGCGTTCAAGTTTTAGCGTTCGAACGGCCCGACAATCTGACGGCCGTTACAATACACAATAGGTACTTAATAGCGCTATTTCTTGGCGATGCTGCCGGATATTAAATTTATTATCTTTCAGCAATTCGGCCGACGTGGAAGTAGTCATTGAAGATTTCAGCTCCGCGAGCATCTCCATCGCAGCGAACTCCATCAATACCCTAATTTATGCAACAATTTAGACCAAAACGTTTCAGTCATCGATAAAATCTTATTGACTCTGGTTATTAGTCGGAATAGCCGCAATAAACCCCCATTTTCAATCTAATGATAGTCTTTACCTAACTCAATAATTTGCCCTCTACTAAAAGTTGATAGACCCTCATCAGAGCTTCTGCAAGAAGTGTTGAAGTAGTTGATGGTTAGTGTAACATTATCAACAACTCCTTATATAATTCTTTTTATTCGTTGACTTGCCTATCACTAATTGGGTTGGGCGAGTTTAATTAACGAGATTAGTTATTTAAATGTGGTTATTCAAAACTCGCTGCTGCAAATTGCTTATATTGTCCGCACTTTGGGATAATTAGACCGAATTTATTCGCGTATTCATCGGACGTGAAAGAGGATACAGTGAAGATTAGTTTTGCACGGCTCGTGCTGCATTCATTTGTACCACAGATCGATCATAACCTAAAATTTGGTGACTTTGATGTATCGCGCTGCGTTCAATGATAGATTAAACTTTTTAAGCGGAAGCACGGCGGATGGGAAACGAAACCTTTCTAAAAATATTTTAAGGTAGTATCAAAGGTTGGTATCAATGGTGTTGGCGCTGACATCTTAAACAACTTCTACTTCTTGTTACTTATCCGTAGAACGATGTCAACAAGAGATTAAAAAAATTAAATTAAAAAAATCCGCCTTTCTATTACTAAAATTTTTAAGCGCCACATTTGGTCGTCTTCGTCACTGAAAAATTTAATATATTTAAAAAAATTTAACACGCACATTTACATTAGACGTCGATATATTTAATGATAAAATTAAATTTATTTTCTCCTTTGGTTAGCGTTGTTGTTCTCCTCGCCGCTTTACTAAAAGTTGTGCAAACAACGTAAAAAAGGTTGAACAGTAACGGTGGTCGTTTCTTATTTGACATATGACGGCACGTAACTTGTTGGGTGTTGAGTAGAGTAATTATCTGTTTGACAACCATAAAAAAGTTAATTGGATAATGAGGCAAAAAGCGATAGTGGTAAAACAAACAACTGCGTAGGTAGGTATATCTATAGCACGCTTCTATGTACCTTTTCTCTGAAATTTTTCTTCAGCACATTTAAATGCTTTCACACTTTTTCAAGCTATTATTAATAATGAAAGTCGTCGCAAAACTTTTCCGTAAAATCCAATTGTAGAACTCCTCATTAACAAAGCTTTTTTGAATTTTTTAATTTAAGCAAGTCTACTGGAGAAAAATTGAAACGTCTCGAATTTCCCAGTTTCCAATTTTTTGTGCTGCGGCAAAATTGATACGTCTTGGTAGATTTAATTGCAGTCGACGCCTGATAAATTTGTCGATACGAAAAGACGACGTCGTGACCCAATTCCACCTTTGATCTGGAGACACAAACGCAAAATACAAGGCAGAGCCAAATTGACAGAGTTTCTCTCAAACCCCAAATAATACGTATCAACCCGGGAATTTGACTATCCCGCCTTTCATCAATCGAATCGATTCGTCCAGAATGACGCCTTTCAAAAGTAGCAACAATTTTTAGAACAGCCAACATGTTGCAGTTATTGCAGCTCGGTGCATAGTCAGATCTATTTAATTATTTCCGGGCCCAAACAACTTAATGAAATTAATCCTAGAAGTGTCCATTCATCAGTTTTTAGTTCTCCCGGGACCGGACTTGTTAATTAAATTTCCTCTCTCTTTTATTTATGACACCGTCGAAAATGTCTCGAGCGATCAATTCATCTCCAGTGCTAGTTAATAATCATCTAACATCCCGTTCCGCATCGGTAAATATGAGGATAGCGAATCCATCATCCCAATCCCTTCGTTGCTTTTGTCCTTATTTACAGCCCCGCAGGTGAACTGTCGAAAAGCAGCTTCACGATCCGGGTTTAAAACGGATGCACAATAATTGCAAACCTTTCAATTAGGGATTTTTCCCAGTGATTCTTGTAAACTTCCGAAACGGGTGTTGCGCTAATGGAAACATGGTGCCGAAACCGGTGAAGGCCGCCGTTACTTTTAATCTAACCAACATAAATTCACCACGTTCTAGTGTATGTTTTAGCGATGAGGGTGCGAACGTTCGTGATTTTTCCCGCATCCGCTCCAGACGAGATTTAGGAACTAATTCGGGAGGATTTATCAACGACACTTTTATCGAAATGAGCAAAGGAAATTGGGAATATTTATAATTCACGTCATTTTTGCGTCCATTTCCTCTCCGCGAAACTCTCGTTATTCACTGATTGAGAGACGTCCTTCTGCGTTAATTATGTTTTGTGAAAATTTGCGGGGGCTCGGACGAGACTTGAGAAAATTCATTAGGGTTAATGAATGCAAGACAAACAAGGTGATGTGTGAAAAGTGGGTTCAACAACTTTGCGTTAATCCTCAACTAAGAGGACCACCTTCCACGTAATGAAACTCTGCATTAATTTTTAGTACTTAGTCTGTGTTTCTATAGACACCAAGCAAAAATAAGGGTTAAAGACGGAAATCGTTGAGGTCACGCCAAGCCGTTTTGCAGGAAATCCGGAAAATGGACGTTCTGTTTAGATAACTCTGTAGGTCCGACCGAAAAGGAAACAGTTTCTTGCTCCTCGCCTAACGCGAAATCGATTGGTTTTCTCGAAACCGATGAGTTATTATGCAGATAGATGTTAAAGTTTGCAACTGAGAAATTTTTACAACAATTTTTTTACAAACTTCTTTCACTGAAGCGAAGCATGGAAAGTTTCCGTTCGCAATTTCTAAAAATTCTGAATATCATAGCTTTATTCATGCAGGTCTTCTGACAATTTTTTAATAAAAAATTTACTTCGCTGCACTGCGAAAGATTTGTTTGGCTTTTTTCGACGGACGCAATAACGCTCTGCAAAATGTATTCCGCCACTAAATGCGAAGCTATCGAAACGTTCTACTAGTTACAATTTCCGACATACGTGCCTTTGCTCACTGAATTGATATTAATACTCCAGCAATTTAACAAAGTTGCATAGACAGTTCGGGTAATGGGCAATAGCCGTGTCGCGAAATTACTTGTTCCAACTTGGTCTTTGGCAAAAGCTACAACAGATGGTGGTAACAAGACAAATAAAGCGGGGCGCGTGAATAAAGGCTTTGTGTGCTTGCTTCTCACGGGAGAATATCGCGCCCTCTTATTGTCTACTCGGTAATTAAACGGATAAGACCTTGGTAGAAGTAACCTATAGTAACATGCACAACTCCCAGTCTATTTATTCAAAATTCAAAAATTTAAATTTTATTTCCTATAATATTCTTCGGCTACTGCCAGAATATTACACTACAAGACTAGATCAGCAAATAGTTAGGTCAGGAGATTTTCATCTGGAGCTCGCTGGCTATTGGAGAGCTCGAAAGGTCCGAAGCTCCCGAAACCATTGTGGGAGTAACAACTGACAAGTTGGCAACGTAGTTCCCTCGGGAATTATCGCTTGGTATAAAATTATCTCAAGTTGAAGGATTTCCAAAATTGTTCTTGGAATACCAAATCATTTACGCCCCAGAAGCCGTAATTTCCAAGAGAAGCGCTTTTAAGATATTTCGTTAACTCTCGAATAAACGTAATAACCCCAAAAAAGTGTGAAATATTACAGTCTAGAATAATATTTTAGAAGGAAGTTGCAAAAACTTTAACTTAGTTCATTTCATCTTTCTGGCAACTGCAAAATTTTGCTTCCAGCGACAGGAAGCAGACGTACAATTTAAATTATGGGTCACTATCAGAAGTTAGCCTGGATTCCGGGAGAATCAACAACTTTACAATTTACTTTAACTTTCAGGCGTGAATGATCGAGGCCTTTTCCGTTCTAAATTTGAACCTGGAAATAATTGCAAAGAAAACTATTTACTCGCGAAACTACCCAAGCAACACAAAACTGTTGAATAAACGTATAATAGAGGGTTAAACCATACGTCGATAGACGGTGTATTATGTACGTCTAATATCCAGACAAATGTCCGCGCGATCGACGTGTATTTTTGGTATATTGTAAATTAAATATATACGTTTACATTATACGTTTAAAAATCGATTTATCTAAACTTTTTGTATACGTCTCCGGTGTATGTTTAATATACGTCTATTTTAAGTATAATCTGAAGGTTACATATATGAATAAAATTTCGTCATTTAACGTATTTTAAACGTCTACGTTTATTACTAGTAAACTGTAGATTAAATATATACGTTTATAGTATACGTCTAAAAATCGTTTTTTTTTTCACTTATTATGTACGTCTATACCGTATGTTTATTATACGTTTGTTTTAAGCATAATTGAAATCGTATTAAATATGCAGAACAGACACCTCCATCCAACTTGTTGATTCTACGTTAAAATTTATGTTATTAACAAAGTTTATGTATGTATTAGATGGAAGCTGCACATTTCATATTATTGTATTTCACTTAAAGAGGCGTGTTACAGAGTGTAGCTATATTATGAGTTATAATAAAGTAATGTATAATCGGAAACATACTTTAATGTCAGCATTCTTAAATGATATTTTACAACAGATCAATTATTACAAATTTCATAAAATAAATTTGAAAAATACAATAATATTAGCTATTAATTAACATAAATGCTAAACATGATATGGAAAGACACGGAAGATCATTTAAATCCGCTGTAGGCCTACCCCAGAAGGAGCTCTTAACGGACTCTGTAAATAATTAGTTAATTATGATTTTCAAAATTCTTAATTAAAAACTTACCATAAACAACTTCCATTATTTTCGTAGTTTTAAACGGCTTTTCGTCACGTCCCGACCAGTTAAACTTCATGGCAATCTGGTTCGATAATAAGAACTTTATCATATTCATCGATGAAATTCTTACATTCGGACCTCCTATCGCCGACAAGCGCGACTTCTAAAATGACAAAATATAATTGAAGTTTGTAGAGTATGACAAATAATTTCCTTACCATATACTGAAAGTGGCTTCTGTCACCCAAAAAAGTTTCCATTTTCTTAAATTCGGCCTTTGTTGCAATGGGTGTTGTCGGCAAAGTTATATTTAAATTAGCACTTGCAATTCCTAAGATTGTACTTGCGCTAAGTGTCCTTAAAATCTCGAATCAGTGATTGAAGCATCAACTTAATTGTTATTTTTTTAAGAAAGTTCTGCTGTGGCAATAATCTAGCATAATAATAATAAAGTATTTATACTTACGGTTATCCTGAATTTTCAACTAAATAATTGCACTAGAACTAAAACTGCGTTTGTCTTTGCTTCAAGCGGCTCTAGTGAACAATTATACGTCACAGATTAAAATTTTTTTCGAAGATGGAAATCGATGTTGTTCTGACAAAGGTTCGTTGAAAAAGAAAGTTTTAGGAAGATCATAAACGAAACGCAGATGCAGACAATTTTGCGTCGATTTTTGGGCGCAGTTACAGTTAGGTCTGGTTGGGTCTCACTTTGGTGTTTTTGTTATAGTTTGTCCCCGATGTCGGTAAACTTGTAGCTTGCAGCAATATAAATCACAATTGCACCCGACCCGGACTCGGTCCCGGCCCTAGTTAGGTAAAACTTTTGAAGGTCTTAAAAAATAAAATTTTTGTCTGAAACCGCTTTCCAAGCCGCATCTCGGTTCTGCGTAAAAATGCTAAACGATAATAGAGTATGTGATAAAAGCTGCCTTACATAAGCACAGTTGCTGCACATTACATTTTACATTGCTTCAAATTAAGACACAACTTTAGTTGAGTTGATTGTCGGCCCCGGCCTCCCGGCACTGTTGGTTCCTTAGGTCTTTTGTGCTACGATCGCTTCACACGACTCATAAACCCCGCATGTTTTACAATTACTATGTTTACGATTCCTCCTAAATCGAACATTATAAGATTGCCGGTCCAGAATTATTTTTATCATTACTCAATATTTTATGAATTATTGCGATCTGCTATTGGAACAGCTTTTTTTTATTAAGAAGCATTTTCGGTCAGGGCCGGATTTGGTTTTTGAGATATGGCAAAATTGCGTTGTTTTCAATAAAACAATTTTCAACTGTGTTTTGCTAAACTGCAAAGCGCCTAGTAACGTATTATTGAGGGGTCGTTTGACTCTCTAGCCTTTCTGAACTGCGACCAAGAAGACCTATTGTTCAATAGCAACGTATTAGGTATAATGCACATATGTATGTTATAGAACTAAAGTAGATTTTATAATGCAGATTATGGGTTCTACCATCATCTAATAGACTTTTATAGGAGCATTTTTTAGCGTAGAATTCAACATTTTGTATCAATCCCAGGTATAATATGCATATATATATTTCGAGATATATTTTTACTGCATACGCTACAAAGCGTTTGTATGGAACAAAAAGTATACGTTTATTTTACTTATTTCAATATTCAAACATTCGTATTTATTATTAGGTCAGCCATAAAAAATGTATTTTTATCAATAATCAATAAAGTGTTTATCATCAACGTCAAATCATTAAGACGAAATATACAAACAATATCCGTTTATAAGAAACTACATACAGACGTATTATATGGTATTAAATACCATCAGTCGTATATATGTTATGGATAAAAGAGGTCTATTTAACGTATAATCTATAAAGCGTTTGTCATAAACGTCGAATTTTTAAGAATAAATAGACCATAAATATACGTTGATAAGAAACTATATATAGACGTATTTTATGGACTTAAAATCAATCAATCGTATATATGTCACGTATAAAAGACGTATATTAAACGTATAATCTATAAATTGTCTATCATAGACGTCGAATTATTATACCAAAACCAAATATATACTAATTATCCTAAAAATATACGTCGATTATACGGTTGTGTGTTGCTTGGGTAAGTTATACAGAACAATTATTTACTTAATCATGACTTCCTTGGCATCATCAATGTCAATTTTCGACACTAAACAGTCACAAGTATTCCTGAAGCAAGCGTAACGTAAAATGTCGCATTACAAGGTTGCTATATATTTTTTAAATTTATATGACAAGGAGATAAAGCGAGGACACAGTTAGAAGCGCATAAATCCGAAAGATTTAATTTTGGTAAAACGTAGACTGACGATTTCAGTCATTTGGGCTCATCTAAAGCAGACTGCGGAACGTTTAAGAAAGCCACTGGAAAATATCGAATTAACTTTCACGTCGAGCTTCATAAATCATAAGCCAAGCGCCGCCGCTATAGAGCGGTCGCCTCTAACAGCCGCAGTCATTAAACTAGATTTTAACAGAGCTACCCCAATTTGTGATAGACCTCTCAACCGGTAGCAAGTTTTCCCAATTCTTCTTCATCATTTCTCGTCAATTCAGGCGCAAGAACCAACAGTTTTAATGAAAACCGAGGAATTTGTAGCACCCTTAATTTTTGAGCCCGACGCGCCAAACTTATTTTGTTCCTTAACAAGCGCCTAGCTGACGTTTCCCGCCGTGTTCCCGCAAACTTTGAAGAGCATAGTCATGCATTGGCAAACATCCCCCAGTTCCGCATTATTAAGGGAAAAGGCCATTATTTCTTCGCCTTAAACAAACCGGAGAACGCTGCGTTAAGCGGTTTAGACGCTTTGGCGGAATATCAAAAACAAATTGCAAGGACTCGGTTCTTTCCTGTTAGGGTTGTTTGCGTGCGGGATTCCTTTCACATTTAAATTCCATGTCGACGCAAAAGTTCCGCTTGCTGGTCAAAAAATTGTCGAGTTGCTGCGCAAATTTCTCAAAAATCGTCAAGTAGTTGCTGAACGGAATTAAATTCTGTCGGTGCTCGGATCTGCAATTTTTCAGGTCCGTGCTTATCCGGGGTGAAAATTGATTGTCCCGGATCCGATAGGGGAAATCGACGGTGGCAGACAATCGCCGTGTAAAGACGCGAAAAAAGACAGGTCAAAGATAGGTGTCGATATTGCGTTGTCGACCAGAAACTAGTTAAGTACCTACGAGTCGAGTTATTGCCATCAATTCGCGAAATGAAGCGATTTATATTCGCGATAAATTAATCGATTTGCATTTTCCCTCCAATCAAATCCGCGCAAAAACTTGGACTGTTTCGGATTTAATTGCGAGAACCCATTCAATTTTCAGCGTAATCAAGCCTCCTGCGCCAATTTCAGGAATGCCCAATTAATTGAAGCTGTCGAATTAGCTCTGAAAAATTTAACATTGACCATAACATCCAATCTCATGAACCATAATTTGCGCTGATTTCACAATAACGCGTAAAAGCTCCAAAAGAACAACAATAAAGCTTTTACGTAGTCACGTTTCCGAAAAACAATTTTAGGGAAACGAAAAGACGCATTTAGGGGTTTAGGCGAATAATGTGCGCCCCTGAAATTGATTCGCGGTGATTATTAACATTAATACCGGCAGGCAATTTCCCACACCGTCACGACGCCCGGGATAAATCGACGCCGGGCAAACAGGGGACAAGGTGAAACGGAGGGACCAGTAGCTTGTTTGTTGTTTAGCTCGCGATTTCGGGAGAGATTAGACTGGATCATTGGCTACAAGAGATAACGTGATTGCCATGTTGTTTTTGCCAATTTTCTTCGAAAACTTATTAAATTGTTGAAAATTTTGATCGCGCTACCGTTGTGGTTTCAACAGCAATTAAGAACCAGAAAAAGCGCCATTAGTGGCCTTACGTGTTACTAATAACAAACCCTAATAGTTGCCATGCAAGGGTTGTAGTTAAATATTTTATTCAATAAAGCGCACACGCTTCTCGAAATTTATTTCGGGATCAATTAACATAATAGTGCGCGGACGAAATCGTCCTTTAATTAAAACGCTCTGTTAAAGGCCTTTTGTTGGTGATAGTCACTAATTAGCGGTTTGGTGAAGCTCGTAATTAACTGCAGAATTCAGAACAAAATAGTAATTTTGTATGAGATATTAGACGGGTTTTTAGATAATATCAGTTGTCGTTTCAGTAGAGGTTATTGCTTCCATTGTTAACGAAAATGCATTAGTAAGTTGAAAGAAGAGTCTCCAGGGGAATTACGACACGTGTCATTAACCACGAAAATACGTTAAATTACGAGATCATGTGTGCGTAAAAATTTATAGCTTTGGCTTTAAGAATTTGGATGAGAAAAAAATGTGTAGGAGGCCATATTTATGTAGGATAATATTACACCTTTTATGACGATGCGGTGTTAGGCTTGTTTTTTTTTCACATTACACGTTTCCTAATACTTGACTCCCACATCAAAGGCCATTAATCTCGTAGGTGGTCTTAAAATAGCGTAATCAATAACTTGTCTATATTTCCGATTGGCTATCTCCCATGTGATGCATCTATGTAATCTATTTTTAATGTAGGAGAAATGTAACAAATAATTATGAATCTTTAAATAACTAACTTAAAACCTAAACTAAGTACATAATAAAAGATATTTTGAACTGAATAGCAAGGAAACAGGGAAAAAAAATTAGTAGGGATACCTACTATATCAAAGATGTTGATGAAACAACTTGTGGAATTCAAGACGTGAACAAACAAAAATTGATAAACTGAGAGAAAAAATTATTTACAAAAATTACGAGAGAAAAATCATTTTTTCCCAAAGCTCCTCAAAAATTTGATGGAATAGTTCTAATAAGGTCTAAAGTTGTTCTGCAATCGCCAATGTAATTTCAAGAAATAGCAGTTGAAGAACTTGAACCAGAGCTGCGGTGATATTTATTTCAAGAATAGGGATCTTTGTTTTTTTAAAGATCTAGAGCAAAACTTTCAAGAAATTTCGTATTATCCACGCTGAGGCATATTTATATTGTTTGCTTCGGAACCTCACATTCTGTGACATATATTTACACTTCCACTTCTCATCTAATTAAAGTCTACTTACAGGTGTTCGCTATAAGTATTTACAGATCTGCTTATAGTCAGCTCTATCAATTTCGAACAGGATATCCTTGTTGAGTGTTGTTGTAGTTTTGGCCTCTCATCGCTTAATTACAAACAATAATTATGCAGCCAATGCAACATTAACCACATTTAATTAAAATAACGGCTAATTGCAGACAAATAAATTATGTATTTAATTGAATAATTAGCACGCTACTAATTGCCTATAAATACAAAGAAGTAGCTTTCACTTGCATGCAAATATTAAATAAAAAAATGCGGAAAATATTAAGTGTATATTATTTCGAAAAAATAGAAAAAACACTAACGAATAAAAATAGTAAATTATGAACAAAATAGATATAAATAATTAATTACGTAAATATTGAAAAAAAAAACTGGAACACTCCAAGATAGGTAGGACCCACTATAGTGTTAATTTTTTATAATTCTTTTTTTAACCAATTAACATTCTCAACGCTTCTCAAACTTCTGGCCTGTTTTTGTAACATTATAATTAATATTTTTAGAATTTTTATAAAACCCCTCGAGAGCTGTTTCTCCATAAAACTGTTAGCATGTTTCAGCAATCGATTTATTAATATTATAACTGGGCAATTATAATACTTAAAACTTGTCTAGTTTCGAGGTGATCTTGCCACTGCGATACGCTAATAGGTTTATCTGATCCGTTTCTTCCTGCATAATTAAAAATATAACACCATCATTCCACAATAACCAGTTTTTTGGACCACCTCTTACGACTCAAATTCGCGAATTGACAAACTAGTCTCTGTGGTAGTTCGTAGCAATAATTAGTTTTCATGTCGCAGAACGTAAAACCCATTTCTGTGTTGGCTTCCGTTGAACCGCAACATATTTTATATCAGATTTCGACTCCGGAGGTTAACATCGACCAACCCGCCTAACTAGCTGGTCAATATTGTCCCGTAATAAATTTCGACCTAACGAAATAAAACGTTTTCGCAGACTTTCCGGTCGCAAGTAAATCAAGCAATTTCCACCTGCGACCTGAGCATAATTTACTAAGTATTAACGGAAACTTGACCAATGAGGAAACTCAACTTCCATCTAACATTCGTAATCTGGATCTTGAGAACACTGACGGCCCGGACGAACAGATTCCACCGCATTTCCTGGCGGACAGGATGCTGTCGATTGTGGGCGAGCAGGGGTTGGCAAGGACCGGATCGAGCGTTCCTCAACCCGCCGCATTTTGCCCTGAATTTCAACAAAACTGCATCCACCCATTTGTTTCCCAAAAGATTCAAAGTTTGACTCTAAATAAAAACAACTTATACCAAGTCGCCAAAAAAGTTAGAAGGTTTTATCGAGACTTAGATCAGCTCTTTTCAACCCTCATATTTAAGCAACTCTTTGTTCTTGACAAACGTGTCTATGACCAGAAATGCCATTTAATTATTAGTTCTTATACCTTTAACAATTTTTAAAATTAAGAAATTAGATTTTATTATAAATGTAACGAAATAATTAATTGCCCCAAAATAGCAAATTAAACTTACCAACATAACTTTTCGCTTCTTTTGGCGTCGGTTGCCCCTCTGAGGATGTTTGCAAGCTTGGAGCTACGATGGGACCTGAAACAAAAATATAAATTATAAATGTCCTCGAGAAAATCTGTTAGAATTAGCTTACGTAACTTGTACACTAAATACTATCTCAGCCAATCCTTCATTGGATTTTTTTTCTTTGCTCTTGCCTGCATTTGTCTTGTTTATGAAGCATTATTGCGTGGGAGTAAAAAAGTGACATGTGACAGATAGGGACGTATCTGTAGCCATAAAACTAATAGTTGTAGTTACATTATTGGAGATTTTTATTAATATTTGTTCAGTGGACACTTTGTGGTGGTTATCGATATTAGGATTGTTTTGTATCTTTATCGCCGCTAGCTTTCATGTTTCCGGCACATAAATACAGTGTATGCTTCTAATGTTAAACATTATCTCTACAGAGTAAAAAGTTGCTTTATCAGATTAATGTTGCAGGACAGGACAAGAACAAACGGGTGCTAAGTTCAATTTCAGCTTTTAGCTTTGTATAAAATAATTAAGGGATTATTACATTTTTTTAGTGAAAAAAGAAAAATTAATTTGATTTTTCTGTGGTTGACAAAATACGTTGTGGACCAGTTTTTAACTTCAAGTTTTAATAAAGTTTAGAAAAATTTAAAAAAATCGACTTTCTTTATTCTGACCCTCGCAACTTCTTCAATTAAATCACGAAGGCCATTACCTGGTTTGACAAACCTGTAATTTGTTATTAATTGCCATGCAAGTTTTGTAGCGGTTATTACATAACTTGTAGTTGAAGTAGCAATCATATTAGAAAAATAATTTTATATCAATTCTTACTCAAGCGATTAAATTGGTAACAATATTTAAGATTCCCCAATTATCTGCTAGTTTTCCCCAATTATCTGCTAGTTTCCTGAAACTATTTCAAATAAATATGTAGATAGTATTTCACTTAAGGTCCACATAGGGGTTTGTCGCCGAATGCCGCAGATAAGCTTGGCGAAATAGTCATTAAATCGCCGATTTTACTGCCCCCATTCGCTCAGTGGGCCTTATCCAAAAGCCTTTTGTAGGGTCGCTCGTCATAAACCGCCAGATTAAATTAACTTTACTACCAATATTGTAAAAGGCAATTTCCGCGTGCGGAAATTAAATAAAAAAAATTAACGACAATTTTACTGCTGCCCCTTCACGAAACCCAGTGTCGCCGAAAACGTAATTACACTTAATTTTTCAACTTCAACCTTCCAGTTTACCGGCACCGAGAGCTTGACACAACAAGTGGTTGAACGTGGAAGCTCGTCTGAAGCTTTAATGAATCGCCGTTAAGTGACTAGTCGCAAAAATTATGAGCGACGCTCATGTCACGACCTTTTCCTGCCACAGTAATGAATGGATAATTTTATGGTGGATCAACCAAATTTTTGCTGATTAACCCATTAATCCTCGCCGGCGCACTAATGGGATAGCAATTTAGAGTGTAATGTCCGGCTTAATGACGAAAAGGATCCATTGTTGTTTAATGAGCATTCATCTCGATTTCATCCCCTTTACAGTATTTTTGGGTCAACATTCGACCTGATCATTCCGGAATTTTGTCATAATAATGACATCGCTGATTAGTCCTAAAAAGTTATTGGATTTGAAAGCTAACCATTAAATTTCGCAGACATAAACGAAATGCGCAAATTTTTTTTTCAACGTAACCAAGACTTGGGTTAAACCAATTTTCAAGCTTCAAATAAATAATTTTCTCATCCTTAACATTTACGCCTGGAGAAATTTATCAGGGTTCTCCCTGTTAGATTTGAATATTTTCGCGAAGGTGCTTAAATTGTGGCAAAATTGAAACGCAACCGGGGTTTTGAGGTGGAAATTATACAGCACTGATACCGACTGAAACGTAAAAAGAATTGTGTTGATGGAATTTATTGGCAATTTTTTTGCCGAGATAAAGTTTTCATTGCTTGTTGGTGGTTGAAGTTCGACTGAAGGAAGGGTGGTGTGAATTCGAGTTATTGAATGTAAATAGGAAGAGGTCCTTGCAAGACCTGTGGGAGCTGCGATATTGCTATTAGAGATTCGGGACAATTTTGACAAACGTCGGACGAAAATCTTTACACAAAAATTGTAAAAATCAACAAAATAAATTTAAATAATTAAAAAAAAAATTGCGCAGCTAGTTAACCTTCTCGATTAGAAGTTGCTACTACAATGACATTTTACGCTAGGATTATAAATTTTAATGGGTTTTAATGTTAAATTGTTTAAAAAATGCTTAAAATGCACTCGTGTCCTTTACGTTGTCGTTGTTGAAATTTATGATCAAGCAACAGCGAGGTAATAGCAGCAATTAGCAAATTTCTTCCATAACTTGCATTTCTCAACGTTATCAAAGTGTAACAATGAGGAGTTTCAAAACTGGTTACAAGATAATTTAAGAAATAACACAACGGTTGTTTGTACTCGGAATTTTAACAAACAACCCCGAAAAATTACGTAAGTCCGAGTAAAGCTGTAATGATTACCGGGCTGTCTCCTGAAGCAGCGGATTTAATGGAAATGCAATCTACGCAATGGAAAAAAATTCCCGAGTCCTAAACTTGGCTCCAGGTGTCTGAAAATTGCGATTACGCCACCTCTCTCATTTTCCTTAAGGGAACAATAAAAACGGTTCAAGCACCGAAAGCTCGACGGTTATTGTCCGTTCATCATGCAATTGCGTCGTTTTTGGCTTTGTTAATAACGGGAAAAAAGAGGCTGTGATTCTTCCTTAATTAATAATAGTGGAACGAGAACAATAATTAAGCGGAACAAGAAGGTGGTCGACTAATCACCGACTAACAATGGGAATTAGAATAAGGCAGTTCTTGAACTCCGGAGCGAAACTCCGGTTAATACGCCATGACTAATAGTAGAATTTCACGCCCAAATGTTGATAATATTAATATTTGTTTCGGAGCGGCGAGCTCAACTCGCGTAATTATCGATAAGTCCGCCCGATTAGCATTTTTAATTATGCCGCTCTTCCCAAATCTTGCATTATGTTAATATCAATTAAAATGGTAACACCTAGAAAAATATAAATAAACTTCAAAACTAATTAGGCTTTATTAGTTTCACGTAAAGAGGCGAGAGGTAACAAGAAAACTTGTAGTAAGTAGAAACAACATGCGATAAGTCCATCAATTTAAGTTAAAAACTAAATTTAAAAACTATTAAAGTTTCTACAATTACGTGTGTGTGTGTGGCGCCGAGTTTGCCGAAAATTACATGTTGGCTCGAATTTCCTCCTAACTGTACATTCACGATCCATAAATCAACCAACGAAACTTGTTACTTTTTACAGTTCCTCCGCGGCAACTAATAAAAATTCACGTAATTCCTATAATTATTCCATTAATTACAGATAATTCCCGGCAGGTTTACATTTTGCGGAATTATGGTCGCCATAAAATAATTATTAGAGACCCATCGTAAAACTATTTCAAGCTCCCTGCGCCCCCAATAGCGATAAAACCGGACCAATTTTCTTCTGATTCCGTCGAGTCGCTGATGAAACAACCATTGACATACGTGTGTCAATCAATAAACTGATTGGGTCATCTCTAAATTTACAATGCCGTGCAGAAAGCTCAAAGCCGTTGATATACATCCCATCGGCATTACCGTGATCATAGTGATTTGTGCGGCAGCTGTCATTTCTCACACGGCCGTTTTCGCCAATAAGGGCGAGGAAAAAGGTGAAAGGGAGGCGGCGAGACCTGAAGGGGAACCAGCTGCTGAGGAAGCTGCTGCCTGAATCGCCGGAATTTACAGGACAACTTGGATGAATAATTATTACGTTGGAGTGTTTGTGGCTTACGCCATCGCCAGCGCCACTCTTGCGATTCTTGTAGAACTTTCGAGCCGGTGAAGAAGTGAAAATGTCTAATTTGTTAATAAATTGATGACCCCTAAAATTTTGGATTATTGGGGGGAATTGCGAAAAAGTTTCTCGGGCCATGCACAAAAATTAGATTGCTGGCCGGTTCGTTGTTGGGTAAATAGCTATCGAATGTCGTCTGTTAGAAATTCTTTCAACGTTGATTGGAACAGGTTTTTTCGATAACGGGTCTATCGCCCTGAAAGCGATTTAGTTTCAGGCTTTAGGGGGAACAACTAACAGCCAATTAAATCTTGAAGGGTTGCTATTTGCGCAACTGGACCTTCTGCATCAATTGCTCCGATCAACGTTTTAGGGTTTATTAAGAAAAATTAAAATAAGCTCAAATCCACCCCTTTGGGGGCCCCCAAGTTAGGGAACAATCCTCCATTTGAAGAAAATTGTTTTTGTAGGACCGGTTGGGACAATTATTTAAACAAGGGGAGCTAAATGATAATTTGTAAAACTGCTGCACGGCCAATTCTCACTTGGGGCGTCACGTCACGTGCGAAAATCAACCAACAAAACAACAGTGAGTATTCGAGAAATAAAGTATTCCAGCCCTGGAAAATAAAAATCCGAAGCGGAAACGTGTCGTAAAAGATGCAGCGGAAGACATAACCGGGCAGAGAAAGAGAAGCGCATACGTGGAAATGATGAAAGAGTTTCATCTAGATTAAAGCAACGATGAAGCCGAAAGAAGGATGTAACGTAAGAGATAAACGTAAATATGAGCTTTGCTGAAAGAAACATGGCTATAACAGTTGCAATTCCTCAATTTCCAATGGATAACGCTTAGGGTTTATAAATCGCAACATATTCTTTTCAATGCGCCATAGAAGTTAAGTTAATGGTCTGAGAGTTAGGATTTCAGCAATCGTTGGTAATTATACCTTGGTGGTTTAAATGATGTTTGAGGAGAAACCAGAACGTGCAAATGTTCTGTAATTATCTGCACTTCTTTCCCATCGCGATATTTGGGTTATTTCGGACCGTTATTTCGCCATTAATTATCCACATTTAAAACACATTACGGCTCAAGACGGCCTCTTAGATCACGACGAAGAGTTCCAGAGACGATGCGGAACACTTGAAATTCAGGCTGTTACGTCTGAGCTTTGATCTCGCCAGCTTTTTTAATACGGCAATTTTCCTAAGCGATTCCAAATAAAATTCTTCGCGATGCAAAAATTTAACTCTCGTGTTTTGGGCGTGTATTTTTAAATGCGTTGGTTATCGAGTTAACTATCAGTTAAAGTATGTTGCGCATCACTCTTTTGCCAAAAACCGATGCAAATGCGGTTTTTCTGTCGAAATCGAAGGACAACAAGGTATTTCAACCTACTTTGGATACATGCAAATAGCTGCTAAGTTTCAACAAACAAAAATGGAGTTTCTGACGCCAACATTGTCAAATTTGCACAAGACGAAACGGCTAATTGGCTTAATCCACAACTTTGGTGGTGTCGCTTGCGATTATAAGGAACTGACGCGGTTAAGGATAACGAAATTCAAGGCTCCTAATCTGATTAACCTGACGCCGAAGATATTTCAACAAATAATACGGAATCGACTTTCAACACATTTAGTTGCACGCAGAAGTTTGGAAACTTCGAAACGGTTTGCCAAAGTTTCCATTTTTGATGTGTCTATAACTGCAGCGTGGCTTTTTGGAACTTATATTTACAGAACTATTAGTTGAAAAAGACTATAGTGGCTACCTAAAAATAAATCGTCTAGAAGTCTGAAGTGTAAACCATAGCGTCCGCAAAATTAACTAAGTAATAGAAGTATAGTAAGCAGTTAATATAGTGATAAAACAAATTGAAAACGTTTCATTTTTCGTTACGCTTCGCTTTGTGCAGCTGCTAAATCGCAGTTTCGTAAATATTTACTAAATGAGCAATCTCAGGATGGAGCTTATAAGTACAGAATAAAAAAGCACTCAATCTTCCAACAAGGATGATCCTCCGAAATCCTGTGAAATGAAGGACGGTAACCGCGAAGTGGCAAGAAATCCGATCCGCATAAACAAATACAACGTGTAAACTCGGATGTTGCTTTCCAAGTGATTCGTAATAAAATTAAAAACGCAAAAGAGGATTACAGCTCATTCGTTCGTAAATGTTCAACCATTCGTTTCACGACGGACGTAAAAAAAAGATAGCATTGCTGCCAGCAGCAACAAACTCAACTTCCTAATTATAAAATTTATTCGTCTATTAAATTAATTTCTTTCCATATTTATTTCTCTTTAAGTAGCCGAATCGTTCTCGGAATTTCAGTAGGCCACTTGCCCAACTCGTTGTCAACAGAGATAAATCATTAATTTATTCGCGCGTTATGTTTATTCATTAACCAAAAAAATTAAGCTCTCCTCGTACGCAAATTCTAGTAATGAATGTTGGCGCGGTCAAAATTAACATTCGAGAACCAGACAAATTGTCGTCAATATTGATTTAGGGGCGACAACAATATTGTCCCAGAGTTGTATAATTTTATTTCGCTTTTGCAAAAATTTTTTGGGCTGCTAACGACATTTTCGATCAGATTATGTGTAGGGGGCGTTCAAACTTGTAATAACTGTAATTAAGTAATTGACAGACCATCAACGGATTCGTCACGTGAAAAGTTAGACTTCCTGCTTGTGAGAGTCACGCATTGATAATTGTAAGTTCATTGTCGCGACGACGATTGATTGTCTGACTTCAACTGAGTGCGGTCTTTCGACCTTATCACTCTTGATCTGAGCAGCAGAGGCCGCCAGATGGGGCGACCTCCTTCTACACAGAATGTCAAGTATGTTCACCAGTCCCCAGGGCAGTGACCAACTGGCACCTCTTTGCGAACGAAAAACCCACTGCCACCGGTGAAGAACTTGTGCATTCAATCAAACGTTATGTCTGATGAGAACAAGTAGAAAGAAGAAACTAACTACTAAGCGGACGAGAGGTGCAAAGTAAAGCCTTCCCGGACCTTGAAAGGCTTTAGATCTGAGGGGGAGACATTGTCGCGGCTGCAATTTGGTGGTAGTTCAGTAGTTTCAATGGTACGAACCCAAAACCTCAAAGCTTTGAAATTTAAACAAAATTTTGTGTCAAAACTTTCAAATCATCATAACTTAAAATGTACGAGTGGCACATAAAAACCAAATTTACCAAATTCGTGTTAAAAGCGGTCCAAAGTCGACAAAAATAAGTCATAAGATCAATGAGTAAAATTTTAATATTAAAAGAAATTCGCCCGAGTCAATAAAAATGTGAAAGTTGTAAAGTTATTTTCTCAATCGTTAAAAACTGTAATATCAATTACAAGGGAAGGTTTGGGGTGTAAGCTGCCACATGTGCTATTAAATTTATTTTGAGAAGGGAGCATTTATCGCCTGCGTAAGTGAAAAATGGCGAATTGCTGGGTGTTGAAGACAAGGAGTAATGGGCTTATATCGCTCTATCCATCATCTGTTTGCAACATTATGATCAGATCCTTGTATTTTTTTTCCTAAGTACCTCTTCGATTAGTAGCAAATGTGAGTATGTTGCAAAAATAAAAATTAAAAAAAAATTTAAGATGCAAATTACAATAGTGCACTGATTGTCCAAGGCACTATTCTGCACGCGTTGATTTATGTCTAATTGGGGGCCTCGGCTACAATGCAAAATTGGCGTAATAGACCAACTTCCTATAGGAACTCCACGGATAATAATAATAAGATAATAATTTTTTCATTGACAATTTTGCAATTTTCCCAAAAAAACTCGAATTATTAATAAAAACTGGAATAGAGATTCCCAATTAATACAACAAAGAAACCTTACGAATGGCGAAATTAGCCGAAATTTTAACACTTACCTACCTGGTGGGATTAATCATCAAATCTTCTCGCTGAAAACCCGTAGCGCAAAGAAGTGGCGATTTCAATTTCTCTGGAAAAGGACCCGAACCGAACCGTCAGAACGACAAATATTTGGCAACTGAAGACTCAAGAGATACCAAAATGCGCTTTGCATCTAGTGGGTACTATTTTTTGACGGATAACAAAAGAAATTACGTGATGCCACCACAAAAACGATTAAAATTTCATTTACGGAAATATTTTTGGACGTTCTCCAGCTAGAAAATATTGCATAAAATCATTATTGTAATTTATTATTAATGCGAACATGACTCTGATAAGTAAAATAAAATGACATCCACCTACCTACTAGACGAAAGTGTGATTGACGCGTCGGGTTAACTGACAAATGACAATTGAGTGAGTCTAAATTTTAACACTTATCTACCTGGTGGGGTTAATCTCCTCGGCGTAGCCTCCCAAATTGATGCGATCACTTGAAATTCCGGAACGCGAAACACTTCGATCCCTAAAACCCTCTGCAAGAGCGACCCGAACTGCTGGAACGACAAAAATGTTGCGACTCAGAAGACGCCAAAACGAGACGGACGAACTCAATCTAGTAGGTACTGTTTTTTGCAGGACAAAAAAGGTTCGAAACAAGTTGCGCGTTACTACCAAAAAAACGATTACTTAAGCCGGTGCCCCCGATTCCGATTGTATTTATGAAATTGTTTTTGCACCTTGCAACCGGGAAATATTGCAAAAAGTTATTGTTATGAACTGGGTTTTTATAACTAACGCGTGAAATGACATCGATACCTACTAGATACAGGTGCAGTACAAGTGACGCGTCGGGTTCAGTGACAAGTGACAATCGAGCGGAATTGTTTAAAAATTTGACGAAAATTCTGGATCAATTTATTAGTGAATTTGGATCTTGATTTGCGTTGTGATTTGTGCGCATATCCAGACGACGTGCAGGAATACTCCGGGTTCCGTTTTACTTCTCAGGGCAAACTTGACTAATTGCGCTAAGAAAACAATACATCTTTCTGGTGTTGTTCAATTATATGCAAAATTTTATTAAAACTCGTCTGCTTTTCAATTATTTAAATCTGGAAACTTCCTGGACGTAACAACTAAACCAAGGAAAATTTTCCAAACTTCCTAAGAATTTCTATTAAAGAATTCAGACAGAACATGAACAATGGCGCCCAGGGCCAGGGCAGCCGTTTCCCGATTTACATTTTGCCAAATTTATTGTTACGCCTATCTTAATCGTTTCGACCATAATTTTAACCGTCAATATTTTCAAGAAACGATCCCAGCTTCCCGTTTCAAATCCATTCGATTATCCGAAATAATGACAGAGATTTACAGACAGAAGCGAGCTCGGCTACACAGATTTTCCTCTTGGCGCTCCCCGTTCTAAAAAACATTAATCCTCTAACGCAGACTAACAATCTCAATTGAATTCGAAAACTGATTTGTCCTGAACAAATATAATGTACACCAAATTAAACTATACATCCCTTGCACTGTCCACCAGAAAATTTAATGAGCATCAATAAATCTAAATAAAACCCAAATTATTATACATCAGAAAATGAGAACATCACCACTAAAATAACTATGCTGCGTATTGTTTTACTATTGCTTACATTTTAAATTCTATAACGTCTATCAATTTTACTAAATGTTCACCAAATTTACAACGCTCAAGTTACGCGTCCGTGCTGTACATAGTAAATATTTGCGCTATTCTATTTATATTTAGTGTTTCTCAAAAAAACTATTTGTGTGTCAAATAATTATTCTATTACTCCAAAAATGAAATATGCTCGCGCATCTCTCTTTGCCGCTTGCGCTTCCAGTCAAGAGGCACGCGAAAAAAGTTTTGTACAGGTCAGTTCAGGGCTGTGTAATTTTTTTTTAAAAGCACAATTAGAAATTACCATTAAAATAAGTTTTACGTTTTACATAATGCAAGCCAATTACACCAAAGCATTTATATATTACGGAAATCAATATCTTTTTTTGTGCAAACCACTTCTATTTTTACTCTTATTTTTCTTGCCCTAGCACATCTACATCTATAATTTTGCATACAATTATTTACCATTTGCACAACATTTTATTGCTTGTGTATTTTTGATCAACAAATAGTATTTTTAACTGATAAATAATATAAGACACTGTCGAAAATTAAATATCTCTGTGTTATGTTAGAATTAAATGCGGAATAAAATTTGGTAAACATTTAGTATTTATGGTCAACAAAAGTTATTTTGGCGAACAAAATATATAAGAGGCCAGCTGTATGTCAATATTTGGTTGTCGCTTTAAGATTATGTATTTTCTTAATTTTGGTGAGCATTTAGTATTTTTGGGAAATAAAAGTATTTTTTTGTATGAAAATATTGGGTAAATTTGGTAGACTGTTAAATACGACCCATCAAAAATTGCATTAGTAACGATACTCGAAATAATTGCAACAAAACGCTCAGCTCGACATTCTTTATCTCGAGGCAGGGATCACAACGTAAATCTTTCTCTTTAATAATTTTCTTTGACTTGAAAGAGGCGTTTCGCCGATGCTTAAGTAAAAAGCCCGAAAAATCGAAAGTTTAACAAGAAACCTGATATTAAAGTATCTAGTTGTCGATGATGTAAGGCGCAACGCAACACTAATGTGAAGAGGGTGGAAAGAAGACCTCTGTCAACGCGTGATAAATGGCATCCCCTAACAAAGACCGGTCATTATTTTATTAGCGAGAACATTTATGGAGTCTTGATTATTATTTACACAACGTCTTTAAGGTGGCACCTCGTAGATCGATCACCTCCAAAAGTGGAGCAAAGAAATTTTTTGTAAAAGGAACTCCCTACTCATGTCGATGTCTTGAGCACCTATGAAAATTGAACATCAAGTCTCTTATTAAAGCATTGAATGAAAAACTTTTAGTTAAAACTGTAATAATTATGAAGTTTCTCACAGACAACGTGATTTTTTTCCGGACAAAAAGCAATAATTACTTTAAAGCTTGTTGAGATAATTGTGAAAATTATTAAAAATTCTCGTCGAACCACCGCGGGTTCGCTCAATTAAGTAAAAAATTCGACGGCGGCTTTATCACAATTTTAATTGGATCAAAGCGAAAAGTGAGTGTTTCACTCTTCCCCCTTAATTGACCGGGAGCAAAAAACGTCTTTCAACTCGATTTAATTTCTAAAGTTAATTGCTAAAAAAAAATTGTCACCACCGATTTGATCAAAGGGCGACATGGAAAAGGTCGCCGCCCGGAACCGATAAAACTACCCCGTTTGGCGATAGCCATCTAATAGCGGGGCTTCCGCAGTTTTGGTTATCGTTCTGAAATCGCAAAGTGCAGCTTTAACCGGACGTTAGGGCTCGAGACAAGCAGTTTAAGGACCTTGCAACTCCAAAAACAGCTATTACACGGCTTAACGGGCTGAAAAACTCGCTGAAAATAATTTCGGCAAATTTAGGCGAAAAGGACAAGACAATTCAGTTTCGTTCGACCGAGAGACAATTATTGTTAATCAACATGCGATTTGAGCTGCGTTTCCAATACTTTTAAGACAAATTAGGTCCGTTTCTATACAATTCAATTGTACTACAAATTAGGAGAAGCTCGTGTTAATTTTAATTGTTTCTTCTAAGCGCTCGTGATACCTCTCTTTAATTGTTATGGGAAAGGTCAAACCGCAGTTTTCTTGTGTCAGAGATTGTTGCAACAGTGACTTGATGTGAAATTAAGATCAACAAATATCGACCGAACCTGCGAAGTGCGAAAATGCGTTTTTTAATTATGCAAAGTATGTCTGGGCTATTTAAATTTAAAATCGAGAAGCTATCGCCAAAATTTGAATATTCCCAAAAAATGACTCTTTAAGCGATTCTAATGTAATCCGGGCCATTAGTTCGGCACAAAAACCTGGTCGGAAGAAATTACGGTAATACCCTCCCTGAAGGATGGTTAAAGTGTTGTTTTCTTTCATTATTTCGGCATTGACTCCGAATTCGTTTTCTTTGTGTTCGCCGGTTTGATTGGGCGCGTATTAATTAATTAACGCGAGATTTTAAGACGAAGGACCTCCTAATTGTTTCTAATTTCGAATAAAAAGATACCTTTGCGTTAATTAAAACTTTTGCATTCATTTAAGATACAAATTCATATTTCCAAAGCGTGTTTCCGCCAAGAAGATTTATTTCTCGGCCGTCCTATCTGCCTTGTATCTGGCTAACGATAATTATCTAGAGACTTTTAATCATGAATACATTAAAAAAAAATTGTTAACTCTCCGACCTGAGTGGGTAATATTTTTAGAAGTTATTGGGCGAATCTACAACCTTATTATAAATTCCCGGAATGTGGAAATTATGTAAATGTCGACAGTTACCGTAAAATTTTTATCGATGACAAAGAACGGAAAAGTACTAGTTGAAGCCTCGATTACCGCGGAAAACAGCGAAACTTCTCAAATTAGGTGACTAGCGTAACGCTGGCGAATTAGGGTCAGGAAATTGCGACCCCGGCCCAGCACAAAGACCTCTTCGCTTTGATTACCTAACTTCTGTCAAGGACGTGATGCTATTTCCCAAAAAAGACGCCTTCCGTTCATCCCGGCCGACTTTGACTCGGGATTCGTAATTTATTAAATTTTTGTCCCGCTCACAATACCTAAAGCATTTTGGCATGATTCCTCCCATTATTCATCGTGCTTTTCTATCGCATGTACGACTCCGTGATTGCGACGAGCTTTCAGGACGTCCAAACAAATATTGATTCCGAGATATGTCATAACGGAGATGATAATGTGGCATTTATACAACGACCTCTCAGCTAATAGTTGACTCTACTGTTAGATAATCGATTGGTGTCGATCAAGTTGAAGCTCGACTTTGTCAATGTTAAATTAAATAACTTGTCGGGGTTAGTAGGGTCGAGCGATAAAATTGCAGGTACTACGCAATTTATTTAGAAGCAACAATGAAATTTCGGGTAAACTGAACCTAACGTTTAACGGAATCGTCAACAAAACATTACGGGGGCGAATTTAACTCGACTGATATCCGACCTTAGGGACGACTAAAGAGGCGTAAAGGATTATCACTTGGTGAATGAAGGTTAATTTGGGTTCAGCGAAGAAAATTTGTCTTCGACAGTCAGAAGAGACGTATTTAATATTTAAAACAGCATTTATACGTTAGGGTGAAAAGGACTCGATCAGTTGACAGTTGAAACATTTCAGGTAGTCCTTGTAGAATTCATACTGCAAAGAGATAGGTTGTATTGAATATGTGACATACTATTCATCATAAATAAATTAAATATGTTATAAAAATATTAATGGTCGTTATTATGACCTTTCTGAATGTCGTAAAACGGAAATAGTCATTACCTTAGAGATTTTTGCAACGAAAATGGTTATTGTTTATTTACTGTTATGTTTGCTAATAAATTCCGACTGAAATTTACGATTTTAAGACCGTATTAAATAAAACAGAGATCCAGCCTGCTCCTTGGAGGTCCAGCACTAGGGAATAAACATTGTAAATTTTGAATCTGGTACGTTGGATAAGAACCGAAGCAATTTGCAAAATAAGAGAACATTAACATTATTGGCAGGTGTGAATAATAAATATCAACTTTTAGTGCACATAAACTCCAAATGTTGCTTATGCGACTTCCAGGTAACGAATCAAATCTGTCCAACGTCAAGGCAATAACGATAAATTGAATTTTGTGTCGACATCATAAAAAAATTAATTGTTGACGGTGCTAACCGACAAAATCCGGAGATTTGAAGACGTGGGGGACCCGGGGGCGAAACTTCGCGTGCAACGTGTTAATTTAGAAACGTATTTTTCAGGCGAAATTAGAATAACAATCGATTTATCAACTCCCGAACAATAATTGTTCGGTGTTGGCGCTTCTCTTTCGCTCTGTACCCGGCGATTTCCGGAGAAGATAATAACGAATTAATATTCACGTTAATCCACCACACGCCCGGAGTTTTACATATTTTGTAAAGTCAAATCGGTCAGGAATCGGTAGCGACCTTGCCATCAATCCCATCTAAAGCCCTCTGTACCTCTCGCACATCATAAAGTGTCCCGCTTGAAGCGCGGTTTGGCAGACTTTATCTTTTTAATATCGAGTCTTCGATTCGGGATTTTAGCGTGTTTATGGCACGCGTATAGAAGTGTCAAGGGCCAATTCTGCTGTCAATCATTGTAGAATTGATGGAGAAAGAAAATTCTGAGTATAGACCCTTCGAGAGGGTACCTAAATGTATGGAAAATAATTCAATTCGCCGGCCTTCGGGCCAAAATTAAATAAAAAATGATAGTGGAAAAGTGTCTCTAAAAAAATTGGATTTCGTACTGATACGGGCTAAAATATCGCCGTGTTGGGAAATTCTCACCGGAGTTTTAAGCAAATTTGCCCGGCTTCAGCAGCTTTGATTTATGGCAGGAAGCAAGTGAAAACTTCGAACTGTGCATCAAAAGCAAAAACACGATCCGATGAAATTGAAAATTATTGCCGAGGCGTCTAAACTATCTTTCCGTAATCCTCTGATGGAGTCGAATGATTTCTACGAAGAAACACGCGCAAAACGCTTGAGTGGAGAGTGGCAATAAAATAATTTAGCAAATTTGAGTAACGCGGTAGAGAGCTTCCTCCCTCGATTCTACGATTGTTGATGATAGATGCAGAAATCTAACAAATGTAAAAGTCAATTTTTTTTAATGGTCGATGTCTGCAAGGTGTCTACAGGTACTCTCTCAATTACCTCATCAACTAGTTCTATTGCGTCACTCCTGTCAAGTTATGGAAATTTTGCCGGGTTCTCTCCACCATAGACAGAAGTTAGTTTTCGTTCGTTGCAATTTCTAGAAACAAATTTGTGGCAAAATTTTTTTGCATTTACGAGTTTGTAGCGGGTTGCGTGATTCCGGCTAGGGCCCAATTACGTCAAAAATCCGGGTGGTTAAGTGATTATCGATAATTCGAGCACTCGAAAATTGCTGGCACTCTTCTAATATTTATGTTCCAATTTTAGAGACAGCACTCAACCACCATTAATCATGGATTGTTATGTAACATTTTTTTACATTTCAACGTAAGTGCGGGAAAATGAAGCAAAACTAAACAATCAGTGTTGATTAAAATCGTTAATGTTGGCAAAGTTTCGTAGGGATTAATTGTGTTTTCAGTCTGTCTGGTTGAGGTCGCATTGTTTGGGGGTCAGTTGTTTAGTGCTTTGTAAACTTTCAGGATTCTGCAAAAAAACGACCTAACACCCCTAAAATTGCCGAAACGAAAAGGCGAGTGGCCTCCAAACGAAATTAATTATTTTCAATTTAGCACAAGTTATTAATTCCCGTTTAATACAATGCAAACAATGCGAATCGCGTCTCAAACATCTATTCGTTGTTAATTAAAATTTAATTAAATCCGCTGACATCTTCGGAATAAGCCGGAGTGATCAGAACGCTTCAGCTCTTAAGTGTTTTGTTCGCAGCTACAAATTTTATTTCTTCGAATTATATGGGACAATAGCGAATTACAATCGGGCGCAAAGTAATTTACGTCGTTGTCGTATTAAATTGATTTGGTCAACACGAGAGCTTCGTGCATTTTATTGCATTTGCATCCCTAATGGAGTGGCTCCTGTTAAAATTTATAACTGTATAGTGGTAAAAACAACAATTGATTAATGACGTATTGAATCGCGTATTCCACCATTTGCCCTTTAAAAATGACATAGTGATCAATTTCCGTGACAACAAAGCTGCTTTCCGTACAAAACAAATTGTTTTGAAAACATATTGGCGGTATGATGACTGTTATTAGTGGTTTCAGTTGAAAACGGATCCGATGCAATCAGCCGCAGAATTGCTTTAAATGACAAGGGAAAAGTAATGGATCGAAGCCACGAAGAACTTGCCAACTGATCGGATTGTCTTTATGCATATTTTATTTGGCGAGAGTGTAGAAAACATTTCCTGTTAGTCTGAAATTTGATGTTATCCACGTGTTTCAAAATAATTATTTTCTCCTTCAATTTGCCCCGATTTTGTGAGGTAAACAAAATCAAAAAGGTTGTTACAATTTTTAAAATTCAAAAAGTTGGAAGGTATCAAGTTTCGGCATGCAAAACACTTTTTTCCTCCAAAAGTGTATTTTTTGACTGCAATGTTTAACATTACTCAATTTCGTCTGCATTCTTCCGAGATGGAATTTATTTTGTCAATTACAAAAATTTACCGCTGCACCAAGTCGCGTTTCAAACAAGTCACTTTAGAGTTTATTTCGGATCATATTAGTCTAAAGAGAAAAATATGTAAAAAGTTAGTGTAATGAGTCAGAAAAATATGTGTGTATGAGGCTTGTGATTCAAAATTTGTTATAAATCATGTGATTAATCACAAATGAAGTTTGCTCTGGCACCACAAATTACCCCAATTTGCGTAATTAGTGGGTCATTTAACATCGGGACACTTGATGCAGAATAATTAATTTCCAATACACGCCCTTTGGCTTGGTATTGTTAGTGCAAATGTCACATCCGGTTCGCGTCAATACCTGACTGTCAATGAGTTGATATTATTACGGTCACACAATAATAAACGAAAGCATCACGCAGACCGTACAATAATTCCCTGAAGGGCGCTAAAAAGATTAAACTAAAGCTGTTAAGAAATTTCAGATAGTCTTAAGATGTAAATCTATAACAACGCAGAACAATAGAAAATTGCTTGATTTTCGATGAAGTTGCAGCTGCATGTCCCCTGGCGCGACTATTTATTTGGGTTAAGGAAATGGCGTGGTGCGGTCCTGCAGCGTTTCGGCCTTGTTGCAGGCTTCCCTATTACCTCGCATTTTAATATTAACGAATAAATTATGCAAGACATTTTTGTTTTTCCGCTGTAGCAGTCGGTACAATATTTTTACGACGTTTTTCTATTTTTAATTATTTATGATTGAACAGGTTGTCTTTCTCGGTTAGTTATTTAGTGAGACCTGACTTGACAGGTCTCGTGGAACTTTTTAGATTTTCACCAAAACATTGGCAACGTTATCGTCGTTCGCGGAGAAACCTGTTGGTGTCGGCAGTGAAGCGGGTCATAAATTACCGCTGCGAAAATCAAATGTCCAAAAACCAAGTAAATAAGACGTAAATTTAGCAATTTAGCAAACACCTGAAAAACAATCTCGATAGTAAAAATAATGAATTACGAAACAAACCAAAAAAAAATTATTGATATAAAAATAAAGTTGAGAGGAGCAATGGAAATGGAACCTAATTTCGAAATAGACTGTCAAGTGGTGTTGCAATGCCGGTAATTTATCTCAGATGTCACTTTCGGAAACGTTAGTTGTTCGAACCAATAACCCACTTGCTCAAAACTGATTTAGGTTCATTCGGAAAAGTCTATTTTACTTTCGGTCTCACGACGAAAATGTCTGAACAAATGTTCAGTGCTAATTCTATTTTCGGATAAAATTGGAGTTTTAAGAAGTTTTAAACTCGACTTTAACAAGGCCGAAGCAAATCCTTACCGAATATTCAAGTTGCCTGAACCTCTCGATTCGCTTCGTCGTCGATTCGCAAACCTTGTGTACCTTCGCTAATCCCAGCCGGCGTTTTTCAAATTAACCAGTTTTTCGAGGACAAAGAATTGACAAGAGAAGAGAAATTGCAACTGCTTAAATTCAACCGAGTTTTCAGCAATTTACTTTAAAATTACCGCATTTCAAGATTTGCAGTAGCATTTCGGTCCGTTCAGCCCGTAAATCATTTGAAGCTTAAATCAAATTTAGTTTGTTGTCAAAATTGTGGCTGTTGGAAACATGACAACAGGTGATGTTGCTCTAAAGTTTCAGCTAACGGACATTTCAAAATCAAATATTCTCTTCTGCAATTTAGAGCCTTTGAGCACTGGGTGACTGGGTTACATTTTTTATAAAACTTACGCAACGAAATCTCCAGTAATAGAATCAAATTAGAATAGTTATCAAAATTTGCCTTGTAATAGCAGCGAATCTAAATTAGAGACACGAGTAATAAATTATTACCTAGATCCTAATTTAATAACACGTATTATACAATTGGCTACAAGTGTCGCCCAAGGTAAAAATTTCGTGAATTACTTTCGCAAAGAAACGGAAAGTGCTTTATGTTTTCATTTCAGTTTTTGTCTAGGCTTCGGTAACTTATAATTATTATTGAGTCTTAAATTTTGGTATTCTCCGGATCGAACTACTTTCCAGCTTAGGTCGACTTCTTTACATTGTAAAACTCACTGCTACTCTTAATATAAATTTTAGAATCCTAAGCATTAAACACATTTTCGGCAAAATTCTTGAAATTAAGCTCCCGCTAAAATTATTTGTAATGAAATTTTCAAGCTGCAACCCAAAAGGAACAAATCCGCTATAAATCTTAAGTGTAGGTTTTCTTTTAAAGCAACTTCTTTGTTTTGCTGCACTAATATATGACGGCACTTTGCTAGAACTGAATTCCAACGTTTTTATTTGCGAAAAGTAATAGGAAGTTTTTCATCTTCTAGCGCTGAGCTGCCTAATGATTTTTTTAATGCTTTCGATGATGAGCCTCCGCTATTTTCATTGATCTATTCGAAACACTCCATTAGCCTCACAACGTGTCATACCTACACGTGTAAGTTATTCCCGACTTCAATTTGAAACATAATCAACTGGTGCAATAAAAACTTCAACATTTGAATCGGCAACCAGTTTGATCGAGCAGATTCCTCAGTGTTATTATCAATAGAAGAAAAATCCGCAACAAGAGGCAATAATCGACAGATGGCAGATTTTTGAAGAAGTACGTACAATGTGAACGCGAAGCCTTCTATTCAGTTTCAGGTTCCTATACCTGAAAAGAAATTACCTTCGTGCGAAATTAAAACGCAATTTTTTAAACCGACTTTTAATTTGAAACAAAGATATTTTTAGGTAATAAAACTAGTTCAGAAAAAAATGTTTTTTTGAAGTATTTGGACCGAACTTTTGACGTAATCAGATTCCTGAGTAATTAAAATCAGATGTTGAAAAAAACTAAACTACAGGCTTTTTCTAGCGCTTTGTTGCGCTCATTGAATATGGAAATGTGCAACGATGATGGTTATGGCCCGTGTAATGGCGTGGACTTTATTGTCACGGGTCACAGTAATTATTCATAAACAACAATTATTCCCGTGTTTAGCGATGTTATGGCTATAGGTATCGTTTTAACCAGGCCAACATTGAATTTGATTAATTCAGCAGGAACGAAACTTACATCAACAACTGCAGTTTAGTTAGTTGCAAAACTACAAAGTTTTCAGTTTCGAGTAACCCAGTCACTCACTAAAAAAAATAACTTAGACCACGCTAATCCCACCGCGGCCAATTGTCGTTATTCTCAATTAACTCGACACAGAAACACTAAAAATTAATTAGTTTTTCCACTATAATTAAGGTGGTTGCACCTTTGGGTTCTTTCACTATTCCTCCGGTCATGGACATCGTCATGAAACTCATTGAAAAATTGTCTCGAGTTTTCCGCTTAAATTATTTAGCGGCGATTTGTATTCGCGATGTCGATCACGAAATAAGTACTACGTTCAACGGCCAGACCACTCTTACGCGGTGCTTGAGCGAATACTAAGAGCTTAACTTCATTCATAAGAAAAACTAAACTGCGCGCTGAAGCCGCCGGCACATGCGTACCGCCAACCCGAAAGCCCGCTGCCTGAAGATTTGTTTACAGACAAGCGCTTTGTCGAAGCTGTAAGCTCCCGGAGCTGGAGAAAGTGCAAGCGCCACGGCCAGTGACGGGCCAGGAAAATTCACGATCGCTTTCAGTCGCTTTCTATCGCGAGAATTATGCAGCAAAAGTTTTTAAATTTAACGTACTTAACGATTTTCCCAAAGTTCAGGTGAATTTAAGCTGCAAGAAAACCTTCAGCTTTGAACGAGATGTTGCACTGAAATAGTTCTTAGCTTCGCGGACTGGAAAGAGCTAGTGAAAAGTTTCAATTTTTTAAACTCACGTGTTAATTTTTTATGGATATTTATGGAGGTTTCTACTTGACTTCTTCAGCATTTTTGAACTTTGTATAATTTGCAAAATTTGTTTTAGCAGAAGTGCTTAAAATATGCGAAATATGCAGTATTTTTAATAATTGGAATAATTTATTTCCAAATTTATGTACAAAACTTCCTTGATTTATTATTTTTATAGTTTTTTGACAACCGGCTTTACTAGTATTAACTTGTCAGTGTTCTTGCCTCATTCTACTAGTTACAAATTTTTACGCAAAACCACTAACGTAATAATGAAATAGGTGTCGAATAATTCGGTGCCTTAACAAGTGTCGGTGGCTTGATTAATTACTTTAATTTTCAAATTAGCTCTAAGTACTTTCTTAGGTTTGGTATCAAGGTTGACGTCTCGTTGATGGGATGGAAAGGACCGGTTTTGTACTAGTCAAAGAAAAAAACAAGTAAGAACGGTTTTAGGTGTTTTAAACACAAATTGCTAGCTAGGACTGGTTTAGCAATTTTGGTTTTTTCCATTAAAACGACACGAAAGAAGAGGCGGCAGCAATTGTTTCAGCAAAATTGTTAATGTCACATATTGCGTAAAGCGAGAGCTTATATCTAAAAATAATCCAAAGTTATGTTTGTGAAAAAAATTATTTTTCTGGCGGTGAAATTTAATCAGCTCAAATGTCTCCAGGGTCTCTGGAGACGGAAAGCCCCCAGTGCTTTTTTCGATTTGTTAGGAAATTCTTGACATTGTCAAAGTTCGTACGTAGTGTGTCCATAATACTGATCGGCCAGTTTTCGCTTATTCCTCCACATAATTCGTTTGCTTCTTAAAGAGCTTTTTGAATTAATCGATTTTCAGCTAGCTAATTGACCCAGTTTGAAGCTTCTAGAATTCACAGAAACCATTCAGCGTAATTCCATTCACATTAACATAGCTGTAAATATTTTAAATACGCAATAATTTCTATCTTGACCAATTCCCTTAACTTACCCTACATAAACTACTTCAGTGACAACGATTTAATAAAATGTGCTTACGTACAAAACTTTTTTAGATCAGAAAATCGAAGTGTTTACCTTTATGCCGTGTTGTCGTTTTGCCCTACACTTCAAAGCCAATTTCGGGAACCATTATTACTATTTAATAACCACTGTTGGATTTTCGGTAAATATTTTTCTGACTTGACACAATAACATTTTTAAACTGGCTGAACAATTTCCACAGTTTACAGAACGTCGATAATTTACTTGCAACTTATTTGTGAACTAATTAAAGATTAATTAAGGCGCATCCACTATTCGTGTATCAAAACGTCTTCTAAATTTTTTTGTCATGTTATGTTACTCTAGTTTAAGCAAATCCAGTAAATTTAGCAACACGCTAAGACAATGCGGTTAAATTCATTCCACTTTAGTGTGATTACAATAATGGGAGAGACGACTAATTTTCTCTGATGCGGTTACAATTCACGTTGCATTACATTATTTTATCTGTCGTGGCTGGTAGTATTTGCACTTTAGATTTATCGAATAATTAAACATTGCGTTCATTACAGCTCCATTTCATGCAGTAGGTTAATTAATGCCCCAATTTATCTTCCCATTGTACTCAGATTGTAGATATGAAACGTGACGCTTTGTAGTACGTAAAATCGTAACGATTTTTCTTACAGCAAAAAGCTTCTGTTTTTAATCAAATTTTGCTCCCAATTGGTACCGCAGCTTTAAGTCGACGAAGTAATCCATACCGGATTTAAACCAACAACCTTGTTAAGCTTTGGGTTGCTGTAAGCTTCACTGAATAAAAAATTTTATTTAGCCGACTTAATAACCAATTAAGGATTTTTTTTTTTGTATTCCGGCTACATACTTTAAAATTCCGGTATGCTCGGAGCACATACTTTTATTATCGGCGGTAAAAGGCTAACCACTATTTGGAAAAAATTGCAAGTCAAGGATGGCGATGTAAATAGAATAGAAAAACTGAACAGCATTCGATTCGTAATTATAATTAACGCAAATGAGAATTAAATTAGCAAGAAGCGGTAATTGCAGTATCATCGGTTAAATTGGAATTCGATTCGATCTCCTTGCGCTAAAAACCGCCTTAAGCTTAATTAGAGCGGTCAGAAATAATTAAAAATTAGAGAACTTTAAGTCTCATTATTTATTTAGACAAAAGCTCAAATCAGTAATTGATTAATTAGAGAACTTCAAGTTTCATTATTTCGATTTAAACAAAAGCTCAAATCGATTCCGGAAGGCGCTATATTTTATTGTTTCTTTCAAATTGTTCCATTCACGCTCCAAGGAGCTCCAGCTAACTAAACAAAAAAAAGCATTCTCTTGTCGCAAGTCTTGCACGAGCAATTACCTCGGCCTTTCGACAGGTCTCGGGTCCGTGTAAAGTTCAGGACAAGGGCCTAGCGATAAATGGCCGCACTATGCCAAGACAAAACGGTCGACACATTAACGGTATTGGTAATCTATCACCTTGGGTAATTAATCACCTCGAGGGATCTGTGCAGATCATTAAGATTTTTGGCACTGTCAAATTGAGGTGGCCAGAATGGACCGCCAGCTTCCTAATGGTTGAATTTCGCTTTTCTTTACTGTTTCTTTTCTGGATACGTGAGTTATAAAAATTTAAGAAGACGTGACTGGAATAGGGAGATCAAAGCTTGTTTCGAGGTCCTATGCGGAACTACATGCATCAGCGGTTTCGTTGTGAGGAAGCGGTTTATGGGGCCAAAAATGCGAGCTTTCGGAGCTGGTTATGTGATACTAATATGACGGGAATGCCATTGTGCTGGTGTTAAAGTTGAAAATTTTGTCGAGTGTGATAAAGAACGTAGGTACAGCGCGCCACTTGCCAATAATTCAAACAACTTACGAAAATGTGAACAGAAGAAGAATTGTGGATGACTGAACACCCAAAAGTCAAGGTAAAAAAAGACTTTTTACTACACAGCTTTTTTAGTTTTAAATCTACTTGATTTATGTCTAGTACTGTCATAGTTATTTTCTACTTAATTTTATTACAGATTCTCACTAATGAGAGCACTAACTCCTTCAACATTAAAAAACTATGTTAAGGCCAAAGCCGCGCTAAGCTCATCGCAACGGAGTTGTAATCTTAGCAGAACTTGAATCCTTTCAATGGCGGTTTAATTAAAGGAAAAGTGCAGTCTGGGTTGCTGTATTACGTAACAAGATAGTTAAAATAAAGACACAATTTCACGCAACTAACTAGAAACTCCATTTGTCTTAATTTAATTGATGGAGCAGTTTGCGATCCAATTCCTGCAAAGCTCGCATGTCGAGAGGGCGGTTTCAAGCTTACCGCAAAAGCTTTAGCGATGGAAATTATCAACGGATCTAATCCGGGCAAATGATATAAAAATTTTGTGGCGTACTACGAAAACAGTTATTAAAGAACGTTTAAGAACGTCGGCCACTAAGAGCAGTTTCTTAACCATCAAGACAAGCTCGGAAAATTATCAATATTTGTTGAGAAGCTTCAATGCCGCAGGGTCATGACGCTATTTGCAATTCAAGAGAATAAAGAACGCATAATGCATAACAAAAGCTGAGTTTGAAGTGAGATAAGCAGGAAAGTTTAGAGGGAATACGTCTGGGATTAATTCCGCGGATAATTTACGATTTCGGCAACGTGCGCTGGGTTAGTGGGTTATCGGACCCTTGGCCTGCTTGGCGATGTCCTGATGATGGATAGATATCGGGGTCGGTGGTCAATATGAGCTAATGAATGAGGTTGCGAGTAATTTCGTGAAAATATATATAATTATCCCCTATTCGAGTTACAACTGAATGTTGCATAATTATTGGTAATTTGAGAAATTGTCGAGAGAGGGGTGTCGCGTTGACACGGTTTCCTACCACCATGGCTGAGAACTGAATACTTGTGTGATAAATTTGTTGAAATTACCATTGTTTGGTTGATGTTTTGCATAAATTATCGTATTGCGTGCTAATAAGGGGATTTTTCACATAGACACGAAGAATATTTTAAATTATAATAAAATTACTTAAATAATGTCGGCATAATTATTTTTGATGTTATTAAAACGCAATTATGATTCAGCTACTTACCGGGATTTGAATTAAATTACGTTTTCAACAACGCTATTATTAAAACAAAATTTAGTGCTGCGTTGAAATGTCATTGCCGAGCTTATAAACTTTTTGATCAAACCTCCGCAACTTCTCTAAAATTGTCTTCCTTTTATAAAACTCACAACTTTGCCTTCCACTCACAAAACGACGAACCACGCAGATAAAATATTAAATACATATTAAAAAAATATTTTTTTTATTAAAAAATAAAGCGAGGAAAATTTGTGGAAACTTACTGGTAATTGTCGGCAAGAAATAAAGCGTCGAGAATTTGTGGAAACTCACTGGTAATTACTAGTAACTAGAAATTGTTAATGTAAAAAACTAAAAGAAATTGTCTCTAACTACTGTTGTTACAAGATCTCCAATTACACATTTAAATTGTTGACGATCATTTCTACTACTTTGTCGTAACTAATCGGTAATGGGGCTGCAGCAATTTGCATGTACCACACACTTCTTAATTGGCAGCTTCAACGGCAAAAGCCATTAACGTAAAGCTCATTGCTCAATCAAAATTTGATAAGGTGCTTTACGTTTCACTACAATAGAAACTATTTGGCAACTTTGCAACGTTCGCTCTAAGAATCTATAACTGAAATTAAGACACGTGATTCAAATCCGATTAGCACAGAGCTTCTCCTGGAAGCTCGTGTTAAGAAGAATTTAGTGCTTAGCAGTTGTCTACTGTTTGCCAGCTCCTGTAAAGGCACAAATTCGAATCAAACACAAATCCTTCAAGCTTCTCTCTTAACATATATTTTACTGTAAGTAAGTTAAATTACACAAACGTGGAAAGTGCAGATAAGTAGAATAAAGCAAATAGACTTAATACTAATAGTCTGGAGATTTAGAAATCACTCAGCTAAGAGCTAACAGCAGATCAGGTCGCAAGCGATTTGCTGCAAATAGTTTAAATAGTTGAACATTGCAAGAGTATCTTTGCAGCTCGTTTATTGCTAATAAGTAGAACAATGATTTATTTTCTTGTCATAGTTTAAATCTTTCTTAATTTTTCTGAAGAGATGGGGAGACTGGAAAAGAAGAAGAAAGACTGGAAAAAAAAGAGAACGTTGGGAAAAGTTATTTAACATTAGTGCAATTTTTTTGAAATTGAGAACTAAATGCTTGATAAGCCATTATACAAGCTCCACCCAATTTTTTATATAGACTTCAACGTTTGGAATTTGCCTAAAAATGCAATTAAAATCCATTAAAGAAGACTCGTAAATATTAATCTTAGTCAACAACATTCGGCAACTTTTAAAATTAGACTTCCTTATTGCCGCTATCACACGGCAGAACAAGCAACCCTTCCTGTCCTTACGCGATGATGACGTAATTTGTTCCATGTTGCGGCGATATAGCTAGCGGAATTGGAACAACGGACGAACCCAACGAAGGTTGCATTTTAAGTAGACTGTCCCGGAAACGGCCTCTCATAGCACGGGAAACCCCCGCGATTGGCCCTCCCGATTGCGGCTCCTATTCAACAATCATCATGGAAAGAATTACCATAATCCAAAAATTCAATCGATTATTTGCCCGCCTTCCCCGTAATTTTATCCAACGTAAACAAAAGATGTCAGCGGTTTATTTATGAGCCCGATAACAAAGTGTTGGGGGTGAGCTATTATTAGAAATCGTAGAGTTTATTCGGGGGACTCCCTGGCGCAATAATTGCAACATCACTAATGCAGTTTGTCGCTTCGTTGGCATTATCTGTAATTAAGGTTTAATTGCAGAGTAGTAAGAATTATTTTTTTGTTCCAACGCCACAATAACGCTTAATAACTACTTTTGCTGTTTTTCCAGAAAAACAGTTATTAAATTTTACGGGTGCATGCCTGTACATTTTCCAGAGCATCAATTGCCGCCGAACAAAGCTTAATGACGGTCTGGATCGGCCATTAATCTGAGAACTAACAAATGAGACCTTAAGGGTGTCGTATAATGTCCGAAATGTGAAGCTGCCGCTCCTATTTCTAGAGTTATTTGTCCTAATCGCTTTCGCTGCTGTCGAGCCCAATAAATTCTTCCTGCATCCATGGAGGAGAGAGGGGCAACTTGTGGAAGACGTCACCGTAATTAAAGGGCGAATTAAAATAGTTGGTTGTTTACTTTGAAAATAGATGGCATCGCAGCATCCGATACTAACCTTGACCCCCTGCCGGAACCAATTCCAGCCTTCATCAGGATTCACAAAACTTTGATGACGGCGGAGCTTAATTATTCATGGAGGGCTCCTTTAAACACGCAGAGGTACATGCAAATAATTGGGACGATCAAATCACCATAAGGGTTCTTGGTGACTGAAGCCTTTGTTGTAAAAACGAAATTAGTGGTAGAGTTTTGAGTCCTTGAAATTTCAACATTAACCGGATCGGGGATAATTAAGAAACGCAAAAATTAGTCGCGCCAACTGAAAATTTCCGAAACTGCCGCAAACTGGTTGTTGCTTAATTATTGTTGTTTTTACCTCATCGTCGGTCCGATGGCAACTGAATTAGTTACAAGTGTTTCTCGGGTTAATTAAGCGACCACAACTTACAGTCTCCGAATTTGTTTATTAACTTCATGTTTAATTAGCGTCGAAAATTAATTAGTAATCCGGAAAAAGTGCCACGTCGTCACGGCTGTATTCACAATTTTCAAAAAACGCTTGTTGATCAAACAAATACGTCCGTATTTATTTCATGTTTATTCGACCTTCACCTGATTCAAAAGCTCCGAGTTAAGTTGTCCACGGCTCATCGAAGCGGCAATTAATATGTCAATAATTATCGAATCAAAAATAGCCCGTTTATTTCGCTGAACCTGCAGCTGCAGAGGGGTTGTTGTTCGCTTGCGATAAGGGGTCTCTAAACTGTTAGTAAATGCAGAATGCAAGATGTGATTTTACGGAACTAGTTTCAAGATGCAAATTAATTCAAAATTATGCCGGCTTAATAATTTGGATTGAATCGCCTAATTAATTTGGCTCTAAAGCAAACTAATCAGGGGGGCTTAAGTTAAGACCCAGAAATCTGGAGTCTTTAACGTCAAGAACAACACAAACAATTAGCATCGCCAAGAAGCCGCGTGATAATAATAAAATCGATGAAGAGGTTAAGCAACACCGATGTTGCACAAGAAACTCGTACATACTTATTACCTACTTAAATTATTCATGATCAGTCGAACTCTAGACTTGTTTTGTAGCTAAAGTTAGAATGTTTTTTTTTTTAGTTCTACGACTTGAACTAATATTGTGGCGTAAGTTAATTGAGGCTTTATGGCTCGGATTAAGTTGAGAATGGGGGAGATGGCGCTGTCGTTTATTATCTGCGTGAGATATGTCTCAGTTAACCGCTACAACAGCCTATAAGTCTTAGTCGAATTATTGTAGAAAATGATGTTTTATGTATGGTGGTGCAACATAAAGGTTGTTTCGTGTTAATGTTTGTCGTCTTTATTGTTAACCAAACAAGGTCACAGGGGTTAGACCGAAAAAACATTTCGTTGTTGATTTGTCTGTCTGCAAAACATTGTGGAATAATTGTCGCGATTAATTCAGCTACGTTTTAGGGTAATGGGGAAATTTTAGATTTGGTTACCCATAAAGTATCGATGTCACGATTTATGATGGGTGATTCTGGAATGTTAGGATCTAACAGAATACTGAATAGTCGCTAAAGGCGACCGATTAACATTTGACAGACGACATAACCACTATTTCTCTAGTAGCTCCATAGGCAATTAGGTAAGCGACTTGCTGAAACTCAAAGAAAATTAATTTTTTTAATAATGTGGCTCCATTAATAAAACTAATATCAGTTAATTACACACTAGCAAAATTCTGTTGGACTAAGAAACAGTTTATTAATTTTTTGAAACATTATCTCGAACCAAGAAATAATAATTGTATGTAGTTGTGTTCAATTTTGGATTTCATTTCCAATACCTGCTGATCCATTATCTGGTCTTACTGTCTGAAAGCTTGATACTAATATATTGTCGTCGCGCGCTTAACGAAAACTTTAAATTGAAACATTCGAATGGTCATATCTAAAAAGTACGACTTGTACAGGAAAACTACGGCCAGATTCGTGTTAAGCGGTTCAAGATCTACCAGATTAAGTCATAAAATCGATGTAAAAAATTTCAATATTTTTGACCTTCATTTTCTAGCCCGATCAATACACATTCGAAAAATTTCTCAAAATTGACACGTTTATTAAAAGACTGGAAATTGATGTTTTCTTATATAATCGACCTTCCTGAGCTCAAGTTCGTTATCAATTTGACGCTAGAATAGATAGATTTTTTATTAAATTAGAAAAAGCACAAATTAAGCTTTTTCCAACAATCAAACTTTTGTAACTTTTGAACGGAGCGACTAAAATTAAATCCAGATACATCAAATTTCTCCGTTTCACAAATGCTATCGAATGCTATGTGAACGAAAATTGTAAGTGTAATAATAAAAAAGTTGAAATTTGCAAATTAGGTCGATTTTAACAAAAACCTTAAATTGAAACATTCGAATGGTCATATCTAAAAAAGTACGACTTGTACAGAAAAACTACGGCCAGATTTGTTCTAAGCGGTTCAAGATCTACCAGATTAAGTCATAAAATCGATGTAAAAAATTTCAATATTTTCGACTTTTTTTTTCTACCCCAATCGATAGAAATTTGAAATTTTTTCAAAATCGACATCGTTGCACCCAAAGGCTAGAAATGGTCGCTCTCTTATGTAATCTGCCTTCCTGAACTTAAATCCGTAATCAATTCGACGCTAGAATAAATAGATTTCTTATAAAATTAGAAAAACCACTAAGTTTCGATTTCTTTCAATATTCAAACTTTTGTAACTTTTGACCGTACAGACTTACATCAAATCCAAATACATTAAATTTCTCCGTTTCACAAATGGTATCAAATGCTATACGAACGAAAATTATAAGTTTAATAATAAAGAAGTTGAAATTTGCAATTTAGGTCGATTTTGACGAAAATTTTGAATTGAAACATTCGAATCGTCATACCTTAAAAAGTACGACTTGTACAAAAAAACTACCGCCAGATTCGTATTAAGCGGTTCAAAATCCACCAGATTAAGTCATAAAATTGACGTAAAAAATTTTAATATTTTTGACCTTTATTTTCTACAATACAATTCAATACTCATTCGAAAAATTTCTAAAATTGACACGTTTATTAAAAGACTGGAAATTGATGTTTTCTTATATAATCGACCTTCCTGAGCTCAAGTTTGTTATCAATTCGACGCTAGAATAGATAGATTTTTTATAAAATTAGAAAAAGCACAAATTAAGCTTTTTCCAACAATCAAACTTTTGTAACTTTTGAACGAAGCGACTTATATTAAATCCAGATACATCAAATTTCTCCGTCTCACAAATGCCATCGAATGCTATGTGAACGAAAATTGTAAGTCTAATAATAAAGAAGTTGAAATTTGCAATTTAGGTCGATTTTGATGAAAAATTTGAATTGAAACATTCGAATCGTCATGTCTTAAAAAGTACGACATGTACAGGGAAACTACAGCCAGATTCGTGTTAAGCGGTTCAAAATCTACCAGATCAAGTCATAAAATTGACGTAAAAAATTTTAATATTTTTGACCTTTATTTTCTACAATACAATTCAATACACATTCGAAAAATTTCTAAAATTGACACGTTTATTAAAAGACTGGAAATTGATGTTTTCTTATATAATCGACCTTCCTGAGCTCAAGTTTGTTATCAATTCGACGCTAGAATAGATAGATTTTTTATAAAATTAGAAAAAGCACAAATTAAGCTTTTTCCATCAATCAAACTTTTGTAACTTTTGAACGGAGCGCCTTATATTAAATCCAGATACATCAAATTTCTCCGTCTCACAAATGCCATCGAATGCTATGTGAACGAAAATTGTAAGTCTAATAATAAAAAAGTTGAAATTTGCAAATTAGGTCGATTTTAACGAAAACTTTAAATTGAAACATTCGAATGGTCATATCTAAAGAAGTACGACTTGTACAGGAAAACTACGGCCAGATTCGTGTTAAGCGGTTCAAAATCTACCAGATTAAGTCATAAAATCGATGTAAAAAATTTCAATATTTTCGACTTTTTTTTTCTACCCCAATCGATAGAAATTTGAAATTTTTTTAAAATCGACATCGTTGCACCCAAAGTCTAGAAATGGTCGTTCTTTTATGTAATCGGCCTTCCTAAACTCAAATCCGTAATCAATTTGACGCTAGAATAAATAGATTTCTTATAAAATTAGAAAAACCACTAAGTTTCGATTTCTTTCAATATTCAAACTTTTGTAACTTTTGACCGTACAGACTTACATCAAATCCAAATATATTAAATTTCTCCGCTTCACAAATGGTATCGAATGCTATATGAACAAAAATTATAAGGCTAATAATAAAGAAGTTGAAATTTGCAATTTAGGTCGATTTTGACGAAAATTTTGAATTGAAACATTCGAATCGTCATACCTTAAAAAGTACGACTTTTACAAAAAAACTACCGCCAGATTCGTATTAAGCGGTTCAAAATCCACCAGATTAAGTCATAAAGTCGATGTAAAAAATTTCAATATTTTCGACTTTTTTTTCTGCCCCAATCGATAGAAATTCGAAAATTTATCGTTCAAAATGATCGTTTAAGAAAGCACGTCTTTTCTTAACTGCTATCACGACCATGCCATTTAAATTGAATCAACATTACCAAAAGGTTCGACAAAACAAATCATTAATTTTTATACAATTCAGTAGTTTATGTGGTAACTTGCTGTATTGGCTGGTGTAAGCAACTAATGAGTTTTTAACTGTCCTACAATAATATTGGAACAATGTTAATTAACGATCATTTTGAACCATTTTCAATCAAATTGTCATGTTCCACAAACTTGGGTACACAGTTAGTCTAGCAAACATGCTAAATATTTCACTAAGGTTTTGCTACCTTCCGAGGTTTTCTCAAAAAAAACAGCAGTTAACTAGTTTTAATATTCGCTTCAATAGACTTTTTAAGTAGTTAGGAAGAAGCATTTTGTTGGCGCAATTCCGTTAAAATGATAGAACCAGTCTCTTTTTAAAATTATGAATGCTAGGCGCTCAAGAATCTACGGCGCCATCTACTAGCTGACGAGTAAAACAACGTAAAGTTTCCATTGATCCAAAAAGTCAACTGTGTAGCTTTTAATTTAGTAGGAATCTTTTAGATTAGGCAACTGTTTCGAGCTTTTCGCAGGAAAGAATTTGAAAATTTCTCTCAAACGGTCTCTAAAGAATCGGCAGATGGCAGCAGCTGTATTAAAAATACTTTCTTGAAGGTAGACTTGCAAAAGTTAAGCTTTCAAGTGCTGTCTTGCCGATTCGAAATTGCTTACTGTTTGGAGCTTTTCCCCGTCGATGTCCCCCTCGTTTACGTGACAAACGGAGGCTATTGTCGTCAGATCGCCGGAGCGCGAGCAAAAATCATCATTGTGAAAATTTCCGAAGTACGTGTGTTTGCATTTTATATAAAGCTCCTCTCCTCCTGGAAAAGTAATAAAGCTTTTTCTTATAACTTCCAAAGTCGACCGGGAAAGTTTCGAATCAGAAGCGAACGTAAAAAAGCGTGGTGGCTGCCTCGATATCGAGGAATTATTTCTTGAATTATACAGATGTCGGGTTTTGATTACTTTATAGACTCGTCATTTATGCGAACGTCGCTCGTACACCGCGAGCTTTTCATCCTTTGCCGACGTCCGCCTTCGGGACGGAACCGAGAAGGAAGCGGACGAGATTAGAGTTTGATAGCGCGACGAATTCCAAATTGCGGTTTTGATTTTCATAAATTGGTTCTCGTTTCGTTTGCGGGCGCAGTAAGGTTATGTAATGTGATTTAAATTGATGTTCGACTCGTATTTAAAAAACGTGCTTTTGTATAATCTGACGGATTTGTTCGCCTTTAATGCATATTTTAAGGTTTTATTCGGGATTTGAAAGAAAGTAATTTCGCCGGTTTTAGCCAAAGTTTGACGGTTTAACGGTCTTTACAGCGCTGAATTAGTTATTTACCGCTGCTTTCAAACTTTGCCGGATAACAACAATGGGCTATTTGTTCACACGTTTTACGACGGCCCGCGCTCGCCGGGCAAAACGCGAAGGACGAGAAAAAAGATTATTTATGAGCTTCCTTCAAAACCGCTTTGACCACTGTTTAATTTTTAAAAATTACCTAAAAATCACAGAAATGTTAAGAATTCAGAACTAGAATTAGGAACCACAAAAACCGGTGCGAGGGGTAAACTGCTGCCCTCAAACTGTACACCATAATTCCTTTTCATAAAAATAATCCCCACAATTCATTAATAATTCTCTTATTTCGTAATAAATCCCCAGAGCTCTTGAAACCCCTCGGAATTCCTCCACATCTTCCATAACTCCTCCAGAATTCTTGATAATTCCCTATTAATTCCCATAATTCATGTAGAATTCCAGGGAATTATTAGGAATTTGTCACGTTTTGTCAGTAATGAAAATTAAATGCGTTCTACGGTTATCTAAATTTATTTATTTATACCCAAAAGCAAATTAAGAACAATATTCGGAGAACAAAAATTAAAAATCAAAAATTTGAGTATAGAAGCAAAAATTAAATACAATTTATCTCAATTTTCATTTATTTTCATGTGTTCATACGTTTTGGAAATTTTCTCGAACGTATCATCATCCAACTCAAATGGTTCGACGTCCGTTGCAAATTTAATTGGGCCATAGAATATATACTGACGTTCAACAATTGCAACGTCCCGTTTAATTTTCGGTCACGCAAACCTTCTATTCTGCTTCCTATCCTTCTGTAAGAACTTAATTTTGAAAATTTTACCTGACGCCTCCCCGTCAATAATTTCCACAATTTTGCCAAGATACCACCGTTCTTAGTAGTAAACTGCATAAAATCTCTTGCAGTCAATAACTACTCTTTTGGTCTCAATTTTGGTACTTTGCGTTTCAACTTTCTTTTTTAAAGGTGCTCCTCTGAGTACATGATTTACCCCATCCTCAACATTGTCCGACGAGTAACTAGGTACTTCGTTATCTACATAATCAGAAAATGTCTCAGTGTCCGTACTATCAGCATATGTAACATGGGTATCAATCAGCTTCTGATGATTCAGAATCATTTAACGTTTCATTTTTTAATGATTTTTTATATTTAGCGCTCCGACTTGATTTGTAATTTTTGGTGCATTTTACCTTGCCCTTGTACTTATGACTTCGAGCATGACTTACACTGTAACTTCTTCTGCGATGCTTTGATGTTATTAATGAATCTTCCTAGTTGATCTGTGCTGACTCTACCTTTTGTTTCTCCCAAGAGCCAGCATAACGAAAATTCCTTAATAACAACCGACTTTCCACCTCTGCGCATGCCTCTGCGCATGAGCAGAGGCCAGTAGTTTTGCAGCAAGAAAAAATAAATCCCATGTAATTCCCGCAACATCTCTAATAACTCTCCGTAATTTCAAATAAATCCCCATAATTTCGGATAATTCCTATTAACTTCCAATAAATCCTACTAAGTAAAAATAAATCCCCAAAATTCCTGTAATTCCTGGATGGTGTACACCATAATTCCTCAGCGGTTTACCCCTCGAACCGATGTTAGCTTCAGAGCTTGGGAGAAATTATGCAGGAATCAGTAGAGGAAGCATTAAGAAAAAATTAAAATATCGCCTGTATTGAACAAGAAATGAGGCAAGCACAAGCATTCGTTGAAAGACCTTTCAAATGAAACTAAGATGAGGAAGCAGCTAAAATGGGCATCTGTTAACAACATGACAAAATGATAAGATTTATTAACCATAATAGTAGTAACGAAGAAATTTTCGAGAAAATTTAAATTAACGAAGTAGGGACTAGTTTCAACTACATACCTACAAAGAAAAAAATGAATGATTACGCTAGCAAAAATGTTTTGGTGCATTCTTTTTGCGAGATTATGAAAGCTTTCTATTTATAGTAATGCTTTGCAGCATAAAAGCAAATGGCTTTTTTGTGGCAGTTCAGCAATGAATTTGATTTTAATCTGCAGTGAGGTCAAAGCTCGACCTCTCGGCCGCCTGAAAAGTCTCTTTTTATTGAGAAATGTTAGACATACATCACCGATGATGGTAATGTTGTAGAATCGTTCTTCTGGAAAATAATTTAAAAAATTACTTTTCTGGCTTCTAAAAATATTTGTAATTTTTTTGATAAGAGCAGTAAACATTCTACATTATGTAAGTTGGCAAAAAACTGATAGTGCTCAAGGCAGAAAACATATTTTAAGAGGCTCAAGATAATTAAGCCGGCCGGATTCCTTACGTGGGTAGTTCAATTTCGGGAAAAGCCGCTCGGCCGCGTTTTCCTTGCAATTGTTAAATTCCCAGCCTTTCCTCCATACATCTCCAGACTAGAAGCATATTTACAGTCCAAACATTACATTTTAACGAAAATTGGGCACGTTGTCGTAGCAAATTTTAAATTACCGCCGTATTTATTTATAATGTTTTAAAACGAACGCCCTCGAGCTTTTCGAAGGCAACAACATTGAGCGAAAAAAAAGAGTTCAGAAGTCGCAAGAATCGAGCTTACGGCCGTGTAAACAAAACTAACCATTGTTTTGACGGATCCCCGGTCCAGATTCGGGAACAAGCTCGTTATATTAATCAAGTTGTCCTGTTATTTACCGTGTTGTTAAGTTCCTTTCTGGCCGGCGAGAAGCAGCAAAGTGGGAAGAACCAGTTGAGGTTTGCCTAATGTATGGATATTAAACGTCACAAGCTGCGAGCCATTTATAAAAACGATGAGGGAAACGTTGGGGGATCCTGGACCCTCCTGATAGGTTTTGTGAATAACAACGTGAATTAGCAGCGTTTCTAGATAACTCGACGTCCTCTACAGGTGAGAGTCGAGACGATTTATTGAGATTAGGGTGGTTTTCTTGACCGCCGGTTGCTTGATAAAGAAAATCGGGGCGATACAAGGGTTGCGTTTATGCTGTCAACCCTCGGGATTATGGCCCGAAAATGTGTTTTTCTATAAATAATTCAAATAAGCCGCGCTGCACTTTACTTAACTGCGTACATGTTGAATTATTTACCGGAATTTTCGGAATCGATTCCCGGATTAATTGAGGTCTCTTGATTCGCGAGGGCCGGTGGTGGTGGTTTCAATTAATAAAAATGCACACTTGCAGAAAAGTAATTAATGCAGGGTTATTATTCATGTTCGCGTTTTTGATTAATGCTCACTCGGAAAATATTAATCAAAACATGTGCGCTAGATTACTTTCGGTTCTGCCATTGACCTGTTATTTATTAGCTGGACGTGAAATATGAGTTGCATGTATCATTTCGGATGAATTACTTTGCGCAAATTCGAAATTAGCGATTTTTCGATTATTAATTTCGATTGGGTAATTAGTTGGTAATTGTCGGTGAATGGGGAATTATCTGCTGGGAGGAAATAATCGTCTTGCATGCCGAAATTGCTAGGAGCTCCTGGATGGGACTTTGCGGCAAGTTTGGGGAGGTGATCAAAACAAACGATGCAGTCGATTCTGGGGAACGCGCGCCACCGTCTGAGTTCGCTGCTAGTTCAAATTTTACCTCGATTCAAGTCTATAAAAACAATTGTGGCAATTAGCTCTAACTAATCCATTGTTAAGTTAATGCATACGTTATCGGCTTCTACGTTATCTACTTCAAATCTAGGCCAAATGCTTAGGGAAAGCCGTCTCTCGCGGATATTGAATGTTATAAAGCATCTTCTGGCGAAGAGGAGGAATTAAATTTTCTACTTCTTGCCCATAATCGCATTTCTTTTCTTGACCACGCAACTAAACCCCCTAGGAAGTTACAGCGGCAGCAACTCAGTAAAATTATCCCAACGAATTTTTTAGATTATTTTAAACTTCAAACAAACAAGAATAACAAGTATGCAAAAGAAGTGGATTAGGCCGTCGACGACCCCCTTGAGCCATTTTTATTTATTTTCTTTTTCCAACTCTTAAATAATGAATTTGTCTCCCAAGATCTTACTCCAATAGTTTCGTGATCCCCCTTATGAGAATTCTTTTGGAAAATCGGAACCCTCGTCTGAAACGTCTCTTCACGCTAATTCTCGGCGTTCTATTATCGTCAGCGCCGCTTTTATCTTCGTATTGGGAGGACTCCAGGAATTTTACGTCAATTCCTGTTAGAAATATTGGGCGCCGCGTACAAAAAGTCGCCGTAAATTTCAAGAAGTTGTCGACTGTCAATTAAGAAAGAGTTCAACATCTGTATACAGCGTTAAGGAAAGCTCGGATCGGCGACACATTCCCGAAATTCCCGTTGATTGACGCGTTCGCGGTTGTTTAACACGAGGTGTCTGATAGAATTGTTGAAAATTGAAGGAGGTAACGGTGCAATGTAGATGAGTCGAGTAAATATGAAATGTTCATATGAGCTTCAAAGTAAACAGGGATCCATCCCGGCGGGCTCGCAAGTGCCCAACCGCAGAAGAGGAAATCGCTGGAGCGGCACACGCGTGGCAGCGGCGTAAGCAAAATAACCAGAAGCGGTCTTTACTTCACCCCCAACGCACACTTTGATATTGACTTCACACTTAATTAGACGTCGCCGCCGAGAGCGCACACATGCGGAGACGCAATGTAACTGTAATGGTCAGCGCCGGTTTCGATGCCGGCCAAAAGCCGCAACGGCTCTCCCGATTTATTAATAAAATAACTGGACCGCCGGCCAATCCGTCCCAGCGCCACCCGGAGGACCCCGAAGAGATCGCCATTTTCAAGCAATCAAGTTACAAACCGCCCAGCTAACATCCAACTAACGTAGCTAGAAAAGATGTTATAATTTGATCAGATGTTTACCCCCTTCACTCAGACCATAAAATTTTTCCGAGTTGTGGAGGAACGCTATTTTGACTCGATGCTTACTCCCCCTTACTTGTCAGCCTTATTCTTTAACCATAATTTTTTTCCGAGTTACGGATGGACGTTCTAAATTGATCGAACCTGTTCAGAATTAAAATATTTTTTTTTGCGAAATTCAGAAAAGTGTTACAAACGGTAACACAAGTAGAGTAAAACAGAAAAGTTGAGAAATTTTGACTTTTGCTTTGGCGAAGAGGCTCCGAATTCTTCGTCGGCCGGCTGCAGTGGCCGATGGTCCTGCGGCATGTTATCGCGTCGCATCCTTAGATCCCGGACCCTATCGCGGAGGTCCATGGTCGTGCCGGTGCTGCATTGCGGCCATTGTGTGTGCAGCCGACAGACAGGTTCGCAGGACAATGTACGCGGCCAGGACATAAATCTGGGACAATGCGACCGGAAGGACGACAGTGTGCGCCAGGAAGCGCCCCGAATCGTATCCTTGCTCCTGAACAACAAATCCAGCAACGGCGGCGAGCAATCATCGCGATATTCATCACGTTACAGTCGACACTCCCGGCCGGGTCTGTTCTTCCGGGAATTTCCATAAAGCCGCCAACGAAAGCGCGTTAGCCCCACCAACAAAACGACAGCGCCCCGTATACTGCTAAACCCGTCCGGGGGATGAATTTTTATAAAACGCCGTGCGTGTCGACGGCGACGTTCTCGCCAATTCAAGACACGGCCGAAATCCCTGCGTGCCAATCTGCACTGAGAAACCGAGTACCTGCATCTCTAGGGGTCCGCCGTCCTAACGTCGCGTCCTCCCTTAACATTCTCCGGGAACAGTCGGCGAAATTAGTCTGCAACTCCCGGCCGGATAACGCCCTGCTTCCTTAAACAATAGCAGCGACACGCGTACGAGGTCTAATGTGGGCATTTCCGGAATTTTTTACACGTCCTTAGGCGAAGGAGGGCACGAATTACGATAATGGGGCGAGGGTGAGCATTCAGATGCCTGTTTAATAACGAACGCGGTTTAAATTCCGGTGTTTTGCAGTTGCGTTTAATACTGGAAGTTATTTTATTCCGGGACTCCGGAAACTGTGCCGAGAAATCCAGATGTTTGTTTCTGGAAGGACGTGGTGGGCGCCTTCTACTCAGTTTAGTCGACGTTGACGCCCGATAAACACTTCATTCTGGCACTTGCGTGGGTTATCAAGTGTACTCAACAATTAACAGCTATAAATAAGCTGGTGGCTGGGCGGCGGAACGGCAAAATTAAGCGCAGGCAGAGAATCCAAAATCCTGATGGGAGGCTGTTGATTTTGCTTGAACCCAAAATGAAAATACAAATAAATAAAGCGAGGAGCCGAAAAGTTTATGGCAGATAAATGTTTGCATAGGTTTGTGGTGGTGGCGAAAAATGTTGTGGTTTTTAAAATTTGTAAAATATCTAAAGATGGCTAAAGAAGACGTTGAAAAGCTTGAAAGAACAAAAATTATGTTCACAAAAAGCTTGCGATGTACCTTGGGAGTCAAGAGGCCAGTATTTGCGTTTGTGACGGAAAATTGACATTAGGGGTAATTTTAGCGTTTATTTCCGATATTTCAGTTCCGCACGACCGAAGTATTAGCGTCGTGAGTCCGGGAGTGGGATGGGTGTTTTAAATTGTGGTTCGGTGTTAGCAGAATCACTTCGGTTCACAATTCCCTAAATCTCCGCAGGGGATCGGCGGTGGCTCCAGAAAAATGGGGTCGAAATCTAAAATTTACTACTGCTCTGAATAACCGGTGTTGCTGGCTCGGTTCCGGCTAATGATAAGTTGTGCATGTAATGAAACGGTAATGAAATATTCATACGATTGCACTTTTCCATTTTTAACCATTCAGATATTCGGGTCCCGTCCATTGTGCTGCAGCGCAGAATACACGCCGACATAAAGCCAGAAATTATGAAAACTACAAATCAAAATGAGAACAAACAGAGCGGACGATAAAGTATGGTTACATTAAAAGGGAAGTGTCATAAAGGTGGCGGGGGAAAAGGCCGGACTACCGGAAGGTCGCTAAAATATTATCAGCAAAACAATAGGGGGACTTCCTGCTCACTACACAACAGCGCTACAATAAAACAAATTAAAAATATTATAGCTCTCAACTCGTCCCGCTGAAAGCGAGAAAGGGTGAAATACGCCCGCGTAAAACTGCACTGTCAGTTGTTGGGGGCGAATGCTAATAAATGAGATGTGATGAGGATGACCCGGGAATCCTTGTTTTCACGGCTTCTCGTCGCGTCAGCTCCCGGTTGGCGTTTATTTAAACAATCCTCTTGCAAAGATAGTCTAATTAACGAAACGGCGTCTGCTCTGCCGTAAAACAGGTGATAATGATGTAGCTCTTGTTGCTAACATTTCAAAAATTTCGCCCCAGTGTATTTGTGTACGTGGCACGCGCGGAACGGGGGAAAATAATGGCGGAGGTTCAGCTAATTAGCAGGACGCCGCAACGGCCTTCGTAAATTTTTACTACAAATGTGTCGCGTTAAACCTTGTTTAACAACGACACATCAACTTGAAATTTTTGTTTGATGATTACGGCAAACAAGTGCCGGCGACGTTATCGCAACATTTTTCAATAACGAGCAGACACGGCAAGGAATCCGACATTCGCTACAGGAAGAAGAAAACAAAACATTCGTTTGCGAAATGCAGACGATTCTTGCCAATTTTTGTTTTTAGGTATTTTTTGCGTCATTATCACTTATTATTAAATTCCATTAATTTTTGGGAACAAATATAATGTACACCAAATTAAACCATACATCCCTTGCACTGTCCACCAGAAAATTTAATGAGCATCAAAAAATCTAAATAAAATCCAAATTATTATACATCACCACTAAAATAACTATGCTGCGTATTGTTTTACCATTGCTTACATTTGAAATTCTATATGTCTATCAATTTTACTAAATGTTTACCAAATTTAGAACGCTCAAGTTACGCGTCTGTGCTGTACAAAATAAATATTCGCGCTATCCATTTATATTTAGTGTTTCTTAAAAAAACTATTTGTGCGTCAAATAATTATTCTATTACTCCAAAAATGAAATATGCTCGCGCATCTCTCCTTGTCGCTTGCGCTTCCAGACAAGAGGCACGCGAAAAAAGTTTTGTACAAGGTCAGTTCAGGGCCCTGTAATTTTTTTTTAAAATCACGATTAGAAATTACCACTAAAAGAAGTTTTACGTTTTACATAATGCAAGCTAATTACAGCAAAGCATTTATATATTAAGGAAATCAATATCTTTTTTTGTGCAAACCACTTATATTTTTACTCTTATTTTCCTTGCCCTAGCACATCTACATCTATAATTTTGCGTACAATTATTTACCATTTGCACATTTTATTGCTTGTGTATTTTTGATCAACAAATAGTATTTTTAACTGCTAAATAATATAAGACATTGTCGAAAATTAAATATCTGGGTATTATGTTAGAATTAAATTCGGAATAAAATTTGGTAAACCTTTAGTATTTATGGTCAACAAAAGTTATTTTGGCGAACAAAATATATAAGAGGCCAGCATTATGTCAATATTTGGTTGTCGCTTTAAGATTATGTATTTTCTTAACTTTGGTGAGCATTTAGTATTTTTGGAAAATAAAAGTATTTTTTTTGTATGAAAATATTAGGTAAATTTGGCAGACTGTTAAATACGACTCTTAATTTTTTATTAATTCATTAAATTTTCTGAAAGTTTTCATAAATGTTTATCTTTTGAAGTAAACTTGACACTTCGCAGAAAAGTTTTCTCTAACAACTTCTTTGTTAGCTGAGAGGTAAAAGTTTGGTTGATGTTGGTTCCGATTAGAGTAAGCGGTTTTTAAAATATATCTCTCGAACAGAATGTACGTATCCAAATTCGATTGAACTGTGACCGTTTCCGCCAATTTATGTTCGAGGCTGATATCACAAAAACGCTGGTAATTTGGTGTTTTGTATGAGGCATACATTCATTGTTCAATGGAACATTAAACGAGGCATTAATGCAGGTTGACAAGCGTTGCAGATATTTAGCAGCGAGCCGATTTGAAAATTATCGGAATTTGGGGACGGGCTCAAATGATTCGACAAGAATGCAATTAAATATATAAAACCGATGCGTCCTAAGCCATAATATCTCGTTTGAAGCGTATAATTGAATTTCAACCGGCTACCAAAAGCTCATTCCATATTTAAATAGTCCGGTAATTGGGCTTTTCGCAAATAAATTTGTCAGTATCAGAACGGCTCTGATTAATATTTCCGCTACCGCAACCGGTTAAATACCGGACGGGTTCAGCTGGTTTTGGCTGTTTTACAAACGGCATCGACAAACGAATAATTGAGCGCTAAAGCGATTTTAATTTCGTAATTCGGGCAAGGAAATCTTAGATCATGCTTTCAATTATATTAATTGGGAAGTTCCGAAACTTGGGGGAAATCAGGCCGAAGCAATTTCGAACGTCCTCCGGGACCAGGTAAGCGTTTCAGGAATTTGCTACAAAATTACCATTTGCAGCGGAATCGAGGCTGGACACGAATTCAGCGGCCTCTTCCCGTTTTTATCCCCGCCCTGAAATTAAGTTGCTGGGCAATTTATTGTACTTTCGACCTCAGCAAACTAGATTCTGGGGATTATGTATGAAAAGGAGTAATCGTCCGGCTGTAATGAGGGGTTGTCAGTGGCCGGTGAATTATTTTGTTGAGTAATAATAGAGCGAGTAACTACAAGCCCTCTTTCCCTGATACATGGCTGTGCGAAATTGGACTTTCGTGATGGGTAAACATCACCCACATGCCCGGATTGTAATTGTGGCTCGTTCTGGCAGTCGCAGATGGAGATATCGGCGATTCCACCCCCCGAATTTAAATTTATAAAACATAAACCATCGAAAGCTCGCGTAATCGCCAAAACTCCCGAAGTAAACGTTATTCAATTTATTTGTTGATAAATAATTCAATTTCGGAAAATTGAATATATCGAAGGTGCAGATCAAAGGACGAGATCTAAAGTAAACCGACATCGAAAACACTTTTGCGTTTTTTAAAAGCTTCGCGTCAGGATGAAAGGAAGAGTGTTTACGAGGTTATAGGGCGATTGTAGAAACAATTAAAGTTTTCGTTATCCCGGTGATCGGTTGATGGAATAAATTCCGTAGTGACAAGTCAATAAGTTTATTGCACCACGCAGCATTAAATGTAATAAGAAGCAGAGCGGTGGGGCTTTATTCAATAGGCCATATTTCACGATAGCGCAAGAAGTCAGTTCGCGCCATTTACACTAATATATCTGTAATCGATGAGGGATGAAGAAGTTATCTGCCCTCGGTTAATTGCATTCTTTGCGTGGTGCCGCCGCCGAAGGCCCTGTTCATTACCACTCCGGGTCTTATCAGATCCGGCCCCAGAAATATCAGAAAGGATCCCTAATTTAAAAACGTACACAATGAGTAAGGCGAATTTCCACGATTTATCGTCGAAGTAAGGGGGAAATTTTGAGCCCCCAGGTCTGAGTTTGGAGATTTCTATTGATTTTTAACGTCACTCTCTTGCATTCCAACCTCTGTTGGGTTGCTTGACAATTTTCGAACCCCCTAAATTAAATTTAATACTTGGAGATTCTTAACTGATTCCTTGATACATGGTGAGTAAATAATGGAGAGGAAATTAATCGGAAATGGCTTCATCCTGGCCGGAATCCGTAACCCTGCGACAGCCGCACTCAAAGCGTAGCCCGTGGCTTGTTTAAAATTAATTTTCATTTTCTAATTGCGCCAACGACTTTAATTTATACCTAGGGATTCGGTTCTGGGTTGGTGCTAGCGCGTTAGTGGTTGAAATTTGCAACTTTAGCCCGAGCTGAGATGCGTTTCGTGATAAGTACAACTATATCGCATCAAGCGACTTAACCGTCACAAGTTTTCGGTGACACAAGATAAAACAGCTCATTCAAAGTTAGCTCTTTGCACAATTATTGTTAAGGTGGAGCTTATGTTCAATTTTTGATAAAGGATCGGGGGTTCACTGAACCGAATGTTTCGCTAAAACTTTAAGCAAATTGATAAAGCTCGAAGCTTGCGGGAGCTCAAGCAAAGATTGCTTGTGTTATAGGCTGGGTTTTTGTGCTGATTACCTAGAATAATTAGCGTTAATAAACACACTGGAATACTCGAATTGCTGGAGCTCCAAAAATAGAACCGTGCCGTTGACGTTCAATTATCTTACATCACTAATCAAAGCTTTCAATTTTTTTGCTCGTGCCGGCGCTTTTTGGAAGCCGCCGCTGTTTGCAGCCAGCCCCTCGCTTGTATTTGCATAGTTTCCAGCTTATCCTTAATTTTTCCTCCGACGTTCCTCCGAATACTAAACGCAAGTCTCCCTATTAATTATCAGCGCTAGAAGTCTAGAAGCATATGCGTTAAATATTTCTTTTAAATTTATTTGGAGCTCCAATTTCCGAAGTTCGGAAAAATTGATGCCGCTTTTCCAGTAACCTGACGTGGGGTAAGTCGGGGGGTTGTTAATCTCGTAACGAGTGTCTGTTGTCGGGCAGGAGCCCTTGTTGTTTGTTGTGCGGGTCCTGGGTCCTTGAAGATGAAAGCCGGGCCCCCGGTTCTGAATATATCATGCAAGAATCGGGTAGTTTGTTGTGATAGGTCGCCCCTCGCGGATTAGGCGTCGCAGGGTCAAAATCACGTGTGTGCCGTTTCGGGCATATCCGCACGCTCAGGCAAATGGAATGCACGCGTCGCCCCATTTTCCGGGCTTTCATCCTGGACCGCCTGGCAGAACGTCAAGTCAAAGGTCTCATCTGCCGTCCCAGATTCTGGGGGTTGTTGGGGAGATCTGTTGGCTGTCGCTGTCAGGTCGCATTACTCTCCCCCGAGCTAGCCCACTCATCTTTATTGCGTCATGTTTCTTGTACGTGAGCCGGAATACCACACTGCAGACAACAGTCGAACACAAGTGGTCCTGGACTGCCGATGAAGAATGAGACGATGCGATATCGGTTGTTTTTCAGGACGCTGTTGGTTTTTGTTGGTCGTGGTTTGTTTTGCTGCTATTCCGGGGTTTTATCTGTCTTCATGGATTTGTACAAGATAGTCCAGGCGAATTGTGCAAAACGATACGTTTCATTCACCTAACTGGAACGTTTTTCCGATATTTTTGAGACAGTTTTGTTTGGTGGTCTTTTTTCAAAAATAAATCTAAATTCAGACGCAATAATTGATCTTTCAATTGACGATCTTTAGCGGGTGGTCCGGCCGGTAACCCAATTGCCATAAAATATTTAAAACGAGCCTTAAAAATTCATCCAGTAATAACTCATTCAGACGAACTCATTTCTTGAAAGCAACTTTCTGTTTTAAATTTCAAATTTGCCGGAGGAGTCTGCGGTCTTAATTAATGCACAGTGAAACACCTGCGCGCGGCCCCTTGATTAATAAAGAAGGATTTCCAATTCTATTGTGTCTTTGGATCAGATGGATTGATGGCGTGTCAGACAGCGTTAAATATTGTACCGTAGCCGTTCCAGAATTTGACAGCGGCACAGTCGAATTCGGCGAGATTTATGCGCGAAAGTAACGTTTTCATCAAGTTTTCATGCAACTGAACAATAAGGCAGTAGTGCAACACGTGCTCGGGGAGAAAAATTGTCAATTAACTATAACAGGAGTCGTTCTCCGGAATATTTGTATAAAGAGAAGGAAATGAGGAACAGAACTTTACTGCTTAAAAATCTCTATGCTTTACATTGTAAACGTCTCTCTAAAGTAATAATAGGCGAGCTTTCTTGCTTCATAAAATACTTTTAGTTCCCCTCTTTATTTCCCGCTGCTGTGTCGGTGACGGCGACGTTTGCAAACTTCTCCCTTATACAAAGTTACCATATTTGCAACAAACATTCGCCAACTAAGCATCTAAGCAATAAAATAATGTTTGTTTGCCCCGAGGCTTGATCTTCCGGCGCAGAATTGAAATTCTCGGTTCGAGGATAAGTCAATCCGTCAAACTCGATGGCGATATCTTTTGTAAGTAGGAAACGAACGTATCCAGACCATTTTCAATTTTATACTTGCTGACGTAAAGAAGACAAGTTGAAGTATGTCGTAAAACAATAAAGATTATGTTTCAGGAACTTGCGAGCGTTCTCAATCAGGCCCGAGGATGCGGCTGCAACACGATCGAAACGTCTCAACTTTTGCTACCCAAATTAAGCTCCTGAAACCCGAGCCGGATCCAAATTTAGACAACCGATCACCGCCAATTGAAAACGACCCCAAACCGTTCATAATTACACCGATGCCTCATCACAGCAAAAAAATTAAATATTTAAAGCTCCCGTTTTAACTTTTCTTTTTTTTTTATTTTAAAAAATTTTCGTATAAATTATTTTACCTGAATGGCAAAATTAAAAATACCAGTTTTGGGGTGTTTTAAGCTATTTTTGAATATCGTGGTCTTTGCTCCAGCTTCATACGATGAACCTGATAGCTACCAAGTAATCAACGAGAGCTTGTCATCTCAGTCACAAATGGCTGCGGGGTAATGCTGCAAGCTTTCTGTGGAATATCCCGGAAAAGCTCGTATTTACGGACATTGCTTGCTTAACTTGCTGTATTTAGAGTTGTCAACTCCAAAGCTCCGAAGCTTGATGTGTTCTCGAACCTGTTTCGTGGATCTGGCTGCAAATCAAGCTTGTTTGTTATTTTTTTGTGAGACTTGTAAATGCCGCAAAAAGCGTATAATATTGAGAAGAAACGTCCTTAACTTTGCGACTCTACTCTGTAGCTTTACGTAGTACGGTGCAATGTTTATGGATGCAGTCGTGCACCTCATCAGGACTATCGCCGTCTGCTGTCTGACTCTATTGTCGATGTAATGTAAACAAAATGGATATTGTAACGGCGAAGAACGAATTTAGCAAAGTACTCGCACCTGAGCCCTAATTTCGCCCCCGCTTCCGTCGGATTGCGACGTCGTACATACGACACGACGTCCTGTGTGACGGCAAATCGGTTAGTGCCCCGACCCTCCGGACCAGTACTGCTAACTCGGTTAAAACGTCACGTCAGTCGCAGATGCGAATTTTTTCTCTTATTTGTCATTTATTTCCCAACATTTATGTGGTACAAAGAAAAAGCCAATTCTCTCGCATACACACAGAATGTTAGATATTTCGAGTGCTGTGACTGAAATGTGTGTTGTCGTCTGAAAAATACGATTTAAGAAACTCGCGGATTTCCATGCATTCAAATCAAAATTTTTCCAACTAACAGTAATTACACCCTCGGCTGCAGGAAAATTGCATTGCGTTCATGATAAACCGCCATAACAACCCCGCCATTAAAGCTGCTAATAAGCGACTTATTTTTGAGATTTATCGAAACTGCTAGTAATTTTGCTTTTAATTGCATCAAGGGCTCAAACATTTAGTTCTGCTCTATTCACTTCAGAGGCTTGCCTGAAAACAAGTCTTGCGCAATTCTCGCCCCTCGTGCTGTTTCAGTCGTCTTGTCGCAACCTTCTTCGAAGATCTGACGATAATTATGTTTGGGCGTCTCCACCTTTCAATTTATAATCCGGCAAATAGTCTTAATTTATTTTTGAAAATTATTTTAAAAATTCGAAAAATTTCAAAAATTGACATCGTTGCACCTAAAGACTGGAAATAAGCGTTTTCTTATGTAATCGGCTTTTCTGAACTCAAATCCGTAATCAATACGACGCTAGAATAAATAGATTTCTTATAAAATTGGAAAAATCTCTAAGTTTCGATTTCTTATAATATTCAAACTCTTGTAACTTTTGAACGGACAGACTTACATCAAATCCAAATACATCAAATTTCTTCATTTCATAAAAGCTATCGAATGCCATATGAACAAAAATCGTAAATCTAATAACAAAGAAGTTGAAATGTGCACTTTAGGTCGATTTTGACGAAAATTTTGAAATAAAACTTCAAATGGTCATATCTTAGAAAGTACGCCTTGTACAGAAAAACTACGGACAGATTCGTGTTAAGCGGTTTTAAATCTATAAGATTAAGTCATAAAATCGATGTAAAAAATTTCAATATTTTCGACTTTTTTTTTCTACCCCAATCGATAGAAATTCGAAAAATTCCTAAAATCAACATCGTTGCACCTAAAGGCTGGAAATAAGCGTTTTCTTATGTAATCGGCTTTCCTGAACTCAAATCCGTAATCAATTCGACGCTAGAATAAATAGATTTCTTATAAAATTAGAAAAATCACTAAGTTTCGATTTCTTAGAATATTCAAACTTTTGTAACTTTTGACCGGAAAGACTTACATCAAATCCAAATACATTAAATTTCTCCGTTTCACAAATGGTATCGAATGCTATCTGAATGAAAATTGTAAGTCTAATAATAAAGAAGTTGAAATTTGCAATTTAGGTCGATTTTGACGAAAATTTTGAATTGAAACATTCGAATCGTCATATCTTAAGAAGTACGACATGTACACAGAAACTACGGCCAGATTTGTGTTAAGCGGTTCAAAATCTACCAGATCAAGTCATAAAATTGACGTAAAAAATTTCAATATTTTTGACCTTCATTTTCTAGCCCAATCAATACACATTCAAAAAATTTCTAAAATTGACACGTTTATTAAAAGACTGGAAATTGATGTTTTCTTATATAATCGACCTTCCTGAGCTCAAGTTTAGAATCAATTCGACGCTACAATAGATAGATTTTTTATTAAATTAGAAAAAGCACAAATTAAGCTTTTTTCAACAATCAAACTTTTGTAACTTTTGAACGGAGCGACTTATATTAAATCCAGATACATCAAATTTCTCCGTTTCACAAATGCCATCGAATGCTATGTGAACGAAAATTGTAAGTCTAATAATAAAAAAGTTGAAATTTGCAAATTAGGTCGATTTTAACGAAAACTTTAAATTGAAACATTCGAATGGTCATATCTAAAAAAGTACGACTTGTACAGGAAAACTACGGCCAGATTCGTGTTAAGCGGTTCAAGATCTACCAGATTAAGTCATAAAATCGATGTAAAAAAATTTCAATATTTTCGATTTTTTTTTCTACCCCAATCGATAAAAATTTGAAAAATTTTTAAAATCGACATCGTTGCACCCAAAGGCTAGAAATGGGCGTTTTCTTATGTAATCGGCCTTCTTGAACTCTAATCCGTAATCAACTTGACGCTAGAATAAATAGATTTCTTATAAAATTAGAAAAACCACAATGTTTCGATTTTTTATAATATTCAAACTATTGTAACTTTTGAACGGGCAGACTTACATGAAATCCAAATACATCAAATTTCTCCATTTTACAAAAGCTATCAAATGCTATATGAACAAAAATCGTAAGTCTAATAATAAAGAAGTTGAAATTTGTAATTTAGTTCGATTTTGACGAAGACTTTGATTTAAAACCTTTGTCCGTCGTTTGAACTTCTTGCTCGCTCATCGTGCTCGTTGTAAGGGTGCAAAGGGGCCGTGATCCTCGATGGTGCGGGTTGCGGTGAATTTGGGGCCCGCGTTTCAGAATCGGGCAATGATGGCGAGAGTTAGCAACGCGACGTGAACCAGTCAATCTCCCTAAATTAACCTCCTTCAACGCACCTCCTGTAGCCATCCTTGTCGCATCCGGAATGAAATAAAGCGGAATAAACAAACCCTCATATAATCGTTTGTAACTTTAATGCGGCGTAATGAATTTAACGTGTCTTTGGTGGGGCCGAGTGCTCGGGAGGGCTCTCCGTCTTCATTTGGCGACTTCCAACAGCGCTTCTTAGCGGAAGTGTAGGCAGGGAAAGCGGAAGTGATGTCATAAAGATTCCACTTACTCCCGGCGTGGATGGCGACGAATAATTCTTTCAGAAAACGTCTGTTTAAATGTATACTGAGGATCTGCTGGCGTGTTTGTATTGTCCTGCGGAGAAGCTTGTGCTGAAGGAATTGCGCGCGGGGCGGCTTAAATTCGAGCAAAGGTTAATGGGGGTGAGATCGGGGTGATAGCACACGTGTTTCGCCACGGCCCTCGGACGGAGAAACGCACCTAATCGTTTTATTGCGGAATTATCGCCAACGCTTCTTCAACACCGTCGAGAACCAATTATCCCAGGGACGTCTCTGTTCAGGCATCGACTGCGAAAATCATGGGAAACTGCACGATTGTCGCCGGAAGCCTTCGGAATTATGCAACCGCGAACGTAATTGAACAATAACATAATTTGGGCGGTAAACAATAGTTTGGAAATTTAATTAATGGCGGAATAGCGACAAACGAATCTATATCGCCAGCATGTGTCAATATTGCGTGTTTATTGTTAATTTCCATAAAAAATTTCAACGCGCAGCGGGAGAAAATGTTTGCAAATCAGACCTATTCAACGGTTTTGAATCAAAAGGAATAAAAAAAATTTGATTTACATCCATGGAACCAGCCACATATTTAATCTCATCGCGGACATGAGGACCGACAAATGGTGGAGGCGCCGCGACAATCTCTCAGCAATGTAAGGAAATGCAAAATTTTCTAGTTAACTAAAGCTTTCCACTACAATGCAGTTGGACAACTCTCTGTGGATGCCGCCATTATCCGGTTGGTCTTAGTTTTAGTCCCGGCACTCACAATCTTCGTTAAAATGCTGACTTGCCCCACACAACTCCCTGTTACCTGTTCCTCTTATTTATCGGCGACATGTGCAGACGTCTCAAGCTTTCAATTATTCAGAGAGGGAATCGCGCGGTAGCGGCGTCCCGACGTCTCACTCCCATCCGAGGTCCCTGGTAATCTCTCGCGTTTCCATTAGCTCTACCTAAACTTTAAAAAGTTGCGTGAGAAATTGCGGGGCCGGTCCAGAAACATTGACAAATCATCGAAAACAAGCGACATAAAACACTGTCTTTGAAAGCATCAGGGCGTTTTATTTCCCGCTTGATGTATGGCAACCGTTCAAGGATTGAAGTGCATCGCCTAGCCCGCCTGCCTGAAAGCGATAAAACCGCGCAAAGGCAAAATAACGCGACGAAACGATGATATATACACACAAACATGTTCCCGCGTTCCGCCAAAATGTCGTCAACTTTAAGCACCGCATTTGTAAACTTCACTAAGAGTAACGGATCGCGTAATAAAAGGCTAATGGAGATGCGGTTTTCGGTTCGCCGCGCCCTTAACCGGCCATTAATAGACCATAACTGGCCGCCGATGACGGCCCAATCAGCCGAGCTACCCTCGAGGAAAGGCCACCGCCATCGAGAGCTCCACCGGTCTAGAAAGTTTGAAGCTCCTGAAAAATTGCGACAAAGACCGGGGGACTGTAGAATTTGAACAACGATGCGTCCATCTGCCAATGGGAGAGATGGTGCCAATGGGTGTGCAGCTTTCAGATGAGGGAGATTAGGGTAGGGAAAAATGGGCGAGCAGTCTAGCGAGCAGCCGCCATATGCGGGTGGGCTGCTAGCGAATTTCCAAGTAAAATATTGACAAACACGGAATCCTTTCAAGGAAAAATCCGTTTGAAGTATGGGTTATAGAGGGTACAAAGCTCGAAAATATTTCATATACTTACCCACCTGGCTGACGCACAGCCTCGAATACAACGAAGTCGCTTTTGCTAACAGCGAGGTTAAGATATAAAAGAAGCCCGGAATGTAGGTCTCTGATTTCAACAGTCGGGAAAATATCAGACGTGTGAGGGGGCACGGGGGGGTGAGTACAACAAACTCGTTGGCTCTGGCAATGGGAAAAATGAGTTTCCATTATGAATAGCCAGACGGAAGCCAGCTTATCCTTCCATTAAACATCGTGTGGCTGCATCGGCTGATGGGGAAATGGAACCGACGGGTAATTTAAATGTTTGTCGGAGTCGCCGTCCGTGTCAGTTTTATCAATTTAACATTTTCGAAATAAATTCGAAATTAAATAGGGAGTCGACGTGGACGATTTCGCGGTTGCAATAAAAGCAACATGGAGGTTCTAACGCGCTCCTGGAGTTCGTCCTGAACTTGGTTTAATATCTCAGGTCGTCCTGATATTCCCGTGTAAGGTTAACTTAGAGAAAGACTGTTCAATTTTAGATTTCTTTTAATATACCCGGAAGGAATGATTTAGTTTCCAGCAGCTGCGTCTCGCGGAGATAAAGAAATTACAGAGATAATAGCGAGGGAAACGCATGGCTTTCATATTGAATTTAATAAAAACGGTTACAAATAACAAGTCGCGTCCAGAAATTTATCTCGCAACTAGTGAATAATCTTCGGCCTTTTCCCAAAAGCAATTTCGTTACTTTCGATGTTTGGGACCGATACTTTTGTCTCCGGGTTTCAATAAATTTGCATAATTTCGGAGAAGTTTGAGACGTTCCGAGTTTCAAATTATTGAATATTAATGTCCTTTGTTCGAGATGAATCCGGAGTGGTAAATTATTTTCTTTGAATTCCTACAATACGGAGTAAATTAACATTATTTAAATGGCTCGTTTGAAGTAAATTCGCCCGGATTGCCATTTTACATAATTAATTTTAATTCGTTTCATAAATATCCCGAAACAACAACGCACCAAATCCTGTTACCATTGCAGAAACCCTCACGATTGCCAGCAATTACGAGCCCGATGTTTATTTGCAGTCACTAAGGCGAAAGAACTTAATCAAATTTCGGCGCCATTATCTCCAACAGTCATATATTCCCAAATTGGGTTCAGCAACACCGGCAACGGTCCACGTAACTCAGTGTTGCCAATCGAAAAAAATCAATCAAAAACATATTGCTGCAAATGTAACATCAGATAAGACCAAATAAGAAAAATTTAATACCAATTTTAAAAAATTTAGTTTTTTCAGACAAGAAGCCCATGTGCTAAGAAACTTTTAATTATTTACTCACTATCTTAATATTTAAAAATAAAAAATTGTAACCTGAGCGTGGTGTTGTAATAGTCCCTACCTGGAAAGAGAAAGAAAAATAATGATCAAATTTCTACTTTTGAATTTTTACAATTTTTTTTTGCATTTTGTCCATTTTCCGGATATTTTAGTAATTATTAAAATTTTCTTTCAAAAATAAAAAATCTTTGCAGAGAAAAAGCCCCGGCGAGCGCTTGTGCGATTAAGGCCGGGCGTATGGGGGGAGGCTCTAATCAGGAGTTAACCTCCCCGATCAGTCGGCGGATGCATAATGAAATTCCAATTATTTCGAAAGGCGCGTCGCGTTTAAATCGAAATCATTGTCACCTCTAAGCGACGAATCTGAATTAATTATAATTTTTGAGGTCTGGCGGCCGCAAAGCAACAGTTTTCTGTTTGTGAGCTTCAAAGCTCCCCCGCAGTATAAATGCATGAGATGTATAGTAATCCGAAGAGTTTCGAGTGTTCCACCATCCGCCGTTGCCGTTCGAACAAAAGTGCAGTAAACTGCTTATCCAATGGCGACGTCAAAAGCTCTTTTACACATTGTAGCGTGAAGTGGCATTTCATTACGGCCGGTCTGCAACCGCATTCGGTTGCATTTACGACTGCTTTCCCGCTATAGCGCTATAGTCGGGCGGGTTGAGTAGCAACCTGAAACGTTCTTCAATCCTGAATAGAAATCGTTTCGGGGGCGGTTTATTTCGCAACAACAAAGCCCGCTCTGGTTTCCGGCAATTTTTAATACTGCCCCAGCAAAAAAACTATTAAACAAATTCTTACCTTGGCTGGTGGAGTTGGATGAAGCGGCAGTGGCTGAATTAAATAGTATTTGCGAAATTAGTCGAGCTTCAACAAATTTCAACTACATGCAAATTACTGGGGTGTATCGCTGTTTAATATAGCACTAAACAGGAATTTAATAAAGTGATGAAAACCTGCAGCAGTATATAAGTCGCCGGGATACAGCGGCGGAAATGATAAATGAAGACAATTTCATGTGGGGGCGTGCAAATATTCTACTGCGCTTAATTTAATCATGGGGGAAACTTTGTTGCAAAGCGGCGCTCCCAATTAATACTTTTATTAATTAATAATTTTGGGCCGGATTTGCCCGAACCGCTGCGAAATTCAGATTTACCCTGTCCCACCCCACGTTATCGAATTATTTCGGTTTGAACCCTAATTACCCAAGAGGCAGCCGTCAGTTTTAGTTTTAAAAATTTTTGGTTTAACTAAAATTAGCCGGGTAAAATTGTAACTTTTCGGCGCCTCCACCATTTGTGGATAGAGAATGAGCAATTTTTGTAAACACCCGTTTTATTAGCCCCAATTACCTCTATTATTGAGGTGCTAGCTGTTAGAATTGTTGTTAAAGCGGGCTTTGCCGCATCCTGTCGGAAGATTAATTTCCACTGGGGGCGTAAGTGATTGGCGACCGGTAATATTTATTGTGGCATTGAATGGTCCGATGCTTTCAGAGATAAGCAGATCGGATGGATAGTAAAATTGTGACGGCAAAGTCGCATTTCCGGGATTAAATAAAAGCTGCTTATTTCCATCCTATATCTGCTCCGGTTTTCCCGGACCTTTCATAAGACGCAATCCGCAGCGGGTAATCATATCATATCGGGATATTAAAGTCGTTCGATAACTGATTTATGAAGTCGGAATCTTGCCTGTTCGCGCTTCAAATCCAACCTCGCTGAAATGCACCGATAAATTTACTGGTCCCGTTACAGGAATTGTAGATTTTCCCTTACAGTTTTATTGCGCGACTCGGACAGGGCGTGAAATTGAAAAACTTTCTTATAAAAATAGTCCGTCGGGAGATGATATCTCTACATGAAACAATTACCGGTCGAGCAATCCGCTGACGGTGCCCCCAGCCATGTCGGAACTTACGATGCACCAGAGGAACGTTTATGATGGGTCTGATTGGACGGATTCGACGCGAGCTTGACGGCCCTTCGTAACGCTACAAAGTACTGCACTTGCGAAAATGTCAGCCAAGAACTTAAAGGAGGAATAACACGTTCAAGTGCCAATTTCCATTACGAGCTCTCGCCAAAACGCAAAAAAAAACATTATCATCAAACAAGCTCTTGGCCAGAGAGCATCAACTAAATTTTTAATTTTCTTATAAGCTTCAGTAATCTAGTCAAGTACTCATTACTCCCATGCCCGCTCACTCACTCTATGTATAGCAATCCCATTTAGAGAAGAGAGTCTTTGAACAAAGGCAGTTAGGACTAGTCGAGGGGTAAACCGCTGAGGAATTATGGTGTACACCATCTAGAAATTACAGGAATTTTGGGGATTTATTTTTACCTAGTAGGATTTATTGGGAGTTAATGGGAATTATCCGGAATTACCGGAATTTATTTAAAATTACGGAGATTAATTAGAGATGTTGCGGGAATTACATGGGATTTATTTTTTCTTGCTGCAAAACTATTGGCCTCTGCTCATGCGCAGAGGCATGCGCAGAGGTGAAAAGTCGGTTGTTATTAAAAAATCTTTGTTATGCTGGCTCTTGGGAGAAACAAAAGGTAGGGTCAGCACAGATCGACTACGAAGATTCATTAATAACACCAAAGCATTGCAGAAAAAGTTACAGTGTAATAAGTCATGCTCGAAGTCATATAAGTACAAGGGCAAGGTAAAATGCACCAAAAATTACAAATCAAGTCGGAGCGCTAAATATAAAAAATCATTAAAAAATGAAACGTCAGATGATTCTCAATCATCAGAAGCTGATTGATACCCATGTTACATATGCCGATAGTTCGGACACTGACACATTTTCTGATTATGTAGATAACGAAGTACCTAGTTACTCGTCGGACAATGTTGAGGATGCGGTAAATCATGTACTCAGTGGGGCACTTTTAAAAAAGAAAGTTGAAACGCAAAGTACCAAAATTGAGACCAAAAGAGTAGTTATTGACTGCAAGAGATTTTATGCAGTTTACTATTAAGAACGGTGGTATCTTGGCAAAATTGTGGAAATTATTGACGGGGAGGCGTCAGGTAAAATTTTCAAAATTAAGTTCTTACAGAAGGATAGGAAGCAGAATAGAAGGTTTGCGTGACCGAAAATTAAACGGGACATTGCAATTGTTGAACGTCAGTATATATTCTATGGTCCAATTAAATTTGCAACGGACGTCGAACCATTTGAGTTGGATGATGATACGTTCGAGAAAATGTCCAAAACGTATGAACACATGAAAATGAATGAAAATTGAGATAAGTTGTATTTAATTTTTGCTTCAATACTCAAATTTTTGTTTTTTAATTTTTGTTCTCCGAATATTTTTCTTAATTTGCTCTTGGGTATAAATAAATTACTTTAGATAACCGTAGAACGCATTTAATTTTCATTACTGACAAAACGTGACAAATTCTTAATAATGCCCTGGAATTCTACATGTATTATAGGAATTAATAAGGAATTATCAAGAATTCTGGAGGAGTTATGAAAGATGTGGAGGAATTCCGAGGGTTTTCAAGAGTTCTGGGAATTTATTACAAAATAAGGAAATTATTGATGAATTGTGGGGATTATTTTTATGAAAAGGAATTATGGTGTACAGTTTGAGGCCAGCGGTTTACCCCTCGGGACTAGTCAAATATTAGAGCTAGGGGGTGTTTGCACGCCATGACAACAACTTTTGTTGGAAATGTTACGTCACTGATAGAAATTATTTGCGCAATTTCTTAATGACGTATGTGCACCTCTCGAAGTGGTGACACTTTACTTAGTTAAGTTCCATGTCTGTGGTCAGGAATTTTTTTCTGATAACGTATATGTAGTTCTCTAAGTGAAATTGCTCTACTTAGTTAATTTTCATGCTTGTGGCTAGAAAAATTGTGTAAAAATCTTTAAGTAGGAATATTTCGGTGAAAGCTCAGCATCATGAAAGGTTACAAGTCAAAGTCTTTTGAACAATAATTACAATCTTGCTCGCATCGGGGCATTTTAGCTAATCTAATTGTAAGCACCGAATAAATGAGCAGCCAACCGTTTGCTTGTACAGAAATAAACAAAAGGAGTTTGAGCGAAGCCGCTCTAGAGATGCCCTCGCTCACGATAAGTTTTAGACCGAAGACCTTTACATAACGTAGCAGCAGCAGCAAAGAACGCAATTTATGGGCGAGTAGTCCTCGTTCGAAAGAAGTCTTTATAACTGAACTTAAAATAGTATTTTTACCCTCTGCCGCCCCCAATAAGTTTTACTGTAGCTGCCAAATTTATAAAAATTTTTGGAAACAAAATCCATTTCTCTGCAACTTTATTACAAATTAGTAATATTTTTGAAAATCTTCAAAATTTATCTGGACCTATTGCTAACAATTAGAAGTTTTTGGTAAAAGTGTTTAGGCGCATCGGGATTTATGAGGACGCCTCTGCCAGATTAAGACACCCTTAGGGCGACCTGTATCGGCAATCGGCTGTTTGGCGCGGGGAGTAAATCTCGGAATTAGGCAGTTTTATGTTCGACATATATTTTAATGGTCCGGCCCCGGGAAATATGCCTAAATTTATTCATAGGGCGACCGGGCCACTGCATGTTTGAGCATCGAGAAGCGCTTAGTCCAATCTTTCGTATCAAACGCAATAAGGCGGGTCCCCAAATCCGATTGGAAACCTCAGCAGATTATTGGGATTCGTTCAGTCGTCCTCTGGGCAGAAGCCGAAGCGACAGGGCCAGAGGTAAATCCTTCCCGTGGGACAACGAGAGATTCTCAAAGAACTTGGCTAGCCCGTCGACAGAGTTCACTCTCCAAATATGACGCTCCATCTTAACGTGTTTCCTGCAGGATTTCGAAAAAGGACGAACGAATCGATATGGGACTTCTCCTCGACGAGAAACTCCAGCAGCGCGGATGCACTATAACTAATAACACGGATACGACCATAAAATTCGCATTATTAAAATTTTCATTTAAGCAGTAAAGTTTTGATATAGCGACGAATTTACGGCTTGATTTATATTTTCTCGTTAGAGGTGTATGGAGGAGCCGTTCATATGTCGCTTAACCCGTTAACGCCGGCTCAAGAGCTTTCAAGTACAAATTAATGACTTGCAAATATAGGAAGCTGTTGAAAATAAAATAGAAGCTTCCAGCTCGTCGTTGTTAACGTAATATGAAGTTTTAGGCAGTGATGGAAAACATAGTGGAGGCGTCTTTAGAGACAAAGTTTCTCCGGCCAAAGTCTTTGTACAGCGCGAAAAATAAAGGACGGCGCACTTAACCGCGTAAAATTTTACGTTTGGCTGTTCAGGCCAATAATTAAAGATTAATGAACGTTTAAGCTTAAATATCACTTAACTTGATTTTATGGCGTTACTAGAATAACGGCGAGTACAAGTGAATGTGGTCATAACACGCCAAATGACCGCGTTTGGTTCTTGATTACCGCTAATTTTTCTTAACTACCACCAGTAGTGGCATAGCACATTTTTACCAATTTTGTCATTTTGAACTAGAAGTAAGTACCTAGTCTACTTCGAAACTATGTAGAAATTTTCAAAAAGGGCCGTAGAGAATTTTATTAGGTAAGCTGTTTTCAAAAATAATTTGTAAGCTCGTAATAAAATATCACCCACCCCAGCGACTATTTGTCATTTAAGAAGAACTATTGTCTTTCGCTTTCAACGTAAAGAAGGAGCTGCTATTTTAAAACTTAAAGATTTAAGTGGAGTTTGACAAATTATTTCAAGCACTTTTTTTTTGGTATCCGCAGAAGGTAGTTTTGAAAAATAAAATGATTGTCAAGTTAAGAAGCATTTCGGAATAAATTGTTTTGATTGATGGGCACCAAAGTTAGGTAGACTGACAACTGGATTAGAAGCTTAACGTTTGAGGATGCAATAAACTATATAGACGATATAATCCGCTTGACATTGACAGTCGCTCATTGTGCTACTGGTAGTAACTATGATAAGAAACCTTCGACCACCTGCTTCGAAAAAGAAGAATAAAAGATGATACTACTCAAATCGTTAGAGATGCATTCCCGCAACTTTTTCCAGAAAATTCTACAAAGGTTTTTAACGTTTTGGGGGTGAAAATAACTGTTGGGACATCCGGCATAGCCAAAAATGACAAATTTAGTTTAAAATTATACAACATTTTTTTTTATAAACTGAAACAGAGAACGAGGTAATATAAGTTTATTTTAACTTACGTAGCCCCGGCGAGAAAGCCTCATAATTCTTATCAATGCGCGCCTATAACGCCCTTAAATTATTAATTAAAAACGGTTTCCCTTGAGCGGAATTAATTGTTGTCTAATTTGGGTTGTTGCCAAATACCGGCAAAAATTACAATATTAATATGAATTTTCTTCTGGTTGACGGTGGCCTGAATGAGCCGAATTCGGCGCAACTTGCTGAAATATGGGTGTCGAGGGACTCGAACGCAACGGGCCCCCCATCTCGACGGCGATGACGTCGTGTAGTGCACAGGAAGTTCGAGTTTGGCGAAGAACGAGCGCATCATCAATGTAACGTAATTTGATGGTAACATCGTACATAAAGCTTTACAATATTAAGGACACGTTCCGGTGCCAATATAAAAAGGTCGACTGCGTCCCCCGGTGACACACACACTTCCTCATTTCAGCCTTTAAGCCCCGTTCTGTCCCTTTGATTGATACGAAGCATCGCTCGTCGCTCCGGATAAAGGACGCGCCGCTCTTATCTGTTCCCCTTTTTAAGTGTAAATTGAACTCCAGGTATTTCTTTCGCAATCTCAAGCTCGAGATGTTTGAATATTGCAAGGGCACGTGGGGATAATGAGACAGCGACTGGCGGAAGGGGTGACTTAATCGTTTTAATGGTTCGGTCCAATATTGTTTCATTATTTTAGAGGACCGGCGTTACTCCCGGAATTTGCGCTTAAAATTTTAATTTTTGCGGTAATTAAAATTGAGAAATTTGTTACTAACAACAAATTCACTTACCTTTTAGATTACAAATCTTTTTTTAAACGAACTTCCAAACTTTGCTATAGAAGAAGATCGGGTTTAAGCAATAGGCCAGTGAATAAAGACATGATAACTAAAAAATGTAACAAAAATTCTAACATTTTTTAAACTTTTCCGTGTAATGTGTAACGAATCGAAACGGAACTATAAAACTTTGCAACTCGATTAAAGATCGGCATCATTGTAAAAATCGGAAAAATTTAAATTAAGCGATATATCGACGAGAAAAAATGTAACATCGTTGCAAACTCGATAGAATTTTTATTACAATATTCAAAATAAACAGCGAAATTTGCAGGAACTTATGAATTAGGCACAATAATTAATTATCATTAATAAACATTTTTTTATTTAATTTTTCAGCAAAAATATTAACATGCTTGCAAAACTAGAATCAACTTGCTAAAATCGCGTTACAATACAAGACTCTGTAAATTTGCAACTCTATTCGGTGACGGCATGGTCCATTTTTTATAATTTACAACAAAATCAAGAGTTATTTACGTAAAAACGATTCGAAACAAAAGTAACAATGTGTACATGTTAATAACTCTTGATTTTGTTGTAAATTATAAAAAATGGGCCATGCCGTCACCGAATAGAGTTGCAATATTACAGAGTCTTGTAAGACGATTTTAGCAAGTTGATTCTAGTTTTGCAAGAATGTTAAAATTTTTGCTGGAAAGTTAGATGAAAAAATGTTTATTAATGAATGCAAAATTTTATAGTTCCGTTTCGATTTGTTACACATTACACGGCAAAGTTTAAAAAATGTTAGAATTAATGTTAAATTTCTTTTCTACTCACTGGCCTACAATGTATGTTCTATTAAGAGGAACAACAAAAGTTCATAATAATTTTGTTTATTAATTATACACCCATCGTATTTATTTCATTAATTTACATATCACATTATTATAAGCTAGTCAGTTATGTAAGAAAATTATAATTATAGTAGGTCACTGTAGTTATAAACACTTACGACAAAGAACAATGATTGTGAACACAAAAATATTAACAGTAAAGACCAAAAAAAGTTAATAAAACAGACAGATGGGGTATGCTAAAAATAAAAACAAAATATTAGTAAAAAGTTAACAAACATAAAAAAAACAACTTACCAAGGCTTCAGTGATCACCATTATTTTCATCGTTCGTTTCATCTGCATCTACGTAATGATCGGCGTGTCGTTAAGATCTCTCAGCAACGACTGTTTGATTACCACATCTTTCCATAAGTTATCTGCTTCTTTACGGGCCGCCTGTTTCTTCATCTTTTTTATCTCCTTTTCAGTCGGTGGCACTTTAGGTGGCTTATTTTTGGCCGCCGTTTTCTTGACCTGAATAGAACGAGCTTCTTTTGCGTTCTTGAGGGTGTGGTACGTATAGTTCTTCAACTCTTCTTCGTTGAGTTCGGGCTTTTGTTTCCCCAGAATTACCATGGACCTTTCGAACAAATTGTCCCATTTCTTTCTCTCCTCCTCCTGGATGTCAATGTCGATTTTAAAATTGGGGTGGATTAACGGCATTTTCACTTCGTCACTGGCAAAACTCAAAAGTAAAACTTTTAGCAACCCTTTGGGTTATGAAAGCGCCCATCGATGTCGTTTTCTTAAATACCATTGCTTTGGCTTTAACTCAAAAGAAAGGGTAAGAGGGGGTGTAAGGGCTTTTGTCTGGGAAACGGGCACGTTATTGGTGGTTCTCAAATTTAGACAAAATGGTTCGTTACGGACGCCGCTGTAGAGACGTTAGCAAAACAAGAAACCAGGCCATGGAAATAACCTATGTTACCTACAAGAGATTCCATAGCTTGCTAATTCACTTATCTTTCAGATTAAATCTTTGTTAAGCAAACTTTGAAAATTTGCTAAAAAGAATTTGGTTTAGGGATTATACCGGGTATTTCAACGAGAAGCGCCGGTGCCAAATTGTGTATTTCTAATGGAGTTAAAAATTTGAAGTTTGGCAGAAATAAACTTTAATTAATGCGCTACAATGTGGCGTCATTGTTTGGTCCATAATTAATTCCATGAGCCGTTGGTACGCCATAAAGTGTTTTTTCAGAAATTTTCAATATATTTTTTTATTATTATTATGTTCGTAATCCCGCCAGGTATACGTTCCTGTTGTTAAAAATTTGAAATTTGTACTTGAAGTATCGCTAATTGTGTTTTTAAGAAATTTGCGGGGTTTTGACGAGTTTATGACATGACTGCTTTATTGAATCAGTCAAAATTCATGACAATGACAATTAATCTGTTCGGTGATTTATGACTTATTAGCGGTACCTACTCAAAGATCTTTGCAATGCAGAGACCGTCATAAAATCCATTGTGATTAGCCGCAAACAGGGTCACAAAGCTCTCAATAAAAAATTCCTTTAGGGCTGAAATTTAAAAATCCCTGTAATTCAATAACGGTTTGATACAAAAATATTTCAATTACTCGTTATCAATCTTGGAGGTCGTGATCATGAGCTTCAAGAAAATCAAAGAGATGAAGTGAATATCTCGATATGAAATCGTAATCGAAAGTGAAAACTCACACCATTTAAAAAAAAAAGAAACGATAAATGTCATCTTGTAGTGCATTAATTAAAGTTTATTTCTGTCAAATTTCAAATTTTTAACTCCATTAAATACCTACGCATTTTGGCACCGGCGGTTCTCGTTGAAACCTCCTGTACACCCGGCTAATTAAGTAATGCACAGGGGGTGCGCAAATAATTTACTTTTCTCACGTTATCATCAAGTGTAACATAGAAAAACTTATATGAGACATTAGAAAAGCACAGGAGATCACAAATTGTCAACTTTTTCTACTTTATAAAACGTAGATTATTTGTGCACCCCCTGTGCATTACTTAATTGGTCGGGTGTACGTTCTATTAAGAAAAACAACAATCGTTAAAAATAATTTTTTTTTATTATTCACCCATCATATCAATTTTATTAATTTACATATCACATTATAATAAGCTAGACAGTTATGTAAGAAAATCACAATTATAATTAGGTCACTGTAGTTACAAACACTTGACAAAGAACAAAGAATACTTAATTAAAACTTAAAAAATAAATAAAGACCAATAATTGCAAATACAAAAAATTTAACACAGTATAGACCAAAAAAAGTTAATAAAAAATCAGATAGGGTGATGCCGAGGGTAATGCTAAAAAGTAAAACAAAAAATTAGTTAAAATTTTACAAATATAAAAAACAACTTACGAAAATTTCATAAAGGCTTTAGTCACCTTGATTTCCATCTTCATTTTTATCTACACCTTCACAACAATATTATCGTCGTCGTCATCTTCATCTACGTCGTCGTCATCTTCACAATCGTCGTCGTCAAGATCAACATCCGGTTTGTTTCTTTGATGTCTCAGCATCCACTGTTCTATTAACAATTTTTTCCATATGTTATCTTTTTCTTTACGGGCCGCCCGTTTCTTCGCCTTTAGTTTCTGCTTTTTAGTCTGTTGCAGTATCACTTTAGACGGCTTACGTTTGGCTTTGATTTGGGCCATTGTATTCTTGTACAAAATAGAGCGTTCTTCTTTCGTGTCCATGAGATGTTTGTACGAATGTTGCTTCAACTCTTCATCGTTGAGTTCGGGATTTTCTTTCCTCATAGTTTCCATGGTTCTTTCGAACAAATCGTCCCAATTCTTCCTTTGATACTCCTCGACGGCAACGTCGTGTTTAAAATTGGGGTGGATAAACGGCATTTTCACTTCGTCACACACAAAACTCAAAAACGAAACTTTTGGCAACTCTTTGGCTTTTGAAAGCTCCCACCCCTGTTGTTACCTTAAATACCAGCTTCTTGACCTATCTCAAGAGACGGGTAAGGAGGGGGTGTAAAGGTTGTATTTGGTAAAACTGCTGCTTTTTCAGCAGGTAGCTGGCGGTATGGCAACGTGTATGATTCTGGGTACAACTAATGACTCGTCAATAATTTACCACAATGCTCCTTTTGGTCATAAAGCGCGCGTACTGTAGGACCATAAATGTCTTGTCAGCTCTTTGACAAAAAAGGTTTTAGCCGGTGGAGGGTGTTTGAGCTTTATGACAACAAGCCAGTGTCGTACGTTTGCCAAATCGTCCACTGTTTCATTGGCAATGTTGCGCCACTGGTAGAAATTATTCGCGCAGCTTTCCAATGACGTGTAATTCTTTAAGGGCTGGTTTTACGAAAGGGGAATATACCAGGTATAACGCAATTCCGGAATAACTCGAGATAAATGCGCTTTTACGAAAGTTTAATAGGATAAATCCAGGTATAAACTGTAGACCGAGGGTATGTAAACGATAATGTCATCTTGTAGTGCATTAACTAAAGTTTATTTCTGCCAAATTTCAAATTTTTAACTCCATTGGAAATGCGCAATTTGGCACCGGCGGTTTTTGTTGAAACCACCTGTATGTTCTATAAAGGGAAACAACGATTGTTAAAAATAATTTTCTTTATTATTCACTCATCGTATCAATTTTATTAATTTACATATCACATTATAATAAGCTAGACAGTTATGTAAAAAAATCACAATTATAATTAGGTCGCTGTAGTCACAAACACTTGACAAAGAACACTTAATTAAGACTTAAAAAATAAATAAAGACCAATAATTGCGAATACAAAAAATTTAACAGTATAGACCGAAAAGAGTTAATAAAAACACAGGTAGGGTAATGCTGAAAAGTAAAACAAAAAATTAGTTAAAATTTTAAAAATATTAAAAACAACTTACCAAAATTTCATAAAGGCTTCAGTCACCTTGATTTCCATTGACATTCGGTTTGTTTGTTTGTTTTTGACTCAGCTTATACTGTTGGATTAAAACTCTTTTTCTTAAGTCATCTTTTGCTTTACGGGCCGCCCGTTTCTTCGCCTTTCGTTTCTGCTCTTCAGTCTGTTGCACTATCACTTTAGGCCGTTTCGGTTTGGCCATCGCATTCTTGACAAAAATAGAGTAACCTTCTTCCTTGTCTTTGAGATGATTGTACGAAAGTTGCTTTAACTCTTCATCGTTGAGTTCGGGCTCTTTTTTCCTCAGAGTTTCCATGGTCTTTTCGAACATATTGTCCCAATGCTTCCTATGATACTTCTCGACGGAAACGTCGATTTCAAAATTGGGGTGGACAAACGGCATTTTCACTTTGTCACACACAAAACTCAAAAACGAAACTTTTGGCAACTCTTTGGCTTTTGAAAGCTCCCAACCCTGTTGTTACCTTAAATACCAGCTTCTTGACCTATCTCAAGAGACGGGAAGGAGGGGGTGTGAAGGTCGTATTTGGTAAAACTGCTTTTTCAGCAGGTAGGTGGCGGTATGGCAACGTGTATGATTTTGGGTACAACTAATGACTCGTCAATAATTTATCACAATGCCTCTTTTGGTCATAAAGCGCGCGTACTGTAGGACCATAAATGTCTTGTCAGCTCTTTGACAAAAAAAGGTTTTAGCCGGTGGAGGGTGTTTGAGCTTTATGACAACAAGCCAGTGTCGTACGTTTGCCAAATCGTCCATTGTTTCATTGGCAATGTTGCGCCACTGGTAGAAATTATTCGGGCAGCTTTCCGTTTACCTGTAATTCTTTAATGGCCAGTTTTACGAAAGGGGAATATACCAGGTATAAAATTATTCCGGAATAACTCGAGATAAATTCGCTTTTACGAAATTTGAATAGGATAAATCCAGGTATAAACTGTGGACCGAGGGTATGTAAACGATAATGTCATCTTGTAGTGCATTAATTAAAGTTTATTTCTGCCAAATTTAAAATTTCTATTGGAAATACGCAATTTGACACCGGCGGTTTTTGTTGAAACAGCCTGTATGTTCTATTAAGAGAAACAACAATCGTTAAAAATAATTTTCTTTATTATTCACCCATCGTATCAATTTTATTAATTTACATATCACATTATAATAAGCTAGACAGTTGTTATGTAAGAAAATCACAATTATAATTAGGTCACTGTAGTTATAAACACTTGACAAAGAACAAAGAATACTAACTTAATTAAGACTTACAAAATAAAGAAAGACCAATAATTGCTAATACAAAAAATTTAACAGTATAGACCAAAAAGGTTAATAAAAAATCAGATAGGGCAATGCTAAAAAATAAAACAAAAAATTAGTTAAAATTTTACAAATATAGAAAACAACTTACCTACAAAAATTTCATCAAGGCTTTAGTCTTCTTGATATTCATCTTCATCTACGTCGTCGACATCTTCATTGATATTCGGCTTGTCTCCTTTATCGTGTCTCAGCAGCCACCGTTCGATTAACAATTTTTTCCATATGTTATTTTTTCCTCTACGGGCCGCCTGTTTCTTCTCCTTTAGTTTCTGGCTTCCAGTCGGTTGCACTATCACTTTATGCGGCTTTCTTTTGGCTACGTTATTCTTGACAGAAATAGCGCGAGCTTCTCTCGTGTTCTTGAGATGTTTGTACGATTGTTGCTTCAACTCTTCATCGTTGAGTTCGGGATTTTCTTTTCTCAGAGTTTCCACGGTCCTTTCGAACAAATCGTCCCAATTCTTCCTTTGATACTCCTCGACGGCAACGTCGATTTTAAAATTGGGGTGGATAAACGCCATTTTCACTTCGTCACACGCAAAACTCAAAAGTGAACCTTTTGGCAACATTTTGGCTTTTGAAAGCGCACACCTCTGTGGTTTCCTTAAATACCAGCTTCTTGACCTATCCCAAGAGACGGGGTAGTAGGGGGTGCGAAAGTCGTATTTGGTAAAACTACTGCTTTTTCAGCAGGTAGCTGGCGGTATGAAAACGTATGATTCTGGGTACAACTAATGACTCTTCAATAATTTACCACAATGCCAGTTTTGGTCATAAAAGGGACCATAAATGTCTTGTCAGCTCTTTGACAAATTCAAAACAAACCTTTGGCTATAATCCTTTTTGGAATGCTGGGAAAAACCTGTTCAGTGTCCAGGCACGAGACCGACAGCTGGTTTTGGCCTCATGGCGACTCGTCCGGAAAGGTTTTAGCCGGTGGAGGGTGTTTGAGCTTTATGACAACAAGCCAGTGTCGTACGTGTACATGCGCCAAATCGTCCATTGTTTCATTGGCAATGTTGCGCCACTGGTAAAAATTATTCGCGCAGGTTTTCCGATAACCTAAGTCGTGTAATTCTTTAAGTGGGATTACTTCATCGCAATCAAAATTGTGATTAAACTAAATTCTCAATTGAAAATTCTTGGTTGTCTTGAAGCGCACCCTGTATATTGCCTGAATCAATGTAATAGCTGTTGGAAAAGCGTTGTGCTCTCCGAACGAATCGTCCTACACTTCTAAAACAAACGCAACCGGCGTGGGACTTTTACAAATGGCATTTTTTGGCGTAATTTATTACTGGAACCCTTATCATCGGCACAGACAATATAAATTTCCGAATGAGCCAATATTGTATTCAGGCGAACGCAGTCCGTGAGGGCGTTACAATATATCTCATATTTATCGCAGTCGGACCGCGAGTTTCCATTGTAGCAGGGCGGTAATAACACTTTCCTATGCGCTTTGTACATTTTATTGGGTGGAGAGTTCTCGTGCCACCGTACATTGTGTCACGACAATGGGATTACACATTCATAATCTACGGGTCGCGAGAGAAGCGAGAGCACCCCAGATAGATTTACAAAGCTATGCCGATGCATATATCCGGTCCATGACCAACAGTCCGGGCGAAAACAACGGATAACTGCAATTTTGCAAAGTGAAAAATTTTCAAGTCATCCCGCCACTTTTTTGTTGCGCTTTAGTGACGTTTTGGCGAAATTCACTTGATGGAAATGTTGGACTAGGTTTTATTGTTTGACATAAACACGTAAATAAACTCGAGACTGCTTTATTGTTATTTGGAAACACAATAATTGCAAGAACTGAGCAAAGCATGTAATGTAGTTGAGGTTACGCCACTATCCCTGCATTTGCAATGCAGAATTGCGACTGCTGAACCCCGCAGGGATTTTCATATCACGAGGTTTTTGGATAAACATTTACCTTCCCGACGCTGTTGTCTTTTTGGAAACTGCTACAATAACAAACTTATGCTAGGAAGTATAGAAGCACCTGAGCAAAGTTTTTTGTACCTCTTTCTCACTTTTGTTTTAATAAGCATTCAAAATTTTTGTAAAATCCAAAGAATATTAGGCATCAAATAAATAAAGTCAAAAAAATTATTGTTACATATGTTAACAATTGATGAATAGATTAGATACGTGCATCCAGTTTTTTCTTCAGGTACTTCAAAATAGTCTTCATCTTTGTGCGGATTATTTTTTTTCTAGAACTGAACGCTCGCGTCTCTAATCCGACCCTCCAAATCCCTTTAGAGGTAATTGGCTGTGCATTCGAAAGACTAACTTTCATATTTTTGCTTAGAATTCTTTCTCTTCGAACCGTTGGACGAAGAAATTGGTAAATGACCCATATGACATTGATGGTCCGTCAGCGCCATTTGTCTAGGTAGCAGGCAGGTGACAAACGACCACATTGGTGATTCTCAAATTTAGACAAAATTTTCTCTAATCCGACCCTCCAAATCCCTTTAGAGGTAATTGGCTGTGCATTCAAAAGACTAACTTTCATATTTTTGCTTAAAATTCTTTCTCTTCGAACCGTTGGACGAAGAAATTGGTAAATGACCCATATGACATTGATGGTCCGTCAGCGCCATTTGACTAGGTAGCAGGCAGGTGGCAAACGACCACATTGGTGATTCTCAAATTTAGACAAAATTTTTCCTTAAACAAAACAAGAAACCAGGTGGTGAAAAGAACCTGTTACCTGCGGAAGTTTTCAAAGAAGACGCCTACTCTACCTCACTAATTCTGTTGCCGGCCAACTTTTGACCATAATGAAAAATTAGTTAAATGATTAGATAGTAAAGAGAGCGACTCCATTAATGAGTCACAAATTTTTGTTGCCAAAATGCGTTGAAGAGCTTTTTCTGTTTTTTGATTTTGTGAAAGCTCCGCCATTTGGCCGGTATCGAGTCAAAGCCGTTGGCGGCGTTAACCGCCCTTGCCGAGTTAAACCTCGCGTCTAATATAAAGTAATTAATTCGTCGAATATGTAAAATCGAACCCTAGATAAAATCGTTGCGGTGTTCCCTTGTTATTGTAGTTTTCAGCAGGACCGTAGCCGGCAGCGCACTCAATTAAAACAATCGGTTATAACCTGAGCAGAAAGGTCTAATAAGCAAACAGGCTGCAATATAATTCCCCAGCAGGACTCTATGGTTAACTGTTATTTCATGCATTGTTCTCAGCACGCTATCATGCGTATCGCCCTGATAGAACGGAGGCCCGGGGCGGCCAGTCCTGATTAAGACGAGGCAAATTGGGCCCCGTTCCGTCTGGAATTGTGGTCGAAGTCTCTCAGAGAAAAAAACCGAAATTATGCACGGCAATCTGCTTTCTTCATTTGGTTATCGATTTGTTGTCGCGAAACGAACGCAATTACCCCCCGCCCATTATTGTCTGATAATAGCGCGGATTATCCGGAGGAAGCGAAGGATTAGGCCGGGGGTGGTAAATTTCTCAAATTCCAATTAAAATTATCCCTTTTTGGGAAAAGAAATGTTTTGTTTGACGCTGATAATGACAGGAGAATTCCGGAAGCCGCTTGCAATAGCTGTTCCTTAATGATAAAGCAAAATATAAGTGACACTTTGCAACATTGTATCAATAATTGTTGTTACCTACAAGCTTGTCACCATAACTAACATGCAGCATGGCGTGGCAGTGGTGTAATGCGTCAAATGAGTCCGGTTTTACGTTTTACCTCGGAAATAAGTTAATTCTGGAAAATAATCAGATTATTGAAATCTGCAACTTAGTTTTACCTTACAAATTGCTCACGCCTTACAGAATTACTTTGCTAAGCTCAACCGGCGGTTATAGATTTTGTCTTGTAGCTGACATGGTCCCCGAGGGGTAAACCGCTGGCCTCAAACTGTACACGCAGATTCAATAGAATTGAGACACTTGAATAACTGGTTGTCTACCTTTATTTTGTAATCCAAGAAATTTGACAACACTGTAAAGTGGATAGTAAGGTCGTAGGCACGGTGTGACAGAGCTGACGGAGGCCGTTATTCAAATTCTGAAACTGAAACGCACGTGGACGGGATTGTTTGGTTTGAAGGCTCCCTCGAATAAATTATTATTAAATTTGTATTTGTATTTGTATTACAATAATTCAACTAACATAATCATAACTATGTCAAAACTAATAAAATTTAGGAGTTTCGACCAATTAGAGAACAACTTAATGGAAATTAATTTTAAATCCTTAATTTTGTTCGGTGGTGTATTTTTTAACGAAACGTTAAAAATAATAAAATAAATGCGCTTTAATATTTGGTGTAATACCCGTTATGTGTGATACATTCGTCTAATCGCCGACGCATGGATGTTGCCAAATTATGGCAGAGATCGTGCCCCCTAAAAGACTCCCAAACTTTATTTACGTGGTCAGTCAGTTGTTCAACTGTTCTCTCCCTGACCCCATGCCAATTGACATCATCCCAACTTCGGACCATATGGGCCCAAAGATTTTCAATTGGGTTGAGGTCAGGGGATTTGGCAGGCCACGCAATTCGTTCAATTTCAGGATGGTCCAAAAACCAGTTCTGGACCATCCTGGAAATGTGTATAGGCGAATTATCTTGAACAAACGTTATCAGTCCATTAGGGTTGATCTCTGCCATTGCCTGCAGCGAGTTGCCCAACACCGCAATATAATTGGCGCCACAAAATCGTGGTGGCGACACTCGATGGAGTTGCCCTGGACCTGCTGCAGACATCCAGCCCCAAAATCCCGCAGTTATTCTGCCACTCCTTGCGTTTTCAACGACATTTTCGCGGTTTTGTCGTTCTTTAAACGTCCCTAGCACGTGGCTAAAGTCATCCTATTATTCATAACTGCCTTGTTTCTCGACAATTTTGAGCGTTTGGTGAAGCGGCTTTCATAGTGCCAGAAGAGCGGGCGGCGGGCGGTACAGTAAACCAGAAAAATTGTGAGCAAAGCGATAACTCTCCTGTTATTTGCAAAATCTAAATTCATAGGGTAAACTACACATTTCACCAGCTGGCAGCATCAGACAGAACCCTTCGCTGTCTATGCGACCCTCAATAAACTTTATGGTCCAGCTCATTAACAAATAGTTACTTGTGCTTTCAGAAAGGTTTACCTGCGTATTCGGGTGAATGCACTTTGGGCAACTACTGTGCTGCATTTAAGAAATAAATTCTCAAGACTCGGGTCGTAAATAATTATTGTCTGTTAATTATCCTTTTCTTACAAATTTAAAATAGTAAATGGTAAATGTTTTGAACAAAAATGGTTCCTTTACTATGTCGAGTTCTCTATTCTGTATTATTTTATCAGTCATTTGCTTTTGGTTATCGGCTTTAGCCATTGGAAGAATTTATATAGAATGAGGAATCATAAGCATTTCAAAAACCATATAGAAAACATAAAGAATTTAATAATAAGATGAAGTTTAACATCAAAAATAGATGCAACACTCTGAAGAAACAGAAAAACGGTTCCTCGTTTTAACAGGCTAAAATGACTCAGGATGTATAAAAAAAAATTTTGTTTACTTAATAGTAATTTACAATAGTGCTTTTTGGCTTGTGAAATGACCACGAGCGCAACGCGCGCGCGAGTGGTCATTTAAAAATCCGACAAGCACGAATCTTTGAAAGCCGGAAATTTCCGGAATCTGCAAAGTCTCGAGCTGAATTTGACATGACAACTTAAACTAAAACTGCAATTTAAAAAAACTCACACAATTATGAATCTAGTTTTCTAAGCACGCTATTTTTATTTCAAAATTTGTGTTTCAATTGCAAGGAATGAATAAGTAATATAAAAAAGATTTTTCCGGAATAGCCCGAAGGGACCGTAGTTTTCCAAGTGCATTGAGATTTCCATTAAATTGTTTTCTGATTGGTCGAAGCTGCTAAATTTTATTAGTTTTGATATAGTTATGATTATGTTAGTTGAATTATTGTCACTTATAATATCCCTAGTGCATTGATTATTTCCGGAAATTTTTTCGAATGCATTTCCAAAACATATTAATTAGCCCGAGTGGAACACGAGGGCTAATTACGTTTTGGAAATGCATGAGAATAAAATTTCCTGATATTAATCAATGCACGAGGGCGTAAGAAAATCGCAACGACACAGACATTTGCCCATTATGTCATTATGATATCATTATTAATAAATAAATAATTTTGATTGGCTGAAATAATTTCCACTTATTAATTTTATGCATGGTGCAAAAATTTCCAGGAAATTTTTACATTGTCATACAAATGACAGCAAATTCTATTTTTCTATTGGCTACTTTTCAGTGTCGTGCAATTTTCATACAAATTAAATAATAATTTATAATAAATTAAAAGCAAACTTTCGTTAAACTTAAATCCAAAAAACGTGTCGATGACTTGTGTAATTTTCGTTGGTTCGAGGGAGCCTTCAAACCAAACAATCCCGTCCACGTGCGTTTGAGTTTCAGAATTTTGAATAACGGCCTCCGTCAGCTCTGTCACTCCGTGCCTACGACCTTACTATGCACTTTACAGTGTTGTCAAATTTCTTGGGTTACAAAATAAAGGTAGACAACCAGTTATTCAAGTGTCTCATTTATATTGAATCTGCGTGTACACCATAATTTCTTTTAATAAAAATAATCCCCACAATTTACCAATAATTTCCTTATTTTGTAATAAATCCCCAGAACTCTTGAAAACTCTCGGAATTCCTCCACATCTTCCATAACTCCTCCAGAATTCTTGATAATTTCTTATTAATTCCCATAATTCATGTAGAATTCCAAGGAATTATTAGGAATTTGTCACGTTTTATCAGTAATGAAAATTAAATGCGTTCTACGGTTATCTAAAATAATTTATTTATACCCAAGAGCAAATTAAGAACAATATTCGGAGAACAAAAATTAAAGAACAAAAATTTGAGTATTGAAGCAAAAATTAAATACAATTTATCTCAATTTTTATTAATTTTTATGTGTTCATACGTTTTGGAAATTTTCTCGAACGTATCATCATCCAACTCAAATGGTTCGACGTCCGTTGCAAATTTAATTGGGCCATAGAATATATACTGACGTTCAACAATCGCAATGTCCCGTTTAATTTTCGGTCACGCAAACCTTCTATTCTGCTTCCTATCCTTCTGTAAGAACTTAATTTTGAAAATTTCACCTGACGCCTCCCCGTCAATAATTTCCACAATTTTGCCAAGATACCACCGTTCTTAGTAGTAAACTGCGTAAAATCTCTCACAGTCAATAAGTACTCTTTTGGTCTCAATTTTGGTACTTTGCGCTTCAACTTTCTATTTTAAAGGTGCCCCACTGAGTACATAATTTTCCCCATCCTGAACATTGTCCGACGAGTAACTAGTTACTTCGTTATCTACATAATCAGAAAATGTCTCAGTGTCCGTACTATCGACCTATGTAACATGGGTATCAATCAGATTCTGATGATTCAGAATCATCTGACGTTTCATTTTTTAATAATTTTTTATATTTAGCGCTCCGACTTGATTTGTAATTTTTGGTGCATTTTACCTTGCCCTTGTAAGTACTTATACCTATGACTTCGAGCATGACTTACACAGGAACTTCTTCTGCGATGCTTTGGTGTTATTAATGAATCTTCGTAGTCGATCTGTGCTGACCCTACTTTTTGTTTCTCCCAAGAGCCAGCATAACGAAGATTTTTTAATAACAACCGACTTTCCACTTCTGCGCGTGCGCAGAGGCCAGTAGTTCTCTCTAATAAATCTCCATAATTCCGAATAATTTCCATTAACTCCCAATAAATCATACTAAGTAAAAATAAATCCTCAAAATTCCTTTAATTCCTGGATGGTGTACGCCATAATTCCTCAGCGGTTTACCCCTCGGTGGTCTCTATAATTGCAAAAATGACAATTGTTTGCGAAATAATTAATTTACCTTAGCTTTGTGCTGGTTTTTCTAATGCTACGAACAAAATGTTTCTTCAGAATTGAAGTAAAATTTTGGTAAAAGAATTAAGTACCTATTTAAATTTATTTGTGTTGTTTTAACAAATTTAGGCATTTTTACAAGTTGTATAATATAAAAGTTAAAGTTGTTAATGATAACATATTTCATTCTTACAAATTATAATTAATAACTATAACTACCATAATAGCAGCCATCTTAAGAGTAAAAACTACATAACAATGATGAATATTTTATATAAGGGAACGTAAAACAAAGTTGATGATCGAAAATGAAGATGGGTCACTCCTCGTCGTTGTTGTCGAACTGCAAAAACAAAAAACGGCTGTTATTAACACCTCACAAGATTGACGCAAGGAAAATACCTTAGAGAAAATATCCGACACCTTCAGTGCTACAAGTCTTGGAAATGAAAATATCCTCGTGTGATGGAGAAGTCGGTTGGTCGAAATCCGAAAGAACCCAATCAAGTTTTCATTAAAAAACAACCTCCTCGGAATGCTACATTTTCTGGCACATTTCTCAAGACAAAACTTCAGCAAAGTGTTTCTTAACCGTTGTTCTTCCATCTTTTCTTTTACTTCATCAGGTCCGTCCATTTTTACGCGTTTTTTCGCCTTTGCCGCCAACAGTTTTCGATCAATTAGGTAACACTGTTTCAAATCTAACAAAGTTTCACGCACCATTTTTGCCTTTTCTTCACCATCATTATTCACGCGATTGATTTTTTTCACAGCTCCACTTAACATTTTTTTTAACATTTTGTCACGAACATCATTGAGTTTACCGGTGATTAAGCAATTAATCAACATTTCCCAATTCTTTGCAAAAAATTGGTCGACTTCGATGTCGATTTGGAAATTGGGGTGGCTCAAAGTCATGATCTTAGCAAACACTTTTGGGTTAGGTACTGAGATAAAATGGCACTTGAAGCGCTTTCTTTCGTATTTATAAGTTACCACTATTTCAAAATCCTTAAGATTTTAGTGGGGTTGTTTGGATTTCTTAGCCTTTCCGGACTGCGGCCAAAAAGGTCTTTTGTTCACTCTAATCCCTATGAGAAGAGTCTTTATCCTAGTGTCGTTGTTAAGAATTGATTTACAATATGACTAATCCTGTTAAGTAAACCTTTCCCACTTTTTTCTTTACTGGAAGTCTCTCAAAGTTAAATATGACCTTGACCGTTAGGAGATTTATAAAGTCATAAAATATTTTACAATAAGAGTTTCAGAAGCAGAACAAAGTTGATGACACAAATAATTATTGCAATATTCATTTCGTGTGGATGATAATTGCAGGTAGTCTTCAAAGATTGGCGGTTAAATTCTTGCCCTTTTCCTATAGCTTCAGTTACCTTAAAAAGTGATTTTCGGAATTCGAAATTACGGATTGGGGTGAGAACGCCGCCGAGTATTGTATTGAGCCGGATTGTACTTTGTCTTCGCCGGCGAAATTCAGGTAGGTATTCGTAATTTGAGCGGAATTTTGAGACGTTATTAAAGTAACCGGTGAATTAGCGCGAGCTTAATTGTTGAAGAGAGCGTATGGATTTAACAGAAATGTCATTGGGAATTTCCCCTTTGGGCCGCCTTCATTTCGGGGCCTTAATTTAATGAATTCGTATCAAGGAATCCGGCGTTAAATTAGCTGAAGTATGCGCGATATTAAAACTCGCTAGAGTAAATCAAACTGACTGGGATTGATCCGGGAGTGTGCCCTCGAAACCTTTGATTCCATCTCCGGGGATATTAATTTAAAAATCCGTTTGATGGTCGCCGTTATTGTAAATTTGTCTAGTAACTAAAAGCACATTCGGATCTTACACAGCGGCCGCCGCGCTAGGGCTTTATCCCGTAATATAAATCAATCATCTCGTGATAAAGCAAAGCCCGAACGAAACTAAGACACCACATTTTATCGTTATAGTCGAATAAAAATAAAGTAGCATGATGTACAATCTGCGGAGTTTAAAAGTCGCTGTCCTAAATTCCAATCTGGTCTTGATAAATCCCGAGATATTTGAGAGTTCACAATGGCCGACCTTCGTAATCCTATCAAGCATCACGACATCACTTATGGCGAAGGCGCCGACTCCAGTTTACTTTGTAACTATACCGGACAATCCGCACAGCTCCGATCCTCAACCAATATTTGAACGACGTTTCAAGACGGAATATTGCCAGATTCGTCAGGGAAAAGAACAATTACTCATCGTTATTGAGCGCCCGCTCAAAATCAGAACAAATTTACCACCACCTATTGAACATATTCGCGTCTTTATTGAAAAATTGGTGTTTCTCTTTTCCTTCTGTTTTTACGCGGTTTACAACACATGAAAAATTTCAAAAAATTTCGAAAATTAAAATAGAATTTTTTTGGAAATACTTACTTTTTGAACAGTTGTGGCAGCAAGAGCTGGTTAAAGCGGTTAAATCGTTATTAATGTTAATATCTATATTATGAGTATAGAAGAGATGAAATGATTCATTAGTAAGACTTCCAAATAGCGGAGGTGGAGGAGCCAGTCGAGCGATTGAAAAAAACCCTCTTGTTTTTGGGGAGAGTCGCGAGATTAGAATTTCGCCGAAAAACATTTACGCAAACAATGCGACAATGCCGAAAAAATGATTGAAACATCACCTTTCGCGAACTTTTTCCGTCTCGTCGATGATTTGTTTAGCTCTCTTTTCGGCTCAGCGATATTCAACAGACGACATCGTTTCCAGGTCGCGTTCTTCGATTCCGACCCTCTCAGTCCAAACTTTTCTTTATACACTTGTTGGCAAGCTTCTTCTTTAATTTAAGTTTCTATTGTTCTTTCATATCAAAAACCGGGGTGGCCCCCCCGTTTCTCGTCGTGTACTTTTCGACGTCGCCGAGATAAAGGTGGCTGTTGGCCGGATTCACCCCAACTTGTTCGACAGTTTCTCGCGGTCACATTTCAGGGGCAAAATTCATTTACTTGGGCCTGACGCAAATGAGAATTGGGCACCGCGGCTCAAATTTCCAACATCATTAAATCTATAGGTTTCAAGTAATTTTTTTTGAAAAAAAGGGAATTTTCAAAAATTTCTGGTTTTAATTCCTGGAGGATTCTTCAAACGCCCAAATGGTGATGTCAGTTTAGTTTGGAACTTTTCTTGGGGTGGCGTTTTGAGCGGCCAATTTGCTAATAATGGGGCTCGGCCGAGTGACAGGGATGGCGGCGGCGTAAAATTTAACAATATTATTATGGTGGGTGCACAGCTTTGTTTTATGCGATGGATGCTAGTAAAATGTCCCGCGGGCCCGTAAAAGCACGTTTATGAAACTATTCAACCGCCATGACTAGAAATATAATAATAAAAGAGGTTTTTTAAAAATTTTAAAGTCTTCCTTTGTTTAACCGGGACCTCGGCGCAAGGTATGCGAGTGTGGCAGTCGCCGGTGACCTCGTCGTTATACGTTGGGCTTTTTGTCATTTTTACGGTCAGCCAGTTTATGGTGCGAGATGATAGCGTTAGTAACGGCTTTATGAACAGCACATCCCCTCTTATCTCTTATCACGTTGTCTGCTGGGATTGCGCTTATGTAGTTTTCAGTAGCTCATACGCAACACGCCATCTCCCGTAATGAAGTCGTTCCGGATTTTATTCCCATTTAAAATAGTACGGATAAGCCGGGCCGACAAAACCTTTACATTTTCGCACAAGACGCGCACCACCCCCCCGGATTACGATTCAAACAAACGGCCGCATCACGGTCGAATTACCTCGCACGCACTTTTCCCTCCCCAAATTTCCAGCCATCAAACGCGACTCGAGTTTGTTTACGAGCCGCGACTCGTCAATCCAAATAGACGCGCAAAAATGGTAATCTCGTGTAATTTCGACACGAAGAAATTTACACTAATCATCTTCACCGCACCGAACGCAGTCCCGCGCGTCCTCCTCCTCCTGCTTGCAGTCCTTCTGGAACTTGCACTTTCCCCAATCGATCACGTTGTAGGGTAGTCCGGCCATGGCCGAAAACGCGCCGATGATGACTTTGTTCCATTTCTGCTGCATCTCGAATATGGCCGTCTCGTGGTCGACGGGGAACTTGTCGCAACACGGATCCTGTTTGTAGATCTGGAAGAAAGAAATTGGTCAAATTTGGTTTTTAGGTTGACGCTCTCTTGATGTCTCTTGTTGAACGCAATGGCGCATTTGTCTTTGTCCTAATGGAAAACTACTTAGAACTCTCGAGATCATAACTCACCGAAATGTCAGTGCATTGCTGACGGATTGCAAACTTGCAGAGACAGTTGTTGCGGAAGCGCTTTGGGAATAGTTTGTTGTTGGTCGGTTACCCAAGCGCTTTCTTGTTCTCATTGTCGATTTCGCACAGGCTTCGTGCTCAACGGCACAAAAACAAGCAAATATTACGGGAAAATCAGAAGTGAAAACTGTGAACGATAAGTGCAACAAAACGGCGGTGTGGCTTGGAGTGAAAATAATCGCGTCCTCCTCCAGCGTCTGGGATAACAACAACTTCAAGAGTCACCTACATTGAGACGACAACAAACATTTGTTATAGTTTGGGGCTATAAAATAGACAGAGTGTAAAACGCTTCACTTTTCGTTACGCATGTTTTTACATTGAAGTTTCTTTATCGTTGGCACAGTACAGCTAGTTGTAAAAGGAACCGGAACCAGTATTGTTTTAAAGTTGCTTACCCCGAATAGTTCCGATTCGACTTCGCAAGAGGGCGACGTCTTCCTGGTGGCCGCTTTGGGTTCGGCGCAGTTGGGCAGGAACTGCTCGCAAATTGTCTTGTACAGTTCGCGCGTGGTACAGGAATCGCCCCATATTCCCATGTCGTTAGTGATGTAAATGGCTCCGAGCGCAATCAAGGTTTTCACCCCCAATCCCAGCATTTTTGCCAGCATCTGCAGGAAGCTCAATCCGGGCTTTTTCGGGGGACAAGGACACGGTGGCGGGGCGCACATTTTCTTTAATTCCGCCCCGGTGCAAATCCTGATCTTTTTAAGGATAGGGTGCGTTATTGCTGCGAAAAAAACAACATTTGTTGTGTTAATGAGCGGCGTGATGGGCAAAAATTAGGTTTTAATTTGATTATTCATGGAGCGCACGGAATGAGATGCAAAAGCGGGACAAGTTTCGTTGCGCACGGAGGGACGCGGTTATTCTTAATTATATTCGAATTTTCCGAGTTAGTGAGTGGATGGGTTCTTACGGGCTTGGTAAGATGACATTTTGGGGAGGCTTTCGCATGCTGACTTCGGTTGTTGTTTCTCGTAAACCAGCAAGTTTGTTTTTTTCTGGCAGTTCTGTCGGGCGATGTTGATTGTCCGTTCGGCGCATTTCTTGCTCATATTTGAAGCGAGCGTAAAATTACGAAGAAATTTTGATCTTGGTTAGCGACAATTAGGAAACGCACGACGAACTGTCATGCTGGCAGACACAACCCTAGCAATCGATATTATTATGGGTCGTATTTAACAGTCTACCAAATTTACCAAATATTTTTATATAAAAAAATACTTTCATTTCCCAAAAATACTAAATGCTCACCAAAATTTAAAAAATACATAATCTTAAAGCGACAACCAAATATTGACATAATGCTGGCCTCTTATATATTTTGTTCGTCAAAATAACTTTTGTTGACCATAAATACTAAATGTTCACCAAATTTTATTCCGCATTTAATTCTAACATAATACCCAGATATTTAATTTTTGACAGTGTCTTATATTATTTAGCAGTTAAAAATACTATTTGTTGATCAAAAATACACAAGCAATAAAATGTTGTGCAAATGGTAAATAATTTTATGCAAAATATGTAGATGTGCTAAATCAAGGAAAATAAGAGTAAAAATAGAAGTGGTTTGCACAAAAAAAGATATTGATTTCCGTAATATATAAATGCTTTGCTGTAATTGGCTTGCATTATGTAAAACGTAAAACTTCTTTTAGTGGTAATTTCTAATCGTGCTTTAAAAAAAAACTTACAGGGCCCTGAACTGACCTTGTACAAAATTTTTTTTGCGTGCCTCTTGTCTGGAAGCGCAAGCGGCAAGAACAGATGCACGAACATATTCCATTTTTGGAGTAATAGAATAATTGTTTGACGCACAAATAGTTTTTTTGAGAAACACTAAATATAAATGGATAGCGCGAATATTTATTATGTACAGCACGGACGCGTAACTTGAGCGTTCTAAGTTTGGTGAACATTTAGTAAAATTGATAGACATATAGAATTTAAAATGTAAGCAATAGTAAAACAATACGCAGCATAGTTATTTTAGTGGTGATGTTGTCATTTTCTGACGTACAATAATTTGGGTTTTATTTAGATTTTTTGATGCTCATTAAATTTTCTGGTGGACAGTGTAACGGATGTATGGTTTAATTTGGTGTACAGCTTGGAGAAAATGTTTTGTCGTATCGGGCGGCATTGCGGGCCGTGTATTAAGATTATGGGTAAGTGTAATGACTGCAGGATTTTTAATTCCTGAAAATAAGCCGTCTCGTTGCGAAAAATGATTTTTTGCAGGTAGTTTGCAGTCGTCCAATCTAGTTGTGCGGCCCCCAATGCCGCCCGACACGACAAAACAAATTCCCCAAGCTGTACATTATATTTGTTCCATATTATTATTAATTTTCTAAATTTACTTAAAAAGTACAACTTGCACATGGAAACTACCGCCAGATTCGTGTTAAGCGGTCCGAAATCTAGCAGAAAAAGTCGTAAATTCGATGTCAAAAATTTTAATATTTTCGACTTTTTTTCCCCCAATTTATCCCAAACGATAAAAATTCGAAAACATTCCAAAACCGGCTAAGGAATCTCTTCCTAACCATTTCAAAGTAGCAAGAGGGTTTCATTGCTGAACTAATGTCGACCAGCTTCGATACCTTCTGGCGTCCTCATAGCTTTTCTAGCAATCGATTCTCGTGGAGTTTCCGGTGGTTCAGTTATAAAATTCAGGACGTCTCCCGTAACCCGGCGCTTGTTCGTAGATTACTGTTCGATTCCTGCATCGCGATCATTTTTCATAAGCAATCATTCATTCGTTGACGCTTCGAGGGCGTATAAAAGGAAGCCGTACAAGGACTCGAGAAGACCGTCGTCTTCGGATAAAGACGGTGGGGACGACACAAGTGTGACATGATGTTATACAGTATAAACAAGATGATGATTTTACGACGATAAAAATTCCCGCTTTCACAGCGCCCGCCGTGCATCGATGATGAATTCGACAATAGTCGTGCGACCCCTAACAAGTGCCGTTGTTATATTTGCACAATACAAGCCGCGCAATCACCACCGCCGCCGCCGCCGCCGCCGGAAAAGCCGGATTCGAGCAAGTAGCACTGATGACTGCGTTTTTCCGGGTTGCGTGCGATTAAATTAATTCTAGTTTTAAACTAATTTATGCATGTTATAATTTGCGAGATGACGGCGAACTCGTTAATTAAACTTAACGAAATTAGCCTGCTTAAGCGCGGACTTAAAATATGCGAAAATTTCCATAATGCGGCGTGGTGCTGACATAAACAGAGCGAAGCAGTGTGCTCGAGTGTAAAATCTTATACGTTTTGTGTTGTTCTGTGTGACGGCGGTTCAAGATTGAAGCATAATATTGACAGAGATCTCCCGATGTGTGTACTCAGCCGTGTGTCAACACCCCCTTGCTCTCGGCTAACGTTCCCTGTATTTTATGATTCCGCGCCCACATGAGCTTTTTTACCATATCACAAAATCCTATTACTTTATTAACGGGCGCAATTCGCCTGAACTCCGGGCTTTACGGCGCGCAGCCTAATCAGATACAAATATCTACAGGGACGTCCTTGAAACCTCAACGAAACTGGCAGCTTTTGTCCAATGGACGCTGAACCGGCCACAAATCCGACTTAGCGCCATCAATGGATCCCCGCTGTTGTGGTGGCAAATATAAATAATTTTCTAAACTCACTACTACTTGCTTTTGAAAAATTTGAGAATTTTTTGAACATCGTTAATAGACGGGCTTGAATACTTTCAAAATTGTCCTTTGTTCACCTTTTACCACCAGCTACGATTTTGACTCAAGCTTTCATTCAGAAATTACTCAAGCGCACAAACGATGGCACTAATTTGAAAAGTTTTAAAATCAAACACCTACCAATGAACTGATGACAAATTGACGCGAAGCGTTAATGAGAGGTTACCCTTATGCAAGGACATAATAATAATTATTTAGGGACAAAGTTACAAAGTTTCAGATTTCCTTGAACCAGCACCTGATGTCATCCTTGCTGGAGGTCCTGTATCTGAAAAGCTGTGGGCAATATTTTTCTGCCATCAAGTTTCTGGCTGAACGATTGTTGTTCTTTCGCCCGTCGGCCGTCGTTCGTCGTTTTTCCATCAATTTGCGTGGGTGTTCAAGAAAAACAAAGAGGCGCCAATCACTGTTAATACCGAATCAAATCCCGGGCTATTTACATATGGATTTGCTGGTAGACGGACGACACGCGCACACATTGTTTGCCGATTAATTCCGGCAATTAGAGGGAGTGGGTGGTGTTCGTGTTGTAAGTACGTGATATTGATTGGTATTGATTGTCCCCCCTCTGGCCCTCCTATTCTACGTAAATTGATTGTGGCCGTTGCAAAAACAACGCCATTTCCAGTTGTAAATAACGAAAAGTGACGTGTTGAAAACGTCGATCTGCATGGGTTCCAGCAGGTGTTAAGCGCGATATGCTAAACAGCGCGGAGAGCGGTCGTTTTGCCGAAAAATTTGCAGTTTGGCAGGGTGGAAAAACAACGCAGACAACAACGATTGCCCTCGTTACAACACAATTAGCGACAATTTATTAGGTAGCTACATGGGCGGTTGCGTATATTGTTTCGGTCACTTGTCGTTCATTGGACCGAACTGACGGATTCGAATCGTCGTCTGCGCCAATCGCGTCAAATTATATCGATAATCGACCGCTGGGCCTCCAAATTACCGATACAGTTCATCAGTTAGCACCGCGCAATTACCATTAATATTGGGAACAAATATAATGTACACCAAATTAAACCATACATCTCTTGCACTGTCCACCAGAAGATTTAATCAGCATCAAAAAATGTAAATAAAACCCAAATTATTATTCATCAGAAAATGAGAACATCACCACTAAAATAATTATGCTGCGTATTGTTTTACTGTTGCTTACATTTTAAATTCTATATGTCTATCAATTTTACTAAATGTTTACCAAATTTAGAACGCTCAAGTTAGGCGTCTGTGCTGTACAAAATAAATATTCGCGCTATCCATTTATATTTAGTGTTTCTCAAAAAAACTATTTGTGCGTCAAATAATTATTCTATTACTACAAAAATGAAATATGCTCGCGCATCTCTCCTTGTCGCTTGCGCTTCCAGACAAGAGGCACGCGAAAAAAGTTTTGTACAAGGTCAGTTCAGGGCTCTGTATTTTTCTTTTAAGCACGATTAGAAATTACCACTAAAAGAAGTTTTACGTTTTACATAATGCAAGCCAATTACAGCAAAGCATTTATATATTACGGAAATCAATATCTTTTTTTGTGCAAACCACTTCTATTTTTACTCTTATTTTCGTTGTTCTAGCACATCTACATCTATAATTTTGCATAAAATTATTTACCATTTGCACAACATTTTATTGCTTGTGTATTTTTAATCAACAAATAGTATTTTTAACTGCTAAATAATATAAGACATTTTCGAACATTAAATATTTGGGTATTATGTTAGAATTAAATGCGAAATAAAATTTGATGAATATTTAGTATTTATGGTCAACAAAAGTTATTTTGGCGAACAAAACACATAAGAGGCCAGCATTATGTCAATATTTCGTTGTCGCTTTAAGATTATGTATTTTCTTAATTTTGGTGAGCATTTAGTATTTTTGGGAACTGAAAGTATTTTTTTGTATGAAAATATTGGGTAAATTTGGTAGACTGTTAAATGCGACCCATTAATGTTTACGCCTGCCTCTAAGTCAATTAATAATTAAAATGATAAGTTTCTTTAAGTTACTTTTTTTGATTGTTATTTTAAACTTATAACAGCAAAAAAAATGATATTGTGCGAGAAAGTTTTAACAGTGAGCCAATATTAAACAAATATTTTTTTTGGAGCTGCGAAAAATTGTTCTTGCCCTCTACACGACCCGCTCTCGATAACTTCTCCTGCTCGCTGAGGGCGCTGCTCGTTTTGGGAGACAATTTTCGGAAAACCTGCCGCTCGTCCGGGCCTGCGGCCCCGAGTTGGCCAAAACGGGGGTCGGTCCATTAGATCCCGTCATTATCGAGCGGCGGGTCTTGGAAATCCTCAGCACAAACATAGGTGAGTTCTCGAATTCCCGTCTGATTGAGTTGCATAATAAATTTAAACGCGCGGAGATCCGGAGAGGCAAGTTGCCAGTGTTCCCGGACTAAGTCCCTTCTTGTGTTCGCTCAAGCCGAAAATGGCCATCACTGCCTCCGGTCATTCAAGACACCCTCGGCTCAAGTCCGGATAACTCCTCCGAATTCCCTTTCGTCCTCTTTTAACAATTACGCCGTCCAAAGTAATTAGACAAATTGTTACTCTTTAATTCAGCCCGGGCCCGGGCGTCGCCGCGTCCCCCTTTTATTTTTGAGACGCGCTTAATTCCATTCTTTTAATTAATTTCACTTACAGAAACGGAACGCGCCATGAATTATACCTACTCGACGTTCTTTATTACAGCATTCCTCCGTTATTGTAAATATTTATTATCTTCGTTGCGTCGTCAATAGAATTTTCGAAAAAATTTTTTGCGACGAATTATCTTCTAGTAGCAGGTTGGCGAACCCAACTCTCTTCAACAATTAAGTTTGCAGACTGCGTGTCGACTGTGGAACTTAAACTTTCGGCATTAACTGTGCTTACGTTAACGAATGTGTTTAGGGTCTTTCTATTAAAGTTTGGGGCAGGAACCGGCGAAAATACGGCACTTTTAAATTGTTGAAAAGTACTCGAAGGTGAGTTTTATAACACAATCGAAAAGAGAACGTCAAAATTAGGAGTAACTTTTTAGAGGTTGTGCAACGTTTAAGTTTCTACTATTAATTGCGCAACTAAAACTTAAAGGAGACAATTTTTCTCAGAAAAACTTTAAAACGGCATTAAACGTTATGAGCCGGATTAAGCGAGAAGGGTTCTTCTGCAACTATCCGTAAAAATATATTGCCCAATACGGCTGCAACTCGACACCTATTTACGATCAATAAATACTATCAATGCGTGTTTCATGGGAATGTCTCTTGAACTTTGTTGAAAAAAATTAAAATCTTTTGCATATCGAGCTGTGGCAAATCCGAAAACTAAATGAAAGCGCGCAATTATCGGGATGTTGTTTCAAATGTATCAGAATCAGTCAAATATGGCTGGCTGCGGCATGAGAGATTGCCAACACGACCATGCTTTTAGGAGATGCTTTTAAAACATTCAGGTCGCCACCTGTCTCCGGATTAGCGCCTTATTAATTGCCCCCGACTCATCAGTTTTGAGATGTGGCAAAAAATCCCCGTTGAAAGTGCCGGCAAATTTGGAGCTTTTTGATGATAAAATTACTGCTTTATCGTTGGACAAATGAGTCGGGGTCGTTACGAAAATCGCGTCTAATTCCTTCTATTCGAGTGCGCGTAAATGTCGCTTTTAGCGGAAATTGAGATATCGACTCGCTTAACGATAAGAGTGAACTAAAACGGAAAAAGTTTAAGGGAAGGCGACCCGCAAAAGATAGAAAACTTTGTTCTTTTCCAGACAACAGTTGTAAATTTTCGAATGACACCTCTGGGCTTCGGCCCTTCTAACACGGTTTATACCCAGTTTGCCAAAACACGTGTAAATACAAGTTTGCGCCTAGATCCACGACGGGGGTGTTTGTTGTTGGCGATGCGATCGCGAATCTGCGAGGGGTGGATGAAACGTCGACATTCCGGTCACGTGTCGTTTGTCTATTTTCAGCGTTTGGAGAAGACGTCGAATAGATAAAATTTAGAACGCAGCCCGGGAAAGCCCTTGTAATTAACTCCGGCTCTAAACCAAAGCTTAACAATCTACCATTAAAGTCAACTGAATTCTTACTTCTTCAGGTTTTATGGAGTCGTTCCGTCCGCTCAATTGGATACGGTCTTGAACTTACAAAATCATTGAATCTCCCTGTCCCCCAGAATCTTCGCTGCACAAAAATATTTATTGTCGACCTATAAAATTGCATGTCGACACGAAATATTTTAATCAATTATTGTAATTTTCTCTTAATGTGGTGGGTAATAATATTTATGCTGCGAGGAGGATTTTGCATTTGAAAACGGAATAAAGCAGAAGACAATTCCGGGAGGGTTTTCAACTTTAAGGGAGGTCGGCCAGGTGATAAATATTTTCAGGAACAAACTTTTTAATAATGCCCGCGGATTTCATAAATGTAATTTACCCAGAAACTTAGGGGCAAATCGAGAAATTCGCAGAGACGCAACAGCTAGCTGCCGGCGAACGAAAGTTTTGCTAATATTTACGTTTATTTCAAACTTGCATTCTCGCCCACTCCGATGAGCTTTCAAACAGAAGCTTTTTTGGGGAATGCTGACTTCTTCAGCTATTTCACAAAACCTCAGTCAAGTTGCGGGCTAAATAAGGGGATTAAACAGGTTACAGTAAAAATATTGCTAATTGTACTATTTTTTCCACCTGCTTTAACTGTACCATTTGTCAAGTAAAAAATTTTTTTAATTTTTTTACTTAATTCAAGTCAATTTATTTTGATGTTATTGGTGTTCAAAAGATAACGTTTAACAAACACCAGTAAGGTAAAGTTGCCCTTTCTGGGATTCGCAGCTGCCAAGACAGAAACGACGGTCTGGAACCCGCCGCCAGCTTATCCTCCGCGGTGAATGCGGTGGCAGAGTAAAAAGAGCACGAGGCCAGGTTATGATAACCTGACTGATGCTTTAAGCAGATTTGGGAAAACTGCGTTTGAGAAATAAACAAATACCCGGGGGTGTGTTTCGCATGCATGATCAAGTACAGAGCGACACTTTCCACAAACGTTCGCAGTAAAATCCGCCGCAGGGTTCTGTAAATACGCAACCACATTCGCCTTACCGACATACAATTTTTATTTGGTAAATTCATGAACTCGCGCCACCCCTCGAATATAAAATTACTCCGTACTGGTGGAAATCCGTCGGGTTGAAAACGAAAAATCAAAGCCGCAACTGTAAAACTCCGAAATAATATCGTAACGGCGACGGCAAAGGGATATGGGGGTCGGTCCTCTGGAGATTCTGCGACTATTTGAGAACGGAGAGGGCGCGGAGGGATGCGGCGTGACATAAGGGCTTAGTTTCTACGAGAATGACTTAACCCGGCTTTAAGACAATGGTCGTGTTGGATTTGCAGCGATTTGACTGTGCAAATGTTTGAGGTTGGATGGAGTGACCTCTTTGGATATTACTGAATTACATTTTAATATTTAAAGGCGCACGGGCGAACTTCAATGGGATTACCAAACAAACTTCTTGCGTTGGGCGGGGCGCTCTAATTAATTTACTTTGATTCCTGATATTTTGCCGGGGCCGTTCTGTATTAATACTCCCAAATTGATAGAGGGAAAAAACGTTTTTAGCAATTAGGGGATTTTAAGGACGAAATTGCGTCCCGATAGTGGCAGCTCATGACGTTTCGCGCTAACGATAACTTTATTTACTTCGAACTAATTAGCTATTGGAGAGATAAACACTCCGATTCAAAATTTAATTACTTTGCGACGAAATAATTAGTTAATTCGTACAGAAGGTTATTACAGCTCTCTGCCCGGTGAGCAGATTTAGGAGAAATCGACACGACAAGAAAAATAAAAAAAATTGAACCTTCAATATTAAGTCGCTACTGTTGGCATATTAATGTGTTCCTTGTAGAACTATAGCTCTTTATGTAACTTTTTTTAAATTACAACTTTTCTAGTCACTTCTCCGACATTGACTTCTCTATTTTAAAGTTACGCAAAATTATTGAACCAACACTTTCTTAACTATAATATAGACAGTAATGTTCTATTATGATCAATGATATTTTTTGGATGGCCCTTGCTGCTGTTGTACTGTTACGTGCGCCGCTGCGCCGCATTATGATAACGCCGGATTCAGCACAATTAAATTGAGCCTGATGGGTATCTGCAATTTCCCGATAATGCAACTTTGGCAGTTGGTGTTGTTTGTTGATTTGTTTATCGAGCCGGCTTTGTCGTGCAATAAACACAAAAAGTTTCGTCGTGCCAAAAATGATTTAATATATGTCCGATTCTGGAGCATCAGCTGTTCTGGAGCCCTCGGGCGCCCTCTAGGGCCAACAGCTTCATCTCAAGTGGAGGCTCTAAATCAAGACGTTGTCGAATGACACCATTATCAACCGTTCCAGAACTTGCCTTAGGACCGTTTGATGTTATCAAGTCCGAAGTTTGTACACACCCTCTTCTCTTTGTTCTCTTCTTATTTATCTAGCCTTTTACGATCATCACTTCATGCCTCTAAGATGACTGTGAATTAGATTCCGAATAATTTATAACCTATAAAATGTTTCTCGGTTTCAGCAAATGCGTGCAAAAGAGTTTATGAGGTCGTATTTCTTCGGCATTACGGCCCACGCATTATTCGATCAACTATCAATCAGCGCTAGCATAAACCTTACCGGGGGATATAAATCAGGCGTTATGATGGTTCATAGGCCTTAAACCGGGAGATTTAGGGGAAAATTATGTCTGGGAAAGTCGCTGCAGCGTCTGGATTTACGGCGCTGTATAATTCATTTTATTGAAAAACCGAAATTTTTTCACCGCTCTGTACTTGTTTCGTAAAGTTTAAGTGGCACCGCCGGGGTGCGAATTATTCAAATTTCTCGCAAGATCCGCGGTCAAACTGCTGAAACATTCATTGTCTGCGCCGGACTCGTCCATTAACTATTTAAGCATCCAAGAGTTGAAAGTTTCAATGCAACCAAGAGAAATCAAACTCGACAGCAAGTCGGACAAAGCGGCAAACTAGCTGGCCGCTTTCAAACGTCTTATCGGCCATGCAGGGCCGGCGAAGCCCGACCGATTGAGATATTTTTAAGCGGAATGGGCTGTCACGTATCTAAAAGTTGCTCTTTGTGCGAGTTACGTAGGAAATTGGATTTTGCAGTTTTGCACTTTGTTAAACTTCCTTTTCTGTATTTCCAACCAGAATACCGTTTTTAATGATCGCTAAGAGTTCTTCAGCGACTGCGAGCACCAAATGCTGGCCGTATCGTACCCAGTTCGATTGCGGTGATACATCATTCGGATGGGCCAAATAACACGACCAGTTTGCTGCACGGCAATAATTTGTCAAGAGGCAAATGTGTCTAATTTGTTGTTGATGCATGCTTATTAGTAATTGACTAAATTTGCATCTGCAGCCAACTTATCAATTAGCACAAACGTATCTCTTTCCTAATAGCAACCCTTTGTAGTCAAGCCAGAGCGTTACCGCATTGTAATCAAACACGAAGCAATAACAGTGCCATTTAAGCAGTTCATGATAATTAAATCCCGGCTGGTTTACTGCAAGAATTTAAGTTATGTTTCATAAGTTGGCAAAAAGTGAGACACAAGTCACCATGTAACGCGTAAATATTTATTAAAAAATTGTTTGTACTGTTTTATGCAAAGCTTGGAAGGATGTTAGTGCTAACACGTTGTAAAATAGCTTCCCCGTGCTTACTGGTGCTCAGACATTTCTAGACACTAGGATATAAAACTTTTGGGAATGCTGAACAGTCCTGTAGGACAAAGGAATACGTGTCTAAATTCTAGAAGGCCAAGTCAGTAGTCCAACTTTAATCAACGTCGCTCTGAACATTCGAACGTTAAAATTAAATAGTAGGTAAATTTGTTTGCTTTAATGACTGTTATTTATGATTCATTAAAAATATATTTCCAAACGAATTATTTGTTGACTTTTACAATTCAATGCGCGACCGCTTTATGGCGAATGGAAATTGCGTTCGCCACCCCCACCCAAATACAATGTAATTTACGTAATAATTGGCAACAAAGAAAAAACACCCATAGTTGATGGAAGCTGGGCATCTGCTACAGTGGTCACCAAAATTAATTAGAATTTTTAGCCAAGTCTGGCTTTATCGCTTATTTATAAAAGGGTCGTATTTAACAGTTTACCAAATTTACCCAATATTTTCATACAAAAAAATACTTTTATTTTCCAAAAATACTAAATGCTTACCAAAATTAAGAAAATACATAATCTTAAAGCGGCAAACAAATATTGACATAATGCTCGCCTCTTATATATTTTGTTCGCCAAAATAACTTTTGTTGACCATAAATACTAAAGGTTCACCAAATTTTATTCCGCATTTAATTCTAACATAATACCCAGATATTTAATTTTCGACAGTGTTTTATATTATTTAGCAGTTAAAAATACTATTTGTTGTTCAAAAATACACAAGCAATAAAGTGTTGTGCAAATGGTAAATAATTTTATGCAAAATTATAAATGTAGATGTGCTAGGGCAAGGAAAATAAGAGTAAAAATAGAAGTGGTTTGCACAAAAAAAGATATTGATTTCCGTAATACATAAATGCTTTGCTGTAATTGGCTTGCATTATGTAAAACGTAAAACTTCTTTTAGTAGTAATTTCTTATCGTGCTTTTAAAAAGAAATTACAGGGCTCTAAACTGACCTTGTACAAAACTTTTTTCGCGTACCTCTTGTCTGGAAGCGCAAGCGGCAAGGAGAGATGCGCGAGCATATTTCATTTCTGGAGTAATAGAATAATTATTTGACGCACAAATAGTTTTTTTGAGAAACACTAAATATAATTGGATAGCACGAATATTTATTATGTACAGCACGGACGCGTAACTTGAGCGTTTTAAATTTAGTGAACATTTAGTAAAATTGATAGACATATAGAATTTAAAATGTAAGCAATGATAAAACAATACGCAGCATAGTTATTTTAGTGGTGATGTTCTCATTTTCTGATGTATAATAATTTGGGTTTCATTTAGATTTTTTGATGCTCATTAAATTTTTTGGTGGACAGTGCAAGAGATGTATGGTTTAATTTGTTGTATATTATATGTGTTTCCTTTATAAAATTACCTTCGCAACTGAGCTATGAGTGTTAAGTCGTGGAACCCGCGGAGATTGCGGGCGAATCTTTGGGAACCGTTAACTGCCGATATTGTCATGTGTACGCTGAATCAAAGTCACGATGAAGAAGTTTCTTTCATTGAATTGAATTATCTGCTGCTCGCTTAGGCCCTCAATCATTTCCAGTACTTACTTGGTAATAAAGTTGGAAAATTCCCTAATGAATGAGTTGTACTTGAACACTCCCCGGGGACCGCGCTGATGCTGGCCGATCAATTCACAAAAAAGGCTTTCAGTGCAGCAGCCCGGAATAAAACGTCCCTAATCCATCACCGGCATTTTCAAAAAATAATAAAAATAAGACGCCGCACTGGCTGCAATTAATCGTAGGCGATTATGCGTACAAAATAGACATAAATTCGGCCATTATACTTGAAATCGGCGCCTGAAAACAAAGCACATTAAATCTGCACAGCGATAAATTAGTCGGCTAATGCTGCAGTAATTCAGTTAGCTGATCGCACGTCCATCGCTCCGCTGGCATCAATCTGGATTAACTTTACACCTATACTTAATTTTGCTCCCTCTGAATAACGACCCACGTCCTTATGCGGGCGTGTAAGTCTAATTCCGGCCCAATTAGCCAACAAAATAAAGCGTCAAGCATCGAAGGTAACAAACGTCGGAAAAAACGGCGTTTTGATTTTGGGGCCCGCAGCTGAGACTTGGAGGGGATGGCAAATTCGGGATTCCGGGGACGGGTCGGGAATTATTTTATTAATTCCGACGTCGCCCTGGACATTCGCATGTGGTAGCAACAACTGTGACTTCACTGAATGAACGGGGTTGGAATTAACTGAAGGGTTGTGTGCGAATACGGTATCAATCAATGAGAGACCCTCCTCAATTGCATTGAAGCGGCACTTACAACGCGGTTAACCGCTGTAACAAGTCCGATTACACAAATTAAAAGTAACCCTTGTTCCGGTGATGAACGATGGTCCCGATATCCATCTGCCCACCACCACCGACCGCAATTATCCCCCTCCCGTCCGAGGTACCACCTATACGGTAATAATTCAGTTTTGGCGGTGATGGGGAGGCTGGCAAAAAACTTAATCCAGGTTAATAAAAGCAGTTTTGCCACTTGCCGGGCTCGTTCTTACGAAGCTTGTTGCTTTTGCAATTACGTTTTGCATCTGGGGTGCTTGCTGCTGACCCAGTTACCGGGACTTGACTCATAAATTTGTCGCGTTGGGTTATTGCAGACGATGATGTGTACACTCTGGGTGTATTATTTCCGAGATTGACACGTTGTCGAGATGGTTTTGCGCAAGATGCAAACTCCTGACGGAGCCACATGAATATTGGATGCGGGTTATGGGTCGAAATCGGGTGACTAAGCCACCAATTTCAATCAGCCCTTAACTGTAGCGGCAATTCATTACCGACAAGCTCATTTATTCAAAAGTTTTAACATTAATTTTTTTTAAGTCGTAGAAAGGACTAGCGGTGCAAATAATGCACCCCGTGCTTATTTTAGGGTTGAATTGCGTTGTTCGGAGTGATGGTGCGGGATAAACCTCGATTGCTTCAAGTACAAGACAGATGTGGAGGGGACTGATCTTCAGCAGGTTTTCGGTAATGTAAAGGGGTACTCCGGTGGTTCACGTCGACAGGAAGCAGGAAGCTGACGTGATTGTGTACAAATGGCTGACGTTCTCAGCGGAAATAAAGTGGCGTACGTAAACTCGGAATGATGAGGTTAACGGTCAATCAAAGGGGTGGACGTCACTCTCGTTGTTGAGTTGAGAGTAATGGTTTTGTAACTGTTGGTATAACAATAATTATTTACGTGAATACTCCTAAATCTGTTGCGAAACAGTCGCATTAATTCATGAGGAGATAATGCTGGGTCCCTTGAATAAATATTTAACTAGAGAAAATTACAATCGATAGTAGTTATAATAACACAATCTATACTTTTAGTTTTGTTCTTGGCTATTACACCAAGAAATTATTGGGTTGAAAAAGTTGAGAATTTAAAGTTTGAGAAGAGTAGAGATTGCAATTTTCCCAAAGGTAGGACGAAGAGACTTCAATAATTATTTTTTAGTCGAAAATATTGTGGGTCAACAACAACCGGAAAGAAATCCCTTTTTGTAATCAAAATTCTTCCAAATTTAGTGCTTTTTAATTAATCGGCCGTTTCGCAAAAGCGCAATATCAAAACGACAAAGAAATTAAGTCCAACATTGCCAATAGTCCTGCCGTAAAACGGCCTCGCACCCATAAAATTACCAATATCGCTATCAATGCTGAAAATGAAGCAAAATCACAATACAAAATACCGGATCGCGAAAAATATATGTTGTGAGTCCCTTATCAGCGACCGGGCGCATGCCCAAAAGCTCGCAGGGCTTTAAAGCTCGGCTATCTGCAGTCGTTCCGTGTACCCCGCGCAACAGCGACGGCACCGAACCAAAACGCGAGCTTTCGCGAGCTTTCGGTAATAATTGCGGGTGATATTTTTCGTTGAAGAAAAAATCGCGGCTTTGTCGCCAAATTGACATCTTCAGGTCGAAAGCGAATTTTTTTGGAAATTCGTGTTGGAATAAATTGTGACTGCAAGGTGCTGCGAAAACATGTTGGACGACTGTTCAGTTGTCGAATTTGTGTGAGATTGTTGCAGCGAGTTGGAAAACATGACATCGGCTGGAATTGTGATATTGTTCTGCGTTACTGTTTTTCTGCCTTTGGGACGAGCCAAGATAGAGGCGTCGGAAAAAGAAGGTCAGTAACTCTTAATAAGCGACACTCTTTTAAGCGCCTTCAAAACGAACAAAAACTAGAACCGAATTGGGAAAATATGCGCGGACCGGGAAGCACGGTCTTTAATAAAAGTTGAGAGTACAGCCTGACACGTTAATTGGCGCATCACTTTTTACCACTTGCAGAACAATTACTTTCTTTCTCTGGAACAACAATAATTTTTTCTCTCTTACGTACAAGTCGTAATAATTAATAAATTATGCGGCTTGATAGAGGTTTTGCTTGAAGCGACACAATTTTTCTTAATGAGGCTAAGGAAATTGAAATCAATACAAATAATTACATAGATTTCTATGTTATTATCTGTAATCTGTACTTAGAAAGATAGTATGGCATAATCAATACATGCTTGAATTTCTATTAGGGGGTTTTCCTAAAGCTCTTCATTTTTTATGAAGACTTCAGAAGTCAATTATTTTTTCAATTCATTATAGGAACTCTGACATTGTTGCGTTACATTTTTTTTCTAAGCCTAGATAACAAATGAAGCACCCTAAGTTCATATTTTTCTAAACAGTGACCTCACGATTTTCTTCACCTCGACAAGAAAAGGGTTGAGGACAGTATGCGCTAACGAGAAGTCTAGTGTCGGTTTTCTCAACCACCCTGTAAATGTTGGGGGCTAATTCAGCGGTGGTGGCTAACGAGATGTACGGAGATGATTTGATTTGGAGTCCTTGAAATATTCATTTAATGTCGGTCCTTTGGTGGTCGCGATTTTTATTGCTGCACGTCCGCCTTGACCATTTCCATTGGATAAGCAAACGGATTCGGTCGGCCAATTGGGTCATAAAATCAAATTTTACATCACAGGAAACCGAGAGTGCTGCACCTAGATGGGCCGTGATATTGTATTACGTGTCAGCTTTTAAGCTGCATACCAAGAAAAACGAGTTTTCTTTTATTTACGACTCATGTTATGTGGAGAAACTCGTCAAGAGAGTCTTAGTCCATAATTCAAATCAAGTTACTCAGTTTTTACCGACTGCAGGTTCTAACTTATAGTTATGTAAGTTTCATAAGAATGGAAGTCTACTATTATTTATTAGTAACGTGCTAACTCAAATAAAATTATAATTTCAAAAATAAATGACCCAACTTTTATTAAAGTTAATTACGTCAGAAGAAGTTTTTTTAGGCTAAATCTTTTTGACAACTAAACTAAACTAAACCTTTGCAGCAGTAAGGACTGATCTTGTGTATTCTTGAAACCTTATCATTAAATCCAAATGGTTTCCTTGATGCTTTCAAACTTCTGCAATTAGAATCTTATAATAGCTTTATGAATTAAATCGAAAAATCTAAAATTAGCATATTTATAGAAGCTTTTCATGGCATTAAGCTGACCTCAATTCCACGTTACATTAAAAATATAGGTAATTTAATTCGTTGTTTGTACTTTATGCTTTGAGTAATTACTCTTGTATAGAGTTTATTAGGACTACTCCATAAACTCCAATTAGCAATATCACATAATATGTCAATATTAGGGGCATCTCTCTTAGGACTGTTAGTTGAGGACCAACTTGATTAAAAGTTCAGAAATTAACCGTATTAAAGTTGCAACCCTAATCGACTTACTTTATGAATATTTAACGATCTGTTTTGATCACTGTCTGGATTGACTTATTTTATTTAATTACATATAATTAACAACTTTTCACCAATCTTATCTGTTTATGACACCATAGTGAGTTGAAGGTTATATTTGCAATTTTTATCGGGATATTTTTTTTTTATACCTAAGTAATCAAATGAGGACAGCAAGGCAAAGATGTATATATTTATTAGCGCCGATTAATATACTTTATCCGTTCATCGTAAATATTTAATTTAATTTAATTTTTTTTCTCTTAGAAAGAGCTGTTTTGTTTTATATTTTATAGAAGCTATTACTAATAGAAGAAGTTACCCTCATTTCTGAAAGACACTTCAGCTGCTATTTATTTAGCGTCGCAATGAAACGGCAGCTTTTAAGCTCCAAAGTGGGCAGTGGGCCGCAGTCACACTACTTAACAAACATTTTCTTTGAAAGAACCATCTATGCGTTAATTTATGAAAATTGGTGCTTGTCGTTCGGAATTTTTAAATAGCATTAGGTCGAAGGTGCTCTGGAGCCTTTAGCAATTCAGTCTGCCGGAAAAGTTCTTGTTCTATATTTTCAATTTTCTTGGCGTTTCTACTGCAAGCTGGCGAACGTAGGTGTTTTAGGAAGTGTTCCGATCACGATCTTTTGATCTCGGCAACTTCAAGGCAAAACATTTCAATAAAGTCAACCCTTTGTGGCAAACGGTTATAAGGCAACTCCGAACTTCAATGTTGATAATTTAATTGAAATTGTTCAGTCTGCTTCATCCTGAAATCAAACTTTAGAAACCGGTTGCACAAATTTAAATTTCTGTCTTTTGACCAAGAAACTTTTTACTAGTTACCAAATAAGACGAAATGGAAGCCGTAACTAGTACTGCATCAAGACACGAGACAATAAGTAATGATTCCTGTCTCGGGTCTCTTTATGTGAATTTTACGTGTTCTGCTGTTAATGTTTTGATTGATGTCTATGTGAAGGAATATTGTTTAGTTTCAAACAATTTTTTCGCAATTCGCCCCATTTCATGCTTTTGCCCAAACATATATTTCGGCTCGCGCCATTTCAAGTTTAAGCACGCACCATTATAAATATTTAAATAGCGTGATAGCCGACTCGCGATATCGAATTTAAATCGATACCTGTGTTAAGTCCTCGTTATAAACTTTTCATATTTATCGTAAACATTGCAGCTTTCGTTACGGCCGACCGCGCAGCTGGTCAATATTTACCCCAAACTTTGATTACCTCCCTCACTAATGGAAGTTATAAAAGTTTTTCTTTTTTTTGGCGTTGGTCATTTCAGAATCAATACGCACCACTAATTTCTTTCACCCCTAATGAAATTTGGCGCCATGTGCTTTGATATCAATTTAAATATCGACGGTATTGAAACTGATGCGTGATGGATCAGCAAACAAGTAATTTTGTAGAAGCCGCATTACTTTGTTAGACGAGTCTACATTGCAGGTTACGCCCAACCATTAAAAAATAAAACCAAGTGGCAATATTGAAGGGTAGTTATGAATTAAAGTTGGAACAAGTAATTTTCGATTTTGTCTTTGAAATAAAAGTAATCAAATAGTAATGGCATTTAACAAAGGAAATGCTGCAGGGCGGCAGATTTGGACTGCAATTTAGAACGCGATTAGAATAAAGGATAAGAAATGGGGCAATAAGCGGAAGTGAAGAATTAGAGTAGAAAGCGACTTTGTTGTAATCATTCAACGTAGTGCTCGACTGTCAAACTATAATTTGAAAAAGTCCGAATCGATCTAGAAACGACGTTTAACACCTTATTTAAAATTAAGCTTTTAAATTATTCCATAATAATAATAATAATTTTCATATTTTGATTTTTTTATTGCCAATCCTTGACATTATTTTCAATGAGTTACGTTATTATTTTTACTCAGGAGTGTTTTTACCAATGGCAGATTACATAGAAGTGAATTAACTTCTTCGGACGATCTCCTAGTACTAAAACAATGGTTACTCCAGCTGCGCAGATTGTTATCAATCAAAATATTTGTTTCCGGGTCTTTAGGGATGACTAGTTCCTTGCAGTCAAAAGGTGCTACAATTTTCAGTTGTGCTCTTCTGCAAGAGTATCAATTAAGTTTGAGCTTTTAATTCGGCTCATTTAGCGGGTCATGATGAAGTCGTCGGCGGGTGGAAAAATCCAGTTTAATAACAGCACGTCTTAATTATGCTCCTACCAGAATTAAACCTATGTTAATTTGTGGACCTAGGGTTCGTATGTAAATGAAGGTTCGGAGTTAAATCTGGGTGGCTTATGATATATGCCGGAGTTTCATAGCTCGGGAATTCCTGAACTGAACAAACATCCGCCGAATAAGAGTAACGATAATAAGTCGGATTAAGCCGGGAAAAACTACCTTTCCAAGTGACAATAGCTGCCAGCATCCCGTCTCGTCCTTTCTTATTCTAATAAAGCAACTTGAATAATTTCCAAAGTGATAGCCGCCATTTAAATAAAATATCGCCGCCTTTATTATTTCAAAATAGAGGCCGGGCGCAGGACGCTCCATAAAGAAGTCATAACACGACAAACTGCTCCAGGACGCTTCCGTTATTTATATTTCTCTTTACCCTTACAGCTAATGTAGTTTAGTGCACTTCAACGTGACGCTTCTTTGCCGCGGCACAACCCTTAATCATAGTTTTTGTTCAGTCATGTCCGAAATAGAGTTGTTGCAATTTTTCAGCCACCTACCAAATTGAAGCACGATTCGCTAACAAAAAACCATAATTTATTATCGCCGGCTTCGACGCCCTAATTAAATCGAAATCCTGACGCTCGTTGACGGGCAATTTTTGATTTAATTACGCGGCCAATCGACAGAACCGGAATTAGTTATGTCATTGCGACCTAATCGGCGATAGTCCGTGCCTCAAAGCGGAGTGCTTAGCGACTTAAATTCGAAAAAGCTCCCCGATTTTGACGCGAACAACCTGTCACACCGCTTGATTGATTGAACAGTAGCCGGATTTGACCAATGGAAATATAGAGGTTTTCCGGCTTATCTCCTGAAAAGCTCATGTTCGAAAACCCCGTCCTTAATAAAGCAACGTAATTTGCTTAATGGCTACATTTTTTTTATAAGCATCTAATAATTATTGAGTCTCGATCAGTTACAGGTGAGGCAATCACTTACAGAACTCCATTATTGCCGATATCGAATTACATTCAGATGCAGGGGTGAATGGGCGGATTGACAGCTGGACGCGCTAATTTAGTTAGCATATTGTCTTGGACCTAATACGGCCCAACAATAATCCGTTCAATACCCTCAGCCACTACAAGCACAATATTGGGCTTTGATCAAATTTAATTGAATTCGACAATCTTACGGGGGGTTGAAATAACTGTGGGCAATGGACCAGAACCTTGAGCGCATTAATCAGTGCGGGTAATCGATCACTGCATTATGTTCTAATTACGTTAAGATATTCAGGATGGGGTTGAATTGGCAGGGAAGATGCAAGACACGCGGTAATCGAGGGGAAAATTGTCGGAAATTCGGGATGTCTCAACAATATTCTCATTGAGCGTTGTTGCAGCTTTGACTTTCAGAATTTTCTTGTTGAGCAGCCCGGTTTCTAAGTAATTGAAGTTAATGGAGTAATTAATCAAAAATATGGAGCACGTCAACGAGGGTAACGCGAGGCTCCGCCTCGTTATCTATTCCGGATAATTCAATTTAAAATGCGACTTTAATTCAATTTACTGCCACACACTACAGGTACTTCTTATTTACTTGCTGAGGTCTAGGGAACTATACCCCCAAATTTTATAAGATTAAGAATTTTATGGCGGTCAACCCCAAATCCTTTGCGTTTAGATTCTTTGTAAAATTTCCCAATTCGTTAAGTTTGGGCGAAACGTCGCTTTTGTTGTGCGATCGATCATTTTGTGCATTTTAAAATTCGGGGCGTTCGCCCCGGTGAAATTTGAAAAATTCCGCGACATCGTGTTCGATACGCGAAAATTGCACCGATAAAAAAATATTTACTCAAGTTTGGAGCACGTATTGAGCAGCCAAACTTGGCGTGTAGGGGAAATGTTTTATCCCAAAGGGAAGCGCGTCATAATGGAGAATCAATAATGTCAATGGAAATTGCGGGACTTGTAATGCCGTCGGCGGGCCCGAAATTGCTCTAATCGCCATAAATTCTGATAGTGCACCTAAACAGGGAGGCTACTTACTACAGCTGTTTCGGCAGTCCCGCATTAGCATCCCCTTATCGCAACAACTGTCAATGCCGGGCGGCGAGAAAAACGCAAAGCCGGAACTGGAGGAGGTTTCCTCGGAAAATTTAATAAACGCAAACAGAGTGACGCAATGAAGTGTGTTAACGTTGACTTGAACGAACCCCGAATTCGGGCGAGACTTTCGAATCGCATTTAACGTAACAGAACCGACTTTGTTGTGGTGGAAAAATTTTTGGGGTAATCATCCCTTATTTGACGTTGCATGAAATATTTGTTTGTGGTTTATGGATGTAGATTAAAACGCGATACGCAATTAAAGTTATTGGAGCTAATGATTTAGAGGGATGATTGGTCGATGGTTTTGTGTTTTTTAATCGGCGATTCTTCGTCTAGGTTGCTTCGTAGTTTAGTTTCCTCCATGCTTATTTGGGACATGCACGGAATTTCAATGCATAGGGCGATCGACTGAAAGATACGGTGCGACTACGCCACTACCGTTTATTTTTATAACTTAATTTCGTCTAATTTCAAGGGTACGGCTCAATGACCACGCAATTTGTCACACCGTTGAAGGCTGTTATTAAAATTGAACCAAATTTGCGAGAGGGCGAATTTAATCCTTAAGCTCACCAAACAGAATTGGCCGGAAAGACAGCCATATCGGATAAGCTGCTACATGTAGAAATCTCTAACGTAAAAGACTCTTTTTAAAGAAAACGAGTTATTTAATTTTAATATGTATTTATCGCAGTCAACAAATAATTTATTTTTTTAAGAAATGCCAAGGGCAAGGTCGACTACAACGTGGATATGAAAAGAAATGGTGGATGCGCCGGGTGAATTCATTTCTTCATTCTTCATCTTCTCACAATTTTTTAGTAACTCTTCTTTTCTTAAACACTACAAAAATAGAATAAAACGACAGTTGGGAAAAAATTATTAAAATTGTGCAAATTAGAACCACGACGTTGAAAAGCTTTTGTTTGAATTCTTCGATTGAACAGAAGTGTAGAATAAAATTGGCGTAGGAAGTCGGTTACCTTGTTGTTGGTTCGATTATTCGCAAAATTGAATAGCAAATGTTCACCTCAAATTAAATAAAAAGCTTTTGTGAATTATTACGGTAAAAGCAAGTCTAGGTTTATTCAAAATTCTGGGTAATTTTATGATAAAATATCCTGTCAGTCAAATGAAATGAAACACGTGACTTGTATAAACGCGACCAATTAAATAAAAATATCAACCAGCCTTATTCTGCTAAAAGTGCAAAATGGGTTAATTAACAGTCCATCAATCATGAAATTTACAGACTGAAAAAAAGAATTCACAGTTTGTAAAATATATTATTGCTGGAAAGCTCCAATTTGTTTTGAGAGACTTATGAATTATACGTGATTTTAAGACAACCTAAGACTTGAGACGGGGTTCTCTCAAGAAGGGGCAGCAACATATTTATCCCAACAAACCGTCGACCGCTAAACCATAAGAGTTGGATTTAATAATAATGAGTATGGGATGGACAATAAAGTAAGAAATTATTTATCCGTAATGGACAGGTACAGTTGTGGAAATCAATATTGAACAACTATTGTCCAAATCTAACTTTAATAACACTAATTTTATTGCTAATTCTAGGTTGGTTTCTAAAAGCCATTCGGACCGCCAAAATATATACAAATTAGTCATTACACTGGCAATGTTGGCAACGTGACTGTGATTTGAAGAAGCCTTTGGACCGCTCTGAAAAATTTTGACTGCTCTTGTTAGACCTAATATTAAAAATATATTTTTTTAAACTTTTTACAACTTTTAACTCTTTAGCATTTATCTAGTAGGTACCTAGTAGCTTTTATCGTGAACGGATTTTGAGTCGTACGCCACTGCTCAATCGAACAATATATAGAACCTCAGGGACACTACTCGTTGAATTCGCAACCACTCTTATCCCTTTAATAGGGCGAGATTGGGGTTTCTTAAGGGATATCTGGCCAAATCCAAGCGCGTATCGGGATATGGCACGTTTCCGGTGTAGCTACGCAAATTTAAAGGGAATAACAAACATGTTTCCCTAAGCAAGCCACAGGAGAGTCCGGATACCCAAGCGTTCCACAAAATAATCATTGCAGTTTGCCACATCGAAACGAAACTTGCATAAATAACGTACGAGATGAAATGCAAACAGGTTGCCGTTGCACCAGCCAAAACAGGGCCAACCACAAATTGGTCGTTGCCACAAATAATCATCTAAATCATCTAAATTGTTAATATGTTTGATTAAACGTTGCTAAAAAAATAAACTTTCGAAAATTTGCGAGCTTTTGACGCAATTTTTTTATTTGGCGCCTCCACCACTTTCGCGTCGCTTCAAAGACGCCGCTTAGCCGCGGCGAAATTTCTTCTTTGTTTCGAACTTAATCACGTCGACATTGCAATTTTCGGGGCCGTTTCGTGCGCCCTAACGCCAATGGCGGCCGATTATGCCCTGTGAATAAGTTCAAAACTGACACTTTAATCGAAGTCTTTGCGGCCTTTGTCGTAGAATTGAGAGGCGGCGTGCTGCGGTTTGTAAGCAGCGCGGTTAGGTGTAATATTGTGTTAGGGGTGCTAATGCCTTTCCTCCGGGGAAATCGCGTGTGTATTTTATTCCTTGGGTCGTTCTTGGGCCAGTGGCGTTACGACGCAAAGAACCCCAATGCCACATTTTCTGGTGGTCGAACGGGGGATGGCGTGCGTGATGGCCGCAACTTACCTAATTAATTTATCACACATTTACATTCCGACGAAATTCGTTTCGAGTTATTTATTGTTTATATTCGGCGCGATCGGGTTGCGATAGCGAACGGAACGCTTAAATTTGTCGATTTTGTACGAGTTAATCTCGAAATTTATTTATAATTTTGCTAAAAGCCCCGACCTGGTTTTCGTTTTTGGGTATTTAGATTTCTTGCTCTAACGGATCACGTGCTGCAACTGTTTGTACGTTTCTTTTACATACGGCTTGAAGTGTACATGTACACTAACGAGATATATCGACCGATGTTAACAAAATAGAAATCGACGAATAAAAGTTGTTCCAACAAATAACTTTTATTTGAAACTGAAATTACTATTTGCTATCCATTAAGGCTCAAAGTGCATTTGAATATCCTATGCACGTAAATATTTATAAGTACATTTACAAAACACCGCGTCAGGCGTTTTGGAACCAAAGGTTACGTGTTTGAGGTTTCTTAATAAAAATGTTGCAATGTAATCAAATATTTGCAGACACCTAATCACTTACCTTACGTTAACTATTTAGATGCCAAAGTGACAAATAAATCATATAAGAAGTTAATGCGATTGTTTAAAATTTGTTATTAAGTAACTGCAACTGCTCTTCAGTAAAATACCGCTCTACACTAATGAAATTCCAAAATTTCTACTTTCGTTAAACGTGTTTCAACATCAACAAAGAGTAGTTGTTTACGATTTAACAAAATATTTAATATGACTGATGGTAAAAAATCTTTATTACATATTTATATTACATTCCAAAAATAACGTCTTCTTTTATGTAGGCATCCGTATCGGGGAAATTATCGTTAGTGAGAGTAACAATTTAATGTTGGACTTGTTTGGAAAACACGAAATATCAATAAGTGACATCAATTAGTATCTAATTTTAGCTCTCAATAGAAACTAAGCGGAGATGAATAATTAACTATAAGCAATTGCGAGGAAAGAAGGAGGTTGGCTTGAGGTATGACTCTTCCCTTAATGCAACCCTTTACTTAGATGCTTTTCTCAAACTAATTGCGTACTGTATTGACTTGAGACCTGAAGAATTGATCTTTGGATGAGAGTAATAAGCAAAATGTATTATTCATTTTTTCATATTTGTTAAGGCTACGTTTCTTACATCAGAGACTCTGACTAAATTAGATTTGAAACATAAAAACGTCTTTAGTTCTCGGAATACCTGCAAAAACGGTGTAATATGGAGCCAACTTGCCAAGTTTTTCTATCTCGCGCTTTACCGTCTCCCAGTTATCCGATGTCGCTCAACAAACTTCCAATTCTTTCGCTGATCACAACAAAACGATCAGACTTGTTACGAGACCGGTTATTAAGAAAATAAGGGATTAACCTAATTACATGTCAGACGAAAAAAGTTTCCTAATTGCACAAGTTCCTTCGCTCCGACACTAGCAAACTTTTATTCATTGCAACATAAGTTTCGCCGTCTAGGCAAATCCTCAAGAATTACAATTTACTCTGTACTAATTCAGCTGTTCTTCCAGTTTCAGGTAACTGCGATGTTGTCTTGACAAGGCGATAACAGGTAACATGTCGTGAGTGGTAGTCCACTTTGGTGGCATGCACCGAACCAATTTCGTGGACGTTTCAAATTGCGTCGTGTATTTTTAAAACTGGCGCAATTACGAGATCAAAGGTCCCGAAAACAGTTAATAAAGAGGTATCGGAAAACAATGCCATGTCCTCGAGGGTGATTCCGGAATCATGTCGGTCTTGAGGGGAATAATCAAATGGTTCGGGTCAGTTGAAGGTTGTTCCAGAAGTTTGACCTTTCGAATGGCCCGCAGGCTGGGGCGAAGAGTGACGTTTCAAGTGTTGCTCAAATCTGCTACGTGGTGGTTGTAATAGGAGGGCGGTTGGGCTGAAAGCGATCTAGATTAATATGGAGACTGTTGGTCTCTGGAGTCATGAAAATTCAGTTCTTTTGATGCGACATCGCCACTTTTTCGAATACGTGCCGCATCTATTAGCGTCTCTTCAGGAAAGTTGGCGGAGTTGCAGCTCATCATAATATTCCCGTTTCTGCATGAATTTTTACAAAAGCTAACGCGGCATCATTATACAGTCGAACGGACTCTAGAATTACATAAAGCAAATCAATGGAACATTGTATTTGAGAAAGTTGAGAACGCGGGCCTGGCATAGTTCCGAACACGAAACGCTTGGTGTTCTCCGACACAACGTTACTTTTTGATCCTCGCTTCCTTTGGTGCAGCGTTCAACTTGGAAACGCTGGATGTTTATTGACTGGAAACAGTTTGTAAAGCTTTCTCTATATCTCTAACGTAATAGCCGTACTACGTTGTTATATGCCGTGTTGAATTCCTAATACGAAATTTGTATTTATGCCGTTCCGACGGAATTATTGCCATTGAAAATTCCCATCTTCGAAACGCGACGACCGTAAAATTTCGCATAATATCGGCCTGCAACGAACCCGGCCCCGATGCTCCCTCGACTGCATTAAATTCTAACGGCGCCACGACAGTCGGGACCATGCCCAAAACACCCCCATGGGACCTCGGGCATGTTTTATGCAAGGAACGAGCTGCACTCTTATTGCACAGCCACAAACACCCAGTGAATTAGTGCGACTCATAACGCGATCAAGTGTCGATTCAACTGATGCCATAAAATTGCATTATAACCAGAAGTGCAACAAGAACCGGATGTGTGGGAACCCCGCCTTATTGCATTTCCATTGATACTCAATGTAGCGAACGGTTACCGCTTCCAACTGTTACAGCAAAAAATTTATGCAAGATGCTGCATGCTTGTGCAACTTTTGATGCAATTTCTTAATGGGTGGTATTTAAAAGTCTACCAAATTTACCCAATATTTTTATACAAATAAATACTTTCATTTCCCAAAAATACTAAGTGCTCACCAAAATTAAGAAAATACATAATCTTAAAGCGACAACCTAATATTGACATAATGCTGGCCTCTTATATATTTTGTTCGCCAAAATAACTTTTGTTGACCATAAATACTAAATGTTCACCAAATATTATTTCGCATTTAATTCTAACATAATACCCAGATATTTAATTTTCGACAGTGTCTTATATTATTTAGCAGTTAAAAATACTATTTGTTGATCAAAAATACACAAGCAATAAAATGTTGTGCAAATGGTAAATCATTTTATGCAAAATTATAGATGTAGATGTGCTAGGGCAAGAAAAATAAGAGTAAAAATAGAAGTAGTTTGTACAAAAAAAGATATTGATTTTTGTAATATATAAATACTTTGCTGTAATTGGCTTGCATTATGTAAAACGTAAAACTTTTTTTAGTAGTAATTTCTAATCGTGCTTTAAAAAAAAATACAGGGCCCTAAATTGACCTTGTTCAAAACTTTTTTCGCGTGCCTCTTGTCTGGAAGCGCAAGCGGCTAGGAGAGATGCGCGAGCATATTTTATTTTTGGCGTAATAGAATAATTATTTGACGCACAAATAGTTTTTTTGATAAATACTAAATATAAATGGATAGCGCGATTATTTATTATGTACAGCATGGACGCGTAACTTGAGCGTTCTAAATTTGGTGAACATTTAGTAAAATTAATAGACATATAGAATTTAAAATGTAAGCAATGGTAAAACAATACGCAGCATAGTTATTTTAGTAGTGATCTTCTCATTTTCTGATGTAATAATAATTTGGGTTTTATTTAGATTTTTTGATGCTCATTAAATTTTCTGGTGGATATTGCAAGAGATGTATGGTTTAATTTGGTGTACATTATATTTGTTCCCTTTCTTAATTTTCTCTCCCAACTGACCCAACTGACATTCTAATAAATACGCTTTTGTTCACCACGCTACACCACGCAACACCTCAATATATTAAAGTTTTAAGAATTTTTAAAATGTTAGTTAAATGCATTTTCTTGATCTATGTGTAAGCAAGCTCTTGCGTGTATTGTCGCAGTTCTCTTCGCGTGCCCACTTGGTCTTAATGCCGTTATTTATTATGGGCGTAATCAATAATGTTTTACAATGTCGATTTACGACAGATTGCAATATTTTTTAACCCATAAGAAGTTTTTTAACGCCTCTTTTAAATCGCTGGTTTATTGAACTCTCGTCTGGAAGATCTAAAAAAAATTTTTGGCAAAACTGTTTAACGATGCTTTGGGTGGGGTCCTGGCCGATGGCAATTCTCTCAATTTTGGCGCGAATCCGGCCAGGATTGCGGCCCTATTATTGCATCAGCGAGGGGCCCGTTAAAACGCCGAAACGGCGAAAGGATACGTCGGCCGTGCGGGCATGAAATTCCTTGCAGTTATTATGACCCATATCAGTCGGCTGTGGCAATTCGGGGCATAAAACGGCCCTTCGGGACCCGCGTCTCTCCCCGGCCGCCCCAAAACCAATGGAGAGTGGATATCGCGTTAGCACTCTCTCTATATTAAAGTTACAACAAAGACCGTCACCGGGCGAAATTCTTTATGGAGGTGGAGTCCGGCTACGCCCGGAACACCTGGACCGGCCCCGGAAAAATGATGGGGAAATAATGCCGGAGGTGATTACGTCCCTTTGAAATCCGTAGAAATCTAATTAAACATTTCGTTTAAGTATCTCTGGGCGTAATTAAAGCGTCGCAATGAAGTCGGTCGGTGGCGCGACTGCCGATGATAAATCCGGAAAATATGTAAATACGTAAAATAAATAAAGAATGTTGTCCCCCTACTCTCGACTCTAGTGCTCGGCTACATATGTTTTATTAGCTGGCACATAAATCCCGCGTTGAAACAAGGACGCCGGGAGCGGCGGCACGGCGGCGTAACGGAGACAGAAACTTAATGTGACACGTGGACGTTGGGGGTTTAAAAATGAAAGTCACATCCTCGCTAAAACGGGTTGGTGAGTATAAGTAATATTCGGGATAAAATACGTGAGGTTCATCCAGCGAATCCGACCGTTTTACACTTGCTGTGTGTTCTGCAAAGTGTAATTTCCGAATTAATGCCGTTTGGTGTTGGCACTTCTCATAATTCGCGCGGTCTCACGACCGTCGGCCATAAGGCGATACTCGCCCAGCAATTAATCTAATCGCAGATAAAATCGAACCGTATAAATCAACGCTATCACAATGTTGGATTACCAATAACCCAATTATTTTAATTTAATATTTCGTAATAACGGGAGAGCTGAAGGAGTATTACCAACGACACGTTGGTGATATACGACGTCGAGGCACGTCATACCTCTATTAAAATTGATTTCTTCGTGCTTCAAAAGTGAGTGCTTACTAACGCGACAAAATGGTCCGTGATTTTTGCAGGAAGAGAGCTAATCTCGGGCGCTAACCCTCGCACATTGTCCACAACATAAATTTCAGAAAAGTTGGGAAAAATTTTTTGGCAAAGTTTGAAATAAATTTCTGAGGCGTAACTGAACTTTTCTGAAAAAAAGTTCAGTTACGTAACTAAACTTTTTTGAAAAAAAGTTCAGTTACGTAAAGTTGTTCTTGAATCGTTCATCTTTGCCTCGGTCAGTTTCAAAAATTGAGGCTCCCGAGGTGGGGCCGCTGGGCCTTTGGTGGCGGTTCCAAAGTTCATTAATTTTCGGCCGGTTGGGCTTTGAGTGACAACGAACTCCACGCCTCGTGCCATCAATATTATTTATGAATTTGCCCTAATTAGCATGGGACGTTGCCGCCTTATCCGCCACATCCCTTATTCCCTGTGTATATTCTTGCCACGCGCCAATCTCGGCCTTTCCTAATGAACAATTTAAAGGCATTTAGTGTTAATTGCCGGGGATGCGACGGTCTAAACAGAATATAAATGGTGGCCGATGAACACCAATACATAAACCAAACCTATAACTTGCCCCGACACTGTTTTCTTAGCTTCCGTATAATACGTTCCGCTGATAAGCCGAGATTAACGGCTTACATTCCCGCATTAATTTCATATGTTCAATGTATTGCCGCGTGCATGCTCCAATTTAAATTAGACAGTAACACTTTTAATCTTCCGCCAACAGTTACGTGCGGGTTAGATGGCAAATTTATGGCAATGGGGCAAATCCGATTTAACCGCCTCCCAAAATTGGCTAGCGTGCTGAAAATATTCACCCCTCGCTCCGCAATTCAGACCAGTGGAAGGCAGATTTTCAAAAAATGCTGGAGCCAAGATGCCAAAATTGGCGGAGGCGCCGGGAGAATCCGCATCGACCCAATTTGGTTTCTCCTTAAAACAAAAATATTAATTTGTCTTCCACAACAGATTTTCTTGTGAACCGGCCAACTTAAGTCTTTTTCGCAAAAAGCTCATTACCGCCGCTTTTGCTGGCGGTCAAGTCTTCAAGGGCTTTGTCCCATCCACTGTTTCCAGGAGGCAAACTTTCTGGAGTTCATATCGAAAATTTTTAATGAATCCTTACTCGGGTGCTGAAACTTGGTGTCTTTGGGTCGCTTGGAGGGTTGTTGGTCTTCGGCAGCTTCCATCTCGATCCGCTCCAGCCGTGCATAACAGTAAAACCGGAAAGATGCACGTTCGGCAAACATTAAAACAGAGTTACGCAAAATCATTTCGGCAAGTTGGCACGTTTGCCTTGCGAGCACCTGCACGGGACCGTCTAGAATGTGGAAAGTTGGTATCTGCAAGTACGTGAGACCCATACAAAAAATTCTCTTCAACCCGATGACGGCCGATAAATTTTATTTCTCTTATGTAAAAACATTAATGCCGTCTATGGGGCGGCGGTCTTTCCGGGAAGACACTAACGGAAAATTATCGCCCTCCGCCACTGACACGCACGAAATTTTATTTCGTCGAAATTAGGGTTTTCTGAGGGATAATTCAATTAAAGTTTGGTAAATAGATCGGACGTCAAGTCTTATGGCCGCGCTAGCTGACCTGCTACGATTAACTGAAATAGCAGCTCGCCCAGGAATACCAACTAAAACAGGGCGGGCCACTGACGGGGTTGATAATAATATAATCAAGCGGGCCCTAATTGCGTTTTCGAAACCGCCACCGCCTTGACGCAGTTTTCACGAAAAACTAAACAGTTCAACGTTGATGGGGTTAAGAAGTAAACGCAATTACAACCCACTCGACATTTTTTCCTCGTTCCTCCCTATTAGACTTTCAAAACGACGAAATCTTGATAGATTCCCGGCGAAAGCTCGAGGGTTGAGAGAGGCGTTCCGATAAAAGTCACTAAATATTCAATTCCGACGCACAATATAGACAAATAGTTTCTTTTGGCTTTCATCTCGTCAAGTACCGACGAAAATGGAGGAATCTTGATAAAACGATGTGGATGTGGAATGAGTAGAAGGCCGTTACGCCCAAGTAGGTGTTCTGAAGACTCCTGTTTGCAGGTAATACAAACCATTTACCGAAATCAGTTTTTGGGCGAGGGAAAACACGGCCCTATCGTATATCCGGCGAAATATGGTGCCAACTTGATTATGGCAGCGGGCGTTCGCTTTAACCTCGAGAGAGGGCGGAAACATAAGCTAATCTTGTTGACATTCCGCGATTTCTGATGAAATCCTCTAGGAGTTTGTCGAGAGCTTTGAGCTTTTGATGATTTATGCAGTTGTTAGAGGTTAATAAGTAAAGTTGTGGGCGCTATTTTTACAAGTGTTGACGCGATCCGAAACCAAAAGCAACTCTCTTTCAGCGAATACAAATTCACACTTCATTTTCTTGACATTTTCCTAAAGTACGCACAAAAATAAGTGTCTTTTTCTTCACTTTACAAAAAAATTTTTGGTTAGTTTGGTAAATTTTAAACAATTTTTGGTTACGTGGCGCAACTTTGGCAATGCTTCAATTTCCTTTTAAACAAAAGTAATTTTCTTGTTGGCTTTAATTGTCCGTCAAAATCGGCGTTCATAAAAGTCCGAGCACCTGGCATCTAGACACATTTCAAATTAACGTCATAAACAGCGTTGGTTCATCTGAATTTAGCGGCATGAAGGAGCAATTTTCAGCCCTAACAAACATTGGGAACAGTCAATTTTTCCTGGAGGTCCTGGAAAGGGGAATTTTGTGGCCGCTCTTTCTCGCTGTTTTAATTATTATGGTTGATGCCCTTTCTGAGACGGCTAATCGGATCAATGCCTCGGCCCCGGCGGAAAATTCCTCTCTGGCGGTTATGATTTTGCCAGGCCGTAAATCTCAATTTGTCCCATCAAGGTGTATTTCCAGGCTCATTACCGACATCCAAATGGCTCCGGGCGCCCGCTCCACATTAATTGCCATAAATTCGGTCCGACGTAATTTTTCGGAATTATTAAAACCGGGGCGAATTAAGCTTTCTTGAGTGTCCATAAATAAGAGCGGACAAAAACACTCGACATAATTCTTTTTAATTTCGCCGCAACAGCCGTTTAAGCCGAGTCGAGTTTCATAAACATCTGCTAATCCAGCCGAATAGGAACTTTTGAGAACTTTCGAAAGGCGTTCCGAAGATAAATTCGCTTTATAATTGGACGACATAAACGACGCAGGTTTGCGCTTATGCCCCGAACTCATTACGCCAAAGCTCGCCGTAAACAAAGCGCCACCCAACTTTAATACTTCAGGACGGCCTGTTGTGAGGCGTTGTGGCTATCAATACTCGTAATTAAGCCGTTCACGATGGGGTTCAAGAGATTTAAAAATTAATCCCGATTCACTGAAAAACCGGCTCGCCAGAATTTCTTCACGCGGACGCAATCCTGACGTCACGCCAACCCCGACTTGTTGGCTTTGCATTCATTATTGAATCACGCCGGATTGAGGATTGACGTCTATATGCTTGATAGATTTGGACCTTTAAGGACTGCCAGTATTATTAATTAATTTCTGCGGTGTTGTGCTGCCAGACGAGTAATTTCCAATTCTCACTTTTCTGTTTTCATAGTTTCCAGAAATAGGTTGCGCCGCCGCGTTGAGAAAATTAATTAACCCTCAAAGACAGAAAATAATGCAAGTAATTGTGCAGGAGGTGAAAAATGCAAGTTGCACAAGACACCCCCTAATTAAATTATTAAATAAGACTTTTGCTAAACAATAGAATTTTAATTAAACGCGAAATTTTGCAACTTTGAACCTTTGACAACTTACTTTCGTCTTATTTTCGATTTTGCTCCACAATCGCTATTTTTCTTTTCGTGGTGGCATAGAAGCGTCGAGACGTCTTAATTAAATCGATTTTTGCACAGACCGGCCATAACTCTTGCGGATCTCCCAATGTTTTAGAACGGCTGGCTATTCAATTATGGGAGAATTTACCATGTCTGAGGAGTTTACTGCGAGTCGGGGTAATTTACGACCAAAACCCTATCGCGATTGAATTTAAATATTCTTGTTTACCTACCGCAGAAACAAAATACCTAGAAAGGGTTGCGATATTTTTGCAGTTGTTTAGTTGACGCTGGAATCAAAGCGAGACTGCTAAAAGCAGATAAATTACGATTTGTAATTTAGGGGTCGGTTTTGTGACAGCACTCACAAGTCATGATAGTAAAGATAACTTACTTTCAGCACTAATTACTACTAATTTAACAGGTGAAGTGGCCAAGAAAATTAATAACACTTGATTGGGCGTTTTAGAAGTCAGTTGTGTAAGTTTTATCATGTGGGAGGCAATTTTGAGATCAAAATTATTTTATTTAATTTTTTTTTGCTTTACAAAAAAGAGACAGGGTGAGATAAAATTTTCATGACGTAATTCTCGAGTCGCTTGAACCTGAGGAGGCTGAAAGAAATTAATGGAATGTTGTTAAGGATGTAGAAATCTTAAAGGTCTAGGAATCGAATTTCTTAGCTCCCCCAGGAGAAACAAGTTGGAGTTTAATTTCTCCGAAGTTGAGACTGAATTTTTTTTCACGTTTCTATCGGACTATCTAAATTGAATATTGACATTTTCCGCGTTAATAGATAGTTGTTTGTTGAAAAAATTCATCAATTGATGACTGTCGTCCTTTTAATGTCGAGAGCGGTGACGCATATGTTTAATAAAATCTCGGCAGGCAAATTCGTTAAATAATGAATGTTGGTATAACCGCGACAATTTCGGCGTTTTGTCATTTTTGTTTTCAATTAAAGCCCAATTAGCGTCATTTTGATTTAGCGTCGTGTCATTTGAGGTTTTGTCGGCTTTTATGGCGATGATAGTTGGCGGTTTAGCGCTAATAATGAATAATGCTGAGCCAACAGTTTAATTATAAATAAAACCGAGCTTTGCCTAATGTCGCCTGAAAACGGACGAAATTATAGAGGGAATCGAGCGTAACTCGCGACGGCCGGCCAATGTTTTATTTAAATCGCGCCTCATTGGCATAATTTCACTTTTCCCAGGGGAATCGCGGAACGTAACTTTCCCGAAAGCGAATATATTAAGTTGTCACAGTAAAATCAAAGACAATCTGTCGTTATCCGAGCAGAGTCGAATTCCAACTTTATACGATAATAAAGCAGTCTTAATAAAATTACAGGCGTTCCGCGATCCATCTTGCATGCAAATGGGCCGCCGTCGAAGAATGCGCTTTCTGGAACACGGCAATTAATTCCATATTCCACTGACATCCCCGGAATTATGTATGGAAATTAATTATGATACTTTACGTTTACTGCAATAATTGCCGAGTTCGGAACAAAATTTCGCCGGAATATTAAGCGGCTATGTTAATGCGTGTATGCAAAATCCGGCGTTCCGCAGGAAATTATTACCCTGTTCCGAGGAAGCGCAACAATAAAATTTGCATCGGCCGAAGCGGCCTTATTTGCGAAAATTGATAACTGGCGCCATCGCACAACCAATCGCTGCACCTCCAGGAACCAGCCAGGACCCAGCAGGCACCACCACAACCAGAAGTGTATTCGTAGAAAACTAAGTGATTAAAATCGACCAAATATTGTTATTAAAAAGTTGAAGTGGCAAATTTTTGCTAGAATTTGTTGTAAAAGATTGGTTAATGAGTTGGGTAACTTTGCCGAACCTGCGCAAAAAAGCGGAAAAGCGCTGCAACAACCAATTTCAATTACATTACACGTGTACAAAAAACTTGTTTGCCCCAAGTTCCTCAATGAAAATTGCTAATCAATCTTTCAGTTGAAAATCGGCGAGTTGGGCGGAATTTTTAATTAATTACGCCGCCGGTGCTCGACTGATTTGCCGGTTACCCTACCAACGAATCGCCCTAAGGTTCTTGTTTATAGGGGGGCCCGCTAATAGAGAGCTAAAAGACGGCACTGGTAGCCCAGTTTTCTAAGTCACTTAATAAGTGCAACGTGCACACAATCAGTTACAGATTCAGCAACAGAAGAAATTAATTATAGTTACAATGAATATTCATGGGACATCCTCCCACGCTCTCCGTGACATAGAGAGACACATACAGGTGGGTTTATGACTCCGAAGATAATGAACATTAGTCTAAAATTTAATTAAATGCGCGAGGTCTAATTACCTCGCAGGGGATTATTTTAATACGGGCGCACTTCTTAAATCACCGGAAACATGTGAGGCGTTGAATTTAATAAGCGCCATAAAAGTTCTGTTGCTGCAATTACGGATTTAATTAGTTATCGGTGTTAGAGTTCCGACACCTCGTGGACTTTGAGAAGTATGAAGTTAGCAACAAACTCGTTTGAGCCTTATTGACGTCTGTTTCCGGTGACGTAAAGCCAGCATCAACAGTCGACCGATTCTGAATCGTCCAACTGGATTTTTGGGTCGATCTCGGAAAAATATGGACGTTGCAGGAATGCCGGTCGTCGTCGTTTCCGTTTCATCACGTAACTCATTAAAAACTAATTTCCAAAAGTGAAGTACGACGTGCCGGTTAATTGCGAAATATATATTCTTCTTCTCGACATTAAAAATTTAAATTAAATTGACAAAAGTTCTATTCAAGTTCAACATATAAAACTTTCATCAACTTTCGGAGATTCCATTTATTTTTTAATTATCAGCTGGCGTCGCGGCGCGGGCGGGGAACTTCAATCTGTGATTTCCAATCTCGCCCTCCATTTTTGCTCGAAAAAAGACGACAAATGAACTAAAGTCGGAGAAATTAACAATAGCGTAATTATTAATACGGATCGCGGGGACGAGGGCCGACACGGAAAATTGCCGAGGGCAAAGAAAATAATCCCCGATGCCTCTTAACACTGTTTTGCAATTCGCAATTATTAGTGGTAAAGTAACGCTCGACAACGATTCATGCAACGGAAGAGGTGAAGCTTGAATTGTTGCAAATTTCAAGAATTTTGGTCAGATTTTGCGTGGTTTGACGTAGGTTGTACATCCCCCTGTTATTAGGGGACGTGTCTCAGAATTACGTACTCTCTTCAATAGGTGTGTGTATGTGAGGAAAAAATATAAAGACCGTTCGAAAAAAAAATAAATGAGATAAAAAATTAAAAGAGTGCAATGATAGTCGTAGATTGGGTTGTTGAGTTTTCAGGAATTGAATGCATCCTTGAAGCACTTTTTATTTTTGGGGAGCTGACGGCTGCGGCCCTGCTGCTGGACATTTATGCAGCTGATTTGCATGTTACGTTGCAAATTTCCTCCATTTGCCTTTGTCTCGGTCAGTTTCCTTGCAATTAAAACTCTGCAATAATCTCTTTGTTGGATGTAATTGAAATCTCGTTCTTTGATACACAAAAACGATTGATCTTCGTAAATAAAGGTCCTGGCCTGTCGATTCATGTTTAACTTTGCTCCAAGTCGAATGCAAAGGCGGCTCTTTTATCAAAGCAATCGATATTTTCCAGCGAAATATGCGCTTTTATTGGAATTTTCAAGCAAATTTTCAGGTTGTTTCAGCAACGCATGAAAATATTTGAAAAAAAAGAAAACACGCCGCCGCCGGATTGGGTTATAAAAGCGCGAAAGCTGCGTTCACAATTATTAAGGTTTTTGGGCAGGATTCGGTTTTGTCGGTTCCACCAAATGGATTCGGGCAGTAAAAGCTCTTTATTGGACTTTTTAATAAAACTGTCAATGCAACCGCGCATATAGTGTTAAAAGCAAACTTTCCACTTCGACATCGTGAATGGAACGAATTGAACAAAGGGCAATATTCCAGCACAACACAACCAATTCACGCATTGTGGCCATGCGTTCGTCGGTCACGGCGCTCCGGGAGAATTCCAGTGGGGCAACACTTATAAAACTATTAGTCAAATGGCGTTCGCGTTTGAAGGTTGGCATGCCCGGGAGCCCCGGCCCGTTGCACATTCCTCGAGGCCCCCTCGCACGGTCATTAGCGTTTCGTTCGGTTCCTATCCGAAATTGTTGCATGTCGTGCTGCAAAAACGGACGTCGCGATCACGCCCCCCAACAAATGTCGGAACAATACGGAAGCGGGGGGCGATTGTTGTTTCTGCACTTGGACGAGGACGGTTTTGTTGCATTTTTTAACGCGTTGCCGTCGTCAATGGAGGCGCGTTTTGAATTAATGGCGGTCGGGGGACTTGGACGACATAAATCAACGCAATTTATTTCCGCAACTAGTTATCAGCGAATTTCGGAAACGGGGGCGCAACTTTCGGTCACGTCGCACATTTATCTCGCAGCCCTTCCACTCGCTTTATTATTTTTCAATATTATCGCAGGGCTGGCGCGCAACTCTTAACGGCTAGGGCAAAGCAGTTCGACGCCCAACAACCGGAAGTCCTCACGGCGGCAATAAGACAAAAGGTCTGGAAGAGAGCATTAAAAAAATTGTTACTTTTTGAATTCTTAAAAGACCTATTCATATTTGTTTTGATGCTGTAAGAAATTGGTATTTATTTGTGTTTCTTATTGGCTCGTAGGAGGCCGTTTGAATTGTTACAAAAGAAAAGTTATTAAGATTAAAATATTTTTTGTTAAACTAACCACGATTCGTAATCTTGTTGCGTATTTTTATATGGGAACAAATATATAGGTACACCAAATTAAACCATACATTCCTTGCACTGTCCACCAGAAAATTTAATGAGCATCAAAAAATCTAAATGAAACCCAAATTATTATACATCAGAAAATGAGAACATCACCATTAAAATAACTATGCTGCGTATTGTTTTACCATTGCTTACATTTTAAATTTTATATGTCTATCAATTTTACTAAATGTTCACCAAATTTAGAACGCTCAAGTTACGCGTCCGTGCTGTACATAATAAATATTCGCGCTATCCATTTATATTTAGTGTTTCTCAAAAAACTATTGTGCGTCAAATAATTATTCTAATACTCCAAAAATAAAATATGCTCGCACATCTCTTCTTCCGCTTGCGCTTGCGCTTGCGCTTTTGTACAAGGTCAGTTCAGGGCCATGTAATTTTTTTTTTAAAAGCACGATTAGAAATTACCACTAAAAGAAGTTTTACGTTTTACATAATGCAAGCCAATTTCATCAAAGCATTTATATATTACGAAAATCAATATCTTTTTTGTACAAACCACTTCTATTTTTACTCTTATTTTCCTTGCCCTAGCACATCTACATCTATAATTTTGCATAAAATTATTTACCACTTGCACAACATTTTATTGCTTGTGTATTTTTAATCAACAAATAGTATTTTTAACTGCTAAATAATATAAGACATTTTCGAAAATTAAATATTTGGGTATTATGTTAGAATTAAATGCGGAATAAAATTTGGTGAACATTTAGTATTTATGGTCAACAAAAGTTATTTTGGCGAACAAAATATATAAGAGGCCAGCATTATGTCAATATTTGATTGTCGCTTTAAGATTATGTATTTTCTTAATTTTGGTAAGCATTTAGTATTTTTGGGAAATAAAAGTATTTTTTGTATAAAAATATTGGGTAAATTTAGTAGACTGTTAAATACGACCCTTTTTATATTAACCAACTTTGTGTATACGTTGAGGTATGCTGTAAATTCTAGAAGAACGATGTCATGAAAAGAGTCGTCTTCAATTTGGTTTCCGTCCAACTACTAATTGCCCCTTATTTGATCTTCCATCGCCAATTATATCGCGAATTGTTTATCAACCCCGTAATTCGCCGGTTCGTTTCCGGCGCTATCAGCTTCTCGCTGTTGCCCCCGTAACTCACCCCATGCGCCCTCGAATTATCGTCCAAATGACTTCCTAATTTATTTTTTATTTCATTACGGAACGTCGACGGGCTCCGAGACAAAATTGAGGTATTGATTTAAGGTTAGGCTAGGTTAGTTAGGCACACTTTTCCCCAGCGCGCCCTTCTTCAACTCGCGCTGCCCCTAAAGTAGATTACTAAGAAAGAACAAGGGTCGGCAAAATTTGCGTCGCGAATATTAAACAGCGACAGTTAGGTCACGAATTTAAAAACGCCGTTTCGGCAATAATTAACTCATAAATAAAGGAAATTCAGGTCGATTCGGAGAGAACCGTTTGCTCGAAAGGGTTTTAAGTGCATTAAAATCTATTACTGAGGTGCAATGGAAAAATTGATTTTAGTACACTGAAAAGTCATTAGCGTGTTTTAGTGTTGCTAGCTCTGGTAAAGTAATGTCGATAGAGCTCGACGCGTTATTTTTTAATAAAAGTTGGGGGGCGGCGCGACTACATAAATAAACATGGGCCCAACTTCAACAGCTTTAGCTGGGGAATTGCATATTTCATGAATTCGACTCAAGTCGCAAATGTTCGCAAATGCGCACCTGCATGGGTTTAGTTTTTGCAATTTCGACGGCGACGCCTCCACAATAAGAAGGAACGGAGGTACGCCGAAGTTATTAAAACTCCTGTCACAATGCCCCTCGACGGGTTATTTTTGATTAGCTTCGAATTCATATCGCATCACGCAACTGTAAATGCGGAATAAATGTCAGAGGTATTTTATTAAATTATAGAAGCCAACCATCACGACTTTGATTGTTTCTATTTATTAGTTCAACTTCAGGTTCATTCCGTTATTTTGTCGGTGACGTTTATTCAATACCTCATTTCTCGATGGCATGTTTCTGAATCCTCCCGTTACGACAACGACAGGTCGTTGAGCACAACGATGCTGAGGACGGAACTTTATCGGACCTCACAGCAAAGTTACCAAATTACTTATTATAATTATTATTAGCGGCATCGTTAATTAGTCCGAGGTTAATTGTGGAACTTGCTGCACTCGTGCAAAATGTATTCACCGCGAATACCTACTTCTTGGAGCTTATTTGCCATTCAACCGACTCACGGGCAAACACAAACAACAAAGTTACCGGAACTTTGGACTCTTGTTCGCTGCATAAAACTGCGCCCTGGCTACACATCGATTCAAGTAGAAGCCGTCGCGAATGCAACTTTAGTGCGTTTTAATCCCGCATCTGGCCGTAAAGACTCGTGATTTACGGTTTTCGTAATCAACGAGCGAATTTTTTCGACAACCCCCTCCCCTCCTGTTCTAATTAGCCGCGGCTCAAGTTGCGATTTTAATTAAAATCGTATTGAGGACGTAAGTGGTTCTTATTACGTTTTGGAGGAAGTTGTAGGCATCTCTGCGAGTTATGGGCCGCTACATTTCGTCGTAATTTAGGTACACGTAAGGGAGAGGCCGGGACTGGAGCAATATCAGATATATTACCTCACAAATAAATTACCTAACTACCTACTTGCCAAACTGTATTAACGAAATTGAGTATTGCTATAAATTTAATTCTGCCACGTATCAAGGAGCTTGCTCGAAAGGAAACGGGGTCGGGCCTAATCCATCCGCGACCATTCTGCGGGAACGGAAGCGAAATTGCTAACGGACCGAAACCAGGGCCGGACCGACGCCATAAACCAAGCCGAGCAGCGTTTTTGCCACCGCTCGATTCGAACTTGCACCAAAATCGAAAGATTTACCGTCTTCAACTAGCTCATGACTCCCCTAGAGCTTTAAGCGCCATCGATACTGTACTTGAGCCCGGAAAACTCCATTATAGCGCGCGCCAAGACGCGAAAGTGACAACAGCAAAAATTTTTGGCCACACCAAAAGTACAAAGTCTATTCCATGATTAGGCGGAAGGATTCTGTTCCAAACCTCCATGAACTTTGGGGCAACCAATTTTTGGTGCATACCTTGACCAAATTAGACCATAATTTTAAAACATCAACTGCGAGCGTTAGAAATAAAAATTGAAAATTTTTTTTGCTTTTTTCCAAGATACGCTGTGAGGGTGGCTGTTTCAGAATTTGAAAAAAAATTGTGAGGCCAAAATTTTGACTGTCAAACCACTTCTTCTTCTAATTACATTGTGGTCTTCTCGTCTCTTCATCATCGAGTTCTTGGGATTTGCTTAAAGAGAGTGTCTTCGTCTGTGCGGCGTCCAGGGGTTGTTAGCTTTATCGCCGCGATCCGATGATCTGTTGGGATTAGCGGGGTGGTGGAAGACCGGCCGGCCGGTTGCACTAACTAGTCAGTTAGAATGAAGAATGTGCACGAATAACGTAGGGTAGCGTGACCCGGCGGGCCAAGTTAGATCAGGTGTTATCACATCTCCACTCTGTCTCCATATATTACGTAGGCTGTCGGCCGCCCGGCTTGCGAACATAACTCACATGTTATTTCGCTCCGCCGGTACAAACTTATCATTACAGCGCGCCCGGCGGAGTTTCCTCCGCCACCGGCCCAAATCCAAATCAGGACCGACTCCGCCAGCTTAACTTTATCCATTTCTTATTTCGCCGGATCCTAAACAGTGGGAATTCGTCTTTGAAATAAGATACTGCCGGAGTTTCCCGCGCCGACTCTTTTTGTTTTTGGTCGTGTTGGTTTCTTTCGGGGATAAAGTTTCGTCGTGCGGTTTTGTTCTTGCCGACGAACAGGGATTCTCGACCGACACCCCGTTGGCCTGCATCCGCGATAAATAATTTTATGTCCAAGACAGGGGCGCGCAAACCCTCGAAAATAATCAATGGCCACAAGGACCTCAAGCCCTCTTCTTGATTTACATTCAGAGTTACTCTTCGTCAACTCATGTAATGGCAGCAACCGAAGTTATAGATCCACAATACCACCGGCGAGAGCAAAGATCAACGAACGCAATTGCTCAAGATGTGAGACCATATCAAGCAGCGCATAGTTTACGATGCAAGCCCAGAGATTATTTGGAGACAAAGAATTGGCCAACCCAATTGTTTTTCGGCTGTTAAATTATTGGATTCTCTTACTTCAACTCTTGACAATATGAGGATATGGGTGTTATCTCAATTTCTTGTTTTTTATATACCTCCCTAGAGGGTTGAAGGGAGTAAAATGTTACTTTTACGTTGTAAATATATTTGCACTTCAATATTAACAAGTTCTAGGTACAACAAATCTATTATACTTATATGTTTTCGTCTTGCTTAACTTCTCTTTTGGCGTTTTGTCGTTGCAGATTTTCTCCATGTCGGCGCGCGGTGCTACCAAATTTACTCAATATTTTTATACAAAAAAATACTTTCATTTCCCAAAAATACTAAATGCTCACCAAAATTAAGAAAATACATAATCTTAAAGCGACAACCAAATATTGACATAATGCTGACCTCTTATATATTTTGTTCGCCAAAATAACTTTTGTTGCCCATAATACTAAATGTTCACCAAATTTTATTCCGCATTTAATTCTAACATAATACCCAGATATTTAATTTTCGACACTGTCTTATATTATTTAGCAGTTAAAAATACTATTTGTTGATCAAAAACACACAAGCAATAAAATGTTGTGCAAATGGTAAATAATTTTATGCAAAATTATAGATGTAGATGTGCTAGGGCAAGGAAAATTAGAGTAAAAATAGAAGTGGTTTGCACAAAAAAATATATTGATTTCCGTAATATATAAATGCTTTGCTGTAATTGGCTTGCATTATGTAAAACGTAAAACTTTTTTTAGTGGTAATTTCTAATCGTGCTTTAAAAAAAAATTACAGGGCCCTGAACTGACCTTGTACAGAACTTTTTTCGCGTGCCTCTCGTCTGGAAGCGCAAGCGGCAAGGAGAGATGCGCGAGCATATTTTGTTTTTGGAGTAATAGAATAATTATTTGATGCATAAATAGTTTTTTTGAGAAACACTAAATATAAATGGATAGCGCGAATATTTATTATGTACAGCACGGACGCGTAACTTGAGCGTTCTAAATTTGGTGAACATTTAGTAAAATTGATAAACATATAGAATTTAAAATGTAAGCAATGGTAAAACAATACGCAGCATAGTTATTTTAGTGGTGATGTTCTTATTTTCTAATGTATAAAAATTTGGGTTTTATTTAGATTTTTGGATGCTCATTAAATTTTCTGGTGGACAGTGAAAGGGATGTATAGTTTAATTTGGTGTACATTATATTTGTTCTCTTTGTTTTTCTGCTGTTGCTTCTGGCGGACTCTTCCGTTGGAGGAATTTTTTATTCTCGTTGGAGAGGTCACGGTTAGGAAGAGCGCGGCCTCCGCAAACTCTATAATTTGAACAAACACAACATTATTAGTTCTTCTCGTGCTTGTTTGGGGATAAATAATCGGGGTTCGGTTCGGCGTTGGGAGGAGCTCGCACAATTAGTCTGGCAGTTGATTACGCACTATCTGACACTCGTGTAAACATACACTGCAAATAGCGAGTAATGTGATTCTGCACGCGATATCATTCAAAGGAAGGATATACGCCCATAAATTTGCCTTGCTTTGTGTCTTCAGCTCCGCCATTCAGTCACATTGACCTAATGTTTAAGGTAGATTTGTGGCGAACAGAACATGGTAATTATCGCAAGCTGACGTTTCACAATATAAATTTAACCCTACGTGCTTATTTTGTGTATCACTCTGATAAATTGCCGAGCTTAAGTCTCGCCTCTCTGCCTATTGTACGAGTAGTAAATAATCCGGCGGGTCAGCCGTAATAAAGTTCGGCCTAGTAACGGCCTCCATTAGCGAGTTATTCCGAAATATCATTACTGATACAATCTCGAGCTGCTACAAATAAATACAACAATAAACAGGTATTTGTGTTGGTTGCGAGGCACCCGGCGATATCGACTAACGTCAGGAAGATTTTCGGGAACAAGGCAACCACTCGAAGGGACTACTTAATAAACGCAATAATGAGCTTGATAACGTTGTACCTACCATACAATATGAGGACGATCCATTCATGGTGGGACACAAAGTGCGATAGAATCGCGACATGTCAAGCGAATTAATTTTGCTTAATGCGTATCACGGCAAAAAGCTCTATCTGGAATAGCAACAACGGAGCGGCGGTTGGGGGCGGCAAATTAACAGTAGGGGAGTGTATCGCAGGTAATCAGATATCTTTGACGACGTGTATAATGTAACAAGCATGGCGGGGGGTTCTGGAATCTCGACTACCCGCCGAGTTCTGAAACTATGTGAGGAGACTTATATAACCTACTTTCGCACTTGATTGATTTAGCTTTGTTGGGCAATTGTACGTACCTAGCCGCCGACGTCCGACGATCTAATATTGCCGCAGAATTTCATCTATTTCTACATCCAGTCCAGAAGATTAGTTTTAGTATTTCAGCACTAAAGCGAAATTTACGGAGAAATATTAATCCATCTAATATTATGCTTTTTATAGATCCCGGCAACTACTTTTCGTATTATTTAAAATAATAAAGTAATAAAGAGTAATGACTTTTCGGCAACAAAACTTTTAAATTTTAAATGCAAACGAAAAATTTTAAACAAGTTTTATGTGAGTGGGCGCTGAATTAGCAATATTAACCTGCCAGGTTGATTTTATGCTGGCAGCAGCATTCATGTTGAATTGGCAAATATTTGTTGTTGCAAAAAAACGGCAATTGTTCCGTACCCTCACTTAGATATTTAGTTCATTTTTTCTTTTTGTAGTTAGTTTGTTTTCTTTAGATTAGTTTAGTATAAGAACAAACAGTTTCGTTGTATGCACGCGACCGCGTAGCAATTCCCCCCTGGGTGGGACCCACGTGACGTGTTGAGGGTGGTGTGGGAAGCATCCATCTTAAAAAGTTCTTCCACCCTTACACTCACACAGTCACCCAACACTTCTCTTACGAACCTTGGAAGAGACAGTCGCCTTTTCGAGTCAGTCGGTCTAAGGGTTTTTATAGTTTTGTGCGAGATCTCCTACGATTCCAGAGCACCACACACCCGAAGCCGACTACATCACACATTCTCCACTATAAGGTAGGTCCAAACCCTTGTGGGAATTAATTTTCGTTCGTTCTTTATCGCTATTTTTGGCTCTCCATTAAAGCAGGTCTACTGACTCTGCCTGGAGACATGGTCGTAGTTATCTCAAACACTACGAAACATTTGGTCCTTCGAGCCGGATAGTTAATCAATCGGATTAATTGTCCATTAAATTGTCGTTTTTTGCAAATATCGCGTTTTTCAAAATTTTTGTCTATTGTCTCCAAGCAGTGCAACTAAACTGTTTGTTCGTGGTAATAGTTCTTAGTATCATCGTTGTTTTTGTGTATGAAAAAAATCACCAATTAAGCTATGCATTTTTTGAAAGTAAACAAAGGCATTTTTTGAACCATTACGTTGCGGGTAACACGTGTTTCCAAAGTTTCGAGAAGGGTCCAGCCACTACCTGCTGGTAACGGGCAGATTTACGACCCTCTCGTTCTCGTTTAAAAGCTTGGGTCACTTTCACTTTTTCTCGACACGTGTTCGTTATCACAATGGCTAGCAAGACACAGGATAAAACTAACCGCGCGTTAAGAGATATGCTCATTAATCAAATGCGGGAAATTGTGGAAATTGCTAACACTGCCAAGGAGGAAGCAGTATTCAAGTCCTTGCTAAAGCGGCGTATTGGTCGCGCTCGCGAAATTTTGGAGCAATTTCTAACTTTACAGTCAGCTATTATCACGCATTTATCGACACAGGCGGACGCTGACTTACCGGCGGAGGAATCAATTCGGACGGTTGTACAGGGTTATTTCGATACTATAGAAGTAACGTACCTCCAACTATTTCCGGACGTTGAACACCCTACTACCCCAGATATAACAAGTAATACTTCTGGTGGCTCATTATCTAATTTAAGGTTACCAAAATTGTCGTTGCGAACTTTTGATGGTAATTTTAATGAATGGACACCGTTTATTCAGTTTTATAACAATGCCATTCATAATCGGCTAGAGTTGTCTAACATAGAAAAGTTCCAATATTTAATTAGCAGTTTGAGTCAGGAACCTCTTAATATGGTGAAGTCAATTTCACTATCAAATGACAATTACGAAATCGCGTATAATGCTTTGGTTGATCGATACGAGAATAAGCGGAAGTTGTCGTATTACTATTGGAACGCCATTAACGCATTGCCGAAATTAAAGCTTGAATCTGCACGTGGCCTTCGCGAACTTTTAGATAAATTTAAAGAAAATCGGTCGGCACTGCAAGCATTGAAGATAACTACCTCATTAGAAGATTTCATGTGGTTTCAGTTATTGTTAGAGAGGATTGACCCCGAAACGCGAAAAGCTTTCGAAGCTGAAATACGTGAACTTTCTGCAGATAAGGTCCCCGCGTTTCAAGAATTAACAAATTTCGTAGAAAGCCAGTGCCGGGTTCTTGAAGCCGTACCGAAGCAACAGGAACCATCGTTTTTCAACCGGTCGCGACTTCAAACAAAGTCACACGGTACCCCAAGCAAGGTATTTTCGAAACAAGTGTTGTTGGTTGACTCGCAATCCAACACAAGTAATCGGTGTATTCTGTGCGAAGACAAGCACAGGATACATAAATGTCCTAAGCTTGCCTCCCAGACTCCTGCAGAAAGGTTCACAACGGTAAAGTCCCTGAATCTCTGCGTCAATTGCCTTAGCTCAACGCATCGGATTAAATCGTGTGCCTCAAAAGTAGTTTGCCGGTCATGTCAGGGAAAACATCATTCTCTATTACATTTTCCAAATTCGCGGGCAAATTCACGAGAGCGTATCTCAAAAGAGTCTGTTACAAACTCCACATCGTCTGCGGTGACCTACGTAAATCAGGATCATGCGAGCGGTGAAGAAGCGATATCTCAGAATTTGACTACTCTCGCGAGTTCATTGTCGACCAATGTAATTTTGCTTGCCACTGCACTGATTGAAGTTCAAGACTCGCGAGGAAATTTTCAATTAGTTAGAGCCGTGTTGGATAGTGGGAGTCAGGGTAGTTTTGTCACGCGCGCCTGCCTTGCGCGATTGAATTTAAAAATTAATCCGTCAAAGATTCAGGTCCGTGGCATCAATTCGAAGACTAACATAACATCCCCCGGGTATGCAGATTGCGTAATTCGCTCGCGTTTCCAAAACCAACCATTGGGTACAGTTCGCGCGCATATTCTGCCCAAAATTATTAATAATTCTCGCTCCGCAATGTCCGTTGACCCATCTAACTGGCAACACCTGAAGTCGCTGCCGCTGGCAGACCCGGAATACCATAAAGCGCGTGAAATCGATGTTCTTTTAGGAAGCGACATTTACGCATATCTATTACGCCCCGGGGTGATTCACGGAAGGACCATAAAGGAACCATCTGCCATAGAAACCATCTTCGGCTGGGTAGTAACGGGAAAAACCGGACAAAGTTCTCCGGAAATAACAAATACGTTGTTTACCACCATAGATACGGAGAATTTACAAGAGGCTGTAAAATCCTTTTGGGAATTGGAAGAAATTCCAACGAAACTTCCCGAAGATAAGGACACAATAACTTGTAATACCCTTTTTTCAAAATCTTTGGTGCGAGATAATAAAAGCGGCATGTATACAGTGTCCCTCCCTTTTAAAGTAGACAACCCTGCCGATTGTGCTTCTCGCGGTCTTCTACCTGCCGAGCTCAAAAGTCATCCACTTTGGTGGACAGGTCCTGGCTGGCTTCAGCAAACGCATAATTATTGGCCCAAACAGGAAGTGGGACTGGCTCCTGCTGAACTTGATATCGTTCAGCAAGAAGAGCGCCGCGTAGTCCTTATGACTCATGTTACAGCACCTGCTTTTTTGGAATCGCTAATTCGCTCTCACTCGAAACTTGCGCTACTCCAAAATACTCTCGCTTGGATGCGTCGATTTGTCGGAAATTGTAGATTAGCAGCACAATCACGTCATTACGGAGGGCTGACCCCTCAAGAAAAACAAGCCGCTCTGGACGTCCTAATTAAATACGTACAGGGCGTCGAATTTGCGCCAGAATTAAGGCAATTGAAAGGAGATCAGATTTGTCCCAAACCATTTCAAAAACTTGCGCCATTCCTTGATCCCGGTGGCTTAATCAGGGTGGGCGGGCGACTTGCCAATTCTGCGTTGTCGTTCAACCAAAGGCATCCCGCTTTACTACCACGGAATAATTGGCTTACAAAACTTATAATCGAACATATTTACAACAGATATTTACATCCTGGAGTTAAAACCGTACATTTTCTAATGTCTCAAAATTATTGGATACCCGCCGCGCTGCAAACCATTCGATCCATCCTGGCAAATTGTCACGTTTGTTTTCGGCAGAACCCAAAATCATTACAGCCCCCAATGGGAAATTTGCCGGCATTTCGAGTCCGGCAAGCGAAGGCCTTTCAAGGAGTCGGTATAGATTTTGGTGGTCCATTCACTATCACCATGAATCGTACTCGGGGTGGTAAGACCATGAAAGCTTATCTTTGTTTGTTTGTTTGCGTCGCGACAAAGGCAGTTCATTTGGAGCTAGCCTCCGACCTCTCCACGGAAGCCTTCCTCGCCGCTTTACGACGTTTTTTGGCCCGCCGCGGGCGTTGCAGCCACATTTACAGCGATTGTGGCACAAACTTTGTTGGGGCTGCTGCCCAAATCCGTTTGATGCGCGAAGCCGTCCAAGGTGAAGGGATCACTTGGAACTTCAATCCCCCTTCGGCTCCTCACTTTGGAGGACTGTGGGAAGCCGGGATTAAATCGGCAAAATCACATTTACGTCGGGTGATTGGTGATCAAATTTTAACATTTGAAGAGTTATATACAGTTTTAACTCAAATTGAAGCGGTACTAAACTCGCGTCCCCTTTATGCTCAGAGCACTGACCCTAATGATATGTCGGTCTTGACTCCAGGTCATTTTTTGACAATGGCCCCTTTAACTTGTTTGCCTGACTTTGACCTCACTAATATTAAGAGGAATCGTCTTACAAGGTGGCAATTGCTTCAACAATTGCATCATAGTTTTTGGAATCGATGGCATCGCGAGTATCTCCATACCATGCAACAGAGGTGCAAATGGCATAAGAATTCCCTCAATTTAGCTCCAGGCACTCTCGTTCTGATCAAATCGGAGCAATCTCCTCCATTGCAATGGAAACTGGGTCGGGTAGAAACGGCACATCCTGGAAAAGATGGTGTCGTGCGAGTTGCAACCGTTCGCACTGCAAGCGGTTTAGTTCAAAGACCAGTAGTTAAGTTGTGTCCATTGCCTCAGGTTACTGATGAAAAAGCATAGCCTTTTTGGTGGGCGGAATGTTCCGTACCCTCACTTAGATATTTAGTTCATTTTTTCTTTTTGTAGTTAGTTTGTTTTCTTTAGATTAGTTTAGTATAAGAACAAACAGTTTCGTTGTATGCACGCGACCGCGTAGCAATTCCCCCCTGGGTGGGACCCACGTGACGTGTTGAGGGTGGTGTGGGAAGCATCCATCTTAAAAAGTTCTTCCACCCTTACACTCACACAGTCACCCAACACTTCTCTTACGAACCTTGGAAGAGACAGTCGCCTTTTCGAGTCAGTCGGTCTAAGGGTTTTTATAGTTTTGTGCGAGATCTCCTACGATTCCAGAGCACCACACACCCGAAGCCGACTACATCACACATTCTCCACTATAAGGTAGGTCCAAACCCTTGTGGGAATTAATTTTCGTTCGTTCTTTATCGCTATTTTTGGCTCTCCATTAAAGCAGGTCTACTGACTCTGCCTGGAGACATGGTCGTAGTTATCTCAAACACTACGAAACAGCAATAGTTTAGCAATGTTTGCGTTTATTGAACAAACCAGGAATAGTGGAAGCGCCAGGTGAATTACGCCTTTACGAGTTTAAGTACTGGCGGGATGCAAAAACTTATTATTTTCTACATTACGTAAAAACATAAGACAAAAGCAAAAGGTTCTTTTGTATTTAGATGTCGACAGAAATTTCCAAATAACTTCAAAGATTTCCAGAAAGGAAATAATTCAGTTTTCATGTAATTTTTTTTCTGCGGCAGCGCATTTAAGTTACAACAACATTAAGATAAATCTTTGTTAAAATGATGGGCAATTTAAAAATATCAGAGAAAATGGTGCGTTACATTTATGTCCAAACTAGTGCGAAATGGTGGATGCGCCGGGCGAATCCGCAGCGGTTCGAGACTGGCGTTACTTGAACAAAATTTCGGGTTTCTTAAGAAATAATCTTTTTATCTTACGTTCTAGATAACGGTCTTTCTTTATTAATGCGAGGAGAATCTTTCACTTGTCAGGTAGGTGATGTATGTTACTTGAAATTATGCGGATGCAAGGTGGAATGCAACAGAACTTGCTCAAGTGAACGACAAGACTTAATCGCTAGGGAATACGTTCTATTCAGCATATTTGTGAAGCAATCGTCTAAAATCTGTTAAATTTATAATTACTGTTTGCTGTTGGGAGTAAATGGCACGAGTATTATACACCGTTGCACATTCTCCTAAGAGTTGCTAGTAGATATTACGTGGTAACATTTTAATTTCTTTCTTAATTTTAGTTTCGCAGTCCCTTGATGTTCTCACTTTACAACTTTAGTGCTGTAAAAATTGTAATTTTTGATTTCATTAATTACGGTTTCTTCAGATAAATTAGAAAATATGAAATTGCACTTTCTTGACTATAAATATGAACTTAATTTAAATTTTTTTCTAAAGTTGCAGATTACTTTTTAATTCACAGATTTTAGGGGAATCTTTTTGGTTGCGGCTGTTAAGGCAAGCAATAATAATAATAATTGTAACTCTTTGGTCCGCGTTTTCCGAGGCAAATTCATTTATGTACAAGAGAATTACTAGGGAATCCGTCTTAGCCGTGTAATTTAGCTCTGCGGGTAGGAAGGAACGGGGTGTGTAGGCGCACTCTAAGAAAGGGCAACGAATGACAGCAATATCTCCGCGTGCGAGGCAGCTACTTACAGATATCCTGAGCAATTTGCTCTTTACGACGTCACTTAGTCTGCTGGTGGTGGCTTCTGTGCTCAGCCCCCGTCGGCGCTAAGGAATCTGCTAAGCCTTACTGCTGTACCGAAACCCGTATACTTTTATTTCAATTAAAGGAACGCTTCATCCGGCCAGTTACCATCATCCCGGATTTACGGCGATGGTGAAGTGGCTGGCCGTGATTTTTGCGTTAAATTTTAATCAGCTGCACGACGCGGACGTGATAAAGATACAAATGCAACGGCGTGTACTTACGTAACTAATTCAAGGGGTTGTACGCCCCGCGGTTATTTCCTCCAAGTGTTCAACATCAAAGATTGCAACCTATTGTTCCGTCGACATTAAACAAATGTTAAGCGAAATACATAATTCAGATGGGACAACGGAACGGCGGAGGGTTGTTTTCTCTGTAAGCGCAAATCGAATGAAAGGCGCAGTGGGGCAATAAAATATAATAATAAAAATAAATAAACAGAATCCGGGATAAAAACCCGTCAGACGCCGTGAAGAATGACAATTTACAAACCGATTTATATTTTCGGTCTCGTCTGAACACAATAGTTGGTAATGATAAAGTGGATGCGTTTCGGAGGGCTGTCCATTATATTTTTAGTGGAGTGTTAGGACAATGAGATATAAATGAAATCATTTTTTGTCCGCCAACAAACAATGGTCGAGTCGGAATTTATGAATTCACGAGATATACTTCGCTTTTTAATCCGCGCCCGGCTTTTCAATGAAACTGTTTATTCTGCCGGATAAAGACCCAAAGCGCATTTGCGCCACTAAAGCCGGTGGCGTTAAGAAAATTCAACTAGTCGAGCTTCTTGGACCGGCAGCACAAGTTTTCTTCAATAGTTGCCGAAATTCGGCTTAACTCGCCGCTAACGGGCCGGAATTAATGCATTTCATTAGCGAGTGTACATTTATTTAATTAAAAATTTGTTTACTTGCCGTAAAATGACGGAATGTTGAGATGAGGGTCTGAATGAAATAAGCGACCTGCAACGTTCAAGTTCCATCTTCCAAATGGAATTTTTTAGTATGACAGATAAATAGCAGCGATAGCGCGTTGTAAATAAAACGAGGCAAGGTGAAAGAGTGAAATTCTTTACTAACAAATCTGAAGGATGTTTGAAAAGCCGGACGTCAGCATATTAATTAAAGAACGCCCTGAATGGAGTAGGCGAAAATTATGAAAAGTCTGCGTCGACTGTAAATCTTTCGGCCGCCTCAAAAGTATCGTTACGTCGAAATTCCCAAAAGGCAGCAAAACTGGGAAAGTTGAGAAGACGCTCCTGGAACGTCTCAAATCGCAATATTGATTTCTTCGATAATTAAGGTAGTGTCCATCAAAGTGATCGATCTCTGGAATTCGGGTTCAAAGGTGGGAGACGCGCCGACGAATAATTAATAATTAAAGAAACAAAGTTTGGGCGACTCTTACATAAGCCATTATTTATAGAACGAGAAAATAAATTACTTTCAGTTTGAACGGAGTTGGATGGATGCTGGGAACAATAGGTTTGCTGCCAAATTTGTTTCTGGGTGTCCGCAACTGGTAACATTTCTTAAAAGGAAAATTGGAAAAGCGTCTTTCCATCGGCCAAACAAGTTTTCAAATGAACGAATCGGAAGGTAGTGAACCGGAGGTAGTGAAAACGGATTTCACTATCTTTGAAGTTAAAGTTACTCAAGTTGGCTGGATAACAAAATTTTTTTTCAATTAAGGAGAAATTCTGACAATATTTTTAATTTTTCTCTCAATAAAATTTGATTGTTTCTTCAACCTTTTCACGTCTTTGGGTACGTTTTGAAATTTAAAAAAGAAAATCTGCGAAGAGATGTCGATTGTGAAAACGAATCTCTGGAGCTTTTGTGCCGCTGCTAAGTTGGAATTGATTGATTCCTGTGACCTACCCGTCGCCGGTTTTTGGTGGTTCGTTTATTTGCGCCAATTGCATGTTTACTAGAACATGATTCTATCATTACTGTTCCATGTTTGTAGTTGCATGTAATCCTCGTTCGTTCGACAACCTGTGTCATAGTTCTCCCCGCGTGCGTGTTTTCCTATCCGCACACACAGCCCCCGAATTGATCGCGTTATCACCGTCCGCCACGTATCGAAGCTAACCCCTCACGAGATGGTAATGTCCCTCCCTTCATCCAACGTCCTGCATCTCTAAAACAATGGCGTCTTAACGAGCAGCTCTCAGGACAGTTGTATCAAGTAATTTGCTCGACAGTGGTGTGGAGAACAGCACCGTAATCGCTCCCGTAATTGCTCCATTGAGTTCTAAGACGCCACCTCGGACTAATCTAGTGGTCCATTGATTCCAGGATAATGGATGTTTCTTGAGGGATAAGCAGATCTGTATTGTGTTTAGTTTGTGGCTTTGTTCGAGTTTTAGTTCATTAGTTGTGTGTTGGACTTGGAGCCGATGAACTGGGGATACTTGCCATCCTAATCTTCTCAAAACTGGGGGTTACTCGGTTTACCTTCGGCTCGAGCCGGTCCGCTGGGCAAATGGTCAAACAACTGTTTAAACGATTCGGTCAATACGACCCCTGGTGATTAATGGGGCCGGCAAGGCGCCGGCGACGCAAACCCGCCGACCTCGACCTCAGACAAATTAAGTTTTATTGCGACAAATCAAAATTTCTTCTTGCCCCCTCGATTCGAAGAAAACTTCAACAAAACTTTAACACCCGATGTAAGTCTTGATAAGATAATTGATGGATGAATAGAGCGGGCAACAATGAGGCGACACGCTCTTCGAGAAAAAATGTGCGGAGCGGATGTTGCAAAGGCGGCTGAATAAAGTTAATTTCGATTTTTGGACCGGCATCAGACCCATTTCCTGCTTGTACCGTCACCTCACTTTGTGTTGGAAGAGAACAATAATTTGAAAAAGGTTTTGAATCATCCCTGGAATAAACAATTATTCCTGAGGGTGTACGCGCTCGCTTCTCTCCCATTTCGAATTAAACAGAAAGCGGCTCTTCTTCACTAATTAAACCTGTAGGGATCTTTTTCATTGTCTAAGGAGAGATAAGTCGGATTTGAGCGAATCCAATACGCCTAACGCATTCATCACACCCCTCATCTAGTAGATGGAGTAGATGCGGAGTCGAAAATAGATTTCCCTGCTTACATCGATTCAAATATTTAATATTCACGAGTGACTCGTTCCTTACTCAAATTTAAAATTTCCAAGATCGTCATAGTTACCATCGAATTGTCTGAAACTCCACCATCGCGTTATTGGAGATGTTGGGGTAGTCGAAAAGTTTGTTACCACTACCTGACCATTAAGAGGTTGCAGCTGCTGTTAAATGTTTCAAATTAATAAGCAACAACTCTCGAAATTTGAAATGATCGCTAACAAACGCTTCTGCAACTCGAAATAATTTACTTCTCTTTTTTGTGACGTTGGCGAATTTTTTTCTGGCGGTTTTCCCCGCTCCATTGTGAATTTCATCCTTTCTAATTGGCGGACGCGTCGGCCGCCCTTCACGAATAATCCAAACTTTGATTCGACCATCAATTAGCTCAGATACGCCAAATCAAGTTACCCTCGTCTAATCCCCCCCGGACAGATTCACACTGCTGGTTTTACGGATTGAGGTCAAATTAGGTCTTGAATGTTAACTAACTTGCAGCGAATTTATCTCGCGAGTGTGGCCACGAAAATGGCGAATTGTTTTGTTGTTGTTGGTGTTGTTTTTTCTCTTTGAATGGCACAGCTTCGGGAAATATCTCTTGTAATATTGCTATCGCTTGCGCAGATGGTCTGGATTTAGCGGGGGGCTACGGTGGAGTAATGGATTTTTCGCTGGAGAATAATAAGCTGGAGTAATTACTCAGATCCATTCAGTCGGGCGGCTCTGGGGAGAGTGCCGCGTTGGGAAACATTAATGTTCAGCGTACAAAACTTTAAAGTTGCTTTAACGAAATGTCAATATGCAAGTCTTTCGATGGCGTAAGAACGACTGTGATTTTTACTCCAAATATTCTAATGTGCTATAATACTTATATCGCAAATTGACTTTGCTTGTAAATCTGAACTGACAAATTAAATTTGCAAAACCGTTATATTCGGAATTGGTTGCGATACTACATTGTCATTGTAGTTGAAAAAACTTATAATATTCAAACTCTTGTAACTTTTGAACGGACATACTTACATCAAATTTAAACACATCAAATTTCTCCATTTCACAAAAGCTATTGAATGCTATATGAACGAAAATTGTAAGTCTAATAATAAAGAAGTTGAAATTTGCAATTTAGGTCGATTTTGACGAAAATTTTGAATTGAAACATTCGAACGGTCATATCTTAAAAAGTACTACTTGTACAGGGAAACTACGGTCAGATTCGTGTTAAGCGGTTCGAAATCTATAAGATTAAGTGATAAAATCGATGTAAAAAATTTCAATATTTTCGACTTTTTTTTCTACCCCAATCGATAGAAATTCGAAAAATTTCTAAAATCGACATCGTTGCACCTAAAAGCTGGAAATAAGCGTTTTCTAATATAATCGGCTTTCCTGAATTCAAATCCGTAATCAATTCGACTCTAGAATAAGTAGATTTCTTATAAAATTAGAAAAACCATTAAGTTTTGATTTTTTATAATATTCAAACTCTTGTAACTTTTGAACGGACAGACTTACATCAAACCCAAAAACATCAAATTTCTTCATTTCATAAAAGCTATCAAACGCAGTATGAACAAAAATTGTAAGTTTAATAATAAAGAAGTTGAAATTTGCAATTTAGGTCGATTTTGACGAAAGTTTTGAATTGAAACGTTCTAACGGTTATATCTTAAAAAGTACGACTTGCACAAAGAAACTACGGTCAGATTTGTGTTAAGCGGTTTGAAATCTATAAGATTAAGTGATAATATTGATGTAAAATTTTTTACTATTTTTGACTTATTTTTCCACCCCAATCGATAGAAATTCGAAAAATTTCTAAAATTGACATCGTTGCAGCCAAGGACTGGAAATGGGCGTTTTCTTATGTAATTGACCTTCCTGAACTCAAATCCGTAATTAATTTGACACTGGAATTAATAAATTTCTTATAAAATTAGAAAAACCACTAACTTTCGAATTCTTTCAATTTTCAACTTTCATAACTTTTGAACGGGTACACTCACATCAAATCTAGATACATCAAATTTCTCCATTTCACAGAGGCAATCGAATGCTATATGAACGAAAATCGTAAGTCTAATAATAAAGAAGTTGAAATTAGCAATTTAGGTCGATTTTGACAAAAAGTTTGAATTAAAACATTCAAATGGTCATATCTTAAAAAGTACGACCTGCACAGGGAAACTACGGCCAGATTCGTGTTAAGGGGTTTGAAATCTACCAGATCAAGTCATAAAATCAATGTAAAAAATTTCAATATTTTCGACTTTTTTTTTCTGCCCCAATCGATAGAAATTTGAAAAATTCCTAAAATTGTCATCGTTGCACCTAAGGGGTGGAAATAAGCCATTTCTTATGTAATATTATGCAAAACGTTTTTTTTTTGTCTATATCTCGTCGCTGATAAGAAGAGCGACGTTACAGCGGCGAATCTGGTCGTAACTCTGGGTTTGCAGTGCATTTTATAATTAGTTCTGCAATGAGGTGTGCAACTACAACTTGTAAATAACGGAGAGGTAAAAACCGAACAAAACATGGCGCAATAGAAACGCATAAAAGACAATCTAACTTGCAAAAGCAATTAAAAGCTAAAATAGTGCACGGAATTACCGGATGTGCACAGAATACATTTTCTATTTCCAATTTGCATTGTAATATCAGTTTCCTTGGCTTCATTAAAATGTAAACAACAGCGACAATATTTCAGCGAAGCTCCGTTGGAGAATCCGATAGTCATCACGACCTCTTTGACTCGTCACTGTTTAGTTTTTCAGTGCTCGTTTTAAATTTTCTTCGCAATTCTTTTGGACAGCACCACAACCTGAAACCACTTGAGCCAATTAACGCAACTTCAAATCTCGAAACTGCAGCAAATCGTTGATAATGCGGTCGGTCAAACTAATTGCTGAATTTGGCTCAACTTGGACTTCTGAAACTTTGAAATATCTCTTTTTTCCGGAAGCGCGAAAGCCGGTTTCAGACGGCTTGTGTAAAGTGTTGGCTTCTGTCGTGTAAGCTCAAAGCTGTCTGAGCCGGCGAGTCAAGGGCATGATATAATAAAAACTATTAAGAAAAATTAGAAAGGACTTTATCAGGAAGCGGTGCCGTCCGTAGATGTTATCGGGTTGATGAGCAGAGCAAGAAGGGTCCTAAAGGAGTCCGCCAGGATATAAGTAACAGCGCCTAGAAACCTGGCAGCGATCTGGAAGTTGCGCTCATTATCCGGGTCATTCTGGAAGCTGCCAGTCGTTAACTGCCCCTCGTTAGAAGATCGCCGATAAGAAAATATACTTAAGGGGACTTTTTATTAACTTCTTTCCATGCAAACGGCTTTCTTTAAATGGGCCTTACTTAGAGTTCTTTGTAAGCCGCGTAAACCTACTTAATTTTGGAGGTCGAAGGGCGATATTCGCGTTCTTATAATTAAATGTTTCACGGGAAAAAAGTAAATTGGCAATCAGGGCGAAGCCCTGGGGCCGCGTTACCATATCGAGTGCAGCAGCAAAAAAGAATCGAAACGCCTCCCATTACAATTTAATAACGCTGCCGCCGTAAAACTTTGACTTTGTTTAGGTGAATGATAAAATTAATTAAGACGGCTCTCCGTTTCAGAGCCGGCTTCGAATCAAATTAATACAAATAGCACATAGGAAGAGACAGCCGTTTTCTTTTATTGCAGCAATTAAGTTAATTTTACAACCGCTCGAAATAAGTCACAAACCAACAATCCGTTCTTAATCCGAGCAACTCTTGGCTCGGAAACGCGCTTCTTATCCGTTTCCGGGAAGCCCGGTCGGCGTCGCCGATGTTTGGCGGCCCTTGAGGGTTGCAACTGGGGTGGGCGCTCAACCAACTATTTACTTAATTTCGGCTAATAACGAATGCTCTAACGATCCCGGTATTGGATTCCCGGAAACAGTCAGGGAGATTATTGCATTTACGCCCTGTTCCCGGAAATATTTTCCGGGCGTTCTTTTCCAGCCGGATTTCTGACGCTAATCCGACACACAAACATGAAACCACTGAATTATGCACTTTGGTCGCTAACGCCTGACCCGAATAATTACTTCACCGCGGAGACGTCGAGGGGAAGAATCGGCCCTAAAAGTGGATTAAGGAGGGAACCTAGTTTACATTTTGGGCCTTACTAGCTTAACTTCTTAAAGTGGAACGACTCGAAACGCTGCAGCAAAAGACTCCCACGATGGTAATTGAATTTCAAAATGTTATACAGCCAAACTACCGTTCGAAAGGGGTGATGTCGAGCGTGCAGGGTGCCGTTCTGAAGCTGCTACATTAAAGGGGAGCGAAAAACGAAATTTGCATTTGCCATATTGGAAAGTTTTATTATTGAAATACATGTTGTGGAGGCTTTGTCTGGGTATTGCGAAAACAATTTATTTCAATTATCTAACATTTTGTAAACGATCTGTTGTTAATAAAATTTACGTATTTATTTGAAATTAGTGCCTAAATATTGCGAACTCAAAAAAGCTACAATATACCTGAAGAAAGATTTTTTTAAATAATTTTTCTACAATTTTTCTTTCTCTATCTCAATAGAACTGTAAAATATTTTTTGATTGTATTTTTAAGACCAGCATCAGCCTAATAAGTTTTAATAAAAATCACACAATAAATTGTTGCGTGGTCCTTATAAATTTTCACTCTTTGCCTACCTGTAAGATTGGAAGGGTAAATCTGTTGATCCTGTAACTTACATCGTTCTTAAGTAGTATTGTTGGTTGCATAGGTTTCAGGTGCTTGCGCAAGCGGGGTCTTGGTGCAATTTCTCTGCTACTCTGCTATAATGTGTAATGTACATAATGTAAAGATCATTAATTTGCCGAGAACAGGGCTTCAGTTGTGTGAAACAGCCCTAACGAGACGGCTGGCATTTGCCGCATAAATGCATCCAGGCCCAATTTATCATTGTTAGACAAATTCCGACTGCCGCCAACGGTTTCGTCCGGATTTTGCTGGTCCGTTTTGCATCGGAAATTAAGTTTATAGGCCAATCTCCTGCACTTTGACTACGAGCCATTATCATGGTAAATACACCGAATCGTGCGCTTGATGTCCGCGTTCAACCCCCAAATTTAATTTCGAACTTTTTAATCCAATCTCTGTAAGCGTTGCTTGAGCGCCCCGGGCTTTTCTCTTGATTTTTTCCCTTCCAACTTATCAAGCACAATTTTTCGAACCGTCTTGTTTTGTTCGCGTAACGAGATTCCGAATTGGAGGCGTCGAGTTCGGAAACAACAACACGATCTCGTGCAAGTAGCGTTTAGATTTATAATTAAGTCGAAGCCGTACATGCAAATGTTTATAGTTTCGTAGATGTCGCTAACTGGGGGAGGTGGCGCAGTTGGTGGATCGTTGGCGACGCCACTATTATTCAGAACCTGGCGAAATACACACTGATTCAATTAAGATGCTTTAAGCACCAAGTTGCGCTACTTAGTTGTTCTTGTTGAGAACTTCAACGATCGCCAATCCTGAATTAATACTACCAATTTACCAAACTCTCTCGTCTTAAAGCGCGGAGCGACGTGGGCGGAAATAAGTAAAACATTACGGGGTGAAGTCGTTGCCTCGAACGGGGAGGAAAGCCGTTCTGTTTATTGTTAATGTTTTACGGTTGCGACATTTTTGCTTTAACGAATTTAATCTTCAGTGCGAAGCCGCCCGTTAAATTACTTCTTCGACCAATCAGCGAAGCCGTAATGATTAGCTTTATTCCGGAAAAACAATTTCCCTCAACTCTGCATTACAAGAATTTTCCCTAATCACCTTTGCGATGACTAGTTTTCTATTTATTCTGCAATTTTAACTCGGAACTGTCGTATAATTGGCCGCCTTATCAAACAGCCAGCTGTAATGAAGATGGATGCATTCTGCAGCGTAATCAGACCTCAGAAGGCGCGCGCTTCTTTAATTGCCATCAACCGTGCTAATTAAAAGGCATTACGGAAGCATTATTATTCTAGATTCCCGGAGAGTCCCGGGGTATTTTACATATCCACCAAGATCCCGTCATTTTCCTAATACGCTTAATGGATTCAGACGGAGATCTTGCACAGAGATTTACAATCGCCATTTGTTTCAATTAGGTGGCAAGTTGCGCTCCAGACGCTCAACTTGCGGAAAATTACCAATATCGGCCAGAGACGGGACTCTTCCGGGGGACATTACGGCGGATTCACCAGCCATAATCGACACTAACCGGTACTGCCACTTGCAGTCACTCCAACTTAAGCAGCCAAGTTCCAGCCAAAATGGCCAACAGTAACATTTTGGAAAAGCGAAGCAAACATCACCCTCTAGTGCTAATTGGCAGAGAGCTTTAAGCGAGATTTTCGGAAAACTTACCACTTTCTACCTCACAGCGAGGAGTTGAGATTGGTTCAAGTTGTAGGGCTCTTAGGTCGGCAAAAGTTTTGCGGCAGATCAATGGCATGATTACGGCTCTAGCGTGCTCCTTTCCAATTTCCGTTATGTTCCTGAGCACGTGCGCTGACGGTCTCTATAATTTCGTGTCTCCATAGTCAGATGGCGGACCAAAACGTTGCATTTACTATTGCCGCAGGAATCCTCGCCTCGAATATTCGATGCTCCTAGGTAAACAGAGCTCCACCAGCTCATCGTTCGCTACACGGTTTGTAACTCTCGCATCATCTGCATATAGTATGGCTTCTTCGTGTCCTCCGGCTTATGCAGATATGTGCTCGCCTCCACAGAGTTTTGTCACTATCGCCGCGAACTTCTTCAATGAACTTGTTGGTTTTTCGTCCGGTTCAGAGGGCAAAAATAAAAAAGGCGACAAAGGAGGCCGGAGGTCTCTGTGACGGCGTCGCTTGTTAACCATAAGGACGCATTAGGCCGTGTTTGTGCAGGGTTATCGACACATACACGTGAAATGTGCACGTGAATGGCAGCAATGACTTGTAACTAATACAAAGGGTCTTATCGCCCTGATAGATCAAATCAAGCGTGAAACTGAAAATTGTTAGAGGGCCGAAATTCGGCTGAGGCAGGAATTTTGCTCAGATGCTAATGGCGATAGGGCGGGTCGCTCCCCCTGCCCGACCTCTAAATCGCCGCCGTTTTTCAAACAATGTTTGTCGCGAATTAAGCTGTAAAACAGAAATAGCGCCTGGCAAGAAAAAAGACCGGCTATATGTTTTACCGAACAACAACGGGTTTTATGGTCGATGCCGGGCTCAAACTTATAAATCGCGCGAGGCATAATAAACATAAATATTTAGAGGTCTCTTTTATTTTGAGGACTTAAATCTCACTTTCTTATTCGTCGTTTGATAGGCTATAATCGAGACAATTTAAATTGGGTCGTATTTAACAGTCTACCAAATTTACCCAATATTTTCATACAAAAAAATACTTTCATTTTCCAAAAATACTAAATGCTCACCAAAATTAAGAAAATACATAATCTTAAAGTGACAACCAAGTATTGACATAATGCTGGCTTCTTATATATTTTGTTCGCCAAAATAACTTTTGTTGATCATAAATACTAAATGTTTACCAAATTTTATTCCGCATTTAAATCTAACATAATACCCAGATATTTAATTTTCGACAGTGTCTTATATTATTTAGCAGTTAAAAAGACTATTTGTTGATCAAAAATACGCAAGCAATAAAATGTTGTGCAAGTGGTAAATAATTTTATGCAAAATTATAGATGTAGATATACTAGGGCAAGGAAAATAAGAGTAAAGATAGTAGTGGTTTGCACAAAAAAAAATAATTTCCGTAATATATAAATGCTTTGCTGTAATTGGCTTGCATTATGAAAAACGTAAAACTTCTTTTAGTGGTAATTTCTAATCGTGCTTTTAAAAAAAAATTAGAGGGCCCTGAACTGACCTTCTACAAAACTTTTTTCGCGTGCCTCTTGTCTGGAAGCGCAAGCGGCAAGGAGAGATGCACGAGCATATTTCATTTTTGGAGTAATAGAATAATTATTTGACGCACAAATAGTTTTTTTGAGAAACACTAAATATAAATGGATAGCGCGAATATTTATTATGTACAGCACGGACGCGTAACTTGAGCGTTTTAAATTTGGTGAACATTTAGTAAAATTGATAGACATATAGAATTTAAAATGTAAACAATGGTAAAACAATACGCAGCATAGTTATTTTAGTGGTGATGTTCTCATTTTCTGATATATAATAATTTGGGTTTTATTTAGATTTTTTGATGCTCATTAAATTTTCTGGACAGTGCAAGGGATGTATGGTTTAATTTGGTGTACATTATATTTGTTCCCATTTAAATTGTCATTCAAGGAGACGCTTTGGGGTAGCTTTGTGGTCAGATTCGAACAACTAAGATAAATTATTGCGTAAAGCTGCTGGATTGATTACGTGCTTAGAAATAAATGCTAGTGTCAGAAAACATGCCTACATTGAATATCTTGATTTATGTTGACGAGCTGTCGATAAAATCGGCCACAGCAGAGGGTTGCGTGCATGTAAATTAGTCGTTGCAATGTTGGTGGAGTGCACAATAGAGCGTCCTTTTGGCACGTGGACGCCTTGAGTGCAGCCAGGAGCTCGTAACGATTTTTCGGGTTAAATTTTTTTCCCGTCCGCCCTTTGATACGAAGATTTGATAACTGAATGAAGAGCGCTCTTTTGTTGGTGTATTACAAATTTTCTTATAACATGTCATTGTTGTGCTACATTATTATTGTCGTAGATCTGTCAGTCCCTTTTTGTAGTCAAGCGAGGCCCGCCTCGAACAATTTCGAGGTGCTCGCCGCCTACGTGCCCCGGCACGACCAGCTGTTTCGCCCTAGAAAACCGGCGTCCCCATTAAATATTCCTCTTGTTTCCCTGTGCCGCGGCATCGACACGGGTTTCAATTAGTCATTCTCGTCCCAATAATTCCGGCAGCCCCCAGAACCACTTTTACAGTCTCCGCCATTTTCGGGCTTCCGAAAATAACAACAGGCGATGCGAAAAACTCAGGGTTGTCCCTAAATCACGACTACTCTCCCGATTTCGGGGTGGCAGACTGGCGGTTGTTTGCTGTCACGAGTTCCAAGTTTCCGGCGGCGAGCGCGAGAGATGCGGAACGACGCCTCCGCCGCCGTCGACTCTCGATTCCGATCACGTCCGACGTCGACGCTAATTGCACTTCTTCCAGGAATACTTGGAGAGATTTACTTAGCGCCCGGCTTTATTTGCAGCTACTGTGCTTTATCTCGTCTTTCACCATTTGCTTACGTGATTCTTAATTACTTCATTACGGCGACGACGGGTTAGAGTTTTTCAGTCGTCGGTGAAAAGCTCTTCGTACGCGCGCTAATCGCAATTTGCAGGCCTAATTGAACGAGATACCTACCCGCTTTGCCGGCGGGCAATTGATATTCGAGTGGTGGGTGAGACGGGAGCAGACACCACCTAAGAATTTGACTTTGTGCAAAATTTAACGGCGTCGAGCTTGAGACAACTTGGAACTAATTTGTTGGCGCACGCCGTTTTATTACTAGAAAAGACACTAAAGGAATGGGAGTTACCCAAAAACGAGATGCGCAACTACGTTACACGGTGCTCTCGACAGAGCGAGTCGTTGATGAACTTGACTGTGGAGTGTCAATTTGACACTCTGAACGGCCAATAACAATACAACAAATTAGTTAAGGGCATTCCCCAATTAAAATTACCAAAAGCTCCCGAATAGTATCCCTGCCCTATGAGGACCTTTAACCAATTTGAAATTTCAGAGCAGTCCACGCTAAATCTTTCTTGTTGTTTTTTTATCTGTAAATTTGACGAGGGTCTTGGTGATTACTAGTTGTGTCAAAAATTGTTATTATTTAATTGTTAATAAGTCTTGGATTAAGAAATCGCGTTATGTAAGGGTCCGCAATTTTATTTTAACCGCAATCTTTTTAAGTAGTTGTGTTTTTAATTTTTTTGGCATATTTACCAAGAAGTCTGTCACGATATAAATGATTGATGTATCTTTCTAATCTGCTTAAATATGTGAATTTAACACACCAACCGCTGTTCTTGTTGCCGAATTCGTGTTGGCTACTGTTATTGCCTAGATTTGCCATCTTGATATGTCATGTATGTTACATGTTCTTGGCAGACATTAAGTTTAACGACCTTTCCAACACTTATTAATTAAAGCAATTTGATAAGTGTTATCACTTCCTTAATTACATTGTACAGCTCTATGGTGAACAGTTTAGAAAATTAACATTACGACCACATGCAGGAACTTACAGCGCAAGACGTCTGAATTTTAACAATCAATTCTTAACTTTTGCTTTATTTAACTGGAATTTGCCACACACGCAAAATTAATTAAAATTTTGATGGTATGCTCATCAATGCTTGTGTAACTAGAAAAGGACTGTTTATCACTACCAGTCAACAAGCGCGAGAAGCTGTTTACCATTATATGTCCAACTTTAGGGAAAACTATGGAAAACGTGAATAAATAAAATTTAGTAAAACAATAAAATTTTATATTATTTGATAACTTAATAAGCTATTTTCAACAGAAAAAAAAATTAGAAAAAAAATAGTGCAGGTTGATACATATTAATTATTTTCTGTGATGTAGTTATTACCTTCAATAAATATATTGAATTGTTATTAGCCAAATAGCTTTCTATGATAGAGCAAAGGGTGAAACAGTATTTTTGACAGTTTGGCGGTGATCGTGGGCCGACTGTTTCTCGGCGCAGCTCGGGGGGTTGTCGGTGGCGACGACGTTATTGGGGTCGCGGATGATGAATCTGCCCTTAAATATGTTTTGTCGTCGAAATTGCCCCGTTAGACGTCTTGTTTGACAAGCGTTAAATTCCGGTCTAATTTGAGGCGAGGCGTTTATTAATCACGCACTATCTGATATAGGAAGGCTGTGTCTTAGCCGCCCCCTTTCACTCGAGTTTTCTTTCGCATGCTGAAATAAAGGCACAGATGGTAGATAACGCCTGAACTCGCTAACTCGCCGCCCCCGCGTCTCGCAGCTCCTCTCCGAAACGCCACCCACCTACCTGTTAAAGTTATCAACACAACCCTGCCGAAATTAACATATTCGACGATTTACACTAATAAAAATAAATCCGACGCTACTTAGAAATCTAATCGGAAAAATTTTGAGAGGGGGTGTGCGCATAAATTAACGGAGGTGACGGCCGGAGCTTTTTGTAATTTATCGCGCGAGCTTTAATCAAAAGTATTGCGGGGGTTTCATTTGAAATTTAAAACAAACAAAGGTCCTTCCTCGCTGTCACCGAGGACAGTGACAACAATTCTAAATGAACATGTCCATTCAGCGAGCCTCTCAAACACGCAATAGGGCCTATGCATATTTAATGGCCGATCCGTGCGTTGAACGCTCTCCACGGGTCGTTCTTTCAGACCCGGCTCTTGACTTTACGTAATCTAAACATAATCAAGGGGTAATATACATTTACAAGGCACGAACATCTCCTATCATAAAACATTCACCGGGCCCTGATGAGATCTAGGAATAGCCGGAATCGAGTCGAAGATAAATGCAGAATTCCGAGCACAAGTTTTACGGGTCGACTCGATTAACTCGGAGCTTTAATTGTTGTTATTACGAAAATCAACAAGGAATTGCGGCGGGAACGCCTCGGGAATTTTGATAAATCTTCGCGATATTCCCCGGGCGGTTCGATGGGGGCGTCTGAATATTCATAACGGTGAATTATAAGTTGTTTACACGTGAGATTTGTTGGTATCTCGATAACGGCCTGATTTAGACCAGTGTTTCGTTAATTAAGTCGTTATTTACACGGAAGAAACGCTAGAGTTCATAATTATGGAATTAATCAATGACACCGCAAAGGAAAAAGTCGTTATATACTTTTCGTTTCGCTTGCATGTCGAGATCGTGGCGATTAATCACGGACGACAATGAAAGAAACGTACTCATGAAGGGTTGGCTAAATAGTTATTCTCGTTTCCATCAATACAATCTCGGCCATAACAATCGCATCAGAAACAGGATTTAGTCCCACGTCAATCCAGTAAATATTTCAAGACTCCCCCAAATCAGATTCGGCAAACTTTGCCACACGAGCGCCCCTTATGAATGGAATATGTCTAAATTTGTAAACAAGTTCTGAATACAGCGGGCGGTTCCCAAGTTTGGAAAAAATTATTTACGATCGTCGCTAATCGGACTTTTATCCTGGCAGCAGTTTCCGATTGAAATATTTCTCGGCAATGAATATTCACAACCCTTTTCGAGTCGCCTTTTTTTCGTGTTTGTCGACAATAAATCCGCGGATCGAAAAAGTATACGGTTTCTAATGGCGACTAAACACGGTTGTGCATTTCAGGGCGGACACTATTTACTTTGTATGCAACAGTTCTCCAATGTAAACCAACATTTTCCACTTGCACCAACATTTGCATACATTGTGTACTCAAGCTCCAATTATTGTTCCTAAATTAGTTAAATAAGCGCAATTCACAGTTGCAGAAAGAGTCCCTCGCTGCAGCTTCGCTCCAAATTCACACAAAGCTGCTACTTAGGTACTTCACCAGACAGACGTTAATCAATAATACAATTTTGCAAAGCAGCCATTAGTTGTTAAATAAGACAAGACAGCTGTCCAGTGTTTTTTTCTTTGCGGTTAATTTGAAATCGATGTCCATTACTTTCATCATTTTATTTTATTCATAATTTGAATCCTTTGCTGATTCTGTCTTAGCTACCAAACTGTCCTTCATGTCTCAATTTGGGAGGCGTGATTGTACAATAAAAACTCTTATTGTTATTATCTAAAAAATTGAGTGCCTTTGAAGGTGGGATTTGGGGGTGGTGAGCAGGGGAAGCTTTCGTGGCCTAAGAGGGGCTTTGATAACTAATGAATCCCGTGATTTGCTGCCACGCAATATCGCGTAATACCTGTCATAAATAAATGCCTTCTGTCTGTCGGTTTTTCTTTTGGTCGCCGATTATTATTACGCCCGCATGTAGGGCGAGGTTCCTTTATGCGATTTTCCGTAATTTATGAACGTTTGGACCGTCGAGATTTATCTGAGAGCGGATCTGTTGCACAAAGTGTAAGTGACACGGGCTGAACGGTATAAAGCAGTTCCACAACTTTGATAGTGGATCAGAGGTTTATCATAAAGCAAATTACCCATCCCGGTTCAGACACACGCACTTAACCCTAATACTCTTCGGGGATGTTTTTGAAGGAAACACGATTATGCGAGAATGCCAGCAAGGGACCGCACATCGTCCATAACTAAACCGTTGTTTAACTTTTTACGGGACGGCTCCGTAACGAGCTCGTAGAGGAGTAGCAGTTTGAGAATAACGCGACCCGAAATCAATTCGCCTATATAACCGCGTAATGTGCCGCCAGCACACATTAACATTTCAGACGTCTCCTCGCGTTATTTATCAAACCGTCATATTGGAATAGCGTCACGTCAAAATACTGTAAAAAAATGAAAACACATTCCATCGCTGGCAAATCTGAGATTCCACTTTTTCACTGGCAAATATTTAACAGTGAGGTGCCACAAGTCATTCATATCTGAGCCGCGAGCCCGAGGTATAACAATAAATGCTGGGACAAAAAATGGATAAAATTCCCCCGAGAACCGCATAACTCACGATTTACATATTAAAGTGCGACGGGAGCTGCGACCTACGTTCCCTACGCGCCGGCTTTTCACACACGCCTCCGGTTAAGTCAATCGAAATCGCCAGAGATTTTTCCGCCCTTGCAGAGTTTGAATAACGGATCGAATCAATTAAAATAACAGCGGCGAAAAGTCGACGAGAAAATTCGGCATGCTAATTTGCTACCGTTATTGTCTCTTTGCGATTGGATGGAGTGTCGGTCAACAAAACACACCCTTAAGTAGACAGAGCGTATCTTTAACGCTTTATCGTATGACGCTCGAGTAATGTTGCAGATGGTTTGTTACACCCAAACACTCAATAAATGCACATATCATTCATAGGGACGGGTTGCTTTTGGACGAAATGAAAACGTCAGTTTCCTGAAAATTCAATAACGTCAACCATTGAACTGCTCAAAACCTTTAAGAGCAGCTAAGTGAAGCAATTTATTGTTTTATTTGGGAAAACCATGGAAAATGTAGATAATTTCTTAGTCCAAAATTTCAGTTTTGAAAATTTCCGTTTGAAACAAAGAGTACAGTAGGCAAAAATTCAAGTTGAGGGTAATTTTGCTCTTTGCCTGATTGCTTCATTGTGTCTGCAAATTCAACGTGCCGTTGATTCCCAGACAGTCCGGATTTATCAGCCGGATAAATTAACAAACTCGAACTGCTATAGCTCGTCTCGTCGCGATACCCAGGGGCCTAACCCGTGCGCAAACCCTTAGCAATTCAGACCACGTTTCAGCAGTATACTTTCGGATACATCGTTTCTGCTGACTGAAGGCACTCAAGACGTAGGTGAAGACGGCAGGTGGTGCGTTGTAACTTATTTATGGATTATATGTTCTTTGATAGCGCCGTCGTGTAGCGACATCAAAGCTGTCTTGCCAAACTTTACAAAGAACAGAAAAAAAAAGAAGGAAAAACGTACGTCAGGTTTCACTCAGAAGCCGTATCAATAATGCTTGTTGTGCGAGCTGGTGAGAACTCCGGAAGTTTGCTGCATTTTTAATCATCAATATCTAGAATTTTGCTACACCTGCAGAATGCACGCCGGAAATGTTCAAAAGTCCGGAAGGAATGCGACAGGGGCGCTTTATAAGCAGGGAGGGTGGATGTGAAGTGGCAGGTTTGTGCTGTAGGTAGATTTTGGTAACGGGGCCCTTGTGTATAATATTCTATTTTTGGCCGAATGGAATTTTATATATTATGGCCGAGTCGTGTCTGAAATTCTGCAGCTACCAACTAATGTATGAGAAAGGATGCAACGCCCCACTTTTGCTAATGTCATGCGACGAGTTTGGTCGTTTTACCTTCAGCAGTTGAGAAAGAAGTTTCTAATATCATGAGAGCTCTAATTGGAGCAATTGTTAAAAATCTGGTTCTGCAACTGTTTAACTATGCTCGACATTCTAGCTCCAACGATTCAAAAATAACTTATTTGCAATGTAAATACTTGGGTAATGAAGTTAAATATCCGCGAGAGTGGAGTAATAGTTTAAAGTTATAGAGATTAGCATTATCATGGTGATAACATTGAAATTATCTTACTACCTCGCAGCAAGTATTCTACGCGCTGAATCACAAGGATGTTTTGTTTATGTTACATGTTAATGAGATAAGCTTGAGCACTTAATTAGCGATTACTGACTATACATAATACATGTGTAGATACAGTTAGGAAAACTGTCGCAACATATTCAAAATAAGGCAAATAAAATTTAAGAAAATGCATCTCTTCTTAATTATTCTTAAGCAAGTAAAGTTTAACTGAGATTAGTTGGGAGGTGATGGTGCACCTTCGGAACTTTTCCTTTTCTGCTCCGAACATTAAATTACAATAGTAATCTTTAACCGACTCTTTTCTTTACCGACTCGTTGCTCCTATAAATAATTATTTACTTTATATTTGGTAGGGTCCTTTGGCTGGGGCAGCATTTTCCCGGCCGGGCATGCTGATGTGGGCTGTTGTTGGCTGGTCTAGGTCCAATTTGGCAGTTTCGTGTTGCCTTTGCGTAATTGCCTGTTAACTGTCCAATCGTAACTGTTGCCATGGGAAATTGGCGAGTGGGCATTAATTAAAAACTCATTTTATCGACCGAATGTCCAACCGGCCCGTTTTCTTCACGCCCGAATCGGCTAAATTTAATTAAAAAAAATTATGCCAACCCTTTGCGTTGCCCGAGGCGTCGTCACCGTCACGTACTTTTAATAATATCGCGGGGCATTTTCGTGGCAAAATGTAAATGATTTACGAGTGGAGCTTTCAAGCTGGAAGAACCGTCAGAAAGTGGCTGCCGTGTAGGTGGGTGCGATTTAAAATTGACTGCGAGGGGGTCGGATTAGCCCCCGGCCATGATGAATGGCTCCTCGCGGAAATGACATATGAAAATGACCTGTTGTATTCCGGCTACGTCACCGCCAGAAACGGAATAAACAGGTGGATAACCGTGGTTGACGGTCGTGATGGCGGCATTATATCCGGGAAACGTTCGAATTTTTTTGACACTCGATTATTGGGGGTGGCAAACACGTCAATAGCGGCGAAATAAGATCGCTGGAAGTGGCAGAGGAAGGCTTATCCCGACGGAAATGCGGGGACCGTCGTCAAAACGGCGAATTTACATTCTATTTTCGGGGGTAGTAAATTTTTTATTTGTTTCCATTTTTGGCGCTCCTCGTTCATCGTTAAAAGACAAACAATAATCGCCTTCTTGCTTTCGACTAATAATGTGCTTAGTTTCAGGTAAAACGTCCCTCGCGGTTTCCACCTTCGAATCAAATTTCTCCGGGGTTGGTAAGTAGTAATATCGGGTGCTCGGCGTTGCGCTTGAGTTTTATGATTCACACTCCGGCATGGGTAGCTGTTTTATTAAATCTGTCAAAAACTGACTGAACACGTAACGTAAACGAAAGCACTTTAGGAAATTTGGATTATTTATCAAAAAATCTCCTCGTGACGTACGCTCCTCTATTGTGCAACAACCATCCCGAATTTTATCCGAAACCGCCCCATTCCCGTCCGATATAATTTAAATGAAAACCACAATTTCAAAAATTTATTATTGTTGTAAATTGAATTTTTCGGAGTCGCGTCGTTTTTATGTAGGTATCCCCCACAAAATTTACATGTTTAATATTTCATTGTCCGAAATTAAATCATTGTGGGAGAGCCTCCATTAAAATTTCACGTCGCCAATCGGAATTCCAATTAAGTATGAATTTAATTAGTATCCGAACTCGGAAACGTCAAAACAAAGCCTGTTTCCGGGTCATCGACAGTTAAAGGAACAAGTGCCCAACTATCGCGGGGAAATAGACAACGTGCAATTAAATGTCAGGGGTTGAGTGTGCTCATTTGCGGACCGTGCAGATGAATTAGTTGGATTTTGGTCATAAAGGTCCGGCGGCAATATTATTTGCGGAGTCCCCTAAAAGATGTCTGTTGCAGCAACGGGAGATGCGGTGGACGTTTCTCAACGGCTACTGCGGACTGGGGTTGATTAGGGAGAAAACTGTTGGGAAATTTGATCAAAACTTGTCTTGATTAATGTTGGCAGCATGCATTAGTAATAAACTGTAACGATGTTACTGAACACGATGGTGTTGTAACTCAGACTGGGTGCAACTGGGTACTCGCACGTTCAATTTAATTGTGATATCTATGATGAAGGAAGAGAATACCCAGCTGCATATGCGAAATTTACCTCGACAATAAACTAGTATCGGCTAAATTATTTACGAGCTGGCGAGCACCGACGCCAGCAGTTAGTTATGAATTTATCACCGACGAAGACATTTTGTGTATCATTTCGATTTTTCTGCGCGTGCATCTGTTACAAAGTTACGTTCGTGTCTCGTAAGTTACTTGGCGTAATTTAAAACATCGGTCTGCGACTTAATAGCGGGAATATTTAATTCAGTCTGTCAAATGACACGTTCGAGGAATTGAATCTCGCTGCCACAACTTTGTATCCCATTAGGCATAAAAAATTGCATGTTTTATTTACTTTTGTAATTTTTTAATTGTAATTGGATAACAACTTTTCTCAATCTTTCTTCAGATTTTTAAGTGAAGCTTCTGTTGTAGAGTTTTTTTTCGAAACTTGTCTTCTAGCATAGTTAGAAAATTATTTCTTGCTTGTAACATGTTCATAAAAATCTGAAGGTTGACGAAATTTGACTCGACCTTCTGGTTCTTCGGAGGATTTAATTAAATATTGGGTTCTCCGTTGGGCACTGCATCCAAGCTTTCGCTGCTGTCTTCTGCCGTTGAAGTGGTCAACACGACGGGCTTAACAGTACCAGAAAATTTGAAATAAAATTTCAACTCTCCAACCAACGCTTCTCTGACTGAAGTTTTGTTCTTAATCGACTCCTTAATTACGTGTAAAATCAACTCGATCACGACCAAGACGCAAGCTGAGACCGTTCCTGCAATTGTTACCCAGAAGACACCACTAACATTTTGCCAACCCAACGCGACAGCGCCGGAACTTTCGCCATCACCCTAAAATTTTTAATTTTAATCAAAAATTGTTTTTTTTAGAATTTACCGAACATAGTCCTCCACCTCTTCTTTCTTCCCACCATTTTCGTTTTAAATCCGCTAGTTTTCCATCGCGTTGCAACTTGAGAATTGCTCTATTAAAAACGCTTCTGTACGTAGAATCTGAAATTGTTGCCGTAATTAATGAATTTTGGTGGAAAAAAAATACTTTTCTTCATCGCTATTCCGTAACTTTTCTCGTCCAGTAAATCACCGATTGCAGTTAAATTGCAACGTCTTTGAATTTCATACTCGATCGAAGTGCTCTCCATGAAAAAAGCGTAGTTTTCCTTTTCGGCTCTGATTACACCGTCGATAGGATTTTGAACCAGGACGTCATGTGCGTTTTCTTGCATAGTATTGTAAATTGTTTGGTAAGCTTCAATGTTTTTTTTGTCCTAAAAAAATATCGTCAAAATTGTTATTGGTAATTTTTGTTGCCACGTGCCCGAAAGAAGTTGACGGTTGATCCAATTCTTTTCGCCCCGTACTTAATATTGTACTTTTCTGCGTTTGCCACTAATTCGTACACGTCCTTGAAATGGGGTTGAGGGGTCTGTTTTGTGAGAAAAGTGGTCAAGTTGGCGGTGTAAGACGAAACCATTATGAGAGTGAAGAACCACCAAACTCCCCCAACCAATCTAGTAGAGATGGCACTAAAAAAAAATTTTTTTTGGGACGAAAATTTGATGTTAATTATTTACACCGGCCCAATATCGGAACCTTGTTGCATAAGACTTCCGGCAGTAAACCAAAAACAGTTTCTCAAACTCAACTGGTTGACCAAGAACTCGGGCTCTTCGACGCAAGGATAAGGGTTGGACCATTCCGAAGAACAAATCCTCCCTAAAAAGAAAAATAGGATTGAAACGCCGAAAAAGGCAGCGGCTAAGAGTTCCCAAACTTCCAAAGCGAAGGGTTCGGCGAACGAAAAGAATCCTGGAGGAGCTTTGGTTGGCTTGTGGTAGAGAATGCTGATGCCTAAAAACGATGTTTCAACTTGATTTAGGTGTTGACCAAAAATTTACCTAAGGTCATGAAAGGTGCCGCGAAATCAACGTATTCCTGACGTTCCGAGGTAATAGTTAGATCCGCTATTGCGAGATCCACTCTCTAAAATTTCATCGATAAAGTTGCGATTTTTATTTAGAATTTTGATACCTCATTGATTATTTCGCCCATCATTCCCGACCATTGTTTAGTGGTCTTGTTCAGACCTCCGTTATCGCCGTTTTCTTGCACTAAGAAAGTATAGTTGAAGCCTTCCAATAGCGACAACTCTCTAATCAAGTCGATAGCGTAACCTTCAAACTGGTCGTTACCACTTAAAGACTGCAGGCTGCTTTTGTAAACAGCAAAGGGCTCGATCTACGAAATTATAGAAGCCAACTCGTAAGTCAACGAGAAATTTTATAACGAGCACCTGTATAGAGCTTTATTAGATTCTGTTAACTAAATTTAAAATTAGTCAAAACTTTCGGTATTTCGGATTTTTTTAGCTCAGCCTCAATGCTTTGAGTATTCTTTTAAACGGAGTCTAGTGACCATCCTTTAACTCATTTTATTCAAGTGGCCTTAACTCACCAAACTTATCAGAACTTTGAACGACTCGTGGCTCAAACTTTTGTTGTCGGGTTTGGGCGTCTCTAGGTCTATTCGAGTCACATTCAATCCATCCAAGTAGCTCCAATTACCGACTATTGTAATGCCGCCTTCTTTCAACTCGATAACGTCCAGAAAAATATTTGACCTATGTCCAGTAATGTCAAACTTGACTAGCCCTGTAGCTCCTGGAAATCGCATCTAAAAATCAAATAATGAAACAATACGTTGCCATTATGGCCAAAACTACATTTTGAATTGAGTTGATGATAGTAGAACCGTACACCCAACGTTCGTTTGATTCGCACGTCACCGGTACCATTTCAAACTCTTTAGGTAGCTCCTGCTCTATCGCTTGACCCAGCATCAAAATCGTATCCCTGATCAGGAGAGTTTCCAGACGGACGTTGTAGGCACTCATAAGTCCAAAAAAGTCATTTTCAGAACCGAAATACTCGGTCGGCATATTTCTAACTGCTTCACTGTCCGGATCAATGAATCGTATCTACAACAAAAATTTTACCCAACTTATCGCAAATGTCACAACTTACCCCGGTAATGTTGGTTTCGCTATATTGGTACGGGGCTAGTTCAAGGGTATGCCAGTCCAGGTTTGTGATGAAAAAGTGGTACTTTTCCGACATTAGACTGACTTGCTGGGCTTGACGCAAAACCTCACTGAGAACTTCTATGGAGCAGTCCACCACGAAGTGGGTGACTCCAGCTTTCAACATTTCCTTCAAAACTGGCCTACTTTTTATTATTGAAAACTTTCGCAACAATTTAGATCACCTGTAATTCAGAGTGTTGGACCTATCGAGTTCTCTCGCCACTACTTTCGGTCTCTTGGAGTAGTAATACGAAATTAGTTCCTCTAGTCTCTTTAAGCCTTCATTGTTTTCGTACAAAATAGCGAATTCTTCGTAGCCCCAATTATCGATGATATCCATGTAAGCTTTAATTAGAGTTTTTTGATAGGGGTGGAGACTTATGACCGAAGTTATCGGTTGATCATCCGATATAGTAACCACTAACGGTATGTCTTTCTCGTCACAAATCGATTGTACTATTTTGTAACTGTGTTCCTTGGTCGGTCCTAAAATCCCGGCAACACCCTCCTCCAACAGCGAACAGGCCGCTATCATGGCGCTCAAGGGATCTTCTGGTTGAATATGTTGAATTGCTGCCTGGAACTTCAGGTCGCTGTTGGCGTTGAGTTCGGCAATTGCCAGGTTGAAGGCTGTTTCTTTTGCTTTTTCTTCGTTGCCAAAAATAGCTCCTGGTAGACAAGAAAAACGTAACAGGAAATGACGTCAGTTCCTACTTACCGATTTTCATTGTGTTTTTGTCGCAAAAACCATTTTGAATTATTATGCAGAAAAACGAAGCGACTTGTAGCAGTGGAAACATTACTTGAACTTATTTACACCGGCAGTTGATCGATTCTATTTTAAAGTCGCGTTGAGAACTCGCACAGTGCGACGACTGCCGGTTTATTTTAAGGTCCGTTCTGAATTGTTGGCATTTAAGAAAAATTGCCGGGAAACGCGCGTAATTGTACGCGTACTACGTTCAAATGGCGGGCGGGAGCTTAATTGAGTAAATTTGACGGATTTCAGTGGATTTTCAGCCATTAATTACACCCGTGTGCGGTTAACAATTACTTCTTGGGGAATTTCAGGGTCGTGCATTATTGCTCTGTCTGTTCTGTCTGTAGTCTTCGCCAGAACGGTTTCGCAACCAAACGCACTGTTATTGCCGCCATACACACCCTTCCTCAGATCCTCGGCTCCATTCCCCCATTTCACGGTACAATCATCTCAACTGACATGTTTACTAGTAGGAGCAGATAACTGTTACCTGCCTACATCTCCATTGTCGACTCCGTAATTGTATCTGCATTGAGAGAATTGTGATTTTGATTCGTCGCCATCTCCACGTGTCTCAATTAAATAAGTTGAGTGCCAGCTGAAAATGTACGTTTTTGCCAAAGCCTTTTTACGACTGTTTAGACCAACAGTTATTTTAATCCGGCAATTAAAAAGGCTTTGTTTGCGTTTTTGGCGGGTTTACAACCGTTTCGTGACACAGAGTGGGAAATATTATTAAATTTGACATAGTGTTGTTGTTGATGCAGTTTATTGCTGGTGTTACATATTATTCCACAGTCGCGCCTCCCTATTATGTGTCTTTTATAATGCCGCAAACTTTATACATATGCAAATTTGCGGCCATTAACGTGCACTGTACTGTTTTGTGGTGGCAGGTAATTACAATAATTAGTATGGTTCTGGTTAATATTGTTTGAGTGGTGGAGCAGAGAACTGGTGAAAAATAAAATAGGCAATAATTGACCTGGGGGTAAATTCCCAACGTTTGCTGCCAGTTGTTTGCAGCTGCAATGCACAAGATTACAGCTTTAATTATTTACTCCGTGTTCTCCGCAACCAGTAATACATCTCGAACTCCTGAAATCGTAAACTTCAAGATTGAGCAAATATAAACCTGAAGATTCACAAGGAGACAATATCGTTAAACAATTTAAAAAAAATATTGTTCTTGAAAATAATATTTTTAATCTTTCTATAGTTAACTGATACGCGTTGTAAAAGCACTTCGCCCTACAGTTATAGCTTTAATTAAAAAAACATGCATGCGATAAATACAAGATTATATTATTTACAAAAATAGTTAGAGCACGCCATTAATTTTATGCGTTGCATAGTCAACGTGCGGACAGGAAATAATTCCATATATGCTGCACCCTTAACTATCCGCAAAAAGCCGGGCGGCAGATTGAGATCTGTTGGGTGGCAAGAAAGTTTAATGGAGCAATAGACTAAGTACCTGAGTGCTTAAAATAAACTCTTATCTAACCAGAACTAAATGACTTTATACACCAAACTGCATCGTTGCATTTTAATTCCAGCAGCACGAAGCTCAATAAACACCCACAACTTAATTAAAACCCAACAGTTTTTGCTACAAACTATAATTCTCTAAAATAACGAACAAAACCGTGGTTAAAAAAAAACAGGTACTCAAAGTTTCAGTACTGATATCCCTCATCGCTCTGATAATTGGCGGGTTGGTATTGCTGATAGTGCTGCTGCTGGTACGCCCCTTGCGGTCTGGGGGTGGTAAACGGGTTGGGCATATGCGGGTGGTTTCGATGAAACTCGGGGTTGTGTTGGAAACCTTGCTGTTTCGTCGGATAATACTGATGGTGTTGCGATGGCTGATACGGCGGATGGGGATGTTGCGGCGGTTGATGTTGGATAGGACGAACGTACGGGGGAGGTTTCGGTTTTTGGGTGACTCCCGGTTTCTCGCCGTTTCCACCACCAAATCTGTTAGCTAAGGTGTTCTCAGGCAACCACTTCTGTTTGATGTGGTCGACCCCCTTTTCAGCTATCATGACGCAAGTGGCGTGAGTGTTGCCCGAAACTAGACTCGGCATAATTGAGGCGTCCATGACGCGCAGACCGTCGATGCCGTGAACTTGCAACTTGGGGTCCACCACGGCCAGAGGGTCGCTGGCAGGGCCCATTTTGCAGGAGCCGGCCTGGTGGTTTTCCGGGCCCGTGTAGTAGCGCACCGCGCACTGCCAGAAGTCGTCCGTGTCGTACCTGCAATTAACAAAAATTTAGAATTTAATTACCGATATTTTCTAAAACAAAAATAGCGAAATTAGGAGGAGTTTTTTAAAGCTTGTGCTCTTGAGGAACCCAATATTTAGTTAATTTCAAGAATTCTTTTTCTACAAAGGATCTTGGGTCTGGCTGGTCCCTAAAATTAGGGTTGATGGTGGAACTTACGCATATTTCTTCTCGCAGTCTCCGTACTCCTCCTTGTCCAGTTCTAGCGCGTACTTGTTCTTGAGGGCGCGGGTGTTGGCTAGCCGCTGCGTGACTCTTACGCCCTCGACGAGAGTGGCGACGTCTTCCGGCTCGGTTAAGTAATTAGCGTACATCGCCGGCGGGTCTAAGGGGTTTTTCGATTTCAGCCCCACGTAGCCCCTGCTTTTTGGGTGCAGAACGACCGGGGACATGGTGAGATGCTTGGGTTTGTCCGGATTTTCCGGATCCTCGAGGGCTCTTGCCTCCCCCGACTTGGCGCAGTTCGCCAAATAGCCGGCGAAGAACACTTGTAAATCGGGATGAGTGCCGGAAGGATCTGCGTATTTCGAATTAATCCTTGCCGTAACTTGAGACATGCCTGTTGACGACATCGGTCCTTTCCTGCAATCATTTCCACGACGTTCTGATGAAAAGTTTTCTTTTGCGAATTCGAGAACTTACCGGTTGAGGATGTAGTCGAGTGCGTTGGCCCAATCCATGTCGTTGACGGCCTTCCGATTCTTCATCAGGAACGTCAAATAGAAAGTTACGTGGTTGTGCAAGTTCTTTCCGACTCCAGGCAGTTGGTGGACTTGTTGAATATTAACTTTATCCAACTCCTCTTTCGGTCCTATTCCGGATAATAAGAGAATTTGTGGCGAGTTGACGGCACCGCCGGAAACAACAACTTCTCGCTTCACTCTGACGGTGTGCAATTTATTCTTGTAGAGAAATTCCACGCCTGAGACGGTCTTTCGGTTGCCGCTTCTGTTTATTAATATTTTAGCCGCTGTAGAGTTGAGCATGACGTGGAGGTTGGGGCGATCCCGGGCCGGTCTCAGGAAAGCACGGGCGCTACTCAACCTCACTCCGTCTCTGGAACAAAACAACAACGAGCCAGTTTAACAGAAAACTTGCGACGTAAAGAGCTTTTGCCGTTTTATTAACTTTGCTGTGATTGGCTCTGCCTCTAGCAAAGAACTCCTTAAACCGAGCCGGGCAAAAACTTAAAGTTATATCGAAAATCTGCTAGTGAGACGAGACGTACCTTATTTCTTTAACGTCTTTTACTATAAAAGTACGGTGAAAGTAGCTGTCAAGAGCAAAGGGTAAAGTTTTTTCTCAAATTAATCTAGAACTAGTTCAACAAAATTTTTACTTTAGAAATATTGAGCCTCTGAAGTCTAAGACAACACTTCAAGAGCAAGTAGTTGAACCCTATCTTTAAGATAGATCTAAAAATATAATAATTGTTTCGCGATTCAGACTGGTAGGTGTCGTAGAGTAAGGAACGTTTCACTTTTTGTTACGCATGCTGCATTGTGCGAATTTACGCGACCGCTGCTAAACCTTTGATTTCACTTCAATAATATTAAGTGTAAAAATGTTTAGAAAGGTTCTTGTACGTTATTCTTAACTTAATTTTTTATAAAATTATCAATAAACTAAAAGGGTACCTATCTAATGGTCGAAGGCGAGTTCTAATAAAAAGTCCGAAATTCGGCAAGAAATCATTCAATATTCATGTCACGACTTTAATTAATAATGGGAGACTCGTGTCGATTAAAGTGACGTAACAAACTGGATAAACCGAAATGCCTCGAGTTCAAAAGCATCATCAGGATTTCTAGGTCAACAATTTTTTTTCAAATCAAACAGCAATGCCGAGATGAGACAGATCCAAAACGTGGCTTCAGTACCTCGAGAAAAAAAGGATGCGGCGTTAAGTTGCATGTAAAAGTTTGACCTTGAATAATAAAATTGCTTCTGTAATATCGTAATTAAACACAATTTTTTGTTCCGGTTTTGCATAATAATAATAAATTATAATTTATCGCTTAAAACGTCCAAGTCCAGATAGCTAACAATTTCGTAGACGTATTCGTCGAGATCTTGCTCCACATTTTGAATCGATGGCAGTTCTATTGCTCAACTGCGCTAGGCGAGAGTCAAAGGTCGGTGGCCTGTCGCAAATAACCATTAATCATGCTAACAATTTCTTCTTTCAGATAAATGAATGAAATTATAATTTAATAACGTCGTTTGAGGAAAATCCTTTTCGGGCAACGTTACCGAAAAAATCGTAATCAAAATTTTCCGCCATTATTACCTTGCACGAAACGCAATTGTTACTATTTAGTTTCGAAATTTTCAAAGCACCCATGAACTTGGAGGTTGCTAATTAAAATTTACCTTGTGTTGGATTGGGCAATGGTGAATCCTGAATATTGGTCCCCGTTAAGGTCGTTACTGACAGGATATCCCAGTTCCGCCGCCGCCTTCAGGACATCTTCGGCCATTTCCGGCTGATGCGGAAACCTGGTCGTCGTCAGCGGCCCTCCAGTTCCATGGTACTTGGCATCGACCAAACTTCCAATTTCCTTGTTATCTTCAGATTTCAGAAAGAAAGGAAGAACATCCTTGTAACTCCACCCTTCATTGCCCGCAGCCGCCCAATTATCGTAATCTTTCGGATGCCCCCTCATGTACATCATTCCGTTGATAACGCTGCAACCCCCTAGAACTTTACCCCTCGTCCAACTGCAGCGGTGTTCTGGGTAGCCCAAACAGGCGCTGCTTTCCGGTTCGGTTTTGTAGTTCCAATCCATGTGGTGGTCGCCGTGATAGCTGATCACCATCGAAGGTACTTGGGCGCCTGGTGGTTCATCCCCGCCGGCTTCGATCAACAACACTTTCCAGTTGGGAATTTCCGAGAGACGTCCCGCCGCTGTGGCCCCCGCGCTACCACCCCCTATCACCACGAAGTCGTATTCGAGGTCCGGTTGGGTTTTCGGGGTGATTCTTTGGCAAATCTCGGAAATGTCGCACTTGTTCCTGATGAAGGTGTCCAGAAGGCCCATGAAGAGGACGAAGGCGCCGCCGCCGCAAGTGTTCGCCAGGGACGGTCCTATGTAGGGAGCAGCACAGCCGCACTCCATGGTATCGTTGACTTGACGAAATCGGGTTTGTGGTGTTGTTTACGTTGAGGATAACTGTTGAGGAGTCGCGGGTGAACTGTTATTTGGTCGGTGCCGCGGCCAAGTTTTCTTTATCTTGATACGCTACGTCATCGGGGTATCCCGTCTTCACAATCGGACCTGCTTTAGCTGCGGATTATCCAGTCGGATGCGCACGATTTGGCATAGTACTTTAATGCGTTATATAGTTGCGTTGAGGCGTTGTGCGAATTTCCACGGAAGTGGATGACTTGCAACGAGAAATTGCAAAAATAACATTGTTCCGCAAGCTCGTGCTTCGCATAAATTAATGGCACTCGTCGATAAATCCGCGGAATCGTAAATTTACCACATGTCATGCTGGCGATTCTGTTTTCTGCTAATTCCACCTCTGCCGTGTTCGCTGAAAAGACCAAAGCGAGGGAAACTTGACGAGCGCCTCGAAACGCTACTCTTTGCGAAGTAATGACACTCGCAGCTACTGGTTTTCCAGAATTCTTTCGATCGCCATTAACATTCAACAAAAGCGATTTGCTTCTTACTTTTGCAGAAAATCGTTCAGGTTTTATATTTTAATAATACTTCCAGATTTATCAGCAAATCAACTTCGTATCAGCAGGGTTTGCTCTATCTGACTAGATTTTCAATTGAGTTTAGCAAGAAATTTTTGCATCCAATACATTAAATTTTAAATAATATCAAAAGGGGGATGACTCAATCACCAAAGTTCTTGATATTTATACAATGCAGTCAAGTTTGGAATATCAAAAATTTTCTTAAGTTGATATATTCACCCTGGCTATGACTTTTGACAACAAATATTAAAAAGGGAGAGTTTAGGACAAAATATTTTTTATTTATAAAATTAGCAAATCAACCTGAAGGTCCGTCACCAAAATAATTAAATATCTTGTTTAAATAAGTCTACTTTTGTCTCTTCGATTGTTTTCGTCACTGTAAATAATAAATAAGGAACGCTTTCGGGTCAAGCAACTGCACAACTAAACAACAAATAAAAAATAATAAGTTTTTACGACTAAAGCGTGGAAAACAATTTTTTATGTATTTTGTTTTGTGCACATTCCACGCCGCTACCCACTTCTGACGGCAACTTCTTTCAGAAACCATCGACCATTAACCTAATTGAACCTGGTTCGCTTGAAATGAATCAACAATTTTTATTTGTATGAAGAATTTAATATTGAAAAAAATAATTTTGTAGCTGCAGCCGTCGGGCTTTTGATGTTTTCCGATGAAAAAGATTACAGTCATCTCTGAATTTTGTATTGTTAATTAATAATCTCTGGATTAAAAATGAGAAGCTGAACCGAAATTTTAATTCATTTAATTTTTGTTAGAGGCATCTTGGTCGGCTTTAAATTTTGGAAATTTATACAAAATTGTGCGAAACTTTTGAGGTCGCAGCTTCCATCCTTTCGACGACTGCGGTGGTATCAGCGAAATGTCGAGGTAGCGATGAATTCTGAATAATTTATGAAGTATTAGATGACATTATCTTTGGCGCTCTATCATAAATAATCCCGCATTAGATCTATGTAATGCGAGCTCATACATAATTCGCATAAGTGGCCGCGAGCATTACCACGTAATTAATGATTCAATTTAGGTTCTGTACAATTCCCGTTATCACGGCGTTATAGATTTTTCAACCAAGTGTTAAGTAGCTTCTTGTGTATTTCAATTTCCATTTCAACAACTTCAACCTTAATTTACCGGCCATATAACGTTCATGAACGGTACATTTACGTACTCACGCCATATTACTGTTCAAATATACCCGTGTCACTTCCCCGTTAAATTTAACATTCATTATAAAAATTACTTACTGCTGCTACTGAGGCTCGGAAAAAGAAAATAAAATTTAACCTTTAGGTAGCTATGTTAATTTTAAATATTTAGAGATAAGTCTTTATTGCTGCATAAACAAGTTTTTTGTAACATCCTCGTCTAAAGTTGATCCCTTCTAATTTTTTTCAAATTTCTGAAATTACCCCAGGACCTCGAGGGAACCTTGACCGAAGCGAACTCGAAACGCAGGCACTATAACCAAAGTTTCAAAATTTTCAGGATTGTCATAATTGCGTGGATAGACGCAATAATTGTGCTCATGACTGATGAAATTTTCTTGATAAGCTGTTATTATCGAACATACACACACACGACCGGATTTGCGGCCGAACTACAGTTCCTGCCGTAAATACGAAGTTAGACGATTTAGAGGTCGAAATTGCGACCTTGCCTCCATCTGGTCTTTGTCCTCGCGGTAAAAATTGCACCTCGATTAATTATCGTACTGTCGCGATATGTGACGTAGCCGGTGTAATTAAAACGGATGAAGAGTGCACTCAGAACCAGGTCTCAACACCTGCACGCGTAATAGTTCTGGAAAATGTTGTTAATGTCCGTAACAGCAGGATGGCTGTTACGGGTTACGGCGAAATGCTGCATCCATATTAATTTGATGGACTAATAAAAGTGTGTTCGCACCTGGAGCGCTTGTTAGAGCCAAAACGTGTTGTTTCTGCGGTTTTGGCTGGAACTACCTGGACGAAGACCGCGGCCGCAAAATTAAATAAACACCAAAGGCACAAATATTTACTCAAGCCTTTTTTGTCGCATTGAGTTCATCTCAGTTACAATTGCTAAAAACTTTCTTCTTTTTTCACATAACCATTAGTTACTCGCTACCTTTTACACAGTCATGATAGTGGCTGGAAATCCCAATTCGATAACGTAACGTGTTGAATTAATAATTGCTGAAGAAGTAATGACTCAATGGTTGAAAATCTTCAAACTTAAATAATAATAATAATTCCTTATTAATTTCCACAATTCATATAGAATTCCAGGGAATTATTGGGAATTTGTCACGTTTTGTCAGTAATGAAAATTAAATGCATTCTACGGTTATCTAAAGTAATTCATTTATACCCAAGAGCAAATTAAGAACAATATTCGGAGAACGAAAATTAAAAATCAAAAATTTGAGTATTGCAGCAAAAATTAAATACAATTTATCTTAATTTTCATTCATTTTCATGTGTTCATACGTTTTGGAAATTTTCTCGAACGTATCATCATCCAACTCAAATGGTTCGACGTCTGTTGCAAATTTTATTGGGCAATAGAATATATACTGACGTTCAATAATCGCAATGTCCCGTTTAATTTTTGGTCACGCAAACCTTTTATTCTGCTTTCTATCCTTCTGTAAGAACTTAATTTTGAAAATTTCACCTGACGCCTCCCCATCAATAATTTCCACAATTTTGCCAAGATACCACCGTTCTTAGTAGTAAACTGCATAAAATCTCTCGCAGTCAATAAATACTCTTTTGGTCTCAATTTTGGTACTTTGCTTTTCAACTTTTTTTTTTAAGGTGCTTCCCTGAGTACATGATTTACCCCATCCTCAACATTGTCCGACGAGTAACTAGGTACTTCGTTATCTACATAATCAGAAAATGTCTTAGTGTCCGTACTATCAGCATATGTAACATGAGTATCAATGAGCTTCTGATGATTCAGAATCATCTGACGTTTCATTTTTTAAAGATTTTTTATATTTAACGCTCAGACTTGATTTGTGTGCATTTTACCTTGCCCTTGTACTTATATGACTTCGAGCATGACTTACACTGTAACTTTTTCTGCAATGCTTTGGTGTTATTAATGAATCTTCGTAGTCGATCTGTGCTGACCCTACCTTTTGCTTCTCCCAAGAGCCAGCATAACGAAGATTTTTTAAAAACCACCGACTTTTCACTTCTGCGCATGCCTCTGCGCATGAGCAGAGGCCAGTAGTTTTGCAGCAAGTAAAAAATAAATCCCATGTAATTCCTGCAATATCTTTAATAAATCCTCGTAATTTCAAATAAATCCCCATAATTCCGGATAATTCCCATTAACTCCCAATAAATCCTACAAAGTAAAAATAAATTTCCAAAATTTCTGTAATTCCTGGATGGTGTACACCATAATTCTTCAGCCGTTTACCCCTCGAAGCAGCTTATCAAAAAAATTAGTAATTTCGTGTTGTTGTCCTAAAATTATAAAAGATTAAAAATGTTTTCTCGGAACAAAGGCCCGTTAAATTTTATGTCTGACAGGGTTAGGCTTAATTAGTGTCATTCTGTTTCTCATTGACGGCATTAGAGAACATTATTGTCAAAATTGCTTAATAAGTGGCAAAAACGGGCAATGTTCACCAAGAAGCAAAATTTCTGGTGTTCAGCGTTTTCGAAAAACCTCTTGAGATCCGTCAGGCAATCCTGTAGTAATGGTTGAGGGGCAAAAATAGAAATGTTGGGGATGGTCGATTTTTCTGCGATTAAATCATTATTCCGGACGAGTGTGGCGTTTCGTCTCTGGCGTAAAGTTGGTCGTCACGTCGCAACAATAACACAGTTTCAAATGCGATCAACAAGGTACGTTTGTTTTTAAATGCAACAAAAGTATTGCACATGGGTCCACCAGGCATGTAGGTGGAGCGTCATTTCGAATTCATGCATTTCTGCACACACACAAACACAATCCAGATGTTACAACAACCGGTCGCTGAATTTTACATGACGAGATACGCGAAAATTTCAAAGAGCGAACCAATCGCAATTTCAAAAACTGCAATACCCAAATCAAAGCCAATAACAGAAATGATAACCCGAGAAAAAAACTGATGAAGCTCTAACGACCGCGAGCTTGGCGCGTCCTTTCGCGTGTCACTCTAGCCTGGGGCCGTTAATTAGAGCCATCAAAAATCCGGGATTTTTATAAATATTCATCCTTCTGGATGCGTCCTAATTGCCTTTTTCTTTCGGATCGTCAATAATAGAAACGCCATTAATCACCGTTTTTGTAGTAAATAAATTTGTTTTTAATTAAAATCCGATGGCGCGCCGCGTTGATTGCTTTTTGAGGTTTATTAATCAAAACTACCTGCCCGCCCTTAATAAGCCCTGCAATCGGACAATATCGAAAAAACGCCGGCAAGTTAATTGAAACTCGGTCAAATTACCGACTAATCCACCGACACGCAACCCCCCAAAAGAACCCGATACGAAGAAGAAAAATTGGCGGTTCCACCAACGACAATTTGCATAACACAGTTTCGCACTCGTAGATCGTGTCTGTTTAAGACTCGCCCTGCCATTTGTTGCGGGCTTTTGCGGTTTTTCCAAAAACTGGAAGTGAAGTCGAGTTATATATATTTTACGTTTTAATATTTCAGGGCGGAGCCGGAAGCGCGATAGAGCGCTTCCAGCTGCAGGTTACGATAATATGACGTCTTAAAATTTAAAAACCACAAATGGTACCGTGCCGCGGTTTTTCGACGTAAACACTCTAGAAACGCAACTTTAGAGGTTTTCTTAATGCGACTGGTAAAGTCGAACGTTTGGGTCCGGTTGCCGTGATCCTGCAGGACCGCATCGTCGTTGATCGGTCGTTGGATGATAAACTTTTCGAAATTGCGCGACGCTTCCGGAATTAATAACTTGAAAGCAATAAACGGCAAAACGTCAGCGAGTTTCGACGAAAATTGACAATTTAATTGATGAAAAGCACGGAGGCCACGTTAAATTACTGGTAATGCGTGACATGCGAATTTTATGTGCATCCCTGGAAAAAAGTTGACGCGAAAATATTGAATTCAAATCGCTTTGGTTTATCGCAAAATCAAACATGACTGGGAGTGGGAGCGACGCAACGACAATGTTATTGTCAGTGTTTTTGCGAGCCCGCACGATAAATGTTTGCGGCTGGGAAACCCGGTTATATTGACCCGAACGCAATTAACCATCGTTGGTAAGTTTTTCGATGCCTTATAAATATTTATGTAAGGATTACCTTCGGTTTTTTGCGCCACGTAATCTCGATGTAGTGATTTGTAAAAACTTTAACAAAACTTTTGGGTTAACAAGCTATCATTTCAATTTTTCAGCGATTATTATTAAATGAGGCTTCATTAACTGGCGCATTTCGCAAGAATTTCGAAAATATCCGTTTACATGAATTATGGTAATTTTCGGATACCGACTGGGACGCTTTTAAATTCTGAAAATTTTTAGCTCCAGTTTTATATAGTTGTCACCAGTACAAAAGCAATATTTTTTGGATGACAGCAGGAAGTTGCATTACCAATGACTATCACAAAAGCACCAGGTGGGTACTTTGGATTTTCTTGATAATTTCTCAACTTATAAATTTTGCATTAGTCACTAATAATCGTGACCGACATGATAAATTATACGGCATAAAAAATTAATGATTGTTTAAATTCCATTTACCATAATTCCATGACGTGCAAACCCGGCTTAAGCAAGAATCAGAGCATTTTTTGCCAATTCTGAAAATGTTACAAGAACGTAACTTATTGCTTTTCTATGTTAAGAGCTTTTTGATTTTAGTAATTTTATATTGAACGAATAATAAATTTAACTCCAAACTTGGTTAGAATTCCTAATTTTTAAAACTCTACTGAAGAAATATTTTTATTAAATTATCATTTCCCATGCTACTTGCCAGTTATTCCAGTAGCCGTGGGACACCTCTATTGAAATTAATGAAGCGAAAGCCCACGGTAGCTAAATTTATCTCAGAAATCGGAAAAACCTTGAATTTATTTTATTCATTACATAATAATTATTATCAATCAGATTTTAAAAATTGCATGTGAGCGTCCCTTTATGTAACGTTGAAGCGAGTCGGTTAGGCACCTACATGCATAATAATTCCATAAATTAACTCTCAGAGGAAGATATTTCTTAGTGAAACCCGTGAATAACTTAAGAGGAGTTTGTTAAACAAAGCTACTAGACTACTATACCTGATTCACAATCGTGAATTCCAAGAAGTCCTTTGAAAATAATTTATTCTTCCATGTTTTGCGTTGCAAAAGTTTCGTTATAAACATTTTCTTAAAAAAATCAAAGTGGTTTTAAAAAAGTTTTTGTTAAAGATAGTGCATAGTTCAAACGACCCCAGCTCACTGAACAAACAAAGAGAACTTAAGAGTTGTTTAGCAACTAAGTTTTTTAACGTCTTTAATAATTAACTTTTAATCAAGTTCTTGTTTCTGCAACATTTATTAACTTTTTCCACAAACTATTAAAAAATAAAAGTGTTATCTGAGGAGAGATTTCTGAACTCGGAGTAGGTAATTATCGCAACCTGAAACCGACGTTTAGTTTTAAAAGTCAATTAATTGATTAACTAGATATTGACGGATCGGGATAGCATCAGACGTCATAGTTACCGCATTTTTATTAGAACACCTCTACGTAAGCCGGATAAAAACTAGCGACGTTCTCTTCAAAGTGCGTCTGCATCAGATTTTGGAGCAGTACTTCGGGCCGTTAAGGCGACATTAAGACCATCAAGATAAGCGAAACCAATTAAATATTCATGAGGAATTGTTGGATTACATAATAGCTCTGAAGCGGCCGTTCTTTCCCGTGACAGCATTCAAAGTCAAGTTCACAAGTCGCTTAAGGCGACCCCAACTTGTTTGATAATAGTTTCTTATACGCCAGTTCTTGCTCATAACAACGAGAAAAACTCAATGAACCCATCGGCGAACAACAATGGAATAAAAATGAGACAAATTTGCAAAGAAAAAATTAATGTTCCACTTATATCAACATTGATGGACGTGTTTTGTTATCAACTATACTTAACGAAATTAAATTAAAGACAGGCAATCTCTTACTAGCTTATACCTAGATGTCGTCGATATTTATTGGAGAGACACTTTACCTAATCCATATTTCCAATGATAACTTTTTCCATTTCGTCCCCAGATGTAGGCTTCTGAACAAATGAAGTAGGGTCGCGAACAGCAACCAATTCAGTCACAATATCATGAGCCGAACTGGCCTCTATTCCGTCATATTGGGGGATGTTTAAAGCGATATCTGAACGGCAGAACACAAAAGACGTTGCCGTTCTCATATTGCCATGCATTATGTCGCGGAACGAGAATGTTATGGCGCTCCCGAGTGATTTTTGACTTTATCGATATTATCAGTTTTATTATCTGCGAACCGGAGACCGAAATTGCAGGAAAGCTAAGCGACCCCCACCTATCCAACAACCATCGGCACGGTCAGTTAATGAACAGCTACAAAACTGCGTTGTATTGAAACATTCATTAAAACATTAAAAAATTTCAATATTTTCGACTTTTCTACCCCAATCGATAGAAATTCGAAAAATTCCTAAAATCGACATCGTTGCACCTAAAGGCTGGAAATTAGCAATTTTTTAAGTAATCGGCTTTCCTGAATTCAAATCCGTAATCAATTCGACGCTAAAATAAATAGATTTCTTATAAACTTAGAAAAACCACTAAGTTTCGATTTCTTATAATATTCAAACTGTTGTAACTTTTGAACGGGCAGAATTACATGAAATTCAAATACATGAAATTTCTCCATTTTACAAAATCTACCGAATGCTGTATGAACAAAAATTGTAAGTCTAATAGTAAAAAAGTTGAAATTTGCAATTTAGGTCGATTTTGACGAAAATTTTGAATTGAAACATTCGAACGGTCATATCTTAAAAAGTACGACTTGTACAGGAAAACTACGGTCAGATTCGTGTTAAGCGGTTCAAGATCTACCAGATTAAGTCATAAAATCGATGTAAAAAATTTCAATATTTTCGACTTTTTTTTTCTACCCCAATCGATAGAAATTAGAAAATTTTTTAAAATCGACATTGTTGCACCCAAAGGCTAGAAATGGGCGTTCTCTTATGTAATCGGCCTTCTTGAACTCAAATCCGTAATCAATTCGACGCTAGAATAAATAGATTTCTTATAAAATTAGAAAAACCACTAAGTTTCGATTTCTTTCAATATTCAAACTCTTGTAACTTTTGACCGGACAGACTTACATCAAATCCAAATACATTAAATTTCTCCGTTTCAGAAATGGTATCGAATGCTATATGAACGAAAATTATAAGTTTAATAATAAAGAAGTTGAAATTTGCAATTTAGGTCGATTTTGACGAAAATTTTGAATTGAAACCTTCGAATCGTCATATCTTAAAAAGTACGACATGTACAGGGAAACTACAGCCAGATTCGTGTTAAGCGGTTCAAAATCTACCAGATCAAGTCATAAAATTGACGTGAAAAATTTCAATATTTTTGACCTTCATTTTCTAGCTCAATCAACACACATTCGAAAAATTTCTAAAATTGACACGTTTATTAAAAGACTGGAAATTGATGTTTTCTTATATAATCGATCTTCCTGAGCTCAAGTTCGTTATCAATTCGACGCTAGAATAGAGAGATTTTTTATAAAATTAGAAAAAGCACAAATTAAGCTTTTTTCAACAATCAAACTTGTGTAACTTTTGAACGGAGGTACTTATATTAAATCCAGATACATCAAAATTCTCCGTTTCACAAATGCCATCGAATGCTATGTGAACGAAAATTGTAAGTCTAATAGTAAAGAAGTTGAAATTTGCAATTTAGGTTGATTTTGACGAAAACTTTAAATTGAAACATTCGAATGGTCATATATAAAAAAGTACGACTTGTACAGGAAAACTACAGCCAGATTCGTGTTAAGCGGTTTAAGATCTACCAGATTTACTCATAAAATCGATGTAAAATATTTCAATATTTTCGACTTTTTTTTTCTACCCCAATCGATAGAAATTTGAAAATTTTCTAAAATCGACATCTTTGCACTCAAAGGCTAGAAATGGGGGGTTCTTGTGTAATCGGCCTTCCTGAACTCAAATCCGTAATCAATTCGACGCTAGAATAAATAGATTTCTTATAAAATTAGAAAAACCACTAAGTTTCGATTTCTTCCAATATTCAAACTCTTGTAACTTTTGACCGAACAGACTTACATCAACTCCAAATACACTAAATTTCTCCATTTCACAAATGGTATCGAATGCTATTTGAACGAAAATTGTAAGTCTAATAATAAAGAAGTTGAAATTTGCAATTTAGGTCAATTTTGACGAAAATTTTGAATTGAAACATTCGAATCGTCATATCTCAAAAAGTACGACATGTACAGGAAAACTACTGCCAGATTCGTGTTAAGCGGTTCAAAATCTACCAGATCAAGTCATAAAATTGACGTAAACGTACCTGCTGATCTATTATCTGGTCTTACTGTCTGAAAGCTTGATACTAATATATTGTCGTCGCGCGCTTAACGAAAACTTTAAATTGAAACATTCGAATGGTCATATCTAAAAAGTACGACTTGTACAGAAAAACTATGGCCAGATTCGTGTTAAGCGGTTCAAAATCTACCAGATCAAGTCATAAAATTGACGTAAAAAATTTCAATATTTTTGACCTTCATTTTCTAGCCCAATCAATACACATTCCAAAAATTTCTAAAATTGACACGTTTATTAAAATACGGGAAATTGATGTTTTCTTATATAATCGACCTTCTTGAGCTTAAGTTCGTAATCAATTCGACGCTAGAATAGATAGATTTTTTATAAAATTAGAAAAAGCACAAATTAAGCTATTTTCAACACTCAAACTTTTGTAACTTTTGAACGGACAGACTTTACAGCAAATCCAAATACCTCAAATTTTTCCATTTCACAAAAGCTATCGAATGCTATATGAACAAAAATCGTAAGTATAATAATAAAGAAGTCGAAATTTGCAATTTAGGTCGATTTTGACGAAAATTTTGAATTAAATTGTAACGCTTCTCCAAAAACTTGTTAACTGACAATCTCCAAAATGGCCCTTATACAGGGTGCATATTGTAGGTGGTTTGAATTCTCGAAAGGAGCCTTTGTTCGAGCGACTCGGAAGGGCGGAGTGCAAACGAAATGTTGACCGGTTCATACATTGTTGGTCCGAGGTAATCAGAAGCTGGAGTTAAAGGGCTGAAAGTGCGGCCTAAAGAGTTTTTGTTAAATCTTGAATGCTGCAAGTTTTCCGTTGAATAATTCTGCGGAATTGCCGGAGTAAGGCAGGCAACCAGCTATTTCCGCGGCGGCGAAAGTTGCTAATTACACGAGACATTGCCACCACTCGCATGTCTGAGTAGATAAAATCGGGCATCTTTCCCTCAGGGGCATTAAATTTTTTACGTCCGAAACGCAGCGCTGTTAATTAAAACCCTGCATGTGGCTTTTTATTGTTGCATAATTTACCTGGTCGGGCTTCCGCCAAGACGGAAATTAAGAAGGACCGATTCCAACTACAAGTTTTAACGGCAGGACGCGGGGGATGAGGAAATTCAATATTGTGTTTTATTAATAAACTTTGCCGAGTTCGCCACGTAAATCAAGTAGGAACGTGTTCTTTAAAAAGTCGTATTTTCTCCGAGGCTTGTCCGAGAATTCGTTCGTTTAGGTTATTAAATAATAAAGAACATTGAAGTTTCATTTCGTTAAGAGTGAGTAAACTTAAAATTTGATTTATATGAGCCTAATTTCGCCCGAGTGCTCGCCCGCAAACTGTAATACATAAAGGGAAGAAAAGTATCCCCCGTTCCTCAAAGTGCGATATAAAACTTCCAAACAAAATAAAAAGTTGCTTCTTAAAAGCGTAATCATTTATGACCGGACGTTATGTAGGTACGTACCCGAACACTAAGCGGATTCTGCCCACGACTTCGTTTTCGAGTCACCAATCAAACAAAACAAAAATTTTCTTTTGTCGATAGTCGAAAAAATATATTTAACGGAGATTTGGAAAAAGCGAGGCGCGATAATTTATCACGCCGCGTACACCGGGAATCGCCGGGACAAAGTCGCATTTATGACGGGATCAGGACGCGGAAGGGAACATCCAATCTAGAAATTGCTGCGTGCCACATTTACACCGCACTTGTAATTAATGGAAACAGCGCCACTACGTGCACAGAGATATTAAAATGTGCCGGAATTAATCCGGCCCGGGCAGCCAGCCACTCGGGCCAGGTATGTTACATACGCCTAATTAATAATTTACATGGGAACTCTCGCCGCAAAAAGTCCACATCGGCTCTAGGCGGATCTAATTTAAATTTCAGATCTAGTCTATGTGCTCAGAAAAATTTGCAAAAAAAAGTAGACGCTTGATTAGATTTGGGCGCCTCCACCATTCTGTACTATTATCCAGAATGGTCTTTCTGTTCTCCCCTTGAGAATCAGGTCAAGTTAGGCCACTGCACACTTTTGAAAAAATACTTTTATGTACTTTTTTGCATTTCTTTCTTTGACTGTTAAAATTGTTGCAACGATTTAATTTGCTGCGAAAATTGAGCCGGAGCTCGTTGCCACCCTCAGAACCTCTCCCACCTCGTCTGTTGAGTTTTGTGTCCGCCACCAGACTTAATTTATTTATTTTGAAAGGTTTCGAATTTCTTTTTTAATTCGAGGTGTTCCGAGCCTGTGGGAGCGGGGATTAACGGACCTCGCTTTTCCAATTTTCCCGAAAAAAAGTAACAGCGTGTCGTCGCATCGCAGCGTCTTTTATTATTTTGAATACATTCCTGCCAACATAAAAGTGTTGTTTAGGGCATATAGGACATTATTCGAATATTATGGGAGACCGTAAAAGTTTTATAGGAAACCCGTATATGTTGATCAGCCTTAGACGCAAGTTTAAATTTTGAACAGGGTGTTATGGAATTTAATTATTTTTAGGTCCCGAGCCATCGCTCCTCATGTATATTTAACGTTTCCATCATTTTTTACATTTGCTGCTGCGGCGACAGCCTCTATTAATTCGGCATTAATCTCCCCAATAAAAATTTCAATTCGTCGCCGAAAATTGTGCGGCAACCTTAACTTCGACGCGTCCCTAATTAAATTCAAAACACATTTTGTGCTTGCGTTCTTTAAATTAATTAAGTTTTTTGCTGCCAAGTTTCCGCAAGTAAAATAATTTCGAAGCGCCCAAAACGTAATTCATTCATCCCGGAATTGCCCCATAAAGCCGACCATAACATCCAGACACATAAATCTTAAACCTTGGAACGGCTCAAACTAATTGGCCGTAATATTAGAATATTTAAAAAATAATAAAACCGAAGCGATGGTTTGTTTAACTGCCGCTATAATTGCAGTTCTTAATTAAAATGAAGCTGCAGTCGTATAATATGCTTAATCTTCGCGATGATAATGCCCCTAAAGCCCGAACAAATCGGAAGCTTCAAGCGTCGCTTCCGTCTCGCTCAAAGTCGCAGAGAAAGAGAGCAGATCTTCGAGACCCCGCGCAGCTAGTTCCTGCGGAACTTTAAGCAGATTCGGGAGTCGTAATTTTGCATTAGTTTTAGCGTAATGCCGGCAAAGTGGCGCAAATATATTTCACTCGTGTCATAACTACAGCATGTCGCAGTATTTCAGACTACGTGCCGAGGCATTAATAGTATGTGAACTCCTCATTGCTTTGAATTATAAAATTTAATTGCACCCATCCGCGGCTTAAGGAGCTCTCGACGCGTCTGCCCCCCATACAAATCGTTGTCGTTGTCTCGTCTCGCGGCGCTTCTTATTCGTGAAATTTTTGCTGCCAAAACGGCGGGTAATTAAGCCGAAAGCGAGGCGGGCGTTAGATTATTGCCGGCTTAAATCAGCCAGTGCAAGTTATGGATTTTCATTTCCTCCCGCTTGATCCGGTTTTTACTTTCGTGCTCTTCTCGTGGGAAATTAACTGAATGCTAAACTCGGTGCGCTAATAACGCGCGCACGGCCCCCCTGATTTGTGCGATTACCGAAATCTTAAATATTATTATTAATTCAGGGACGACTAGTGAGGTTTAATTCCACGTTAGCACAACTTCGCCCGGGCGAATTCCCAGTCGGGAACGCCGCTAAGTTATTGAATTGATTTATTAAGGCGCCTAATAGTTAACCGTTAATACGTATAATTAGGGAGGGATTAACGGGGCACCGCGGCGCTATTCGCAAATCCCGGCTTCGCTCGCGCCACGGCCAAAAATAATTCTACCTTCAAGGAAGGTGCGCGGCGGCCAATTGCAAAGGCCTTTCAAAAGGCACATTTAAATTAAATATAATGTACACCAAATTAAACCATACATCCCTTGCATTGTCCACCAGAAAATTTAATGAGCATCAAAAAATCTAAATAAAACCCAAATTATTATACATCAGAAAATGAGAACATCACCACTAAAATAACTATGCTGCGTATTGTTTTACCATTACTTATACATTTTAAATTCTTTATGTCTATCAATTTTACTAAATGTTCACCAAATTTAGAACGCTTAAGTTACGCGTCCGTGCTGTGTACATAATAAATATTCGCGCTATTCATTTATATTTAGTGATTTTTAAAAAAACTATTTGTGCGTCAAATAATTATTCTATACTCCAAAAATGAAATATGCTCGCGCATCTCTCCTTGCCGCTTGCGCTTCCTGACAAGAGGCACGCAAAAAAAGTTTTGTACAAGGTCAGTTCAGGGCCTTGAATTTTTTTTCTAAAAGCACGTATAGAAATTACCACTAATAGAAGTTTTACGTTTTACATAATGCAAGCCAATGACAGCAAAGCAATTATATATTACGAAAATCAATATCTCTTTTTGTGCAAACCACTTCTATTTTTACTTTTATTTTTCTTGCCCTAGCACATCTACATCTATAATTTTGCATAAAATTATTTACCATTTGCACAACATTTTATTGCTTGTGTATTTTTGAGCAACAAATAGTATTTTTAACTGCTAAATAATATAAGACACTGTCGAAAATTAAATATCTGGGTATTATGTTAGAATTAAATGCGGAATAAAATTTGGTGAACATTTAGTATTTATGGTCAACAAAAGTTATTTTGGCGAACAAAATATATAAGAGGCCAGCATTATGTCAATATTTGGTTGTCGTTTTAAGATTTTGTGTTTTCTTAATTTTGGTGAGCATTTAGTATTTTTGGGAAACGAAAGTATTTTTTTGTATGAAAATATTGGGTAAATTTGGTAGACTGTTAAATACGTCCCTTAAATATGTAACTTACCAAGTAAAGCTGTGATTGTGTTTTTTTGCTACTTACAGATTTCCAAAATTTTTTTTCAAAGAGTTAGGTAACCGAGTTAGGTAACATCGTCAGTAATTTTATAGCTCAATCTTGACTACCAAAATTATTTTAGTCTTTTCCTATAACCAAGTTTTAGCATCAGCTTAAACAACTTTTTATGGGATGCCTTGCAAGCCGAACGAAGTAAATCCTTGCCGGAAATTGTTACCTCCTCTCCAACATCTTCAAGTACTAAGTTTCTAAATGCTAGACGAAGGAGCTTAAAGTTTAAAATTTAGACAATCGGGCAAATTTCAATTAATGCCGCTAAAGCGATCCTTGTTTATTTTTACACAACTTTCCAGTTGCGTTGGACTGGCTGCAACGAAGAAGTTGGCCGATAACTTGTTTTATTTTGTCTGGATCCGCAGCAGTCCTCAGAACGCACTCATCCAGCCGATATCTCGTCCACTCGAGCAGCGATATGAAAATCTGAAGGCAACCCGCCCATTTATCCACCCCTAACAGTTTTAATTGAAAATGTTTTCATTTTCAAGACTCGAAAAGGTAATAAAAGTACAAGTACACACATGACCGAGCACGCCGATCCTTATCAAGCCGGCAGCCAAGAGGACGTACCGGCATCAAACTTTCATATATTTTTTGCGTAGCCGTCCGCTGTAAGTCACAAAGATGTTTTGTGTTGTTGGCGCCCTTTTATGACGCGTCTTGAGTATTGAGCCCTCCTCCCCTTTATCTCCTTTCATCAACCTCCGGACGCTTTCACGATATCTGCTCTCTTTCGCGATGTAGCTATGCTGCCTCGCAGCAGCGGAAAGTTACAAATCTAAATTTCCGTATACTTTCTGGACAATTTTTTATTTATTGGTCAGGGTCGGGGTCGGACAGGGGGCTGCGTGAAGTTGGCAAGCACACTTGAAGCACTATCATTGAGACATATGAGGATCGTTAGTGCTTCAATAGTGCTTTCTAGTGCTTCATATTTTACTTCAGCGGCAGCTACCGTTTTTGAGTTATGGAGCTTTTTTTAAAGCGCTTGCTCACTTCACGGTAGCAGGTAACTTATTAGAAATTTGAAAACTAATCACTAGGGTCGTTAGTGCTTCGTTAGTGCTTTGTAGTGCTTCTTATATCTTGGTCAAATTTTCAACGGTTTTTTAGCTATGGCCAATTTTCTGAAAAATTCCAGCAAGCACTTTGGAAGCACTATCATTGAAACACATTGCGTTTGTTAGTGCTTGAGTAGTGCTTTCTAGTGCTTCAAGTTTTATATCAGCAGCACCTTCCGTTCCCGAATTATTAATAATTTAATTCCCGTGCGTCGCGTGAAGTGAGCAGGCACTTTGAAAGCACTATCATTGAAACACATTGCGTTCGTTAGTGCTTGAGTAGTGCTTTCAAGTGCTTCAAATTTTATATCAGCAGCAGTTTCCGTTTTCGAATTATTAATAATTTAATTCCCGTGCGCCGCGTGAAGTGAGCAGGCACTTTGAAAGTACTAACATCGAAACACATTGCGTTCGTTAGTGCCTCTAGTTTTATATGAGCGGCAGCTTCCGTTTTCGAATTATTAGGTAATAGTTTAATTTTCGTGCCCCGCGTGATCTTTATTTAGTACAACAGAAATAAAAACAATTAAATATGAAATTACTTACATAGATGCATTTGACAGATAATTACATATATCAAAAGTTGCCGGGTGTCCAAAATGGTCAAGCAACATGTTTTATGAGGCGGTATCCGTAAATATTCCGTTGAATGCCACCTATTAGGTTTTATGATATAAGTACCGACCCAATTTGGGTTGGGGTTGGGGGGTTGGGGACCCAATTTCTATTGTACTAAATAAAGATCACGCGGGGCACGAGAATTAAACTATTAATAATTCAAAAACGAAAGCTGCTGCTAATATAAAACTTAAAGCACTAGAAAACACTACTCAAGCACTAACGAACACAATTTGTTTCGATGATAGTGCTTTAAAAGTGCCTGCTCACTTCACGCGGTGCACGGGAATTAAATTATTAATAATTCGGGAACGGAAGGTGCTGCTGATATAAAACTTGAAGCACTAGAAAGCACTACTCAAGCACTAACAAACGCAATGTGTTTCAATGATAGTGCTTCCAAAGTGCTTGCTGGATTTTTTCAGAAAATTGGCCATAGCTGAAAAACCGTTGAAAATTTGACCAAGATATAAGAAGCACTACAAAGCATTAACGAAGCACTAACGACCCTAGTGCTTAGTTTTTAAATTCCTAATAAGTTACCTGCTACCGTGAAGTGAGCAAGCACTTTAAAAAAGCTCCATAACTCAAAAACGGTAGCTGCCGCTGATGTAAAATATGAAGCACTAGAAAGCACTATCGAAGCACTAACGATCCTGATATGTCTCAATGATAGTGCTTCAAGTGTGCTTGCTAACTTCACGTAGCCCGGACAGGGGGCTTTGATGTTGGGGTATCCAGAATAACGAAAAGTAGACCAAGCGCAAAATCCACCTATACGTCGTTCAGGTTCTCGACGAAACAAATAATCGGGCTCGTTTGCAACAAAAGCTGAAGCAGACCGTACCGGCGTCCAATCATTTCTCATGTGCAGCGTGCACTACCCTCAACATAAGTTATACAAGAGCGATACTCGGAACATAGAGTTGGAATTTCGATGGCGCAATTCCCTACCTGGTAGCGACTAGTATCCAAGTTCAAAGAGACGAGAATTCAATTTTCTATTTACTCCAGCTGCTTCGGGAGTCGAAAACTATTCCAATAGTTGGTGGGTTAGTTCCGTTTATGCCGTCGGACCGAAACAATTCGGTTCAAGTATCCATGGAGGCAAAACGACGGTTTTCTTTTTTTATTTCCACAAGGGGCGTCCGATTTCGAATTTACTTTTAATTATGCCGCGGAATCCCGGTAATGTAGATCAGAGCACGGAGCTTTGAACTGCACGTTTTTAAGAGAGAGCGCCTTTCATGTTATTACGTGAATCACTTGAGGTACTTGCTCAAGTGTTTTGCTATTTCCATATTAGTTGCTGCAGTCTTGTTCGGTAATTAAAATCAAATTCAAAGTGATCTTAACTGTGGTGAGTTGATGAAGGGTCGAGACATGCCGCGTTAATGAGAAAATTTTCAGAAGCATTCCTATGAAACTTCCCATCACTCACGGCGGGCATTAATTTTCCATCGCCTTCGACAGACGCCACTGCTAACCATAACAATATTCAAATAACAGCTCGAAGATCAATTTTTCCAATCTGCGGACTTTTGCCAGATTTTCACGAATTTCAGGTTCTGCTGATTTTAGCTAGGGAGCCAGTTCTTGACCGCATTTTTGCATTCTTTTGGCCCAAAAATTAGTATTGCCAATAGAAGCAAAATTATTATTTGTCTCTCCTTTATATATTGAATATGATTTTGGCACCTAGTTCTGTTTTTCCGTGCGTGGAAGATGAATCTGTCAGCGGAGGAAGGGGGTGGATGCTTGTATTTGTTGCAGTCAAACTCGTATGTTAAGCGGGCTGATTGGTATTCAAGACACATGCAAAAAGTGGCGCAAGGGCCTTTTACCGAAAATCCGGGCCTTAGTGATGGCTGATGATGGCGTAAATATTCATCAGTTCTGAGTCTCTCTCGGCCATAATTAATTCCGTGATGCTGGAGGTAGCCGTGTACCTGTATTATTGACAATTACTCATTCAAACTCCGTACAACACATGACTAGAAGTTCCCTATGAATAATACAAATCCAACAACAGTAACAATTAACCGAACGTAATCTCTCGACACCAATACAACTCGACTTGTTTCTGCAGCGCAACTGATAAAAACTGAAGATTTTTATTTTCGGCCGTCCATTGACAGTGGCGGCGCAGTTATGAGATTGATGCGGCCGACGTGTTCTTGTTGTTTTGTGAATGTCGAGCTGGTTGCGAATTTGAAAAAGCTCCCGGAGAGTGCGCTTGAAATTTGTTTTGTGTTCGCCGGTCCGGCTTAATTACGTATGTACGGTGCGCGCCAAACAAACATTTATAAAAAAAAATAAGAGATTTCCCTCAAAATCACGTTGTGTTTTTCATTTTCGGCGTTCTGCGTCCGGTCGACGCAATAATAACTGTCCTGCACCGGATCCTTTTAATGTGTACCAACAACCAACGCAAACTCGCCGGATGGAATGAAAGCTTGATCAAACTCCCGGACCGATAAAATCAACAAAGGGCCCGAGAGCGAATTTGCGAACTCTTGAAAAATAACAAAAAGTTGGCCCGTAATCCCCGATAATCGATTCACAATTAGCATGCAGGCCAGGCGCGATGACAATGCCCCCTCCGGGCCACTAATCGTGTTATCCCGGGGTGCCGCCTGGTGCTAACAGTCACCCGTAGGCGGGTTCCGGTCATAATTTCGGCTTTATTTATATTTTTCCGCCATCAGGTCCGGCCGATTTTTCTTTTCACGCGGAATCAATTGCGAACTCGCTGGGGTTGCAAAAAGTGACCTTTTTCCCTTCAACCTTCGCCCTAACCACGGGCTCGCTTCCATTCCCGGTTTCGTTACGGACAATCCCGTTATGACATATCTCGTTGCAGACAACGCAAGAGCTTTGTCATCGTATGAAGTTTGCAAAAATTTACATTGAGCCACGATCCTGATGCACTTTCTTTTAGACCTCGAGGGAAACAAAGCAACAACTCAAATATGTAGCGGGATATTTGGCCGTTTCGCCTCCTGGAAAGTTTGGTGGCGGTTTAGCAATGTCGCCGGTTCTAGTTCCAAACTTGAGTTGACTCACGGCGTTCAGTTACATGCGTATCAGTTGAGGAAATAATTCAATAACTGTTGCAGCTCGCCAACTGGGAAGAATTTTTTTTTTAATCGAATCACGTTCACAAACTTAGGCAACATCACCGTACCCGGTTGCTCGAACGAGGATTAAAGTTGATTCATAGGCAGCCGCGCATCAAGATTTGATGTAGAACCCTTAGCAACAAATCAACAAAACTATTATCAATATTTTGGAGGTACGAATTATGTCGTAAATGTTTTTAGGGTGTTTAGCTTCAAAGTTAAAATTTTTGCAATTCCAATCCCAGGACCCTGGACGTTACGGAATCCAAGCATTCCTGCCTGGTTGGAGTATTAGCAATTTGTCTGATGAACAAGAATGCGCTGAAAAACGACCCGGCGGCTCCATCGACATTTTAATAAACACCCTTAATCAAATTGAATGGTGGTAGTTAATGTGGGGATATTACGTGGAGCCATTCGACAACAACAGTAGCAAATCACTAATATCCTGAAGGCTTTAACAGGAATGAATCCCGGCATGTGTTGAAATGAAATCAACTACGATTCCCACGCAACCAATTTACAAATATCGGAAACCAATCCCAAAAACCGACGGGTACATCACGTTACATAATTGCTAATTTCATCCCTTAACCAGCCGCACGAGTTCCTATGATTGTCTGATCGCAGTGGCTGCGGCAATGGAGTTTACTAATTAGGCCATGTGCGCAACCGAACCATTAGCGCCGTATTACGTAACAGTAAACCAGTTACGTTTGACGGTGTTTATCAACAAAAACCATAAACCGATTATTAGCGCTAAAGTTTCGGGTTGTATAACAATTATTATGTCAAAGCCTGGAGGGAAACGGTTCTTCAAAAGTTTTGTCAAAACGCAAAATTACTAAAACAGAGTTGCAGCTCTCAGAGCTTTACAAACTTGTTCTATGGTTTTTCAGCAATATCTCCTTTGCTGAAGATAATTTGTTTTGGGTCGTATTTAACAGTCTACCAAATTTACCCAATATTTTCATACAAAAAAATACTTTTATTTCTCAAAAATACTAAAGGCTCACCAAAATTAAGTAAATACATAATCTTAAAGCGACAACCAAATATTGACATAATGCTGGCCTCTTATATATTTTATTCGCCAAAATAACTTGATCATAAATACTAAAGGTTCACCAAATTTTATTCCGCATTTAATTCTAACATAATACCCAAATATTTTATTTTTGACAGTGTCTTATATTATTTAGCAGTTAAAAATACTATTTGTTGATCAAAAATACACAAGCAATCAAATGTTGTGCAAATGGTAAATAATTTTATGCAAAATTATAGATGTAGATGTGCTGGGGCAAGGAAAGTAAGAGTAAAAATAGAAGTGGTTGGCACAAAAAAAGATATTGATTTCCGTAATATAGAAATGCTTTGCTGTAATTGGCTTACATTATGTAAAACGTAAAACTTCTTTTAGTGGAAATTTCTAATCGTGCTTTTTAAACAAAAAAAATACAGGGCCCTGAACTGACCTTGTACAAAACTTTTTTGCGTGCCTCTTGTCTGGAAGCGCAAGCGGCAAAGAGAGATGCGCGAGCATATTTCATTTTTGGAGTAATAGAATAATTATTTGACGCACAAGTAGTTTTTTGAGAAACACTAAATATAAATGAATAGCGCGAATATTTATTACGTACAGCGCGGACGCGTAACTTGAGCGTTTTAAATTTGTCGAGCATTTAGTAAAATTGATAGACATATAGAATTTTAAATGTAAGCAATGCTAAAACAATACGCGCAGCATAGTTATTTTAGTGGTGATGTTCTCACTTTCTGATGTATAATTTAGATTTTTTGATGCTCATTAAATTTTCTGGTGGACAGTGCAAGGGGTGTATGGTTTAATTTGGTGTACATTATATTTGTTCCCATTTGTTTTGTTGCCGCTCAGTAGTTGAATTTAGTTTGAAGCTGGACACGAGCACCCCTGTATCGTCTATCTAGTCCTTTGTTGAAACTACCGACAGTGGCAGCGAAGCCTTTCCCATCCCTCTCCCGGCAATGACAGTTGATGTCGAGTGAGTCAAATTAGGAACTTGGAAGACGAATGGTTTAACACGGTTGTCCTCGATGAGTGCCCGAGGAACATTTGCAATTATTGTAGCTTTGGTTGATGAATCAAAGTGTCTTTGACTGAAACTCGGGGGGTGTCTGCATGCTTTCGTGGTGGGTGCAACCGAGAATTACGCGCTACCCCGCCCCTGAAATTAGTCAATCAAGACTGCCAATTAGGGATGTATTTAAATCGCGTGCGTCGTCGGCTGATGCCCTCGCCCCATCGATTATGCAGATAATGCGTCTGGGCGTGCGAATGTTAACGATTTAATATGAACACACACACACACGACGATTCATGAACGTTCCCCAATCTCGATGTGTATTCAGCAAACTGTCAAACTGTATCACAAACGTAATTTGTTTTGCAACTCCGAAATTGACTTTGTGAAGCGAAATATTGCTAAACTATATTCTTTTGAGAGAACCAATCTAAATTTGTTTCCTCCCCTACATATAAAACAAAGCCCCGAAGTTTCGGGCCAATTCGGAAACATGATACAAGCAAATATTCAATATCGACGGTATGGAACTTCGCACACCTCGACTTGTATCCGGGAATTGCGGCAATTTTCGGCCACACCCGCCCCAGCCGACACGCACCCGGATTCCAATCATGCCAGAATCTGACTTTAAGTCCGACAATCGTTGCATGTCTTGACGTTTTCAATTACTCTCCATATCATGTCTTCGCTGGGCGGATCATCGCGCCGTCATGCACGACCCCAGAAAACGAGAAACGCCAAGTTAACATTTATTTTCGACTACCACCGACGACCGACAGAAATTCTTAAGTCGCAAAAAATAAACATTTGCGGAATTGCGGCTGATGTAATAAGAAGATAAAATAGGGAACGCTAAATAATTCAGGGCAAGCAACATTCTAACAACCAACGGGGGTTGGCGGGAGGGGCGGCGAGAACACAGCAAGGGGCATACACACGAGTTCGACAGGGACTTCATAAAAGAAAGTATATTTCAAGCAGGCCATGATCCCCGTTCATTGCCTAGGGACCTTCAAACATTTCACCCTTGTATCTCGTTCCTTTCTTTACTTCCAATCGTATACAGCGTATTTACGTATTGGGAAAGAGTCGTGCACGTTTTTTCGGAAACTTCCCAATTTATCGCATTGTGCAGAAGGAAACGGCGAAAGTCAATATTTAAAATTGAATGCGCGCCAAGCATTAAAAGCTCGTTCACTATAATTCAATTGAAGCTTTACTCGCGCTTTGTTGAAATATTGTAATACTCTCCAAGGTTGCCTCTTAGCAAGCAGAACGCTCCGCAACCTCCATTATTATTATCTTCGGGGCGACCTCATTGCTTTAGTTTACATCGTAACAGACAATTCGCCTGAAATTGAGCCCCTGCAATACTACTCGCCGTTCTTTCCAGACATCTCCACTCCTCCATTACTTCCGGCATTTTTAGTAGCATCCTCGACCATAAAAAGTTATTTTTACGTTAGAATCAAGTTTTCCGGTTGTATTCTGCGTTATTCGCTGAATTGCAACTTTAACTTTCGGTCATCTCATCGCGGTCTTCCCCAAAAGATATCTTTAGAAACAAAATTAAATATAGGTACGACAGTGGTATGAAAAAACGAAGACGTATAATAATAATAATAATAATAAAATAAATCTATGTTAGAAGAAAATTAAAATGTTGCTGCGCAAATAAAAAAAATTATAGATATAGTTTTTTTTTATCGACCAAAAGGTTGCTTTGTTTGGAAGCAGAAGCTTTGGTCCGCTGGTGTTGGCTCGTTTGTCGTGGCGCTGCTCGGCGGGTTAAAATTGGTGGAGGTGCCGCTGTTGGCGGTCCGCCGCTCTTCAGCGCGTCCCCGGGCCTCGGCGGGTGAATTAATGGAATCGTCGGCGGGCATTTCTGGAGCGATTTAACGCCTGTTTTGGCTGGACGCTCCGAAAGCGTCCCGGCCTCGTTTTAAGTGGCATCGATTATTAGCTTTTTGCCGTCCGCCAAATTCGATTCGCATCCCTTGGAAAAGCTCAATTTCCATATCGACGACGGCCATAATTCAAAAACATTTCCTCCCATCAATGCATATCACATTTAAATCTTCTTACAAAACGGCCCTGGCCGTAAGTCTTGGAAAATATTCAGGTTTAACCCTCAAAACAACTCCGGTCGAATTTCAATAGGGATCGGACCGAATATAAAACAGGAGGCGAAATATCCATCGAACGTGCGGCGTAGTAAAAATACGCAATTCTGCGGCCGGCCCGCACGACTCCCGGCCAGTTTATGATATCTGGAACGCCCCCGACGCCCCCGCCGCACTTCATGACGCCGCTTTATGGGACATCACACCAGCGCTTTTATGGCTTTTCTATTTTGTTTGCCTGTATTCCGATGGAAACTTAGCTGGGGCGCGTTTTAACGGGCGGAAGCGCGGGATGTGTGAAGGAGAGAGATTTGAAGATGGCGGCAATTTATTGCCGTTTTACTATTTATAACAAAAAGGGCGTTTCGCTAGACCCGAGATTCCAATTAAAATTCTCTCTTATATTGTAGCAGGGAGGACGACACAGTGTTAACGCCGGATTTTTGTTGCAGTTGTTGTGACGCAGGACGTCGAGGCCGTCGAAGGAAAAAGTGTTAGTTTGCCATGTGACGTGACCCCGCCAGGCCACGACAAGGTTTACATGGTGTTCTGGTTCCAGCAGGGTTCAGGATTCCCCATCTACAGGTAAGCACCCCCAAATTTTCCAAAATATTTCGAAGTGTTAGAACAATAGCTCCAGGAGCTTGAGTGGACCATCGACGACCTCCTGAAGATCCTCAATCTTAGCTTCAATTTAAAACCGACGCATAGTGCAAAAAATCTACAAAATCAAGTTATAGAATTGGTGTAGAAAATTTTAATATTTTTTAAATTAACTTCCTATCTCAATCGATAAGCGTTCAAAAATTTCTAAAATTGCAATCCATTGTCCAAACGCTATGAAGTTGCCCGTTTATTACATATTCAACTTTTCTGATTTCAAATTCTAACTCAATTTGGCCATACAATCAATGGATTTCTTGTAAACATATTTCTTCAGTTGCTCGTGAGCTTCGCTCGCTCATTCTTTTCTGTCAGTTTGATCGGAAGTATTTTTAAAAGTTGGCAAGACTTGCCTGCTGTCAATGGCTTCATATTCACGTCCGTATTGATTTGTTTGCGTTTGAAGCGGACGTGTGTTTGGAGCATGTAGGACATTTTAAAATATTTATTTCGTTCCACGGACATTTGTCGTGATATACTTAGGTATTTATGGTCAAGTAGTCGTTGGAGCTTGGGTGGGTCACAAAAGTCAAAAATCCTGGCTCCGGCCCTTGATCGTTTAATTTACGGCTTCGTTCGTGCCGACTTCGCTTTAACGACATTGTTATCAAACGCAATATGTGTCAACCTGAATTTTAATTGGTCATAACTTTTTATGAAACACATTTGTCTTAATAAAAGATAATGACAAACACGAGTGCATAAAACGTGCCGAGTTAATATTATGGTAATGCTCCCCAGCAGTTACCTGGAAAATAGCGCGAATTGAATAATATGGCCACATTGTAGCACAAATTGATTTATGTGGCCTGGCACAATTTATGACGCGTAATAAAAATTGCGTCTCCGCGCAATAGCCTTTTAACGGAAAAGGCAAATATTTGGGCAAATCCGTTCGGCAAGTAAACGACAGAATGGGTGAGCAAACGGCGACTTGAGTGGCGAAAGCCCACAGTCACGACTCAATTAAGCAATTTGAACGTCAAATTCCCACGATTTACATGAAAAAATAATTTGTCAAACGCCTAAGTGGGCGGTTAGCACCGCTAAAGACCCGACTGGTTCTTCGCTAGTATCGCTCAAAAGTAGCATGGGAGGTATTTGCATCGAGTTTACGACGTGCGTGTCGTTGCTTCCAATAAATTACATTTGAAGAATTTCTTTTAATCATCGCGTTATGCAAACGATCGCTTCCTTAAAAACCAGAACTGTCGCAACTAACTTTGCATTTGCCGATTCATTAACGAAACGAACCAAATTGACTTTCGAAACAAAAACCAAATTCGGAAAAAATATTTTAGATTTTGGAAATCTTGTCGAGGTGTCGTTGGCTGTTGTGGGAGCTTCGTTGGAGCAATGAAATCGGTTTAAATCAGGTGTTAGGAGCCGCTTTAGGTGGAATATAAATGTTAAATAAACTTTTAATATTATCCAGTAAAGCTTAAAATATCGCTAAAGGGGTTGCGAAAACATTAGCATTGCTCGTGAGAAAAACCAGCTGGGCCAACATTGGCTTTCGCTCTGCCGTCCGCGTGCCTCTAACCCTCTCTTTTAAAATTGAATTCGCAAAAAGCGCACGGAGATAGCCTCATTGCCACCGGAACCAAAAAAAAAAATGCCGTTAATCCGTAATCCCTCAGAAGCGAGCTTTGGCAATAGCGTTTTTATCGGCCTATGAAATTTATTGCATAGCTAAAAAGAGTTTGACGACGTGATGTGGTTTTAATTAAAATAGAGCTTTGTGGGCCATTGTTATTTTTATCGGTCTAAGTGAATAATGATTACGGTTTCATTAAAGCCTTTTGGCGCCCAAACGTTTCCTCGTCCCGTTCTCTGCAAACAGAAAACAACGTTTGTCGACTTTAATTAATATTCTTTCTTGTTGCGGGAGTTCGATTAATTATAGTAACGTAAATATTTATTGGGCCAATAAACTAACAGCGCTAAGTCCATAACGGACGCCCGCTGCCACTTCTACAGTTGGCTGCAGACACAAACAATTTGAATTGGTAATTCGATAAAAAGAAATCGAGGTGTTTCGAAATTTCAAATTACCAAGATTGGTTTCAATAGCAATAACACTTATTATTAAGTAATCAAACCTCCGTCTTTTCCTTAACAGACGCTTCTAACGACATTTTTCAATCATCCCAATTGTGGCCTAAATTGATTTTTTGCTATAGTTGGATCAACTATGGTTTGCGCCTATCTTATCAATTCTAAGTGTATAAATTAAATTCAGGTTCTTCAAGCCTATCATTATTAATTTCATTCATTCGAACTCATGGAAATAATTATTTTCAAAGATTTAGTATTTTATGATAAAATTTAAATGACAATTGCTAATACAAAGCGTTAGATGCGCATCTCTATGGAATGAGCAAAAGTCCATGTTAACACCTAAGACCTTAGAGTATCGAAATGCGGTGGGTCATCGGTGAGAGTTGTTAAAGCCGGAACAAACCCCTCGTCATTTTCATAACATTCACGTATACAAGTGGGACGTAAAGAAATTATGATGGCGGCGTAGAGAGGGTGCGGAAGCCGGGGTGATTTTGCTCATTACCAAGTGTAAATATGCAGCTCACATAAACCGAGCTTTTTACTCGTAAATAATGCAGTTGACGATCAGGTCTAGAAAGGCATACCTCCATGTGAGTGAACCCTTGCCAGTACGGTTATGATCTGAAACCGCGCCTAACTTGGACCTTTTGAATAAGTTATCATGTTATTCAGCTAAGCTATCTAATTATGAAGGTCCGCTCTCGCCAATTTTATGAATACTGCCATGAAAGCTTTATGACCGGCTGGAAGTGGACACAAATTTCCACACACCCTAGTTAGCGATAATAATTCGTTTTATTGCCCTCCCCTAAATTTCCAAACAAGCGATGTTGCAGTTAACGAAAATTATTTTCTTTGCACTTTCGTGTTTCCTGTTACATTAAGCTCGCACGACTGTATCATTTTTGGTGGAAATTCCCGAAATTGCTTTTGGCTTACCCACTTCTGACAGACCATATAAAACATGATCAAGCCTAACTTTGATGTCTGAAATAAAATATCTTACCTCCTCGGAAAACCCTCGTCTTGTATGCATAGGAACGCTAAGCCAATCAAATTTAAATTTAATACTTAATAAAAACTGCAAACACCCTCTGCAATAGATGTTGGAGCCGGGTTACACTGATACACTCCCCGATCTCTCTACTCGCGCCGCATATGATACGAGTGCCGTTATTGGACAGTAAAATTTCGAATTTACGGCCCTGTCAACCGGGACGCGGTACGTGGTTTATAACGCCCCAGTTTCCTAATCTCGACTAATACACTCTCGGCGATGTGATTAGAGTACAGATTGATACAAATCTGGATGCGAGAAAGGGAAACGCAGGTACTCAAATATTGGCGAACAGTCTTAGGCAGTTTCGGGGCGGCGCATAAATATTGCCAATTTCGAGCCACCACCTCGACGCCAGGCGCGGAGCGCCGCCACAAAACTATTCCACTCATTTCAGCTAATTAAGGCCCATCAAAAAATCAATTAGTTGATCAACAATATTGAAAATTAGTCTTGACGACGTTTCAGTGCAATATCAACAAAAAGATTTTCCTATTAACTATTTCACCTGGAGGTTTGCGGGTAGCTTGGCGTAAAAATATTTATAACTTAGCTGTTTGGTCATGGAGTTGCGGTGGTGGCTGTTGAGTTTGTAGGTGGGTGCTTCTGGACGGATGGTGGATGCGCCGGGCGAATCCGTCGACGCCGACCCGCAGCGATCGCAGGAGACTCAGGAATGGAATTGCAGCGCTATTAACCAGACCGTTAAAATTCGAGGTACTTTCAGGAGTCCTTCAGCGCTCATTATAACCTCGCCGGATGAATATTGAATGTCAATGAGGTGCACGAGTGTGGCGTATCCGCGTTCAGAAGTCGCTATCTAACGAACTAGACGTCGCTTTATCCTCGCCCGTGATGTAGAGAGGGCGACGCTGCGTTCAATTTCCGTTTTTATTTATGAATTCCGTTAAGCGTAGTCTCGAGGTGGCGTGCATGTATGAGTTTAATCGCGGTGGCACGCCAAGCAATTTCCACGTGTCTATTTGGTCGTATTATGAAATCATGTAGCGTGTAATGGCGTGGCGGAGATGATAGCTGTACTCGAACACACACGTACCTCCAGATCCTTCAGCTAAGCGTTTATAGGTCTCCCAGGCGAAGGAAGAACTGTGTCTCCGAGGAAGCTTCTCTCATCCCCCGAGACCCGACAGTTAAACAGTTAAACGCGGCAGGAAGAGACGGAGGAGGAGATTTTTTAAATCCCATCCGAAAGAGAGTTTTTCTCTCGTACGTGAACGCCAGGAATTTTCCTTGATACTGCACAGTTAGGGAATTCTTGCGTTGGTATTTCATTTCGGGTTATAGATGCAGGGAGAAAGAAATGAACCCATTGTTTGCGTGGAATGCACAACACATGTCGTATTTCGGTTTTACGTCTCTCTCCAGCGCCGGCATTACAGTGATTAAATCCGCCTTAACGGTACAGATCTGCACCTCGAGGATCGTAAAGTGAGTCGTATGTGAAAGAAATGGCCGTTTGATATTGAAGCGCCCAGCTAAATTTCCGGCGACCCGAAGAGCTTTGTCAGCTTCCCAACGAACAAGGGTACCCGCCACTGTGGTCAACAAAGGACCGATTGAGTCAGTAATAGCAACTTGATGAAAAGATTTTTATTTAATTAATTATGGTTAACATCAGCATGATTTGTGCCTTTCAACTTTATTTACCTATCTAAATGGCAAACGTTGACGCCGTGAGGGGACCAATACAGTAATTAAGTCAAAAAACAAAAATTTTTCCAGAGCGCCAAAATAATTTTTTTGTTCAAAGTTTTCTAATTAATTAATTTGGAGAGATTATTACTATCTAGCACTTTGAATAATAGCTGCGATTTTTTTTTGCTCTGCCTTTCAATGTTTGGAAGCTTCTGGTCTTGTTTCCTGTAGCGAGCCACTCGGGACGTGTTCTCGCTGAAGCGCACCTTCCGTAAAACGTAAGCTAACAAGCAAACTTAGTCGCAAGCCCCCCTAATTCATGTAACTATAGATACGTAAATTTGCTGAATAAGATTGTTCGTATCTGAAACTTGTGTAGTGGTTTCGTTCGCGTAGTAAATGGGATGAGGAGCGTTGCTGCCATCGTTAATTTTTTTTCTTGCTAATCGCCCGTCGAACATTGGCCGTTTAACCAGAAATTTCTCTCGGTTTTTAATTTTCACGCTTGGCGCGTCGCAAGACGCTCAAATTGAACGGCGACCGGCTAATTTGCGGCCATCTTTAAATTTGAAAGTAAAAGCGGGCGCTTGTCGAATATTCAAGTAAAATTCGGGGCGGCATCAGCAAGCCGCGGGATTAAATAGGGATTTCTGGCCGGAGCCGCCTTGGAATTGTCCCAATAACTGCGAAGTTGCCGGAGTTTCGGAACTACACTAAGGCCTAGCTTTGACGATAAACAAAAAAACCACACAACGTCGTAATGCAAAAGTTTTGGCGCGATCTCATAGCAGGCATCCCATCTACCTTGCTTGATTTATATTTATCTCGGTTTTAACGACGAAACTCTCAGGCAGACTTCCAAAAACTACCCGGGAAAACAAAGGTGATGGCGGCGACCCTATTTTCCGGGAGCTTTGCCTTCACCCGGAAAGTGCAGTAATGCAAACGCGTGTATGGATAATACCTAACATGATCCTCGATGCGGTACGAGTTTTGTCGGCAAATAGAAAAACTTTTGCCTGGGTTTAAAGGGGCGAATCCGACGGGAAAAATCAATCCGGAAAATTGAATTTTGCCCTGAATCTTTTTTTTTTTGGAGAAATTTTATAAAGTGTTGAACTTGAAATATAATCCCTCAAACTGTCTCAGCGTTATTCATCAAGTTGTCGGCCGGAATTTGCATGCAAAACAAACGATAAAGTTGCAAATTTTTAGCATAAATTTAATATTCAGATGGAACCGAAAAATTTAATGGCAAAGTGTTTATTGAGATTCGCGAGGAAATTTTTAAATCGGCCTCAACTCCCGGCATTCCGGGTTTTAGAGAATTTGCAGTAAATAATTGAGGAACGCATGAACAAACATCGGCAAAATCTACGAAAACAAACAATACAGCGGGAGTAATTTAGCAAACATGGACACAATTTTATTTCTTTATTAACTTTGTTGCTAAATGGAAATTTAATTAAATGTCCAACTCAATTTTGCGGTTGACTTTAGTCTCGCGTGGTAGAAAATTCATTTTTTTTCTTAATGACGGTTGTGCGATCGTGAGCGACACGCGGAATCATCGCAAACTTGCCGCATTGTGGAGTTAACCGGAAATTGAGTGAAATTCCGCCGCATACATGAGCTCCAGAACTGCGTTTGCTTCCGAACGCGACGTGAGCTCGCGATCAAAAGAAGGGTAGAATTGCAATTCACGGTTCGTGTGTGGCCGGTGATCCGACAATGGTCCCGGTGACTAGGAGGCATTAATTCGATTATTAACGAGTTTCAGTCGAAGAACGCCGTTTCAGAAACCGATAAAAAGTTCCATTCCACAACTGCTAACAAGTCGTTTTTGGCCGACGAGAACTTTAGCAACGACGCAAGAGTCTCCGTTAGCTCGATAACGAATTATGGTCTATGGAAAGCTCTCAATGGCGAACTTAACTCAATTTTCGCGGAGCGGTCGGAAGATGCTAAAGGATTGCCGTTTTCAGAACTCCATGACCCTCAAAATCGCCATAGATATTGCCAGAATATGTCGACCACCACCAGAATTGAGCTGAAAAGGTGACCGAACGTCACAGATTATCTTAAAATAATAATGCTGAGAAAGCGAAAGGTAATAGAAAATTGTAACAGTTGAAAATAATGTGCAGGGAGAAAGTTAGAGATGTTGAAATAGCTAAATCAGTAAAAAGAACCCGAAAGAACGATATTGCATCTTGATCTCACGCCAACTTTACTTTTAATTTCATTGACCTTTTTTTAACTACTTTCCATTCTATAGCTACTACATTTTAGCTTCTATGAAATTTTTTCTTAGATTTTCCATTCAATGCACTTCCCGATTAATCGATGAATGTTACAACCCAAGAATTCCCATCGAAGGCCTAATCATATTCGTAAAATAGTGTGGGCTCTTGCGCTCTTTTAGGGATGAAGTTGGGCTGGTGGGGAAATTTCCGAGAAGCGTTTGCGCGTCTCATCAGGGCCGAAATTCGCGCTTGGTCGAAGCGTCCGTTAATTTCCTGAATCCTCGTCGGTCCGCCGTCCCGGCCTGGATTACCTTTATTTCGCGTTATTTTCGTCGTAAAATTGTTGGTAAACCGATGCTTTTACGACGGCTCACTTCGACTAGTTTTCCGCTAACAAAAGTGCTCGACTTCGATAAAGAAACTCAATCTTGCGGTAAAGCCCGCGATAATCGGAGACGTCCCTTCCAAAAATTGCTCGACCATTACCCAATAATTTGGTCAAAACTTTAATGTTCGGCTAAACTGAAATGTGGGAGCACGCAAACACCTGTGAACGCTAAACTCATTACGTGCCACTTTATTGGACAGTTATTTGAGAGTACAGTGGAGGTCCTAAAGAACGGCTTCCATTTCTGCTGAACGTTCGGCGTTTTATGGAGATTCCTCGCCTTAGTTAGTCGCCCTGACCTTATTCCGCCAAATTAAAGACTCGGGGCGCTACACACCGCATGCCTATGGGGTGTAATGAGCGCCGAACAATCCCGTGCGTGTTTACCGCTTTAACGGGGGTTATTTACACGGCTGCACAAATTGAGACCTTTTCCCCAAACTGGCTCAATTATTGCAATTAATTTCGCGATGTTGCCGCTACGAACCGGCCATAATCGGAACTAACAGCCGCCCAAACTCAGGTCTGTTGCATTCACAAGCATAACTTTGATCATTAAGAAGTTTAGTATCGGAACCAAGGCGAGAAGGTGCATCAGCAAGATGCAGCACCACCACATCTAGCACTTGTTTAAAGGGTCGTATTTAACAGTCTACCAAATTTTCCCAATATTTACAAAAAAATACTTCCATTTCCCAAAAATACTGGATGCTTACCAAAATTAAGAAAATACATAATCTTAAAGCGACAACCAAATATTGACCAGAAATACTAAATGTTTACCAAATTTTATTCCGCATTTAATTCTAACATAATACCCAGATATTTAATTTTCGACAGTGTCTTATATTATTTAGCAGTTAAAAATACTATTTGTTGATTAAAAATACACAAGCAATAAAATATTGTGCAAATGGTAAATAATTTTATGCATAATTATAGATATAGATGTGCTAGGGCAAGGAAAATAAGAGTAAAAATAGAAGTGGTTTGCACAAAAAAAGATATTGATTTCCGTAATATATAAATACTTTGCTGTAATTGGCTTGCATTATGTAAAACGTAAAACTTCTGTTAGTGGTAATTTCTAATCGTGTTTTAAAAAAAAAATTACAGAGCCCTGAACTGACCTTGTACAAAACTTTTTTCGCATGCGTCTTGTCTGGAAGCGCAAGCGGCAAGGAGAGATGCGCGAGCATATTTCATTTTTGGAGTAATAGAATAATTATTTGACGCACAAATAGTTTTTTTGAGAAACACTAAATATAAATGGATAGCGCGAATATTTATTATGTACAACACGGACGCGTAACTTGAGCGTTCTAAATTTGGTGAACATTTAGTAAAATTGATAGACATATAGAATTTAAAATGTAAGTAATGGTAAAACAATATGCAGCGTAGGTATTTTAGTGGTGATGTTCGAATTTTCTGATGTATAATAATTTGGGTTTTATTTAGATTTTTTGATGCTCATTAAATTTTCTGGTGGACAGTGCAAGGAATGTATGGTTTAATTTGGTGTATATTATATATTTGTTCCCTTGTTTAAATACTTAGAAGATTTCTACCGTCTCCAATGGCGGGATTACCAGGGAAAAATTGCAAAGCCGCTGGCGTAAAAGAAACCGGCGCACCTAATTGGCACGAAGAACGCGTTTTGCGGCGTTTCGATGATTGATGAGTGTTGGGATATAGTAATTCCGGCTTCCCATTGGCAATTTGAATAATGGGCTTCTCGGTGCGGCCGCGATGTCAAAAATTGCGCTAATGTTAAATAAATAGTTCTTTCCCCCCCCCGGCGCAATAACAGAGGAATCACATGCGAAACGCTAGTTTTTCTCCGGAATAATGCCCCGGAAGTAATTTTGCGGCCTGGAAGACTGCGGCAAGTTTTTTCCCTTTATCGGCCATGCGACTCTTTGATCCGGCGGGCTTAAGTTGTGCTTTATCAGATGGGGAGGAAACAGAGCCGCAGTTGCAAATTACGCCCTTTAATTAGATTCGGTCACCAGCACGTTTGTTGTAATTCATTACCGACATCCCCCGATCCGCCGTATCACCATCTTCCTCGCCGGAACACCGCAATTACACCACCGACAAAGAGCGCGTATCGGTCGGTGTTGGGGCGCTATCGGTCCGATATATTGGGAGTACAACGATTGACAGTAGGTAACGAATCTGGGTTTAATTGCCGACAAATTCGCCGTTTAGTAGTTATGTATTGCCCTGTCATTCCGCGATTCGACGATGAATTGTGGAAGTGACGCAGTTTATTCGATTACCGCCACCGCCTATGGAATTGAGGTCGCATAGCACTAGCCATGGTGGTAATTAGAGTCCCTCCGAATAGGCCATGCAGAGCCAATTAACTGCATTTAGACGTTTCATGTCGTTACCGAACGTTGTTAATGTGTCGTTTGGTAAATGTGTTAAGTACATTAGCGGCACCGGGAAAATTCTCTTTGCACCTGGTAATTTTGTTGGCTGTTTGCGACACCCCTCTGCTTTCTTCATTTTAAAAGCCATCACCGTCAGATGCAAGCCGGAGGCAACAAATTTACATCAACATAATCGACGCAATCAAGCCCGTGATTGATTAAATAATAATATGTTATAATCGACAAATTCAAGTCCGGAAACGTTTGGAGGCGTCGATATTTTCGTGCTCCTGAAATTTATTTCTTCGCCGATAGGTGAACGCGAAAAACTCCCCCCCAAAACATTTAACCTGGGTTAATAGTTTACATAGTCTGATCAGATATTGCTTTTGATATATTAGTTTACCCTTTAAAGGTCGCTGCTTCTGCGAGGAATTTTTTTGCAGAAACTGGATTTTAAAGGTATATTTCTATAAATTATGCATTAATTTCTGAAATTACAAAGAAAAATCGCGGTATCGATGCCGGCCATCGTTCACGTCATATGATTTAGTGGGTAGGCTGTGGAACACGAACTTTAATGTGCATGCCATGCATCACAACCACCTACCCCTTGCTGTTATTGTGTACCATTACAACTGCAGTGTGTGTGTTTTATGCATTAAAGATAATAGAAAAGGGCGATATGATTTAATGGGTTTCGACACCCCGAAACAATGTTGATAGCTGCCTGGGTGGTTTAAAAATTTCAACCAATAAACTCCCTTTGTTTTAAAAGAATTTTAGCACCATTTAGGACAGGTCAGATTAGAAGAGCTCATGTTACCAAATATTATGTCAAATATCCTAAATATTAAAGGGTCGTATTTAACAGTCTACCAAATTTACTCAATATTTTCATATAAAAAAATACTTTCATTTCCCAAAAATACTAAATGCTCACCAAAATTAAGAAAATACATAATCTTAAAGCGACAACCAAATATTGACATAATGCTGGCCTCTTATATATTTTGTTCGCCAAAATAACTTTTGTTGACCATAAATACTAAATGTTCACCAAATTTTATTCTGCATTTAATTCTAACATAATACCCAGATATTTAATTTTCGACAGTGTCTTATATTATTTAGCAGTTAAAAATACTATTTGTTGATCAAAAATACACAAGCAATAAAATGTGCAAATGGTAAATAATTTTATGCAAAATTATTGATGTAGATGTGCTAGGGCAAGGAAAATAAGGGTAAAAATAGAAGTGGTTTGCACAAAAAAATATATTGATTTCCGTAATATATAATTGCTTTGCTGTAATTGGCTTGCATTATGTAAAACGTAAAACTCTTTTTAGTGGTAATTTCTAATCGTGCTTTAAAAAAAAAATACAGGGCCCTGAACTGACCTTGTACAAAACTTTTTTCGCGTGCCTCTTGTCTGGAAGCGCAAGCGGCAAGGAGAGATGCGGGAGCATATTTCATTTTTGGAGTAATAGAATAATTATTTGACGCACAAATAGTTTTTTTTGAGAAACATTAAATATAAATGGATAGCGCCAATATTTTTCATGTAGGTACAGCACGGATGCGTAACTTGAGCGTTCTAAATTTGGTGAACATTTTGTAAAATTGATACACATATAGAATTTAAAATGTAAGCAATGGTAAAACAATACGCAGCATAGTTATTTTAGTGGTGATGTTCTCATTTTCTGATGTATAATAATTTGGGTTTTATTTAGGTTTTTTGATGCTCATTAAATTTTCTGGTGGACAGTGCAAGGGATGTGCGGTTTAATTTGGTGTAGGTACATTATATTTGTTCCTAATATTAAAATAACCGTTTGAGAATCAAAAAAAAAAAAAAACTATCACCAGATTTGTATTAACTTGTCCGAAAACTACAAAAGTAAGTCATAAAATCGATCTCAAAAATGGTAAGTGGAGAAAATTATGTTATGAACGTGAGTCCCAGGACGTGAATATGCAAGTGCGGATCAGAAGTTGTTGAACACCTCCTCCTGCCGACTGTGAACGCCCTAAATCGCCCTCGAATATGCATTAACCCAAGTGTAATCATAAGCTGCGAGTATCTACTTACGCCTCCCTTTGTGGAAGCGATACTCTTAACATTTTTTCGCTTCCTCTTGATAGCGCACCCCCAACGCTCTGCTGCGCCCACGTTTATTACGGTCGGCAATAGAAACGTGCCAAGGTACGCTCTAACCACAAACACCTGACCGCGTTCCTTTGTACAGCGTTCAAGGGTGCACCAATTCATCGGCGACGACCTCGGGCATCTCAATGGTACGACAACATCGAACCGAAATTATTCTATAATTTATTTCAACCCGGCACCCATCACCGAAACGTTTGAATGCGGCGACCCTCCACTTTTTATTTTTCCTGCCACGAACGTGTCCAGCCAACAGGACTAGTTTCCTAAAATTAGAAATTGTCGTGAAGAGTCCCGAAGCTACAAGTCCAAGGAAGTTTTCGTACTTGTCCCCACCACTCAAACCAGCTAATTCCGATCTAATTACCTCGGCGCCGGCATATTTTCGATGCTTCGATGTAAATCTCATCGAATCTACCTGTCTCGGTTGTTGGCGTATTACGGTGGAATTTTATGTTTCGAGCAAACGTATACCTACGTTATTACCGTAAACTAATAACTTGGCGCTGGAACATTCAAAATCGCGTTATATAATAGACTATTAAATTTAATGCCAGTTGAAATTAGATTACGGCGAGAAATTACAAGGGCTCTCCGGGCCGTGAAACGCACCGAGGGCAAACCACTGAGGGTTGCACAGGAAAAATTCGAAATGGATCGAATCAACGATCAAAGCCTAGCCAAAATTTGCTTCTAGCATACGAATAATAGTAGGTCGAGATTAATCGGGAATTCAGAGACAGCTGATAGGAGACCAAAATTAATTTAGAGTGACGACGTTAGGGGTTGAACAAACAGGTTACGTGTTACGTTAGGTTGAACAGCGTTACGGCTGAACGATCTGAGCCGCAATAATTGACACGCCAGTTTTCGAAATACTATCTGGACTTAAATTTAGCCCTTCAGCGCTGACCCCCTCAACATTGGCCAAATTATGGACAGAGCAAAAAGTTGTTGAAATTTTTTTTAAACACGGCGCTTTTGGCCGTGACCCTTGATATCCGGCGTTTGCTCTTGATGCCGCGTTGAAAGAGGCGCGTGAAAGCGCGTTGTAACCTCTACACCCTTACCCCGAAATCTCGCCTCTCCGCCTTATTCTTTGTCGCCGTCCTTAGTTTAATCAATCCGTATAGTGTTGACAACCTGGTTATCGCCTGCGAGGCATTGAAATTTTCTTCCATGTATATGTATGCGAGATGTTATTAGCTTTGACTCGACTTGTAAGATCCAACCCTAGGCGAGGCCTTTGTGTATTTAGATGCCTCGAATCGTGTCTTGTCATGCCCGTGCATCAACAGTAATGACCCTCTCACGTCCTAATCAGATTTCGTTCATTCCCTGATTACCTGTCTGAGCGTCGTCGATTCCGGTTTTAATCCCGTTCCGTTAATTTATTCACAATTAAAACTGTCGACGGTTTAACCCCGCCACGATTAAACAACTACAAACAACTGCATGAAACTGTGCGATTCGTTAAACATTTAACTGGAACTTTATATTTATAACGTTGCGGGGAATGTCGGCAGGGCGCAAACGGTAATACCGATACAAAAGCGGTTTTGCGAGGGGTGGGGTGGCGTCGCTACCGCCGGCGTCGTCATCTTATTTGTATGTAAATCCTCGCGAGCTGCTAGCTGCGAATCGCCGGGGGCTTATTACAGATTCATAGAGGACGCCACTGTCGCTGACAGAGGTGAGATTTCGGGTCAGCAGGATTCATCACTCCAATTAGTGTTTAATCTAGGGGGCAGACTGCGGCGGACCTGTTTGTTATTATCCCATTTCATTTCGGAAAAGGCTACTGCCGACATCATCGGCCGGCTTTAATTAATCCCCGAACATCGTCGGGGGCCATTAGAGAGGAAGTACCTGCGTGACACCTGAGAATTGGCCTAATCCGACAATTGGCGTAAATAGATTTCATAGACGTCGAGCTGTCCGAACAATTTCGAAAGTTTTCCCAGATGCCGACAACCCTAAATACATTTCAGACACGAAACGGGGAGTTCGCAAAGCGACCCCAATTTTTTTTAAATTTTTTTGTTGCGTGGAATTCATTATTCTGGTCTGCAATGCAAATTTTTTTTAGAGTAATTATTTGATAATAACGTTATTTACGTAATTGTTTAAATCTACAACCAGAAGTGGTAGATTGACATAGATCATAACACTTGTCCAAAAACGCAACAACCCTTCAAATCTATATCGCCCTGTGTTTAGTTTGCGGAAAGCACCGGAGGAGCTTGTAGTAGGACTAGGGTTAGCGCTTAAATAATTAAAGTAGAACGTAGCTAATTTCGCGACGTAAACATCGACCGATGGTCGGTTAACTACAAAGCAGTTAACCCAGCAGAATTACTCGAAACATATGCCCTTTCTCAGTGCTTCGCACAAGTACAAAGTGCCTTCTATTGCAAGATTTAAATGTAACTTGTAGCTATTAAAGCGAAACTGGAAACTGGCCGAAAGGCGCTTTTGCCTCTTTCAACGTGCAAAACTAATAATTATTAATATCTGCTTACGTAATTTAGTACATTTCATTAAAGTTCTAAAAAGTTGGGATAAATAGCCAAAAATTGAGTGTATAAGGAAGCTTCTATTTGAAGCGGACCCTTCAAGCTCGCCGTTCTGTACGTCCGTATTCCTTTTAGAATATTATCCAAACAAACGGCAAAGAAATAATTTTGTTTAAAGCAGTAATTTAATTTTCCAGGGCGATTCATCCTTTAGTTTTGTTTGCGGAGCTCGAATAAAGGTAGAAAGGAATAACAATAAATTCATGCCGCAATAATGAACTACGAGGCAAAAACAAAGCAAACACGACGCCGAAGAGTGGCATGAGCTTACATTAACAAGCTTATTCATGGAGACAGTGATTATGTGTATAATGAAATGTTGGCGAAGGTAGAGTTGGATGACGCTATTACGCGCCGCCACTGCAAATAGCGTCTCACTTTGATTGATCATTTGTTAACTAATTTAATTTTTAAATGGCGCCCCGATAAGAGCGGATTTATTCCGGGCGCGCTCTCCCCTTTTCAGATCGAATCTCTTTAATGTGCCATTTAACGCGAAAAACCGGTCCCGATCGAATGCCGGGAATTCGGCCCGGACGGCAACACAAAGAAGCGGCTGGATATAGCGGCGGTATTAAGTTCTTAATAAACCGCAATTAACTATTCACCGTGAGATCAAATATGGGAAAGATACAAAGATGTGCGGGCGGCGAGGACAACGTGTGGGTTTCGCAGGGGTTAGTTTAGAGAGGGATTAGTGCACCATTTACGGAATTTGTAAAGGTGGCTCATTTATGACGTTACTTAGGGCGCCCGACCCCGCAACGACCAACTTATGATGTATTATTAAACTTGGAAGACCACTGCGACAACGCCCATTCAAACTAAATTGAATTATTGGCCGGACCCTTTGTCCAAAGTGCAAATGATTTTTATGGGGTCCTGCATCCCAATTAGAACGTCCTTTCAGTTGGCTTCGCCCTGTTCGGCTACGGCCGGGGCTGCAAGACCGGCCTTTTTGCAATAGTCAAGAGCTTTTGAATGACAATACAATCGAAGGCAAATTAAAGGTTCTCTTCCATGTGAACGGTCCTCAAGCGAAAACTGCCTATTTTAAAATAATAAAATATAACAAAATAAAATCAAAAATAAACCACAACCACAATTTGGTACTTTATTAAAAATTGATTTAGTTGTGCTGCTAATTAATTTTTTTGTACAAAAACTGACGTTGGCTTTTCAGTGATTCATATCTCCCTAATTCGGATTTGTTTAATCAAACGTGATCAGCGAATTTTACCAATTTCTGTCGAAATTGGCATCGTTGACACCATCTGGATAGATAGACAGGGTTTGCGCTTCCGTCCAATCCAATCACGTGTGTTCACCTTTCCGTACTATCTTAATTATCTGAAATGAAGACGCAGGAATGAAGTGAAGGACGAAAATTACGAGAACTGATCCGGTTCGTTTTCTAGTTTCCAATTTTACTCCCAAACGCAATTTTATTGTAACCTTCGCTTTATCTTGAAGTAATCAAGATCATAGTTCTTAAAATTGTCTACCTAACAAAATTATGATACTCGAGAAACAACAACAGACGCATCGGTATGAAGGAGAATCTACAATAACAACGAAGATGCTGAGGTTTCAATATTTTATCCGAAAATATTAGTTTAATGGTTCTACCAATTTTAAGCCGTGGAGGTTTCAGAATCCTACGCTCTCTTTAGCCTACTTATGCGCAGAGATTTTGCTTGTTGCATTAAACTTAAATTGCTGCACGCGCCGCTTCACCCCTTCCAGTTAACATCTCCCAATTTGCCAAAAGATAATAAGGTTACGATTTGGTGGATGCGCCGAGTGAAAATGTTTCAACGTTTTAAGTCTTATTAGTGGCAGCACACCATGGATATTGTGTTACTTTTAGGGCGACATCTCGCGAACACCGCTAAGGGTCGGTATTATAATGTTGAGTTTCAACCAGACATTATAATACCCGCCCTAAGTGGTGCCGAGACATTAAGTTCACAATTTACACAAATGTTTTGGTGGTTAGTCAAAAAATTGTCAAGAAGCTTCTTTTTTGAGAACCATAGTTAATCGCTTGAGTGGAGCTGAATTAAAATCAGGTGACGTCACTATTTACGTTAGGGGCTTGTGGCGAGCTTAACGCTCCCAAATGATTTCTTATTGGGGAGCAAACCGTATGTGGCGTCTCCTATTTATATGTTAAACCGCCTTATTTATTTTAAGTGTTCTCTTGCTCCTCCATTACCGGGGCGTGACTTGGTAGCTGCTCCATGAGCGACCTCCCTGGTTCGAAAATTTTGCGGCTTGTCGGTGTTGCTGAAAAACTCCGTATCGGCTCTCCGCCTATCGAAACTTTTCATCTTGGCGGTGAGTTGGCACGAGGAAATAATGCGCGACTAATGAGAACAACTATGGGGAAGCTCTTCAATTGCCGGCTTAAGATCGCACGGATATCTCGCGGAGAGCTGAACGAGAACGTTGTTAGAGTTTGTGCTAGTAATTATAATTACTGGTCCTAAGTTACACATAGCAACCGCATTCTAACGAAGACCTCCAGCCAGCTCACAATCGAACGTCGTAAAGCCAGATATTGCCACCGAACTATGTACCTATTATAGCGCCCAAATCCGACTTACAGTTGAAACACGACAATTATCGCAGATATTGGGTTTCCGCTGTTCGAATTTTCTCGAAACTTTCGAAAATCGCCGATCAATTATCATTTTGACGCGACTACGCTATTAATTAGCGCGAGTTTTCCCGGCAGCATCGTAAAAATCGGTATTAGCGTCTGTCGATGGCACAATTAATTATGTAGGGTCGTTGTCGTTCAATTGGAATTTGCAAGAGGAAATTGCTGCAATTTGATGAAGCCGGTGCATCAAAGGGACGACGCGGCGGTCGCTTGTTCCGACCCGCTAATATAATGAAAATTCTAACATAATTCGTCCCGGAGATTTTCTAGTTCGTTAGCCAACAGGTACCTACTAACAAAGTTGACTGATTTGTTTTAGGATCTGTTAATTAATTAGTTGGCGTCCGACACACAGACGAAACATGTTATGGTTGTTGGAACAATGTTACGAAATGAAAGCACTTAATTACGCCCCCTGAAAATGTAGCGCGTCGAGCCGCCAGAATAGGGCCTGAAATAATTATTAGACGTACAATATCATCGTCGGTAACCAATAGAAGAGCTTTGTGTTCGCGCATTTCAGCACCTACAGCCGCCACTTCAGCCTGCAAAGCGCTACTTGCTCAACTATTGCTACTTGCTACGTGCCATAACCAATCAAAATTGAACAAAATTTGGGTGGTGGCTCTCGCAATTGTCAAAATTTCGTGTTGTGGACCGCCACTGAATGATGTTGTTGGGGTCAGGGTCGTTGGATCAGTGCCGAAATTAGGGTTGGAGTTGAAAATTGTTTTATGGCTTAGTTACGGGGTAATAAAGAGGATTCTCGTGTACCTGCGGCCCGGATACAATCAAAAGTTAAGTGTCGTGTTGAAACTGCGTGCGATTCCCGTAACTCGCGTTCCGTTAATAATTACAAAAGAAATGAAATAAAAGTACAACAGCAAATACGCAAAGTGAAACGATGGGGAGCCCAAAGCGTCCAGCTTTCAACCTCAACCGCCGCAGCCCTGCCGCCGCATTCACGTGCAAATTACTCACAAATGAATAGAACTTTTAGCAGAGTTGTTTGAGTGAAAGAAACGCAATTTATGTAATTAACCGCACATCCGGAGGCACTCGTACTTGTTTCGCTTTTGCTTCAATTCGCTGAACTAGCTACCCGGATAAGGGTTTTTCCATCCTAATTACGAGAGGTTTTCCATTATCCCCCCCTATCAAGTTTTTACGATTTTAACGACATAAAGCGGCCGTGAAACGTAATAACGTCATGTGCTGCAGCAGTTTTCCCGAAACAGCTCCTTATTTCCTCGTTAGAATCGTGTCGTCACGAGATTTATCCCCCGGCACTATTCCTACTACCGAATTTTTATCTAAATGAATTTTAATATTTCCACCGGCGCTTTGCAAAAATTAATTACGATTTCGCGTATATTACGGTAATCTAAAGCGTTTTTACTTTACTCTTTCCGGCGAGAGGGGACCGGGCGCGTAATAAAAAGCTGAAATATCACCGTAATATTTCGTCTGTCGCAATATACATTTCAAATTACTTAATGAGATACGAAAAATCGCCAAATAAATTACTTGCAGATGTTTTTGCAGGCGGTCAAGAGCAGTTTACGGCGGCCGTAATGAAACTATGGCGTGCCGGATAAATCGCACTTGTCCTAACCACTGTCGCAGGACATTGCTGCATTAGTACCGTTTCCTGCCGCCAGTTTTTCACCTCAAAAATGGGGACCTTATTAACGCCTAATCGCAGCTCGTTACGCAATTGCAACACGTAACAGAAGCAGCAACGATGTCGAAGCCTTACAAAACGGTGCAAAGGCGCCACGTAATTCTTGCCCAACAATTGACAACTACTTTTACAACCCACAATACCCATTACTAACATGCAAAACGATTACAGTCAACACTTTTACATAAAAATTACGTATTAAGTTTTGGGGCGTATTTAACAGTCTACCAAATTTACCCAATATTTTCATACAAAAAAATACTTTTATTTCCCAAAAATACTAAATGCTCACCAAAATTAAGAAAATACATAATCTTAAAGCGACAATCAAATATTGACATAATGCTGGCCTCTTATATATTTTGTTCGCCAAAATAACTTTTGTAGACCATAAATACTAAATGTTCACCAAATTTTATTCCTCATTTAATTCTAGCATAATACCCAGATATTTAATTTTCGACAGTGTCTTATATTATTTAGCAGTTAAAAATACTATTTGTTGATCAAAAATACACTAGCAATAAAATGTTGTACAAATGGTAAATAATTTTATTCAAAATTATAGATGTAGATGTGCTAGGGCAAGGAAAATAAGAGTAAAAATAGAAGTGGTTTGCACAAAAAAAGATATTGATGTCCGTAATATATAAATGCTTTACTGTAATTGGCTTGCATTATGTAAAACGTAAAACTTCTTTTAATGGTAATTTCTAATCGTGCTTTAAAAAAAAAATTACAGGGCCCTGAACTGACCTTGTACAAAACTTTTTTCGCGTGCCTCTTGTCTGGAAGCGCAAGCGGCAAGGAGAGATGCGCGAGCATATTTCATTTTTGGAGTAATAGAATAATTATTTAACGCACAAATAGTTTTTTTGAGAAACACTAAATATAAATGGATAGCGCAAATATTTATTATGTACAGCACGGACGCGTAACTTGAGCGTTCTAAATTTGGTGAACATTTAGTAAAATTGATAGACATAGAATTTAAAATGTAAGCAATGGTGAAACAATACGCAGCATAGTTATTTTAGTGGTGTTGTTCTCATATTCTGATGTATAATAATTTGGGTTTTATTTAGATTTTTTGATGCTCATTAAATTTTCTGGTGGACAGTGCAAGGGATGTGTGGTTTCATTTGGTGTACATTATTATTTGTTTCCTTAAGTTTTTAATCGCGGAAAAAATGGGAATTACGCCCGCCGAGAATCGAAACGTTGATTGCCGGACGCGCTCTCTCCGCGCCACGGGCCACCTAACTTCTTTGCCTTCTTCCCCTATTTCGTCTACTACGGTTGTTGGTTGTGGATTTTTTTAATGAAGGTTGCGCGTTAGGAAAAATAAGTCAAATAAGTTCCTGAAACGTACTCTTTGAGAGTGCGCAAATTTTTGAATTTTGCAATTAACAATGTATGCAAACTTGCCCAATATGCAGTGACGCCCTTTAAGTACCGCTCCGGCTGGTGGCGACCGGACCACTGGTCGTTCCGTTTTTTGGTAATAAAATCAAACATTTATGGTGATTTGGCACGAACAGTGTCAAACATAAAGCGCCGCCGCCCTCTCCACCACTGGCGTGATTTGATATTCACATGTTATCGCACGTGTATCGCGTTGTGGATTAGCACCATTTGACCACTACTCCCCAGAGGCTCTCAAAATGTTTTACCGGCATGTTCGTCGACTAATAAAAGGATTCGCGTTGTTGTAATGCCCTTTCAATAAAACAACTTTCTAAATTTTTCGGTTCGTTTGGTGTAACGCCAGAAGCAGGGCTTGATGAAAATCTGCGGTGTTTACCCTTCTGGAAATTTAACTTATTTCGAATGCCGCCCCTAATGTTACAACAAAAGAGAAATAATCGTCGAAAACCGCTCACTTGGGGCGAGTTTGCATGAATTTTTCGCAACGTCCAAACATTTGTAAACAAATCGCGCTTTACAAACCATAACAATCACTTGAAATAAATTACGTTCAAGGGCCACCCCAACGCCATGAATTCTTCATGCGTTCACCCTTTGTTTCGGGGGCAGACTGACGTATTGACCACTGTTATAAAATCGCTGGCATTCTACACGTTTCATGCCGTTTTCCGATAGATTGTGGCGGGCGCCGGGTTTAATGTGAAATATTCAAATATTCAATTACGCCGCTGCCAAGTAACAACGTGTTATTTCAGGCCGCATACAGGCGATCGGCCCCCCTCGAAAATATCCACTCTTCGACGTTGTCGGGATTAACACGCGATGTTTCGGGACGACGACGTCGGCGTCGTTGTGGCTTCTCCTTATTGCACAGGGGCCCTCGCCGAAGTCTGGTCAATTATGCAAATTAATGGTATTTTAAGTGCCAAAGATATTGGCCGAGTGAAACGCGCCCGAAATTAATGCGACAACCTGGAATTGTTGGGGGGCACGTGGCAAAAATGGACACGCAAAACGTCAATATATCAATAAGGGCGACATTCAGTGTTTTCGCTGATATAATCGCGAGATTGGAGTAATGGTGGTTAATTAAACTGTTAAAATTCATCAGGTAAAGTGATTTTTATTTTTTCCCGTGTCTAATCAAGCAAACGAGATGGGGGGATGGATGACAAAATCGAGGGGCGGCACACGCCATATTTCAGATCGGAATCTGCAACTGGATCAAGTGAAATGGCCCATAACGAGGCAAGGCTGGTCGACGTCAACCTGACCTGGAATTACTTGTCGAGAAAAGGCGATTAGGCGGTCAATCTAGGCGGAGAAATCTAAACTTTTTCGAGCCCTACAAAATTTAATTAGATTAAGTACCTGATAAAGCAGCCCGCGTCAATTAGAAAAATGTACGGCGAGAAATTTTGTAATATATTTGGACAAGTTGGCATGCGACACTATTTCTGAAGTGAATAAAGATTTTAAAAAGTTTGAATAAAATGTCAGAGAATAACAGAGATGTTGAAATTATTGACCAAAACTACAGAATGTTGATGCTGTTGGGAGTGATTCGTATTGTGGATGGTCGGTCCTGGAGCGGCTCCCTCACCTTCGTATCGTATCAGGTTAACCGCCCACCGCAAGGGATCAGTTTTCGGGCACTTCCGCCGCACTGCAGGATTCAAAATGCCGGCTCGCCATAAAGAAGCAATTTTCCCATGTACCTACGTAAATGCCTCGCATAACTTTATCACAACTGGCCATCATAAACGCGCCATTATTTCTACCAGGGGACGAATTTAACCTAAACGTAAATGTGCGTAGTGGCCCCCTTACCGACGGGTCACTCCCCGTAATTCCCAACATACCGTATATTCTAATACCCGGCAATTTCCCCTCCAAAAACTAAGATATTTACGTTCGCCACCGTTCCCGCGACAAAATTGACCAATTTGCAAACAAGCACCGACCCTTTAACCCCCTACTAAGTGCCCGAGCAATACGGAAATTTCGCTTTTTTTGCTTCAGTCAATCATCAAAATAATGCGAAACGTATTGCTGGGCAATAATGTTGATTGCGTGTGGGTTGATGTGGAAATAATATGGGGATAGATAAACGCGACCAACATGAAGAATGTTGCTATAAATAAACTTTCTTGGTTAAATTGTTCGTGGTCGCGATATTGTTAATAGCTGCTTGTTTCAATTCAAAACTAATTTTGTAGGAAGCTAGAAGCTGCCCTTTACTAATAAAATTTTATGTGTAAGCTCTACTCTAATGCTAACTTTAGGAACTCGGGGATTCTAAATGTGTCCAGATGATTACAACCAACTAATTTATGAGCCAGACAATTTATTTAAATAATTAACGGGGTTCAGGAATTGTCAGGTCCACCCTTGAAACATTGTATTTACAAGTGAGTGACGTTTCAATACTGGTGACTGCTTGAAATCGTGTATACCGTCGAGGTCGTGTCTTCGTTATGAATATTTCAATTGCCCAACATAGATGCCAACCTAATTCGTGCAAGGAGTCGAAACATTACAGCATTGGCATTACCGAAATTACGACGTAATACGTTTCGTAAATATTTAATGGTCTTAAGGCAGGCAACAAGAACCGCGACAGTGCAATTCAAAGTGATCTAAAATTTTAATCAATAGACAAAGTGTCAGGAAAGTTTTCTCCTCAATTGGCGGGCGACAAAGATAATAACGGCTCTGGTCCAAGGTTCCATTAATGTTACTAATGTACTGAAAAGGCAAATTTACATCTAATCATAAGTTATGAAGTAAATAAGTATTGCTATGAAATGGAATTTTTATTCTACATGGTTCCTCCACCATTTGTCAACAATTTGCAGAATTTGTTAAAAATTTTGTTAAAAAGACGAGGTGGCTGGCCAACAAAATAATAGTAGGATATTGAAATTTTCTCCGCATTGCATCCAATATTTGCAATAGGTGAAATTAGCAATCACGAGGTGTTTTATGAAAAATTCTGTTTGCCCGCAGCATATTAACCTGGCCTCAGCATCAACGCTTGCGTCATTGTGTTCATCCTTCTTCCTAATGGTTTTTTAATGCCGCTAAACAAGCGGGGAAAATTTCATGTATAAAAAGCGACAAATAAACTTGGCGCTCCCAGCCAACAACAGATGCATTATTGAAAACATATTTTGTCGTCGTGTTTTCTCGCGGTTGTTCAATCTTATAGCAATCTGGCGTTGATTGCTCTCGCCCTTTCCCTCGCTCGGGTCGCTTATCCCTTGATCCCGCGCCAGCGCCACTTTCAACATTTTAATAATCGGAAAGCTCGGCGCGAATTAAAAAAAAAAGTAGAAGTCCAGATGGCCAAAGGCCAAGTTCAATATACATAAATCACCCCGGGGGTGATGCCCCTGGATCGGCTTGATGTTGTGCAGTTGATCCGTTGATCCGATGTTTGCTAAGACTCACCCCGATGGACTCCCACAGGACCGAATCGAAGACAGTAAATCCAGCAATAAAGGAAGAAACACATTTCAGTGCTGAGTACACATTGTCGTAGTGGCCTTTGACCTGGCGGATACTGTCCTGAAGGGGAGGACGGCCCCGAAACGAGCGTCGAGGATGCGGGAGGATATGAGGAATCGATAATTTCGATAACATTCCGTCGCGTTACAAGGAGTTTATGGATTTTAACGGAAATAGGACGCGTGTGTTCTAACCCGCTTTACTTTCGCCTGTTTATTTTTTCTCATGACGGTTTCTCTTTCGGTTTTACGAACGCGGCTCCGCCAGCCGGCAGCCGATGCCATCAAACCGGATAACGCAGCCCCAACGGAGCACCACGTCAATCCGCTAATCAGCAAAACGTCACGGGAACCCAAAATTGTCGCCCACCACTTAATTACGCACTGAGGGGGTGAGTGAAAGCAAGAATAAGATTATTTTTGGTCGTGAGAAAAATTTAGAAGAATGTGACCAAAAAACAGTTTTTTTCGGACAACAAGGCTCTTTGGTGCTACTAGTAAAACGTTATCTCGGCGATGATATAATGATCACTCAATTTTTTTTGTGGTTGTTATGGGAATAATGACTTGGATGCTGCCATCATTGCCCAACGAATAAATTTTTTGTTGTTTAACTTGCGGGTTATCCGAGACATTCCCGTAAGTCCTGCTGATAGCTATCGGATTGCTTGATTGCGGCAATGTAGAGTTCAAAAGCTCCCGTGAAACTCTTGCCCTTACACTCCGCGCAATGGACCGTAAAATCTCGCTCTTTCAAAGTTTCGCCACTTTTGTTTAAAGCCGTCGCCGAAACTTTTTAATATCATCAATTACGAGAACTAGGCGCACTCGGCGGCGGCGGCGGCGTCGTCGTCGTTGCCACGTTTTATGCGACGACGAGTGCGCTTTGAATCCTTCATTGTGCAGTTGAAGAAAAGCACTTTGTGCCCGACGCCAAACTTGCTACAAATCTGCCTGTTGTGTACAGATATGAGACGCGTGCAACAGCGCCATCTGACGTGTTATTGAGGTGTCGTGTTTGCTGAGTAAATACCGGGATGATGCGGGTTTCGTTCTATGCGACAAGGACGAGCTCCGCAGCCGGATATTTCGTCCACCCGCCACCCTCCAAAGGGGAGGGAGAGGACAAACCGCTCGGACCTTCTGAATATTCATGAAGCTCCAACTCTTAAGACTTTAAACCGCGTGTGTCGCACCTCCGACACACTTCTTTGTCGCACCACCCACGTGAAATCGATGCTGTTGGGCGTTAATTTGTATTGCGGTACCGGGTGTTGACGCACATTGATACCACCAGTTCCGTCGTTGAACAATTATTGTCCCTGTCAGCAAACACACAAGCGTCAATAGCACCTGGAGCTTTCATCCATACAAAAATCTTTCCGCCTACAGTTGCTTTGTTGTGGAAAAAATTGGAAGATTAAAGATAATAGACAACGGTTCAAGTAGAGTACCGAAAGCAACCCAGATTGCTTTTTGCAAACGTCCCCTGACACCAAAGACAACTTTTAGAGAAGTTGGCGCAGTGCTCCCAAGATAAACTAACAGTTAGCATGACGTCTCCCAGTCATGCGAAGAAGAGTAGCCTTTCCTTCATATAGTATTATGGGCCTATTCGAGCTTCAGGCTTGGTACGTTATTTTGTTTATTTTGTGATTAAGCTTTCTTGACAATGCTGTGTTGGTCAATGAAAGTTTTTGGTGGACCAGCTTCTCGATGGTTCCGTTTGGTGAGGCACGTGGCGTTTCATTAAGGCCGCGCAATCTGAATAAGTTAAGCAATGGCCGCCATAAAACTTGTTTCAGTTGGCAATTGCCGGGAGCACATTGCGCACTCTTCCTCGGAACTTTACGATTAGTTGTGAAGAATGCAGGCGTCGGTGACGGCGTGTTGCAGTTTCGGAGAGACAATTACTGCAGGAACGGGCGCAGTTTCAATTAAGACTGCGATATATTGCGGCATTACTGTCTGCTACTCTAGATGTCGTTACGCCCTTACCCACCTACCGACTTCTTTTTGTCCGGGTAGTTGCGGTATGGCGGACGCGTTCGCTACTTGCCACCACCGGAGCAAAACAATTCCGCTTTATTGCCCGGCTCGATCATTTAGCCCGATATCGCTAATGATAACAGTTGACGGAGGTTCGGCGTAATGCTGTGCTTAATTGTGCACGGACTCTTATCGAGAGAGAGCTTTTTGCGGCTCATAAACGACCGAAAATTGCATAATGTTTAATGCGAACCTGCAGCCACTTTAACTTCACCCGGCGTCTCCGCCATTTGCGGACCTAACATTGTATTTTCAACCCCTCTCGGCCAGCTTCACTTAACGACTGACTGAGTTTTTTCGAGTGCATAGCACGTTATTAACAAAAGGGTCGTATTTAACAGTCAACCAAATTTACCCAATTATTTCATACAAAAAAATACTTTTATTTCCCAAAAATCCTAAATGCTCACCAAAATTAAGAAAATACATAATCTTAAAGTGACAACCAAATATTGACATAATGCTGGTCTCTTATATATTTTGTTCGCCAAAATAACTTTTGTTGACCATAAATACTAAATGTTCACCAAATTTTATTCCGCATTTAATTCTAACATAATACCCAGATGTTTAATTTTCAACAGTGTCTTATATTATTTAGCAGTTAAAAATACTATTTGTTATTCAAAAATACACAAGCAATAAAATGTTGTGCAAATGGTAAATAATTTTATGCAAAATTATAGATGTAGATGTGCTAGGGCAAGGAAAATAAGAGTAAAAATAGAAGTGGTTTGCACAAAAAAAGATATTGATTTCCGTAATATATAAATGCTTTGCTGTAATTGGCTTGCATTATGTAAAACGTAAAACTTCTTTTAGTGGTAATTTCTAATCGTGCTTTAAAAAAAAATTACAGAGTCCTGAACTGACCTTGCACAAAACTTTTTTCGCGTGCCTCTTGTCTGGAAGCGCAAGCGGCAAGGAGAGATGCGCGAGCATATTTCATTTTTGGAGTAATAGAATAATTATTTGACGCACAAATAGTTTTTTTGAGAAACTCTAAATATAAATGGATAGCGCGAATATTTATTATGTACAGCACGGACGCGTAACTTGAGCGTTCTAAATTTGGTGAACATTTAGTAAAATTGATAGACATATAGAATTTAAAATGTAAGCAATGGTAAAACAATACGCAGCATAGTTATTTTAGTGGTGATGTTCTCATTTTCTGACGTATAATAATTTGGGTTTTATTTAGATTTTTTGATGCTTATTAAATTTTCTGGTGGACAGTGCAAGGGATGTATGGTTTAATTTGGTGTACATTATATTTGTTCCCAATATTAAAATAAACGTTTGAGAATCAAAAAAAAAACTATCACCGGATTTGTATTAACTTTTCCGAAAACTACAAAAGTAAGTCATAAAGTCGATCTCAAGATTTGGTGTACATTATATTTGTTCCCTTAACAAAATGCGTCCCTTAAAGTGTTTTACTTCGTTAGTATTCTGGCTTTGGCAAAATTTTGACAACCAGAGGTGGCAACGTGCGATTTGCAATACTTTCGTCAATATTCACGACAACCTCTTGAAGGAGTTTTTCTACGGCTGCCGGTTTTTGCCCCCGGCAACCCCTCAAATTAAAAATCTCATCGTGTCGATGCGAATGTGGTCGAAAATGTGTCTATCTGCACCCTCTCCCCAGTTTCGTTGCTTCCTTTAGTTTAATTACCAGAACGTGCGCTCAAAACCGATGAAAACCAATCACGGCAAAGTCTGAAAGTTGCTCAACTTTTCGCCGTCGGGAAAGAGGGTACTTGATATAAATTAAATTACGACATCCGACGTGTTTTATTACCCCGAAACAGGCCACTATTCGGTAATGTTTTAATTTCGGAACATCGCCTGAATGGGAATTACGGTGCAGTTGCAGCAGAAGATAAAGCTTCGTTGGAGTGGCTGAGCAGCCGGCATTAAAGGCACTGAAGTAGAGATAACGAGGCGGCGCCGCTCTGCTTGCTAAAAATGTCGCGGAAAACCCAAAGAGGGCTTAAGGACGAAAGCTGGAACACAAAACGTTTATCTTTGCGAACGTTATGCTATTAAGCCGGCCCTGATTATTGTCAGTCACCATGTGGTCAAAATGCCAAAAGAATTCAACGGTCTCTAGCTAACGAATGAAGTCTTACCCTTAAACAATAACAAGAATATGTCGTAAATGTTATATCAAACTACTCTTGGTTAACCCTTCCTGTCTTTCGTTCACGACAATTCTAACAATAGTTTTAGTATTGGTCCGAAATTAATTTATTATTTAATTCCGTTCTCAACCGCGACGGTCTTAATTTAGCAATAATTCCGCTGCAACATATTTGGCTGCAATCCAAATTAATGCAAATAACACACCAGATTCCCGTGCAGCTAATATGATTAAAACCGGTAAATTGTTCTAATATCAATATTTACGGTTGCTGTTTACAAACTTTAATGAATATTTAAACTCAACGACTATTTGTTCGAAATTGTTACGCGCACGTATGCATTTTCACACAACAACAGTTACGTTTGAGGGTTGTAATAACGGTTACACAAGGGCGCGTTCATGAAAGGTGACAGGTAACGCGACAGTGCCGGAGCAATCGTGAACGCATCATTAACATATTACCGCCACTAATAGAATGCACGGAATGCCGTGGCTATGCTTAATAGTGTAGATAACTTCATAGTTCTGATTTAATATAACGACAAAGTTATTAGCCGTGCACAAATCACGCACACATCCGACAGACAAACACGGCCCCAACACGGCAGAAGTTCGGAAAACGTTATTAGGAATGTTTTATGTTAATGGCGTTCAAATAAAAACTCCACCATTCGCGTCTTGCCAAGAACGGGGCAGCAGGTGGCGGCTGATCGCAGAATTGCAGCTTCACCGCAGGAAAATAAGGCATAATCGACCCGGTTGCAACTTTGATCACTTCTGGACGAAAAAACTATCTGGACCAAAATTTCCCCAAAAAAGGCGTCATGTGATGCTGGGTGAACTAGGGTAAGATTTGGCAAGATTTGGAAAAAGTCAGAGTTTCATATAATTTCGCCCAAAAAAGGCGTCGTGTGATGCTGGGGGTTAGGTTTGGCAATATTTGGAAAAAGTCTGAGTTTCATATTTGTAAGTGTCGACGCGAAGACTTCTTTCGATATGTCATTTATCTCTCGAGTGTACGCGATGCAATTCGCCGGCAAGGAAATGCAAACGCCCGCCTGGCATCAACAACAACAGGATCAGAATAAAATATCGCCAATTCCAGCAGGAATCTTGCTCATTCCCAAGAACAATACGAAACCGGCGACGGGCTCATTCAGGGTCTTGGGCGGGAGAGCTCGATCTTCCATGGCGGAACGCGATAACAGCGCCGCCAACCGAACAATAAACCGCGGTGTATTAATTGCGAGCGAAAAACACAATACGGGGAAATTTCGAGTTCAATAGTCGAAGTCGGGCGAGGCTGTGTTAATTCCTGTTTAAAAGTAAGTCACCGGAAGATTACAAAACTTAAATTGTACGCCCAAGTTTGATCAAGTCGGCCATTGAATGGCGGAAATTAAATATGCGAAGTTTTGAGTTATGCAAAACGAGGGCATTTGCCGAGAAATTGTTCCCATTGAGGGCGCTACCTGACGGCGGAACTCGTTATCCAATGACATAACGTCGATTAAATTAGAGAGCAGCTCGCTTATTTACCTATTGCTTCAAATGCGGACGAATTCGAGAAACAGCGATGGATCAAATTACAACTTTGACGCGATCTTATCTCAGTATCCACGGTATCTGCGCAAAGCTTCAACTACCCGGTCTTGACTCGGCAGTTGCCGCGCCGCCTAATTTAGGCGCAACCAACTCGCACACGCAGGACACACGTACCAACTTACTTGGGAAAGTCACTGAGCTACCTACAAAATTTTTTTTTTAACCAAAAACGCACCCGGTGTTTGCTTCTGCTCTTCGTGAACAATTGCTGTTGGTCTGTAATTGGGAGGATTAATTGGCAGGGGCGGTGGGGGCTGCGGGGTCGGGGTGCATTAGTTCTGTAATTATTTAGGGGCGAACGTTGACAAATAGCCGTTTGGAAAAAAAGCGAAATCAGTGAGGTCACTGATAGGACCCGGGAAGAAGTGGAGAGCATTGACGGATTTCAGACAAATGCCGAAGTTTTTCAGGAGGCGACTGGCGGCCCCGGCAAGAACCACTATAAAAAGTTTCGGGAAACGAACGGACGGCATTAGGGCTGATATATCGCGGCGAGTGTCGGAAAAACCGTTCGGAGACGGAGTATCTTGAAAATTTTATGCGCAATTTCTTAGGAACAGAAGGTGCAGTCCAGGTTTTATCGATTACTTCGCTACTTCTTTAACTACTAAACGGCCCCGTCGTTGCGGTTATTTATTATTTCTTGGCTCATTTGAAACTTGCGCAAATTGCCGTTTAACTATTAATTTACTTTGTTTAATGCGGGGCCGCCGAAGAAGGGGCGGAAATGCTGGCCGTTTTTACTGGGGCACTCCGCGGGGTAATGAGGTCGAATGTTGGATAATTGAGCGGGTTCGCCCGATGTAACCTATGTAAATATTGAAAATTACTTTGTGCCCCGATTTCCCAGCTTGTTCACGCAATGTTGCCCCGGCTAAACAGAAATGTCAAAATAAAAGCCACCACCGCCGCTCTTGCATCAATAACGTGTGACATTTATCGCGACGGTTCTAAATCCAACTGTGCCTCCAGCACCAGATATCAACAAAAACGGCTCAAAGTTAACGCTAATTAATTAGCGTAACGACTTTAACGAGGTTAAGTTTCTCGGGAGAAATTAAAATTTAATGCCAGCCTCTTTGATAAATAAATCACATCGCTTGTAAGGAGATTCGGGGCGATCTCGTTTGTATTAAAACATCGCTGACCTAAACCCTAACCGGATCCGGCACAAGATTGAAAGACATTCAGCTACTCCAGTCCTTTAGGAATGACAACGTAATCACAATAAAACCACCCGTGTAGGTAACGTAATAATGAAAACCAACCCATGCTATAAATTGAACGTTTAACAACCCCATCAATTTTTCACGAGACAATCAGCAATTCTCATTCGTCTCGGCTGATGCTGGCGTTTTATGCCTCTTTATTTAATTTTGTGCCGTCCGACGAGGGGGAATTTGTCGTTTCGCAACGTCTTCGATGCCAGACGGCGCCTGTTAATAAACACGGGATATCAAGTTGGTAATTAACGGGGGATGTAGGCAAGGCCGGCGAGCCGACATAAAAAGTTATTAAAATTTTCGCTTTGAAACTCTCACCTCGACGTCTTATTAGGACGAATTAGGGTAATTTGAAATGTTCGAGTCGCGGCGGCGGCACACAAAGTGCTTAATTTGGACGCTGCCGGAAAAACTCCCGCGTCCAACCTCCAATTTTCCAAAAATATATCTGCCACGAAATTCAACAAAACTGCTTCTGGTAGATCATTGCCAGAGCAACCCTTGTTAGAGAATCGTGAAGACACAACAAATGAAAAAACATGTCGCTAAAAACAACAATCTGAACTCACAGAAGTAATAAAGAAAAACATTTTCTTTATCAAAATTAGTAGTTAGAGAAAATAGATCACTAGAAGGTAGACATAATAATTTGATTATAGCAGTTACATCATTTAGTCAGTAACTACGTGGTTGTTACGATTAATTTCCGCAAAAGACTTTGTCCACTGCATAATTCCTGGCGTTATTGGACGCAGTCGAGGACGATAAGCGGTGGCGTTGAGCGCATTAGGCAAATTGAAGTCAATTGCGAAAATCATATCCATTATCACTTAACCATATAATATTCGGAAAGTTCCAGTCGAGTCGCGTAAAGTTCGTTAAAATTAATAAACGCAATTTAGATCATTCCAAACATCAACAGAGAAAACTTTTAAAATCCATTTAGCAAGTTCCTCGTGCCTCCTCTCAGTCTTTTCTCCTGCCGATGAAGTCGCAAAATTAAATTCGCTAAATAAATAAAATACCCAACCCTGTTTCCAAGAAAGTAGCGAAAAGACGAGATGGAGCCTTGTTGTGTGGAGACGGTGCCGTTTGGCAATTACCGACCGGGCGACGCGCCTTGAATCACAAACGTCATTGTTCAGATCGAAGAGGCGCAAGGGTTGAGGGTGGGCAGGGCGCCCGAGAGCCCTCTAAGGCCTTTGTACTTTCACACTCGGAAAAGTGCGCGTTACTCGACTCCAAACCGAAGAATTAACGTAATTAGAGCTGCAATTCGGTCACCAAGAATCCTAGATTTTGCCTCTCACGCTTCAAAAAGCCGATTCCTAACCTGATCTCAGTTTCGCCATAATTTTTGTATTTAATTTTTTACGCGATCTAAACTTAAAGTGAATATCGCCATTTGTAGTTTATACCTGCGGCATAAGAAAGTTGTAAATTTTACCGCTTTCCACATAACAAATTTATGACGCGTTCAATTTTTGTAATTTTCTTTAAAAGTTGAAAGGATGAATCGATGTAAAAAATTCAATATTTTCAATTTTTCTTTTCTTCCCCAATTGATAGAAATTCAAAAAATTTCTAAAATCGACATCGTTGCACTCAACGGCTAGAAATGGGCGTTTTCTTATGTAATCGGTCTTCCTGAACTCAAATCCGTAATCAATTCGATACTAGAGTTAATAGAGTTCTTTTAAAATTAGAAAAACCATTAACTTTCGAATTCTTTCAATTTTCAACTTTGGTAACTTTTGAATGGGGACACTCACATCAAATCTAGATACATCAAATTTCTTCATTTCACAGAAGCTATTGAATGCTATATGAACGAAAATTGTAAGTCTAATAATAAAAGAGTTGAAATTTGCAATTTAGGTCGATTTTGACGAAAATTTTGAACTGAAACATTCAAATGGTCATATCTTAAAAAGTACGACCTGCACAGGGAAACTACGGCCAGATTTGTGTTGAGGGGTTCAAAATCTACCACATTAAGTCATAAAATTAATGTAAAAAATTTCAATATTTTCGACTTTTTCTTTCTACCCCAATCGATAGAAATTCGAAAAATTTCTAAAATCGACATCGTTACACTCAACGGCTAGAAATGGGCGTTTTCTTATGTAATCGGTCTTCCTGAACTCAAATTCGTAATCAATTCGATACTAGAGTTAATAGATTTCTTATAAAATTAGAAAAACCATTAACTTTCGAATTCTTTCAATTTTCAACTTTGGTAACTTTTGAACGGGGACACTCACATCAAATCTGGATACATCAAATTTCTTCATTTCACAGAGGCTATCGAATGCTATATGAACGAAAATCGTAAGTCTAATAATAAAAAAGTTGAAATTTGCAATTTAGGTCGATTTTGACGAAAATTTTGAACTGAAACATTCAAATGGTCATATCTTAAAAAGTACGACCTGCACAGGGAAACTACGGCCAGATTCGTGTTGAGGGGTTCAAAATCTACCAGATTAGGTCATAAAATCGATGTGAAAAATTTCAATATTTTCGACTTTTTTTTTCCACCCCAACCGATAGAAATTCGAAAAATTTCTAAAATCGACATCGTTGCACCCAAAGGCTAGAAATGGTTGTTCTCTTATGTAATCGGCCTTCCTGAACTCAAATCCGTAATCAATTCGACGCTAGAATAAATAGATTTCTTATAAAATTAGAAAAACCAGTAAGTTTCGATTTCTTCCAATATTCAAACTCTTGTAACTTTTGACCGGACAAACTCACATCAAATCCAAATACATTAAATTTCTTCGTTTCACAAATGGTATCGAATGCTTTATGAACGAAAATTATAAGTTTAATAATAAAGAAGTTGAAATTTGCAATTTAGGTCAATTTTGACAAAAATTTTGAATTGAAACATTCGAATCGTCATATCTTAAAAAGTACGACATGTACAGGAAAACTACTGCCAGATTCGTGTTAAGCGGTTCAAAATCTACCAGATCAAGTCATAAAATTGACGTAAAAAATTTCAAAATTTTTGACCTTCATTTTCTAGCTCAATCAATATACACATTCGAAAAATTTCTAAAATTGACACGTTTATTAAAGGACTAGAAATTGATGTTTTCTAATATAATCGACCTTCCTGACCTCAAGTTCGTAATCAATTCGACGCTAAAATAGATAGATTTTTTATAAAATTAGAAAAAGCACAAATGAAGCTTTTTTCAGCAATCAAACTTTTGTAACTTTTAAACGGAGCGACTTATATTAAATCCAGATACATCAAATTTCTCCGTTTCACAAATGCCATCGAAAGCTATGTGAACGAAAATTGTGAGTCTAATAATAAAGAAGTTGAAATTTGCAATTTAGGTCGATTTTGACGAAAATTTTGAATTGAAACATTCGAATCGTCATATCTTAAAAAGTACTACATGTACAGGGAAACTACAGCCAGATTCGTGTTAAGCGGTTTAAGATCTACCAGATCAAGTCATAAAATTGACGTAAAAAATTTCAATATTTTTGACCTTTATTTTCTACCCCAATTGATAGAAATTCAAAAAATTTCTAAAATCGACATCGTTCCACCCAAGGGCTGTAAATGGCCGTTTTCTTATGTAATCGGCCTTTCTGAACTCAAATCCGTAATCAATTTGATACTATAGTTAATAGATTTCTTATAAAATTAGAAAAACCACTAAGTTTCGAATTCTTTCAATTTTCAACTCTGCTAACTTTTCAATGGGGACACTCACATCAAATCTAGATACATCAAATATTTTCATTTCACAGAGGCTATCGGATGCTATATGAACGAAAATTGTAAGTCTAATAATAAAAGAGTTGAAATTTGCAATTTAGGTCGATTTTGACGAAAATTTTGAACTGAAACATTCAAATGGTCATATCTTAAAAAGTACGACTTGCACAGGGAAACTACGGCCAGATTTGTGTTGAGGGGTTCAAAATCTACCACATTAAGTCATAAAATCAATGTAAAAAATTTCAATATTTTCGACTTTTTCTTTCTACCCCAATCGATAGAAATTCGAAAAATTTCTAAAATCGACATCGTTACACTCAACGGCTAGAAATGGGCGTTTTCTTATGTAATCGGTCTTCCTGAACTCAAATTCGTAATCAATTCGATACTAGAGTTAATAGATTTCTTATAAAATTAGAAAAACCATTAACTTTCGAATTCTTTCAATTTTCAACGTTGGTAACATTGGAACGGGGACACTCACATCAAATCTGGATACATCAAATTTCTTCATTTCACAGAGGCTATCGAATGCGATATGAACGAAAATCGTAAGTCTGATAATAAAAAAGTTGAAATTTGCAATTTAGGTCGATTTTGACAAAAATTTTGAACTGAAACATTCAAATGGTCATATCTTAAAAAGTACGACCTGCGCAGGGAAACTACGGCTAGATTTGTGTTAAGGAGTTCGAAATCTATCAGATTAAGTCATAAAATCGATGTGAAAATTTTCAAAATTTTCGACTTTTTTTTCTACCCCAATCGATAAAAATTCGAAAAATTCCTCAAATCGACATCGTTGCACCTAAAGACAGGAAATAAGCGTTTTCTTATGTAATCGGCTTTCCTGAATTCAAATCCGTAATCAATTTGACACTAGAATTAATAGATTTCTTATAAAATTAGAAAAACCACTAACTTTCGAATTCTTACAATTTTCAACTTTTTCTTTCAATCCTTTAAATCCGAAAGTTTTCTGACGCAGTCTCGTCTACTCGATTCGCTCTTATATCTTAGTCAAAAATGATAGTTGCTCAGCCGATTTCTAGAAGGCTATCCCAAGAGCTAGATAGCTTCTCATTTTCCAATTGAGTCATCCGGGCGGTTTTTCTGCACCACTAAATCACCGAGTTAATTTTTAAAGTGCAGTCTCCTGTTGAGACGTTCCCTGTACTAATCGACCAGTTTTACGTCCCTATCCACCCCAGATTAAATGCCTCGTACGTCCCATTAGCAATATTGCAGCGCACATTGAATCGGAAAACGCTCGCATACCTACCTCCTGCACGGGGTACGAAATCCGGACTGTAAATATCTGCCCTAATGGATGTGTGCAACGTTGGCAAAGCACAATATCGGAAGCCCCGATATGATAATTGCAATCTAATATAAATCACATTAACCGGTTCAACGAGTATAATCACGAAATGGTTCATAAATATTAACAATAGTTGTCAGAGATCCCCATAAAATACCTCTGTATTGGCGTCGCATTACCGAATCGTTGAACAATAGCAATGTCAACAAGCTGGAATCAATTGCGAGTTGGATTCCGCTATTACCGGCCAAATCAAAAGTTGGTCGTTCTTTCCCGTTGCGAAGGGCACTGGAGCCGAGACGGATCTAACGGACCGTTCATGATCCGAATCAGTCAGGAGGCGGCAACGTTCACATATTGCACAGCAAGGGCTCGAAATCGAGCTGCCGCATTAAGTGCGTCAACACCGCGACGCCCTCATTGACGCCGGAATCAATAGCGTCAATAATTGGCAGTTGTCACAATTAATTATTAGTTAACACGCAGATTTGCCTGTAATCGCTAAATAATTCGGATCATCCCAGAGTTGGTGCTAGGGGGGGAGCTGACAAAATTTCGATTAATAACCACCTTGGAGGTTCAAGAACTAAAATGGGAGGTTAGGTCGGTGCCGACCCTCATTCTTGTTAACTCGGATTTTCTGGCGGTCTGACAGCGTCAATAGTGGAAATTTCTGATATAAATCTGTGTCGCTGTTCCGTTAATAAAAACCCAAGAAGTGCGACAGTATCTCGGAGAGGACCGAGATTAGCTCCGAGGCTGTTATAAGACGTATCCGCATGTCTGGGGATGGCCGGGCTGATGCATGGCCGCTCTTCGTGGTAACTAAGTTTCAGACCGCGCTGTACGTTACGGCCGACGGCGGGCTATTACTTGGGCCGACACTCCATCTGTCACCCGTCATACAACAGATGCTGCCGTGCCGTCCCTGTTCCGCCGTCGCCACGCCGAATTAACATTATTAACAATATAATTTCCATGAGTTAAGGATACACTTTGATCAGACGGAATTCAACAAGACCCATGTTACAACCAACTCTGACAACTTTGGGGCAATTTGTTAAATATCTTTGTTTAGGCTTCATTTTGACTTCCACGTCCACCCATGCACGAGCAAGTGCAGTGGGGTTCATCAAGAAAATCAAGGAAACAATGGTCGGATCTGAAGTGGTTCTCAATTTATCACCAAGAACCAAAACTTCTAATTAGTTCTGAATCCCATTGAGACGATACTATAGCGAACTTGTCAATGCCCGGCAAAGCTATCTCTGTCCAGAAGCAGCACTGGACCGCCACAAGAAGAATTTACGTTACTTTCAGTCCCATTGCGAAGCTTTGCAGTCGCGCACTAATTAACAACAACAACATTTCCAGTTTGTTGGCGGCAATTTTAATTGTAGAAACAAAACGCTTTTACAATCCTGTGTAACATGTAAAGTTCGGAACGTTCACTTGTTAGTGTTGAGATCTCGTTACAAGAGTAGCGTTAATTGCAACCATGGCGTTGATCCGGTTGAAGGTTTCTGCAATCGAGTTTGTCGGGATGTCTGACGTCTTTTCTTGTTGCAGCTTCGACGTCCGGGGCAAGCCTCTGTCCCAGGCGCGCCATTGGTCCGCACCGGAAGTGTTCGGTTCTAGGGCCTACTTCCGGACGGTGTCTGAGCCTGCACAGCTCGTCATCGACGACATCCGGCGTCACGATGAGGGCGTCTACCGGTGCAGAGTGGACTTCCGTAATGCACAGACCCGCAGCTTCCGTTATAATCTCACCGTTATCGGTAAGTGCACCAACATCAAGATGTTGCTGATAGATTCGACAATGACGGATTTCAACGGAAAATTGCCAATTATCCGGGCATTACACAAATCGCTCGTTCTAAATCCGTTCGGATATTTGCCGGTGCCCGGAGAATTTAAATCAACGTGTGCCGAAAGCTTTTAATTAATTAATTTATGTAGACTTCGATAAGCCGGGATCATCCGGGATATACCCACAATGGGGACGAACGCTTCACCTACATGGGTAACGTGAAGTTTTTGATAGGGAGTTTTGACTTTCGCTTACAGAGCAAGGGAAGACCAATAAGAGAAAACCAAAAATTTGATGAGATCAAGTCAACCAAAATTAGAATTAACTCAAAACAATGAGAATTAGTATTTTTGAAAATTTAGCTCGACTTTTATTTTCCTTCCTGGGATTTCGCGGGACTGTCGAGAATAAAAGTTATAACGCGAGTATGAAATATGGTCGCGTCTTTAATTTTGGAGCGGCGTATTTGAAATTTAAATGCATCCCTGACATATTATTAATATATTCTATATTGCGCATCAAGGGCGGGTGAGCGATAGGTTAATGGTGAAGATCTGAGAGCTTAGAGGTAACGTTGGAACGGGGTGCTTTGGGGCGCTAGCGAGGCGTTCGGTCCCTTGTGTAAAAGCTTCCACATTTGAATATAAATTCGGTGTCATCTTAAAACAGCCCCGGAAACGCTGGTGTAAGTTCTCAAGCAACTAAGTCACCAGATAGGGAACTTCATAAATCCAGAGGGTCGCTTTAAAGACAAATCATCATCAATTTCGATTTTCTTTTTTCAGTTACTAGCCAACTTAAATTTTCAAGTAATCACTAGATTACCACTTGATCAATTTTCCTCCATCATTTAGAATCAGGTCCTCGAATACGAAAATCACGAAATTGCTTCTTGATTAATTTCCATTTTGCTCATCAATTACCCTCATCCTTTCGCCCCTTCAATAAGAATAAAACTACGTGGTCCGTATTATTAACGGTAAGGAGGTGGCTTAATAGCGACCCAATTTTTAGGAAATTCATAAAGTCATCAAATGGCGGAGGCGCCGGGTGAATACCGTGCTGTAAAAATTGTAAAAAATTAAATAATAAAATTGGTCGTCGGATCGTCGCTTTTGGCGCTTCAATCTTATTTGTAAATAACGGTTGGAAGTTGTGCAACTCCTAACGAAACTATTGTATTTCAGCTAGTAATTTCCAAGCAAAGACGGAAATATGAGTAAGGCCGCCGTACCTTTCTTAGATGATCAATTTCCGGGCTCGTTTTTCCTGCTGATTGCCTTGGATTTCGTATTTAGTTTCGTCCACGCTCCTGATTGATAACGGCTTACAAAGCACCATTTGTGCCTGTCATGCAGATAGTGGTAGATACCGTACAATTAGAGGGCGATAGCGGCGGGGCACATATAGTAAATATCCGCGTAGCATATAATTTACTCAAATAATCCGATTTGGTAAACTAACATAAGTTTCCCGAAGCTCGATCATTAATACAGTAACCGAGGCCATGTGCATGTGTGTGTCACGAACTTAACTAAACTAATTTAAATTTCCTACGGCCCATGTTTATATTGATTGCATCAGCTCCGCTGTCAAATAGCTCATCCATGGACTATTTTACCGTCTGACAGATATGTTTAATTACGTTTAGCTTAGTGCCGTGCTCGGCCAGATGGTGCTCGACAGTTTGACCCGCCAGACCGCAACAGGAATCCCACGTCTTGCCGGAGGATAACGGAGTTAATGGGTCAGCTGATGAACGGGGTCGGGGTTGGGAGAAGGGAGGAAGATGCAAACGGCAGCTTCTGGCTATTTTTATTTCGTAGGATCTCAGTAACTAGAATAATGGGAATATCCATCTGGCTGGGGATTACAAGGAAATCAATAAGGACTTCATTATATGATCCGGCTTCGGCTCTAACGGATTTGAGGTCTTGGTTCTGAACCCCTTCTCCTCAAATAATCCGCGTATCGAATCCAATTTTCTGACAGATAAGTTCACTCCATTTATAACCCATTCAGACTTTAAGATTGGAATATTCCTTTCAACTCGGGTCCAAATTAAAATCCTTTATGTCTTAATATCCGCGTAATGGCCGCTCTTCGGCCCCGGCGCCCAGATTACCTGCAGCCAGCGCCTAATTTGGCTTGAGGGCAATGGAAATTTGTTGCATCTGGAAGACTTGATGAATTAACTTCAGTAACGTTTTTGGAGGTTAGTCAAGAGAGATCTTTTTTGAAATAAAATTTGTTGCCACTCCTTTAATCGAAAACTATCGGAATAACGGATTCTGAAAATTACATATTTGTCGTGTAATTAATCTTGGCAATCTCTCAACGAGCTTTATCATGGCGCATCCGCCATTTCGGCGTTCGAAACGAGTTGCTCGGCGCGCTGTTATGGCAAATAAAAATAAACTGACTTACTCCCGGCCTTTATAAAATATTTACGGCTTCAGAGGAAAGCTTGTAAATCACCCGATTTATTGCGTTAGTTCCGAACTGAAACTAGTTTACAAATTAATAAAAGTCAGTGTTCGGAAAATATCGCGGTGTTCTCATCGGAATCCTATTGGTCGCTTTTATTGGATCTTCGCTACAAAGCCCCGTTTTGAAATATCTCCAGCAACAAATATCAATTTCGAGATGCACTGCGCGATAGTTGCATGCACTTGACAAATGCAGCTTTCAAAGCCGTTCGAGACTTGAACTGATCTCTCTTTCATCTTCATAATAAATTGATATTCAAATTGACGACAGCAAATTGACAATAATTCTAACGAATTTGATTGCATGGGAGTTTTGTCGTCCTGAAAACGGTAGCAGGCTCCACTAACTATTTTGTTTGCGTTAGGGGTGTTTGTCTAATTTCGAGGTGAACCTTAATGTAAATAATAGGCTGGCGACCCGGGTAATCAATAGCAAAGTTGGCGTTATTGAGGTGCATCTCCGCGTGCAATTCGCTTCAATTGAATTTGTTCTGTTGTGAAGCTCGACGTGATATTGCATTGCAAACAAAAGTTTTTTTGTCAGCTGAAGCAATTATTTGACGGTTTTCCTCTGAAATAAAACGAATTATTCTTTTCTTGTTGCAATTACAATCAAATTTACAGCAGCTTTTGTGTGGTTTGTGCATTAAATAATGTTAATAGAACCAGTTGATGTTGCACTGTGGCAAAGGAATTTTGATAACCATTGACCATTATTTATCATCTATTTTGGCCAGAAATTAAAAAAAAAATTTTCAATAATAAATTTCTGATGTCAAAAGATTGCGAAGACATTACACAAATTTTCCAAAAAAGTCTACAAAAATTTGATTTTAGAAAATGGTGGAGGCGCTTGACAGCGTTCCATTCATCCCATTAACTATTAATTCTGATGTTAGATTGTTTACTCTAAAATTACTTTGTTTCTTGCATTTATAGAAAGTAACTTCTATTTTGAAAAAATGTATTTCTTTTGGAAAAAAATCCGGCGAGTGACTGCTTCGCTTTACTGGCAATTCCTGGCCGTAAGCTCGGAATGTTTGCGAACGAATCGTTGCGGTGTTTGTCGGGCTTGGGGAGGGTGCGCTTGGTTTTTCCCGCGTGTGGACGCTCCGTGTCAAGTGTATTAGCGGGGGTGCGAAATTGAATTTGCGGATATGGCCAAGATTTCGGTGGCGCCGACAAAGGCCGTGTCGCATTAAAAGATGAAGGGTCGACGGTGTCCTCTGGTGATGTCGTGGCCGTTTGTTATGAAAATTGGTCGAGTTAAAAGAGCAATCCATCAAAGGATGGCGCGTCAGCCTCAACGCTGTCGGCGTTAACCCTTGCCCCCTGGCCGACGACTCGGCCATTGATCGTTGCGACTGCTCATTCCCATTCTTCCTTCGTCCTCCGCCTTCCTTACATATTGAAGCGGGACGTGGCCATTGCCACTTCATATGTAATGTGGTCGTATCCAAATAGCGCTGTGACTTGACTGTAAAACGACGTGATGTACGCCGCAGATCCGTCTTCTCTTTCGTTCCAGCTTCCAGCCACCCGCCAATTTCATTTTTCCAATTTTGTTTTTATTCACCGACTCGAATAATTTTCTTATTGGATCGCGTATTTATATGTATTGCTCGCCGGGTCACGGACCCGCATTGTCGGCTTCCAAGACATATCGATGAAGGACTACGGGAACAGCTTCGAATTTGCAACCCTTGTCGGGACTTCCTATGTGCAACAAATCTATTTTTAATTTGTCGAATCATTTGATTACGCGTGCGAGCTTTTTATTTGTAACTTTCTAAAAAATTTGGAGCAATTATTTTTTTGTTTCCAAAAAATTGGGGCGCTCGCGTTGTTAGAGTGGCGTTGTCGGGAAATGCCGCTAATGTTGTGCGTTTCTGTCGAGGCGCTTTTCCGATTGGCGGCCTCAATGATGATGGTAAAGCTCGACTTAAATCATGTTTAAGCTCGCATCGCATGCAAATCTCCTTTACAAGATAACGCGGACCTGGCCGACTTCCGCAGTCATCCCTCATTCTCACTCAAGCACACACACGCTCACACCCACACACATAACCGGACTGCGGCTGTACACAACTCCGCTCCCGAAACTCCGGTAATTCCTTTAGGAACACATTTCACGAAGAAAATACACTCTCCGGACCATTTAAACGATGTAAATCACCCGCTTATTTTTGCTCTAATACTCTGCGGTTTTGCCGCATTCTTTTTAATTTCGTCGTCGTCCTCGCTGCTGAAATTCCGCAATTCGAATTAGTTTCAGGAGCGCGACTTTCGATGGGTGGAATTTTTAATGCGGAGGGCGCAAATGTTAATAAGAGGCAGAACTTGCGGATCATTTGTCTTGCACGAACTAATTCTCTGTTCATTAAGAGACTTTGCCGACTCACACATTGCCACCAATATTACTTCGAATTCAACTACTGTCATTAATAACCATAAAGTTGCCCAAAATTTTCCACCCTTTTGATGCCAAAAATTAAGTTTTTTGGCTTCTTTAAATGTTTTTTTAGTGTCTTTTTATTTTTTTATATTTTCTTAATAATAACAATTTTACCCTTTTACTCTTGTGACTTCTGCATAAAGCTAGTGACGAGTATAGGTTCTTCAGAAAGCAAAACTTAACTTTTTTACATATCCGGATTCTTAAAAATTAATTACCCTGCAGGTTGTTCTCCCATCATCTTCAAAAAACTCAAATAACCCACTGTTAACCGCATCCTTTCTTCTCTTTTCCCTTTTTTAAAATTGGTGAACGTTTCAAAACGCTGAAGTGTAGCAGCTATTAGATTTAAGGGCAAATGATAGAATTTTCGTAGCGTTCTTACTGAACATTAACTTTAACTTCCTGTCATTCGGGGTAGAGATGGGCCTGGTCAGATAGATATTTTGGTCTTCGCTCCGTCACTTGGTCGATTCAAGTCTTGGTTGAAGGTGTTTTACGGTGTTGCGGTTACGGCCCTGTCGTAGCCAAATTTTTAGGATCGTTCGGATATCGCGGGCGCCAAACCAGTGCTAAGCCCATAACATTCGATTTTATCGCGTTATTAAGTACCTAAGCGAATCGAACGCAACTACCCCGAAGATAGCAGACTGGGACTATCTGAACAGCGGAGTCGTAATATAAGTCGTGCACAAACTCCACCACTGTTAATCCAGCTATTAATATGATACTAATCGTCACAAAAAGCCATCCTTTGCCGAAGCAAGTTCGAGTCAACTGTCGTTACGCCAGTAATTACGGAAAACCGAGGCCGTGCTTTAAAGCCGCAAGAAAACACGAGGTGGTGAAATCGTCGAAGCTCTCGGTGGTTCCTCGAAATTTTTTTAATCAGGACCGGAAATATCGCGTTACTCCTGAAACCGGAAATCTGAATCTGCACGGTTTTATTTCAGGCGTCGGCTGCCATTATGGCACTAAATGCGGCGTATTATGGCGGATCGTAAACGTTATTTGTTACGTAACCAGCCACCTGCAAATTACCAAGTTCTGATTAAGTTCCTCGAAGTGACGAACAAAACTGGAAGCAAACAAGGTGCAGGTTGGATTTTAACGGATGTTTTAAGGTGAATAAGGAACGTGAAAATGAGTTACGTCGATAATAATTAGGAGAGTACTGGTATGTAGCCTTATAGCTTCTCGACGCCAGTAATTCAATAATGGAAAAGTGCAACTGACGCTGAGGTGGTTCATGAAGCTATTACCTGCACTAATTACATCGTAAAACAGCGGTTTGCAGGTGTGCAAGAGCTGAATTGATGGTTCTCATTTTCCCGCTCCTTCTGTCATAAGTAACTTAACTCTTCCATAATACCTTACGTGACAAAATTTATTTTTAACGGCAGAGGTATTAACTTCTATTGAACTATTCTTAGTTAACTGTAATAAATAAAAAAATTGTTTTTAGAATTTTTACTTCACCTTGAAAACAAAGGCAATTTTTTTTGGTTTTTGCTGCATTGCTGTTGAAACGGGAACCAGCTGGTGTTTTGCGATTGGTCGCTCAATTGGGTCAAACAAATTTGGTGAATAATTCGTAATTATTTCATAAATTAGCGCAAACTTCGCTCGATACCTGACAATTTTAGTTTATTGTTTTACAGGTTGAATGTGTTCATTAAAACCGATCGAAATAATGCAGTTTGCGATTAATAATTAAATAATTCCGAAGCGTTAATACGTAGAAACAGATTGGCGCATTATTGGACGAATGTCCCACGTTGGCTTAAATTGTTGGGTGAAATGTTGTCGCGGTCCGGTCGATATTTCGGGCAACAATGTTACTTAAAACGCAAATCCAGATGAATTGCGACCTAATCCCCATAATTTAATATTTAAATTTGCCGGGAATGAAGCCCGATTTATAAATACCCGCGCGCAAGTCTGACAAAAGGGTGAAAGAAATCTAAGGGCTCCGCTCCACAAATACAAAACACAATGTTTATGTTTAATCCGGGGCTATTTATCAGAATTACACACCGAACGGCTCAACGTTGCCTGAGAAAGATGGATGACCTTGTTCGGAAAAATGAAAATATGATTCCGAATCATTTCTCTCTGACATTATTTAAAATGTTGCAAGCGGCCGTGATTAATTACTCTTGGCGTAATTCGCCATAAATATCGCAGGGTTGTTACATGCATGTGTTAGCCGAGAGGCGGATTCCGGTGATTTATTTGAGAGCGATAAAAATTTGTTGTTTTTTTTTTCTCGGACCAATTAAGGAAATTAATCCCGCTAAGAGTTTGGATACACTTATAACCGTAACGATCGCCAACTGAAGCGTTCCGAGTAATTAAATATTAATTTAGGAATCATTAATTAAGAAGATAAATGGCCGTTTTAAAATATTAATTAAGTGAAGGGTGGGAACTGGGGGGTGCTCGCCCCTTTTATAACGGATTTTTCAAACGAGCTTTTATTGCCGCGTAAAACTCACAAATAAAACGCCAAAAATTACGGGAAAGGTGTAATAATTAATCCTCGCGCCGCCTTAAAACGAACAAAAGACACCCCACATCCCCGACCGCGATAATTACGAACAAAGGAACTTGACGCCTTTTTTCTCCGACTCTTAAAGCCAACTCGAGTTTACAGAAGAATCAAATGTTAATTGGAGCGTTCGAAAACAGCAACTAGAAATAGCTGGAAAAGCACGTTACGTGGGTCAAGGATTCATCCAACACCACAGTTTCTTTCCCGCAGCGGTCCCCAAACTGTCTGAAAGGTTCTTCGTAACGTTGGGGCTTAAGTGTCTAACCCGCTACGACCTGAAATTGTACAATTATTATCAACAATTTTCAAAGGGCAGTTCTCTATTAAATTGACTCAGTAACCGTCAATATTGAGTCTCGACATCGAAACCTTTCATGAAGAACCAAAGAGGATCGCCGACGTTATTCATTGCTTCACCGAGTTGTATTGGATAAAGACAAATAATTCTCCAACTAATGCAGGTTCGGTCAATAGGGCATCTCGAACTCCACTATAGTGTCATTTGACATGGGAATATATTGAAGTTGCATTGCGGAGTTGATGTGATGTTTAACACATCGCATGAGCTGCCACAGGGGACATCGGTGTTTGGTGCAGGTGCAGATTCCCACGTTTTAGCCTCGTAGGTTCTATTTTTTTCTCTGGAAAGCTTTGGTGGCAATGAAGCTTCAACTTCGACCGCCGAGCTTTACCAGCTTCTTAGATGCTAGCGATGAATTTTTTTCTTGTCAATTTTAGACCTTTCCTTTACTCTGAATCACAACTTTTTAACTTGTACTTCTCCAATCTCCATTTGTCTTCTTCCCTCTTTCCTTTGAGTTTCTCTACGGTCTTCAACAGTCTCCTTTTTTAATTGTGTAGTTTCTATTTCTTGCAGTTCTTCTCAACCTCTGTTTCCGCTTTCTCATTCTTTCTCGCTGTTTGACTTTTCTCAATATATTTTTCTTTCCTATTCTCTGTATAACTCTTTTGCATTTCCCAGCTTCTATGAAAAGTTGAGACCAGAAAAATGGGGGTTAGACAGGGTTTCATGTTTATAGTCAAGGGTCTCTATGACGACTCCAACGAGAAAGCTGCGGGTTTTTCCAAAGAGTTGAAAGTTTCAAAAGCGCAATTAACTGTCTAATTGGCCTAGCGTACCCTAACAATTTTGCAAATTGCTTGCGAACAATAACGAAGCAGTAATCAAACGGGGTATCAATATAGTGGGTGGATAACTTGCTTTCGCCTCATTTGTGTTAGAACACAATTACGGCTTATGTTACTTAGTTGCAGGATTGATATTTGGGTTATGCAATATTGGGAGGTTTTGTCGCATGCGAGGCAGAGTAATGAACGCAATATAAAGTAAACTGAATCGATACTTCGTGCGAAGGCTAAGTAAACCCAATCAAAATCCATATACGCATTTTGCATATTCAGTCGGGTACAGAGAATGCAATAAACCATGCCCAGTTTGTTATTAGCATCCACTCGGATGGCTCACGGCTGTTTTTTTAATTTCGGTCCGCCAGCAATCAGTTGGATAAGCGCATGGCGAGTAACGAGTATTTTCAACTTGTTCAAACTAACAACTTTATCGGTCTCAAACAGCTTCTGGATTAACGTCGGGCTATTTTCGCAGAAATCGTGCTAATTAGACCGAAATGCCCATATATCTACGCTAAAATGTCGTTAATTAAGTTCCACGCTAGTCGGGAATTTAGCTATTTTAAGAAATAACATCTTGTAGGTATAACTATTTGCGACACCGATTCACAAACAGTTTTTCACCACGCGATTTGAAAATTATTCGAGCCCGTTACTATTTCGGGCGGGGAATAAAATATGCCGGCGCCATATTTTCAGGCAAACCCCGCGAAGGAGTATAAAAATGACCTCATTTGGAACAGAAATGCAGAACGTACACCGGCGTTTTCAGGGGGATTGATAAATGAAATATGTGCACCCGTTTCTGAGCCACCCACTATTTGTTTTGCTTAACCAGCAGAGCGCGACTCAGTTTTGTTTATTGAAATAAGCCCGCTAACCGCTCAGGTAATTAGTTGAAGGACCAAATAAATTCTGTCGAAGGATTAGGAACCGTTTTTTACCCTCCCCTGCATTTTCTTTATTGTTTATTTTAATAAAACGTGTTGCGCTGCAGTTGGCCCCTACCTCTGTGGGGTGATAATAAATTATTATTATTTTACAGCTCAAAATTTAAATTTGGTTACTTGAAAAACCAATTTTTTGTTATTTCTGACTGAAATTTTTCAGCTGAAGATATTTTCGGCATGTGCAGCAACAACTGTGTTGAAGCTGTCCGAAGGGATCCTGCAAATACTTGATGCACGTTATTGATTGCGCGCTGCTGAATGCACGCCACCCACGTTACAGGTTAACTGGTGAACCGTAAGGGTCCTGGTCCTCGACAACCCTTAACTTTGTTGTTATAATCGGATTTGGCGCCAAATCGCCGGCTTCTTGCGCCAACTAGCGGACTTGCCCTTCAATTAGCGGATCTGTGCATAGTCCATTTTCCCGGATTCATGTCCCTTTTTGTTGCAGTGCCCCCCGAGCAGCCCACGATCCTGGATAAGTGGGGTCGTCAGCTCAACGGCAGCGTCGGTCCTCACGAGGAGGGCGACGAGATCTCGTTGACGTGTCGGACGGTGGGTGGGCATCCGCAGCCCGTGGTCCGTTGGTTGGTCAACGCTGTCATAGTGGATGATCAGCCCGAGCACAACGCCGGTGACGTTATAGAGAACAAGCTCGAATGGAAGCCGGTGTCCAGGAAGGATCTAGACGCTATCTTCACGTGTCAAGCTGTCAACACCATCCTTACCGAGCCCAAAGTGGCTTCGGTCGTCCTGGATCTACAACGTAAGTTGGGATATATCGGGGCGAGTTCAGGGTCGTTTTCGACGACAACAAGAAAACTCCTAATTGCGCGATTGGAGGTCGACCACGTTATTTTTTGGTTTTTTGTTGCAGTAAAGCCGCTGACTGCTAAAATCCTAAAGACCGTAAGCCCTCTGGTGGCAGAAAAGAGATACGAGGTGTCCTGCGAGTCGGCCGGTTCTCGCCCCTCGGCCATTATCACCTGGTACAAAGGAAAACGTCCGCTCCGCAGGACGAAGGTAATAACGTTTCTTTTCATTCCGTGACTTATCTCGGAACGTGCCAATTTATGCTCAGTCCTAGATTAATTTCGCCACGTAAAACGCTTACGTTTTGCTTTCGCTCCAGGATCCTCAATCAAATTCGGGACCGGTCGATGTTGTTGGTGCATCTCTCGGAATTTGCATGGAACGGCATTAAAATGTATAATGGGAGAGTTTCGAGAGCGATAAAATGAAGCAAGTAGAGAAAACCAACGAGATACCTATAATACACTTCATTTGAATTGAACTGTTCCGCGGTATTAAACGCTTCTTGGAATTTGCATGCAAACAGCGTCATTTAATATCTGATCTCGTTTGTATCTTTATTAAAATCGTTAGGGAAAGGGAAAAATGTTGTTACTGAACGGCAGCAAGCGAGGCGAGAAATAAGGTTTTTAATGCCATCGACGGAGTTAAAGTTGCAATTCTGGAACTTGGCGAGTAACTTCCAAATAGACCGTTTGCAGGCATTGCGTTGTTATTTACAACTTGGCACAAGTCAAGCACGCAACCGTTGCTCGAGAGGAGAAACGATTTAAATATGTTTTCTTTGCAACATAAAATATACAGCAGTTCTTTAGATAGCAAATAATTGGCCTCCGCTCTCGGAGTTGGCTATTAAAATATGTTAATATAACTTTAAAGTTTAAACTTATTTAATGAAACTTGATACTCGCATTACGGCTTTATTAGAAAATAGCGGAAGCCGTTCACCGGAAAAACGAGACAATTTTAAAGTTAATTTTCGTACCAAGAGACCCATTTTGGGGCCATTTCAATGGCGAGGCGACCCATCCGTACAGGATTCTGAATTAAACCTTTTCCACCCTGTTCCGACCATCTAAAATCTATAAATAGTTTTCTAAAAAAGTTCCTTTAATTGAAGCAACGTAAATTGATCCAATGTAAAAGCATGCGTAACGAAATGTGAAACTCTTCAAATACGGCCCGGCCCGCACGGCAACTTGTCTAATCTACTCCGCCTGTTTTAATTTTATCATACCCTTGCATTGATGTTTTTGACCATTAATCTCTAGTAAATAGAAAGTAAAAAAATAATTGGCCTTGTAGAGTTTCCGTAATAGTTTCTCTTGTGCTAATCACTTGTAGCAAGGTCGCTATGTTGGCTAATTTATGTTAAACGAACAATATAGGTCTGGTAGGGCGTAATTGGAAAGATGGGCTAGATAAAGTGTAACTAGGGATGTAACGAGAAAGGTTTAGGTGCAATATTTGAGTTATGAAAATGGCAATAACTCTGAAGCCTTCCAATTCCAGTTTTAAATTAGAATTGAGAGGAAATGTAAAATCTATTTACGGATGCAATTCAAGGAGCAGGCAGACCTCGCTAAAGGAACGAGGCGCGATAATTAACTCTGCAGAATTTTTAACGGCAGAAACAAATTATTCCCACGTGTCGAAGGCAAATTTCGCCTTGCTCCCTGGTTAAATGAGAATCAGTTAGAGAAGAGGAGCGCTGTTACAAGTGTGTAAGTCACTGTCTTTGAATTTTAGATGAGCCTCTATAAAAACGCAGTCGTTTTTTAATAAAATATAAACACGCCGAACCTTGTGAGAAATGGCGGAGGCGCCGGGAGAATGCCGTTGCTGATCTCCAGAAACTCGATGGGCTCGCATGACCTCCAGCAAAAATCGAAAAGCTTCCGACGTCAAGTTTTATTCATTCGTCCACGTTATTGCATAAAAGTGCTCAAAGTAACAACAGTTTGTAATTAAATGTCGGTTGAAGGAAAAAAAAACCACAAAGCTTTCGTAACTCGAAGAACCCGGATTATTTAGAAAGCTCAGCAATTACGCCAACGAGTTTCCACAGACTCCAAAGACAATATTGGCGGACCTGTTTTCTAGCGCTGTGTAGCTATGAAGTTTAATAAATTTCAGTGCTCTCGACGGAAACGGGGGCGAATCCGTGTTGTCACAGTGGATATCGTCGCGAATTTCCGCGTTAACCGGCATTCGAATCGACCAGAAGTTCGATAATCGCCCGGGAGAGTGCATCGAATTAGGAAACCCGAACCGTAACAGTTAGAACGTGTTAATGAGTTTTAATAAATAACGGCGCGATGAGGGTCAGCGCGAGCTTTAGGCGCCAAAGCGGGCTTCCACTTTTAATAAGCACGAGTTTGGCCTGAATAAAACCCAACAATTGCGGATTTGATTGTGTCGCGGACCTGGATTATAATTTGGCCGGGATTTCGATAAGAAACTTTGTCGGACACAATGGAGGTTTCATTTTTTGTGAAAGGAACGAGATTAGGGACAAATTCAAAATATTTGTTTCAATTATCCGCGACAAAAAAAGTCGACGAAAAAAGGACTCGAGCACAATTAGTACAAAACAATCTCGACTTCCGAGCAATTGCCGCCCGAAAAAGAAGCGCTAATAATGAAACCAATTAAAAATAATTGCTTTTATTACAACCTTATCAACAAATAGATCTTTAAAAACAGACGAGGCTTTGTCGCGACGACGACGACGGATCGCTTTGAAATCAGCGCTGATGGCCGCGTTTGCGGTTTAAATTAACATTTTGACACGACCGTATTTCACAATAATTGCTTTGAAGACGTTATTTATGTCCACACGTTAAAAATTTAATTAAAGCGACCCCCCCTGCCCACCTTCGAATTCGAAACAATTAAACGCACGAACATGATGAATCGAAATTTACGCAATATGACTGCCGTTACCTCAACTTCTGTACTTGGATGAGCCAGATAACAAAATACGCTCTCCTTTTATTACGTGATCAACAGCTGTCAAATCTAATCGTTAATTCTTCGATAATAACATTTTCTTAATAATGTCGAAACAAAATTGTTGTAGCAGCGATTGATCGGATTCGCCCGGCGCATCCGCCATTTGTGCGGCCGAGACTAAAAGGAGCGCGTACGGCTCTTGGCAATTTCCAAAATTGTTTGTAGGTGGTAACGAACTTACGATCATGTGATCTCGTTAGCGGAGCCGAGACGATGCTCTTACTTGAATTTGAGTTAGAGGCGCACTTATATGGGTAATTATTCAGAGGCACACGTGTTCAGCGAGGCGGCGCAAAGAGTTTTGGGACCTGGAGGATTGTCGCGACGATGTAATTAATTGTTTTACTTTCGCCCGGTTTGGTGTCGGTGAAGTTTTGTTATGGCGTCGCCGTTATTGGGGCAAATAGGTTTTAATAAATCGGCTGAAGGAGGAGCGCCGTTTGCTGTTTAGACATTGACGGTCGTAAATTTGGGACGGGCGTTCGGAGAAAGTTTAGTTTTGTGTTGGCTGTTCATCATAACTTCTTATTTTAATATCCCGGCTCTTAGCTAAATCCCGGTATAAAAGTAAAACTTTTCATTCCATACCGTAGCGAGAATATTCAAATAATATAGCCACTTTAAAATTTAAATTAATTGGTCTATAATTCCTCATTTATTTTCAGCAAGAGACGCGAGAAAACGTAACAATAAGTGAGTTAAGTTTCGTTCCGACGACCGAGGACGATGGAAAATCCATAACATGCAGAGCCGAGAATCCCAACGTCACAGGACTCTTCCTCGAGACATCCTGGAAAATTGACGTCGTTTGTAAGTACTCTTCCAAAGCATGAATGAAATTGTTCGAGGGAAATTGTAACGAGTGTTGCGAGTTACCCAACCCAGTCATTTCGGGCGTTTTTCAGATAATCTTTTACGCCCCGAATTCAGCTTCGTTATTGTCCGGCACTCCATCGCCTAAAACTGCCGGGAACTGCGGAGATTCCGGCCCGCATTTCCGAAATTTAATATCAAAGTTGGCCGCGACATGCATAATCAACTTCCCGAAATCCTTACTTCTTTCCTCGGATAATCACCTGTTCGCCTAGATTAATGTGCGTCTTATTCTTCATAAAGTTGAACTTCATTCATTGTTCGCCCAACTTTCTGCACGAGTCGATGGTAATTTTTCACTTGGACCCGGGCGTAATTAAAGTTTCATTACCGTACTTTGGAAAAAAGCTTTTTAATTACTTCAAACGTATTGTAAAGTAAAAGCACTTTTTTAATTATCTCCATACGGCCCCCCAGTAATTGCCTTGTGTTTAATGGAATATAGGCGCTTTTCTGACTATAATTTTCTACAAAGAATCCCGCTAATTTGTTACCCACACAGATACGAACTTTAATTAACATAAAAGTCGGCCGACGGACCGATGGTTCATCGGCTGTTATTTCCGCGTAATAAGGAAACGGCTAGGTGCAAAGAGCACGAGCAGAAATGAAAAATGCCCGGCCGTAAAATAAAATTGCAATTAACTCGCGGGTAATGTGCGACCCAGGAACTTCCTTTGAACACCAGCTACCTTAAAAACATCATTTCGCGATATAATAAAAATTATTATTTGTTTTTTCTTCCTCCGCCCGCTTCTGGAGCCGTGAGCGGTAATTGATCGAGAAAATGGAGGGATAACCGATCTCGAGTTCGCCACCAACCCCCCGTTAATTTCCTTTTCAATTTTTATGCCCCGGCGACACTAAAAATAAACTGCTATCAGCAATAAAAGCATAACTACTTATCGGAAAACGACACACACCGAACAGATAATGGCCGACGACCGCCAAATGATATTTTGACATAAATTAAGACAAGCGAGTCGAAAAGTTGGTGGTAAAGGCGCGTACCGGCTTTGCGAGGCTGCCTCGCCAAATCTATCATGCGAGTCTGCCGCGATGCTCAAAGATGCCTCAGGGTGAGCGGCTCGCTCTCTGTACACGGTGAATAAAAAAAATTATTTGGTCTTAAGTGCATAATTATTGTTGTCTAATCAATTTTGTTCCATATCTACGTAGTTTAAGTAAGTAAGTAGAACAATCAAGACACTATTGCTGTGATCTTTTAATTAAATAATAACACGCCATAATTAGCGCTAATGGTAATTTTCACAAAGCACTTGGGACAGCAAATGTGTTGCTATAATTATCGCTGCAATCCTGAATTCATTGAAACGGCAATTGGTGTGATGTGATGGAGCTTTGACGCTTCCTTCACTCTTTGTTGTTAATTAATGCGAATCAGTTTCATTAGTATAACGCAGCGCTAATGTTTTGACATTTCGAATGCAAATTCCGGCCAATTGAAATTCCTTTGCCGCCTACCAAAGTAATTAAGTCTGCCACTTATCACCGCCATTGCCATCGAACCAATATATTCTTTTAGTTTTTTTTTTTTTGTTAGTTTATTGGGGAACTTACTCTGGACTCCACGTCAGGATCATTCAGCCATTTTTAGGGGTCGCATTTAACAGTCTACCAAATTTACCCAATGTTTTCATACAAAAAAATACTTTCATTTCCCAAAAATACTAAATGCTCACCAAATTTTATTCCTCATTTAATTCTAACATAATACCCAGATATTTAATTTTCGACAGTGTCTTATATTATTTAGCAGTTAAAAATACTATTTGTTGATCAAAAATACACAAGCAATAAAATGTTGTGCAAATGGTAAATAATTTTATGCAAAATTATAGATGTAGATGTGCTAGGGCAAGGAAAATAGGAGTAAAAATAGAAGTGGTTTGCACAAAAAAATATATTGATTTCCGTAATATATAAATGCTTTGCTGTAATTGGCTTGCATTATGTAAAACAAAAAACTTTTTTTAGTGGTAATTTCTAATCGTGCTTTTTTTAAAAAAATTACAGGGCCCTGAACTGACCTTGTACAAAACTTTTTTCGCGTGCCTCTTGTCTGGAAGCGCAAGCGGCAAGGAGAGATGCGCGAGCATATTTCATTTTTGGAGTAATAGAATAATTATTTGACGCACAAATAGTTTTTTTGAGAAACACTAAATATAAATGGATAGCGCGAATATTTATTATGAACAGCACGGACGCGTAACTTGAGCGTTCTAAATTTGGTGAACATTTAGTAAAATTGATAGACATATAGAATTTAAAATGTAAGCAATAGTTAAACAATACGCAGCATAGTTATTTTAGTGGTGATGTTCTCATTTTCTGATGTATAATAATTTGGGTTTCATTTAGATTTTTTGATGCTCATTAAATTTTCTGGTGGACAGTGCAAGGGATGTATGGTTTAATTTGGTGTACATCATATTTGTTCCCATTTTTTAATAACGTTTTGTTTTTCTTTTTAGGAGCGAATCAATTGCCGTTTCTCCTTCGTGCAAATCTCCCCGTCCCGTGACACATTCTGGTACTTTTGGCGAAAATCTTAATCAAAGGGTTGATCCCGATAATGCGGCCGTTGGCAAAAATTCATTAATTCTCCTTCGGCCTTCTGGAGGTATTGTGCCGTTTGGAAACGTGAGCCTCCCGAAATTCCAATAAGTGCCCGAATAATGTAGAACTCCCGAAAACAATGCGAAAATTGAAATCGGTTCGTCGCAAATGATCTTTTTTCGCGTCGGCTGTTCGGGCGTAATCCCCTCTCGAGTTGACGCGCAGACACCCGGACCGCAAGGCGGCGTAGCCCTTCTCCCCCTTTCCGGGAATCTGTTCATTTTCTTGGCCCTATTGTTTATGAATCTGAGACAGAACACACAACAGTCTATCAATGATTTATATATCTCCGGGAGCAGTTTTTGCTGTCACCGCTGACAATGGCGTATTGTTTCAGACCCCCCGCAAGTGTCGCTCCATCTGGGGAGCACGCTCAATGCTGATGACATCAAGGAAGGCGACGACGTCTACTTCGAGTGCCGCGTTACGGCCAACCCCCATTGGAGACGTCTCACTTGGCTACATAATGTGAGTAAACAAGATCGAAGCCGCTACCGGAGCCAACCACGTTTAATTAAATCACTCAAGAGCCGCTGGAAGCAGTTAGCTCCAATTGCAACGGTAATCGACGCGACTTTCGCGGATCAGGGAAAACGCCACCGCCGCCACAACTTAGTCTTGACATCAAATGACCTGGACCAAATTGCGCTAGTAGAAGTGAAAATTTTGCAACTTTTATTCGCCAGATTCACCTCCTTGCGACTTCTATTCAAAACCGTAAATTTGGGCAAAACTTTCTTCAAAAATTTCATGTTCCCTTTGGATAGTTTATTAGTGCCCTTCGTGACGGTTTCGGTTTTGATAGCCTCAGTCGGGCTCGTTGCGAAAGGAGAGGTAGGAACGAATGTCGCTCTAATTACGGTTGAAACGGTATTTCGTTCCTCTGAAGAAGTTGTTATTGTAATGAACTGGGAATTGTCGGGAAATTTTTCCGTTTGAATGCCGGCGCTGCCGGGTAAAGTTTCGTTTTGCAGGCGATTCAATCATGAGTGGCGGAGCATCCTCGGCGTTTTCCCGGAATAATCCGGGCAACGTACAAAACGCCCTGTTGTCAAACAGCCGCCGCAGACGCAAACTCGAATTGACGGTTTGTGTCAGGACCGCACATAACGGCTCCGGTTAAGCCGGCGAGAGGTCGAAGATGAAACATATTGACATCAGATGCTCCTGACGTTTTAAAACAGCTTACGGCGTATAGTTCCCGTTATTTTTATAGCTTGTTCCCTCTTGTTTGGCCCGGGAAAATACACGGCGTTTCCGGAGTAATTTGCTTTGATAAGCAGAATTTTTATAACATACATAACGAATATTGATTTAGCTTTTATTAAAAATGCGGATCCTAACAGATGCTCTTTATTAAATTTCAGACCTTTCAAAGGAAATATCCGAGAGCTGGGAGGTAAAACCGCGGAAATTCCGCTCGTTACGCCACCCCCCGACTCGCTCTGAATTATTTATTACTGAAAAACTTTAATTAATTTAAAAATTATTAACATGCGCCCGGATCTTAACAGGTGTAGTTTATCTACTTACAGCACTCCACACAAGTTGCAGAGGTCGGAAAATTGGGGCTGAAATTTGTAGCCAGCAATCTTCCTCGGGATCATGTTCCAGTCGATCCCGATACGACTCTTAAAAGCCCTGCCTTAAAAGTCGTAATACCAATTTTATTAAAAAAAGCCCCGTGAAGTTGGGGCATCACTCTACCTGCCAACATTAAGGTCATCTATTTATAAAAAATAATGCTCCAATAATTTACTCTCTTTCAAGATTTTCTTGCTAATAATATTGTTCGTTATTTTCTTCTTTTAATACCTACAAACACATTGTGGTTTTTTCAACTCTCCCTTTTCGAAAACCTTTTCGTCTTAAAGAAAATTCTTGATGCGACTGAAAGTTTGAGTTTGACTTGGACTACGGTAGCTAGAAGGGTTGAAAATTGGAGCCAGTTGAGCTGTTATTGGCTGCAATTAATGTCTCGCCGTCATTGACAAGCGCATGATTTAAGATTTGAAATCAACTTGAGATAAAAACATGAGAGGCCGGAAACAAGGGCTAACTCAACTACTTCCTACATTCAGCCACTCGAATTCGTCGAGTTAAAATCTCACACCAAAGGCGTTTAAAAGTTTTGTTCGCAACAAAATGATTTGTTGCCGCTTTTTCTTTCTGTCAACAACTAATCATTCGATTTTGGCTCGGGGCGAGTTTCGTTTTCGGAAAATTATAACGACGCATCGGAACTAGTGCGAAAGACAAACAAAACAAATTAACATGAATTATAAAATAGGGCGGGTGTGTGTGTATCTAGAACGTTCACGACGATATCTATTGCCTGTGGCGCAAACATGTTCCGCGATTATCTCTTGCTGAACAAGCACATGCGTTGGAACCCTGCAGCGTCCTTAAAGACAAACAGGCACACAACAAAGCTCGCTATCAGACGAATAGAGATGACAAACAGCGATAAGAGACCGGATTAGTGGCAATTTTTCGCCAACAATCAAATGAAGAGTGATGGTGACGGGTAAGCGAAGAATATCAATATTTATGCGCGGAAATGGGGGTGGAAACGGCCCACTTGAATATTTGTGAGTGCCACGTGACCGTTAACGTCGGTTATTTCTAATTCGTTTGTTGTGCGGACTTTCGGATCGGTGGACGACGTTTTCAGCGGTAGCAAAAACGTAGGGCGCTTCAATTAAACAGAGTGCATAAAGCTCGCCGGGATGATTTAGAGTTTCTCGTTTTTAATGGGAGCATTTCAATTTTGCGTTCCCGCTTAAAATATAAATCCACGAATTTATATCCACGTTTTATGTTCTACAAAGATTAATAGTTCATTTTTCTCCCTGGGAGAATCAAATAAAAATCATTACGCCGGCCAGGTCAGAGGAACGGCTTCCTCGATTATCGGGTTTAGTGTGTAACGCGGAGGTTATGAGCCGGCACAGAATCGATAGTCATAGATTGATAAAGGAAAGATGGGAAATTTAATGAGCTATGAACGAACAGAAGGAACGAATGATGCAGAAAGATGACGCGCCCCGGGGCGCGTTTGCCGCTTTCTCAACCCGTCGGGGCGATGACGGATTGAACGACAACAGTTACAAGACAATTACCACGTGCGTGCTACCCCTTTCGCTAAATCAAGCGCAACCCCTGCTTCCGTGGACCACTCGGTCTTGCGAGGCGCCGTCGCGACGCCCCTCGGCGTCGTTCAACAAGTACAACGAATATTAACAGCCGCCTAAGCGAGCCATAAACAACCTGCAAGCACCTGCGAAATTCCAAGAATGCAGCTTCGCTCCACACCCGAAGAACTTCAGGAGCTCCCCAAATTTTAAAACCTCCCGCAAAAAATCCAGGAAAAACTCGCTAGAAAAGCAGAGTCTGTAGAGTTTAGGAAATCGTCCTCTTTTTCCCTTTCAGTTCTTCAGATCTTTTGTTATCTGGCAACGGTTTTGGGCTTGTTGAAGATGGGGTCGTTTGAGCGCGACGTTTCTCGGGGGGTTGTGCGATTAGTTGTTGGTGGTCAACAGTTGTGATCCGAGAGGTGTGCGCTGTGGAGAGGTCTCCGGATCAGGTTCGTTCCGTCAAATGCATAAATATAAATAGGGGCGCATTAATCGGCCGCCTATTTATCGGGTGCTTGAACACGGTTCGGTTTTTATCTGGTCTCTGGAGCGGAGCTAGCAATTACGTCCCGCATGTCCGTGACTTTATCAGAGTCCATGACACGCGTTTCATCACGGACGCCGGAAAGACGGATTATCTTTAATTATCTGAGACATCGAATGATGCCGGCTCCAATTGTGTCCCTTTTCGGGAGCAAAAAAGGGTGTCGCAGAAACGGCGACTTCTGATCGGGGCATGGACGTATTTTTCAGAGCCCCAGATTGTTATCCGCGATGGCACCGATTTCGCTCCCTTGAAATCGTTAGGGAATCGGATGGGGCGCGCCGGCAAATGTACCGAACGAACTTAACTGGGAGCTTTATGGGCTTAAAATTTTAAAACAAAGGTTTTGTTTGGGGATTTCGCATATTTTTAAGTTGTGAAGTTTTAAGAGCTTATGAATCTTTCAGGGGACGAGATGAAATTTTTCACTTCACCCCTAACTTATTTAACTGTAATCTAAAAAGCGGAACGCCGGAAAAACGTCACCTGCAGCGAAGTGCATGACTTTTTCACATGCAAGTGCACCTTAAGTCATAAAATCGATGTAAAAAATTTCAATATTTTTGACTTTTTTTTCTACCCCAATTGATAGAAATTCGAAAAATTCTTAAAATCGACATCGTTGCACCTAAAGGCTGGAAATAAGCGTTTTCTTATGTAATCGGCTTTTCTGAATTCGTAATCAATTTGTCGCTAGAATAAATAGATTTCTTATAAAATTAGAAAAACCACCAAGTTTCGACTTCTTATAATATTCAAACTCTTGTAACTTTTGAACGGACAGACTTACATCAAATATAAATACATCAAATTTCTCCATTTCACAAAAGCTATCGAATGCTATATGAACAGAAGTCGTAAGTCTAATAATAAAGAAGTTGAAATTTACAATTTAAGTCGATTTTGACAATAATTTTGAATTGAAATATTCGAACGGTCATATCTTAAAAAGTACGACTTGTACAAGGAAACTACGGTCAGATTTGTCTTAAGCGGTTCGAAATCTATAAAATTAAGTCATAAAATCGATGTATAAAATTTCAATATTTTCGACTTTTTTTTTCTACCCCAATCGATGGAAATTCGAAAAATTCCTAAAATCGACATCGTTGCACCTAAAGGCTGGAAATAATCGTTTTCTTATGTAATCGGCTTTCTTGAATTCAACTCCGTAATCAATTCGACGCTAGAATAAATAGATTTCTTATAAAATTAGAAAAACCACTAAGTTTCGATTTTTTATAATATTCAAACTCTTGTAACTTTTGAACGGGCAGACTTACATCAAATCCAAATACATAAAACTTCTCCATTTCACATAAGCTATCGAATTCTATATGAACAAAAATTGTAAGTCTAATAATAAAGAAGTTCAAAATTTGCAATTTACGTCGATTTTGACAATAATTTTGAATTGAAACATTTGAACGGTCATATCTTAAAAAGTACGACTTGTACAAGGAAACTACGGTCAGATTCGTCTTAAGCGGTTCGAAATCTATAAAATTAAGTCATAAAATCGATGTAAAAAATTTCAATATTTTCGACTTTTTTTTTCTACCCCAATCGATGGAAATTCGAAAAATTCCTAAAATCGACATCGTTGCATCGTTGCATCGTTGCAAATAGTTTATAAAAGAAATTAAGCAGGAACTTTTTAAATCAAACTGTAAAATAATATTCGAAACCTGGATCCCTGCTTGCTTCTGCCTCCAAGACTGTGTCACAATTGGTGGATGCGCCGGGAGAAATGCGGTACATTCTACTTAATTATTATTCTTTTAAGATGCGATTCACATCAAGTGAGGAATTTATGAAAAGATTGAATTGAACGTTTTTAATTAAGCTTTCAGTGTGAAAAATTTTGGTTAAATCAAGAAAGTTCTGCCTCTGCAACATTTATCTTGGTACAGCGTTGTCTTTATTTCTTTCGTTATAAATTTTGTTGAAAATCGCCGAGATTTGCCCTTTTAAACCTTCCGGCAGAAAGCGCATGTAATTAGCGGGGCAGGTTAACGCGGATATAAAAATTGCCGGTGACAGTTACCGTTACTAATCGCATTAGCACACCGGGTGCACCTCGCAATTTTCCTCCAATCTCTTCATGGTCCGACAAATTTTTGGCGGTGGTGTCAGACAACACGGCCGGCTATAACACCAGCAAGTGCTTGAATATTGATTGCCGACCGCAATTCTCAATATAATCTCTTGAAAGCATTCTCTTGTACTGCGACGACGCCACATTAACATCGACACGTGTTTTGTTGCAGGGTTTCGTGCTCAACCACAACATGTCTGGCCGCATCATCCACAGCAACCAAAGTTTGGTCATGCAAAAGGTGACCAGGCAAAGCGCTGGCCGATACGTGTGTTCGGTGGTCAACAGCGAAGGCGAGACCCTCAGCAACGAACTCAATTTCAGGGTGCAATGTAAGATGTTGTTTTAGATGGAGATGAGGGGTTTGTTTGGGTGGCGATAAATATGTTCTCGTTTTCGGGAGCGACGGCAGTTTAACGAATTTGCCGCCTCTTCGCGTTAAGGAAAGTTTTAAGTAGGTGAAACTTTGCGGTAGGTTAGGGATAATAACGGGTGTTAAGTGGGACTAATAGCGCAGACACGGGGCCAAATTCCACGTGTTCTCCGAAATCATCGGAAATTTTGGTTTTCAAATAAGTCAATCAGTCAATATTGAAATGGCTGCTCGCTGGATAATCATGAATTTCTGAATGGAAACAGTATCCCAGGTGAGGGTTATCTTCTAGAATGTGCCCCAATTCTCAAAAGAACTTAATAATCTTAAGATTGCTATAGTTACTGAGTGGTCGGAACAGAAACGAGTACCCACCTCTAAAAGCTTCTTCCAACACTTCTGCTTCAATAAGAAATCAACTTTGCAGATTGAAGGGTGCTTAAGAATTGTTAAAGTTGTTGCAGCTTATTAGTAGTTTTAATGCTTTGTATAGAATATGGTTTGAGTCACGAAAGTTATTTAGTTGTTTGCAACATGAATAAGATAAAGATTCGTGCAGCGTCTCAATTTAGGGGTTGAACTCCTTATATCCGAGGCAATTTCTTCCTTCCAACTGAACAATTTAACTTCATAGAGACGTTAGTACCACTTGAATCGCAATTAGTGTTCTAGCCAGAAAAGTTATGATTTACGCCGTTCAACCCTTTCTAAGTACAAGTTGGAGAATTTCAAGCTAGACTTGCCTCTAAGATGTTGAAATTTATTGCCGATTTTATTGTAGCACAAGAAGAGATAGCCTAACAACGTTGTGACTCGCAACAAAAATGTATGTCAATTGTTTTTTTTTAAAGCTTGTCTCAATAAATTGATTGGCGGGATTCTTGTTGCTGTATCGCCGCCACAATTTCTTGCTCGAACTGTAATCAACTTGGTCCATTCTAATCGAATCAGAAAAGCGAAGTTTCTAACAAAAACCGTCGGACGTGACCTTAGTAAGATTTAAAGATCTCGCTATGGTAGGGAATTTTTTTCGGAGATGGAGGCGACGTGGAATAGAACACTCGATGGGCATTATTTATCCCGTCCATAAATAAGTTTAAGAGGGCGGTCAGGCGTTGCGAAACGACTGGAAATCTACATTTTCCAGGTAATAATCAGTTGGGAACGTTCAGGAAATAACTATTTCAAAGAGGGAATGATTTATAAACACCGACCGCATAACTAGAGTCGTTTCGAGGGCCCTTAATATTCAAAAAGTAATCTAACAGCCGCGTTAATATATTTCTCGTCGGCTGTACGCCGCGGCTGTTCAATTTATATTTAATGTCACAATTTGTTTACGTCGACTCCCTGACGTTTCCCCATTCACGGACGTTTTGCAAATTGAATATTGATATTTCACCTGCGGCGCCAAGATCTAAGATGTGATTGCAAATTGGAAAGCCGCTAGTGGCAATCAGGCCCGCGTAATTACGACCACCAGACCTTGTTTGCGGTAACAATCCATCAATAATGTATCGCCAAAGCTCTCTGGTTGGCGGTTAGTTCCGATACTGGAACCAGCCGAGGAACTCTCGAACACATATCAAATTAATAGAGTTTGCCGCACTAGTTGGGCGCCGGCCATTATTATCTTATTTTGCACTGATAAATTTCATTTCGGACGTAACGAACCAACGACCGGACCTTTCAAGAATATGTATATAAACAGCCCCGGGGATTTCCAGTCCCAGTTTGCCCGCTGGGGGTGCTAAGTTTTCAACAAAATGTGGATTTTTCAAGGCCACCTGTTAAATTGACGCTCGAAAGCGCCACTAGGAGCGAAGCTAGCCCAGATCAACCGCTGCTGCACGACTGAACCCCTTCGAGATTTTTATTATATTTTTTGCCCGTTGTAGAAAGAGATATAATGAGAGACAGAGGAGACCAAAAACCGAAAGTCGAATTGCAAAACGTACAGCCGGATGATCTGTAAATGAGACTCTTAAATCGCTGGTTTGGCAGCCAAACCAGCGATTCAAGAGTCTCATTTACAGATCATCCGGCTGTACATGTATGTATGAAAGACAGAGAAGGCGTCAACTAGACACTGCGGGTTGCATAGTTGCAGGTTTTATGCGGTGACCATGCATGGGGCCGATGGGGCTTTTTGGGGTAACCGGAGCGGCGCGGGAGCAAATGGAATTTTCATGGGGCTCTCGTCGATATTGATAGCTGCCATATTACGGACTTTATTACCTACGACAACAATTTCCAATTTCCTTTTCCATTACGACTTTTATTTGTAAATTTAATGCAGTTGGAAAGTAATATCGCAATATCGACGACTAACTCCCGACTATTTCCACAACTTTTCCGGCAGAGCGACCTTTGCACACACATATAGAAGCGTCGTCGTTCATTTCCATCTTCTTATCCGGTCTGAGACCGAATTTTGTAAATGAATTATTGTCCCCGCGTCTCCCGGGTAAGATTTATCTTCCTCTTCGCCCCCGTCTTTGTTGAACTTGTAAAACTAATGTATAAATAAACTTGGCAAAATTCCTCGTTTCCGAAAAAGGTCGATTCTTAATTTGTTGTCCCCCAACTCCCCCAAATTACCTCATCTTAACCCTAAGCACCTAGTGATGACCCATTTTTTTCGCTAATATTTCGGGGTTGACGTCGGTGTTTAATTACGTTTTTGTTTTATTTTTGGGCGGAAGATAGCACACGTTTCGGGGCGGAAACGTCGCGTTGTGTATTTTTAATTGGCGTCGTGCGAGCTGGCGGTGCGGTGTTGTTTTTCCAGACGATAACACGGTGTCATCTATTCTGGCGGCTATTTCATCTTCTTTCATTTATTATCTTTATAGAGTGGTCCATTAGGGTGGCCACGTTCAGGCGTAGTCCGGGCCCGACGCGGGCCCAAGAGGCGTCTGGCTGTCACAACACAAGTGATGTATTACCGTGACCAGGACAGTCTGTTATCCCTTGATAATTCCGCCACTAAATAAACTACGCCTCGCCTTATAAATATTCAAAGTAGACGCGAAATTGTCGCCTGACGCCTTTTACACCTGCGAGGATTTTTTTAATGGATCAGGTTCGTGGTTAACGTCTATATTTACAAATGGGGCGAATTTGCATCGAAGCATAAATAGTTGACGGGCTGGCTGGATTAATTATTGAACATGCCATACTCGCGTAAGTACATGGAATAGCCGTGCGACCGCAAATTTCGTTATTATATTGTTGTCAAAAGCGAGCTACATCAACTGACCTCAATGCAACAGTTAACATTGCATCCAGATGTTATTTCGCAATCTGGTTGTTGATTATTAATCCGTTGGTTAGTCCGCGGTCCTTTGGGAATTTTTCAACCGCAATAGTGGCGGAAGAATATTGTTGCGCGCAAAAATCGAAAAGTTTTTAGGTCAACAGCTCGGATAAAGCCTCGCGCTTATACGGGTGGACAGCAGTCGTGATCAAATGGACCAGTTTTGCGAAGCGATTCAGGTAAAAGCTTTAAACATGGAGAACACCAGTAAATTCGTTCGAAATCGACCGAGACTAGCAAGAATAAGTCATAAACTCAATGTCAAAAAAATTTAAATTTTCGATTTTTTTTACCCCAATTCATAAAAGTTTGAGAGGTAAACCGCTGGCCTCAAACTGTACACCATAATTTCTTTTTATAAAAATAATCCCCACAATTCATCAATAATTCCCTTATTTTGTAATAAATCCCCAGAACTCTGGAAAACCCTCGGAATTCCTCCACATCTTCCATAACTTCTCCAGAATTCTGGATAATTTCTTATTAATTCCCATAATTCATGTAGAATTCCAGGGAATTATTAGGAATTTGTCACGTTTTGTCAGTAATGAAAATTAAATGCTTTCTACGGTTATCTAAAGTAATTTATTTATACCCAAGAGAAAATTAAGAACAATATTCGGAGAACAAAAATTAAAAAACAAAAATTTGAGTATTGAAGCAAAAATTAAATACAATTTATCTCAATTTTCATTTATTTTCATGTGTTCATACGTTTTGGAAATTTTCTCGAACGTATCATCATGATCCAACTCAAATGGTTCGACGTCCGTTGCAAATTTGATTGGGTCATAGAATATATACTGACGTTCAACAATCGCAATGTCCCGTTTAATTTTTGGTCACACAAACCTTCTATTCTGCTTCCTATCCTTCTGTAAGAACTTAATTTTGAAAATTTTACCTGTCGCCCCCCCGTTAATAATTTCCACAATTTTGCCAAGATACCACCGTTCTTAGTAGTAAACTGCATAAAATCTCTTGCAGTCAATAACTACTCTTTTGGTCTCAATTTCGGTACTTTGCATTTCAACTTTCTTTTTTAAAGGTATTCCACTGAGTACATGATTTACCTCATCCTCAACATTGTCTGACGAGTAACTAGGTACTTCGTTATCTACATATACAGAAAATGACTTATTACACTGTAACTTCTTCTGCGATGCTTTGGTGTTATTAATGAATCTTCGTAGTCGATCTGTGCTGACCCTACCTTTTGTTTCTCCCAAGAGCCAGCATAACAAAGATTTTTTAATAACAACCGACTTTTCACCTTTGCGCATGGCTCTGCGCATTAGCAGAGGCCAGTAGTTTTGCAGCAAAAAAAATAAAACCCGCAACATCTCTAATAAATCTCCGTAATTTCAAATAAATCCCCATTCCCCATTCCGGATAATTTCCATTAACTCCCAATAAATCCTACTAAGTAAAAATAAATCCCCAAAATTTCTGTAATTTCTGGATGGTGTACACCATAATTCCTCAGCGGTTTACCCCTCGTAAAAATTTTAAAATTCTTGTTATCGTTTTTCAAATTTTTAACATAATTTGTTGTGGTTAGAAGAAGAATAGAATCATAAATCTAGAAAACACACCTAATAACTCTAAAATTCAGCACAAGTCACTTTAGAATAGCGTCTTTTCCGTTAAGAATCATTATTATAATCATTAGATTTTCTGATTTAGTGCCATGCTTCATGCCCGACGTAATTCGCGTAACTCCTTAGTGCGCCATAACCAATCTTGGTCGGAACTTGAACGAGGGCATTATCCAACCACAACTAATCTTCAAAGAGGGTTTATCGGTGTTCCCTAATAGCGAACCTGGATTTAAACTTAATATTTTAATCCTCCCGTTGCACTATTGCGTTTATGGTAAGCCGTAACTAAAACGCTAAATGTTTGGCCACCGACTCCGTCGCCCGGACCCATCCCTTCTTGGCAAATAGAGTCTGCACCAATCTGTAGGGTCAAATAGCAAAGTTAATAGTTTCCATTGTTTGTGTTACGTGTTGGTGTTTCTTCTTACTATCGAAGTTCAATAACGCACCAACACCGGAGAAGTTAATTGCGCCTTCCAGCGGCCTCGGGCCAGCTTTGATTATGATCGGGAGACGGGCAAAGGCGGTGCCGTATCCAGGGTGGGCCCCCTGCCGCCCGCAATTCACACACACAGCAAGCCGTTACCCGGCCGCCCCTGTCTCGACAACAGCCCTTGTGTGCAATCAATAAGCCATATCGGTCACTAATAGCTCCGTCGCTACCTCTAATCTTTCTCGGAAAGCCTCCGGATAACTGGCACGACGGTTTTTGTTCTTTTCTCCGGCGCCCGCCCTTCCAGCTAAACAAATATGAACTGAAAACAATCGGGAGGTGATTCTCGTCGAGTAATTGGAAGTGGATGCGTTGCCAGAACTTTCCTAGACAGATTTCGCACAAAGCCGAGATCACCTTAGAGCAAAGTTTGCAATTGAACACGACGTTCATCCTTGATTCGGAATTGGCGGCATCGATTTTGGGATTCGCGCCAGCAACGAAATTGATAGATGAAAGGACTCCCGGACGATTTGTGACGATCCATTATGGACACCGTGTAAAAATAGGGCGGCGCTCATTAAACGTCGATGTGATAAAGTTTGACGTCAGTCTTCGCGTCGTCTAACGACGCGTTACTTCACCTCGTTACACTAATAGACAGATACAAACGAGAAGAGAACAACAAGATGCAAATGGCCGTCAGGATGATTGCCTCCGTTTCTGCTGAATGGTCTCTGGAAAGAAGTCATTACCGGCTGCGCCAGCTCGGATGTTACAACTGCCTCGTTTTATATGTAATTTGTCTTAATAATGCATGTGGTTTTCGGTGGCTTCTTCTTTATCAAATGGGTTCCGGCATCGCCGTGCAGGAAGGCCGCAAATTCGTTCCATCAACCGGATTAGAACAACCCGGAGAACAGATAGACCGCGCATTTTTCAAATGTAGTTCAACCAATTTTGATAAAGCCCGCAAATCAGCTAAACGGGCAATTAGGAGTTAAATGGACAATTTGTTAACCTAAGCAGAAGGAAAGTTAATCTAAAAGCGGTGCTGGACGAAATAATCATCTGGATCTCGATGCCAAATCGCCAAGTTTTCAATGAAACGTCTTCCTGCTCTGTTGTCGAAAAACCATCGTCAACTGTCGGGGTTTAGAAGAATTTAGTCGAAAACTAGATATTTCTGATCCTGTCATTAAAGTGTCAATTTTTGCATTACCTCCTTCCACTTTTTGTATCTGGTTCGGCATTGTGACTTTTATTCTTTTTTTCTCTTTTATATATTTTTTATGGGGGAATATATAATTGCACTTTCCAAAAAATTTTCTAACTTTGTGCCAATAAACTTTAAAATAGCAAAATCACACTTTGCATTAGGTAAAGTGTAACTTGAAGCTTACCCACTACAAAATGATAGAATCGCACTTTTAATTGAGTACACTTAAGCTTTAACTCTACCCCCTATAAAATGAGAGAATGGCACTTTGCACTGAGCACAATTAAACTTGAAGCCTAACCACTATAAAATGACAAGATTGCACTTTTATTGGGAACATTTTATTAGTAAAGTACAAACGGGGGAATATATTATTGCACTTTGGAAAATTATACTAACTTTGTGCCAATAAACTAAGCTTTAACTCTACCCCCTATAAAATGAGAGAATGGTACTTTGCACTACTAGCGGTTAGATACCGCCGCAGGTCTACGGCCATTCCCGCTGATGAAATATAGCGTCACTGTGGTTAAAGTGCCGTTAATGCGCGCGCAACGCGCAAGTGGTGTCATCACAGGAGACGAGACTGTACAATGATCGAACACGCTTCGACTAGCGAGGTCGATAGAGCCGTGGAAAACAGGTTGCGCACCAATGGACAGCCTTCGGGTTCAAATACTTGTTCAAACGATACTTTTTCTTGGGAATAAGAAGTTCTACGTAAGGTCAGTTCAGGGCCTTGTAATTTTTTTTTTAAAAGCACGGTTAAAAATTACTACTTGAAAAGAACTTTTCTAATCTTTTTCCTTACCCTAACACACTGAAGTGCCGTCATATGGATTAACGGCACTTTAACAGGCGCCGTTTGACGGTACTTTAACGCCAGCGATATAGCGTAGGTTGGATACTTTTTTGGGAAAAAGAAGTTTTACGTAAGGTCAGTTCAGGGCCCTGTAATTTTTTTTTAAAAGCACGATTAAAAATTACTACTTGAAAAGAACTTCTTTTCTAATCTTTTTCCTTGTATCATTTTATAGTGGGTAAGCTTCAAGTTACACTTTACCTAATGCAGAGTGTGATTTTGCCATTTTATAGTTTATGGGCACAAAGTTAGAAGAATTTTCCAAAGTGGAATAATATATTTTTAACGTTATTTTAGTTTATTTTAAAGTGTATAAAATTCTAACCCGTTTATATTTACGTTTTAAAGTGATATGTATCGGTTTTTCGTGCAAACCGCATTTAAAGAGCGTGTTAAAATACTTTAAAGTACATTATCTTTCTTCAAAGTGGAAGACTATTACTCTAAGTTATTGCTATTATTATTTTCATGTTGTAACAGATTTTATACCGAGCTAACGCTATTTTTTCAAAGTGGGTTTTCTTTATCAAAAGTGCCATATATATTATTTTTCTGTGTTTTACCTTTTATAAAAGTTTGAAATAGTTGTTTAATGCTTATTCACTTCTTTTTAACGTTATTTTAGTCTATTTTGAAGTGCGCAAAATTCCAACCCTTTTTTATGTAGCTATAAGAAGTGGACCCAATTTTTTTGGGAAAATTTGTGTTCCGGTCGCTATAGTTGAACGTCGGTTGGGACTTGGGCGAAACTTGGAAGTGGCCCTGTTGTGTCTGAAGCTGTAGCGCCAGCCGTCGCCCGCACCAGGAGAACACCAAAGCTGTCAACTGGAGCTAATTAAATTTGAATATTTATCACGGACCGGGCCGCGCAAAATTTGCAAATGACTTTAGGTCCGGTTCCGGTCCATTGTGGGTGTTGATGACGCCGCACTCGTTTCGGGTCCCAAAACACTTTTTAACGTGCAACTTGTTCACAGACGCACCCACTTGCAAATACGAGAAGATAATGGTGGTCGGGGCGTCCCGGGGTGAGAGCGTCGACATCGTTTGCGAGATCGAGGCCGATCCGCCGGCAAAGTCCTATCGGTGGAAGTTCAACAACTCCGGAGAGACCCTCGATGTGGCCGCCGAACGTTTCGCTAAAACCAGCAATGGGACTGTGAGCGTGTTGCGCTACACCCCCGTTTCCGAACTGGATTACGGCTCCTTATCCTGCTGGGCCGTCAACGCTGTCGGCCATCAGATTAATCCTTGCGTGTTCCAGGTGGTCGCCGCAGGTCTGTCAATTAATTTGTTTTTTTTAAACTACCCACGTAACGTATGGAATTGCAGGAAAACCGTTTCCGGTGAGAAACTGCTCGCTGTCGAATCAGACGAGCAGTTCGGTAGAGGTCACGTGCCTGTCGGGATTCGATGGAGGTCTTCCTCAACATTTTCTCCTCGAACTGTACTCCTCTAGTTCCGCGCTTCCCAGGTACAACCTGACGGCCGTCAACGAGCCCTACTTCTTCCTGGACAACCTGGAGCCGGACGTCACCTTCAGGATCGTGGTGTTCGCCGTCAACGGCAAGGGCAGGAGCCACGGCGTCGTCCTGGAAGAGGTCACGTTCAGGGACGCCGAGAAGCGCACAGGTACGACATCCAGTATTATTTTTCATATTTTTTTAAATTAAAACTCCCCAAATTGATTCGCGATTATATAACCAACAATACACGCAGCGAAAATTGAAGTCACATTTCCAATTGCCCAAGCAAATAAATGACGTTATGCAGGTGTTTACTCTGGGATTTCGTGTGATTATGAGGTATTAACATGGCTCCGGTCCGGTTCTGCTCTTGGGGTCGCTCTAGCGGCCTATCAGCGGCTGTGTTATTTCCGATGGCTATAATGGAACCTTCGGTGCGCTTCGCAGCACCATTATCACCGGAATTCTTTATCCCATTGTTATCATGATCCTGGATTATTTAAAGTCTGATGGTCTTATTAATGACCCACTTTCGCCCTCCTTTACGATCATACTGTTATTAAATTTGTTTTTGTGACGGTTCTTGATAATAGATATTGGGCCTCAGATGGGGTTTAAATTAGAGTTTTATCTCTTTAATGGATATTATTCTGGAATTTTATAAAAGCATCGGAACCTAATTACGTTACCATGCCCGGCCTCAATCTGGGAACGCAACAAATGCACACGTAAATTACTGGAAGCAATCGGTTTGGGTCTACAAATTCTCAGAAATTTCTGATCCCTTTGTAAAGAATTAATTTGATTACTCTAATCTCAGGCTTCAAAAGAATCAATTTCTTCTTCCAGCATGCAGCCTCTTTATTGATTCGTCGATCAATCTCTTTCTACTCACTTAGCTCAGCTACCACCACCTACAAATTATCAATTGCTGTTCATTTGTTCTAATCCTGTATTGTTGATTATCTAACCAGAAGGGGCTAATCATTCAAGCGTGAGTTGGTCATTTGCCATTTGTTGCTGAATTGAACAATTCAAGAATAATAAAGAAGAAGTGTGTAATTCTTCGCCAGGAATATAGAATTAGAAATATAAAAAAGTTAAACCAACAAATGAGAGTATATCTAGTTAATTAAAAAAATATAGCTACACAAATGGAAGAATGTAAAGACAGTGGCGACAATAAAAATGGTGCGTGCAAGTGGAACTAAGGGAAACTTACACAATACGGTTTTCTCAAGAGACAAAGGGGTGTAAAGGGAAAATAATAAAAGAAATTGGCGGAAAATTTAGAAACGTGTTCAGGGGGGTTAACTGAATTAGAAATAGATAGCTTAAAAAAATATGTGCAGTTTAAAAAATGAGCAGTAAAGTGTTTAAATCGAGAGTCAGTCCAGCTTCCAGTAGCGACATAACTAAGAAAACGTTATTGGGCTTGAATGCCCTTAATTTGAAATTGGTCTTTACATGGTTCTGTTGTTGGCTAGAGCGCAGGACCCCTTCCAGTCTTCTAAAGCCAAGTTACAAAGTCTTATTTGGCATTACAGTAACTAACCTGACGGGCGATCTTAACTGATGATAAGTCGTCGTAACTTCAGCTTCGGCGAAGCTCATGGCTGCGGTGTTGCTTTGGGCCGTTAAACGTTATGGAAGTCGCCGTCGGGCTTAGCGCGTCCCGGTGCATCCGAGGCCAGTTCTGGCTTATTGCACGGACGAAATTGGCCGGAAGGTGGGCCAGCGCATCTCCGACTAGTTGGTCCAATTTGGAGGCAAGACTGCATCGTTCAAGATGGTCGTGATAAGGAGCCGGACTCGCCGTATCTGCCCGGCCCTTAGGTAAAAACGTGCTTCGGGCTCCGGTCACTTCCTGCCTAGCCGCCCCTTCCTATTACCGGATTGCCGCATCAGCTAATGTTATTCCGTGGCTCCGGAACTAAATGCCCTCGAATGAAAGCAATGCCGGACGATAAATACGTCTCCGGATTTAGCCCGGCCGATCGCTCTTCATTTTCTGCTAATTTAATTGGAACGCCGCTGGGCTCATTCAAATTGGCCGAAGGCAATCTGGAAAAATTGCGACCGGAATTTGATAAGCGCACGCCACTGACGGAATAATCAGGGTTATTTGCAAACAAGTAGGGTAGTTCGTCAGGCACGCTAATGTGAAAATGTTTGGCAGAAATGGTAAGTCGCTCTTCGTTACGTTAATGAGCTGCGTCTAAACTTGGAAATTGATGTCAAAGCGAAATTTTTTAATATCTTGTTTCTCGATTGTTCTCGATGTTAACAAGCTTCGAGCAACTTTCAGAAATTTTAATCATTTTCTTTAAGCGTGCAGCTTCTGGATTGGCTAATTCGCTGATATCAGTATTACTTCTGGGAACCGTTTCTACTGGTTGAAGGGATAAATTTCGGGATCAACTTCATCGGCACTGCAGTTATCAGGAGCTGGTGACTGCGCCATAATTATTTCTGGATGAGGTGTAAGACTCAATCGATGCTGGTTGAAACGATCCTAATTTCGTAAAAATTGAGTTTCAACATCAAGTAACTTTTTGTTAAACTGGTGTCGATGGCTCGGCTCGTTGACTGCCAAACATTTAGGTGTCTTCATCAATGCACGAGTTGAATGCGTGACGTTTTAATGAGATTTAAGCAAATGTGGAAATCTGGCTGGTCGAACAAAGCACGAGAAATTTTTTTCTCTTTTACGCTCCTTCCTCTTGAGTGAAGATCATAGTAACGCTTCGGCGTCGGTTCAAAATCGTGAAAACGAACGATGTTTACCTGACCTCGAGGATCGACGCTGAAAGAGGAACGCCAAACAAATCCTCGATTAAAAGTGTGCAATGAACAATTACGCCGTTGAGTAGATGCTTTCATCGCTTTAAAAATTCAGATGAAGGCCCCCCCTTTATTATTTGATGTTGTCTAAATAATTTAAGGATGGGAAATGATCGATTTAGGCTTACCGCGCCCGCTAATGCATTTATACTTGATTAAGGAGTAAAGTTGTTAATTATTCATGAGATTTTGAATAAATTCCCTTTCAAATATTTCAGGCAGACAGCTAACCCGTCGTCTTTATGTAATTTGATATTCATGATCGTACCTCGGTGTTTATTTTAGAGAACTCTCCCGACTGTAAATTTATAAAATAAAATTTTACGAATCTCTTTACTACTGCGCCATATCGCCTAGGATGATCCCTTCGAACTAGCTCAACGTCTACATCGACGAGAAAATGGTCACTTTTCGTTCTAAAAGTTGCAGAATCGCGTCAAAACTGTCAATTGGTCGAAAATTTCGTCGTTAACTCCAGAATATTTGAAAGAAACTAGCGTTTCAATTTCTGGTTGAAGGTGAGGAAATTCCAGGTGCGCCCCTCGGCCGGTTGAACCGGCGAATTTTATCACAAGACGTATTGCAACAGATAGCCGCTTTCCGCAAAGGAAACATTTTGTTTTGCGGCATTTCCCGGCACAAAGACGCTTGCCACAAAAGGCTTTTTCCCCGTTCGCATTGACTGATCGTGTCGGCGACAAAAAACACGACTGTTTTGTATCAGCAGGTATCCCGGCGCGAGCGACAGCGACATCTAGGAAGCGGCCGTCTTATCGTCGACTTAGACATATTGCACGTGCGACACATTGAACCGTGGATGAGAAAGTGTCGCAAAAACCCATAAATTATAAAACGCCGGCCGGAAGATGTCGCCTGGAATATCAGTTCATGGACCATCGACGCGCGGAAGGATTAATGGCGATACGGGACGAACAAAGGGAGTAATTGCGGGAAGAACGGAATTACCAGTTGATGCAAATTCTTAACGACGACTTTGAAGATTACCAACGTTTTGCTTGCGGACATTAAGGTTACGAGAATACAGTTTGTTACGCCACTTGCCGCTGCAAGTCAGTTATTTCATTCGTTCAAGATACTTTAGATGGGGCTTAGGGAGGGTAATAAACCCGCGCAAAATGGATCAAAGATAAAAGAATACATTCAGTACGGGAGGCTACATGCGATAGTGGAGAAAAACGCCGGAGCTGGCATTTCCAAGTGAACGCTTAGAACTCCATTTGTGAAGCGACGACAGCGAGGGCAAAGCGTCTGAAGAAGATCTCCATCAGCGAACTGTTATTGTCACATTGCCAAAAGTTTTACGTGTTTGACACTTCAAAACTTGTTAGTTAACATAATCATAGATCTTTGCTTATGCAACCAAAAATACACCTCTGTATATTATATTGCCATATTAATTTAATCAAATAGGGGGTGAAATGGGGTAAACGATGAAAAGGGTGGCAAAAATACAAATCGTGTGACGCATAAAACTGCTGTGAAGGGGCACCCAACTGCTTCTGTGTCTCAGCTGCAACAATTTGGCAACTTTGGCGATGGTTGTCTTTCTGGCGCAGTAAGGAGTTAATAAGTAAGGAGGCCCGCAAAATTTGTGATTCATTTGTGGACCGCTGTCGGGGCGGTGCTAGCTCCTCAAAACTACCCTAATTATTTAGAGATGGATAATTTGGTATTCACTTTGGCCAGTTAACTTAAGTGGATGGGTGCTCAGTAATTCATGACGGGGACGACACTAATCTCGTTCTGCATCCGGTCCGATGCGTGTCCTCTCTAATTTTAAGCAAAATGATCGTCGTATTTTTTGCCGTGTTGACGCGTCCAATAAAAATTACCTCCGTTTAGCCGTTCGAATTACCACCGTTATCAGGTTCTTTGTTTGGCTTAACAGCCCCACTGAACGTCAGTCCGGAACGGATCGGTCCGTTGCGATTATGCAAAGTTCGTTCTTTCAACACAAGAGTAATTCTGTTGTCAATTGGAATCTGCGATGAGGGTCGAGAGAGGGCAGCTTTTCGTACGGTGGGAGTTATTGCCTTCCATAATTCTTGTCGATTCTCATATTGTGCGAGTTTGTCAGAATTCGGCCACTGTTGGGAAGCAATTATCGACGGAATTACCTATGCGGGATTGATTTTAGATTAAAGCCTCGCTCTTATGCAGAAACTGCAAGCGATGCTGTTGCTGTTATTCGGGCCGTTTCGCAACGAATTAGTCTTCCTGTTCCGTGGAGATATGCCGGGCCATTTGCGTTTGTCAATTCGGGGCGACAAAACGATCGCAGTTTATTGTTTTTTGGACGGCACAAAAGCCCTCATGCAAATTTCGTTCAATATGTAGACAATGCACGCGTGAAATCTCCCCGCTCGATTCGTAATTTTTGAACTTCCGGCCGTAACAGGGCGAATTCTGCAGAATTATCGTATCGCACCGAAGCAGCTCGATATCAGAACTATTTCGACAACTCCGGGTGCGGAATTCAATAATCGGATTCGCCCGGCGCATCCACCATTCTCGACGCCAAAGTCGCCGCTTTAGTTCATAAACTGCAGCAATTGACGTGACTGTTTCAATTGACCATTGCAGAATATTTGCGCGCAGTTAATTTCTCCAAGAAATTAAAGGATCGTATTTAACAGTCTACTAAATTTACCCAATATTTTCATACAAAAAAATACTTTTATTTCCCAAAAATACTAAATGCTTACCAAAATTAAGAAAATACATAATCTTAAAGCGACAACCAAATATTGACATAATGCTGGCCTCTTATATATTTTGTTCGCCAAAATAACTTTTGTTGACCATAAATACTAAATGTTCACCAAATTTTATTCCGCATTTAATTCTAACATAATACCCAGATATTTAATTTTCGACAGTGTCTTATATTATTTAGCAGTTAAAAATATTATTTGTTGATCAAAAATACACAAGCAATAAAATGTTGTGCAAATGGTAAATAATTTTATGCAAAATTATAGATGTAGATGTGCTAGGGCAAGAAAAATAAAAGTAAAAATAGAAGTGGTTTGCACAAAAAGAGATATTGATTTTCGTAATATATAATTGCTTTGCTGTAATTGACTTGCATTATGTAAAACGTAAAACTTCTTTTAGTGGTAATTTCTAATCGTGCTTTTAGAAAAAAAATTACAGGACCCTGAACTGATTTTGTACAAAACTTTTTTGCGTGCCCCTTGTCTGGAAGTGCAAGTGGCAAGGAGAGATGCGCGAGCATATTTCATTTTTGGAGTAATAGAATAATTATTTGACGCACAAATAGTTTTTTCGAGAAACACTAAATATAAATGGATAGCGTGAATATTTATTATGTACAGCACGGACGCTTAACTTGAGCGTTCTAAATTTGGTGAACATTTAGTAAAATTGACAGACATATAGAATTTAAAATGTAAGTAATGGTAAAACAATACGCAGCTTAGTTATTTTAGTGGTGATGTTCTCATTGTCTTATGTATAATAATTATATAATTATATATAATAATAAAGGGATGTATGGTTTAACTTGGTGTACATTATATTTGTTCCGAAATTAAATACAAATTACCAGCGTAAATAATAATACAAGTCATCAACCAAAGGAAAAATTGACCCTACCCTGCAATAAACTAGCACCGTTGAAGACCACCCTCAATAGAGGGTACCGTTGTTGTGGAGAAAATTTTAAAACCGCGAAATGACCCAAAGTGAAGTCGAACGTGACGTGGAGATAAGTTTGAGGAAAATTAGGGGCAAAAGCGTTATCGGGGGCCATCTAGCACCGCTATTGTTCCCTATTAATCAAGTGACGTCGAAGATAGAGGCTTCGATTTTGATTGGCGCTCAATTTGCCGTTATCAGTATTAATACTGGCAGCTAAAGCTTATCGGGACGGTTGCAAATTCCTCGGAACGGCCCCGCTTGTTGTTGGACTCTTCTTTAAGCCTCAACTTTCCTTTTTAATCACCCATATAAAAGTATTAAAATTATCTCGGATGTAAAAACTTTTTACGGCCACGGCAATGACGAAAAAAGCCCAAAGCGTTTGATGTTCCCTTTGTTCCGGGAGCTTTTTAGCGATCCCACCGTTAACCACTGACAACCGCCCCTAATTACGTCACGTGCCCCTGCTGACCCAAAATATTATTCGATTTTGAACCAACAAGTTTGTCATGTTAATAATCAAACGTGCCGTCTCGGGAAAAAGCTTTTTAATTAATTACCCCCGAATGTACACGTTGACAAGCTTTAATGGCGACGCGTCATCCGCCATAAAATCGCCTTTATTGATTGAAGCGGCGACTAGGTACGCGCGATTCTATTTATCCATTGGCGTCAATTAGCCTAATTCCGGGTGAAAATGTTTGGCGGGGTCCGGGGGATGGACGTTGTTTTGCGAAAATCGCGCGTTTTGGGGGTTATTGATTGAGATTCTTGTTAGTTTATTGGTATTTGGCGAGGGTACCGTATACATAAATATCCAAGTAACGATAATTTTATTTTTCTCCCTCAACTTGCGCCGTATCGGTGATCCAACTTTAAACGGAGCTTTGGCGGAACTTTCTCACAATGCCGGCGAGTTTAAATATTTTACCGGGAATTTTATGCAGATGGCGGTCTGAATCGAAAACAAGTCGGTTTAAAGTGGCCAAATTGGCCATTATCGGGAAAGCGCCGGAAATGCTCGCAACGGTCTCGTTAAAATCTTTGTATAAAAATTTAATTCCAGTTCCAAGTTGTAAATTTAACAGCCACTCGAGCCGGAATAGTAATAATAAATATCGTTTAGTAGCGGCCTTTATGACTGTTTGAATATAAAAATTTATCAGGTGGCAACAATTTCAGATCTTTAGATATCAATTGAGTCACGTAACTCCACTTGATAATTTAAAGATAATACGATAGGATCGATGTAAAGTGTAAAAGTTGTTTGGGTCGGCAGTCGCCGTCGTAGTTAAACAAGACTCCGTGGCGCAACGGTAGCGCGTCTGACTCCAGATCAGAAGGTTGCGTGTTCAAATCACGTCGGGGTCAACAAATTTTTGCGAAATTTTCCAGATTTTTCTCTATTACACAAAATTAGTTTAATAATGATATGTGCTAAAGCTCATCTTGCTTTTTAACTGAGTTAATAATAACTAATTTTTAAACTTTAAAAGTAGGTGAAAATCAAAACTCTAACAATAGGGGTAGTCACCCCTATTGTTAGAGTTTTGATTTTCAGTCGAAACCATAATCTCTTTTTGGCCAATTATCCGGAGACGCTGGCATTTTTTGCGCAACTTGTGTCTAAGAAGGGTCACCCTTTCGCTTGTATCGCCACTTACGTTGGGTTTTTGTCCCTTTCCCCAAAATTTTAATAAGGCTCGACCGTGATTGTGGGCGAAGACCGCTCTAACTTGGCCTCAATTCGGGCGCAAATTTAATTAGAGGGAGTAGGTTGAAGCGAAATAAAATGGTACAATGAGGGCGTAAGCAGGTAAAGTACTTGCGCTTAAAGCGAAATAACAGATATAGTGGCAATCCAATCACTGTAATCTAAAAATGGTCGGGGTGGAAATTCAATGCGGGAAATCCAATAGAACGGAGACCACTCCTTTATTGGCACGCTCGGGAAACTATTTATATTCGCCACTACGATTTCTGCCTGTTTAACTTAACTTGCTTTCCTTCCTCGCTGAAATATTTCCGCAGACAAAAGCTGCCCTGCAGATTGGAATTTCTCACACAAAAAGACAACGAAACCTCGCACCGAGACCGGCCAAAGACCAAATTTTCACTTCAAGTTCTACCAACCCTTCAGTTGAGGGTTGAGTAGGTTTATTTGATTGCAATAAGAAGCGAAGATAATTTTTGTCATTTCTTAGAATTCCCCCAACTTTCGGTAAATTAATGTCATTTTTGGTCATCTACACTCACGTTTGTGAAGCGGCCCTTATTACTACTGTCTTTATAAGTCTTGTTTCTTTTCTCCCCATATTAACCGCGAGTTCAGCTTTCTGCTGTTGGACCTGGATGGCCTCGAGGTCGGTTCGACGGGAGTGATCCTGATCCTAGTTTTCTTTTGGTGAATGGCGGGCCGTCGGTTAATTTGGTGTGCGACCGTCACCGAAACTGGCTGCAATGGCGGGTCAGCTCGTTTCCGTCCCCAGAGCGCGAGCTTTCGCCCGGAAAATCGAGCTTTAAATATACACTGCAACCCCAAGAAAGGGTGTGGTCCGAGCTTTAGCGAGAACAATTACACAGTTTAGTCTTATCGGCTGCTAGCCATTATATTCGAGTTCCATTCAATTCCGGCGGGGTGTCAGAATCATTCCAATACAATCCAAGATGGATGGTTCCGGCCCGATTTGCGAGACCGCCCCGTTCTCTAATGCAAATATCCTGTCGATAAGCTGTCTGAACTCGAGATAGCAACCATCAAAAAAAATCATAATCACCCTTAGATGCTTAAACGTCATGAATATTATACGGGAAGATTGGCGAGGTGGTTTTATCTCGCTCGCACGCCCAGAAGGACGCCGTCATTTATCATTTAGATTTCCACGTGCCCTTCCGGCGTTTGTACAAGTAAAAATGAGGGCTTTTTGATTGAACTTCGTCAGCCACTTTTGTAGTTGGCCGAGAAGGTTAGTGGAGCATCGGATGCAGTCAGCCGGCACATTTGATAAATCGACGGCCCAACATCTAAATAATACGCAAACCCACTTATTGGCCCCGGATCACCGAACGTCAAAGGTAGCAGATATTTTTAGAATTTTTGGTCGTCACCGATGCAAAGTCCCACTTCCTCAATTCTGCATTTTAGGGACAAAACTAAATTTTTCTTAATTGCAAAGTTGTAGAGAAAATTTTTTCCGTTTAAAGAATGCTAACAAATTTACAGAAATTTTAAAATCTGCGGTAACGAATGCTGCGTTTTAAAATAAATGGTGGATGCGCCGGGCGAATTTCAGCATAAAACTAGTGCAGGGTGGCGCTCTTCCGACATCTCTTGATGTTCAGTAACGGGAGAGATGCTGACTGCCATAAAATTGGATTGCGCTTGAACGTACGCATTAGCTTTTATTTAAAAACACTCAAAGCGTAATAATCGGAAGAGGTGGATGCGCCAGGAGAATATTAAGTGATGGAAACCTGAGTGCAGCGAGAATGCAATCTAACAGTCCCAGAGAAGTACCGATAAAATTCATGTTGACGTTCTTTGAAGCAGATTGCGCTTGAAATTTTATTTTTATCTCAGATATTTTGGAGATCCACCCACAGTGAGAATTTTAAATAACGCGTCTCGCCAAATTTTATATTCGATCGTAACAAGAAGATTTTTAAAGCGCAATTTAGTCTTATTTTATTTAAAGAAGAAATTAAAAATTAATTTAAGTTTCCAAAAACTTGTTAACCTTTATTTGACTTTCCCGAATTTTTGGTTTGATTTCTTTGTAATTTCTCTTATTTATTTTGGAGTTCCGGTGGCATTAGTCGTGTCAGGCAGCATTTTGCTGAATCAACTCAGGGTGGGCTGGGGGTTGCAACTCCTCATCCGGGGTTGTCGCAAAATTTCCGATAAGTCTCGCCAAATAAGAAACTTTTCCGGATAATGACTGATACAACTGAATACATTTCCGGAATCGTGGGCGAAGGTAGTTGCCATTGTTCAAACTGATAATAAAATATGCAGATTCTTCAAATTGAAACTGTAACTTTCATTGCCGTGGTTGAAATATGAGCTATAATAGTTGAAATATTTGAAATTCCAACTGAGAAACCCGTCAAGATATTTTATCTACACGCTGAAATATCTGAATCGGGCGATGAAGTCCCAAAACTAAAACTCCAAACTGAAAAGCGCTTAAGAAATCAATCCCAAACGTAAGGCACCGTAATCACGATTGGTGGATGCGCCGGGTGAATCCTGGCTAAATAAATAACTCTTAAACGTAGGTAATCGCGAGTTAACTAAAAACTCAGTTTTGCTAAAACTCTTCGATGTTTGAACTTGCGAGTAATTTCGTGGTTTCAACTCTTTTCAGCTTCCGACGGTGACCTGCCCTTCTCCCCGGTTTTGGGCGTCCTGATCGGCGCCACCCTCACGATCATAATAGTGATAATGGTGGTGATCATCAGGGTGCGTCGTTCCCAGAGCCACCCCGAAGTTATAATAGAGCAGAAAGTGGGTGGCGGACCGCACCACAACACGATGTCCTCTACAAAGCCGCTCTTGAGGAGTGCTTCTCCACGAGACACGGACGAGAGGGATCCCGACATAATTCCAGCTAAATACGGTAAAACATACATAAATAAACCCCCTCAAGTCAAGTTCTGCAACCACAATAGAATATTCATTAACGCTTGTCGTGATTCGCCGTTTTTGTCCCGGTTCTTATGTTGTTATTTATAAACAAAGCGGGTCGTTAATATTTATGATTGCGGAAGTTATTGATAGGGTTTCGGGGCCTTCACAACTTTTATTTATTAGCACTTACGTGGCGAGAGTCCCGGCCCCTTTATTAATACCGGACTTTATGTGGATATGCGGAGCCGTAAAATCGGGTTCGCGCATATCGGGCCGGGTATTAAAATATTGCTGAAAACTCAATAGGCATTTCGGTTTTATTGCATGTTATTTTTATCGGGTTTTATTAGAAAGCGCCGTCCCCACATTCATTTCCTGATCCCGTTTCCGCGCGCTCCTGCTTTTTGTACGTACATAAAGATGGATGTTAATGGCGGCACTTTTCTGTGACAGGCTCCCCGGACGGGGAAAGTGACAGGAATGTGGGGTCGCTAAACGGTCCCCAAAGTCTTCCCGCTGGAAATCTTGCCACATCGCCAAATTACTCGCAGACGAACGTACCGGCGCCGCAGTGGGTCAGTCCAGTCAGCGTCGCCCCCGCCGTCGAGCCAATGGTAACTATTTATCGACGCCGACCGGCACGAGCCCCAGGATATGTAAAGCAGCCATCCAAGCCGCCCCCTCAATTTTTTTTATAATTCTCTTTTTAAGCAATTATTTCTGTTTTTTTTTCCTCGTTCAATCTTAAACTCAAATTTTCTTAGACATTTTATTCACGTATTTCTACCTATTCTTCTCGTTACAATTGTAGTACTTATTCTGTTAAACTTGTTTTTTGTGTTGTTCTATTATAACTGCCCTTGTTAAGATGTCCGATTGAAGGACTCTAAACGCCGCCATTTGGCGGTAACTTTATTTGTATTATTTATTTATTCAAACGGCCATCTTAAGATTTCAGATTATTTTTCGCCCCTGCTGTTAATCTTCTCCGCTAGCTCTTCCGTTCTCTTTCCATTTTTCGCTTCTCCATGCTAAACTACTTCTCTTCCTGTATTTCTTCACTTGCACTTTTTCACGCGCGGCTCGCCCGTTTTCCTTCTCCTTCTGTATTGTTGGCGCCGCTCTATAATTGTTATTCCAGCTGTAAAATTGAAGTCGCTGCTCCCGGCGGGCCACTTAGGCCCCCAATAAAACTTGAATCTCGCAGACCGAGTGCTGTTTCCTTTAGTTTTTATGCGTCTCATTAGTGCGGTGGTTGTTCGTCCCTGTTTCAGTATCACCTGTACAATAACCCTGTGGCGATGGTGGGCACTTTCCCTCGGGACTCCCGGCCCAAGGACCTGCGTTTGGGCAACGGCAACTCGTCGACTCTGCAGGCCCGGACGGCGGACCTCGAACTCAACGGTTTGGCCATCAAAGAGAGACTGATGGCGAATCGGTTGCCGGAAAGTTGTGTTTAAAAACCAAGTGTCTTTTCTACTGCTTCATCGTTAATTTTTTAGTTGTTTGAGGACCGTCCAAAGCGCTACAATGGCGGAAACGTGGCCGACAAATTTTTTTTGTTGTTGTCGAAGTGGTTGCCTTAAAAATTGAAAACGAAATCGGTTGGGGGAATAGCCGCCACGTTTCCGCACAACACACCTATGAACGAACGTTTCTAAATGTAAATCGTGTCTAAACATTGACTGATGTAGATAAAACCTTGTAAATACGTTTTAAACATGAGTGTGAGTACGTGTTGAGTTTTTATTCATTCGGTGGAGGAGTGGACACCCGAATAGACAATCCCTAGAATAAACAAATTGTAGGTTTAGTTTAAAGAGACTTGTAAATATCATTGTTGCATATCGTAAAGATGGTTGATTGTTTTTGTAACTGGCAAATGGATGCTTTTTGATAAAACTTAACGTAAGCATTTCAAGCTAAATACGAAGTTAAAGTGATTGTTTTTACTAAATGTTAAAAATTGAAACGAATTCAAATAATACCAAGTCCGATTATTGTTTTCAATTGTTCATGGTTATCAGACGAATCTTATCGCAAGTTCCTTAATTAACTATAGAAACTTTCCCGTTTCCATCTATCCACATTGTTTGCCAATAAACTTGGCTTCGTCTTCCAACTCGCGCCGAGCCGCCGCTAAATTCATCATTTCGTTTAACATGAACAATAAAATACAATAATTATTCTTTTCGAGTCGACGTTAACAATACTAATAATAGATGTTAGTTTTACAATAAAGTGGCTCTTGTGTTATCTCAAGCTTTGGCAGGACTTTTGTTGGTTTGTTAACTACCGTTCTTTTCGTGTCCTTTTCGATGTACCTACCCGTGTAACTTTATGTGCATATCCCTATCGCCATATCTTCTTTATCACAATGGTATGGCTGCAGCAAGTTACTAAAGAGATTTGTTATTTTCTGAATAAATATCTGAACATTAACACTTGTTGCTATTGTACCGTTTAAGATAGCTATAAATAAATATTGTGATATTTTATGTAGGCTAAAACCCATGTACTTAGGAAGACCGTAGGGATGATAATAAATGTATACAAATTATCACCTACCACCCATTTATTCCTGTTGCAGGAGTAGTAAGGGACTATTAACTAGCACTAAGATTAGTAATTGGTGGGTCTAATGGAATCAATGGACAAATCCTTAAAAGCAAATTTTTCAGGAATTTTTCCCAAAATTTAGGTTGACTAATTATTTAGATATGGTAACAAATATAATGTACACCAAATTAAACCATACATCCCTTGAACTGTCCACCAAAAAATTTAATGAGCATCAAAAAATCTAAATGAAACCCAAATTATTATACATCAAAAAATGAGAACATCACCACTAAAATAACTATGCTGCGTATTGTTTTACCATTGCTTACATTTTAAATTTTATATGTCTATCAATTTTACTAAATGTTCACCAAATTTAGAACGCTCAAGTTAAGCGTCCGTGCTGTACATAATAAATATTCACGCTATCCATTTATATTTAGTATTTCTCGAAAAAACTATTTGTGCGTCAAATAATTATTCTATTACTCCAAAAATAAATATGCTTGCGCAACTCTTCTTGCCGCTTGCGCTTCCAGACAAGAGGCACGCGAAAAAAGTTTTGTTCAAGGTCAGTTCAGGACCCTGTAATTTTTTTTTTAAAGTACGATTAGAAATTACCACTAAAAAAAGTTTTACGTTTTACATAATGCAACCCAATTACACCAAAGCATTTATATATTATAGAAATCAATATTTTTTTTTGTGCAAACCACTTCTATTTTTACTCTTATTTTTCTTGCCCTAGCACATCTACATCTATAATTTTGCATAAAATTATTTACCATTTGCACAACATTTTATTGCTTGTGTATTTTTGATCAACAAATAGTATTTTTAACTGCTAAATAATATAAAACACAGTCAAAAATTAAATATCTGGGTATTATGTTAGAATTAAATGCGGAATAAAATTTGGTGAACATTTAGTATTTATGGTCAACAAAAGTTATTTTGGCGAACAAAATATATAAAAGGCCAGCATTATGTCAATATTTGGTTGTGGCTTTAAGATTGTGTATTTTCTTAATTTTGGTGAGCATTTAGTATTTTTGGGAAATGAAAGTTTTTCTTGTATGAAAATATTGGGTAAATTTGGTAGGCTGTTAAATACGACCCTTTAGAAATACTTTTGTTTGCCAGTTGATTAAAGAAAGTTGTCGGAACCAAAATGAGAAAAGATTGAAGAGAACTGCGCAGTTGATCAAAACAATGACCATTAGATACACCCCGACTTATTAAGTAAGTGTCTGATCTGATAAATGAATATCTGATAACAAACTTGAAGGGTAATTGGATAAGAGGGATGCGTCATAAACAGAAGAGAAAGCTGCTAGGATAGATTAAAAACAGTCAGAGTCTTAAAACAAAAATTAATCATATTCCTACTTTCCAAACTAATCACTAATATCACAAATTGCTTCGCACTGTTAAATTTTGTCACTCATAGTCGCTACTTGTAATCCTCGTCTTCAAAATCAAATATTACCGGGAGACTGAAGCAGACATATTGAAGTCCCTGATCGCCTCTCATAATCCAGTTTAATTCCCCTGCCAGCTGCGGAAGAAGAACTTAATCGTTTTCAACTTTAAGCGAACAACTTACCGGTAGCAAGACTTCGTTGACGTAAACTGTGGCGTGATACGTCGCACTGTACTCATTTTGTATCGGACATGGCATCGCCAAACAAGGATCAGGACTTGCAGTCAAATCCCATTGCATCCCCTTCGCCAGCAAGAAAACTTCGTTGGCGAGTTGCTTGGTTGTCAATACTAAAACCCAACAAGTTACTACTTTTGAAACTGCCGAAGCCAAAGTTTTTAGTAGATGGGCAACTAACAATACACCAACAATAATTTTATTATTTTTAAAGCTCCCGAGTTTTTATGTTAAATTATAAGAATTAGTGGAGGGAATCTTACCTGTCCTTATTTCGAACGAAACGCTCCTGTTTTGACCAATGAAGAAGATACAGTCGGCGTCTGAAGAGCACCCTTGAATTTCTAGACGGTCCACAAAGTAGAGCGACCCTAAAACTGGCTGTGCAGAAAACTGTAAGTTAGCTAGATGTTGACTTACCGCAGTCGTTGAAGTCCAAATAGTCGGGAATTGTGCCGTTATTAACGTTGCAGGTTGCCGTAGAAAATATTGCTAATGCTAGTGCTAGGATGGTAGTTTTCATGATTGTCGCAGATAAAGCGATGTTTTCGCTCGAGAACTTGAATCGCAATAATGCGACAATGGGCGAAATTTTATACAATTCGATTAAAATCTCGGTGAGAAATTGGTTGAACCATATCTGCAGCACTTGGCCGAGATAAGGATTGAAAATTTACCCCCGACGGATATGAGATAACCACTAAATTTACAAATGCGTTTTTTATTTTTTTATTAAAAATATAATCACAGAAAAAATCAAAAATAAATAACAACTTATCAGGGAATGCAATGATAATCTTTATTGTTTCAGGGGCTTATTAAACAACTTGTAGGGGTTCCTTCCCAAACAATACCGTTATGGCCGTGCTGAAGCAAACCAGTTGATTGGAAGAGTCGTCGTACATCACCCAGTACAAATCACCTTTCATCTACCAAATAAACAATAATTACCCATCACTTGCAACTTTTTTTGACCAATTACTAACTTGTAAATAGGTGTCATCTACAAAAATCGTCGCGTAATAAGTGGTGGAATACTCGTTGACTACCGGGCAAGGGACGACTTCGCAGGGGTCTGGAGTCGCGTCCAAGTACCATTTGAACCCTCTGGCATAAAGATAAACGTCGTGTCGCAATTGGTTGGCCTCGCCCACTGCAAGTAATTATTTGTCATAATTTCCATATTGGCAACGAGATGTACTCAAACGGTGTTTCCGGTGTTGCAAATCCATAATTATCAGATTAGCAGTGCAAGGCTTATTTACAGTTGGTACACTGCGCGGGCTATCTCGATAAGTGCTTATTCATCCCACTTGTCGCCATGGCGCCAATAATCCTCTTTCAATCCGATCTTTGAGAACGTTATTAATTAAGTGAAGAAAATTGGTAATATTATCACCCCATTTCTATCTACAGGGTGTGGTTGACAAGTTTAGATTGATTTAGCTGCTAATCTTACTCTATTCCTTATAGTTTCGGATATTTAATTTTTTTTAAATGTAGGCTTTCCCTTATCTGATTCCATAGTATGCAAACAGCTTTTTCTCAATCTTCTTCTTTGTTCTGAATCCTGGATTTTGATGCTGCAAGTCTTCGTAGTTTCTTTGCTGCTTTTATTCAATTTTTTTCCTTTATTAGGTATATTTTTCAATTATTTTCTCAACTTCTTTCATCCAGCTATACATTGTTATCAATAGTTGTGCTTCTGCTTAAAGTTCTTAAAGTGCGCTGCTCTATTCTTTACTTTGTTGGCTTATTTCTAGCTTCCTATATTTTTATTGTCTTTAGTTAATTAGTTCATATTGCAACCTGTTGTACCAAATCTAGTAAACTTCTAAACTTTTTTGTTTTTAGTGTTATTTTTTACATTTTACATTTTTTTTTGTATCTTCTAGTAAAAATCGAGAAAAGATCAGCTATTGGTCATCAATTGAATATAAAGTTTGAATAATTAAAAAGATTTTTAGAAAACTTTTCAAATTTTTAATACTTAACAAGTCACGTGTGGATTTTGATCTTTGTTATGAAAAGCCGTTTACACAATAGCCTCTATTATTAGTAATGCAACCCTAAATCCTATTTTCTCAGAATTAAAACTAAACTAAGCCAATAGAGCCAATAGAGCTTATTCCATATTAGTGTCAGCAGAATCTCTTTTTGTAGGTAGATACAGCTTATCGACGCCATAAATCTACTAAAGTGGCATCGTAATCCTAAATTTTTACTGCTCCAGTAGCCTGATTGAATAATATAACTTATTTATGCAACCTCGTAATTTAATTTTTGCTGACGTAATTTAACTTCTGACCTCTCTTTTATCGTGAGATCAAAAATTTCTTTCTCTCGTCCTTACCTGTGCGCAATTCGAACGAGATGGACTTGTTGCCGCCAATATAAAGAACACATTCTTGTTCGGTATAGCAATCCTCGATTTTCAGCATGTCCACAAAGAACACCGATCCTGAAACATGACACTAAACTAATTCTTGACCTTAATTGAGTCAGCTTCTCCAATTTCCTGAAGGAAATTTTTGAAACCACTATTCTTCTTGTTTTCATCACTCACCACAGTCCAAGAAATCCAAAGTGTCATTGCCATCGGCTCGGGCAAAGCAGAACAGCGTTGTCAACAAGAAGAAGTATATTAGTTGTTTCATGGTCACCTCCACACGCGAAATTACTACAAAGTCTACAACAATGTAGGTATTTGTACTACGACGAAAATTTATAGATCTAATTGTCAATCTTGCTTATCGTCGAGCCGTCGAAGCTACATATTTTCAAAAGATGACGTATTCACAAGTACCTCCTGCTTACGTAATAATTAATAAATAGAAAAAATTGTAATCTCCCGCAAAGCAGTGCTTGAAATTAACCAGACACTAGATTTGCAATTTTAATCAGCACTGCTGTAACTAGTTTTAAAAGTGGAATTTTTTGTTCAACTAGATACTCAATTTTTTTTGCACAAAATTAAGTGTGCAATACTTAAGCCAACACCACGACAGTTGGTCTATTTTACCCTTTGGTCCTTATTTTTTTTTGCTAAATAAACGCGCTTCAATTAGGAACGAGTATTAGTTAATCGCGACGTGATTTTTATCGCAATCGCGACAACCAGCAAAAATATAGAAACAAACTCTATTTTTAACTCGGATTGCAGTTAAAAATAAGATATCTATTTACCTGTATTTTTACCCAATGATAATTTAATTACATGTTAATAAGCGGTGTGGCAGCTGTCAATTTTATAACTTTGTGACTAACGACAATAATAATTGCTACAACGCCGTCTCATCGTGATTTCTGAAGTACTTGTATATTATATTTTTAAATTATCGTCGAAAACTCTGTTTGAGCGCGACTTGCTTTTGATCGATTGACTGGCGACAGACGTGACAATTTTGCTCAAACGGGGCCGAAAATAGATTTTCTGAAGAGAGGCTTATCCAAGAAACTTTAAATTCATGTCGTCAGATTTTGAAGATTTCGTGTTTTGTTTGGATGCATTCGATTCACACGTGCTTTGATTTGACTCCCTCTCCAACCTATCTACTCGTTTTTCCTTAAACCGCCCTTGACCTGGCGAATTAACAATAAAATAGATTGTTTATTTAAATATTATTTTGAATGGGTTAGTGGAAAGTCAAAAATTGCCTGCTTCATCTAACTACTTCCTAAAATTTAATAACGTCATTGTTAACTTTTTCATGGCTTGATGGATCAGTTAAGTTTTTATCCCTAATTACCACTTAGTTACTGACAGGCGACAACAGGAAAATCACTGTTATGTGTTATGTGATGCGCTAATTATTGTCGTTGACGCAATTTCACATGTCGCTTTTTTGCAGTTGGCAAAATGAGTAAAATTTGGAACTCCAAGACCAGAGGCCTTGCTATACAGGGTGATTCACGTAGACCGTGCATTACAACTTCTTAAAGTTGCATTTCGATTAAAAATTTGAAATTTGTTACGCAGTTGTGTTGTAATCAATCTGACTCGTTCTATCTAAAATAGTTCTCCAGCTATACAGAGCTGCAAAAAGCAACAACTTATTTTAAATAAAAATACTTTTTTCACATTGCTCGATTGGTCTTTGATTTCTGAATTTTGACAACCCATGTTATGTGAACTGCTTATGTGACAGCTTTGACATAATGTCAAATGTCAAAAATGATCAAAGTAATTTGTATTTTCAGATAGTATAAAGAATTTTAAAATTTTTTTTGTCGACTAGCTGCTTAAGCTGCTTAATATTAATTATTAATTATTATTATTAAGTTTTTTATGCTGCCGGATTCAAGGGCACAGTTGTGAACCGAACAGCTGAAAGTGACAACAAATAGATACAGTAAAGAGATTGCAACACTCTTCTTCGGCTAATTGCTTGATTGTTGTTCGCGATTAACCACAATAATAACGATTTACGCAGAAAGCTATCAGTTCCACCTGTGTCGTTAAGTAGTTTTGAAATGATAACTGAGCGAGTCTGGTCATGGAGTCAATTTTTTTTAAAATTAGTTTTGGTCGGGTCTAAATTTCCATTTTCGTTAATTGGAATCTAAAAAATTTGAAACGTCGAACCTTTCTGAACCAATGACCAGTCAGCGTCATTGAAAATATCCTTGGAACTAATTTATGATCCCAAGAAAAGACCAGTTCGTTATAACTACGTCAATTACAACAATTTCACAAACTTGAGTGCTTTCGCCTGTTTAATTGATAATTAAAGGAGATGTTTTGAATTTGTGAATACTAATCCTTTGTTTTTAATTGTTGAATAATTATACGTTGGTGTAAACAACAAAAGTTATTGAAATTACTCAACGTTTTTAGTAAACATTCAACGTTCTGCAACTGTTAGGCAGAAGCAGTGGATGCTGCTACATACTGCGACAAACTTTCACTTTAAGATTTTATGAAACGTTCAACGTCAATTCAAGTAACCTTTAAAAATAATTAAGCGCGGCTAACTCCTAAATTATTTATCTGAAAAAATATAGATTTATTTAAAGCTTGACAGTAAAGTCTAATTGGTAATTCTAGCTGGTACTTCGAAACAAGTGATGTCTCCATTGTCCGCTGTCAATCCCCAATGAACCACGATTTTGACCTAAAACCAAAACGATTTATCAAAATGGTCTCCAGTTAACAAAATAATCGCGCAAGTACCCTGGGGTAGATTGATAGGACATCAATGGTGTTCTTGTAAGTATACTCTTGGCCGGCTTTGAGAGGACACGACTCTTTGGTTTTACCGTCAGCACTCCAAATGTTTGTACAGGCGTCGGTTTGGTCGTAGCCGATGAAAGGGAAGGGAATGCCCAAAATGTTGGCGTTGATCGAGTTCGTCAATTTCGCAATGTCCTTTTCTGAAAATTTTGATTTACAACAAATTCTACGATCTACAAGTAAACTAATGTCGATAATTACCTGGTTTGAACTTGATTATCACCGCGATCATGGTGTTTTTCCTTAATCGGCATGGCGGTTTCTTGCAGGCACCGATCGAAACTTTTTCGCTCAAGTTTTCAATCGGCTTGGCTGAAACAATAAAATAGTCAATAACCGGTCAATTTTCAATATTTTTATTTTTTATATTTGGGGGAAAGAAACTATTGGCAATCCAACCCTGAGAACTTCGGGGAGAGACAAGCAAGAATATTTTTTAAGTTATTTGCATTATCTTCAAAGTCCGAGAGGTTGATCAGAACGAAACAAGTTGTTGTTTATTAAAGGAAAATTTTCTACCTTTACGTTTCGCTGGAGGCAAAAGATCAATGTCGTTGTCATCGGAGGAATTTACTACCAAACTTGACAACCGCATAACAAAATTTAATCTGGATTGGTCCATTTTAACAACCTGAACCGTGTCATGGTTAATTTTAATCATTTGCATGTAGTTTTTCCACGATGACCAGGTAAAAAAATTATCTATGGGTATGCGTTGAGGTCGCTTTAAAGATGCATATTTCGTATACTTGTTTCTGATGAAGGTAAACCATAATCTGTACAAAGCATAAAACTTGAACGTGATGTTAGGAAGGTTTTGCACAATTTGTTGCATAAAGCTTCATTAAAAGAACAATGTCAGAAGCCGCTGACGTCCAAGTTCAACAACTAGAATTTCTAGATGAAAATATTAACTCCAGACGCGACAAGGTGATCCGGAAATGTTTCTCATTGTTGTTCTGAAGAAGCCTATTTGTCTGAAGGTAACGCGGTGACGATTAAAAAATATTCGAAAAATTGAAAAAGTAATTATTTGTTTTGTCTGCTCATACTCATATCTGATCCTAATTGAGTGTCATTGACTACAAGTCAAAAATGTTACAAGAATAGGAAAAAGTTTGAACTAAACGAATAAAAGGAAATAATCTTTCTTTTAGTTATAAGCAAATTTGAGGTTGTAAGAATTAGAAAGAGCGTGAGAAAGACATCGTCAATAAAAAGTGGGAAGAGCAACATCTAAGTAGCTATAATATCAAACCAAACCTAAGAAAAACATCGAAATACAACAAAAAATCTATAATAACGTCAAGGGATAATTTCTTTATTCTTTGTAAGTTAATTACGTAGTCAATTCAATCACTTAAACTTTTTTCTTAGCTAATTACTTATATAAGTGAAATAATAACCATTAAGTGGTGGACATTAAGTCCCTACGTTTTATTCAGATTGTTAGCACGGTGCTAATGAATACGCACAGTCAGTCAATACTAATATTCACCCTGCAGTTTTCAAATTAAGTTCTGCAATTAATTTCTGAAGCTGTCATAATTAATGGTGATGTAAATAACTAGATTTAATTCAATTTTTGTTTGACGACAGGGTAATTCATCCATTAAATATAAATCGCGTCAAGTTGCATTTCTAATCGGTTGAACTTTGGACGTAGATTCATTGCGTAATTGATTAGCATCTACTAATGATAATTTTGGCACTGTGGACTCTATTAAGTTACATAATAATAATATACTTAGTAGCTGCATGGCTAACACTTGCAGCTGCACTTATTTTTAATTTAAACATCGTTATCAACAATATGATCTTTAATGCATATTTCGCTAGAAGACGTTTTTGTGGTAAAAATTTGTTTATTTATGTTGACACCGATATGTTGATAAATACTTGCTTCTAATTAAATTAGTCATTAGTGAAAGTACTCACCAACTGTGCTGCACTGGCTGATATTGTTGACGAGGGCTGTTGAGTATGCCAAAGCACTCAAAAAAATTAAAACTCCCAATCCCTTCATTTCGACGATTCTCTCAAGTAGATATAAATAAGACCTACGTGACACTTCTTGTTCACCAAACAATCCTCACCGGACTCCCGCCAAGCAAGTTCCGCGCTTTCTCTTTAAGAACCATCCCACCTCCAGTCTTTACCAATAATTAATACCAGCACCAGTGAGGTGTTCGCTTCCTAACTCGCGATAATTACAATTCAACCCGTGAACCCAACCAGAGTGGCTGACTGACATTTTTTATAAAGAGTTGACGGGTTGAATAAGAATTTTCTTTTAATCGACGTTCTGTCCGGCACATGTGACATAAATGCTGATTTTGAATTGAGGAAGAACGCATTTGCTCCGAAAAACGAACGGTTTGTCAAGGTTAAAAAAAGAATTATGGAAGTTTTGGTTGTTTTATTGTTTTTCAAAAAAGTTGTTGTTTTCCTTGATTCTATTTTAAAGTCTGGGCCAATTCAAATCTATTATTTGTACACTTCTGAAATTGTTCAAATTATATGAAAAAATTTTCCACTGCAATAACTGCATTTTGCTTGGAGAAGCCTTATCCTAAAGAACCTTCTAGTCTTATCTTCCTAGCCAGTCTCAAAGTTTCAATAACAAAATGTAAACGCAGCACTATTATTGTAGAACTATATATCTTTTTTGTTGAAATTGTAGGTGTCTTTGAACAAATGGACATTTCACCCCTTACGTACGAGATTCAACGACTTCTAAACTTAAGTAAAAACCAAAGGCATAGATCTGAAGCTTTTTTAATCCTGATTTTTTTATCAAGTCTACAACAATGCAAATTAGGTAATTAGAGGATTGCAATAAAAATTACAAAAATTCATAAATTGATATTTATACTCCTGTGGCACGCAGGTGTATTCTTAGTTGCCTAACATTAAAATTTTCTTAAATTAATTTATTTTTTATTCTTTATTTTCGTAGAAGCATTTTATAATAACTTCTACATTTATTTGGTGATTGTTTCTACATTTGTATTTTTTGGTAGTTCAATCGTTTACACAATAGTGATATCGGCACATGAACGGAAAGTTTCCTGAGCCCCGCAGCCTACCCTTTCGGTCCCGTCTCTGCACACTCCCCATGAGTTTCCTGCAAGCAAATTTTCGTAAAACTGTTTAAAATTGGCTCTGAATGATCTTACCACTGGTGTAGTGCCAACGGAAGACACATCGTTCACAGGTCACTCCTGGTGGTAGCTGCACTTGGTTCTCCACAGTATAATCGCTAGCGCCAACATGGTATTGATCTGAACCATCTGCGAGCTGCAGGTCGTGGAAGCAGTCTTCAGGCTCAGGTTGCGAAGGGTCATCCAATACACATAAGCTGTTGAAACCAAAAAGACAACGTAAATTCTGCGTTATATAATGAATGCTTACACAATTTTTCTCTCTTTTAATATACATGGTAAAGATAGTAAAGATGTCGTTACTCACCTGTAGTTGAAAGTTCCTTGGTGGTTGGCAGTTAGGGTAACGGATGTTGTTACTATGCTGCCGGCCGGGTAAGTCCTTAGGACTATGCCATTACCGAAAACTCCGGTGTTCTCGTTCCTCCTTGGACGCGGATCGGCCCAGTTGTCGCCGCAAACGCCACATTTACCCCCATTTTGACCATATTGCGCCTGAAGATTCAAAAATAAGAAAGTGAAATTTTTAAGTGGCCTCCTTGTCGCCAAGAAGACCGTTAAATTACCGGAACTCCTCCGCAGAAGAACTCGTTGTCGTTGTACTCGGCAGGTTGAGTCCAATCGAATCTCCACAACGAAGCCCTATTTGGGGGTTCCAACATCATTCCGTGACTTTCCGCTCCTTTCAGGCAGGCAATAGCCGCCACCACCACGCAAGCGAATTTCGCCACCATTTTTCTCTTGTCGCAAATTCTTCTGTTCTAGAACAGAACTAATTGTTAACAAGGACTAACTTTAGGCTACGTCGCGAATTGTCAATTTATACTCGACAATATTGCCGCTTTCGATAAGATTGTACCAACTTAGGCCATATAAGGATTTTCGTTTATGTGGAGAGGATTAGAATATATGGCTAATTGGTGCAATCGTGTCAAAACTGCCGCCCAATTTACGTTTCCCTAATTCCATATTGGCGTTAATTTTATAACTTTTGCAAAAATCCGATTGCCTCTTTTATTATTTATGTGGAATTAAGCAATCCACGACGTCAGCTACTTAAGTAGGACGTTATATTTCTTTTTCCTAATTTTTGAATTTAATCTTTGATTATTCTTAATTTTTGAAATAAAAAAAAATTATTTTCATTAATTTTTAATAAAGGAAATTGCGCGTAATCCTCGACGTTAGCTTTAGTAGGGTATTAGGTACTCATCTCGTCATGGTGACGGAACAGGAAAATAGTAATAAAAATATTACGCACATTGGAATAAATAAAATTTAAATGCTGTGCAAATATTTTAACTAGATCTAGTACCATTGTACAAAACTTGATTAAGCTGTCTATTAAGTAAACTTTGCTGTTTTTAATAACAAACGCTCGCTTATTTCTGCACGTTGACACGTCCACGTGACCAAATTCGAGCAAGCGTGAGCTCCAATTATTTAAAATTCTCCAAAATCCGCTCAAAATACGTCATTATTATTAAGAAACAAAATGTACTAGCGATGACGTTGCAAAAATGTTTATTGTTAATTTTGATTAAAGACTTCTGAAAAACAGATCTTGCGTAGATTTATTCCTGGCAATTTGCGCTTCTCGCCTGTAAAGATGGTCATATTATGGCAATGTCAGAGCATGACCGGAAAGTTTCTTGAGGACCGCAACCTTCGGCGGAGGTGCCGTTCCCGCAATCACCCCAAGAGTTTCCTGGAAGAGAAGTTAGCAACTTTCGAAAAATTTCTTGATAAAAAATTTACCGGCAGTGTAGTGCCAACGTAACACGCATCTATCGCAAGTTAACCCATCTGGAAGTTTAATAGTGTGGTTAACTTCCATTTCTTCCTCGCTCACGTCATACTGGGTAGTGCCATCCCCTAGAGTAAGAGGTTGAAAACAATTTTCACCCGATTCCGGTTCATCCGCCAATTCCAAAACGCAAAGACTAGAAACTTTAATTTAGTTTTGGAAAACAGAAATATAAAAAAAAAATTAGTACCCATATTGAAAATTTCCAAGGTGGTTGCTTGTTAATAATATAGAAACATCTATGACGCTTCCTGATTCGTAGAATCTCGGCACTTTCCCTTGTCCGTACAGTCCAGTGTTTTCGTTTGGTTGAGGGTGAGGCTCGTCCCATCTATCGCCGCAAACTCCGCATTTACCATCAAACATGTCCCATTGCACCTAAGTTTAAAATAGAAATAAAGGGAAATAAAGAAATTTATTTTAACGTACCGATCTTCCTCCGCAATAGTTTTGATTGTCATCGTAATTGACGGGGGAGTCGTTGTAGAATCGCCACAACGAACTCCTATTAGGGGGTTCTAGCATCATTCCGTGACCCAGAACGTGCTTGAGGTACAGAACTAATAGTACCGCACTCGATAGTTTTGTTAACATTTTCGTTGCAATGAGGGCTCAATCAAAGGTTTCGTCAGATTTATAGGTGCACCAATCTGATAAGATACTTACATGGTCGATCAAGGGAACGAAGGTACTTGAATGGAGTTGAGTCATTAGAGATAAAGGACTTTTTTGAGAGGAAAATATTTATTTTGATGCAACTGTTGACAACAATAGATGGTAATCCGCTGGTCACCTACCCTTCCAATAATAATTTTTGTAAATTACAAAAACGTTTAGGAGGATCAATTTTAGTTTTTGCCTCAATTCAAGTTTTTTGACTCATCGGGGTAACTTTGACGGGTAGGGCAATTAAATGTCGATGAAGGGAAAATCACGACGGGTTGTTCCTTATCGCTCACAATAATCTGGTCGATAAGATTAACCTGACGCAACAGTTCCTCGTGCGTTGAAAGATAACCAAAACATCCAAAGTGCTAGTTTCAACTAGTAAGTTTATTGTCCAATTTTAAATAAATTATCACTATTTAATTGAGTATCTGATCTTGAGCCCTGGAGATAACTTGTCTTTGATCATCTTATCAGAGATCAATCAATAGCAACGTCGGCACATGAGCGGAACGTTTCTTGTGGACCGCACCCCATCCCTGAAGTACCATCATCGCAATCTCCCCAATTATTTCCTAAGAAAATATCGCAATAAGAAAGTTACTTCAAAAACTTTTTGCCAACCTACCGGCTCTGTAGTGCCACCTCAAAACGCAATGTTCACAAGTTTTGCCTTCGGGAAGCCTCAAAGGTAAATTCAAAAGAGTGTCGTCTTCGTTAACGTGATATTGCAAAGAGCCGTCGACAAGCGTTAAAGGTTCGAAGCACTCCTCACCTGGTTCGGGGGCGTTAACGTCTTCTAACTCGCACAAACTGAAATTTTCAAAAATCAAAATCGGGCAACAATCACCAATTACTGACCTAAAACTGAAGGTGCCCAAATGGTTTTGAGTTAGCAAAATTTGAACCTCAAAATTGGTTCCGGAATGGTATCTTCTGACAATTTTTCCTTTTCCGTAAATTCCCGTATTTTCGTTAGCTTGAGGGTGGGGATCTGTGAAGATGTCGCCGCAAACTCCACAACTGCCATTGTTAATATCCCATTGTACCTAAGTTATTTAGTTAGTTGAAAAAATTGTGGAAAAGTGAAACTCACGTAGAATCCTCCGCAGAAGTTTTGATTGTCGTCGTAGTTAATGGGGGCGACAGGATCGAATCGCCAGCGGGAACTCCTGTTTGGAGGTTCCATCATCATGCCATGGCCCAAAGCTTCTCCTGCTAGGAGACACATAGCGAAGATTGCTGTTAGAGACATTTTCGTTGTGGGATCTTGACATTGCGTCTGGAGTTGCTTTTATACTAAATTAAGAGATAAGAAATCTTCAAAAGTGTAATTGAATTTGAACCTCAAAGTTCTTAATTGAAGTGTCTCCGCTCTTATGTGGGTACCCTCTTAGGTAATTTCAATTTTTAGAACTATGAAAACGTAGAATTTTGACTATTGTTCTAGATTTCTAATGGCGCTTAAATTGAGTATTTTAGATTTGTGAAAGTTTTTAAATTTTTCCATTACCTCAAATTTAATGGTAGAGTGTTCGTCCATATTGCAAAATATGAGTAAACACTTCAACTGATAGTTCTGTTGTTACAGCGTGATTTGAAAACATGGATTTGGCACTTAGGAACATGATAACTATTAGTAGTTACTACGTTAGAAGTCTCTTTATCAGCAATTTAGATCGGACTTCAAAGAAATCTCTTACCTTTCTGTCTGGATCAGAAAGATCTAGAGAAAAAATTCCACTGCGAGAAGAAATTTAACGAAGTATTAAGAATGACGTCATCAAACGTAACAGACATGCTAGAATTTGTATTAGAGATTTATTGCAATTCTTCTACACTATACTTTATTATTATAAATTTTGTAGTTTTTGGTTTGGAATAAACGAAAGAATCTTGGCTGCTAGTTATTATTGTATGGAGCGCATTACTTTTTATTTTTGTCTTAAACAATAGCGACGTCCGCACAAGACCTGAAGGTTTCTTGAGGGCCACATCCTTGTTGCCAAGTTCCATCCCCACAGTCGCCCCAATTATTACCTGAAAATATTTAAATTTGATGAAAACTACAATCAAACATTACTATTAAAAAGCTAGTAGTAACAAGAATAAAGATAAAAGAAATCTTAAAGATTCATAATAAACAGCAAGATTGGGGAAGGTTAAATATTTCTTTAAACTTGATGTCACTTGAAAACTATGCTTCTTATCTCGCTAGTTTAGCCTTCGTTAGACAAGTGGCTCCTGATATTTATCAAAGGTTGCTTCTGGGTTACCGCAACATATTTAACAATTCAGTACCTGCGTGATAATGCCAACGTAAGACGCATCTTTCACAAGTTAGACCTTGTGGTAGTTGAACTTGCGTGTGAATCTCCTTTTCTGAAGGTTCCACGTTGTAAGTTGGGGAACCGTTAGCTAGATTGATGGGAACGAAACACTCCTCTCCAGATTCAGGCGCGTCCGGGTTTTCCAAAACGCACACGCTACAAATCAATAGTTAAACTAATAAAATTCTGTTAGTAATGTCGTCACCTGAAACTGAAGTAGCCTTTGTGATTCGTTGTTAGCAAAACGTCGATGTCGACAACACTCCCTGAACGGTATTCCCGGACCACCTTCCCAGTACCGTATCTTCCAGTATTTTCGTTATCTTGCGGATGGGGCTTGTCGTATCTGTCACCGCAGACGCCACATTTACCACCGAACGTCGACCACTGGACCTGCCAAAAAAAAAAATTTCAATAACTTTACAGATAGAAGAAAGATGAAGAGAATTTTTTTATTTCAAAGTCATTATTATACGTACGGTAGCTCCACCGCAGTAGTTTTGGTTGTCATCGTAATTTGCTGGTGCTGAAGGGTCAAATCGCCATAAAGAGCTGCGATTTGGCGGTTCCAGCATCATGCCATGGCCGCAAATGTGGTCCACCGCCGCGAACAGCACCAACACCGTCAGTACTTTTGGCAGCATTTTGTGTTTGTTTCGATTTCGAGCTTCCGAAGAGTTTATATACTTAGAGATAAGTGTAATCCTACTTGCTAGTGAATTTATGCAAGAAATGCTAACTATAAAAGTGTTACGGGAGATTTAAGGTATAGGATCAAGCTTCTGCGTAGTTTTGCTAATCTCTAACTTATTAAGCTTATAAGCCTTTAATCGTGCACAGAAAGAGAGGAAGAGCATGCAGGGAAAGATAATGTGTGCTTGACTCTCTTCTTCTTTGCAATGAACGACAAGCAGCGGGAGTACGCAGCAGACCAAATTTAAGGTTTTGTTATTTTACGTTAGCCTGTTGCGTCCAAAATTAGGTAAAGAAGCATTAATTTTTTTTGTTGGGCGAAAGAATTTTTAAAAAAATCCGTATTCTTGCTAAAGATAAGATAATTGTGATTTATGAGAGTTTGGGTAGGGCAACAAGCTAAAATGAGATAAAGCACTTGAAAAAACATCAATGTCTTTGTTTTTAAAAACCAATCTCAAGTGGTCATTTGTTTGTAGCCACTTTTCCAAATTAATTGTCAATGTTACTTTTGTTGCCCTTCACCTAATTTTTTTTTGTTTTGAAGGGTGTTGTAGCACTCAAAAACTTACTGTGGACGGAAAGATTTGGTGATAAAGATCTTTGAGTTCGATCTATTTTATTTACACTTTACAAGTTAAATAACAAAAATATTGTCTTCTACAGCACTACACTATCTGAATATCGGAGCACGATCTGAAGGTCTCCTGAGGGCCACATCCCATTCCCGATGTTCCGTTGCCGCAATTCCCCCAATTATTTCCTAGAAAAAACAGGCACTGAAATCCAAAAATACGAAAGCCGAAGAAACTACCTGCTCTGTAATGCCATCGCAACACGCATCTCCCACACTTCAGTTTCGGAATTTTGACTCTATTATGGACATGGACATCTGACGAAGCGACAACGTACTTCGTCCTTCCGTCTTCGAGTTGCAAATTTTGAAAGCAATTTTCTCCACTTTCTGGCAATCGTGGATCTTTCAGGTAGCACAAGCTGAAAAGTCACGTTTTTGAGCAAAATTTGATAACAAACCGCTCTAGTACCTGTATTGAAAAAACCCTCGATGATTAGCTGTCAACAACACGTGAACATCAATCACGCTGCTGGAATTATATCGACGCACTATCGTTCCTTGACCGAATTTGCCGGTGTTTTCGTTCCTTTGTGGATGAGGCTCGTCGTATCTGTCTCCGCACACCCCACATTTGCCCCCGAACAACCCCCATTGTACCTTCAAAAAATTTATAACGAACCAAAAATGAGCCGGTAACAACTTACGCTGGCTCCTCCGCAATAGTTTTGGTTGTCGTCGTAGTTGATGGGGGAGGATTTGTTGAATCGCCACAAAGAACTTCGGTTGGGGGGCTCCAACATCATGCCGTGGCCTAGAATTTCGCCAACAAGCGCCGTGATTACTGCCACAACAGCGAACGTCATCTTTGTTAACTTGGTGAATCTTTGGCGAGGGTTTTATAGGTTTTTAGTCAGCGGGGTTGATAAGATAAAAATTCGGAGTTTCGGGAAATTATTGAGAAAATTGTGAATCTTTAAGTATGTGTCAATATTAATGATATTGAGATAAGGCTCTAGAGTGCGGGGCTACAACAAACCTATTTTTCATCCGGGAAGAAAACAATGGAATTGTCGCTATTTACGAGCCAATTCCGTGAAGATTCAAAAATGTTGTTAGAGACGGCGTGGTGCAATATCCTGTTTTCATACAAACAATTGAGTTGTTTCGGTAATCTTAAACTAATTTATTGATAGCAATAAATTCTTAAACAAATTTTGTTTCATTACTTAAGAACCAAAAACAAATTAGTTATTCAGTCATCAGAAGCCGAAGGTAAGATGTCCTCTTAAAATCTATTCGCCCATCTAAGTCTAGAAGGCTCTTCAATAGACCCATGTTCCTCCTTCCCCCTACTGGACGCACCTTTCTCATCCCCATTATTGTCTCGCGATTTCTGCTTTCTTTTAAAAAACCCAACAAATTTCGACCTTCTACTGACATCAGAACCATTCGACTTTTGACTCATATTTACTGTTACCCCAGAAACGAATTTAATTGGGGCTCGAGACACGTCTTCAGAATTCGCTTTCAACGAACCACTAAGCGGTTCGGTCAACGAGATGATGGTGTCTTCGGATTGAAAAAATTTTGGGTTAGTCGGCGACCAAACCGGAAACTTCTTGGTGGACGTGGCAATAGTGTTAAGTTCTTTCTGACGACTGATGGCGTCTTCTAACGCTTGCATTTTTGCCTTGTTGAAAATAAGGTTTGAGAGAGGGCCGTTCAATTTGGTTTTGGCGACGGAACCAGGAGGGTTTTTTGAATCACCTCTCAAAGCTGATCTGTGGTTCGGTTGCGATAGCAACGTCATTACTGCATAGGTTTCTTCCGCCTCAGGATCGTCTTCGAAATTTTTGTCTAAATCGTCAGGGTTGTACATTGATGCGGAAAAACTGGAGCCACTCATTAGTTGCATTCCGCTCTGGTTCGTTGAGAAAGCATTAGTGGGGTCTCTCACTGATCTAGAACTTGTTCTGTTTCCGGTTTGTAAATCGCTGGGGTTGATCATCGAGTTATCACTTCGAAAATTCGTCGAATTTAGGGTTGAATCGTTGGCGATGTTAAAAGTAGAATTTTCTATTCCAGAACTATGAAATTTTGGTTCACCAAAATCTTCTGCTTCTTCGTATGAATTGTGACTCTTTGATTTAGATGCGACGCGAGAATTGAACGAAATTGCTCTATTCGATTGTGAACCACCATTGGTTCTACTCCTCGAACCACTTCTGGTGGTCGATCTATTCCCATCATTGAAAGTGAAACTGGGAGATGACGGTCGCGAAACTTCTTCTATGAGGATGCCTCCACTAACGGAAGTATCGGGAAATTTGTTTGGGTTTTCTTCCCAGGCGGCATTGAACTGCGATTCTTTCTTTTTGGGCAATATGCGACTTTTCTGAATAATTCGAGAGCCCGGGAGTTCTTGAACGTCGTTTTCTTCTTTTTGGGAAGTCCTGCTACGATTCTCGTTAATCCTGCGAGAGGATCTGATGCTGGGATCTCGAGTCGCGTTCCGACTACTAGCATTCTTAACGGGTTCGAGTTGAGAAGAGTTCCTCATTTCTGAGGAACCTACTATAAAAGTTTTGCTCGTTAAAGTTACTTGTTTCAGTAAGACTTAGTTACCTGTTATTCTACTACGACTTGCTGCCTTGTCCTTGCTAACCACGTGTCTTGATCCATCGTAATCTTGTAGCACTAGCGGAGCCGGTTGGGTTGTCTTCTTATCGCAGGTTCGAAAAACTAATCTTCCCACACAATCGTAACTGCCCGCTCTATCGTCTAAATCGTTTCTAAACTCGTTTTCGGCCTTCTTGAACGCGCAAGCTTTATCGTGCTTCTCCAATACGTTGATCTCCATAACACAACCCGGACCGTGGATCCGGTTGGGAAGAATCGGCAGTACTAACTTCTGACTGGATGGCTCTATAGGTAGAGTTTTGATAGGGCGAGACTCTTCCTTGATCGGTTCTCTCACAGCGTCGACAGGTCGAGATTCTTGCTTGGTTGGTTCCCGTACTCTCGATGGGTCCCTTTGGGGTTGTTTTTCTGACGGTTCTCGCTGTTTCGATGGTTCTCGCATTGTCCGATTCTTCGTGGGTTCACCTATTACGGGTGCCGACTTCGGAGATTTTTGCTTTTGTGACGTTTCGGAAGGACACTCGTAATTTCCGCAAGTTACGCAAGTTTTGCTGTCACAAGTTTCTATCGTAATTATGACAGTGTCGTTATTTGCCGGTTTGATGGGTGGCGGAGATGGTTTCATTTTAACATGACACAAATAATTTTGACGAGATGACAAAATTTATGCCAAAATTCCTGAGGAAATTTCATCTAGAGACGTCACCCATAAAGATGAAAATAACAGCCAATCACCGTTATTCCTTATTTTTAAATTTCAGAACGACTTTTGGTGGACGTCAGCTCTTTCTTCAATCCAATGGGACGAAGTGGCTCCGAGACGTGGTATTGGTTCTCGGGGGCGAAGATCCACAGAAAGATGCACCATGGTTTGGGTCTGTTTTGATAGCACCTCTTCGAGTTGGTTCTTTTTAGACTGAGTCTGTGTGGGTTTGACCTCTTTGGGTTTGACCTTTTTAGGTTCAACCTCTTTGGTCTGAAGAGAACAAGACTTGCCTTGCGCCTTCTCAGCAGGCTTCTTTTCAGCTTTAGTCACCTCCTCATCTGCAATGTAGATTATAGGTAGGTACCTCTTTGACGTACCAAGGTAATATATGCAAAATTATTGAAGTTGATCGAGATAATCACCTGACACCATCTTATCTAGTTTTTCGTGAGAAACTGGAGCAGCTTTGGTCTTTACTTCGTCATAGTGTTGTATTATTATTGGCTCTGACATTTTTCCAGAAGTATCACAGATATGAAAAAGTAATCTCCCTATGCATTCGTAACTACCAGGCCTATCTTCCAAACTGTTTCGAAACTCATCATCGGCCTTCTGGTACAAGCAGGAAGGTTCTTGCTTCTCCATTACACTTAGCTCCAAAACACACCCCGTGCCGTAAAACTTACCAGGTAAGATAGACAAAACCATGTTAGGCTGATAAGTTTCTTGAACTCCTTGACCAAGCACCGACTGCGGTACCTGTTTAACAATTTTTTTTTTAAATGGTTGGCCTGGATTCAAGCAACAAACGTTAAACTCTGAAACTTCCGACCCCAATAATGGCTCCTGTTTTAGGGGTTCTGGGCGCAAAGGTTCTACCGTTAGTGGTGCTTGTTCCAAAGCTTCCCAATTTTGCAGAGAATCTCGTCTAATTGGCTGATGGTTGGAAGGACTTTGGACCAATTGAGAGGGTGTTTTTTTCGGTAATTCCAACTGCCGATTCCTTTCTTCTATAATTCAGGAATTAATAAAATTCTCGTTGGCCTTACGACCCTGCACCAGGGTTATTTCGCGATTGCTTCCTCCAACAAGAAGCACAATCCTTGAAATCATCAGCTTCTATTTGGATGACTATGGTAGTGTTTTTGTAAGAATTGTTGCTGCATATTGTTTTCTGCATGATTCAGATTTCATCATTGCTACTAAAAATTTTGACGTTATAAAACTAATGTGCTGTGTCAACAGTTACGACCAGAGATGTCAAATCTATAGCTTCAATCAATGTCTGCACTTTGCACGTAACTATACTTTCGTTATTTGACGTTAGAAAACACTGCTCTTTGATTAAAAAGGCAAAAATAAGCGTGAAGGTAGTTAAAAATAACTTGCTGAGCAAACAAAACATCTTAGAAAGCACTGACAGTTTGCAATCGTCAAACGTATGTTCAAATAAAAGTTTGGCTAACGTCACGTCAATCATTCTGGATAACCTCGTATATGGCAATGAATGAGTAATAATGGCGGGAAAATTTTGAGAGGCTGCAGTATATTAACTTTAAACCTACCGAAACCTACAAAAATCACATGAAAAAGTGTCGCAAAAAATAATTTACAAATAAATAAGGCAGTAATACTACAGCTAAAAGTCAAAAGCCAGTTTTCTGGGCGTCATAAATTTTTTGATCGCCACATCGGTAATGATGGCCCTCCGTTCTTGGTGTTGCGTCACAATCGGCGTCAAAAGCTCAATAAGAATCTTCTTCAATTCCCCCGTCAACAAGGCACCGCTGGTATAATTCTTCCTAATTTCCTCCAACTTCTTATCATCCTCCAACAAAAACGTCAAATATTGAAACGCAATATCAACATCGCAGTTTCCTCCGATCTTCCGATGTTCCTCAACGGTAGTCTGTCCTCCGGAAAACGCGTGTTTGTTGATTTTGTTCTTCAACTGTTTCGGCGTGTCCGACAGGTAAATGGTTGAGTTCGGATCTGACGCCGACATTTTCGTTTTGGCCCCCTGTAAGGCGGGGAAAAACGTCGAATGAAGCAGGGCCGGTTTTGGGAAACCCAATCTCGGGGCCACGTCGCGAGTCATTCGGAAATACGGATCTTGATCGATGGCGCAGGGGATTAAACAGGGGACTTTTTTGTCCTTGAAAATGTGAGGAAAGGACGTAGAGAGGGCCGGGGTCGCTTGGACCGACGGGAACGCCACTTTGCCCATTATTGTGCTATCATCGAAGCCGAAGATTCCCTTGACTTGGTTGAAGGTGACGCACTTCTGGATGCGGACCATGTTGCGGTAGAATTCGGGGCATTGGCTGCAAACACCAGAGACCATCAGAAAAACGAATTACGCTTAAAGCATTCAATAGCGTAGGTCAAGATCGCCCACGCGAGTTGAGACTTAGAACTTTGATGTTTTGTATTTAGATGCACATTATTAAATGCGCGTTGATTAATTAATGTTAATTGCGCATTATTAAGTGTGCGCTTTATTTAATACGCATTTTTAAGTGCGATTTATTGAATGCGCATTAAGATATCACAGTGCATGTGACGGACTATAGATAGAATTATCAATCAAATGTGCCGCTTTGAGTTAAGGTAAGGTAAAGCCTATCTAAACTACAGAAGTAACCACCGGATTAAACCGGATATTTCGCAATCAAGGTGATAAATCAAGATTTGAGAATAACTGGGTGGCTCCAGTCCAGAAAAACTAAATTTTGGCAATTTTAGCACAAGTCACAGAATTGACGAGAAGCGTGGTTGTCACTCAGAAATTCAGACGTCATTACAAAAGTAAATTAATTATTTACCCAATGTACTCGAGGTCTGAGAAAATAAAGGTTTTCTCGACGTCAAACCCAATCGCGATTATGTCCTTGATGTTCTCCACGGACATCTTTTGGATCTCCTCAATTTTAAAGTCTTTCCACAGAAACTTCTCGTCGTCGGTCATTTGAATAACCAACGGCACATTGAAGACCTCCTGCAGCCACTTGCAGAACATGAAGGGAATTAAATGGCCGACATGCATCGAATGCGAAGAAGGTCCTCGTCCTGTGTACAAATAAAACGGTTTTCCCGCCTCGTACTGGTTCAAAATGGAATGCATGTCGCGATGCGAAAAGAAAATTCCTCTTCTCAACATGTGATGGGCGGGCTTTCCCGTAACTTTCTCGAACCGATCCAGCAGCTCCTGGTCAATTTTGCTCGACCCAAAACGTTCTAAAATTAAAGCAGTTGCGGTCAATTCCGTTTAACTTAACGAGAAACTTACGTATGAGTTTTTCGTAGTCGATTCCGGTCTCCGACTGACTGACGACATTCCAGGGGTCGACGACATCATCGTCTTCACAGCCGTTTTGGCCGTTCACGGCCAAATTGGCAACGCTCTCCACGATCTCACCTGACATATTGCAACGTGCTCGAGATAAGTCGGATTAATACTGATTAATTACAACGTGGATGTTGTCGAAGAGAGGTTAGGAAATTGTGACGTCTCGCTGTCAAATCTTTGACGTTTCACGCGACGGCGAGAGCGAGAGAGGGAGTAGTTCCGTTACTTTCTAGTATTGACAATCCGAGAGTACACTCCAGGTCGGAAGTTGAAACGGAGCTGGACCACCGGGAAACGGATGCTTTAGGATCAGGGGGCCCTCCACAAAGTAATTCAAAAGCCTCCAGGTAGAGAAGGTTGGTTTTTTTGACGGTCGAAACTAAAGTCGTAACGAAGCATTTGGACCAGGACCAGAAAATTCTTTTTTTTTGTTGTTGTTTCATTTATTATTGCAGAGTTTTAGGCCAATAGCAATTAGTAACTGCTTTTGATAAAAAGAATTAACGTTCTGAAACTTCCTGTGACGTCAGCTTTGATGTCAAATTTCTTTGTTCAATTGTTCTGCCCCCACCGCCGATTGCGCGATTTTTCGCGACATGACAATATTGGCGATTGCTGCTAAATTTTTGATTTGCTTCTTCAACAGCTTTAATGCCTGTTCCTTGATTGACTTTGTTCTAATTTGGGCAATTACAGGGTGTTTAAATTTTTTAAAACGATTTATTTCCGCGCCCCTCCTTTTGGCGGCTTGTGGCTGGGAGTGTATGCGCCTCCGCCTGCCTTGCGCGCAGGAGCGGAAACAGCTGTTCGGCTGTCAAATCCCGCTGTCAAACTGCTGGAGCACGTCGTGTGGTGAGAAGCATCAAAACAAAGCTCCATGTAAATATACAGTGGCCTCGAAAATGGCAGCTTCTATATGGCAAACGCTGTCCAAGCACATGAGGGAGAGCTTTTGCCTGCAGTTAGTCAACCGAAACGTGGGTAAATACGTGAAAGACGAACTTGTCGTGGACCAGCTCGCCCTCGACTTCGTAAAAGGCACCGTCGAGTTGAAGAACCTCCATCTCGACGTCGAGGTAAGCGCTTTATTTTTGATGTCCCGTAACATTGACACGTGCAGTTCGTTATTTAAATTTGGTGAATTCCGCACGGAGGCCGAGAATGTCGCTGTCACCAGTCGAGCTCGTGCGTCGTTTTCTTTATCTGCGTCTTTTTCCTCATCACGACACGAACATGTAAACATGCGCCATAACCGATCGCTTTTAACCCAGTTTTTCGACAATGTCACGGCCGGTACGGCCCTGGATCGGCGTCGCGGCGCCCCGATGTTGTCACCAACAAACAACGACGCAAATCGCCTCGGGTGATTGCCCGCGAATTATAAACAAAGCGGAAGTTGGCGCCATATTGGTTTCGTCGCCAACCCCTAAATTTTTGCCTCTCTTTCCGCAATCCACTTGTTGAAGGTCGCTTCCTTTTGTTACCTGGAATTTTTGTCAGCTGTGAAAGGGGCGAGAATTGCGAATTTTGGTGAGCTACCTGACGGCGCGAAGGTCAGCGACACCCCCGCCCCGAGAGGCTCGAAACTTCTTTTCGTTTTCGGTGGCAAGGGCCAGACGAGACGACGCAAATAAAAGGAAAAAGAACTTCGACGTTGTAACGATAGATTGCCCAATAGCGGTGCAAATTATCCAGATTACATCTGTTGGTTAACATTGGGATATCTGTTTCCGAGCATGTTAACATTTTTAACAAAAGATTTCGTAACTACTTAGGAACCTTGATGGCTGTCACCTGGTGAAAATAATATTAATTCGTTTAATTGACCGAAAACGCGCTTTCTTGCATTGCCCTAGACCGCTGGTTCTTGTTACAAAAAATTATCTTTTTCGGGTGATTAATGCGACGTTTCTTTCTTTGTTGTTAAACGTTTTTGTCGTAAATGAATTAGTCGGTGTTGTGTTGAATGATAATGAAAGTTAAATAAAGAGTCATTGAGAAGTCGCGACTCGGACGACATTTATGTTCGTTTAGAATGCAAATTAGCTGCTCATTAAGATAAAAACTTGTAAAAGTTACTTAGACCGAGGAAACCCGATAAAATGGTCCCTTTATTTACCTAAAAAAAAATTCGGAACACTAACTTCATGTTCTAAATGCATTGGAAAGTGTACTTGCTGCGTTAACAATAAGTGGCTGTCAAAGGTCATCAATTAGCATCTATAGCGAAACCACCTGTAGAGTAATGACTCCGTTAACGAGCTTCACAGCCCATAACAAAAGGATTTCGATTCTGGGAACTGGACAACTTCATTGATTTTGCACCTAACCTCCATTATTAATAATAACAGTGTAGAAGTTGAAAAATCAATTTTTCCACTGCACGCTAGAACTAACTCACTTTTGAGAGTCTAATTTTGGTATTTTAGCAGGACAAGAACTAATTTCCAGAAACGTTACGTGACGTCATTACCTATAAAAGTCTTGTCAACCCCATATTAGTTGTCTTGTATGACAAGAAAACAACTTGTTTGTTTATTTTGTTCGTTTACAGCCTTCTAGGATTATTTGTTATCCGTGTTATTATTTTTCAAACTTAACTCGGAGTCTCGGACTCAAATATTTGGTCTTTCGACGTTCTGTTGATAGAGCAAATGTTTGGAATGCGAGATCGATAACAGATTCCCAACTGGAAATGAGAACATCGAAAGTTAATTTGTTAACATTTCGTTGCAATCACCTCGAATTGGATGAGGTTGGAATTGATAACAATCAACAAATTTCGTCGTGTTTACTTAACTTGAGGCAGCGTTCGTAAATTAACACCCCAAAATTTGACTCAACAGCAATGACTTGATTTTAGGGTGAGGGCTTTTGCGTTGAGGTAGTCCCTGCTCTTATTCAGAGTTCATGTAGCAGCTGACTTATTTTGGGGTGCACCATGAATGAAGCTGAACTTCCGACGTAGATAAATCTCTCGAGTCTACGTTTTCGATTGTAGGGGTTGTCTCCCTAATTTGAAATGAGTCAAGTGTGGTCTAGACTCTAGAAAATGTATTGATTGATGGACAAAAAAAAACTTCAAAACTTTAAGGAAGCGTGCTGTGAGTTATATTATTATTTGTTTGTAGTCTTATGATTTGGTGACATTAAACCCTTTTTACATTCTTTAAAAATTTGTATTGGAGGTTACTGATTTTTAACAGTAGAACAATAACAACGTCCATAGAACTTCTTGTTCTAGACATTTTTTCATGTATTTAAATGAACTTTTGACCTGCAAAATGCGAACTGAAAACGACGACGTCATCCGCGTGGACAAGGTTTGTCTAAGACTCGTGATGGAAAATACATTATTAGGTATTACGAGGGTTGTTTGATAATTAATATATACAGGGTCTTTCTGAGAGAACCCCCGGCGCCTAAAAACGTATTTTTAATAGGGTTAAAATTTTGAAATTGGACAGCAATAAACTATAAGATATGGCTCCATGACAAACTTCCAATTTATAGATCAATATTTGTAATTATCAAAATTGGTGTCATGCTAGTCACCAGATTTGGCCCCCTGCGGCTTTTATCTATTTTCAACCCAAGAAAACGACTCGTGGCGGAATTATGCTGAATGTTTATTTTGAATGATTGTACAAACCGTTCTGCAAAAATAGTCCACTGTCCCTCGAATATCTTCGTTATCTCGAAAAATAAATAATAATAATAAATAAAGAAATAAATAATAATTTAACCTGGGCACTTGCTCTCTTTTCCTTAATTAATAAAGGGAACAAATATAATGTACAGCAAATTAAACCATACATCCCTTGCACTGTCCACCAGAAAATTTAATGAGAATCAAAAAATCTTAATGGAACCCAAATTATTATACATCAGAAAATGAGAACATCACCACTAAAATAACTTTGCTGTGTATTGTTTTACCATTGCTTACATTTTAAATTCTATATGTCTATCAATTTTACTAAATGTTCACCAAATTTAGAACGCTCAAGTTACGCTTCCGTGCTGTACATAATAAATATTTGCGCTATCCATTTATATTTAGTGTTTCTCAAAAAAACTATTTGTGTGTCAAATAATTATTCTATTACTCCAAAAATGAAACATGCTCGCGCTTCTCTCCTTGCCGCTTGCGCTTCCAGACAAGAGGCACGCGAAAAAAGTTTTGTACAAGGTCAGTTCAGGGCCCTATAATTTTTTTTTAAGCACGATTAGAAATTACCACTGAAAGAAGTTTTACGTTTTACATAATGCAAGCCAATTACAGCAAAGCATTTATATATTACTGAAATTAATATTTTTTTTTTGTGCAAACCACTTCTATTTTTACTCTTATTTCCCTTGCCCTAGCACATCTACATCTATAATTTTGCATAAAATTATTTACCATTTGTACAACATTTTATTGCTTGTGTATTTTTGATCAACAAATAGTATTTTTAACCGCTGAATAATATAAGACACTGTCGAAAATTAAATATCTGGGTATTATGTCAGAATTAAATGCGGAATAAAATTTGGTAAACATTTAGTATTTATGGTCAACAAAAGTTATTTTGGCGAACAAAATATATAAGAGGCCAGCATTATGTCAATATTTGGTTGTCGCTTTAAGATTATGTATTTTCTTAATTTTGGTGAGCATTTAGTATTTTTGGGAAATAAAAGTATTTTTTTGTATGAAAATATTGGGTAAATTTGGTAGACTGTTAAATACGACCCATTAATAAATAATATTTTTTAAACATTTTAATTCTACGTTTAAAATTGATTCTCGATAATAACAAAATTTAGGTAAGTGGTGATTGGGTTTAAAAAAATTGCTGAATTACAAATTTTTCTTTCAAATTTTCCAAGTTTTCTGAAACTTCAACATTCACGGTCCGGCTATGGAAAAACTGAAGTCGTCGAATGGGTCAACATGCTAAAGTAATAATTTTGGTCGAAGCCGTTTCATGTTAGGCGGGCTCGAACTTTTCTCCGGCCACCTCTGCACGCTTTTAAAATAGCTTGTATACAAATTGTTGGGAAATCCTTTTAACTAAACACAGCCAACCGCATCAGCCATCTGAAGATCTGCGTTTGTTTATTTTTGTTATTAATAAGTAGGCTAAACTCGTGCTGTTTTAAAACATCGGCCTAATAACACGAATCTGTTGTTTTTTCGCCCTTTACCCGGCCTACCTAAAATTTTGTTACATTTTCGCGAAAACTCGTTGTTAAACGCTTTTTGAAGCTGACTGTGGTTTAAATTGTAGAGTCCCGGTTTCCAAATTAAAATGATTGCGTAACTTTCCTTTTATCACTATTTTTAATATACCTACTCCACTTTTCGGCTGGAGATAAATCCGGAATTATGATAATTCTGATTGGATTTGTTAACAACGACCGTGACTTATTTATTTATTCCTGCGCCGTTGCGACTTTTGTTACGCTGTCATCATGGAGGAACAATAAATGATTTACATATTCATCGACCATTTTTTCCCTTATTTGCAGGAACTGAATCAGTCGGTCGAGAAGTTTAATTGGCCCTTTGAAATCATCGAAGGTTACGTAGAAACTTTGCTCGTCAGACTACCATGGTTTTCCCTCCTGAACGAATCCTCCACTGTCCACGTCACGAACATGAAACTCGTGATGGAACCGAAGCAAAGACGCGAATCAGGTAAGTTGGACCGATCACTTGTGAATTTTGAAGGTTTCACAATTGGCTCTTTTCCAGAGACTTCCACTTTCGAGTCGATGTGGAATTCGATGTCGACGTCCAGCATAGTTATGGAGTTCCCCGATCCCGAAATGGACGACAATCCGCCAGGTTACCCCGGCATGAACAAATTCGCCCAATTGATAGAATCACGTAATGTCAAAAAAATTTCCGCACATCAATTCGTTATCGTTTTCATTTCCAGTGTTAAGCAACGTCCAAATGACATTTACGAACACTACCATCGAAGTGCAATATTTACCTATGGAGGGTATTAGAGGCGTTGGTATAATTTTCGATATAGATTTGTAAGATTCGGTCGTTTTAGTAGTTTGCGTTGTCTTGATCACGTTTTCGTTTCAGAATTACGTTGGTCGACGAATCTGTTGGCGAACAAACGAAAGAAGAGGGTGCCGAAACTCCTAAGGCGAGGAGAAAAAAATCATTCCTAGAAAATTCTTCGTACAAAGCGATAGCGATACGATTTCAGGGTGTTACCATGTCAACTTTAGAATTTACAGAAGAACCAACTGTCCATAGCGAAGAAGCGGCAGCCGCCGCTGAAGCTGGATACGAATCGTTTTTTACTACTGAAAACAGTACAGCCCAACCAGTCAACGAAAGACACGTGATTTTATTCGGGAAATTCACAGACACGCTCGAGGTACGTAACGTCATCTAATTTAACTTTGGCGAACATTTCGCCCACCAACATTATTGCGTCATCAAAATCGGTTTTTTAATTTTAACATTTTGTCCCGAACTTTTTTTAAATTAATGATTGTTTTAAGGTCGTGGTTAGGATGAAGCGTACCGAAGACCTCAAAGGCCCCAAAGTGGGTGTCGAGATCTCAATGCGTTCGTTACTGTTGTACTTGTCACCTCGCCAAATACATTTGCTCACGGAACTGGTGGATAACCTTTTGCATCCTGACGAGAAAGACACCAGGTACAAATTTGTTTTTTTTTTTTTTTAATCGATTTTGCTACGTCGATTTTTGCAGCAAATACTCGGGAGGCACGCCGATGACGCAACAAGATTACGACGTTGTAGAACAAAACGTTTATTTGCAAGGAATCGCGTTGCAGCAATCCCGCGGGCTACAGGGGGGTGTTTGGTCTGGATCGCCGGCTCCAGGTTTGTTCATTTTTTAGGGGTGATTGGAAACGTTAGTGTTTTTTTTTAGAAGCTGAACCAACCATGTACAGTGCGTTTGAAAACGATTTTGAATCTACTCTTAACGCTAGTACTAGTATGGAGTCGAGTTTAAGTTCTAGTTATACGAGTACTTGCACTGAGAAGACTAGTCGCACGCATAAAAGAAGTGAGTTTTGTGGTTATCGAGATACCGTAAACATTTTTTTTTTTTTCGTTTTAGTGAATAAAGTGGAAGTGGATCCCACGGCCGAGATAGTTCGTTACGACATACATTTAGCCTCTTTAAGTTTAATTATATTGCACGAAGACTACTTGACGCTGTCTTTAGATAGTAAATGCCGTTTATTGCCTTCCACCGTCGAACAATTGCAAACTAGTGCCAGACTGTTTTTCCAAAAGGTCAAACCAATCACGGCATATTTTCAAGCCGCCAACGCCATTCTCGATCGCGCTTGCGGATTGAGTCACTTGAGGTAACGACTGTGACGTCAGGTGTTGAGTTATCGTTTTCGATTGTTAATTTTTGTGGCTGTTAGGTTATTGGCCACGGACGTCCATTTGGAGGGGGATGAAACGTCAACGTCGACAAAATCGTCTATGAAGGGTTACTTGGACGTCAATAAACTCGCTCTATCCGAAGTTCTCTATGACTCCAATACGAACTCCCTGGAACATGTCAAGTTACTCGCGTTCGGCAGTTCGAAATCGAAGGGCAGAAATGCCTCAAGCGACTGTGTAATAAATTTTAAGTACATTCAGAAAAACAATAGAATAGGCGTTTCGAGCAGCAAAACAGCGCCCAAGACTGAAATTGTGTAAGTTGTGACATTTCGGGTAAACGAGAAATGCTTCAACTTTTTTTCTTCTTTTATTTTTAGAGTTAGGCTCAGTGAGACGTGCACCGTAGAATTAGATATTTCAATTATTGATAGGATTTCGGCGCTTTTAAACCCGATTCCGATTTGTGTTAACGATAAACCGACCGTCGATCCCTGGACGGGGTTCCAGTTGCCGCCGAAATCCGCCGAATCGAAAATTGATCTCAAAGTGTCGTCAACCCAAGTGACGATGAAACTGATGTGATGAGATTTTGAAATTTTTTTGTCTCGAATTTATTGGGGTGTTTCAGGTTTCCTAAACCAGATTTTCGACCGCCTCACGACCAATCTAGAATACCCTGGTGGAAACGGAACGTTCACGAAGATTATCTTTCGTTGGTCTTCAGATACTTGGACTTCCACACGATTCTTGGTTCCGACGAATTTTTCCTTGAAAGCGATATCATTCACTTCAATTATCACTCTAACGAGAGCAGCACCCCCGTCCCCTTAGCACAAGCCGGATTCGCCGAACGATACTCGACCCTAGTTACGTCCGTGAGATGCAGGTGAGCCCTGGGGGCAAGATTTGGCAATTGCAAACGGGCTATGTAGGTCGGTGCCGGCCACAGTTTTGTCCGTTGACTCAAACGTCGTAGGTCGGTGCCGGCCACAGTTCCGTCCGTTGGCTCAAACTTTAATTTCTGAGTAGCCCAACTCTCTCAATGTAATTAATTTTTTTGGCGCAGGCTGAACATAAAATTTGTGTCGCCGTCCCTGGACGGTTCCAGCCGTCCGCCTACGGACCCTATGATGACGTCGGGAGGAATTTTCTTTAACAACGTTCTATCGAGGAAAGGACCTTTCGAAACTAAAATGAGCATGGGACAGGTCTTTAAAGAAGGCCAAGACGGTGAATCTCGTTTAAAAAAAATTAAAACGGTATTTTAGAAGCTCGTTTGCAGATCCGTCAGTTGAAATTTTGTTGCCCGGAGAAAAGCACGAAATTAACGTGTTCATACGAGACGCAATAGCCTCGTCCAAAGTACAAATCGACGTTTATTTTCCGACCTTTTCGGTTCAAATCCACTCGAAGCGCATGCTCGAAACCATCTATAACCTTATTAACAATTGTTTGCTTTTGTGGGAACCCAGCGCTCCTAAACCTAAAACCAACAAGTACGCCAGCCCGATTCGGCTGGACACCAACCTCGATGTTGAAGGACAGGATCATTTTTCATTTGCCCAAAGTACAGTTTGTAACGGTCTGAATTAAAAAAAAAATAAATTTGTTGTTGGTATTTATTAGGATTATTTCTAGATTCCGAAAGCAGTTCCGAGGAGGATGCTACAGGGCATATTTATTATTCGGCCTACGAGGCCAGACCGCCCTGTACCACTCTACCGCATGTAAGTATTTTCTGTACAGTTCATACCTAGCCCTAGCTACCTCTACCGCGCTACTTTCCAATAAATAGCGAACGCTAAAGTTAGCAACTGGTTGCAGACTGTAATTGACCCGGAAGTTGGAGCTGAGAGCAACTTGTCGTTGAACATTAATATCGCGCAAGCAAAGTTCCATTTTTGGACTCCGGTCCGGGGTACGGCGGCAGGTCACGTCATACCAGGTCAACATGGAGAAATTATCATTTCGCTTGAGAGTGCTAACCTCTTCATAGTTAACGGCTACAAGAAAGACGACGACCTTGGTTTCGTTTGTCTAGAGATTCATAAGGCCGAACTGCATCACTGTGGTGAGTTGGATTAGGAAGTTGCAACCCTTTCGCACATTTCCCCTATGGTGCTACTGGACCCGATTTTATCACCTCATATTTTCCTCACATCTACCAAACTCAAGTTTCACAATAAACTTTTGGCGCTTTTTTTTAGATAATTATTTTTTTTTGTTTGCGCCTTTTATGCTGTGACTTGTGTTCTTTTGCTGATTGCTGTGGATATTTTTTTTTTAAGACATGAGGTCTACCCCGAGCCAGAGTCCTCCCTTGAGGAACGTCTCTACAGCTCCTGGCAATCACATGCGTCCCACCATTTACAGGTCGAGTCCCGGCATGTTGGTTAATGCCCGAAATTGCGGTGCCAATCGCGAAATGGTAACTCTTTGCATTAAAGTCCAGGCGAACCACGAAACCCATCACGTCAAGGTAGGTTCTTGTGGCGCCCTCTATCGGAATCATACGACAATTTCTTCCCAGAACGTGACCATAGCGGCGGGTTTGAACAAAGCAACACTGTTGCATCACACCTGCCCTGAGCCCAACAGTTGGATATCGCAACTTATAGATTTCTTTACCATCCAAGATTGTACTATTCCCGGTTACAACCCCAAGCAAATTATGACGGAAATCCAGCTTCATTTTTGGGACATGGCGGTCGATTATCGGTATTTTTTTTTTGTTTTTAAGCGAATAAGTTGTGATTAACGAATTTCTAGCCCGATACATTTACCTTTCAAAGTTGCGATCACTTTGAGCGGCTTTAGGATTTCGTCGCATCTAACGGCGGAAGTGAATACCGGTAGTTTTACTTGTGTGGCTGACGATGCTTGTTTGCTCCTCTGCGAGGCAACCCCCAACAGCCAACTTGCTCCCCATGTCGTACCCATAATCGACTTGAGACGTCACTATATTTGCTTGATCGAACTGGGGTGTTTTGAGATCAGCTTGAAGACTTCGGATAAGGTTCGGTTTGGCTTTTGCCGACAATTTGTCTAAATGACAGTTTTGTAGAAGAACACCGACGTTCCTCACAGTGAGATGAAGATTACTTGCGACAACTTCGAGATAAGAACTTGCACCGACAGCGGTTTGGCGCTGGCTCGCTTGATCAAATACGTCGCTAGTAACGGTGATTTGCCACAAGAAGCGGCAGCCAGCACCAGCGCTTTTTCGAGTCCCCGCCACAAACCCGAAGAAAAATTGGTTGTGATCGATTCCCAGGAAACTAGCAGCGTCACCGAGAGCCAACATCGACAAATCATGGAACACATCCAGGACGCGCTGGCCGACGAACATTTGGGAACTGTTCCGCAAAAATGTAATTTTTCACGCGAACTGATCGTCCCGACGCCAAGTTCACACGCGGTTGTTTCGTTCAATCGAATAATTGCGACTTTAAAGCGATTTTTAACGGCACTACAACAGCTCTTGACGTCACGACTTCGGTCTTGACGTTACGACCTCAGCTCTTGACGTCACGATTTTAACTCTTGACGTCACGATCTTAGGTCTTGCCGTCACGACCTTAGCTCTTGACGTCACGACCTTAGCTCTTGACGTCACGACTTTACTGTTTTCTTTGTTAACTTGCGTTTGCTTTTAGCCAAACGCGCGTTCACCCCGTTCAAGGACACGAAAGTGTACCGCTTCCCCGGCGAGGACCAGGCGCCGGAGAGCTCGTATCCGGTCTCCCAGTACGTCACCGAGTTGGGCACGGTTCTGAAGTCCGCCGTCCACGATAGCGATGACGAGTTCTGTTTTATCGACGTTGAATCCGGTTCGGATATTTTCCCCAAAGGTAATACGCCCGAAATCGTTTGGTTGCACGATGGGCCGATTCGAGTGGTGGAGAACATGTATCCAGTTCCGTTGGAACGAGCGGATCCGTTGCGGGCACCTAGAGGCTTCCCGAAACCGGTCAAAAGGTACACCGTGCAAGATATGAATATTCGCTGGATTATGATGGCCGGAAATGACTTCGAATTGCCGGAACAGGAACGAAAGAAGAAGAAAACTATGAGTTTTAGACAAACTGAGGAAGATGCTGTCAACTGTTACAATAGAAATGATACGTCGATCCCGAGGAGAAGAAGGAGAGAGACTCGAGCTTGGCTTTATCGTGGTGGGGTTAACCGCGACAGTTACAGCTTCATGCAGTTGAACCTCCGTAAAGTTCGTGTTTTCCGAAATTTTTGTTGCAAGTTTTAATTTTTTTTTTCCAATAGATCCGTTTTCGACATGAAGAATATCCTGAGGGAGGAAGGAAAGCTTCACGACAAGTCTTGATTATTACAGATTTCGAAATTCTTGATAGGCACAAGGAAAGTAGCTTGAACAAATTCCTCAGCTTGCTTGTTACCCCCAAAAACCCGAGACAAACACACGGACAGATGGTACGGAATTAATTTAAAACGTTCGTTACCCGACCCTTTTTTGTTTTTGTAGCTAACCCTGAAGACCGTATTCATCAGACCCGATCTTCCGTTGAAGCGCCAAGAAGGCTTCATGAAGCTCGCCATGTTACCTCTTCGATTGCACATCGACCAGGACGCTTTGATGTTTCTCATAAATTGCATCTCCGATTTTGGAAAATTGGGCGATGAGGGTAATGATGCGCCAAAAATATTTTTTCCAATAAAACAAATTGAAGTAAATTTTGATCAATGTGGTGGTATGGTGACGTCAAGTGATCACCATAGATATCTCTCGTTCCAGAACCGGACTTATAACAATTACGTTTTTTGTTATTAGATGATATCGCGGATTCCGGTTTGAAACACGCGCAGCCGGACCCCAAACTTCCGGTGATGACGGTCGCTGGCGGCAAAGGTAAAGAGTTGCGAAGTGAACGACCCAAAATATCTGGCAGCGACGATCTGCTGCTTCTTTTGGGAGAAAACCGCAAAACCGTCGAGGAGCCAAAAGTTGACACTTCAACGTCAACAACCAGTTCCGAGGAGGAATCCGAACCAATGTACTTCAGGTAATTTCATCAAAATCGTCGAATGCTGTTGTAATTAATTTTTCCCAACAGAAGCGTGATATTCGTTAACGACCTCCACATGCAAGTCGACTACACCGGAAAACATTTAGACATCGGCGGTGCTTGGTCGAGTGTCATTATGGGATTGGTGCAATTAAACGGTGCTGAGCTGGTTCTAAAAAGATTCACGTACAAACACGGGTTATTAGGGGTGGGCAAAGTATTAACTTACGCCGCTCAATTCTGGTTCAACGACATCAAGAAAAACCAATTACCCGAAATCCTAAAAGGAGTAGGGCCAGTCAATACTTTCGTTATGTTACGTGAGTAACGTCAACTCCGATGGCGGCAAAAGTTTGAGAGTTTTTTTGTTTTTAGTGCAAGGAGTTAAGGACCTGTTTTGGTTGCCGGTCGAGCAGTACAAGAAGGACGGTCGCATTCTAAGAGGCCTTCACCGCGGTGCCAACAGTTTCTCGACATCCACCGCCATGGCAGCATTGGAATTAACCACCAGATTCATTAACTTGATACAGGTACTTGATCGCGACGAAGCGCATGCGCAGGAGGAACATTTTATTTGTAGTCGCTATGACTTCCAAGAGTGGCAGCAGCCTGATCTACCAACTTTTTCCAGGTGACTGCTGAGACTGCGTTCGATATGCTGACCCCGGGACCGAGCGTTAGGGTCCTTCCTAAAACTAAGTCGCGGAGGAGGCGTTACGGCCAGCCGAAGGATATTAGGGAGGGCGTCGCCAACGCTGTTATGCTCATCAAAGAGGTGCTTGACGGTAATTCTGGACTTGTTCGTTTTTTTTATTTGGTTGTTTACAGGGTTTTGAGGAAACTGCCGATAACATAGTGCAAGTGGCTGCGCACGAACATGAGCAGAAAGGTTACAGTGGTGCTATAGGTGGCGTGATGCGCCAGGTTCCCTCCACTTTCCTCAAGCCGGTAATTATCGCTTCGGAAGCTACGAATAACGTTTTAGGTGGAGTTAGATCTCAACTGGTCCCGGGTGCCAGAAAGGAAGCGCACGATAAGTGGAGGATCGATGATACTATTGATAATTTGTGATAATTAAAAAGACTGGTGATTTTTAACATGTTAAGATTTATAATTAAGTAACCGACAATTAAAGTAGAGAACTAATATAATTTTATTGTCTTGAGTTTTGTAGTTTCGGTGTTTCGCGATTATTTTCTGTATTGATTTTAGGTGATGTATTTCTTGTTGGTGAAATTTGTTCCAGTTCTTTTCGTGTAGTTATCAATTATTTTGTACGACTAATACGTAAATTAGGGTAGATTAGGAGTTGCGTTCGAAATTGTGTAGACTCGTAGGAAAATTCTCGTATCCAAATTTGCGGTTTGCCGATTGCAGACGTGATTTTAGCAAATTTTGTATTTTTATACTCGATCAGCATTTTCCCCCAATAAATAGTTTACTCAGGACGACGAAACTGATTTCTAATTTTCCAAAATTTTCCTCAAACTTATTTTAATCATTTGTCTTATCCATGCATGTTATCTTTTTTCGCTTAGGTAGAATACGCTAATAATAACTTATTCTAGTTTTAACAAATATCGTATGTGTTCACGCGTCTACAAACGAAACGGTGCGACGTGATGTTGACAGCTAAATCATAATGTTAAGCATACCATATTTTTGTGATAGAAGTAATATTGTAAAATTAGACGAAATTTTCCATAATGTATGCATACCTACCTAAGTTTTTAAATAAATTTTGTACAATATCTCTCAATTTTCTTTAAAACAGGAACCTTTTCTACCGACTTCCCTAGATACTAGCCAGCTGACAACAGTAGTCATGGAAATCGCAATCAAGCCTCGACTCAAACTTTAAATTGAGTGATCTAAAAATGCTCGACTACAACGAAGACAGTTTCGCGAATTACATCAGAGATTTGGAGTTGGAATGTGCGGAAGAGGAAGAAGAACCGACCCTCAATTGGATCCAAATATTCGACCTGCCTCGAGAGCTGCCAGAACCCGTCGAATTAACCGAGGATCACCTGAAGGAAATCGCTCACGAACTCGGCTTGATAAAGTTGTGTTGGCCCCCCATCGAGAACGCAAATTTCGAAAATCGAACGGATTTTCCGCGGAGCTACCTGGAAAATTCAAATAAGGAAAAAGTGGTTTTGCTCTACGCGGAAAATTTCAGGAGGCAATTCTGCCATCAGTTTCCTGAAAGAAAAAACTTGTTTTTGGCCTGCAACAACGAGTGCGGAATGCAGGTTCGGAGTTTTTCTCACATTACAGGAATCTGTAGCGAGAACTTTTAAAGTTCTCATCAAACGGGTAGATGACGCGTAAACCTTTGCCTCTTCTTATTATATATTTATGTTTCTGGTCTCTGGGAATAACTTAAATGAATTTTTATACAATCCTATCGAAATAGTACCATTTCGAATGTCATTTTCATGTTAAAATGACGTGTTTTTTTTCACTATACTGCCACTTTTTCGCACTAGATACAAAATGTAAAATTAACTGACAAACACCTCAATTAACAATGAAATGTTGATTCTGTTATGTCGCATTTTCTAGGAAACGAAAAATTGTGCAACTAGATTATGCAGTAAGAATGTGCAATTTTATTCTTTCTTTTTACATTTTAAACAATTCTGGCCACGATTGTATAAAAAATCTTGTATGTAGTACGTTGCAAAATTCGTGTTTTTCGCACGCGACGTGTTACCAAACTCGCTTTGCTCGTTTGGTAATATTCACGTCTTGGTGCGAAAAACACTTTCATTTTGCAACTTACTACATAAATAGCTATTTTAATTTTCTATACTAAACAGTGAATTTTAATTGTTGTCCATTAGGATCTTTGATTGTCTTTAAGCGGAAGTTGCAGCTAAAATATTGAAGTAATTTGAGCTACACTGTTGTGTTAATTGAACCAAAAACTTTAAAATTCTTCTTATAAAAAGTCATTGGAACTAAGGTGAGATTGCTCTTAGGTCCAATGATCTTTACTAACATACATTTTTGAACTAATTTTATAACTCAGTCCAATTTTCCATAATTATAATACTAAGTTTTTTTCTAGAAGATGGTGTGTACTGCTATTCGCCCGACTACTCTCCCGTATCCCGAAATCGAGAACTGGGAGAGCTGCGCCAAATTCGTGGAAGCCCACTTAAAATATGAACCCTTAGAGATCCCCACTTTACTGGTAAGTGGAAAGTACATGTTGGCAGGGTTGTAACTAAAAAATTAAACCGTCGAAACTGCAAATTTAAATCTGAACTAATAAATTTAATTCCTAAGTTATTCGTAAAGTACAGTCGCTAGCAAATCTAACGAACCTGCTGCAGTTTTAAAATTTGATTATAGAAAGGGTTTGGTGATGTTGGCCAAACTTTCGCTAAATGAAGCAAAAAAACTAGGGGTACCTTTTCCCTTAAATGTCCGGATAGGGGAAGTAAAACGTTTTCAGTGTTTAGACGGAAAGCTGCAAATTTTGGTTGTAATTGGGCGCCCGAACTGTGGCGACTGTTCCAAAGTGATTTGGGCGAAAATTGATTCGTTTCAATAAAAAAGTTGTGCTCGTGCCGGTTTCCCGACAAAGCCGGCACGTGCTTTCTCTCCTTCAACATAAGAAACATCCACAACAGCTGAATGAAATCATAAAAATTCATGAGTGACGGAGTTATGAATGGACGAAGAGAGAGAATGAGCGTGTGTTATGTGTGCCGAGTCCATTCGATGTAAATAAAACGTTTTCAACAGGTTGCCGTTTGTAAACACATCACGTTGAGCTTTTTATTACACTTAATCGCATTAAAAACCGAACTACCACTAGAAGCTTTAAATGGAAACAATTAATAATGAGCTTTTGGAGCTTTCTCGTCGCCGTCCGCACACGGCTTTTCCGGCTAATAATTTCCCGGTGCAGAATTGAACAAGTGCCGAAACGAAAGGGCGGGTGATTAAAAGACAATGCGCCCCGTATCGCGATGACGACTTAATCCGGGGCGGCGGGGTCGAACGAAGAGATTCGGTTATTTCAATTCAGCGAAGCAAAAGGGTCGAATTGTCCAAATCTCGAGGCCGGCCCTACAAACCTATTTACTCAACAAGTTTGCTTTTGGAGGGCCGCAATTACACCGCCCTTGCGGCGATTGTTTTTTTAACAAATTCCCGACACTTAATTTCGAAAATTAAGCGAACCCTCCTAAAAGAGCCGTAAAGGAAGTGTCTTTGTCGTGAAAAACAATGCTTCGGTCCAGATAAGGAGATTGGGAGATAAAGAACGCGCGCCATTCATTGTTTGTCAATAAGAGTTCAAAATTCGGCCGTAATGTTTGTCAGCGAGATAAGAAAGCGGGCAAAACAACAAACAATTTCCGGTTAAACGGCATCGATCGGTTTCGGGTGACGGACCCATCGTAAAAATTCCCGAGCTACCCAGCGATAATTGGGGCAATAAGAAAATTGGGGCGCTTAATGAGGGCTTCGGGAGAGGGCAGTTCCGCTAATATCGGCAGGGGTGTTTTTATTTCTGCGGATATGCCGGATGGACGATTCGCATCCCCTAAAATGACTTCACCCTCGACGAATTATTATCTAATATGGCCCGTTGGAGGCCTTTGCGCGCGAGAGGTATTTTAATATGATGAGTGGTTACGAAATTAGTTGGAAGGCGGGTTCTTCTGTTATCCCATGTTTAGCAACTAGATATTATCCCAGCTGGGGCAGCCGACCGAGTCTAAACTGATTTTATGGGTCGACGAAAAACTGCAACGATTACCTTCACAGAGAAATTACTTGAGAAGAATTAATGCTTTTGTTCGGGGAGATTTTATTAAATCGCTGTCGGACCTCGCGAAACAATCAGGGGGATGAATTAAAAATTAGCCGCTCCAGTCAGCAGACGGCGGAATCGGAGCGTGCAAGCAAGCCTCGCATTGTATCACTTTTCCGTCCCATCAACGGTCACGAGGGCCTCAAACCTCCACTTCTCAGACTTATGTTTATTTCAGAACGGTTTATCCCGTTCGGCAGTCTTACCGCTCCATTTAAGATCATCTCCACGGCGTTTTGGGGGATAAACATCCAAATGTTGATATTAGCTCGAAAATTGCCCCGATCCAATTTATCGTCGGGAATGAAAGAATCGCCCCCCGATTTGCATGCCGATAAGGAAGAGAGAAGAGAGCGAGGGTAGGTACAACGTGAAGTCGGAACGGAATAAATCTGGATAAGGTGTTTTATCCGCGACGATCCATTCTCGTCGACAAAGTACAAGTCTTGCTGAAAATCAGAGTCCATTTACTGGCCATAAATCGCTCCGAGGGGCGGCGTTTACATTGGACAATGTTAATCAGATATCTGTACAACCGCGGGGTTAATCCAAATTAATACATCATTAGTTACATTGACCGCAGCGACCTGGCCGTCATTGAAAAGACATATTTCATGATTGCCGCCATCGATCCTGGGGGTCGCGCTGGATGCGGACAAATCGGACCGGATGATGCCGAAGAAAGAGAAAGTGGCGCGAACTATCTCGGTATTAACGAAAGCCGGGTTAGGAGGCGAAGGTTACGTCTTCTTTTGATCTGGTTCGCGAGCCCGATGTGCTTGTTCAAAATAACTTGAAATGAAGCACCCCCTCTTCGCAGGTGGACTCTTCCTCAATCTCTATAACCATCAAGTTACATTTAGGGCAGGTATAACTAGGTATAACGCTATTCCAAAATAACTCGTTTATACCTCCGTTTATCCTGCCCAACTTTTGTAAAAAAGAATTTATCTAAAGTTATCCCAGAATCTCGTCATACCTGGAATAACGTCCTTTTGTAAAACCGACCCTTAACCATTTTTGCGTTGAAAACACCTACGTTCTGTTACCTAATCTAATTGTTGCTGGAGTTCTTAATAGAGATTTAACGTCCTATGATGAAATAGTATAATAAAGAACGAGTGATATATATTTTATGGCATCAGTCCAAGTTTAGAAAACGAGCGGCGCAGCCGCGTGTTTTATAACGAGCGAGGGTCATAATTATCTTATGAACGAGTTCTTTATACCATTTTTCTACTTTGGATCTTTTTTAAATAAATTCGGAAGATTCCTTAAATGTCAGAATTGAACAATAAAATATCAGGAACAAGGCTGGACACTTTCGGCTTTAGTCTGTCAAAAATTGATAAAATTTTGAACATAATTAAATTCAAAAATTTCTCTTTGAGTTTGCTACCCTTAACTGAGATATCAACAATGTAAAACTTGCTATCTTTCACCTGTGCTGTTATCCGCCAATACGTCGTGAGTTGATGGTTCGTTGTATTTGAACAAGGTTTTATCACTATTTGTACAACCGAAAACAACGATAATGGCTTACTAATGACCCGTCCAGCTCATTAAAATCCACGATTTGTTTCCATTGACAGTCAAGTAAATTTTCAAGGGTCGTTAAGAAAAGTCACGATTTGTCCTTGGCGCGATAGAGTAGCACAACCAATATTTGCCAAAATCGTAATAGCCTTCAAGAAAGCTCCAAATATCTTCTTGGAATTTTATTGTTCCTGATAAGGAACTTTGTCGCCTCGGCGACTTCAGCTCCACGGTACCAACCGTTTCCAAGCGATTGACGCCACCACTTCCTGCGCGTATGTATTTCAATTTTGCCTTCTGGCACCACCGTACCAATTTTTGATATCGCGGCCGGATTTTGGTAGCAATTAGTTGCGAAAGACCCGGACCCGTTTTAGATTTTCGCATAAATCAAGCCGCCAGCCACCCCCGGAAAAGCCCTCCCGATTTCGTGCCCCGCTTGTCTTATTCATCCCGTCAATTTCGGCTACACGACCATTATGAACCGACGTCGTGAATATTGACGCCGCAACGTCGGCCGTGTGGACCGTTGGACCGTATTGCATTAACCAGGTCGGATGTTTAAATGAGGAGCGACAAGAGTTGCTACTCGAGTCCTGCTTACATTATTCCTTGCGTCCGTCCCATGTGACGGCGTCGCCATACGATGATTGACGTTTTCTTGTCACAGGCGACCGACGCCGATAATCGAATTAACCGCGGCCGAATATGGCGGTCGCTTCCGGCCAACCCCGCCATATTTCGACCCTTCGTGCTCATAAAAATTCAAACATTAGGCAGCGTCGCCCCGAAAACGGACGCCGCGACGCCCCCGCCCCACGACCTAGACCAGGTCAGGCGTCCTCAATAGCACTAGATCCAGATTTTGAGTTTCGGTTCTTCTATGAATTGCTTCGCGATTTTTTTCAACCTACGAAACCAACACTAAAACCTATGGAAGAAAACACTTGAAAAACTGCTAAATTTTTGGAAAAAATCTCATGTAATTCGACCGGTCGTTGTTCTGGAATTTCTTCATATGGCGCCGTTGCCGGAGCCGCTGTTTGCTTTGCGCGGGGCGTCGCGACGCCCAACCCCCGATCACCCCGTGGATGGGAAGTAAAAACGTGGCTAAAGCAATTTGGAGTTTGCTGCGGCTCGTCGCCGACCGGTGCAAATAATCGAGAACGGATGGTCGTCGTCATCGGCGGCGACGAGGTGGGTTGGTCGTCTTCTCCTGACGGCCGGGCATTGTTGTCTCATAGTTGAGGGCTCGGTGGATGCGTGGGTGGACGGGTGACGTGAGGGGAGACGTGTACACTTCACACGGTCCATCGGAATACCAAGTCCGGGACCGACGTCGATAGTTTGGGGTGTCAGGGCTCCGGTAATTGCCAGTGGCGGCCGTCGATTAAGGGAGCCGAGATCTTGCCGTTATCAACGTGGCAACGCGACCTTATCACAGAGGCTGACTTGGAGATCTTCCGTTCTGCTGCTGGTGGTGGTGTCGGGTGGAATTTTAATCGTCCAAGATCAAGGGTTGGCTTACGTCACAACTAATGGGGGTTAGTCCGCTACGCAGTTCTAAATCAATGCGCGTGCAATAACGCGCTAGGTAATCTCGACTTATCAAATGTTTAATGTTAAGAGCCCCTAAAAATATGTGGGTGAATTGTAAAAAAAATATCTTATCTCGGATGAAAGTGTTGGTTGTGATGGGTGGAGATTTGGGGCGAGCGTCGGGGCCCGGCCGCGGCCCTAATCCGGCCCTGGTGGTTTCACACGGCGGAAGGCCGGGCTGCGGGCTGTTTACTACGTGGCGGAGGCGCGCGGCGCGGGAGGAAGGTGGTTCGCGAACCCCGAATCCGTCCCCGGCCGCCCCCTCTTCCGCCCCGCCGCCGTCCAAACGACCGTTGGGGGTCCGCGGACCGCGACCTACAGCCCCGCCACCCGCCGCCCTCCTGTCCACCCCAATCCGAACGCCGACCGCTTCGGCCAGGATCACGCAGCCGAAAACGTCGATCCGCCGCATAAACGAACACACGAAGGAAGCACGCGATCTCTCGCCCCCTCGACGTCGTCGTCGCCGAGGGGCGCCACCGCCGCTACCACCCCCCCATCTACGTAATTAATCCAGAAATAGGCCGCCGTCGCCGTTAAATCCGGAAAAACGCGGATGGCACGTTAGCGCCGCCCACGCGGATAGATTTTCCGCCGATTTGGATCGCTCGACGGCGGCAGAGGAAACGACCGCCGCCACCCCCTCGGATGGCGGCGAAGCCGCCCGTCGAGTCGCCGAGGGCGGCCGCAGGCAAAGCCGGCGCCGAAGAATCCCAAAAATTTGACCCGGCACCCTTCACGGACGACCTCCACCTCGCCGGCAGCCCCAAAATGTTGGCTGTAGAACTGGTATTTGTTCTCACTCTCAATAATCGGGGTTGCTAATTTTGTTTTAGCATTTTGATTTCTATATCGCGATTTTAGAGAAGATAAAGTGAAAGTTCTCTTTTTCAATAAAAATAAATTTTAAAAATTATGAAATTTACAATAATGCGCGCTCAACTGGCTGCAGCGCCTGACGTCATGCTTGCTAGGCGTATGGTCGTCACCAGTTATGTCCAGGAGTGTACGTTTTTAAGTAACTGTTTCTGAGAATCTGTTAGCTACTTAGCGGCCACCTGGGGTTGTTAAAGGAATGTTTACTAAAAATATGAAAATAGCGGGTTCCGAAAAGAAGTCGCTAACCGAAGAAAGAGGATTAGTCTACCGGACCGATAACAATTCATAGTTTTGGATAAAATTTTTAGATACAGAAGTTTTCGGCCGCCCTGTATCTAGATATAGAAGAAAATTATAGCCGATTACTAAAATTAATACGGAAATCGGGGTGTTTTGCGTTTTCGGTCCGACTGTGATGGATGGCCGCGTCCTTTGGGGTGTGCAATCTCAATTTGCGCTCCCCTCGCCGTGGTAATTTCGCGCTGATGGCCGAAGGTGTAAGTGGTTGACAATGCGTCGGGGTAAAATTGATTCGGCGTAATTTTTGCGTCTTTTCGGGGCTAATTGCGGCGGGATTGGGTGGCGGGTCCGTGAGGGCCCCGTGACGGCCGGGGGGCTTTGTGTGCCGCTCCATCAGCTGTTCGAGCACGTGATTCCGGCGGTTCGAGTCCGTTGCGAATCTCGTGCGGCTGTTGTGCTGCGTGAACGCGTCTTCGCGCAAGAGTATCCCTGTCCCTTCCAATGGGGGTGGGAGGGTGTCACGTCAAGTCATCACGCGGGGACCCGCGAACCTGCCTCCACCCTGCCTATATCCCAGCCCCGGCTGCGCTAGTCCGCCGCTCAGTTCAGTTCGCACTCGTCCGTCGACTGTATTGATCGCTCGGACAAAGGAACTGACCACCGGCTGGCCATCCTCTGAAGAAACCCAACTACTCGCAACTAGCTCCTCGACGTGGACAGACCGCCACCCCGCCGACGCTAATTACCTGCGGACGCCGCGAAAAATCCGAACCGGCGCCTGCGTCAAAAGTTGAGTGCCGCCGAAGCTCCCCACTTATCAGTTGCATTCGTCAAAAGTTTGCCCGCAAGTTTTGTTTGTTTCTGTGAAGTTTTTACTTTGGTTCGCACGACTTTTTTGGAACTGCGCAAACGGTCCGCGTTGCCATTGGCCCGTGCCCACCTCACACACAAACATTGACACGTGCCGATGCGGTAAGGAAAGTGTTTTTAAGTGAAATTTGTGAAAATGTCGACGAAAACCGGGAAACGTCCCCTGCGCTCGTTGAGCGCCCACGAAAAACTCGACGCCATCCGCCGCGTCCACGACGGCGAAAGCAAAGCGTCAGTCGCCAGGGACATCGGAGTGCCGGAATCAACTCTTCGTGGATGGTGCAAGAACGAGAACAAAATTTCGTACCTCTCGCGTCAATCCAACAGTCCCGACACCGACGAACCGATGGACGCGAAAAAACCGAGACTCTCCGACCCGGTGCAACCGTTCAACCTCTCCACCAAAGCCTACTCCCCCAACTCGCAATCCCCCTACACTCCCATCGATTACTCCAAGCCCGACAGCGACCTTCCCAAAACCCCCCAAAACCTCCACATCCGAATCGAAACGCCGAAATCCTCCACCTCAGCACAAAGCGTCGATCAGGGCAAAAAACTGGCCAAAATGCGGGTGGACCTGGGCTTGAACCGGCCGGAAATACCTCCCAGCAACATCAGCGACCTCGCCCTCCACCTCATGCAATGGAACCTAATCCAAAGGCAATTATCGCAGAAACCGATTGACGCCAACTTCATCGCGAACATGCACCAAATGCCGCACCACCCCACCGAACCGCGAACCCCAAGCGAAGAAACCATGGATTACATAAAAATCTGGCTGCAGAGCATAGCCGGAAAAACTAGCCTTCCGGCGCCCTCCAACGGAAGCACCGCCGCCCCCGTCGCCGCCACCCCCGAAATGCTGAAATGGGGCCGCAACGTTCCCATCAAACAACCGGCCCCGGAACGACCAATTCTCTACCAGCACCTGACAAGGGAGCCCAACAACAACATGCACGAGGATTTGCAACCGGGTCCTTCCCGATGTTCTAGCGAGAAACTCTTCTCGAACGAGGCCAACAACAGCGGCGTGGAGGACTCCCTGGACGACGAACCGGGACCGTCCGGGAGTTATCCCGATTTCTTGAAAGAAACTTCGAACAACAGCAGCGTCGTCGGGGACTCGCCGGTCGCCGCCGAACCGAAGCCCGCCAAAAACGGCCTGAAGCTCCAGGCCGTCCTCGATAATTTCGCGATGCACAACAATAACGTGGGTGAAGTGGACATTAGCAAGAGCGAAGCTCTGGAGCACGGTGAGAAATTTTTGAAGTATCTCGAGAATTGCAGCGAACAAACGATAACGGCCGTCAACGTGGTGCAGTTCCGAAATCTGCTCGCCACCCTCAAATCGGGCAAGAAGATTTGCCATTTCAAATTCAACGAACATCACAGGAGAAAGTGAAGTTGTTTAGTTGGAGAAACTTGCACGTTATTAGTGAATGACTTATGTAGTTTATGTGAGAATTTTATGCGGGCCTCGATTGGACTGTAAAAAGTTCGTTCCAGAATCGCGACCGTTTACCCCTCCTCAATGTTACCTTTTTGCTTAGGTTTAGTTCTTGTAAATACGTTTAGTCAAATAGGATTTTAATTAAATATTCATAGTGCCAAATACTTTTTCCATTTTTATGCTCAAAATGTACCTATTGTGTGTTTGTTACGATGATAACGATTGTTTCCTATTTGCGATCTCAAAAGAGTTATTTTTGCCAAAGTTACTATGTATTAACTTAGGTTTCGCCGTTGACGTACAATATTTTTTTTTGCAATAATATGTCGAAGAAACTCCTTTCACAGGTTTAATGATCTCTTGTTGTTACACAGGGTGTTTGTGTAATTGTTTCAATTGCTACTATTGAGTGCGGAATTTCGCTGAAATTACTAAGTACATGGTGTTATTTGTACATTGTTGTATGATAAATTTATCAGATATTTTTGTACGAAATTAAATAAATTCTTCGAGATTAAGGACGACTCTCAATCCCTCGCTCCGCGCCACTGACACAGTTTAGCAGCCCCTTCAGTCAGATAATTACCATTTTTGCCCCAATTTTTCCAAGATTTTTGATTAATTTTTTTAACTTAAAATCAAATTAAGCGCCAGCAAAAGAGCAAAGGAGTTTTCGAATTTCTAGAAAAAAAAAAGAAAAGCTCACCTTGGCCAAGTTATGCGACGACTCAAGATTAGAAAAAGTGCTAATATCGGTAGGTATAAGCAAAATTAACAACAAATTTAATTTAACGTTTGCTTCAAGATCAATCAATTAATTATTCAAAATTTATCCGTTCTGTAAAGTCTTCGGGTTTCACTGAATCGGATTGTTTAACGAAGTTGTTATCACTGCGTAATGTTGCGTGATTGAAGATTAGACTTGTTTCAATTAACGGCCAATTTTGTGCCGTGCTCCTCAACATGTTATTATGCAAGTTAAAATCGAGCTTTGGTGCGGGACCGAAAGCTCGCCTCTGTCAAATTGTTGCGGCGACTTCTGCGCTTTCGTCAATAAACAAAAGTAACAACAAAAGCGTGAGCTTTTGCGATTGACGGGGCTTAAAAACGAAAATCGGGCGACGAAAGCTCGGAATGGCCGACGTGCGGTAAAAAGCGTGCGAGAAACGTTCGACAACTAAATTTTAAAACAAATTATTACGTTCCGTTTAACTCGATAATAAAGTTTGAGCCTTGCCGGGAGAATAAAAAACAATAAACTCGCCTTTATGAATGGGAGATATGAATGGGACGTAGTAAGCCGTAGTAAAGCTGGTAAAACTACAAAACAAATAAAAAGCGCTACTTCATTCCAGCTCTCTTGACTCATTTGAACTTTGCCGGGGTGATTTAGAAGCGTACAAAACGAATTACCAAGTTACAAGAGAAGTTTGTTTAATTAACCGCTGAGCGTTTTAAATTTATCGCCGTTTATCTGCCGCGTAAGGGATCGACTCAATTTGTTACGGGGATGGGCCCAAAATTCGACAATTTTTTTTTGGTCGCAAAAAAATTTAAACACGTGTTGTTTTTGTTTTTTGAAACGTTGCGTTATTATTGAGCGCAACAACGGATATTTGGGAAATTTTCGCAAAACTGGCTGTTCTCAGAAAAATTTGTTTTGACGATTTATACACCTGATTAGATGCTAAGGGCATGTCAGTTGGACATCAGTAGCGTAACAACAAAACTCGTCGTAAACCAACGCCGCTCTGACAGATAAAGATAAATTGAATGACTTGAGGTTCTTTTTTCTCTCGTCCGCCCGTTTGTTAGGTCTCTTGGATGCACTAGCGCTAAGCTGGACGATTCTGTCAAACATAATTTAACGGTTAGTAAATATTTAACAGTCCAAATAATGGAAATACCAAATTGCATGGGGTCGTTAACGACCTAATCCTTATCTTTTCGTCCTCCTGAACAGCGAGCTTAGAGAATTCAAGTTTTAACTACAATTATCTGCAAAATTTCTGCGTCCAAACATCCGGCTTTTCTTAAATCTCAGATAATGTTTCTCGATGAATTCGCGTTATTAACATACCGAGAAATGTTATGACATTTATTACAGCCGTTTTTAACAAAAATTTTGAGTCGAACTATTCAAATGGTCATATCTTAAAAAGTATGACCCGCACGCGGAAACTACGGTCAGATTCGTGTTAAGCGGTTCGAAATCTATAAGATTAAGTCATAAAATCGATGTAAAAAATTTCAATATATTTGACTTTTTTTTCTACCCCAATCGATAGAAATTCGAAAAATTCCTAAAATCGACGTCGTTGCACCCAAAGCCGGGAAATAAGCACTTTCTTATGTAATCGGCTTTCCTGAATTCAAATCCGTAATCAATTCGACGCTAGAACAAATAGATTTCTTATAAAATTAGAAAAACCACCAAGTTTCGATTTCTTATAATATTCAAACTCTTGTAACTTTTGAACGGGTAGACTTACATCAAATCCAAATACATCAAATTTCTCATTTTGCAAAAGCTATCGAATGCTATATGAACAAGAATCGTAAGTCTGATAATAAAGAAGTTGAAATTTGCAATTTAGGTCGATTTTGACGAAAATTTTTAATTGAAACATTCGAACGGTCATATCTTAAAAAGTACGACTTGTACGGGGAAACTACGGTCAGATTCGTGTTAAGCGGTTCGGAATCTATAAGATTAAGTCATAAAATCGATGATTGATCGAATAAAAAATTTTACATTCATTCATTTTTACACTCCTAGTACAGTTATGAGGTACATTACAAATAAATTTTTGAGAATGTTAAGGACCTTCTTACGGCCTGAAACCGATAAAAATGTAAAACAACTCTTATTGATAATACCGAGTGGACCATCACTTGTGGTCGAATTTTTCCCGCGCAAACGATAAAAGATTTGAATTTGAGCTTTTGAGGATATGATCGAACCATTAAGACCTACTTTTCAAAAAAATTTGAATTTTTTTGGCCCACCCCGTACGCGTCTACACAGTGATTCATTCAAAATTGTAAAAAAGCTGCCAATAAAGTTGCATCTTTTTTTATACCGTTATACGCAGAAAATTTTTCAGATTGCGGCGGTTTTTTCAGAATTTCAAAATTTTGATTTCTGGGGCCGTAGTATTTCGTAAAAATGCAACAGCCAAGTTGATTAATGGAATACCTCCCTTGCCTCAGATAATTTTCAACAAAATACGACGGCCCCAGAAATCAAAATTTCAAAATTCTAAAGAGACCGCCGTAATCTGAAAAATTTTCTGCGTACAACGGTATAAAAAAAGTTGCAGCTTTATTGTCAACTTTTTTACAATTTTGAATGACGAGCACGGGGTGGGCCAAAAAACTTCAAAGTTTTTTGAAAAGTAGGTCTTAATGGTTCGATCATATCCTCGGAAGCTCAAATTCAAATCTTTTATCGTTTGGGCGGGATCAATTCGACCACAAGTGATGGTCCACCCGGTATATAGAATACGGAAGTTGCAAGGGAAAACAGACACAGTCTCTATCGGCCCTATTTTGCCCTTACAAGGACACGACGAATATTTCGACCAACTTACAGGTAAATAAGCCACTGTTCTCTTCAACGTGTGATTTAGGACCTACTGAAAACTGTCACAGTACTTATCTAAGTAATAGGATTAAAGTTTTCTTTTGAGCTGCCATCGCAAATATCTCATGTACTTGCCAACTTTCTCTTGTCATAATAGTTTTACGGGACAGCTAGCGACTAGCGAGTGTGCAGAACGGTTAGAAAAGTGGCGAAAAGAAAGAAGTTAAAACTTGTTGAAAGTATTTTAAGGAATTTACAAAGAAATTTGCGCTGTAGCATTATACTCCTTCAAGGCAATTCGACCGATTTTAGGTCTGCATAATTAAAGTTATTATTATTTTAAAATTTCCTAAGAGGTCACCTATAGATCTTTTCTCTTTATTACGTTACGATCGATTCGATTTTCTTGCAGAAGTGACCTGCGTGACGTCACAAAAAAAAACTATTGTCGGAACATATCGGAACGGTGATAAAACGGTGTTGTGGCGGTGCAATTTATGTTACAGGTGTTTGTAAGCTCTGGAGTTGTTGCCATTTCCTGAATGAAATCTTGTCTGCTTCTCATTCACCTTTCGTTTTGCACTTGAATTATTTATCGTATAGTAAGTGAGATGAACTAGATCCAATTTGGCAGTTCTCGCAGAAATAGCAAAACGAAGAGTTCTCAACTACCATTTTTGTTAAAAACAGGTCATTTCTGTAATTAACCTCCTCTTGCGTTATAATTGGTCAAATCGTTGGTGGTGAAAAAGTTGGGGTGGAAGGTCGTCCGTTGGTTGTTGCGCCGCGGGCCCCGGCCGGATCAATACGCGGACGCCACTGGCGGTTTGTATAATTCAGTAGGTAACTCGATGATTAGTAATATTAGGATTGTCCATTAAGCACCACTTCAAAGGCGTGGAAAATGTTAAACGATAGTCGGAGTAGCGATCAATTATTAATAATCGTCGGCATTGTTTTGGGCTCCCACCCCCTCTTGTGTGACTTATTAGCCGCGCGTAGCAATTTCACGTGTCAAATTGAGGGGGCGCCTCGACCACGGCCTTGCCCAAACAAAACGACCTTTATCCCGATTTGTCGGGCTTTCCTGTTTACATATTCGGGGCCCCCGCAAAAATTGGCCTCGTGATTGAAATTCGATATTTGAGTCCGAGTAAATTATTTGCGACCCCCCGAAAAAGGGTGAGAGAATCGCAGCTTCGTCACAATAGTCTCGCCGTCGTTTCCCATGGTGCGTATGTAGGTACACACGCGACACCGCGGCCATTATGGGATTAAAGAAACGCCATCGATGAGAACGAACGCTTAGTTCATCCCGTGGGGTGGCGAACATCTTGCGTAGCGAATCTCTCGTCATTAGCGCCGCGTCTAGCTCGAACCCTCCCATTGTCGCCGCTTCAGGTAGAAAGGGCTTTGCGTGATTTACAATGGGCTTCCAGGAAAGTGCAATCAAAAGTGTACCTCGGAAGATGGGACCGCGATATCGAACGGCGGTATTGAAAATACCCATGGACGGGAAACGCGACAGCTCTTCCGCGAGCTTAATTGGACGACCGGCTGCGGAGCTTCATAAATTAGTTTTGGATCGCGCTTCCAACACCCGGGGGTGCTAATTTTTGTTTTCTTTCTTTTGGTCATCATCAAGACGACAGTCGGAGAACGACCTTTGAACTTTATCGGCACGGCGAAGGTGCAAGAGAGAAAAAGTAAATTTGCTCTTGGATCGCCGCTTGACCTTCGCTCAACCAGTGATTATAGATCGGAAGAGGGAAAGACAATAGCAGGGCGAAAGTGCGAAGGCACGTGACGGCTATTATTGGCCGAACAACAATTTTAAAAAACCCTATTGATGTTATTAATTGCTACAGTATGCAGAGGTTGCTACCCCAAAGCTACCATTTTTTTTTTCACAAGTTTCCACCGTTTGATGGAAAAATTTGGCCTAGGCTGGATATGGCCCTCATCCTATTTTTGAAACTTTAGAATAAAGGGATATTTTAATTTTAGATACAATTTTTAATGTTGGCTGCAGGTCATTTCGGTAATGCACACCGTTACCGGAATGACGAATTCTCGGAAAACAATTACGCACCGCACCCCAGATAGCCAGATAACCAACGAACAATGCCTGAAACGTCCAGATAAAGGGCGAAGTGAGGAAATAAACAGACATAATAATATTTGAAAGAAACTTATTTTTGCGTAAGGGAGAAGTGTGAAAGATGAAAAGCTCGTCTATTTCCCCGATTCTGGTCCTTTCAGAAGCCTTGTTCTTTCGGCTGAAGCGAGCCCTTTGTCCTGTAATTTTGCGTCTCGCGGTTCGGGGAACTGCAGGCGATCCGCCGTAAAAATGGCTTCATTATTGGTTGCAACTTCCCCCAAAAAGGGTGCGACATGAAGGGTTCATAACGAAATAGAGATAGGTGGCCGCGATCGATGGATGAATAAATGCGGAATTGTGTTAGGATTGGGGTAGGTCGGCAACAGGAAATGCCTGCTAGTTGTTTGTCACGAAATGAAGCGGAGATTTTTCGAATGTATCAATCGGGGGGCCGAGCTCGACCTCGAATTGGCTCGCGCGTCTTTTCAACGCGACTTTTTCGGCCCCCCGGCGCGGTCCACCTGCCACCGCCAGAGCCGGACTAGAAGGTCGGCCGGCGACGAGAACGCCGCACAACATTCCGGATTTCCGGCGAAACCACCCTCTTTGTGCGTGCCGTTGGCGAGGAGTCCGGTCCTGATTTATAATACGCGTTGCGAGAGCGTTTCCAATGGTTACAACGGTACCATTGGGGGGCGCCCAGCAGCGTTTGGTCTGCGAACACATGGCACCAGTGACGCCATCCATCCTTCCTTCTGCCCCGTCAAACAGGACCACCGCATGCCACTCACCATCGTCACGCCACATTCCCATTTTAGCCTGCCAGATACATCCCCGTGCCCGCGACCTCCCCCGTTATTGACCACCTACCTACTTACCCGCGCGAAACTTGACCGTCTTTAACGAGACAACGGTCCGAAAATTTCCGTCGCCCCACGTCAAACGGCCCCCAAACACGTCCAAATTGACCAACCCCCGGACTTCCAACAATTCGATAATCAATTTTGCCGGGTGTCCGAGGAGGACAAGGGCGCGAGCTGCTTTAAAAGCTTTCGAGGTCCGCGCTAAGAAATTGAGTAACTATTCCGGGGATCGTGCATTAAGGTCCATTTATACTATCCGGTCAGAGACGGTGCGGGAACGTATAGGAAACGTTCCGGCAAAGACATAGGCTGTTTATATTATCAGTTTTCTTCAGACCTCCAACGACACTAATTGTGGTCTTTAGCTTAATTAACAGTGCAGTTTATTGTTAAAAATGTTCTCTCATTTATCATTAGAGGATTTATGTATGGTTGCCGTGTTGTTGGATGAAGAAGTAGAACAAAGTCGTCGTCGTCATCGTCGTTTCAGTGTTCATAAGATGTTAAAAAAAAGGAAAATCCATGGAGAATCTCTTTCCAGGCCATTTCTTTTTTTTCACTGTCGCTGTATCGCTTATCTTCTTGATTGTATAAAAAGCTAAATTTTTGGACAGCTTCAATTAGTTTTTCGTGATCCATCATAGAAGCAATTGTACACAACGTAACCACTGCAAGCTAGGTACTGTCTAATTCACTGTCTGATTTGATCTGAAGCAGTCTGAAAATAATGTATACTAACCGTTTGAATCGTTTCAGGCATGATCATACATGCACAGACTCGTAACGTGTCATACAAAACATTCTTCTCGACAATGCCGTCCGGCAAATGCATGATTCGTAACGTGTCTGAACGGACACGATCTGCTAAATATAAATACTTTCATTAGGAATGCATGTAAAAATATTCATATTGTCGTAAACGCTACGTTCCCGCACCGTGTCTGACCGGATAGTATAAATGGACCTTTAGGCGGAATTGCTGCCGCCGCTTTACGGATCCGGAATCTGTCAAAATCGAAGCACAAATTAAGAAAGTTCAATAAAAATTAATTTCAATTTTTTGCAACTCTCGAAACGGGGGAAAATTTCAAATATTTATTTTTCGTTGAACCGAATTACGTGGGGGATGTTTTAGAAGCTTTGGCTTGCCGTTGCGAGATAAGCCACCCTGTATGATTTCGTGTTGTTGAGTAATTATTACGATCGAGATGGGGTTTTTACGACGTGATGATGGCGAGTTGTGCTGGGCGATCGGGGAAAGCTCGGGATGTGGGGAATAAATCTCGAAAGCTCCGCGGGCATTAAAGATATGGGGCTGAGGAAAGATGTCCGAAAACAGGCTAAATGGAGAGAAAACAAAATGGGGCGATAAATACTGCGAATGAGAGGCTAATAAAACTAATAATCGGAATGGTGGAGAGGCGGCGGCAAGAAAGGAATGTGCGAGGAAACGGGAACAAAATTATTTTTAATGGGATTGGACAGTGGCGGCGCGTTACCATCTGGCTTCGCAAGGAAACATTTCGCAACATCAAGGGGCCAAAACTGACACTAACTAATCCATTATTTTAATATTAAAAGAATTCAACCCCTAACTCAAGAAATTTTTTTAAACATTGTTACGTGTTTCAGGTTTACTTGCAGAATTCCGACTGTTATTGATTAACTATTGCCGTTTTGCTGAAAGCGCTGAAAACTTGTTGGAACTAGATGCGGTTTTATTTCGCACTCGTGCTAAGCGTGAAAAGCAAAAAGACGCCTGTTGCGAATCCCCTCACCTCACCTCTCCTCCGTAAAGAACCTGACTATACGAGGGCAGATTAAAAATTTACAACTTGATTAGGCAAAGTAAAACTCCCAATTATTTTTTGGAAATTAATCTCTTCTCTATGATATTTCAACTACTGACAAATTTTTTTAAAACAAACTACATCTACGTTTAGAATTTTTTTAATTCACATTAAGCACTAAGCACAACTAAATCGAAATATTTTTACGATCCCAACTTCCAAAACTAATTAATTAACGTTAATAGCGCGGGCAACGAAAGGTAATGGCAAAAACACATAATTGTGAGTACAACCCTGAATGTTGTGGGAACGCGATGAACTTCACTACGTGGGTATTAAAGGGGAGAGACTTTTCCAATGTTTCGCCCTTGAATACCGTCCATTATTGACAATCAACGCAACAGTTTTAGCACGAGCAAATTTCGCGTTCGGCTTGTCGAAAAAACTTTACAAAAAAAAAAAGCACAATCACGTGTTACTTAGTGAAAGCTGCCTCTGTGTTATCTCGGAGTTTGAAGCTTATGTAGCGGGGAAGTTTCAAACGGCTGACGCTCATTAATTCCATTGTCTATTAGCTGGTCGGGTATTTAGTTCTAAAAAAATGTTTTTTTTAAATATAGTTTAAAATAAATACAGGCATTGTTTGCTAAATGATTCTGCTAGCTACAGCCGGCTGCAAAATTGATGTTGGTCCTGTAGTTTAAACATATTGATTGGGAGTGTAGTGAACCAAGTTACCTAAATAATTTATAACTTACATAGATTCTGAGGTTTTCCTGTACACTGTATTTATGTAAATTTAATAAAGTATCGAAAATAGATTCATCTGAGAATTGCAGCCAATCATACATTTTTATATTCTGAACTAGCAACGGTGCATTCCTATTGAGAGTAGTCTTTGGCGGTGCTTGTTTTATTAAAGACTACGATATTTATTTTAAATCTATAGGTATACTTAGTGGAAATTCACACCTTTATTTTTTCTTTATTCCCTGTATAACAAATAATCTTAACACTTTCTTTTTGACTACTTGTGCTGCCTTTCTTTTTACATGTTTCTTACACCTCATATCATTAAGGTGTTGATTGGTCTTTTGCTAAAGTTTGCTTCTACAAGCTGTTAAGGATAGCCACCAACTTGTTAGTAAAACCGATAACCATCAGAACACTCTGCCCATCTTGTTAATGTATTGCTCTCGACAGTGACCCGTTTGCAAAATTTCCTTGAATATCCAGAAATGATTGTGATGATCGTCAGTTAAGATCGCAATTACTTTATGTTTTGTTGTATCTACAAAGATGATTTTTTTTGTTTTGCCTTTTTCACAAAAAAGCTCCGTTTGATATATTTATTGCCATTTTTTCCACAGACTGAAGTTGGTTGCCGCCTGTAGTCCTGCCGTGCCTGGAACATCGTCTGCGGCGCGTTCCCAATACAATAAACTCGGGACGATAAAAAACGCATTAAACTCTCAACAGACGCCGTTTAGTTTCGGTTAGTTTATAAAATAAATAATAACGGATGGTGGTGGCCGTCCTCCTCGACGGCCGTTAATTTAACGGTTCGACGTTGTTTTGTACGCACAACTAATTTCGCCGTCGAGTTTGTCAGGCCGAGCGATCCGGTAACGCATTCGAGATAAAATTCCAAGAAGAATTATGTTCGTGTTTGCACACGCGATGTGCGCCTGGGTGCTCCTCGACGGGCTGCAGAACCCCGACTTGGGCTCGCCGCCAGGCCCGGACCACCCCCAGAGCAATTTTTCAATTACCAAAAACGCGAGAAAAGTCTTCAAGACACAAATCGATTGTCAAAATTTCATAATTCTACCTGTCCAAAATTATCGTTCGTGCAACAAAAAAATTAGCTAATCAATCATTGACTGTTAATTATCTAGGTGCAACCTGGCGCCCGTGTGTCGCTCAGAGAGCGTTTCTTCGGTGATCTCGGGGGGGTGGGGTTCGGTGGGGCCTGGTCCCGGGGGCCGTCCGCGGCGTCCAAGTGTCAGGTCGATGCTTCGGGCCGGCTCGGGGGAGCTGGGGGGGCGGCGGCGGCGCCCGGAGCCGGCCCTGGCTCCGGGTGGCGACGCTCGGCCGCGGCTCCGAGGGCAGATGCCGCGGAGCCCCGCGAGGCGACCCCCGCCCTCTCCGCCGCCGCCCTCGCGTCAGTCACGCACACGGGGCGCGAACGCTGCAAGGTCAGTCGACTCGCCCCCGTAAAAGGGGAGAGGTGGCGGGGCGACGGCGGCGGCGACGCGTCCCCCCCGATACGCCCGGCCGATAGGCGCTGCCCAATTTTACAATTTACGGCGCTCGCTACACGGCATGTAATTATCGACGGTCGAACTCTCGCCGCGACCTCACGTCCCATCCACTCTCCCAAGTTTCCCACTATGTGCGCCCCGACGCCGGCAGACGCGGACGCTGCGAGGGGCCGGCGGCGTCCCCGACTGCTGCGAAATTGCGGCCCCTCCGCGTGACGTGACAGCCGACTCCCGCACCGAACGGACGCCACCCCCCAACGGCCGCCGAATTTCCACACTTCGCGTCGATAATTCCGCGGAAATTTTCAGACAAAGCCGGGGCCGCAACGGACCTGCACACACGCGCCTCTATGCAAATTGTGCATCTCGGAGCCTCTCGGATCCTCCGCGGGAATCGCAGGAATTCTAATGACCCTTCGTCCAGTTTTACTGTTACAAGCTACTCCCACCTCGCGTTCGGGTTCGGGTGGATCCCATTAGATAAACAAGCCAGAAATTTCGATTTCAATGGAATATACCGGCATTTGCAAAGATGAATCGAAATTCTCTATTTAGGCCAGTGAATAGAGACATGATAACTAAAAAATTTAACAAAAATTCTAACATTTTTTAAACTTTGCCGTGTAATGTGTAACGAATCGAAACGGAACTATAAAATTTTGCAACTCGATTAAATTCTTGCAAATTTCGCTGTGCATTTTGAATATTGTAATGAAAACTCTATCGAGTTTGCAACAATGTTATAATTTTTTTCGTCGAGATATCGCTTAATTTAAATTTTTCCGATTTTCACAATGATGCCGACCTTTAATCGAGTTGCAAAATTTTATAGTTCCGTTTCGATTCGTTACACATTACACGGCAAAGTTTTAAGATTGTTAGAATTTTTGTTAAATTTTTTACCTACTCACTGGCCTAATTGCGTAGTAGCTAAGTCCAATTGATGGTTCAAGAAAAAAAATTTGGACGATGACATTTTTTTGAAAAATAATCCATAATAGGAACTGTCCTCAGAAAACATCAAGACGCGCCGCAGCTGCGCTGCGACCTTATGGTCATTTATTGAAGCAGATAATTCCAACAAGGACCCCTTTTTATAATCTCTAAAAGATTAACAGTGAACGAATTAATGACATACTCCAAGTTTTAAGCAATTTTTTGATCAAAATCACTTATGAGATAGAACAATCTTGATGATGGTTTAGAAAAAAAAATGAGCATGTTGTAAGAATACTATGAAGAAGAATTTTGATTTCTTCAAAGAGACGAAAAATTAACTTTCAAAACCAGCTGTTCAGGTACCCTTCAGGTCTCCTGGGAAGTCTCTGCGTTGGTTAATGGTCCAAGAGGATTAGCCAAATCGTCGACCTTGGTTCTTTCTCAAGTCTGTTTGCGGCCGCGTCCCTCTTGCCAAGAACAAGAAAACACGTTACCCCTGTATGACCAGCGGGTCGAAAGTTCCCTCCCGCTCTGTCGCTGCCGCACTTTCAGAAATTCCCAAAGAGCCCGATTTACGACGACCGCCCCGTTATCTGCACCGGGAAACGAGCAAATATTTTTCGAAAACAATTCCACGAACGGAAACGCATTCATTCGTTCAAACCGAAGCTGTCGCCGTCGTCGACTAATAACCCGGAGCAATTAACCAAAAGCACCCACCCATCTCGTGATCGCCACCGACGAGAAGTTGAGCTTTGGCTGTCGCGCGATCGTTGATCCGCCGACGACGACGACGACGACGCCACGATTTTATTTCCACTAACGAATCCCCGTCTCTGATTAACGCAATTCGACTCTCTCTCCTTCCATTCGAGTCGGGATTCCGGGAATGGTGGATGATTAAACAAAAGTCGAGTTACGGAACCGCAATATTCCGGTGCGTTGACCTTGACCAACTGCTCCCGAATACAGGAATATCAACTTTAAATTCCCGGCAACAAAGTTTCGCCAAGTGGGGAAACTTTATTTGAAATTGAATGAGGGGAAAGTGACGCAAATATTTTTGAGGCAACTAGGAAACGTTCCGGTGGAAATCGGGCGTGACGAGGGTGACGAGATTGTTGATAAAGCGTTTCGGATTGTTCCTATCTAATTGATGCTCATCTAGCCAAACAAATTGAACGGCCGCAAACTAACGCCGGAGTAATTATTATTAACCGATAAGTCGCAAATTGTATCCCGACACAATGGGGCGCTCCATGAGTGCTCCACTCTTCATGAAGCGCCGGAAAAAAAATTTTAGCAGAAGAGAGATCTATGTTGCAAATTACGGGGCTTTTGCGCGTTTTTCCCCGTGATTAAAAAATTGTGCCAAAACTAAATGAGGCTGGGTGGTGTTTTCTTGAGGGGCGGGTAGGGCGTGGGGCGGCGTCGTTGTGCGTCCATGACAGTTTAATGGGAATTTTGGTCCTTAGTGATGGTCCGGCGATAGCATTTCGGGTGACCGGCCAATATCGAGCGCGATGGCGAAAACGGCGACGAGGCAGGTCCAAGTTTAGGCCGTCAGTAAGCGTAACGTGCCTTATTTGAAATGCATCCCCCAAACTACAGGATACACGGTTTCCTTTTACACGCTGTCAATGCCCAGCAGCACGTAATGCTCATTTGGACACCCCGGCCGCCCCGTGACCCGCCGCCACGTCGCCGGTCCCTCCTTGTCGTTTCGCCGTCACCCCCGAGCCGCAGACAAAGAGAGGTTTCGCGGTCGTGAAACGGCGACGATGTCCTGAAGGGACGGTTGCATGTGGCGGATGGTCGGATTCTGCACAGCGACGGACTCGGGTAAAATTAAACCGTCCTCTCTTCATCACGGCTCGGCAACACCGTGAAAGCAACGGCGACGCAAAAAGACAACTTGGCCCGGTGAAGCGCACACCCTCGAAATTCACAAAATCAACCCAAATCGATTCGGCGACGGCGACAAACAAAAAAGCTCAAAAGCTCGTTCATCCGACCATTACTACTGAAATTACGAGTCGTATCACCTGTTGTTGGCAATTTCGCACGGATCATCGAATAAAATTACACGTTGCTCGACAGGACGTTCGCATAAATTCATATTTCAACGCTTGTAATTTAGTTGCAATTAGATCGCGTCCATTTTTGAAGCAACAGGTTACTATTTTGTTTTAATCGGCCCTCCCAACACATTAATACCGACAACTGGCGCTTCCTCCGTCAATAGACTCGTAGGTATTGCCGAACGATAATATTTCGGGAGGGTGGCCGAGTGCGGTCTCAGCACCTCTTAATTAAACCTTTTATCGTCTCTCTGTGATGCGAATTCGCGCAAATTAACTTAATGAATGATTTTGGCCTTTATGTGGCGATACGCGGACCTTTCGCCGATTTCTCCCTAAATAAAAGAAACGTAAAAACACGTTCGTTACCAGAGGCTTCCTGTAAATATTGAATGGTGATCGAGCCGTGTCCATGGCGCATTTCGCATGGAAAACGACGTCGTCGGGGGCACAGTCACTTCTTGCAATCAATAAGGCTACGTCGGCACGGGAGCCTACGATCGTCGGACAAAAGCGCCTCAAAGTTGATGCATGAGAACCTGAAATTTTAAACAGAGGTGATAACATTCAGCCGTAAAATTGACGAAGATTTCGGTCCTTCGGGAGGCGGTTCTTGAGACTTGTTCGTTTTAAGTGAGTTCCGAGGCGATAACGATAGCTAGTTACTCTGGACAATTTTGCTGGCACATAGGAAATTTCCGTCATCAACAATCACTTATTATATGTCACTTTGTTTTGGGAACAATAATAATGTACACCAAATTAAAGTATACATCCCTTGCACTGTCCGCCAGAAAATTTAATGAGCATCAAAAAATCTAAATGAAACCTAAATTATTATACATCAGAAAATGAAAACATCACCACTAAAATAACTATGCTGCGTATTGTTTTACCATTGCTTACATTTTAAATTCTATATGTCTATCAATTTTACTAAATGTTCACCAAATTTAGAACGCTCAAGTTACGCGTCCGTGCTGTACATAATAAATATTTGCGCTATCCATTTATATTTAGTGTTTCTCAAAAAAACTATTTGTGTGTCAAATAATTATTCTATTACTGCAAAAATAAAATATGCTCGCGCTTCTCTCCTTGCCGCTTGCGCTTCCAGACAAGAGGCACGCGAAAAAAGTTTTGTAGAAGGTCAGTTCAGGGCCCTCTAATTTTTTTTTAAAAGCACGATTAGAAATTACCACTAAAAGAAGTTTTACGTTTTTCATAATGCAAGCCAATTACAGCAAAGCATTTATATATTACTGAAATCAATATCTTTTTTTGTGCAAACCACTTTTATTTTTACTCGTATTTTCCTTGCCCTAGCGCATCTACATCTATAATTTTGCATAAAATTATTTACCATTTGCACAACATTTCATTGCTTGTCTATTTTTGATCAACAAATAAATAACTGCTAAATAATATAAGACACTGTCGAAAATTAAATAATTGGGTATTATGTTAGAATTAAATGCGGAATAAAATTTGGTAAACATTTAGTATTTATGGTCAACAAAAGTTATTTTGGCGACAAAATATATAAGAGGCCAGCATTATGTCAATATTTGGTTGTCGCTTTAAGATTATGTATTTTCTTAATTTTGGTGAGCATTTAGTATTTTTGGGAAATAAAAGTATTTTTTTGTATGAAAATATTGGGTAAATTTGGTAGACTGTTAAATACGACCCCTTTGTTTTGGCAATAACGCCACGATGCTATTGAACATAAGTACCATTGACGTTGAAGGGTCAATTTCTAATCGAGTTAAAAAAATTTAATTCGATGAATATTTAAATGCCATAGCTCACTGGCCATAGCACAGGGGGTTCCAGCAATGGCAGATTTAGGACCGCTTATTGAGATTCAGCTTTTTTTGTGGGTACCCACGATTCATTTTTATGGTCACTCCTAGTTGCTTACAAGAGGTCGTGGTTTTTGTTCGACAGATTTTACATTTGAAGAACCCCCTTATTTCTAGATCTGGCTTATGTCTCCCAAATGAAAGAGTTTCAAAAATCTTAAATTATATACTTGTAACGTAGCTGTTGTACTTACACACTTATAATGAAGAGGGAAAGGAGAGGAACTTGCAAAAGGAATGATTGATTTATTTACTTATTTGAGTGGCTGATGGTTTCATTCGGAATTGGATAACGTGATGAAATATGAAACATGTTAAATTTAGAAGAATTAATCAAATATTTGTTACGAATCGCTAACCAAAAAAGAAAGAAATTCTGTTCATTGCCAACCCCCCCATGTGAACACAGGAACCTTGAAAAATTAAGCTGGTTCAGCGAGCGGTCCAAAAGCCCCGAAGAGAGTTCTTCCGAGAAATTGTTTACTCAGTTGCGGTCGCAACGGCGCCTTATCTCAAAGTCCGGTTCTGTCCCCGCGACCCCAGCGCGTCTTCCTGATGCCAACGTCAACGTCCAACGATTAGTTGGGTGTTTTTCCAGCCATTTGCTCACTTCTTGGCGACACAAGTTTAATTAAGTCGGGGGGGTCGCGGAGCCTCGCCGCCGCCCCTCATCGGTCATCCGGCCAACGTCCAACTCTCGCCCGGTGCACCCGGGGTTAAACAACGCACATTCTGGCGTGTTTATTTGAAAATTTCGCCCGCAAGCTGCGCCAGGTAAATACCCAGCGCGTTCTGGCCGTCGTTTCGGCGATGGATGATTTGGATGATGGGTCCTGTTCAAGGACACGTCACCGGAGAGCGCTAATGTGCGAGGGGTGGTTGAGACGCGAGAGGGCTGAACGGCACCGGCGGTACAGTTCCGTCGAAAAACTCGGCCCTCGCGAAATTTCCCAGGAGTTAGTCACGCGGCCAGCAGCCGGTTGGCGACCGGCTACGGCGCGGAGGCCATGGGGCATGAAGATGATTGGGTTTGACGCCCGCTAATTGTCCGTTCGGCCAGAAAAATATTTTTAATCGGTCCGGTTGTTTGGCGATGGGCAGCGACCGCGAGGCCGAGATGGGATCCGGATAAATATTTGCAGTTTTAAACTGGCTCGTCGGTCAATAATGGATATTTAATGTGCCGGCCCCCGAACGCACCCCGGGCCCTAATCGCCGCAACAACAACGGATTTGTTTTGCGGGGCCCAAATATTTGCACACGATATCTAGGCAAGTTGACAGTTTTACAGCGCAAGAGGTACATCCTGCAGCGGATTACCTATTATCCGCCATGTCTCGAGGGCCAAGCAAGAACTAACAAATAAGAAAGTCCGTTTTACTAAATTGGGGGCTCCAAAATGGCGCTTCAAAGCTACGGAAGCACTTAATTTGGCCAAAGATGAAATTCTGTCAGTGGCGCGATTCTGGGGGCATCAAAAATTCAGCACCCGCCACATGTTACAGGGTGTTCGCGTCGCAGCCGCTTGGCGCCAGGCGGTCCGGCCCTGGCGGTCTTTTCTGCGGACAATGAAATTCCTGAAGCTTCCATTATCGCGATGGCAAAACGGCCATAACGCGGTAATTTTAATTGGAGGCTCCCCCGATCCGACCCTGGTGTTTACACGGAGTTCCGCGCTCGTAATCGCGCGTCTTTCGCTTTTTCCCCGCCACGTAAACAAGTTTTAATCAAGGGCGATAGTTGACTGGCTGAGGGTTTAGCATAGATCAAAGAGGCGCACGTTCCGCCATCCGGGGCGGTTTGCGGAAGATGCACCGCCGCATCGTGATTCCCGATCCCGATCCAAGAAGAACATGGACGAGTTTCAATTAAGCCGAATCCCACCAAAATCGATCTCGGTCCAGGCAGGCAGGCAGGCAAGACAGCATCCCCGTGATTGCCAACAATTCCCATGACCGCGGCAGGGCCGGGTGGTAACGAACATTTCGCAGAAACTGCCGCCGCCGTCGTGGGGGCGGCTCCGGCAACATTAAGTCGGGACCCGGGGGGGAGGGTGGCGGGAGGTCGGGCGGCCGGACGGCCTGCCGGGTATCTGCGAATTACTTTGACATACACTCACACACGCACGCGGGGCCGCGTGTAGGTAGATAAGGGATGAGGGTGGGTAGGGTGGTCCGGGGGGGACGGAGGGCGACCGGCACAATGGCCGCCAGCGCTCGCGGCGATCGGCGTGTAGTTAGTGCACGGGTCCGCGAACCCGCGTCCTGTCCCTGCCGTGTGATCTACCCGCAGCTGTCGCGGTTCGGACAGGGACGGATTTAAGGAGGAGAGGACGGGAGACGGGATAGGATGGGGCGAGTTGGGACAAGGAAGGTCGCTACGACCCGAATTTCGCTCTGATGCTGTTGCCAGAGACAACACAGGGCTCGACCGGGCCCAAGGCGCACTATCCCCGCATTGCCGTTTCGCAGACAAGACACCCGATGACCCCCACGTCCGAACAAGCCGGATTCGGACCGGCGAATCGCCCAATTCGCCCCCAAACCGATCGCGCATTACATAATTATTCTCTCTAAATATTAAATATTTCATCCCGGTGCCGCAAAGCATAACAAGAGCCTTCGCCACAGATGGAGCCCCAATCGCAAAACTATCATCCATTAAAATATCCATTTTCACTCACGTGATTACCATCCGTAATATCTGTTTCGGGTTCCAAATTAAACACTAACGATTAGTGTTACGGGGGCTTCTTCCAAATCCAAGCTTTGGCTAATTAATTAATTTTTCAAGTTTTTTAAAGTTTAAATTTGATCTACTAAACTGAAAATCGAATAATTTTAACTAAAGTACAACTAGTAGGGCAGATTTAGGGTCGTTACTTTTGCCCAGTATATAACCAACTTTGCTTAAAAATGTGGCTACTTTCTAGTTCTTAATTGAAGAGCTGTCCCTAAGTCCGTTCTACCAGCTGTACCTAAATTTGACAAATATTTGAGCTAAAAAATAGAAAGAAAAAAGAATATCCCGACCCTCCCCTGTGCTACTCTTACGTAGGGGAGGCGTGAATAAGGCCGAGAGAGCGCAGGTGTCTGGTTTCTTTTGAAACTAGCTGTACCTAAACCACTTTAAGCTTGTGGTAATCTCTCAGTACCTACCCGAACATTTTTGTTCACCTTCTCGGAATCAGTTCTTTTGCCGCAGAAATGCGCTGTCCAGTGGCGTACCCTGTCGTGACGCTTCTTTTCGCCGTCGGTCCGTCAGGTAATGGATAATTTATCGTCGGTCGAGGTGCGGTGCGCAACTTACTAATTAACGCCTAAGTTGGTCGAATTGGATTCTGGCGTTATTCGGGAGGAACGTTGAATGTTCGGACTATATCTGTGCATTAATCGAGCACCGCCGTCCGTCCGTTGTGACTGACCACTTGCCGGACTAATTACAGGAGGAGTAGTAGATCGTTATTCGCGAAACCGACGGTGCGGGTGAGACGGGGTCGGAGGGGCAGTCGCGGTATTTCCGGTCCCTTCGATACGACCCTGATGCCGACAGGGACGGATTTAGGAGGACGTTACACGCACGCGGGCAGCGAGACGTGGGCGGACGGACGACGGCCGGAGGGTCGGCGACGTCGACGTCGGAATTGGGTGATCCGGAAGACATGCATGTTTTAACAGAACCCCCTCTCGCCCCTCGTCCCCGCTTAAGGTACTGAACGGCATAATCTGATATCGAACAAAAGCAATTAAAATCGCTACCCCTTTTGCGCACCCTAATCGACCAGAGTGTCGCTTTCGTGTTTCTTAAATTACGAGTTTGACTTATGACACGATGAAAAATGAGGGAAAGCGGATTTATCGCTTCCACTCATCTAATGGTGGATGGCGCAATACAACTCTGATTCAATTGTAGGTATTTGGGGTTGGGGTGAAGAAAAGCCCGTCGTGAGTTGGGAAAAGTTGCGAACTTGGCCGTAAATAAAGCGGAGAGTTTTCGTTTTTGCAAATTCCGGATCGCAATCGCGTCGGAGGCGGCGTGCAGGCCCTTCCGCATGTATTATTTAAGTCGGCGGCCTCGGCATTTTCGGTAGAGCGGCCTCGCTAGGTATAAACAAAGGGCACTCAAGCGGACGCCGGACGGGCTAATTCTTGCTAATGGGTCTGACACAGCGGGGCCGGCGGCGTCCAGGAACGCTATGATTTAGGAAGAGGAAGGACGCAAGAGGGCCGTTCCCGGCTCCGGGAGAACCGCGGGTTCAATAGCCCGCGACTGACCCCGGGGGGGCGGGGGCGGCGCCGCCCGGCATGCATAAGCTATCGCGGTGCCGCCACCGCCGCCGTCGTCTTCCACTGCATTGCCGATCCGAGATTAGGATATCGCAGCGCCGTGCGGGCGCCCCCCGCCGCCGCCCCGACCGGAGCAGATGGCTCTTTAGATTTCAAGCGGTGATGAGGACGGTGCGCTACCCCGGCGGCTGCGGGGGTTTTTACGCCGTTGATTGTGTCACGGTGCAAGACTTTCCCTCTTCGGACAGCTTGACAGCTCGCTGTACCAGCGACGCCGGGCCAAAAAAACGGGCTTTGTTCGCGGAAACCGTTACTTCCACATGGGCACTCCTCGCGGATCGAAGCTCGGGCCCCGGGGGAGCGGGCACTACAGTGAACATCCGCGCGATGGAGACCGGGAGACCGTTCCAGATAACGGCGATAAACGCCGCCCGTCCATCAATAAGTCCGGCCCAATCAATAGACTCGCACTTAACACTGAAGAGCACTCCCGACCAAGAGCACCCATCCGCCAATTATTGCGACGCAATAATTGTCGCCCTGAAACCAGAAAAGCTCTCCCGGAAGATTTACCTATTGGCCCTTTATGACCAAAGAGACGGCATGGCGTCCCCCCAAAAGAAATTTTCAAAAGTCAAAGTAATTTTTTTTCAAATTTTCAAAGACTTGTAATTTTTGAATGACTGATTGAGGGCTGAAGATGGGAGCTTTTGGGGGTGTAAAATCGGGAACTTGCTCCTGGACCCTTGCGCTGGATGATTTTGATTTTAAAACAGGTACCGCAAAACTAACTTTGCAACGTTGGCCAACAAGGAGCAATGCAGCAATGGTATTTATTTTTGGGTCGGGAGTTAGGAGGAGAAGCTCTTGCAACCCGACTGCAAGCCGGCGCTAATTAAATTCCCGGCTTGTCGCGGTTCAACTCGACATTTCCCAATTTACACGAGTATCTCCCTATCATCGGACATTAAATAATTAGCCGCGCTGTAAAACACTAAAATCGTCCCGACCCCATTTGCATGAATATTTAAATCAACTTTGCCGAGTCGCCCCCTTTTAGAATAACACTTTAAAATTGTATTAAGCCCCGGCAGAGCACTAACACGCAACAAGTGTCTATAAAAATCAGATATGGGGACGGAATTTCTAAAGAATTGTGCACCCCTGTTTGTTTTATTACTTTTATTACGTCCGACAAACTGTTGCGAGTAACAGGTGGGTAAAATAAAATAACTCCGGGCAATCGGAAAACTGTAAAGAGCTGCAAAACTCGCTCTGCCGGCGCACGGCATTGCGCTCGCTCTGCAGATTTTATCGCGTAATGCCGCTTTAGAGACAATTACATTAACGGCCGGCCTAAGTGGCCCTAGACGTTTCAGCGAAATAATCGAAATTAAATGCACACGGGCCCGGAAGGGGTGGGCGACCCGAAACGGGGCCCGTTAAAAACACATCAACATCCGGCGCCGATCGGCCTTGGTCGAGACCCATGCTTCACCTCTCCATTGCCACCCACCGCCGATTACCACCCCCGCCCGAACAACAGGACGGCACATCCGCCAGCCAGGTGCCCAACAAATCCTTATCTCCACTTTTTCTTATGTATTCGTAAAAACCAGATTTTATATAACGCCATTGTTTGTTTCTACATTACATGGCAAACTGTTAGGTAATGGCTTAGTTATCAAATTACCTCACCCATTCAACCGAAAGTGGCAAAATTTTTCAACTTGAAGGATAGGCAACCAGATATACATTGCACCTTTTGGCGTAAACAGTGTTACGTTAGTAAAAATTTTATGGGTTTAATGTCGTAACAGATAACAAGATTCTTCAACAGGTAATGATAAGGGTACGTTTATTGAGTCGAACCTTTAGGCTAAGACAAAGGCATGTACGGGGTTTTAATGTTAGGTTCTTCTTTGGTCAGGCCATCTATTAGCCGTGATCAAATTTCTTCTTCTCTCTTGAGTAATTTTTGAGGACGGCCCTACTCCTGGCTCTTTTGACCTCGGCTTTAAGATAATTAACCCACGCGGCGGCTGTAAGATGTAAGAGAAATAAAAAACGCGAGACAATGTCGACCCAAACGAAACAAAACGCTTTCTATAGAAAAGAGAAAGAATTCAAGGTGAAGTCGCCGACAACAAAGTGTGCCGCATAACAAATTAACAATAAGAAACGCGACCCTTAATTACCCATTTCTGATTTCTCTCCGATTCCTTAATGCCAACTCTTTAGCTCGTTACGGAGCGGGCACCCATTTGGCGGATGCGCCGGGTTAATTTGTTGACCTTTCCGTTTTGCAGCCCAACCGGCTGTATTCTCCGCACACCACGTTCCTGCGTCAGTCGGGCCAATCACACGAATTAGCCACTGCATTGTGTTCCCTATTATTAGGTCTGGGATATGACGCTTATGTCGTATTCGGTTACGCCACCAGGGACGTGGCCCTTCGCATAATGACCCGCGTCGATTCGCCGTACGCTCCCGAAGAAACACAACTGGACGACGTCGACGAAGGCGACGTCAAGAAGAAATACGCAATGAAGGCCCCGCGAGACCTGAGAAGCAAATTTTTATTGATGATGGAACAGAGGGAAATCGATAAAGTGAAAGCGGAAGAGGAGAGACGGACCGAAGTTGAGAGGCGAAGAATTGAGGTAATTTGCAAATTAGTTAGAACGGAAGACATTGTTAGTCTGCGGTAGGAAGAAGAGAAACCGCCCTTCGACGAGCTGGAAGGGTTGAGGGTTCACTCCTGGGTGCTGATTCGACCTGGGGGTCGGTCTGTTGATGACCTAGTTTTTGTGGAACCCAGCACAGGGATGGCGCATCGACTCGACAGCCCCAACTACACCGGCATTGAGAGCATTTGGAACAATTTGAATTATTGGGTATTAATGTCAAAATTAAATTCAAAAATGGAGGCCAATTCCCTATAAAGTTGTATCTCTAACAATTGAATTGATCTATAATAATTTTAGGTCAACATGCAGGATTGCAGCGGGGGCCTGGCCTCGATTGACTACGATTTGTCTAACGTTGAGAAGTGGGAGCACCTTTTGATGGGCGAGCCAGCATCCTGGAGGAAAACTAAAGTTGACATCAACATGGAAGAGGAAGAAGCGGCTCTGGCTCAAATCATGGAGGAGAAACATTTGGACATGCCAACCTCTTGGAGTATGAGGATATCGATACCTCACGCTGGTAACAACTGTTGCCGCCATACTTTACTAGTTTAACAATTATTATTTTTAGTTCTAAAAAATAAATATCCTGATGGAGCTAACAAAACCTGGTACAAACGCACTTTGGTCGAAGAGTTCGCCCCTTACGTCCAATACGACGGATTAGTAACAAAGATAAGTCGATACCAAGACTTTGAATGTACAGAAATGGCCACGATAGAATCTCTTTACGAAAACAGAACCGACAAGATGTTGAAACAAATTACCGATATTGCTTCCGAAGTCACTGTTGAGTATTTCGATCGTGGTCGAGACGATGCTGTAAAAAGTACCCCCGTAAGTTGTGGCAACGTCAAAAAACTAACACCGAGTTCTAGGTCACAGTTACAGCAATAGTTGCGGTCCAGCTGGCGCCAAAAGAACCATAATTTTCTATCACGAAGCCCGCTACGATGGATTGTCAAAAATCGAAGTAGACGACAAAAGAATGGTCGAACTCTACGTGGATCGCGAGGACTTGTAAGTAGATTTAATCCCGATCGCGCAAATAGCAATAGTGGTTATTGTAGCATGCACCACCGCGAAGTCGAGTACGCCGCCAAAGGTTCTCCGCCTCCAGGAGTCGTCGAAGGTCTTCGTCGCATTATTTTGGTAGTAGATGTATCGTCCTCGGATGTTACAATCCCAATTTTAGAATGTTGTAGAGAAGTCGTTGCGAAACGAAGGAATTTTGGCGACTGAAGACTTGGCGGTTCGCCGATTTCAGCTCATCGACCGCCAAATCCACTTGAAGTACCACTTCGGTGAAGGTAAAGTGACAGCGTCAACTCGCACTTTCATCAAACCTCCACTGGCGGAAATGGGAGAAGGAATGAAGTTCAATCCCGACCTGACTTACGGGTATCAAGCGGAAGTTGGCGGCAAGCCCCCAAGACAACTGCAACTGTTTTTGTTGTTCGAAAGAATGCTGAAAGAGGAGGAGAAATCGTTGGCGCACATTCGCCAAATTGAGGACGAGGTTCGTTTCAATTTTTGTCGTCAATTTACAATCGCTCGATTTGTAGGTGACTGAGTTTTTGAGTTTGAGAGATCGCGAGTTGGCGTTTCCAAAATTGGAAGTCTCTTTGTTCAACAGGGAACAAAATGAGAACAATAGATTGGCAATGTTGGAACGGGTAAAAGTGAACAATTGTTTATCTCAAGTGCAGTTGAGAATTTTAGGAAAAACAAGAACAAATGTATAGAGAAAGACAAATTGAAGACGAAATCGATTACTTGGCGCCATATTTGGCGAAATTAGGTATAACTTCCTTGAATCGCAATGAAGCTCAACAAGTTAAAAATGAATGCCTCAATGAACTCAAAAATTTGCTTGTGGCAAGGGCCAATGATGTGCAGAAACAGTTCGAAATGGTAGCAAATATCAACAAACTTGAATTGTTTTCAGTGATTAGTTTTAGTGGAGCAGTTACATAGCAGACAGGCAACGCTGGTACAGCTCGAACCAAGATTCGCTGAAGGAAAATGAAAGGATTCGGTACTTTCAAGAACTCAACGATTTAACTTTCCTTCTGCAAACTTTAGAGATTCGGTTAACCAGGCACAAGGAGCTCTCTGCCACGAGGCAAGTACCACCGCCAAAACATCATTGGTGTGGAGGCGTACTAATTAGACCCTAAATCGCTTTTTAATCGCAGTATCAGTTTGACATAATACTAATTGTTCAAATAATTCCCCCGAACGCTCTTGAATGTTATCGCTCTTGCAATTATTTACAGATAACTGTTTATTAAACTTCTATTTCAGATATCAAGCCATGGTTCGTTATCTACAAAATCATCCACAACTTGCAGCATTGAAATAAAGAGAGAGGCGACATTTATTACCCTAACTAAACACATAAAAAAAATGAGATCAATGTTTGAATTAAAGCTGAATAAAGGTACGGAGTGAAATCAATAACTAAAAGACCAGGACCCCATTTGTCCGATGCAATGTCCATCTTCATCGAATGTAGCTAATGTCAATTTGCTCAATTTGTTGGTGAGTGAGGGAAGGGCAGCAGTGTGAGTGGTTCCCAAAGTCAAAGAAGCGTGAGTATCTGAAAAACGTGCTTTAACTCAATCGAGAAAACTTAAAAAAAAAACTACCGGCGTCGTTGTTGAGTTGTTGCTCGAAAGGCTTGTCAGTTTCGTCGCCAGGTTTCGACTTGATTTGGTTAACGAATCCGGTGATCAAAGTGTCCATGAGACTGGCCTGTCTCGAGAAAACCTGCAGAATTTTCGACACCCTCGCCCCATTTTCCACCACCATGAATTGGAGGAACAAGCACGGCAGGCAGTTGAGGTCTTCCTCTTTTGAAGGGCGCGCGTACTCCCAACTCAACTCGTCGAAGCGAAGACCGAGCAGAAGGGACTGAAACAATTAGTTTCCGTTATTTGTTGTCAATTATTATTGAACATCGACTAAGCCAGGATGCCCCTTCGCGCTTTTCACTAGGGAAAACTACATTAAAAAGCGTATTTGGTACAGCGCATGCGCAACGTCCCTTAGTCACTAGGAAACTTTTACTAAATAAATTACATTATGTAGAAGCGTATTTGGTACAGCGCATGCGCAACTCCCCTTCATCACTGGGAACTTCTACTTAATAAATATAAAAAATCAAATTATTTATTTACACATTGGGTGTCGTCAATGATGTAAACACCTTTGGAGTTGATCCCGACGAGTACGGGGATGTCTTGGTGGATCATCAAAGAGGTTAAGCCTCGTACAGGTTGTTCCACTTGTCCTTCAAAAAACGCCGAACTGCGAAAAAAAGTTAATTTCAATCAGACTCCACATCAAGAGTTACCCGTAAAACGGCAGCGACCAGCAGAACTCCAGATACTTCTTCATCAACTTCCGGTTAGTGGCGGAATTTGGGATCCTTTTGAACTGCTCCAGAAGTCGAACTTCTGCCGAATTTTTCGAACTGATCGGCAGCCACGTCCACGTGGAACTCTTCCTGACGTGAATCGGCAAATATTTCGATTGTTCTTCCCGAAAATAGTGAGTCGAATGGACTTGGTGATTGTAAGGACCTAATTCGACACGTGCCTGAATGCCTCCTAACATTATATAATGGGCAACTTCGCAAGGGTATCGACCTTCCAAAATGTTATGTCTCGCCTCCTCGTAGAGAAGTTCCAAAATTTTTTGATCCCTACAATTGCGTCAAATTACGATAATTACTTCAAGAAAAGTCGATCGAGAATCACTTGATTTTCTCCTCCAAATGTTGGGCGAAAAAAATGTTTCTTTGGAACATAATTTTTGGTTCGTCTCTTTGTTGTCGGTTGAAAGACGCGTGGCTAAATTGCGCCACTAGCGCTCGCCAATTCTGCCTAATCTCGTACGGTTTATGGGTCGGTTTCAGTTGCAATTCTAAAAAACGACGTAAATTAATTTCGACGGTAATTGGCGCCGGTCGCAGCTAACACCTAAGAGAGAACTGGTCATCCACAACGTGAATACTTGTGAAGATAGTTGTTTGTTTAAGCCGAGCTCATCGCTGTTGACGATTGCTTGACACAACAACTCGCTGGTGGCCGAAGGAGTGTCCTCGATCTCCATCATCACGGCCGTGTGATTGTGAAGATAAACGCTCGTAGAGACGACGGGGCCTTGTAGCTGTTCACAAGCGGAGGGTACGGCCGAACCGCTGGCTATGGAACTCGGAACCGACGCCGTAGTGTTGGAGTCTAAACATCAAAGCTTCAGCAGTTAGAAGTTGAAACGGAGAAACTGAATGGCTAACAAAGTGGTCAATGATCAAATTTTTTTTTATCTAGTTGATTGAGCTTATGTTTAACAACAATTAATTCATGTTTGGTGAAACATAACTTTAATGAGTTGCAATTGGCGCTACGATCTGCCGATAAAGTTTATGACTATTGATTGATTATCAAAACTTTCCAGGCCCGGCAGTATGTTATTTACCATGAATAATTAATGATAATCATGTATAATATAGATTTGATAACAAGCATGCACGGAATTGAAAAAAAAAGTGTAAATAGGTTTAGTTCTAGTGTAGCAGGTGCTGTAACTGGCAGGTCGTTTCTTTCCAAGGACCGGTCAAAGTAGAATCGATCAGAAAACAATGATTCGCCTTTTCAGGAATTCCTACAACTACCAATCATTAGTCTTCTAGTAAGTAATCAAAAAATCTAATAGTTGTCGTTCTCAGTATTAACACAGTAGCTTATGATTTATCAAGTCTACTTACTAAAGTGATTTGAAAAATTTGGCACAAACTAAGTGATCAGACTACTAGGGATGTTGAGACACCCAGTAAATTTTTTGAGGACAAAGGGTTAGTCGTTTAGAATTGTTTAGCCTCCACGTACTACTTAACATATAATTGCTACGGAGTCCTAGTAGCATTGTCAGATAACAAGTTAATTAAGTTCTGTAGAAAGTAAAGGAAAAAAACAAAATTGTAATAAAACTTGACACCCTCAATCAAACGTTATATTTAGAGCAGAGCCAAAAGTTGCGTCACTGCTTCATCATAACTCGATCGCCGTAAATAATTCAGGCTCCCATCGGATCCACCCACGCTGACGTCACAGACGTGAGGATGGTAGTGACTAGTAAGGCGATAAAAGGGCCGTTGGAATCGATAAGCCCAATCGAGGTTATCGTAAAGCAAAGACTACCATCAAGTGGAATCCTTGATTAGTACTCGAATCGAAATCAATCAAACATCAACATCGCGCAACAGGACAGTCTGTTAGCAAACACCCTCTGCGAAGGTGGTCACTTTTCAAAATTTAACCACCACGTCGACGTAACTAGTTTCTTTCGTTGCGTAGGCGACCCTAATTCCATGAATAATAACGGGATAAATCGAACGGTTGTACTACAATTCGGTTTATTAAAAATTGCTGCATTATTCGTTAAATTAAAGAAAGGGTTATTTCGGTCGTCTTATTTTTAGGCAGACCGGTGCACCGGAAAGATCAATGAAACGGTTCATTATGTTGTCTGATCCGGTCCAAAACGGACCTGCTGGAGTGATTTCGAAATTGGGTAAAAGTTCCACATAACAACTCAAAACCAACAAAGGATTGCGTGTCGCACTATCTTTTACATGGTGTTATTAAAACGGAAAATTGTGTTCAACCACCCCCCTCCCTAACTTAAAAGCTAGTGTTACTGCAACATTTCCACGAAGGCCAAGACTCGAATAGTTAACAGGTAAGGGCGGTCGCTTCCGCAATTAATTCGTAAAGATGAATTTTCTACGAAGATGTTTAATTCATTAGACAGAAAATGTTGGAAGTGAAGTTCAAGGTTTGTTAATATTGAGATGTTCGGTCGTGATCGGGCGATCAGTGAAAAGGGAATCCCGCGGTTCAACAATGATACGATCGCTCCGGAAAGACATTCCGCAAAACGGATGCGATAAACGCCAGAATTCTGTTAAAACCGTCGAAACTTTATCAATAAACGCGCTATAAGGCCGCTATTTGTTGTTAAAATATTTAATAGTGTTTGCTCGTTGTGACACAACAGTTGTGCAAATAAAAAGTTACACCCAACAACGCTGCAGTTCCAACGACATTTCTCTCACTAGTGATGATAATAGTAGTGTAGCAGGTATTTATATGACACCTTAAATCAAATGTAACTATTAAAAGTAATTGATTACCTCCGAGTGGGGTAATTTTTAAATTTTCAATAATTTCCACCCCTACAACTATTGTGGTGGTGTTATCGATATTCCAAAATAGGGCCTAAAATATCCTGTAAGTGGCCAAGTTTTGCCCTGTTTCTTCATTAAGCCCTCCTTATGGAAAAAAAATATTTTTTTTTTGTAAATTTAAACCATGAAACTCAAAAATTATCTGAATTTGCCCGGCGCCTCCACCATTTGCGACTTTTTAAATTTCTCGTCTCAAAAACTTTTTATTGCTGCGTAATTTCTACACTTCTTCTTCCTACAAAGAAATAAGAATTAAAAAATATATAATTGTTATCACAGCTCTAACCTTCCCAAATAAAGCAAAATTTGTTTGCTCTTCGTTGATGTTGATAAGGTGTGAATTTCTTCGTAAACTGTACAAATCTGTGCAAGCCAAATAAATTTACCAAGCAAAGTTAATAAAATAAAAACTTTTATAACAGTTATTACGTTCAGTGGTGCATTGTTCATATTTGAAGATTGTTATTATTTTTATTAACCATGTAATCAAACTTCAAATAATCGCGCCTCTCTTTATGCAGATAATCGGCCAAAATGAATGACACACTACGCCAAACGACCCAAAAGCTCCTATCGTCTGCTCTGAACGCCACCGTCATGGATTCAACAACCGAAGCTCTCCTCAACCGCCTCAACCCCAACCAAACTTTGGATGTCAAAAACCAATCGGTGAAAACTCAACTGGCCCTCTACGACATTTTGATTCCAACCCTGGGAGCGTTAATAATCCTCCTCAATTTCGCCGTGGTAATTTCCAGCGGTCTAATTCTAAAAAAAGGTACCACTTCCAGAAATCCCGAAATTTTTGACTTCATCCCCATTAACTCGATCTTTCAGGCCAACAACCTCGCTCGACCTATCTTTTTTTGGGCAACGTCGCCATGACTGACCTGGTGACCGGGATCGCGGTAGTTTTCGGCCAAGTGTTCCCAAAATCCAGCCGCGATCACTACGTTTGCAGCATTCAATTAGGTATTATCGCCAAAACCAAACAGACCGGTGGCGGTTATTAACAATTTTTTCCCAGGACTGATAGTCTCGAGCACTCTAACATCGGTGTATTCGGTCGGATTGATCGCCATCGACCGCTTTCTGTACATCCTCCACGGGATCCAGTATCAGCGATGGGTGTACCCGACAAGAGCCAGACTGTTGATTCTGGCGACATGGATTATCGGTAGGTTGCTAAAATTGCGCCAATTCCGACACGTTTAACACTCGATTTCAGGCGGCATTATCGGATTCATGCCGCTGTTCGGCTGGCACGGCGACACCGACAACGGCCGAATTTGCTGGTTCATTTTCCTAGCCCCCCGAGGCCTAATTCTACTAACCGTAATAGCAGGCATAATTCCGCTGTTGACGGTTTTGGTTCTTTACTCCGTAATTCTGTTTCACGCCATCAAAAAAATCGTGCAACTCCAACGCGCCACTCGCGACCCCCGAAATCAGGGGGAGTCCACTTCGAAAAATCTACGGATGTTCAGGGGGCGAGGCAACGCTGACGCGGACCCCCCCGTCGAAAAGCCGCAACAAAAAACCCTGTTGGCGAGAATTTTCAAGAAAGAACCGGCCCCCTCCGTGCAGGCCCCCAGCAAGTGGAAGGCGATTAAGGTCGTGATGTTCACGACCGGCAGTTTCGTTGTTACTTGGTGTCCTTATTTTATCGCCAGCATCATTTACGTGTACCAATGCGAAAATAATTCGAGTAAGAAGTGTAAGGGGCTCAGTATTGTGATTGCGAGTCCTTTGGCGATTCTGGGCTTCGCGAATAGTTTGATCAATCCGATTATTTACGCGTGGTGGCACAAAGGGTTCAGGGAGTTCGTCCAGAAACGGGTCAGCGTCGTTATTATGAAGGCGAGGAGGGCCAGCAACGCCGTGACTAACAACACGAATTCGACGGAGAAGACGACGAGCAGGAAGGAATCGACCACGTCGTCGTCCGCCAAAAACGACAGAGTGTTGCCGGAGATTATCGTCGAGGAAGAAGTTAACGGAAAGCCTTAGCCTTAGCCCGAGGACTGAAGTTGAAAAGTCTGTGATACATTTCTCGATTATAGCACAGTTTTTACTGGCATTTTATAGTTGAATCTAATAATAGGACGCTCATTTTTGTAGCCGCAAGAAGTATTTGACATAAAAGCATAGATATAGAAACAAATGTAATATTTATTTTGACAATAATTATTAATTATTGTAGTTCCCCCTTTTCAGTGACCAACCTGATGACTGTGTGTCGATTTAACATTTCCTTATTATGATCATTATCACTTATGTCACGTCTTGCCTTTTGCAAAACAATTACTGACCTTGCATGAAATAATGTTTCAAAATTGTTATTTGTTATAATCATTAATAATTTTTTTATAAACCAAAATCCCAACTCGTAGATCATTTCCTCTTTTAACCACTACTTTCGCACCATTCATAAAGTTGCGGGGTAAATTTTGCCCCCAAACAATTTTTGGCGGGAAATCAGCGCTTGAGGCTGCATTCAAGCCACAACATTCAAACCCGTACCGTTTGTTTGCTTGTCGCTGAGAACGTCTGAGCTGGCATCCTTGGTGGTGTCAGTTGTGGACACGGTCCTCTCCCTCTCCCAGTCCGACTGGATTCCTGGATAAGTCGTCTGTTCGGTTGTGTACCCAGTGTCAGTTCCACACAAGCTCGAGTAACTAGCACTTACAGTAGGCACCCTCTGAGAAACTGAGTACAACGCTCCTTGACTAGCCGACAACTCTTCGTTTTGAATGTAATCATCGTGGTTTCTACTGAAATTTTACCCGGATCTTACCCAAAATCCTCAAAAATTACAAGAACATACCTGTACTGCTCCACTAGAAATTCGGGGTTCTGAGTGTTGTAGTTGCGATTTCGGGAGTATTCCACAGGAACAACAGTGACGTAGTTGTTCTGTTGAGTATCTTTGTTGTCGTTTACGTTATTAGTTTCCATGATTCTGGCGAATTTACACCATTTCGACTGTGGCTGTCATCAGTTGGTTTTATCGATTTTCCGTTGTGGGTGAAGTGTCATGGTTAGCGGCTTCACCAAAATAGAAGTGACCTTGTTACGCTACCTGAAAGGCAATGGGAATTGTGCATTCATTATTTTAATGAGTTGAGGAGGATTGTTTACGTTTTTTAAACGGAACACCGGTCAATGACGTCTCTTTGTTGTGACATCACAGGTCCCTACAATACCGATCGGCGTAATTGATTACGAAAGTTTTTTTGCATTTAAACCAAAATAAAGCCATTTCTACTTTCTTTGAATAAAATTACAATAAATGTTAATTATTGCTTCCTTTAGGCCTGTTGCTTGAGTTTACCGAGCAATCAAGACTTACAAATTACATAATTGTAGTTTCCTGTAATACCGACTCTAGATATCAATATAAACAATGTCAATATCATCAATTATGTATAATTCAAATTTTTAGTATCGGACTCTCACAAAAATGTTTTTTTTTTCAAAAGTAACAACTAACTAAAAGAAAAAGTAAACAATTCGAAAGGAACAAAGTGTCAAAATTTTATTTTTTTTCTTCAGATCAGAACACTTTTCAAATTAATTACCATTCAAACGTTCAAACTAATTGTAGTTTTATTCCTGGTAGTTTTGATCAGTTATTGTTAATTTTGAGAAATATTGTTAGAAATAAAAGCTAAAAAAAACTCAAAAAAAAATTACGACGAGGATGGGATTCGAACCCACGCGGGCAGAGCCCATTGGATTAGCAGTCCAACGCCTTAACCACTCGGCCACCTCGTCTTATACGAATAATGTAATACATGCTGTATATAAACCGGATCCATAGTTAAAAATTTAACAATCAAAATTAGGTCAAAATTTGTTTTTTTTTAAAAAAATTAAAATTTTTTACGAATGTTTTTTGAACTCTACGTAAAAATTTCAAACGCAAATGCGCAAAAGTTCCTCGTGGTTGCTATAACAACCCCTTCGAAAGTATACAAGCACTGTCAGGTATTCACGATTCACATTGTTTTCATGTTGTTGTGCGTGTTTACGTTACCCAGTTTTATCGCATTTACGTCAAAGCTATGTGAAAGTTTGGAAGGTATGACTTGGGACGGGTTTTTAATTGAATTTTGGTGAAAGGAAACCGCGTGAGCTCACCTTTTTTACTTGCTTTTTTATGTCAGGGGTGGCAAATTTGATTTGGTAGCTACTTGATGTAGCGATAAAATTGCATTTTTCTAATAATTATCCGATTGCTTGAGGAGAAAGGGTTTGATCTACATATTTGCATATTATTCGAAGTTAAGGTCAATTTTTATTCATGTAAGCTTAAAAAAATTGTTTAAATAATTTATTTACTTAAAATAACTTAAAAATTTTTGGAAAGCTAACAGCCCTCTTCGTAGATTATTCATTTTTATCTGAAAGGTAGCTACTTGATAGATAAAGATTTTGTACAGAATTTCTGTTGAGTCAATTTACATGAAATTAAAGAGTGTCCCATTGGTATTGAAATTTGCTGATATGAGCTTGTAGTTTAAAATTATATAAAATTTTTTTTAAATTTTGAGCAAAGGTTTGGGTGGGCAGTATGTTTAAACCTTTATATCTCAAAAATTACGCCTTGCACATAAAAGCTACTGGCAGATTTGTTTTAAGTTGTTTGAAATCTACAAGAAAATGCCATAAAACCAAGGTCAAAAATTTCAATATTTTCAACTTTTTTTTTCTACCCCAATCGATAGAAATTTGAAAAAATCGTAAAATTGACAACGTTGTTACAAGGGCCTGGAAGTAGACGTTTTCTTGTGTAATCGACCTTTCTGAAATCAAATCCGAACTCAAGTTACCTCTAGAACCGATAGATTTTTTGTAAATTTTCACAAACCACCAAAGTCTAATTTTTTCCAATATTCAAATGCTTGTAGCTTTTGAACAGAGACACTTATATTGTGTCGAGATATATCAAATTTATCTCTATTTTAGAAGCTATCGAATGGTGCAAGAATGGAAAACCTACGCCTTATAATAAGAAAGTTGATATTTGCGATTTTGGTCGATTTTGATGAAAATTTTGAATCAAAGTCTTCAAATCGTCATAACTCAAAAAGTACGACTTGTACAAAGAAACTACGGCCAGATTCGTGTTCAGCAGTTCAAAATCTACAAGAATAAGTCATAAAATCGATGTAAAAAATTTCAATATTTTCGACTTTTTTTTTCTACCCCAATCGATAGAAATTCGAAAAAATTTTAAAATCGACAGCGTTGCTCCAACGGCTAAGAAGTTGACGTTTTCTTGTGTAATCGATCACTCTGAAATCAAATCTGAACTCAATTTGACTCTATAACTGATAGATTTCTTGTAAATTTCCAAAAACCACCAAAGTCTATTTTTATCTAATTTTTAAATGCTTGTAGCTTTTGAACGGAAACATTTATGTCGTGTCAAGATACATCAAATTTATCCGTATTTCTCAGGCTATCGAACGGTGCAAGAATGAAGACCCTACACCTTATAATAAGAAAGTTGATATTTGCGATTTTGGTCGATTTTGACAAAAATTTTGAACCAAAGTATTCGAATTGTCATAACTCAAAAAGTACGACTTGTACAAAGAAACCACAGTCAGATTCGTGTTCAGCAGTTCAAAATCTACAAGAATAAGTCATAAAATCGATGTAAAAAATTTCAATATTTTCGACTTTTTTTTTTAACTCTAATGCTGGCCCAAATCGATAGAAATCAAAGTCTTCCAATCGCCATAACTCAAAAAGTACGACGTGTAGAAAGAAACTACGGCCAGATTCGTGTTTAGCGGTTCAAAATCTACAAGAATAAGTCATAAAATCGATGTAAAAAATTTCAATATTTTCGACTTTTCTTTCAACCTTATGCTTGCCCAAATCGATCGAAATCAAAGTCTTCCAATCGCCATAACTCAAAAAGTACGACGTGTAGAAAGAAACTACGGCCAAATTCGTGTTCAGCGGTTCAAAATCTACAAGAATAAGTCATAAAATCGATGTAAAAAATTTCAATATTTTCGACTTTTTTTTTCTACCCCAATCGATAGAAATTCGAAAAAATTTTAAAATCGACAGCGTTGCTCCAACGGCTACGAAGTTGACGTTTTCTTGTGTAATCGATTACTCTGAAATCAAATCTGAACTCAATTTGACTCTATAACTGATAGATTTCTTGTAAATTTTCAAAAACCACCAAAGTCTATTTTTATCTAATTTTTAAATGCTTGTAGCTTTTGAACGGAAACATTTATGTCGTGTCAAGATACATCAAATTTATCCGTATTTCTCAGGCTATCGAACGGTGCAAGAATGAAGACCCTACACCTTATAATAAGAAAGTTGATCTTTGCGATTTTGGTCGATTTTGACAAAAATTTTGAACCAAAGTATTCAAATTGTCATAACTCAAAAAGTACGACTTGTACAAAGAAACTACGGCCAGATTCGTGTTCAGCAGTTCAAAATCTACAAGAATAAGTCATAAAATCAATGTAAGAAATTTCAATATTTTCGACTTTTTTTTCAACCTAATGCTTGCCCAAATCGATAGAAATCAAAGTCTTCCAACCGCCATAACTCAAAAAGTACGACGTGTAGAAAGAAACTACGGCCAGATTCGTGTTCAGCGGTTCAAAATCTACAAGAATAAGTCATAAAATCGATGTAAAAAATTTCAATATTTTCGACTTTTTTTTTCTACTCCAATCGATAGAAATTCGAAAAAATTTTAAAATCGACAGCGTTGCTCCAACGGCTAAGAAGTTGACGTTTTCTTGTGTAATCGATCACTCTGAAATCAAATCTGAACTCAATTTGACTCTATAACTGATAGATTTCTTGTAAATTTCCAAAAACCACCAAAGTCTATTTTTATCTAATTTTTAAATGCTTGTAGCTTTTGAACGGAAACATTTATGTCGTGTCAAGATACATCAAATTTATCCGTATTTCTCAGGCTATCGAACGGTGCAAGAATGAAGACCCTACACCTTATAATAAGAAAGTTGATATTTGCGATTTTGGTCGATTTTGACAAAAATTTTGAACCAAAGTATTCAAATTGTCATAACTCAAAAAGTACGACTTGTACAAAGAAACCACAGTCAGATTCGTGTTCAGCAGTTCAAAATCTACAAGAATAAGTCATAAAATCGATGTAAAAAATTTCAATATTTTCGACTTTTTTTTTCTACCCCAATCGATAGAAATTCGAAAAAATTTTAAAATCGACAGCGTTGTTCCAACGGCTAAGAAGTTGACGTTTTCTTGTGTAATCGATCACTCTGAAATCAAATCTGAACTCAATTTGACTCTATAACTGATAGATTTCTTGTAAATTTCCAAAAACCACCAAAGTCTATTTTTATCTAATTTTTAAATGCTTGTAGCTTTTGAACGGAAACATTTATGTCGTATCAAGATACATCAAATTTATCCGTATTTCTCAGGCTATCGAACGGTGCAAGAATGAAGACCCTACACCTTATAATAAGAAAGTTGATATTTGCGATTTTGGTCGATTTTGACAAAAATTTTGAACCAAAGTATTCAAATTGTCATAACTCAAAAAGTACGACTTGTACAAAGAAACTACGGCCAGATTCGTGTTCAGCAGTTCAAAATCTACAAGAATAAGTCATAAAATCGATGTAAAAAATTTCAATATTTTCGACTTTTCTTTCAACCTAATGCTTGCCCAAATCGATAGAAATCAAAGTCTTCCAATCGCCATAACTCAAAAAGTACGACGTGTAGAAAGAAACTACGGCCAGATTCGTGTTCAGCGGTTCAAAATCTACAAGAATAAGTCATAAAATCGATGTAAAAAATTTCAATATTTTCGACTTTTTTTTCTACTCCAATCGATAGAAATTCGAAAAAATCCAAAAATCGACATCGTTGCTACAACGGCCTGAAAGTTGACATTTTCTTGTGTAATCGATCTCTCTGAAATCCAATCTGAACTCAATTTAACTCTAGAACCGATAGATTTTTTGTAAGTTTTTAAAAACCACCAAAGTCTAATTTTTTCCAATATTCAAATGCTTGTAGCTTTTGAACGGAGACACTTATATTGTGTCGAGATATATCAAATTTATCCGTATTCCAGAGACTATCGAATGGCGCAAGAATGAAAAACCTACGCGTTATAATAAGAAAGTTGATATTTGCGATTTTGGTCAATTTTGATGAAAATTTTGAATCAAATTCTTCAAATGGTCATAACTCAAAAAGCACGACTTGTACAAAGAAAGTACCGCCAGATTCGTGTTAAGCGATCCAAAACCTACAAGAATAATGCATAAGATCGACACCAAATATTTCAGTATTTTGCATTTTTTTCTACCTCAATTGATAAAAAAAAAAATTAAAAAAATTTTACTTTCAAAAATTCCTGTTTATAAGAGATATTTTTGTGTTTTTTAAACGGAGTGTTCGCCCGCATGAACCATACCAAAAACAACTGCCTATCCTTAATAATGTCGGCTGCGAGACAGTTTAATTAGTCGGTAATATTAAAACTTTTCCGCTTCAAACTTGAAAATGCTTTCTATAATGATTCAAATTTTCCCCATTCACCCCGTTATGGGCCAATTAAAGCCCGTTTCGATCGCCCCTATTCCAATTCTTCACCCAACCAACGCCACCCGCCACCCGATAACGTTGGCCGAATTTTGTTTTGCCAATTAAGTTATAGGACGATGAAAGCGCCAGTTACCTACTACCTGCAGCAACAACAAAATCGGGAAAGTCGTGGAACTTTCCGTGCAGACGCTCCATCCATGACACAAAACAAAACAGGCGTCGATTATAACGAAAGTGGAGAAGACATTGCACGCGATTTCAAAAGTGAAAAGCTTCAATAAAGGAACGGGGCGCAAACAGCCGAGGAAAACTACTGTCCCGAAGGAAAATAACTGCTGAAAATTGATTTTTGCAGGAGGTTATTATTATTAAGTGAGCTATCGTCAAAGTTGCCGGTGGGTGGTGGAGGCGATAGTTTCAGTTTTCAGTTAGCTATCACTTGGACTATTGTTAGTTAGGTACTTTCAGGGGAACAGTCGCGTCCCGAACTCTTCAGTTTCAACACGCGATGTTAGCTAGCAGCTTGGGGGTTGAGGGCTATACAAATGCAGTCGGGTGCAAACTGAAAAAGCGGCGGCGTTATGTAGGTCAGAAGGTGGTCAGGACCGGCTTGAAAATGTTTCGGAACGGAACACCCCCGCTGGTTGTTCATTATGCGGGGATTATTTCAGAGGGAGAATTCTGCACGACACCCCAAAAAACCACAGGAGAGCAAAATTACAATTTTATGGAACTATTTTAACATTTAGTAGCTACATAACAAACATTCTTAAAACACAACTACCCTTCACTCTTTGTAGTTTACCTACTTCTATGTTTATAGATGTTGGAGGCTTCCTGGAGAGAAGATGTTGATTGGGTTAAAAGAAGATGTTGATTGCGTGCGATCGGTTGGGTTTTGCCAGTGCGCCATGTGGTCAGAGGGTGGTGACGGCCACACCGGAGGGGTGGAAGTCAAGTTCGGCGTCTCGCCGCCTTAGAAATGACTAGTGCGACGTCGACCGCCGCAACGACGACGGAGGCTCGTCACGCTAGACACCGTCGCGCCAGTCCACGAGGCGTTTCGGCCCTCATGTACGCCTGCCAGCAGGGTGACGTCGACAGGGTCCGCAAAATCGTACGTGCCCAGGTCAGTAGGTCACTACCTTAATTAAAGACGCCATAAACACAACCCTTATTTGATTTATGTTTGTACGTAATAAGTACTTAATGGAGTTCCTGTTTATGAATGTTTGGTTTGATGGCAATTTTCTTAATTGTTATTTGTGTCACGGGTTGAGTAATAGAATCTAATTGATCAGGAAAATTTTATGAGCACCCTATCTCGTAGGTAGAGGCAACAAAATTTTTAACCCCCTCAGAAACTTTTATAAAATGGTAAGTACTGCCGCAATTAGAAGTAAAAATTAGTTCTTAACCCTTTAAGTTCATCGTAAGAAGAGACTACATTTCAACATTTGTTGCATCAATCTTTGTTATCAGTTTTTCGACGCATAAACTTAATGGGTGCCATAAAACGACCCGTTAATAATTTATGTTGTAATCCCCAATCAAGCGCAACAAATAGCTGCAATACAAGTGATAACCATCTTCATGTACGTTATTACTGAAATTGATGTTTTTAGTATCATGCTAACCCTAAAAACTTCCTCTTCCTCAATCAAGTTCATCGTTGATTGTTCCAGTAACCGTCCAACGTGCGGTTCCTGGGCCAAACGAGAAGAAACTGCCTCCAAGTCACCCCAAGTTGAATGCACTTCCGTCCAAATAATGATTTCACATTGCCATAGCAACTGTTGGCAAGTCACAAAAAATAATCTGTTTACCAAGAAGTGCTGATGGTGTTAACAACAAAGTATTTATTATTAAAAATTTTTGTGGGCGAAACCTCCACCCATCACGTTACCCGGTCTTCCTCCATCAACAATTTATACGACCCTTGCGCTATTAGAGCTCTTGAACTTTTCAATGTCCGGCCAATTACGTGAATGAATGACGGTTTCCAGCCCTCTTCTTTGCTGGCCCGAGACCGCACCGGAAAATCACCTCTTCATTACTGCTGCACCAGCGACAACATCCGTGCCGCTCAAGCGGCCGATCTGCTGGTGATGGCCGCTGCGGACCTGGTGGAAGGACGGGACGAAGACGGTTTTACGCCCCTGCATCTCGCCGTGATCGCCGGAAATATGCCGTTGGTGACGTTCTTGATTGCCAACAATGCCGACATTAACGCCGTCGACAACGAGAAGCACACCGTGGTCCATTGGGCAACAGGTCAGTGATGGTGGTCTTTGCCGAATCTGAATCTGAGGGTGAAGAAAGAAACTATTTTTAGTCATGTTGCAAATCGGCTGTCGGCCACTAAATTACTTGCACTTTGTTCCGCGTCGCTTTCATGTCGGCGAGGTTTGCATAATAATTATTGGCGGGGTGACTTCATCGGCTATTTTAGCGACCCTTGAGGTTCTTTGAAATGAAATGTCAAGGTCGATTTGTATCGCAAGCCTTTCTGCGAAATGATGAAGGATGGGCAAGGGTACTTAATTTCATTACGAGCAATTTGTTACGCCTATGTAAACGTTATTTGGAAGCTGGACGTTTCAGGATTCATATCGCAGCTTTCCTCTAGAGCTCTAGTGTGACCATAAATTTTGTAAAATACAATTAAAGTTAAGAAAATCTTTGCAGAAATCCTATGACTAGCTGACACTACAAAAAATGGTTTAGTACTTGCGCTATGTCAGACAGTACAATTTTCCATCTGCCCTGGTAGTTTTTTTTTTTTTTTTTGTTATTTGGGCAGGCCTCAAAAAATCTGTTGCTCTAGAGGAGTAATCAAGAACGCCTCCAAATTGCTCCTTGCCTGGTGAACGACAATAATGTCGCCTAGAGGGTCAAGTTTAACTATTGTTACATGCATTATTCATTCTTACTCGCTTAACGATTGAAGATAAGGCCGACGTCTTATTAAATTGCAAATGTGAATTGAAAAAATTTACTGCTGCAATGCTACGTGCCTCCTAAGCAGAAGCTGTTTAAAAATATGCATTTTTCAAAATTTCTTTAAAAATTGTTAATTGGTATAATTAAAATTGTTTTTATTGTGGTTTAGCATAAGGTCACACGCAATGTTATTAAAAGACTTGAAAAAAATCTATAAATTTTTTTTATTCTTGGAGCGATTCCAATCTTGAGAGGTAACTAACGAAAAAGCGGCTTCTAACCAAATAGAACTTTTGATGAAACACTTCGTTTGAATCGCAAAACTTTTCTTGATTAAGAAATAAATCCGGGCAATAGTGTTCTGTTTATAAATATAGAGTTGGTGCAGGTGGATATATTTAAGACCCGACACGGTTTCTTTACAGATACAGGTGACCTCAATTGATAAGGCATGATGTAGTTAAAGATTACGCTCTTGCGGTTATTGCGTGCCCCAGCCAGACTGAAATGATTGAATTAACATATTATAGCAATTTATAGCCATCGTCGGGTTAAGGCTACCAATTTCCAACCAGAACACCCCATTTACTTGCACTTTTTACGAAGAAACACAAAGAGTCTTCGGCCAACCAGTTTAATCAGTTTGAAATGGCAGAAAAAGAAAATTACAGTTGGGTAGTTTTATTAGTTCTGCTGGTAAAACTGGCTAGAAAATCTAGATCTAATCCAGTAAATAATAATAGTATTGAGCAGCATTTAGTTCAGACCTACGAGCACCTTATACACTCTAAGAGAGTTCGTTAATAAATCTGAAATCTTTACTACTTACATTTCTGCATTAAAAATTACTTAATTTTTTAAAACAAACGTTTACTTTTTTAAAAAGTTTTTTAAGAAATTTTGAGAAATTTCGTCAAAAGTCAAAAAATTTTATTTTAATTTTTTTGCTCTAAAGTATTAATAAAGGCTAATTTTGTTTATATTAAGTAGTTTCTAAAGAAATTTTGATTAAATTTTGCCAAAATTTTTCAATATGTCAGTAAATTTTAAAACATCAGTTTTTACATTAAAAATATAAACAAAAATTATGCCAAATTGACAATGGAGGAGTTACGTAAAAAAAATCAAATTTATCCCCATTTCAAAAGCCATCAAATGGCGTACGAATGGAAACCCTACGCCTTATAATAAGAAAGTTAGTATTTGCGATTTTGGTCGATATTGATGAAAATTTTGAATCAAAGTTTTCAAATCGTCATAACATAAAAAAGTAAGACTTGTACAAAAAAACTACGGCCAGACTTGGGTTCAGCAGTTCAAAATCTACAAGAATAAGTCATAAAATCGATGTAGAAAATTTCAATATTTTCGACTTTTTTTGTCTACCCCAATCGATAGAAATTCGAAAAAGTCCTAAAATTGACATCGTTCTTACGAAGGCCTGGAAATTGACGTTTTCTTGTATAATCGACCTCTATGAAGTCAAATCTAAACTCAATTTGACTTTAGAACCGGTGGATTTCTTATAAATTTCCAAAAACCACAAAAGTCATATTTTTTCCAATTTTCAAATTCTTGTAACTTTTGAACGGAGACACTTATATTGTGTCGATATACATCAAATTTATCCGTATTTCAAAAGCTATCGAATGGTGTACAAATGAAAAACCTATCCCTTATAATAAGAAAGTTGATATTTGCTATTTTGGTCGATTTTGAATCAAAGTCTTTAAATCGTCATAACTTAAAAAGTACGGCTTGTACAAAGAAACTACGGCCAGATTCGTGTTTAGCGGTACAAAATCTACAAGAATAAGTAATAAAATCGATGTAAAAAATTTCAATATTTACGATTTTTTTTTTCCACCCCAATCGATAGAAATTCGAAAAAATCCTAAAATTGACATCGTTGCTACAAGGGCCTGGAAGTTGACTTTTTCTTGTGTAATCGACCCCTCTGAAATCAAATCTGAACTCAATTTAATTCTAGAACCGATAGATTTTTTGTAAATTTTCAAAAATCACCAAAGTCTAATTTTTTCCAATATTCAAATGCTTGTAGCTTTTGAACGGAGACACTTATATTGTGTCGATATATATCAAATTTATCCTTATTTTAGAGGCTATTGAATGGTGCATGAATGGAAAACCTACGTCTTATAATAAGAAAGTTGATATTTGCGATTTTGGTCGATTTTGATGAAAATTTTGAATCAAAGTTTTCAAATTGTCATAATTCAAAAAGTACGACTTGTACAAAGAAACTACCGCCAGATTCGTGTTCAGCGGTTCAAAATCTACAAGAATAAGTCATAAATTCAATGCCAAAAATTTTAATATTTTTGACTTTTTTTATTATTTTAATTTTTTTACGGTTTACGGGTTTTTTACGAGTTACGGGAAAAAAAATTTATAAAAAATTTGCGAAAATAGTATTTCTAGAAAGAGCACGATTTTCTCTTTCTAGGCAGCTAGAAGCTATTTAAATGCAACACTTCAAAACTTATAATTTGGACCTTCAAGTCAAATCTCCATAGAAGTGCGGTCTTATGGGGAGTAAATAGAGCCAAGAAGATCGATCCCAAGAAGTGACGTCCTTGTGATCAGTTTGGTCAAGGTTCTTTCAATCAATGGCCTCTCGTGATGACTTAAAAATTGGTTTTCGTATCTAATCACGATTCTACCTTTGAAAGGCGGACAGTTCTTATCACTCTTCTATCACGTAACCGTTAGTCACCTTCGTCAGTCAAACCTTTTCGACGAAACAAATTGTATTCAAATTAATACAAAAGTTCCTCCACAACTTTGCAAGAATAGGAGATTGAATGTTAAAAAAATTCAACAAGTGTTGTTAATTTTATTAACAATAGTCAGCTAATTCCTGGATAATTAGGAACAGGGTGATTTATTGTCACAATAAAGTTATATGAGGCAAAATCGATCGTCATGCAACCACGGTATAGCTTTCACTTGTACCTACTCAAATGTTCTCAATCGAGAATTATTAATAACTACATGTATTGAAAGGGACTCGATTCTTCGCCATTTAGAAATTGTTAACAATAAAAGTTCTTTTTACGCCATCCGGCGTCTCGAATTTTTCAGGGCGTACCCCTCCTCGAGGGTCCTTAGACATTTGAAAACGCGATAATGCGATAGCCCAATGTCACGCTATTCATATCACACTAACCCACTTCTTAAAATTGCAGTTTGCGGCGAGACAGCGGCGTTACGTGCCGTTTTAGCAGCGGGGGCTCCCGTTTCCACCCCCGACGTCCACGGCGGCTATCCCCTCCATTACGCCGCCCAAATGTGCGGAGGTGTAAGTCATCACCACCGGAAGGTGCAACAACCCCAATTCTGATCAATATTCGTTAATTGCGCAGGAAAGAGACTCGAACCTCGGCCAACAAGTATTGCAAACCCTCCTCACCCATTCGAACATCGCAGTTTCGGTGGCGGACGGCGACGGAAGACAACCACTTCTGTGGGCCGCCAGTGCCGGTTCCGCTAAAGCCGTTTTGGCTTTGGTCAGAGCCGGAGCTTTGGTGGAAGCTTCCGATAAGGACGGATTAACGGCGCTTCATTGCGCCGCTTCTAGAGGTCACACGGATTGCATCGATAGTCTTCTAACACTGTGTGGGGCTTCGCCTGACGTCATCGACAGCAACGGTTGTACAGCTCTTCATTATGCAGTAACTTTAGGTTTTAATGAGGAAAGTCGTGAAATCGCGACTTAAATCCGAAATTTTCAGGGCACGCTGACGCCACAGCTCTACTCTTAGCCCATGGAGCTGATCCTAATAGACAAGACAGGAAAGGTCGGAGTCCTGCTCATTGCGGTTGTGCCAAAGGTCAGTTCGAAACTGTCAAGATGATCGGAGCTCATGGGGCTAAATTGTGGTTAAAAAACGCCAGAGGCGATCTTCCGCTACATGAAGCCGCCGGGTCAGGACGAAGAGACTTAGTTAAGTGGTTGTTGGAGATGAGGCCGAGTCAAGTCAACGCGAGGAACAACGATGGCCGGTGCCCCCTCCACTTGGCAGCCCTTAACGATAACGCTGACATGTGCAAGGTAATTGTTAAGTTGTCAAGAACTAGTAACAATTTTGAAACTTTTAGATCCTCCTGGACACCGGAGCTCAAATCAACTCAATCTTGAGGACTTCCAAAAACGTCTTCATGACACCTCTGGACTGTGCGCTCCAAAGAGGTTTCAGGTCGACGGCGAAATACTTGCAGCTTCACGGAGGAGTTCCCGCCACTAGATTAGGGGACGTTAAGGGTAAACCTGACAGCACTGCTGGTGTTAATCTGCAAATAAGGGATGACGTCACGTTTTGGGGCGACACTAGTTCCGACAGCGAAAGAGAAAACGGAGAAACAAAGAACAAAAGAGTGCAAAGAAAAAGACTTGCGCACAAATATGACAAAAAGCGAGCATCACTTTCCGGCAGTGACTTGGAAGGGAACAAATTATTGAGTGGCAGAATTGAGGGTAGGAACCGGAAGAGTAAAACATGTGCAAAAACTGATAGCGGTATCGATCACCCTAAGCGCAACGGCCGGAAGTTGCCTTCAGGCCGTTTCGATTATAGCAACGAAATTGTTATTAACGGCAAAACTGAAATTAACATTCATCAAACCAAACAAATCACGGTCGGCAGAGAAGGTGCGGAACCAGTTTTGGAAGCTGAAGTCAAGGAGATTGTCAAAAATGGAATCGTTGCTGATAAAAGACCGAAAAGTGCCAAGCACTCCTCGAAGGTTAGGGAAAAATCGGGAACTTCGACCGCTAAAGAGGATAGTGCCAGAAGAAAAGTTAAAAGTGAAAGACCCCAATCGAAGCTCAAACAACGAAAAGAAGAAGCAAAAATTGAGGAACTGCAACAAAATGGCAAAAGTTTTCAACCTGGACACGATCTCACAGTTAAAGTGCCTGATCAACAGTCGCTAATGTCAAATACTAGCGAAGATGTTGAGGAATCCGCCAGTATGGTTGTAGAGGCTGCTGTACATGAGCCTCCCAAAGAGTCAAAGAAAATAGCGGTAGAATCAAAACCTCAAACTAAAGAATCTACAACTAAAGAAAGTGCTAGAGAGTTGACTGAAGAGTTGGAACAAAAAGCTAAAGAAGTGACAACTGAAGAAAATGCGAGGGAGTTAGCTGGAGAGTTGAAACAAAAAGTTAAAGAAGTGACAACTGAGGAAAACGCAAAGAAGTTGTCTGAAGAGTCCAACCGGCAACTTGCAAATGAAGAAGACGCCAAGAAATTACCTGAAGAATCAAAACATCAGGCAAAAGAGGTAATAGTTGAACAAGAAGCAAAGAGATTGACTGAAGGGTTGAAACATCAAGAGGAGGAAACAACTGCATCTGAATCGACTGAGGATTCAGTTTTGACAATTGAAGATAATGTAAGACAATTGAAAGAAGATTTGAAATCTATGGAAGTTACTAAAGAGACGTCCAAATTAGTTGAGAGTACTGAAGCAGGTGTTGAGAAAATTGCTGAAATGACAAAAATTGACAATAGGGCTTCCGCAAGACAAAATGATAAAGTAGAAACTATTGAATCAATAACAGCAGGCGAAGAAACTGGACTAGAGAAAAAATTAATGGAAAATAAAGCAAATGAAGAAGTTAAAAAAGAAAAGATGGAAAGTGCCACCACCCTAGAAAAAACTGAAAGTCGTGAAGATGGAAAAGAATCACAAGATGTTGTTGAGATAAAATCCAGTACAGAAAATAATGCTGGCGAAGAAGTGAAAAATGAAGATGAAACGGTAACAAATAAACTAGCATCGTCTAAGGAAGAAGATGAGAAAGCAGAAGAATCTGGAAATGGTGTTGAAAAAAAGTCTCGTAAAATTATTAAAATCGATAGAACACCTGAAGTTTCTATTGATCCCAATCAATCTAAGGCCGATGAGGAACAATTTAAAGAAATTCAAGCAAAGAATAAAGAACAAAATTTGGAAGGAACAGAAAACCACGTTGATGTTACAGTAAAAGGAGAAATGACAAAAGACCACAAAAATGGTAGTAATAACCTTGAAATAAAAGAAAGTAAACAAGATAATGAAGAAGAAGGTGCAGAGAAATTATTAATAAAACCAAAAGTAGTTGCACTGCCAGCTGAAGAAGGAGAAAAGCAAGTTGATGAAGGTGATAATGCTGTAGCAATTGTGGACGATGCTGAATGTGGTTCAGCTGCTGTCCAAAACGATCTTGAATCTGCAACAAAAGTTGAACCTGTTCAAGAAGAGCAGAAGCAAAAAAGAAAGCACCGGAAGAAATGGGCGAAAAAAGGAGACGCAGCCTACGAGATCATCGACAAGAGTTTTGCTGACAACGAAGATGTTCAGGGATCCAAAACGTCCGAAGAGAGCGTCACTTTGAGTCAAAATAGCGATTCCAGTTCAAGTTCTACCCAGAAAGAACACAAGAGTTTCCGGATTTTAGACGAAAAAGAAGAAAAGATTGTTGAAAAGACAAAAAGAGCTCCACGGAAGTCAGCTCCAAATAAACAACGGTCTCGTTCCGAAGAAACCAAGTCGACAAAGAACCGAGAAAAGTTAAAACGAAGTAAAATTCCAACGCCTCTAATCCAAAATAGTCTTTCTAAGAGCGACAAATATTTGGACGTTCCTGAAAGAAAAGTGAAGTCCAACTTGGAATCACGAGTGCCTTCATTGCCTAACATTCACCAAAACAAGGAACATTATAGAAGTGAATCTAATATGTCCGCGCCTCTTCTGCCGTCGGTTTATAGCGACAACGAACGGGGAAGCGGCTCAGATTTAGAAGAAGAAAGAAGTAGTGCTGTCAGAAAGCGGAGAGTGAAGCGGCGGTTGAAGACTAGAGATTCTCGAAGTGCTGGAAGCGACTACGAGAGCAGCAACGTCATCGATTCGGGGTTCGAGCCGAGTCCAAGAAGTAGCAGGATACCCAGGTGGAAGAATATGTCGGAGAGAGGAGTCAATATGACTTCAGTTACGCAAACAATTCAAACCAACATTAGAAGGTAATTTTTGTTCTTTCTGTTACTTTTTTTCTTTTTTTAAGCATATTATACAGGGTGGGGCAATAGTGCGTCCGACTTCGATAGCTCGAGTTCTATGATAGGTAGAAATTTGATTTAAAAACACAAATAAACTAGAGACAGAAGTCTATAACCGGAAATTATTTTTGAACATACAGGGTAATCCAAGACAATATACTTAAAAAAATGGAGAAAATTATATTCAAAAAGTTTTAAATTAAAAAATTAAATTTAGCCAGCCTGTATAATATGTTTCAAAAATTAAAATGGATCAAAGACATTCCACAGATGTTTTCTAACTATTCTTTACATACTTTTTTCTTAGAACTTATAATTGTGACTGTAGTAATTTTTTTAACATGCATGTGCAGATGCCATTATTTGAACAAAAAAAATCGCTATTTCCAAGTGGTTTGGAAATAGTCAGCAATAATATTGGATTGAAAAGAGTCTAGGAAAAGGCTCTGAAAAATCTTCTTTTACACACCACATTCTATTTAAAAAAATGTCACTTGCCCCTGTATAATTGTCTTGGCTCACCCTGTATGTTCAAAAATAATTTTTAGTTTCTCTTGTTTATCTGTGTTTTTAAATCAAATTTCTACCTATCATAGAACTCGAGCTATCAAAGTCGGACGCACTATTGCCCCACCCTGTATAACAATCTATTCTATAGAGAGCTATTTAGTAATTTATGTAGCTTTCTATTACTTGAAAACTTCTGAGTTCTTAAATTTGCAGGTATCACCTCGAGCGCAAAATCTTTCAACACCTCCTGGAATTGAAGCGTATGCAGATCCGAGCAGGTCAACACAACGAAGCAATTTTAGTAAAACGAGCCATCGACACCTACCACGAATCTTGCGCCTCGACGGTAGGCGCCGGCCGTTACGTTCCCGAAGACTACACTTTCAAAAGTTTCGAAAAATTTCTCTACTTCTCCCTGCGTAAACTGCAAAGAAACGGCGCCGATCACCTCAAAGGCCTTCCGGAACCCCCAACCAACAACCCTCTTCTTTGCACCAGAAGCACCCACAGGTGCATGCACGCCACCCACGCCTACACCGGAATCCCCTGCGCCGCCTACTGTAAGTTCACCCGGCGCCTCCGCCATTTGTCGCTTAACACCCGATTTTCAGTGCCAATGATGGACCACCACACGATGCCGAAAATCGGGTTCTCGTCGACACAATGCAAACCCGGCACCGGTTTTTTGCCCACTATCAACCCCAAAAAAGCCGTGACCCTGGAGCTGTGCCACGGGAACGACAAGCAAATCATCTCACTGCCAGCGGACAAACTCGACCACAACAAGCGGTATTACGTCACTTTCACCGTGAAAGGGAGCGACGCGCCAACGTCGCAGGAAGATTCGGTGGTTGGACACACGCACGCTAAGAGCGATTGATTTTGTAATTAGGGGCGATTTAGAGCCGATTTGTTAGTGTACAGTTGAGATTTTTAATAAAACTATTTGATACTAAGGCGACTCTACTTCATCTCCTTGAGCCAGGGGTCTAGATTCAAAGGGGGTTGTTTGGCTTCCTAGCCTTTACAAACTGCGACCAATAACAACCAGCCAAATAAGATGTTAAATAAATAAGTTATTATTAAAAACATATTCTAGTGACTAACAAAGAATTGGTGCTAAAACACGAAGTAATCAATGACGACCCGGGGTCGCGTTACATATCGCAATGGTAATTGTAACGTGTTGCTTTCGCCCTTCGGCTGATAACCACCCCGATACTCCTTATTAGTGTTGTCAATTCAATGCCACCGTATAATTACACAAAACAAAGGTCGGACGTTACTTTTTCCAATACCCCGTAACTATGGTAACGATAGACCACAAACATAGGGGAGGATCGGACCAGTAGCCGAGCAATTGACGAAGACGTCGGATGGAGAAATGGTTTAACGGCAGCAAATTTTGGTTGCTCGGAAACCAACTCCAGCTGTTGCCCAAAAGGTAAGGCCCTAGTTCCTCTTAAGGCCTCTATAGTGTGTGAACGTCGATCCAACAATGTTTGGACTGTTTTCTAAATTAAGGTAGGTACCGAGTTGGGGCGATAACCATAAGTATGTCTTGAGTGCTGTTCTTGCTTCTCGAAATAGTTTAGCTGGCCTTCGGTTCGCATGAATAACCAACGTTTATTATTGATTCCCGAAAACTCGTGCCGATACCGGTGATATATTATTGAGAGACACGAGATAAGGGTGAGAGTTTAGGGGAGGAAAATCGGATTTATTCCAAGGCCTCTTTTTTCTTCTGTCGCGGGCCAAAGTATATAGAGGAGATCGCGGCGGGCGATTAAACTCAACTTTTCTAATGTGGGTCAAGTATCTATATAAAATGTGGGTCATTAGGAGCTTTCAACTATTCACTAAGGTTTCACCTTTTTTTAAACAAATTGTGGTCAATTGTGGCCTTTGCGCTCACATTTCTAAACATAAAACTGAGCTTTAATAATTAATAAAATATTTTTTAAGTTATAGAGATTAGGGTAACTTTAGAAGCAAATTAGAAATTACTTTCTTTATTTTAAAGCCCTTTTTAGAAGCCTTGATTCTTTTATCGTTCTCTTTCTACATTACCAAACCTATTTATCTTTCCTTGTCTCTCCATGTCTTCACCTACGTAGATGATGCGGAGTTGCAATGACCTCCAACCCCTGGCTGCAGTGTTGCCCGAGATTATGCTATAGCGTTTCAACCCTTAATACTGGCAACACGTTTAGTTTCAGGTCAAAAGCGCTACTTTTCCCCAGAGGGCATAAATTAACATAAAATCGGTATCTGTACACAATTGGCTTTCTAATTTTAGCAGTGTAGACATGCAAATTGTTGGCAAGACCAACTACCCTTTAGTGTAGCTGCTACCTTTTGACAATTAAAGAAAACTTGTAACTTTGGAAACGAAAACTTCTTAATCTGTCATTTGAAAAGTTTCCAATCACTTACCGCAACATCAAATGTAATCGCGCGCGCTCAAGGGATGCGGGCGGGTATATCTCCCGAAACTAGTCCAAATTTCCCGTATTCGCCCCCGATAGTTATGTTGACAAATGGCGTTGACCACCCTGCCCGGTCGGCTGATTGATTGCACAAAAGAGGAGAAGGTCAAGGCGACCTGGCTCCACACTCACGCACCTTACTGGTAACGCCACTGCCACTGTCACCACTTATCTACAATCGAAAATTTCGTTCCAGGACACGCACCCCATCCAAAGTTATGGAACGGTACGAGAAAATCGCAAAATTGGGCGAAGGCAGCTACGGCATAGTCTACAAGTGTCGCAATAGAGACACCGGGGAGATTGTGGCGATTAAAAAATTTGCTGAGAGCGAGGACGATCCGTTGATCAGGAAGATTGCGTTGAGAGAAATAAGACTATTAAAGAACTTGAAACATCCGAATTTGGTCAATTTGATCGAAGTGTTTAGGAGGAAGAGACGGCTGCATTTGGTTTTTGAGTTCTGCGAGAGGACGGTGTTAAATGAATTGGAGCGGTATCCGAGGGGATGTCCGCTTCTTATCACCCAGCAAATCGTGTGGCAAACCCTCCAAGCCGTGTCTTATTGCCATCGACACGGCTGCGTCCACAGGGACATCAAGCCGGAGAATATTCTGCTAACTGGGACAGGAGTTGTCAAGTTGTGCGATTTTGGATTCGCGAGGATGTTAAGTAAGGGTAATTAAAAAAAATTGATATTTTACATACAGGCAAAGTGTAAAAAAAAAAAGTTATACCAAAGTAGAAAAGAGATTTTTTAAAGAAAAATTCTTAGAACTAGTACCTATACAAAAGGGTAAATTGGAGGAACTTGGATTGCATCTTTCACAATGTTCAAGCTGGTAAAATGAATTAATTACCATTTCAGGTCCTGGTGAAAACTACACTGATTACGTCGCAACACGGTGGTATCGGGCTCCAGAACTACTAGTAGGAGACACTCAATATGGCACTCCAGTCGATGTTTGGGCCATAGGTAAAGCCCCCTTCCTGACGATTCACTTCCATTGTACACTAGAATCGAGAAAATCACAATTTGAGTCTTTCAACACACTCACCAACACTAAGTGCCAATGTTTTTCTGTTACGTTCTTCGTTCCAAAAAAAAAATATACACAAAAACGATTAGGTAATAGTGTTCTAGAATTTATTTATAACGCCTCTGCAGCAAATTTCTTAAAGAAGGTCGCTCCATGAGGACCCAAACATTCATTCTTTGTACGTTAAGGACCTTGTGGAATAATGAGCAATTTCTTTTTAGGTTGCGTTTTGGCTGAGCTGGTGAAAGGGGAGGCCTTATGGCCTGGAAAGTCCGATGTGGACCAACTTTACCTTATCAGATCGACGGTTGGTGACCTTTTGCAACGTCACATGCTAGCGTTCAAGAATAACGATTTTTTCCATGGCATTATCCTGCCAGTTCCCCAACAAATGATTGCTTTAGAAACGAAATTGCCGATGTGCAACCAATTAACGATCGATTTCCTGAAGGTAAACCTTAACTTCCAGCTTGACACAGTTAGAAGGTGAAGTTTCAGAAATGTTTGGACAAAGACCCGGCGAAAAGGTGGACCTGTGATATGCTCTTGAACCACGAGTACTTCGAAAATTTCAATTTTAAAGTGGACGAAAGTGACAACCAGAACTTTGAGAAAGCGACCAGGGAAAGATCCAGAGTAAGTTACTTTACTGCCAAGAACTCACAGTAACTGCCAAGTTTGCAGTTATAGTTATTAGGATCGCGCTGTGACTTGAAAATTTCTAATTGCGCTAGTGTAATGCCAACAAAATTTCTTTTTTTAGAATTCGAGTAACGGAACGTCTTTACCTCAGCTAACAGGACATAAGCCTTTGAGTCCACTGAAGAACCAGAACACCAATCAAAGGTCTAAAGTGGATCATTTACCAACCATATGACAAAAATTTTCCTTTTTCTCCAAATGACGTCGTCCAAAGAATTAAAAAATGTAAAATATTTGTCAAAAATAGAAATAGCTCAAGCCTACATGTGTACAAGATGAATTGTGTGTATCACTAAATAAAAAATTGTCGTTATTCTTCTAGTAAAGTTGTATTAATTCAATTAACTTAACAACTACATTTTAGTTTATTTACAGCCCTGCTATGTACAAAATGGAACTGGTGCCTGGGGAAGTACGGAGTCACTTTTCCACTGTAGATTCTGGCGGCACGGGGTCCGTTAAGTGGTGATACTCATCCACAATCACTTTCTCCGCGAATTTAGCCGCCTTACAAAAGAGAAAAAGTAAAATAAACTGAAAGGGGGCTTCAGAGAGAGACTCACAATAATGATGGGCAGTTCTTTCTTTTCTTCTGGCGCTACCAAATACGGCACATTCTGCAACTTGTTCCAACCCCAATGTATGCCGATTATCAGTGAAATTCCGGTCAGCATAACCACGTTTTCGTTGCAAAAAGTTATAAATCTCTTACCTAAAGACATTTTTTAGGTTATGTCGACCGGCCAGTTATGTCAACAACCGGCTTTACCAACAACAACAAAATTAAACCACTAGTTTTGAAATTTAATTTACGCGTTTTTCGTAATTGTTAACTTAATTAAGCAAAAATTTAATAAAATATTGCAGGACTATGAGGGTTAATTAACGTTGTTGCTCCGTGTTATAAATATAATTGTGTAATACGGTAACAATAATTTTGGTAATTTTAGAATTTTGGTGGCGTGCCTACTTTTTGACGTTTTGCTTTGGCAGCCGGATAATTTGAGGTTAAATCAAATTTGTAGGAATGTCTAAGGCCGCGGCTCGCTTGAAAAACCTGAAAAAGGTCGTAGAAAAAGTGAGACACGGCAAAATGAGTACTAATATACCCGCCGGACTGGCGGCTGCGGGCCCTCCGTTAGGCCCCATGTTGGGTCAGGTAGGTCCCCACTTCCAGCGGAGCCTTTTACTTCAAATGAACTGTTGCAGCGCGGCATTAACATAGCGGCATTTTGCAAAGACTTCAACGAGAGAACGAAAGACATGAAACCGGGAATTCCTCTTCCTTGTCGCGTAACCATAAATCCCGACCTAAGCTACAATTTAGTTATACACAAACCTCCAGTCGTTTTCTTCTTAAAACAAGCAGCGGGGATTCAAAGAGCGGCAATGGACGCAGGTACAGTCGCAATTTGATGTTGATTTGTTGAATAATCGAATTTGATCAGGGAAAGAAATAGCTGGAAAAGTAACTTTAAAACACGTTTATGAGATCGCCAAAATCAAACACGAGGACCCATCATTAGAAACAAGAACCATAGAGGATATGTGTTTGATGATATGTGGAATAGCGAAATCTTGCGGTATTCAAGTGGTCAGGGACCTGGATCCAGAAGAATATGGCCAATTTTTGATCGAAAGAAAGGCTATTGAAGAACAACAGAAAAAAGAGTTGCAAGAGAAAAAAGAAGCGAAAATGTTGCGAACAGGTTAACTCGGTCCCTTTGTATATTAGCAATTTTAGTTAAAAATTAAAGAAAATTTTGAAATAACAAAAACTATGATAGTAATTTGTCCTTGCGGTAAATTGCATTTTGGGGCCACATTACACCTATTCGAATTACACAAACAAAAAGTTGTTTGGGGGCTGTGAAGCCTCATGCACCCCACTTTCATTAAATTATTTTCCTTGTCAGTAGAATTGGCGCAGCCTCTAACAGTTTCCAGATAATCACGATGTTGAATTGTTTTCTTGAAGCAGAAGGTGCCTAGAAGCACTTTCATTAATTTCCGTTTCCAACAGGGCTTCAAAACGATACCGAGGTAATCTGGACATTGAAATAAAAAAGACAATTTTTCTTCAGGCCTTGTTAACTTGAAAAAGTCTTGGTCACAGTATGGGGTGACATTGTAACTGAACGAGTGGCATTGGTAGCATAACAACCCTTTAGCTGCATCTAAGTTGGGGTTAAAAGTCTGAGTCAGAGCTAATTGGGCGAGGAGCCCTAGAGCCAACAATTTTCCAAGCACATCACTAAATGACATTGCAACTAATTAATAATAATAATGTAATTGTTTGATTGACAGAAGCGGTCTTGTGATATAAATAGATAAAAATTAATAATTTTAAATTAAAATAAAATTGTCTCGTGCTTTGGAGAAGCGCACTAACCCTAAACTAGGTAAGGTGGCATAAATTCGCTCGTTCTAATGCACGACTAGGAGTGAAGCCTGCTCTGCGCGTCGCACCTCAATTCAAAGCCCTTCTTTTTTATTAATCACCCTGTAAATATTGTTGCAAAAAAATCCACACTGACTAAAATAGATTTTAATTGTATAAAGTAAAATTATAAGTTCTGATTAATCTGATATTCGGGCATTTGCATGAACTTCAGCACGAGGTAATCCCTAATTGCGACAGGACTGTACTTAAACATAAAATGAAAAATCGAGTATCTCAAAGGGCTAACCCGGTACATGGCCCTTGGTGCCACACTCATCAGAGCATCATCAAACGCCCCGTACACTTCTTTATTATCGAGCTTCTGAGGCGTTTTGGGAACCGGCAACGACAGCAAGTGCGCGTTGTACCTCTGGAAGTAGTCACCGTAAAACTGCTGTTGTTCCTGCGTGAAATTTCGTCGCATCTCCTGGATATGTTCCGGATGTCTCGCCATTAGCCCGCATTGAGTTATAAACGATCCGGGAACAACAGTGATGACGTTAACGCCGTACTTATCCAACTCCACGCGGATTCCATCACTGAACGCCTTAACACCCGCTTTCGTTGCCCCGTAAACGGAGAGCCCTGGCAGACACTCAAAGGCGCAATGACTAACAATGTTGATTAATCTTCCTGTAATTTGGACCAATTAATAATTGTTTGTTTATTCAAATGAAAGTCCTGACCCTTGTACTTCCGCAACAGAGGAATGAAAGCTCTCGATACCCGAATTGAGCCCACCAAGTTCACGTCGATCTCTTGCTGAACGAGCTTCTCAGTAAACCACTCGAATTCTCCGAAAATCATTACGGCAGCGTTGTTAATAACAGCGAGAAGTTCTAAAAAAATTGTTGAGTTAACTACTAAAATTAATTAAAATAACAGACCGGTGGGGTCTGTTGGGACCCCACACCTTCAACCAATAATCCAATAAGCCTCACCGAATTTGGGGTTGCTTTCGAGGAAATGTGTGGCGGTTAATAGAGCCGCCGTGACACTCTCGCTTTTAGTAATATCAATTTCGAGTTGTTTAATGTTGGAGTCTTGTAGATTTTTTATTTCTTGCGCCCCTGCCGATCCCAAACTCAGAAAACCCGCCAGGACGGTGTAACCAGTTTTCGAGACGTGCTGGGCTAAAGAGAACCCCAATCCGGAGTCGCATCCGGTGATCAAGACGATTTGATTCCTCGACGGCTTTTTCTTTTCGGGGGCTTGGAATATGTACATCAAACTTCCGATGGTCACAGAAACTACCGTTAATGTTCGCAGCAGTTGGTTGGTTCGGTATCCGTGGTTGAGTAAAATCGCGATTCCGGCCACCCCGGCCCCCATAGCTATGTGGAGCTCGTTCATGATTTCAAAGACGGTTAGGGAGAGTTTCGATATGATGTTCATGGTGGAGCTGGGCCGAGTGTAGTCTACTGCATTGTAAATTGACTGGTCATTATTAAAATTTATTGAAATTAAAACGGGAACACATAAAGCTGGACCCTCACAGACAATAGTTGTCAATCATTTTGAAGGTTATGTTGATCGGTCTCGAACGTTTGCATAACGTAATAAATGAATTATGCAACAAGTTTTAGTGGAGGAAACGTAAACCGCAACTATTTTTACCCGCAACTTTAGTGTTTCGCTATAATTTTCTACAAAGCAAGTTTGAGGTTAGATTTTCAAATCGTGCTAAATTTCGAAAATTGAGACCGGTGTCAGTAATAATTTGCATTGCTGACAACTAATTTTGGGTTTGGCTGCCGGAAATAAATCGGCTTTAACAAAATTGCTAAATTTTGATAATAAAAAGAATTTAGATTTAAATCTCCCGCGCTCACGGTTGCCATGGTTGCGATAGGAGAGGGAACATGCGCTTCCTATTTAGCGCTAACTTCACGCGTGTAATATTATTATTAGTTTTTGGCATTGACATCTGTCATTGAGGTAGAACGTGCTCGTCCTCTACTTCCTCGTGTTATTTTTTGGGTGCTTACCCCCGCAGTTGGTGATGTCGTCGAAAATGTTGCTGAAGGGTTAATTCGCGGCCTTTCCGCTTAGTGACGTGCCAAAAATGTGTTGTGTAATCTGTTGCAATAAAATTTAGAAATGTCGCGCGTTTTCGGTCTTTACGGCAAGTTTTGCGCCACCCACCCCTGGGAGGTGATAGTGCCCGTGGTCGCTTTAACCGTCTACCTGTTCACGGTCGACCAACAAACCGTGGATCCGGACCTGTTCCCGAAGAGATCCCAGCCATGTCCGGGTTGTTTCGAGGAACAATTCAAAGCCGTCGATGTGATCATTATGACGGTCATACGATGCTTGGCGATAATGTACAGCTTCCACCAATTCCGCAACTTGCAGAAATTAGGCTCGAAATATATTTTAGGGATCGCCGGTCTCTTCACGGTGTCGTCGAGCTTTGTTTTCACTTCGACCGTTTTGAATTTCCTCCAAATTAATTTGGTCGACTTGAAGGACGCGCTGTTCTTCTTCTTGCTGCTGATCGACCTGTCGAAGGCGGCCACTCTCGCTCAATTCGCTTTGACTGCTTCCAATCAGGAAGAAATTAGTACAAAAATTGCCAGGGGCATGTCGGTGTTGGGGCCCACAATTACCCTGGATACGGTCGTGGAAACTCTAGTCATAGGTGTAGGGACCCTGTCGGGGGTCCAGCGGTTGGAGATGTTATCCTATTTCGCCTGTCTCTCCGTTTTAGTTAATTACGTTATTTTCATGACTTTTTACCCGGCTTGTTTGTCGTTGATGCTGGAACTGTCGGAAGTTTCCAACTTTTACGGCGAAAAGCGACAGACCGTCTCCAAGATGTTGTTGGAGAACGAGAAGGCCAACGCTGCTGTCCAAAGAGTTAAAGTTATCATGTCGATAGGACTCACCGTAGTCCATATTCACAGTAGATGGTTCCTGAAGGATGACGTCATCGATGTCGATTCAATAGTTTCTACCGGTGAAACCGCCGGTTGCGCGGACGATTCCTTGTACGGCTTTATAATGAAGCAGTTCGCCCTCAGCGCCGACCACATCGTGATTTTGATCCTCGTCGTCACTCTCATCGTAAAATTTGTCTTCTTCGAAAACGAAGAACTAAAGGTGATCGCTTTGGTCAAAACTGAGGAGCCCCCTAGTCATACGCTGAGGCGTCAAACTTGTTTCATCAAGACAGACTCCATCAATTCGGAGAAGGAAGTGCAGACCATCAGCGATGACGACGTCGTTTTTGAGAGCGCCACCTGCAGGAGTTTGGAGGAGTGTTTGCAGGTTTACCGGTCGGAACGGGGCGCCTCTCAACTCAGCGATAAAGAAATAATTTTGTTGGTCGACACCAAACATGTTCCTGCTTACAATTTAGAGAGGGCCCTCAACAATCCGGAACGTGGCGTCAGGATTCGGAGGCAGATCATCCAAACCGCCGCCGATTGCGAAACGGCTCTAATCAACCTCCCCTACAAACATTTTGACTACTCCAAAGTAATGGGGGCTTGTTGCGAGAACGTCATCGGCTACGTGCCGGTTCCTCTGGGAATTGCCGGTCCTCTCCTCCTCGACGGCCAAAAATACTTCATCCCCATGTCGACGACCGAGGGTTGTTTGGTGGCAAGCACGAATCGCGGTTGTCGCGCCGTCGAACATTGCGGAATCAAAAGCAAAATTACGGCCGACGGCATGACTCGAGGGCCGGTAGTTCGTTTCGTGTCCGCAATGAAAGCGGGGGAGGTCGCCACTTGGATTTCCAAAAATTTCGATCTCGTCAAAACGCATTTCGACTCCACCAGCAGGTTCGCCCGATTGTCGAACATTACGACCCGAATAGCCGGACGTTTGCTCTACGTCCGGTTTGTGGCGGAAACCGGAGACGCCATGGGGATGAACATGTTGTCGAAAGGCGCCGAAAAAGCGCTGGTTTTTATCCAAAAACAGTTTCCTGAAATGGAGATTCTGAGTCTGAGCGGAAATTTCTGCGCCGACAAGAAACCGGCAGCTATCAACTGGATCGAGGGACGAGGCAAATCCGTGGTTTGCGAAGCCGTTTTGGCCGCCGACGTCATCGCGGCGGTTTTGAAGACCAACTCGCACGCCTTGGTCGACCTGCACATCGCCAAGAACCTGATCGGGTCCGCCGTTGCCGGAAGCATAGGTAATTTTTCTGAAGTTACGAGCCGGAAAACCACTCCCAACCCCGGGGCTCGTCACCCTAACCGCACTTATTGGTCTTGACAGTTAGTTAGACTGACCCGGGGTTGGTTGATCCGGCTCGAAGGACCAAAATTTAAAAAAATGCGGTCGAAGGACCGAAATTAAAAAAATCTCTCCGGCTCAAAAGATCACAAGATTAAACTTTTTTTGGTTCAAAGGATCAAAGTTTGAAAGAAATCTTCTGTTTGAGGGATCAATCTTTGGTCGAAGGGCTGTAATGTGGTGTTTTTCAGGGGGTTTCAACGCTCACGCCGCGAATATGGTGACGGCGATTTTTATCGCCACCGGCCAGGACCCCGCTCAGAACGTCACTAGTAGCAACTGCCTGACGCATATGGAGCCCTGGGGGGAGGACGGCCGGGATTTGTACGTTTCCTGCACGATGCCGTCGATCGAGATCGGTACTGTCGGGGGTGGAACGGTGTTGCCTGCGCAATCCGCCTGCTTGGATTTGTTGGGTGTGAAGGGGCCTAACGAAGAGACGCCTGGAGACAATGCCAAGCAGTTGGCGCGAATCGTTTGCGCCACCGTTCTCGTTGGGGAGCTGTCGTTGATGGCGGCTCTGGCTACGGGACATTTGGTCAAGAGTCACTTGAAGTATAACAGGTCCTACTCGGAGAAGGACAGTTGCGAGCAAACGTCGTCGCAAGAGGGTTAGTTGATCGATCGCCAATAAAAGATTAGTACTTAAAAATTTGAGTTTTTTTGATATAATTAATCATCCCCGTGCGTCATGTAGTGAAGTGATTATTCGTACTGTACTGTAATTAAAAATTTGAGAGAAGCAGATGGCCACAGTGCAAATTTATTATTGTTTTGTTATCATAAAATTTTTGCAATCTGGTTAACAGGCACGCTAAAGGTCATGGACTTGCTTTGTTGAAACCAAAATTATCTTAATTTGAATGATATTTATTTTTATAATTGACGATAATAATTGCCCGAGACACTGTTGCTACTTCCGCTCTACCCACTGGACGAAGTCAAGTTTCTTCTAATTGACAATGAAGATCCAATTCGGTAAATGGAGGAGATGTAGCATCCAAAGGTTTATAATTATCTTGTCGACAAGCTTCTAGAAGACATGTAAACGAGTCTACATTCACCTGGGATAGACCGGAAACGAAACAATCATTCACCAACTCTTCGATTCTTTCACCACTTGGTTTTTCCAATTTTGCGCTTATTGACGCGTCACTTCCGCTATTTTTTGATCTTTCCGCAATTGATTTCCGGTTACTTCTACTTTCCTTTCGAATCGTTTTAATTTTTGTCTCCAACTCAAGTTTTCCGGTGTCGTTGGCATTACTGAGAAAGCATAAGGTCCTTTCGAATCCTCGAGAGCTGGCTAGTTCTTGATGTGCGGAAAGAACTTCGGTTTTAGTCACAGGTGAAGCTTTTGATGGAAAAGTTCTCGTTCGAGGACTCTCCATTATTTTCGTCACGGCGGTTTGGGCCCCACTTTCGGTTTTGTTCGAATTAATTACGTCGTTAACTTGAACACCTATTTCCGCGTTAACTTTCACGTTTGTTTGCACCGCTGCAGCATCATTCTTCTCGGTTCTTGTTAAGGAGAAATCGGGATAATTAGACCCCAAATCGTTGAAAATGTCAAGAGACTTGTTCTGAAGCAGGGCCGTATTGAGACTTAAATCGAAAATACTTTCAGTTTCTTGCCCAATTTTGAAATTTTTGTAGTCAAATTCAGAAAAGTTTTCTTTAACAGTTTTTTTGTTGGCCAGAATCGCGTCACAAACTGACGTCAAAAGTTTGCAATGCTCGCTATTGGTAATTTTCCAGTTGTTTTGAAACCCTTCGCTCGGTTTGAGGAAACTGGGAATTTTTTCATCCCCTAACAACAATTTTTTGTTTACAATCATCTTTATTAAGTTCTCATTATTTTTGAGTAGTAACTCGACAGGGGTGCACCGGCTCCTGTAACTTTTAAAACCCCCCAAATCGGGTTGTACGTCAATCAAACACCTATTAACGATTTGTTTTGTTGGACACATCCTTTCTGTTTGAGTTTCGTTATTGCCACAACTTCTACTTTGGTTTCTCGACTTACTAAAGCCGCTATCGCAACCAGCGATAGCGGCGCAAGGACAGCAAAACTTTTTGTGGCAATTGCAACATCTCCTGATGTGGCGGGGCTTCGGGGGGTTTAGAGGACACGTTGAAGTTGCTTGCTCGATTTGCTCAACTTCCGTTTGGGTTTCGTTACAGCATAATTTCGGCTTGTTCTCTGCTTCACGCAAGCAGTCACAACACATTTCCGGACAGTCTCCCGAATTGCAGCAATCATCGTAAAAGCATTCCTCCGAAACGTTACGTCTCCCTGGTTCAAAATAGCAAACCCTTTGTCGACTGTATTGAGTGTATGCCGTCTTAGGGGTAGGTTCGTCGTCGTCGCATTGACAACAGAAACATTTTTGCAACCAATTTTTCTTTTTTTTCTTAACCGGATCGGGTTTTGGAGGTTTCTCTTTTCTTGCAACTATTTCTTTGCGTTTTACCACAACCGGTTTTTCTTTTTTTGGTTTCACCTCTATAACGCCTTCTCCACGTTTCTCTTCGAGCTTTTTTACCCAAGTCCAACCCCACCAGTTGCAATATTGCAATTGCCACCCTTCTGGCGGTCCGGGGGGAGGAAATCTTTCAAGCAGATTGATCCCTTCTTTTGTTGGTGATGGAATACCTTGCGAGCAATCGACCCTCTCGACGGTTTCTTTTTCTGGTCGATCAGGAGGACGGCAAACGCCATAGACTTGGGCCCTGGTTTCTTTTACTGGTCGATCAGGAGGGTGTTGCGTGCAGCATTTTGCACAGCAACATGGGGTAGTACCTTACAATAACAGCTGCCAAATGGATTCGTTGGGTGGAGGACTGTACTTACTGTCTTTGGCGGGGTAATAGAACACAGTTTGCGAGGATTTCGACATTATGATTTTTCACATTTTTAAATTGTTTAATTTACGAAACGCATGGCAAGAGGATGATGAAAATGACGTGGAAAAAATTAAGCAGCAGAAATTAGCGGCGAGCCGTCATAAGTCCGTCAAATTTCGCCCTGGAGGTAGGCAACCAAAAATACATTTAATTTTTAGCGTTTCAAGACATTTTTTGAAAAGAAGCATTTGAAGAGCCTAAAATATGTGAAAAAAGTGTTGATTCATGCTTTAACGTTTATAAACATTTAAACAATAGAAATTAGTTGCTTAGGAAGAATACAAAATAATTTTTACAAAAACTAAGCCACTTTTCTTAACTATTTGGTAAAAATTTCTGACTTGGCCAAAGTCTACAGCATTTTTATAAATTAAAATATTTATTACTTAAATATGTACACCGCATAATTTCTAACTTGACCAGTGAATTGAAGCTTAATTTATAATTATTACAACTTTACTGTTCCAACAATTGCACATGGACGTTAGGGTTGTTCCTGACGTCAAAATTCGGGTCGTCCTCTGTGGAATACCGGCCCAACCTCGACATAATCAACATCAAAACAATAACGCCAAAAACTAAAATTATTCCCAGCATGCAGTACTTCTTGTAAATCGACCGGCCTCCCCGCACTTTCGAGGAAGCCCCAAAAGTTATTCTGAAAACAACCATCTTTTTATTGGCACAACAACAAATTGCCACTTACTTCCACCAAGTTCGCACCAGTTCTGAGGCGGGCCTCCTTTTGTATTTATCGTCGTCGTGGTCAAAAATCACAGGTTTCACGTCGCGGATGTCTTGAAAGATGCGCCGACTCGAAGAGGCTTCTGGGACCGCTCTGTTGAAAGCACCTTGATCTTCAACATTAACAACGGAATGCGTGGGGTTCGGGGGTTTACTCGAACTCGCTATCGATGTAACTGCATGGTTGATCACAGCCTTAACTTCCCTCTCTTCAGATAACTAAAATTTTGAGGGTCAGAAAAGTTTTGGTTTGGGTGTTAATGGTACCAAAGGCAATCCGAGTCCGGCTCTGGCCCAGTTGACGCCCGCTAGTTTCTCTTTTAGGACGTCAGCAACTGGACTTATGAGGTTGGAAGGTGGAAACAAGGGGCTGTTGCACGAAGGACAAGTGTAGCCTCGCGGGGCCGTGGTTGGTGGTAATTGTCTTGAGAAGTGGTCCAAACAGGACCAATGAAAAACGTCTAGAATCGAGAAATTACCTTCTGAACCAAGGGAGAGTCCAACTTACGGTAACAGGTTAACCTAATGCTGTCTTCAACGTTTAAATCTTTACTGCACAACTCGCATATCGAGTTGTAGTCACTGTCTTGCAACCATTGAAGATACGACTGCACTACGCACTAAAAATTGTTGTAATTAGCGCTGAAACGCGCTTTTTTCGGGTACTTACGATGGGATGATTGGTCACCATACAGTTCTCGCAAACACACACCCGGTGCTCGAAACAGAACTGGTTGGTGACGCGCCTCTTCGGACACTTGCACAGCCCCATTTTCGAAAATAACCGGCAACACTAACGCTGTTTTTACAAAACTTTATTGAATTCACCAAACATACATTAGGGCCACGTAAATGACGTTTATCTGACAGTTACTTGACAGGTGACAATTGCGCTACCAACACTACAAATAAATAGTCCCTAAACTAGTTCGAATCTAGGCGGGAAGCAAACTGGCGATAACTTTAATAACGTTTTCTTTGCTCAAAGGACATTTGGCGTAAAGCGAGGAGCATTTTTCGACATCGCCTCTCTTCCCCATTTCCACCGCTTCCTTAATTGCGGTCCCGTCCAGCATGTACGTAAATAGTGAGTTACTGGAAAAATCGGGACGTCACTTAAAATTTTCAAATTTTCGCAAAAATTACTTGGTAAAAGAAACGATGAACTCGTCCATGGTGGTAGCTTCCCCGTGTTCCGCGTTTTTCTTCGCTTGATTCACGTAAGTGCAGATAACGCGCTGCATGCAAGAACTGCTGTCGATGTTGTGTTGCTCCAAAGAATTGTCGATTCTCGACAAAACATCAGTAATGGACGACATGTCGCTTTCGAGACCTTCAAAGGATTCGTTTGAAAATTTTCCTGACTCAATAACTACTTACTTCTGTAGCCGTAACCTCCTGAAAACGCGCCTGCTAATTTGGGGAGAATTAAGATAGCACCCAGGCCGATCAGCGCCCCCAGAGCGATGCCCCCAATGTCGATCTTCATGGGACTCATCACGTAACCCATGTTATTGTTGCCGTACTGGACCCCGTTTCCCGTGTTCCCGTAGCTGGAAGAAATGGGAATTCCGAACCTCAACCTGTCGCTCTCCTTGGAACTTTTCGCTTCGGCGACCTGACTCGAGTTTTTCGCCGAGGGCAAACTAGACTCGTAGTAGCGGTTATTCGGCTGAAAATTGCTGTAAAGATAAATTTAATTGGGGTTGGTTGCTGTTAGGGGATAGTTACTTGTCTTCCGGGGAATATTTTTTGGGCGACGCCGACGCCGCGACGGCCAACGCCACCAAAACCAGAACAACCCCTGTTTGCTTCATTGTTGTGTTGTTGTCGTTTCGAGCACTACTTTGGACGTTTGATAAATGACAAAGAGTTTTATATAAAATAGTTGACACACTCACTTGGGCAGGAACAATGGACAATGAGCGATTTCAGCGAGTGCATCTTCACTTTCTTGCGGCACGCTGTGGACGTTTCGGTGGTTGTTCCTTCAAACGTTAATGACACATAATAACGTGACGCAATTGGGGTCGTTTTCCTCCTGTTGTTGACAAAATTGGCCGGGGAACAATCAACAATTAAAAGCAAAACTTAATTATTACTCCAGTACCTGGAACATGCGCTTAGGAAGAAATTTAGGAAGTTGTCTTCAAGAGGAAGAAGGAATCGAACAAATTGACTCCAGTACCTGAAACATGCGCTTAAGAAGAAATGTAGGAAGTTGCCTTCAAGAGGAAGAAGGAATCGAACAAATGGAAAGAAGAAGTAAGGAAATTAAAAGTTATGTTAATCAGAAGAAAACAAGAGAAATAGAAAATATGAAAATGGTGAAACTCAAATTTATATCTGCAAAACTAACTTCCTGCTGCTTATAGTGAGGTTGTTAGCGACAAGAACACATCATTAACAGGAAGGGATTTTCGGCAGCGTCGAGGTAGTTCCTATTAGAAAACATGAGAAATTGTCACGCTTGCTGCTGGAACCATTCACCATTCGTCTTCCTCTTGGGCGTTATGAATGAAGACATTAATCAAACCATTACCGTATTTTTTTCACCCTACTTCTGAAGCCTCCCGTTCCTCGTTGGACGCCTCATTGTTGCAAATTTGTTAATAACGTGCAAAAATTTCAGGCCGAGAATCAATATACGCGACAACCGCTTTCGCTATTGTTTATACCTATCCGCAGCGTTGTTTTAACTGTTTGCGCTTCAGCTCCTTTCAGCTTTTACATAACACGTGTGGACATTTTCGAGTGACAATTTACACGTAGAAGGTGGTAAATAAACGTCTCGCCGTTTAATTTTCACAGTCGCAAACTAGCTCCTGGCGACGCAACACCCTGCCAAAATGGCCCATTTATGCCGCATTCTGGTGTTTGCCTTGATCATTACCGAAAAAGTGAGTGGTAGTGGCGATAACGTTACGGATAGTTACGTGCGAATGGAGACGAAAGACTTCCAAACGAGACAAAACCGATTGTTGACGTTCAACACGCAAGAGGGTGGCGACATCAACGTAAGTTGCCTTCGATGATTGCCGGCGTCAAATTTACAAAATTTTGCAATAACCAGGTGGAGTTGGCATTCAACGTCCCCTTCATTTCGATTCCAGTGAAGAAATCGATCGAATCGGCCAAAGGGGCCGTGGCGAACCTCAACATAGGCGCAGTTGCCTTGGCCGGAGCTATGGCGCTGGGGGTCGCAGTTATCGTCCCAGCCGTCTTCCTCTTCATGTCGAAGAAAATGTACATTCCCAACTCGACAACTACTAACAGCAACAACAACCAACAGTACAGTGGATACAGAAGTAAGGTTTAATGAAAAAAACAACAACAAATGGTTAACGAAATTATTTCTTCTTTTTTCCTTTACCACTCTTTCCACCTTTCTTATCTTTTCCGTGCTTCTTCCCCTTTTTGCTCTTCGCGGTCTCGCTTTTCTTGGCTTCCACTTGGAAATCCGAAGAGTTGTATTGGGTGTCGCAATGCACCACGTTGCGTTTCTTCTTGAACCGTTCAGGGTGAATAATGCCGGCGGGAGGGGTAAACTCGATGTCGAGCTCGCTATCGGAAGATTCCTCCTTATTTCCTCCATCTTCGTCGCCTTCTTCACCGCAGAAACAAGTTTTGCCGTCACCCTCCTCATTGGCCTGGTCTTTGTTCTTAACTATTTTAAACTGCATAGGGGTGCAATCCATGTAGGGACTTTCGTTTGGAGCCAAACTGTGAGGGTCTTTGAGAGGGTTCATGGTGATCCAGTAGCAACCGTCTTTCTTCTTAATTTGAAGCGTCGGTTTCGGTTTGATGTTGATGGAGGCTTCCGACTCATATTCACCATACCTGCCGCGCTTACCCCTACGAAACTTGGGCAACTCCTGCATTTGAAGTCCCTGCGATTGTCGATATTCCCTAATTCTTTGAGCTATCAATCTTCCTATAGCGCCCGGACGCCATCCTCGTCGAGGCTGCCAGTGAACAAAATTTAAAAAAATCTTACAAATCCAAAACTTACCTTCAAACTCATGCAGGGGGTGAAAATGTTCCATAACCAACCCTGTTTTGGAGGCACCATGAAACCGGGGGTGCAACACTCCCTATGCCCAATTTGAACCCCTGGATATTTATCACCGATGGAATAAACGTACTTGCTCTTGCTCTTCCGTTTTCTCCCCCCAACTGTCGGGGAGCTTCGACTTTTTTGCCCGGCTTTGCACTTGGATCTCTTGCAAGGCCCGGTCTCTGACTTGCTCTTCATATTTCTTTCGCTACAAACACATTCTGAACAATCCAACTCGCCCCCTTTGGCCAAACAAGTTCCAGGACCGCAAGGTCGCGTGTCTATATCGACACGAGTATCCGACAACACTTCTATAGTAGGTACTTGGGGCATCTCGTCTTCAGCAATACTCGACCTGTACCTCCTCACTTCCCTTACGCTTTCGTCTTCAGAAAGACAACTTCTTCGTCTCTCCCCAGAACCTTCAATGTCAAAAGCCGAATTAATTTTAGAATGGCGGATGCTGGATCCCGAGGCAGCAACATCCCCTTGTGGTTGTAAACTTTTCCGCTTGCTTCCCTTTGAACCCATCAGCGATTGCGTTTCGCCACTTTCGATTGATTGACGTTGACCGCAATTTTGTTTTTGGGTTGTTAATTCTAAAGTTTTCCCTTCGGTAGGTCTCCCTACAAAAGGACAAGGTTGACTGAAGCAAACATCTATGGTTTCTTTGATCATAAAAGGGCAGTTGGGGTTGTTGCACAAAAGAAATGGGCGCAAATAACTTGGGATCAGCTGCAAGATGGCGGGGTTCATGTAGGGACACTTGGGGTTATCGCAACTTGGCGGTTTTGGGGGTGGATAGCAAGTGTTTGTTTTTTTTGCAAACGGGCAATCGGGGTTATTGCACGTTTCCTCTTCCGGCACGTAGCAAGGCGATGCCTTTTTCTCAACGTATGGACATTTCGGGTTTTCACACGTCTCCTCCTCGTCGGGTTCAATGAAGGAACACCTTGGGGAACCATTGTTGCTTCTTCCGGACATCAAAGAGGACCGTTTCGGGTTGCTGCAAGATTCGCTTTGGGGTTCCCCAAAAGGACAGTTGGGGTTGGCACAAATCTCTTGGTTTCGATCAATTGAAGGACTACTACAAGTATCGTTTTGGGGTTCGGCAAAAGGACAATCAGGATTTTCACAAATGTCTTCTTTAGGTTGAACCGAAAGACGTTTTGGAGTCTCCTCATTCCTTGGTTTGGTGAAGGGACATTTTGGGTTGGTGCAAGTTTCTTGTTTTGGTTTTGGGGCGTAAGGACAAGTTGGATTGGCGCAAACGTCTAAATTTTGGGGCAACCCACAATCTGGCGGAAGGGAAGCATAGGGACAAGTTGGACTGCCACAGTTTTGGGGAACTATGATACAGGGAGTGGGTTGCTCGTAGGTACAATTAGAATCGCCACATAAATTTTTGGGGCTGGGGGGTATCGCTAAGGGACAATCAGGGTTGTCGCAAACCTTCTCTTTTTTTATGGGACCAAAAGGACACAGGGCGTTTCCGCAAAAATCTTCCCCCTCATCCCCGTTATTGTTAAAAGGACATTTAGGGTTGGGACAAGTCTGCTCGTCTTTTTTATACGGACACTCTTTCGAGTTGAAGGGACAATAGGGCGAGCTGCAGGGTGGAGGAAGAGTGTAAGGACACCTAGGGTTGGCGCAAAATCCCTTATTATCAGCAGCTTGGTTCAACATTTGCAAATCCCTTGGCAAATAGGGACATTTCGGGTTTTTGCAGGTCCCTTTCGGTAACGGATCCGGACAGTCCCAGTGAATCGGAGGTAATTCCGGGACTATAGGAACGGGACACTTGGGGTGGCCACATCTCCCGGAAGTGGGGGACGGCAAATTTTGCAACTCAATTTCCGCGTCCACTTCGGGCAACCCCAATTTGTATTTAGCGTAGGCGCATTTTGAGGAACCACAAGCCGGTCCTGGATATTTTTGTTTCTTCTTCGTTGGTTGGTCTTCGGTGGTTGGTACTACTGAAGCTACGCGAGTTTTGGACAATTTGAAATCCATGGGGTGGTTGCAGGTGTTTTTGCAAGTTTCCTTGACAACGTTGGGGGCGAAAGGACAAGTTACCTTACCGCAAGGACCGATCGCTCTTTTGAACCTGTCCACTACATCGTCGAGCTGGTCCATGATCTCCTTGCATTCGTGAAAGGGACTCTTGATGTCGTCATAATCGAAAACTCCACCCCCTCTCAGGCGAAGAAGCTCGAGTTGACCAGCTACTTCTTGGTGTCTGTCAAACGAACTCTCCACATCATCCTTGTCTCCGTGCCAAAATTGACTCAAGACCTCTTGAAAGTCGTACAAAAGACTTTTGGGCTGGCAGTGGTCTAAAATGCCACCGCCTCTCAGCCGAAGAGGTTCTATGGAAGAACTTTTAATCTCCTGGACACTAGCTCGAAGACAATTATGTTGGTCCACGACTTTTTCGGAGAAAATTTTTTTGGTTTGGTCATTTGGTTCTTTCAAAGGTTCCATCCATCGGCAAGATGGATTGTTGGCTTGGTTACTATTAAAAATTGTATCAACCCTATTTCCAAAAACAGCAAATTGAAGCAAAAGTTCTTCGTAGGAACAGCTCTCCTCTTGGTCATGGTGGAAGGCTCCCCCACCTTTGAGTCGAAGAGGTGCGTACCGGCCACAACGACACTTGCATAATTTCTCATTTTCAAGGTTTTTCTCGTCCTTCTTTTTTTCCCTATAAACCCTTGCGTTCCAATCTAAATCTCCACCTTTCGGCATAAAGGGTTCATCGGGCCGTTTTGGCTTTGCGAAAACCCCGTAAGGTCCGTAATTATCAAAAGTGCCGTACGTGTGACTGATCCCGTACTCAACCGGAAGGGCGGCGGTTCCGTAAATGGTACCCAACCTCTTCCCTGTGGCCAACGGCCCAATTCCGAACTTCTTAAACATTTTAGCAGCCGGACAATTTTTATTTTTGCACAATTTTTCGTTGATCAAGACTTCAGTTAGATCTTGCTGTTCCTCATCTTCCTCCTCGTTGGCCCCTTCGGGTTTCTCAAACTGGAAGAAGAATCCAGCGGAACTGTGCCTGATTCTTAAATCCATAAACTTCCGTTCTTCGGGTCTTTCAACAATTGAAACGATATCGAAGGTAGCAAAAGAGTTTTTGGACGCATCCGAGGGTTCGTCCAAATTGGAAAAATTGAAGTGTTCGGATAATGTGCTGACTTTTGGGGTTAGAGTCGAGTTGAAGATGGCGGTCCAGGAAACCAAGTCGTCGATGCGTCCGGTTTTAGAAGGTGCTGGACTAAGACCGCCGGGGTTGTAAATGGGGCCGACTGTTACCATTTCGGAAAGAGACCCAGAACCGTACCTAGAACCCAATGGGTTAGTTTTGATTTTGGTGGAAGGTAGAATTGGTACTTCTTGCACTGGAAAGCGGTAGCGCCGTAGGTTCCTTTGATTAGAAACTGTTTTTCTTGCATATCTTGGGAGTCGACCACTTGGTAGTTGGTTTGGATGTTGGTTCCGTAGCCTGAAAACCGAATGCGGGTTTTGATATCGCCAATTGGTTCTCCGATAGAGTTCTTGAGGGTGAACTTGTCTTGGCGAACAACTGGTTTGGTGACTCCGCAACTTTTCTCGACCATTTCCAGAAACTGCTTGTCCCATGGTACATCGATGGTTCCCAGAACTTCACTTTCGGCTAGCAGGCTAATGGTGAGGTTTCTGTTCTTCAATTCTTTCACCAAAGTTTCGGTTTTGCAAGGAAAAAGGGTGGATTTTCCTGAATTAAACTTGACGAACCCTTGCCCAGGGACCTCCTCCTTTTGCGTCTCGAAAACATCGGAACGAATGTCCAACTTGAGGAAGTCGCCCGCGGCCACAGAAACGGAAATTTCGTGAATTTTGGGCGTTTTCGGCAAATTCGGCGAAAAGGTGATAGTTTCCAAGAAAACCTCCAACAAGTACAATTGGTGATCCATCTCGTCCCCCTAATTACGTTTACTTTCAATTTACGACCACAAACAACAATTTTGTAACAGAAATTTTTAGTAATTTGACATGTTCGCCAAATAACTGACGCGCTCTTGATTGCAGGCGACGACCAGAAGCCCCAAGAATGGTGGAAGGTTTTGTCCTTGCTCGACCAGGCTCTAAGTGACAACAACATGGACACGACCACTTGCTTCCAGAGGATGGTTTGCTGGACCGTCAAGAACTCCGCCCAAAACGTGAGTAAAGGTCACAGTTCCAGCAGTGACAAAATCATAGATGGCGTTGCAACCAACAAGTGGTTGCAACAAATTGTCGATGGTACCGCCATCCACGCCGCCATCCAGAACGGATTGAGCAACGCCAACTGCTCGAAGGAGTACAGTCATTGCAAGATCACCCAGAAGTCTTTGCACATGCTAGCGAAACAGTTCGTTAACACCATCAACAATAGGAAATAACAATAGTAACTATAGTAACAATTTAGGAATTTGCTCAAATAAAGTTGTTACGTTTTTCGTTAATAAAATTTATTGTTTCTTAAAAATACCTTGATAAATAACTACCTATTTAAAAACCATAACTGTTAGGTTTAGATTCAAGGGTGAGTTCTCCCCGCACGTTGCTTTTCACCAGCTAAAAATCATCAATAGAATCGCTACCTCCAGGAAATCTCCAGATTACCTTAATTTTGTCTTCGTACAGCAAGTTGGGGAGTCCCAAAATGTAACAGAGTTTCGTCAAAGCCGCTTCTGCTGTCATGTCGCGTCCCGAAATCACCCCAATTTCCTCCAGGGCCTGAACCAAAAATTTTAGCAAAAACCAAAAAATGCAGTGACCCTCACCTTGGCTCCCTCGTAACTCGACGAAACAACTCCTTGGGCGCACTGCGTTATGTTGACGATCACCACTCCTCTCTTGACCGCGTCCTTGAGCACTTGGAGGAGGTTTTTGTTGGTTAAGGGAATGTTTCCGCTTCCGTAAGTTTCGACAACTGCACCTTCAATCGGTGGTTGGAGGAAAGCTTGCAACTGTTTTTCGGTTAAAAATTGAAAATTCTGCTTACTAAGTACCCACCATTGCCGGGGTGATTGTGGGGAAAAAACTGATTAACCCTACGTTTTGGTTGAGTTTCGTGTTGACTTTCAAAGTTTTAGTGTTAGGTTCCAAGATGTAGTGGTTATGCACTGAAGAGGAAAAAAATGTTTTTGGTTTTTGACTATTTGGTTGGGGAGTTACTCATAATTTTTATGCCGACGTCCGCTAGGGGATGGTAGTTGGGTGAATCGAAAGCGGCCAAATGCGTGGAGCTTATTTTGGCGGTTCGGTTGCCTCGCAGGAGTTTATGCGCGAACAAGATGCAGACTTCCGGGATGTGGTAGCAGCCGGCTAAGATGAGGGAAGCGAGGATGTTGTCTTTGGCGTCGCTGCGAGTCTCGAAAATCGGGATCTAAATTCGGGTTAGGCTAATTTCGTATTGTTTTGACTCACTTGAGAGCCCGTTAAGATGACAGGTTTTTGGAGGCCTTCCAACATGAACGATAAGGCGGAGGAAGTGTAAGCTAGAGTGTCAGTGCCGTGCAGGACGACGAAGCCGTTGTAACGGTCGTGATTGGCCTGCAAAACTGGGGCTCGGAAATTTGCAGAAAAGCTCGCAAAAACCCAAACCCAACCGTTTCCAAGAAACTCACCCTTTTACTTCTCAACAAATTTAAATTTAGACTCTCAACAATTTTGCTATTATTTTAATTTTGACTCTTCTGCATTGGGATCCCCGGCAAAGCGTTTCGACCGCGCCGCTTCCAAAGCGACCAAAAAAAGCGATAGCCTCTCGAAACTCTCTCTTTAACCGATAGAAATGCAAGTCGACTCGGTCGACATTAAAGATTTTTGGAAGCGACGCGGTCGAAACGCTTTGTCGGGGATCCCAGTGCTGGTCCAGTTTTTTGGAGAAATTGGGCTTTGGGCCATTTTTGCTCTGGTTTTCGGTCAAGTACCTCAATATCTTTGGCAATTCTGACCCATTCGTTGGCGGACATGTTGCTGGAGTCCAGCAGCGGATGGTACTCCATCACTTCGTAGAGAACAACATTTCTGCCCACGGGCCTGAAAAAGTCGAGTGAGTGCGTAAAGATTCTACGTTATTTTGGAAATTACGGCAGAACTAGAACGTTGCTCTTGATCGAACTGAGGTGACTTTTGGCAAATTTGGGGTCGTGCATCTGCGATTGGAGCTTCAATTCTTCCAGGAGTTGGTTCGGTAGGGGACAGTACACTAGAAAAATATTATGTTGGTCAAGTTTTCAAGCAATAAAAATTTCCACGTGCTTCCTTCGATAAAGTTACTAAAAGGTTATGCAAGTGTCATAAAAAGTTCTGATAACGAATGGTTTTGTTTACAACTTGCCAAAGATTGATTAATAAATTTTTTCCATGTTGATGGTTCGATGAATATTAAAACTTCATTGTGCAACACTGTCAACAAACAATAGAATTATCCAACAATAAGAAGATACGAGGTCCATTCAAAAATTACGCTACAGACTTTTCTTCTTACAAAACGAAAAATAATAACAAATATTTGTAGGAAAGAATTTGAGATTTTGATCAATCATTGTTCCGCTAATTGATAACGTACAAGACCCTGATACATATAGAGTAAAATTTAAAAAAAAATAATTTAAATTAAATTAAATTTAATTTAAAAGTCGTTCAATCCCAATTTTAAAATTAAAAAGTGCTGTAAACTTGCCTCCGTTGGGGTTCCTCTTCATGCCGATAGTGCCACCCACGTAGATTACCAACACTTTCCTGATCGCGAGTGGTTCCTCCAGGTCCGGGCTGATGATCTCAAACATTTTTTCGAAACTTTTTCCTCTAACACTTGAAAAGTTGCGGAAGCGATGAACAGCAACTACCTATTAGAAGCGAACAATAACAACACTTCAATAAGAATTTGTAAGTAAGCACACAATAATGCAGCTAGTTGTTGATTTTCAAGTCATTAGCCATAACTACACCAACCTTATCAATAACTATTATCGAAACGCTTTTCTCCAGCAGTTTTCGTTAACATGCTAATCAAACACCGAATCGAGTGTTCAAATAATGCACGGGTTGCGGTTCATGACGCAACATTAAAGGAAACCCCGAGTGTGAGAACGCAATTTGAAATTTTGTGACGCAATCGGTTGCTTGAAGACTTTACGTTCCGTTGGTTAAAATTGATTAAAACATTAACGTAATTGCTTCAACAGTCGTCTATTTTCGAAACTACAAAGATGCACGTGTCGTGCCAAAACACACAGTTGAGGTACTTAAGAATTATTAACCCACTTACTCTGAACAAAATGAATAATTAATTTTGAAGCAGTGTCAGCGCCGAAAATTAGCACGAAAAAAAATGCGCGTGATAACTTTGACGCTCATTTGGGGGGACAATAACATTGTATTTGTTTAACACTTTACGCGCAAATGGTAATAAAATTTTGTTATTTATAACATTTGTGTGTGGTTGATGGTGATAATTGTATCAAGATTCTATTATGCTGCGAATAACTTCAGTTGTTGCGCAATATTAGCCTAATTCCCAATTAGAAGAATTACTAAAACTTTAATCGTCAACACGGATCGATGGCGGATTTTTCACTATGTACAGGGTATGCAGTGATGCAGAGCGGTAACCAGTACTAGAGGGATAATTTCACAAAAATTTTTAGTGCGACCTCTCTTGGTAAATAGCGAAAAGTGGACAGTTTTCATATTACCGACATGCAGTCCTTAAATGCAGTTCACCAATTGACCACCAATTTTGCTGGTGGCGGTAACTTTTACTTCTACTCTTAATGCCGCTGACACGTAAAAGTTACTATTTTGAGACCAAATCTTGACTCACGTCTCTCCACAACTTGACAGAGAAGTACTAAAAAAAAACAGTAATTAAACTTGTAGGATGAAAAACCTCCATAGGGAGTAAGCTGATAGATCTTCAAATCCTTTATCTGGAATGACCGTAGATACATATAAAATATATAACTAATTAATTACATTAAATAACTAATTAAATTAAAGGTTAATTAAATAAAAGAAACAACTTGTACAGAAACTTTTTGAATAAAAAGGTAATTTATTGACTACAAGTAAAAGTTACAAAATACACACTGTATCACATTAGCTACATACAAGTCACGTTAACAATAAGACACCGCTGGTACAACATTCGATCACAAATCCACTTGAGTGGTGCGTCTCGGCTACAAAAGGAAGAAGGTGATTTTGGAAATGTAAAAATTTTCGCTAAACCCCCAACTTCAACCGTTGCTAAAACAGTGGTTGAGTATATCCAGAGATTGCTTGGCGGATTCGGGCGATTCCTCTTCTTGAACCAACTTGAAATGTTCGCAGTTTATCCGGGAACTTAGCGCGCTGCAGTTCGAGTATCCTGCTGTTGCGTGGAATGTACTTTTAAGATTGCTGTCCAAAATTTTGATTTTTTTGGAAATTTCGGACAACTCCTGCTTAACCCTGTAGTGAGTTTGGTTGGTGACGAAACGTCCCAGAAAAAAACCTGGAAAAACAACCGCATTCTTCAGTACGAAAACAACGTAAATTTTATTTGTGTAAATTGTTTGACTTATCCTCTGTTTGGTTAAGTGTTTAACGGTGTCGCCGCCCACGTAATTTAGGGGTGGTAATGACAAGCGCTGGTCACCTCGTCGCGTTATTGATCTTTTATTTGATACAAATGGAATTAAGGATCGACGCTATTGTGGGGCGAGTTAGCCATTAATTAGTGTTTACGTCTGTTTTGCTCGCGAGGGATTTGGCTGCCACGGTTGCAAAATTACTGAATGGCACGCTAACTATAATAATGAAAACTAAAAATACTGTATGATGGTTGTCATAAAGCCGTGTTTATAAGAGAGGAGTAACGACAAGAATAAAAGTTTTAACTGCTTACGCAGCCCGTAACTGTTGTTGGAGCTTCCAAAATTGGCGGTTCTTGGACCACTCAAAATGAGCAGGATGTTGATCACGTCGTTACCAAAGACTAACTAGGAACTAAAAGAAGAATTTGGTTGGGATATAATTTTATGACAAATAAATTTTAGTAAAAAGCTACAATAAAAAACACATCTGCTTTACTTTTTCGTTCTTGATCATCCCTTGTAACAATATTCAAAATTTTGTTTCAAGTTTGTGGTCGCAATTGTATGAAAGAAAATTTATTCCGTCATATTCTTATTTGTTTTGTTATACATGTGCAGATGTTCAAACTTTTAATTTTTGCGACTACTCTTCTTCCCCTTATCTACTGATTTTTTTTTTCAGTTGGCGCTGCCACTCATTTGCATCTGCCGCAGATGCAAATGGGTGGCGGCGCCAACTGAAAAAAAAAATCAGTAGATAAGGGGAAGAAGAGTAGTCGCAAAAATTAAAAGTTTGAACATCTGCCCCTTTTTCCTAACTTTAAAACTTTTTAAATTTTCTCTATAACCCCTCTAGTTTGACCTTTCATCTACATTCTCCCCCCCCCTCTTGCCTTAAGCGTCCCTCTACTTTGTTATAATTTTTTTTCGTTTCATCCTATTCTCAGCAGAAACAACAATTGTAATTAATTGTCGACCGAGAAATTGAAGCGTCTGCCGTTTGTCCTTACCTCCGAGGACCGCGAAGAAGGTGACGGTGAGAATGACGCTGCAACACAGCCTCTTGGTGACGAACTCCCCCGTAGAGAACCCGCTGCTGGTGCCCGTCTGCATGCTCAAAACGCGCTGCATCGTCACTGTCGTCCACAAAATTACTGTCACCTCCTGTAAATATTATTTTACCGCACAGACACGCACAAATAGTGGCGGTCTTGAATGTTTCGGCCTTTGGCGCCGTTCCAGGTGTAAAAACGGGATACAACTCGCGCTTCACCGACGGCGGCTCCGTTGCAATTAAGACAACCAGGTGGATGTCTTCCAGTTCGGATCTGGCGAGGACATCGATTATTTCAGGCGATTTCCAAACGGAAAACGGAGCGCAACTCCTGGATTCAAACGACCAGAGAGGATCATGGCGCTATTTTCGATGGCGCTATTTTTATTTGCGACATGACAATGTGCCACAAGTGAGGTCGAGTTCTTAGAACGTTGTTAATTTCGGAAAAGCCACAAATCATGCGGCTGTCGGCGAGGTGAAAAACGCCCCACGGCGCGCTTCTCGGGGAAATTGCAGACATTATAATTTATGTCCATCGGCATTTAAGTGACGCGACAAATAGTTAATAGAGAATTTCAAACCCACAAATAAAGCAAGAGCACTTTTGTTCATTCATTAGCGCAGAGGGTCGCTGCGATTCACCCGGCGCCTCCACCATTTATCGCTGGTGGCCTAAAATGGTTTACTGGTAAAATGTCACTATTAATTTGCATTCAATAAAAGCTTTTGGTGCTTATTGTTAGAAGAAGCTTTGCTTGTAATACGACCTGTGTTATTTTAATTAAAAATTGCAAGGAAAGCGTTATCCTTTCTATTATAGATACTTACTATTTATATAAAGGCTGCTTACGCATTTAACCATGTGTGAAATTGCAACTGCACCTAGTGGCCAACATGTTATTAATGACACATTATTTACGACTTTCTAAAAAACGTACATTGGCAAAACGAGATTACGTTTGCCTAATTATAGGTGTCTGAACTGGCCAGTACCTTAATTACGTATGTGCCGGGAAACGGGACCAAACATAGAGCCAGTGAATGTGTGAAATTTTATTTGCGACTCAGCATGCAATCACGATAACAATTATTATTTTGCGTGTGCACAAGTATAAAAATTAGATCTTCTACTGATTTCAAGTTATAAAATATATTACTCTAACTAACCTACAGAACTAAGACATCGATAAAGTTTGATTTCGCTTTACAACTCGTGCCCGAAATAAATAAGTGTTAACCAATAATTAAACATCATAACAAAAATAACGGAAACAATTTGAGCAAAACATAAGTACAAAAATTGACTAAAAATCCTCACTATAGTTGCAATAAATTCACAAACACTCAACGAGGCGTCGAGAAACGAAACTTAACTCTAGCCTAGTTAAGCCGTTCGAATACTTAAGTAGTGTTAGCTTAAGCCGTTTTGTATCACAATTACGTGTAGTTGTGCCGTCACTACTAAAAATAGCAGCTAGTTACGTATTAAAAATACTTTGCGATTATTTGGCAGCGAAATTGACGGTAAATGCCCCAATTCACAAGCGATATAAAACTTGGCAATAATCGAAACATCGACTGAAGCGAAAATTCGTTGCTTGATCACATAAATCCATTTTTTTAATTAGACAGTCATGGAATGGGAATAATGCGAAAAATCTTGAGCAAAGAAAAAAAATTTGGAATAAAAAGCACAAATCCACAACCATTAGTTAAGCGTTAAAATAAATGTAACAAGTTTCCGTCCGCAACAATATTAGCGTAACAAAAATAAATATATTCGTAGTTGTACAGTTAAAAATTGTATAGAAAAGAACACAATCAGGACAACGACGAGACTTTTAAACCTTTGTTTTTCGTTACGGTCTTGTGCGGCGGCTTGATGCCGCACGATTTCGGGACGTTGGGAATGCACTTCAGAACCCCCTGAAAACCGGTCTTGACCCCGTGAGTTGGCACTGTTTGAGTCGTTTGATATATCAAAATTTCCTCCAAATCGCACTCCCTTAACAAAGACATTAATTACAATTTCCAAAATTGGACAAAAATACCTGGCGTATTCCAGAAAATTCGCGTAAACCTTCAGAGGAACTTGACTCGGCTTCTCCGCTTTATCCACGAACAATTCGGTCTCTCGGTTGTATAAGTAGAGAAAATCGTTTAGTTGTTTAGCAACAATAGCTGCACGATCTTTGCCGTCCAACTGGAGACTCGGCGTCTGCAATTTTTTTTTTGTTAAAATCAAGTAATTTCTCGAAACTTAATTACTTTAACAACGTAAGGACTGCGCAGGTAATTGGAGGCTTTCTGCAAAAATTTCAACACGATTTCCACATGCTCCTCCTGGTCCGGCTCGACGGACAACCGTTTCAGGACGCACCCCAAATAATGACTGAACGTCTTCCTAGTTTCGCATTGCCTAAAACATCAAACTGACAACTGTTATTGTTATTACCCCCGCATGCGAGCTTCATTACGTCAACTTCTTGCCGTTCTTCAACATTTCTATGATTTGTTTGCGGAGTTCGGCCGAATGGGCGTCTCGGTTGATCTTGCGGGGCCCCAAAGCCGACCTGTGTCCTTGACTCAGCTGTCTCTCGTATCTGTCCTGGCGAGCCGAAGGGGTGCCAGTGTGGGAGTCGGAAGAGGAGTCGCGTTTGCGGTCCAGAGAACTGTATCGAGAATGGACTTTTTCGAAGGGTTTGGTCTGAACGGAAACTTCGGGAAATAGCTGCGTGTAGAGGAGGAGGTTATAGTTGTGGTTGGTGGTCAAATTGTAGTTGCTCATGGTAGTCGTGTTTCCTGAGACGGGCACCCCAGTTGTGGGATCTGGAACCACCACCCAACCTTCAGAGTCTACCCTTGAATTAACCCTAAACTAAATTTACCAAAAATTAAAAACTTTTGTTAAATTTTTTTTAATTAGAAACCTTAAAACAAACCCTAAACTAAATGTACCGGTTTGTATAAAAACTTTTGTTACATTTTTTTAAAAATTAGAAGTAACATAATTAAGTCTCGAGAGTTGCGTACCTAGGTACTGGGAGTACTTGGCCCAGCTGTCCACAGCCGGGAAGATTCGGACGAAGCCGCCTCGCCTCGCGAACTGCGTCTTCGCCACTTTGACCATCCGCGATTCTTCGGCGGTCAACGTCAAAGCGCTGGAGGATAACCTGCCGCTGGTCCTCGACGAACTCTGCTTCGGCAACGTATTGCTCAAGCCGTCGGCCGAGTGGACTCTTCTACACTGAAATCGAAGCGTCACTCGTAACTTTCATGCGCCCAAGAAAAATAGTTACGTTTGAAAGTTTCATCTTGAGACTGCTCGCTTTCGAGGACGTCGACAGTAGACTGTTGGTCGAGGTCCTCAAGATGGGATCGATGGCGGGAATACCGACTAATGTTAATAAATCGGCTAACATGGCGGATTTTAGTCGTACATCCAGAGGACTATCACAGCCCAAAGAGGGAGATAAATTAACTTCTAGCAGCCAAGGTTTCAGGTTGGCGTCGATGAGGATATCGAAACCGTAAAGTTCTAAAACTTTAACTTTAGCCGAAGACAAATTAATTGTCGAAACTTACCGAAACAATTGTTAGAATTAGGCACAAACATTTTACAGGCGGAAATAATTGAATTGGCCGAAGCCAACACGGCTTTCACCACCAAATCCTCAACTTGCGACATCAATGTCGCCGTGTCTTTTCCTTCCGCCTTAAGATGCCTCAATAGGGCGCTCAACGTCCATTTATGACCGACGTTTTCGGCGCTTGGATCGTCCGATCTGGAATTTTTTTATTTTTGTTCTCCGATTTTCGATGGAGTTCGCGCCAACTTACTTCACGTAATCACTATGATACTTGTTAATACTATAATTACAGAGGTGCATGCAGGGATTCCACAGCTGCTTATGACTAGAATCGTATTTGACGGTGGCGAAACGCACCAGACCCTCTTCGTATATGTAGACTAGTAGGGGGTCGAAAGAAGTGACGGCCACGTAGAGACGCAAATCGCACTTGTGGCCCGCCACCAACAGAGGCCTCGATATGTATTTGGCCACAACGACGGGCTCCTCGAGAGGCACTTGGTTTGGTGTTTCGACGATGAAAATACCTAAAAATTCCAATGATCGCGGTGAATCTAAATAACTGCAGGTGGAGGACGCAAAATTCGTAAAAAATTGGAAAATAAAATTTCGAAAATAGCGATTTTTGCCTAAAGAGACTACCGGAGACTTAAAAAGTATTTCTGTGCGACTGTTCAGTTTCCTATGCTAATTTAAAATTAATCTGTTAAACAGGAAACTGTTTTATCGACAACAGCCTGATCAAAGCTGCGAAAATAGAGTGATAATAAAGTTGAAAAGTAATAAAATGTCAAAGGTAATCACTTGTAATCATTGGTCTTAAGCTTCTAAACTTTTCTGCTGACGCAGTGTGCGATAAAACGATAATAAAAACAACACATAATTTTTATTGAACACATTTTTTCATATTGGCGCAGTACCGTTCCACTTACCTCTCCCCCTGCTCGAAGCAACAGGTTTAACGATCCACGGCCCCTTTATTCTATGGTGCGTCGAGCAGAGCTCCCCGTATTCCGTTGGCATAACAAAAGTTTGCGGAATAAAATCGAAATGCTTGTAACCTTTAGCATGTTGCATCCGTTCGATATTCTTGTAAAGGCGATCTTTGCGGGTCAACTCGTAGGACCTGGGAAAATGATTGACTCTTTGGTGTGGCGCTAGCGACCTCAAGGTCCCTGCGAATTTTTTCCGTCAAGTTCGTTCAAGAAAAAAAAAATGTTTTTTTTTTCAACCTGGTTTCGGATGGGACCCGGTCCACAGGAGATTAAAGTCCGACGAGTTGGTGGCCACTTCGGTGACGCCATGGCACTCGAGCAGTTTCGACAGGAGTTTGGTTTCGGCCTGCAAAACCTTATAAGTGATGTGGAGCTTGTGACCGGGCTTTTCTTGAATCGACAGTTCCGAAGCGTTGGCCAAAGCGGAGCTTTTAAAGACGAGACAGGCGTGGCGGGAGCCCAAGTTACCACCAAGCAACCAGGTGTCAGGCGGGAGGGTCGGTTCGTGGGTGATTATTTTACTGTCGGTGGTTGATTACAGAATTAGACTAGCGGTGGTTACGGGGGGAGCTAAAATTAGGTTTGCATTATCCTAGTCGCGGCTATTAGTAGAGTTCCAGACGCCCAGGGAACAGAAAAACGACAATCAATTTGCGAATAATTCGAAACAAACCCTTGCAAGAGTCCACCTTGAAAACGGACCGGGAGCTAACGTTAAATTTTACTTTTAGGGCCCAACCACGCGTGCGAGAGAGGGCGCAAACCACGCGTGCGAGAGAGACCGCAAAAATACATTTTTCTGTCCCAAAAAAAAATTAAAAGTCAACTGGAACCCTACTATGAAGCCCATTTTTACGTCTATTATCAGTATAACTAGCTGACCAATTATTATCCTCATAGGTGCCGCAACTAAAAGCCTCCATCAATTAAGTACAGTAATTAACGATATTAGCGTATTAGCAGGAGCCTCATTGAAACGACATTACCAGTTTCAACTAATTACAAGCATCAAACAAAACGGAAACATATTTTCGTGGTGACATCACTTCCACATTTGCATACTCAAAAAGGAGCTGCGCTGCCAAAGAGGGCCAAATTCGGTGTTTGGTCACAACAGGAAGCGCCTGAAACCGCGCAGTTTTGGCATACAAATACCCGAAGATCCTGTAATATTGACAAAACACCGAACGGGAAAGTTCTCCCCTCAACCATAAAACCAGACCTAGATAGCAACAAATCGTGACAGTAATTGCTCAATAATAAAAGCGAGCGTAGTTTTGCCCGCCAATGGAGGCGGAATTGCTTTTTAATTAATTGATTAATTAATGACGTTATTGTAACGAATCGCGCTATTTATTGTTGAGTTATAATGGAATTAACCTTTGGACGGGGTCGGACGCAAAAAGGATACAGGAAGGGGTGGTGACTTGATGGAGTTCGTCATCAACAAACTCGGAGGGGCTCCAGGAAAACACAATAGGTTTCGAGAGGTGTCTAGGAATCGGGCTATTATTACCGTTGTAAATTTAGAACACTACTCACCGTTCCAGGGAAATTTTGGGCGATTTCAAAGGGAACCCCATCGATTCTGAACTGCTTAAACTGGAAGTTGAAACTTCGTCGTCGCCCGCACTTCTCTCCATAGTGTTAAGCGGATAAAAAGTAATACTGTAACTAAAAAAACGACCTTCAGTACGCGAATAGCTGGTGTAAATGCCCCAAAATTAGGTTAGATGTGAACCTCCAAATATGGTAACGAATTTTAAAACTAATTCGATCAATGTCAGTCGAAGTGAAAGGAGGCTGCGGCCTCTCGGGGGTTACTTACATTTAGGTAGGCATACGGGGGCGCTTTAACACTGAAAATTTCACTCAAACCAACACTTCAAATTTTGTTAATTTTTAAAGACACGCCATTTTGTTTATTTAAAAATTATTGGTGTCGGTAAAACAGGGCGCGCATCTGTCAGGCGACCAGAAATAACACCGATAATCAGCCGAATTTCCATTAAAAACCACAAAACGACCCGGAATCAATTGCAGAAAAACCTGTAGCAAAAACGGGATAATTATCTCCACCACCAACAATTTTTTTAAGAAAAGTAACTTTTTTAAAAATGTGCGCCATTATCCCCAAAGTGACATTTATTGAACATAACCTCAACCTCCTTGATTAAACGTCAAAGCTTTAACCTCACTTTTACGTAACCCCATAATGGGGCTATTTCAATTTCGGTGGTTGCGAAATTTCATTCGCCGTAACACTAATCAAATTCCGGAAGATAAGGCGCATTACTGGAAACAGAAACTATCGGTAGCTTACATGTTAATAGCATGGAACGCTTTAGGGTTCATAGGCTACATGGTCTACAAAGGCAAATCCGATTGGGCAAAGGAGTACAAGTCCGATATGGAGCTCGGGATGACTCCAGGTACAATCAAACTATTTTCGATAAAATAAAGCTTTACTGTACATTTCAGCGCAACAATGGGCGACAACTCTAGGCATTAAAGAAGCGAAAGTAATGAGAATATCCGGCCTTAAGGTATCGCAATACGAAATCAATGAACAAGATACAACAAGTGAGGCTGTAAAACAATAAAAATGAAAATACAAAACGCGCTTTGTTTCATTGTCCTGTCACAGCCGCATTATTTTGACTGTTGCGTCGAAATTTCTCCATTTCCACCAGCAAAGCTGATCTGAAATATTGGGTTAGTTGGAAAATTACGATTTGGCAACTCACCGGTATGTTTCGTATCGCATCACTATGTATTGTAGTTCCTGTTTATATAACCTCGTAAGCATGGCGTTGTAGCAGTCCAACTGCTGTAACCGGAACATGTCCCATCGCAGTTTGTGGTCAAGATCCGGACTAGCTTGAAAATAAACGTTGAGCCAATGGGGGATTTCTTCGAGTAAATACGGGTTGGCAGGAACTAAAACGCTGCGAGGCTGATACGTGGCGGCACTCGCTGGACCCAAGTACCGCACCTCAGGTTGGTAATTGTAGCAAGGCACCAGGCAAGGATGGTCGTACTGGGCCTGCTTCGTTATGTGGCTGGAAGAGAAATTACAATGCAATGAGAGCTGAGCAAGAACCTAACGTTCAGCTACAGCGAGGTGAGTTGCGCATGCGCACATCTTGCAATTTCAAAATCGCCAATAAAAAAAACTTTTTTTTACGTAAGTTCAGTATTACAGGAGATAAATTCCGCATGCGTGCAACTCTAGAGAACTTACTTGACGTAGTAGACGCCGTAATGGGGCGAGTGGATGCACTGCCACCCCGTTGGTAGGCCCTCGCGCTCCAAGGGGTGCGACCAATGCGTCGTTTTCGTGTTGTGGTCTATGTAGTACTTGCGCCCTCTCAAAGTATAATCGACTGACCACCCTGGCGGCAGCGGCAGCTCTTCGGATTGTTCTACGATTTACGAGTAGTACACGTAATTTTCTTCGAAATTTTACCTTGATTGCTGTCTTCTCGGGGTATACTATAACGTAAGTGGTGGGCCAGCGATTCTCCGTACGACATTCCGGTCATTTGGCTCGAGTACCGTTCTAGATTCGTGTTACTGTAGATGGGGGTGGTATCCTGGTTTTTGTCGCTGGTGTTCTGATAAATCGGGGAGGGATTCCTGCTGTAGTTTGAGTTGTTATCGTGGTTTGTTAGTGGATAGATTTGATCGATGTCTACGTAATTTGCGTTCTAAAATTAGTTCGTTATTGCAAATCGAAGACAAAATGGAATATTACGGCAGAGTTATCGGTGTAGGAGGGCCCGATATGTTGGTTCATGTAAATATGTTGTGATGAAGTGGCACTTGGGGTGTTCATGTAGAGAGAACTGTTCTCGGTCGTCGATAAATTTGCGAATCTGCAAGAGCTACTGTCAGTGACTTAACTAGAAGCTATAGCATCTTAACCTTCACTTATTTTTCTTTTTTTAATCATTTTATCATCAATTTAATAAGCACATGAATTGAGTGAAAAGCATTACCATTTCTGGTTATATTATTCCCAGTTTTTAATAAATAACAGAAGGCTTTTCCATTTTAGAAAAGTTGCAACTTTACCAACAAGAGTTGTGAAGCCAATCACAAGCAACTTGCCAGAAGCCACAGTGCCTTATGAAAATAACGCACACATCATGTGAAATTATATTTTTCGCCCCCGCCATATTAAATGAATATGACCACTTTCGTAGGGGTTGTGGAAAAAAGGTTAAAACAGCTTCTAATTTTAAGAAAGATTCGTTGTGGGGCAACCCTACTGCGTAATTATAACAGGCTGCTGTGCAGCCACTGGTGCCCTAAACATGCAGATGGTCTCTTTGAGGTCGATACATAGAGTAACCGGTTTTAACCTTGTGGCTAAATCGGGTACAGAGGAGCTGGGCGTGTATTTGCCTTGGTGCCCCCCCAGCCCGACCGTGACGGTGGTCTTTTGATTTCCAAACTTCTGAATGGTCGACTGGCTCGCTATGGCATCCATGGTGGGTTGTGGGGGTAGCGACGCCCGACTTTGGCTCGACAGCCTCCTCGTCGGTTCCGTCCCCCAAACATTGATAACTAAAAGTGAGGTTATGTACAGCTGTCAAACTGACAACTTCTCAACTTACTGGGCATCTCTGGCGGGGTGTCTTTCTTTACGTATTTTCCGACGACACCCTCCTTAATCGAACGCAAATCTTTGTTTTTGCGCGATCTCATCTTGTTATTCGACCCTTGTCAAATCTATTTTTTGCCTGGCTAGCATAAATGTCAAAAATAACAGCTGGAATCGCCCGATTTCGTCCCTTAAACTGTTGAGATTCCAATCAGTGGTGGTGGAGGGTTGCACTGCTTAAATTATGTATTGAACCGAAGAAAATGGTCTTCACGGTGGATGAATTCATAGCAGGATGGATCGGAGGTACTTTCACGTCTTGTCACGCCACATTTTCAACACAGAGAGCTACTGGGGGCCGAAAACCACGATTTTTAAGCCCTTTGTAGTCGAGACAAATCTCATTGTTTACAAATTGCACGAGAAACGCTCAGTACATCAGTTACTTGGGGTTTGAGTTGCGTCTGCGCGGGTGCACCTGGCGCCTGTATTACTAGCTGCCTACTCAGTACTTCCAGCTCCAGACGCTTTATGGTTCCCTCAGCACTAGATAGCATAGTGGCCTTCATAAGAATAAGGAATTTCACAACTCATAGAAAAATTACAATAGTTGGTCGTTCAAAAAGACCTCTTCAACGTCACGCTGCAACTATAGTTATGACGTCATGGTCCTATCTTATTAAAATTATTCTCTTACCTTGCAGGCATGCTGGGGCTAGTGGTGGGGCACCCTTTGGACACCATCAAGGTGCGTCAGCAAAACTTCGGCACCAACCTCCTCGTGTCGATAACCACCACCACCAAATACGAGGGCTATCGCGGTTTCTTCAAAGGAATGCTCTTTCCTCTCCTAACCGTAGGTCCGTCTAACGCGATTTTTTTCGGTGTCTACGGCAACGTCATGAAGTACCTCGAAGGCACTCCTCATCACACCCACAACATTTCCCCTAAAGACACCGCAGCTATAGCAAGAGTATTTACAGCAGGTTTTCGTTCTTTTTGTACCAATCAAAATTTTGCCAAACATCGAAATCTTTCAGGTTGCATCGGAGGATTCGCGCAAGTTCTCTTCACTTGTCCCGTAGAAGTTATCAAAGTGGTGTTACAATCAAGAACCGAGCACGTGAAAGGGTGGAAACGTCCACATTATGAAGCTCCTTATACTGGATCTTTTGACGCTTTGAGGGGAATTTGGAGAGATAGAGGCGTCAAGGGGTTGTATAAGGGTTGTCTTTCTATGATGTTCAGGTAGACTAGATGGTTGTGGAGTTGTAGCGAAATTACGTTGTTTCCAACAGAGACGTGTTGCCGAATGGTTTGTATGTTTTAACTTATGAAATGTTGCTGTATTCGAATTTTGCCGCCTGCACCACCCATATGGTGGTAAAACAAATGCTGGCCGGAGGAACCGCAGGTTCGTTGATCAAATTTGGGGCACAAGTTTCTTTAATCGAGTCACCATTAGTAGTTCGATATTCTGCCATGTAATATTACAGCGACATCTACCGCGAATTATTTAAATTAGGGAACAAAAGTTCAATGATTGCACTTGTTGAAGGTATCATGTCTTGGGCGCCGGTGATCCCCACGGATTTCGTCAAATCGCGCATGCAGGCCGACAACCCCGCCGAGCCCAAATACAAGGGGATGATGCATTGCTATCGAGCTTCGTACAGAGAGGGGGGCTTTCCGCTGTTTTTCAAGGGCTCCACCGTGACGATTTTGAGGACGTTTCCGGTCAATGCGGTCGTGTTCCTGGTTTACGAATGGACGTTGGAAACTTTGTACCAATTGAGAACGAGAACTTGAATAAACTGGACTGGTCAAAGTGTTATTAAAGGACGTTTTTTTTTTGAACCAGAGTAGTTGTAAAAAAAGAATTTCAAAATGACAATATTTATTTACGCACAACAGTGCGTACATTCACAAACTGCAGTTACTATAATCCTCGGCAAACGAGGTGTAATAAGTAGCTCATATAGAAATTAATATGAAAGGTTTATAATTGTATCGACTTGCTTTACACTCACAATTAGAAAATAACATAACAAAACAGTATTTGGTGACGATTTTCGATTTAGAGCATTGGACGTCCTTATCGGGGCGCCGCTCAAAATACTCCAAACCTAAAACCATGGCTTACCTAGAACTAATTGTAATAACCTTTGAGAAAAACAATTGAAATTTAACAATATATTTCTCATATATCTACAAGATTTATAGTGATTTTAGTTATATATTACATACTTTAGTCTAATGAGGGATGGGCGTAATAGTGCAGCCCCAAGTTCATACAGCAGCAAAGGTTATGCATCAGTATTCATAGAGCTATTCGACTGTTTCACCTACCATTTGGAATTTGCTTTATCACACGTCACATCACAAATTAAACAATGCCTACCTTAAACATAGTAATGAAAATATTACAACGAAAATCCGGGACTAAGTACCGCCCCTGAAGAATGAAAAAGGCGTCAATGCTCAGTCGATAATATAACGACACGGAAACATTGCTGCAGAAGGATAGCTCTATGAATATAACATTTCCAGGTCGTTACTAGAAATTGAGCTCGTCATGCACAACTTAACGTATGTACGTTCTTATTTTTCTATCTAAAACACAATTTGCTATATTTCCTTATATAAAGCTTTTCTCTAAGTGAACATAACAGTGCTTCTAAAAAAGTTGGTAGTGAAGTGGCACCATTGTATAGAAAAGTCGCTTGGCTGTATAATTTGTAATCCCAGCATACGTTACCATGACATATCCCAAAAGCCATGATTCTAAGAAGAGGTGTAGCTGCTAATTCCGAATTTTGCCACGACTTTTGGTATACTTGATCGAAGTTAACGAAAAAAGAAACACTAAGAATTTTGTTATAAAATAATTGCACTATTCAACAATCCGTGACATTTTTATAAAAAGGACAGAGTAACAACTAACTTATTCTACGTAATTAAATGATTAGCGCACAAGTATGCTACAAGTTATACAGCCACCTGTACATTAATATTACATCCTTTCCTCATTCATTCGCTCGCTCCTGGCACACAACTCGTGCAAATTAGCACATACAAAATTACTGTGGTTAAAATCGTGTTTGAAGATAGATTGGGGCGTAATTTCAAGCATCTCTAACTGTCACTACTTTTACAAGAACGATTTGGTCCTCTATTACATAACGGCAGATACACGCGGTCTTACGTTAATAGAAAAAAAAAACAAAAAAACACACAGCAGGCCTGGCGTAGAATAACATTGTATTCTTTAGGTCCTTACAAGTGAAAAAAGCACATCTGATAACAAAGTCCAAAGTTATTTGTGGTCTGACATCAAAAGCCGCTAATTTTCTAATAAAATTTCAGTTGTGTAGTAAAATAACTTTGGCACTCACAAGCTCGATACTACAAAACAAGAAAATAATTCGATTTATTAGTACAACGTTTTATTTAAAAACAAGTTAAAAATGAGAGTCAACAGAGGGTGGAAGTGGGCAAATCGATGGAATAGCCAACCACAGTCCAAACACAAACCGTAACCACATTTGCTTAGCTATTTACAGTTGACCAGTTATACTATAGCACATTATTAACATAGTTCTGCTGTCCACAGCTACAAAACACCATAGATAGACTGTTAGTAGTAGACATTCACGATAATTTAAAATGTACACTCCAATTTACGACGAGACACTCTTTCTTCCTTGTGCGTCGGCACCTTAACACATTGAAATATGCCACTACACCAAAAACAAAACAAGATCGGAAAAGGGGCGAAATAAACAATCGCTACAACTTATCCTACTTTTGAGTATTCAGTGGAGGTAAATAAATATCAATACAATTTTTTTACAAGCTGTTACTAGCAACGACGTTTGATTTACTACCACTGAAACGGCTCTAAGAGGCAAATAAAATTTATTTTTGCTCCAAACTACAAATGATTACAATCGCAAAAAATACTTCTCTTCCAACGAAAACAGACAGGACTAGCTCTATTAATAAAATATTACAGACGAAACTTTTCTTTTAACAAATAATTCAACAGCCATTTCTATTTTTTATGTTGATGGTGGATTTTTGAGGACAGACATTTTGGTGTTCGAAGCATGCTCCAATGGCCGAACTCGAGTTCTCAACTGACTTACCAGCACACGGCTACGAGCGGGCGGGGTACGTTAGGCTGTTGTATCACTTTTTGCTGGGAGGGCTATTGTTTTGTGCGGTTACATTTTTGTTGTGGTTAAGTTCGAGTTCGGCTAATTTTTTCCACAACTCGTCCCGCTCCTTCTCCCGTTTCTTCTCTCTGAAACCCCCGACGCATTAACAACAAACATCCCCACACAAGTCACCACTCCACCCTCAACCCCACACAAAGAGCCACCTAGCATCCCAATTCACTGCTAAAGAGCAACTTGATCGCTAAAGTGTTGTATTAATTGAAAAACGTGCTACAGCAGCTCAGGATGGAGGGTCGAGAGAAGATTGCACCTAGTACTTGACATATCATTGGTTAAAAAATTTAAACCTCTTTTACTTAGAAAGGCCGGTACCGACCTAAATACCCCGTACTACGGGTAGAACCACGCCAACTTGTCTACATTAAATAAAGTTTTGGCGCGGGTGGTTGATCCTTTTTTTAAATAATTTCGGTTAACATAATATCTTTTTAAAATTCCAATTATTCGATTTTGTTTTTTTCTTATTTCCTCTAATAACTTATATACACCTCTTCTTGTCTAATAACTTACTTTTGTCGCTCCGCTTTATAACTAACTGTGAGTTCATCGAATAACTTGGAATTCATTTCCATAAAAGTCTTGAGCACGTTGTAGACAAGCGCAACTATAGTCGGGTTCCAATGCTCTTTGGAGATGCGGTACAGCGCCGGGAACATAATTGGCATTATAACGTGGTTGTTTTCCTCCATCAGCGACATTATGTACTCGTTGTTCCAGAAATACAGAGCCCGCTCTGCCACCTAGAAAACCACCATCGTTATCAAAACAAAAAAAAAACTCAAGAAAACCGACCTGAAAGTGGGGACTGGAAACGCATCTCGATATTTGCCGGAAGAGCGGCTCCTGGATGCGGGTGAACTGCGACGGTTCGATGACGTCGAGCACCTCTTCAATTTCGCCGAGGAACATGACCTCCTTCTGACTGCACGTCTTCGGCCAATACTTGAGGAGGCCCTTGACGACGGGTTCCGTCAACGTCGGGTCCTTTTCCAAAAATTGGACCACGCAGTAGGCGAGCTGCGCGTGGTACAACGACAGGCACTTGACCTTGTGCAAAGGAATGAGCACCTTCACCAGGAACTGTTTATGTTCGGCTTTTAAAGGTAGCGCAAACCCGTTTATGATCGAACCCAGAATCTCCAGCAGTTCACCTACCCCGTTGAAATGTTCAGTCTCATACACGAACCTGCAACACAACCCCGTACAGGTCAAGAAAACTTCCGCCACCGGGCCCCAAAATTGCACCCCCTCCCTTAAAAACTTGTTTTTAAATTTTACCGTTTTAATTTAGAAATTGCTACGCGTCTATTTTATTGAAAATAGCAAATTTTGAAACCACCAAAGAGAACTGGTGTTCAGTTGTGTGTTGGGTTGCCTATATTGCAAGTGTTGGTTCTTGTTCTCGAACCAAAACTGTCTTGTGGCAAATGTCGACGTTCGTGTGTGCTATTAGATAACAGCCGACCTAATCTGACCAACACCAACATAAACACGAACCGGCGATTTCCAAGTCTACGGGAATAAATTCCCGAAATGGCCGGTCGTCGGGAGAGGTCGACGGCGTCGCCCGCCCTCTCCCTACTCACCTAAGGAATATGTTGTTAATTTGTTTGCGGATGAACGCCCTCAGTCCCAGGAACTTGCCGTAGATGCGATGCAACACCGTCTTCAAAAAGTCCCTTTCCCTCGGATCCTCCGAATCGAATAACTCTAATAATTGCAGCACGAACTTCTGGTCGATGACGCGTTTTCCTATGGCCGGTTGAAAGTCGGAACTCTCCAAGAAGCGCAGAAAGAACTCGTAGACTAGTTGGAGGTGCGGCCAACTCGCCTCCAGCGTGGGGTCGTCCTCTTCTGGATCGAAGTCGGGATTTTCGCTGGGAGGCAGTGTCCGAAATAGATTGGCCGATATCTGACAACAGAAGTCGTACCGTTAAATTTGAAATTAAACCCTTAACGACAACAACAGCAGCAACGGATCACAACTCGACAATCATATCCCACTTCTGATTTAATATCGGCGAGTCCCGATAAAAACTGAATCGATGGCGGCCTGTCGTCCTATTGAGTGACAATTAGCACGATTAATCGCGATACGAAACAAAGCGTCATCCTTATTTCGCTTATTGGCTCCAATTTGTATTTATGGCCGACGTATAGGCGATTTATCGCGTCGTAAACCTCGGCGATCAATTGCATGCGAAGATTTTGTTATTGAAAATTGAAGCGATGCAGCGGACAATGTAATCTTGGCGAAATTTGTAGACTTGAGCGAGAAAAAATTTGGAGTAAGCGCAAGAGGTGGCCGACCTCGTCACGACGAACTTAATTAATTGAAATTGGTTTTGGGGGGTCGTGAACCGCGCGTCGTCTCTTTTGACGTTTCCAACTCCACATCGCAACCTTCTTCGGCAGTTCGAAGCTGACAATAATTATCGAAATAAAAAAACAGTTTGTTGTAAAACGATCTAGAAGCACTTCACGGATAGTATTTATCTGTATTGAGTGCGTGACTTGTTTGATACTGAACACGATTGGGTCAAATTAATGTTGAGAAATTCACGAAACCAATTAAGTTCTTGTGTCGTCAATTGAAACGGTGATAATTGTCCGCATATTTATATAAATAGGCAAATTGCGCTAAGTACCTCGAATCAAACACCGGCAAACATTGATTCGTCTAAATGTAACGAAAAATCTACCGAATCGTAATTGGATTATTTCTCGAATTGCACAGCAGTTGATCGTTTTCCGGTCGAATTTGTATTTTCTTCGTTACCAGCAAATTGTGTTGACATGCCGCCGATGTGATTTGCCGCTCTTTTGTGAGTGTACTCCAATTAGGGATTTTGGTCCTGGTCGGTCGCCCATTAGAAATTAAAGAAATTATTATAAGTGGAACTTCCTACTGGCGATTCAAGTCGTTATTGGTAGGAATAATGGGATTCAATGAGGTTGTTAATTTCGCTTTCTTCTTCAACGTCAAGTGGCATCCAGCAATTCGACTGTCGAAATCGCCTTCCAAAACTAAAATATTCCGAGAGAAAGCAATTCTCGTCAAACAACTGCAATAGGCATCTTTAAAACCTTTTGGGAACCTCCCGAAATTTTCACTTATAATATCCCTAGTGCATTGATTATTTCCGGAAATTTTTTCGAATGCATTTCCAAAACGTATTAATTAAACACGAGGGCTAATTCCGTTTTGAAAATGCATGAGAATAAAATTTCCGGATATTAATCAATGCACGAGGGCATATTCGGTAAGAAAATCGCAACGACACAGACATTGGTCCATTATGTCATTATGATGTCATTATTAATAAATAAATGATTTTGATTGGCTGAAATAATTTTCACTTATTAATTTCATGCAAGGTGCAAACATTTCCAGGAAATTTTTACATTGTCATAGAAACGACACCGAATTCTATTTTTCAGTGTCGTGCGATTTTCGGGTACAACTACACAATTTTCAGATGTTTTAGTTGGCAAAACTATATTTCGAGTCCACCTCGGAACCAACAGAAAAATAGATGAACTTATGAAGACTGTTTCAGTAATTTTCTGGCCATTTCAGCGCTTCGATATAGCAACAAATAACTCCCCGTGCCGCCCTCTCCCCCACCGTAAAAACGACGTTTTTCCTAATTTTTCGCAAATTGGTTCGCTGGCTGCGTCCCGGCCGCAAATCTGGCTAATCCCATTACGATTACCCATTAGGTAAGTCATTAACTCTCGCCTCTGCTTTGCCGCTTCCGGAAAGCTCTTTGCCGCCGCCAGATCTCTATAAAAAAAAATATCTCGTCATCACGTCCAAAACCGCGGTGTCGTCGTCGTCAACTCCCGGCGGGTCTGACAATTTCAATGATTCACTCTGCCAATTGAGTCAAATCAACTTTTTGACTTCGTGCCAGAGGCCGCTTCGACTTTCTACCTTTTTTCCTGAAACGTCGCCAAAAATTCCGAACCGATGTTGCAACATATGATGATGATTTTTTATCTCTCGTGCGTATTCAAACAGACAACACGACAATACTAACGAACGCCGCCGCGCGTCTCTATAAATAATGCACGTTATAGGTACTGTATATCGTTTTTGTTTTCTTTCTCGCTCCCGCCGAAATTCCTGGATACGACGGGCAAAAGTGTAGGAGATAGGGGATAGAGACCGGAACTAACCCCGAGAACGCGGGATTTTCTGCGAACGGTCGAAAGTTCGATGGCTCCTCTTCGGACGCCGGAGACGACTTACCATTTTAATAATTTCGGGATAGACGGGTTCAGTAAGAACCCCCCGACCACCGGTTATATAATCCACTAATTCATTCAGAGTACAACGTTTTACTTCTTTTCCCTTCAGGTCCGACACTGGATCCATAAAATCGAATGGCACACAACATTGTCTAAGTTTTCGGATGAACAACTCCTCCTGTTCGGACGCCGGGACATCTGCAACAAGAACAAAAATCAACAACGGTTCGTTCGCCAGGAGCTAACAACAATTTATTATTAATTAAAGAACAGGGAGTTTACCGGTAGATGGCCGAAGCCGCAACCTGACCACCCTTACATCTTTAATTTGTCCAACTGACTCGTGTGGTCAACAAGGCACAAAGTGACAATTTTCGGCAATTAAAAGTATAAATTTTTCTCAAGAGTCAAGTCAATTTTTTTAACTTCACCTCCTCCAAAAAAAAAATATTTAAAAAATTAGTTCTACCTCCAACGTTTTCGTTCCACTTTCGACTAAAAATGACCAACAGTCCGAGAGAGAGACGATGCAAATTGAAACTCGCACGTCATAAATTCATTATTGATCGCACTCATTTATTTCTATCTTCTTCAATTTGAATCCATTTACGACCAGAAGTTCCGCAAATTTATCCAAGTCACCACCAATGGCGGCCGGACTTCGCAGCGAAGAGGTACAGTGACAAGCAAAAAATTAGACAAGCGACATCGACGATTTTGAAGTTGTGTAAAACGGGCTGTATAAAAAGACACTCCCTCGCGCAGCAGCGAATCACCTGGAAATGGGTGGGTCGCAATGCCCCGCCCCATCCTGAGTTGTTTTACACCGGAAAAAACATCGTGCCTGATTTTTTGCTCGCCACTGTACTCTCGTTTAGCAGTCAACGAACAGTTTCGTATCTATGATTTATGCGTTGTTTAGGCAATTTGTAAAAATGTCGGAGCGCTGTTGACATCTCTTCTATTGTTGTCTTGAACCGCAAATTAATCATTCCAAGGTAATGTTAATAACAAACGGGAAGTTGCGCCGCACACATGATAGTTTAACAAAAAAAAAAAAAAATTGTTGAAGCCACGAAATGCAATAATCTTCGACGTGTCGATTAACGACGAGTTAACAAAACTCGTAGGTGTTTGCCTTCGTTCGATTCGCACAATAGAAATTCTTTAGAACAAAAATGCAAATATTTTTTTTTCGCAAAACCGTACGTTATCTCGCTCCGTCTCTCTTGCGGGTTCTTTCTTTGAACGGTTCAATTGTTTGTTTGTCTTGCCGTCTGGAGCAAAACAACGTTCACGTTTTATCGTCCCGGCGGCGGCCGGCATTTTATTTATTTTATTTATGGGGGGGGGGGGGGGGCACGAGGCGCTTATTTATTCGCCAACTCGTACAAACTAATCTCGGTTTAGATCCTCCATCACGGGCACACATCATTATATCGGGAGGGAATCTCCCGTAAAATCAATACGCCCAGAAGCAAATACCTGAAACCTCTCTCACGACGACGACGACGACGACGCCACTCAGGAAATTCGAGACCGATCCACCGGAGGAGAGGGCCCACCGACAACGACACTAATAACACACCTACCTGTTCTTTAATTTACCCAACTAGTCGACGTTGGAGTTACAGAACAAAAAGTGTCAAACGATAATGGCCGATTAATAAAGCGAAATAAAAATTATTGTGATAGGGGCAAAAATTTTTGTGCGCCATCACAACCTGGTGGTGGTCGTCCCCGTCGCCGGCGATTGTTTCAGTGTGTAGGTAAACCCGAAGGAAAGTTAGAGCTAATTTCGTAACGCCTCTTCGGGGAGGAGGACGTGATTTCCTTTGAAAATCAGCGAGTCAACAAAGCCACCCTCAATCACCCACCGCAGCGTAACATAGCGACTTTGTAGTTCGATGTTTCCAATTAAGACATGCCCTCCGACATTTGACACGACTTCCTGCGTCGCAACGCCACCGTAAAACAACGGACAAACGGTAAGTATAGTCGCGACCACAAAGGTTCGCGTACACGTAATCAACAATAATAATGGTAAACGTCTAAACCACCAGCCACACATTCTGCATGTGACAAAAATAATACATATATGCACAAAAAAAAAAAAAAAATAAAAAAAAAAATTATAGAAAAGAAGGAGTGAAGAAACATAAAGTACCAAATGTGACAAGTGGATGAAAATAGTGGCAGACAGTATTTCTCATTGAAAAATCGCTGTACCAAAATACGAACGTAACCAGAGCAAAAGTTTCTTGCTTAGATTTAGTGGAGGGAGTCCTGGACGGTCAATTCCTTTTGTGGGGTTAGATAAAGCAAGGAGGCAGGGAGAAGAGGTGGGAGGTGAAGTGTTATCAAGCTAAGATAGAAATCTTTTTAAAGGAGATGGTGTTTCTCCTATCTCTCCTTGGTGAAGGGGGCGAGTAGCTGAGAATATTAGGTGCGGCCCTCGAACTTTGTATGCTCAATGCTTCTTCCTCAGCCTCGACCACGTGCACTGGCGAAATGAGTTTTTGGCTTCGGACCCGTTTTCCTAAACTAGTTTTCGATGGAGGGCGGCGTGCGGAGCCCAATTTCCGCATTGTTCGCCTCCCACAAATAGAACATTAACATAAGTTCCCGCCCGGATCGCCGCCACCATCCCGTCGTCGTCGTCGTCGTCGTGTTGTTATGAATGAAAATCATGAACGAAAAGACGATAAACAGTTATGTGGAAATCGCACTACTTGTTTACCGTCGTCAAAACTTTTTATAAATAATATCACGACCGATCTCAATTGATTTATCAGGAAGCAGCATCGACGACACGTGCGCCGCGTCGTCGTCCGTCCTCTGATCAACGATTCATCGTCATTGATCTGGTGATGAATTTTCCGCCAACTACACACACAACACACACCCAGCAGATGTCGACGGGCGGTACCGAGAACGTTTCGAAATCGCTACCTACCTGCAGAGGTAATTTCCAATAAACTTATGCGGACGATGCAATCTAAAAATATAACATCGAGGAAAAGCGCAGCATCCGGCGCTTCGTCGACGAGCAAACTGCATTAGCAGAACCGGGGCAAGAAAAATGCAGTTTCCCTATTTTTTTTTTCGAATTGATAACGTGAAGAAGATGCTTGCTTCCACGACTTCCGGTCAACGAAACAATATTTAATTACTGGGATCAAAAGTTTTTATAAGAGGAAGAAATCGGCCACCTGGTGCGAACTGGGACCTTTTCCGGAGGAGTCGCTTTATCCGATAAAAAAAAAGGTTGTGATGAATCGGACCACCTGGATCGCGAATTAAAAATTGCGAGCAAAAGACCCTCGCTCGGACCTTTTCCGGGGGGATCGCTAATAATCCCAATTGGAGACGATTCGGCCGTGACGACATCGGATGTAAGTAGGTAGGTGAGCGAGACAGGGACGCCTATTTCGGGCCGAAATTTCAAACAAAAATAACTTCGGCGAATTCCCGGAAACCGGCGATTCTTCCCGGCCTTCGCTCCTGTTCAGCGCCAAAATTAACAACCCTTCGACTTCTAGACGAGTTGGGGTCGTCAGCGTTCCAAGAGACCACTGGACCTGATGCGCGGAGACGGCGCCAACAAACTCGATAAAACTCTGATGGATCCAGATCCGGTGAATGAATAACTCGGCAATTCGCCAAAATAAACGCCAACAGTTGGTTACCGGAAGACGTAAAAGAATGGTCTTCGTCTAGCACTCTAGATAACATTAATTTCTTCCGAGGCCCAGAATCACGAAATCAACTAATCACATCTGAAGACAACTTCGTCCTCGTTGCTCCTTCGACGTGACGGCGGTCCTTGCGCAATATGTTTTCAACTTTATGAATGACTCACGATTCTAATCAATGCTCTCTCTAGATTTCGTTCAAAAATGCCGTTTCAGTCGGTGAAACGAAATCAGATTTCCGCTAAACCCTCCACCACCCACTCGCCCTCCACCTAATTTAGGTAAACGTAACCGTACATATTTTACATCTGCCCACCGGAAAAATTCCGGTCACGCCGTCGCATTGTTGCCAACTCCCAATCATTTAAAATCCTCCAATGTTTTTTTTTTCTCCTCTTTCCATCGTTCCGTTGTACATCAAAACGAACGACCGAATTAATGATCGAAATGCGACCGAAACTATTTTATTGACGTCACAGCGGAAACGATCGCCATTTTTCGCATCCAGTTTCGTTCGTACCCACCGCAAACACACGAGATTCCGTTGAATAATCTTCGGGCAATTGCTTCGCCGCTTCGTAACAGCGGCCAGAGTCATCGAAACTGGGGATTTTTTTTGCACGACAGGTTTGCCAACTGTCCGCAGGCTAGCCCATAAAGCTATAGCTCAGCATATCCCTACTTGCCGAGTCCGAATCGAGCTTCCGCGGCGATCCTCTCGTTCTACATACAGTCCACCAAAAATAATTATTGATTCGCCGCCTTCGGGAACCGCACTGTGTACACCGAGAGGAAGATGTGATCGCGTAGGCGGATCCTATCCGGATTCTTCCGTTGTTCTCCTATCGTGTTGAAGTTTTAATCGCGAAACCCTTCGGCGTCGTCGTGCCCTCCCGTTCGTCCTTCCGCCATCAATCTCTGGGATATGAACGATGATGCCGGCGTAAACTGATCTAGCAACCTGACATCGATGTTGAGTAGGTCCGTTTTCCAACACAACGTTTCTTTCCACGTCGAACGGCGCAGTTGAACTTTTTAATCGTCCTCGTTATAACAAACTTTAAAAATAGACGTGTACAATGTAGAAAGCATCACTCGAATAGTTGAGACCAAAAGAGAAACAAAAGTACGTGAAGAGACCATCGTCTCGACGAGAATGGGGTGTCGTCCGAGGAGGCTCTCGGCGCTAACACCGATCTTGTTATTCTCCGGCTAAAGTAAACAAAGATGTTTTTGTTACGTCAACGTAATTTGTTCATTAAATATTTTCGTAGGAAAAACTACTAGGCGCAAAGACAAAAATATTGTCGTTATCAAGTCTCGTCGCCAAAATTTCCTAGACAATCATCGACGCGCTAATTGCTAATCGATCCCACTTCTGATACCGAACAGTTACGGTAAACGACCGGAAGTAGGTAGTTACGATTGAATCTCTTGACCGCCCTTCCGAGCCCTCACCTCCATTATTTCCAGTCCGACATAGTTTCAGAACGACCGTTAGAAATTCTTGGATCAAGTCAGAGGGATCGAATTTTGAAACCACCCCTTTTATCGAGTTTCTGCTTTCAATTCCGCTAACGAGTTCTCCACAAATTAGCTTCGGTGATCGAGATATCCCACTTCTGATGCAGTAAGAGAGGTCTCAAAAAAAAGTTATTTTGAACCTAAGACGACGACGATGTCGTTACCGCCGGTGACTCATCAATTTTAAATTACCCAGATTTTATTAATTGGCTTCTTGACGTTGATTTCGTGACGGTGCGGGCGCCAGCTGGTAATTGCATTGAGTTATTGTGGACGTCGCTGTAGGTGGATTAATCAATATTGAATTCAAATTAAGGAACCCGAGACGGTTGTGTGGGGATCGTTTGACCATAACGATGGAGAACAAGGATATAGAATGAAAAGGGGTTGGATCCAGAGTTATCGACTGTCCGTCCGTTAACCCGTCTCTTTTGAATTTCGTTGTGTCATCCGATATTGGAGATGGAGAGCAATAAAAATGGAAACGCAAATACAAATATTTGCCGCAATTAAACGAGCGTCCCGGCGCAAAATTGAACAGATGGGGTTGGGAAAATTGCTGACGGACACCTTATTTCGTTGCAGAAGACACGTCGAGTCGAAGCCTCAAAAGTATAAAATCACTTAAGAAGCATTCAAAATTTTACCCCGCCAAAAGAGATTTCAATAAAATTATGAACAATTCCAAATAGGGCTCATCGAGAATCCCCCCCCCCGTCGATGATAATGGAACGTTCGAACCATTTAAAAATAAACATGTAAATGTTGTAGTTGTAAATATGGAAACTTCTGCAAAAGAATGGACTGTGACGTCTATAGCGCCCCGTGGGTGCGACAGAGCATAAATTTCAGGTTCAAAATTTTTTTTCGGCAAGTATCAACATTACGCCCCTCAAGCACCTACTAAATGCAACCAATGACGGATCGCTAGTAATGTAATAAAAAATTTAACGAGGCGCTAATGGCTCATTAACCGGCACATTAACAGTTGTTATGCAAATTTCTTAATGGACTTTGAGAAATTGGTTTTTTTTTATTATTTGGGAGGTAGAAATTCGAATTTAAAGTGAAGGCAAAAAATTTCAATACAAGAATTTATTTGAAATTGAAGTTAAGAAATTTTTTATTGTTCAACACATTCTCTGCTTGCTATGTCCGATCGCTCGAACAATGATTAAAGTCAATTCACTGTCAGCGGCGCGTCAAGATTTGACGTAGAAGCCTTAGCAACGAATTAACAAAAGACACCAATTGATTGTTGATCCGTTGCTAAGGGTTCTACGTCAAATCTCGACGCGCTGCTGACAATGAATTAACTTTAATCATCGTTCGAGAAACCAAGCATTATAGACCAGTGAGTAGGTAAAAAAATTTAACAAAAATTCTAACATTTTTTAAACTTTGCCGTGTAATGTGTAACGAATCGAAACGGAACTATAAAATTTTGCAACTCGATTAAAGGTCGGCATGATTGTGAAAATCGAAAAAACTTAAATTAAGCGATATCTCGACGAAAAAAATTATAACATTGTTGCAAACTCGATAGAGTTTTCATTACAATATTCAAAATGCACAGCGAAATTTGCAGGAACTTATGAATTAGGCATAATAATTAATTATCATTAATAAACATTTACGATTGCAGTCATTTGCAATTGACATCTACTCACTTTACGTTTTTTCGAATCGTTTTTACGTAAATAACTATTGATTTTGTTGTAAATTATAAAAAATGGACCATGCCGTCACCGAATAGAGTTGCAAATTTACAGAGTCTTTAAGGCGATTTTAGCAAGTTGATTGTAGTTTTGCAAGCATGTTAATATTTTTGGTGGAAAATTAGATGAAAAAATGTTATTAATGATAATTAATTATTACGCCTAATTCATAAGTTCCTGCAAATTTCGCTGTGCATTTTGAATATTGTAATGAAAACTCTATCGAGTTTGCAACGATGTTATAATTTTTTTCGTCGAGATATCGCTTAATTTAAATTTTTCCAATTTTCACCATGATGCCGACCGTTAATCGAGTTGCAAAATTTTATAGTTCCGTTTCGATTCGTTACACATTACACGGCAAAGTTTAAAAAATGTTAGAATTTTTGTTCAATTTTTTAGTTATCATGTCTCTATTCACTGGCCTATTACTCAGGGCGCAAGCAAATTAAGAAACGTTGCGTTGTACATATTTATGTGTGACTTGTGTGCAGTTACAATGTCCAGCAAAAACAAGGCACCTTCAGCTAACTAGATATGAGCCAAAAAAATTCTTTGGCCCCAACTTTTAATTGCATAACATTTTAAAGTCTAAAAAAATCTCTTGACGACAATCAAATAAATAACGAACTTCAAGCTCCATTTGTGTTGCAGAACTGGCGGACGCACAATGAAAAAGTAGATACGTTTGCCAGTCAAGCCACGTTAACGACAAAAACTCAGATAAACAAACAAATCGCAGTATCGCTGTTGACGATTCAACAATTGTTTTTTTTTTTTGACAGTTACAGAAACAACATGAAGCAAAAAAAATTCCCTAAAAACGATTCCGAGTGTTTCCTTCCCTTTCATCGTCATTAATTCCACAGCTGTTCAATCTATAGCCTGCGTAATTCCGCATCTTTAGCAAGCCAGTCACATACCTACTTACCAATGCCGATAATTAGAAGGGAATTCGGTCAGGGATAACGCGCGACCTGTCCCTAATCGCATTGCAAAGTTTCATGGAGAAATCTTGACGCTAAAAATTAACAAGTTCGGAAATTTCCTCCCAACGGGTCAAAATTCAAAAGCATAAATGGGGTTCATTAGTATAAAGTGTCATAACTGCTACTTGATGTCGATAAAACAGGTAACTGTCGAACTAAAATTGTTTTTGGCGTTGTCACCGCAACCTACTTCAAAAAACTGAAGCTTCAACCTCCACCTCAAGCACAGACTTGCACCCATATTCACTAAGGGCCGGCTTTACGAAAGGGGAATATGCCAGGTATAACGCTATTCCGGAATAACTCGGGATAAATGGGCTTTTACGAAAATCGAATCCGATAAATCCAGGTATAAACTGTAGACCGAGGCTATGTAAACCGGCCCTTATTCCGGAATAGTTATTCCAATGCTTATCCGACTTTCGTAAAACTGTCCCTAAGAAGATTTAAATTTTAAACCGGTCTAAGTTGACAGATGAACAGTTAACCATTTAAAGTTTCGCTAATTTAAAAATTTTTGCAAGTGATTTTGAAGTAGTTTTCCATCTGTCAACTTATACCAGTTTAAAATTTAAAGCTTGACAGTGAATCCAGATGATACTTGTTTGTAAGTCACCAAAAAGTCATGGGTCTCTAAAGCCTCGTTTACATCCACTTAACGCACGTAACTTAACGTAAGGAAAATTAGTGAAGAAATACGCGCACCAATCAGATGAGAAGTAAAATGGCATAGCTTTCTGTTATGCTATTTCCCTCTTTGTTCTTTTTGAACCCGTGGCGTGTCAAACTGACAAAATGCGCATGCCCAAGAATAATTTCTTACGTCAAGTTACGTGAATGTAAACGAGGCTTTAAGATCAGTGTTGCTTTCTTACGTTACACTTTTGTTTGTGGAAACTGCGAACGCTAATCAAACCCGAAATAATTGTTTTGGGTGCTGCAAAACTATTCCAGGAACGCGAGGAAAAGTTTCGAGTTTATACGTCAAACAAAAATAACAACGCTCAGCCGGTAACTACGACATCGACCAAACGTCACTTTGACATTTACAAAAAAGAAAAAAAACGGTAGATTTGACGTCAATTTGGATAGACAATGTTTGGATATTAGAAAACTAATCGATACAATAAATTATTCCAATCGCGGTTGTTGTCAAAACAAACAATCAAGTATTTGGAGTACGCAGTATGCAACTAATCAGATCGAAGGCGGCCACGGATCACAGGTGACGCAATAATAAAACCAACTACAAAACGAATTTGTAGTCAAGGGTGGCTTTGGAATTGTAAAGAAACGTCAAAATTGTAAACACCGTAACATTGTTTAGATCAATTTGAACTTCGCTTAATAAAATTTCGGTAAAAGAATTAATTTTTTGTTAAAAAAGTTGTTTTTCAATAGAAAAACAGTTGAAGACTCGTCTCCAGTTCTCAACAAAAAAACGGTTTCATCACATGAGCCAAGTTACATCCCATTTTGTTTCCACGGCCGCCCTTGATTTTAAGTTTTATTGATCACGCTGTCCTTTCTTCACATTCCTATCCTGAGCACCAGTTGGAGCGGAGTGCCAAAATAAACAGAAGAAAGCTAAAATAGAGGTCAGGTTAGTTGAACTAATTTCCGAGTGTTATTGACGGCGAATGCGGCGAAGCCGCCCCTGTTTAGTGGCGGGCCGACATTTTTATTGCTGCTGACCCGCTGATGAAATTTCCGCCATTGTAACTTTTAGGTCGCGGGCCTACTTTGTCTGTTTTGGTTACGCGGGGATCGAAGTTGGCTGACGGGTAGCGCGATTTATCAACAAAGGTGGCGTGGGAGCGACAATGCGGGAGATTTGAAAACGAATTCGGGGGGCGACCTTGTCGACAGCCCCGACCTTGCGGGTCAGCTCTTGTCCCGACCAAACGGCGTCGTCTTGTTGGGGATGCGATCGCAAATTAATATCGCCGCGGTAAGGATTGCACTAGGTCGGGAGACTCACCTTTCAGTAGCGGCAACGGCTGCAGCTCGATGTCCTGGGAATTGCGATACCGCGAGCTGCCCTGCGACTTCTTCGTTTTCTTCTTGAGCGATCTCTTGGCGAAGGGATCGATCCTATCGACAAACGCCGTCGTCGACATCGCGGCGCCCAACTCGTCGCAAATACCAACAAACTATTTACACGGGGGCCGCGAACTGGCCACACTGCATTTCACCACTTCGACACCGCCGTCAAATCGCACATCCTTTTAATCGCATCACACGTATATTTATAATCCCGCGAACTTATGAATGGTTACCGAATATCAATGGCACAAGGTGTGTGCTTTAACTCAGTGCACGCCCAACGCTCAACTGCTGCGAAGACGCTGCCCAACACCACCGACACGACGTTACGCGACAAAACAACAACTTTCGACGCGATTCCAACGGGAAAACCACTAAAACACCCCCAGGTCCGGCCGCACACAATCGGGATCGGTAAACTGACAAACGAGTCCAGTATTTTCACCCGCCATCAGCTGGTTACTTTGACACAAAATCCTCCGGTTCGGCCGATCCATACGCGTCGCGGACACACACGCACATCGTTTACACCCCAAATAACCAGATCGTCGACCCCCAACTGCACTAACACCCCAATTAACACCGAAATCGACGTTTTACTGCAATTTTTGCACGCAAACCGACCCGATGCCGTAAGTACCTAGGGCTGAAAATAGATGGGGGGTACTCGGTGATCGACGCGCGCACTGTAAAAACGCAACCAACACCCCAACTTGCCACGACAACCCCCGAAATTCGCCAAATTATTTAGGAAACGCTCCGCGGCCACCCAATTCACCTGAAATTGACGATTTAGCAATTATTTACGCACTTTCAGAACGTTAACTGACCGGCAAGTACCGCGTAATGCCCAATGAGAAAGCAATATTCAGTACCATCGACCAATCACAATCGCGTATTGTCCTCGACGACGTCCATCTTTGTGTAAAATATTTTTGATTTGACAGTCACGACCACCGAGCCAACGGAAACGAGAGCGCTCAAGAAATTTAAACAATTTGACCAATTTGCGCCAAGTTAACGAAAAGACGCCCGTTTTTGTCAAGTTCCGCTTCGCATTTCGACCAAACTCTATTTCTATTTGGTTACATCCCTTTGAATTTCTTAAGTTTTAAATTTATGAAAAAATATTAATTTCCTTCAGTGTTGATTAAAAAACTTAAAGGTTCCGACAAGCAACAAACTAACTGAGTTACAACTAATAATGTGGTTGACACAACGTAATTACGAGTCAATTATGTTAGTTTGCGGATATCTAGCGGTTGGTGCTTCGGTGGTATGTGTCAATACGCCCTAACCTAACTTTCAAATTTTGAAATGAAATAAAATGACCTCTTGCCCCGGTTGGTATTGTGGCCGGCAATTGCTGCCTAATGGCGACCTGAGCGATTGTGGATCATGTCCGCGAGGTTACCGCCGCAACGAGACCTCCTTCACTTGCGAACCATGCACCGACAATCCTGCGTTTTACGACTGGCTCTACTTAGGTTTCGTGGTCCTCCTAGTGCTGGTACTGCACTGGTTTTTCATCGATATGGTTTCAATGAAACGAAGGTACTAGAAAACCTCTGACTTGCCCGTTGAAAGTTCACAATTTTCTTGCAGTTTCAACAAGGACGTTTTGATTCTGCACTTGACCGCTTTTGTTGAGGTTTTCGTTTCGTGTCTCTTGTCGCTGATACTGATGCATCCTTTGGGGAAGCTTGAAATTAGGAGTTGTCGCGTTAGGACTTTGGCTGATTGGTATACGTTGTTGCACAATCCAATGCCGGATTATGAGCGCCAAATTCACTGTACCCAAGAAGCTGTCTACCCTTTGTTAGTTGTTTGATTAACTCAATTGCTTTTTTTAATTGTAAATTTTTAGATATACGATAGTTTTTGTTTTTTACGCTTTAAGTTTAGTGATTATGGTGCTGTTGCGGCCGTGGGTCTGCCGCAAATTTCTACCAAGAAGGAGTAAAATGTCGATATACGCCGCCATGTACTTCATTCCGAGTCTGGCTCTTCTTCATGCTTTAATCGGAGGACTTCTATGTAAGTACTTAGCGGTGAAGATGATGAAAGTAACAATTTTTTTTCAGATTACGCTTTTCCTATTTTGGTTGTGATTTTGTCAGTTATTTCGTGTGCGGCACATTTTGCCGTTAAAATCGATCAGTCGGTTTCTTCTTTGATGGTTACAACAGTCGCTGATCCTAGAAATATCGTAATATTGTTGGGTCATTGGTGTTTGCACGCCTATGGCATCATTTCAATCACCCAACTCACAGATCTCACCCTCCATAGTCTTCTGCTGTTGTTGGTGCCCTTACCTGCGTTGTTCTACATATTTACAGCCAGGTTTACGGACCCCAGTAAATTCTGAAGTGAAATGTGATACCAGTGGCAATTGTGGGGCCTTTATACTCAACCCTGTATTTATTTTCACTTAAAATTAGGGATGTTATGTTGAAGTACGCAATTGAACTAACAATTTAGTTTGAGTGCTTGCTGCAAGTTCTTTAGTACATTGTGATGACAGTCTTGCTAAAATCGAATCACTAACTGGCTAACTGCCTTCTCCAGAAAATTTAGAAATATGTTAGACTATCCAGAAACTGTTTCTACTGTAAATATTATAATCATTTACTGACTGTAAACTTTAGTTATTAATTTTAACTTTTAATAAAAATAAATTTGTTACATTGTGAATCACATTTTATACATTGTTTTTTCTTTTCAAACCAAATTGCATAGAACTTGTGTTTGCATACTTGATTACTTGTTATCAAGTGCCACATGTAATATGTAGCTGAATTATCTTGTAAAATGCGTTTGAAAACTTCATAATACATTATTAGTTTTGAGCAATCACCTCAAAAACAATAATTAGCACTTAAAACGTTTAGAAGTTACCTTGAGTTGCATAATAATAAGCTTTAACTTTGATAGCGATAGTAGGGGGCAACACATTTTGGAAAGGCAAACAATTCTAAAAGAACAACTTATCAACAAAATAATTATATTAGTAGATAGAAGAAGAAACAAAGTAACAATAAATATATATATTCAACTTCCGGCGAAGTTACTTGACCAAGAACACTCTTTGTTCTCCTTCCATTCTGACTTTCCTTCGGCGTAAATTTCTTTTTTCCAAATAGGGACGGTTTTTTTCACTTCATTTATGCACCATTCAGTGGCGTGGATGGCGTCGTTTCTATGAGGTGACGATATAGCTATAACAATACTGGCCTCTTTAACTGGCACCGTTCCCAGCCTGCAACAAAAAATGTTAGTCTTGATTCTACACAAAACTCAAGTTACTGACCGATGAAAAATCGCGATATTCTCCACGTCAGGCCATCTAGTCCTAATTTCCTTGCAAACCTTCTCCAATGACTTAATCCCCATAGACTCGTACGCTTCATATTCTAAACGGGCCACAGTTTTGCCTTCAAAATTGTCCCGTGTTGTTCCCACAAACAGCGATATCGCCCCACACGCGGGCGAGCCAACCAATTGACTTAATTCCGCCACATCGAGCTTGTCGACGGTGAATTTTAGGTGGTTCATAGTTTTTAACCGCCACTTAACGGGGGGATAACGGCGATTTCGTCACCAGGTTCGAGATTAATTGGGCCTTCGCAGGGACAAAATTCTCCGTTTCGGGAGATGATAACGTTGTGTTTGAGGTCGTGCAGGTTGAATTCTTCAACCAATTTCGCGAGCAAATCGGCGTAGTTTGTGGGGGATGGAACTTGTAGGGTGGAAGCCGGTCTGCCGACTATCTCTTTGGCTTTGGCGAAAAATAACACCTGAACGCTCACAAACATCACTTAACTGGCATTGTTGATACTGAAATCGGGCTGATAACAGTATGGCGCGAGATAATTGTTGGAGTTAGGTAATAGTTTCAGATCTTTGAACCTTCCATAACCTCATTGCTTAACGTCACAATGACAGTTAGGACACGTGGTAGGAGTAAACAATCAACATCACGGATGCTGTTGGTTGCCTACCCTGCAACATGTGCTCTGGGTTAAATGTCACGTTGACATTGGAAAGTGTGGTTAGGTGAGAAAAGATTTTAGCGGTTTTAGAGGCTTTCTAGTGTTCCCGAACTGCGACCAATGAGGCCTTTTGTTCAAGCTGGGAAGAGAGGTTATCAGGTGCTTAAACACCACTTTTTGAATAAAACATTTTTCTTGGGCCACTGAAGTTTTCAAATTCTCTCCACAGAATCAGTCAGCAGTAGGACTCCAACACAGATCATTGTTCAAGATCCAGGTGCTCGTTTCTTCAAACTGGAAGCAAGCGGGGAGATAACTGTTACAACTATGAACCACTTGAGATTCACAAGAGAAGCGCTGGACTTGCAGCAGTTATGTCAGCTAGTTGGCTCTCCTACATGCGAAGGCATATCGCTGCTTACAGCGAAAATTCGAGGCACTTTCGACGAAGAAGCCGTTGCTATATTCGATTATAATACGTACAAATCTGTAGGGCTTCAGTCCTCGGAGAAAATTTGTGGCGAAATTCGCGCTGCGTGGCCGAGTGTAGAGAACATTGCGATTTTTCACAGGTGAGCAGTTAGTTACTGTAATGCCCCATCACGAGAAATTTTGGTAGCTGGTTAGAAGGAGATCGAGAGGTGAATATTGGTGTAGCCATATCGGCCCTTAATGGAAAAGATGTCTCTCATGCCGTTGAAAGGTGCATGGAGGAAGTAACAATCAACGTCCCCATTTGGAAAAATGAAGTTAACGCGAAACAAGCTTCTGAGAGAAATAAAAAAAGGAAAGGTTAGTACTCAAGTAATTAATTAAGTTTACAACATGAGGTGAATTACCGCATTTGATTGTATTTTTAGCCCAACCTCACCCCCCTCGGATAATTTTTTTTAAAACGGACTTGGAGCCCCAAGTTCAAGTGTCGCCAGTTCCCCGCCACTTGGTTCAAATCCACGCGTCCTCCTCCGAAATTAACAGGAGAATTGAGGATTTTATGGCGAAAAAGCGGGATGAAATTAACAGAAATAACGTGCGTGAATTCACTGCGAGCGATTCAAACTCCGAGTTTTCCTGTGCTCGAGTCAATGCTGCATTACGGAAGAGGCCGGATTCTAAAGGCCATTTGCAAGGTTTTTATTTGTTTTATTTTTTCTTTGTTGTTCAATTTTCCGATTTGCAGTTAACCGAATTTTGAACGCGTTTTGGAAAGATCAAAGGAGCACTGAATATTTGACCAAACACATCCCTCGTGATGGCGTGGAAGAGAGGTTGCGAAATTTGGAAATGCACCTGAATGTGCCAACTCCAATGGACGCCACTGTTTACACACGTTTAAATAACGTGGAGTCTAGACTTCGAGAATTTCAGGGAATTTCGCCGGAATATCTACAGTTTTGGCAATTTTGGGTAACTTTTCCCGTTACGTTTTTATTAATATGATTCTTTGGAATTCTAGAATAGAAGCAAGACAGCAGACAAACCTGTCAAGAAAAAGGTGTGGGCAGTGCAGGACTTAGGCATTACAATAGACGAATTACAGAAAAAAGTTATGGAAGAGAAAAGATGAGGTTTCAAACCTTCTATTGTGCTTAAACAAAGTTGTAATTATTACTCAATATTGTATATGTGTAAAGCTGGAATCAATATAAGTCGTGGAATTGAAACTGGAAGCTTTTTAGTAAAATCAAGGATAAAAGCCCAGCATTGTTTCTTGAATCGATAACTAGATGGCGCTTCGGCCCGCGCGCGTCTGAACCAAACTGAGCACATTTGCCACATCAATTCACCTCTGCTGTTAATTTAGCAATTTGTAGCTAAATGCAGAGCAGCCCTTCAGAAATTTAAAACCAAATAAAAGTCAACATGAAACCAATTAACAATTTAATGTTAGGTAATATTAACCATTCAACTAATCGGAATCTTCAAAAATTGAACTAGTAGCCGGCAGTTGCTTATACCTTTCTTGAGTCTTCCTCCAAATGCCTTGCTTATTCTTATCCACAGTGTTATTTTCTGGAACTATCACATCACTGTTTCCCATCCCGGAAGTTCCGGAATTCGCCACTAGAGGGACCTGTAAAACAAAGTTAGCGTCTAAAACTAATTTAACTAACGCTCACCGGTTCCAAAATTCCTTGGCTGTCCTTCCCCAAAGACTGTCCCTCTTTCCAACCCATTTTCGCCAACATCTTGAATCCCTTATTCTCGGCAGGAATCGATCTACAAATTATAATTATTACGCAATTAAGTTTTAAGCAATCGTCAAATTTAATTACTCGTTCAACGACGCTACTTCCGTTTTCTCGTGGGGATTTTGACTACCAATTTTTTCTCTGCGCTTTTGCGCCCGATCCGTGTAGCCAGAAGCCAACTTAACGTTGTCCTCCTCGAAATGGTTCACGCCAAACTTTTTCCTGAGCTTTTTCAATTCGTTCTTGTGTTTTTCGCTTTTTGAAACTTTTATCGGCGATTCGACTTTTTCTAAAATAACAAAATTTACATTATTTTCGTGCAAAACAATGACGTCAACAACGACTTGTCACATCAGCAACAATTTAATAAAACGGTCGCCAGGGTCCAACTACAACGGTCAAAAAAGGTCGCAATATGACGATCAAAACGTCAAGTAAAAAAAGGCAAATTATTTTTACATCAGATATTTAAATTCAGGTGCCTACTAGGGCTAAAAATATTCTGCTCGGTAAGCATAATATAAAATAATAAAAAAATTACTTTCGGCAACTTGAACCAAGCCTGGTTCGCAATGGCCGCAAGTTTTGTTGCCTTCGTGGACGTGGCACAGTAGAACGATTGACCCCATTTGAATCCTACTGCCGTGCGGTACTTTGAACGATTCACTCTCCTGTTTTGAAGACGCCATGCGTTTTCCGTTCAAAACCGTGCCGTTCCGCGAACCCAAATCAACGACAAAGTAATGGCCGGCTTCCTTGTCAAAATTAAACTTTAAGTGGCACTTGCTGATATTAATATCGGGAAGGAGGACGGAATGGGTTCCTTCACGTCCCAAAGTCCCTCCTTCGTACGTCAAAATGTACAAGGACCCCACTTTGATTTTAGAAGCGTTGGACTGTTCAACGATGATTCGCATGCAAGGAGGCCACTGCTTCGCCACGTCTGCAAAAAAATTATAACTAAAAAAGTTCATTCAATATTTGGTAGTCTCAAAGCCGCTCTTTTCACTTTTGTTGTTAAGTACGGGCAGAACTCGGCAGTTGCGGAGTTCTGCTTCCCAGTTAATTAGTAACATTTGTAATGAATGATTGAGGTGAAAAAAGCGCTGTTAAGTGCGAGACAAGCGAAACTTTGCTGGTTAACTGAACAGAAGAACTAAGTACCGCTAGTGTCAGAATTTATTTCTTCGATTTCGCTGTCGCTGCTCCTCGAACACTCCCCCTCTTCGGTTTCGTATTGCGTCGTCAAATCGATCCGTGCATTTTTTGCGGCCTACAAATAACAGGGATTTACTGATTTATACATACCCAGGGCGTTAGTACGGAGATTATTTATGGTCAAATAAGTGAAGCAATCCGTTAGGTGCTCCAAATCAGAAGAAGTGTTTACCTAAAATTTCAACTCTCGCAAAAATTTCACAAAAAAAAAACAACCTACTTTTGATTCATCCTTACTTCTACTTTTGCGTTTAACAAACTTTTTGGATTTGGGGGGTTCACAGGCGGGGGCGATGTAAACTTGCGAATGAAACTCGTAACTGTTGGTTTCTTGTTTGTAGGTCATGTATGTGCCGGTTGAGGCGTCATAATACAGTCCATATTCCTGGAAATGGCGGAATTATTTCGGCTTCGCCACTTTAAAGTGATTTAATTTTACAGAATTATAGTAATAACCGGTGGTCGAGTCGTAGTACATTCCAGAAGTTTCATCATAAACAAATCCAGTGTTTTGAGTGGCTAATTCAGCGGCTTCCTTTATTTCCTCAGCGATACTTTTTGGTTCCTTCAATTCGCCGTTTACGCCGTTCTCGTTAGTTTGGGTGCTCACATCGACCAGTTTGTGCTAAAAAACGTAATTTTTTTGCAAATTTTACGACATAACCTCAAAATACCTTCAACTTTGCTTTAATTTTTCGCAGCTTTTTCCTCTGCTTCTTGATTTGTCTTTCCAAAATCTGGATGTAGGACAACACTTCGGGGATGTTTTCGAGCTTTTCCTTCAGTTCTGGCGATAATTCGAACTTATTTCTTTGGTTTTCATTGTAACTGCTTTCAGTCGTGTCAACTTCATTTTTATCGGACATCGCTTCCTGTTGTGAGTTAAACGTTTCAATTATTAAAGCCACGCCAGAAACTGTTCAAATGTTGCAAAATGACTGGCCGAATTTTGCAATAACAAATTGATAAACAAATTAACTTTCACGTCAACATCGAACTGTCAGCCAAACGTCAAAGTTAAGTTGCCCGTGAAGTCAACAGCAGATTCGGGCTAAAGGTGTCCATGCACCGCCACTTCGCCGTTTCAAATCGCCCTTAGTAAATTATGGCAAAAGCAAAAAGTTTAGAAAGAGAAACGCTTACGTTGTTAACACAAATCTTCAAGTTTTTGTTTTATCGGTGACTCTAAACTTTTACTTGAATTCTTTTTTGGCTTTTGAGCGCGTGTATGTGTGTGTGTGTTCTATAATCGCTGCAACTTCACGTATGTGTTTATGTCAAAGTGACAGTCGCCGGGTTATCCAAAAATTGAGGTTAAATAGGCGGAGAAGAGTAGGGTGTAGTTATAATTGGAATGTTCGCTAGAGGTGGAAGAACAAATTTATTTAACCATCTCTCAAATCTCCTCTGACCGTTTCAAGTAGCACAGTCGAGTGAAAACTTTCGCGGCACCACCAACCAAACCACGATGGGTTCCTGGCCGAAAGACGTGGGCATTCTGGCCCTCGAACTGATTTTCCCATCCCAATACGTCGACCAAACCGAACTCGAAGAATACGACGGCGTGTCTTCGGGCAAGTACACCGTAGGCTTGGGCCAGGAGAAAATGGGGTTCTGTTCTGACCGAGAAGACATCAATTCGTTGTGTTTGACAGTAGTGCAGAAGTTAATGGAGCGCCACAACATCAAACACGCGGAAATCGGACACTTAGAAGTAGGCACCGAGACCATCATCGACAAATCAAAAAGCGTCAAAACCGTGTTAATGCAACTATTCGAGCCCTACGGAGTGACAGACATCGAGGGGGTTGACACCACCAACGCTTGTTACGGGGGCACCGCTGCTCTGTTCAACGCAATTTCGTGGGTGGAATCGTCAGCGTGGAACGGCCGTTACGCTTTAGTGGTCGCCGGCGATATCGCGGTGTACGCGAAGGGGTCCGCGAGACCTACCGGGGGGGTCGGGGCCATCGCCATGTTGATAGGCCCCAACGCTCCTTTAGTGTTTGACAGAGGAGTGCGGGCAACTTACGTTAAACACGCTTACGATTTCTACAAACCCGATTTGACGTCGGAATACCCGACAGTTGATGGTAAATTATCGATTCAGTGCTACTTGAGCGCCCTCGACCACTGTTACCAGCTCTATTGCAAGAACGTCGCGAAGAAAACAAACACTCAAGTCAATTTGGGCTATTTCGATGCCGTTCTCTTCCATTCTCCGTACTGCAAGTTGGTGCAGAAGTCGCTGGCTCGGTTGGACCTCAACGATTTCATTCGAGCCACCGACGACGTGAAGTTGCAGCGGTTCCCGGGATTGGCTCAATTCGAATCGGTTAATCTAAACAAAAGCTATTTCGATAGGGATGTTGAAAAGGCATTTCTAAACCACAACAAGGACTGTTTCGTTAAGAAAACCAGTCCGTCTCTTCTAGTAGCCAGTCAAGTCGGCAACACTTACACCTCCTCTCTTTACGGCGGCTTAGTTTCTCTACTGATCAACAAGGATGTGGCGGAAATTGCCGGCAGCAAAATCGGTTTGTTTTCTTACGGTTCCGGTTTGGCGGCTTCCTTCTTTTCGATAACCGTTACGCCGGATTTCAACGAAGCGTCACCGTTGTTTAAATTAGTCGCGAATTTGCGACACGTCAAACCGTACTTGCAGCAAAGACAGAAGGTGTCTCCCGAAAAGTTCGAGGCCGCTTTGGAGTTGAGACAGCGAAACAGTCACAAAGCTCCGTACGAGCCTTCCGGGAGCATCGACCATTTGTTTCCCGGTACTTATTACTTGACCAAAATTGACGAGGCTCATCGCCGGTTCTACGAGAGAGTCCCGGTGGCGTCTAATGGTCACTCTTAGGGGTAGGGGGAGTAGCAATTAGGATTGGCAGGGAACATGTACGGTAAATCGGGCTCAATTGATCCAAGTGCCTATAGAAATTAATTTTAGAAGTCCCTTGACAGCTATCGAAGCCAAGTTTTATTGTTATAGTTTTGCGCTTGTCGTCGGACGCGGGTCATTCCAATCGAAATTTGGGGAATTATGGCAATCACAACGGCTTTACGGAATTTAGCATTGAAAAAACGGTTTTTAGGATGTTAACATGTAAGCTTAACTCTTACACACTTATGTAACGTCATTGGTGCTCTATAGACGTAACGGTTTTTAAGTTATTGTCATTATTTATTTATTGTATTCTTAATGATGAGTAAACAGTATTTTTATAGTGTCCCATAGGATTATTTGTTGTTTGTTGTTACTACCATTTTAGCAAAATATACTTTTTCTGTTTACAACTCTGCTGTATTGTTGTTTTATATTAAATAAATCGAGAACGGTTTTTACAGATTATTTCAATTTTTCTTCCCTTTAATTTAAAAAAACTGCAAAATTACGAATTTTTCCAATTTTCAAACTCTTGTAACTTTTGAACGGAGACACTCGTGTCAAATCCAGATACATCAAATTTTTCAGTATTTCAGAGGCTATTGGATGCTGTAAGAATGAAAAGTCTAAGCCTAATATTAAAGAAGTTGAAATTTTAGATTTTAGAGAAATTTTGAATTGATACATTTAAATGGTCATATCTTCAAAAGTACGACTTGGACATGGAAACTACGGCTAGATTCGCGTTCAGCGGTCCAAAATCTACAAGAATAAGTCATAAAATCGATATCAAAATTTTCAATATTTTCGACTTTTTTTTTCTACCCCAATCGATAGAAATTCGAAAAAATTCTAAAATCGACATCGTTACTACAAGGACTTAGAAGTTAACGTTTTCTTGTGTAATCGACTTCTCTGAAATTAAATCTGAACTCAATTTGATTCTATAACTGATAGATTTCTTGTAAATTTCCAAAAACCACCAAAGTCTATTTTTATCTAATTTTTAAATGCTTGTAGCTTTCGAACGGAAACATTTATGTCGTGTCAAGATACATCAAATTTATCCGTATTTCACAGGCTATCGAACGGTGCAAGAATAAAAACCCTACACCTTATAATAAGAAAGTTGATATATGCGATTTTGGTCGATTTTGACAAAAATTTTGAACCAAAGTATTCAAATCGTCACAACTCAAAAAGTACGACTTGTACAAAGAATCCACAGTCAGATTCATGTTCAGCGGTTCAAAATCCACAAGAATAAGTCATAAAGTGGATGTAAAAAATTTTAATATTTTCGACTTTTCTTTCAACCCTAATGCTTGCCCAAATCGATAGAAATCAAAGTCTTCCAATCGCCATAACTCAAAAAGTACGACGTGTAGAAAGAAAGTACGGCCAGATTTGTGTTCAGCGATTCAAAATCTACAAGAATAAGTCATAAAATCGAGGTAAAAAATTTTAATATTTTCAATTTTTTTTTCCTACCTCAATCGATAGAAATTCGAAAAAATCCTAAAATCGACATCGTTGCTACAAGGACTTGGAAGTTGACGTTTTATTGTGTAATCGATCTCTCTGAAATCAAATCTGAACTCAATTTGACTCTATAACTGATAGATTTCTTGTAAATTTCCAAAAACCACCAAAGTCTATTTTTATCTAATTTTTAAATGCTTGTAGCTTTCGAACGGAAACATTTATGTCGTGTCAAGATACATCAAATTTATCCGTATTTCACAGGCTATCGAACGGTGCAAGAATAAAAACCCTACACCTTATAATAAGAAAGTTGATATATGCGATTTTGGTCGATTTTGACAAAAATTTTGAACCAAAGTATTCAAATCGTCACAACTCAAAAAGTACGACTTGTACAAAGAATCCACAGTCAGATTCATGTTCAGCGGTTCAAAATTCACAAGAATAAGTCATAAAGTGGATGTAAAAAATTTTAATATTTTCGACTTTTCTTTCAACCCTAATGCTTGCCCAAATCGATAGAAATCAAAGTCTTCCAATCGCCATAACTCAAAAAGTACGACGTGTAGAAAGAAAGTACGGCCAGATTTGTGTTCAGCGATTCAAAATCTACAAGAATAAGTCATAAAATCGAGGTAAAAAATTTTAATATTTTCAATTTTTTTTTCCTACCTCAATCGATAGAAATTCGAAAAAATCCTAAAATCGACATCGTTGCTACAAGGACTTGGAAGTTGACGTTTTATTGTGTAATCGATCTCTCTGAAATCAAATCTGAACTCAATTTGACTCTATAACTGATAGATTTCTTGTAAATTTCCAAAAACCACCAAAGTCTATTTTTATCTAATTTTTAAATGCTTGTAGCTTTCGAACGGAAACATTTATGTCGTGTCAAGATACATCAAATTTATCCGTATTTCACAGGCTATCGAACGGTGCAAGAATGAAAACCCTACACCTTATAATAAGAAAGTTGATATTTGCGATTTTGGTCGATTTTGATGAAGATTTTTCTTATGTAATCGACCTTCCTGAATTCAAATCTGTAATCAATTTGACGCTAGAACAGATAGATTTTGTATAAATTTTAATTAATTCAACCCGCAATCTTATCGAAACGTTTCTACCGGATTCAGCAGGGTGGGAACATTAGGGTCATCGTGCTAGTATTTTTCTCTTGTTAGTAATAAAACAGAGCTGGCTCAGAAAATAAGAAAATGCGATAAAGAACCAAATAAGAAGGTTTTGGTAGTAATCAATGGGCAGTGGCGGAAATTTTATCTCTTTGATTCGGCATTATTTGTGACCTTGCCCGTGAACTAGGCTAGGCAAACAACTTCTCGTTTTCATTCAAGAAACCAGCTTTCATTTTCCGGCAACAAGCAATGAACCGAACTACTTAATTATTATTATGGTCATTATTTTCTGAATTTTTGGAGACAATAATTGATAAACTTTTTTTCAAAAATTTATTTTTAATCCACGTGCAAACACTGCTACATCAATTTAAAGGGTTTACAATAATTTCACTAGTTACGACGCTGTCCCCTGTTGTCCTATAGAAAGCGGTTCAGCGAGCAGCAGTACCACACCTGTAAAAACGTTGAATAATATTTTTCCACGGGTCATCTTTCAAACTTGACCCAGCCGCGGCCACAAGCCTTGGCCGAGCTACACACAAAGTCGAGGAGAAATCGGTGTTATGGAAATTAGGCAAATTTATTCAAGAATAGTGTGTACAGTGAAGACGCACGACCTACGTGAATTTCAACGGAACTCATTCACTTCATGGAACTACATGAAATATTAGACACAATACGAAAATTAATTTGCACAATGATTGAAATTCCACAGATGTTGCTTGAAGTAACTAAAACATCTCAAAATAGCAACCAGATATGTGAAGTTAAACTAAACACTCAAAGCCGCAATTGCAATGTTTGGAATTGACTGGTGTAATTTATAGAACTATTATAGGTACAGCTAGTTTCAAAAAAAAAAAACTGGACGAACCCTCTGCTCTGTCGCCCTTAGAGGAAAAATAAGACCAACAGAGTTCGTGGGCTGTCCGGTTTCTTTGAGTTGTACCTACAAGTTGAAGTTTTTGTAACTAGTTATTGCAGTACCACCCTTAATTGCGACTAAAATAATTCTGGACTTTTCAGTTGGAAAACCCTCGTTTTTGCAAGCGTGAGTAAATGTAAAAAGAAATTCGGCACGTCCTTAGCTCGGCAAAAGTGTTCGAAGCGTTTTCACTTTCCAATGCCAGTTTTACTTTCTACTCGTTCTAATATCGGAAGAGGACCGCAACGAAGAAGACTTTCTTCGCCGTCACCAAACACGCGATAACAATGGTTAGTAATTAGACTCTCACCGCTGGGTTTGACCCGGACCACAATTTCGTCGTTGGGTCCCAACACGAAAATCGGTGTTTTGGAATCTTCGAAGACATTCTGAAAAAAAATTTCTACTTAGAAACTGTTGTCACTATGGGTCAGGGAGTCAAGGATGACGCTTTATCAGTTAACAGCTAATTGTTTGAAAATGGTTGAACAGTTGGGGTCCAGGTTAAGTGTGTTTCAGATATTTTCTTTGTTGATAACACTTACTGGTTATCTATTGGCGGTAGCCAATAGACCTAAGGTTCAAAATTCAGTTGAGGCATGTTACCTTTCTATTTATATTGTTATTGTAAGTTGTTTCCGCCACGAGCAAAATTTTTAATCAGCTATTGTATGCATGAAAATGTAGTTGGGGGAGTATTTGCATAACTCACGAATAACATTTAGCTGTTTCTCGAAAAATTGTAAAATTACCAATATATATTAGCTATCGGCGACTAGAAGTAAAACAATTTTGCTAAACCAATTCAAACTTGCGGCAAAAGATTAGAGATACGTGTCTCATGGTTATTAATCAAAATTACTCACACGTAGTGAGCAGACAAATAACGTCAAGGGCACAGCGAGCCAGAAAATTTAATCGTTTAATACTGACCCACAGCATAACCCTTAAACTTATTTCTAATTGCTGTTGAGATTAGGAAGAATAAGTTTTATGAATCGAAATATAATTTTGAAAATTATCTGGACTAAAAACAGGGCAGATTTAAAATTTTAATGTATTACTGGCTGCCTATCTGGCACTACCTAACTTTTGAATTCTTTAGTGTTGAGTAACTTTGACTAAAAATTTTGTGTTAGCCTGATTCTTTAATTATTACTTTTGTGCTATTGAAACTTTGAAGTTAGTTTAAAGAAATAAAAAGATTCCTGAACAAGAATTTATACTCTCCTGGACAAGCAAAAACTTTAAGAGTGTATTCGTGGCTGCCTACCTTCACGGCGTAACTTCGAGCGTCGTTGATGTTGAGTTGAGCTAAAGTTACGTTTAATCTGTAAGGGTAACCATCCACCCTGTTGCTGAGAAAGCCTATGGCGTACGAGTTGGCCCCCTCAAAAACCGGATTTATAGGCCTCGTCCAAATATCGATTTTTTTCACCTGCAATCCTTGCTCAAATTATCCAGATAAAATTGTGAATCTTTTTACAGTTGAAATTAATTTTCCTTGCACCCCTTGAGGATCTTGGCTAATCGCTATGACGTCCCTGTTCAACAAGAGGTCTCTAAATTGCGGTTCGATGGTCCTCAAATCCACCGACATAATCAACGGTGCCGCCATTATGGCCCAAATTGCCATTTGGGCTTTGCTTTGTTCAAAACTTAGCCCAAAATTTCCAATCAACAACTGAAACGGGCCAAGTTACAGTTCGAATTGTAAATATTTCGGCAATACCATATCGGGATCGTTCCAGTGGCCTTTACCGGCGAACGGGGCGATTCGGTCCTGGTTGGTGCTGAACCACTTCAAAATGTTGGTGACGTTATGCCAGGAATCCTCGATGTCGTCCCAGTTCCGCCACAAATTGCAAGTTTCGGCCAAAGAAGTGTAGTTAGACTAAAAAAGCCTTTTTAATTGTTGTTGGGGGAGAATTTGGAAATTCACTTGAATTCCGTCCGGTTCTTGGTAAGCGGGCCAGCTGCAAGAATAGACGATTGGACGTCCAGTTTGGTTTAGGTATTTTCCCATCAATTTGTAGCCGTCTTCGAGATGAGTTTTGTTAGAATAACAACCGTCTAACTTTAAGTAATCAACTTCCCATTCAGCGAAAGTGTTGGCGTCGATTTCCAGATGGTCGATGCTTCCCGGGTATCCGGCGCAGGTGAGGGTGCCGTAATCCGCGTAAATCCCGAACTTCAACCCTTTACCGTGGACCTGAATCAATTGAGTCATCTTCATTTTCCCACAGTTAAGAAGGTAATTACGTAATCGGCAAGTGCCTTAATCCCGCCTGGAAACCTAAGAGGGTCGGGTTGGAGCCGGCCCTGACTGTCCCTCTCCTTGGACGCCCAACAATCATCGATCATTATGTACTCGTATCCGGCCTCCAAGTAACCATCTTCAGCTAAGTGGTCGGCCATGGTCCGAAACAACTTTTCGCTAAAAAAGTTAAAAGCTAGTTTTCAGCAGTAAATAGAGAAAACATACCTAATACACTCGTCTGGATAGGCTTCACAGTCGACCAAGCACCTGAAGCGTTGCCAGTGCATCCACCCCATGGGGGGCGTCAAAGCTAGACCATTGTCCAAAGCGTTTGTTGTTGCAAAAATTGACAACACTATCGCTAGCAACATTGTTCGACGTACTAGCGCTAAAAATTCTTTTAGTTAAGGTCACTACAATCACTGTTAGGACTGATAGTTAAAATCGACGATTACGTTACTACTTACTATACAGGCAAAGTCTTGGTTTCGGGAGGATCAATCTTGAACACTAGTCACGTAAAAGTGACCGCAGGTTTCAGATTCGTCCTTACCCTCAATGTCGTCACTGGCTTCCCTTAGAAGAGAAATTTCTTATCTGGTGTTATCGCTCAAGTAAACGTTGTCATGTTTGAAATGTTAAACGAGTTGTAAGATTTATTGGTTCAATTTGATAAATTATTGCGGCAAATTTGCTCAATTAGTTTTAATTCATGCAATTGCAAGTACAATTGTCGCAAGTAACGCACCTATAATGGTCTTGTGTGGTTGCGGAATGGCACTACTCGCCGCTGCAGCCGTTGGTAACTAAGCAAATTAACTGATCGTTAACGGAAGTTCAACAAACTAAAACTAGAAATTCAAGTTTTGAATAGACAATCTAACTGTATTCGCAGTCAAGTCAAAAGGACACTTAATTATGGATCTATGAACTTACGTAAAGTGGACGCCGTTAGGTAACCAACCCAAGAGTTCTTGCTGTTTTTGCAACTACAAACAAAACAAACACGAATCAAGATTTTTTGTTTAAAATAATTGGTTTCTAGATTTGGTATTAATTCTTGATGGTTGTGGTTTCCTAATTACAATCAGACGGGATAAGGTTATAGCTTGATATCAAGATCAAGTCGACGGGGATTCCTGTAAGATAGAGCAGCATAGTGGCGCCAGAATTGATCCCTTCCATGTATCATTAATTTTTTTTAAAGTCTCTCTTTTATGGTTTTATTTTTTATTTTTCCGTTTCTTTTTATAGCAACCTTCTCAAATTTTTCTTATGCTTTAAAATTTTTTTTCCGCTTGGTGCAACAAAATCGTTCTTTGCGTACCCCAAGGAGCGCTCTTGGAGCCCTCGCTATGCAAAATTTGTACTCATCTGTTCTGACAACAAGCGCTTTGACGCATAGCTCTTATTTTTGAGTGTTTTGGATTAAAATATAGCCATTTATCTTTCTCAGATAAAGATTTTTAATTTATCTAATCACCAGATGTCAAGAGCATTGCCAATTTTCGGCACTTTTTAACTTGAAGCAACTATCTAAAAATCCTCTTGTAAAAGGAGATGCTTAGAGAAATATGCTTTAAAAAAAATTAACCTTACGTGCTGTTTAGTAGGTATAACTCAGAAGGTGGAAAGAATAGGCGCTAGAACTGTTCACTGGGGGACGCCCGACCCTGAAAAGAATTGATTAGCAAAAGCTATCTGCTATTTTCATAGCCTTCTATTTAAGTGGGCATTGTCTTTGTTGTTAATGGTTGCAACGTTAGTTCATTTAGTAAATTTTTAAATGTTCCACTAAGATAATAATAATACCTATATCTAACTTGGTTGGTTTCGAAGTTTTAACATTAGATAAAACTAATTGGTGGTGGAATAAAAACTCATTGCTTTCAAGTCTTTTCTTCCATAATAGTGCTAGTAAAGTAATATTAATTGTTAGATAAATATTGTTTATCAAGTGCTTTCAATAAAAAGTTTTAACACTTAAGAATTTTTAGAAAACATTTTGGCTATCCAAAATGAAACAGTTATAAAAGTAAAATAAATAATTGAAGTGTTTGTTATCAAATTTAGTGCTGTTGAAATCAACAGCTTAAGTAAGTGACATGCTTAGGAAAATTTTCTATTCTATACCAAAATCCAAAAAGGTGATAATCGATCACTTGACTAGATCATTGTTTTGGTCTTATTTTGGTCTTATTTTTTCTTAAAGTGCCAAGTTTTACTCATCCAAGCAGCATAAACTGTAACTAAAAATTAAAAAAATCAAGACCAAAAAATTTTACTCCCGTTTGCTGACCATACAACAATTGTCTTTTATTATTGCGGTTCTCATTACTTTTAGCTTCGCACGTTCGATAACTGAGATAAGATCTCTATCTCTCGCTACAAATAAAAAGCTGCTATAAGTCAAGTGTTGGAGTGATCACGCTCCATTGGGTCCTGCCATGATGTATTTGAGGGTGCTCTTGGCGGTCATCGCCGCAAGCTCATTCCAGCCCACCTTAGGGCAAACAAGTAAGAAACGAAACGTCCCCGCCATTTCCTCGTTAAACTTAATTATTTTTCTAGACAAAGTAGTTTGTTACTACTCAGGCGGTCTGGCCTTCAATTTTGCTCCAGAAGCCATCAACATCGATATCTGCACCCACATCAACTACGCCTTCGTCGACCTCAACGAGGACGGCACAATTAATTTGGGCGACACCGGTAATTCCCTAAACCGACCAAAATCATCGTTACTAATCCCAAATAGATCTAATTACCAGAATCGGTGCGTTGAAGAACCAAAACCCTAATCTCAAAGTGTTGTTGAGCATTGGGGGTTGGCGCGAAGATGGAGGTATCGCTTTTTCGATCGTCGCCAAAGACCCAGCTAAATTACAAACAATGGCGCAAAGCGCCATCGGAATTTTCCAACAATACCGCTACGACGGCCTAGACGTCGACTGGGAATTTCCCAACGGCAGCGGGGGAACCCCCGAAGACAAAGCAAGTATCACCAACAGCCCCACCCCCAATAACCCCGAGTTTCCAGGAAAATTTCGTAACGATGCTGCGAACGTTACGTGACGCTTTCGCACCTTACGAGTATTTGGTGACAACAGCCGTCAATTCTTTGGGAGATCCAGCTTCGTACGACATTGCAGGAATTTCCGAGTAACCTTCTGAAAGTTGCACCCTTCTCTTGTTAACAAATTTCAAAGAGTTGTAGACTATATTAACTTAATGACGTACGATTTTCATTGGGGGACCGAAAAAACCGGCCAAAACTCACCCCTTTACCCGTCGTCCACTGACAGCGATTGGGAGAAATCGACCAGTTGCGTGGATGCTGGAGTCACTATTTGGTTGAATGGCGGCGCTGCTGCCAACAAAATTGTTGTTGGTACCGCTTTTTACGGTCGCACCTTCACTTTAGCTGACCCCAACCAACACGGGGTTGCAGCCCCCGCCATTGGCCCTGGACTAGGCAGCGGAGCGCTCGGCTACAGAGATGTGACTCTTTTCCCAAAATTTTGGCAACGGGTTTGATGCAGTTTTTTAGATTTGCGTCTTGACTGATGGTTGGTCTACTGTTTGGGATGAAGAACAAAGAGTTCCCTACAAATATTCCGGCGACCAATGGATCGGGTTCGACAATCCGGACTCTATAAGGGAGAAGGTCGTTGCTTTCCTGGATTGACAGTTGTGGCTGACTATTGACTTTCAGGCTTCCTACGCTGTTAGTCGAGGACTGAGCGGGGTAATGATGTGGACTGTCAATCATGACGATGTAGGTGGAAACTGCGGGCCTGTCAACGCATTACTGTTGGCCATCCAAGAGGGCATGAGGAAATAATTTTGGATAATTAACAATAATTTTAAACAAATGTAAAATAATAATTATAGATAATAAAAAGATCTTTGTCTATAAGGTTACGATGTCCAGAACTAAAATCTTAAAACAACGTAATTTTCAACCTCTTGCGTACCTCAAGGAGCAGTCTTGGTACCATTGATGTTTTCATTTTTTTTAAATTTTGAAAAACAACGCGATTGAAGCCAATTTCAAGAATTACTTGAGAAAGAGTCACCTAATGGTCAAGAATAATAAGCAACAGTTATCGACCTTTTTAAAGTATAAACTTTCAAATTGTCCAGCGATAAGCTGCCTTCATACTGAAATAGTTTGATTAGCATAGTACCCGTATATTCGGTTTGAAGATTAGAGTTGATTGTCCGCCCCAATTTTGAAAGTAATATTTATGACCCCGAGAGACCATTTCGTTAAAAACGTGATAGCTGTGACGATAGTAAGGGAATTTTGGTACAAATATCCAAAACCGAGAACAATTTCTGGTCACTTTCTCCAACATCGTCATAGGATGAACACCAAAACCGTTCAAACAGTTTTCGCCATCTACCTTACGCTACAGAGCGTTTTGGCAGCCACTGGTAAAGTTGTCAAAAATTTTACTTGCACTCTTGATGGGCCAAAACTCTGCTTTTAGACAAAGTAGTTTGTTACTACCAGAGCTGGACGTCTTTTGCCCCTGAAGACATCGACACCAACATCTGCACTCACATCAACTACGCTTTCTTAGGAATCAACAGAAATGGCACTCTTCGGCTGGACAGCACCAAAGGTACTATCGTTTTCCCAAATATTACCCTTAACTGCACTCTTTCATTAAGATTCCCTAAAGCGGGTGGCTGCTCTTAAAAATGTCAATCCAAATCTCAAGGTGTTGCTGAGTGTTGGAGGTTGGGCCGAGGGTTCCAAAGGTTTCTCGGAAGTTGCCGCTAACGCCACAACTCTTCAAAACTTTGCGGATAGCGCTCTGGAGTTCGTCGAAACCTACAACTTCGACGGTGTTGACGTCGATTGGGAATACCCTGGACAACGTGGAGGAATCTCTGCCGATAAAGTGATTGCGTTCGTTACCAATTAAAATTTAACAACAATTGACTTTGCAGGAAAATTTCATTGTCATGCTTCGAACTCTTCGAATGACTCTGGGAAAAGACAGACTCGTCACTTTGGCGGTTTCCTCAATTCCTAGGAACGACTCCTACGATGCTCCCGCTATTTACGAGTACGTGTCGAAATCTTCCAGAATTGTTAATTAATTTCGAAATTCTAGAATTGCCGATTTCGTTAATGTTATGACCTACGATTTTCACGGTGCTTACGATGGTAAAACTGGGGAGAACTCGCCTCTGTACCATCACTCTACCGATACTGATTGGGAACGTCAGTACACTAACTGTAATGCTTCTATTTCTAACTGGATCAATGCTGGAGGTGATCCGGCCAAAACTCTTCTGGGATTGGCTTTCTACGGTCACTCATACGAATTGGCTGATCCCGACCAACATGGAATCGGGGCTCCGATTAAAGGGGTTGGAATTGGCGGGGGCGGAATGGACTACGCCGGGGTGAATTAGCCTCAATTGTTAGTTTAGGAGATTATTTTCAAATTCTAGATTTGCCAATTGATCAACCACGATGACGGCTGGACCGAAGTGTACGACGCGGAACAGAGGGTTCCATACATATATTCCGGAACCCAATGGATTGGGTACGATAACCCCGAATCTATTGGCGAAAAAGTATTGTTTTGGCACCTAAAAACTTTTTTTTATTAATCTTTTTGCGTACAGGTGCAATACGCGGTTAGTCAGGGCTTGGGGGGCGTTATGATGTGGGCTGTCGATGGAGATGACACGAAGGGCAATTGTGGAGACCAAAACCCCATGTTGCGTGCTATTCAAGAAAATCTTTGATCTTCAACAAGACACATTTTTTAATTTAATATTTGTATGCATTTGCAGTTATCACTTAATTTTTTTAATTAGTTGTAATTACCAGTTAAGACTCAGATCAGTTTGCAAATTATAAATTGGAAATAGTGGCCTCCTGACCTTTTAACTAAGAGGCAATTTTTGAGATATTAATAAATTTTTCAAGTAGTTGCTCAAATTTATTGACTGATTAAAGCAAAGATGAAATCTATTGGAAACAAACACTTGAAGACAAGGCTAAATTTTGGACACTTTTGCCTTTTATTACAATAGAGTTTCTTTCTCTCTCGCGCGCAATAGAGTTTTTCCCTTACACAATGCGGACCATCAAAGTGTTCTCTTCATTTTGAGAACGGGAACGTTTTTAAATCCGACCCCAAAGGATGCGACTCAAGATAAGAAACTTTGCAACTATAATGATAACAGCCTCAAAATACTATTGGTACTTAAGTCTAATCTCAAAATTATACATTATCGTTATTTTTAAGTAATGTTTTTACAAAAAAATATTGATTTTTTACGTCTACAGATTGTTCTTAATCGCTTGCATTAGTCCATGGGCACTTCCACACAAACCCCTAAAATCGTCAGTATCCACGGACCAAATCATAACGCCGGCCAAATTGTTCGATTTAGCAAATTGCACCTGAAACCCAAATTAAACAAAAAAAAAACACAATCAGAACTTATACCTTCAAGCCAATCGATTCCTCATCATCGTAACCCACCCACTGATCCCCGCCGATCTTGTAGGGCACCTTTTGTTCATCATCCCAAACCCTCTCCCAATCACCGTGCAACTCGCAGATCTACAACGTTAGAACTATACCGGGGGTGTCGCAAAAACAATTACGTTACCTCGTTGTACCCTAAAGTTCCGGCATTTTTAGTGTAGGGACCTGCTTCTCCGGATCCTATGACCGGAGCACCTACTCCATGGTCTCCGGGGTTGGCCAATTGGAAAGTGTGTCCGTAAAACCCTAAACCTATCGTGAGTTTTTGGGGATCGGCACCTCGTGAAACCCAATTGACGACCGTTGAATTGATGTTTTCGTACTCTTTTTGCCAGGCGCTATCGGCCGATCCGGCGTAAAGAGGCGAGTTTTGACCCGTAACACCAGCAGCGGCCACGTGAAAATCGTACGTCATCAAATTGATGAGATCTAAAGTACTTGAAGGGAGTTTTAATTGATTATTAGAAAAAAAATTACTTAGACATCGCCGGAACGTCGTAAGATTCGTCAATGGGAATAGCGCTGACTGCTACAGTTAAGAGATGGCCCCCAGGTTGGAACGCCGCTTTTAATTCTTGAAGAAGCGTTATGTAGTTTTGCTGCAACAAAAATTTGATTTTTTGTTTAATTAATTGATTAATTAGAAGACCTTGTCGCCAGCTTGAGGGTACTCCCAGTCAATGTCCAAACCATCGAAGCCCCAAGTGTTGAAGTACTCCAAGCAGCTCGCTGCTAAGTTTGCTCGTAGTTCAGGAGTGGCCGCTATGTTGGTCAAGATTCCGGGGCCAGCGTTCCAACCGCCGATGCTGATGATGGTTTTTAGATTAGGGTTGATCTGCTTTAGAGCGTTGACTTTCTCGAAACCTCCTGTAATTATGTTAGGTTTTAAATTTGGACGATCAATTGGGTTTTTGGTTGCCTAAATCGATGTCGGCCCACGAGTCGAGGATCGAGAGGCTGCCGTTTTCGTAAACCCCCAAGAAAGCGTAGTAAACGTGGGTGCACGTGGTGGCGTCTATGTCTTCGGGTTGAAACTCCCCATTGTCGGGTCTGTAAATCGCCCAACTGGAGAAGTAGCAAACCACGGTGTCTAAAAATTGGAAAGTTGGAGTAACAGCAAATTACTTCTAGAAAACTGTCATTCCCGATGTTGCTGTTACTTACTTGTAGCTGTAAGGCCACTTTGCACGAAGTAGCACAGAAGACAGGCGGAAACCAAGAGCTTCAAACTCATGATTGTGGTGGATTGCGAGAAAGCTGTTAATACAGATTGATGGCCAACTTTATATAAGAGATAACTTAATTTATCGCTGTTGCTAACTGATTAAGATATTGGATAGAAATTTTACTATAAACTGGGGCAGGCACGTAGCTAGAAATTTCTATTAGGTGGGCCCAGAGTGGGGCACACATTTTCAGGTCAAACGACTTTGAAATAAGATCGGGAGTTTCAATTGTAATTATAATATCCTTTAAAAAAAGACTTGAGACACACTTGATAGATTTTCGCACTTGGCCACAATTTTTTTTGATCCTTTATATTTTGAGCATGATCTAGAAGCTTGATCAAAACTCACGCGTATGAGCAGTGGTCAGCTATTTTGAAACTCAACCAAAATCCAATCTAGGCTAATTTGGTGCTGATTGCACCTTAAAGTAGATAAAAAAGAAAAACACTTGATTCAAAAAGTCATCAAGTACCGTCAAGTAAAGTAAAAAAAGTAATACATCATCGTTGGTATGGCATGATGTGAAGAAGATTATCTCTAAAGTTTCTCTTCTTTATCCAAAATTTCAAATTTCAAATCGCATGGTCAAGTGTTTGTTAGGTCCTTAATTTTGATAAGGAGGATAACGATAAAATCTGGCACTACAAATACCTGAAAACCAAACCAAAACTTCAGTTTTCCTTTCTTCTAGTAGTGCTGCAAGATGGGTATGAAAGTGATTCAAACGGCGATCATCGCCTACCTTTCGCTGCAAGGCGTCTCTGCAGTTGGTAAAATATTAAAACTTCCCTAATCTCGTCCAAAACAACTATTTGTAGCTAACGTGATTTGTTACTACGAAAGTTGGGGAGCCTACGCACCTGAAGATATCGACATTAACATTTGCACCCACGTCAATTACGCGTTCTTGGGAATCAACGGCGATGGCAGTCTTCGAATGGATGGAGGCGACGGTAATTCGTTCCAAAGAAAATTTCTTCGGCTCTAGCGTTTCTTTGCAGACATTCTACGACGAGTGGGGCAACTGAAAAACAACAACCCCAACCTCAAGGTCTTGGTGAGTGTTGGCGGTTGGAGTGAAGGTTCTGAAGGTTTCTCCCAAGTAGCCGCAAATGCTGGTGCCAAACAAAACATGGCGGACAGCACCATGTATTATATCGAGAACTACAATCTTGATGGTATAGATATCGATTGGGAGTATCCGGGACAACGTGGAGGAACTCCTGCTGATAAGGTTGGGTTAAGCTGGCAATCTCTAAAAATTAACTGTTGAACTCGCAGGAAAACTTCATTGATATGCTCTGGGTTATCCGAAATACTATTGGAACTGACAGACTCATTACTATAGCTGCCTCCTCAATCCCCGAAGAAGGCTCCTACAATGTTGGCGCTATCTCCAAGTAAATTCGATCGCTTAGAAATTTCTGATTAACCAAATCTATTCCCTTTTAGAGTGGTCGATTTCATTAATGTTATGACCTACGATTTCCACGGATCTTATGATGGCAAAACTGGGCAGAACTCTCCCCTTTACGCTCAAGACAGCGACAGCGATTGGGAACGTCAATTCGCTAATTGCGATGCTTCTATTTCCAACTGGATCAATGCTGGAGCTGATCCAGGTAAAACTGTTTTGGGATTGGCGTTCTACGGTCACACTTTCCAATTGTCCGACCCCGGCCAAAATTGGATTGGTGCTCCATGCAGCGGAGACGGAATGGAGGGTGGATACATGGATTACAGTGCTGTAAGTCATTTGGGTCCATGTTTTACGTAACAGTTGTTAAGAACAATAATTGTAGATTTGCACTATGCATGACGGCTGGACAGAAGTTTTTGATGAAACGTCGAGAAACCCTTACAAATATGCCGGGGATCAATGGGTAGGATACGATAATCCGCAATCAATTGGCGAAAAGGTGATATTTGGCTTTTTACGAAATTTTGAGTACATATCGTTTGTTTCCAGGTTCAATATGCTAATAATCGCGGTTTGGGTGGCGTGATGATGTGGGCAGTTGATGGCGACGATAAGAACGGAAATTGCGGACCCAGGAACGGTTTGTTGCAAGCGATTGCAGACAACAAGTGAAATAAATCAGTTTTATAAGAAACAGTTCTGACTTTTCTTTGCGCTTGCTGATTATGTTAGATAGTTGAGAAAAACCTTACGTCGGTCAATAAGAGCTGCGAACATAGATAACAGGCTGCGCCAGCGCCCCCTGGAGAGTCATACATTCCCTACAGCATAAGCGGTTCACTTTATCTTTCTAAAGTCTGTGGGGTGGAACCAAACCAAGTTTTTTTTTTTGTTGTTGGCTGGCAAGTGGTCAAGACAAAAGAGCCGCGTTACAGAAAGTTTTTATTATATAATCCAAAACTATGTTTCAATTCAAATAATAATATTAGTTATGCTGGGAGTGAAATAATTGTAATAAATACAAATAAAAAAAGATCAAGTGCCATTGAGCCCGAACATCTAACTGTATAAGTCATCTTCAGGATCATCTTGGAAATTGCCTTGATCTCCACCTGTTCCACCGGGAGCGGCTGGTCCTCCAGCACCAGACGGGAAACGGAAGTTGGTTCCGAATCCTCGGGACTGTTGCAACGTTTGTGCGAACATCTCATATTTTCTAATGTCATTATCAGAAACAGAACGTCGGGCGAAACGCATAGCCTCCTCGAAATGGGCCCGAGTGATTTCCGGAACCGGGTCTTCCTCGTCCAACTAAACAATTTTTTAGAACCCTAGACAAAAATTAAGAAAAAAAACAACTCACTTCCATGGCAACGTTGGGGTTTGTGGCCCGTTCACGTTCCCTCCTGATTTCGGTTTCGATGCTCTGACGGATGGCCAATTTACAAGCTCGTTGACAGATTTCCGTCAAGTCGGCACCCGAGAACCCGTGAGTAACTTTAGCTATGTAAATGAGATCTACGTCTTTAGCTACTGGCGATTTGCGTAAGTTAGCCTTGAATATTGCTTCTCTGGACTTTTCGTCTGGCAACGGGATGTAGATCAGTTGATCCAGGCGACCGGGTCTCAAGATGGCCGGATCGATAATGTCTGGAAAAAGTCGGCGTTGTTTTCCGCGGGTCATTAACAAAATATTGGAATAGTACCAGGCCTGTTGGTGGCACCGATGATGAAAACGTTCTTTTTGGCCCCCATGCCGTCCATTTCGGTTAGAATTTGATTAATTACCCTATCGGCGGCGCCACCGGCGTCACCCACATTACCGCCACGGGACTTGGCGATGGAGTCCAGCTCGTCGAAGAAGAGCACGCAAGGGGCCGCTGACCGGGCCTGAATTCGACAAATAATCAATAATTGTCAATTGACGACAATTTTAATTCGCAACAATTCCTGTCACCTCCTTTGACCCACTTACCTTATCGAAGATGTCCCGAACGTTGGCTTCTGACTCTCCAAACCACATGGTGAGTAATTCGGGTCCCTTGACCGAAATGAAGTTGGCCTGGCATTCGTTGGCGATGGCCTTGGCTAGCAGAGTTTTACCGCAACCGGGTGGTCCATAGAAGAGAACTCCACGGGACGGTTGCATACCGAACTTCAGGAACTTGTCCGGATGTTCAACTGGATACTGTACCAACTCCTGGAGTTCCTTCTTGACGTTCTGCAATCCTCCAATGTCCTCCCAACTGATGTTGGGCACCTCGACGACGGTTTCGCGCAGAGCGCTAGGGCTGCTCTTAGTCATCGCATAACGGAAATTCTCCATGCTAACGGCTAAAGAAGCCAATACTTCAGCGTCGACCTGATCGTCATCCAAATCAATGAGGTCCATTTTCTCACGGATCTGTTGGAGAGCCGCCTCCGAACACAGCGAAGCCAAATCGGCCCCGACGTGTCCGTGGGTTTCAGCGGCAATTTGTTCCAAATCGACATCGTCGGCCAACTTCATGTTTTTGGTGTGAATGCGCAAAACCTCCAATCGTCCAGTGGCGTCCGGGATGCCGATATCGATTTCACGATCGAACCGACCGAAACGACGCAGAGCCGGATCGATCGAATTCGGCCGGTTAGTCGCGGCCATTACGATAACGTGAGAACTCTTCTTCATGCCGTCCATTAACGTTAACAATTGCGAAACGATGCGACGCTCCACTTCGCCGTGAGTTTTCTCGCGTTTCGGGGCGATGGCGTCGAGTTCGTCGATGAAAATTATAGCGGGTGAATTTTTATCGGCTTCCTCGAAAGCTTTGCGCAAGTTACTTTCGGACTCGCCGGCCAGTTTGCTCATGATTTCGGGACCGTTGATCAAGAAGAAGAAGGCGCCGGTTTCGTTGGCGACGGCGCGCGCTATCAGAGTTTTGCCGGTGCCGGGGGGGCCGTAGAGGAGGATGCCGCGCGGGGGCTTCACCCCGATGGCCTTGAAGAGAGAGGGGTGGCGCAGGGGCAACTCCACCATTTCCTTGATTTGAGCCAGTTGCTTGCGGCAACCGCCGATGTCGTCGTATCCGACAGCGTTCAGAGCCTCTTCTTCTTCCTATGCACCCAATCGATTAGAATCGTCGCTCTTACCCATTATTACGACCCCGAAAAAAAATTTTGTCTGCTACCAGTAACGCGCATAGCCTTGGCGACGCATGAGCGTTCTATACTTGGTAAAAAACTATTTTTTTTCAGCAAAAGTTACGTCATTGTCGTATAGGCTGCGCACCCCCACCATTCGACAACTAAGCTACAATTTCTAAATAATTAGAGCCCTTTGCAACTCCTCGAGATCGTCTCATTGACGTTCAAACACAGAGGCATCCAGAATGATTGAACGTGCCGCTTACCAGATATCGATTTCCAACTGAACTTTACCTCTCTGACACGTACTAATGTCAGTAGCGTACTCGACGTACCACAAACATGGGCGTAGAAGCGGTTAAAATACGAACTGGAAAGCGAACTTTTGGCGCCACTGACAGTTATCAATTGTTGAATGAGCGTCTAAATGGATGTAAGTTTTCATCAATATTGCAAAACGCTGACGTCACATTCAATCATTTTCGACAACTCTGTATAAGAATGAGGAGAAAAATTCTTCTGCAGAACTATTTTTCGTTTAAATTTAGTAAAAACGAAATTATTGTCTTATTACAAACCTCCCGCTTGATCGGGTCTCCGTCGCAATGAATGACGGTGTCCGGTGCCACGATGCAATATGGTGACGGTTCGGTTTCCACAACTTTGAATTCGACCGCACGCATTCCACCGCGTACGATGAAGACATCTCCTTTGTGGATTGGTCGATATGCCTCAAGGAAGTAGGGTTTTAAGTACACTTCGAACAGATTTCTGTAAAAAAAAGATTGGAAATAAGGCTCCAACATCACGCAAACTATCAAATTAAGTTCGCGAGTCCGCATATCAACAATTGGCACTTGAACATTCTTTAAGATATCATTTATTGCTAAAAAATGTTTGAATCCTTCCACGCACTCCCAGGGAGCTCTAGAAGGTTTCTTAGTAACTGGAAATAAAGACTGTATCCAAGCGGATAGCGGCACCACTTCAAGTTTGTCTAATTAACAGTTTCAAATTTGACAAGTCTGTTATACCACAGCCACCTGTAATGATTATTATTTATTAAGCAGCATGTCTTAACTGAATTTCTCATCGAAGTTGGCACAGGCCATAAGCGCATTTTATTTTCATAAAAGTTCGTCGTAACTCAATTGTCTCAACCCGTTAAAGGTCACCACTCCCAAGTGACCTTTTGAGGTTAGAATAATGAAAGCTTTTTTCTTAGTTGTTGTTGTTGTTGTTGAGGGTTGGGAAGAAAACCGTCCAGCCAACGCTCCGACATGACTAGTTTTTCCCAGAACCCACTGGATGACAAATTCAATTAGACATCATGTACAGTTATCTTTAAAAGTATCCGGAAATTTCGTCGTTCGCGCATAATATGCTCTTTCTCGTTTAGGACGATGCTCTGAGCATCAGAGCAAGCGAGCAAAAACATCTGCGCAAACAACGAAACATTCCGGATTCTTTTAAAGATGACCGTACATACCTACACAATAACAAACGGCTATTTAAAAAAAAAAAATTAGAGTAGCAAATTTAAATAAATAATAGGTACGCCACTGCCGTTGTTGATAATTATGTATGCGAGCCGATAACCTTATCAAAGCTACTTTAAACAAAACACTATCCTAGAGAATTTAATCTAACGCTTTCTGTGATGAATAATAGAGGAAGTCCAATGCAATTTTCTTTTTCTTGGGCTTAAATTAGTAATAAAAAAATAAAACAAAACTTTTACAAATACACAAAAAAGACAAAAAATCTCGGAAATTACAAGTTTTTGAATTTTTTTCTACCTCTGCTGAAAAAAAAAATACAAAATTCCAAGTACGCTATCGTTTCAACAAAATAATTAAAAGCAACGTTTTATGACGTATTTGGTCCAGTGGCGTAACATAAAACATTGCCAATGAACGATTGGGCGAACGTACAACACTGGCTTGATGTCAGCGCGCGATGACGTATGTGTAGTTCTCTAGTGGTTTTGCTTTACATTATAATTATTGGTAAATTTTTGTAAATTTACAAATTAGTTAAAGACACATCAATTTTGCATAGGCTAAAGTATCTTTAATTAAATTACATATACTAATCAGGGTTTACATAGTATTCAGAGCTCCAAGTAGCAAAAGTCTAAGAATTAGAAAAAAAAAGAAGAAATCCTATTCAATTTTGAGGAAGAACGTCTCAAACTTGGTCTTGGGGCGTTCTCAAAAAAGGAAATTTGGCAACACTGTTTCAACCATTATTAAAAAGTACCTAATGTTTTTGTGCAATAATTTTTTTTTGAAAAATTTGCAACAAGACCTGATTCGCATTTTATGACAAAAAATACCGGTGTCAAATTTCGCCCCCTCGCCTCGTCACGTAGTTCGTGAATCATACGCGGCTTTGAGGTAAAATCGTAAAATTGGCAACAATGTTTTCCTGAAAAATGTCCCCCCAACTCACCCCACAAGTCCTTCGACGGTATCGTCTATTGGAAGTACGTGAATTCGTTTCCCGTATTTAACATCGGGACAAGGCTGGATCCAAACGACATCCGAGAGACGGACCCGCAAGTTGTTCCTGACAATCCTGTTCATGCGTATCTTCTCATCGGGACAGTTCTCGTCGGATAACACGATGCAAACGGTTTCTTTCCTCCTTTTCCCTTTGAGCAGTACCGTGTCTCCCCTGAACAACATCAATTCGTCCATTTTTGCCTGAGACAGGGCCACCACGGAATTGTCATCGTTGGCCGCCTCCTCCACCAAGAGCCTGTTGGGACGGTCCTTGCGTCGCAGGATCGCAGTCGCCAGATCATCGGGACTACAAAACAAAACAAACATTTAACGCGAAAACAAGAAAATTCGACAATTTTCTTTAATATTTTTCCACCATGATGACATGTACAAATATCCCGGACTGGTCACAAAGATGCCGGTTAATTGACGGCGAAATTTGTCGGTATACGCACCTTTTGCCTTCTGCCATTTCCACTAGTGTTTCGAATGTAAATGCTCGGAAGGGGTTGCTTTAAGGGTATCGTCGACAAGTTTAACGCTATTTATACGAAATTCTGACTGAACCACCACGGACTGACTTGACGATCGTTACGCGAATGACGTAGCTTTTCCTTATTTGCTGTTCTTCCCGATTTTGACAGACGACAGTAAACAAGTGAATAAGCGGAAACTGGTCGGTACGGCAGGTACCTGCAACCGCGCCGAATTTTTGCCCAAAATTCGCACAAAGTAACACGAACGCAAGGAAGTAATGCACGAGTCCAAACGCGATATTAGTCTATTAGTGCAGTTTCATTGTTCAGTCGTCATCAGCAAATTCCAAGCAATATATTCAGCGCCATCTGCAGGTTAACGCGCGAATAGGGAACGAGAGTAAAATTGGTAATTTTCCGCGTCTAATCACCCATCGTCATCAAATTCGTCGAATACCCTTCTGGACTGTTTTTAACTTATAAATTGGATCTGAATGGGTCCTTGAATCGGACAGAAAAAGAGTAAAGGGTTAATTTTTAATTTTTAGATTTGTGAATGCGCCCCTGGCCCCGACGCATGCGCCTTCTTGCAGATTTAAGAAAACCGAGTTGAAACGACTGCCGCGCCCAAATAAGAAGTTGCACAATTTTAGAAGATTATTTTACGTTCTTCTTAGGTCTTTACTTTTATCATTGTTTATCTTTTATACGAAAAGATTAATTTAAAGAAGGACTCCTAGTAGGCTGGATTCCCAATTTGCGACTATCTTCACACTGGTTTTGACGTCTATAATGACAACAGATCCATTTCTGACAGTTCCCAATTTTCGCAAATTTTTGAAAAAGTATTAATTTAGGATGATAATTTATGGTGCGATCGCCTCCGCTTAAGTGACGAAAATTCGTGAAAATTTTCCCCAAAACCACAAATCAAGAAAATGGCCGGGATCAAAGGTACGTTTGGGGCTCAGTTCCCACAGAACTCTTGTACCAATTCCGGATAATATTAATCATGATTCATCATCAAAATCGTATTGAAAGTAAATCCACTACTATTCACAATTGTCCGGGTTTGTTACCGATTTTTATCAAGTTGACTAACACAAATTTCTTTCCATGTTTTCCACGGTCTTCTCCTTGCAGCGTAAGTGCCCCCTAACTAAACAACGTTGCCCCGATTTAACTGCGTTTTTTCAGTTTGGTCACGTTGGCTTTTGCTGGCTCGATTGGAATGACTTTAGTGATACTAGCGTGCGCACTTCCACAATTTAAGTAAGTTGTCCCTGTTGCAATTTCGAAAATTTTAATTTTGTTTAAGGTTATGGTGGCCTTTTTTCGTGGTGCTATTCTACGTGCTAGCCCCGATCCCCACGCTCTTAGCCAGAAGATACACAGAACACCAGGGTTCAAGCAATTCTTGTTTGGAAGCTGCCATTTTTATTACAATGGGTTTGATTGTTAGTTCATTTGCTTTGCCGATTGTGTTGGCGCGGGTCCCCGTTATTGAATGGGGCGCCTGCTATCTCACTTTGGCCGGCAACGTGGTGGTTTACGCCACCCTTCTTGGATTCTTTCTCACTTTTGATCAGGATGATTCGGACTACAACATGTGGTAGGGCGTCAGGTGTAATAAACTGCTGGAAATGTACTCATAAATATTTTACTTATTTAATGTAAATGTAAGCTTAATATTTTGTAAACAAATATAATTAAATTAATAAACAAATGATCTTAGCGAGACTAGAAGGTTGTTTGCTGAGAACAAGAACTCGCAGAGCTTGAAATTTCTGACTGTTTTCTCTATCAACATTTAACTGGTCTGTTTTTAATCAATTTTAATAACTTTTCATGATATTGATTAAAGGACTGATTTTTCGGCAGCCCCTTATACACCAGTATTGGCCGCGCCACCTCTCGGCTGTTTCCCGAAGCTGGCGTTAGCACGCGCTTTTGACAGTTTGTTGACAGATGGCAACATTGACAGTCACGTGAAACTCAACTAGATCAGCTGTCTTCTGGGGAGTGGTTGTGTTGAACAAGGGTGGTTTTCCCTTTTTTTCTCTCTGCCGCACGTAAGTAATTAAAAAATCGATTTCCGCCCGTAAATAGAAATACATTTCATTAATTCTAACGCGTTATCAATACGTCGAAGGACGCGTCACTCTCGCTTCTCCCTAAATATTTCAAAGTATTTACCACCATTCCACCCCCGAGCTTCTGGAACTGCTCAAACAACAATTTCGATAAATTTGATACAAAAAGTGTGTCAGTGTAGTTCGCGAGTTTCTCAGCTCAGGTCCTTTCGGGCTTCAAGGGGTGATTATGGGGGTAGTCGCGTCACCGGCCCACTTTTTGTGACCCATATTCACCAAAACCCCCCAAATTTCGATCGTCAACCCCAAAATAACGTTAATTATTGAAGTCGCGTCAAGTCACATGACCCGCTGAAATTTTCTAAAAAGTCCCTCAAATTGCCATGAAGTTCTTCAGTAGAAGGTGCGACGCTTCTCCCTCACCACTGCTAAGCTTCAGTTGTTAATTCAGGAACAATAACGTAATTTTTCAGGAAATCGTGTCCTAACCCTCAGACCCGACCGCTGTCTTGTAAGCAGTTTGACGACGCTATGACGGAATATTGGTTGATATCCGCCCCTGGCGACAAAACTTGCCAGCAAACCTGGGAAACCATGAACAATTTGACCAGCAAGCAGAATTCGCTGTCGGTTAACTACAAGTTTCATATTCCAGATTTGAAGGTGAGAGAGAACGGCTGTTGTGGGGGGTTATTAACGTAGTTTTGTAGGTGGGCACATTGGATCAGTTGGTCGGTTTGTCTGATGATCTGGGCAAACTGGACGCTTTCGTTGAGCAGGTCACTAGGAAAGTTTCCAGTTACCTCGGTGAAGTCCTGGAAGACCAGAGGGACAAGTTGCAGGAAAATCTGATGGCTAATAACAGTACGTGCCAGCCTGAGTATCGGTTGTCGATGGGAATGGTTCTTGTTGAAGATTCGCATGTTTTCGTTTGATTTTTCGGAAAATTTTCAAATTTTTTCAACCAGTAATTAATTTTGTTGTTCATTGAAAAAAAAATTAAGAGGAAGTTCTGTGTGGTTTCCTCGCCTGGTACACAACTTGACAAGCAACTTCCCGAAATTTTGTTGGATCTTGACGTATTTCTGAAAAATATTGTTTAATGATCCAGAAAATTGCATTGTTTTTGTCTCGGTTGGAGGTCGCTAGTGGAAAAATGCGATTTTTTGGATTGGTAATAAGTAATTTTGCATACATCTGTCGTTACTGGCATGCCTAAACTAACAACAAAATAACCACAGACACACGAGCATGTCTCTAATTTCCCAAAGTTACACTAACAAATTCAGCCGTGTCGACCAGGTACAGTAAACACGACCAAACTGTCACTACAAGTTTGCATGGTTCCATTCTGCGTTAGCGTTAGATTAGTAATTTTATTCGGTAGGTTTTAGAGGTAGACTAAATTTAAACCATCATTCAAACCACTCAAATATCCATTTCCACCACTTCATTCAAAACACTGCCATTTTTTAGATGTGACTTTAACTACTTGAAACTAACTTGGAAATGGGTTCATTCAAACCACATTTTAGCGAATTAAATAATTGATATTTTGCTGTCTCCAGACAGGTGATCATTCAAACCACTTGAAAACGTTATTGGTTAAAAATCGCCATCTATAATTTTAGTATGAGGTTTGTAGGTAGGGTACAAACTTTACGTGATCATTCAAACCAGTTGACCTAGTTGTCATCTCTTTTGTTTCGTTCCCCCCGCCAATTCATTGACTTTTATTCATTTGTTAATTTGTTCAAGGTCATAGTTTAAATGACGGATTTTGACGAAAAAGGTCAATTTGCACCATATGGGTGAATGATTTTTATCAAGGTTACACCATGCGATCAATACCAGCGGCCAATTAATGGCCAATTTAATATAGCTATAGAGTTAAACGGAATTAATTAAATTTATTACGTTACATGAAATTACAGCTCTCCACATGAAATTTATAAATTAATTAGTGACGTCACATTTATTAAGTGGTGCTTTTTCCTACCCCTAACGGCGAGCAACTGATTGTGCATCCAATATACCTACCCATGCAATGTGAGGAGGCTAAGTACCCTCCCCTGAATTCGTCCAAATTACAGGTTTCTACATCAACTGTTCTGATAATGTAGTTTTAATTGATTTATGATATGAGGGTCGTTCTGGCGGATGGATTATTATGATTTTGCGCCGTCATTGGTTGGGGCGGGAGCGACGATGGAGCACTAACGTCCGAAACCAAACAGTTTGGCCGTAATTACAGTTTCCTGTAAAAAGTTGGCCAACATCGCATGCGTAATTGAGGGCTGTTGCGCGTGCGCTGTTGGCCCGGTGGTGTGGCGGCCTGTCGTGATTGGCGACGGGTCGCTCAGTAGAGAGTTGGGTTGCAGTTTACTGTACCGATGCTGGTAAACGAAAAGTCACGGAAGTAGAGGGGGTAAATGGCTTGTGCTTGTTTGGCTGTGCTTGTGACGGTTGTTTGGTGGTGGGGGCAGGTGGGCGACCGCCCGAGGACGAAGGCGGTGGTGGGTCTTCGGAAGACAGGGACTCGGAGAGCTCCTCCGGCGTATTCGTGACGCCCTTGCAGTCGCCTGCGGACAGTGCGAGCTCCACTCCTGACCAAACCCCAACCGACATGTTCCTACTACCCCTAGGGCCAGGTCAGTGGCCGGACCAGCTTGATGCACACCAGCTTCTCACGCCAGTTTCATTATGTTATTTTGGTTGTTTGTTTAACGGCAGTGCAGTGCGTTCATGCTCCGTTGTACTATAGTCCCACGTACACAGTTCACACCTTGGCTTCCATCCGTAGAACTGTGTGGTATTGTTTTATCATGTCCGCTTCTAGCACATGTTGCAGAGGACTCTTACAACCACCTCTTAACAAAACTAACAATTAACCGAACAACTAACTGTCTCGAAACAAAGCGATTTGTAAGGGTCTCTTCTGGTTTTGGTTTCTGTCGAATATCGTTAGGTGTTGTCTTGTTGGCGGCCAAAGCGATTCACCGCCGGTTTTGTCTCGTTTTAGCCGATCTGCCCAGCTACCTAACTCGTTTCCAATGGGACATCGCCAAATATCCGATCAAACAGTCCCTGCGCAACATCGCCGACATCATCAGCAAGCAGGTCGGCCAGATCGATGCCGATCTCAAAACCAAATCGACTTCCTACAACAACCTGAAGGGCAATCTCCAAAATTTGGAGAAAAAACAAACGTAAGTCCTTCCCGTGACCGAGTGATTTCAGCAACAATCCCTTTTCAGTGGCAGCTTACTGACCCGCAACCTGGCCGATTTGGTCAAAAAGGAGCATTTCATCCTCGACTCCGAGTATCTGACCACTCTCTTGGTCATCGTTCCCAAGTAAGTTTCGTTCGTTCGATCCGTTTTGTTTCGCAAAAAAAAACCCATTGTAGGGCTTCTTTCCACGATTGGAACGCCAACTACGAGAAGATCACCGATATGATCGTGCCTCGTTCGAGTCAGATGATCATCCAAGATCACGAGTACGGCTTGTTCACCGTGTCGCTGTTCAAGAAGGTCGTGGAGGAGTTCAAGTTGCACGCTCGCGAACACAAGTTCATCGTGCGCGATTTCACTTACAACGAGGAGGAGTTGGCGGCCGGTAAGAACGAGATCACCAAACTCGTTACCGACAAGAAGAAGCAGTTTGTAAGTTTTGCGATTCGATTGAAGGATGGCTGTTGATCAGTTGTTGTTGCAGGGACCGCTGGTCAGGTGGCTGAAAGTCAATTTTAGCGAATGTTTCTGTGCCTGGATTCACGTCAAAGCCTTAAGAGTTTTCGTCGAGTCCGTTCTAAGGTGGGTTAGCGGGTCAATCTGAACCGATTGCACCGAGATCTCCGCATGCGCAAACTCAAGGAAATATAGGAACAAAGTAGTACTAATTTCACTGTTAGGTTGGTAGCGCTGACTATTTTGTAACTAAACGTGGGCGGAGTTAACTTCTCGGCGCGCATGCGGAGAAGCTATTTGTGCTTCGATGCGATCGGTCCGATGTGTTGTAGGGTCAATTTTTGTTTGGACAAATTTTGATGGATGGAATTTGGGGAGTTTAAATATTTTTTTTGCTTGAAGATACGGACTGCCCGTCAATTTCCAAGCAATTCTTATTCACCCCAATAAAAAGATGATGAAGCGCTTGCGAGATGTCTTGCACCAGCTTTACGGCCATTTGGACAGCAGCGCTGCGCTTTCCGGGTCCAACGTTGATGTGAGTATTTTTTTGTTTGTTTAAGGTCCGTCAAATAGCGCCGTTGTTTTCAGGCTGTCGACATTCCAGGTTTAGGTTTCGGCCAATCAGAGTATTTTCCGTATGTATACTACAAAATAAACGTAGATATGATCGACTCAAAGGTTTAAATTCCATTTACCACGCTAATTTGCTAGATTTGTATAGAACCTATGTTTTAAATTATAACTTTTTTTCCAAATAGTACACAAAGTACGATTATGTCAAAGCGCTGGTTCAGTATGGCTGTAGATCATCAAACCTGTCGGCAACTGTATAATTACATGTAAAAATAAATTTTTTAATAAGATGTGCAATATTGTCACTTGCTTGTACTCGTAGTTTTGACAATACAATAGTGGATTTTTAACGAGATTTACAACCCGTTTTGGGAAACCAGTATTGAGTTATTGTAAATAATGTGTAAATATAGCAGGAATTTTGTTCGCGTTTTTGCTCATTTTTATCGTATTCCAAAATGTATTATAAGTTCCATTTACTGTCTGTTATTCTAGGTGTTAAGTAGAGGTGTTAAGAGGTTCATTGTTCAATTGTAAATTTGTTAGTACGAAATAAACAATTTCATTACAATTTTCAGTTTTATTAAGCCCCTTCTTTATTTGTCACGGCGCTAAATTAATATACAATTTTACAATATTACTCTAAAGGCAAAGTAACAAAAATATAGATAGGTACATAGCAATTTACTCCAAAATACTTCGCTTATGTGTATACAAATTCACAGATTAATTGGCCTCGATAGGTTAATTTCTGCCACAGGATGTCAGTATACTTTGTGCATTAAGGTCATCTTCATCTTAATTCTTTGTCTTCTCTTTCAACTCCTGCAAGTCCTTCTGTAGGTAGTGCAACACGTAGTGAAGCACCACGTCGTAGCAATACTTGTACTCGGTCTAAAAACCAGAACTCGGCAACATTTCAAACATTTCAGCGTTTCACCCTCAAAGTGCAACGTCAAATTTCACATCACAGCCTTCATTGCACTTCAAAGGTGAACGCCGACACGAACTTACAATATTCTCGATCAGCTGGGGTCTGTGCCTCCTCACAGTTCTCACAGCTTGAAAAATATCAACCTCTCCATGTTGCACGACTTGCTCAATGCAGGCGTTGGCGGCGCAATAGATCCCGCATCTGCTGCGTCCATCCCTGCGCCACCCAAAACAATTAACAATAAGCAACCGCGCTTTTCTAATGTTTTTGAGTTTTAGCAAAGGAATTGATACGGACTGAAGTGGCAACGTCAACCGCTGGAAGCGGTTACCGAGTTAGGCCGAAGTTTGCGCGGTTTCTGGATATCCGCAATTTACTGACGGAATTTAGAAGCAATGAAAACCAATCCAAAAAATTAAGATTTTCCGTTGTTGTTTTTTCCGGGAGTTCCCTGGATAAATGGTACTGAGTTAGCGTCAGTGAAGCTTTATTCGAGGCAATCTCTTTGTCTACGGTTATCAGAACGGAAAAGCTCCAGACGGTATTTTAAAGAATGAACGTAATTTGAGGCAGTTTTTCGTCGGGACGTATTGGGATTACTTACGGCGACACGACGCAAACGGGCCCGTAATCCGTCCTCTGCCTCCACCTCTCCACCATGTTCATCAGTTCGACCAAAGAGTTGGTGGAAGTGGGCACTTTGTGCCCCATAGGCCAGCATGTTAATTGAAATAATTGGACGGTCTTCGGAGGGGCTTTAACGCCGGCCATCAGTTCCGTTAACGAAACGATCTGCGAAAAAACGACCGTTTCAACGACGAACACCGCCGTCAATCAAATAACTCACTTTTTTGTTAATGCGAAACACCCACGTCTTGATGTTGCTGTAATGGTTGTGGGAGATGTGGTCGATGGTGAAGACGGGACCGTATTTCTTCGGAGTCCGCCCCTCGGGCCAAAAAGACGGAAAAAGTTGCTGGAAAATGGTAATTTCGTGAAATTACGCAAACAAACTGCGACCAGTGCAAGTTGATGCATCGTCCACAGGAGCAACAAAACGACGCGACGCTCACTTTGCCGGCGGCGTCGTCAATTCTGATTACATTTGGGCAACATTTCATGGATGTGACGCGTTATGTTGTTGGAGTTCACGATAGCTTCGCGATTTATTGTCTGCATGGCAACTGGTAGCTACTAGCATACAAAACGCTACTAGCTACGAATTTGTCTAAAGCAACGTCAATTCGTGGACTGCCGCCAACATCAACCATTTAAATTTCTTTCAACTTCTAGAGGTCTGAACCGATGAAGTGGACTGTATGTACATCAACCATTTAAATTTCTTTCGACTTCTAGAGGTCTGAACCGATAGAGTGGACTGTATTTACATAAAACCATAGTTTGATCGAGTCTCAAGGGTTAACAGTTCCTCTCGATCTGGGAGTGACTAAATTCGCGGCCACCCCGTCCTTGCTCTGAACTCGTGTAATTTACTAGAAAGGTTTGCTTATTGGTAATCGAGAAGACGAACACAAACAGCTTTAGCGTCTCTTTGCATAACTTAAACATAACTCGACATCCCCTAATCTACTTACAGAGTTGTTGGGAGGCACGCAAAGGATGACTACAGCGGAACACTCGTAGTCGTACACCAGCGACCAGAATTCTCCGGGAGTTTGCTTCAAAGGCCATTCCGTCACAATATACTCCCTAGGCTTAGTGTAACCCTGCAACCATAATTATTTGCATATCATTCGCGACGACGTAAACAAATCTCGACACAACCAAAATTAAAGCGACCGCTTTCGAACTTTGGCACTAAACTTCAACTCGGTGGAGGGTTATTAATAATTACTTACGTCGACGAATACGGCGTTGATGTAGTCCGTGTAGCTGTTGCCTTGGAATGACGTCAGGTAGGGCCGGAAATTGTCAGCTGTTGGCAAAGCAAGCGATTAGAATTTCGGGAAGATTTTTGATGAAACGACTCACGTGGAACGATGAGAACATCCCTGTTTTTTTTGCGGTTGTCCCCCCGATGGCCCCCGGCGCAGTCCCCAATCGTGAATCTGGGGGTTTGTTTGCAGACGAGCATGTACTCTCTTTGGTACTCGTTGAGCTTCGTGATTGGGTTCTTGGCCGATTTCTGCTTGAGTCGCTGCGACAGCTCGTTCACCGGAAACCAGGAGTTGCCGCACGTCACGTACTCTTCCAGGGTGTCGTAGATGAATTTGTATTGCTCCTGGAATGCCACAACAATTTCGAATTTGTCCCCAAACTTTGCCGAGTAGTCAGCACCATTGATAGAGCGGGGTACAACCGGGAAATTAAATTAGAGGATGCTATGGCGCACTGACGGGGGGTGCTATGGCGGTCTAATCCAAATTCGTTTCCATAAAACCTACTGGAAATTTGTCAGGACGCGATGATTGAATTGAGTTTCTTCCCGTTTTATCCCGCGCCTGTTGACGGTTGGATGTTGTGTAACTCCACACGGAGGCTTTTCCCCAATTGCATTGTCCCGTTGAAGTTGTCGCGTCTTAGGCAAACCGCATCGGATCTCTTTGCGCGTCGCCGATTTCCCGAGGGACAACTCCGAGTGTTATTTGTAATAAAAGTTGAAAAGGTGGGGGCGACAAAAAGCCGTCGTTTCCATTCCCGGTTAAGTGTTTCGCACAGCCAGAGTCAACCAATAACTTTCCATCCGATTCACTCACCTCGTTCTCCACCAAGCCTTTCCTGGATTGACGCAACTTCTTTAAGTAGCCGAACACCTCGAATTTGTCCTCCTCTTCCTGCAGCTCCATGTTGGCGTCCACCGCCAGGTACACCCCCGAGCGGCCGCCACCATCACTGAAACAGACCCACTCAACAACAAGTTCCACCAAATTTCGAAAATTTTGACAAAAATTTACTAACTTGCAATGGACCACCATAGGGCCGGCTTCGTTAGACTTGATCCTGTGCCCCACCACCGCGCGGACTCTTCTCCTGAACTCCAGGAGCGCGTTGGTGAAGGGGCAGGTGTGGCTGTGCCATTCCGTGAAGTGGAACTGCAGAATGAACCGTTCTTCCACTACTTGCTGAAACGTTAGGGAACCGTGATTGCGCGAGAAATTACCTTATTAGACGCGATCCCGACTCTACGGTTCGGTCTGAGAGCAAATAAAAGTGCTAAAGTAAGTAGTCGTGGAAGTTCGGGAGAGTTCCTGGAAGTTGAGCGCATTTCAATTTTTGAGCTTATAGCCGAAGCGGAAACGGGGTCGGGCGTGAACGGATTAGAAATGTACGTCGCGCTTGTTTTTGCTCCAGAGGAAGGAATTAGGTGAAGAAGTGGCGTGTGAAGGATGTCACCTGCGAGACGCCTTAAGCTCGCGGATTTAAATTGTGTTTGTATGGCTGCTTATCCTTGCATAAATCAAAATTGTAATTGAACCGGCGACGTCGCCGGGGAAATTGTACAAACCGAATCTCGAGATTGCAGAATTATCGCAGTTTCCAACTGTCTCGCCAAGTTCAAATCTCCTCCAGCAGCAAAGTTATTAACTCTGATCTCGCATGATACACCCATAACACCCATAACACAATTAATTTTTTATTAAAATTCGATTATGATAGGCAACAACTATACAACTATAATATTTTAAAATTTGACCACGCAGTCTTGTTTTCCCCTAAATAACTGGTTGGACTGTCTACTTATTCTTTTACGCAACTTCCACTTTGCCCAACTTAATAATCTCCTATGCTCCCCTTCGCAAATAGCGCTGGCAATTTATCTCAACTGAATTAAGACAACGATAATTTGTGCATGTGGTGAAATTTCTCTTTTCGTTGGCGCTCCGCCAGAAAAGAAGCCCCGGCTCCAATTCACCGGTACGCCAGGCACTTACGTCCAATTCCTTCTTGTACAGCCTGAAGGTGCGTATGTGGAAGTTGGCGAGTTCCTCCTCTTGCATGATGGACACGCTGATGCCGCCGTAGGTTTCGGTTACTTCCTTGGACGCCGGCCAATATTGGACGCACATGACCTGGAGCGTGATTGCGTTGGAAAACACTTGCATTTTTGTGAAATGACTGCGCTTACTTTTATGAAATCGAACGTTTTCGTCAGCATCACTATGCAGCTGGCCTTCTCCTGCCACACCATGCGCCAGAAATCCGTCACGGTCTCCTCGGTAGGGCCCTGGGTCACTATGTAGGCGTTGGGCTTGAGCAGACTCTGGAAATTTAACGCAAAAATAAGCAGTCCCCAACAAACGATCTTCGATCAGTTCGAAACATAAGGGAAAAAAACAATTTTTTTCTATTTGGGGGGTGGAGTTTTCAAGTGTTTGGCAAAGGTAAGCAAACAGAAAGTGTTATAAGCAGAGGGCCAAACTGAAAGAGTTACGTTAACAAAGAGAAACTCAGAATTGGGAAGCCTCCATTATCAAAGGTAGAATAAAGGAGCAAAGAGAAGGAAAATGGAGTAAAAGTAGGATTTTCAGAAGAATCTATCGACGACAAAGAAATAAGTAGTGAGAGAAATAAAAATAATGTTTGTTTTAAGAAAGGAGAGAACTGGAAGAAGAGAAAGAGAAAGAAAAAGAGAACATTTTAAGGACAACAAATACAAATCGAAATTAATAGATATTCCTCTTAATTCCGGAAAAAAGGAAATTTTTCACATCAGAGGTGGGATCAGAATCGCGAGTCGCGTTGTTAATTCGGGCGAGCCTGGGAATAAAAATTTTTCTAAATGGCCCTGTGTACTCGAATGAGGTCAGCTGCTTGCGGTCTTCTTTATTCTAAAAATTTGCTACCCGATGGAAGATGACTTGTCCTCGGAAAACTTTTATACTCACATCTACATAGGATGCGTTTACATAATCCGAGTCGTGCTCCCCCTCTATCGTCTCTAGAACTACCCTATTGTAATCATCTGCAACAAAAGAGATGAACATTAGTCCAATCCTCTCGGACATGGAAAATATTGCACTTTCATTCACTTTCTGGGAAGAGGGCGAATATAACTGGCAGGGCGGCTTTGCCGAAAACCGTTTCCCGGAAACATCCAGTCTGAAAGGATCAAAATAACAATTCCCTGGAAAGGAACAACATTTCACTTGTTTATCGCGACGACGCCGTCTCGTTTTCGAATTATTAATCACCACAATAAAAACGGCCCTGTGTATTAGCGAAGCTGGATTTACGGCACTTAACAACTTGGCAACCCTCGCCCCGGGGTCGGCGAACCCCCATTTATAAATTTCGGATCGTCGCCACTTGTTTGTCCGAATCTGGAAACTAGAAGGAAGCAACTTACATTCCATTAACTCGAGAAAATTTATGAAAACCACCCCCAATAGGTAGATTTAGGTAACCGTTTAAAATTTTGTCAAATTAACAACAACATCAAGAGAATTCAAATTAAGAATAGGGGAAAATCCCGGTTTCGCGTAACGATGTAAAACAAGCTCGCTGGGTTCTGGTTTCGTCCTCGTCGGTTTCGGGTGGAATTAAGGCTTTGTTGCAAAATCGACTTTCCGTTAATTGGCCAAACGGGCTCCAACTTGGGCCAAATTTGCTTCACTCTGACGGGTCCTGCGAGATTCCCCACCTAATTAAGCCCGTGATTCCTGGAGGGATCGCATCGCACTCTGACGGCCAACAATCCGTTAAATAAGCTCCTTCGGATGTGGGACTACGGCGATTCATCCGCTTCGGTTCGGTTAATTTGAATGCGACCGATGGTCCTTGGAAGATTCGGAAGCCGTCAGGATAATGTTCCGGGGATAGGGGCGGGCGGTGTTTCGGAAAACACCAGCAGATTAAGGATTCCGGGAGGGCTTTACACGTAAACAAATAGCGGACGGCAAGGAGAATTTTTAATTTAATTACTTCTTGCGTTAAATAGGCAGAGATTCTCCCTTTAAATTTTAACAAAATATTTGCCAACTTTGAATTGTTTCTGTGACTGAACTGAAGGGGTGGCATTTTTCTGGAAAGATCCTGGCGGGTTTCCCGGTCTTGTTTCCCTTCTTCCCAGTTCGTGGCGCTTCTTTGGGCCCGCATCCTTTGTAGTTTCAAGGTTTGCATAAACGCCGGCTCATTTCGACGAATTCCAGGTGAGGTGTGAATTTGGAACCGCGTTACCCACGTCTTTAAAACCGAATAAATTGCGAAGTCGAATAAAAAAAAGATCCAGACTGGAACGACGATACCTGATTATCTGGGAGCCCTTCAATCACCATAGAAACGGCCTACCTGCAAGCTCCCATTTCGGCATTTCTACGCAGCACCAAGATCGTCCGCCGAATAAACATGTTATACATTAATATCGGCATCAAATCCCCCAAAAAATGTTTACGGCTTGTTTGCAAATTTTAAAGAACCGCCCGCGGCTTCTCCCCAAACAGACGCCGCTAATGTTCCTGGCCGGATTAAAATTAGAAAATTCGTCCGAGCGAAAATGATAAACGCAATTACGTTATAAATAAAAATTATAAAGAGTTTTCGTTTTGTTATTGTTACAAATGGCCTTGGCGCCATTGAAATAACTAGTGACGAGTTGAGTCGGAAAATGTTGTTTTCGTGGCGTGCAAGTCAATTTTCCTTCTCCAAAACCGACGAAATTACGTTACACGTGAAATTGTTCCTTTGACGCAATTACGAAACAGATTAAGTCGGAATCCCCGTCTAGTCGCTACATTCTCGGTCGAACTAACAACAAAGTGCCTCCGAAGAAATCGCAGAATCCAACAAAGCTCTCGCATGGATCAAAGAGACGTCAACGCGAAACGGAAGCTCGTCAATGCAACAGAGTGTTAATTGAACGTCGTTCGCAATCACAACAGTCAATTCTTGTAACTCTATTTCGCCTTTCAACTAGTTCCGTTCTATTCTCGTAACTTTGCACCGGCTTCCAGACTTTACTGCCTCCTCCACAGATTTTATCTTCCACACCCCTTCAAAGTTTTTCTTTCATCATTTTCACCATCGAATCAGGTGCTTAGTCTTAATATTTTCTCCTACCTCCACCAATTAGCTTAGTAGCTTTCAATCTACATTCATTAGCTAGGTGCACTCTACAGCGAGATATAGATACTTTCTCATTGTTGCATCATCTGTTTTTACCGAGGGGGAATCACTTGTGGCTATCTCTGTAAACCTCTTAGTAATCCACGGCTTTTTTTCTACCCCAATCGATACAAATCCGTAATCAATTCGACGCTAGAATAAATAGATTTCTTATGAAATAAGAAAAACCAATAACTTTCGATTTCTTTTAATGTTCAAACTCTTGTAACTTTTCAACGGGGAGACCTACATCAAATCCAAATACATCAAATTTCTCCATTTCACAAAGGCTATCGAATAGTCTATGAACGAAAATCGTAAGTCTAATAATAAAGAAGTTCAAATTTGCAATTTAGGTCGATTTTGACGAAAATTTGGAATTGAAACATTTGAATGGTCATATCTTAAAAAGTGCGACTTGCACAGGAAAAATACGGACAGATTCGTGTTAATAAGCAGTTCGAAATCTATAAGATTAAGTCATAAAATCGATGTAAAAAATTTCAATATTTTCGACTTTTTTTTTCCACCCCAATTGATAGAAATTCGAAAAATTCCTAAAATCGGCATCGTTGCACCTGAAGGCTGGAAATAAGCGTTTCCTTATGAAATCGACCTTCCTGAACTCAAATCCGTAATCAATTCAACGCTAGAATAAATAAATTTTTTATGAAATTAGAAAAACCACTAATTTTCAATTTCTTTCAATATTCAAACTCTTGTAACTTTTTAACGGACAGACTTACATCAAACCCAAATACATCAAATTTCTCCATTTCACAAAGGCTATCGAATGCTCTATGAACGAAAATTGTAAGTCTAATAATAAAGAAGTTGAAATTTGCAATTTAGGTCGATTTTGACGAAAATTTTGAATTGAAACATTTGAATGGTCATATCTTAAAAAGTACGACTTGTACAGAGAAACTACGAACAGATTCGTGTTAAGCGGTTCGAAATCCATAAGACTAAGACATAAAATCGACGTAAAAAATTTCAATATTTTCGACTTTTTTTTTCCACCCCAATTGATAGAAATTCGAAAAATTCCTAAAATCGGCATCGTTGCACCTGAAGGCTGGAAATAAGCGTTTCCTTATAAAATCGACCTTCCTGAACTCAAATCCGTAATCAATTCAACGCTAAAATAAATAAATTTTTTATGAAATTAGAAAAACCACTAATTTTCAATTTCTTTTAATATTCAAACTCTTGTAACTTTTTAACGGACAGACTTACATCAAACCCAAATACATCAAATTTCTCCATTTCACAGAGGCTATCGAATGCTCTATGAACGAAAATCGTAAGTCTAATAATAAAGAAGTTGAAATTTGCAATTTAGGTCGATTTTGACGAAAATTTTGAATTGAAACATTTGAATGGTCATATCTTAAAAAGTACGACTTGTACAAGGAAACTACGGACAGATTCGTGTTAAGCGGTTCAAAATCTATAAGCTTAAGTCATAAAATCGATGTAAAAAATTTCAATATTTTCGACTTTTTTTTTCTACCCCAATTGATAGAAATTCGAAAAATTCCTAAAATCGACATTGTTGCACCTAAAGGCTGGAAATAAGCGTTTTCTTATGTAATCGACCTTTCTGAACTCAAATCCGTAATCAATTCGACGCTAGAATAAATGGATTTTTTTATGAAATTAGAAAAACCACTAATTTTCGATTTCTTTTAATATTCAAGCTCTTGTAACTTTTCAACGGACAGACTTACATCAAATCCAAATACATCAAATTTCTTCATTTCACAAATGCTATTGAATGCTGTATGAACGAAAATCGTAAGTCTAATAATAAAGAAGTTGAAATTTGTAATTTTTGTCGATTTTGACGAAAATTTTGAATTAAAACATTTGAACGATCATATCTTAAAAAGTACGACTTGTACAGGGAAACTACGGACAGATTCGTGTTAAGCGGTCGAAATCCATAAGATTAAGTCATAAAATCGATGTAAAAAATTTCAATATTTTCGAGTTTTTTTTCCACCCCAATTGATAGAAATTCGAAAAATGATTAAAATCGACATTGTTGCACGTAAAGGCTGGAAATAAGCGTGTTCTTATGTAATCGACCTTTCTGAACTCAAATCCGTAATCAATTCGACGCTAGAATAAATGGATTTTTTTATGAAATTAGAAAAACCACTAATTTTCGATTTCTTTTAATATTCAAGCTCTTGTAACTTTTCAACGGACAGACTTACATCAAATCCAAATACATCAAATTTCTTCATTTCACAAATGCTATCGAATGCTGTATGAACGAAAATCGCAGGTCTAATAATAAAGAAATTGAAATTTGCAATTTAGGTCGATTTTGAGGAAAATTTTGAATTAAAACATTTGAATGGTCATATCTTAAAAAGTACGACTTGTACAGGGAAACTACGACCAGATTCGTGTTAAGCGGTTCGAAATCCATAAGACTAAGACATAAAATCGACGTAAAAAAATTTCTACCCCAATCGATAAAAATTCGAAAAATAATCTCTTAGCAATCTGTAGCAATCCATGGCAATCTTATGGAAATCCGAAGGATTGCCATGAACTGGCAGTCATTGTACACTTTGGTCACTCAGTGATTTACCCCTCGGGGTTTACTACTCTTTGTTTTTTTGTTTCGGTTATCTCGACTTATTTATAGTATCACCATAAATCTTTTGGAGATTTTTTCTTTGACTTTAGCTGTTTTTGTAAAAATGCTTCAATAATTTTTTTTCCATCAAAAACCCTTTTCTTGTAATAGGTAACGTCCAAACTTTTGACGCTCATCGTCCCTTTTTGCTTTTTCCCTCTTTTTGTCCCACCTTAAAATCCCGTTAAACGCTTTTCCTCCTACGTCCTCATTAAAGTCGTCGAGCCTCAGTCGTTCGTTCAAGTTTAATTCTAATCGCCGTCAATTCCACGATTCTCATCTGAAACTCCTTCAGTTCTCTCATTAAAAAGCTCGAATTCGGTTTGTTCGCTAAAACCCCGAGAGAGTGGATCAGATGTGAATGCGAGATAGAGAATGATGCCGTTGCAGTTTCACTGCATGCGAGTTTTTCTTGGCTCTCTCCGCGAAAGTGGCTTTTTCACCTAGTGTTTCCATAGAGACCACGAGCAAGGCGCGTATATCTACATGCATTTTCCGGTGCTGTTTGCCACTGAAATTGCTGCGAACTCGTGTTATGTGTTTCGTTATTGGATTTTAACACGGCGCCAGCACGATATTTCGTCATCACGATCCACCGACTCCAGTTGCGAAATCGACGAAGAAGGTAACTGCAAAATCGAAGGTTGGCGGATTTTCGTCGTTTTCTTATCGCCAGCAAAAACGATCCGATTATATTGCGACATTAGAAGTAAGATGCGTCAAACATGCGGCGAAGCACAAAATTGTCTACTCTTTCAAAAGTACACCCGGCCAATTAAGTAATGCACAGGGGGCGCGCGAATAATTTAATGTGCATTACTTAATTGGCCGGGTGTACATGCAAAATTTAAAAAATCAAATTTTTTATTTACATAATATCCAAAATTTTTTGTCAAATTTAGAAGGTTTCTGCAAAAAGTCACTTAGGTCTCTGATGCAACCCAAGTCAAAAATTGTTTTCTGGCGCCTGGAGTATTGGGTTTCGTCACCGCCTCCCGCTTCGCCTGAAACCCGGTGAATTGCACAAACTTGCAAGACCTCGCCGTGTTCGACCCGAAATTTATGGCGTTAAAAAGAAGTTTGAAAAGTCTCGCAAACTTTCCCTGGCGCCCTTCCTCCAAGCGGTCCGAAAACACAAAATTCCTGTCCCAGATTCCCGCTTGCTTGTTGTTTTTTGTTGTGGCGACGTCGCCCCAAATCCTGCGAGGCTGCAACGTAGACGACACGTCGAATAATTTCGTTCGATTCAACGATCTCGATGTCTGCCCCATTGAATAAATTGTCGCGCATATTGATATTGAAGGGGATGAATAAATTCCAACACGACGCAAATTCTGGTTTCACACCGACGGGAATTAGTGTCTACGTGACTGGAGTTATTAAAATCGCGGCCTGGATTATTCCACGAGGTTTCATCAAATCTGGCGTCTTATTAATTTGGCTGGTAGAGGGGTCGGAACGGCCAGGGGGGTCTCCTGCACCTCGGGCCTCGACCAATATTGGTCTTCGGAAGCAACTTATTACAGCAACGTTCCCGGAAAATCTCCTCGAGCACACGTCGAAACCTAAACTTCTGAAATTCACAAATCTTGAAGTTTACACCGCCGACTTGAAGAGGAGCCATATTTTCCAAAATTTCACGAGAGTCGTAAAATTTGAAGCCCTCATAAAGCTCGAGAAGGTGCTAACTCGAGCAATGAAAAGAGCGGCGGGGGCGGATTCTAAATTGGGGAAGTTAAGAAAAAACACCAAAAAAATTGGGCGTCCCCTCCCAAATGTGCTTCGGCTCTTGTTAAAAAGTTTTAATAGAATAATTAGGTTAATCGCGTTTCCGGATCAATGGCGCTGCCCAAGTCGGCGACGGCTTTTTCGCCTCATTAAAACCTTTTCGCCTCACTTGCCAACACCCGGGCTAGAAAAGACGTAAACACCACGTCAAAATCGATTTGGGCCAGCGCATCGAAAGGGATCATTTCATATCCCGCCATTATCACGACTTACCGGTGCCTGCCACCGTAAAATTTCCCGACACAAACGAAATTGCCGGCACTCCGCCTGCAGTAAAAGTAGACATGATTGATGACGAAAAGGGGTAATAAACGCCCCCTCACCCCGGGAATTATCACTTAACTCAATTAAGTTTGGTGGCCCGTTAAGATTGATGGCTTTGTTTTTTCTTATGAACGATTGAGATACTTACAAGGAATGCATCTTTGGTTCTGGTTTTTCTCCAGGTTGGCCTTGCGGGTGCCGTGACGGCAGGAGTGGGTCTCCACCTTGATGGCGACCTAAAAAAAAAAAAATCAACCGAATCAAAGTTGGGCAATTTCTCGCAAGTTTTTAATGGGAAGTTGGATCCGGAGCGTTCTTGCGATTAAATTGCGCGTTCTTCCTCCTTTCCTTACTTTGTTGAGTAATTAATTTAGCACGTCGTTAGCTGAATTATGCATCGGTTCGTTAATTTACAGCCGGCAGTGGGACCGCAAATGCTTTTTTAATTTCGATCGTGTTATGAATGCACTGAACGCGGCGAAAGCCGGGCGCGAAATGGTGGATGCGCCGGGCGAATCCATCACCAATTATTTTAATAACTCAATGACGATCAGAGCTATTGCACTAAAACTCTGGAACTATTTGTAGAAAGTTTAATCAATTAAAAAAACCATTAAAAAAAGGGTATTACAGAAGCAAAGGAGTCATTAATTGCAGTTTTAATAATAATAATTATTTAAAGACGAACAAATTTTTTTGAGATAGGAGAAGAAGCTGCAAATTAATAATAAATAAATTACATAAATCAAATGATTATTGCGGCAAGAAAATGTCGAAAAATGTCTTGTGCACGTACAGAAAAAATTAAAAGATCGCCTGTGACAATTATGAGAAGAAAAAGTTGTCTCTTTGTTGGGATCCAGCCGACTCTTCTGATCCATAATTCCGTCCGTGATTCTGCTAAAACGAAACTTATTGTTGGAAATCGCCGGCTTTATTAGTTCGGTCCCAAGTTTCGCTTCTCTTCTTTCGATAATATTTGTCTGCCATTGGCTCGATCTCTCAGTGGTTTCGTTACGAATTAAGAATTTCGTCAAATTCGAAAAATATGTGTCTTTTATTGCGACCAGACGCAAATAAAGAAGCCGATTAGGGTTAAACCGACATTTATCGGTCACGACCCTCGTCCCGTTGTTCCTGGTTAATCGCGATTGTCGAACAGGCGAAACGTCACCCATTACTTTTCTAGATAGCCGCCAAGTCCACCTACACGTTATCTTGAAACGTGGCAAAAAAAAGTGAAACCCCCAAAAAGTAAATATAAAATTGGGGTAATACGTAAGCACGCCCTTAATGGAGATTGATGGTCCACTCGGAAAAGAGACGTTTACACGTAATTTCGTTGGACTTAATTTCCCAGGAAACTCGAGTAATCGAGAAAAATTTACCGGAGATGCACTTGTCCAACGAGAGGGGGTATAAAGAAAAAAAGAAATTCTGATAATATCACGACATCTATGCGTGACAAAATAACTATAACGCCCGCTTGTTGGAATTTTTTTTAGACAGTTCATGGAGATCCTGGTGGCGGAGGTCCACCACGAGGAGGAGTTCGTGGATCGTCCGCTGGAATTAATTTTGCACGAACCAAAAATTCTTAATTACCAACTTCAAAGGTGCTTCCCCAACTCTTGTGTTAACTTCTGATCGGGATCGGGGATCGCGTTCTTAAAGAAACTTAAGAGCGCGCCCCGGCGGTGGCGCGATCTTTGAGGCAACGGGGTCGTGATGGTGTAATTGGGGGTACTTTGTGAAATTCTGTATTTCTCGGAGGTGTGGGGCTTTTATGTTAAGTGTGAGAGCGTTTTCAAAGAAAAATTTACCCTGCCATTAGGACGCACAAAGGATATTGACATCCAGAATCTGAGGGGTTGAGTAACCACACTGACATTTTGCTTTATTTACTACACGACGTCGGCCTGGAAAATCAGTTAGATGAAACCCAAAAGAGAGCCGTTTCGAGAGGAAATTGGACTCGAAAGTTGTTAGTCGCGGTTATTGCGGACATTTCTCGCACAATATTCAATCATCGCTAGCAAATAACGACGGAATATGACATTTGGCCCATTTTTAGCAACTTCTATTTGAAGAACAGCCCCTTTACTTTTCACCCAAAGAACGCACTATTCAACAATTTGTTGGTAAAAGAGTAACAAAAAAACAAACATTTTTGGAGTAGAGTTGTCCAATCTCCCCTTTGCTTTGAATCGCTGCTCATCACTTAAGACCCGATTTCAGTTGAATGGTGGCGACGGCAATTCGACTTGAAATCGGGCCTTAGCGTTCGGTAATTATCAAAATTGCTTCCAGCGACAAATGTTTGTTAATCAAGATTTACACTTTCATTCGATACCTTCAACGTTAGAGGCGTAACAAAATGAATAGAGCATCATTCAAAAAGAGAAAGTCGGCCGTTTTAATTATTTTACAGTAGCCTGGAGATTTTGCTATTACCTCGAGGCGTTATTGGGTTTGTTGGAAGTGCGTCGCAAACAAGACCCATAAACACAAAAACGAAAATGCTAATGCCTCTTAATAAGTCCGCGTCTTGCGACAATTTCAGCTTGTCGCTCCCAATTTATTCATGCAAATACTCACTTGAAATTCCAATTTATACAGGACCGGAAATTTGCGACGCTGCTCGCATATTTTTATAAAATTCTTCAGCTCAATGGGGGTGTCGATGATGGTCGCCACCACGGACCCGTTCTCATCTGAAACAAAAGCGACGATTAGGCAACGATTTTTACCAACCGAACGAAAAGACTCGTTAAACTCGCGAATAGTTTGCACAACGTGCAGTTTGGGTGTCAGACCGCATCGGTGAAGGTCCATCGATGTTGCCATGCATTAGCTCGATCAGCCGAGATTTCCCCTGATACGGGATTGTTTAAACTATTTTTTGCATATTTAGAATCGAAGATGGTCTGCTAAACATGTCGAACGACGACTGGACGACGTATTGAATCTAAACGGGGGTAAATCCTTTTCAGACGTGACGAGATTAGAAAAAATTTGCGGTTGCCGAACATAACTGGATCGAGTTTTCCGCAAAAGTGTTACCGATAGGAAAGAGGATTAAGCTGCGAAAAAAAAAAAATTTTGTGTTGGCTCGGTCCGAGACTTCGTGCCATAGAAGTCGTCAATCTAAGCGTCGCCCTCATCGGGCGCTTAAAACTAAATCAATTTTCCCGTTTCCGTGCGCCGACAATGATTTCGTTTGAAAGGGTCCTCGAGTCCTTTTAGTGATTCTCGATGTCGCTTGAAGGGCGAGTCAGCATCCCCCGGCCCTGAAACTAAACCTTTTTAACATGTAAATTAATTTCAGCGCGCTTAATCGTATTAATTCCGTTAAGCAGTCGAGAGCAAAGGGGTGAAATATTGAAGACCGCAATTATACGGCGATTATCTTCGGTTTCAGTGAGGTTGACTCACTTTCAAGATGAATTGCAAATCGAGACCTTGCGTCTAGTTACTAGGCCAGAGATTACCTCTATCGCTTTTCGAGCACTCGCCGTCTCCTTCGCCACAGTTGTTCCACTAACAACTTTCTTTCGGCTCAAATCAACTCCTCTTGACAGCTCTTGGCAAAAACGCAAACGTATAAAACTTTATCTCGCCACAAACAGAACTTGCCCGCATTATTCTCTACTTAGGAAAGCCATGATTGTCCTCAGTGTCGCAATAAATTCTCCGTATTTCTTGTACTATTTTTTAAAAATAAAACTCAACGTTAATTATGTCGCTAACTGTAAATTATTATCTACGTTTTCCATTGTTTTTCCACAAGTCGAAAAATTATTGAACGCCAATACTTTGGGCCTCAATCACCCCAAACTCTTGAAAGCAGTTACAAGTAACACCTCCTAGTTCCAAACAAACAAATTTTGACAAATCTGCCGGAATTGCGTGACCACCATCTTGCCGTACTTTAACATTTCCACGACCCACAATAAAACGATCAGTCAAATGCAAATATGTAATTTAGCAACTAGTTGAACACGAAGTTTATTTGCGGTTATTTTGACACGTTCTTCGTATTAACATTTTTAGATCGGAATTCAATGAACAATAACCATCTGTAGTAAAGGATTTGTCAAAATTTTAATAAAGTAGTTCAGAGAATTTTAGCATTTTTATTCCTTAAAATAACTAAACTAATCATCAACAATACCGTTACGTGGTATGGAAAAATTTCCCTTTCTTGCCCGAAAACTCCCGAAAACGTTAGCTTGTCACAAATAATAATTTCATATTTCAATATTTTCATACAAAATAATACTTTCATTTCCTAAAAATACTAAATTCTCACCAAAATTAAGAAAATACATAATCTTAAAGCGACAACCAAATATAGACATAATGCTGGCCTCTTATATATTTTGTTCGCCAAAATAACTTTTATTGACCATAAATACTAAATGTTCGCCAAATTTTATTCCGCATTTAATTCTAAAATAATACAATAATACTCAGATATTTAATTTTCGACAGTGTCTTATATTATTTAGCAGTTAAAAATACTATTTGTTGATCAAAAATACACAAGCATAATAAAATGTTGTGCAAATGGTAAATAATTTTATGCAAAATTATAGATGTAGATGTGCTAGAGCAAGGAAAATAAGAGTAAAAATAGAAGTGGTTTGCACAAAAAAAGATATTGATTTTTGTAATATATAAATGCTTTGCTGTAATTGTCTTGCATTATGTAAAACGAAAAACTTCTTTTAGTGATAATTTCTAATTGTGCTTTTAAAAAAAAAAATTACAGGGCCCTGAACTGACCTTGTACAAAACTTTTTTTTGCGTGCCTCTTGTCTGGAAGCGCAAGCGGCAAGGAGAGATGCGCGAGCATATTTCATTTTTGGAGTAATAGAATAATTATTTGACGCACAAATAGTTTTTTTGAGAAACACTAAATATGAATGTATAGCGCCAATATTTATCATGTAGAGCACGGAAGCGTAACTTGAGCGTTCTAAATTTGGTGAACATTTAGTAAAATTGATAGACATATAGAATTTAAAATGTAAGCAATGGTAAAACAATACGCAGCATAGTTATTTTAGTGGTGATTTTCTCATTTTCTGATGTATAATAATTTGGGTTTCATTTAGATTTTTTTTATCCTCGTTAAATTTTCTGGTGGACAGTGCAAGGGATGTATAGTTTCATTTGGTGTGCATTATATTTGTTCCTATTTCATAACAGCACACAGTCTTTGGTTCTTGACAACAAAGTTTTTTAGAGTCTAGTTTCGTGGCTGGTAGAGACGCCTCGGTAGAGGTCGCGCTTATCAGCCGAAATAATTCCAATTACAAAAAAAATAATTAAATAATATCTGAGAATTGAAATTGCATTCTGATTGCACTGAAGCACATATAGAACGTTTTACTTTGACGGGACATAGCGTTTTGCTGATTTTATTAAAATTATATTTCCTACTTTTCTTGCTAATAAAATTTTTAATATTTCAAAAAAATCCCGGCAAAGATTGATCCTTTTTCTATGCATGTCCAAAATTTCATGTAAATACCTTTTCAAATAACGAAGTAATTTGATCGTTTGCTAAGGTCTACACTGTGGAGCGCTCTTAAGTGATACAATGGAAAGTTGGCGAAGTATGCAAAGGGAAAATCGAGCTGCATGACGACGTGGAAATGCAATAAAGCCATTATCATCAAAGACTAACATGAGTGAGCGTTTGGTTTGGAATTATGGCAAAAGCAAACTATGTTAATAGTTGAGCTTCAGTCGGCGAAAGTTGCAAATTGAGCGATATTGTGCAAGAGAAGCAAAAAGGTCAGTTGCCTGGAACAGCGCTTTTCCCTTAAAGCTCATGGCGTATTATAAAAACTGCCTTGTTTTCACAGCTGATACTGCAACAACAATGCCGATACCATTTTCTCTGCAACAGTAATAGTCGTAAATGTTAAATAACATAAAATGAAACGAAAACAACTACGTAGATCTTAAACTCGTGAAAAGTTCCCACTGGCGTATTGTTCCACCTAAACACCTAATTTAAATTGAAAAATCAACGGCGGGCTAGTGCGGATTGGCAACCCAATCAAAACGAGTACAGGCCTGCTTTTGTTGTGATAACAATAATAGCCTTCACTAAATTTAGTCGCGAGCTGGATTCAGTGCTTGTCCACATTTCACGTCAAACTGCCGTAGGTGTACGCGTCAATTATTCCGTTCATTAGTTCGCACTGCCGGAATTTCAGTATTCAAAATGACAATTATCGAATTAACCAACTGATGTGGATGGATGACTGTTCTCGGATGGATTGCGATCTACAAATATGCTGAAGGACATGTCGGGAGCAGAGAGCGATTCTAGTTTACTATTAAATTAACCCTCATTAGCAGGACGGGAAGAGTCGCAAATATTGTACATTGTCGTCTCGTAAGTGGCTGGAACTTTGAATGTGACAGAGACAAAGACGAGTTACGTGAGCAAGAAGGAGGCCGGGTTTCAATTACATTAGCAAATCTGCGTTACATCGTGTGATTCGACTCATTATTTCATCGCAGGTCGCGCCAATGTTGAAGCTACGACCTTGAGAGCTTTCACGCAAGAGGCCAGAGGTATATCAACTAAGAGTTCGCCTTAAAAAGAGTTTTGGTCATGGAAATGGTTAAAGCAAAAAAAATTAATTTGGCTCAATTTTCTGAGTTTCTTGAAAAACTGGCAAACGGTTGAGGTAGGTTATTTTTAAAATTTATTAGCCAATAACAAATCGCGGCTTGAACAAAGACAACTTAGTTTAGGAAAGAAAAGACCGGATCAAATCAAGTTCAAGCAAAATTGTTCGGATTTAACTGCGAAAAGGAAAAACGACCAAATTGTTGTCAACATTTTCCATAGTTTTACCGTACATTGAAGCAATCGCAAGGAATCTGGTTTGTGATTAATTATTGCGCTCTTTCGCTTATTATTTAGGGACGAGTTTTGCTGTTAGGAGTGAGATAAAATTCCTGAAAAATTATTTATGCATGAAATTTTAATGGCGCCCAAGGCGTGCGATCGGTTTTATCTCAGTTCAAAAAACAATGCATTTTTTAACCCGTTCCGTTCCCCTGGTCTAAAATATTTATGATCGCAAATCGCTCCTATCTCGTCTCGCGAAATAGCAAATACCGTTGTTGAATTTCAAACGGCACTTCTTACTCGAATCGCGCATTTTTGCGTTTGCATCATTGAAGCGTTGCTGCGATTTCCCTGAAACTCACGTGTCTTTGCCCCATAAATTTTTTAACGGGTTTTATCTCTCGGAAGCACCTCCCGTTATCAAGCTAATGAACAATTATTTCCAACTGAATCGTAAAATGCCTCGGACCGAACGGTTTTCCGGTCACCAGGCCGGCTTAACTGCACATATTCCTGTTTAACAAAACAAACCCTGGCCGATTTCTCCAGAATCGAACCGTGAAGTGTTTCGAGAGATGCAGCGCTATAAATAATTCAGAAGAGTCACTCCGAAAATTCCCAATTTCTCCAGTAAAATTTATGGTTTAAATATTCCGCAACTATGTATAATTTCCCGGATTGGGTTATTTATAATGGAAAGCGCGCTATTTCGTCTGAAAAGTTGTGCGAAAACATGTTTGCCTAAGGATGCTCAAATCGATAAACAATCTGATATCCCTCGTCCGGGATTTATGGGGGGATGCACGACTCGACTCCGGGTCACCTCCATCGCCCTTAACAATTGCCAATAATTTCCATCGTAACGTTATTATCGTCTCTGGTCGCGGGTCAGTTAGTCGCCTCAATCATCGCGACATACGTCAAAAGACCCGCTGGAACTTGGCAGGATAACTGTCGTGCACATCTGAACTTGGACGCTAAATTTAGCACCTGCTAATTAAGCGTGGCGATTAACGCGGAAAATTCGCGATGGCGACCTTGCCACAGCGATGCACTAGATGGACACGCAGCCTCCGCCAGTCACGGCCAGAGCGACGCCCCGCAGGATCAATCACAGCCCCCTGTGACGGAGCAAAGGCCACCAACCACCCACCAGACCCACTATGTGCCCTAGAACCTGTTATCTCCATTAAGGACTTTCAGTCTCGCTACAGAAAATAAAAATTTCACCGTCTAATAATAAGTGAGAAAAAGAATTTTCGAGAACATATTGAGTTTTGAAGAGTTAAAAAAATTAAACAGCTAAGTTTCATGGTTAAACCGTTAGGTGTCCCCTGTATGCTACAGGAAATATGTAGATTTGCTATCAAGACCCTGACCACGTTCGCTGTATTGCGGCCGGCACCGACCTAGCGGCGTTTGCCTCTCTAAATTTCGCTGTTGATAAATAAAGACTGGCACATTGACAATGCTTTTAACCCCAACTGTTTACAATTATTGCTTTTGTGCTATTCGGCATTGTTACCTAAATTTGATTGTTTCGATAAAGTGCGAACAAATTCGTCCTGCGACAAATTGATAATTATTGTTTCGAACTTTTTGGTCAGCTTTGTTCCTTTAGTCTTTTCTGGAGTAAAAACCTTTACCTGTCTGTGGACTGTAACGTGATTATCGTCGAGATGCCTTGCCTCTTCTTTGACTTCGGTCGCTCCCCGGAACTCGCCATAGGTGGAGAGAGGAGACAAACGAAGTACCCTGAATACATTAGTTTGATTAAACCCGTTATTCCCTGGCAAACATTCGTCATGGTCTTCGATGATTTATTGCGTTCGATCCGCCAATTCATCGACAGCAAAAGGGTTGCGAGGACAAAGATCCGCCACGTAGTCCCCAATTCTTAGGCAACCACCTGGATGATGGGAAGTCGTTAGAAAGGAGCATCCTCAACAATATTTTGGTCCTGAAGCCGCGACGTTATCGCTCTATTTATACGCCTGACTGTTTCGGTTAACATCGAAACTAGTGAACCGTACGTCGTTATTCAATGCTCCTCCACAAAGACCGCCACGTAAAGGTTGCAAAGTCTCACCTAACACATTGTAGCTTTTAAGAGCGACATTAAAATCGGAACATTATTAACCGGCAGTTTCTTTTCTTAAAAAGTCGTTTAACAGCGGTTCCGCAAAACTGCCGTCATCATCAAAACTTTAACGATTGCGGATTAAGCGAATCCGCATCCAGAATCCGGGATAATCGCGGTTATGCAACGTTAATTACCAACGCCGGTAAATACTCCCATATCGATTACGTGTCTCCTCCGACTTGCCGAGCCTTTAACTTTTTCCTACTTAATTAGGTGGCTCTTCATGTTTCGAGGGTGTTCGTTAACTGCCACTTCTTTTTATCGCGTCCGACATCTCCATCCATAACCCCGACCCTGAACCTGAAAACGCATCCATTCATCACTCGCGGGACGTCCGCAAATAACAGGTCCTCAGAGGCTTCCCGGATGAAACCCCGCGACGGCGGACTAAATTCAATTTAACAAAACCAGTGGTGACGCCACGCGCTTGTAACCTGCAACCAATCAGCAAAACTACGCAGTTAAAATTGACGTTCGCACTTTACAGTCGTAAATTCGAATCCTCTTGTAACATAAACAAGACCGGATCGTAACCTAAATTTCACGGAAGCTTTCGCAATTTCGACCGAAACCTTCATAACAATCCCGTTACCTAATTATTAATGGAGGCGTTGAAGCCGGCACGATTTGGAACATCGTAAACTTTATCTCCCCCCTTATCTTTCGTTGTGTTTATCCCCCAATTTCGCCATGTTGATAAGATTTAACTGCGCAATCAACTTACTGTTATATCTGCTGGTCGGAAGTAGTCCGCTGTTGAGCATTGAGAGTTTGATGGTGTTGGGCAACGTGACCAGCGATGTGGCCGCGCTGATATGTCGTTTCTTCCTCGGCTTCTCCACATCGTTGTATTTTGGGGTGGAGCGCGACCGATGTTTCCTCCTGACGGTACCGGACGACGAATGGTCCTTAAGTTTGGCGTCCGAGTCACTCGACATGTCTCTTTCACGTTAAGCACTCTGATTCGGAGCGATGTATCGGAAAGTTTGGCAGGACCGGCGGCAGGGGATGTTTTATTAAACGCTGCGACGTGGAAGACTCGCCGGGAATGCCATAAATTATTCGGGACGTCTTCTATTTTCCTCCGACATGGCGGGCACCTAAAAGAAACAACGATATGATGTATCGGCGATGTCACCAGGTTTAATTAATTGCGACATAATTTAGCCTTTCGGGACGATGCAGGATTCGTAGAAATCCAGAATCCAGGAAGCAGTGAGGGGCAGTAAATATTTTAGGCATATCAAGGGTAGCTTTTTTTAAATTTTCAGAACATTAGAGTGTCAAGGTAAGAAGCTTCACAACTTCAAGTGGTAGCACCTAAACAAATTTTGTTCGCAATTTTTTCTACGTTTTCCATTGTTTTGCCAAAAACTCAAAACCGACTGGTAGTAACGTTGGTGCGTACATTAGAAGAATTCTTCGATACTACACAATAAATTAATTTTAAGTTTATTATTTATTAGTGCGCTTCCTGGAATGTTGCCGTTAAAAAATCACTGTATTAGCGTCTGCTCCTGATAAAAACGCAAATATACCCACAGAGATTAAAGCAATTATCTCATCAAGTGTTGATATGATAATGAAGCCAATTGAGCTGACAAGATTAACAAGCACTTCACAGCATTTGAATAAAGGTTTTGCTAGCATTACTTTGCCCCGTGTAATTTCTCAATAAAAATAAACTGTAGGTACCCTTCAGGGGGTCAAAGATGTTTTCTTTTTTTCAAAAATAAATACTTCGTTTACTCCTCCAATGTTTAGTCTAAGAGAAGCGAGAACAAGCTGCTTGTAACAGTATCTTTAAACAAAAGTACCAACATACCGGATATTAAAGTTTGATGGCTGCCAGAAAACTGTTATATTTTAGTAACTATTTCCTTTAATCAATTTCAAAAATAATAAACTTAACTAAAGGTTGGCAACATTTACTTAACTTTTTTATTTCTGGCCGGTTAACCCTCGACCTTAATTGTGGTCCTTCGGGAAATTTTGGTTGCTAATCGGATTTTGTTGAGTTTCTGCCTGAATGCAACTTCGAACTTAATTTTCGAACGATCCCGGTCCTTGCAGCAACTTTGTGCACGACGAACCAACAATCATTGAGTTTGTGCAATCTACTGCGAGGGGTAGCTGAATTAATTTCGCTGATGGCAATTTTCATCGGAGCTGTAACCTCAGTTTAGTGCGATTGCTAATTATCGTTAATGCGAAATAAATTCGTCCAAGAGCCATCAACGTCCAAATGGCGATCAACATTTCAAGAAGTAATTGCTGCGTCGTAAGTGATCTGTGTATACGCAACTCGAAACCGCAAAATCCTGTTCAAAAATAGAAAGTTAAATAATTTACAGCATCCGCTTTGTGAAATAAAAACTTTATATGAGGGCATATAACGTTTATCGTTATTTTATTTTGCGTGTTGTTTAAAGTATTTTTGCTCGCCTGCCGTGTTTTTGTTTGATGTCGGTAATTGCGGGTTTGGGAATCTCGCAAGACGTCGGCGACGGTTTCGCTATTGACTTAATCTCTCCGTAATTCTCGAGAATCCGTAATAGGATTGGGCCACTGCACAAACATTGCCGTTTCGTCCCGAAACTTGCGGCATCAGCTTCTCGGAAGGTTCCCGAAAGAGCTGCAATTTTCCTGGAGATTGCGGGCATCATAAGCCGCATATTTTATTAATAGTGCGTTGATGAACCCATTATAAATAGCGTATGTGGGGCGCGGCGTGCACTTGACCACAAAACGCCAGACTTGACCTAAATGATTAAAATATTTTCCTGGAACGTTTCCATGCGAGGAAACTGCTCTAAATACAGTGGCGACTTTCTCCTCGGGACCTGGAAGGGGAGCGACGGGAATGCACAATCCCATTACTGTCAAGTCAGAAATTTAATTCGTAACCGCCGCCACCCCTGCGGGCTAAATTTGGACCTCGACGGATATCTGCAGATTTCGAGACCTCAATATTGACAACAACACGTCGTCGGTCGGAGCCTCCAGCAATTCAAATCTTAACCTCGTCAATCCGACAACCATCGAGCATTTTGACGCAATTGGAAAATATTCGACCCGAAGAGCACGGCCGTCTCTTGAAAATCGTACATTTTTTTTGAAATTGAAGGAACTAAACTCTAGCACGACTGGCAAGGGACACCCCTAAATTTCCCGGAGGCCGCAAATAAGATCGAGAAGGAACCAGGCAGAACTAAATAAACACACCTCAACTTCAAAATTTCTTAGTGGCGAAGCAAATTCTCGACGTCGAGATTTTTCCATGTTTTCCATAGTTTTACCGTAAAACTTATAATTTCTAAAATTTTCCAAAAACGGGTTTAATTTTTCAGTACAGTTTCCAGTAACTCAAAATGCAGTTTCTACTTGTGGCTTGACCCGGTAATCGAGTTACTGGCTGTTTTCCAGGTGATTACCGAAAGCCTGTTGGCGCGTCAAGGAGCATAATCGGGCTCCTGGTAATTGGCGCCTAAGAAAAATTCCACTATTTGCCACCATTTGGAAATCCTTTGCAGGTCCCGCTGCCTTATGAGTTTCGGGCCATGACGTAGTGTTTTCGCTTAAAACGTCATATTCCTCGACCTTTATATTAATTTATATACGGCCGTCGGAAGCTGCAGCCTCCAAGAAACATTGCTACCGGAGATAATTTGAATTAGTGGTGGGCAGGAGAGCGCCGTCATAAATCAGGCGAACCGAATCTTTTTCGGTAGGTGACAAGTGTCATTTTTAACGTGGAGGTTAAGGAACTCGCGTAATTAAATGTTGAAGCAAAATTAAGCGCCCGAGGTAGCGAAAAGATAAGCAGGCTAACAAGAAACATTAACCTGTTCCCATCCACCGGAGGGCCCGAAACTCGACAAGATCTGTTTATAAAGGAAACAAAATTCCAATTAAATTTGGCAAAAATTAATGGCGGCTGGTGAATTGCGGCACGTAAACCCAATTTGCCCGGATCAAATTAGTAATTAACAACGACAGCATCGCGATGAACTTGCACCTTGGATCGAAAATTAAATTTTCCCGAAATTGGTTCGGGGCCGACAAATTCGTTACGGTCCTGCCGTCGATGTTTATCCGTCAATCGGCGATTAAGTGGCCCGATTTCGTTGAAACAACCCGTTTTTTACGGGCTCGCTTTACGTAGGCAGAGATCTTGCCAAAATATTTCAGATATGAATTCCGTCTGTCTTTTGCCAGGTGATACTTTATGTACAGATCCTGTTGTTGTTGGAGAAGCACCGGCGATTTAAAAATAAATTCTTAACCGATTTAACTTCTCATGTCGGATACAACGAGCACTCCGACATCCCCCAATGAAGCGCCGCGACTCCCCCAGTTGCCATTTAGTCACCGGCGACGATAAAATTAGGCGCTTTTTACGCTCAAATTCGACAGCTACGTTACAAGGTTCCGCTACCGAAATAGACAAGAACTGAAGAACTTGGAACGAAATTGGTGCCAAATGTAACAGAAGTTATTTATTTTGACCTGCGTACACATTACGCTGCAATCACCAGAATGCACGATCGCAAAAAATTCGCATAAAATTTAAACAAATTGAGTAACTTGAGGAGCAAAACGTGACAAACGTTAATGAAGCGCTCAAAGCCGGAATTGCGGGGCGACAAGAACTATGTTGGACCGAATCTATCATTAATAGAGTTTCCTACTCCAATGCATTGTTCCTTCTTAAACTTACCCCGTCCGCTCAACTACTTCTATAAACAAAACCTTAAAATTAACTTTTAATGCTAAAATTTTTATGAAAAGATTTCATCAAACTAAATCTAATATTATTCAGTGCTCGCCATTAATAATTAACTTTCAAAATTGAAATTTGCTCTTAAATTCTACAACCCTAGTCGAAGATATTGAAAAAACCGACCCGGTTAGAGGGTGTTTTTGCTATATAACCCCCGACCAACCCTTAACGTCCGCGTGATGGATTTCGCGTAAAAAAATTAAACGTCATCCGTCGTTATTGGATATCATCCTCAGCCGGCTTGTGGGGTTGTATTAGGCAATTTTGGTTTTATTACTGACTCCAAGAGTGATAAGTGTTAATGGGTTTTTAACGTTCCACCAGTCCATTTTCGCACCAATAAGGCTTTAGTGTTGCTATTGTTATGTGAAAGAGTTTGATTCGCCCCGGTAAATACCGCAGAAGCGTGCAGATTCAGTTAGAGAATTATCAAAACGATTTGTTAACTAGCGTTTATTATTAGACGGAACGCGCTCGTAAATCGAAAAAGCATCATCTGATTGATTCGAGTTTGGCAAACACCTTCGAACTTTTGAACCGACCAAACAGTCCAACAATAATTTTTCTTCTTCATTCTTCGTAGAAAACTCAATGTCGCCCGGTAAAAATTTCTAATCGCCAAATTCGTCGCCTTACCTTTTTCAAACAACTGCCCCTTCGCTTTTCAGAAATTTCCTGGTTGGGCGCCGGCCGCGCTCTCCATCTCATTCGAGTGTTTTCCGGCTGACAGGTTGGACACGTGATTTTTCGGAAGTTTTGGGGCGGCAGCGACAACGCGTGAGAAAGCCCGCACGTAGACTGGCACTCGCGGTTTTCTGAGCGTCGCGACGCTCACTCCAGAGTCGCTTGCGTCGTCTGGCAGGCGTCAGCGGAATCAGCTGTTCAAGTACTCCCAGTTATATTGGGAAATCCTGGGTGCTCCGACGGTTCACACGGCCAACGGTTGTCGGATGAACAGCATTGCGCTAATTAACTGTATCGAGAGCTTTCCCCCAATGTTTTCCGGGCTAACCTTGTTGCTGATGGCAGTGAAAGCTTCCGGCCGGAAACCAATTTTACCCAAATGATGGAAATGTTCCGGAATTGAAAATTTTGTTTTGTTAGAGAGCTTCGATGGAAGCTGCAAATATGTTTTAGTTAGCGCTCTTGGACACGTTTTATAGATCGGTCCAATAACGCTCCGCTTTCTATTGGGGAACCTTGGAAAGTTCGGGGAAGGTCAGGAAATTTACCCCGGCTATTGGAATCTGCTGAAACAATAATTGTGCAAATTTAGAAATAGAGTTTTAGAAAAAAATTGTTTATCTTACAATTAAAACTGAACGTGCTGAAAATAGCCAATCTTTCCATTGTTTCAAATTAGACTCCAAAGAACTTTGTAGACAAATTAAAGATGAAATGCATCCTGAGTATATTGAGCTTTGGAAAAATCATCTTTGTCCCCGAAAGTCCTTCAGCTACTACATGCTACTACATACGTAGCGTTCTGACGTATTACCTAGCTACTCAAATAAGAAACATCTACTACTGGTTCATTTTTCCCGATTCTTTATTTAGTTTGTGCCACTTGAAAGATTATCGGTCTAAGATTGAGTTACCAGAAAAATTAAAGGGCTCAAAAAATGTTACCATTAAAAACAAGGCTATTAAAATTTTGAATTACTTTTATTTTATCCGCTGCCCCCAAAATGTAAATATTACCTTCAATGTTATGAATAGAAATTTCGTATGTTGAATAAATATTATGCTAATTAAATTCTTAATAAAATGGAATTAGTAGGCAGCCAAATATACACTTGTCATTTGAAATCGGTTAGTAAGTGCTTGCATAAGCAACCACGTATACGCAGTTTCGGTTAAGACAAGTATTAAGAGTTGCATAAGTCACTTAAAAACGAATTATTTTGCCTGTTGAAAAGCAGATGTATCCAATCACATGTTTGAGTGTAAATTATTGAGTGATACTCACTTTACAGAAGTTAAGAAACTGTAGTTACAAGGTGTGCTTTGGCTCACGAGGTAATTTCTCGATTTTAGTAAAAAGTTGCAAAAATATTTAAAAAAATTTAGGTCTCTTAAAAAATACAATTGGCGCTAGCCCTTACCAAATATTTGGTCAAACCAGGTTTCCTCATAACATACTGGCGACATCTTAAGAGGAAGATCGGGTATCATGGTGTAGGAGTTTCTAGCCGAAATCAGAAGGCTATCTATAAATTGTCAAAAATGCAGATGTGAACACGTTCATAAGGAAAATTAATGGATATAATTCTAAATAAATAAAAAGATATAAAAATATTGCCACAATGATAATCAAATATATTTAACTTATCTATAATTATTCCTGTTGCCGTGGATGAGAGTTAGTGACAATTATTTAAGATAAATCAAATATATTACAACAATAATAATATCTACACTTTCTCAATTAGAATGCGCGCTTTAGTAATTAAATCATAGTTTTACCTTCATAACGAAATTCTGTATGTACACATAATTTACAAATAACCATCTAATCGTGTTTATAAACAATGATCCCTAACCCTACATTAAAACAATTGATTCACAATCCATATACAAAAATAGCTTCCTAAAAATAATGCAGCATAGAGTCTAAGATTTCGGTGTTAACGAGATCGCTTTGATTGGCCGTAAATTACCAATTTATTTTGAAACTTGACTTAATCAACGATAAAAAAGCAATGATTGATTACAAGAAAAACGCTGCCATGATGACGCACCGTCTGTCGACATTAAAGCACTAAAAACTACCAACTAAATAAAAACAACTCATGGAGTCCCTTGGAAGAATCTAACCACGGAAGATGAGTTGACCGATTTAGATCATGCGCAGACTAATTCCTGCTTGGACACCTTCATCGCTGCAAAATCATTTAAAATAAAAATCAAAATTTTTAAGCCACCTCAAAAACTACCCACCATTCACGTTTCAGGTCGCAACCTACCTTCACGCTCTCGTCGTCTGATCTTTTTCCTCCGCCTCTCGACCGTGGCCAATTCCGTTTTCACTTCGGCATAAGTTTTCCGCAATTGCGACAACTTTTGCTGCAACACCGAAATCCTCTGTTCGCTATTCATATTCGGATCTGCAACAATCAAAGTCCATTAAATCAAATCCGCGATTCAACCAGATTCGACGCACCGAACTCGACGAAGAAATTGTATTTGGAAGGACGCGGCGATCGTCTCTCGAAGCTCAAAGCGACGTTGGCGCCGGAACTGATCATCGAATGTTCGGAAGTGTCGTCGCTGTCGCTGTTGTGTCTCGATCGGTTCAACGGTTTTCGGCCGCGCTTGACCGGCGGCGTCTCCTCGGAAGCCCGCGCCGACTTCCGTCGTTTCTTACAGGAGGCCGGCGTGACGTCGTCGCGCGCCTTCTTGGCACCGGTCGCCTCGTTGGTCGTTTGACTGTCTGCAAGATTTAAAGCGCGCTAAAGAAAAGTTTCGGAAGGAACGACGAATATTACCGTCCTCGCTGAACATCGAGGACTTGTTGAGGGAAGAATTGCGACGTTTGCGGCCAAAGTCCGGTTCCGCCTCGTTGGATTTGCCACTCTCGTTCTCGACGGTGTTGGGCGACCACTCCTCGGGATCCCTAAAATACCCCATCATCACCGTTTGACAACGACACCGAGTGCTCAACTTTCACAACCCCAATTTCGCCATTTAAAACAAAAGTAAGAAATTTCGTCAAAAAAAGCTGCACAAAAGTCGTGTTAAGGAGAATAGAAACTATGATAGTATTGATGGCATTTTCGGAGGATGGTAAAGTAGATCACTGTATTTTTTTTTTAAATAAAACAATTGGAAGCGCGTCCCATTTCTCGATGTCTCCGCAAGTGAAGCCCGAATACTTACCCTCTTGGTGACAAGTTGCTTATGGTGCTTTCGGGGGTGGTCGGTGGAGTGTTGTCGAGTACGGCGGAAGCGTGTTCTCTGGTTTCCGCCGCGAACACCAACGGTGGAGGTTTCGGTTTGTTCGGCTCTTTGTGCTCGATATTCAGCAACATGTTCTTGTTATTGCTGGTGCCGGGAGCGCTGGCGAACGGCATTTCCAAAACGCTTTTTGTTTTGGTTCTTTGTTCCGAAACCGCCGGACCTTCAGTGGAAGTGGCCGGCGCCGGACTCGTAGGAAACGTTTCCTCGCACAACAACAACGAGTGGAGTTGTGAATCGTCCTCCTTGGCGTTTTCGGGCTCCGGCGGCGGTTCTTTGGCGGGACTTTTTTCGACCGTGTCGAATTTGAAGTTTCTTTGCTCCTCTTGAGATTGAGAATCGTCAGTGGAAACGACCGGAGGTACCGACAAGTTGCTGTCGCTTTCCTTGAGATCGGGCTTGTCCAGCGAGTTAGTTTGCGAGTCCTCGTCAGACCTGGCGATTATCAACTGTTCAGAATCGCTACTGTCCGAATCGGATTCTTCGATAAAAGCTCGACTCAGAGGCTTTCGCTTCTTTTTAACGTCGGGCGTTTCGGATTTCGGCGGAATTAGCGGCATTTTTGCCTCAACTTCGGAAGGTTTCGCTTTCAGCTCGATTTTCGGAGATTCAATCGGCTCCTCCTCCAACTTCAAGTCGACTTTGGCGGGAACCGATTTGAGGTCTTGCTCGCTGTCGGACTCGCGTTTCGGCGATTTATCGGCGCTGTTTTTGATAGAATTGAACTTTTGAAGGATCGAATCGGCGATTTTCGTGCCGGTCTTCAAATTGAGATCTTTAGCTTCTTCCAGTTTCGCGGCGATGGAAATCGGTTGCGAGGCACAAATCGCTTCAAGAAGAGAACTGTCGGTTTCCTGGAGAGCCGGCGAGATTTGCGGGGCGGGACTTTTAATCTCCTCCTTGACCTCGCTAACGGGAGTTTCGATTTTCGAACAACTCGCCTCCGGTTCCCTCTTCTTACCCTGGTAACTGCTACTGGAATGAGTCACCATCAGATCGTCATCAGTCTCTTCGTTGCTCTCGTCACTCGACGAGACGATTTTCCGACAAAACTCCCCCTTCTTCAAATCGTCCGATTTCGACGAAAACTCCAGATCTAAAACGTTTTGATCTGGAGAAGCTTTTCCGAAAGTGTCCGAAAACAGTTCGTGTTCCCTCGAGAAAATAGGGGTTTGCGATTCGGTATCGGACAAATCCATGTTGTCCCGACTAAAACCGTCAACTGTTTCCGCCAGGTCCCGAAACAGGCTCAAAGGCGCCTCCAGGATGTTACTAACGGGTTTCTGTTTGACCTCGGCGAGTTTCGCGGACCTAACCACGTTAAACGAAGGTGACTCGACTAATTTATCGAAAGGATCCTCATCTCTCTTATCGTCGTCGTCATCATCGTCGGATTCGTCAATTTTTTTAACGGGAGTCCTGCGAAACCGCTTCCTCTCCCCTTCCGGACTCTCCTTATCTTTAACCGGACTTTTACTAATCTTTCCTTTCTTTTCGACATCCTCGAACAACCGAGGCACCAACCTCTTCTTAGCCCCCTTATCCTCGCCTAATTTCGGCCTGGTCTCGTATTCGAACGGTTCGGGCTCTTTGAACTCGTAAATATCGTCGGAACTCGGCGACTTCTCCACAGACTTCTCCTTTTTCTCGTCGACGACCTCCTCGATTTTCGGGGTGAGATTCGAATCGTCCGACGACGACAACCCCTCTTTATCGCCGGTGTCGAGCGACGGTACTTTGATCGCTTTCGCGAATCCCTTCAATTCCGACCGGATCTGATTGAGGTCGAAATCTCGACCTTTGGGGGGATTGGTGCCGGTTTCGTCCTCGCTATCTTCCGATTTGTCCGGACTGCGCTTCGCCTTTTTCCGCCGCGTCTCCTCTTTCTCCGTTTCGTTGTCGTCTTTTGTTTTGTCGATTTTCGTCGGTATTCGCGACGGTTTTCTCAGTTTCGTTTCGATTTCGTCCGTTTTCGTGCCGCTACGCGTCCGAGACAGTTCCGATTCGCTGCCCGAGTCCGAATCGGAGTCGGAAATGACGGAAGCGTCGGTTTGGGCGGAAGCTCGTCGTGTTCGGCGACCCTGGTCTGCAAAACGACGGACAATTGAGCATCAACATAAAAGAAATTTAAAGACAATTTTTTTTTATTTTAAGGTAAAAACTGCCGGTTTGGGCCTACCTTGGCGGGTGATTCTGCTGGTCGATCTCGTAGCGGGCGTCGCCGGACTCTTGGTCCTGCTGGAAGACGAAGTGACGCTGGAGGGCGTGGTCGATCTCGGTGTCTCGGTGCTGCGCCCCGTTATCGACATGCCTCGCCCCCTCTTTCCCGCCGTTTTGTTCGGCGAACTTTTCGACGACGTCGTCGCCGAAGCGTTTTGTTTCAACCGCTTCGCCTTAGTGGCGGCGCTCAAATTTTCCGCGATACGATTAAGCGGAATCCACTCGTCATACCTGTTGTTCCAACCTGTGTAATGTACGAGATAAACCGGTCCAGACGGATCCTTGTCAATTTCCAAAACCTTAGCCTCGTACGTCACTTTCGACTCGTGCGTGGGGCCATAGTAGACTTTGAGTTTATCCCCTACATTAACAGATTGACTCGGAGTGGGGTCGATGATTTCCACGCTGGCCTTCTCGTCAGGACCGGACTTCTTTTTGCCGCGCTTCTTGTCATCCTCGATCTTCTTCGGGATTTTACTGGGAGTCTTCTCGGGCGGCTTAACCTCTTTCTTCTTTTCGACGAAAGCTTTCGGCGCTTCTTTCGGAACTTGAGACTTCGATCTCGTTTGTTGAATTTGAATTTGCTTTGAAAATTTATAATTAGATAAATTCGCAACAATTCAACAAAATACCCACCTTTTCGTCCTCGTCCTTTTTGACGACCTCAACTGGTTTGGGCTTAATTTCCACGGGTTTAAGTTTCTTTTCTTTGAGGTTGTAGACGCGTCGAGGACGTCCAAGATCTCGACTAGTACTCGGAAGCGGCTCCGACTGTTCAGCGGCGTCACTACTGCTCGTGTCGCTATTTTCCATAATTTCCTTCCTCTTCACCAATTTCTCTTCGACTTTCGGTTCAATTTTCGTTTTGGCTTTATCCTCGCCACTCGGTTTCTCAATTTCCTTTTTATCGCCGCTATCCTCGTCCTTCTCGGGTTTGGGACTGTTGACCGGCGTCACTCTGTCTTTGTCGCGAATCAAAGATCGCCCGCGGTTCTTCTTCGGGGCCCTATTATGGTTCAACATAGTTACACCTAAATTTTTGTAGAAACCCTCGTAACTCAATAGATATTTTCTGTAGACACCCTTGACTTGGTTGTAGGTGATCTGGGTGTTGGGGAGGCGCAACCGCGTCGTCACCGATCGCCACTTGTTCTGGTTGGTGACGCGGTTGTAGCCGCCCATTTTGTGGACCGCTCGGAACATTCGATGCAAATCCACGTCCTGCTTGTTGATGACGGGACTCTTGTTCAGGGGCGTGCCGGAATCGTCCATAAAATTGTACAGTTGCGCCACGAACCTGTCCTTCTCCTCGTTGGGCTGGCCGTCGGAGACCTGGACGAAAATGCACCAGTACAAAACCCCGTTTTCACCTGAACCACTAAAGCTAATTTGGGAATAGTTCCCTTCTCAAAATGGTCCAGACAGACTCTGGAGTGGCATAATCGCTTTCAGAAAAAAGTGACACATTCTTTATTTCTACTACAACTTTTAATAACTACTGAGCGCACATCTACGATGCTTACTTCACTGAGATTTTCTTCTGAATCGCTGTCCATGGACTGCATGTTGAAGAGAGAGTTCCTCTCCCAATGCACCGGCAGCTCGTTGTTGTCCAGAAAAGCGACGGCTTTGCTCACAGCTTCCGCCAGCACCGAACTCTCAACTTTACCAGCCAACTCTCGGCTGAAATCCGAAATTTCCTTTTTCGGCACCGTGTAGCTAAAATCGGAATTAGTTTCGAAAAAAGAAAAAATCATCGTCAACTCACTATCTTCCGTCTTTGAAAGACCGCACCAAATACTCGTCTTTGACGTTAATCCGGACTGTTGGTTGTGCGGAAGGGATGACGACTAAAGCCGGGAACCAGTTGTCTTTGTTTCTCTTCTTGTCGGTGGCCTCTACGCTGATAACTCGACCGACGTCCGTCGAGTAACCCTCGAGATCGGGTTCGTTCTCTTCTTCACCTTCTCCTTCACTGCTGTCTTCCCTGAAAAATTTATTATTAGTAATTTGAAATTTTTTGGAAATTGGGCGGTTAACTGTTTGTAGCGGCGGCCTCTGCGTCCGCCCATCACTGGATTTCCAAAATGTTCTGGGTTCGTCAATGGAAGTTGGTCCAGAGTTTCGCTTTCGTTGAAATGCCGACCGCTTTTCATGCACAACGCCGTTCTTCGTAACGTCGTTATGTCGCCGTCATCAAACACTGCAATTAATTTAGTCGGTCAAGTCCAGTCAGGTCACCAATAGAAGTAAATGGACAGAAGCGATTTTCAACTGTTAAAAGTTTTTCTAAGACTTCTAACTACCTCATGTCTTATAAAGACTTGCTACCCAAACTACTTTAACTGTACAGTCATCTTTAAAAGTATCCGGAAATTTCATTGTTCGCGCATATGCTCTTTCTTGCTTGGGACAATGCTCAGACCATCAGAGCAAGTGAGCAAAAAGATCTGCGCAAACAACGAAAAATTCCGGATTCTTTTAAAGATGGCTGTACTTCAACATAAAGTTGCTTAAGTGTTTCTATTATTTCCACTGTACTTACCACTATTTCTAGGATTTAAGGTAAAATTTTATTGTATAAAGGTCACTGTTTTATCGACATTGATATTGTTGAAGACAAATAATAATGACATCTATATACACTGTATTTATGTAACTAGACTAGCTTAACTGTCACACAGAGTGGGAATGTCTCAACTTTCAACCACGTGTATCAAACACGTGTATCAGCCACGTGCGTCCATTTAATGGTTTTATTTTACTTATGTTGGCGGTCTGCAGCAATTGGTTTCAACATTTCAAGCAACCAGAATAGCTCAGAATAACCAACGGCCCCAGAATGACAACCTAAGTAAAATAAAACCACTAAAGAGAACTAGTCAAAAGAACGCGCCATCTAACCACCCTTCATTCAATTAGCGGTTCAAAAAGTTTATGAGGTCACCAGTACTTTTTTGTGTACCTATTTCAGGTGAAAGCTATTTTGCTATTTGACGCAATAACTAACAACATTACAAAATTTGCTCCTTATTTTCTTGAAAACTACTCTACGTCTTTTTCAAGTCCCGGTAGTTTCAGCTGCCAACTTCCTGGAACTAAGTGACTGTTTCAATCTACGTTACGTGAACAGAACTTGGTTTGATCGCCGGCTGTAGCTTTTCGTGTTTCAAACGGCCTCGCATCCTCGAAAAAAGTGTTGTGGTTATTGTCTACATACTCACCAACTGTATACTGACTGCAATCCTGTATTTTGCCGATGACGGCCTCAACAAAGTCCTTCTTTTCCGGATGTTTCGCTTGCACTGTATGCCCAACCCTGAGTGTCCCTTTGATTTGTTCGTCGGTGACAGTGGAGGTGCCCCCCATTTTATAGTTCACTTTGCATTTCACCACTCGCACCACTTTGCTGACTTTTGCTTCGCAGAAAGCTCCTTTGTACTTAGCACTGACGGCTGTACCCACGGAAATGTAGGGAGGGTCGTCCACTTGCTTCAAAAAACCAAAAATACGGTCCTGTTCAGGTTAAAACAATGGAACTGTTTGACACTTACCATTTTCGATCTGGCCTACTACAAAACTATTTTCGTCTACTCGTCCGTTTTTTTGCCCTGAAACGAAATAAAACAGCGAGAGTTTGGTTGAGGCAACGTGGGGCTTTCTTGGGGGCGCGACTATTAGATTTTCTGGATCGTTTTGAGGTTATCGCCGACACAAGCCCTTTGATTGATTGGTGTCTGGGGGCATTTCACAAAGTCTTTTGGGTTCTTGGCGGATTTGGGAACGAAAATATCGGTTGAAGCGGCGAAATCCACATTCTGCCGTATGTTTCTATTTTGCCAATCCCACCACTCTTTACAAATTTTTATTTATGAACCACAGACACACACACAAACAAGTCTGGCAGATCTCCAGGTGCTCCCCGAATGCGCGTGCGCGAGAGCCACTAATGTGAAGTTGGCGTGCCGTTGACGTTAATTAGTAGCAGCGTTCTAACTAAAGCGCGTGCGCGAGAGTTTTAATTAAAAAGGCGGAAGATTTAAATAATTCTTTTGGAAATGATGGAATTTCTGGATTTTAATTTTTAATTTGATGGGGGATGAAGTTAGGTATAGAAAATGCTTAAGTAACTTATCCAAAAATATAGTTTTCTATCAAATGGTGCAAAAAAATCAGTAAGTAGGTGCCATTTGAAAAAAATTACTTTTTGACCATTTTTGGTTGCAATATTTGAAAATTGTCTGCGGCCATATGGTAGAAGACGAAACCACCATTCAGACATCAAAAGTTAGCCAGGACTTTAAACTAACTATTTTACAAATTGGCTTTCATAAATTCTGAACCGTCTGCCAGATACGAATTTCTTCGTAAGCCACCACATCGACCATTTCTTTCACATAAATTAACATAATATCAAAAATTGTCAGATAGGTTCACATAACAAGTGCTATGGAAACTCAGAGTTGGTAGACCATTCGAACCATGTAGAAAAAGTGGTAGGTTTCCATTTAAAATAAGAAAGTTGATACCGACTTATGGCACATGCTGTATAGCTAGAAAGCTGAAAATATTTTAGATACAATAAGCATGACTGATTATGACTGCCTCCCAAGTTTCAAATTTCTAACCCAACTGAAAGTTGAAAAACTTCTAAGTCTCGCCATAAATAATATGTACCCATAGAATAATGTAAAAATTTATTGGTTATACCGAACTCTGGATATAACGAACTGATTTTGACAGTTCCTTGAGATTCGTCGTTATAACCGAGGTCTACTGTCGTTACTGTTTTACATTCATAACGGTTTCTATCAAGTGGTAGGTAATAATCATCAGCATTAACTATTTCAATTATATTAATGTACTTAATTACACATATTAATCTTTATTGAAAGTGAAAATATTTCTTCTGCAAATTTTATCATTCACACTTAGTAGTAGGTTATAGTTACACAGATACAAATGGGAAAAATACTAATGAGCTCAGCCAATAGGTAGAACTAATAGTAGTTTTGGAATATAAAAATTAGATAATTACCAAAATATCGCTGATGACTGGCCAACATAAATAATTCACCGTAATTGAAGCCAACAATGTAACAATTAAGCTTAATGACAAATAAATTTATCATAATAATACGACCACGAAGACTTTGAGAAGTTCGGTGAAAGTTACCTAACTATCATTCTAGCAGAAGCCTTATCATAAAACGCAAGAGTTTCAATGGATTTTAGCAAAAAAGAACTAATGAAAGGTGAATGTAGTTAAATATTAATTGTTAGTTTGAATAACTTTTCTCCAACTTTCAGGTGACGACCTCAAACTTCTACGTGTTCTGGGATCAGACATTTTCTACATTAAGCCAGTTAACGTTCTTATGAGATTATTGTTGGTCTTAGAAACCCTAGTGATATTTATTTACATATACTATTTTTTGAATGAGTTTAATTTGGAGTCCCTGTTTCAAAATGCGCCAGTCGCATGTTTCACAATTTTCGTAAATATTCTTTTGAGAAAAAGAAATAACGTAATTTTGACTACCATCAATTTTAGGGAACGGTCTCGTTAACCCATTTAAGTATCAGTTGCAGTTTTATTTCCAAAAAACCGGATGGTTTTAAATTTTGGTCAGAATACAGCGCCGGAGCAATGGTAGCGTCTAGAATTAAACAAGAAACTTATGGAGTTAACATTTTTACAATTATTAACACTCTTTTGGTACTTGTCGTCGCACTTAGTCATGTCGTTTCTCAAAACCCTGAAGAATATCTTTTAGTAATGAACCTACAAAACGTATTACCCTTTGGTGATGTGTTTGGAAGCATTTATATGATTGTCAGTTTTTTCTTCGTCTACTCTATGGTGGTCCCCACTTACCAAATTATGTACTTTGCATATCACATTAAATTTCAGTTTTATTTGTTGCGTAAACATATGGAATTTCTAACGAAAGATTTCGAATCAAGAAATAATGCAAAGTTGTTTTATAACCACAAGTTTCAAAAAGAAATTCTGAAGCGACTGATATTTTGCATGGGACGTTACGAAGAAATCTCAGGGTATGATTTAAAGATTTTTTGGATTTCTTTCAAGATTTTTCAATTTATAGAGAAGCCCTCAATCTAACTAAGAAAATACGCACAAAAATTGTCCTATTTTCTTTGGCTGGTTGTTTGCACGGAATCGGAGCATTTATGTACATTTACCAGGTAACTTTCAACTGTCTAGTTATATTGAATTATTATAATTTCTTTCAGGGTATGTTATCGGGAAATTATGTACGACCTGGTGTAACCGTGGCTCTTTTTATTTCGACTTTTTGGGGGTTAATTACTGCTTCCCAATTGGTCGAATCTGAGGTAAACACCTTAGAAATTTACGAATTTGGGGGTAACTTCTTCATTTTCAGTCAGAGAAACTATTCGGGGCCATCTTAAGAGCAGCTTGGTATAACTGGGACAATAAGAATAAGAGAATTCTTTTAACATTTTTGCCACATGTTATGAAACCGTTTCAAATTAAGTTCTCACGAGATATTGGGATCAACTACAAGTTAGGATTAGCTGTAAGTCTTTTAATTATTTTTTTTTCAAAATAACTCATATCCTTAAAAATTTGTCGTTCTCTTTCATTTTTAAACGTATTTATGCAGTTTTTTATTTTATGCTTATCTTTTCCGATCTCTAAGTTGTAACAATAAACTTTTGTTACAGATCGTAAAAGGAATCTTTTCGGTAATGTCTGTCTTTGTCCAGATCAAGGGGAAGGAAAACTTAAATTAAAACAAATCTTTGCAGTAAAGTAAAATAAATTGTATTAAGTAAATCATTTTTGTACATACTACCAAGATAGACCAATAATTAGACATTAATTTCAAACCACGAAAAATTAGTTACATCAGTTCAAAGATAAAATAATGCATTCAAGAAGGACAAGAAACAAATTAACTAGTAGTCCGCAAAATTTCATTGACACTTAGGTATACAAGAACAGGATTCTGGTGGATGCGTCAACGTTTTCGCAATCCTCTTGTACTCAGGTGAATCCTTCTTTATATCCATCCGCACCATAAAATCGTCGATAAACGCCATCATATTACCATCATTTTCAAAATCATTCAAAACACTTTGACTTAAAACTTCCTCAAGTTCCTCAACTGTACTTTCAAACTCGCCCTCTACACATTTAGCCTTCGACACTTTCTCTCTCAACCCCGACACTTGCTGGATCAAATCCTCGTAACTTTCATCGGAAAACACGTGATCCATTATGGGGACTTCAACTTCAGGCAATTGAGTCGTTGCATCATCTATAGTTGAAGTTTCCACCGCAGAAACGCCACTAACAAAACTGTTAACGTCTTCTAGAAACCGGTTTCGCGCTTCTTGCGTCAAAGGTTGTTTGAAAGAGTACGGAGGCGCTATGGGTGGCTGCACTGGAGAATGGTACTCATAGGGCGCTTCCCCTTCAAGCTGTTGGGGGTAAATTTAATTATTTTTAACAAAACAAATTAAGGAACAACCTGAAGCGGATATGTTGCGTCTGAATCGTAGGCGCTCAAGTCTCCACATACTACAAAAGGGATGATAACTCGATTAACGCCAGTTAAACCGCTAAAATCTTTATTGGTGACGTCTAAATATGGCGTGATGAGTTTGGGATCGAACCCTTCAGGAGGTTTATACTTTCTGCACACGACGAAAGCTTCTGTAATTTTTGAAGGGTGTTATTGACGTTTTTTTTTTAATTATTAGTTACCTATGCTGGAATTTCTTGAACTCAAGGGTTTAACGACAGTGACGTCTTCAAATAGCATAAGTAACTGGTTTGTTAGAAAATCTACGTCCTTTCCGCGGAATATTTTCGCAACAAAGGTGCCCCCTGGTTTCAAAACGTTGCAGGTGATGTGCAAAGCCCCCAATAACAATTGGGCTTGGATGTAAATATCGATGCAATGAAGTCCAGTAACTTAAAAAAATTAAATTACTATTGGGTTAAGGTGATAATTGGGTGGATACCATCAGGAGCCCCGTCGCACACGACTAAATCAGCGTGACCACCCTCAAAATGCTCAATTATGGCCTTTGCTGTTTTGTACTCGGTGATATCGCCTTGGAGCTGGATAACCCCCGGAAGTGGCGACATTGGTTGCAAATCGACCGCAACGATTTTAACGTTGTCGTTTTTGACAGGTTCGGAGGTTTTACTAGTGCTAGGGCCTTGGTCAAAATCAGTGTTGAAAAGTTGGCATTTCGGTTTTATGTCGATGTGCTCGCCTAGATAAAGTTTTCTGGATAAAACTTGACTCCAACTGCCGGGGGCGGCGCACAAATCCACCGCTCTCGTGACACCTGCAGAAAAATGGGTTTGTTGACAAGAAGAAAGTGAGGTTATGTTGGTTTACCTTCGAAAATGTTGAATTTCTCGTCAATTTGGAGGAGTTTGAAAGCGCTGCGAGCACGCCACCCTTGCTCTTTGGCTTTCCTGTAGTAAATGTCGCGCTTGTCTTTTGATAATTTGCCCATTTTTGGGCCTTAAAATTTCTGAGGTTATGTTAGATGCCAAAACTTCAAACTTTCAAATACCTGTCACATATAAATGTCAATTGTGAAATCGAGGTAAGAGTTAAAGCTGGATAGTTGGCTTACACTCTGCCGTGGCTTCATAGATGGCGCTGTTAATTAATTGGTCAGGTCAGGTCTCTGGGTCAGGAGGGATTCGCGCCGCTGATGTTCTTTAAAAAGAAGAAGAAAGAAGAAGCACCCCCCATTATTGTTTGCCGCAATTCATTGCTCGTTACGTTAGTCAATTTATGACAAATTATCTTTATCATTTTATAAGCTCCAAACACTTTGTTATTAACTACTTCAATCTTCTGCTGCACCTACCTACTCATGTTCAAAATTGGAATAAACCTATAAAGCAATTGCAAGTAGGTATTCTTGTAAAAATTGTATATGATTAAAGAAAAGACGACAAATTGTTCAATTATCCGGAATTAGGCTGAATGGTTGTTTCGATAAAAAGTGATTCTTATCAACGTTTCGTGATTGCGTCGTGACTGCAATCTATCAGGAAGAGTTTGAAATGGAAAGAAGACAGTTTCTAGAAGGTGTTTTTGATTAGTTTTCTGTTCAAGTTAGCAAATCGTTTTTAGATCCGGACGATCCTTTGTGGTTTTTACGTTTTGCTGGATCCGACATATTTCATGTAAAGTACATAAAGCTTTTCGTTAAAATATTAACGATAGTGCAAGCCGCATCTTTGGTCGTTCACATCTGTTATTTGCTTTACACTTTTGATTCCAACGAATTGGTAAAATACGCCCCAATTTTTCTCTTCACCAACTACGTAAGCAGGTACTAAAAATGTTACAAACAAATCCAGCAATCTTTTCATTAGGGTTTGGTGAACGTGGTCCAGGTAACAACTGTCGGCAATTTTATTTCGCGAGAAGGCCAAGAGTACCAGTTCAAAACTAAAACTAACATCAGTGCAGCAACCGAAGCTCGTCTGTTACAACAAGTTACTGTCGTTAACGTTTTCACTGTTTTCAACACAATTCTTGCCATTTCCGCAGGGCTCGCTTTTGTCGTTCCCCACAAAGACGACGGCGAATTCTTCCTCGTCATCAAATTGTTAAGAAAAAATTCATCAACTTTTTCGGAAATTTTGATTAAAATTTACACACTTATGAACATTCCTTTTATTTATTGCATGATAGTGTCGGTGTATCAGCTTATGTACAACATGCTACACATCAAACTTCGCATGTTTCTGTTACGTAGGCACATCGGCGACCAAGAAGATTTGTTGACCAAATACTCTTCTGAATTGATCGAGAATCAAGAATATCAAAAGTTGGTACAGAAAAAACTCAAGTTTTGCATCGAAAATTATCAAGAAGTTAAGACGTAAGTTAAAACGATACCGAAACTGAACAACAAACTTTATTCCAGTATTGCCAAAAACAAAAATATCAAAATGCGAACTTTCGTGCTTATCCTATCATTTTCCGGTTGTCTTCACGGAATCGGTGCCGCTGTTTATTTATACACAGTAAATTTTGCAAGTACGCTAAAAACTTTGGATAATCGGCTTTTTGGTTTTAGGGCATTATGTGCGGACACTTTGCTCGAGTTGGTATAACCATGATGCTTTTTGCTTGTACATTTTGGGCCGTAATAACAGCCGGTCAACTACTGGAAACCGAGGTTGAGTTTTTGGATTTTTTCGGGAAAATTTGATGCAAGTAGATTTGATTTTTAGTCTGAAAAAATGTCGGAAAGCTTAATGAGGATGGCATGGTACACTTGGAACAAAGAGAACAAGAAAAATTTACTTGTTTTCTTGCCCAACGTAATGGAATCTTTCACTATTAAGTCTACTGAGAATATTCGAATCAACTATAATTTGGGAGTTACTGTGAGTGGATGGAGGGCAGCTCAATGGGGTTTTGAGGCTTCTCTTGCAGATTGTCAGGGGGATCTTTTCTGTCGCATCCCTCTTCGCTCAACTGAAAATGTAAAAGAAGAACACCAATAATCCTCCTACTGTTTCCTAGATCTGTCAGCTTCCTAGATTTAAAAATTTTCAGTTCAGCAGTTTATTTAATTACTCCTCTTCAAAGTGCACGTTCGTCGGTCTAAGGAGTGTGGCGTTCCGAAAAACGAAAATAAAAGGGTAAAAATAAAAATAATACGGACATGATTTATTGATACACAAAGTCTGGCAGTGATTCAGATCAAAATACAATTTAATTATATACATTCAGAAATACATTGGAATGTCTGAAATATACATGAACAGATACATAGATTACAAAAATTTGTAAGATGTTTCCTGATCTTTTTCAGTATTTATCTACACACTTACTAACAATCACAGAGATACTTGTTTAAAGTTCTATAACTTGCAAACAATAGAAAATAACCTATGTAGAAAACCGTAGGAGAATCCGTTACAAAAATGAGCCGAGGGCGCTCACCCCGGATCGAGCCGCCCCTGGAACACCTATTCACACTGTTGACTTTTGAAAACGTACTTAGAAAAACGTCGGCGACTTTCAGGATTATATATACAATTGTCTTTGGTACAGTCAATTCATACAATAAATTCTCAACATTTATATCAAATATAATAAAATTTCCCCTGTAGTAATAGAATAGTTTCTAAAGTCTAATAAATAAATATTTTTCTTCGCTTATTTAGGAAACTCTTTGTACATAAATTCAGCTTTTTTTGTTCAAGTAGCAAAAATTCATAAGTAAAGTCGTATTTACAAAGTTTACACAACAAAGTGGACTTTCCCTAAGTGGTGCTAGAGTCACTCGTGCCTAGTGAAACAACGGTTATGGCAAATCCCTCTACTGTTGTTGGATCAGCAACTGCTCCAGCTCGTCGGCAGATCGGAGGAGGAAGGCGGCGGACTCGCGATATCCCGTGATCAACTGTCGAACGGCCGCCATCTCCCCCGTGCTCAATTTGTGGTTCAGCAGGGGCTTCTGCTTCATACTCAAGTCTGTTGGACCTACAAGAAACTCAGATCAGGCCCTTCAGACGCGCCTACATGTCAATTGTAGATTGCTTAAAAGATTATTAACTAAAAGTGAATAGAAAAGTAAAAAGGTCTTAGACTACCAATTTAAAGTTAACACAAACTGTAAAACATATGGAAACTTATTAACCATTTGTGAGGAGTCCCGTGCCGGTGCCGAAGGGGTTGGCTCCCGGGAACAGGGGATAGGGTCCGGCCCTTTGGAAGGCTTGCGAGAAGTTCGGTCTGTACATGGCGGTGGGCGCCGATCCCGCCGTGCTCGCTATCCCGATTCCGTTCATGGCTGTCGCCCCCAACGCCGCCGCTCCCGCAACGCTGCAAAAACCACCGATTAGACACGCAACGGTTTTAATAATTCCCAGTTACCTCATCGACGTTTTGAGGTCAGGTGCTAACGATAAGCCTTTCGATATGGAATTCGGCGTGCTGCAAGGCGTCGTCGATGACGGAAACGCCGTTGAGACGGCGTCCACTTCGATTTTTACCGGCGTACTGTTGGAGAAGTCTAAACCTCGATTGATGGAGGCAGTGGTGTCGGTGGGCTGGAAGTTTAGTTGTTAGAGTTGGGAATGGTGAAAACACGGGGGTACTCACTTGGGTTCCGGGGAGGATAGGCATCGGCTGGCTGACGGGTTCGAGGCCCAGCCTCATCCGTTTGGCATTGTGGCTCTCGTTCTCGCAGGCGGTAGCCAGGATCTGTTCGGCTTGTACTGAGGTCAGGTGGGCAGGGGTGGGTCTCGTCTGCAAACCCCGCAAATCAATAACAACCACCAAACGGCATTCGCGCCAACAATCGTTCAATTTAAAACTCCAAAAGGTTTTCTTGGTCACTACACCAAATGGGATTCGAGCTAACCAACTACTAGACTTAAGTAATACGTCTTAAGGGTTAATTTAGGACTTACGGCGTCCCAGGAGGAGTTGGGGTCTCGTGCTCGTTTGTTCCTCCGACATGACTTAAGGTAGGTCCTGATCCTCTTCCTGGCTCTTTCTGCGAATTCTGGAAACTGTCTCGTGCACGAGTCGATGATTGCTTGTATCTTCTCCTTCGGCTGCTTGCTGATGGGTACCATTCTGTCTAAATTTTCGTCCACGAACAGCCTGACGAACATCTGAAATTTTGTTTCGTTAGAAAAGCGGTGGAAAGAAGATGACGACGAATTACGTTAAAAGCCTTGAGTCTTTCGGGATCGTGTGTTTGCGCGTCGATCTTGTCATCGCTCTCGTCATCGTCGTCGTCTTCGTCTTCTTTGTTGCCGCTGGAGCTGGTTTCGTCGTGCGCCGACCCGGCATCGGCATTGACGGGACTCTGCAACGAAGAAACAATTCATTCTGCAACAATTCCCAACGACAATAACAACAACGGCTGTGATCAGGTGGTGGCGGCGGCGTTTCCATGCTGGTATTATCTGCATGTTCGACACGAACAGCTGCATATGAGGAAGTAATCTAAATTCCTGCTCGACGGCCGCAATAAAGTGCAACTAAGGTCTGGCGTAATGTAAATGTCTTTTTCGAGGACGTACTCTTGGGTACGGACGAGACGATGTATAAGGCGACGGGAGGCCGCGCCAGCCCGAGGAAGAATGCGATGAGTGGTCTTGCTGATATGGCGACGAGTTTTTCAACAATGAGACGTTTTGCGAGCTCCATATGGGATCTTCATCGGCGGCTGTCGCGGTCCCACGGGTTCCGCTAATAGACATAGATAGACAGCCGGTATATCTCTATCTAATGAACAACATCTACTCTTTCCTGCACCGGAACGCCTTCGAGCTCTTCGCCCCCTTGCCACTGACCTTCCGGATTTAAAATTTGGTTTCTCCTTATAAGTTTTCAAGTCGCGTCATGAGGGTGAATCGTTGGGGTAAAGTGGAGAAAAATTTATCGGGAACAAATATAATGTACACCAAATTAAACCATACATCACTTGCACTGTCCACCAGAAAATTTAATGAGCATCAAAAATTCTAAATGAAACCCAAATTATTATACATCAGAAGATGAGAACATCACCACTAAAATAACTATGCTGCGTATTGTTTTACCATTGCTTACATTTTAAATTCTATGTCTATCAATTTTACTAAATGTTCACCAAATTTAGAACGCTCAAGTTACGCGTCCGTGCTGTACATAATAAATATTCGCGCCATCCATTTATATTTAGTGTTTCTCAAAAAAACTATTTGTGCGTCAAATAATTATTCTATTACTTCAAAAATGAGATATGCTCGCGCATCTCTCCTTGCCGCTTGCGCTTCCAGACAAGAGGCACGCGAAAAAAGTTTTGTACAAGGTCAGTTCAAAGACCCTGTATTTTTTTTAAGCACGATTAGAAATTGCCACTAAAAGAAGTTTTACGTTTTACATAATGCAAGCCAATTACAGCAAAGCATTTATATATTACGGAAATCAATATCTTTTTTTGTGCAAACCAATTCTATTTTTACTTTTATTTTCCTTGCCCTAGCACATCTACATCTATAATTTTGCATAAAATTATTTACCATTTGCACAACATTTTATTGCTTCTGTATCTTTGATCAACAAATAGTATTTTTAACTGCTAAATAATATAAGACACTGTCGAAAATTAAATATCTGGGTATTATGTTAGAATTAAATGCGGAATAAAATTTGGTGAACATTTAGTATTTATGGTCAACAAAAGTTATTTTGGCGAACAAAATACATAAGAGTCCAGCATTACGTCAATATTTGGTTGTCGCTTGAAGATTATGTATTTTCTTAATTTTGGTGAGCATTTAGTATTTTTCGGAAATTAAAGTATTTTTTTGTATGAAAATATTGGGTATATTTGGTAGACTGTTAAATACGACCCAAATTTATCTACGAGAATACTTACAGATTGATCTCTCGTTGCTGGCGGTGTGGCTTTGCCTTTGGCCAGTCCCAGAGCGGAGTGGTACTGGGCCCACAGGCCCGCCATCTCTTCTCCACCTGGCACCGACGACAGGTCCGGAATGTCCCCATTTCTGTTGCCTGCATCAAAACCGTCCCGTTTACATTGGCAAGTCGTTCAATTGATGCGGTTTGAAGCGATCGAGATCATGTATGAAATGAGCTGTAATGTCCGCCGCAACATCCGAACTCCCCAAATGGAAATTGTCAAATTGAGTGTTAAGAGTTCAAATGTTTCGGCGTCGCTTCGCTGCCATAGTTTGCAAGCTACCGTGTGTTCGTGTGTGTGAGAGTGTTTTTGTGTTACCTTGGGCCTGATTATGGTAGTTCCACGCCAAGAGCATCAGCTTGAGTTTGTCGCTGTCTTTCATAGCCCCAGTTCCTGCACAGCCAATCATATCACGGTTAACAGGGTTGGCTTACACCATTCAAACTAAATTAGCCTAATTAGTTACTATTAAGCAAGCGAACGTGTCACGTCACTAAAGGTTATTTCGATCAAATCGACGATTCCCAGCCATTATTAAGGAAAAATGTTCAACCAACCCTGATCTCGTCCAACAAAGCGCGAATTTAGCCATCTAACAAAGACACGAAGTATTTTGTAATTGTGAGTGTTAATTTCTCGCCAATTATCGAATGATTTGGTGAAATGTGGTGGGATGACGTCACAGTTAGACCGTACTCACCGGCGAAATGGTCTTCTTCGTTCGTCTCGGACGACTCCGGCGTCGAGAGGTTGTCCTGTAACGAAAGAAAAACGGGCGAATTAGTGCCGTCGTCTTAAAAACAACAATTTTCCAGGCATGCTCCGCGAAGCACGCCGTTGGCGTGTCGGGGAAAAACTCGCAATTATTATAAATACAGCCCAGGGCCGGTGCACCTACAATTATAATTTCAAATAGCGCGATAAATAGCCGGGTATTATGTATGGCGCTTATTACGTTGGGGGCTGAAAAACCCGACTTAATTACAACCCCCGGAACTCACCTTGTTTTTCGGTTACCGATCGAGCCAGACTTGATTTCTTACCCTGTCAAGATTCAATGCGAGGTCGGTAACTGATCCGAGATCTAACGACCCGCTCTGTATATGTCGCTTTTGTTCGTCCTGATTTAGCGTTCGGCATCGCGTCATTATCCTTCCAGATAAAAGAGGATGCGATACGTGTCGCGTCCTTAGTCATGCTTAGAGGCCGGGTTAGTAACTGGAGCAAGCCGTGCAAACAAAAAATTAGTAAACAAAAAAGAGGAACCGAAGAGGCGAAAAAGAAAGGTGCTCAACAAAAAAAAATGTTAGGAGGCAAAGGTTGCAAGACGAAGGATCGTTCGGCCGTGATTGACGTAAATCGCGCAAGTTCCAGCCATTAAAAGCAAATTATCACCAAGTAAGACCAACGCCGTAAAATAAAACTCAACGACCACCTTTGATCTATAATTTTACGCTTATAATAATTTTCTTCGAGAACAAATATAATGTACACCAAATTAAATCATACATCCCTTGCACTGTCCACCAAAAAATTTAATGAGCATCAAAAAATCTAAATAAAACCCAAATTATTATACATCAGAAAATGAGAACATCACCACTAAAATAACTATGCTGCGTATTGTTTTACCATTGCTTGCATTTTAAATTCTATATTATGTCTATCAATTTTACTAAATGTTCACCAAATTTAGAACGCTCAAGTTACGGGTCCGTGCTGTACATAATAAATATTTGCGCTATCCATTTATATTTAGTGTTTCTCAAAAAAAACTATTTGTGCGTCAAATAATTATTCTATTACTCCAAAAATGAAATATGCTCCCGCATCTCTTCTTGCCGCTTGCGCTTCCAGACAAGAGGCACGCGAAAAAAGTTTTGTACAAGGTCAGTTCAAAGACCCTGTATTTTTTTTAAGCACGATTAGAAATTGCCACTAAAAGAAGTTTTACGTTTTACATAATGCAAGCCAATTACAGCAAAGCATTTATATATTACGGAAATCAATATCTTTTTTTGTGCAAACCAATTCTATTTTTACTCTTATTTTTCTTGCCCTAGCACATCTACATCTATAATTTTGCATAAAATAATTTACCATTTGCACAACATTTTATTGCTTCTGTATCTTTGATCAACAAATAGTATTTTTAACTGCTAAATAATATAAGACACTGTCGAAAATTAAATATCTGGGTATTATGTTAGAATTAAATGCGGAATAAAATTTGGTGAACATTTAGTATTTATGGTCAACGAAAGTTATTTTGGCGAACAAAATATATAAGAGGCCAGCATTATGTCAATATTTGGTGATCGCTTTAAGATTATGTATTTTCTCAATTTTGGTAAGCATTTAGTATTTTTGGGAAATAAAAGTATTTTTTTGTATGAAAATATTGGATAAATTTGGTAGACTGTTAAATACGACCCATTTTCTTCTAACTTTGCCAAGTTTTCATTTTTAGATCAGTTAAATGCCATTTTCCATGACTGACCACTCAGTTTTCCTTACAAGGGTCACTCAATAGTTTCTTTTAAATTTTGCATGATGAGCCGACAATGAACAAAATTCTTTGGGAGCAAATTTTTTTTTTGGGACCTCGCAAACTCCAGATGGATGCACCCAACTAGACGCGAAAGAGAAAGGCGAAGAGGCACAAACGTAAAACAACACCTGTTGCACATCAAACTGTCTTGTTCTTGTTCTACTTAGAACCTGAAAATCATTAAACTCCCTCGGTTCGGGAAACTCTCGTCGTTCCGATAATCCCCGTAATTTTTTGCACCTTCATTCAAGATCGCATGTCTTCAGGAATCGAATCAGTCAGCGACTCGACTTCCGCCGTAAACAATGCCACTTCCGTTCTTACGACGTCTACTGACCTCAACTAGACGGCTCCCCAGTCACGAACGGACTCTAATGTATTCATCAATCTTGCATTTACGCACCTGTTTGATTCCATTATGGAAATGGCGCGAGACGAGAGCTCTATCTGCCACGTTAATGAAACGTGAGGGGGTCCGAAAGCGCCCCTAAAACGAATCGTTGCTTCCAGTTGGCGGCCCTCACCAAAGTGTAGCTAGAGACCCGGTCTAATTCCCCCGATAGTGAAAGAATTCTCCCGGCGCCTCCGCCATTTATGACGAAATCCGCCCGAACTAAATCCCGGTCCGCAAAATAACCAAATCTTCGTGGCGTCATGAATGATATTATGAATGGACCCGAAGGGGAGGCAGTCGCGTAATAACGAGTCCAGGGACGATGGGTGGGGGGCTTGTCGCGTACTATCTCGCCACGTACGAGCGCGTTTCCTGAAATTTTTATCGGGCACCAGGAAGATTCCCCCGAAATATCGACGGCGCTAAAAAATGTCTTGGCGATAAATTTCAAGACACGCGAGCACCCAGTTGCGCATATCGATGCCAGCGAATTTCCGCCCTAATTTCTGTTCTGGGGTGAAAAAAATCACGCCGTCTCGCTCGATCGCATAATAAATTCCGGAGTTATCGGGTGAGATGGGGCCTTGTGTTTTAATTGTCGAAAGCGCGGGCTTCCGGGTCGTTATCCGGCTCGGGTCCGATTTGTAGAACGTCCTCGTAAATAGGAGCGTCAGAACTACATAGTGGTGCTAGTTACTATGTGCTAAAAGCACGGCCGGCCTCTTCGAGCTGAAGCAACGTCGGTCGGAATGGCACTAAAAAGCTGCATGGCTGCAGTAAAGACGGCGGTACTTTTATTGTATGGCAACTTGCAAGTTATGTGTCTTCTGTCTGGTCGAGGCTCGAGTCCCCTCGAATTAGCCATGCATGCGATGGAAGTGTCTACGGTTGGTTTTTGTCCTTTGTTGGTGCTTCGTGGCGAAGTCGCCAGAGTCATCCTTGCGGTTTCAACCAACTTCCGCCATCCTCGCCAAAACCAAATTGCGATTACCTACTGAGATTTAAGACTTTTAGCCACCAGTAAGGTATCTAAAAACTCTGCAATAGGGGTTGTATATGCAGTCAGTAACGATGACACGATGACCATCCGTTCAGATGCAAACTAATTTTTTTTTTTTATAACTCTTGCGGGATAAACCCTTTTTTGGTCGGGGCATTAAAAGTCTGGGTGAAAGACTGGAGGGCGCTTGAACCTGAGCCCGCGCCCCCATTGTTGTTCTTGTAGGCCATGAATAATTAATTATACAAAGGAGGAAACAGCGACGAATTCCAATTATTGCCGCTCCAATGAGACTCCTGTTGTAATTTTAACAAAATTCGCCCAGCGCCCCCTTCTTGAGCCCCCGCAAAAAAAACAACCCGTTCCAAAGTTCCAACTTATTAATTCACAAATAAAAGGAGAGAGCAGGAGCGGCACCAGAACAAACACGTTGGCAATGTTATACCGGGCCCCCGGGGCGTCCTCCCAAAATAAACAAAAAATAACAAGATGGGCAGGTGTGGCGGCACCGCCGCCAACATGGCGGTCAAAAACACAAAAAGACCGTCGAAACGGAACAGCTGCCTGCGGAATTGGCATCGACGGAGATGTTTGTCGAGCAAACACCGCAATTAACACCCTACGGGCACCTGACTTTACCCGCCGAACCAATATATAGGGTGATTGACTTAAAAAAAAATGTTTGGATTTCGCTGGGTTTTAATCGCGATTGTCGCCGCCGTCTCTTGTTAACATCATGTTAACGACGGTTATTGCCGGATTGTTTTACGACTCGTAACCGTGTCTCGAGTTACGTCTAGTCTTGAATATCCATGGAGGATCACGTGTCCGTGTCCACCGATTCTCGTGGTGTCGACCCGCATTCTTGCGGTTCTTGGTCCCGGGAGGTCGACAACTTGATAAAAATCGAAGTTTGAAAAAGGCCCCTACGAAAGTTGATTGATGACGGACGTTGAGTGGCGTATTTCGCGATTTTTTCGCTTGGCCGCCTGGCGCCCCTGATCTCGTGTTAATTCGGCGGCGTCGCGACGCCACCGCTTTGAAATATTCACGTGTGCGACGGGGTCGATCCGCCCCTCGGCGTCGAATCGTGCCCGACTGCGATAAGGAACTGTTATCGGTCATGGCAAGTCTGGATTTTGTGATGTGTGCGGACGTGCAACTAACTGCGGTTTCCGCATGGCCGGCTCGCCAGATTGCCCTCACACTCCAGAAGAGCATCTGCGAGCCGAGCCGCCGGCCTGGCTGCCTTGCAGATAAATTTTACCGAAATCGACCCCTAGGGCCGCCGGCATCTGGCGGCCCATTTCGAAACTAAACACATCCAGCAGCAGCTTTCCGTGGATTAAATTAAATTATTAGTCACCCGACATGGCAGTTGATTTGTAACCATTTGTAAACCATTTGTAAACCGTTCATCGACCATTTGTAAACCGCTCAGTAAACCATCAGATTTACAGTGCAATTCAAACATTATTGGAGGTGTTACCATCCAATCAGCTGTTACACGTTGGAAGCGCTTAGTTAAAAAATTGAAGGGTTCAACCATCAGGAATAACCATTTGTCAAATTTACTTTTTCTCCCGAGCGCAACTATTTTATTGTCTCACGCTCCTTTGTCATTGTCTCTCTTGTTGCAAACTTCGACCTTGCAATACGCGGACAATTTAGGAAAACTTGTCCTGTTAGTGCTACTTATGTCTCAGGAATGGCGTCTCTTTAGGGGTAAGTAGATCCCCAGTCTTTATAATCACTCCGGGGTTGTTAGGGTCGTTACTCCTTCTTGATCTTCCACTTCGCGTGATTGTATGACAATGCAACAAAAATATTGTCAGTTTATTGGAACCACTTTTTCCGTTTCCTTCTTGCCGCTCTGAAGACCTTCGCACGTTGTGACTGCGCGACCCCGGACCTCGACCTCCCTGCCGTTTTAGATAAAACCAGCATTCCGACATTCGGCATGTTTTATTCATAGTTCCATTAAATTATGCGCATTTTGCTAATCACCAATTAAATTTCCTGCCAACTATGCCCATCAGTTTCAGGTATTTAGCAATAATGCGGGGTGGAAATTTTACGAAATTCACCACGTCAACGACTCTTTTCGACGTTTCCGGGTTGTTATCTTATTTGGTTATTCGAGGAGCAGTAATCACGTCATAATGTGGGACTTAACTGGCAAATCCTAGACATTCACGTTATAGGCTACAGCTACACAACGGATTGAATTGTCGGGTGTAAGCAGACGACAAGTTGACGGGCGTTTTGTTGAGATTGCGGATTTCGCAATGGCTCCGGAGGTCAACGTACACCCGACAGAAGACGCTTCGGAGCGAAATTACCCGCAAAACGTCCCCAATCCGGCTCATGGCGGATTACGGGGCGAAGAACAAAAACGGCGCGACACCGCGACGATGAGACAAAAACCATTTGCGGAAATGGTTTCGAATTTCGACGATGGGGACGACGGTGCAGCGTTGCGGCAACGATCGGTTTCACGCCTTCGCTGCGGTTGGCAGAAAAACTCTTGTTCAGTTGGAACGGTTTCGGATGGTTCGGAACTAAAACCGACAAAAATCAAGCAACATCGTTTCAAACTTTGGAAGTTCTAGGAAGTGGTTTTACGCCTTTACCACCTTCTATTGTTGGTTCTTGATGGGTTAGCCATCAGTATGCATTTTGAACAAAAACACGTTTAGACAGTTAACGTTAACATGACCATTTGTCCGATTTCATAGAAAAGTGGTTGAAATGGTAAAATTTATTTTTTTTAACCTAAAGTGAGCATGGAGATGAGAGCCTCACTCTTCCCCGTTGGCCTCTAATTTTCGTGCTATAGTCGACTAATCGGCCACAAAAGGCCGTGCAATCGGCTTTTGTCCATTATCGACGGATCGGGGACGCGACCGCCCCCTCTGCTCGCCCCCCTCAATTTAATGACGAAATTTAATGGCAACCTGACAGTGCGGTGGCGTGTCCGTGTCTAATTTTAAAGTTTCGTCCATCACGATGCACAATGGGTGAGGCCGCGGGGGTGGAGTGGGTCTGCGGTCTGATGCGCTACACAACCGACCCACACGCACAAGCGGTCCCATAAACCAGCGGCACCGTAGAGCGGCCCCATGAATATTCGATGACGCTTTCAGGACATGGTCGCAGTATTACGCGCCCATAACCTCGGCCAAAATTGCCCCCGGATCATCAGATTTTTGCCCACGTCCGGGGGGCCAAGGCAGGGCCGGACGCGGCCCAATTACCCGACTTAATTAACGCTAGATTTGACACCGACATAGAGGGCGGTTTCGGTATGATGACCCACCGAACTCTGGACTTGGACGAAACAGCCAAAATCCGCACCCGAGCTTTTGGGGGTGGAGGCGACACGCGATAAAGGCCCCCACGCCGCCACCCCCGTACACATACATTCCGAACGCGAGTTATTTACTGTCATTAGTTAATTTACATTTTATCGATCCCCCCGCCTCCGCCGCCGCTGGGAGCGTGATGGAGTGACATTATGTAGGGGGCGGAGTAGTGGTCGGTAGGTACATAGTTTGGGGGCCGCCGCCGCCACTGGGGCGGCCAGTCCGGGCTATCGATCCGCAAGGCAGGTGCACGCACATCCCGGTCTGTCCCCGATGGCCCGGGGCGCGTCCCCGCTTATCCACCCCCACACCCCCTACATAATATGAGTAGTACAAGACCACCCCCCACCCCTTTTACATACGTGAACGTGCGAGGGTGGCCTGTCAATGTGACATGTACCTCGTGCCCTCGATACACACACCACTTCGCAAAATTGGCCATTAACGACAATTGAAAACGGCGATAACCGAAGGAAAGTTTTGGTGGTCGAGGGACAACAAGGGGCGAGAAAGGGGGCACTGGGGCGCACCGCCCTATCACGCCTGAGTCTCTGGAAAATAAACGATTCCAAGGAAATTAGGCAAACAATCAAAGGTGCGGCAAGGGTTCCGGTATACTTTTAAAATTTGGAGTTGTAGCTTAGAAATTCTAGTTACCTTCGCTCAAACAGTTGGTTTCTGCGAAATTGGTTGACCTAATATGCAGCGATGACAATAGCAATAATAGAAATGATGGACTCTCATATGCATAATTCGTATTGTGTCTAATCCCGTGATTCCTTGACGCTTTAATTAATTACCGCACCAATTATCGCTTCTGACGGGCGATGCAAAAATGTTGCCGACAAGGAAGCGCATCACCGTCGCGACGCCGACGCCCTCTGTACAACTCCAATAAACTTTGGGAGTGCAGTAAACCCACCACCAACTATGACGTTAATCAACAGGTCTCTAGTTCGCCACTTTCGAATGGTTGGAAATGGCTATCGGCACCACCGCCACCTCCGGGGTTAATCAACCCCGGACTCAAATGACAAAAAAAATTACGTAGTCGCGGATTGTTTTGTCAACCAGCTTCGGAGTCGGTGCATGGACAAGGTCAACTAGAGTCGTTCGGCTTGTGCTTGTGCAAGGAGCTTATTTGCATAAGCCTGCAAGCTGCATGATTTGTTTAATTATAGATCGCGCGGCGATCGCTATTTCTGCCGCTCCGTTTGCCAGACTGCCAGAGGCACCCAACATTTGGCTTTGCGCCGTTGGTTGCAAAAATTACAATGAGGAAAAAATTGTTGGTTGCACCGCCTAATTCTATTGCGGCGGGTTAATGGGGTAAATTCCGGCGTTCAACGATTCTGACGGCAATCGCAAAACATTAAAAAAAAGTTAAAGTGAGGAAAAAATTGTTGGTTGCACCGCCTAATTCTATTGCGGCGGGTTAATGGGGTAAATTCCGGCGTTCAACGATTCTGACCGCAATCGCAAAACATTAAAAAAAAGTTAAAGTGCGTTATCACTTTTCACTTAAACTAAAAAAATTATTTAACTAGATAAACACGTAATTAAATAATGCAATCAATATTACATGTCAACAAGTCAATTTCCGAACCTTCTGACGCATCTAAAGAAATCCTCAGATTGTTTTTAGCGGTCGAATTGACTTAATTCACGATGGCAGCTATTAAGTTCTGCTCCGCTGATCTTCTGCTTTTCGATGCAACTTGATTAAAGAAGTGGAAATTCTAGTACTTTATCGAAAGGGATTGAGCAACAGATCAGACGCAAACTTGGAATCCGCTCAAGTCCATCCGATTAATTCATTTGTTCTCTACGAATAACTTCTAAGAGACATGCAACGAAACCATAGATTTTACATCGAAAAACATACTTTTTTTCAATCTGAAACCTTAACTGAAACAATTTGAAAAATTGTTAAGCGTGATATTTATGTTGTTAAAAACTAAGATTAAAACGATCAATTCTTAATAAGTGATAAATCGGTGCTCTATATTTAATCCCATGCAATGCAAATTACTGGTCATTAAAATTGTCTGTTTTTTAACTTGATGACGGAAGCAGAAATACTAGTTTGGAAACGGTCGATTTATTTGCACGTGTGTACGTAGAATACAATATTTCATAATTAAACGATAGGATCAATCAATTATTAAAATTATTAAAAGCCCATGTTTTAAAAACGAAAGAAATTTTTTGAACCACTGAAACCAATTTAATTGAGCCACTTCAGTTAGATTAGGTTAGTGTTTCAATCGAGGTTTCAATATATTAAACACTTTAATAGTTCGCACTTTCATCCCCATCTAATTAAATTAAGTGACTAGTCAGTTGAACTTAAGTAAATCGAAAATTTACTGTTAACAATAACAAGTAATGCCAGAAGAGGCCTCACGCTCAAGACTTGACGCCAATCGAGCTACCTAATTAAAAGATGTCGGTTTTATTTTCAAATTTAAAAAAATTTCTAAGTAAATTTTACATCAAATACAAATTGGAAAATTTGGGCGATGGACCCCTTTCACGCCGCTAAAAATATATGGAGGTGAAGAAACCAAAAGTGTTGTAACCTACAACTAGTAGTAGCTTCTAATGTTGGCATCTCCTTTGTTTTGTAGCTTCAAAGTGTTGCTGAATTAGGAATTAATTTCGCTTTCTAACAGTTCGCGCTTCGATCGCTCTAAATATCCATCTAATTACGTGACAAAACACGTAAAATGTCACGGCCGCTTTGTGCAATGTCGTCCTTGTTACCACGTTACGCTCCGCAACGCGCGCACGGTAGTTGCACTTCTTCCACCCAACCTGCAGAATTAATCGTCCCTCTTCCAGAAACGATACAGAAGAAGTAAATCCCGCCATAACGGCCGAAGTCGAAACAACAAAACGTCCGTCGCCGGGAACCTCGGGAAAATTTGTGAAAATCGATCCCTCATTGTTTTGTGCACAGTTAAAAGCGAGGAGAAGAATCCGGGTCAGTGGAACCACCGCCACGAATGGAGAGAACAAGAGTGTGGAAAGATAAATAAAAATGTTTTGAGTCGTAGGGTTGCGCATCAATCATCCACCCCTCTGTTGCCTCCTTTTATCCTGCGGTAATAACGCTAGTCGCGCTGCCATTCATCAGTTCCGGACTCGGGGGGCGGAATTACGCTGTTTCTTGGGTTCGAAACTTGATTCGAATTAGGCGATAACAATAATTATCAGCCACCGAACACTGACCTACACCAACAGATTTCTTGTTGGCTCGATAGATAATAGCAATTGTTTTTGTGTGTGTTGCATCGTTATCGAGGCGAAAGTGTTTAAAAAAAACGTTATCTGCATACCAGCGATTAGCTGGAAAGTTAGCTTCTGAAACACGAAAGGCTCCAACGGTGTTGATTGCGTCTGTCCGGCATTGGAGCTTTCTTCTTGATAAGGCAGAAAAGACGAGGGACCGACAACTAACCAAGTGTTCATCCTTTAGATGTGTTGAGATAACGCTCTATGAAAGCTCTGACTCTGACAATGATGGACAAAGAGGAAAGAAAAGGAATGAAATGAGTTGTGGAACTTAGGTATATAGAAAAAATATCTTCAAAGCAGGAATTGCTGAGAAAAAATACATGGCAAAATTTAGCCTCCTGCGATGCTTCAGATAATTTTTGAAAATGTCATCAATAAGGCCAAGTGGGTGAGAAATGACCATCATCTCCACGCCCTCGCCCAATTTCCAAATTAGTTCTTTTGAAATCGTCGATAGGCCGATTAGTTGTTTGACGAAAGTTGCATAGAGGGTGCAAATTACTACTGGATCGGATCAAGCGTTCCGTTTTTTTTTTTGTAGAAAATTGTAGTTAAATAGTCTACTTGTTCGGGGAAGTTGGTCAAACTAAAAATTTCCACAAACTAAGTTGTCGTCTCGTCAACTTGAATGCAATAACTTCTGCAAGAATCCGTTTGAGGGCAAAAGTTTTGCCGACTTCCAATTAGAGTCGCGTTTGAATGAAATGTGGGTCAATGGACCATTTCCCTTTTGCTTTCAATGCTTCTGGTTGCATCTTCATTAGCCGACATAATCCGATCTTGTGGCGACAAATTCTCATCTCATCGGCCAATCGAAATTTGATTAATTAACGCATCTGAACGACAACGCGTCAACGATAACAACAAACAAGCGGTTTGCGATAAAAAAAAATAGCATTTCGCGTAAGAAAACAAGTGGTTAACCTCTTATCGGGCAAACGGCCAAAAGCCAACAACAAATTCCCGGCGTAACGACGGGAACAAACATCGGATGCGGGTGATGGTTAAGGGGGCGCAATGGGGGTTGACGACGACCCTTACCTTATGGTGCTGGATTATGGCAGAGGGTTTGCGTTTGGCCGACATGGTTTTCGGAAAATTTCGTCGAGACTTCAATTAAAACGCACGCACGCTTCTAGACATCCTTGGAAACGTCCGTGACCAACTAACTGTTTCTAATGTTGCGATAGGTCGGGGATTATTACGTCACTAACCGGGTCCTGCCGAATTTCCGATGAGCGCTCAGATAACGCCGCGCTCCTACCTCCAACACCTCGGCCGCCTCGAACCCCGGCCTTAGATTAATCACCGCACTTCGACACAATTTTTTTCGTTAAAATTTTTACGTCGTTCAACTTTCGCAAAATTCGCACTAAAAACACTTTTTGCTCCGATTTTTTTTGGGGTTAATTCTTTTCGGGGTGGGCGGTTTTGGGGGTTGGTTTCGGGAGTCGCGTGTCGAGTTGGATGCGATGGTTTAGGCGTCGGGTTCTCGGCGTCTGTTCGGCTTGCCGTGTCAAAGGCGACTGACGAGATACTCCCCGCCCAGTGATTCCTTGCGTTCCCCTCGCGTCGCGCGACGCAGGCGTCCATCCCCCCCAACGACGCGACGCCCCCCTTGAACACACGACAAACTATGATTGTCAAAGAAGTCGTGAGCCGACCTCAACCCAAAAGATAACCCGGCGTCCGCTCGAACTCGCCGGGACCCGGATCGCGCCGCGGGGGGCCTCCAAATTTCCCCCAAAACCACAAATCACGTTTCACCTCCTCGAGGCCCAAACGCATTTTCGGACCCGCAGAGGGGATTCGGTAAACAGAACGTATATTTTTTTTTATTTATGCAGATGCTGACATTTGCTATCTTGAGTGCTGCTAACAATTTCTTATGCAAATGCGGGCCGGTTCTTTGAACAGAAACATCTCTAATGGCGCTAACATAAAATCTCCCGTTGTAAAAGAATGCGTAACAAAAAGTGAAACGCTCTCCACTTTATCTATTAGGTATAGAAGATAAAAGGAATTTCTACTTTTTCTCGCAATTAACAGCAGAGAAGATCCTTCTGAGCTATCTACTTGCTGAGGAAGAATAGTTTTTTTAGAGCTGAATTTGAACTGGTCGTGCTGCCCCCTCCAAGATAATTGAGAAAATTGGAAGAATAGTTTTTTAGAGCTGAATTTGAACTGGTTGTGCTCCCCCCGCCCCCATGATAATTGAAAAAATGTCGTCACCAAACCGAAAGTAAAGCTGAGCTTTGCCCAAACTCCCCCCCGAAACGGGCAATTATAGAATGATAGGTGGCCCGTCGCCATTTCTTGTCTTTAGTAAGAAATTGCCTCGCAAGTCCTACGACAGAGCTTGCATTCACCTGCAACCGCGGCGCTTCCTCCCCTTACATCGCCGCCATCCCCCCGGAAATTAGCGTCGACCCGAACAAAAGCGTCTCGCGAAATAAAGGAACGTCGGCGAATCGTCCCCGCAAAACAAAGCCATCAAAATCGGCATCGTCGCAATTCCGAATTTGATACGCGCCGAGCCCCCCGGCGTCCGCTGTCACCGTCAAGGGTGAAGGGTGCCGGCTAACAATCATTATGTGATGGCAGGATTTTCGTAAACACCCCCGCCAGAACGGTGACTAACCCCCCCCGTTAGTATCAAATTACGGTCCGATAGGTGGGAGAAAATTTAAAACTGAGAGTTTATCGCCGGTTTTGGGGCGGGTGGGGTTTGGGGAAAGGAGGCGCGATTGGGGGCGAAGGGTTCTGTCGAAGATTTGAAAGACGATCGGCGACGTCGCTGTGTGAGGAAACATGTGGGTGTCGGGATTATGGTTGAAGGGTGAACGCACCCTTTGAAACGGTTTGGAGGAAGGGGTGGACAAATGAGTCTCCGTGCGGCTGATTGGACGAAGACGAATCTGATTTCCCAAAATCGCGAAATTGGCAACAAGAAGTTTGAAAATATTATAAAAAAAAATGTTAGGCTAAATTTCTATACAAAGTAGAGGGATCAAGAACTATGTCCTTAGTCCTCCCCGATAAACTATTATTCACCCTTGCTGCTTAGTCACTCTTCAGGACGAAGCAAATAATGTCTTGCATAAATTCGGTTAATCTTGCAACGCTGCTAGAGTCCTTGATTCATTTCGTTCAAATTTAGGGTTGGTTCCAAAAAGCAACTTCCACTTGGGAGAGGGTTGTTTTTTATTAGAGAGTCAAGTAATGCGAGTAAAGTTGAGTACTTGATGATCGTCACCCATTCAAATTTACCCACATCTGTGTCTACCCTATAGAGTTACAAACAACACAATCAGTTCCTGGATCCCTATAGATCCCGGTTCTCTCTCGGCTTTCCATCTTTTCGGCGGCCATAGGGGCCCCTTTGGGGCGGTGCTGGACGGCCGCCGAAGTCCCGATTCTCCCGTTCAACCTGTCGACAGTCAAATGTTGGCCTCGCAGAAAGAATAATGGCTCTCTCCTCTTTCTCGCTTCTTTGCCTATGAACAAAATCCAGCTGAAGAGATTCTGCAGGCTTCAGCTGAAGATTTGTACTATTCAAAAACCCGTATGATGCGTCCGGAAATCGATCGTTGGGGTCACGGACGATGGGTGTGTGTAAATAACGTAAACCGAGTTGGAGTGTTGTATGAAAATGCTTTGTGTCCGCGCTTGATGAGTCCAAAGGGGCCAGTGGGTGGTCGATGTGTCACTGGCGGACGCGGGCGAAGGGCGATTAGGGACGCAATCCGGGCGCGGTTGGGTGGGGTCACTCTCTTGACAACGGTGTGGGGGCGATAATAGCGGCCGCCAGGACCGGAACGGTCGCGGAGGTGCGGGCCCGTCAACCCAATCAGCGGCGCACCACCAGAACACCAAAAAACCGCAGCGTCGATTTCTGCTAATAACGCAGAAGAAAAATTTAACAAGAACTTGCCAATTTCCCAACTTTTCCAATATTCTCTTCAAGAAGCAATACTTCAGTAGGCATTTTTGGCGTTTGGGGGATGAATGTTCCGGGAGGTTTCCCACTTCCGTATGCATTTGATTTGGGTGCACCGGCGGCGCGAACCCAGCCCGGCAATTTCCGGCGTATCTAGGCGTTTCAATATCGGGGACGGCTGGCAGGAGATACAACACACGGAGCGTCGTTCCCGTTCCTCCCCCGGTCCACCCTTCATCAAGTAAATTGCAGCGGCAGTCCTCGTTTCGGATATCTGGCAGGTCTGAGCCCCGAGGGGCGCCGCACTCCGGGGTAGGTGGGGACCGGATCACCCGCTCGCACCCACGCCGCCTCCGATACACCAGCCGTGCCGTCTGCAGAAAAGGTGAATTTATGAGGGGTTGCGGTGGCGGGGACGCGACGTCGGCATGAGGACTTTATCAATTATGGAACGGCGAGGACGCCGCCTCCTCCGACAATACACGCTTCCTTCTTTGTTCCTCGTCCGATTTTCTTTCTCGAAATATTTTTTTCGCTAATGCCGCGCCCCTACCGGAAACTATTGAAATAATCATCGGGGCGGCGTTAATTTTAAACAAGAGATTCGCGGCCGCAAAAAACAAGTAAAGATTTGCATTCGACAGCCGGGGCGGCGGGATAATCAAATCCATATTTCCACCCTTTCGTGTCCTGCGGGGTTTTGTGGATGCGGGAGAGAAAAAGGAACGGAGGCGATGCGGTTGCCGGTCCAATTTGAATTCTGCATATTGTATAAGGGTCGAAAACGGCGGCGAGAAGGAGAGGAAAGGACGACGACGACGCCGGCATTAACGGCCATGTTTTATGCGTGACTTTATGCATTTTTAAACGGTTCACGCTTGACTAACGTCGGCAACATTGCACCTTCAATTACCCGGAATAAAACGGGATTATTACGCGGCGATAAAACGGATTAGGACGCCTAGTGTGAACGAGAAAAGACGACGCCGCGATTTGCATGGCGACAAAACAACCCCGACTGAGCCAGGAGACCGCCACCAATCGAAGAATGCAAATTGGGCCGAATTGAATCTAGAAAAAATCGACAGGTTTAAAGAATTTGATGAAACATTTCTGCGCCCCAAATTGCGCCATCTATGCAACAATAGAAAAACTTCGGGGGTTAGAAAATAAGCTTTAGTGACGATTTTTTGGCCCAAATCAGCGTTAATGGCAGGAACTAACAACCTCATTTCTTGTAGCGTTATGACAAAAAGGAAACGACGAAACTATGAGGTGGATGCTAATGGTACCTGATGGGAACCTTGCACAAATGCGTTGAATTACTCCTGCGATCGAAGTTCTTCTCAGAAGGCCGTCCTGCAGAGCAGGAATTCCGCAACAATGTGCTAGCCGAAGAATGGTCTTGTATAGGGTCCCACATGCATGGGCCGCCGTCCATACTTCATCGGACGACTTCCCACATTCTGTTCGAGCACGAGACACCGCCTCATGATTCCTACTCCCCACATAATCAAGCAGTTCGTTCCAGCCGCCCCCGCAGCTCATACTGCGCGCACGTTGTGATGAATGCATTAATTCCCATCCGTATTGAGGAATCGAGACAGCATCGAACCACACGTGAGATCACCCACCCACACCCCCAACCCCACGACCGTGCAACCCGCCGAAATAATATTTTTAACTCATCGCCAGACGTCCTCCCCGAATCAATAACGGCGAGAATTAAATAGCGACGTGGTGACGAAAAACGGGGTCGGGACGACCGCCGGTCTCTCGGTAATGGGGTTATTGTAAAAAAATCACGTGGCGCCGGCTCCGCTTTTTCTCTCGTCCCCGAAATCCGTCGAATAAAGCTCGAAGCAAGGAAAGCACCGAACCGCAATAAGGGTAAAGCGCCCAACCCGCCGCCTCGTGTGAACCCTTGTCCGGACGCCCGCCACCCCCGCCGTCGGGGGTGAGTTGATGACCCTTCCCCGTCCTGGAGGGTCGGAGTGGATCCGTCGTGGGTCGGAAGCGGGGGGCGAAAGCGGGAGACTCGTGGACGCCAAGCACTCGCTAATATAAGGTTTCCAAGGGGTGCAGAGGCTCGTCTACTTGGACGAGGGTACGATTCACATCGCCTTTGACATTACGGACTACGGTGGACGGATCAATACGGAGGAGCGCATTTCTTTTAGGCGACAATTAGGGATTATTTCGGCGGATCACCCTGGTTAGTGAATACCGGGGAAAGGGGTGAATTTCGGTTAGGGAGGACGGCGCGGACGGGGTGCAGCGCTGTAATTCGGGCATGCAGCGCTTTAACTATGAAAGAGTCGTTTGTATGTGGCCGAAAAAGTGGAGCTTTTGCAATTTATCCACGTCAAGTGGCGGATACGCCAAGCCGGGCAATCAAGTCGCCGCAATTTTTTAGTTGATGGGCTCCTAGACGCCGACCTCAGTCTCACCCCACACCAGAGCTCCAGACCAGAAGAATTCATTAGGATAACTATTTTGCAAGTCACTAGTTACCATGAAGGTGACTTAACTTTTTTTAACACATTTGTCGCACCCCGGAGGGCGTCGGTGGCGCAAATTCCTGCAAACCTTTCGATTTGACGGTTCACAAATGCACCCGCCCCAACTTCGTCTGTCGTCTCGTTGTTCAAAGCCCGTTTTTCTTTGATATTTAAAATATTCAAGTTGCGGCGAGCCCAGAGCGTAACGTGTGCGTGGGGAGGGGGAGGGGTGCTCCAGTCGCGGTCGGACAAAGCCCGCGTGGGCCGTACTCCGGGGGAGACACGCAAACACAACACCCACCCCCGCAGCGTGATATGTGAGACGGGGGGTGGGACGAGAAGGGCGACCGAGGGGATGGGTGGTCGGGGCAACTCTAAGGTTGCCAAGGCGAGCGCGACGGCAAAAAACAACTACGGCTTCCGCGGCCCGCTGTCAAAAACAAGACTCCGACGGACAGGCAGAAAGGAAATTGTCGGATTGGGCCAATTATCGCCCTTTTTGCCAGAGTTCTTTCGGCCAAAGGCGGCGCGATCAAACGTTGCCCGCCGAAAACGGGGCGCCACGTAACTCATCACCGTCTATTTGAAAATAGCAAAAACTTATTTAGCCCTCCCCTCAGTACAGCACGGGCGTTCGCAGCACCGAATCGCTGAGAACGCTCTACCTGCTCCCCATCCCCCGTTAATTGCTTCCATCGGTAAGTGGTGCATTGTTCACGTCCGCCACTATTTCTGGATTATGAGTGTGGAACATTGCGAGTATTGACGGTGTGGCTGGATGTTATTCGGTTGCGCCACTGGGGTCCTCTTGGCAAATATCTGGAATAGAAGCCGGCAGTCAGGGCCAGGTCCGAGGGTTTCGCCGGAAACGAGGGGTTCTTCGAGGACAAAGGGTTCGGGATCGGCCCTGCGGGACAAATGCGAACGGACGGTCCATCCGCCCTCAACCCTTACCATCGCCAACAAACCGAGCCGCTCTCGCAATTAGTGAGAGCATATTGGGCCTTTCGATAGATTTAGAGTGGCGGACGCCACTCTCCCTATTAGTTTCATTAACAGGACAGGGGCGCGTCCCGGGGGGCGCAAAAACGCAACCACCCCTCGATTCGCCACCGCTGACCCAGTAGACGAGGTAAAGAAGACATTAACTAGAAAAACGCGTCCGCATCGATCGCCTGCAGCAGGAAATGTAATTACTGAACCACATTGGGGCAAGTGCGGCCCTGAATAACTTTTTAGGGTTGGTTAATGGTACATTTGTTCAATCATTGATGGTGCATAGGGTTCTAATAATAATGTTAATGATGTCAATCATCACTCTCATCATTATCTTCGCAGCACCCACCATCATCATTAGGGACGTAATTGAGAATGATGATTTTGGTGATGATCTATTTCTGTGGTAAATGATGTTGTCAAATGATCGTTGAATCGAAAACGATCAGTTAAGTTTCTCAAATTTTTAGCTCTGACAAATAATGGTAACGTCACTTCGGGGATGACCACGCCCCAAAACTTCAACATCCTCAGTCAAAACTACCAAGAAGCATCGGGATCGTTCAGAAGAACGTAATTGAAAATTAATGAATGGCTGGTCTCTCGGGGTGAATTTATGAATTCTGTCGGCCCTGTGGGGATGACGTCGACGGAACGTCGCACCCTAACGCAACTAGTTTGATCGTTAAAACCGCCACACCGCCATTACTTCGTTGTTGACGTGGGGGACGCCGCCACCCCGCAGGATTTGCGCCCGTCGCGCCTCGGGCCGCACGCAATCCCTCACGGGGGATACATTAGCCCCGTTTCCGGTCACACGAAATTGGACTCGAGCGGGTGTACATTGCACGTCCAAGACGTGCCCGGGCACGTGTTCACTACACCCAATGACACCATCCCTTCCAAAAACGAAGAGTCCTGAAGAAGCGACGCCCCGAACACCGGCAAATGTTAATTGGTCCTATTTCGGGCTATTGCGGGGTCGGAACGGACGTGACAGGTGAAGCCCTACGGGGTCGATCGGGACACGGACGTGGGTGGTGACGACCCAGGGCCGCACTGGGAACTTTCAGCCTGTATGGGAGATTGGAGAGAACGTTCGTAGGGTGTTTAGAACGAGGGAGTTTGATGACGATGTTGCTGAAATTGTTCGTCGATCCGCAAGTTTCTGCGTTCTCACCTCTCTGATTGTCGGTTTCGGCTTCCGGGGACCGCGCCCGTTGCGGTTTCCGTCCGTTGTACAACTTGTCGACGTGGAGGGATTTTTGCTTGGTAGCCGAGCCGTTTTTGCGTCCTGCCTCTTTACGGCCCTCCCGCGGCAGGAAAGGAGGATATATACGAGTCGAGTTGGATCTTGGCGCGTCTGACCTCGTTGCAGCTTGAATTATAGGGCTGCGCTGCATTTAGGAGCGGACGTTAAAGCGCGCTTCCATCCCGCTCGAACACACGGGCACGTTACATAAACAGCGGCGGCACCAGAAGATTATATTGAAAGTAATTCAGGTTTATTGGCAATAATCGCGCCAGATATGGCTCCTGCAGACATGCTCCGAGAAGATGGGGGCTTTACTGCGGTCTGGAAGAAGGAATCGTGTCGCGGTTACATAAAAGCGCTGCATTATTGCCGGCAGTTATCCGAGAACTTGTACGGCACTGATTGTGGAAAAATAACGCTCGCTCGCCAGAAAAACGATTTGGGACCGCTGATAGTTCTAGTTGGCCGGTACCGACCTTTTGGCCCGGTCGATTTTCGTCTCGTCATCGTTGTTTTCGCCGTATCGTAATTAGTGTGTCGGTTTTGAAAGTCGATATCTGCGCCCCCAGGCGGCCGTTCCGACTCTGAGTTGCCTCACGGATGGGCTGTCAATCGGATATCCGGCCCTGGGTCTTACGCAGTTTTCCCCCAGAGACCAGCCCGTTCTTGTTGCTGATTCAGCTGTCGTTCCGAACGGACGGCGGCGGCGAAAAAACATCCAAGCTTTAAAAGATAATGCGCCGCTCCCATAACCCTCTACCCCCGCCCCGAGTTAGTTTGACGGATCACCGTGAGTACAGCCGGATCCGGAAGGAATGGCGCATAGAGATATTCTTCGCGAAGACTTTCGGAGGAAAACAGCAGAGAAGGGTAGTATTTTTGTAGGGGATGAATATACACGTTTACACGCAACGCGTCTTGCAGTAACGAGGGACGTTGGGAAGTAGGTTAACAAGGGACACTGGAGGCTATGTATGCCACATTGTTATCGAAACGCCGAGGCCGAAGGGGTTCTACAGCTTTGTTGCAAGAAACCAAGATCCTCACTACCCTCTCTAGACATTTCGACATTCGAAAAACACTGGGGGAGCCCTATAAAGGAACTATGGAGGTTTTATTTCTAGAAGTTTATGGATTTTTGATAGTTCCTGATTTATTCTCGAAGATGGCTGGATAAGGTAAATTTGGGGAGGCAGCGTCTAGGGACACTTTGATGTTAAATTTTGATCGACTACCGAGAGAGTGACCGTTCTCAACTGGCTGATTAAGGTGTCACAAATCACCTTTAGTCAGGATTAAAAATCTTTTTTGACAATAAGCAAAAAACTACCCTCTTCACCATAGACATAAAAGTACCTTATACTTCTGAAACTTTATTTCCAAATAGAAATATGTATATACCAAAGAATACCGAAAGTCAGTAGAAGAAGAGAAAATATTCACTTTGATATAGAAAATTACTTTAGATTTGGTTTCGTTTGGGGCACTTTCAGAACTTTTCGTAAAATTGTTACCTACTTCATTTTCTTGCCAACTCTTTGATTTCTGGTGCTTAAGAGCGTTCCACAGCTAGCGAATCCCAGCCCTGTGCATTGCATGGCAGGCAAGTGTTCGACCCAAAATAGTCTCCGCATCAATCCAATTACAAATTTTTTTTAAAATAATATCTGGGAATTGAAATTGCATTCTGATTGCAGTGAAGCACATAAAGAACGTCTTACTTTGACGGGACATAGCGTTTTGCTGATTTTATTAAAACTATATTTCCTACTTTTCTTGCTAATAAAATTTTTAATATTTCGAAAAAATCCCGGCAAAGATTGATCCTTTTTCTATCCATGTCCAAAATTTCATGTAAATACCTTTTCAAATAACGAAGTAATTTGATCGTTTGCTAAGGTCTACACTGTGGAGCGCTCTTTGGCTCTAGTAATTTTCTGCGCTAAGAAATGTGCCGTGGCGAAAGTTGCCATCAAAATTTTCCCAATCGCCCCTTATTGATAAGTTAATGAATTTCCCATCGCGCCATCGGCTCCGGTGATAATAATCCTCCTGGCTGGCGTTACGTTCTGCCAATAAAAATCAACCGGCTAAATCGGCGTTATATAGTAAAGTGATAAAAATGGGCATTACAGTGCGAATCTAAAGCTTCGTAATAATTCCTGTCTCTCGAATTATCCTTTCGAGATTTACTGTTCGGAGTGCATGTCGCGGCAGTCGCGCTCTCTCCCGCTTTCCCGTCGCCGGCGTTGCAAGTTGCAGGAACGAGATGGAAGAGGCGAGCCGCGCATACTTCCAGAACCCGGCGTTATTCCTGCACTAACTGTGCATTTAAGTGGCTAAAGCGAGACAACTTTTGATGGGTTCGGTTTTATGGCGCACTCCGGTCTTAATGGTTACCGATAACAGTTCCCCGTACTTGGTGGACCTACAGGAGACGAACAATGGCAGATTGACGACGCCGTCGAGATGCACCAGATGACGCCGCCGACCAACCCCAAATTTCCGGCCACCTAGACCCGCAGCATCACATTGGGGCAGCCAAGAATCGCATACAACTGAGACTGAGAACGAGATGGATCTGAGACCTCACGAGATCCTCCATAGGCTTCGAGACTCTAACTCATCGCACATGGTTGATTTATAAATCAATTTCTTTCGTCATTCTTATTTTCTGTTCTGGAAGCGCTCTGCTTTTCTACTGAAACGTGACCAGATTGAGTTCTGATTACAAAATTTGATGGATCACGCTGTATACTCTGTGTGGCTCAATGTCTTGTTGGAGGCGGCGACGTCTCGTCACGTCAATCAGTGTAGACGAAGTTTCGTCGAGTAAGTGGCCGTTTCGCGGGATTCTCCGCCCCTGATCGCTCGCCTACCCTTAATTAATCGGCACTTGGATCGAACACCGCCGCCCGTCAAATTATTAACCCGTTTTTGTCCCTTCCCCATTAACGGTTGTTAATGTTGGCCGTGTTACGTGCTGCAAAATTCAATTAGCCCGCCGGTCCCATTCAATATTATTTTCCAGATAGATAAAAAGATATGTGAGCGTGTTGTGTGTTCTGCGGCGGTATCTCTCGCCCGGCCCCGTCCCCGCCACCTCCGTCCGTTGTTTGGGAACCCGAGGGATATCTGCGGCCTATAACTATTGTCGCAGGGTTGGGTCGGGCTGACAGTGAGGTTCGTCCGGGGGTGCGTGTGTGTGACCCCCGGGGGGGTCGGGGGCGGGAACACGGTATCCAGGGTGGACACTATCGATCAAACGCTGGCCGGGTCGTTCGGACGAATATGCGTGGGGGGTGAGGCAGAGGAAATATTATATACGAGTATATATAGATATAGTCGGAGACCTAACCACCTACCGCAGCTGTCGTCAAACGCCGCCCACCGAGCAACCCGTCCAACTCTTCGGCGACAATAATTGAAAATCGCGCATCCACCCAAGAAATCGCGTTCGAACGAGCAGCAATTTTTGTGTGCCGACCGAAAGGGGTGGTGGCGGTGGCGGCGCGCTAATTTGTTGACATTTGCCGTTCGGTTCGTTCGTCTGGGACACACGGGGGGATAATGATTATTTGCCTGCATCGGCGAGAGTCAAATCGACCGAAAACGACCGGTTTATCGGGATCAAACAAACAGGACGGAACATGTCATTAAAACCGCCACCCCCTCGGCCAATTACTCGGCCGGTTTTTTTTATTTTTGCACCCGAATCCGCGCGTAAATCAGTTACAAAGTGCCGTTTCATCCGGGGATCAACAGGTCAAAACGCGGCGGCGGCCACGACACAAACGGAAGGAAACAAAACAAGTGCAATCGCAACGAAACGAGCATCAATTAATTAGGCAGCGCGGCCCCGATCGCCGCCAATGCCGGTGCCTCGCCGCCCCCGGAGGTAGCTCGCGACAAGCAAACACCCTAAACAGCCGCCGGACGGCTAATTAATCGAGGAGCGGCCGCCAATTAAGTAATTGCAACGTCCCAAAACATGGTCATCTTGCAAGATACAATCGCCGAGGTTCTGCGACAACTGCTCAGGAGTCAGGACCGGCTTCAGCATCTCATACCACAAGTTGAAAAGTTCGTTGCTCGTCTTTTTTCCTTTACTATAACTCACGTTATCTTATTTCCGGAACTGAAGCGGCGGTCGCGATTCTTGTAACTGCGAAACTATAATCAAGGGTACCTGCAGTTTATAATTTTGCAGTAATTAGGAAAGTACTGAGGAGCGTAAGTAATGACATAAAAACATAATGATAGATTCGCGTACATTTGAAAGCAGTACGGATGATAAAAAAAAACAAGTGAAAGCCACTATCAACAACTATTGTACTTGCGTATAATAAACAAGAAGCAAAGAAACTCTTGTAAGAAGGTAGTGGAGGTTTATAACGTAATTATCCAAAGATCTGTTCAATTTTTTCTTCCTTCTTTCCTAACTCGTTTTCCTTTGGTGGTGTCACTTGTTTCCCTCGTTTACATATTCTTCTCAGTTCGTCTTTCTTTTCCTCAATTTTCATTTAAACTTTATTTCTTCATGATTTGCATTGTTCGCTATACCCTTCAACATGCATTTTGTGAAGTTGGGTTGGGAGGCTTAAATTGGCGCCCCGACGAAAAATGCCTCGTTTCTGCAGCCCTAACAACGCTCGCCGCGCATTTCCGCCCTCTTCGAACAAAGGACCGCGGAGCGGTCGCAAAAACGCAGCAAAACATCGTCTGACAGGTTATTCCCCGCCGCGGCGGCTTCATTTATTTTCTCGGCCTCTTCCCCGAAATTTTCCGCCCTCCGAATCGATGACGTCACATCTAATCCGGCGTTTCCTCGCCAAACTTTCGGCGGCCGTTTTGATTTATGAGTGTTCGTCAGCCTCGCGCGACCCGACAAGCCCGAGTAACGAAACGATTAAGGAACGTCGGTGGCGGTCCACCCACCCCCGTCGCTGCATCTTTCCCATTTAACCCGCCGGTCCTAAACACACTCACTCGGACGATAGAGGGGGAGTTGCATCCCCGACCAATATCACCGCTGACATTTGAAGCGGACGAGCCCTGTCGCCTGTGCACCCTTATCTGCGGGGGCGGCGTAGGGCAATATCGCACGCACCCGACACCCCACTAATCAATCTACGCTGCCGTCGCTGAGTCCTTCCGACGCACAGACCCGGTTCCGAGGCCCATCAATCAATATCCTTCAGCCGCCGCCGGACACCGCCGCCGTATGTGAAATAAAAATAATAATAATAACGGGAATGAGGCTTTGTTCGGGACGACGCCGCCGCTTCCGGTGATTGATACGAGCGGGGCTTCCGGGGGCGCAGCGACAGCGACAACGGCTCTAATTGGAAAGTGTCGGACGGCGGCGAGGTTCGATCAAAGCGCGACGGTAATGAGAGCGGCATCGCGGCCAACCCGCCCAAAATTAATTTCGTATAAGAGACTAACCAATAGCTACAGTCTCAAACAAACACAACTAGATAAGTGAGGAAGATAACCACCAAAGAGACTGCCGAGTACGGCAATGATTCGTTTCATAGTCTCTTATACGGTAAACATTCACAGTGTCTTCACCGCCATTTCATTAATTTCACAACAAACATCGAAACCCCAAACTAACTCAAATAGATACGGAAAATAATTATAAAAGACACTGTTGATTATTTTTATAGTCTCTTATACGGTAAGAATTCTATGCCTGCATCGCCATTTTATTAATTGCCGGCAAACCCTGGTTTTGGCGCTAATTCTTGTTGTCACCTCAGTTGTTCCTGTTAATAATTATAATGGGACATTCCCGCTAATGAGGCGACCCCTTTGCCGCCCTCCGACCCCCTCCCCGTCGTACACGGGAATCCTTTCGTCCGTGTCGAATAAAAATCCCAATTAATCAGTCCGCCGGGAGCCGCGTGGCATTAACGTGCAACATTAAAAATGAAAAAGCTCCAGAGAGCTGGCAGAGCGAGCGACGAAGGCAAGGCAACTCAGCAGCAGCTTTCGTCGAGTTTTTGCCGTGATGCTGCACGGTCGGATGAGGAGAAGGCACGCCATCGAAACGGGGCATTACGATTCCGAGCGGGTGCCTCGCATGGTGGAAGCCAGACCGGCGCGACCGCCTTCGGCGACGGCAAAGAAACAACGTCCGCAGCTATTTCAGACCCCGACTAATGTAGCGGAGGCCATGTGACCCCAGATACTTTTTGCACCGGGTACTGGGCGGCGGATCATCGGATCCCCCGTCGCTACGGAGCGGACAAAAAGGCAGCAGGGCCAATTCAGCAACGAAACAGCCTCTTGTCCTGCCTCAAACGTCAAAACTTAATTTTACGGCGCAAATAGTCTCTTAATGATTGTTAGTCTCTTAACATTATGATAGTTTTTCGTTAACACTAAAATAGGGAAGGGACATCTAGCATTAACACCGCAAACTGAAGCAGTGTTCTCTTCATCGAAAATTAGTGAAAAGACTATTGACCCAATAAAAGGCGTCGCGGTCTTTTATTATTGTCAATCTCATCAAGTGGCAGCTGTAAATAGTTTGGGGGCGCCTCGTATTTTGCAACACAATGGAAAGGCGGCTTGGCTGCAGGACCTGCGGCGGGCGTCGCGTCGCAATTCCGCGAGTCCCGCGGCGTCCCGGTGCAACGTTGTTTTCGTCTCTTATCCAATTAAAGCGATGCTTTTTTCGTGCCCCCGGGGGCGTCGATATCGAACTGGCGGCGCTGCGTATGAAAGTTTCGGGGACGACGAGGGTAGACGTCAGGAAAAGGACGCACGGAGGATATAAAGGATCCTCATCTGGCAGCGGAGTTGAGCCCGGTCAACCGAGGGGGATGAGAAAGGTTCAACCTCGAAAGGATGAATCATGAGGGCCGGTCGGCGGACGAGGATAAGGCCCTTTAGGACGGCGTTCGGGTCGAGGATGGATGTCCCCTTCTTTTGTTGAAAGAACACAATTCCGGACGTTTACCGAAATAAAAGTTTGCGGGAACGACGCAAAAAATAACATCAATTATCGACCGATTTTCGCCTACGTCTTATCGGCACTAATGGCCGACGATGGCACTGCGCGAAAAAACGGCAAAGATCCCGCGACCGGTTCGCTGGCGGCAGTAAAATTGTAATTGCAGAAGAAGTCATTGGCGGCGCGCACATAAATCAACCGGAGCGCGGGCTCCGCAACCTGCAACTACGGGAATGATGGGCGAACATCGACCGGGGGCCACTTCTTGGACATTCAAGTTCCCCCGCCAATCAGAAATAAAAATAGTTTCTTTTAAAATCAAAATTTCGCAATAACTCTTTAAGGTTTTAGTCTTCGCGCAAACATAGAGACTACAAAATTTTAAAATACACACATACATAGATGTATATCGGGCAAAGGAGGTGCAGATGATTATAGATTCTATACCACAAGGAGTGTCTCTTATACCGTGTCTCTCATACACAAGATAGATGTAAGAAGAACTGTCCGTTACGATTCGTACAAGAAATTTTAGTAAAACATTATAAATTTTAAAAGACTGCCAAAACGGCCAATAAAAAATGTAAGTATAAGAGACTAAGGTGCAACTGGCAGTTATAAATCTACGAGAGACAATCAAATCTGAGGATTTTGGAAAATGCCAAATTTAGGAGCTGACCTGAAAGACTAGTGGAACAACAGTATGTGTATGAGAGACCCCAATTGGTGTCATTGTCGCCTGTTCTCTGTCCGACGCGATTTCCCTTATCTCCTCCGTCCGTAACCGGTTGCATAACTGGTTGTCTGCTCCCGTGCCGGAATAATCCCCGGAATAGTGATTAGTTTAATGTATGTATGTGCCAATTATAATTCATCGTCTCTCCGTCGCAATATCCTCGTCGTCCGGATGATTGGATAATCACTTAAATATCCGTAAATCGGGTAGGGTCGTGCCGTGGTAATGCGAACCGACTAGAGCTCTCTCCGGGTGTGTATAGGGCCCGAACAAACAACTCATTTCAAACACTATACCGTAATTCCGGACCCTGCCCGGACCTCAGGTTCGCACATCCGTTATCTACGTCCGAATATGCGCTGCGAACACGCCAAAAGGGGGCGGCGGGGATGGGGTTTGGCCACCTTCCGGCCAAATTTAATTACGGCTCTGATTATTTCTTTCCAGGGCGATTTTGCGGGTCCGGGCCCAAATTTCCCTGGACCCTCGCACAAGTAGTCGGACACACCATCTCCCCACTCGCCCTCACTGCCAACACGCGTAATATAACTAAAATTTGTAAAATACAAGTACTTAAAAGGTGCGCGCTCCTCTTAGTCTCTTATAATATTATCGAGGAGACTTCGACCCTGGATCAAATTGGGAGAATAAGTGTGACCACATCATCTTTTGTAGTCTTTTATACAACTGTTGCCAAAACTCATATAGTAACGTGCATGATCTCGTGTTTGTAGTCTCTTATACACCTTGAATGCTTGAGCAAATGCTGTAATGTATCAAGAGAGCTTTTGTATTTACTCACTTACTTTCTCTTTCTGGGCGATTAATAAAAATTACAACCAGTAAAGTGTCTTTTGTGAAGTTGTTAGTCTCCTCCGAGTTGTGTTGTAATGGCTTTATGCGAGCGGCCTAATTTATCTTTCCTTGCCATAATAAAATGTCCGAGAGAGCGGAATCCCTCTCCTGTTGGATAAAAATTATAACGCCAAGAGTAGGGCAGACGGTCCTCAGTTCGAGTGCTAATTAACAGTCTTGCACGAGAAAGGTAAGTAAACCGAACCGTTCCCTGTTCCTTCTCCCACGCTTCCTCCCCACCGGATTTGCGGGGGTGGATGCGATCGTATTTCCGTTTCGACTCCCCCGGGTACCTCCCGCCACCCAACCACCCCCTCTCATCGTCATCGCCATGAAGTTTTCATATCGGACGGTATATGGTGGCACTAAACACGTTGATTCCTACTCAGCGTTCCCAATTTTATGGACCGGTTCGATTCGAAATTATAGGGCCGGCATAAAAGTGACCGCTAAAAATTATTAGCCATAGCCTCGTAGATGGATATATTTATTTTCGCACTTACGGGGCGGGGGCGAGCGTAAAAGCACGGTCGGCGAGAAGGCGGGGGCGGAAACAAAAACTTCCTCCGAATTTAGAACTACTATTAGCAGAAAACCACATAGTTACCATATCCTAGGCATTTTGCAAAGTAACTGACTAAAATTGATAGATAATCTACGAAATTGCTGTTAAAAAATTGTTTTCTTCGCCTTAGGAAAGAGACTCGTCCCTTTTTTGTTTGGCCACTTTACTGCTGCAGCATCTGCGGAAAAGATCGCGATTTTACTGGCGAACTATGCGGACAATCAGCTTAACGAGGCGAACATGGTGACAAATTAATAGCCGAAATGGCCGTTGCGTGTCGTTCGTTCGAATTAGCCTTCGATCGCAGTGGATCATGAAATTTTAACGCGGAGGACGTCGAATCGATGCGGCACTAGCGAATTTTCGCAAGCAAACAAAGAATCACAAAGGAAGAGTCCTTCGATAGAACGTTTCCGAGTCGTGGGAGTGTGTGTGTGTGTGCAAGTGATGGTCCCTGAGTCCTTAGAATGGTTCTAAATCCATTTCATATTTCGAACCGCATAGCTGCAGAGCTTGTCTGGCTCTACGTGCACTTTTATAGAACCCACCGTGCGGAGGAATGGTCGTGTTAATCTCAATGCCCGATTGCGCGAAAAAGACATAAATTTCAATGGAAAAGGTTCGAATAAACTTGTCAAGCGAATTAAACGCCTGCCAACCGCTCTTTACGTCAATACAAAGGATTAAATCGAAGGTAATTGGATGAAGGATTATAGGGGGAGATCAAGAAAGAAGATGTGATTATGCATGCAGCGCTGTACAATAAACGCCAAAAAAATGAGAACAAAACTATATAGTATGAACTAATTAACCACGCTTTATTTAGGTCTGAAGATTCTAGACGTAAAGAGTTAAAAAACTTTTGCAAGGTAGTTTCAAGGTGAAAAGAAAACTCGTTCTCACTTTTTTGACAGTTTTGCCCAAAATTGGTACTTACATTAGTAACGCTGTTCTCTCCTACGTAGTCACCTAAAAGAACCTAAGAAATTGTGGACACAACATTGATAACCTATAGACCAATTTTTGCACCCTATAACGTTTTAGTAATTTTTAACACAAGGTATTTGAAGGTCTTTCGGGGAGATAACATTCATGAAGTAAATTCATAATAAAAATGCGCTTGATAAAAAAATTAGAATTAACAAAATTTATTAGTTAAGATCTACGCGGTAAAACTAAGTTAGCAGTTAGTACCCGATACAAAGAAAATTATTAAAAAATGGTTAATAACAAGCAACGTAACTAAATTGTTAAATATAAATAAATAAATAAATGAATAAATAAATAATGAAAGAGACTTGTTAGTGAAAATAGTGCGAGATGGCCTCATGCAAAAAATGTTCAATAACAAGACTCACGTGTCGGTTCTCGAACTTGAGGGCGTCCTCGTCGGTGCACCCCAAGCTCCTCATGTACTTCAGGTAGGTGGTGGTGATGGGCAGAGAATAATCGATATCGCCCCCCATCATTATCCTCCGCCTCTTGAACTCCTGCTGCTCTCTCTCGATGCTCTCCACTGGCGACCACAACTTCGGCGTCGGATTGTTAATACACATTTGCTGCTGCAACCCCGCCAAAAGTTAACAACGAAACTTTTCGACCTCACCCCGTATATAATTACCGATTGCCTCGCGACTCCGTTCTCCGCCAGATGGTTGAGATGGCGTTTCTTCGGAGGACTCCTGGGAGGATCCCTCGCTGTCAAGTTGCAGACGTCCAGGGGATTGTTGGAGCGCTTCGTCGGTTCGGGGGTTGCCACCCTCGCCCTCTCGTCCTTCGGGGCCTCCGCTTCGCCGTTGCGGTGATGGGTCGACGAGGATAAATCTAGGGTTTCGGCCGGCGCGGCGGGGGGCACCAGGTAGGGTGGCATCTCGGGGGCGGCGACGGGAATAGAAGGGGGTGGCGGCGTCGCCAGAGGCAAGACGGGCGCCGGGGTGTGTACCGGGGGCAGAGTGGGACTGGGACTGGGGGTGGGTAGCACCGAGGCCGGGGACGGCGAACGGGGGTGTTTCTGACACTCGGTGCAGCCGAGCAGGAAACGGGTGACGGCTTCGCGAGGCAGGAACGCGTACGTCTCGGTTATCTGCAACAACAATTGCCGGTGTAAGGGGGCGGATGGCATTTCAATATGAATGGACGCGAGGAGATCGACGGGGCTCCGAGGGATAACGACGCCAAACAGGAACTAACGGAATAAGGGCGGCTGTGGGACGCCGGGGCTATTTACATATTATTGACCATACTAACGGCAAGCGGAAGGAGCGGGTGTCATTTGAGTTGAACGCAACAGATTATTCCACCTTCCATAATGTAAGCGCGAATTTACGACGATAGTTCAAACCACCCCCAGACCAAAATTCAAAAGAAGTCTAGTTCAATTTTACTCTTCATCATTTCATCGTTAACAGTTTATATCATTTCCCTGAGGTAGAATCAAACTTTTGTCAAGTTTAAGAAACCAAATTTGAAAATAGAGTCTAGCTCCTAAGAGTTTAGAAGAAACGCCACAATTGCCTCTAATCCTAACAATATGGTAGAAGTAATGCCCTTCCTTTGTAAGACCAGCAACATCAGTCAACCCTACGACGTCCGACGCCGGCTCACACCTCAAAGGGCGTCCTTCCTTCCAACATCGGATCAATTACCCCGCACTAGTTAAAGTCGCGGCTTTACCGGGGAGGTCGAGCGTGAAATACCGCGCAAACAACCTTCCCCTATCTTTAGTCGCCGCTCTCCGACCAAACAGCCCTATATTTCCATATCGCCAGTCTCCAAAATATATTGACAATCAACAGGTGCGCTACATCCGAACTAGAGGAAGGAACCTCCTTGATAGATGCAAGACTGCGTCGATGATGACGCAAAACTTCCACCCTCTCTCGCGTTATCAACAGCACATCTTACCGTGCGGTACGTCCTTTTTTGTCCTGCATGTTTACCGGGACGACCCTCCAACTCGACGTGGACGTTATAGATGATATCGAAGAAGTTTTCGACGACGGCAACTTTTCTGTAAACAGGTTCTCCGGTCGAGTTCTGGAACAAAAAGACGACGTGAGATTAGGAAGTGGCAACGAAAGGGAATGGGGCAAAAGACCGATCAAACAAGCAAAGAAAGTGGTCTTGAGATAACGAACTCGTAATTGCGGCAAAGTGGGTAATCTATTGGCCAAGAAAGTTACTCGTGCTCCCATTTTCAAAACACTATCGCTGAATTGCACGGTAATCAGAACGGGGAAGCTTAGAATTTAATTTTGAGCCGCCGGTCAAATTACGACAACCGGAGCATTGCTGAGACCGAACGGCATCCTTGATGCTTCAACGCGAAAACTAGCAACAACGCTGAATTTTTTTCTTTTATTAAACTTCTTCTCGATTTGAAGCTGCGGTGATGGATTAAGAAGGGTGGCACGACCATTTTTGCCGCCCTCTGAAATTCCTGCGGCCCTTCTGAACCGCACCGTCATCATCATCACCGGGATCGGCCGACCGTATTTCAACCGCGTCTCCCTCCCTCCCCGCAGCATCTTTTTCGTCGCATTTTTTCCCGGGCACAGCTCCGACCCTGTTTTTGTCGGGCGAGATGTTCGTTGGCACAGCAGCGGGCGAACTTCATTTTTCCGCATTTCATAGTTTTCTACCTTTTTTGCGCCACGGCTCTTTGCAGCGACGCTCCCCATCCCCCGCAAGGGCCGCCGCCCCCACCCGACGACACGAACACTCGGAATTCGGGGAATCACGCGACGGGGTCCGAGGCAGTCGGCCAGAGGTAGCAAAACTGTCGGGAAACTGCGCCGGACAAAATCTTCGCCACCGGCGAGGGAGTGTCGACAATTTTGAACATTCTCACGTTTTTGACATAATAATAAATGATGCGCTCAGGTTTTTTTCGAAATATCAATAATTTTCAATATTGGTGCAAGTTAATGTATCTAACTGAAACCTAGTAAGGCTTTCCAGCCTCAACAAACTGCCCTTTTGGCGACCAATCTGTCGGAGTTGAGTTGGCGTTGTCTGAGCTTGCCCGATTGCCCCCGGGGAGCCGCCCCCGGTTGAAATCGCATTTTGGCAATAATTGTGGTACGGGGAGCTGGCCCGGATTTTTGAGAGTTAGCCGGGTAATTACCCCGATTTAAGTGGAAAGTTTGCGGCCGGGGCCGAGCCGGACGTCCTCCGCCTCCGGAATGAACATATTAAAAGTTTTTCAGCAAAATTTCCACCTGCCCGTCGGGTTACACGTCGACTAAAACCATAGTAACAAGAGCCCGCCGTCCGCTGCCACCGCCACCGTGGCACGAGGGTGGATATTTTTCCTTTGTGTTGTAGAAAGGTCGAATCCTCTCCCCCAGCCCTAGAGCTGTGTGCGAGCTGCAGCACCGTCGAGTTAGTTCCACCCTCTCGGGCCGGCCGGGGGTCGGTCGCCCCCCGGTTTTATACCCCCAGCTGAATACCCCGGCTGCCGGAGTTGTGCCGAATCATCCTCAACCCTGCAGACCTCCGGAATATCCCGCCCCCGCGCCACTCGTGCCCCTAATTCGGCGCACCTAACCGATCGAGCGGCACACGCCCAAATTGGGTTCATTACCGGATCTGGCTCGATTCCGCGGGATTCCTCGCATAACCGCCACCTTCAACCCCCATCGGTCGCCGTATGCTGAAAAGCAACGGAGCGACCCAGTTTCCACTGCAAAGACCACCATTAAAATTTGAACGTTCTAATAAATTGGCCACAAAATGTCCACCTTCAACTTTCTGAACCTTATTCACCCCTTTTATTTCGCCCTTACCCCGAAAGCTCGCCCAAACTGAAATCAAAATTTTTTTCTTCTTTTATTCTCGTTAAAAAAAATCGCGATACTAAAATTTGGGTTTTTTTGATTCGATGTCGGCGAGCCGGCCCTGCGCCGTGTAATGAAGTGGCGCAATTGCACGTCTTCAGCATATCGAGGCGTTGGCGGTGTGCCCCGGCCATCGGTGAGGTGGCGGCAGGAAGGGGGGTCAGCTGGGCCCGTAGGGGTCCCCTTCGCATCACCGGGACCACTATTAACTGCAAACCCCGGTGTCGACCGGCCACCGAACCCGCAGCAGACACAAATAAGTGCTTGACGACCTGCAAGCCGGTTCATCGCCACGCGACTTTTTCACAAAGACACCATCAGAGCCGTTCCGTCCGCCAAAACCCACGCCGCCGCCAATTTCTTTCGGTTTCACAGCTAATCGGCCAATTTTCAAAGAAAAAATTGTTCTCCTTTCTCGATTGGGGGGTCGTTCTAGCCCTTTTCTCGCCACCCAGTATGTAGGCCGTAGCGTCGGCGAGTTATAATTACGTAATTAGATTCCAGGCCCGGCGAACAGGTAACCAAATTAAATTCAGCGATTTCTTTTGAAGTCGAGCGTCATTGGCGTCGGCGACGTCTCTCGCCGTCTTGGATTCGAACCGGAGCTCGCGGCGTCGGAATTAGCAAAGCCTACTCCATGCGGAAAGGGGAACGTAATAAACGGGCTGAAGCTGCTAAATGAAATAAGAACTGGAGGTGTGTCACCCTACCGAAAACGCGGGGGGAGGCGGCGGGGACGTAATACTAATAAAGCTCAGACCTACTTAGCGAAATTGGGGGCTACAGAGCGGGCGTCGGATGCGTCATGAAGACGGGAAGACCGCGACGACAACAACAACAAAATTACTAATGCGTCACAGTAAAGAAGCCCAAACAGCAGTCGAAGAAAAGTATGCGTCAAAAGTGTCAACATCTATTGTTGTATATTAGAATAGAGAAATTGGGGTTTTAAGTTTTCAAGTAGCTGGTCCGAGTGTCGAAGCATTTATTCTTCCCTCTACTGCACGCTGAAATCTGAAATCTGAAAAATGGCAGTTTTAGTTCCGCCTTAATTGCCCCGAATGCCGAACAATCGCGCGCGATAAATATTCCCGATGGCTACCAGACGCAAAAAGCTCGCGAGCTAACTCAATAGAACTTGGCAAAGTTGCATAATTGATCGACCGGGGCGCGGGGGTTTTGGGGAGGAATGGGGCCGCCAAATCGCGTGATCAACATGTGGTTACTTGTTTTTTAAATTCCCAATTCAACAGGTTTCACGATTTGCCCTCTCTCTTCGCGATTTACTGCTGCATCTGAAACAAAAATAAATTCGGCGTTCCTCTCGTCCTTCCTGCTGACGCTTTCAGCAGGACGAGAGCTGGTGGCGCCACGGCGGCGACGGAGCCAAGCTCGACGTCGGCGCGCATCAGAAACCGACATCGATACCGACAAAGCTTCGAAGCGGGGACGACAGATGGCGCGTTCGTACCGGCGGCGAGACGCGATCGAAGAGCTGGAAATTTGAAAGTTTTCAGGAGATTTATTGTGCTGGTGACGAAATTGGACGAAGACTGGAAAAGTGAAAACTCAACAGGTTGGTCGTTCGGTAATTATTACAGGTTGTCTAGCTGCCGAGCCAACTTCGCGAAACAGTGGCGTAGAATAAGGGACAGTGGGAAAATTATTGCGTAATGTTTATTGGAAAAATCACCCAATACTTCTTTTCAAAGAGATTTCAAAACGTTTATCTAAAAAAATTAAGAAAAATCTCAAACTTTGTTGAGGAGTCAAGTTGAATAAGAGAACCAAGAGGGCATCAGGAGAATTAATAACCTTTGAGACTATTAGTCAAATTGCTTCCCATAATTGCTAGAAATCTGTTCCATCACCAACTATTGCGCAAAAAGTCCTCTAGTCATTAATCCCATTGCCGCCCAAAAGTGTACGTAATTATAGCTTCTATTTTCTTACCTCATTAAGAATCGCATCAATAACCAAATCCGTAATGAAAAGGTTACCAAGTCGCGTCTTTCTCAGCAGAACACTTGAAATAACTTTGACTTTCAATTTTAACTAGAAATTATATGAAATCGCTAGTTATTGTTAATCACGTATTGGGTTGAAGCAATACATTCAGTCGCATCCAAACAAACATAAAATAAATATAATAAGAAAAGCGGGGAGATTTCCGCCGCGTCACCCTTTAAAGCCGTAATTTCGAGCACCGCCACCCTTGTTAAAACTTTCGCTCGAGTAGAAACGGCGTCCCGTCTCCGCCGCCCTTCCGCCCCCCTCATTCCGTGGCCGTTGAACCGCGTCTGAAAAAAAAAGGTCGGGATTCCGGGCGTCGGCTGTCGGATAACTCCCGATGCCCTCGAGCCCGCGCTCTCCCATGCCTATTTATCTACGTGTTTGTTGGCGTCGTGGGCCGTCGCGACGCCGTCGAACTAACGATAACGAGCGTGCATGTATCCGTCGTTAGACGGAAACTGAAGCTGAACGAAGCGGCGGCGGCGGCGATGGAGCAACAGGTGCTAGTTCGTCGTCGCTGCCGCCATCACCCTCCAACCCCCCTGTTTCGGCCTGAAACTGTCATATTGCCGCCGTCCGTCCGTCATCTTTAACTTCGGGGTTAGACGCCGGACGGGGCGGCGCGCTCCGGGAGATGACCAGACCAGGATGTGCGGGTGAGGAAACGACAAGTTTCACTCGCGTCGCGGGACGAGGAATGGAAGGGTCGCCGGCTATTTATCACGGAGGAGACGTCGCGACGTTGCTGGCGCTGCGGGATTTCCACCGACTCTGCTCAATAACAGATTAAAGCCAGCAATTAAATGTTTAACAAATTAGGCTCCGTTATAATTATTACGAACGAGTCGGCGGTGGGTTAAAAAAACTAAGGCGCCGCCGGAGCTGACTGGGCGGCGATGGGGTTAATAAAAATTTAAATTTTTCATTAATAATGACTTCTCGATAAAATCAATTATTATGTTATTGAAAAAATTACCAAATGATTTTCACCCCTTAAAATATAGTTAACTATCTAATCATAGCCAGTTAGAGCAATCATTCTTTGAGAGAGCGTTAATAAAGGGTTATAGACAACTCATTAGCTTTGTGCAACTTATCCCAAGTGCGGAATTGTGACGAAATGTCGTTAGTCGGGCAGAAAGCGTTTCACTGTCACTCGGAAGTTGCAACTTTGCGTTGAGATTTCCTCAGCGATGAAAAGAGATAATCGATTGAATGCTTGTCGGAGCTTCTGTCGGCCGTAAGAGTTGGTGCTTTAAAGTTCAAACTTTTGCTCTTTTTCCTAGAAAAACTTCGACATGTTTAATTGGCTTATAACTTTATGGCGACGCCACAAACCATCGTCTTCTATTTGTCCTATGAAGATGCTCCAATGGTGATAATACTAATAGTCGCCTCAAGAAGGGCGATAGGGTCGGTGTGAAGAGGAGCTTAACCTCCGGACACTTTTGACGTAAATTAGGGTTGGCCCGCATATCACGTCTCGTAGATGATTCGGGCCGACGGGTCTGACGTCACGGCTTCCGCCTTGAAATTATTTAGATTGAATTACTCCGGCTAACACCAGCGGAAGGTCAGTAACGGTCGCCGCCTCAATTACGAGCCTAACGACGTAGCCTAATTGCCCCGGCCATCCCATCACCGACGCCGCCCATGCCGTCGCCTCGCACCGTTTTGCAAGTCAAATGAATCCGATTATATCCGGCGCGATTAATAAATCAATCGTCCCAAACATACGTGCCACGGAGCAGTGGCGTAGCCAGGAGACGGGAAAACCAACGGCCCGCCACTGAAATCACCCTCCACCAAGTCCACTCGCCCCAATAAAAACAATTTGACCGCACCCTCAACACAACAAGATACGGAGAGAGAAGCGAAGTCTGGACTGAAACTCACCGGAATTCATGAAAAATCTTTGAAGTCTAACAGAAGGATTCAAAATTTTTTGAAAGTTGGTCCACACTTTTAACAGTTAAAAAATATAAAATAGAAGAAAATTTGATAACATTACATCAACAACAAGAATTGTGGAGTTGACGATCAACCCCTAGCCGGCAATAATGCGACATGTATGCTTGTGGGGTTGGTTCGTTGGCTGCGCCGCTGGGCCAGAGACGCCAATTTCGGCGAGGAGGCGGCGTCCGCAGTGGCGGCACCTCTATTATAAATAAGGTAGAGGTCGTGTGGTCAGTGGCCGCTCGTGCTTATTTATAACACTCGAGACACGTAGCCGACGTAACCGGTATACATCACACGACGACGTCCGTAGCGGCTCGTAGGCCGTAGCGGTCGGGACATGTGTCTCAGTTCGGGATAACGGCCCGTAAAGGCGGGGGAGGGGGAGGCGCGATGGGGAGAGGTAGCGTTCGTGACGCGTCACAATGCCGGCTGGCGTACTCTCATCACGTTTGCATGCCGCGTGCCCGAAGAAACGGGCCCACGTTGCGCCAGAAACGGACGCCCCTGACGCAGGTCCGGACCCCGCAAATTCCCGGATACAACCAAAAAAAAAAATACGCCGACGCAATAGCGTCTCGTTACATTCCGTAACTGAAGAGGTCGAATTGCGAAAAAACCGGAAACTTGTGATTTGACGCGATAACCGTTTGCGAGAATTGCGTTATTCCGGCCCTGTTCCGACATAGATCCGCACACAGCAAGCCGGTGATTGCTCGGCGGAGCTGACGCGCTCTGCGCGGCCTATCTGTCAGGCGGCGTTAAAGGCGACCCCCTATCCGGCCCCTGCCGCCCCCGGCCCGACACGACCGACGCTCTCGCGTGCAGCCCCGCTCGTTAGACAATCGGGAGCGTCGCTTGCAATATTAATGCGAGCGGGACAGCTCGCCCGCTCAACCGACGCTCGCTCCTCGCCCGTCACGCCGCCACCGTCCTGAGGGCGCCGCTTCGCTTCGACGTAATTATTTTCGGCGTATTCCCCCACGGTCAATTTTTTTTCCGGAGAGCCGGGACCCGAGCCGGCTTAAACAGGAGGAACGGGGAACCGGGGGGAGGCGGCGCGATTTCTCAAGACGGCGGCAAAACAACGCGAAGCGGCAGAACAACAATTTTGACGGCTTTCCGCCAGCGGAAGAAAAACAATCGCACACACGGCCCGGAAAAACGGAGAAACTCCAATTAATAAGAACGCTAGAAACCTGGGAGCAAAAATAATTAAACCCCCCTGTTTGACTAACTAAATACAACCCATGGAGGGCGGCGGTGCTTCAACGTTTTCAGGGCTAATAAATAATCGGTGCTTCTGCGGCTCTTAAATTAACAACTGTTTTAGCCTGATTATTGGGGCCTTCTTCAAACAACAAAAGCGTTACGAAACTGGTGACCAATCAACTTATAAGAATGCAATCGGTTAGTTTTTCGTTAGGATCATGTTTCGTCACAGGATGTCTCTCTGATAGCAATTCCAGCACGTAATCGTCATCTATGAGCTGTTGACAGGGTTTCCAATTGCGCTTGAAATTGAATGGACGGTTCAGCTGAAGTTACCAGTGAGGATCGCGGGTTGTCCTAGACACCTAGTTACAGTTTTGTTCGTGCAAGGCTCTCCAGAATCGAGACGCCAATAGCAGCCTCATCAACAGCCGTCACCACTGATTCACTTAAAATGGATAACTCCCACTCAGCTTCCATAGCTCTCTAATTGGTGTAATGGCGGTCACCTTCTGAAGGTTCCTCTTAGTGATCGATTTTTCTCCAAATATGATACAAAGCATCGATTGCTCTCGGCCGGTCCAGCGGCCATCGTCTTATTGTTTTTGGTGGCAGTTTCGATTACTCTCGATGGCAAATTGCTGTCAGCTCCTTGATCACGTCCCGCCTCCCCGGTAGGGTCCGATTGTTCTTTTCGCCCCTCGCTGCGCTTATTAAACCAAAATCAGATAGCCCGGTCAGATTGATTATCGTCAGCGGAGGAGTTTTTCTTTTTTTTTTTTGTGCTTGGTGATGGAAGCGCACGTTTAGTTGGCGCCGAGATGAGAATTTCCGTCGCGCTCTGCGGTGTCCGTTGTGAGCGGTAAAAATGCGCGTGTAACGTCGAATAAATTGGCGGCGCGCCGAACCGAGAGCCCCCCCGACATCTCGATATTCGTCGTCGACGACCCCGGTGCCGTCGAGTTTCCCGCGGCGGCAATCTCGGTAATGCATCATTTCGGCTGCACTCTCGTTATACGGAAAGCGTTGTGCGGCGGCGGCATGATTGATCGCGCCAACCCCCCCGGCGATCGCCCGCCGTCGGCACGCCAACTTGACGATGGGCTCGAGGACGGTCGATACCGCTCGCCACGATACCACTTCATTGTGTCCATCTCTCCTCGTTTGTATAATTGGGCCATTGTTCTTCCGCGTTGATTGCGTAACACCGACTGATCCCCCTTATTCGACGCGGAGATTAGCGGGGGATTAGGGGGCGCCGGGGGAAGTTGGAAGGCGGCCAGATGGCGGCGGGACTCGTTTCCATTCCGGGACCCGTACATATTTTATATTTCAGCGAGCTCCCCAATCTGCCGAGATTTCCTCATCCGGAATCCGGGGAAGTTTGCAGGCAGCGTCGCCGCACTTTTCCTTTGTCTTCCCGCATTTGTCCCGCGCCTCTGCCTGAAATATAGCGGCGGCAACAATGGCAGTTCTGCAACGGTAACCGGCCGCGTCTCGTACCATCAACGGCACACTTTGCCGAGTTATCGCACGGACGACATCGGCTGACATCCATTGTTTTTAAGCCTCAGACCCGAACAATGGGTATCGCGCCAGGCCGGGGCGATGTATCGACATAAAGGGGCGGTGGCGGCGGAGGGCGGCGTCAAAGAAGCGCGCTCCGTGGAGGGTATTTCGGGAGCGGCGGCGAGGATTAAAGGCTTCTGCCATGCTAATTGCTAATTACTGACGGCGCGGCGAAACGCAAACCCAGGCCGGGTAAACTGCAGAACACCCTATCTGGGGCCACCATCGACACAGCCGAGCTGAACGCTATTTTCGGCCGCGACCACCACGATTTCTCCCAATTGGTGCTCCGCAGTCCAGAAAGTGAACCTGGCCACGAAGAAGAAAGTGGCGCAAGATAATGACAACCAGAACGGAGAACCTGTCACAGAGAGGGCAAATCTGGCTAGAATCGATGTAACTATGCAGGCGAGAAGAGGGGCCGCTGCAAAAAAGTGACAGGACTGGCAGGTGAGACAACTAACGCGATTAACGTCCGAGCGGCGCCCTAGTACTGAAGCTAACTAGTTGAAATGACTTGATGTCTAAAGACATCTTCCTCTGGTAGGTACACCTCAAACAGTACTCTTCAATTACATAATGATAAAGTTTAGATTAATATCAAGAACGCCGTCATGATTTAATTACCATAATCAGTACGTAGCAATTAGCCACTCTTCACTAGCATTCATCAAATCAGTTGATGGTAATAAATTATAAGAAGTTTCCAAGAAACCCTACTTTCGATCCGTTCCTTGAGTTAAAGACTAACGCTGACAATAATATTTCCTCTGGGCGAGAAGCCTCAATCGAAGAGGGACAAAGCGCCCTGTATTCGACCCGCCATCAACCTTTGCAACCTCTGGAGCTCCTACAGCCTTGCCGAACGGCCTCGACAATCGGGCCGGAGCGCCTCGCTCCTTCACATGCTAATACGCCTATTGTTCACCTTAATCCCTGCGGTTTGTTGAAGCCGTGCAGGACGAGAACCCGCAAGGTGTTCCTGCCCGCCCACACACCCCTTAAGCGGCGCTTAACTCGTTTACAACGCTGCCGTCGCTGTTCAATTTCCAAACACCAACCTCGGCACGTACTCGTGCGTGGTTGAAAAGCGGCGGCCAGATTGGATTTTTTGATTTGTTGTCGCGTCCCGACGCCTTTGTTCCCCGTCATTTTTCCAGATGCACCGGAAATATGATTGGATTTTTTCCGATTTCATTAAAACTTCCGCTAGTTACCGCCCGTCCAACCCCAAGACGTGATTTCCAAACGCAATACGCACCCTTAATAACGCGAGCTTTGATCACGACGCGACAGGGATTGAAAGTTGTATTTGGGAAGACGTATGAATTACGAGGGTAGATTCTGGAGGGGGTGGTTGAACAAAAAACGAAACGTGGTCGCAGCGGCGTTCGGATCGGGATAATAGGGGATGTAATTACGGAAATCGTCGGGGTGCTTCCGGGGGCGCCCGAGGGCTGGATGAACACTTTAGCGACAAATTAGAGAGTTCTAATCCACGGTCTGTCCTCGATCTTTATCAACGGCCGTAATTTCAATCTAAGCCCAATACCATCAGACATCCCTTAAGGTTGACCGAAAACTGTTTTGGTCAAAAGCTAGTTTTCTTAAGTTATTTGAAGCGCAACGAGAGCTTCGAAACTTTTATACTATTAGTTTGTGCAGGAAGGAGTCTTGTGGCTGCCAGTGTTGGACGATGGCTTTCTCCAAAATCGAGTGCGGCGCGAATTTAAGGGAGTCCTCGACCGGCTATTACTTCGGAAAGACACGTCCTCTTTGTGTTGCTGTTTCGCAGCTGAAGAGCCGAAATCCGCTATCGATCTGCCGTCAGTCCACATGTTTGCTTTGTTCCGTTCCGGCGGCCGCCTGGTGCGGGGCAGGCATATGAAATACGGGGGCCCCCCGAGTGTCGGCCTGAGCGATGACAAGGCCGCGACGCGTTTGTCTGGGTAATGGGGTGTCGGGGGCGCCCCATCCCCACTCTCGCCGTCCCCGGCCGCAGGCGCTCGGTAACAGCGCGCGCCGTGATAAATCAGCGTGACCGATAGCGGCTCCCTCGCCTGGGCTCATCAACCTTTCCGACGGGGCTATAGCCCACATAGCCCAGGCGCTCCAATAAACGCGGGCGCGTTGCGTTGGTCGCATCGTTATGTCTTATTGATGGCCGTTATTGATGATGGCCGACGAGGGTCGCGCCACAATCGCTTGTTAATAATTCGGCACGTGAGGGGCCGAAGAGGCGGACGATTACGCGATCCACGAACATCGGATGTTTGCCGGATCCGCGGCAGTCTTTCGGGATGGAAGGGCGCGATAATGGGAAACGGTGATTGATATGCGACAAGTTGGCGGGGCGTCACTCGATTGTTTCCCGAACAATGACGCGTTTTTCGGCGGCACTCTCCAGCATCGCAGGCCAGGAAACGACTCTATTTCCGAGGAAATCTCCCCCACCCCCTCCAACCCATGACCCGTCACCAATATTAGTCAATCACTAATGTCGCCACCTCTTTGAAACTTGATGAGTTTCAGTATCAGGGCCTCCTCGACTTGTCACTTTCAACCCAACTAAAAACCCTCGACCTCCATCGCTGTTCAGGTGGGCAGAACTGGCCTTGAAGCCCAACCCGCGTCTACATTGATGTCAATCCCTTGACTGATATCAATAACAAAATTGATGATAAACCTCGAGATCTAAATTTTTAGATAGTAGTCACTAGTGTCAGGAAGAATCTGTAGGGCAGGTGAATGTGTTTTCCTTTCTTCGGCGACGTCGCTGCGCCCCTCCGCCCGTAACTTGAGGCGAGTTTGGGCGGCGGAGCCGCCTCGATTGAATTGTCTCCGGGCGCCTCGAGTAACCCCGTCAATCATTAATTACTTCCCCGTCTCAGGTAATTGTTGAGCGCCGCTATTTATCAGGTCCGGAACAGGCCGCGTCGGTTTAATAAATGGCGCCCCTTCGGGGCGGCCGCGAAAACTAAAGACACCCGAAGCCCTCTCGCGGCACGGCTCCGCAAGAAGCCCCTAAGTAATTTATCAGGTTAGCCCGGGTTCGCTCACCTACGACGGAAGCTGGGGATTCCCCGACCCCGACACCGTTATTTACGACCGCCGTAGGAGGACGCGGCCGGAAATCTGCACTTTTCGCACCGACGGAATTAATTCGGCATTAAAGTCAGGACGGGCGGGGCGTTTCCGGTCCAGATTGCAACCAGGCAAATGGGCTCGATTTCGAACGGGATTTCGGACCATGTCGATGACGAAGAGGAGATTGGGTACTTTGACTGAGTTGCGAGGTCGGAACGTGCACTGAACGTAAACGAATCGGGATGAGGGGAGCTTTGTTTGGTGCTGCGGGAGGACGGTTCAGCTACAGAGACGGCCAAGGTAATAAGGGAAGCAACAAGTGAAAAGGACATTGCTCGGACACGTCTTGAAACTTCACGTAAACATCGGTAAATTGAGCAAAGCGGCAATGAAACAAAGAACTGACGCAAGGTTAAGCGAAACATCGCAGCTAGTTATACCTCTCAGAAACATTAGCGTAATTACGAATTAGGTAGCATATTTTAGATATGTACCCAACACTAGCAGAAGAGTAAAAAAAATTTGTTGTATTTTATGGTTACAGCCAAGCGAATGACGTCACCACTTTTATTTTATATGTCGGGCAAGTCTTTGTCGCCGAATTAACAGCTCTATCTTTGTTTTGAACTTATCCCAACTTAACACCTGCTGAGATTCATATCATACTACCTATGGTTAGAGAGGAGAGAGAGAAAAAGTCATTAGTACAGAAGCACGCGCAAATCTTCGACTGTGGCAGAACCATCGGCGTCGTCGGCTGTCGCTTTAATTGTTCCCTCCACCCCGGTCTTTTTTGTGCGCCCCTATCGATTGAGCGACCCCGATTTCCGTCTAATTGTCGAGCCGCGTACGTGTACCGAACATAATGGTAAAGACCCCGCCGGCACGCCACTCCGCGTTATAGAAATATCCCACTTCTGATGGCACACGACAAAATCAACCCCGCTTCTGGTTCTCCCTTCGCCCTCCCAACAGCCCGATTCGGCATTGTTGGGTCTTGGGGTGGCGCAGCGTATACGTACGGGATGTCGGGGGCACGCATTATTGACGGCTGGGTGTTCGAGATATGATATGAATTAAATTGATTGCAAGAGCACAATGCGGAGGTCGTGATTGCGTACGGATCACGACGAAAAATCGCTCCGGCGAGGGCGTTTCCATTAAATTACCGACAGCACGATTCCAGAGGCAGATCCGGAAAACCGGACCATTATAGAAGGAAAGGTCGGAGGGATTGTTGAAATGCGGTCGGAAAGTCCGGGTCGGGAGCGTCAAATAAGAAGAGACGACGAACAATATTCAGGAAGCATGTAGGTAGGCAAACCGAGTTACCCAACAATGTCAGTAAACAACTAAAGGTTATCTCAAAATTTTTTTTAGAGCTAGTTCAAGAAGATGTCACTACCATCAAATTCGTCGCTTAGTTTTAAAATTTAGTTTTAGAAATTAAAATCAATTAAAACATTACAATTCCACATTTGTTCTTGTCCGAGAAGCTGTGGAGTAGTGAACTATTTTCTGTCCGATGGTCGAGGCATAAACGTGGAGGGTCCCGACGCCGAGCGCCGCTTGCCAAATCTTTAGATAGTTCTTAAGTATGCGATACGTCTCTGCCGCTGGTATACGAGGCAACTTCCCAGACAAATAAACCAGAGCTCGCCTCGCGTATAACTCGGGCCGGATTCTTTGGCCACCTTCCAGCCGTCCCGACGCTGGCGTCATAATTACGCGTCCCGTAATCCGATGCATATCGATCAGACGCCGTGGACGTGCACCTCGCCGGCTGCGGATCCGGTGGCGTGATAAGTGGCGGCGTGTTGGGCACCGGGGACGGCGCGCACACGCGACCGCCGATGGTACGAAACGATAGCGGCGGGTGGAAGGGAGAGGCGGCGGCGGTGGCGGCGACCTGCCTTTATGAGGTTTATTTGCCCAGATTTCCTGATAACCGATCGGGCGACCCGGATCCGGAGGCGATATTCGGAATGCGCTCCGCTCTCGCTAATGGCCGGCCGCTTGATTCAATTAGTTGGACGGTTCCGGTAGGGCCCGGAGTCCGGATAATCGGACCCGAGTTAACGTTACCGATCGAACGGACCGCCATCCGGAAATTTATGCCGGCCAGGAAAAAAAATTCGAGAGCGGATCGCTGTTTGCTCAGTCGGGATGGGGCGAACAAAGGCCGATTATCGGCCCCGAAACTAATCCCCTCGACGACGACGACGCCGCCGCCATCATCGAACCGGTGCTCGCATTTTTATAACGGTTGCCGGAAATTGGGGGACGTCGCCGGCAACGCTGCCTACTCCCCGCACTGAATTGACGGGCCCGGCGGGCGAGGACGGGCTAATCACCACGAAAATTTCACAGCCGACGCCAAAGGAAAAGAGAGGACAGCACCACAAGCTCCATTTTTCGCAAATAATAGTAGTAAAGACTTTAAAATTGGCAAAAATTATTGTTCGGCGATGATAGAACGCTAGCAAAGTGATAGTTTCTGTTCTTGAGACCCGGAGATTGGTAACGCTTCGGTTTTTTACAAATATCTGCTGTCGAACTCTTTCCACCTGGAAACATTAATTGACAATTTCCCTAAAAACTTCAGAACTTCTCCGCCAGCTGAAGCCACCGTCAACATCAAACGGCAGGGGTTAGAATCGTCCAAAGTATAAAACACTTGCCGACTTTGCCACATCGTTACCCTGGTCGGTGTTCGTCCCTAATTATTCCGTCTCTCGCCCCTTGTACGGCACATATTACTGCGGCTTACGGCGCACCCTCTAATCTTGCGGGGGTGAATATTATTAGCCCGCAGTTTTGCCTCGCCTCCAATTATCGTCGAGTGCAGCTGTTCGACGACGACTGTACTTGGGATTTTTTCGCGTTTACAGGTGCGGGTCGCCTTAATCCGCGATGCAGTTTCGCTTCTGCTGACGACGTGCGGGTCTTTTCGGGGTCGATACGAATGCGGGCGAGGCGATTTCGGAAAAAAAAACTCCCAGGACGCGTAAACGCACGTCCCGACGTTTTTTTATTCCCAACCCTCCCCGATTATTCCGGACACACATCAGCGGCGAAACGGGTCGCTGTAGGCCGTATAGCGAGCGCCGCGACGCCAGATATCATCGAATATTACGAGAGAGTCGTAAAAACGGCGAGATAATGGACGTCTAGTTAGCGCGATATGGACGGCTCGCCGCACCCTTTCAGCGAGTCTACTAATAGCGCTCGTCTGAATTCAATTTTTTTTTTTTAATTTTGCGGCTACGCCGCCGCTCCGTGCATATGCCGCCCCCTGATTTGCGACGCCCGGTGTGAATTACTGGCAGTTCTTTGTTTCGCAATTTTTGCCGTTATCGACGATGTTTAGGCCCGGTTCACGCCGATAATGAGCTGATCCAGAACTCATACAACATGCATGCAATTTCCGATGGTGGTGGTGGTGGTGCGGTATCGAACGGGAAACGTGATCCCGGGTTTCACCCTGTAGAGGTGGAAAAGTTATACGACGGCATGTTTTCTAATAAAAGTATTTTTCCCCCGGAAATGTCAACCGACAACGACTACGACGACGACGCTCGACATGTCAACAGCTGCGGAAAAGTCAAGCTAGCAATCCCTGACGTCACGACGCGAGACCCGGACGAAGGGCCATCCCCTCGTTTGGCGGACCTCCGACCGGCATTATTAAATAACGTCGCCGGGTTCGACGGGGGCTGCAGGGGGAACTGCGGGATTTCGAGCCGGAGAGTCGCCGGAAAAATTGCGCGAAAATCGACGTTTCCGCACTTTTACTACGTCAATTTGCGATCTGGAAACTTTGCCTCCCACCACCAGACGCGTCCCGTCCACCTTCCGGCACGTCAACAGGACCCTCCATCAGATGTTAAGCCGCATGTAACAGGGTCACTTATGCGTTGCCAATGCTTAACTGGTTAGTTAGGGCCGCATCAGTTAATTTGAAAGATTTGCAGCAAATTAGTGAGCTGTTGGAATTTCGTTCGAAAATTTCTAGTTCTTTCAAATTCGTGATCATAGTCGCCTCGATTGTCGCCCAATGAAGTCCTAATTGTGGCATTATCGAATATTCGCTCGGTTTCCGGTCGATTCGGTTTGGGGTTGAAAGTGGGGGTCGGCTACTGGGACTGGCACGTTCGCCTCGTTTCCCAATCGTAAAGTGTTAAAATTCGGTCCTGCGAGCCGCAGCTCGGTAATTATCGGGAAACAATCAAGCAGATGGCTGTGCCGACAGCAGGGTTGACGTATCCCGTCGGACGCATCGGCGGCAGGGCGGGGAACGTGCAGGATATACAGCAGCACACCGAGAGTATAATAGAGCGCCTCCGGTTGCAATACGGGAACCCGAACATTGAGCACTTTACTCCTGCTGCTAACTGCTACTCCTGCTACCTAATTCGCCCTCTCTCACGCGGCCGCCTCCTCTAATTGACGCCGTAATCGCGTATCTGCTGCTTCTCCGCTCCACATGCAAATAGCGTGCACCCCTCCCCGACGGACGAAGAAAGTGCACGAAAATCAATCGACCCATTAGCGTTTCCTGCATGCCACGACCGGATTTCCGGCGTGATCCGTCAGCGTCGTCGTTTACCCCAGCAAACCGACGCCAGACGCGATATCTTTCGTCCCACAAATTAGTCAAGATAGCCACCCTACAAAAAATAAAAAATTGGGGTAATCCAAACCAAAATTCGGAGGTGATGTCGAAACGGCCGCGACGGCTGATTCCGGGACCCCGGGTTTTGTCCCCTTTATTAACTAACCCCTGGATAAGGGCTCTCCCAAGTAACTTTAGCAAGCCTTTTTTTTAAATCGCAATTTTTAGTAGTTATTACATTATTTTCATTAGGAAGTACAAATCTTTGGCTGTTTTGAGTCGGCTCCTTAATCGGGTGGTCCGCTCTTGTTAGGGGTTTCGGGTCTGAAAAATTAACGGTTCACCTGACGGCGCGCCGTGCATCCGCCGCAACCGCCGCCCCACCTCCCATTAACATCGCCCGCCGCCGCTTTAATGCGCGACCCCGTAAAATTCCGCTCTCGAACTGCTGTTCGCCTGTTCGCCAAGTTCGCCGTCTCCCGCCGTCCCCATCATCCCTCTGGAGAGACGTCTGAATAAAGGTGGAGAGCGCCCGAGAAAGTTTAGAGGGTGAAAACAACCGCGCGCGCGCCCCTAATCGTCTCGGGGTAATTCCTGCGACGGACGCATCCCGAATAAGCCGCCCTCACGTTACGTAGATGATGGCCGGGGGATTTTTTGTCGCGCCAGATCGGGGATCAAAGTCGCAACTTGCGCGCATCAAAAAGTCATCTGTCAAGTTTACTACCAGACACTTGGAAGACGACACCGTCCCTCTCCGAATTCGCACTTGCTCGGGACGCTAATCCCGATTTATGCACGATATTCCGACCCGACGACGCATCCTGCAGGATGTCCGGACTGAATACCAAACGACCCCGCCCCGAAAACACCTGAAAAGTGCACAGGCGTAGCGCGACTTCCTGTCGAAATAACCGCAAGAGTGTTGTTTCCGTTGGGGGGGTTAGACGGTGGTGGAGTGGTAATCGAAAACGGCGCGTCTCGTCGCGACTAATTTCGAATTTCAATTAGGGCGCCACGTGATTATTCGATTAGTGGCGCGAGTTGGCCGCTTTGGCGCGATGGCGGTTGGTACTAAGGTAAATGCTTCGGGCGCGGCGAAAGCTTTGTGCATCTGAAAGTCGCGTCACGTCATCTCTTGACCCGTTTGCAGGACCGGGCCGCCACTCGCTGACCGATCCTGATGCAAAGACGTCGTCGGCACCGGTTTCACGGTCCAGCGGCGGCACCGTCGAAGATACACACTGGAATTACGTTAAGTGGGGCGATGAGCTCGCTGGCTATCGCCACTGTATGTCAGAAGTCAATAGATTCGTTTACGGGCTTTTACCGGATCACGGGCCATTTAAGAAAGCGTAAACATTCGAGCTCCGTTCCCGGCTCTTTATTGGCACGGCCGTGCTCTAGAAGGAAAAGGTGATAATTCGCATCTGAAGTAGGTGTTTGTCCCATCGATGGCTTTTTTGCTGACAGTATCGCTTCAAATGGTTAGAGCCTCGTCCCACTTACTAGAAGTTCAAAAAAAATTAATTCTGCTTTTGTTCGCCTGGCTCGGCACTATGGTCGTCCCAATTACATTAGAAAGTTGTCCCGCTTCGCAGCAATTTCAAAAAATTCTTAACTCTGCAACTGTCCAACTGGATCGTCACAATGCTCGTCCCAATTACATTAACAAGTTGTCCCGCTTACCAGCAATTTGAACAAATTTTATAACTATTTACAAAAGTTACGGAATTGGCAAACTGGATGGCCCCTATGACTGTCCCAATTACCTTAGAGCCGTGTCCCGTTTACCGCCACATTAAAAAACGTAATTATTCTTCTCAAGACGAATAATAGAATCATGTGTCAGCGTCGTAAATCTTGCGCGTGAGGACGGGACCGAACCGACCCATATGGCCGCCCCGTCCCAAATTATTAATTACCTTAGAGCCTCGCCCCGTTTACCAGCAATTTCTAAAACCGGGACGCTTTCCGCCGTGCCGACTCCGGGGCATTTCCGTTACGGGTCGGGCTCCTTGTTCACGGCCCCCGGTTTCGTCGAGGTCGTAATTAGTCCGCCACCCGTAATGATCCGGGTGGCGGATCGAACGGGGCCGGTTCGCTATCCGGAGGCCCTCACGGCAGCGGGCAATTAGTAGCGCAGATGGCCGGCTCGCTTCACAGGCCCCCGGCCCCCCCAACTCCGACCCCCCACACCCGCCCGCCCGGCGATGAATGATGGCCATTTAGTCGATGCACGCGATGTCTCTACGCCGTCTACGCTCACAATGGGCGCCGCCAATTTATGGGCTGCGGGCTGCAACGGCCGACGCCTCAGGCCATTGTTTGGCAAAGCAGCGGAATCATGCACCCCGAAAAATTGGGCGAGGGGCTCCGAATCGTGCAATAATGGGCCAGGCGAGGGGTACGCGATTTTAGATATCGATAGACGAGGGGCGATTACTATGCAACATTGGGGTGGAGATGCCACTTGAGCTCTACAAAATTCTGCGTGTCGCTTCGATCATGCCAAAATTGATGTAGCGGTTGTCGTCCACTCGTACCAACGCTTGCCTATCTCGTTTTCTGGTTCTGAAACCCTCATCTCGTCCTACTGAACCCTCCAGATTTGGCAAATCAAATATATCAAACCTCAACTATTCCCTCTTGAAGAGGATCCGAAACTCCTCTCGAACGTGCCGTCTTGTTGACATACCTGGAACAGAAAAAAACAATCAGCCACTGTCCGCATGACACGAAGCGACGCGCAAAAATTGTAGTATATCGCCTCGGGATGAGAGGGAGGACGGGAAGAGGAAGGATAGCGTCGCGCTACACGGACCGATTCTTTTAATAATTGCGTCGGGGCGTTCTTCCGCTCGGTCGGTCGGTGCAGAGACGTCGCTCGAGGACGTAATAGAGATTTTTCCTCATCTCGACGACGTCGGTGGCGGTTGTGCCGCCGCCACCACCCACGCGCCGTGCATAAAGAGGGCGCATAATCTCCCTCTACCATCACGGCGTCCCGATGGCAACCACTCGACCCCGACGCACCGCAAAGCAGGACCGGCCAACGCCCAAACTGACAAAGCAACGCGAAAATAAAACCAAGAATTCTAGACTTCGAACCCAGATAGTGCCTAAAGATAACCTGGAGCGCATAGATATATTACTATTAGTAAGTAAGAACAACGAAATTTATACCCTTACTCCTTCAAGATTGAAGGGTGGTCACAAATGGTCATAGATGGGCCAAATCTGGTTGCCCAGACTACTTATAGTAATATAGGTAATTGAACCAGAACGAACCATTGGGAAAAGTTTCAGGCTCTCCCTTGCCTTAAAATTAGTCAAAATCCTGTTCCATCCTGTTCTGCTAGTGGTCATGTCTGAAAGTTTCATGATCATCAATCATGAATTCTTGTAAATTTAAAATTAGTTGTTATCGAGGGGAGTTCGGACTTCTGCGGCAAAAGGGGGAACGGTTCGCAACCGCTCCTGGTGCGGGCACGTCCTTGGGGAATGTATTAGCACGAGATGACAAGTCGCAGGTGTTTACCGAGTACCCCCGATGCGGACCGACCTCCGGCAGGCGCCTAATCGCATTAGTGCGATCTCATTTCGAGCGCATCTCCAGAGGGCGCGCGTAATTAAGCGGACGGTGGGGTGCGGGCGGCAGGTGAGTAACTCCGGATTTCCTGCGAGATGCCCAGGAACGTTTCGGCCAGTCTGCCCTGGACACTGGATGACAGGGTGATAATCAACCCACTCATCTACAGGAACAATCGCAGAGATTGTCATCGCTTCATAATTTTGATTATTTATAACAACAAAATGCCGTCATCCTTGAGAAAATTTAGCGACGAAATGACGCGCGTGTGAAGGGTGGTTTCTTTAAATTTTTAAATTGGCCGATGACTGCTGAGAAGATTGACGGCAAATCCAAATTACGACTGCTAATTGGTCGCTGAGGGTTGTTCTATACCTATACATAGTGCTTTTTGGGTGTAGTGCCAGCTGTCGCGCCGAGGGATAATGGGGGTGGAAGGGTGGCGTCAATTTGGCCGATTTCCATAGCCGCACCTAAGAAAATTCCCCGAGTGAAAAAGGGCAAATCCCGGCGTTATTTAATGGAGCCATCGCGCCCCGACTCTCATCAGTGACCGTATTTTTTGCTTTTACCCTCGCAGCTCATTATTACCCGATCGATACCCAACCCCGACCACGCGACCGGTGCGGTGGCCCATTTAATTTTATTAAGCAGCAAAGAATTTCGCGTTTTACGACTTGATTTCGAGTTGCTCCTCCGCATCGTCGTCCCCGGAAACCGTCCAATTACTCGGGCGGTTCCGTCGTGGAATTAGCGTGTCTCTCCTTTGCGGATTACCGGCGGCAGCAGCAGCGTCGCCTCCGCCATCCCATCGCTAAACCCGCCACACATACACTCGACCCGGTTCGACGCCAGCCAGAAATCCCATCAGGAACACGATCGCATGATTAATCCTCGGGTCGGGTCGGGGGCGGCGACGCGGGGGCAGGGCGAACGTTTAATCGCACCTACACCGTCGTTAATTTCCAGCGTCACGGCGCTGGCGAGGCGATGACTGATTGACGTGGAGGCCCGGTGGCGGCGCTAACGACGCCGGCCCGCTTATCCGCGTCATTATGGACGGCCCATAAAGCGGCGGCACGGCCGACCTTATCTTTATTGGTTATTGCTCGTTAGGGCTGCGGACTTCTTCGCCCTCGGCGCCGCCGACGACGGGACCGCAACACCCAAAGCGGGCCTCGCCGAGCAGATTACGAAACAACAAAATCGAATGAACGAAGTAAATACGACGGAGAGGGTAAAAAAGGTAGGTACCGGTGCAAAATTACAGTAGAGAAGGAGGGTGACATGTAGTTGGTGGTCAAAAAAGACGTAGTTCCTGGTCAGCGATGCTAATTGTTGACGCTCGGCTTGCCCGTCACGTCTGGCTGTTCTGGAGTTCTTGTTTTCCTGAAAGCGGCGGCGCGCACCCGCCGGCCATGTACAGGGTTTGACGGGTTTTAGTGCCGACGAATAAAAACCCTGTTTACGACCCTCAGATAGTTTTATGTGCGATATTTCCCGCTTGTCGGATAAAAACGTTGATGTGCGCAACGCGTTTAAATAATTACGTCCGCAATACGTCCCGCGTGCGCCCGCATAAATGCGTCGTCGGCGAAGGCGTTAATTAAAATCGGCAAGACAAGGGAGTCTCGGGCCCCGGCGCGCAATAAAAAAGTTAATTACAGAAAACGTCCGTCGGCGCGAAACCAAAGAGAGAACTTACCCGCGCTTAATTAGCGCCACCTTTCCAGAAACCGTCGCCGAAACGGAACGTGAACGCCAGCGACACGTCCGTTGGCGTTATCGGCGTCGGGGCGTCCCTCGGGCACCGTCCGGCCGCTCCGCCGGATGTGCGGGTCGTTGTCGGACCGCACACGGAGAACGATATTGCCTCTTGGCCGGCACCGTCTGCTCGGCTTGCAGTCGAGCAACGTCGCGCTATTAAATTAAATTCATTACATGTTTCATCGCCGGTACCTTGCCTCGTCGTGATGGGGATTCTTTGATTAACAAGCAGAGCGGCGAATGGCGGGCACGCCGACATCATATTAAACGCAACACCGAGAATTCTTGCGGAAGCGGTAATTAGTTTCGGGATCGGACCGCCGAAACTTCGCCGATGGCAAGCCAAGAAATTCGAAGCGGACGAGAGGAAACAACAGCGGAAATCCTTCTATTTCGTTACTTTTGCGCCTGGTCTACTTGCATGTGGCGATAGAGCGGCCCTCCGCCTCTCGTCCTGCGGTCCAATTAGGGAGGGTTCGCCTTTCCTGTGGCCGGTGACGCATTACTGCCGCCGACAACCGGAGGCGGTCACCGTGAAAACACGTAATCATCGGCGGGACTGTTTGGCCGTTATGGCATGACGATGTTCGTAGATGCGAGGATGTTTGTACGTTCGTAGGGTGGTAAGTGGATGGCGACGGGGTTGCACGTACGTGCACCACCGCTCGAGCACTGATAATCGCGTCCTCCTTTAGGCTATAAACACGATAACCGCACGCCCAAATGCAATTCGCCGAAGGGTCGGGGTGCATATTGGCGGCCCTAATGCGATTATCTCCCAGTGCGTCAGTGAGACTTGAGCCCCTGCGTGGATTCCGGCCAAAAAGACACGACCTCATGTAACCGCCACCGCCAACATCAGAGGTTAATAAAAAGGTCTTATCCAGGATCCAAACTTTTAATTGCGAAAATTTTATGATTCAACTACCAACGCGCCTGCATTTCACGTGAATATGAAAAGTTTTATTTTCCCTGTCCATTTACCGATTTTTACAAGTCTTTCTGGACATAGATGTAACGTTTCAATTGTTCAAATAAAATCAAGTTACCTAGAAAACGTCTTGTCAGTCTTGAGTTCAAAACTTTCTAACTGTAGGTGGACCTTTGCCTTACAGTAGACCTTTTGGTAATTGTTTACAATGACCACTTCTCGCTTTTTGCGGTGTTTTTTTTTTGGAAACCATCGTGAAACATCATTATAATGCCATTTTAAGCAATGAAATGTTGTGCAAATGATAAATAATTTTATGCAAAATTTATAGATAAAAATGTGCTAGGGCAAGGAAAATAAGAGTAAAAATAGAAGTAGTTTGCACAAAAAAAGATATTGATTTTTGTAATGTATACCTACATGGTGACGAATGTGTTGGTGTAATTAGTTTTATGAAAATCGATTGGGTAAAGTAAACAATGACCGACCTTCATCTTTTGAGGACCCGGCCTCGGCTTCACCACCACAGTTGGCCGGCGCCGACCTAACTCATCCACTTTGAATTGGATTATACTGAACCCTCGCTCCAATTCCTAGCCGTTCCAATTTCAAAGCCAGATTCCGAACAGGAATTCGAACTAATCATCGCTGGACATCCGTCAATTTGTGTAGAACGTGGCCCGTTAGTCGAGGATAACGTCCATACTCATCCATTGTCCATCACCTGGCGAACCTCTCCTTGATCTTGTCGTTCCGTTTGATTAACGAGAACAATCAGAAACTTATCAGGCGGCCGTCGGTGCGATGTAATCTGGTGCCGGCGCATTTTTCGGGCCATTCGTCAAATTAATCCGTTAGAGCGTGCCGCCCCGCGCATCGACCCCGAAAAACCGTCGAGCCGCCGCCGAACTGGTGGTGATGGTGGTGGTGGCTTCGTCCGGAAACCCGCCGTGAATAATTCATACATAATTTCGATTATCCTTTTCTGGGCTCACGCATCGTCTGTTCGCTATTCGCCACCATCGTCGTCGTCTCTCCAACCCGACCCGACGCTCTTCCACACCCCACGTCATCGGCGTCTCGCCTCCACAAAAGCGTCGGGTCGCGTGCAGCAAAATACAACCGGGCCCGGCCGCTTTATTGCCGTCGGGACGCACAATGGAGCCCCGCACGAGATTAACAGCGCGCGGTGCCGGTGACGTCACAAAGACGCGTCTAACGCCCGAGTGAGTGCATGCGTCATGGGGGCGGCGGCTTTGAAAGATAAGCCGCTCGCTCTCCCTCTATGAGTGTGTGTGTGTGTGCGGCGGTTCGGTGTTGTGTATAGCTGCAATCTGGCCGGCGCGACCCCGTTACCGCTGCCGCCCTGACGATAGGGGGATGGGTGGGATGGCGAAAGGGAGAGGTCGAGGGGGCGGACGACCCCTGCCCCGCCGTCCTCCGGGCTTGTTGCTCGCCGTTACGCACCGCTTATGGTCAAATGCGGTTTGACGCTTTCGACGTCTCGCGTCGGGACGCCAGCTGCTACAAAGCGAGTGGAAAAGGCGCGCGGCCACGGGAAAATAAACAAGAGCGACCCGCAGGAAGCCGACGTCGCCGACGCGCACACAAACCAATAACCGTTTGCTTTTGTAGCCGTCTCGGGACTAATTAAAGTAGCAACATAGAGAATGCCATCGGGTTTTTGAAAATTCAGCTTTTGATCCATTTCTCCCAATCAACGAGCTCCTCGTTAGCGGGAGCTGAAGACTAAATAGCAATGGCGATTTTTAGGAGATTATTAGTAAATTTAGTCAACTAATTAGTCATCATTTTGTAGATCAGTGGGGTCTGGACACCAGCAAGAGTTGATTTATGCAAAATACTTTGGCACTACCTAAAAATTAAGCTTTATAACTCAAACCCCTGGGGTGCGTAAATTTGTAGCATAATAACCTTGGAGAGGCCCCATTCCATCAGAATTACGAAGTTTCAAGGACGGATCGTGTGGAGTAGGTGTAGAAGTCCGGAGGCGGTACGCTGGAATTATGCGAGAACGGCGGCATGCAGACGTCGAAGGACTCACATTTTCCAAATTAACGACCCTTGGGGAAAATTCGTAGTTTTAATCGAAATCTTGTATCTTCGTCTGCGTTCAACGTTGTAAAGAAAAAAAATTAAGGGTGTCATTCGTCAAAATGACAAAAATACAGAAATCCGTGGCAATGATGCGAGAAGTTTTCTTCCGGAAGAGCGCCTGCTTGGGTAATGAGTACGGAGAAGCGAGAGGGACAATGGAAGTGTGAGTAATCTCGATCGGCGCGTTTTCAAGAGAAACGATTTTTTCAGCGATTCGCAAGAAACTGCGGACGCGTTATGATTCTCCATTGTTTGAAATATTTTTGTTTTTGTAAAATATGTTGTCGGCGATTGAGCGTGGCATCGCGCTCCATAAAACCCGGTCGTCCATTGAATGGCGCATTGTCCCGTTCCCTATTTAATTACTCGCTTAAAATTTCCCGTCGCAGCATTTTCTCCGTCGGTATTATTTCACAATAGCGCATAACGACGGTCGTTCGCGTTTGCGGCAGCGCCGCGCTGCACCGCTCCCGGGATAAATAAGACCCATCTCGGGGCCCGCCACTTTTATATTTCCCTCTTTAATTATTCACCGTCGACGTAAATCATGGCAACAAAACGGGCGCGGTGCGCGAGAGAACGACAACACGCAGGGGTCGTCGGAGCGAGACGCCGCCAACCGACAATAACGCCGCCACCGGCACTCGTAAAGAAAATCGGAGAGTGCGGAGGAGATTTCGCCTCCTCATTTGATCCGCGCGATGCTCAGAATTTCGCGATTACGACGCCGCCTCGCCTCTCGTTACGGAGACAAAGGCCGCCGACACCGCCGCCGGTGCCGGCTGACGGGGGGATCAAGCGCCGTCCCCGCCGTATTAGAATATTCATGTCCATATTTCGCATTCGGACGGCGGAGGTATTTATTCGTTTTGTTCGGGTCGGGTTCGGACGGCGAGCTCATTTCTAGCGCCGCGACGCTTCTCGCCGCCACATCCATAATTCCGCACCGCATATTTTTAGCCACCGACAACTTCGAACGAAGAAACGGAATCAGCGGTCATCAGTGACAAAGTAGGTCCGGACTAGGCCTGCGCGATATAAGATTTGATATCAAATATCGAAGTATCGAAAATTCGCGGGCCTAGTCCGGGCCTGTGCCGCTCGATTTCGAGGCGCTGGAGTGGTGAACTCGTCGCCAGGTTTGTTATTGTTCCCGCAACTTTGCTCGCTCTCTTCCTTTTTCCGTACAATTGGAAGCGCCCGGATGTGGCTGTCAAAGTGTGCGAAACAACCGGAGTCGCATTACCATCTAGCATCCTTTGCTCTGCTCTTGGTTAGGCCTGCAATTTTTTTCGATATATCGAAGTTGATATCGATCTATCGAATAACGACATGAGTAGTTACCGATATTTCGATATATCGACATATCGATAAATTTCGATATATGTATTTTAAATATCGCGCAGGCCTCCTCTTGGTAGCGGATCGGTCGCGCCAAGTATGCGAGGAATTTCGGCGTGACATATAGGCGAAGAAGCCGTCGTCGGGTCGACGGTGGTCCATCCGTGAACAGACGGATTTCGTGCGAGGAGCAACAAAGACGGAAACGTGGGGAAAAACGAGATGGGGGAGTGAATGTGGGCCCGACCGCAGTCAGCATGCGGAAGCTAATGAGGACGGGGAGCCGCCGCGATCATCACAGGCGAACGACTCGCCGCTGTTAGCGGCCCGGTCGGAATACAGGGCCGGATCGATCCGATTTCCACCCCCAACCGTCAATGCCACCTGCGACGCAAAATTTTCCAGTCTACGCCCCAATGAGGGGTGAAAAGCGGACCGCCAAATTACGCCAACTCGTCCTGTCCTGTCTCTAACCAAATAAAGGGTAGAAGTAGAATTAGAAATCGACTTGGGGTTGCCATTGAAAACTAAAAAGGTAAACAATGAGGGTTGCTTGACCACGTTCACCAAAATATGGTTTCCGTTCTCGAAACTTTCCTCGAGCTCTCTTCAGACTAGGAGATCGAATCTTGGCTTGCGGCAGCGAAACGAGCGACTTCCGCTCCTGGTCCGGGTTGTTATCAACTTTTTTACTTACGGTTCGAACGATGGCCCCATCGTCGCCCCGCAAATCGATCTAATTGTCGTCGAACGTCGACAGATGTGCGACGTCGTCGCGTCGTTGAAAAACAGATTCGGAGTTTTAACGGTCACGTCTCGTTCGGCATGCCGTTTATGCGTCGCTACGTGGCCGCTACCGAAGAGGAGATCGTGATGTCAATTCTAATAATGCGAGTTGATAAATGATTCCGGACCGGCGACGCGATATTAAGCCCTCGAGGGAGATCGACTGAATAACGTCGCAGCAGCCAGGATATTCAAATAGATGCCGACGGAGAAGAAATTAAGTTACAGGCCGGCTTGGCGGCTTCCGAACCGGAAACGCTCCGGGGACGAGGTGCGACTCTATTTGTTTTGTGTGCACCGTGAAGTTTGGTCGGTCGTAATTAGCACGGCCCGGTCTTGGGTCGATCGCAAATAACGATACATCGACACGAAACCGCCCCTTGGGCGCGGGGGTTGTTGGTTCGGGGCTAGCGCAATAATAATTGCGATAACTGGACAACATTTAACTTCAAAACGGGATTGCCGATTCCCCAAAGCACCTGGGGGAAAAAAGATCCGCTCAAAGTTGCGTAAGAGATCGATACTTGTGACGCTATAATAACAAAATTGATATTTTTGAAACTTAAGTCGGGAGGGTGGAGCTCGTCGGGTAGAAAATTCGCTCGGGATTTTGGCGACCCAGATCGGTGTTCTGGGTTCGGTATCGCGTCAAGTTGTCGGCCGCGGCCGAAAAACTGCGTGCTCCGGTTGAAGCGGCGGTTTGATGGCCTAATCCAGGTCGTCGAGAGCCCTCACCCCTCCCTGTTGCTTCCTGCGGAGTCTCCCCGTTCAGTTTCGCTCTAATGGACCGAGAACGCGGCGGCGAGTTCTAATTTTCGTTGCTCGCCCTCCAAACTCTCCGGTCACGATCGAAACGTCCGAGGCCCCCGACGGCCCCCCTCGTAAAATCAGACCGCTCCGCCGGTGCAACGTAATTGGGCTGTTGTGACGGCGACGCTGGAGCCTCCTCCAATTATGGTGCATTTGCGGCCTTATTGACCAGCTGCTCGCCGGGCGTGTGTGTGTCGGCGGCTTTTTTACGGCCTATTAGTTGGCGCAATAAGTAACGGGCCTGCGGTGGCGGCGTCATAAATAACGGGGCGGACGGCGGCGGAAAGCGGAGGGCGAACAACGGACGATCTCGACGCCGCACCGTTCGTTTTTTTACATAAATTCGCGTAATGCCCAAACAAACAATCGGGTTTTGTCAGGCCCGGAGCGGATCCGGGGTCCGACGGCCATTTCTCACCCCGACGGACACGTTACGGCGGCGGGGCAATAAAGCCCACGTCGATGGGGCGACACCTTTAACGACCCCCGGACCGATAACCCAAATCCACGCGAAACCGACAGCTCAGCCCGAATTTCCAATTTATTCCTAGGGCCATCCGGGTCGCTCCAGGCCGGAATTAACGAAGTGACGCAACAATAGTTTGTTTTTCTGCCCGCTATCTCGAAACGTTAACTCGGGGGATGGGCGCGTCGATTGCTGTAGACCGACAACCCCCTGACCTGTGTCATCTGCGGCATGCACGCCGGCCGGTAGTTTGCTCTATTAATTAGGGCTTTGTGTGCAGGAAGCCGCAGTTATTTCCCGGCGCAAAAGTGTTTCCCGCTGTTGAAACAGGATCCTCCCCGAGGTATGACAGACTGTACACACCCAATTTACAACTGAAACTGTATTAGAACGGCGGCAAGCGCGCCATCAGTTGACTTAGCGCTTCCTAGGGGCGTCGGAGGCATCCGCCGCCTCGGCGGCGGCGGCGGCATAAATTATGCACTTGCGAATAATCGAGAGCACAAACAGGGAGGCTTCCCGCCACCGCCAGGGCGCAATCAATAGGCAATTTGCCCCGGCACACACACACGCATCCAATATCGGGATAACGACGCGCGAAGAAATAAATAATCGGGTTCGGTGAGGCGGCGATGGAAATGAGGACACATGCCAAGAATCGAATTCTCTCAATTTCGGGGTGTCGAGGAATCGAAGCGGAAGCCGGAGGCTAAACTGACGGCGGCGGCGACGGCCCGGGCCTTATTTCATTAGGCGCGCTGCCATCGAGGGTTATCACTAGTTGCTGGGGCGATATTGCGCTTTCCTATCGGAAGAGATCGAGGATCGGAAAAATCGATCCTTCCACGGGGAAGCCACAATTGCGATGAAAAATTGAGGAGAGCAATTTTTTAGGAGCTTGTCCTGTCAAATACGGTGTTTTCCCTGCCGGAGCGCCGTAATCGATTCGCAAAGTTCAAAGTGCCCAACGTCCGGAAAAGGGAATAACCATGCAGGTTTCCACCGCCGGCGTACATACCTGCGACGTCTACCAACTTGGGCGTCCGTCCGAACTTCTGACCAACTGGCGCCCCTTTCGTGTCCGCAAACTTTTGCGGGTTGCCATGCCGCCCCCGATGGCGGGATTGTCTGGTTCGCTATCCGGGAAGCGGCGTTTGTGGCGACGATAGCGCGAAAGTTTTGTTGATGAACGTGAGGGAAGGGTCGGGAAACTGGGAAGCGCCGGCGTATCTCCATATGAAGTATTTAAAACGTGAATATTAAAGAGCGCGACGGCGACGGCCACCGACAACATCTCACTCGGGTAATCACAGCCTGAAGGCTGGTGCCGAATCGACCCTCGGCCGGCTTTATGCATTATTAAACATGCCAGACCGAACAACTGACCGAAAATGCGGCAACAGGACGACAACTTGTCACCGCGACCGGGGCTGACGTTTGAAAGATGAACGCGTGAAATAGTAATGGGCGTAATTTTCAAATTTGCATAGCGACTGGCGAACTAGGAGCGACGGTCCTGCATAATTCACGATCACAGAGGAAAAACATTAGTTTTAGCGCAGCCTCCGGAAGTAGTCCAATGCACAAGTGAGACGTCATTCCGGCACATGCCAAAACTACTGTAGAGTGATTACGATGCTAAAATGTCAATCAAGGCACCATGTAAGTACCTCCTGCTTCAAACGCCCCCTCAGCTGATTCCAAATGAAGGTAACTTTCCGAGTGATCAAAATGATTGATTCAAACTCGATCAGCGATCAACGTGAACGCTAAGAAGGTTATCGAACCGTCTCCTATAAAAAGAACTAAAATATAATTCTCGTGCCGCTACAGCACGAAAAACATATATCCATACAGTATTATTGAAATAATAAATACTTATTGATCCGCTTATCGTCGTTGCCGGTCCGGTGTATAAGATAAGAATCTCGCGAGCCAAAAACTAATCGCTTGATCTTTCGGGTTGTTGTCGGCGTCGCCCCCGCCTTTTAATTACCGCCCGCCGATAAAACGGCGGCGACCCCGCGCCGCGACGCAAACGTCCTAATTTCTCCTGGGCCGTAAACCGGGGCCCGGGCCGCTTTTACGACCGAGTCCGTCGCTGTTCGTGTGTCGAGGTGGCGCACCCGAGCGTGATAAAGAAGTCATGTGTGCACGTCCTCAGTTGACGGCCGCGCCCGCCCCTCACCGTCCCCCGTCCGGTCCCTTTTCGACCGGAGCAGTAAACACGAGCCGGGGCTCTGGTGTACATATTCCCGGTCGGGCGATGCCGGCTTAACTGTCTGTGGACATATTTCGGATGATATAAGGGCGAGACCCGCGGGGCTCTTGTTTACTGCCGACGCCGCCGCCACCGGGTCGGGGGACGGTGCGGGAACTGAGCAAGATTTAATTACGCCACAGCTCGTCCCCCCGCCGATTCCAGGGGCGGGCGGCGGTTTTTGCGACAGCCGCCCCCGCCCGGACGGAGGACATCATTAAAGGACGCCCGGCAAAAACCAGGTGGAAACAGGGCGACGCCCCGATGCCGACAGGAAGCCCCGGATCGCACGTTACGACAAACGGCGATTAATTGGCCGACAAAATTGACAGCTCGCGACACTGACGACCAACGTTCCCTACAGAGGAGAGAGGTCACCGGGGACGACGTAACATACTTAGCAACACCGTTGCGACAAGTTACGACACAGGTGATTTCGTAAATTATCGATATCGCCGGATTATTGTTGCGCATTCACATATCCTAAGACACAACGTCGGCGATGTAATATCTCGCATTTCACCTGGCGACATCTTAAAAACGTCGCGTTGTCGCGGGAGGTCGCGCCGCAACATGTCTGGAAATACCAGGTGCCCGACTGCTTGGTCGTTGATCCGCTCGTACGAATGTGATATTAATTTTTTTTTCTCGAGCCCTCATCCCGTAACTTTTCAGTAGGGACGGTCTGCGTCTTGTCGTGGGGAGTCGGGGGTGAGTTGCGTCCCCGCTCTCAGAGCCGCTCTTCGGGTCTCTTCTTGCGCTTATTAAAAGCCTCGCAGCCGTCGGGGCGTATACTTCGGCCCCGCCACAGCGAGATAACGTTCCGTCGGAATATTTTATGCGGTAAGACGGCGGCGGCGGTAATACATTCCGTCCCTCTGTGCGCACGAAACTCCAGGCGTATAAGCGGGAAAGGGCGATGATATCCTCCTGATTTATTAACTACTTGTTGCAAGATGTTAATCACCTCAACTCCCCGGGCATTAGCTGGCTCCCGGTTACTTACACGGACTTACGTGTAAGTGGGAAATATGATAAGGAGTCTTCGTACATGGGCGTCCCCCCCCCCCCCCGCACAAAGGGAAGAGTCGGGGGTGGAGGGCGTCGGCACCGTCGGTTCCGCTCTTTATTAAAACCGGCGGTTCGTTACGGTCGGAAAGGTCCGCGATTAAATTTTTCTTAATTGTTCCCGCGACGGGCAGGAGTTGAAAACAAGTGGGAGCGAGGCCCTGCTACAAGGGGCCCCAAATTAAACATTAATTCCGCCAAACGTCTCTTGATGGAGACGGCCAAAGCCCGATACGTACCGAGCAGATGTTGGGAAGCGCAAAGCGCATCGGGAATGACTACCCACCTGCAACAAATGGCGTAATTAGGCAAAATTTAACAACTAAAGGGCAAAAACGCAAAACTAAACGCTTGAACCAACAGTGACCTTGAATTTATCCCCAATTAAAGTACGTAGAAAATTTATAATTCAAAATATTTGGGTAGATACCAAAATGAGGATCATTTGGCAAGGTTGCAAGTTGACGTTTTGAAGCTTGGATGGAACATTAAAGGTTTCCATCCCTCAGGGTGCCAAATTATCATTTTTCTACTTCTTTGATTCTTCGTTTGGAGTCATTATTTGTAGTCTTTGTCAGTGCCAATAATAAAGGCAATTTGGCAAGGAGACACGGGAATCGAGGAAAGTACACTGAACGAGCGTGGGGTAACTGTCAAAGTGAGCTTAAATTTAGGATTTAATAGAAGGTGTCAAAGTTGCGTTAAATCTAACACTTTTGTGGTCAATCAAGAAGCATATAAGGATATAGAAGACTTGATACCAACTCAAACTGATAAAGTGACCTTTGGGGAAAGGACATGCGAATGGCTTGCAGGACGTCCATAAATCCGTTCGTGGTCATATTTTATGCTAATTCTCAACTTATTATAGATGCGCTGTTAACGGTTAGTCACAGATAGCTCTGCGATTTTCCGCGGGTTCAAGCGTCTGAAAACATTCCGCTCGATGACTCGAGACTTATCAAAAATGCGTTCGTCGAACGAGAACGCGATAAAGCAAACGTCAGTCTCACTTTACGTCGTCCTATCGCCAACATGAGAAGCGTGCGACGTTCTTGCGGGGCAATTGGAGCGGATCATTCCCAAAACAAGACCACCACGGTAGCAGGAAGCCGGTATCGCAGCAGGTGCGCGTGAAAGCAACAAAAGTCCCCTGCGAGTCCCGACCTGCGATAAATCGCGTCGTCCCGCAAACCGTCTGCCGCTCGCCATCCCCGTGGCAAACAGAACCAGTCTGCGGTGCATGCCGTGATTAGAAGTGATTCAGGGCGACAGCGCATCGAGGAAATTCACGCTAATTGGCCGGTCGGTGGAGAAATTAAGTTAGGAGAGCGACGGGTCGGACTCCCGCATCTGATTAAATCGTCGGTCGATTTGGGGGGCGACGTTTCGAGAAAAGCTAGACCGGATACGGCCCTGGCCGGCCGCTCCTTGCGTGTCTAGGATTAATTAAGGCCCGCACCGACGTGCCGGAAGTTCACGCGGCGACTTATTATTCGACGCATTTTTGGCTGATGCGCTCGCAATTTGAGGGCCCTCGAGTACGACCGGAACGGAATACATGAATATTAAGGCCGCGCCGAGCTCGCCCCATTAAAACTGCATATTTATAAAGCGGCGAGGAGGCGAAGCGCGGTCTCGAAATGCATTACGCGGCGGTGCGGCAAACAGTTCGATGGAAAACGAAGCGGCCGGCCTGCAGGAGGACGAACTTGCCGACCCGGGCCACGAAATCGATGCGACCCAACTTCCCGAAGACAACATCGCCTCTTTAATCTTTAATTGTTTTTGCTATTGTTTGTGTCAAATTCTGACCTCGCACAATACCATATGGAAAACGAGATGGTATGGGAAGCGTCCGCGATGAGTGATCGATGATCATTAGTCGCTGGGTGCAACTTGTACCATATGGAAATTGGGAGCGTCCATGGTCGATGATTGTTAGTCGCTGGATGCTGGTGCTTAGACCGTGGTGAGTTAATGTCTCAATAAAAAGTTATTGATCCCCAAATTTCACCCTTCGACACCCAGAAATCCCCCGGTTTTGCGGGGTCGGTTCGGATTTCGCCGCCGCCGTCGCCGAAATCGATAAATATATAAAAAATAGGAAGCGTTACGGCAATATCCCATCGGCGGTGTGACGTATTGTGAATGTAAAGTCGAGCCGGATAGTGGAGTGAGCCGCTCGAGTTCGATCAAGCCACCAGGACGCGTAGCGAAGCGGGCGCATTGTTGATGGAATGTCTGTGCGTGTTCGCAGGACCCGAATCGAACAGGCTTTATCCTCCTCAGGGCACGTCCTTTATAATCAAATGTATTTATTAACAAGAACGAAAATCATTGAAATGTTGGCGCAGTTGCGTTTTCGGGTACGTAGGTGTCTCTTTTCGGATATTTATCGCTTTTGAGGCGCGCCGAGGCCAGGCACGAGCCCGTTTCGAGGTCGAGCCTAAAAAATAACAACGCGTCATTACATACTAAACGGGCGACAATCGACCCACCCTTCCGATGTATTCGGAATACATAGCGATTGCGGCTTGTAAACCGGCGGCGAGTTCGGATCGACGGCACACATCCGACGAGAACAATGGACGTGGAGAGAGGCAGGCGGACGAGCGAGCAACCGAACCGTGGTCCGTACACCGACCAAATTATTACCGAACAACAGAGGCGGACGTGATCTCCAACCGATACAATAAATCCGGAAATCGGAAAGGCCCGGTTGCGGCTTCCGAACGCAAATTCTCGCCGGCAAGAAACCGACCGAACTCACCCTCTTTTTGCCCCGTCTCGGAAGTTGTGCGTCTCATTAGGGGCCGGCGGTGCGAAAGGGTTTGTCGGCAACCGTCGACAAGAAGTTGAAAACTTCTTTCCGCTCTCCGCCCGCGCTCGCCTCAATTCGACGCCTTCAAAGGAACACGCAAGGAAGCATCAAAGTAGGCCGCCCGTGCTCTCCGGTTGAGTCGCGCCGAGCACGCCACGGACGAGTAAACATCGAACATAGCGAACCGACGACGCGGCAACCGGGGAAGGGGCGGTCGGCCGCCCCCGGAAACAAACCCGCATCGGGGCTCAAAATCAACAAGATCAGGGCGACGGCGGCGGTTTCGCGCCAACGCCGGGCTCCGCGCCGACGGCTCGGGTCATCAAAACGAAAACACCACGACAGATAATTGCTGAATTGCCACACCGACAGCCGCTCGGCCGCGAAGAATTCAGCTCGGCGACCGAAACCCACCACGATAAGCTCCTACGATGCCATCACCAAAAATACCCCCAAGAGCAATCGCAAAAATTTAGGAAATATAACTTTTTGCACCACTCATGACAACAGAACCGAGGATGGAAGTTAGAAACTTTTTGGACTAAAAACTATTAACAAGAAGCGCTACATGTGTCTCCTTGAACCGTTTCGACCAAGAAATGAAGAAGCCGATTTGAAATAAAACCATTCAAAGGAATTAGCCGCAAGGTGGCAATTTACATTTTCTCCGCTTCTTTGACCGCATGATGACCGTTGATGGGGCGCTCAGAGTTCCACCACATTGCGATATGCATGAACCAACCGAATAGGGTTCGAGGGTGTTTTGTACCAACTGATGGTAAGTTCTTGAAGACATGATTGCGGTTGGAGCCAGCTTCAGAAACCCTCAATGCCGCATCTTCCCACATCAAAGGGGCGACGAATATGTACAAAGCTACCCGACTGGAGCTCTCATCAGCGACCTGCTTCAGGTGGCGATACGTGCGGCTCGGGGGTTGAAGAGGGCTCGCCGCCTCCGGTTGCGCCCATGTGTGGACAATTCGGCACGCGATCACGGTACACCGACACATTGTAAATTGATAATAAATTTCTATCACCATCTGGGGATCGCGCACGGAGGCTGCTGCGAGAAGGACGGTGGGAAGAGAGACCGTTCGATCAACGCCGCCGTCTTATCTGTCAACGGTGCTAACAAGACCGATTGCGATGTCAGAATCGCGAACTCGAGAATTCTCCAAGGCAGAACGGGAACGGCGGAATGGAGGACGGGCGAAATTAAAGGAGAGGACGTATCGATGACAGCCGCATCGATCGGGATCACGCCGGAAACAAAGGATTGCCCGTCACCCTGCCACCGCCGCCCCCATTTTCTCTCTCGCCTAGCAAATCCGGCTGGCAGGACCCGCAATGGTCGGTTAATTTTTCCGAAATTCGACGCGAAATTAATTGCGAGAGGTCTGGAGAGTTATAGTCACGCCTCGGCGGTAAACGCTGCGTAATTGACCCTTGTACGGAGCGCCGGAGCTGGCGTTTCCCGGTTTTGCGTCGAGATTTTCCGAATACATTAACATCAAGTTACAATTTATCGGCGGGTTTTATTATCGCCTAAAAACGGAGCGGCAAACGTTAAATTAAACCGCCGCGCCCGCGTTAAGAGCGAGGACGCGATATAATAATCAGCGGGCGGAGGCGGCGACACATCCATCAAAGGGCCGATTAATTCGCCCCGGAACGGGAGCAAGGAGGAAAGATTCACAAAGGGACTCGACTACTTTCCACATACTTTTTCTCAAAGCTTGCCGCAACTATTCAAACGTCGGTCCCATGAAGGGTTGATGTCTTCGCGTTGCACGAAAAGGGACGTAGGTAAAATAAGTTTCCCGGATAACCACACTTTAACTGCAGCAGACGATGTTAGGTCAATTGGGACAACGGAGCCATTTGACTTCTACTCAAGAGACACGAATGTAAAGCAGAAACAAGGTAATCAATGCAGTAGAAACTTAAAGCGCAGAAAAGGGGAGAACGAGACTTTCTGTTAATTATTTACGCCCCTTCCGAGCAGTTAATTATTAGCCATTTTCCATTGCGCCTATAGATTCGTTGTTCTTTCCTCCATGCATTCATGTTACTTCTTCCAAATTTTCACCGCCAACATAACATCCAACTTCTTGATATCCCTTTATTATCTCAGATTCCAACTTTCATCCTCCTCTTTCTCAACTTTATTTTCTTCTTTTGTCTTTACTTTTTTTGAACTTTTGTTAACCTTTTTTTGTTCTTTTTTTTCAAAATTTTGTGTTAAAAAATTTAAATTTTTTGGTAGGGGAGCGCGGGGCTTGTTGTAACAGGGGTAAGTAGTAACAGACCTTTTTCAATAAGAATTTAAACTTTATTCACGATTTTTTTTACTTAATCTTAAAATTATACCGCGCCACGCCACTTTATCACAGCCAGTGTCCCGCCAGGGAGCGTAGTTAGTGGGTGCGTGCAAACGCTTCGTTGTTGACAAATAACCTATAATTTTATTTTCGTAAATTTTTGGTTAGCTTTACTATTTTCGACTAATTGAAGCTTTATGTATTTTATTTGATGCTAAAATATAACTATTTATGATGTTGTGTAACAATTTTCGAGATTACTAAGTTGATTTAATAGTTATCGTGATAAATATTAAGAACTGTACCTAGAAGCTAGTTGTAACAAAACCTCGGGGTTTGTTGTAACATGTAAGAGATAATTACAAGACTTAATTTGGAGGTTTATAATTTAATTTAGTGTGATTATAAAGTGCCATGTTGATATATAAGTACGTACCTATAGTAGTACATAAGTACAAAATAAGATAGATAGTTAAAAACTTAAATCTTTAATTTGTTGATTATAAAAAAAGTATGTTTTAGTTAATTATTTAATAAAAAATACATATTAAAGAAATAATTAGTTAGTTTTTGTTGTAAACAAAGCAAAATGATCCAAGATGTGAAAAAATTAAACGATTGAAGGTGTCACATTTTTGTTTTTTTATTGTTGTTACAACTAGCCCCAACCACGAAGTAAGTTGTTACACTTCACTTTTAAAAAAAAAAATAATTGTGAAAGAGATACCTGTAGATTTGATATTTTTTCGATTTGACTTAATAGAAGAATAGTTAGAGTATCAATCAAAGTTTAGTTAGTGGTAATTTAGCCAATACTTTTCAAGATATATAATTATTTGTTAAAATTGTTACAACTAGCTCCTCGCTCCTACTGATGATTCAAAAATCGTTCGTTTTTATGTTATCCGACTGTAATTCTATCAAAACTATCGTTACAAGTTTTTGGAAACAACTAGTTCTACATGATGACTGTCGTGGAGTTGAGGGTCTCGAATGGCCCTATCTGGGCTCGTCGCAGAACATATTCCGACCCTCCCTTACCGCAAGGGAGTTTAATTTGAGCATCAGGCGACACCAATTAACAAAACCGTTTCTGGTCGAAGACGCTTGCCAGCGATGACGGCTCGTTAATTAGGGGCCGACGGCAGCCGCCCCCGCGATTTAATTAATCCATCTATTGAATGTTTCAGGACGGCGTGCATACAAACAGAAAAATTAAGCTGGAACCGGCGTGTCGTTCCGCGCCCCCTTCACCCCTCTTATATTATTTACTGTCGCCGGTCACCGCCGCCGCCGCCCTTCTCCCCTCTCGAAACCGTATTGTTTTCGACGCACTCCGAAATCGAGCGGTTATCGATTCCGGTTGAAATTTTCAAAAGCGCCATCAATCGTGCATTTTCTAACGGCCTCCGCCCGAATTATCGGGGGCGGCGCGCCGCCACCGCTCTAATTGATGTTCTGGGCCGCGTGTGTGCCAGAAGCGGCCGATCCGACGAGGCTTGGCCGGCTGCCATGCAAATGCTTCACCTACTGCCGAGGCGGTCGGATATTCAAATTGCTTTTCCATATTCAATTCGGGCCCGGCTCCATGCACGATCCGGAGATTTCCACGATAAGGGAAGTATAAAGCGGAACGCGGCGCAGGGAATTAGGCGGGTCGACAAAGGGCCGCAGCAATTACACATTCGCAAATTTCGGAGCGCGCCACCTGATTCCCGGAGACCGGAAACACGCTTTCGAGCAACAATTTGATCGGAGATCCGACCAAAATGCGATCTCTTTTTGTTTTCGCCGTCACAATGGGGCTTCCGCCGGTTGCAGCGGCAAATTGACGCGGCCAGTGAACGTCAAGAAAACAGCACAATTATAGTGAAATTCGTTACCGTCCAGAAAACGACGTTTTCGTCATCCAGAAATTTCCTAAAAAAGACCGAAGCCGAGAAGCCTATGCAGACTCTTATTACGTGATGTGTTCTTGTGGAAGGAAAGTCTAGTGGGGGTTGATTGCGAGGCTTCTTGCGCCCCGGTCGCAATTAAAATCCGTCCTCGGCGCTCAGGTGATGCAACAACCCCCGTAAAAACGTATTTCTGTCTCGTCGACGTCGGCAGTTTGATTCGGGGGCGGCGGGCGAAAAGAGAGAGCGCGTGCCGACGCCGGTTCGAGCAGGAAGAGGGATGGAAACCAACAACGCAATATCCTGGCCGCGTCGAGCGTGTCATTAGGGAGGATTGCAGCCCGCGCCCGATTAGATTATCACCGGCACCGACTCGGCTCCCGTCTGTTACCGCCGCCGCCACCGGGAACGAGCGCCGCCTCCTATCTCGCTTTGCCGGCACACACGATGTGTTTTAAATACGCGCCGTCGAGCTCCCATTTCCTACCGCCCGACAACGCCATTTATTCACCAAATGTACCGAAATGTTCGCAAATGTCACGATTCGCCGCGACACCCCCGACGCCTCCACCAGGTGCGGCCGCAACTTCCCAACCTCAACCATCGACACAGACAAACTGTGTCACAATCAAGAGTCCTCTTAAGGGGCCGTGACTGGAAATTGGGGCGGATGCTCATTATAATTCTGCAGGAAAAAAAAGGACCGTAATTGCTCGTTATCGGTCCAGCATATTTGAAGGCCAAACCGCGATCGAGGTTGTGAGAATTACCGTCTCCGATAATCGACCCAACCGGCAAAAATTTAACTTTTGACTTTGGATTGAAGAAATTGAAGAAATTAAAGAAGTGATGGCGACGGTTGTCTGCCTGAAGAAAGATTGCCCACAGCCGCCTCACCGCAGCTTATCGTTTCGGGCCTCGCAGCGTAGCGGCCCCGTCTGCTAAAGAATTCCGCTCTTCTCGACCCTCCAAACTTTCCCGGCTCGCCTCATCCGCCCGATTCCGGTTGTTATTTGTGCGGCGCGGCGGGGGTTAATTAATATCCCGTCCCCGACATCGCGATCGCGACGAGCAAACGAGCATAACTTTTAATGGGTTAATCCCGCCCCGTCCCGTAATTAAAAACTCGGCACCGGAAAAATCGCGTTATTATCACACAGGTGCGCTACCGTCCCCGCTAATTGCGCCCTCGCTGGAAATTAATCGGCTCCCCGGCACTTTTGTTGAACGTCGTCGACAATGACGACGGCGAGGAACGATCCCGTCGCCGTGGGATTCCGGAAGCGCGGCGCGATATCCGTGCACAAGTGCAAGGGGTGGAATGGGGAGAGAGGGAGCGGCGAAACGGTGCACGACGTCGCAATTATCCGGAGCGAAGCGACAAAGGCGGCGGGGAAACGAACGCGCTCTTCAGGGACCCGGCGCTAGTTGGAGGTTGATTTGAGAGACCGGCGGCGGGCGGCGCGGCGCTAGTCATCCATCCCTGATTGCGCTCGCGAGACGGCCGAGAAAATTGATTATCCGCACTTTTAAACGCATCTTTTTCTCAACGCTACACCGAAACTTCGTCGAGGCGAATGCAAGGCCAATTATGGAGATCTTCAGGATCCACTTGGACCTCATGCAAGTTGCTAATTGCCCTTAACGGGTACGTCGAGAAAGTCGGAACTTTATCGTGAAACTAAAACTTTGCACTACTAACACTGCAAAATTCAAAACACGGCCAAATTCTTGAAATTAAACTTTATTGTCGCCAAAGCGTAAGATTGCTCCATGTAAAAGTATGCGTAACGAAAGATGAAACGCTTTTCACCCGGTACATAAATCAAAAAATTCCACGCGCTTTCTTTACGAGAACACAGCCTCAAATGCTTCAAAAACTCTTCTCCTGCCGGAAATTTAAACCAAAATTCTGTACTTAATTTAAAGTCCGGGTCTGGAGTTCTAATCGCGTCGATAATGGAGTCGCCCCGCTCAAAGATCCGCTTGCGGCGACTTTCCGCGGTCTCCGGGATTGCCGTGCGGTGCAAACAGTGCGTGCACGGGTACGGAGGTGGCGGCGGCGGTGGCGGCGTTATAATAATCCCCGGTCTGAGCCGGGCGGCCATAAAGGGGCGGCGTGCGGGTAAACAGCGGCTCACGGGTGATTAACCAAGGCGGCGTTGGAGGAGCCGATAACGAGGGCACGCCGCCGCGCCACCCCCAGGTTACGACACCACGCCACCATCGATCTGTCACCGACACGCGGTGGTGTTCATTAGCGCGATGCCGCCTTCAGGTGATAGAGACCTCGACTACGTCATCGAGATTATGGAAGATAGTTTTCGGACAGATCGACGGCGCGCCGGTTTGCGGTAATTGCGGCCAGAACGGGGGGCGGCGCGGGGCCGGAAGCACTCGCTAATTAACGCGCGGATAGACGGGTAATTACCTGGCGATATTCAGGGAGTCCGACGGTCTTTTATTTATTCAGGTAACGAATTTTAATTAAAACGCTGTGGAGGCGACTGGAAGAGGACCAGCTGACGGGTCTTGTCCCAGAGGCCAAATGGAAACGGAAGCCACTTTAGTGGTGTCTCGTTTGGGTGAAGCGCGTTGTTGGTGTGCGTTGGCCGGATAACGGAATGTCTTTGACCACCAATTTAGCTTAACCAGCAGGGAATTAGTTGAAGCAACGTATCGTTTGAGAAGTCCCTTGCCAGAATGAAGATTCATGGGTTAATCAGACATGCCAATTTACTGCAGATTACTGAACGGAATGCTGAGTGTCGGGAACCGATATCTTAGAACTTATCATGGTCTTTAGCCTCATCAACGGAATTTTAGCCTTAACATGGGAGGCCGAGACTTAACTCAGCAAAACTGAAATCAAGTGGGCTTTTTAAAGTACCATTACCAATCATAGAAACCGTTGGTACTATATTCAAGGGTCTACGTGATAGTTGGAGGCGTCGGGCCATAATAGCGCCCTCCTAATCGTGCAGGCGTTATCACTTTGACCCTGGCACACCGCGATCGATGCATCACCGCTTCCACTATTCCATCCAGATAAGGACCGCACGTCGCTTTTGTTAATCGCGCCCAATTTTGGGCGTCATTTCCGGCGCTGTTGCTGTTTCCCGCCGCCGCATAAATCGTTATCGGTGGCGGCAGGACGTTTCGCGCTCGCGAAACGTGATTGTGAACTAAAACCCTAATATAAACAGAAAATCTGGCGGCGAAGTAGTGCGAGTCGAGGGTCGGAGCGTCGGTGGCGGCGAGGGTCGGACCCGCCCATCCCCCCGGCATCTCTCTCGACCGCCGCCGTTTTAACGGAAAGGGAATCACCCCGACGGATCGAACGTTTTCCGGTCTGGACACCGACGCCAATTTAGCCCTCGATATTCAAATTCGCCAGCGACGACGTCGCGGATTTATGTCTTCTTTGTTCGCTCATTTGGGCCGGAAGTTCCGGACGGATCTCGGACGCGGAATTAAACGGCTCGAGGGAAGTTTTTCGGACGGCCGCGGTTGCCGGCGCCAGCGCCTTCGCGGGGTTAAACAATAAGAGATTGCTCGCTTCTCGTGCTGCGCTTCGGCAATTGTAATCCCCTTCAATTGCTCTTATTTAACAATAGAGTAATTGTTTTGCTCGATTCGGGACTGTAGCGGGAGCGAAGCCTGTTTTTTGGACGCGACAAATTGCGACAGAAAAACTCAACCCTTTGTTAACGCCGGCAATGTTAACAAGTCTCTTCAAATTCTTAAACTTCCCGTCTAGACAATTGGAGGGGCTCTAAAATATTCAAAAACTCACGGGCTTCGTGCTACGGCTCAATTTCGACCCATTGTCGCAACTGCAGCTCCCGAAGACAGCATCGTCGCAGAAACAAAGACAACAATTTTTACTAAAATTCTAAAATAGTCTCTTCTTCAATGAGGAACGATAGTGAAGCTAAAAGTAAAAGTAGGTTTAGGTAATGATGTCATTAACCGATTATGGCATTCGCCGTTAGTATTTTGATAAAATCGTCAGAATCTGCGTTTGGAGGCGGCTCTCCTCTTCCATGCGTCGCCCACTCTCGCAAACCTAGAGGAAAAATATTATGCAAAGATGTCCACGTTGAATTTATTGCAGCGCAGAGCAATCTTCAAACCGTTGGCCTCCTTTCTATACACCACATACCGAGATGATGGCATGGACATTAGATAGACTTTTTGCTGTCGTTTCCTCCACGCGATCGGAGGTCGGAGCTCAAAAAGAAAAAAGACCGCCACCGCAGCCAATATAAAGTCGGCAAGAACGAAACAAACAAGACGCAAGATGCGAAAGCAAAGAAAAAGACATTGTTCGTCGCCAACCGTCCGGCCGTGGGTGTCCTCCGGATTCCGGCTCCGGCCGCGTTAAAGGTCGCCATACCATAACAAATCCAATTTGGCCGGTGGAAATCGCATCAGCTTTGAAGTTGCAGACGTCGAAATCTCGGCGGGAAATCCATCCGCATCGGGCGCTTTTTCTTCATTTTTTTTGCTCCTTCGTGTCGGATCCTCGTTTGAATAATTCCGGGGACCGCCGTAGAAAAAAAAAGTTCCGATCCGTCGAAACGACCGGATCGATGGTTACGGTCGTCATTACATCGGCGTTGATGCGACCCGAAGATTAACAAACCAATAACGCGGCCGGTTTTAGTGTTAACAATAACAACGGACGAGCGGTACCGTCCTGCAAACGGAGCAGGACCACCATCATTAACTTTATACGTCCGAAAGCTCGGCCAAATGGCAAAATCAATGCAATTCGGGTTGCGGTCAGCGGCTCGCCCGGAGTCGAAGGACCCAGTTAGAATTTCCGCCACTTAGTCAGAATTTAGGCTCAAGACGAGTAATTTTTGGAAAAATTTGTAAACATTGAAATTTTGTTATAAGGACAACGTAGGGTTGATTTTCGATATATAAGTACTTAAAATTTGCCATCTTGAAATTTTTAGAAAACTTTTTGTTCGCAGCCTCTCAGGTTCAGCGCTGTCTGCTGGTGCTGCTGACCGTCGACAAACTCGCATTTGTCGGTCAAGTCGCCCTCTGTCCCGTCCTCAAGATTCATCCCTAGCGCGGCGCATAACATCCCGTATATCATAATAACAAAGGCTTTCCATTAAGTCGTCCCGGGCGCGCACTGAGCCCGTAGCCGCCTAGAAGCTTTCAGAGATTACGACGGAAGCTACGACGCGTATCGGCGCCCGCGGCATCAAGGCTCTCTCATTCATGAAATGACGCCGACGTCGACGACGACTGCTCCGAGAGAGGGACGGTGCGACGTCGAACCAACCCGGTCGAGCATCAGCAGGGGATTTGCGCCTCTCCTCCGTGGATCGCCTACTGATTCCTCGTTCCGCGAGATATCGCACTTCGTTATCTCGCAGATGGCCGGAAACAAGGCGGCCTCGCCAAATCCAGACCGACGTCGGCACAAAAACGTGCCATGGTTCACTCATCACCACCTGCAAGGGTTTCCCCCGAACTCCGGCAATTAATCAGCTCCAAAAGAAGAAATTACCATAGCTTCCATCAAGTGTTTTGATGTATCGAGTTTGATTGCTTTGGGGTAGAAAATTCGGCCCGAAATGCCCCTCAATTATCGCACGAAGGCCGCCGGCCCCGCCCCCCTCGTAATAATGATGGATGTGCTCGGATGGCGGGAGCGTAACGCGATACGGCGGCCGGGGGCGGTGGCGGCGGCGACGTGGACAGGAGTGTTTGCGGTATCGGATTACGGGCCGCGCATCACGTAATGGAGCATGTCAACCGGTCGCGGTCATATATCTAAATGGCCCTAGAAGAGCGCTCTCGGTATTGTTTGTGCGGCGACAGGGGCGGCAGCCGCCGCCACCGAGGCTGAATTTATGAGTGGTGGCGGCGATCGTAAACGCCGATCCGGGAAGAATGACGAGCGGCCCTATTAAGCGAGGACGCCCGTGAAACGACAGAGGCGGACTGAATTGCTTTTGGCTAAATCGAAAACATCCCCGTTGCTCTGCTGGCTTTTTAACATTCGAAAACGGAATAAAGTTTGCAAAGGAAACTCGCAAACGCTCACGAGGATATCGAGAAAACTTAATGAATATGTAATTGGGACTTAAAAGCTTAAAACTGACGGCAATTACAACTTCGCATCGGCTCGAAATTGTAACTTGGCAACTTGTAATTGTGCCTCTACAATGCCCGATGGCGACTCTCAGACTAACCTTTGCTACCGCCCCTGGAATGACAATTGACTCTAACCAGCGTCCACTCTATTGAAGAATCGAGGCCGAAGAATTTATCATTGCATAATAATTTATTTAATCATGTTAGTCTTCATTTTTATAATTTTTTAATAACATTGTCAAAGACTGCTATCAATAGGGAGCGCCATTGGTAGTATTTACTTATTTGAACTCATTATAAAGACTAAATTTTGCCTAAATCACGAATCATTGAATCGTTGAAATGCTTCTAGATGGGGCGGCAACCATCAAACATTTTAAGGGTTGTTTTACGGGTTTTGCGAGGCCAGATCCGACTCTGCTTAATAATTTGTATTCCGGTCCTGATCTCCGGCTTGAACCGCTCTCTCAATTAACCGCGCTCCACAAATTACTTTTTAATCGCGCGATCCGGACGCGGGCGAGTATTGTACACCTCCCCCTCCCCGATCGCGCGACCGCCGCCGCCGCCTTAATCGTCCGAAAACATCAATTGTGACGACTGTGTTGCCGGCAATTATCGTTAAAAAGATTAATGGCCGCGAGCTTTCCATTCCGCCACTTAATCGCGACAACGTCACCGCCACCAAGGTCGTTATCGTCACCTCTTCCTCCCTCTCCCGACCCCATCACGTATCCGCCGCCGCCAAAAATGCGTCTACTTATATAACCACCCCCCGTGTGCGAATTGCACGAAACGATCACGTCACCGACGCGCCCTTTCCCCATGTTATCCTCTGGGCGAGATACGGGGTGAACGAGGGGAGGTGATGGAGGGGATGGGGGGGTGGCACTGTCCGTTTATGCTCCATTGCGTGTGGCAGCGAGCGTGTTTCGGGACTCCCCCGGCCCGTTATTGCGTTCACGTCGCATCAGCGATGCCGAGCACAATGCCTCCGGCTCCCGACCGCCGCCAAAAGCTCCCCCCGATCCCCGACCGCCGCCCCGCGTCAGCCAACGCGGACCTTTTTTCGCCGACGGCAATTAGGGGAGAGCGCGCTACCGGAGTTTTCTTGAACCCGAACCGATCCAGATGATTAGCGCGGTTTTTACGGCGGCCGGCGGGAGCGGGGGCGGCGCTCTCTAATTTTTAATTAACGAGCGCGGGTCGATGCACAGGCGGCCGCGGCCAAAATAACAGTCATGTGATCCACAATAATACTCGGCATGCACAAATTCGAATTAACACAGAGGGACTGCACCAGGAGGCGGCGTTACCTTCAGCGTCATCCGATAATTTTAAAATAATTGGTCTTCTGACTAATAGTGATTTGTTGATAAGACAACATTAGGGTGATAGTTTTTGAATTTCGACCGCAGATAGTGAGCGCTTTGGGGTAGGTGCGTGAAATGAAAAAGTTGTTCGGGAAGAAGGCGCGTTGTCTGGAAGTTATAACGTCGCCCTAATGACTGCCGCCCCCGAAGACAGACTCGGGCAATTATATGGAAATTAAGACGGAGCCGTAAAAAAATCGTGTCGATCCGTCCGTAACAAACAGCCGGGGTTCGCATTAATAACATCCCATCATCCGGTCCGCGTTCCTTATCCTTTGCCAGGTCCTCCGAATCGAAATTGCAAATTAGCATCTTTTGTGCCGGATCTTCCCGACGCCGCCGTCGCCGCCTGCATTAGAGGCCTTTCCCTTTACGGCCCGTGCAGGCGCTGGGGAATCTTTATTCCTTTGTCCCGCGGCCTCGTCTTAAGTACATTAAAATACCTTGGTTATGTGAGCGAGCAGAGGAGCTATTTATTTCGCGCCGGTGCTGTGGCGGTGGCGGCGGCGTCTTTGTGCCGTCCTCGCGTCGGCTCCGGCGACGGTAATTTGTAAAGAATCCGGAGCGGCGGTCTACTTTGGACAAGTCGCCGGAAAAGTGGAGTGGGCCGTAATTAAATCTGTTCGTGCATTAGGATACAGATGTTGGAGACGGCGGCGGGAGCGGGGCGACGGCCTGAATTATCGCCCCATCGCTAAATATCAAAGCGGGCAGGGAGGGGCCGATCAAGCGGCCCACCCCCAAAACCCCCAAAAAGCGTCGCGGGCCGAGAAAGTTTCAATGGCCGTTTCACGGAAGGGCTTCGCTTCCTCCACCAGACAGGTACAGTCTATTTCATCTCTTTAGTCCCCTAAGTTGTAAAGCCACCTAATGGAGCTACGACAATAATTGCTTACACTACCATTTCTTTCCAATGACCACAGAGGGTCTCTCTTATTTATGGGACCAGCAGGGACGGAATTAAAGGGAATACTGCGGGCTTACGTTCTTGATGACAAGTGGTCTACGAAATATCATTTGCACCACGGTTTCAATATTGATACGTAAAACAAATAAATATTGACATTATTTCTTTCAACTTTAAAATTTTTCTTTGAGACTAAAAAACTTGACTTGCTCTTCTTGCTTCTATCTAACACAAAGCCACATCTTCAAAAAATAGAAACAAAACCAAATGAAAGAGACTGACTGAAGAGTGACTTCTAAAAATATTTTGATAAAAATCAAATAGGGATGCGTTTTACTTCCCCTTAGTGGCCCTTCGTTTCTGTCGACCGCCCCGCCCGCTGTTGCAGCGCGGCCGGCTTCCCGCCCCTTTTGTCAGTTGCGAAGTGCCGGGTGAAAGATCATAAATTGGGACGTTAGGTCGGTTCCGGATCGCGTCAGACGCGACCCGCACGTGAGAATGGCCCACTGGCAAATATATCGGGCTGACGCCGGGACGTGCCCGGCACACCCGCTTCTTCGGCTGTCGGACTTTCCGGGCCTCCGGGAACCTCGTTTTTAAATTTTTAATTTTCAGGACGTCTGCTGCCCGATCACCTAGGCGACCGGCATCAGCTTTAAAGTTGCGGGTTGCCAGACAGCGTTTTTCGGAACAAACGGCCGCTGCACCGCACTAAGCCCTATGGGAATGAAGCTTAACGCGTCACGTAGCGCTAAACCCGGTAACGAGATCAACTCGATCTGTTGGAGTGTGAAATGCAAGATAGACGGCCGGATGTATCGAATATCGCCACAATTTTCGATCCGCCGGGACCAATCAGACGACCACCGTCCGGAATCAAGTTTGAAGCTAACGCCGCCGTTAACTCCCCATCAACCATCACGTAACAGCTCACGTAACGCACCGTGCTAATAGATTAACAATAATCGAACCGACCCGAAATGACGTCGGTAACAGTAGAAGAACGCGATAGGGGTAGCGGGTAGCTCTAATGGATCGTGAATCGAAATCAAGTTGGTGACGCTGCGATAGCGCCCCTACGACAGTAGAATCGTTCGCGTAGCGCTAATGCATGTTTTAATTCCTGGGTATTTTATTGCGTGTTTCGGAAAGGCATAACGCTCTTGAAAGGACCCGATGATAAAGAGCAACCGCTCGAGGCGGCCGACGCCGACGCATATTAAAAAAGGGGAGTTTCACCCTCGCCCTGGTGAAAGGCCTCGAATTAAGCGCGTCTCCTAATCACAGATGCTAATGCTTATTACGTCCGGAGAGCGGGGGCGAGTTGGGGAAGGATCGTCTAATAAAAAATCGATATCTAAATCAATCCGGGCGGATACGTCGGGTCGGGATCGGAAAGTCTGGAACCGGGGGGGTCGGGAGGTTAAGTGGCAGAAAGCAGTCGTCGCCGGTGACGGAAGCGGGATAGGAGAGAGGCGGAGTGGGTGACAAGGTTTCAGTCATCAGCCGCCGGCTGCGAAGCTGCGCTGCGACGGGGACCCTTCTGCCCCCAGCACGACCTCCCGAGTCCCCCCAGTCGCTACCTTATCAGCACTCGCCGACTCCGCTTTGTGATCTGATACCGGCGGCCGTAACCGCTGAACGTCCCGTTTTGCGGATGTGCATATTGTCGGAACGCCGACAAAGAAATAGTGCACTGCGAACTGTCGGGGAGGTGGTACGGCTCTATTAGAAGCGAACTCGGCGAGACGTGCCATGAATTTTAATCGGTTTGTCTCCGATTAGATAATGAAACCCTGAACTTTGCGCGGTGTTGCCCGGATTCCGGCTTCCGGCGCCATCCAAGACCGAACTCGGTAATTGGAAAGGAGAGCGACAACTGCAATTCCAAGAGCTATTCAATCGGTACCGGCAACCGATCGAACCTCCCCTTGCGACGCCATGCCGCGCCACCTCCTCCTTACCGTATGTTGAACGGTTATTAATTGCCTCCCCTCCAGCGCCCATTTTGATCCGCAAATTCGGGGAAAAGAACGATGTCCTGGGAAATACCGCAAAATCGTCGTCATCTCGGTTATTCAAGAGAAAAGTTGAAGTGTGGGATCGGGTTCGTCGCTGTGGCGCCCGCCTGAATGCGGGCCTGTCCGACTATCGGGGACATCAGCCCAGACGTTGCGGACAGGACACCCACGTTCAGCGGCGGTCTGTGTGTACGCCCGCATCCGTGTGTGTGCACAGCCGCGCCTGTGTGTGTGTGTGTGTGGACGCCTGCTGCGATATGGTACCGTTGTCCGGATCATCTCTCGCCTCGTTGGCCCGGCTCCGCTTCATACTTTTAATGATTTATATCGCCATAATGAATGCTGCCGCTGCCGCGTTGCCGCCGAACTTGACGTATCGCGTTACAGCTATATCGAAGGTTATTTGCATGGAAACCGCTAATTGATCGCCGCCCCCCGAAATCCAAGCCGCCGCGACCTTCGCTGTTGTCATTGTCGCCCGTCAAGTGTCGGGCGACAACAAGTGCGGCCCGACAACAAAAACCCCAAGACCTGCGAACCAAAACATACGGCGGACAATGCCAACGAGCTACCTGCCGGTCCTTCCCCTTAATGGCTCGATTTTTTGCCTCCTCCTCGAACAGGTGCCACAGAAACACGGGACCCGAGGCGAAACCGACGCGGAAACGGGACAAAGCGCTGGTAATTAGCGGGCGTAATGGCCGCGAGCGGGGAGACTCACCCCCACTCCCGATAAGGCTACCCGCGCCAAACAACGTACATACATACACCTATATCGGTTATTATTTAAACGGTCTCCGGCGCGCCCCCCGCGCCCCGAAACGCGTTAATTATTTTTTCGCGTGTCGCTTATCGATCGGCGCGCGTTTATGGGGGAGATAACGAAAATTCTCACGAATCCCATCGATTCCGGACCTGGCGTGTCGCAAGGCGTACGTGATCCGGGACCACTTATCGCCTATCGTACACTGTGCAACCCCCGAACACATACGGTCGCACGCTCTTTGTAACCGCGACACCGTCGCTGCCGCCGCCGCCGCCGCGACGCCGCTTTATGTATACGTAATGAGTTTTTGGGATGCACCGGAACGTGCCGCGTTTAGCCGCTGCACTCGAGCCCGCCGCCACCGCCGCCAGTTTGATTTATGGGGGCGAGTTGAGCCGCCGGCCGGCGCTACCTCGCCCCCGGGGCCGACGGCGTTATTTATGGCGATTCGCGATGATGGCCGCTTTTATCGCTCGGCACCAATTTTGCGCAGATATCGAAAAGTTTATCGGTAGGTTTCAGCAGTTACTTGTTCCATAACTTTCGGCTCAGAAAGAAGCTTCTTTCACCAATAGAGTCATCTTTAGAATCTTGGCCAAGTCGTCAGTAAAGCGCCGGTAAAAAAAAAATCTTGCATAGTTGCCCAAGTGGAAGTTGCGAAGTTTTGAGTTCGACTGCGGATAATAATGCGGTCCTCGAATTAGCCCTCCTCCCTTTTAACGTCCCGCTACAGTCGCGGATTAGGATGGGATGCGAAGACGGCGGCGCGATGATGATCTCGAATTAGCCGCCCCCGGATTCGGATTATAATACATCAAATTGGCCATGAAGTGGAGGCGGATGGTTCGGTGGGGTCACGGCACGCGATTTTTCGGTGGATATCCAATTAATTTTGGCGACGCAACGACATTTATTGACCGACGCCGCCGGTAAATGGCGCGCACATCGCCAAACGACAAACAAACGATATGTGGGGAGACTTTTAGCGGCGTCGCGACGTTGTTGCGATAACGCGAATCGTAGTGATCCTTCCTGAAATAATACCGGCAGTCATTTGCATCGCCGTTTCAGTCGTCACGGGCTTTTCAGACGTCGTCGCCGTTGCGTAATTACTGAGTCGCCTCTCTCGAATCCGCATCCGGGAGAGATTTCGCGTCGAATTAGAGATTGCCGAGCTAAATGCACCTGTGGAATTATACTTCTTCGGGACATGTGGTGGAGGCAATTTGAATCCGCCGAAGAGGGCGCGGAGGTGGCGTTAATTGGCCATTACGACGTTCTTAGGATCGTTAAACCATCAGCGTTTTCTCATTTTGTGCGTTTTTTAGATCTTTGAACATAGTCAAGTTATTACTCGGGCTGTAAGAAGATTATATTCTTGGCCGGACAGTCGGAGGGGTAAAACCTCATTGCTGCGCATGCTCGAGAAATTGTCGCACTTGGCTTTTCTCTCCATCATACCATACAACTTTTTTCCGAAAAACAAAAACTGGTTGACTGAACGTCACACCATAGCTTTTTGGCTATTTTATGTTACCACTGGTTTACCGGAATTTTTTCCTTTGTTTATGGCATCGTTTGATTAATTTAATCAAAAATCCCCCGACTTAAAATTTTAAGCGAGGCCAGAATTAGGTGTCTAGAACAACAATAACAAAAAAAATAACTGAAAAAAGTTATCGACGTAACGTTTTCATGTCTTTCACGCACCCACCAAACACTTGGCTGAATTATAGATAAATCTAACTGAAGCGTGCTCTGCAATTACATTGATTGATAAGGAAACTTCAACGAGTCAATCCATACTGTTGTAAAATGGCTTACGTCGATAATTTTGTGAAAGCAGGTACCTATATGATTTTGTCATCCCTCTGTACCTATTTGAGTATCAAAACAATACTAAGTATCGGGTTGGAATTTTTCCCACTTCAAAATAGACCAAAATAACGTTAAAAATATATTATTGCACTTTGGAAAATTCTTCTAACTGTGTCCCAATAAACTATAAAATAGCAAAATCACACTCTGCATTAGGTAAAGTGTAACTTGAAGCTTACCCACTATAAAATGATACAAGGAAAAAGATTAGAAAAGTTCTTTTCAAGTAGTAATTTTTAATCGTGCTTTTTAAAAAAAAATTACAGGGCCCTGAACTGACCTTACGTAGAACTTCTTTTTCCCAAACAAGTATCCAACCAACGCTATATCGCTGGCGTTAAAGTACCGTCAAACGGCGCCTGTTAAAGTGCCGTTAATCCATATGACGGCACTTCCGTGTGTTAGGGCAAGGAAATAGATTAGAAAAGTTCTTTTCAAGTAGTAATTTTTAATCGTGCTTTAAAAAAAATTACAGGGCCCTGAACTGACCTTACGTAGAACTTCTTTTTCCCAAGAAAAAGTATCGTTTGAACGAGTATTTAAACCCGAAGGCTGTCCATTGGTGCGCAACCTGTTTTCCACGGCTCTATCGACCTCGCTAGTCGAAGCGTGTTCGATCTTTGTACAGTCTCGTCTCCTGTGATGACACCACTTGCGCGTTGCGCGCGCATTAACGGCACTTTAACCATAGTGACGCTAGGTATATTCCATCAGCGGGAATGGCCGTAGACCGGCGGCGGTATCTAACCGCTAGTAGTGCAAAGTGCCATTCTCTCATTTTATAGGGGGTAGAATTAAAGCTTAGTTTATTGGCACAAAGTTGGTATAATTTTCCAAAGTGCAATAATATATTCCCCCGTTTGTACTTTACTAATAAAATGTTACCAATCAAAGTGCAATCTTGTCATTTTATAGTGGTTAGGCTTAAAGTTTAATTGTGCTCAGTGCAAAGTGGCATTCCCTCATTTTATAGGGGGTAGAGTTAAAGCTTAAGTGTACCCAATTCAAAGTGCGATTTTATCATTTTGTAGTGGGTAAGCTTCAAGTTACACTTTACCTAATGCAAAGTGTGATTTTGCTATTTTAAAGTTTATTGGCACAAAGTTAGAAAATTTTTTGAAAAGTGCAATTATATATTCCCCATAAGTATCTACTTCCTAAAATAAAATAGAAAAACTGTCTAACTGCTCTTCACTTATCGAAATATCGAAATTAATAGAACTTTTATAAATTATTCTTATGTTTTCTAAATATCTTTGTAACTTTAATCTTTCTAATTCTCTTTTTTATTTACACGTAATCATTTGTTGTTACACTAACCTCGACGTAACAAAAAAATTATTGAAGATTTTTCAAATAATGTTTTTGGTCGGTTTTTGAAACGATTATAGACACTGATTGCATAAGCAAATTACCGATTGTTAACACCGCTTCACACCGTTAGGAACAATTTGGTTTGACTTTTCAACGTCTCAATTACAACTTGAGCGAGTAACTTTGAAATCTGAGCCTCTATTACTTAAATATTGCTTACAAGGCACTTTTTCGTTTTTGAAAATTCCTCTTTTGGGGTAGTTTAATTTTTGGGTCAATATCCGAGTCGAAGGGGAGAACGGCCGGGTTCGGCGGTATCTTAATTGGTGTCCGTCCCGAAAAGAGCGCATCAGTGCCGTGTCGTCGCCAATCACTTTTACAATCTCTCCGGCATTGATTCCGCTTCCTTTTATTGTCCTTTTTCCCTAAACCCCTCCGTCGGGGGTAGAGCACGATTTATGTGCGACAGCGGCAAAAATCGCAAGACCCGCATCCGCCGCCCCCACTAACAGACACCACCTACCTTGAAGGGAGCGTTGGGCACGTAGAGCGGCGGATCCTTCGCCGACCCCGCCATCTTCTCGTTGGCGGCGGGGATTCCCTCGTCGGCGTCGCACACACTGTACCGTCCCACGATAGCGTCCGCCGCCTTCGCCTCGTAACCCGGGGGTTTCCCCACATGGAACCCCTTGGCTTTCACCCAAAACCGAAATTTCGAATTGTCCGCACTCACGATTTCCTCGCCGCGCAACGTACGTAGAATCCTGGCGTATTTTTTCAAAGTTATAGTTTTCGTTTTGGCGAGGTCCCCGTAAGTTTGAATGACCCACGGCTGGTACGCCGCCAACATGTCGTCTTTGTTGTCGACGGCCGAGGCGCGCGGTCTTTTCACGTTGTTGTTCTGTTCGGCGCTCCTGGGGGCGGATTTCGGTGGGTTTTTGCGTTTCGGTGCCTTTTTGGGACGCACCACCTCCACGGGCTCCTCCACCGGTATCTTGCGCCGCAATCCGCGATCGGTCAGCATCGCAGTCGCCATAATCTGTCGGCACTTAGTTCATCCAGCAGCGAGCGAACTTCGACACGAGAACTATTCGAGCGTCGCGACGACGCGTGACTTGCGCACTCGCCTTCACTGTACACGCACGCAGCTGAAGAGATCGGCTCGGGACAACGGGCTATCCCGTACTGGTCTCTCTGTGAAACGCCGCCACACTCGCGGGACCCCATGCCGGCCCCCCCACCACCGCCGCCACACACCGGCCCGTGCTGGGATCGCAGTAGGCGCCGCTAAGCGGTGCGGTCTCTCGCGCTGTCGATGTGTAATAAATGGGCATTCCGTATTCGGATGTTGTGCAGTTGCGTAACTGTTTTTGGTTAGACGATTATTTTATTTTGGTGGAGCAGGGACGGCGCCGGGGGGCAGGGGCTTATCGATTGGTGCGGTCGGATGGGCCCGGAATTGTTTGCTGATAAGCGGCGGGCGCCGATGAAAGAGGTTGAAATTAATTAAACGCCGCCTAAGCCGACCATGGGCGTCACAGGTGGTATTTCATCGCCGAAAGAGGCCAAAGCGGGACGGCATTCTTTGGTATGCTAAGCCGATTTTTTGCCTTTCTGACGAGGAAACGTTTACAAATTCTCATTATCATTAGGCGAGTTGCCACTTTCTACCAAGAACAATCTACTGGCGACGATGCGGAGTTTCCGCCGGTAATTTTAAACGCAATTTAATTACCGATTCGGCGGGAGCTAAAACTTTCATTTTTCAATTTTAAAAAATTGCCATCGTTTCTCCAAACGCCATGAAATCAATGTTTTGCTATGGACTAGACGACTAGAACATAGAATCCATTGATATTTTGTAAATTTACAAAAGCTATAAAGTGGTAATTTTGTTCAATTTTCTAAAGCTTGTAACTTTTGAACGGAGACACTTATATTAAATCAAATTGCATTAAATCAATGACTGTTTTAGTGGCTATCGAATGCTGCAAGAATAGAAAAACTGAACCTTAAAATAAAAAAATAGAGATTTTGATTTTGAGCAAATTTTGGCCAAAAATGCAAAATAGGTATGTAGGTAGGTACTCTACATTTCAAAATAGGAACAAATATCGGGTGGACCATCACTTGTGGTCGAAGTTTTCCCGCCAAAACGATAAAAGATTTGAATTTGATCTGCCGAGGATATGATCGAACCATTAAGACCTACTTTTCAAAAAAATTTGAATTTTTTTGGCCCATTTCAAACGCGTCTACACGGTGATTCATTCAAAATTGTAAAAAAGTTGACAATAAAGTTGCAACTTTTTTTATACCGTTGTACGCAGAAAATTTTTCAGATTACGGCGGTCTCTTCAGAATTTCGAAATTTTGGTTTCTGGGGCCGTAGTATTTCGTAAAAATGCAACAGCCAAGTTGATTCATGGAATACCTCCCTTGCTTCAGATAATTTTCAACAAAATACTACGGCCCCAGAAATCAAAATTTCAAAATTCTGAAGAAACCGCCGTAATCTGAAAAACTTTCTGCGTACAACGGTATAAAAAAAGTTGCAGATTTATTGCCAATTTTTTTACAATTTTGAATGAATCACCGTGTAGACGAGCACGGGGTGGGCCAAAAAACTTCAAAATTTTTTGAAAAGTAGGTTTTAATGGTTTGATCATATCCTCGGAAGCTCAAATTTAAATCTTTTATCGTTTGGGCGGGAAAAATTCGCCCACAAGTGATGGTCCACCCGGTATAATGCACACCAAATTAAACCATATATCCCTTGCACTGTCCACCAGAAAATTTAATAAGCATCAAAAAATCTAAATGAAACCCAAATTATTATACATCAGAAAATGAGAATATCACCACTAAAATAACTATGCTGCGCATTGTTTTCCCATTGCTTACATTTTAAATTCTATATGTCCATCAATTTTACTAAATCTTCACCAAATTTAGAACGCTCAAGTTACGGGTCCGTGCTGTATAATAAATATTTGCACCATCTATTTATATTTAGTGTTTCTCAAAAAACTATTTGTGAGGCAAGTACGTACCTAATTATTCTATTACTCCAAAAATGAATTATGCTCGCACATCTCTCCTTGCCGCTTGCGCTTCCAGATAAGAGACACGCGAAAAAAGTTTTGTACTAGGTCAGTTCAGGTCCCTGTATTTTTTTTAAACACGATTAGAAATTACCACTAAAAGAAGTTTTACGTTTTACATAATGCAAGCCAATTACAGCAAAGCATTTATTTATTACGGAAATCAATATCTTTTTTTGTGCAAACCACTTCTATTTTTACTCTTATTTTCCTTGCCCTAGCACATCTACATCTATAATTTTGCATAAAATTATTTACCATTTGCACAACATTGCTTGTGTATTTTTGATCATCAAATAGTATTTTTAACTGCTAAATAATATAAGACACTGTCGAAAATTAAATATCTGGGTATTATGTTAGAATTAAATGCGGAATAAAATTTGGTGAACATTTAGTATTTATGGTCAACAAAAGTTATTTTGGCGAACAAAATATATAAGAGGCCAGTATTATGTCAATATTTGGTTGTCGCTTTAAGATTATGTATTTTCTTAATTTTGGTGAGCATTTAGTATTTTTGGGAAATAAAAGTATTTTTTTGTATGAAAATATTGGGTAAATTTGGTAGACTGTTAAATACGACCCTTTCAAAATTAACGTATCTCTCTCAAAAATTACAGTTGGACGCGTACACAACCGGTCCGAAATCTACAGGAATGGGCCATAAAGTCGCTGTCGAAATTTCCAACATTATTATGTTGGTGTAAAAGTTCCGCCGCTCTAATTTTCGCCCGGACCGGGGCGCCGCGACGCCGACCATGGTGGCATTATCGGCCCGGTCGCGGTGCGACGACGACGACAAAATTAATTCCGTAGATTGGATCTCGTCTCCTATCCGGCGCGATGGGTGAGGGGCACTTAATTACATCCTGCGGCCGTCGGGGGAGGCGGAGGGGTCGGTGACAGTCGCGGCCATCTGCTAGTGGGGCAGAGCGGCTCGGCGTCTCTGTATTCACCAGGATAATTAGGCCGAGTAGGACGGGCGACAACTGGCCGGTCGGCGGTAGCTGTAAATCCGGCAATCAGCGGTTCCACACCCGCTAAATGCCATATGGTCGACGGGGGGGCGGAGGGGGCGAATCCAGACCGGCATCGCTTAATCAACGGAATCCCCGAAGGCGACGTTTCGTGAGCAACAATTATTTCGGGGCAAATGCAGTAATTGGCGACGCTACCCCGCCATTTCGACAAAAACTACAACCAACCCTTCAGCTTCAATACCTTTAATTTTAGTTTTACAGAAGTTACTTGTTACTTCAAGGAGTCAAAGTGTAACATTCGAGATCTTGCTGTTGGTAAATAACAATTACGGGTGAAAATGGTTATAAACATTTAATCGAGAGCGCGGGGTAGTTGGAAGTCATCAAAGCCGCCTAGATTCAATTATAACGCGTCATAACAACTGTTCAGGTAGCGGAGGTTAATGACCTTTAGCTCCTTTCCTCTTTTAGGAAAACTTTTATGAAAAATGGGCCGGTTTTGGCAAAACTTAACCCAGGAAAAGATAATTCCCCGAATATCCTGATTTGGGTCAAAATTGCCGCAAATTCGTAACACTAATCTTGAAAATCGCCGATTTGAGGTCGATCTCCAAAATCCTCCAAATATCCTCCACGAGTTGATGCAATCACTCGAAGGCCACTGATGATTGGGTCCACAATCGAATTTTGGTGATTTGGGACCATTTTTGCACAATTTTCGCGATTTAAGACCGCGAGTCCATCAGGCATTTCGGAACTAAATCAACTAGATCTAGTAGGTAGGTGTCATTCTTACGCGTCACTACTGCCACCATAATAACAACAACCGCATCTTTTTTTAGGGATTTTCGGAACTCGCCACCTGCGATTTCTTTATTTAATTGTGTGTAAGTTTAAACTGTTTAATAATAAACGATGAAACGTTAAACAACAACAAAGTTACGCAATGTTATTATACTTTTTAAGTTCCAGGACCACTGATGTCTTTGTTTCCCACGTCACATAATCCCAAGCGATATGAGACCATGAGTCACAGTGATAACTTCTCTAAGATGGTTTTTGCACCTTAACTATCGGTAATTGTTGATTTATTGCTCAATAGTTTCAGCAAAACAGCGAGAACTGTGCCGAATCGTTGGAACTGTAAAATTTTGGGCTCAAAATTTGTCTCGAAAATGTCATCAAAGTCACCCTTAAAATTACATTTGAAGAGAAGAGATAACTCAACGGCTACAACAATGTTATTATTAACCGGGTGAATTGTTGACTAATGCAAATGTGGTGAGTTTTTTCCAACACGCGCTTGTGGGTGGTGTCCGTTTGAAAATGCATAGGGTAGATCGATTTGGGGTCTCTTCTACAATTTAGCATGAAACCGCAGAACGATTGCAAAATTAATGGTTATGTGCAGTGCTGCGCCATCCAAACTCGAATTATTTAATTTTATTGTTTTCATCCTCGCTGTGACATGATTGCGTTATCTACGCTGCGTGTTTTTCATTGGCTGATTGAAGAGCTGATGGAAACCGGATAGATAATGGCAAATTCCCCAAAAATTCCCCGTATCACGGTTAATTAGCGAAAGGACGGCAGTCGGTGCGGCTAACCATCAGCAGTTATTCGCGAATTGTTGGTTTTTTCGCCGAAGGTCGATAATCGGCGCCATTACCCCCGACACAGCCCTTAATTAATCGAATCGATGTTTGTTTAAGGATCGCCGTCCAGCCAACCCCCCAAAACTGTTTAACGATCATCTCGTTTGCGCCGACATCGACGGCGGTGCACGGGATTATGACACGCGGCCATCGGGGCCATTTATCAAAATAAACACGGCGTCGGGACGCGCTAATTTGCCGACGGCGCCCTAATTGATAATTACTGGTGCAGTTTTGCGGCCTCGTTAGTCTCCGCTAACGATATCCGAGTTAATCAGGAAAAAATCGACGCAGAAACGACCGAACTCGACGAAATATCCGGGAGCGGCAAATTACGTGGCGCCTCGATTCAACGGGATCAGCCGAGTTTCGCTTCATCGCCGGTTAATGACGGCGTTAATTGGCGTAAGTGTCTCTAATCTGGCGGGCTGGCCGCATCCATCACCTCACGATTTCTCCTCAGACTTCCAATCACCCAACAGCTTCCGGCACTAGTTTCCAAGAATATTGTTGAAACAAAAAATTAATAACCTACACCCTCAACCCCCAACCAAAAATCCAGAATCCACCCTCGATAGAGCAAATGTAGAAATTTAAAACGGAACATAGTTTGCTGAGTACTCTTTGTTTCAAATATAGTTGGTGCAAGAGCCGAACCTGTCTTCACTAAATAATTTCGTAGCGCTGTATTATGATTCTTAAAACAAGGAATATTCTAATCGCATTTTTTATTCTCCAAAAACTTTACGGTTGGAAGAAAATCTGCATGTCTGCTCTTAATTAACAAGACACAACAGTCGAAAACTACGTGAGGACGTCAAGTTTTTTCGACAAGGCTGCTGCACCGTTGACTGCACCGGCAACTTAATGCACTCCGGTTTAATTTTGGCTCTTTGCTAATTTTATTTTTAAAAATGCATGTAATTAGAATTTTTTTGCTCAAAGTTAACGTCGGGTCCAATTAGCGTTAATTAACTGATTAGTTTTAATATTTCCATTAAATGTGTGGCTGATGCCGAAACAGATTTGTAGGTAAATTTGACTTTTCGAATTATTATTCTACAACAGGAATTACGGTTCGGTCGTTGGTCAAAGAAGAACTCTTCTGCCGAGATCAGTGTCGCGCAGAGTGATTAGTGTCGTTCAACAGAAGACAAAATTCTAGTTTCGGCAATACAACTAATTTCAGGACTAAATGAAGGCAAGAACTATTAGTTTGACGTCATGAATTAATCATTTCTGTTGAAATCACTGCGGCAGGTGTTGGCTACCTAAAAATTTATAATCGCTCAGTATTATGAGAAGGCGTGTCGAAGTAATTGGAGCGTAAATTCGCTATTACTTATCGAGAGAAACAAGCTTATTCATTCTTCCATAGCCGTGATCGTCTAGTGGTTAGGACCCCACGTTGTGGCCGTGGTAACCCAGGTTCGAATCCTGGTCACGGCACAGGAAGATTTTTTGCGTCAACATAACATATTTTTATGTCACCATCTTCAGCTGCTGCCTCCTCCACCAGTTGTGGACTCTGTAATTTACACAAATCATAAATTTTGAACTAGGTGCTATACTGAAATGGCTCCTAGCTCCTCGAATAATACTAGGAGTCTGTTTAAAAAAAAAAATATTATTTTTCAAGTTCTGTCTGTTATTTCTTTATGGGTCGTATTTAACAGTCTACCAAATTTGCCCAATATTTTTATACAAAAAAATACTTTCATTTTCCAAAAATACTAAATGCTCACCAAAATTAAGAAAATACATAATCTTAAAGCGACAACTAAATATTGACATAATGCTGGCCTCTTAAATATTTTGTTCGCCAAAATAACTTTTGTTGATTATAAATACTAAATGTTCACCAAATTTTATTCCGAATTTAATTCTAACATAATACCCAGATATTTAATTTTCGACAGTGTCTTATATTATTTAGCAGTTAAAAATACTATTTGTTGATCAAAAATACACAAGCAATAAAATGTTGTGCAAATGGTAAATAATTGTATGCAAAATTAAAGATGTAGATGTGCTAAATCAAGGAAAATAAGAGTAAAAATAGAAGTGGTTTGCACAAAAAAAGATATTGATTTCCGTAATATATAAATGCTTTGCTGTAATTGGCTTGCATTATGTAAAACGTAAAACTTCTTTTAGTGGTAATTTCTAATCGTGCTTTTAAAAAAAATTACAGGGCCCTGAACTGACCTTGTACAAAACTTTTTTCGCGTGCCTCTTGTCTGGAAGCGCAAGCGGCAAGGAGAGATGCGCGAGCATATTTCATTTTAGCAGTAATAGAATAATTATTTGACGCACGAATAGTTTTTTTGAAAAACACTAAATATAAATGGACAGCGCGAATATTTATTATGTACAGCACGGACGCGTAACTTGAGCGTTCTAAATTTGGTGAACATTTAGTAAAATTGATAGACATATGGAATTTAAAATGTAAGCAATGGTAAAACAATACGCAGCATAGTTATTTTAGTGGTGATGTTCTCATTTTCTAATGTATAATAATTTGGGTTTCATTTAAATTTTTTGATGCTCATTAAATTTTTTGGTGGACAGTGCAAGGGATGTATAGTTTAATTTGGTGTACATTATATTTGTTTCCTTTCTTTATTATTGAGTGATTCTCACAAAGTTAAAAGTTAGTGTGGGTAAACCGCCACAAAAATTTCTTTAAATTTGGGGTAGGTTTTGCATTAAAATAGTTCAAAAAGTTAATTGTCCCCTGTTAAGACACAATTTTATAACTGCCCAACTGCAGCTGTGTCGCGTCCTCGGCGTCTTCTCTTCTACAGTGTGTGGGGCGCTTTACGAGTTCTTCGCGCTAATAAATCTCCAGCACCGAACTGCTACATGGGTTCTCTAGTTCTACTTCTAGAAAGTTATCAATCTCTTTTTTTCGCTGTTTTACCGGTAGGAGTTTTGACCAGACGAGCGGGTTTCTCAAATTCGTTTTTTCTTCCGTCGAAAAGATGCAAAACACGAAACTGTTTCGCTTCAGCTACTTTAGGCGATCGGTGCAACGAAACCGCCGTTATTTCGCGTGTTCCGTCCGGGCCACTTCCATCGCCGTTGATATAACGAATCGCCAACAATGCCCCATCATGAATAAACTGCCGGCCGTTCGTTCATCTTTTTTTTGCCAAGGGGCTATTGTCCGGTGCCCGAGGGCGTCCTCCCACCGACTCGTCGCATGAATAACGAGCTCGTTAAGTGGTCGAAAAGCGCCAAAAGTTTATGTGTGTGTGCGTGTATAAATTTTTTTTTTTTGTTCTTCTTCTTTCGGGTCTCCACCTTTGGCGCGCCGGATATCAGAGTCCGTTAGTGGCGGCCGCGCATAGCGCATAATCAATGACCGTTACTGCGGCGAGATTAATTCACCGGAACTGGTCCGGCAGCATCCCGCATCCATATTACAGCCGGTCAAACGAACGAACGGCCCTCCGGGTCGAATCCGGACCAACGATCTCTCGGTCCTCTCTCTTGGCCGGCCGGCGAAGGACGCGGACAACAGCGCGCGACAAATTACGCCCACCCCGAGCCGGTTCTGGAAACCATCCAGTCGCCCTCCCCGGGGACCAGAACAACAATTTTTAAAATATGCAACGGCTTCGTTACGTCGGAATCGGGCGCCCGGTGGCTTATCAGCGCTCGCCACCGCAGCCTCGTCATCTGACCGCTTCAAGAAGGTTAAAACTTCAACAGAAAAACTGGAGCTGGACCAGGACCACCCCCTAAATGGTTCAGATCTGGTCAGACTACTTCTGGAAATAGAACTTTCAATTAATTTTCTCGCTATTTCCGAATTTTCTTTTCCTTTGTTGTTGGCACCGCGGCCGAACTTCTAGTTCTGATCTGATCTTGGGCTGCGCAATTGTCGCGGAGTTATGTCCCGACCCGTCTCTGCGGCTCTTGCATCTCGACAGGAAGCGTCTTTATCGCCGATTATTCGATTTTTTCTAACACCGTAAAATATGAGCGCTTAAAATTTTACGGCCCCGCGCTCAAATCCGCCAATAAATATTTTACGAGACTTTCGCAATATTCGTCAGAAAGAAAAAAAAAATTAAGACGTGACGTGTTTTTTCCCATTGGCGCCGTTAGTGGTGCGAAGAGCTTGTTAGCGGGGATTCGAGGTGCGCTCGTTTTTTCGCTGCCACCGCACTAATTATCGGGGTTCCCGCTACCGTTTCGACGTCTCTCTCGTCGTCCTCGACGCGCTTTGTTCGCTAATAGCCGACGATGATGGCGTGATAGCGATACGGTGGAGAGAAGAAGGGAGGATGCACCGTCAAGTGCAGGCGAGGAGGCAGACGAGGCGCGGTTCTGTCGCGACGACCGCTGAACACGGCCGGCCGTGAGATCGCCGATCAAGAGATCTGAAGAACCCGCTAATTAGGCAGCAGACCGGCTTTCGACGACGGCCCGCAAAGATACAGCATCGGTCCCAGGGGCGTACGGCGGTTCTGCACTCGATTGCCGCTGTTCTGATTCGATAGCGGCAGGTGGCGGCCGAATCGGCCAGAAGTGCACCAAAAAGAACTGCGGCGCCCACTGGAGCGATGCAAATTACTCCGCAGCTTTGACAACAACGGATTGGGCAAAAAACTACTTTACGTTAACCGTCAATGACCAGGATGACTCGTTACAGCAACAATGAACGTTCAAGCCAAGTTTTGATGGGCACCGTTATTTTTTAGCGTTTGCAACCATCCTCCGACTCCTCTTCCCTTGTCATACCAAATTTCTCCAAAATCTTCGATTCTCCATGTTTTTCTTCATAAACATTTTCCCTGCAATTCTCCTCAATACAATCATCATCTTTATCTCATCATTATCCCCATATCATCATCTTCTTCAATACAATCATCATCTTCATGCCATCATCATTCAATACAATCATCATCTTTATGCCATCATCATCTTTAATCATACTTTTCATGTCATCATCTTCGACATCAAATCAACCTTTTTCATCTCATATTGATTCCAAAATGTTTCATCATGTTACATCATGCCACGTGCATACTGCATACTTCATACTTCAGACCACATATTAATTCTATAGCCAACATCTCAGCATACATAGCACTTTACGTTTAGAGTTTAGTATGGGTTGGAATTTTTCGCAGTTCAAAATAGACCAAAATAACGTTAAAAAAAAGTGAATAAGCATTAAAAAATTATTTCAAACTTTTATAAAAGGTAAAACACAGAAAAATAATATATGTCACTTTTGATAAAGAAAACGCACTTTAAAAAAATAGCGTTAGCTCAGTATAAAATCTGTTACAACATGAAAATAATAGCAATAACTTAGAGTAACAATCTTCCACTTTGAAGAAAGAGAATGCTATTTACAGTATTTTAACACGCTCTTTAAATACGGTTTGCACGAAAAACCGATACATATCACTTTGAAACGTAAATATAAACAGGTTAGAATTTTATACACTTTAAAATAAACCAAAATAATGTTAAAAATATATTATTGCACTTTGGAAAATTCTTCTAACTTTGTGCCAATAAACTATAAAATGGCAAAATCACACTCTGCATTAGGTAAAGTGTAACTTGAAGCTTACCCACTATAAAATGATACAAGGAAAAAGATTAGAAAAGTTCTTTTTAAGTAGTAATTTTTAATCGTGCTTTTAAAAAAAAATTACAGGGCCCTGACCTGACCTTACGTAGAACTTCTTTTTTCCAAAAAAGTATCCAACCAACGCTATATCGCTGACGTTAAAGTATCGTCAAACGGCGTCTGTTAAAGTGCCGTTAATCCATATGACGGCACTTCAATGTGTTAGGGCAAGGAAAAAGATTAGAAAAGTTCTTTTCAAGTAGTAATTTTTAATCGTGCTTTTAAAAAAAAATTACAGGGCCTTGAACTGACCTTACGTAGAACTTCTTTTTTCCAAGAAAAAGTATTGTTTGAACGAGTATTTGAACCCGAAGGTCCATTGGTGCGCAACCGGTTTTCCACGGCTCTATCGACCTCGCTAGTCGAAGCGTGTTCGATCTTTATACAGTCTCGTCTCCTGTGATGACACCACTTGCGCGTTGCGCGCGCATTAACGGCACTTTAACCACAGTGACGCTATATTCCATCAGCGAGAATGGCCGTAGACCGGCGGCGGTATCTAACCGCTAGTAGTGCAAAGTGCCATCCTCTCATTTTATGGGGATAGAGTTAAAGCTTAGTTTATTGGCACAAAGTAAGTATAATTTTCCAAAGTGCAATAATATATTCCCCCGTTTGTACTTTACTAATAAAATGTTCCCAATCACAGTGCAATCTTGTCATTTTATAGTGGTTAGGCTTAAAGTTTAATTGTGCTCAGTGCAAAGTGGCATTCTCTCATTTTATAGGGGGTAGAGTTAAAGCTTAAGTGTACCCAATTCAAAGTGTGATTCTATCATTTTGTAGTGGGTAAGCTTCAAGTTACACTTTACCTAATGCAAAGTGTGATTTTGCTATTTTAAAGTTTATTGGCACAAAGTTAGAAAATGTTTTGGAAAGTGCAATTATATATTCCCCCTTTAGTATTATCTGTAGGTACCAAGATAAGTACAGCTGACTCACTAAACTTTAATGTAAAATTGCCTTATGGCCCAATACTTATGGACCTAGAACTGCCCTGTATATAATAGGTACTTAAATCTTGAATCTCTTATCAACTCTCCTGTGACACTGATGACACTTTCTGCGTTGGTTACCCCGTACCATCATCGCCTTTAAATTACTTCAATTGATGATGGTCTTGAGTGCAGACGTTTAATTTGGCGCCTGTCGGTCGCTTTGGTGGCCCGTTCGGGAACTTTAAGGTGTTTTGCAGGTCAGTGCACTCCCGATACAGTTGGTATATCGCGTGAAATCACCTAAGGAAATGAGATAAATACGATTAATCGCTTGTCAAAGTCGGGTCGTTGTGGACCACTTGATAACATCGGAATTACTTCAGACCACCGCAATAGACAGAAAACATGTTGCTAATCAAAGACAACATGAAAATGTTATTAATATATTAATATAGATTGGCGGAATAACCAGGGACGCAATTTTTTAAATTAGACCGGTCCTAAAAGCAAAGTTTGATTAATTGTTGCTGCCTTATCGCCAACTTACCCTTATTTGTGAATTGAACTAAATATCTCGCTTATAGAATTATGCTTTTGTAATAAGTTGGCCGCACTGGTTTGAAGGTAGTACTTGGAACACCGAAATGACATATGCCTGGTGGTACGGTACGAAGTGCGATGCGGAGCGGTAATTGTCCGTCCTGATCTGCGCTTGATCGTCGTTTTATGTGGAGCGTCGGTTTTGCGATAAAGTTAACAGGGGCGAAAATTTTGCTGGGGCAGCCGTTGCTGAATGTTTAACAATAAAATGGAATCGTCGAAATGTCAAATGTCTGATTAAAACGGGCAACTGTCGACGGAAGGTCCGACCGAACCGAACCGGTGGCTATGGTTACGGTTTGGCAGGTCGCACCGTTGACGGACACCACCACCCTGATAATGTCGGCTAATTAGGGCACTAACAGCGACAGCATCGCGTCGCTGTTCTCTTGTTTTGCAAGTGATTATCGGGATACGTCAGGCACATAAACGGGGTAGCTGCGACCCAGGTGGGGTCGGGCCGGGAACGAGGGAGGGCAATAATTATCTCTTCACCGTTCCAGTTCCAGTTCGCATTTCCCATTTCGTCTCATATTTTACGACGCAATCAAACAGCCAAGAGTCGTCTAATGGCGCACGAACGAAAGAAACATCCCGGTGGCGCCACGTAATTTGTTTGGCGAAAATGTTGCCAGACGGATTAGCTCCCGGTTCTAAATAATGAGTGGTTCAATTGAAATGGCCTTTTGGAATAGTAATTAGAGCGACTTCATGAATTACAAACCAGTTGCGCCCTTGGTTAGGGGTGGGTTTCCATTAAATTCCGGTTTCACGAGCTCGCCGCTACAATCAATGACGCGACGCTGGACCGGAGGGACGATTTTTGCTCCCTTTTTCTTGAGCCGCTACGCTCCGATCACCGATACGTTTCCATGGCCGGCGCCCGGGACCTCCACATGTCAAAGCGGGGCAAGAAGTCTTCTACTGGGCGCACGCTGCACCCTGGAGAATAAACTGATAATAAAAAATATTACATAAAATATAGTCAGAAGAGGACAATTTAATAAAAAATTAGTTTTAAGGAACAAGAACAAGATTAAATACCTATATAGAATTAAAATAATTAGATGAAAGAAGAGAAGCAGATAAGGGCACTAAAGAAACCAGAAACTAGAAGGGAATGGGTCAAATTTTATTTTTGAAAATATACAATTAAAAAGTAAGAAACATTAAAAAATGCTAACAAATGGAGATCTTGAAGTAGATGTTAATAACAGAGCAGGCGTCGATTTCCGTGCAGAATCCGGTGTTGAACTTTCGGAGACGGCGGGTCGATCTGGTGAGAAAGGGGTCCGTCCTCCCAACGGTCCCTGATTCTTAATTGCACTTTCAAGAAAATCCAGTCCGGTGCTCCGTTATTTCCGAATCCTCCTCGATCGGCCGGCTGAAAACCTCCCCCGGGTCGTGAATAAAAAAGAGCGACCGGCCGCAAAGCTGTGGGAATCGGGCTATTAAGGGCGGCATTTGCTTGCCCTCGGCAGGTTGCAGCAACGTCCTGATGCTGGGACCGTCCGAGATAGAAAGGGTTGATAGGTCAGAGGTCGCCACTGGACCGCTCGAGAAGCTGGGATAGGGCGATATCGCGGATCGCCGCCGTCGTCTCTCCCAACTCGACGTTTAACGGTTTAATCCAACAGGTTTATGTTTATGGATTTCGGCCGCATCGTTCCCGGGACGTGACGTAAGCACGCTTCCGGCAAAAATAACAAACGATAAGCGCGAAATTGCGGCAGAAGTAACGAACCGGGCCCCGCCACCAACATGGACTCGTCACCGCGTACTTAAATTGGGCTGATTTGAAGCGCGAGAGCGGAACTAATTAAGGGACGTAAATCGACGCAAGTAGCGCTCCAGAAAAAAATCGGGTTTCTTCCCTAATATGAGTGAACTATTAGTTGTAAATTCGTTTGCCATAAATTAACAATTGAGCGGGAAAAGTTTGAATAACTCGACGGGCAAAATAACGTCAATCCAGCTTCGTCCATAGTATTATTAAAAATAAACTAACAACAACAGCCACCTCTTAATTATTCTAATACATCCCACAATTATATTGAATCAATGCTCTTAAACTTGGCGATTTGGCTTCCCACTTCCTGCAGGACTTCGGCGGCGCTCCCGAGGCCCTCGCCCACTCTGACAATTTTGGCGCACTCCTTCAGGTAAAATGCCAGTTGGTCGTCGCGATGGCCGTCGCTGGTGGTCGTCGCCATGTATTTGTTCGTGAACTGGGCCAGTTTTGAGAACACCGAACTGAAGGCTTCGTCCAGATCGAACAGCTCTAGGGGCGGGGGCGGCAATTCCCGGAACGACGGCGGAAATACCTGTGTAACGGGAAACAAGTTAGTTGGGGCGGCGTCGAGGGAACAATGTTGGCAGCGTCGGGATGCTAAGCGAAACCCACCGCAGCCTGAAGGGGCGGCAGCGGCGCCTCGAACTTGGGAGTGATGATCTTCAGAAGTTGGTGCTTCACTCCTAATTCGTCGTAGAGCTTCAACGCGTCAGGGACTAAAAACCAGGATTAGAAACGATTATCGGGATCGAAAGATTTTTGATCGTATAAATAACAAATTTCTCTTTTTTTAATTCGCAAATTATCTTACCCAAGTGCGTGTTCATCGAGAAGGGTTTGTGGTCGAAGAGTTGGGTGTAGTCGATGGAAATCGTGTGAGTGATGGCGTCAGTTAGGCAAAGTTTGGGTCTTTCGGCTAGCCCCGCAGTATCCGGCACAATGTGGTGGTCCGAAATCTAAAAATATTTGTAGGTATTTTTTTAATAACGCAATGGGTATTTACGTCCATATCGTCATGGTCTGAAGGAATCAGTTTCACGCTGCCAGATCCAGTGAGAAACTCAAACAAGGACTCGCGCAATTTGTCGTTGTTCTCCTGGTCAAGGTACTTGTCGGAGAACATGTGGCCGGAGCCGACAGCAGCCACCCGACCTCCTAAAAGACGTACAAGAAACTAAATGTAACTCTTTGTTTTTCCTTGCATTTACGATGGAGATAGCTGAAACGGAAAGTCTGGCGTAAATTTTCTGAAAATTGCGCCCCGCTTCTTCTTCCAGACTCCCAGAACAACATTTAGAAAGGAATTACTAGATACAAGAATGCGCTTATTGTTAGATTAAAACGCAATAAAGCTCGAGAGTGCCGACATCGTCTGCGCTTTATAGTCTTTATCGTAAGTCAAAGTTCCCGTTCTACCTGTGTTTTGGTCGTAATAGAGGGCGCCCAGAGGGCGATCAACGGGGAAGGAGGCCGCCCCACTCGTGAACGCCACCACGCTCGGCTTGGAAACGTTCATCGTGCACCCAAACGGATACACGAGATTCAAGTTCGCTTTATCCCTATTTAGGGTCGCATTTATGGAGCTGTCGCCGATAAAGCACTCCTTGGGGTGGAAATACTTGTAGTAGTGGGCGCGAATTAGAGAATCTGAAACACGCATATCCACAAAACGGTCGGAGCAATATCAGAATTTCACCCATATTGGGAACGATCCCGAACTCCTCCAGGAATATGTTGGTGTTGCTAGTATCCTCTTGACTGCTCTCTGAAAGGAGAACCAGGATTCTGCCGCCTTCATTGACGAATTGTTTCAAACACTCCAACTCGACTTCTTCGAAGGGCGACTGGGAACCAGCCAAAATTAACAACGTGCAATTCTGCAACAACTGCGAACTAATTTCCTCCTTGTTTCTGCAAAAATTTTTGTTTAAATAATTTAGCGGAAAGCGAGGAACTTACGTGAGGACTCTCCAGTATATTTTAAGCTTGCGCTGGAATACCTTGTAGTTCTCGTTGAGTTTGAAAAGCTCCCGTTTCGAAGCGTTGAAAATGATCGTGTTTTTGTTGTCGGCGAAGTTGTCCTGAAAAGGAAATGCGGAGGATTGTTTCGGAATTTAGAGTTTACGTACCTCGACCGGTGCCATTTTCACGTTTGTTTGCATGGATTTTGAGGCCGGTCGCCTGGCAACGGTTAGGCGCCCCGACAGAGCCGGACCCAGGAAGTGGAAAACGAGGAGACCCACACACTTTTTTCTCATTATATTCAAAGTTTTGTTAATTTTAAGGCATTCTCTATACAAGTCAGTAGGTACTTTTGAAAGTAATAAAGTACCACCAGCATGGTGATTAACATAGAGTGATTAAGTGCTAGACTCTTTTTTTAATAAATTATTTTAGCAACTCTATCGTTATTTTTTAAATATTGAGTGAGTTTATACGATTTCCGCATTATTATTTTGAGTTGGTTCTACGGTAATGAATTGTTGATTGCCTACCACATTTAGATTTGTGTGTAATTATTTATTATGTTGTACAAATTTAATAATTATCAATAAGGATGCATGCCAAGTATGTACATATAGATAAAACTTTAAAAAGAATTAGAATGCAGTAAATATATTTGCACTATTTAAAACGAGAAGCAATAAAATACATATTAGTATGCTTGTTGCCTATCTCACAGACTCAATAAAGTTTCTTAAATATTCACAATTATTATCAAACATTTCAGATCACAAAAATTTCAAAGAAATTTTTGATACTCGCATTTACATAACACCTTTATCCTGCTTTAAAACAATTATTATTGTTGTACAAAAATACTCTTCATTGCCATTACACAAGAATATAAAAATACACAAAACGTCTCCCAATATTATACAAATCAACTCAGTAGATGGCGATCAAATCGTAATTCCTGGCGCAGAGTCCCGTCAAAAATCGCCTCTGGCTCCACAACTTTCACCTCTGGTCGCTGCTTCAATATCTTCGCATACTTGTTTTTATTTTGGGCCGCCGCAACAATTACAAAATTATGACAATCTGTCGCTCTATTAACACATTTACCACCGCAAGCCTCGATTGCACCTGCAATTCCAACCAATCAGTAGCATCGCAAATAGTTGCACTACCATTAATTAGCATAACATGAATTAGTTTTAGCAAAAAAATACGAACCTTTCAAAACATCAACGCCCGCGGTTACCATCAATTGAAAAGTGTAACCTTCCATCAATTTTGTCGCAGTACTCTTTTCGAGAGATGCCCGCAAAGAAAACTGCCATTTCTCCTCAGCCTCTTCGTCGGTTATGATATAATCCCAAGGATCTGCAATTTTACCTATTAATTATTTCAACAGTAATTACTTTGAGGACATCTACCGAGAAAGTGGAAAGCTTTTTTGGAGTCCAAAACCCATTTAGTGGAGCAAATGGGTTTACCTTGCCCGACCGCCGTCAACAACTTACAAGTTCTCTTCACTGCTGACGTCACTAAAACAGTGCAAGCGTCGACAGCATCAACCACGCTGCCACCTAAATCATCAATTATCATCATAAAAGCCTTCACAATTCAGTTCGCAACTACCTAATTGTCTTATTGCTGATTCGAGTCCCGGATCGTCCATCATTGTGAAGACCACTTTGGGTTTTAATTTTCTGCGATTTCTCTGAAAATTTCAACATTAAAAGTGGGGAAGAAAAAAAAAATTTCGAACCTCCGAAGGACTGCCGACGACACTGAGATTATGCAAAGAGTTTTTACTGACTACAAATTCATCGTCGCTACTCGGCGTCTTTTCTCTTCTACTTCGTTTCGCAGGTGTGACGTTTTCTGTTTGTTGCACTCGCATGCTTCTACTGTTGGCGCTCAATCGTCGACCCCTCGATTTGTCGGAGGCAACTGATGACGTTGACGATATCGAAATCGCGTCGGGCTCCATCACTGGAGGGAGGGTAGTGCAGAGTTTTGAAGTCGTTGCGCGGCTTTGTCTAGACGACTTCCTCGTAGGTGCTATTAAAGATTAATAAATAGTTTAAAGAAATTGTTCGTAAGTCAAGTTAGACGTGATATGAGCGGCATCAAAAGTATACCTTCCACGGTGGTACTCTTTGAGGAAGACGCTACAACGGGTTTCTTGGGTACGGTTACTTTGATTTCTTCAATGTAACTGGGGGTAACTCTGGTTTTTCTGGTCTTCGTTGCGGCTTGCTTGGATGTGTTCGCCGCTTGAGCGGCCACACGAACGGCCTCAAGAGAACCGTCAGGAGATGGAGCCAAATCTGAATATAATTACTCGCTTTAAATAAAATGTTCCATCTGGCTAGATAAAGTTGCGATTGTTCTTGGGACAGAAGCAAACACAGAAATGATGAAAAAAGAAATGAAGAAACTAAAACTAAGCTCAAATTCGCTTCCAGCAAGGGGAGAAAATTTCCAACAAAAATTTTACAACACATGTAAACCGGCAATACAGTTTCCTACAATTAGACAATAAGTCAACTTAAGTTGCGGGGATCAGTATTGAGTTTTAATAAGACTACGAACCAGTAGCCCCTTAAAAGACACACCTTGGAAGTCTGACGTAGAACCATATTTCTTCTTACCTGCAACAAAGGCTTCTGTGAGCCTTTTCTTCAGTTTTGCTGAAACAGGAAGTTCCAATTTATGATCAGGTAATTTTTCAATTTTCCTTTTTCCTCGCCCGCGCGGATTCTCCTCAACCTCTCCCTCTTTAGAAGATCCAGCTTCAATGCCCTTCGCTTGTTTATCACTTGTATCATTACTACGCTTCTTCGATTTTGATTCAGTGACCAACTCTGCTTGATTATCTTTAGCTTCGTCAACAACTGAACAAGAAATCTTTCTAAGACCCCTCCTCCTATCTTTCGAGTGATCTTCATTTTTCAGTGCCACTTTCTTCTCATTTTCTGGTACGGTTTCTAATTTTTGTGAATCTTCCGAGCTTCCAGGAACTGGGGCATCATCAATTTTGCTTTTTTTTGTTTTACTCCGACTATTCCCGCTACGGGACCCGTTAATCTCATTTGTAACCACATCATCATCAAATAAATTATCTATACTCTCGTTTATTAAATTTTGCATTGACCTGCCCGTTTCACATTCATTGCGTGGTAGATCTTCCTCGAGAAGATTCACTAACTGCGTTGAAGAAAACGGTTCTCGTTGACTAGCAAACAACTCCTGCATCTGCTCCTCTAATTCGTCGCTTTCTTGTGATGTTTTCGGTGAGCGTGGCCGATGGAAAACGTCTTCAATTGCGGCCTCAACTTTTTCGAGTTTACTCCTATTACGCAAAGAAGTTCGAGTGGGTTGATCCTCATGCTTCCCCCTGTCTGCATTACAATAATTCAATTCAGTCACTGCCAATTTTCATAACCAACTACATCAACAAAACTACCCAACAACTAACGTTTAATAAAAGTTGTCTAATTAACACCAAATAAAAATAAATTTTTCACAATCACTCTGTACCTACTATCGAACCAAAAAGTAGTGTCATAGCCCAAAGTATACAAAAAAAGAAACCGCTTAACAGCTTTGTGATACGTCACGACACTCACAGATGGCGCTATACGAAGTTATCTTGTAAACGACTTACAAGTATTCAGTAGGTTGGTTATTGAGTAACGTATGTGTATAGCAATATTAATTTATAGAAGATCGTTATTTAAAGATTGAAACGTCTAGTGTAATAAGCAAGACACGCAAAAAAAATTGCGGTGGCGCCCTCTTTTGATAAATTTTCTTAACTACTCCCCTTGCTTTTAATCTAAGGTGGTTTAATAATCCTGAAACGCTCTAAAATGTCAGATTTTAATTTGCAGCTGATTGCAGAATTAAGGGTGTTCCGATACCTGCCGCGCCCACTTACGGACTTACCTGTAGGTATACCTCGAATCCTCCAAGATTAAAAATTTAAAATCGTGCATGCTTACCGACAAGAATTTCTTCTGGCAACTCCTTTTGTTTCGTCCTCTTCCCTCGACCAGATGGGTTCTCGTCAAGCTTCTTTTCTTTAGACGGTCCCGCCTTATTTCGTTTATCTAGTGATCTTGTACTCTTCCTTCCAGGTGCCACTTCACACATCGCATCTTTAACCATCGAATTCTCTTTACCATCATCATCAGACACACTTGTTTTCTTGACACCTCTTCGTCTACCACCTCTTACTGTTTCTACATTATCCTCATCTTTTTTCTTTTCGGTTGGTTTTACAGCCTCTAGTTTACGTTTCGATCTAGTCGAACCGCTATCTGAACTATCTTCTGTCTCAACCTTCAACTTTTTCTTCGTGATAACTTCTTTTGCAGCACCAGTTTCCTCTGAATCTCCCGATTTAGTTGAGGTACTTGCCGCAGGTGTATCCTCCATTTTCCGCTTTCTTCCACTCTTTCTCGTTTCCTCAACTTTCAAATTCTTCTTCGCTTTAGTGGAGTTCTCGTCGCTACTTGATTCCTGCAATTTGACGGAACGTTTTCTTACGCGTTTACCTTTGCCGCTATCAATTGATGATTCCACATTACTTTTATCATTCTTCCGTTGTTCTGAGTGATCATCAAACAAATCATCGATACTTTCATTGATCATGTCCTGCATAGTATGATGCTCCACATCATCTGTCTTATCCTCGTCACGTGTCAAATTGTCCTCCAGAAGATCCACCAGTTGCGTTTCAGAAAACTTCTCCCTCTGACTCGCAAAAATCTCCTGCAATTGTTCTTCGAGATCTTGACTTTGTTTGGATGTTCCCGGTTTGACGGACTCAACCACAACTTTTCTTTTAGCCGCCATCGCCGGTTGAAGAAAAACATCTTCAACCACGACACTGGAGTCATCGCCAGGTTCCGAATTTTGGAAAAAATCTTCAGATTCAGCCGCTTCCGTCTGAAAAGTTTTTGATACTTCTTCATTCGTTTGGTCATCAATTTTATCTTCGGTTTGAGAGATCGATTTAGCGGTTAAAGTTGGCGTGACTTGATCTTCAACTTCTCCAGTGAGTTCTTCAACCATTAATGAAGCTTGATTAGACTGATCTTCGACAGTTACAATGGCTTTAGAAGATGGTTCGCCATTTTGAATTTCGGCTGGAGATGTCGACTTGGGGCTTAAAGTTTGATCTTCAACTTTGTCAGCGATACCTTCAGGTTCTTCTTCAGTCGTTGTTACGGGTTGAGTGGGTAGAAGATAGAGGTCACTTTCAGAAGGATCTTCATAAAAAGTGGATCGATATTCGAGACCTTCAGGTATGCTTCCTGAAGTTTCGAGACGTTGAGTGGGTTGAATATAAAAATCATCTTCAGCTTCGCGGTTTTCTTTAGAACGTTCCAGGTTTAAGTCCAAAGGTTGAGTGGATTCAGAAGGATCGTTTTTGGTCCCTTTAGAGAAACGCACTGATTTTCTTTTACGTTTCAAAGAATTGGGGTCTTCAGTCGAAGAATTCGCAAAAGTGGAGTCAACTTGAGCACTTACATCATTGATACAGGTTTCTGTAGTACCGACTTTCTCAACCGGCCTCTTTAAGTTTTCGGCATTATCAACACTTGTGCTCCCGCCAATTTCTTCATTATCTTCTCTTTCGTCCATAGAACGTGCTTTATCATCAACATTACCATTTTCCTTTCCCCCAATTCCAACTTCAGTATTTTCCGCCTCTTTGGTCGCATCTTCCTTATATTCTATCGTGTCCTCAGACGCTGACCGATCAAGGGAGTTCTCTAGATTACCGACATTGGCAGCAACTGAATTTTGATCGATTTCTTCCGTTTTTTCAACAACTTTATTTTCATTGCCGACAAGTTCACGCATATCTTCCATTAAATCTCTTCTAACTACATCTTCAATTCCCTCCAAAGATCCATCCTCATCGGATTTGATAGCGTAATCGTGATCTGATAAACGTTCTTCCACATTTCGTTCTTCCCCCTCCATCAAACTGTTATCCTCAATCTTGGTTTCGTCTATAATAGCGTAAGAGTGGTCCGGCGAATGCCGTAAACTACTCTCGCCCTTTGCTTCTTTCACTTCATCCTTAACTGGATCTGCGCTGAGTTCCAGTTTGAAACTGTCCTGAAAGGAGGATTGATTGGCGGTCAACCCATCTGTTGATCGATTCTGGGTAGCGGGAATGAGGTCGGAATCGTTGAAAGTGGCGTCATTGTCTTCGATATCGGTCTCGTCGTCGCTCAATACATAGATGGATTTTCTTTGCCTGAAACCTATAGGCTGACTCGAATTGCCAGTGTCTGTATTTTGAGAACTTTTAGAATTCGTTTCGATCACATTATGATTAGAGGAGGTACTAGCTCCGTTGTTGTTACTCAAGTTATCGTCGTCTAGACTCGGTTTTGGACCTGAATGACTGGCGCCAGAGCTTCCCTCAGAATCCGAATCTAACGGATTTTTTCTTTTGGACTTAACGCAATGAATCTGACTCGACTTGCCTTCATCTGAGTCAACCGAATTAGTGTTTTTGCTTTCAAGGACCATGGGCATAGTCAAGAAATCCATTGAATCATCTGAATCACTGTCATCATCATTATTGCTGGTTGACGGGTTAAAATGGAGCACTTGAGTGGGTAAGTTGTGTAAATCCTCAACAGATTTGGTTGGCGGGTTAAAATGGAGGAGTTGAGTGGGTAAGTTGTGTAAATCCTCAACAGATTGCGTGGATAATTCGTGAAAATCGGGCTCGTTTGCTATAGCAAGTTGAGTAGCCATTTCATGCAATCCAACAGAGTTAATAAGTTGAGTGTTATTGGTGTAAAAATTTTGGGTAACATTTTGAGTCATTTCCAAGTCGCAGCTATCGCCATTTTCGCGAAAAATGCGTTTGTAATCACCAATGACATCTCCAAACTTAATTGAAGCCCCATCATCCAACGTGTGAATGTCCAAAGATTTCAACCGCTGTCCATTTAAAAAAGTACCGTTGGATGATCCGAGATCGCCCAAATACAAGTGGTTTTCGTCCACGACCGTGATAATAGCGTGATAATGGCTCACGTTCTGAAATTGTTGTCTTTTGAGAATTGGGGGGGAAAACACTGGATTACTTACAACATGTTTTATGTTGATGCCGGCGCGAGGATTTCGACCTACTAAGTTGAGACCGTCATAAATTGGATAATTTTTGTCGGAAATTGTGACGCAGCCCCTCTGGAAATTAAAACAACTTGTGATTTTAAGGTTATGTTGTGAAAAATGCTCACCGCAATTCTCCTGATGCCAGGAATCGGCAGGCAGCCGCCGTCCATTGTGAGATAAATTTTCTCGGGTTGAAATCAAAAATAAGGTAAAATAAGCCACAAAAATAGTAAGAGGTCACATCACTTTTCAAAACCAGAAACTTTAATTTATTTATTCTTTAAGAGTTTTAAGACAGTGATGTGTGAAGTTGGCAACTGGTTTGGTTCATGATGACCAACTGACTTCAGCAATGGCCCTAAAATTTAAATCTATGTCATTATGTCAATAATTTGTTCAACAATTAGAACAGTTAGAAACAATAACTTGGTTAATAAAGCACAAAACTATACGAAAATACTAAATCTGGAAAGCCTAAATATTAGCGCTCTGACACGGAAAAAAAGAGTTGCTTAATAATTATTCATTTATATAATGTTTAACAATACTAAATAACAATCAATAAAAACTATTTTGAACACGTTCAGCACCCTAATTTACAACTACGTACACGTTTAAAACATAAATTATTGAATCTACAGTAAAAAAATGTTTTTAATATATGTATACGTAGGTGCCTATCAATTAAAATTCGTAAAGCGTCGTTTACATCCGCTTAACGCACGTAACTTAACGTAAGAAATTATACTTGTGCATGCGCATTATAGTAACTTTATTAGTTTGACACGTCGTGATTTTAAAAGTAAGGAAGAGAGAAATAACATAACAGAAAGTTATGCCCTTTTCCTTCACATCTGATTAGCGCAGGTATTCTTCCCTAATTTTTTCGTCAATTTTTTACGTTAAGTTACGTGCGTTAAGTGAATGTAAATGAGACTTAAGTCCTACACTAAACTAAAAAAATTACCTACAAGATAGCAAGTCACTTTTGCAGCTAAGCATGCGACATTTCTAACAAATCACGTGAACTACAAAACTATTCGTATTATATGCCCTGAACACAATTTTATTTGATGTTTTTAGTTTAGTGCTAAAAGCCTTTAGCTACAAATGGCGCTTCCTTTTAGATCAATAAATCTACAATACAATAAAATCCTTCAAACTCAAAGTGATGGATAAATAAACAGAGATCATTCAATAAAAATAGTAGGTACCAACCTGCACTCATTAGCTAGGCATTGAATAAGAAAAATTTCTGAAAAGTTCAGAATTATTGAGAAGAAAATTCTTTAACATTAATTTAAACTTGTCTTACGGCGCTAATTTTCGTAAACTTTGGTCTAAAACCTCGTCCACCATTCTATCTATGGGCTTAATAATGAAAGGTATTATGCTTAAACCTATTCCTGTGACCATCCATTTTCTACTATTTTTTGGTAATTTTTCGGTTTTTTTTAACAAAAAATTAGAAACAGCGCAAATTCGATTGATGGTAAGTCCTGGTACTACCACAGAAGCCAACATTTGCCAGGTTAATGTATCTGTAGTGGTGTATATTGTCCTTTTGATTTGGTGAAGTTCTGTATGATTTTTCTATAATTTCACAATCATTATTTATTATTGCCAATTTCAGTATTAACCTTATACGATTTGATGCTTTTGTCCGCAGTATCGGCTAAAACGTACAAAATAGCGATTCCGTAAGAGCAATTGACCCAGTTTCTGCCAATAATCGAGCGGAAAGCCTCGCCAACTTCGTTTGCGTAACCTGACGACAAACCATATTACGTTCGTTCTAGCATTTTTAACAACAATACCTAAATATCTTACGGGGGTTTCCCGGTATAAATCGGGTGCGCTACTGGGGGCTTCCATGGATTATGGTGGAGGGCGCCTCCAACATCTAGATCACTTACAGGTAAAAAGAACTAGCCTGACCAGTCTCGCCAACAGCACGAAGGTAAAGCCTCCACCAATGTTTAAATATAAGCGCCAACCGCAACTTCTATAACAAAACGTTTCATAATTTTTGCAACAATCTCTTTCAACTTTGTCTTGAAGAGTACCTTCAACATTTTTTATAAAATCCCACTTTTGATCCCACACATGCAATTTTTAATGGGAGCCGCGTCTGAATAAAGCACAGTTGCAGAACACTACAAAATTTATTAAGTGCTATGAACGTATACAATGAAATGGTAGCCCTATATGTGTGGCCTGTACACAAGACTATTGCTTAACTAATACTTAACTTGACAGGAGACTTATTTGTAGCATCCCAATTTTTCAGTATCACAATTTCATGAACCATTGGAACAAATTGGGCATAAAAAAGCCATCTAAACAATTATGACGTTTATAAATTAATAAAAAAAGAACAATAGGGTATTCTATTTCAGAATTAATCCAACTAAAGCATAAACATGGGAAACATAGTAACTTAAGCTTCCTCTATAAATACAAAAACTAACCTACAGACAGAACAGACATGAAGTAAAAATTCAAAAGTTAATAATACTGGCAATTTTTTAAAAATGAGTTAAAAACATGTGTATCATAAAAGTGAGATACAAACAGTCTTTGAATCCAGTCTTGAATAAGATAAAAATTTTGGCACTTGGAAATTGGAAGAAATTTTTGAGAGAAAAACAAGAAACTCAACGACAAAAATTAGGCCACTGGAGGAAAACCATGGCGACAGATTTCCAAATTGTAATAAATAAAATAAAAAGTTAAACACTACAATGTTACATTACATTCACGTTGAATAAATATCAAAGAAATTAATTAAACTTCTACGCTAACTGTTTTACTCTCAGAGGTCTCCTCCAACTTTTTCACCTTAACCTCGGTTTCTTCAGTTTTGCTGTTGGTGTCTTCTTTTTCGCTGCCGACAGTGACACTATCCTTGTCATCGGAGGCCTTGCTCACCTCGGCCTCTTCTTTCTTACCATTTTCAACACCGTTGGCAAGCACACTTTTGTTTTCTTTTTCTTCAGTTTTCACAGCCTCTCCCTCCTTTTTCTCCTCGGTTATTTCACCGTTGGTTGCAGGTGTCTCTTCAAGTTTATCACCATTTGCAACAATATCAGCTTTTTCTTCAACTTTTTCTTTTGCCGCTTCCGTTTTCTCCTGCTTTTCTATCGTTTTCTCCTCCTTCCCGGCTTCTTCAACAGCTGTCTCTTCTTTCTTTTCTATCGTTTTATCGGCTTCTTCAGCAGATTTCGCGTCCTTGGCATCTTTTGTTGCTTCTTTTTCTGTTGCGGTTTTCGTTTTGTCAGTCTCTTCAACGGGCTTTGCTTCTTTAGCGGCCTTTTCTTCTACTTTCTCTGTCGCAACTTTTTCTTCAGTAGGAACTTCTTTCTTTTCCTCCGCGGCTTTAACAGTTTCTTCAACAGGTTTCACGTCTGTTGCGTCTTTTGCAACAGATTCAGCCTCTGTCGTGGTTGAAGCTTCTCCAGATTTAACATCTACAACTTCTTTGGCTGCTTCCGCTACAGCATTTTCTTTAGTTTCCATTTTCGTTTCAGCAACTTCATTAGTTGTCGCTTCTTTGATCTCTGCAGTTTCCATTTTCTCTTCCTCCTTATCAACTTGCTTCTTGGTTTGGTCGGTATCTAATTCAGTCTTTTCTGTGAGTATTTCAGGGGTAGTTTCAGTCTGTTCAGCAGTCTTGGTTTCTTCTTTAATCTCTTCAGTAGGCTTTTCATCAGCAGCCTTTGTCTCTGGTTGGGCATCAACCTCCATGGGCTCTTCACTCTCAACCTTCTTTTCGCCGTTAGTTGCTTCTGTTTCGGCGGTTTTGACCATCTTTGCTGGCCGCGCCTACCGGATAGTATCAACAATTAATTCGACGCTACAAATTTAGCAGATTTTCTGAATATTTTTGAAACGATTTTGACTAATTTTACTCTACAAAAGTCGCTCAACTATCAAGTATGTGTTACAATATCAACCCATGAGGCAAAATACCCGGTTTGCTAGGAACAAAGTCAATGCATGATGGATGCTGCGGGAGTAGACATTGTTCGTCCAAGGTACTAAGAAAGTCTAATTAACAGTACAAGACATGTCAAACGACGACAACATTCAAAGCAACCCTCGATCATAAACTTTATTGATTGTTCTGCAAAGCAATGGCGGAGTAATTTTTTTTACACTCCAATTTCTTTATTGACCACCTGTATATTTTAGAACTACATTTTCTTTTTACAAAAACCCACCTCAGCAGCAGGTTCGTCTTCTATTTTTCTCTTGCAGCTCTTCTCGAATGTAACGTCTTTGAAAGAACTAATAACTGAGTATTCTTTGCAAACGTCTTCAGGAATGGCGGGATTCCCTTCACGTTTGATCAAGATGGCAGTGCATCCGGCAGTTTTGGCAGCTTTCGCTTCTGTAACACCCATGACGCAACATGTGAAAAACCTTAATATCAACTCTCTGCAAGACGAATTAACATCTGACGCCTCAACGGGAGATAATTCGACTTGAAAAGAGGTCCAGTTGGAGGAAACGGACTGTAGAATTTAAACTGACAAAATTTAAACCAACAATCTTTAAAAAAAAGCTTAAATATTGACCTTCAGAGTTATCAGTAATGAAAACGATATCTTCAGATTGGACCTCGGATTCGCCGGCAATTTTTTTGTAACTTTCAGAATCGGTTTTTGAACCGACTGATTGGTCAAAGTACTTTGAGATGTGTTTAGTGATGTCGCCAGCTTCAGTGTGGCTGAACAGAAGCTTCTGAGAATCGACACTGCCAGTGGAGTAGATGGCGACGGATCGCGACGCCGCCCAAGCCTCCATGGACGCGGCAACGTCCTCGAAGATACTGGAAAAAATGACATTTTCCCTTTAACGCCAGCACACAAGCGACAGCTTTTGTTAAAATAATTAATTACAACGGTAATAAAAAAAAACAGGTGGCTCAGCGCATGCGCTACTTTACCCGATGACGTTTAACACTAGTGGAGGTGACGTCAGACTACTTATTAGCTACGCAATGGGAATAATTTTAGCTATTTAATTGTATCATACATTAAAGCCGTAATTTCACTAACAACGAAGATTCACTTTAGCTGACTCACCCTGTATAACTTTATATTTGGCGCGCGTAAATACCGAAAATTGAACTTACTGTGCTTTGAGTTTCCCATCTTCATAACCCTTCTTGTAGATGAGTCCTTGGATGGTTTTGAGTCCTTGGTTGTCGCTCTCCTTTACGGTCAAAGACTTGACCAGTTCAGTGGCGGCGGCCACGTCCAAATCAGTTTCAGTCTCTTTCAATTGTTTGACAGCTTCCTTGACGCCGTCTTCTTCCCATTTCGACTTCAAAAACTCCTCAACTTGCTCGCTCGCAAAGGGAAACAGAACATTCTATCGGCAAAAAAGGAATAATATTCAATTTACCTCAAATGAGTAAAAACTTGCGAGAAAATTGACGAGTTGGCGGTGGTGAAATAATTGAAAAAACATAATGCGGCATGAGTCAAACAACTTGCGAGAAAATTGACAAGTAGGCGGCGGTGAAATTGTTGAAAAAACAAAATGCGGCGACGCGTATAAATAAAAAAAATGGCGTTATTGTACTTCCGCATTTGGTAATTGTGAAATTCGGGCAAATGTTATTTCAGGAAATAGGAGCTCCGTGCCAAATCGTTTTGATCAAACTGTACCTAGACAAAGATGTGAATGCCCCATGCACGGAACAAGGGATACATTTTTACCTGACCCAAGGACGCCCGGCGCGATTAACACCGAACCAACACAATAACCACAAATTGCCCAATTTTGAAGCAAAATTTGGGCCAAATTCTCGTTTCGGCAACCCTCGATTTGCCCAAAAAACCGGCATTTTCCGCGAGAAACTAGGCCCGAAAAAAAATCTCATTTGCGCACGTTCCCCGCGAAATGAGTTGCCGAAACCCGTCCTGGGTCCCAATTTGGGGCCCGTGGGGGCTGCGGAGACTTAATTTCTGGTGCTCACCTTTACGAAGTCGATGGAAGTCGTCGTGCCGGCAACATCAACGAGGACCAAGGAGCACTTTTCGACGTTAACTGGAAGAGGAACAGTGGCGGTTTCGGTACTCATGGTACTGTTTTGTTTTGTAAACGAACCGGATGAGGATTTGACGGTAGTTGAGTCGTTAATAACGGCGGTTTTTGGGAAAACAGGAAGATCAACGGCAAATCAACGCAATCGCAGGTGGTCAAAATGGGAATTTGCAAACTGGAGCAGAGCATGCGCGATCACGACGACCGCCAAACTGTCGCAGCCGAAGGCCGGCGGAACGGTCCGATCGCGCGGCGGGAAACAATTCAAACTGTAAAAGAGAACAAATCGTACGCACAATTTTAATCAAAATGCGGATTTGAACTCTTTATACAAACAACTAACCAATTTTGGCCCTCCACCACAACCGAAATAAAATAAATACCACCAAAAATTTCTAGTTGCCAGGCGTCAATGTGTTGCAAGTCGTGACGTCACTAGTTGAAGCCAGCCTGGCAGCTGCAAAACAATAATTACAACGGTACTCATATTGTAGTCAGCTTTTATATCTGCGAGTCTTCTCTATTTTAGCATTGATGAGATTCTGAATATCTGGAAGTGCAGGTCATACACTGAGGCTGCAGACTGAGGATAACAAATAAAATGTGCTCGAAAATGGCATGTATGTATATTTATATAATTATGTATATATAGAGAGTGCATTTTACAATCGTAATACATACAGTGTGTTCACCTAATAAAATGTAACACAAATTTCGTATGTTAAACCAATTCAATATATACAGAGGCGTTTCAATGGCCGAGTTATTTAAGTGTGTCAGCGAATATATGGAAATCACAAAACGTTTAACCAATACATATGCAACTAAACCAACAAAGAAGAGTAGTCTTTAATGATGAATCCTTTGCTATAGACGATTTTTTAATAAGTTATTAATAGTTATCACTATGGCTTGCAATTAAAAGTACATCTGATTACAATATCGTAAAACTACTTCTCTAGACACAAATCATCCATCTGGCGTTTTTAGCATAGGATAAAAAATATTATAGAGAGCTAGCTCCGAGTTAAAGCTTTTCAAGTTCATCCATTTAGGCAGATCTAAAAACGCGACGGAATCGCGACTTATTGCTCAACAAGATACCCGCCATACCTCCAAACATTTAGCGCGATTAAAACTTTGACTAAGATAGCGCAATAAAAATGGCAAGAATGTAATATGGCAGCGTCTGCACTCTTTAAAATAGTACGTTGAGAATTGGGCTAAAAAATAATATCGAGTTAAAATACTGAGTGATTCGACGATTAAACACTATGGCACCCTGCTAACGAAAGCAGCCATACAAATTGAGTAGTACGGTGGGGATTGGTATGGCGCTATTGCACGATATCTACGCTACTGTTGTGTCGGTGGCTAAAATTTTAGTGCAATATCCTACAGTTGCCGCATCAGGTCGCTTAAAAATATTTTAAATTAAATAAATACAATAAATTATTGCTTAAATAGGAACACATGAGAAATGTGCACGGAGTGAACCCTGAGTATTGCTTTCAGGATCGCTAATTTAACTAGTTGTGCTAAAAAAGTATTAAACAGATTGAGGATGGAGTTAGATGAGTAAATTAAAATCACAACCAATAATTCGTAAGTACAATTGATAAGTCTGTTGACTAAAAACGCCAGAGTTATACTAGTAAGGATATTAATACTTTATATATAACACAATAAAAACTATTATCAGTCTTCACAGTTATACAAATACGCCGTTATTCGAATGTTCAACACTGTTTATAATCTACGAAATAATCAACTGACCGAAAAATATAACATTTACACAATTTATCTTGAGTCCGTTTGAATTGGTCACTATGCGGTTGCGCATATAATAATTATTATCTTCAAAGTCTACACCAACATATAAAAACTGTACACCACCAATTCATATTAATTAAAACTCATTAATAAAAAAAAATATATTGTCACGTTTCAGTCACTAGAATTTAGCTGGGCGGTCAAATCCCGCAATCCGCATAGAAAAAAATATAGTCTATAGGAACAGTGACCTTTGTGCACTGCACTAGACGATCGCAACGATACCACTAATGTACACGTTTGACAAAAATAAATACACAACGAATTGCAGGACATGACCCAAACGCCGAAACGCCGGTGACTGAAAAATAATTTACCTTAACTAATAGTTACCAATATATAAAATTAGGACAGTTTTAGGTCGTTTGACAGTTCCGGAATATAAACACACGAAAGGGTACACAAAAAGTTTGCTTTTAGGACCGTGTAAATATTTTCATCGCAACGCGAGTACCAGCGCGAACGCCGCCGCACAAACAGCCAACAAATTCACTTTAACGCCACCGGAGGCGCCACCTAGAGTCAGTTCTTCACTTTTAACAACTTCATTAGGATGTTTATTGTACGCTTTTGACTTTTTCGTCGTCGTTGTCGGCGCCGGCGTACTGGTGGTGGTCGTCGTGCTGGTGCTGGACGTGCGGGGCGACGTCACGGGCCACCATCGGGACACCGGGACGGAGGAGGAGGGCGGCGACGTGGGCGTCGGGGCCCACACCTTGAACACGATCTTCATGTTGTGGGTCGTGCAACGGCCCCCTAAACAAAAAACGTTTCAACCACAAAACACTCAAACAAAAAATTACACATCTCATATCTCGGCGAAAAGTTGTTTATTGACGTTTGTTACAGAAATATGTCCTCAAAATAACATGTTTTTTTTGGCCCGCCGCTAATGGACATCGACCTCGCATTGATGCACTTATTTAAAAAAATTAATCGAAATAAGACGAAATACAAAGAAAAAGGGTTGGCAAGTGAGATTAGGGATTGACAAGTCAAGTTCGTTTAATTACCAACAATTTACTTAAGTACTTGCAGTGTCTTCCAAACGTCAAAAAAATTGTTGATGAAGCGAGTTATGGCGGTATTTTAAATCCTCCAGTAGCGGCCATTACAGGCAGCTGCAATACCGACATGCAGTAAAATTTCAACTACCTCAAAACTTCCGTTCCAATTGTTTCTCAAAGCACTTCAAATAGACAATTATGTGCTTAGTTTTCAACTTTACAAAATAGTTTTTCAAACACACCGGGTATTAGTCCCAGTTGCATAATCCTAATGACCCGTTAATGCTTCGTTATGGCCCAGCTAAAATTTATATGTATGTATTATGTCGGCTGTACTATCTTATTATATCTTTGACCTCAACAAAACTGGCAAGACCTCGGGAATTAAAATTGTTAATCAAGAACTTTTGCAACTAAGGTCTAGGCAAAGTCTTAAATCTATTAACACAAAGAACAACTGTCGTTTTATTGATAAATTATTGATTACTGTTATTTATTGATAAAATTGGGGCGTCCCAGCCTCCACCTGACCCACGGGACGGGCCCCATAAAAGTTTACTCGGTTCCCGGGTCGACTGCGCATGCGTTGTGCCGCGACCAGCCTCCACTTGCCTATTCTCCTGTGCAGGTCGTCGCTCGTCGACGTGGAAATGAAGTAGTAATCGTTGCCCGGGAGGAACTCCAACCCTCCTGGTTGGGGCGTGAATGGCCTGAATGTAATCGTGAAGTACATTAGTTTAAACGGTTTGTCGCAGACGGCTATGATCCGCGGATTGGGGTTCGTTATTCGACACGTGTCGTATTCGTCTTTCGATACGTTGTATATGATGTATTTCTCCATTTGTTCGTCGCCTGTTCCCGGCGCGTAGACAGGACAGATCAGGTTGACCTGGTCGTATTCGAACTTCAAATTGTTCCTGTTGACGTCGATGATATTGTCGGTGTTGTCGATGCGAAAAATCGGATTCGACGAGTTCCAATGTATCGTGTAGAACTTGGCGCTGCTCGGGATCGTTGCCATGACGAAACAGTGCAGACTGAACGACAGGAGGATGAGGCCGGTTAGGACGATGCAGCTCGGGTGCCAAACCATCATGCTTTCTCGATAGCGCTCCAATTGGTTTTATTCACATTTCTCCTCGCCGCGCCATCAATCTGCAATTCAACAAACATTAACATCTTCGCCAACGACCATCGAGAGCGACGCCCCCACGCGGACGGACGACCAAACAGAACCCAGCGTGACATCACGCCACCAGTCTCGTAGCGACGCCCCCCCGCGGACGGACGATCAAACAGAACCCAGCGTGACGTCACGCCACCAGTCTTGTAGGAACGCCCCCACGCGGACAGATGAGCAAACAAGAACACAGCGTGACGTCACGACACCAGTCCCGCCAAAGTTGCCTTGAAAAATATAAGGCAGAACGTAACGTCACACTGTTTTCTTACATTCCAATTCACAAGTTTAATTGAGTTTAATGACGTAGGCAGTTTGGTGAGTACCTACTACATTATAAAAGGTGTCAAAGGACTTTGAGAATCGTAGCAAAAAAAATTGGTTTGAGCTAAAACAATCAACTCAATTTAGGGATAAAATCATTCACAATCTTGTTATGTTATCAGTTACAGATATGGGCGCGAACCGAAACCTGAACGTCGTGACGTCACTTCAACTTCCAGGCTTCGTGCTCAGGTAATTGGCTGTTGATTTGAGTTGATAGGGAATAGCGCTCGATTCCGGCACTTGGTAAAATTTCCGGAACTTTTCCCAAAATAAAACAAAACGTTAATTGCTATCGCTAACGTGCAACATCAAACAAGGCAAAGTTTGCAGACTAAACCGCAGCTGCTTGTATTTATATTTCCAACTCTCTTTTTCGTCCTGGTTGCAATCACGGCAATCGCCACCACTGAACTTAACAAAATAAATACCGGCGTGGATATTGCATGCCGTACGCACATTAAACTGAGTTTGCGTTTTCAACTTTCCACGATAATTAGGCATAACCAGACGATTGTCGAAATTTATAACGACGTCCTCCCAAAAATCAAATTGTTGCTGTCAGATAATGTTGAACTGGTCCGGATAATTGACTGAATTTGCATGGAGGGACATTGGTTGAAAATTCGACCTTGTGCCAACTTGCACGCCAACAAGTCACATGGATACTTTATTAATAAACTCAAAAAGTAATTTGGGCCCGAAGAAGGGTGAGGCGCGAGTTGCATTCGTGGCATACGAGACGAGGTAACAGCGCATGCGCAGTCGACAAATTCGAGTCTGTCACGGAAAACGGGCGTTCTCGTGACAGATTCCTATTTGTTTATTGCGCGTGCGTCCGTAATCGTCAGCCGAACCCTACTTTTTAAAAATGGTTGGTCAAATTGTAATTCCAATAAAAATTAAGGAAAGAAGTAAGTAATCAAAAAATTTTATATTTTCTTTTTTTTTTTCTACCTCAATCTACCTCGAAAAGAAAAAATAAAATCGATGTGCTAGAAGAGGCCTCAAATTGACGAATTCTTTTTATGTAACCCTCGTGAATCTAAATCTGCACTCAATTTGGCCATACAATCAATATTTTTCTTGTAAATTTTGAAAAACCACAAAATTATGATTTTTCAATTTTCAAATTCTTGTAGCTTTTGAACCGAGACACTTATATCGCATCGAAATACATCAAATTTATCCGTATTTCAGTGGCTATCAAATGGTGTAAGAATGGAAAATCTACGCCTTATAATAAGAAAGTTGATATTTGCGATTTTGGTAGCTTTTGAATCAAAGTCTTCAAATCGTCATAACTTAAAAAGTACGACTTGTACAAAGAAACTACTGCCAGATTCGTGTTAAGCAGTCCAAAATCTACAAGAATAAATCATAAAATCGATGTAAAAAATTTCAATATTTTCGACTTTTTTTTTCTACCCCAATCGATAGAAATTCGAAAAAATCCTAAAATCGCCATCGTTGCAACAAGGGCTTGGAAGTTAACGTTTTCTTGCGTAATCGACCTCTCTGAAATCGAATCGAAACTCAATTTGACTCTAGAACCGATATATTTCTTGTAAATTTCCAAAAACCACCAAAGTCAATTTTTTTTCAATTTTCAAATTCTTGTAGCTTTCGAACGGAGACACTTATATCGTGCCGAGACACATCAAATTTATCTGTATTTCAGAGGCTATCGAATGGTGCAAGAATGGAAACCCTACGTCTTATAATATGAAAGTTGATATTTGCGATTTTGGTCGATTTTGATGAAAATTTTGAAGAAAAACATTCAAATGGTCATATCTTAAAAAGTACGACTTGCACATGAAAACTACCGCCAGATTCGCGTTAAACGGTCCGAAACCTACAAGAACAAGTCGTAATATCGACATAAAAAAAATTGCATTACTTTCGATTTTTTTACACCTCAATCGATAAGAAATCGTAAGAGTTCTCAACTCGCTATCGTTCGTTCAGATGCCACATAAATGATCTTCTATGACGTAATCGAACCTCCTAAGTCCAAATCTGAAGTCGATTTGACCATTGAATCGATAAATTTTTTACAAATTTACAAGATGTAATGAATCAAATTGCGTTAATCAAATCCAGTGGCTTAATAGCATTGACTGGTCCAAGTGGCAAAAAGCTAAAGTTTATAACAAACATTTTTTTAATTTTGAGCAAAATTGTGGTAAAAATGTTTTATCAATTGGTTACAAAAAGGATCCTGTAGCCAGGAATCGTAAGTAGGTAAAGAAAATCGTAATTTCTGCTTGCTAGGAAAAGACTCTTTGAAGCAGAATGGATGGATAGAGAGTCCTCGTAATCGGTCAACAATTTGATGGTGTCAAGTCAAATATGTTAATTGTACTTACCGAGGATCGCGGAAGAAGTCGTAATTGAGCTACAATGACAACTACCAAATAAATGTAACGGAAATTATTTAACAAGTTGTTACGTGGATTATGCATAATTGAAAATTGAGTCATGTAAATTGCATTGTTATGACACAACCGTCGTGGCCTCCTACTATTTACGTAAACACGGGCCAATTGAACACCGCCAACTATTTGTTATCAGTACAGGCAATTGTTTTAATTGTTGCAGTTTGATGGGACACACGTTTTTGCCGGTTTGTTAATTTCGTCGAATTCTGGGTTCTGTGTGGGCAATCGGAAGAAGTGGGCAATGTTAACCAGAAATGTCGATAAAAGCGCAAAGATTGATAGGAGCATGAATGAAATATGAGCCGAAAAATTCGATTACAAAGAAACAGATTAAATTGGAATTGATTACTGGCATAACTCCGTCCCATAAACAAGCAGAAATTCGATAAATGATACTTTTCCAATTAAACTCCGACACACCTCCACGTTATTGCACCTTGACGAAAAATTGCTGGAACATTAACCCAAAACAGGAGTTAATAATTAAAATGGATGGCCGGGAAGGGTGCAATTCCCGATCGAGATTGTCGCGGCGCTAACGGCGCGGTAATTTTAGCAACATTTGATCAATAAATCAAATTACAATTCATAAAAAAATATACAAAGGTGATTGATAAGACATGGCTTACCTATTGTTAAAAGTATATGGTTCATAATTGGAAAAGAATCATGGCAAACCGGCCCGAATACCACTCACGCATCGAGTCGCATGACGCACTTCACGTTAAATAGTGCGTACACAACATATTCTTCACAAATTCGCCACAATTATGTTAGAAACACAACGAAAACACATCATAAAGTCGGACTCTCGCACCAACATTCCATTGCCATTTTGTCACTCAGCTTCTCGGGCGACCGCTGCGCCCCCAGCCGGCCGCGCTCCCAAACGCGACAGCGCAGCGCCCTGCCATACCCACCGTCGGCCCGCCACCGTTCAAAACACCACCGACGAGACTTCGCCTTTCACTAAAATCCTCCGGCCAGAACTTGTGCTAGAGTCAGCACTTCAATTTCTTTGTACAAATTATACCTGTTAAGTTTGTTTTGCTTTTCAACTTGTCTTAATTCCAAAAGCTTAGACATAAGTACATCCTGTTGTAAGATGGGAAAACAAAGAATCGTTTATGTTATAAATTACTTGTATTTTTGTAAAACTATAGAAAACTGTCAAAAATACAACACATTGAAAATTGGGCTAAAAGATGTAGTAATATTACAAAAAAAAAAAAATTACACTAAATTATAGACAGCTGCATTTTTTGCACCAAAGTCAATTGGAAAATGCTTTAGTCAGTTTTAAGAAATGAAGTAGGTGTGAATTACGCAAATAGTTCGATGGGCAAAATCAGCGGCAAATAAAGCAAATTGCAGCAACTTCGTAAATCTTTACATGGAATACATACTTCGAAGCAATTAACAAAAAAATATTCATTAAAAAAACAGTATAAAAATAAAAACTAGATGAAAATTCTAACAACAAAATGTGAAGCTATAAGCCCCGTTCTTGATTAACAAAGAAAAATACGTCAGGATAGAGACTGACCAAACAAGTAACCACCTTTTGGTTAAATATTGATGCCTTCATAAATAGAAGGAATAGTTACTTCGTACTTTCCATCAACAAATCTCTTAACATTGACGTCATAAATATCGTCCTCACTAATCAGCAATTTCAGCTTTTCTAAAACGTCTCGACTTTTACTATGTAAATCTGAAAACAATATTTTAAAGCCTGTTGGACAACCATAAACCACAAATATACTCACCAACAAGTTTGCCTGGAAGACCCAAAATTGGAATAACTTTAGTGTCATCAGAAATCTTCCTCAACTCGTTTGAAGTCAAAACACCTTCATTTCCAAAATCAACAAAACGGACGTGGTACTCTTGGCCAACTTGACCCGTAACAACACAACGATACCAGGCCTCTTCTAAAAAAATTAATAAATTGAAAGTAGTTAAAACAATGATCTAAAGATTCACTACCGAAAAGGCCCAAACACATTTCTTCTTTAATAGGTTGGTAAGGGTTTGGGTCATCCACACTGCCCTTAATTATCAATTCCAACTGAGTTGCCAAATCAACGGTCATTGGCATCAAAATAAATTGATCAAAGTCGGTGAAAGAATGGCACATGAACTTGTGGATCCCCATTTCCGACTTGAGCACCGGCATGTCGGCGTACATAACTCTATTCTCTTTCAGTCTTTCTTTAGTAGTCGCACCTTGCGGTGCGGCAACCAATTTTTCCGTAGTCGCACTTTGCGATGCGCCAACCAATTTTTCCGACAACAAAGTATTATCGCCTAATCTTAAATCGAATGTCTCACCACTGAGTTGCTGGGGAGAAAAAAACAAATTACAAACATTATTTTTTTAATACTTTCCCACTTACCACCACGAATTTTGTGCGTTCCTGGATGCATCTGCGGATAAACAATTGTCCCATTTCATCGATTTTCTGGCCCTTCAACGCTGATAATTTCGGGGATGTCACGAAAGTAATGGGTTGCGAACACAAAGACTCAGTCATTGTATGCAGCGAACTCAACGAAACTGCTGAACTTCCCGCATAATCCAAATAATCTACCTCGATTAAGGTGCCACTCACACTAGTAACTACAGCTCTAGAGAGGACCGGCGACTCCGGTTTCTTAACCAGAACCAACTGCCTCGTACTCACATTACCCAGCGGCAAAGCTACAATTTAAAAAATTTTAGACGACAAAAAGGGCGACAGCGCACGCGTAACTACTTTAGCGTGCGCGTGTTGCTTGAATCACTCTTTAATTTTGATTACCGTTCGTGCTTTTTATTTCTGCCTCTATTTGTTGTAACTTGACATGGCATTCCCGCGTTCTTAAAAACAGGGTGCCATTGTCTTCCTTCAGAATCACCACGATTTGGTCTGGTTGTAGCGAAACTAATGGTGGAGGTTTGGTAAAAAACGTAGGTGTCGAGGGCCGCTGGTTGCCTGGTGGGGAGGCCGTTGGGGTTCGAACTGTAGATGCGGCGGCCCCAGTTTGATTTTGAGGGCGGGTTTGAATTGGAGGTGAGGCGGCCGCAGTTTGATTCTGAGGACTGACACTTTCTTGTTGCAACAAACTGGGAATAGCAGAAGAATCCTTTTTCACGCGAATAAGGTACGTGCCGTCCTCAAACTTAAAAAAAAAAACATGTGTTAAATTTGGGGCAAAACTTGCTGGTGGCGAACGGTGGGAGTGCGCAACCGGCCAAATTATAACGTAACTCGCTTTTGCAGCCCAAAAACAGTCGCAGTCGAACTCAAATATTGGAAGACGTACAGTTCGTTGGAGCTTAGTTGACCGGTGGGGAAAGGGAGTCCACGCATCCCAATGCACAGACAGGGTTGCTCAAAAAAGTGTAAAATCATCCTTCTGCCTATAAAATGGTTTCTATGCAGAGAAGTAACTGTGTAGCTAATAACTAATTACACGCTACTTTCGAGAGACTTTCAGACAAAATTTTAGTCGCCATTTTTAATCAGACGCGTGCAACTATCGAGGTATCAGAAATTTTTCTGTAATTTTAGTTCACCAGAATTTGACGCCGTTAATGCTAAAATGCGTTCATTTTGTGGGACGTCCGTTAAGGCAAAAAAAAACCGTAACCGGAAAAATTCAATAAACTTGGCTTACGCGTTTTGTGGGACAAACGACGATGTCGTCCTCCAGAGTAGGGTTGTACTCATATTCGGCGAAAGTCACCCTCACGGCCAAATATGGAAATTTGGCTATCTCCTCCGAGATTGACTTAACTTGATCCACCTCTACGGTATTACCGTAGTCGACAAACAAAACTTTCAGAGGGTTAAAGTCGACAACCTTACATCTGTACCTGTTAGAAAATAATTAGAAACTTTCAAAACACTGAGGCCTACAATACTTCTTTAATACACCGATTGCATCGAGGAATAAATCGCCTCTCCGCATGCGCAGCGGGAAGTTAGCTCCGCCTATTTTTAGTTACAAAGCAGCCAGCGCTACCAACCCAACAGTGAAATAAGTACTACTTTTTTCATATATTTGAACTTCGCGGGCTTGAGTGAGGCAATTCGCGGAAGATCTCGATTCAATCGGTATATTCCCTGTCGCCTCTTTATACTCTTACCAATAATGAGAAATTAACATTAAGGAGGAACTCTACGGAAATTTAAATTAAAAGGCTCAGCAACTATGCCTTTTAAAAAATGTTAGTCTTAAAAGCGTCGCAAGCAATAGTAAAGAATTATTAGCAAGTTAAGAAATAAAGTTAGCAGAAGTTCACCGTTAATTCCTCATTAATGTTTCATGCCGGTTCATACTTACCAAAACCCCTCATCTTGAGCGATATAGACACAGTTCACGACGGGGCGCGCAACTACTTTCTGTGTCGGTTCATCTTTGGTCACCTTCTCAAATAAAACGGCCATTTCTGGCAAGTCCTCAAGTCTCTGAACCCAGCAAACCGTCCGTTTTTCAACAAACGAAACCGCCACCTGACAAAAACTTTTATTAAAACAAAAATAAATTGTTTCCACTATTCACCTTATGTTCTCGCTTGTCTAGGAGAACAGTCGGTGATTCCCCCAAGAATTCATCCTGTCGTCCCGATCGTCCGTCGCCGTTCGTTTGATAATTGCGTTTTGGAACCTGATTTATCTGATAACCGCTTTTCTTGGCGTCTTCTGGATCACATTTGGGCAATCTCCAATTGGACAATTCACCATTAACAGCTTTAGTTTGGGCAAAGTTACTGGTGGAGCCGGTCGGTTTAGAAATTGATTGCTGGGCAGAACTGTTGTCGATTCTTTGCCTCAAATCGAAATTTGGCTGGAATCCAGGCTTCTTAAAGGACGGTGTTTGCGATTCGAAAGAAGCATTATGTAGGGAGGATGCCGGGCTGTTTTGTTTTGGCAATGGCGATCTACTATACCGCCTTTCGTTTTGAGAAACGTTATATTTGGTCAAGGGCGCAGGTTTGTTAGTGGAACAAACAATTTGCAGGCCGTCAGCCGAGTCTCCGACGGATCGTTCTTCCAAAAAGTGTGAAGTTACATTTGAGTTTGTGTCGCCGGTCAAAATTCTTCTGCAACTAAAAACTCGGTTGTCAAAAAAAAGTTCTGTGTAAGCAAATGGCAATGGTTGAAGACGCGAAGTCATTAACGCAACTGGACTGCTCAATCCAATTCACAAAGAAAAATGTTATCAGTGAGCTGTTGTTTACCCTAGCAGCTGAATCAAGTGACTACTGAGAACAAAACAAAATTGTTTTCATTTAATGTATAAACATACAAAAGACACATCTTGATATAAATTTTTGTGACCTTGAATACTGTAGAAGATACCTAACAGTGACCACTCTTGTGTTAAATACGTCATATTTTTCTTTTGCTTAGCTTTAGCGCTTCCAATTTTTTTAATAATCGAGATACGTTAATTCTTCACAATCTTTGCCTCTAATAAAATTTTAATATTCTCAATGGTTTGGACGGAAAAAAAATTAATTCACCACAGGAAGTGGGCATTGCAAACAATTACCAAGAAGTTAGTTCCAATCATAGATAAACTCTCCAATATCTAGCTGTTTGTGGAAACAAAGTTTTGAGTAGGTAAAGTAAATAACTTACTTATCTATGCTTCTCAGTATTTCAGCTTCACTGAAAGACACTTTGTTGGCCAATATGTAGGATTGAGCGCACTTCAGCAAATAGAGATTGAATTCCTTGTTAAATTGCCTAGAAAAAGCTTGTGATCAACAGTCCTGGGTGGGGTCAATCTTTAGTTTAGTGACCTCTCGCCGACCACCACCATTTTGCATTTACATGATTCTACAAGCTTTACTGAATCCACTACCACACGAATTTTGTTGTGCAAACGCCTATTTACCTCCCAATTAATTAAAAGAGTCATTCTTACGCTGGGCCACACGTTGCAGTGCGTGACCTTGTACACGGAAATTTCAATGTTTCTCGCACTACCGTCTAGACTTACCAAAAAATCATCCATTCATTCATTCATTGTCAATTATTTTTCCTTGCCCTAAATTACATCAACTTTACTAATTTCAGCTCTTTTCATATTATCCGATTATTTTAACCTTCTTACCCACCCAGCACCCCTATTCACTCCACCATCCCGTTGGATAGACGGTTAATGGGGCATTTGCACAAACTTTCCTTTGCTATAATCGACTAAGGTCATTTCAACATCATTGCACTAAAATTTGTGTTAAAATTGCAGAGGTCACTAAAGTAAAGAATGGTTTCACAAAAGATTACTTCTCGTCAACCAACAACTTGTTGTATTGGCTTTTAGGGTAAATGGTGAAGCCGGTGGCTTTAACTTCATTGAGAGGGATCAGAATATCACCGGTTTTCTGATCAACAACCACTCGAATATCTCGCCCATGGATATCCACATAGTCAGGTCCAGTCCTATCGGGACTACTAAAATTAAATAATTGCAACATTAACTTGGCAAATTGGCAAGTGTTAAGACACAAGAAACAACAGGTTCTTCAAGGGCAATCCATCAACACTGAAAATAATGTAAGGTTAGCAGACAAGTTTGATTAGTACCTGAATTTATTCGAATTCATTGCAGTTGTGCCGTTTAACTTATATATTAACTGCAACGGTCTTTATTTCGTTAAAACCAATGCGGAAAAACAAGATAACGCGAATTCGGAGAAATGCCCCAAAAGAAATTTTGATGAACGTGAAGTTAGGAAGTTGGCTGCGCAAATCGAACAAGGTGATGCACGTGTGACTGCGTGCGACAAGACGTCTCCCACTCATAACCAATCAGCAATTTCGGAAATGGCGCGATATTTAAAAATTTGAGGAAAGTTTAGTGTAAATATTTAAAATTTGCAATAAAATACAATATTTAGCTGTTTTTGGAAAAGTTAGACCATTTCCAACATATTGCGTCATTGATGTAAGAAATTCTAGCTAAAAGTTATATTTTTGGCGGCAACTTGAACAATCTTGCGTTCCATCAGTTATTCTAGACACCGGCCAAGGTCACAGATAGGTCACATTTTATCTCTGTTTCTTAGTAAAGGTTAGAAAAGGACACAACTTCCATTTGTCGATCCACCAAGAGTACCAACACTTGAATTTGAGAAATAAAATATTCTATAGAAGAACTGATTCCAGTGGCGTATCGAGGGGGCTAATGATGGCCCATTTAAAGAAGTAAATTGTGAAGAACTATTTGGGAAAAGGAGTAAATTCAGTCACATTTCTTGAGATAGTAACAAAATTATTTAGCTTTTCTTTGTTTTTATAACTCTTGTACAACATAACCTAAAATTACACAACAAAGACAAAATGTCAACTAAATCAGATCTTAACTTGACGCTCACAAAATTAAAGTCCAATGTTATCCATAAAGCCAGAGTTCTCTTTGGGTGAAACAGCGACTTTGCACCCTGGTTAGGAAGTAACTAACACTTTCATTTTGTTGCAAAACTAATTAACTAATTATAGATTTGAATGGTGGAGGCGCCGAGGAATCTGTCTGCCCTTATTGTTGATGGCAATGTTGTTATATCCACGACGTTGATGTTTTCCGAATTAGAGAAACTTTAGCCTTTTTCTGAGACTACCTGACATTGTCTGGAAGATGGTGGAGGTGGGGCCTCTTTGTAGATCAGCCTATGTGCGCCTGCAAAATTGTTGGACACCACCTCAGACACTTCCTGTGATCAGCTTGAAGGTGACGATAGAAAATAAATTGCAATAAATCTTAGTTAAAAATACAGCAATCACACCTTGCGGCTGTAGTAAACAAGACTAGATGACATTTAAGTCCGCATTGCTTGGGCTAATTATAAAGTTGATCGAGGATGCGGAATGAATAACTCATGACACTTATTCAATATGTTAATTATAGAAAACGAAATGTGACAAAGATTTTTCTTCCATAACACCACGAGATTGTAGCTTTATTCGCGATAGCCCCCAATTGTTGTGTAGGTTGATCGCGTGGGTTCTCGGAGGCATCCTTTATAGGGACCGGATCTAACGACATTGAACTCTGCATGTTATTGTAAGTGCAGCTCGTCTGAGGGATTGCCGAAAGATAAGTCAAGTGTAAAAATAATTTCAAGTACACAATCGCCTCCCATCAGGTCGTCCAAATTTTAGGCCAGTCGGCTAGAGCAGCTCCCAAACGTACAAAATTGACCCTTGGTTCCCGGTTATAGTTGTAGTAAATCGCGAAAAATCCGTGTAAAGTTACCAGCGAAGAAAACGAAACCACCAAGATGCCTTTCAATGTTATGATACAGTTATGCAAGATCACAAGAGCCAGCAAGCTGTTCCAGCGCAACTTCTATCTACCCCTCTTGAAACCGTTATCGCCCAAAGATGCTCTTCGCCGTCACATCATCACCGGCAAAAATATGCTGGGGCAAAAAATCGAGCACTACATTCCGGTGCTGGAGGAATATCAAGCGAGGGTGGCACGGCGCAGATATATCGTCAAAGGCGCGGGGAAGAAGAGGCAAAGGAAAAAGGCGAGTATGAAATATATTATGCCGTTTTTTGACGACGACATGGAGAACCATCCTCGCTTGAAATCTATGTTGGCGAGGAAATCCAAAGGAAGAGGCCAATGCTACACGTATTACGTACCCGATAAAAATTGTACCTTAGTTTTTTCGCATCAAATGGAACGCGCAATTCGAGACAAAGACATAACTGACGTAATAATAGCGCAAAGGAGCGAAAAAATTGTTGTTGTACTAAAAGACGGTATGAAAGTTACTTTGCCTCTGGTCAGTTACGATGGTCACGCTTCTTTCTATATGGGCGAAGGATGGACCAGGAAAGAAATCGAGGAGTACCATCACCACGGCAAAGAAACTATGTCTATAGCGCGATTGTTTGAGGCTAAAGAGCAAGGCGTCGAGGAATGGGAATTGGAGATGATGAGGATGGCGAATAAGAGGAAGAAGAAGCACAAGGGCGAAGGTACCCAGGACTGGAAGCAAATGATGGCGGCTTGCGCCGAGAACATGGATTGGGACAAGTTCGAGGAGGAAACTAAGCAAATCGTCGAGGAGGCCAACGAGCCCGTCGAAGATGACCCTATTGCCATGGAGGTCGATGACATGGCTAAAACGAGACGAGTTAACGAGAAACTGAAGGAAGCTGGAGACGAGATTATGGAGAAGTTGCCGGTAATGCCCGAAATTCCCGAAATTATCAAGATAATGCAGAGCGGAGAGATGACGGAAATAGCTGAGGTTTCCGGAATGTCTTTGAGTTTGCCCTCGTCGGGGAAAGAGCGCTTCGTGCCCGGTCAAGTAGTCAAGTCCGAAGAAGGTGATCTATTTGTGCCCGGACAAACGGTCGAAAACGAGGATGGAGTATCGGAATACACGCCAGGTTTCACGGTGATGATGGACAACGAACCCACTCTCTTGCCAGGTTTGGTAATGGGCGACGATCCAAACAAACCGATGTTCTTGCCAGGAGAGTCGACGATTACAGAAACTGGCGAGCTTCAGTTCACTGAAACCGAAGACGACCGCAAGAGAGAACCGACACCTCCTCCGGAAGTGCCAGAGGTCGAGGAGGTCGAATTGGAGGAGGAGCAAAACAGCGAGGAAGAGGAGGAGGAGCAACGACCGCCCCCTCAACGGGTGAAGAAGGAGCTCATTTACGAGCGGCCTAAACGCGTGTACGCATCCGATAGCATGGGTCCCAAACGCCGCGAACGTGCCCCCAAAAAGCTAGCAACGTCTGTGCTCAAACCGGTCGTCGAAGAAGAGATCGTGAAACGGGTGCCGGGCGAAATAGTTCTCTACGATTTGACTCTTCCGACTTTCGAAAAAGACCTGATCTTGCAAGAAAAGGAAAGAGTGGACAACTTCACGGAGAAGAAGGCGAAAGAGGAAGTGGCCATCGACAAGAAGCGACGTGAGATCAAAATTAAGATCAAGCAAATGATCGACAACAAACCGCCACCGCCCAAGTACACGCCGCAGGAGCCAGTCAAGAAGAGCGAGAAACTCAAGGAGCTGGAGAAGAGCATCAAAAAGGGAAAGTTCTTTGACGCCGACTACAAGAAGTACTTAGTCAAGGACCGGGCCCAACCTTTCAACTGGGTCGAGGGCTACGAATATAGAACTACATTCGATACGGTGGGGATTATGCGTCACCGATTATGGAAGTCGGTCTATTAGTAGGTGATGGACATGGACCAATTAGGTCAGTGCATTTGGCTATTGATATATCGGTAATCGGGTTGAGCGACACACTTCAATCTTTCTTATTTCATTGTCGACCTCCATCCGCATTCATCAGCATCCAGTTCATTACCGAACGCGTTGCTCTACTCGGTACTCGTGGTTAACAATAGTCATCAGTAGTCAACCCTAGTGAATCTTCAACCAAATTTCTACCCATCAATAGAAGCACATAACGAAATGGTCATCCAGGTCAAAATTTCCCTTTGTAAAATCACAAGAGCCAGCAAACTCTTCCAACGCAACTACTACCTCCCTCTATTGAAACCCTTATCACCCAAAGATGCCCTTCGGCGAAAAATCATCACAGGCCAAAACGTCTTGGGGAACAGAATCGAGCATTACATCCCAGTCCTCACCAGTCATGACGAGAAAAGCGCGGAACGAAAGCGAAGAGGAAAGGGCGTGCCAGTGGTTAAGAAGCGGATCAAGAAACATGCGGGCGAACGCTACATGGAACCCTTCCTCGACGAAAACATGGAATTCCACGATTTACTCCAAAGAGTCCTCAGCAAGAAACCTCGAGGCAAAGGCCAACGTTACACCTACGAAATTTTCGACAAAAACTGCACCCTGGTCCTGAACTACCAAATGGAAAAAGCGATAAAAGACAGGGACATCATCGATTTAACAATAGCGCAACGAAGCGAAAAAGTCTTGTTCAAACTGAGCAACGGCGTTAAAGTTACTGTTCCTATCGCCAGTTTCAACGGTGAAGGGCCTCTCTACCGCGGTAGCGGCTGGACCAAAGAATTCGTAGAAGAAGAACATCACCATGGTAAAGAAACCATGTCGATCGCTAAGCTCTTCGAGGCCAAAGAATCGGGAGTTGAAGAATGGGAACTGGAAATGATGCGTCTCGCCAATAAACGAAAGAAGAAAGTCAAAGGCGAAGATTCCGGTGATTGGAAACAAATGATGGCGGGATGTCTCGAAAATATGGATTGGGACAAGTTCGAGGAAGAAACCAAACAAATCGTCGAAGAAGTCGAAGAGGTGGTCGAGGAAGAAGATATTCCAATGGCGGTTGATGACATGGAGAAAACTACTAACGTCGGTGAGAAACTGAAGCAAGGCGGCGAGGCAGTTCTCAGCCAGTTGCCAACAATGAAGGAAATTCCCGAAGTTATCAGAAGTTTGGAAACGGGAGAAATGGCGGAATTGCAAAATGTTTCCGGAGTGAACGTCAAAATGGCAGAAGGAAGAACTTGTTTCGTTACAGGACAAATGGTGAAGACCGACGAAAACGAAGTTTTCGTCCCGGGCCAAACCATTATCGACGAAAACGGCACCTCCGAGTACACCCCGGGAATTACCATTTACATGGATGACGAACCCACCTTAATTCCCGGGTTGGTAATGGGAGAAGAGGAATCGCCCGCCATGTTCTTGCCCGGAGAATCAACGATAACTGAGGAGGGCCAACTGAAGTTCGAGGCGACCAACGAAGACTTACCTCCAGAACGCCGCCGCCGTTCTCTTTCCTCATCGCCGTCGCCACCCCCTCCACCTAAACCTAAACCTAAAAAAGCCGAAGAAGAGATCGTCATTCGTCGTCGAGTTTTCGACGAGCCCGAGGAACACGTCCACAAAGAACGAGTCAAGAAGCGGGCGCCGATCGAGATGCAGAGACCACAAACTCCTCCGAGAGAAATTTTCCGTCCTCAAAAACAACCACTCGAGGATCCTCTCCTGCTGTTGGAACAACAACGGTTGAAGCGCGAAGAAGAGGAAAAGAAGCGACAAAAGGCCCGCATGGAAGAGAAATGTTTGAAAGAAGAGACCAAAGTTGACCGTTTACGCATGACGATTCGTAAAAAATGCAAGGAAATGACGTTTGAAACGCCCCCTCCTTACGTTCCAGTTCAGCCCGTTAAGAAGAGTCAGAAGTTGGAGGAGTTGGAGTTGAGTATAAAGAAGGGAACTTTTTTCGAAGACGACAGGACGAAGGAAATTCTGGAAAAGGCGAGGAGTTCCACGAGAAAGTTGAAGTATCAACACGTGCTCAATGCCTACGCGAACGAGTTCGGGAGGCGGTTCTAGCCGAACATTGGGGTTTTCTGAGGCGAGCCGGCGTCGAGACGCCAGTTTGCGACGCGTTCACGCCGGGACGACTTACATCTGACGCGCAAACGAACCGATCCGACACGAACTTGCTTTGTTTAACTTTATTTGCTTCTATTTATATTGTCACTTATTTGTAATCGCTGTTTTGTTGAAGTCGTGTGTTCCGAAGTTTTTCTTATTAAAATAAATAAAATTCACATAAAATGTTTTATAACAATAATTATTGAAAACATTGTAAACCTTCCAAGTGTTTTAAATAGTTCCTAAATAAAATAATAAATTTTGCGGTTCTTTCATTCAACAATAACGAAATAACTTAATTCAATAAAAACAAGTGTAAGAAAATAGTGATAACAATGGTGAACTACGTTCTGTCCTTTTGTAAAATTACCGGTGCTAGTAAGATTTTTTCGAGAAATTTTTATTTGCCGCTGCTTAAGCCGCTGACGCCGAAGGAGGCGTTGAGGACGTTCAGGGTAACTGGCAAGTGGCTCTTGGGGGCCAAAGTTCAACACTACATCCCCGTCTTGCTCAACCACAGGAAGAAGCGGTCGAAGAGGTTGAAGGGGTACGGGAAAAAAACCCACAAAGAGAACGATGACTACACTTACATGACGCCGGTTCTCGATACCGAAAACGAAAGTCACAAACTACTGACGACGATACTCGAAAAGAAAGACGCCGAAGGCGTCTTTGTTTACACTGTTGACGACAAGAGATACAACATAGTCCTTCAGGCACAACTGGAGTCAGCAATTCGCGATGGGGACGTCATCGACGTTTTGGTGTCTCAAAGAGACGATAAAATGATAGTGAAATTGAAGAATTTCAAGAAGATTCCAGTAGAAATCCAGTATTATGAGGGTAGCGAAAAGATGTTTTGCGGCGAAGGTGCCACCTCTCCCGAAGACGAAAAGTTTCACCACCACGGAAAGTACACGATGAGTTTGGCGAAAATTTTCGAAGACAAGGAACTCCTCGAAGAGCAATGGGAGGAGGAGTTAAAGAAGATAATGCGAAGACGTAGACGTCAAGCCAAGGAAGGTTCGAAAGAGTGGAAAGAAATGGTTAAGGAGAGCATGAAACACTTTGACTGGCAAAAGTTTGAGGAAGACGCAAAAAAAGTGATTGATGAAATAGCGGAACCGGCTTCAGAACAGGAAATAGAAATGGAAATCGACAATTTGGAGGCCACCAAGAACGTTAACGAAACGATCCTGAAACGCGGCGCCGACCTTCTGGACCAGCTTCCGACCATGAAGGAAATTCCCGATATTATCCAGAGCATGGGCAGCGCAACTTTGCACGAAATCGAAGACGACGGTGAAGGCGACGAGACTAGTGAAGAAACCAAGAGTAACCGGCGGGTTTCCGGGGTTAAAGTCAAATTGTCTTCGGGGAAGGAATGTTTTGTTAGCGGCCAAATGGTCCATACCGAAGACGGCGACGTTTTCGTTCCAGGCCAAACTATTGAGAGCGAGTTTGGCCTCGAGTACGCCCCTGGAATTACCATCAACATCGACAACAAACCCACCCTAATTAACGGGTTGATCATGGGCGAAGAGGAGAAAACCCCCATGTTTCTACCAACGCAATCAACGATTACTGCTGATGGTCAACTAACTTTCGCCACCGCACCGGAAGAACGACCCAAACCGGAGCCGGAGAAGCGGAAATTGAAGAAGAAACGCAAAGAAATTGCCGCCATTGAGGAGGTTACAGAGGAAGTTGACGAAGACCTCGAGAATGCTTTCTTGCTCGAAGCGAACGGAGTTTTGGATGACCACGACGTTTTCTGTGAGATGAGCGAGTTGAGTTCTTCGGATCAAAGTCTAGATTCTGACGAGAAGTCAATTAATGACGAGTCTAGCATCGAATTGAACAGTTCTGATCTCGAAGAGTTGGACATTGAGGCGATGCGTCAGAAGCAGGAGCAACAACGGTTGGAGATGGAAAAGTTGAGAGCGTTTCTTCTCGATGACGGTTTGGACGAAGTCATAGCTAACTTGGAAGACAAGAAGAGGCAATTGAAGCAGAAACTGGAGGAACTGCGCAAATTGACGGTCAATACCGAAAACAGTTTAGTTAGCTACGTTAACGATAGCGACACGATCGAAATAGCCTCCAAGATAACCACCAATCAGGAAACTATTAATAGACTTTCCGATATTCTCATGACCATAACGCGGAGGGCAGCGACATTCAGGGACAAAAATAGCGTGAATGCAGACAATATTAACCAGGCTTGCATTTCGGTGGCCAACCTGACGGAAGCAGATGTTAAGTTCAGCGGATGCTGTAACAAATTGAAAGTGTTGCTTAAAACAGCTGCAGTTGCCGCTAATGACGTGTTTAAGAACCGTCCCAAAGACCAACTTCTGGCACTAAACGCCGTCGGCGACATCATCGTCGACGTGCTCAAGAACGACGAGAAACTCCTGGAGGACCTGCTCAACTTGATGAACACCTCCGTGGAGAGGGGCGAGACTTGCAACGCCATTTACAAGCAACTCACCCAGAACATCTCGGAAACCAAAGTGGCGTTCCTCAATAATTTGGCGAGCAAAACTTTGTCGGCGTACGACGCCATCGAAACCGTCGAGAAAATTTTGGGCAAAGACAGGGAAATCAGATGCGAGGCCTTCACCAAGATCGCCAAAATCGACCCCCACCTCATGGCGTCCCTGGTCGAGAACGTCAACAAAGAAATTTCCGCCGCCAAAACCGAAGAAGCCGCCACCAAAGTTTTGGAAGCGGCCATCGGCGAAACTATTCGGTCTTCGATCGCGACGAATCTGGACAACTTCCTCAAACACAACGGCGATCTGGAGAGTTTCAAGGAGGAAGCTCTGGGATTCGCGCGAGCTCTCGGCATGGAAAAGGTCGAGGAAGACCTCCAACAAACCCCAAAATTGCGAAACTGCGACAAGTCAACCCTCCAACTCCTCGAGAGAATCACCCTGATCCGGCAGCTGGCCGAAAGGGATTACTCGTTGAAGACGGCCATAACTCGCTTGAAGAAAAACCCGGAACGCGCCAGAAACGACCCGAGAATCCGGCAATTGATCCGGGAAAGCGCCGTTTTAATTTCGAAATCCACCCCGTTACGCAACTCCCGCGACATCCCCCTTCAGCTGGTCAAAAACCAGAACTTGCTGGCGATCGAGGACTTTTTGATGCAACGCGAGAAGGTGGATTATCCGGTGTTGGTGAGTCGCAACGCTTTCCAGGCCGTCATCCCTAAGGAGGCGGCGCGAGGCGTTTTGGCCGGGAGGGTTTCGTACGCCCTCATCGACGAAACTGGGGTGACAAATTTCAAACCTATGCACATGTTCGCCGCGGTTAACGTGAATAAAAACCGGGAGAAGCGCATCGATGATTATTTGAGTGGCGGAGTGCGGGAACGCGCCGAGAAAGACGGTGATAGAAAGTTTCTGCAGGCGAAAAGTAACGTAAGGAAAATGAAAAAACTGTTCAATAACTGTAGAGAAGTTGCATGAAGATTAAAAAAAACTTTATGTGCTCACGTAAAATTATATTTGTACTTGTCGTTGGGGACTTGAACGATTGGAGTAAGTGTTGAGTGGGCAGAAAACTCTCGAGTAACTAGCGGCTTTTCAGATTCCGCATCTCCACAAATATAATTTTATGTAAAAACTGATGCGTGTGCCCGAATGTTGTATATAAATTTTTTTGAAATATCCCGCGAACACTAAATATAAATCTGCACATATTATCAAAACAAACCAGTCGAGACACTACATTATCACCTACACAACCTTATAGAAATATTTTTGGAAACTTTTAAAACCAGGTAAGTGAATCATGCCGACGCTGTCTGATCTATTTTTGTGCCATTTCGACTTATTAACTTTTTGAAGGTCATCCCAACTAACCTGTGTTTAACGTTTATTTTTGCGTGCGTTTTTTAACGTTTTGTGAAAAATGGTCTTACAAATTGGCTCGCACTACCAGACGCTTGTCGACTAAACAGACGACACATCGTTAAGAAGAAAATTTAAAATCTCTTCGACCGAGCCAAATGGTCCTTTCATTTATTACTAAGTAAAACTAGCGCCGCCGGTCCGATCAGCGAAACAAGATTAAATAAATGTCGGAGGTGGAGGACATGAGAAAAAATGTTACGATGCTGTAAACTCGGTTTAATCGGCTTTTCCGCGCGTTCAATTACCGGTGATAAAAATATAATAACTCGAACTGCAGAACCACATGTCTAAATGTTTACGAAGATGGAAAGGTAACCAAAACAAACAAGAAGACTATTTTTTCCGGATTCATCTATAATTATGCCTTGGAGGCGGCGAACGGTGGTTACGCCACGAAAATAGAACGTTACCCGCTTTTTCTGCCATTACTTTATCTTATGAACAGTTACGTTACTATTTACTTTTTTTTTACGTGGTGGAGGAAATTATTTAACAAAAATTATGTGCGGATTTTACGACGCTGTTTAATGGTGAGTGTGTACGTACCTACGTAAATTTTGCTTTATGACTGTTATTGAGAACCGTAAGTACCGGGAAATGGAGCTAAAATAGCTCACGCTGTATCACGATCACCATTGAAAATGTTTCACTTCTATTATGCACTTTAGCAATTCAGCACTGTCAGAATTTTTTTTCTTTTCACTCCATTTCTTCAGGTTTGGTTGTCCAATGAATGATGGTCGCAAGGGGTTAAATCTGGCAAATTCGGAACCATTTGAATTACAATTGAAACTACTAATGTGTAAACTTCGTTGTTAGGTAGCAATTTTTCTTCCTCGTTTTAAGTGCAGAATTAATTCATTAGTTTAACATGATTCTGTATTTGTTAGAATTTAATTTTGTAATGCGGAATTGCTGTGATCGAAATATCTGAAATTCTTGGCGTTCATTTGGCGATAAATCAGCAAAAATTTGGCCAAAGCCAGTACTACAAAGTAACCGGTGTACGAAACTTTAATTTGGCCAAAAGGCATTAAGCTGTCTGTGATATCATGACTTTGTGCCACTAAACTAGTGTTTTCAAATTATTTTTGGAACTTGGGGTCAAGAACTTTGGCAGTTGCAGACATGGATTTTGCACTAGCTCTCAAAATTTTGTTTAAAAATACAATTTTTTTTTTGATGTTGAAGGCGTATATTTTGCCTTCCTAGCACTCTACTTACGAAATTTTGAACAAATTTAACCAAACTGTAGAAAAGCGACAAAAATAGTGGAGGCGCCAGGCGAAGAATATAACGGAAAGAATCATTAAAAATTAACAATGAAAGTTAGGGAAATGGTGATTTTTCTCCTGAAGAGATCAAGATCTGCTCTTTCCAAATAGCTAGAATCCATTTTAGTGTGACATCAAGTTCATAACTTATGTAACATTCAAAGCGTCATATCTCAAAAAGAACGACTTGCACCTGGAAACTATGGCCAGATTTGTGTTAAGCAGTCTAAAATCTACAAGAATAAATCCTAAAATCGATTTAAAAAATTTCAGTATTTTTGACTTTTTTTTTTAATTTTCAAACTCTTGTAACTTTTGAACGGACAGACTTATTTCAAATCTAGATACATCAAATTTCTCCGTTTCACAAAGGCTATCGAATGCTACATGAACGAAAATCCTAAGTGTAATAATAAAAAAATTGAAATTTGCAATTAGGTCGATTTTGACGAAAGTTTTGAATTGAAACATTCAAATGTTCATATTTTAAAAAATACGAGTTGTACAGAGAAACTACGGCCAGATTCGTGTTAAGCGGTCCGAAATCTACAAAAATAAGTCATAAAATCGTTGGAAAAATTTTCAATATTTTCAACTTTTTTTTTCTACCCCAATCGATAGAAATTCGAAAAAATCTTAAAATCGACATCGTTGCTATAAGGGCTTGGAAGTTGACGTTTTCTTGTGTAATCGACCTCTCTGAAATCAAATCTAAACTCAATTTGACTCTAGAACCAATAGATTTCTTGTAAATTTCCAAAAACCACCAAAATCAATTTTTTTCTAATTTTCAAACGCTTGTAGCTTTTGAATAGAGGCACTTATATCGTGTCGAGATACATCAAATTTATTCGTATTTCAGAGGCTATCAAATGGCGTAAGAATGAAAACCCTACGCCTTATAATGAAAAAGTTGATATTTGCGATTTTGGTCGATTTTGATGAAAATTTTGAATCAAAGTTTTCAAATCGTCATAACATAACAAGTAAGACTTGTACAAAAAAACTACGGCCAGATTTGTGTTCAGCAGTTCAAAATCTACAAGAATAAGTCATAAAATTCATGTAAAAAATTTTAATATTTTCGATTTTTTTTTTCTACCTCAATCGATAGAAATTCGAAAAAATCCTAAAATAGCCATCGTTGCTACACAGGCCTGGAAATTGTCGTTTTCTTGTGTAATCGACCTCTCTGAAGTCAAATCTGAACTCAATTTGACTTTAGAACCGGTGGATTTCTTATAAATTTCCAAAAACCACAAAAGTCATATTTTTTCCAATTTTCAAATGCTTGTAGCTTTTGAACGGAGACACTTATATCATGTCGAGATACATCAAATTTATCCGTATTTCAGAGGCTATCGAATGGTGCAAGAATCGAAACCCTACGCCTATTATAATAAGAAAGTTGTTATTTGCGATTTTGGTCGATTTTGATGAAAATTTTGAATCAAAGTCTTCAATAGTCATAACTCAAAAAGTACGACTCTTACAAAGAAACTACCGCCAGATTCGTATTAAGCGACTCGAAATCTACCAGATTAAGTGATAAAATCGATGTCAAATTTCAATATTTTCCATTTTTTTCCACCCCAATCGATACAAATTGGAAAAATTCTTAAAATTGGCATCGTTGCACCCAAAGACTAGAAAATGATCAATAAACAAAGTTATTTTTGCGCAACAAACCTCAGAATTTGCTACACTCTCATGACTAAATCTGTTCGAGAAAATGACTCAGGTGGAGGAGGTGTGAGACGCCAGTGGGCTCTCCGCCCAAAATTTTGGCAGCAACCCCGTTCTCAAGCCTTGACCCCAGGCACGTGCATTTAGAAATTTCCCGCCTTTCATCCGTGTCTTTGTTTATCCCCGACGGTCCATTAAGCGAGGCACCGAAAAATCCAAAAGTCGGCCCTCACGTGCTCCACGTCGTCCAGATTTAGTCCCGGGTAATGCATCGGGGTATGCGGCTATTTGGCCGCAGAACTCGTCCTGTTTGTTCTCTGACACAAATAACTCACCACCGGCGACATCTCATTTACTCTTGTCCTTAATTGTCATTCTGCGTCCAACTGTTAGCGTCAAAACGTTATTTTGGTTGCGAACCCAACAAAACGACTCTCCCTCGACTGCGTTCCATTCGAATAGCTAAGGTTAGCCCAGATTTTGCCCCGTCACGTCTTTTTGTCGCTTCCCCCCAGTTAACTCCAATCAAACCAAGTCGTCTTATCTTAATTCTTAACCTAAAAGACGTTGTCTCTGTCACCAATCTCTTTTTGGCGGTTTAACCGATTCGCTCATCCACGTCATCCATTGCAGAAAAAGCATCTCGATGCTTTTCAGGCCTGTTTACATCAAAGGCAACGCGATGAGAGAAGCGCCCATTCCTATGGTGACGCCACCATCGCCGCCCAAACGAGAAGCGACGCCTCCACCACCGCCACCTCCTCCCCAACCGCAACCGCCGCCACCTCAAGAGGAAGAAGTTAAAGACCGAACTCCTATGCTGGTTTGCGGACGAGGGTTGACGGCGGTTTTTCCCAAAGAAGCTACTAGAGACGTTCTGGCGGGCAGGGTTGATTATTACTTGGTGGACGAAAGGGGTGTTACTATGTTTCAACGCAAACACCTTTTTTCCGCTTTGAAGCTCGATAGGGAGCACGTTGAAAAATTTGAGGATTACCCTTGTCTTGGGGCGCATCAGCGAGTGTTGGAGAGAAGACCCCAACCGAGGAGAGGACTGGGGTACAGGAGAAGATTCATTTCACCCGAACTCATCGGTAGAGGTATTTATGTAAGTTTTTGGACAGAATTCGAGGAAAGCAACTGTGGATTTAATGGATTACGGCTCTGGTTGTTAGGTCGGAATTGTTGCGGTTAGACTGTATCAATGGGCTGAATTACCATTTGGTTCGGGTGATGATTTTTCTTACCACGGAGGCGAATAGTAAAATACAAAGTAGCTGGGTTGCGATTGATCTGAACTTATCAAGTTAAGGCATCCAAAATTTATGCGTTTCAATACCAGCACGGTACTTAGTTTGAATTATTTCTCTTACAGCTAGTTGTTAGAGCTGATGATAGAGAGGGTTGGGGGTTTAATTATTAATGAAACATAATTTTCTTTTGTTTTGACTTTGTTGCTGGTAATAAATTATTAAAGAAAATTCCTGTCATCGTAGTCGAGGACGTGGAAGGAGTTTCTCGACAAATTAGTGAGAGCAGAGCCTAAAGTTTCAGGAAAAATATTAAGAGGATGATGAATCATTGCAGCCAACTTAATTTGGTCTTGGCTCTGTATACTGATCAGTGATCAATTAATTTCACTATAATAAAGAGAGCCATCAGTCTGATTACATAAGTAATGGCAAATGCTATAAAATAATTGCTTTATTGAGACCTCTAACTGAAGATTGAGGAACAAAAAAATGCCAGAGAGACAATAAAACTTATGAATGACAACTTAGAAGAACAGAAATGGTAAATTAAACAGTTTCTTAGTAATTATAGAAAGCATGAAATAAAAATTTTTCTACAACTTTTTATCGCAGATTTGGCACTGATTAAAAATAAAAATGGTAGTCATGATGACATTGGGAAAAAATTAGGGATGTCGCAAATTTAGATAGACTTGACCTCGTTTGTATCCTTGCAGATGTTAATAAATTTAGCAGAAGGAGCCCACAAATCACGTAATGCTCCTGGGGCGATAAAAGATTGTGATACCTAAAAAGGCTAAACTGCACGAAGAATGCCGGTTTTTACAGCCTTTTTCAACTCCACTGGCAATCACTTTCTCAAACAGTTTGTTTTTCATCTCGAACCTGAAGTCGGGATGGCCGCAACGCATTTTCAATTGGAAGGCGATGATGAAGGCGAATGAATGTTGTTTGCGTGCACTGTCATCTTTTCCAACGAAGTTTCGCAAATGTCCAGCCTCACACCAATCATAATAACCTACAGAAAAATTCCACATTTTAAAATAAGTTCTCGGTCAACATCAATTTTGCCGCGGTCCCGGTCGGGACGACGAAGAAGCGCCACCTCCCATAGACCAGATCTTCATCGCAACTTTCTGCGTTTTTTTTCCTGAGGATTTCTAATTATCGCCATCGTGGTCTTGTTGGGTCGTTAGCTCGCCGTTCTGATGGCAGTCGCGAAATCGTTTTGTAAAGACCGTTCCACTCGCCCAAATTGTAATTAAAATAACATTTCGACCTCCTCTCTCTCACAATAAACTACTCTGGAAACTTTTCTATATTATTCCTTTATTCGGCTCATAAAGGAATAACGGCAGGTGGCAAATACCGGCCGAGCAGGTGAAATACAAACACGCGGTCTCGCAACTCAGCCAGCTCCGTGGAGGAGTCAGTCTCGAACAGGTAGTCGATGGTGACGTGCACGAGGTCTCATCGCATTCTACTGATCCATTCAAAATTTACCTGAGGAAAACGCCGGGTCTGACGCGAATCGAGTGATTGTGGTGGTGATCGTCGCTGATATGGATTAACAACTTCTGGACCTGCCTGTGAGTGAGTTTGGGGTCGCTCGGAGGTTTTGTTGGCTGCACCAGGTGTCGGCGGTGCTGGTGGGTGGTTGGGGCTATTTTTGAAGGCGCCGGGGATAGGCGCCAAAAAGTGAAACTTTGGCAAAACTATTCCAAACAAATGAGCCTCACTGGAACGTTTCCTGCTATTCTCACGAGCCAACCGCAATCGAATTACAGCGATAATTCGCCGAGGCGATCAATTATCGACTGCAGATTTCGACATTTCGCCTATTTTTGCATACATAAATTGCGGATGTCACATTTATATTTTATTTATTGTTTTAAACAATTCCGAGCAAAATTTTATTGAAAAAGAAAATTGTCGACTAGTAACTACGACTAGTACTAGAGTACTCCAACAATTTTGAAATTTTGTTTGGGAATTAAGAAATCTTTATTCGAAAAGTTGCTCCTCAAACAATTATTTATTGAAAATAGATTAAATCAATGCTGTAACGAATTATATGTTGAATAACCAGAAAAAGTCGATATGTCGATAACTTCTAATTACCGCAATTATCGCCATTAGTGGGAGGGTTCCAATCCAATGCTGTCAATTGTTTATAATCTTCAGTGGGACAGTGGGAGATCTGAGTAATGCTTAGAGCTAGTTTAGAGCGCTAATTTGACTAATTGACGAATTCGGTCCAGTGGCGTTCGTGGATCTAACACCCCCAAATTTGTGTATAGTAAAAATTACTTGGAAGGGTTGAGTGGTGGTACCAAATGAAGTAGATCTTGATGCCTGGGTGGCATGCGACTTGGCAAAGTTCTGTTTCGTGGAGGGACGTTAAATATTTGCTGTGGGAATAATTAGATAATAGGTATCGATAAAAAAGTGTACGCCCCCAACTACGCAAATAGCTGACGTTTGGGAGTCATCGACATCCTAGGTGGGAATCTCGCCACAAGTTCATTCGAGTTCGAAAAAAATCTGATAAAACATTAATATCTCCAGCTTATTCACCCGTCGGTGTCGACGTCACCGAACGCTTTGTCGATATTTCTTACGGACATTAAAAAAAAAAAAAAAATGCGTCAGTTACGTTCGAACGTTTACTATTCCTCGACGGATTCCTCGAGTTTCTGTTGAGAATTGTTGATAAGTACAATTGCGGCTGTGGTCAAATCGAATCGAATGTCGAGAGATTTGCATGTTTTCGTCGATTAAATTGAATAACAATAACGTGGCCGTGCGAAAATTATCGAAACCAACGCGATTTAATTTTAACAGACAGTTTTCAGCTAAGTAAGCACGCACGAACATAATTTTAGCATCGTTGAAACTTGCCGCAAACATTTTGACCTACAACAACATGCCGGATTTGCGCCTAACATTTTCAATTGTTTCCGGTTCGAACCGAACCGGTAACATCGACGTAATTACATCGAAACAATCGTTACAGTACACCCACGTAATCACGAAATTATTTTTCGATTCGAGCGGAGATAATAAGGCTGGAACTTCGATTTTGGTTCTGTCAATCGTTGATAGGGGCGCCCCGGCGGTCATCGATCAAGTCTCGATCGGTGGCAGCACCGTCGCGCCACTTACCCCGTGACGTCACAAACTATTTTTCACCTCTTTCTGCCAGCCACTTACCCGCTGACGTCACAAGCTGTGCGACTAAAGACCATTTTTCACCTCTCTCTGCATCACGATTTTCTGTTTTAAACGTCTACAGGAGCTGCAACTGAGTGGCGCCCGACGTTATCGCTACTGGTAAATGGTGGTTGCTCTTAAGCGACCATAAATTTGCCTGTGAGAACTAAGAACTACCACATAAAAAATCGTCGGAATTCTTTCGAGCAATGAACGAGGAATTCGATGGTTGATTGGAATTTTTATGCGGTCGGTAAAATTTTGTTTACGATCACTTGTAATGTTCATCAGTTTTTCCTCCTTGTTAAATAATTGTTGGGCTATTGTTGTCAATGTTTAATCCATTAAGAGTTAGATAAGTGCTTTATCGACTCAACTTTAGGTCCGGTCGGTTAAATGTTTTTAGTAAAATTAGTTGCGTGTTATAATTAATTTTTTGCCGTACCTCGTAACGCATAGCTTAACCACATACCGGACGTTTAACCGAATTTTTGGTAAGGTTAAGCGCTTGCCAAGTGGATCGTGAATTATAAGCGAAAGTTTAGAACTGGACAGAAAATCAGCACTGGGATCCCCGACAAAGCGTTTCGATCGCATCGCTTTCATTTCGACCGCGTCGCTTCCAAAGCGACCGAAAATCTTCAATGTCGACCGAGTCGACTTTCATTTCTATCGGTTAAACAGAGAGTTTCGAGAGGTTATCGCTTTTTTGGTCGCTTTGGAAGCGACGCGGTCGAAATGAAAGCGATGCGATCGAAACGCTTTGTCGGAGATCCCAGTGCTGGTCATCTTCTGGAAAAGCCCAATTTTTTGACATTAATTTGGCATAATATAACTTTGTTCGAAATAGCCCCAATTAGTCGAAGATGGCCGCCTTCCTTTTTTAACGAACTTGCTGATTTCATAAGTAGCTTGACCCTAGTCTGCAAATAAGTCGACTGCTCTGTCCAAATGGCTGAACATGTAGTAAGGTGACCCAACAGCATTAACAATGCAATAAATTGTTCAGAATGAGGTTAGAGCAATAATACGTAGTAGGTATAGGTATAAGTTAGGTCTAACGTCGGGTAATAAAGCGCCGCAGCCCTAGTTTCTAAGCCCACGTCCCGTCCAGTCTCGCGTGCCACCCGGTAATTTATTTCTAATACAGGGGTCGAGCTAGCGCTCCCAAACTCCGGCTCTAGAATGGGGTCTCGAAGCGACAGTTTCTCTTTTACAAAACCCCATCTTTGCCCATTAACAAACAAACAATGAACCATCTTCCGCCATTTAACGAAGCTCGCCCGCAATTTACTTTCATCGTCACTTCAAATGGTCGACCGCCATCTAACGCGATTATCCCAACAATAACACACGACCCAAATTGAACCCTTATTGTCTTCACGACCGCGCTAAAAACGATCGCGTGAGAACAAAAAGGGAAATTAATTAAAATTTCCATAGATGTACTACTCCCGCCATATTAATCTGAACGTCTGGAAAATAGCTGTGTGAGTAAGGCTTTTACTGCACAATGTTAGAAATGCTCTGTAAATTATGAAAGTAATGCTCCAAGTCCCAAACTGACGAACCCCCGGTGGAAGCCCGTTGTAATCTAACAAAATTTTGGCAAAATCTGCTTCTCAGCTTTGAGCGTCGTTCAGATTAATATGGCGGAAGTAGTACCTAATTAGAACTTTTTCAAAATATCGTTGCTGTGGGAAAAGTTCCTATTTCGAGTTTTATTGGGGATTTTACGGCCGCAGCAATTACTTGGCACTTAGCGTTATTGGGGAAATAAATAATTTTGGCGACGGCATTAACTGGTGAAATTTACACCCGCGACAGTGTTTGTCGTTATTTAAACAAATAATGACGGGTCAATGGCACACCGGCGAAAACTTGTTTAATCGCGAAGCAATATTTGTTTTGTCGTTAACATAAAACGACAACAATTAATTTCGGTTAATAACCGCCTTTATGGAGGATTTTAACCAACTAGTAGATAAACACATGAATTATGCACCAACCGGTATATCGGTGGCGGCTGACGTTATTATTAACACTCATTATCTATTCTCATCTTCTATCTTCGTACACAATAGGCCGTAATATAAGAAAAAGCCTCGAAGAAGTGGAGGACTTATCGTGCACCACGCTAAAAACCTTTCCCACAGCAACCATAACCAACATATACATACTTTGCTATGACCGTTACAGATTTCTGGATTAAGGGTTGTAATTCTATGCAGGAGATGAGTTCTCCTCACCTCACTTTTGCATACTGCCCCTCAGTGGGCCAGAACCCGCCCTATGCGGAAGTGAGGTTATGTCATAAAATGGGCCAGAACCCGCACTACTATACTACTGAGGTGAAGGTCAAGAAAATTTGTAGGAATGGATGGCATCAAGAAGAATCATTGTTACGGCTAATCAACACGAGTGCTCGTTTCCTCTCTTAATTAAGCGCCATTTATATCTTTTTGTGAAGTATGGCGTGCGCATCATCGATACCCATCGCGGTTATTAACTTCCACCAATTAAAGCTGCCACTTTTCGTAATTATTTCAGCCAGGCATCGTCACTAAATTAATGTTGATTAGTCCAGAAGCTGCAAACATTGTTGTTTCGACCAGTTCAACCAATCTATCAAGATGTTAACGTCAATTCGTAAATTGAAACTTCCAGATTTTGATGTGCCGGAAATTAAAAAGTTGATCTTTTAATGAAGATTGTGATGTGATAATCGAAGCGTTAGCTAAATTTTGAAGCAACCCAGGTGCCACAATTAAGTAATTGGACCTTCATTGCGGCCTAATGGATAAAGGAGTCTTCCGGATTTTGTCGCTGTGCCTCCTGGCGCTTGCCCATGGAGGCGAGTGGGTGTCCTAATGATGTCGTCGCGGAACCGGCGAAACGGTGTCGAGATACCCACGAATCGCTTTAAAATGTAAATTGCGGCAAGCGCGAGCTTGGCGGATTCATTTTAATTCGTTATTTGAATGGCCCTCGTAAATAGCCGTGACGTCGCACCACCATATGGGAAGCGGAGAGACGGAATTTAAAAGAAAAAAAAAAGAGCCAGTACCGCCCTGGGCGATCCCAACTATTTCTTAATAAGGAATTGTCGACACATCTTCACGAAAACCAGTGGCTTCGTTTTTCGCCCATAAACAATAAATTCTACAAGAAGTCCCGCGGGGCTCACAACTTATTCGCCGATTAAAAACGTTAATTGAGATTGATGGCGATGTGATGACTCGCGAGTCTTTCTTACACCCACCAGAAGCCGCAGTCGCGTTCCCAAAAACCAAAGAAAAAAAATTGTGTCGTTTCTTGTCCGATTTGATGGATGCTGTTGGTTAAGAACGTTTAGCGGTGCACGTCGCAAATTTGCATCTCCTGTACCGTTGTTCGGTCCATAAAACCGCATTCAATGTTTTTGATTTCGAGCAACTACTGTGCAGACGTCGAGATCTAGTTCTTCGGCGTGGAAATAACGTAAAAACTGGCACGGAACACCGCCAGTTTTCCTTTTGCGGGTTTGTCTTGATTCCTCAGATAACAGCATTCCCGTTTTGGCGTTACGCAAGCAACTGCTCGTTGACTTGCAACAAGTTGCACTCTCGGTGCAGCTGGTCGGAGAAAATTTTGCCGGACTTATTACTGAAATTAGAGAGAAGCAGAAGCAGGTCGAGTTGGTTATTCGCTACCGGCTTCGGCTACCGGTAATCATGGAAATTTGCCTTCTGCTAAAGCCAATCAACTATTAGCGAGGAAACGGGCAAAATTGGGTTACGCTCTTGATTTAGCGTGAAACCGCGTTTATCTCGAAAAAAGATAGAAAGTCGCATGTTCATTAGACTAACAAGGTGCTACGTTCCAACACCATAACCAAGACGCACAGTAGGCCATAGAGCAGCCACAACTAGCACCCAAGACACACGAAGCATTGGCGATAGTCTCTTCAAACACTAAAAAGTACTTCCAGTAGGTACCACCTACTAGTTTAGTTGTTCGCTGAACTACTTTTGAGCACCAAGAAGGCTGAGTTGCTCAATGGTTGGATCTGAAGTGGAACCCTATTCGTGAAGGGAGGATTGTGGCAATTACTGCTTGAGGCCGCGACGGTACCACCCACACGCAGTCCGTTTTCTGATGGTACCCGGCTGCAACAACAATGCTGTCTTGGTTCTTGGCGCTTCCTCCCGCGGCCCTAACGACCGGAAGTGGCGTTCACGGGGTCGTTGTTTCGTCCGCTGGAACGGTCCGAGCCACCGGTCAAAATTGCTTCTTGTCTTGTGTGTCGTCGGGTTGGAGATTTTGTTCCGATTCAGGGGCCCGTTCTGCAGGGAATTAGCATAATTCAAGAATTCAACTTGATACGCATCTGTGAGGAATCGCCAAGGCCAAGACCGCAATGGTCGTCATATCCGTTGGATTTGATCACGACAAAGAAGAGCGAGTTTTCGTCAAAATGTTTAATGGAAGTTTTTGCCGGGGAGAAAGAGAGAGGAAGGTGTGGCGGATTCTTGGATGATTAGAAAAATTGTTGGAACAATGGACGGTTTAGTGGTAAAATGTTGAAAGCGTGGTCGAGACGGTTTATGATCTAAGAGTGCACACCTCGTACCTACCTGGCAAAGGTTATGTAATTATATAATTCGATGGATTGGTTCCGGTTGGCGTTTACACAAACATAGGGCTTTTAAGAGAAGAAGAATTACAAGCAATAAGAATGTCATGAAGTGTAAGAGACCCGTTTGAAAATTAAGTCAACATCTTAAATTGCATATATTTTTATACATAATCTCCTTGTAGCTCGACTAATTTAGACCAACTCTGAAAAATAGCGATTCAGAAATATTTTTTTTCTTTGGTGAAAACAGTAATAGAAGTCACAAAGAGTCAAATCTGGCGAGTGAGGAGCTGTGCGTTTTCTGCATTTTTGCTTCCTCTAAATCTCTAAATTTAGTCAAGTTTTCTTTTATGCCTTTTCAAAGGCAAAAATTTTGTGAACCACTTCTTTGGTGGTATATGAGATTCCTCGCGTTTTATACCGCGCGGACACAATAGAATTGCATCTTCAGTTAGCCAACAGTACTCATTACTACATTATTAGCTCGTTGTCCTGAGCTGACCACGACGTGTTAGGAAGTACCGTCATTGGATTTTTGCCATACCACCCCGCGGCTCTACTCACTAAAGAACTGCATTCCTAACTTTACAACAGGAAGAAGGACGTAATTTGCAAAAACCTCATCTCGCTAATAGAAAGTTACCACCTATAAAAGCACCACCTAAAAGACCGTGTAACTGTTTGCCTGAATTTTTCATCTACTTTTTACGACACAGATACCGTTGGCCGTAATTACCCACCAATTTCGATCAAGTTCGAACATGTGTTGGATTGAGTCACGTTCCTAATTAAAGCGCTATTTCGTCCATCCGAAGGTGATCAATTAATTAGGAAAAGAGCCAAACTTGAAGAGTTGAAAGGTCAGTTGTTGCGAGCCGTTAGCTGTTCCTCTTAATTAGTATCAAGATAGCATCGGATGAAGTCATGGGAGTTTTGCACGTAGTTAGCTACCGCAAAGAAGTTTCCCTTTCCCGACGACAATGTATCTCCTCCACGAAGTGATGCGGAAATTATTAAAATTTCTTCTCCTTCCTGATTAAATTCTGCTTCGTCCAAAGTGGTTTCGTCGGCTTTAACACTTTATTGAAGCAATGAAAGGTGAACTTGGATAACGTTGATTTGTTCATCATCGTCCGGTTGAATCCTGCAACGCTGCGCTTAGCAGAGATTGCACGTGAAGCGACGATGGCAGGCGGTCTATATCTGTATGGCGAGGTACCGAGGCATGGCGCTCTCAATGAGTCTTGTATGGGTCACTAACCGCTCCGCAAGGTCGTGTTCCATCTCGGAGGTGCCAAACGATGTTAACAACCAAAACATCAACGATTTCCCTATCGTCAACCGCAAATCGCGACTCCGAAGGCTAAAAATTACGGAAACTAGCGGAAAGTAAGAGTTAAATGATGAAGCAATAATGGCGATGACCGAGTATTTCTTAGGAAGATCAAACTAATCCGCTTGTTGTTGGTAGTGGCCTAACCGCTTCTCAATCAAAAACAAATTCTCCAACGGTTCTGACCATGACTTTTCTTTGTTTTCAGGGCACTGATGCTTCTAGGAGTAGCCCGAGGGGCCCCCGGACGATGAGCTCGGACAGCCTCTACAGGGGTTATTCCGGGCCACGGGCCTAACAATATGCGGGAGGAAGAACTAGAGGTAGCCCTCAAGGTCAGTTGGCTTAGATTTAAAAATTCAACCCTCAAATTAGTACTTCATATGGAAGTCGAGTTCTGCACAAAATTTTACTGCTGGCGTTCAGCGTTGAAACCTCGCTGTGGATGCTGGACGCTTCAAACATTTTTTGATTAATCTCCTGAAGAGGGTCACACATTTGTAATAGAAAAACTCTGGATTAGAGTGATTAGACTAACGCATAGGTTTGCTTTACCCAGCTGTCTGCACTTGTCAAAAAAGACTCTTTTTCCGTCCTTCTGACATGTGGAGATATTGTGTGAATTTTTCTTGGGGCAAGTTTCGAAACAAGAAACGACTGCATTGGAGTCTGGCCAGAGTGCGCTTGAATAGCGCCAACAACTTCCTCCAAGTCTAAATATTCAAATGCTGGTGCACTCTATTGATGTCAGCTATCCCAACTATCTGAACCGCAATAAAATCTAGGACGTACGTATAAATAACGCGTTGAATTTGCATTTTTACGAGACGATAAATTGTTGAATAATCGATTCGTTAAGGTCGTCTTGAAGAATTGTTGTGACTTTTTTTTCTAGGTGGTGATCGTGGGCAATGGTGGAGTGGGCAAATCTAGCATGATCCAACGGTACTGCAAAGGCACTTTCACAAAGGATTACAAGAAAACAATAGGTGTAGACTTCTTGGAAAGGCAAATCGAGTAAGTTTTTAATTCACCGCGTCATAAAAAAAATATGGCAAAATGTTGCTGATTTAAAGGAGCCAAGCGCTAGCTTTACAGAATACTGTAATTTCGCGTGCAAGTCTCGTTGGAGACGTCCTTTGTTTTTCAATTTTTCTCACTAGCTACGTAATTAATCTCGTTCTTTTACTTGTAATTGCGTGCTTGCAAAATGTCAACCAACCCGCAAATTATGCATCTTAACTGTATTTCGTCTGGGTCGTTCATAGCTACCGAAACAGAAGCTTAAGAAAGATATAATTAACAGAAAAACAACGACAAAAAGAAGTTGTAAAAACGGTGGTTGAAACTGTATTATTAAGTGCTTGAAAGCAGAAGAAACACGCTTTCGTCAACATTCAACAATTGTAAAAGTCGCCACCCCTTGTGCAGTCCCCCAAAAAGTCTCGCTTTATGTTAACTAATCTATTAACAAATTAAACGTGATCAACTTTCACGTGTAGATGTTCAGAATAATTCTGGAAGTTTTTCACAACATTATACCGACTTTTGCTCCTTTTGTTTGGCCAACAATGCCGTCTAAAACCAAGTGTCAAATCATAATTATAGAACAAATTTGAACAATAATTAACTTCCTAGACATAAATTAGCAGTAACATACTTTCTCTTCCGGCTAAATTTTAAATTTTGTTGGATTTGAACATTTTCCGCCGACAGCGCATGCGCTGCTTAACAATTAAACCAAATTCTTTTTTTGATAAGTAGTTTTTTGCAGGGTTGACGGCGAAGAGGTGCGACTTATGTTGTGGGACACCGCCGGTCAAGAGGAGTTCGACGCCATCACCAAAGCTTATTACCGTGGTGCCCAGGCGTGCGTTCTTGCTTTTTCGACGACGGACAGGGACTCGTTCGAGGCGGCGCACTCCTGGAAACTTAAGGTGATGAATAAAGAAAAAAAAATGATTTCGCACACGTCTAACAAGCGTGTCCGATCTCCGCCACTGGTCAAGCGCGAGATGAATTCTTAAATAATTCATAAACGGATTACCTGGATTAAGAGCAGCGGGAAAGCACTGTTAGTTATCTAGCCGCCTAATTATGGCGGATCCGATTCGAAATCGATTGCCGAAACGTTTACATGGCCATAATTAAACCAATTAGAACCAGTGGCGGCAGCAGGTGATTATGGACGATTTGTAGTCCGACGAGAAAACAAAATTAAAAGACGTGGGGGTCAAGTTGGATTTATGTTTCGGCAAGGCGAACGTAACGGGGCTCGGCATGTCGGGGCAATTTTTCACTGTTGATTTTGAGTCAATCGTTTTAATGAATTCGTGTTTGTTTTACAGGTTGAGAACGAGTGTGGCGAGATTCCGACGGTCATCGTGCAAAACAAAATTGACCTTATGGACCAAAGCGTCGTTAACCCGTGAGTTTTGTTGTTTGTTTTACGGCGGTGGACATCACCGGGAATTCCTGGTGACCAGTGTCAGGCCCATCTCCTTTCAGCCGAAATTAAGGCTGCTGCCCCATCAAAAGCTCGAAGCCTTTCAAATTTCCTCACAAGAGGGCGATACAGTTCAAAAAATCTTCTATTCACCCTCTAGATCCTAACTCTATATCTATAATACTTATCATGACACCCTTCAGATGGTAGAGAGTTGACGTTTTACTGCCCTAACTTCAAGTCCCTTAATATTGAAACAAAAGATTCTGCTCTCTCTGGTTGTGAAGAAATTTCTTCATAATTCGGAGATGAAGCAGATTCGTTTGTATCAAGGCCGGCGGCTGCGGGCAAAAACCGGAGTTATGGCATCTGAATATGGTTAACATAGAAAATTCATTAAGATGCGGAGGTTATGTTTATCCACCTCCAATCTTCCCGTTAAGCTATAATCGCAAGTCATTGAAATCTGAAGAAATCGTAGCTTTCCATCTGATAATTAATTTGAAAAAACTGCTTAATTATGTCCAACACCTACGTCTCTTCGGCCTCCTTATCCAATCAGTAATTAAGCAACTCACGTTTTAATCAATCAGCCGTAAATCGTCAGCTTTTAAAATATATCTCCTCCTCAACGTGAAATTGTCACATTTCCAAAACACTTAATTGGCGCTTTGCCCGTCCCGTCCCCGCAATCATTCACAAAGTTCCCACCGACGCCACCTGTCCGAAAGTTTATTTTTCGTCCCATTATCGCTGATATTCGCCTAACAAGTCGATTAATTATGCATTCGTCGGATTTGGCTCTACTAACAACTAAAACGTTGGTCAGTCACGACGTCTGCAGGAAGCGGCCGGTTGCACGCAAACGTCCTGCGAATTTATGGACTCGACCTACCGGAACACCGCGGGGATTGTTAGTTACGATTTTTTATTTTTTTTTCGTTGTAGGGAAGAAGCCGATTTGCTGGCCAGAGCCCTCGGATGTAGACTGCTGAGGACGTCGGTCAAAGAGGACGTCAATGTTGCAGCGGTCTTCAGGCATTTGGCGGCGAGGTGCCTCGCAGAACTCAGAGATCCGCGGGATTATGATTACTTCACCACGCCCACGCCTCACCACCCTAACTCGATCACCATCAGTAAGGGCAAATTGGAACGATTCGTCACTAGCAATCCTCGTCCTCCACCCCCTGCAGAAAATCTCGTTGATATCTCTAGCGTTTTCTTTTCCAGTCCAAAAATTGGCTGACAATGAGTTGTAAATCATTTTTTCGCTAGTATGTTTACGGCAAAATATTAACTTCAGCAGCGAGTCACACGCTAGCTCCTAATTAAAAAGAATTGTGCTGAAATTAATTCGGATTGCGGTTTAAAATTGTTGTGGTGTTGAACGCGTTGCTAAACTCAATAATAAGAGTCAACCAAAGCTTATGGCAAAATTTTTGAAAAAGTTACCATCTCTAATGCAAGTCAAAGGAAATAATGCCAAGGTGCTAAAAAAATAAGAAAGCGTACAACTAGGCCGTCTGAGTGTAACTAACAGGGTGCAAAGGAGGTGATTTAATAACAATGGTAAATAAAGCACCGAAATGACAAAAAAGCAGAGTGGTGAAGGCGACCGTGAAGCGTGAAATAATAAAGAAAACTCTGAATTGACGTAAGCAAACAATTTAAGCCGACGTTATTGAAAACTTCGCGGTCACCAACTAAAATTAAGGCAACACACCCAATAATGGAAAAGCTGATTTATAACTCATTGTCCAAGTTTCTCCCTCATAAATTTTTGCCGAATAATTATTCTAAGCTTTCAACTTTCACGTCTGCAATTATTGGAAGCTGCAGCCGTTCTTCCTTCTCCTTGTATTCCTCGCTAGAATGACGAACCGTTTGAACTTTGCTGCCGATTCTACAATTTGTGTTTCAGGTGCCTTCAGCCCTAGTCATTCTTCCAAAAACCACAACGGAACCATAGTATTGAGGCCCAACAAACACAAAAAAAAGAAGAACGTGTTGAAAAATGCTTGTAGAATTTTGTGACCTCGACAATTAGTTAAAGACTGTTTTGAAACTGTTTTCGTCCAATACGTTGTTTATATTTGCCATTGCTACTAAAAAATAATGTGTATATTAACAGTGTGTTATTTTGTAAGTTTGGAGTTCTGATTGACTGAATTCGCCCCCGAAGGCCAATTGGTGAAGTGCTAATATTAACTGTAGTTTTAATCAGATCATGTGTACCTATTGTGCGCACCACATAACTAGGCCCTTCCACCGTCCCTAGCGTAGAGTCGCCTTCAACAAATAGCGACAATGAACTAAGTGGCAAAGTTTTCGCAATTAAACTGCACTAAGTGAAAAATTCTTTTTGTAGTTGTACAAGTTACTGTAACATGACTACCAAGTGGTTGATACTCATGAGTGACTTTGAGAATTGCTTGGCCTATTGTGTTTCTAGCTCCGCTGTTGGCTGAAGACAACTATACATGAGTGTGGCTGTTTCGTAGTTGTAAGTAGTTTACGTTTGTAACATTTATTCAATAAAATATTGGTTTTGAAAGTTGGGTTTTGAAAACAAGGCTCGCTCGCACGGTTTTTCTTTTATTGGATACATCAGAACATTGTTATTAGTATAAAAGTACATGAAAATATAACGTATAGAAATATCGTTAAAAGATGATAATGACGAAAGTTACTTATGGAATTCGAATACCTACGTGAAGTGTATAATGGCTAATGTGGATGAATATTCAGTACGGTTACACGTGAAATACAGTGGCGTAAATATGGTCTACACATGAAATACTATTGAGTAGAGAACACGAGAGGAGTGTTATAAATAGTTGTCCAATATACAATACTTCGAAGGTAGGTACTAAGTGTGTTCTATGGAGCAGTTGCAGCTATTTTAGTCTTTATATTATACCCACACCAACTTATGAATGAACTCTTAAATGAATATAATTATTTGCACTTCAATACCATCAGATGGCTTCTGTTTCTGATTGTTACGCACAATTCGGAACGAGTCCCATTGCACATCAACTCTATTTTCTTATATTTTTCCCTTAAACAACTAACAACAATAACAATGTAATAATAGATCGACAAACAAAACAAATTGCATCCCCTTCGCCCTTATAATTAACGCATTCGAGATTCGCACCCTAAAAACTAGAGCTAATACAAGTTTCAAACTACACCCGTATGCTGTACTAAAACAAAGAATTGTTTGGCTTCTATTCGTTAAAAGTTAAAACGTGTGATGACGCGTCTATTGCGCATGATCAGTTTGTACTCCCAAACGCAACTAAATAACAGTCGCAATCGCAACTAATTTGCGAAAAATACTGATCTACTAACTAAACTTATCTAATAGTGCCTAACTGCCATCGCTGCTATTGCTGCTGCAATCCTCGAAATCCGGCAAAGAAACACGTTTCTTCCTCATCAACCCCCCCTTATTCCTAAACCTCGGAACTTTAGGATTTTTCGGTAACAAATTAAGTAGTTCCGTTACGTGCCCAATAACGTAATCAGGATTAAGATAATTACTTTCGATTTCGTTCGCGTTCAGAGGTACCCAAACGGTTCCGCCCAATTTCGCTTGGATACCCCCCAAAATATCGGTTTCGAGTTTATCCCCGACCATGATGCACTGCTGCGGATGGACCCCCAAAAAGTTGCAGGCTTCGTGGAAAATTTCGTGATGTGGTTTTTCCCATGGAAGATCACCCGATACCAGAATAACGTCGAAGAAGGATTGCAACTGTAACCTGTAGACTTTCTCCCATTGGGCCGATGACGTTCCGTTGGTGACGAGACCGACGAAGTAGTGTTGACGTAGTTTCGTCAACATGGCCTCGATTTCGGGTGTTAGCGCCAACAGCTCGTACCTCAGGCCCAGCCACGTCTGGTAAATCTCATCTGGAAGAAGACAAGCAAACCGGAATTAGTTTCACGAGTTTAAAAAATTAGTTTATTGAGTAATAACGCTACATGACGGGCTTTCCGCCTCTTAAGGCGACTACTAAATGGAGGACAGTTCCGGCTTTCAGTTTGTAACTCTCTACCGTTCGGTCGTCGCGCAACTGTTTTCCTTGGTGGATCAAGCGCTGTTGTTCGGGAGGAATTCCCTCTTTCTCTTCGAGCTTCTCCTTTAGGTTTAGAATTTTATCGGACGGCTCCACATCAACAGACTTCTCGTCCCCCGTCAGCGTCACCACTTTAATTAACATCGAGATGGGCCGTCGATGGCAGTTTTAATTTACAACGAATTTTTGATCAACATAGAGAAACAATGACAGATGAAAGAAGCTAAGTTGATCAAGAAAGCAAATGACAACGCCATCTGGCGGTTGTTACAATTTTGCCAAGAAAAGTCTAGTTTTGTTATTAATTAATGCTACATTGGAGGGTTACTAGGCGATAGGGACAGATGGCGCCGCCTGGGGTCAGCGGACTACCTCCCAACTAACTTGGGGGGTAGGTTGGTGGTTGGACTTACGTACCGGCAAATTTGTTGTATTGGTCGCCTAAAGCTTGGGTCCATAGTAGGCGGCGCCATGTGTCCAAGGTCATGGAAAGGTTCTCGGGACATTTTCTGAAGGCCCTGAGGTACGTCTTGCAGGCGATCGCGGAGAAATCAACTGGAACTGCATATTTCTCCCATAAGATTTGCGCTAGCTATAGAAACAATGTTGGTATAAATTCACGCTTGCAGCATCCAGAGGGGAAGTCAATAAATATGACCAGAAAGAGACGAAAACAATACTGAATTTTTTCTACTACTTGGACCAAATTACAGTTTTCTACATTGATCTTGCAATAAATTTAAAGTAAATGGCCTAATTTGTGAACTTCATGGGTGAGTTAAAAAAAAAATTTGACGTAAAAATGCCCCCTTAAGAGCTCTTGATCGCTCTACATTTCCATTAATTTTCTTACAGTAACTCTAAAAAGTTTCAAAATAAAGGTTAAAGTTTTGAACATTTTCGATAATTTTGTTTCGTTCATCATTAAATAAAAAAATTAATGCAACTGACTTCAGGTAATATTCAACTGAGCTTGAAAAAAGATTCAAAATGGTGGCCAGTTGCTTTTACTACAAATTTAGTTTTTGATACAAGATGGCTGACGTAGTTTTTAGCCGAATCAAGGCTTTGGGAAAATTTGTATCAAGATCAGAATTTCCATTTATGGACTTTGGTGACTTGGGTAAACTACAGCTGTCGCCTGTACATCACGTCTATTTTGGAAAGAGATGAAACCCACTTATTTCAAAACGTCCACAAATTCTTGGAAACTCTGCCAACACCCACACCTTCAAAAATAAAACCAAACCATAGAGCAAAAACGTCAATGTATTATTACAATATATAAATAATAGGAGTGTAAATGGTAAGACTGTTATTTATTCGTATAAAAATTAATTAATTTTACATCACAACAACCAAAAATGCAACGCGTTTTCCTTAACATTACAAAAATAAATAACGCCAAAAAGCAACAGCGCGCCTCAATCCCCAAACAACTTCTTTCCCAACTCCATCAGTCTATGGTTTCTGCAAACCCTCAGCGCTTCAGCTTTCTTCAAAACCTCCACCACACTCTCGTTAGCATCGACCAAATGACACAAAAAGTCCTCATAAGCAGACTTGACGTTAGGAGGCAGCGTCCCGATCTTCACCTTTTTCAACGTTTGAACGATCCCCTCGGCCCAGCCGCTCTCGATGGCAAATTCGGAAATCCAGGGAATTTGCGCGATAACCCCCGACATGGTCTGCATCCCCAAAAACCACAACTCCATAATTTCCATCCAATGCTCCTTGTAGGACATGGCGACAACCAAAGCGGTCGGATCGTTGGATTCGTCGATAATGTAGGCATCCCAAAGGAAACGAATAGTGGCTTGAATGTAGCGACAAATGGAAAAATCGTTCTTCTTAACTTTATTGGAAAGTTGCTTCAACAGCAACAAACCTAAAACGGCCAGGTTTCCGTGCAGAACTAAATTCTCCGGAATATCCTTCAATTCCGGCAAATTCTCAAAAATAAATTTCAACAAATCGTTAAAAACTTGAGACTGCTCCACGTATTTCGTTTCGAGAACGGTCAAGTTCATGAGGACGTTACAAGTGCTGATCATTGCTGTTCGCGAATCCTGCATTTCGGCCAAAACTTCGGGAGACAATTCCTCTTTCGGCTGGCTCAAAACTTTGAGACGTTCGGATCTCGGAACGGGCGGCCGCTTGTAGTGCACGATCGACCAGTTAAACTCGATAACGTCAAACAAAACTTTATCTTCGTTACATTTGAGGATGATGGCTCTGGCCGCGTCTTCAACGGCCAAATGGCACAGTCCGGGCAACAAAATTCTCAGGATATCGACGCCACTTATGGGGTCGACTTCGTTTTCGATCGCCGTGCCCGCTTTTTCGGCCGTTCGCCTCGCTTTATTGGCGTAAAAAGTTTCGTTGGCCACCTCCAACATGAACGGCAACAATTGGTAGATTTGGGTGCGGAGGGCCGACGTTTCTTGGGCTAACCAAGCGGATAGGACGCGAATCGTGGCGCAAACGAACAATTTTTCGTTACCTGTCGGTCGGTTCTTTTCGCTCGACACTTTGATTAGTAAATTGACGATGGCGGTGAAGGCGCCCTTGAGGCCGGTGTAGAGGGTTTGTTTCTCCTTTTGGTCCAAATCGAGTTGATCGGTCGCGATGTAGTTGATGGAAAGCTCTAAAATTATGTAGCAGGCGGTGATGAGGTTTTGTTGAGCGCTGACACCTTTCAAACTTTTCCCATCTAGTTGCATTCGCACCTCTATGGCCGCCAACTGGATCAGGAGCAAGAAAAACTTCTTGGGGTTGTCTTCGTCGCTCAAGGCCCACTCGATTCCGAGCAAATCCAAGATGCTCGACGCCAAAATCAGGGCCGGATTCCGTTGTTGGGCGGCAATTTTGCTTTGGAGGATGTCCGTTAAACCTTTGTAGATGCTTTGGGGCCACGTTTCTTTGTCGGCGGTTTCGGCGATGATTTTTCGGGGACAATTGAAAATGAGGGCGTTCAAAACTTGACACAACTCGAACTTGCGCTTGTCGTGGTCAGTTTCGAAATCAAGGGCGATTTTGTTGAGGAGAGTGTGGAGAGTTTTCGGGTTCTTCTCGTCCCAGCTTTTCGCGCCTACGCCCCCAACTAAAACCGAGAGAACTGTTAAAGCTTCGTCACTCTGGAAACTTCCTTGCGAGTAAATTTCGCTCAATTTCGCGATGCCTCCGGCTTCGATCAGCGCCTTTTGTCCCGGAACGAACGAGGCGATTCCTTTCAGACAATTGTAGGTTTCACCGACCGACATCAGGTCTTCGTCGTCGGACTTCTTGACGATGTCGAGGAAAACCGGGACGTTCGCCAGCATTTCCGGGTGCGTCGCCAGTTCTTCTTCGTTGCAGAAAACGACGAGGATCGACAGCGCCACCGATTTGTAGATCGAAGGGGGACAATCGACGGGAACATCGTCGGTGAGGAGGAGACGTTTGATGTAATCGAACCCGATCGCTTCGAAGATCGCTTTTTTCGCGACGGGGTTGCAGTCCTTTCCCTTCACCAACTTCGTGACCATGAAGAGGGCCGCGAACTTTTCGGTGTCACTGTTCGTGTTTTTGAGGATGGCGATGCACTTTTTGACTGCATCGGAGATTTGGCCCGACATTTTTCCCTCTGGAGCCTTTGACGTATGCGGTGGAACTGCGACGCTTGCATGAGCGTCAAGGTTATATTTAGTAGCGGCGTCCCGACGCCTTCTAAATTCGGCAATTTCCAGCGTCTCGTATCGCCCGGTATTTTTAGCCTTCAGTCATTGACTCTGTGTAATTTCCAACCACGTGTGCGGCACTTTTATAAATTTTCACTCTAACCACAACGGCGGCCATGACAGCTGTCATCCGTCAGAAACAGCTGATTTTCCAGGGCCGTCCTTTTGTCGGAAATTGCGGAAATATCGCGAAATATGCCCGGAAACGCGACAATTTCAAAGGTTAATTGAGGAGGACTCACCTGGGTGCAGGCGAGTTTGTCGGCCTTGCGGGTGGCGATGAGGGTGTTGTCCAAGTCAAAGAGGATGGCCGATATTCCCGGAGACTTCCGTCCATTTTCCATGGTTCCACTGCTGTTGTGTCATAGATCCTCCCGATTTGCTAGGGAACGGCACTAGTTCGCACTGCCCGCAATATGTCATTGAAAATCGTAAAAAGGCAGTCATTGCGTTTCCCCTACGTACCCCTACCCCACCGCCACGAGAACTGTTCATCGGATACGGCAACGTCGCATGACTAATTTTTCTATTTTGTTCCCAGAATAATGACGACATTATCGTAAAATACGACCATTATCGCCTAATCGGGCGACAGTACACAAATAACTCCGTTAGCTTTATGGGGGGTCGCCATAACTCCATAAGTCTTATCGATACGCAGACAAACAACAATAGAACTCGACGTAAGTACTACCTACAGTGCATTCCGGTTAAGAAGGACGATCAACACCAAGTCGTGTCTCAGCTGGAAAAAGTTTTATCATGGATCATGGGATGGAACTGAAGAAACTAAACTAATCAAATCAGCACTGGAAACAATGGCAACACTGCTGCGCAAATTGAGGTTCGAACTTCCGCCGCATCCGCCAAATTTGATCATCTGTGACTTCAATTTATTTCCAAATCTGCAAAAAGATATTTAATTACCAATTACCCTCACATTGCTTTCTGTATTAGAACCAAGTCGTAATTTATTTCCAAACAGGTATTAATTTTATTTTTTGTTTACGAATTATGTTAATTTAAGTTGTTTTTGGCATCGCCTGCTTTCTAACAAGATTAATACCTGCAGCAGAAATGCAGCTGTCATAATAAATAATTTGGCAACATCAAGTTCTAATTTTACGTTGTTAGTTAGTAGTTAAGTAGTTCATTGAAATCTTAAGAGTTTCGCGATTATTGAACGATTCCGGGATGAAGATTAAACTCGGAGAGACCTTATATTTAAAATGGGACAAGTTCCCGGTGACGAATCAAAATATCGTTACAAGGTTAATTTTTGAAATAGAAAGTTCCAGTTTACTTGGCTTCTTCGTGTCGAAGTTTTCTACAATCAAAGACAATCATCGTTGTCGCACGTGTCGACGTGACGTCAATCCGAAATGTTTAATTAACATAGCTGCCACCTCCGTATAATTAGATTGTACTTGGAAAACTTCCTAATGAATCCAGCGCGATTCATTTAACTAATTTATCACCGAAATTATGCAGATTTGCATGCCGTACACGTTTTCGTCACCGTGCACGTCTTACTGGCTTTGAGATAGTTAATTTTATCTCTCGGTATTTACTATAAAATTGAGTGCCGTAAGATTAACTCGATTTGGGGGTTATCGAAGTAGATCACGCTTTACGAGGAAAAACAGGGCCAAAGTCTTTAATTATAATTATTGTTTTTATTGCCACAAACACGACGTAAGCGGATTTAAGTCAGCCAACACTTGGCCAAAGTGCGCCGAATATTTGTTGTTTGTATTTTGTTTATTTACAATTAAGAATGTTGTAAGCTATTTTTGACACAATGCCAATGCGTCGCAGGCCTTGCTTTTACTACGCTTCGCACCACGTAACGTGGTGGTGGCAATAAGCATAAGATGTCGAAGTGTCTTCAGACTTTGAAAATGGATCAACAATAACCAAATGCAACTCGCTCAGTACCATGCCGTTGTGCTACTGATTAAAGATAGTTATGAAAATTTGACACCCTATGGTAATTAAACAGAACTACTCATGAATACTAACTGCCAACAGAGGTTTAGCTCCAGTGATGAGATAAATTATAGTCTATGCAGAAATTGCGATTGGAACCACTTTTTTTAGTGTTTTGATAGCCTCTGCAATTAAAGCAGTTGTCGTTAGTCGACAGAGACATCTAGATTAAGACTAAGTTTTGGGTAATTGACTAACAACAAAACCGAAACTACGGCAAAATCAAATAACCGATTGCAGAGAAGTGCTTCTACAAGGAATTAATGACCGGAGTGAACAAAGAGTTGGTAGGTACTTCAAATTCACTTTGCAGGGCTTTGCTTGAGTTTGGAGTGAGATTGCGTTGTAATAAGTCTGTGGGGCGTATTCGAGCGCCCACGTCGTCCCTTGATTAGTCTTGCGATACCGATGGAGATAACGACACCCTGGGGAACAAAATTATTACTTGATAGCTAGGCGTCTATAGCTTACCTACCTTGTATACGTAGGGGTAGGTAGACTAAGTTGCTAAGTACTTAGCCGTAATGTCGCTAGAAAGAGCAAACAAGGAACAAATCGTGCAGAAAAGTATGGGTATGGGGTCGGGGAGTAGCCGGTGAGATCTCTTTTCCCAACACAATTAACTTTTAAATCAACTATTAACAATTAATCCTCAATTAGTAACTTCCAAGTTTTGCCGCTAGATGGCGCGTCTCTTAATTTTTTAAAAATTGGGAAATTTGGCGGGCCCCCCAAGTTCTTTGTTCAAGGTACGTTGTGGGGAGTTGAGATATCGCTGGCGGGTCACGTCAAGTTTTATGGTGGCGGTTTTATGGCCCGCCTTCCTGCTGGCGATAATTTAAATCCCGACTATCGATTCCTGTGCATATGCGTGATTTCGGTCTCATTATCCCGCTTCGTCCTGCGTGGTGGCCCCGTCTTGGCGCAATATCCGACGAACGGTTGTCGAAAGTCAGCTGTCAGTCGGACTATGGCCCCCCGAAGATAACAACGGTGGTTTGTTTTGGAACTCTCCGTTGCCGTCATGTCTGTGTTTACGACGAGACCGCATTTGCTCATCGGCCTGATAACGTGCGTAATCAACCCGTTGCGCTATTGCCTCTTCCGTCAGACCTAACCTAACAAAAAAATTAACTATTTAAACCGCACTCCCCTCTATTGATTGAGCAAACATTGGATCGGCGCCAACTTCGAAACGGTGGCGGGTTAGTGAGTGCGAAGAAATAATGCATGAAGGGGAAGAGCGCCATGGTTTTGAGCACGGAATGGTCCCAAGTCGAGGTGATTGATCTAGTCAATGATGGGTCTGGACTGGGTTTCGGGATCGTCGGAGGACGCAGCACTGGCGTTGTTATAAAGTCTATTCTGCCCGGAGGGATCGCGGATAAGGACAGTCGGTTGCAGAGCGGCGACCACATCTTGCAGATTGGAGACGTCAATCTCAGGGGGCTCGCGGCCGACCAAGTTGCCTCCGTTCTGAGGCAGGCTGGGGCACAGGTGGTTAACATTTTTAATACACCAATATGTAAGACATCACTTAACATTTGTGCACTGTGTCGTCTCATAGAAGTAGATGTAGCTTTTACTTGGCAACAGTTTCACCTCCCGGCACTCACAGTTTTCTTCTTTTTTTTCTGTCAGTTTTGGATGATAGTAGTGGATTTCGGACACGCAGCATGTCTAACTGCACGATTTCTCTTTCTTTCCAGCTGCATTTACTCAACAAATCTAAAAATAACAATAATTAGAAGATTAAAGGAGGCCGTCAAATTTTCAAAGCCAACTTGATTGGACACAACACTTCACCATTTGACTTGTTTTTCAAATTCTGATGTACCCGAACGTAAATATTGCCCTTTTTGCATATTTTTTCTATGCAAACCTCACTCCCTGACAAATTGTTAGTTGCTACATAACACAATTAAGAAAAACAATAAAAAGTCTAATTTGACAGTTACTGATGTGTACGTTCAATCTGAATAATAGGTGGCTGTGAAGTATGGGGTGGATAGCACTGATAGCAGGAATAGCAGGGACTTTTCTGGCATTACTTTAAGGCTTCTGGGTATAATAAATAGAATCTTCTCAAAAAAGTGTTAAATATCATCTTTATGTTAATTACAACTAACGTTATTATCTTATTGTAGACTTGGATACTATAGTTTGTTTGACTTAATGACAGATGGCGCTGTAAGTAGAAGAGTCTTGATGTTTTTTGACTATTAGACCAGTTTCTCCGGAAAAAACAATTATTGGAGCTCTGATTATCTGTTTCGAAGTCGCAGTTGCTCCCTCGCCCAAGGTTAGGCATATATTGTCCGTTCCAGCTAAGTTGATCGGTGGGGAAAGGGAGTGCCCCTATCCTAATGCACAGGTAAACGTCGAGTTTATAGGCGATCTGCAGTCTTTCAACCGCTCAACTTAGCGCCAAACGATACCATTATGTACCCTCTTAGCTATCAGAAATGGGATTCACTTAAGATGTGGTGAGAGGTGTTTTACCGCCCACCCTGTATTTCGGGTATTTCGGACCGGTTGTTATATTTATTTATTGTCCTGTTGGGATTTTCTTTGCACTTCTTTCTACTTAGCGGTAGTTATGGAGACGCGAAGGGAGGTTTGCTGGCGTTCGTTTTTATGAAAATGTTGCTCCACTAATCGATTGGTTGTAATATTGTAATAAAATATACGTCGACGACCTTAAGGTCGCGGAAATGGCCGTGACGTAACGTGTGGCACCCCAAACATGCCTTATTTATCAATTTTGTTTCTCAATAAATTTCAACCCTTCGATGTTAGGGCAGGAAACGGTATGACAAGTCTTTTCAAATGGTATCGATTTCGAATTAATCATGTTTTTGTCAAACTTTGAATTTTTGAAAGGAAGAATGCCTCATACGAAAACCATTCACTCTCGGCTGTAATCAGAAGAAGAGCAATTTTTTAAAACTCATGTTGGTCACTAAACAAAAATAATTGATGTTTCCTGTTGAATGGAACCCGTTAGTGTGACTGTCGTTGCTTGGTTTTGTTGCAGGTCAGGATGGTGGTCGCTAGACCCGTGGAGCCCTCCTCGTCCGACTTTCAAAATTTCGGCTCGTCGGCCCCGATAGTGCCGACAAAAATCTTGACCGATTCCGACGAACTCGACAGACAACTGCAACAGAACGGCTACAGTTCGTTCTACGCGTACAACGAACGTTGCGTTAGCCAAGAAGAAGATTTAGCTCAAACCGAAATAAATTCCGTCGAAATCGAAACAATAAATTTGACGAATTCCATAGAAGTCGCCATCAACAATAATAACAACAACACGAACGGTTTGTCGCCAATCTCGCCGGTTAGCGCCAGTCACGTCGTCGTAACACCTGCTGACATCGAATATACCCTCCCCGAAACGGAGCGGGTTACATTAGAACTGACCAAGAACGAGTACGGGTTAGGGATTACCATAGCGGGATACGTTTGCGAGAGGGAGGATCTCAGCGGGATATTCATTAAGAGTTTGAATGAGGGCAGCGAGGCGTTTCGGTGCGGCAAGATCAACACTAACGATCGCATCGTCGAAGTCGACGGACATCCCTTGCAAGGGTTCACTAATTACGAGGCTGTAGAGAAACTGAAACAGACCGGTGACGTGGTTCAATTGACGTTGGAGCGGTATTTGCGCGGGCCCAAGTACGAGCATCTACAGGAGGCCTTGGCCACGCAGGAGCAGGATCTCAGCCCTCCGTCCCCGTCCGTGACCACCTTGAGCTGGATACCCATCGAAGCCGCTGAGGTAAAGCCATCACCCGCAAACCTCGTTATAATTTGGTCTGCCGCGCGCTCCCCCTGCTCAACAACTAAACTACTTAGAGCCGGTCTTCTAATGTCCGGTTGAACTCAACTAGACGTTTTAAGACCGGTTTTTATTCTGACTAATTCTGTCTATCAGGACCAGATCGAGCCCGAGGGCGAGTCGGTGGTGAGCGTCAACAGCGAGATCTACGAGGCGAACCCCGAGAACCGCGAGATCTTCATCGAAGAGGACTTTGAGGCCAATCTAGACGACGACTTGGAATCGGCCACCAAGAAGAAGTGGGAGAACATAATCGGGGAAGAAACCGAAATAATCGTCGCCAACCTAACGAAGCTCAAAGGGCTCGGTATCAGTCTTGAAGGTACCGTCGACGTAGAGGGTGGGGTCGAATTGCGTCCTCACCACTACATCAGGTCGATTCTGCCTGAAGGTCCGGTTGGTCAAAACGGTCGGTTGAGTTCAGGTGATGAGTTGTTGGAGGTAAACGGTCAGAAACTTTTAGGGATCAAACACGTGGAAGTCGTTAAGATTTTGAGGGAGTTACCCAACGCGGTTCGGTTAGTTTGCGCGAGGAAGAACGACGACGAGAATCGCGTTATTAACACGTCTCAGGATAGAGAAGGTTTTGAGGCCCGAAATATTTTGGGTGGTAGTTTGAAGAATCTTCTTCCGCAACCTGAACAGAGGTTGTTAAAGGCCTTAAGTGATACTAGTATTAACACTTCGAGTACGGTTACGGTGACTGACGAGACTAGTTTGCAGAAAGCCAAATCTAGGTCTTTGGAAGTTACTAATTTAGCGATGTGGTCCGATGAGGTTGATTATGTAGAGTTAGTGAAAGGTGATCGAGGTTTGGGGTTCTCGATTTTGGATTATCAGGACCCTCTCGATCCCACATCCACCGTTATTGTGGTGCGCAGTCTCGTTCCTAACGGTGCCGCCGAGCACGATGGCAGAATTACCCCCGGTGATAGACTAATCAGTGTTAATGATAGGATTATCAAAAATGTTACCCTAGATCAGGCCGTGCAGGCGTTGAAAGGCACCCTGCCCGGTGTTGTCAAATTGGGCATTTCGAAACCGCTGCCCAGTTCGCGGGCTAGCGAAGCAATGAGCAGTAGTTAAATTGTGGGATCTTGAATTTCTTCCACGAGGCTTCTAACTAAATCACTATCCTCCGTTTTTCCATTAACACGTGAGATTTGTAAATACTCTGACTCGTTGGAGATATTTTAGTACTTGAATTTTGGATATTTTATAAGCACAATCACTGCTGCCTTTTTGAATATTTTTCCTTAGTCAATAATCTAGTGATTAGGTACGAATTTATGAGCTGCAACGGCTTTACGGGCACAATATACTTGATAATTACGTTTACGTGCATATCAGCAGTTCTTTTACTAGTCGCTTTAAACAGTTCTCAGAAACTTATACTTTCGACCAACTTAGGTTAAGACAACGGGGTGCTTGCACAATCTGCATTAATTTGATCGCCTCCGATTAAAAAGCTAAGGTTTACTGTCTCGATTTAAAGGAATCTGCTTTACCGGCTCACGGTAGACGACCTCAAAACCGATCTCATTGGCACTCGCCACAATTTAACAATTGATAGTTGACGACCGTTTTTGATTCTAATGGCCTTCTCTATATTAAACAGAATCCTATTGTATCTCTGGCTTGCGGTGCGATCAGAAATGTGACTTCACATTATTACTAGGTAAGTGAGGGATAGGAGTTTTGGCTTAAATACGATATTTTTAAACTTTTTACTATTGTTACGCTACGTAGGAAAAACACAAATTGTTGTTACTCGAAAGCAGTGACGTTATGCGACAGTGGCGCCATCTATCTAGCCTAGATTAGTTCTTGGTCACTTCTATGCAATTTTTCAAAACTCTCCCGTAATCGCCCCTGCCGCTACATATAGAATAGTCAAAACTTTGACATCACGACGTTATACGTATAAAACGACGTCGTCCGCATTTTCTTAATTCAAGTGCTTAAAGGAGCAACTGGTCCATGTTCTACGAAGCACCCTGTTTCGCAATTATCTTTCTCATTTCTCTGGCGGTGATTTAGCGCCTCCTGGTGGCGCGCTCTGAACAGTTTTTCTCATTACTACTTGTGAGCGATATGATTTCACCGTGATTTAGCGCTCCCTGGCGGCGCGCTCTGAACAGTTTTTCCCTTTACTGAGCGATTTGATTTCGCACAACTTCGAACTCTTCAATAATTCTACAGGATCTTCCATGTAATTCAATACGTAAAGAGAGTAATTTTAGCACATTGCAGGTGTAGATTTTAGGCGGAAATCAGGAATTGAACGGTGTGTCAACACTCATCCCTTTGTACATTTTACACTCTGTAAATATGAATTTTTATCAACTGCTTCGTTGTTAATTAATAATTGTTGCAGAAATTGTGTGTGGTGTTATATGTTTGCCCAAGTCTGATGTTACTTAGTCACGTGCCATCTTATTTTTTTTGTGATTGTTTTGCTGCGTTATTGTTATTTTTGTAAGACTGATTTTAGAACTGCTATGTCAATACTTAAGCAATACTGTTAACTGACGTGATCTCAATTTTTAATACTTGTAGGTATCTGAACTAACCCCGAATTTGCTGGAAAATATTTTTTTTTTATTTCATTGCTGTAAGTTGCATGCGAGATAATCAACTTGTTTAGATTACTTGTTCACCACCGTTTGAGCTTTATATTTTCAAAGTTGAGGTAATTAAAGAAAAATGTAAGAGATGTTGAATAAAAAATAATAAATTATATTTAATAAATTAGTGTAATTATTTGGCGCACCTCAACTTAAATAACCTAGAAACGAATTAACAAGTTATAACGGCGGTCATTTTTTGAAAAGCGCGTTTGTGCAACAACAGGCGGTGATCAACTTGTGCTCCTGACAACTGTTGGCGTGGAGGAAGTTGCAATCGGCATACTGGCACTGGAACGGCAATCGGTCTGCAACAATTTCCAATTATCGTTAATTGTTTCAATTAATCACTTGTTACCGTAAGGGTTGTTGGGGTTGTGACAACAACACGAATCATGGAAGAGTTTGTCGCTGCAATACCCGTAGACGGACGAATCGCAGATGGGGCATCTCCTCCGGAAGTCTCCTGCATAACCGGAAGGGAACGACAGACCGAAATTGCTACTCAAGGGATTCACGTCGTTGTTGGAGAAAAACGCTGAAAAGTTGGAAGTATTGGCGATCAAAGTATCAGAAGCTTTCAATATTTTTCTAGAACTTCTACGATGCATTAACTCAACTCCAATTAGACGTATTAAGTTAATAACTGGCAATATTGTTTCAACTTTGTCATTCCGACAACCACCTAAGTACCTCTTTAGTGTAATCGTTTGGGCCCACCCTTTAAAGAAAACTTCTTGTATTAGCTATAATTTCATGAAAAACCAATAATTTAGGTCAGTAGTTGTAGATAATGAGTCATTTGTAGAGGGCGTTACACAAGACATTAATTAATAGCTGCATTCGAACCAAAACTGCATTACATTAAAATCTTTTAACAATATGCTGAATTAGAGAAAATTAGAGGTATTGATTACATAGTGTAGTTGCATGCTTATGATTGGCATTGCATGTGGAACTTAACGACTAGTTTTCCACCCATTGTCTTCTCATTCAATTGACCCAGCGGTACTTGCATAGTTTCATAAAAGATTTAAATATTATAAAGTAGACATAAGTAATTCAGAAAAATTTTCTACATTAAGAAACTAATGTTGTTAATAATATGTTTTTGGTGTTGAAATCGTGTTCTTGTGGTAATTGACGCTTTCGCACTTACAGGTTGGGGTGGCTGCCGCCAGTGCACTTAAAACTAACAGAACTGCAACGCACTTCATTTCGGTTCGTCTTTGGGAAGAGTCGCTGCAAAACTGTTCGAAATCAGTCAAAATCCCAAGTGGTATTCGCGTCTAACTGTATTTTGAACCTGAACCGTCCGTTTTCTTGTAGGTTTATTTTAATTACTTGCCAGATGACTCGGTCATATCGATTCGGCCATAGCGTGCAGGTCCACATAACTGTTACCAGTTGAGTCACGATCTAACCAAATCAATTATTTCCTCAAATTTTTTCTCATTCTTTTATTATTAAACACACCGTGCTCGCGTTCACATTTCGCACAATCATCCAGCACAAAAATTGGTATTTACAATTAACAACAAAGTTAAAAAGCTCATCAAATACACAAAAAGTGTTTAGTCGAGAGAAACTAAACGGATAACAAATAGAAGCTATTAACAAAATTAAGTTAATAAAGTTCTTTGAAAGCGACTAGTAACACCGAAAGGAGTGTCAGTGCCATCACAGTCAGTTTGTTGGCGCCGCTGGCTGACCCCGAGAGCTTTTTCTTCCCTGAAAACAAAAATCTAATCAATATCAATGTGAATGACCGGTTAAACGATTTGAGTTGGACAAATCTCGCGGTTTCAACATTTCAAAGCTGGGTGCAACCCAAATTCTCAATTGGAATTTATTTTTATTAGGTGACGTTGCTATACGTGAAGACATTGATGACGCTAACATGACGAAGGTGGTAGTGCGCCCCACAACTGGGAACCAACCGAAAATATCCAGGAAACTCCAGTCAGGTTCGCCATTACCGGGAATGAAGCTTCCCATTAACACGTCAACTTTTTCTTTTTGGCATGTAAGACCAGTTCTTCTCCTGATAAATATTTGACCTCACCTCTATTGAAACAATTACTTAATAAAAATTCCAGGCGTTGCACGCTCTTCCGCGCGCAACTTAAGGAGGTACTGATGGTTCACTTACATTTGGAGATTGCGGGCTCGTTGCAACAGCAAGTGCGGAGCTTTGTGTAGGCAGCGCAGTCGCCCACGATGGGCTTGCACATTTGGGGCCCCTGGTAGCAAGTGTGGGGGATGAAGGACAGAAATTCTGAAAAATATCGAAGCTAATGTCTAAATGGTATCGTGAAAAGATAACTAAGATTGACATTAATTTTGCAGTCGAGTGTACATTTCTTATTTTTTTGCAGTTTTAGGGGACCCCAATGGATATCCCTTGAACTATCTCTTCAACTGGTGTTGTCAGCGTTGTTAATGACGACTCGTGGCCATTAAGGTCAATCTCTCGCTAGATTAGGGAGTGAAAACAACACAACTAATTGTGCGCCAACGCAACCTGTCAATTAGACCCGCAATTAAGGGTCAAAAACTATTGACACTATACTGTTCGCTAGCTCTTCAACTTACCGTGATAACGTCTATCACAGCAGCAATGATCACTAATCAGTTCGGGTCCGAGGCAGTAGAGGAGCTCGTCTTTGGTGCAGGTTTGGCAGCCGGGTGGTGGCGTCACTGTTTAATTAAAGGAAAAACGATTTTCTTGAGAATTTTCCGTTGATTTTCTGACGGCTTTGGCGTTAATTCGACTTGATTGCAACTTGACCCGATGAGTTAATCCAAGGACAGGCTTTCGGAAAAACGGATTGGACAACGACGAGAACTGGCTCAATTAATCTATTTATCGTATAAGTTTCGTTGTAATTAAAACCGATGCGGCGTTAGTCATAACGGGTGCAAAAAGTTCGAAGACAAGTCGTTGTCATAATTGTTTTTGTTGTTAGAATTATAATAGGAACTTGCATGCGCCCGCTGCGGCTTTGTTTACTGTTTAATGTTTATTCAAATAATGTTATTAAACGACGAGGGTTCTTGGGAACTGGCACAGTTCTACAGGTGGTCTATAATAATGTTGCAACTTGTGCTCGTGCTGTTGCAACATCAGGAAGTCACCGATGCGCCAAAAGGAGGTCAGTCCATAAGCCAATTGGTCAACAGATTTTTTTATATTAATTATTAAGTATTTTTTTATTTTATAAAAATTTTCTAGATTTTCTCTTTTATTACTTTAGTTCCATTATGTTACATTAATAGAGTAGGGTACTGCTGCTATCATGAACTAAATATGGATCTCGTAATGGTGAAAGAATGCTGTAGTGTAAGGCCCAGATTTAGCCCAAGTGCAATCAGCTTGAGAGGTGATCAACAAAACGTAATTACCTAACTTCAATCATCTAAGCTACTATATTGTGCCAGAAAACTAATTTTAGTTCTCAAGAACGCCCCGCAATTGATTTAAAATTAGAACCTTTTAGTCAAGTGCAATCAAAAGAAGATAAACATTGCTAATTAACTCCTTTCGGCCGATGCTACTATGGCTGGCCGTTTCTGTCACAACAAACATTCCGCAATCGATATCCGTTTAAAAGCGGAATCTCCCCCGGTTGCGTGTCGCGAATTGTGCAACCGGAAAGGGGTTGGGGCTGGTCAAGAGGCCCCCTTACCGGAACGAAGATCGATGCTTAAGGCCGCGTTCCTTGCTTGGACTGTGGAAATTTCGTGTTCCACACTGTATTCTTCGTAACGTTGGCCTTTATCGTACTCCACTACCGGGGTAGAATCGCCGCTTCCGTATAGGCTTAACAGTGCCAATAGGGCCGTGTGGAACTTGTAAGCGCGGGGCAGCATTTTTCATTTTCGGTGGTGACACTGTGGCGGAGGTAAGGTGGGTTCGCCGAGAAGTCTGCAAGAAACGTCCAGTTTGTAACGAACGTTAAAGTTCTAAGGGAGGGAAAATAAAGTTTCTGTTTTGTTCACCAGCAACAGTTTCTTTGGAGGTTTGGAATTATGTCGCGACTATCGGTCTAATCGTCGGTGTAATAGACATGATAAGAAAAGTTGTTTCCATGAGATTCCAGTAGCGTTTACTTAGAAGTTATTTGTTCAAGTTTACGTTCAGTCGCTACATTTTGTTGTCGATTATGGTTATCCTCTTACTGTATGGGAATTCAGATGAGTGGTAATAATTCAACAGTTATTGGTTGTATTTTTCTTTCTAAGAAGGAATTTTATTGCCTAGTCCTACTTGAATTTGTCACGCAAGTTAGTGTTGAATATTACAAGTCTGTTAATTTTGAAGGATTTTGGCGAGGATTTTGGTAATTAAATTTGGAAGTTAATTAAAATTTAAGTTCTCTTTGTAAAACCTAGTATACATATAGTCAATGTAAAAAATTTCAATATTTTCGACATTTTTTTCTACCCCAATCGATAGAAATTCTAAAAAATTCTAAAATCGACATCGTTGCTACAAGGGCCTGGAAGTTGACGTTTTCTTGTGTAATTGACCTCTTTGAAATTAAATCTGAACTCAACCGATAGATTTCTTGTAAATTAACAAAAATCACCAAAGTTTATTTTTTTCCAATTTTCAAATTCTTGTAGCTTTTGAACGGAGACACTTATATCGTGTGGAGATACATCAAATTTATCCCTATTTCAAAGGGTATCGAATGGTGTAAGAATGGCCTTATAATAAGAAAGTTGAAATTTGCGATTTTGTCGATTTTGATGAAAATTTTGAATCAAAGTTTTCGAATCGTCATAACTCAAAAAGTACGACTTGTACAAAGAAACTACGGCTATATTCGTGTTCAGCAGTTCAAAATCTACAAGAATTAGTCATAAAATTGATGTAAAAAATTTCAATATTTTTGACTTATTTTTCAATTTTCAAACTCTTGTAACTTTTGAACGGACAGACTTATATCAAATCTAGAAACATCGAATTTCTCCGTTTCACAAAGGCTATCAAATGCTATATGAACGAAAATCCTAAGTCTAATAATAAAAAAAATAAAATTTGCAATTAGGTCGATTTTGACGAAAGTTTTGAATTGAAACATTCAAATGGTCATATCTTAAAAAGTACGACTTGTACAGAGAAACTACGGCCAGATTCGTGTTAAGCGGTCCAAAATCTACAAGAAAAAGTCATAAAATCGATGTAAAAAATTTCAATATTTTCGACTTTTTTTTCCACCCCAATCGATAGAAATTCGAAAAAATCCTAAAATCGACATCGTTGCTACGAGGGCCTGGAAGTTGACGTTTTCTCGTGTAATCAATTTCTCTGAAATCAAATCTGAACTCAATTTGACTGTAGAACCGATAGATTTCTTGTAAATTTCCAAAAACCACCAAAATCTATTTTTTTCTAATTTTTAAATGCTTGTAGCTTTTGACACTTATATCGTGTCGAGATACATCAAATTTATCCGTATTTCAGAGACTATCGAATGGTGCGAGAATGGAAAACTTACGTCTTATAATAAGAAAGTTGAGATTTGTGATTTTGGTCGATTTTGATGAAAATTTTGAATCAAAGTCTTCAAATCGTCATAACTCAAAAAGTACGACTTGTACAAAGAAACTACGGCCAAATTCGTGTTCAGCGGTCCAAAATCTACAAGAATAAGTCATAAAATCAATGTCAAAAATTTCAATATTTTCGACTTTTTTTTCTACCCCAATCGATAGAAATTCGAAAAAATTCTAAAATTGACATCGTTGCTACAAGGGCCTGGAAGTTGACGTTTTCTTGTGTAATCGACCTCTTTAAAATTAAATCTGAACTCAACCGATAGATTTCTTGTAAATTATCAAAAATCACCAAAGTTTATTGTTTTCCAATTTTCAAATTCTTGTAGCTTTTGAACGGAGACACTTATATCGTGTAGAGATACATCAAATTTATCCCTATTTCAAAGACTATCGAATGGTGTAAGAATGGCCTTATAATAAGAAAGTTGAAATTTGCAATTTTGTCGATTTTGATAAAAATTTTGAATCAAAGTCTTCGAATCGTCATAACTCAAAAAGTACGACTTGTACAAAGAAACTACGGCTATATTCGTGTTCAGCAGTTCAAAATCTACAAGAATAAGTCATAAAATTGATGTAAAAAATATCAATATTTTTGACTTATTTTTTTCAATTTTCAAACTCTTGTAACTTTTGAACGGACAGACTTATATCAAATCTAGAAACATCGAATTTCTCCGTTTCACAAAGGCTATCGAATGCTATATGAACGAAAATCCTAAGTCTAATAATAAAAAAAATAAAATTTGCAATTAGGTCAATTTTGACGAAAGTTTTGAATTGAAACATTCAAATGGTCATATCTTAAAAAGTACGACTTGTACAGAGAAACTACGGCCAGATTCGTGTTAAGCGGTCCAAAATCTACAAGAAAAAGTCATAAATCGATGTAAAAAATTTCAATATTTTCGACTTTTTTTTTCTACCCCAATCGATAGAAATTCGAAAAAATCCTAAAATCGACATCGTTGCTACGAGGGCCTGGAAGTTGACGTTTTCTCGTGTAATCAATTTCTCTGAAATCAAATCTGAACTCAATTTGACTCTAGAACCGATAGATTTCTTGTAAATTTCCAAAAACCACCAAAATCTATTTTTTTCTAATTTTCAAATGCTTGTAGCTTTTGAATGGAGACACTTATATCGTGTCGAGATACATCAAATTTATCCGTATTTCAGAGGCTATCGAATAGCGTAAGAATGAAAACCTTACGCCTTATAATGAAAAAGTTGATATTTGCGATTTTGGTCGATTTTGATGAAAATTTTGAATCAAAGTCTTCAAATCGTCATAACTCAAAAAGTAAGACTTGTACAAAGAAACTACGGCCAGATTCGTGTTCAGCGGTCCAAAATCTACAAGAATAAGTCATGAAATCAATGTAAAAAGTTTCAATATTTTCGATTTTTTTTTTCTACCCCAATCGATAAAATTTCGAAAAAATCCTAAAATCGACATTGTTGCTACCAGGGCCTGGAAGTTCACGTTTTCTTGTGTAATCGACCTCTCTGAACTCAAATCTGAACTCAATTTAACTCTAGAACCGATAGATTTCTTGTAAATTTCCAAAAACCACTAAAGTCTAATTTTTTCCAATTTTCAAATGCGTATAGCTTTTGAACGGAGACACTTATATCATGTCGAGATACATCAAATTTATCCCTATATCAGAGGCTATCGAATGGTGCCAGAATGGAAAATCTACGCCTTATAATGAGAAAGTTGATATTTGCGATTTTGGTCGATTTTGATGAAAATTTTAAATCAAAGTCTTCAAATCGTCATAATTCAAAAAGTACGACTTGTACAAAGAAACTACGGCCAGATTCGTGTTCAGTGGTTCAAGATCTACAAGAATGAGTCATAAAATCAACGTCAAAAATTTCAATATTTTTGACTTTTTTTTCTACCCCAATTGATATAAATTCGAAAAAATTCTAAGATTGGTATCGTTGCTATAAACGATTAATAAATGACGTTTTTTCATGTAATCAGCCCTCTTGAATTTAAATCTAAACTTAATTTGGCCCCAGAATCAATACAATTCTTGTAAAAAAAAGAAAAAGATTCTAGTTGTCTTTTACATCTTACAAACTTCTAGTTATTGGTAAATTAACGTTGGATCAATAAAAAGCGTTATTACATAAATGCTTCTCAATTTAAATTATTGATAGGTAAACTAAATTAGTCGAGGGTGATAACGACTTGCTTTTTCAAGAACTGCTCGCTCTAGTCAAAAAGCTACTGCCCCTACCTTTAAATTACTTCGACACTATTATCACAATTTTTTTCAAAGTGATGAAAAGATTCTCATGCGAATAAAAACGACAGGTGCTCACAATTAAACCAAATCTGCTAATAACGCGACAATCGCCCGACCTTCGCTCCACTGAAGCCGGCAATATTTAGTTAGAAAGTATTTGTACCTTCAAGAAAATTTCAAACTTACTCACATGCGTATGTATTCCCTTTTTGTAAATAGCCAGTTGTCAGGTGGTTAATTACCATACGAACACATCCTTTTGAATGTTGCGCATCGGAGGGAGACTTTCGCCACTTTTTTCTTAAAAACCGGCCTTACAGTTGTTGTTAACACTTAGAGCACAACACGAAACCCACAGCACTTGTAGTGATTAGTGAATTGTTCATTAACCGTTTGCGCTAAATTGCAAAGAAACTTGCGAACCACCGGACTCAACTCAACCCGCGTTTTCCTAAGTCACATTTATCCATTCGACGACAAGAGTTCCTGCAAAGTAGCCTCGCGCACGCGCCCATTAACGATTTTCGGCCGAATTAATCACCACCCCACATGGGCAACCAGGAACCATGTGCGCCTCGCTTCCACTTCCTGCAAATCAAAAGCGGACCCGGCATCGACAACAGAAAAAAGTAACAGAAATTAGTCAAGTATCCAGTTTCATAACTTTTTAACAACTCAAACTAAAAAACGAGCAAAGCTAGACTACTACTAGTACTAGTGTGACGTAATCAGATACTAAGTAAAATCTAAACGCCAAAAATTAGACTAACTTTTAGCTATTAGCTATAGCTGCGCCCAAAGGGCGGCGCCAGGGCTCAATTATTGAATTTTTGGTCTCCCCAAATTTTTTCGATAGATTTGTTCTTGTGACAAGTTTTATCCGTTCTCTTATCTTGTTTTCTCTGACTGCAATCGACAGCTGTAATAAGTTTATTGCGTTATGCAGGTAATAAAGTGTAACGGCTATTGTAAGGGACTCTGTTACAATCAAATGCAGGATAATGCAAAGCAATTTTGCATCTGAACAATGCTTCGACTACCTGTCATTGTCCAATCAATTCTGCTCGTTTTGTGACATAATTGCATAATGACCCCCAGTCGAAGTAAACACCCTACAAAACAAGAAAATTACACAAAACGAAGGTTAACGGTCACCACAACGATTTTTCACCAATTAACTAAACGCAGAAGGAAACAACAATTTGGATTAAACTGTGCATTAAACTGGTAAGAAATTAAGAGAAGTCGTAAGGGACCAAATCTGATCAACCTAACGCCGATTGGTGAACTCGTGCTTTACCCCCTGCTGACAAGTAGCTAAAGCTCTTCTTAGTGAGTTTTTCCCTGAAAGTTGAAGACAAAATTTTTTCGGTTCTGGTGTTGTTGATCCGTGATTGTTGAAGTTTGCGTACGCACCGCATGTCCAATTAGACCGATTTACATTCAAAACATTAACTGCAAAGACCTTATGTAACTGTTGCTATTGTGAAGCACCTGCACGGCAATCGCACAGGACCCATCCCTTCCGGTTGGAGGACCCAACCGATTCATTCAGCCATCGCACCTAATAACTTTGTTCTCTTTCCACCTACATAGAGTACCATAACTGGTTTAAATTTGAAGCTATGTACGCTTTCATTATAATAGAGTTAAGTACTTATTGCATACTGATGACTACCATGTTCGCCATATTCGTTTTACCGGCCGGATTTGGCCCCCTGCGAGTTTTTCATTCTCAAAACTGAGAAATGGTTCAGACGCAAGGGATTTTCTGGGTACTTTAAATTATGGAATATCCGTCGTATATGTTAATATAACGTTCTGGTTGAAATAACAGTCACTTATGTTTACAAGGTTGATAGATGTCAAAACGTTGTACCTATTCGTTTGTAATGATGGATTTCTCTAATTTTCCAATTGTTGCAGCGAGTGTTCAATGTTCTGCAGCTAACCATGACAGTGGCGCCTGTTGAATTCTAACAACAAATGCTGGAATGAAATAACCGTTAATTGCATTAATCTCCGTTTTTGCCAAACTTTCCGTTGCCACTTTTTGGTTCTGATTGTGTCAACCTGTTTCGCTAAAAGACACGCGCCGTCCCATATTGTTACTATCCAAATACCACAATTTCAAGAACAAACCCAAAACGTGCTCTTATTTCGTTTCTTTGCCTAACCCAGTTAAGTAATCGCAAATTGGCTGTTTCTTGCGCCTATTTCCAACAATCGATCTGTACAGTCGCCGAAGCGTTACGATTTTACCAGAAAACGCCAAAAAACAGAGGTCGATTTTGCCCGAAAAAAACGATTTGCTCTTGAACCGCTATTTATTATTATTATTATTTATTATTTATTTTATTGAATCGTTTTCAAGAGGAACAACAACAATGCATCATATACTCGTAGCTTTCGCAGAGTTCGTACTCGTTGAGGGGACAATCGATGCGTTTGGAGCATTTCACGGGGAGAAAATCTGAAAATTTTCGAAAATTACCAAAAAATCGGGGAAAATTTTGAAAATTTACCGTAAAATGTGGCGCAACCGCAGCAGTAGCCGGTGACGATGGCAGGGTCGTCATCGCAGAAATGGGAAGGACACCCTTCGCATCTCGGCCCGATCCCCAAGCTCGGAAGGTGCACTAAAATTGATTAACAGTTGATTTTGGCGATTCTAAAAGTAACTTACGTCTTCGTGAAGAACGGGAAACCGGAGCGTTGCTTGAAACGAAGGCTAGAACTAGCGCTACAAAAACGGCGATAATGAGGGAGATTGGTCTGGTCATTTTTTTGAAACTGATGGTCCGGCTGGTGGCTCGCACCTTTTAAATAGGTCAATTACGTAAATAAGAGGTTCTTAAAAAGCCATTTAGATTAAGGTAAATTCCAGTCTGGGAGCAATTTGTGATTAGATGTAAAATCGGGGTTCTCAAAAATGTTCCTTGTTTGTGGTTTAGAAGCATCCGTGAAGATTAATGGAATGAAGTGACGATTATGGTTACTTGAATCAATTACGAATGCAGCACATGAAGTGATGAGTAATAAACGATAGAACTGTGCGGCAAACGGCACAGGCATATCGCAAGGACACAATTGAAATTGTCAATTCACTTCCATAGGTTGTAGAGGGAAGCTTTGAATAGTAATGTGGCCACCTAGAGCTAGTTCTGAAGCAAATTATTTAAACGCCTATAGCGGTGGCTCTGCTGTAAAACTTTACCTCATTATTTATTTACTTGTAAATTATTTAAATAATTATTGTGAGTTATTTAAATTATTATTATGAATTATTTAAATTATTACTGGTCTCTATATTAATCAACACAGTGTCATATTAGGACTCCAGATACCTCCAATATTAAACTATAGGCACCACCAAAAGAACGAGTGCATTAATTAGAAATCCAAGAACCTGGGGTTGTAGCATTCAAAGATTACAACCAATGATCAACGTTACAACCCTAAAAAAAAGTAGTAGTGCAACCAACAATACTTGTAAGCATTGAACGTTGCCTAACCAACGGGTGTTGGGGGTGTAACTCAACAAAACTGTCACTTTGACGTTTCTCTATTTTGTAAACTAATGTGAAATTGTTGTAAACCTGTGATAATAATTGCTAAATAATGGGGTTTCTGACAGTTTTGAAGAAAATGAAGCAAAAAGAGAAAGAAATGCGAATCCTGATGCTGTATCCTTTTATTTAACAAAAATGAGCGACATAACCTCAATTTTTTAAACCTTTTAAGTTTTCTTAATTATCCAAACAGAGGTCTTGATAACGCCGGGAAGACGACAATCCTCAAGCGATTCAATGGCGAACCAATCGATACTATTTCTCCGACTTTAGGGTTCAACATTAAAACTCTTGAGCATAGGGGGTAAGTCCCCAAATTGCGACGTGACCGGCCTCAAATGATAGTTTTAGGTTCAAGTTGAACATGTGGGACGTTGGGGGCCAAAAATCTCTACGTTCCTACTGGCGAAATTACTTTGAATGTACAGATGGTCTTATTTGGGTAGTTGACAGTGCTGATAAGAGACGTTTAGACGACTGCAAAACGGAACTCCATCAGTTGTTGCAAGAAGAAGTGAGTGTTTGTCGCTGACTTGACACATTTTAACGGTAATTTATAGAGGTTGGCCGGGGCCACATTGCTGATTTTCGCCAACAAACAAGATCTGCCAGGTGCCTGCTCAGCTGAAGAATTATGTGAAGTGAGTTGTTTGAAATTTCGAGATTTTTGGTAATAAGAGAAATTTTAGTTGCTCGAGTTGAATCTGATCAAAACGCACCACTGGAAAATTATTTGGTGTAGCGCCGTCACAGGAGAAAATCTTCTCAAAGGAATTGATTGGTTAATGGACGACATTGCTGCAAGAATATTTACGTTGGATTAAAACTAAAAATTTAAATTATTTATTGGAATTTATTAACAACGCTTATTTTTTCTTCTTGTTTTTCTTGCTCTTCTTTCCCTTTTTCTTCTTGGGAGGAGGTGGCAACTCCGTGTCTGGGTATAAGGCCATTAACGCCTTTTTCATGGCTACACAATCAACTTTTTGTCCTTTAGTCGCAAATTTCGCCATTAAACCGTTGAGGAGATCTGCGTCGATTTTCTTAACTTTCTTTTTCTTGAGGAAAGCTCGGAAGTCGTCTTGAGGCAAATTAGAATCCGGCAAAGCCAGCACAAAGTGTCTAAAAAATTCAAGACTCAAGTAGCAGAGCTAACATAACCTTATTTTTGTGAAAACTTAAAACAGTGGCAAAACAAATACAAGAAAAACGGCCGGGGTGTCATACCCGAAATCTTTCTTTTTCTTCTTCTTTTTGGGTTTCATCGCTAGATACTTGCAACGAGCGAACATCAATTGGTTGACGTTGGGGCCGTAAATTTCAAAATTGCTCAAAATTTGTCCAAATGTGACTGTTTTTCCGGTCTTAAATATTCTTCTCAACACCTAAAAGTGCGCAAGTAGCGACAAAAATGTTGATAACAACCCCTAACTGGTAGGAACGTTTTGTTGACACTCATATTCTCCATGTTCAAGTGAACCAACGAGAATTTGTTATTAGCCAGAGCAGTGGCCAAAGCTTGGGCTTCTTCTGTAGTGTAGATATTGTTGCCGGCTCTAACCTCCACCAGAGACGTGCTTTTGAGGAGCGCCATTCGAAGCATACGCAAAGATTCTTTTGTTAATCTAGAAACTGCCGTAAGGGCCTTGCGGCGTTTTTGAAAATTTTAACCTATTGTTGCTGATATCCAAAAATTCTAAGACTGGCGAGTTTTTAACGTATTTCAGTACCGGCAACATGGACTGTTTGGTTCCAATTCCGTTCCAAGATATGTTCAATCGACGAATGTGGCCATTTTGCATCAACCCATTACACAATTTTTTGTTACCTTAACAAGAAGCCGCCGTTGTAAAAATAGAAATAATAAAAATTAACGCTCAATTTTGTTAGCATCACTGTACCGGGTCCAGTGCTAAATCCGTTCCAAGAAATGTTCAAATCCTCAACAGTCTTGTTCTCCAACAAAATTGCTTCCAGAGTTGCCCCAGAGTCTTCAGTCAAGTTATTGTGGCCGATGTTAAGTTTCTTAATTGTAGTGTTCTCAATTAAACTTTGTTGCAGAAACTTCAGGCCCTTGTCTCTTAAGCTGTTGAAGCTTAAGTCGAGTTCTTGCAGGAATTGGGTGCTACCTACACCCTCACTTAGAGCTTCCGCTCCTAATTAAACAATTGGGAATTTTTACTTCGATTTCTTCTTTTTGAGTACCTTCAGGCCCTATCCGACATTCTCGCAAGTTCAAAATCGTAATGCTGTTGTTTTCTCTTAAGACATCACCAATTAAGCGCGTAGCTTCAGGTGACATCCAGTTGTCTTGCAAAACCAGGTGTTTGACGTGCCCGTTGATCTTCAGGGACTCGCTCAATGCCAGCATTTGTTTCACGGTGAGGCCATAATACTGAAATAGATAGAGGAAGGATGAGCGCATGCGCTGTTTGCACTACACCGGTAAACTATCATTGTATTAGCTGATAACTGTAATCTAGTTTAATGAGAAAGCTATAGGACCTTCAGATCTAGAACGTCTGTTTCCAAAGACTTCATTATCCGGGTGATGGCGACGATTCCAAATTCGTCACACATTTTCTTGTACTTTCCAGCTCCGATGTCGTCGACGACATCATCAGGTTCTGCAAGTGACTTTTAACGTTTCTTTCCTTAAATTGGGCCATTGCTGTTTTACCGACGTAATTGAACGCGTCATCAATGCCGGGATTCGTTAACGGCGGAAAGTAGTTTATGGCGATTTTAAAAAACGAACTTTCCGAAAACAAAACTTGCGCTAAACACTTGAAGGACTCCGTGGTCTTCTCCAAAAAATAGGCGCTAGCCAATTGGTCTGCTGTCATCATTTCTGTGTGATCTGCAAGTGATTGGCTCTTCATGGATGCGTCAAGGATTTCATCATCGGTGACGTCAGTTATCACTATTTGAGTCGGATCTGAGGGGTCAGTCAGTCTGAGGGGGCCCGTTTCAGGTGCTTCAGAAACGATTGCTTCAAGAGCGGAAGGGGCCGCGATTGGTTCTCCATTTGTGTGGAAGGTGGCACCTTCAGAAACGATTGGTTTGGGTGGTTGTTCGATGATTTTCTTTGACATAACGAATTTTTTTATATAAAAAAGTGTCAACTTTAAGAATTGAAATGACAACGTTAATTTTTTTAGAAATTTAAAGTTGGGGTGGGACTTGGCCATCAAAAATAAATTCGCCCATTCTCCCACTTCTGATTCTGACTGAGAGACAGTTGGGCTCAAAAAATAAGATTGAGGATGGGGTGGTCAATTTTTTTGCTTTACGGCTTGCCTCACCCATCTCTTATTAAGGGTAAATTTTAGGTAAAAAATATACAGTAGTTTATGAAAAAAATTTAATCAAAATTCTTATATTTACATTGTTCTTAAATAATTTGTACAAAGAAAATAATCTTCACGCAGTGTTCCGTTTTAATGGCTGTCCATAAATTGCAATTCTGACAACAGCAATACGTTGTTGGGTAGGGGTTTTGGTTGGGGCGACAACAAGGTGATGGTCTGCCTATCAGTGTCGATGTTGGTCCTGAAAAACAGAAAGGTTCATTGAACATGTAACACGTTGAATTTTCAAGTTACACAATGCAGTTTCAACTTACACGCAGACAAAGCCAGCGACGTGGGCCAAAATAATTTCGTCATCATCCGCTTCAGAAAAGCTAACCGCGAGCAAGTGATGCAAAATGCCCGGATTTGGCGAGATGGGAACCAGTTTGGTCAAATGATCGTCAGCTTTCATCCCCAAAGGCAGGCAGGAATCGGGGAGAGCCGGTGCTCCGATTTTAAAAATTTTAATTTCCGACCACTTAACATCGAACGAATGGGGATACATGGAAGTTTTGGGAGCACCGTAAAAATACTCCCGGATCCGCTGGTCCCTAGCTTCCGACCGAACACTTTTTGATCTCTCGACAACCTAAAAAACACAAAAAGTGAGGTTAAATCACCAAAAAAAAACTCTCAAACTTACGCCGCCGCTTTTCTGAAGAAAAATTACTTTAACGAAATTAGGAAGATCCCGAACTAATTCATTGTAAAGTCTCTCCTGGTCCAGAACTAAAATTACGTCTACTTCGAAAGCGCGGGCGGAATGCAGGATTTCCTTGTACCCGGCCCCCTTAATCCACCCACAAGTGTTAACAATAACGCCCGAAGCTCTTGCTGCAAATTTTTAATGTAATCATTTGGTGGCCTAAGTAAAAAATTACCGACTTTTCTTGTTAACATCAAGTCTTTCTTTAACTGTGTTGGCTAATTGCGTCACAAGCATTGTAAATAGCGCGACATTTGCTTGAGGAGTCTTGTGCCCGTGGTGGTATACCAAAGGAGCTTCTTGTGAAAATCCTTCATCAATCGAAGCAGGTCTCTCGATCAGTAACGCGCCTGAAATCGCAAATAATTAATTTCTCGAAGCAATTTTCGATAATTACCCACCGATAGTTCCAGGTATCGAAATTTGTCCCTGCCCTACGTCCAAATCCACAAAAATCGGCCTTCGCCCCATTCTCACGGCGTAATTGAGTAAAATTCGACAAACCGTCGATTTTCCCACATCTCCGGGCCCCACCAGCATGGCGGTGGGCCCCTTTTTGTTGTCTCTTTCCGCCTCTACTCGCATCGATTCGAGGGCGGCGTGGCAGTTTGAATAGGTCACCATGGGGGTCTCTTTGGCGATGTAAATAACGTCGGTTTTACCTCTAACTTCTAAATTGCAACCGTGCCAGGTAAAAACCGCCACTTTGGCTCCGGCACCAAACTCGTAGGGCTTCCCTTTCACCAGTTCCGTCCCAAACACTTCCGCTTTGCCAGTTTTTAAGGTTAGAAACACTTTCTCGTTCTTGGACTCCACCTCGAAGCGCAACTCGTTGTCGGGGTCCAGTTTGAAGTCCTGCACGTTACTCTTCCTATCGTCCGGAGCCATTTTGCCCAAATATTACAGGAGGAACCGCAAATTAGCAAAAACCACAACACCGACTAAAAGTGAGGTTAAATCAGTACTTCCAATATTTTTACTGTGGTGACACTGACAGAAGGAAAGAAGGGGGAAATGTGATGTGATGTATATACTTTTGAACTACAGACTACAGAGCTCTCCCAACTTTTTGAATTCTTTTAAAAGTAACAACAAAAATAAGTAACACATATTAATACAATCAATATTTTCTAAAAATTTGTTGATTAAAACTTAAAATTAAGTAATAATAGTTGTTGAGTTTTACTAATTCTGGTAGATTATCTGTCCAAGTAGGTCGTTTGAGTACTTTCAAAATCAATTTTTTGGTTAACTCAAAAATGCAATTTTTTCCAAATTTCCAGTAATTAGTCCCTAACTAAAGCAATGTTGAGTGTTCGCAGAGTCTTTAAAGTTAACGTGAGACACCTCAGCAAATATGTTGATAAAGACAAGAGTGCGAAAGCGATTCGGCAAAAATTCCTTGACTACTTCATCAGCACCAACAGCCACGATTTTGTTAAGTCGAGCCCTGTGGTGCCCTTTTGCGACCCCACAGTGGCGTTCGTTAACGCCGGTATGAACCAGGTAATAATTCCGTTTATTCCGCTAATTACTTACCGAAGCCAATCAAAGTTCAAGGGAGTCTTCATGGGTAAACAGGAGCCCCAATACAAGAAAGTCTGCAATTCTCAAAAATGCGTGCGAGTAGGGGGTAAACACAACGATTTAGACGTTGTAGGTTCTGATGGGTACCACCACACATTTTTCGAAATGCTGGGAAACTGGTCGTTTGGAGATTACTTCAAAGTAAGAGTTGACAAAAACCATTCCTGGAAACTATTGGAAATTTTCAGAAAGAAGCCTGCGAATTGGCGTGGAAATTGCTAACAAACGAGTATAAAATTTCCCCGGCAAGGTTGTATGTAACTTATTTCAAGGGAGACCCTAAACTGGGGATAGAAGAGGATTTGGAAACAAAAGAAATTTGGAAGTCATTGGGGTAGTTTCAGTTGTGGTTTGAAATTCGAAATTTCTATTAAAATTTTAGTATTCCCGAAGACAGGATATTGCCGTTCAGTTCTAAGGATAACTTTTGGGAAATGGGGTCAACCGGGCCCTGTGGACCTTGCACAGAAATTCACATCGACCATTTAGGCGCCACTAACAGAGCTAATTTCATCAACAAGGGCCTCCACGATCTCACGGAACTTTGGAACATTGTTTTTATTCAATACCACAGGTTTAACGCTTTATTCCTTTAATTGCGCAACTTCACATTGGGCAATTGCAGGGAGAGTAGCGACTCGATTATCTTATTACCGCAAAAACACGTGGATACCGGAATGGGGTTTGAGAGACTTGCCGCGGTACTCCAGGGCAAGACCAGCAATTATGACACCGATAATTTTACGTATTTATTCAATGCTATTCAGAAGGTTTGTGTTTGAATATATCGTCATTGTGATGCAGTAACGTAACAATAGAATTGCAGCGGCGTGCCTCCATACAAGGGAAGATTTGGTGAGAGTGACTGGGATAGACTAGACACTTCCTACCGCATATTGGCGGACCACACGAGAATGATCACAGTGTGTTTGGCTGATGGCGTAATTCCAGAACAAAAGTAAAGTCATTTGTTGCTATTGTCGCTACTCAATACGTTGAATTTTAGTCAGAAGCTAAGGAGGTTGATGCGGAAAGTGTTTCTGTTGAGCGAGACTCTTTTTAAGAAAGACAAGGGGTTGCTGAGGGAACTGTCCAACTACGTCATAGAAGAGTTGGGACCGGTTTATAGCGAAATGGAGCGAAATGTTAAGCAGGTGAACTTAATTTCTTTTTTTTTGTTAGGGGTTTTTATGGTATTTCCAGATCCATCAAATCATTGATTATGAAGAGGAAGTTTACAAGATGATCCGCAAATCAGCTTCAGAGGATTGGGAGAAGTTGGCCAAAGAAAATCCGAAACTTCTCACCCTTGACGTCATTGAAAGTCCGAGTATAGTTGCGGCGTACAAAGACCTTAAAGGCTCGAGTCCTGCAGCGATGACCGGTCAATTAGCTTTTAAATTGTACGACACTTTCGGTCTAGACGAAGACACAATAGCGAAACTTTCCCAAATTTTTGATCTAGAATTCGACGTGGAAGGTCTGGAAGCTGAACTGGAACAGGCCAGATTGCGGTCGAAAGCTCAGCATTTCCTAACTAGCAGTCTAATTTACGAGAAACTAGCCAAAATTAAAGTAGCGAAAACGGACAGTTCCCTCAAATACGAATATAGCAAAGAAAATAATAAATACGTTTTTAAAAATATGGAAGTGCGAATTTTGAAAATCTTCCAAAACCTCGAAATTGTCCCCGAGATCGGCCCAGAAATCTACTGCGCCCTTCTCCTCGACAAGTCAAATCTCTACACTGAAGCCGGCGGCCAAATCAGCGACCAAGGCACGATTTCGTTCGGCAATAACGTTTTTGAAGTAACCGAAGCCCAAAATTGCGACGGTTACGTCCTCCACAAAGGTTTTCTGCATTCGGATAAATCCCAAAAGTTAAAGCCGGACGACCGGGGAATTCTCAACGTCGACCCCGAATTCCGGCTGAAAAACATGCGGAACCACACCGCCACCCATTTGTTGAACGCCGCCCTCAAAGACCTGAAAGGCGCCACCTGCCAGAAATCGAGCAAAGTTACCGATTCCTATCTAAATTTGGACGTGGGGGTTTTCGGGGATAAAATTTCCGCCCCGGAAATCGAGTCAATAGAGAACCGCATCGGGAGGTTGATCCAGAACGACGTCCCGGTTAAGGTGAACGAAATTGACAGCCAGATTCTCTCCAGCATGGACTACGTCACTTTGATCCCGGGAGAGGTCTATCCGGACCGCGGGATCCGGCTCGTCGAGGTCAAGGGCCACGATGGCTTTATCTCACGGTAAGCCGGCCGAGGTTAACTATTAAAGTAACTATTATTATTTTGGGTGTTTGGGGGGTGAAATGTTGCGTTAAGCAATAATAAATAAATAATAATTGAGCTGAAACTTGCAAATGTTTCAGAGAGCCTTGTTGCGGCACCCACGTGTTCAACACTTCCGATCTGAAGGACTTCTGCGTGATCAGCCTCAAGTCTCTGGGCCGCAGCACCGCCTCCATTCACGCCGTCACCGGTGAAAGGGCCAAAATAGCGAAGGCCAACGGCGTTGAAATCTTGGACAATATCGAGAAATTCGAAAAAAAGATTCGCGACAACATCGATAAGGTGAAATTCCGCCGGCGGTTTCAGTGTTACCAACTTAAAACTGTTTCAGCCGGAAGTGCTTCAAAACGCTGTGGCGGCACTGAAACACAAACTTAACTTCAACGTTGAAGATTCCACGATTTTTCCGTACACAGTGAAACAGCAGTGCATCGAAAGTTTGAACAAAATCAACAAACAAATCAAAGACGCGGTCAAGGGTAATTTGAAGGAGTTTGTTGAAATTGAGATGCGGAACGCGCTCGAGTCCAACGTTACTAAAACGAAGAAAAACCAAAAGTATATGGTTCACTATTTGAGGAGTTCCATGATTCTGGAAGCGGTTCCGCTACAAAAAGCCACAAAGTTATGTCCCGATATTCCCGTTTTAGTGATTTCGTATTCGGATGATATGGCGAAGGCCCGTTGTTGCGTCCCCAAGGTTGGTACGGGTTCAGTCAAAAAATCTCGGCTACTTGGTTTGGTTACAGGAATTGGTGGGATCTTTGAGCGCCGAAAAGTGGTTGAAGGCGACAGTAGCGGCCATTTTCAAGAGCACCGCAGCGCCCCCACGCGGCCAAGACGGAAACTTGGCGTGTAATATGAAGGCGAAGAGAGTTCATATTAGCGACATCGACGGTTTAGTCAAGGAGAGTTTGAAAGCTGCCAAAAAATATATTGAGGAACGTTTGTAATAATTTTTGTTGCGAAAAAAAGATTGTTTCGTTTTTAGTAAACACTTATTTATTAAATTACAGAGTCAACAAGCTTAACATTTAAGCAACATGGAGTCCGACAAGCACAGATTCGTTATTTCGTGGATACTCGCTTCGTTAGTCTGGCTAATAATCATAACAATACCAAGGCATTTTTGCAACATGTTACGAACCTAAACATTTATTGCGTCTCACAAAATTACTTGCAGTCTTATGTAGTTATGCTATGGAGATTCTGACAAGCGCTATGAAGTACCGTAAAAAAATATAATTGTATCGTAAAAGGCATTGCTTACCACGCTGGACGAAATCGACATAACGCTAACAATTTTTCGAAAAATAGGAATAGTGGGGATCTATAAAACTATGATAACGCAACACAATTATGCGGCTATGCAACTAAGCTGTAATCGACTAACCTATCATCTACTTAACTAGTCTTACTGCTACGTGAGGATAACATACATCTACTGATTATAAAAAATAATTTAAAAACAACCTTATATGACTATCAACATTGACGTAGGTCTCCAGGGACTTCTACAAATCTCGAAATTAACGTTGTAAATAGTTTGATTTTTAGTTTCAAGTATTTATTGCTTGATGCCGTGACTTTACATATGTTTATAAAAATAAACAAAATTATGCAAGAGGTAAAAAAAATATTTAAAATACTCAATCAAAATTCTACTGAGACAAAGACAAGGGAATGTAAGTAAAGTTGCTACAAAGTTCCGCTAGCACTCGGCTTCTGGTTGCGCCTCACATCCTCCAATTGAATGAGCTAAAACCCCAAATCAATCACTACACATCCCCCACAACACTACCAACTCACCTTTTCTATAGGTATGCACGATAACTCACCACCTCCGCATTGAGGCGGCGGCAGAGGCGCTGTCGGCGTCACCGCCGGTTTCCCGGCCGCTTTTTCCTGAGCTTCTCGAGCCCTGCGCTCCTTCAATTTCAACGAGAATATAGCAACCGACCGGGCCCGCTTCATAAGGCTCTGTTTCACTCGAGTTTTCTTCGCCGCCAACTCCTCGGCCGCTAAAGAAAATTTCAAGACGCTTATCGACAGTGACGATTACTTACCTCTAGCCTGTTCGTCGGCCTCTTGACTCGACACGCTTTTAGCGCTGTCACTCAACGAGGGTTCAGCAGGAACCGGCCGAATTTTTAATGGGGCGTTGTTGTGGTGAGGCGGGGAGCGAGGACGAGGAGGCCACACGGGACTGCTCTTCAACAAGTCGGAATCAGAACTCGACGCGTCCTGAAAATCGAAACAGTTAACACCGCGCTTTTGATAATTGCGAACGAGAAACATTGAGGATGCAGTGGCGGGTGCTTTTTGTTTCAACGCGTAGCTACTTTTCACATGTATTGTCAGGAGGGTCGCGAGTCACTAATTCGATACGCTTCGGACCCTTTTGAGACTCTGTTAGTGTCAGTTTCTTATTACGAGTTACTTTGTGAGCAGGAAAGGGCATTAGCGAAGTTACGAAACTAGTGTCTTGTGGTCACGCTAGCATGCAACTAGCGACTTATAGTGTTGTACTAGCATTGATTGTGGTTACTGGATTAGTATTACCTGTCTCATGCAACATCTGTACTAATAATCCTTAAGCTCACTACACTTTTTATTCTTTTCTTCTATGGCGACGTGCAAAACTTTGAAGCCAGAGCATTGTCTGAATGTTTTACAGCTTACATCTAATCTGAGAAATGCAAAATATACAAAAAATTATTGTAAAATAAGAATTTTCCCTTATACGTTAACTCTGTGGGAGTTGGCAGTGTTGCGTTGTTACGGCAGATGGCGCTGATTGCAATAGTTACTTACATTTCAGTAGTTGCCGCTGGCCACTCTAAATGACTCAATGTAAAAAAATATGGAATTGCTATAAGCGCCATAGTATTAGTCCGAAAATATTTCGAGATTTGTATCTTGTGAACCACAAATGATCGCCAATCAATTGAACCTTCCTACAGTTTCAAAAAAAAAAATCATTTTTGGTCCATGAGACGTAAGGTAGCTGTCTATTCTACCTATTGCTCAAACCTAAGTCGCCATTAAATGAATCGAGTGCGTTCAAATAATTCGTGTCCGGCACTTTGATCACATTGAAGAGACAAAAAATAAAAAGATGTCAAAAACGGGTGCGGCCGTGTTGTCGGAAACAAAAAACACTGTGTTGTAAGCGAAACGTGTACATGAAGCTTACTTTCGATGTAATGCAATCAGTGCTTCGATGCATATCGGTTTCCTCCTTCAGCCGCTTAGCCCATTCGGCCCCGCCACTGGGTCCGATGGTTAAATGGTGCGCGTGCTCGGGCTACCGATAATCCACACTGTAAAATCGCCTGTCTCCGCAACGTGCGCCACTGACTTACCTCGATCGGTGTCCATTCTTTCGATTTTCTCGGTCTAAACGGCGGAATCGCTTGGATACTATCTGGGGTTATAGATACCGGTTTATGGTGACCAGCGGTCAAAGGTCCGGGAGTGGTAGGAGTAGGTACCGGAGTGACGTTGGCGGACGTCACCGACTCCTTCACCGATTCCACCGCCATCTCGCGCAACTTATGTTCAATTTTACTCTCGTTCCCAGAAACTAAACTGTGGCTAGGCGAGACGGAAAATCTAAAAGCAAAAACGATCACAGGTGAGTCGTTAAAAATTAATCGAAACAAAAAGAAAAAAATATAAAAGCCGAAGAGTCTCCAATTAACGCCTGCGTTTCTTCAAAAAGAGACAACCGGTTATTTACAAGCGAAACAGGGTGCCATGATAAAATAGGAAGCTGCGTGTGAGATAAACAACGCCAACTCAACTTTTACCATAATTTCGGTTTTCTGTCCTGGAAACGCCGGTAAGGTGGCCTAAGATCACGAAATACTAGTTACTAGAGCGCCACCTAACGGCGATTAATCAAACGTCAAGTACCTTCCGATCAGCTTCGACGACAGCTCTTCGGGGGACGGGGTGGAGGTGTTGGCGGTTCGACTCGCCTCCCTCCTCGCCCACTCGATCTTCGCCATTTCCGTCGCCAACCAACCGGGAATATCCGGGATGGCGCACGTGATAATGAAGCGAATTACAAGCATGATGTGCTGAAAAAACGTAGCAAATAACTATAACTCGAAGCCAGGTAGGCCGTACCTCCAAAGCGACTATTAGCAGGATGGTCTGCGTGGCGGTCATGTCCGGGAACACGCGATGGACTTGTCCCGACAACCCGATGAGGGCGCAGTTGACCAAAACAGCCATGATGCTCATGTACTCCATGCAGCTCTGAAAATGTTTGTTAATATTGGGACGCTTATTCGTTACGCAGTTTCTAATTTTACAGAAACCTGTAATCCCGAAGCAAACTTATCAACATTGTTTCCTACCTAATATTGCAAATTACGACGGCTTGGTTAACTCTTGAAATTACATTAACAAAAACCCCGAATTGTTGAAACTAGAAAATTTTGCATATCGGTATTACAGTTTTCTGTAATGCGAAATAACTTTCTCAGCGCGAAACCATCCAATAAAGGTTTCAGTTGCTCAAAATTACCTGCCAGGTGCCTATGTTGGGGACCCTCTGCCCGAAGGGCCTTTGGCAGACGTACGCAAGCTTGAAGGCGTCGCTCCTGATCTCGATCAAATTGTTGAAGATGGCGCAAATGGCGGCGGGCGGAAACGCCGACGAGAACAGAATAACGTACCCCAGCTGCATCGTCATTTCCAAATGATCGGCAAAAGTTCCGTCGTACTGAAACCACCCTATTAGTTCGTTTCGCAACAACAGATGGCGCGCTAAACTACTTTATACAACGAACTTTCGAGTTCTGCTTGACTCATGGTGCGTTTGTTGGACGCCTCGGGTCCTTGCTCCTCTTTGACGTCGGCAATGTTGGATTCTTCTGTGCCGGGTGGGGCTCTGGCGGTGATCGGGCTGAGAGCGCCCCACAAGTCGAAACTCATTTTAGCCAAACGCATGTGCTCGAGCATGTAAGGAAGAGCGGATTCTTTCAAGTTACCGATGACTTGTCTCGCTATTAGCAACGCGGCCAATTGCTGGAGTCAAACAGTTAAGTTATTGTTGATTCGAGAGAGCGGGGAAGGTAGTTACCTCTTTGAGGCGAGCTTGATCTTGGAGGTAAAAGGCGATGTAAAACAATGACAGAAACGAATTGACAAATTGGAACTGAAACATAAAGGACCACATGGAGTTGCGTCGCAATGGAGATGACCTGCTAAGTTAAAATCTTGCACCGTTACTGGGTTAATATAAAACAACAGTTAAAATCATGCAACTAGGTTCAATAATGTTGATGCAAAATGATCGGTAGAATTGATTGATGGAAGAGCAGTCGCCGGTTTAGAGGTAGTGCAAGAAGCTTCGTGACAAGTAGTTGAAGAATACAAACCAAGGCCACTTTGCCGATGAGGTGGTTTTCATACTTGGTCTCAAGGCGGTAGTTCTCTGAGCAGCGTGGTAAAAACATAGCTCACAGTTAAATAATTAGCTACCTACACTAACACACTACCAACATTTAGAAAGATTAACACTACGGACTTTTCTTCAATCGAGTCGATCTAGTGAGATTAGACGTACAAGTCGGAAACTAGAGGCTCTACATGCCAGTTGCTTGCAAAACATAACAAAACTAACAGTGTCCACGAGACGAGAAAGTTCAAAAATTTTACTTAAGTTGAGAAGAGTCTTGTGGTCTGTGTAGAACCTACGCGAGTGGAGTCACTGCGCAGCCGCACTAAGGTGCTTGTTGCGACTGCGCAATGCCTCACAAATTTATTTAAGTTTTTTATTTAAGTGTTGCATCGAGATTTCTTTGGAAGTGCTTTTATAAAATTTGAGTGAGTTCTTTTCACCTTTATCGTTTAACCATATTGCGATCTTGAAATAGGCTTCGTCCATTAACGAAATAACAACTGCCAACATGATTTTCGGCAAGTATCCCAGCCACATCGGCAACCCTCTGGCACTCAGGAGTCCGTCCCACCAATCCTGGAAAAAATCGATGAAAACGTCTGGATGCCGCCGTCTAGGTGTGACTGTACCTGAACTTGTAGGGAAACGATCATGACGAAAAAAACGGTGGAAAGACATACGGCGATGATGGGCACTGAGACGCAATAGCGGAACACGTGCCGCTTCCAGGTCGGGTGCCAGGGCTCCAAACGGCCGGTTACGGGGCTGGGTTGGAGGGGACCCTGGGAACATATCATAACATGTCGCGCTACCTGACACGTCGACATGTTAAAGCTCTATAAGCACTACAGAAAAAGCACCACGGGAGATTTTCTTCTCGGCGCCCACCCAACCTGCTAAGAAAGCTCGGGCCCAACATTTAACTTTTATCAAACTTCAACCACTTGATTGATGAGATTCGAAAGATTTCCGGGGTTACTGCTGGGCTCGGTGGGTGCCTCGAAAATCCCCCATCACCAATAATCGCGTTAAAAATCAAATAAAGTGCCTTGTACGCTATTTCGTGTGAAAGTAACTCAACCATACCCGAAACAGGGGTCTGGGTTCGGCCAGCAAGTCGTCCCGTTGATCCAGAGTTCCCCAGCGAAACGCCAATTCGGCAGAATACCGTTTCCACGCCTGCAAATACGTCGTGACCCAAACGACGTTAAAAACTGAAAACAACACATATCCAACATCCTCTAAAGTCTGATGTTTCCCGTTGCAGCACAACTGTAACCGTCAATTTTAGTTTAAAATCAACAAAAAAAAAATCAACCGGCAACTATTACCCAAAAGAAGAACCCTACTATCGCCGGTATACTCAACGCAGTAGTGTAGTGACCCAGCCAGGCGAAGTACATTCCGATTTTGACCCCAAAGTATTCGGTGATTTCATCTGGAAACCGGAAAATAGTGTTAGTTACTAAATAGCAATGAGGGGAGCAGCCACCTAAAGGTTGGCGAGCACACACGTCGCGGACCCAAGTGTTTTGAAGTCTCTCCAAGGCTGCGGGTTCGTGTAGCGGAAACACTTGCGATATTATCCCCGAGGTCAAGCATTTAGGAACTGAAATGAGATTTATGGTTATTGCCATTAACGCGAGGTTAAGAGGTCGTACTGACAAAGTCGCGCCAACAAATTTCAATTTTTGTGAAACTATAGAAAATATTTAATATAAAAAAAATTGTTGGTACATAGTTAATTGTACCTATTGGTTGCCCTTCGAGGAGAGTTAAACTGGGAATAGACTCGGTGTCGCTCTGTTTCGCCCGAATGCTTTCGAGTAGACGCAGCACCAGCCACTGTCGCTCTTCAGTGGTAAAAAAGCGCTCCTCGTCGCCAGCGCCCTCATAGGTGGCGAAATCTTGAACTAAAAACTCCTTCAACCCTCCCCCTTTGCTCTCCTTCAATATTTTCGGCAGGTGGTATTCTTCTGCGGCTTTGAGCAAACTGCAACAATTTCGTTCGGTTGTTTGTGAAAAAACTTTCGTGTGTGAGGATTTACATTGAAAACGGGGCCGTCAAATAGAAAGCGCTGCTCTGAGTGGAAGCGTGGTGTCTCACGTGCACCGTCAATCCCGGTGACTGTCTCAACTTGGCCAACAGCCACAACAACACGGAATCTTGAGCGCCGGGCGGGAAAACAACAACAACATCGCAATTCGGCGTCGAAACTCTTTTCAACCAGAGTCTTTTCGGGGCGAGAAAATGTCCCGCGCACGGTATCTTTTTCTTGATCAATTCGGAGGCTGAAATCGGACGACGGTGACGGGGGGCCAAACGCCAACAGACACTCACCTTGCTCGATCGTCTCCTGGGCCCGTTCCACTAGCTTTCGACGGCGCAAATTGCCGCCACCCTCGCCGTCCTTGTCGATTTCTTGCGTCGCCATTTCACCCTCATTTGACATTCGAACCCCCGAACTTACGTGATCACGCAAAGGAAGTAATCAATGAGAATGCTAATGCTGGATAATTTCGATTTCGTTACGCCTACCACCGACACAACGCCATTTTTAAAAAACTGTCACCGTGACACTGACAGATGTCAAAGGGAAAGCGCATGGGCGCCAAGAAACAACAGACGGCGGGGGAGGAGGAGCCCACCCCAAACCCCCGACGTGACGTCATCGCAGCAGTTGAAACTCATGCCACCAGATGTCGCTAAAACTATACCATTAAATTTCTTCCCAACTACGCAATTTCGGGATTAATTAAAAGAGGGAGCAAAGAATGGTAGGATTTCCATTTCTTTTTTCTTCAAATATCTACCAGGGTTTTCTGGTCATCTCCATGACCAAAAACCACTACAGTAGAATTTTTGGAACTAGGAGAGTACTTAAACGCATTTCCACTGCTATCAATTTTAAGTCTGGTGGAAGGTTGTGTTATCTAGCTATCTAGCCTCATTCAAATCAAAACGTATATGACAGGTTTATTTGAGCTTACAAAAATATTAGCTTCACAACATTAAGTAAAAATAAAGTGTAATTCGCCTGAGCTTAACAACTAATATTAAGAGTTAACAGAGAATTATCGAGGAACGCTGCTAACGTCAAACACAGTCTCGTCCTCTTCATCGTCCCTAAGTGAAAGTAGGGTCATCTGCACTTCACTTGTTCGGGAATCCACCCCGTACTTCCGGATCATCGTAGCAACTTTATTTCGTTTGCTGCAACACAACTTGTGACTAACTCCCAAAAACTCCCAAAAATTCTCACCAATAATTTTTCGTAGCGAGATAAATCATAAATAGAACACTTATACCAACAAGAACCCAAACGCCTCGCATCACGGCCCCCGATTCCATTTCGTTCATCTTAGGTTTCTTTCTGATTTCACCGCCAGGTTTTGCTGTTGTTGTGGTAGCAATTTTGGAAATTGGCGAAACTGACTCAACGTGCGGGGCTTGCGGGGGTGATTTATCTAATCTTTTTTCCGGTAAAACCGGTGAAAGGTTAGCCAAATTCGTCGGTTTCTTTTCGATGACATCTTTGGCAACGGATTCTTGTTGGTCAAGGATAAGTTCAGGGATTTTTCCACTGACATCTTTAGGCACCGGTTCCTGTTTAGGTTTATCATAAACACCGGGGAATACGGGTTCGTCAAAACCTAAAGGGCGACGAATCAAGCCGTTTGTGGGATAACACAACCCTCCGGTTATGTTAACAAACAAAACAACCAGTAGCAATAACGACATGGAGGAAATCAACGAAAAGGGGAAAATAAGTATCAATTGACTGGCGAGTTTCCATTTAGTTTACCGGCGCTATTAAGCTGTAACAATAAATATTGCAGGGTTGTTTACAACTTGTCAACTTCCACGTTAACTAATTACCGAGCGCATTTGTTCGGCCATCATTCAAGTGTTAACGCCGCGCCGCCGGCTGAAAATACACAATAATCGATAATAATTCACCCAAAAAACAACAATTACCATAATAAATAAGTTTAATAACCCAAACTTCCACACAACGTGTTTGAATTGTTGTGACAGTTCTTTGACTTTGACACTGACAGGACTTTGACGTCTATTTGACGTAACAACTTACCCCCGACAAAAACCCCAAATTCCAAATTCGGCAACTGTCAAACTTCTTCGTCGCAGTTAAGTCCATTCAATATTGGTCATTGTTATTTTTGAGTCTCGAAAAGAAATTGAGGGATGGCACTGAACGCCTCCTCCAAATTGCTGCGAGTGGCATCGCCCCTGCGAACCTTCACCGCTTCCTACCACCCCAAAGTCATCGATCATTATGAAAACCCCCGAAATGTGGGGTCGCTGGACAAGGACGACAGCACCGTGGGTACGGGCCTCGTGGGGGCTCCTGCTTGCGGCGACGTGATGAAACTGCAAATTAAGGTCGACAAAGACGGGAAAATTACCGATGCGAAGTTCAAGACTTTCGGTTGCGGATCGGCCATCGCCAGCAGTTCTTTGGCCACCGAATGGGTGAAGGGGAAAACTATCGACCAAGCATCGCAATTGAGGAACACCGATATCGCTAAGGAGTTGTCGTTGCCGCCAGTTAAGTTGCATTGCTCAATGCTGGCTGAAGACGCAATTAAGGCGGCGCTGTCCGATTATAAAATTAAGCAGAAGAAGGGGAAGGAGGCTGATGAGTAAAGGGGGTGTGGAAAATGTGATACGTACGATTTGTAGTTTGGCTTACTTAAACTATTTATAACAAATAAATATTTAGTTGGTTATTAAATAGGTTTTATTTTAATTAAAGATCATTTCTAGTAAAAAGTACAACAATAAAATTTACCCCAAAATATACTTAAAGTTAATGTGACGTGATTGACGTGATTGACGTGATGTATTAGTGTCGGCGCCTACTACCGCTCTGCCCCTGGTTTGTTCTGATGGTAACGCATTTTTTGTCCAAAAACGTTAGCAGGTCCTAAAAATCATAAGCAATGAAGCGGTAAAGCAAAAGGGTTGAAAGACCTACTTGTAAATTAAACTTAAACCCCTGCTCCTTGAGCATTGAGTGAAGAACCTCGAGTTGAAGCGGTTCGTACATCAAAATATTCTCCCTAATTTCCGGATTGTCGGCCACAAAATTATGCCAAACAACCTGCAACGGTATCCGGCACGATTGGATTTTCTTCGATTGCGTCCGCTCAAACACCAATTCCTCGATTTCGCTACAAAACAACGTCAAAAACAACCACCAACACCCTACAACCCCTTACTTGTCTTTAACTACGTCCCCGCTTATTTGCGTGCAGCTTCCCCGGTGCGACTCTTTTCTCTTCTTTACGACTCTCTTATCACTTTCATCGTCCGAACTTTCATCGGGAGGCCCAACCAGCGGGTGCGTCGATTCGTAAATGTATTTCAACATTTTGATACCTCGCTGCCGCTTTAGAGGTTTCACGCCGAATTTTTGAAGCTCCTTCACCACCTTAGGGGTGTCCATTTCTCCGAAATTCGCCATAGGAGTGACGTTGGAGGTTTTGAGGATGAAGCCGTTGTCGGGGGTGCTTTTAGCGGCACTCGTCAAAGTTCTTTCAGGAGTACCGTCATTGTTTGTGTTAATTAGGCGACTCGAGAGTTTAGATGGGCTGGTTTTGGCTACGACTTCATTAATTTGGGTCTCTAGTCTACTCAAAACGTTGGTTTTATTCAAAACATCGTTTAAAGAGTCGTCAAGAGAACTTAAATTATTCTTTAGGTTTTTAATATGATTCGTTTCGATTTTGGGACTCGTTGGTAGACATAACTCTTCTTCATCTTCTTCAGATAGCTCATATAAACTGCTTCTGCTTCTTGTGAACGGTACTGGCTTCCTGTTGGGCGTACTAAACGTGTTTGAGTAGTTGAGTTCATCATCACTGATTAATATGCTTTCTTGACTTTCCTGGCTCAAACTTCCTTTCCTACATACATCCAGGACATCATCAAACTTCCCTTCTATTGAACTGGTCTCTAAGCTTCGTTCCTTTGAAACGTTTGGGCAACTCGTGTCTTTACTTTGTGGAACATTAAAAGAAACTTGGAGGGGTTCATCGAGAGGTCGAGGCCAATCGTAACACTCTCTAGTAAAAGACATATCAAAATCAAACTGTTGTCTATGAGAGTTATCATTGTGATGACTTACATCCAAATTTTCGTTGTCGTTGTTAGCGTCAACGCTTGGGAAAAGTTCTTTGACATTGTCTTCAGACGACTGAGTCAAATCACACAATTCCTCTTTCGCCTTATCAAAATAATCTTTGGTAGAAAGACTCTCGCAATTCTCTATCGAAGTAGAGGGAAGGCGATCATTTCCAAGAAGAGGTGTGGAACCTTTACTAAATCTGCCCTCTTCACCACAATTTCGCGAAGATCTACATAGACTTTTGGCATCTTGATTTCGTGCCTTTGAGCTGTTTTTGCTTTTAGCCTCAGACTTCAAGTCTTCAGTTAAAGTTTCTTGTCTATTAAAATAATTTTGCTGTGACAACTGGCGATCTTCCTTTTGAGCATCTTCTTCAGACGATTCGGTCAAATAATATTTTACGGAATAAGCTTCAAATTGTCCAGAATTTTGCTCGCGGCCTCGAGTCTCTGGTTTCTTCAATTGTTTTTTATTCGTAATGTCTTCCCCGATGGAAGAACGTCTTCGAAATAAAGATCTTTTCCTTTTGTTATTTAACCCTTTAATATTGCATTTAGAGCCCGATGACTCTTTAACTCCTAGCGACGTTGCTTCAGGAGATTCGGACAAATCTATTGTTTCATAATTATTTTTTTCAAAATCCTCAGGATATGACTCGACTTCCATTGCTTCCTGTTTATCACAGAATTTTTCATTAACAATTTCATCGTTTATGCGATCATCTTTTGAAGAGTTATACTTCTCTTCATTTCTTACACTTTTAGTTTCTCCTTTGAATGAAGACTCAACGTCGGCTTCTGTTTTAATTTCTTCCGAAGATTGTGTTAAATCGTAAAATTCTTCAACACAATCTTCGTTGTTCCCTGTCTTCCAAACCCTTTCATTCCCATTTTCTTCCAAACTTTTAGATATTGCCAAACTTTGTCGCTCTTTATTATCAAAATTTACGATTTCCTTGCAAATGTCCTTTGAAAAATCTTCATTTTCCTCTTCAGAAGAAAATAAATCCGGAGAAATGCTGCGATCTAACCCACGACTCGCCATAACGCTACTAACTATGCTAACATGATCAATGTCACGAGACTCGCCCTCACGAGACTCGTTGTCACGAGACTCACGAGTGAAGTCACCAACATTAATAATTTCACGTGTTGGAGAAACGTCTCTGCCTGCGATACCCCCCCAGTTCTTCAACAGTCCCCCTCCTACCGGTTTGGGGGGACTCAAACTCAATTGCTTAACGCGAAATGTATTTTCATTAAATTCCTCGAGACTCAGAGAGTTTATTTTAAAAATTCGCGACTTGCGCCATACCTTTCGTAAACTTTCACTGAACATGGTAAGCGTTTCATTAACAAAATTGGTAGAAAATCCCGAGTTTTTGCTCAAAATCAACGAAATTTTCGAAGAAATCAACGCTTCCCGCTCCTCTTCCGATCGAATGTAAAGCACAGGCGTGATGAAGCGATAACGCGAGTTCTTTACAATCTTTTTTGCCTGGAAAGTAGCAAAAAGTGATTCGAGAACGGCTTCAGAGAAATTACAGTTACCTGTATTGCCGGCTTCTTATTTAGGGGTGCTAATTGTGTCTTGCCGCTCCTAAAGCCGTAGTGTTCCAAAGCCAGCTTTAACGCCACCGCTTTTTCTTCCGTTGATTGATGGGTAGCATCAGTTTTTGTAACATCGCTCACATTTTCACTTTGGTAGGATGACTCAGAGAGTGCTAGAGCCATTTGAAGGTGCTCCGGATTGACGTCGTCGTGATTCCGAAAAAGAGCATCAGTGGTTTTGCGCAGAGGAGGTTTTTTCTTCTTCGAGGCCCGCTTTTTGGGTTGTTTCGCCATTTTTGGCGGTTTTAGTTGGACGATTTTTGAAACTTTCCCAATTGCAGTTGGAGTTTTAAAATCGTTCGCGTCACTACCCGAATCGTTGAAATTAAACGATTTGATGTCAGTTAAACAATTTTTGTATGGAGATTTCAAAAGAGAACTACCTAAACTGACTCCCTCCGATTCCTGATTGTGGGTGACTTCTGGGTTTGAGGATTTGGCTATTGACTTGAAATATTTCGAGATTTTTTCCGATTTGGGCAAACTGTAACTAGTTTTGTAAGCTAAATTTGTTTATTTACAAAACTACAAGTCAAACCTATTTTTATTCAGGCTGAGAGAAGAGAATTTTGCTGTACCATGGCTGCGGTTTTGTGTCGTCTTGGTATTTGGCATCTTCGCGGGCGTTATCGCGCTGGTCTAGTTTCCTTATCAATAAATCGTAAGTGGGGCTTTGTGCGGCAAGTTTTGACGCTTGGAAGCGTTCCGAGATGTAAGTGGGGGTGTCAAACTTGCCGGCGATTTGAGCCTGCCTCAACTTCTTTGATGCCGGCCACAACCTGAAAATCTCAACTTTAAAAACACGCAATTTGAAAGGCTAAAAAACACACTCGTATAGGTACCAGCAGAAGCCCGCTGCTGCTATTAATCCTATGGTGTAATAATTGCGCTGCACAAAAAAGGGGGTTCCTTTGGTTCTACGGGGCTTCCTTAGCGACTCGTCGATGTTTCTCCTGTCCATAGCAACAACAGTGCCCAGTTAATTAATTAAGTTACGAAGTTTGACCCCGATGACAAACATAACCACACTTTTGGTTTTTGAACTTGGCAGATGACAGTTTACAACAGAGTCAAAAAGAGTAGATAGATTTCCCACAGACATAAAAAATACTTTTAACATTTTAGAAATTTTCAAAAATAGTAAAAAATATACAGTTTAAATGCAAATCAGTTATTACGCTTTGTGTCTAAACACGAGGGACTTTTGAAAGTTATTATAACCTCTCCTATTACATTTGTTGAAAAGATCAAGTGCGCGGATCTAAATTTAGGGCACTTTTGGATGGTTCTTCTTGTAAACTTTCTGAACTAGAGCTACAATAGGTACATGCACTCCGGGTTCAAAGATTAAAACAAGCATGATACGCTGTCTATATTAAATGTTCAAAAAATGGAATGTAGAGGCGCTGCAATCGACCGCAAAAACATTTGAGGTCTTCTTGGCTTATGACACTGTTTTGGATTCGAACAAAAACGACTCATGTAAAGTAATATACATTTCTTAAATTTACAATAATGGAAGCAGATATCTGATATTTATCATGCATCACTTATCGCTATGATAATTTCAACAACAATATCAAAAGAATTCTTTTAATTTTGTTATGATGAAAATTTGGTAATACTCAAGACCCTAGAGGTGCTAATTTCCTAAACAGTACGATAATAATTGTCAAGCTTCAGAAGCTGAGCATTTTTATCACATTATAAATGCATTTTTGACACACAAAGCACATAACAAATATAATTATTTTAGGCGCTCCCGTTCTGATAACGAAAACACTACAAAATTGCGTATGTATAAAGGCTAAAATACGAATTTATAAATCTGTATAACGTAAATATAAGGAGGGGTAAAGTAAATTCAAGGGGACGAAATTTAGAGATCCCGAGTGCGATTAGAGTAGAGCTTTGAGGTATTGTTAAAGTTCCGGGAATCTCCAGTAGGAATGTCTGTTCTGCTATTCCTTGCAGATGTCCTCTAGTCAGGCAATCGCCTTAGCTTCAGGCAAGAAAGCTTCCCAATATTTAACGAGCTGCAAAAAATTGTTATTAGTTAAGATCCTGACGTTATAGAATAATTACTTGAGCTTGGTGGTTTAGGTGGTTTTCCAGATATTTAATAAACATCATTTTGAAATCGTTGATGCGGCACTTTTCGAACCTCTCAACTTCCATCTTGATCATCCTCGAAATCTTGTCAAAGCTTTCCTGGCCTCGCTCCACCTTTGCCTCCCACTAAAACCACAATTTAGACAAAAATTATATACACAGTGTTTCACAATCAGACCGACCAACTTTGGGCGGTTAAAAGAAAAACAAGTATTTTTGTCAATAAACTCGTCTATACCTCTATAACTTCGGCCCCGGCTTGGTCGACCTTATCCGACCGATTTGTGAGCTCCATTTTGGCCTTGGCTTCTCGTTTCTTGGCCAACATCTGTTGCGAGTGCTGCCAATGCTGGAACAGTTTGGTGCGTTCGTGGAAAGCGTCCCTGACCGATCCGAGAAGTCCCAAATAGTCCTTCAGAAGCTCGCACAAAATAAAGAAATCCGTATTGGCCTGCTCCAAATGGAGAGCTTCAACTTTTTCTTCCGTATCGGCCAGATGGGACAGCGCCATCGAGAGCGAATTGTGGTCCTCGCAGGCGCTCAACATGGCCGCCGAACGCGATACGCCGTTAGTTAAGGTACTCAGCTCTTTTCGGTAGACCACCATCGCCTCGACGTTGGTGTGGAGCTTCCGCAGTTGAGTCTCGAGAGTTTCAATGTGCACTAAACGGTCCTCAAACCACTACAATAAAGCGATTAAATGAGATTTCAATTGTTTCGAGATTTTACCGGATCGGTTTCGTCCATTTTATAGGTGATTTTGTTGACGGTCTCGCCGACTTTGTTGAACAGCCGCATCACGCCAGCGCCGCTGAGGGCCGACGTGCTGGTCGCTTTCGGCAATTCTATGTCTACAAAACAATTTACGATCAGCCAGAAGCCAAGGACTACTGTGCCAAAAATAAAATCGAGAAAGTAAGGTTACGTCAGATCTGTCACGCCAAAATTTTCCGAAATATCTTCATTAATTTTAAATTTATTTATTATTATTATTAATTTAATTATTTTAAATTTAATTTTAAATGGTAATTAATATTCGTTTGTTGGTAGGTGAGTAGGTTGTCTGATAAATACGCATACTCTGAGTAACAGAAGTAGACTAATGACCTCATGAATATTACAAAAAATGTAATTAAGAGAAAGTGCGCAATATTTGTTTCTAATTCATTGATTCCTTAGTTGTAATTGGGATAATGATCAGCGTTCTAGCAGTACCGCTAACATTGTTGGCTGTGCGCCACTGCGCTTGCGCGTAACAGTTAGACATACTCTTAAATTAAAGAACTTGAAATGGTAGTACCGGACTCTAGAAATTCCCTGAAGTCGGGGTCGAGAACGAGCACGGGGTGCTGACCGGTGCGCTTCAGGTACCTCTCCAAGGAAGCCCGCCTTCTCTCGACGAAATCGTTGCCGTTGTTGGCGCTGGTTTCCGGCTGACTCGTCATTTTGATTTTGGTCATTCCGATAACGCTTTTTTCGGGTGCCGGCGGTATAATTCGTCCAACTTTCAGGTACTTTTCGATCAACTTGTCGTGGAGACCTAGAAAGTCGCTGAATCTGCGCGTGACGGAAAATTCGCGTTTTTTGAATATCTGCATGTTGGTTTTGGTGGTGACGCGGTAAGCCATGTATGCCCCCATGCCTTCTCCCACTTTTTGCGGCTCAGTTATGCTGACGTCGAGAAATTGGTCTCCGCTTTCGGCCTCAATCTAACAAATAAATTAATCTTAAAAATCGGACAAAACGCGAGTTAATGGTTACTTCTTCCATTGTTTCGGGGAGGGAGGGATCATCTGTGCTGATGGGGACAGTTTCCATTTCTGATCTTTGGTCCTCGATTGTTAAACTCGATATATCGGTGTCTCCATTGAGTGTTTCTTGGACGTCATTCCCATACGGCAGAGACTGCTCCTGTATGGGCAAAGTTAAGGGGGTTATCAGTAGCGTATTGAATTACTGGAACAATGGCCATTGTCGACGTATTACCTGGCGCGCTGAAACGAATAAATCGTCGTCCTTGCTCTGCCCCAAAATGTCCACGTTTTCGAATAAAGGGGGAGGCTCCATTGTGCCATTATTTGCCATTTTTCCAAAAAAAAACCCAAAATTCGCCGGTGTTACAACTGACAAGCAGACAATTCAACTAATTTGACACTAGATTTTGACAAACGTCAAGGACAATCAACAACAAGGCCGCCAACAAAGCGGCGGCAAACGCCCCAAACAACAAGAAACATTTCAAGCTTTATGGCTCAAACTCGATTCTATTCAAATAATTAGCATAGCAACCGACTATTTTAGGCGTCAGCCTTTCTTCTGATTCTTTTCTCACAACTTTACTCTACAAGTGACGCTTTGGCGAATTTGGGCGCATCGATAGTGTTACCAAATTGACGCAACGGGAGGACCCCAAAAGTGCCACGGTTACATGTTGAGCTGAGACGAAATCATATGTTTACGTTTTTCTTGTCAATAAAGCGATTAAAATGTTACAAGAGGACTCCAACGGCGAGGCTTCGTTCGAAATCATCGATAAGAAGAACGAAGAATCGTCGGCTAGCGGCGATAAAACAGGTGCGATTGTCCAAATTCAATTGCAAGAGACATGCATTGTGACATTTCCAGAATCTTTGAGCAGCGTTTCTTCTGCCTATTCCATACCATCTCCGAGTTTAGTGAATATTCCTGGCGGAAATTTGCTGTCCAACTTGCCGCCACCCTCGAATCTACCCGATTTTGCGCTATGGCAGTCACAACCAAACCCAGTTGCAGCCCCAACGCCTCTACCCCAAAATATACTGCCTCCTGGAGCCCCAGGAACCCTCCACGATAATTCAGGAGTAACTGTTATCGCGCAATCCAGCACCCAACCGTTTCTCGCTACACAATTTAGGTACTTGCAAAATATTGCCAAACATAATTAATGAAAAGAATATTTCAGTGCTGCTATTCCACCTAGCAAAGGCATCCAACATGGACCCCCAACTCACGTCACAGATTCAGGCCATAACGCCGGAGGTTTGATTGGGTGGATGAAAGACGCAGTTTCAACAGGAGGCATTTTACAGAAAGTTGCAGAAAAAGCCAAAAACTCCATAGATTCAGTTATCACAACACTTGACCCACAAATGACCGAATTTATTTGTAGGTTGCTTCAAACAACTTGTAGTCTCTTTACTATCAATTTTTAGATTCTGGCGGTGACGTAGAAATAGCAGTTGCCTCCCAAGATTCAGAAGAAGTAGCTCCAATTAGAGACGCGATTTACAGCGTTTTTGGCAAAGCTTGGGTCAAGTAATCACAGAAAAATTATTGTTTTTTATTCTTTAAATTTTCCCTTTGTAGCGGAGTTGATGTTAACATTGACCACAAGGCGGTTGCAATAGGATTTGAAGAAGGGGTGAAACGCGCTGAAGCCACTATTGAAGCTTCCCTTTTGCTAAAAAAATCTCCCATAATTGCCATTGAAAATATTCTCCTACACCAAAATGACAAGTTGAATTGTGAATACTTCCCAACTCCTCCACTAATTATTTTTGTTTCAGTTACTTTGACCTCAGTATATTAATGTTAAAGGATAATGAGCGACAGATAACGTTGCACACGTACACTCAAACCACTCCCTTGCCAACTGATGAATTCATGAAGGAGGCGGAAACTGCTGGTTACGCTCGAAGTTGTGATTCTCCTGAACAACTTTTGGCCACATATCTCAAAGTTTGTTATTGTTGCTGCTATTGGAATTTAATTGTTACTTCTATTCTAGAACTGCAAAATGGACTGGCAACATTCCACAAGTGGAGTTTCAAAAAGGGAAACGCTTTTATTGGCAGCAAAAGTCCTCATTGGCGTTTATAAAAATAAATTAGTTGTAAATCAGTAAAGTACTTATATGTTGAAGTTCGAGATTCCAGTTAAACTGGTTTGGAAGTATTAATCACAGATCTTCAAATGACGTAATGTTTAAACTTTTATTTCATGTACAAAGTAGAAAGAATATAATTATGCATTTATTCCGATTTTCAATTGTGTTTAGGCATTACAAATGCGGGGGTTTAGCAAACTATTACCACCATTACATTTATATTAATGCAAGGTCTTTTACAGAAGAAAAAAATAATTTAAAAAAAACTTTATTAATAAAAAAATAAACAGGGTAGTATTCTTACATAAAATTTCATTGCCTAGGTTTCTTATTTGTAACAGCTCCTTACTACCTGCAACAAATACAAATATTTAAAAACCTGTAACTGAAGTATTTATGGTACAAAAAAATTATCAATTAAAAAATTGTTTTTCTTATTAAATATACTTACATACATTGATTCCAAAAGCGCCTCCTTTAAGTAAAACCTCGCTAGAAGCTACCTGAAAGAAGTTCAGTTGTTTAGATTTTTGTAAGCAAAGCAGGTATTTCTAAAATAGTGATAACATGGATTATCAGGTGTCAATATAAATCAGTCACCAATGGTCAGACTGGGTCGGTACATCAAAAATTAAATAATCATTTAAAAAATCACTTCTTATTTGAGAAAAGCAGTAGTTACTTTCTTAAAAAAAAAGACAAAATATACACAATAAAATATACTTACATTGATTCCAAAACTGCCTCTTTTGCTCAAAACCCCGCTAGAAGCTACCTGCAAGAAGTTCAGTTGTTTAGATTTTTGAAAAGTAGGTATTTCTAAAATAGTAATAACATGGATTATCAGGTGTCAATATAAATCAGTCACCAACGGTCAGACTGGGTCGGTACATCAAAAATTAAATCATCATTTAAAAAATCACTTCTTATTTGAGAAAAGCAGTAGTTACTTTCTTAAAAAAAGACAAAATATACACAATAAAATATACTTACATTGATTCCAAAACTGCCTCTTTTGCTCAAAACCCCGCTAGAAGCTACCTGCAAGAAGTTCAGTTGTTTAGATTTTTGAAAAGTAGGTATTTCTAAAATAGTAATAAGATGGATTATCAGGTGTCAATATAATCAGTCACCGACGGTCAGACTGGGTCGGTACATCAAAAAAAAATATCATCAATTAAAAAAAAAATTGTCTTACATCAGTTGTGGGCTACGTAACAAAATGAAACTTACTAGGCCTAATACCGGCGGTTACCGAAGACGGTAAATGAATGGCCATCACTTGAAGAGGAACTTTGCTGGCCTTTAACCAAGCGAGCATAACAACCTTCAACAAAGGTTTGCCGTCTCTCTCCTTATCTTCGTGTTTCAAGACAATTCCCAGTTTGGGGAAAAGCGCTTCGTACTCCTCTTTCCTACCGGACAGAAAGAAAAGTGTTATTGCCAAACGAACATTTTGCCCACCAAAAAAATTCAATTAGGTAACTTCAGTTGGCCGTTCTTATATTGTCGTCAACTGATATCAGAACAGGTCTGTGAGAACAATCATCATTTGAAATGCTGCTTATTAAGATTTTTATCGAATTTGTAAAGTAGGTATTTTTAAAATAGTGATAGTATGCATTCATCAAGTGTGCATAATCAGCGGTACAAAAAAATAAATCATTTGGGATTACATCGGTTGTGAGTTACATAAAAATGACACTTACCAGGCCTAATACTGCAGGAAGTTGACTCAAAGAAAAATCGCTTGAACTACCTGAAAAGTACCGATTGTGAAAAAGCTATGGAAATAAAATTTTAGAAATGTCTCTAATCGTCCTTAGGTTACATCCAGCGAGTGTGACGCAACCATACACAAGAAAAGAATTTTATGTTCCCACAAACAGCACACCTATCTTCACTCTAAGACGTGACAATGGCCGGCTTACTAGTGTGGGGTAGGAAATGTGAAGAAACATACTTACAACTACGATAATCAGGATGGCACCGATGCAGGAGACTGAAAGTTAACCTGAAATAAAAATTATTGTTACTAATTTTGCAGCGATAAAATTTAAAGTGTAAATAATAATGGTGATCTCAGAATCCTTTTGGCAACAAACATCGTAATTTAATTTTAAATTACTTCTACAGTTAAAAGTCTCATCATTAAAGGTACTGAAACTTTGAAGAAATAAATATTGTAGTACCTACCCAAAAATTTGTTTGTGACCTGTAAAGTTAGCAATCAGCTGTCTGTAACAAAGAAAAATTTGTCAACACCTCTAAGATATAAATTAAGTAAAAAATTAAAAGAATGTGTCTGATCGTCCTTAGGTTACACCCAGTGAGAGTGAAGCAACCATACACAAGAAAAGAGTTTTATGTTCCCACAAACAGCACACCTATTTTCACTCTAAGACGTGACAATGGCCGGCTTACTAGTGTGGGGTATAAAATGTAAAAAAAAAAAATACTTACAACTGCGATGACCAGGATGACACAGATACGGGAAACTTGACTTCAATCTGAAATAAAAATAACTATTAGTAATTTTATTGTGGTAAAATTTAAGACTAAATAATAATGGTTTGATCTCAGAATCCTTTTGGCAACAAACATTGTAACTTAATTTTAAATTACTTCTACAGTTCAAAGTCTCATCATTAAAAAAGTACTTAAAATTTGAAGAAATACGTGATACATACCTAAAATATGTTTGGGGCCTGTAGAGTTAGCAACCAGCCATCTGCAATAGGAAAATGCGATAACTAGAATGGCGCAGATGCAGGAAACTGGAAGTTCACCTGAAATAAAAATAATTGTTAGTAATTTTATTGTGCTAAAATTTGAAAGTATAAATGATAATGATGTTCTCAGAATCCTTTTGGCAACAAACATTGTAACTTAATTTTAAATTACTTCTACAGTTAAAATCTCATCAGTAGTTTTTGGAAATTAAGAGAATTGATAGCAATACATACCAAAAAAAATATTTCCAGGCACTTGCAAAGCTAACATCATGCAACCTGGAACAAAAAAAAATTGGTTTAGTATGCTTAAAATACCGCCAACTGTTGGTTCAAACTTTGTATACTTCAGACCTGTTGAGCTATAATTTACATCCATCATGGTGATATGGCGTAAATAATTTCATCATGTAAATTTGCTCAAAGATCACAGAAGGCATTTTTTACTCACCATTAATTGAATCACGTTGCTCCTCTCCAACTGAAACATTGTTAATTCTAGCTGCCTACAATACTAAATTATTTCTATAAAAACTTTATTGAATCTAAAACATGAAAATAAAACAACTCACTTATAATTAATCAGTACCATTAACAAAGTACCACCCACTCGCAAGACGGTAACAATAAAAAACTAGTCAGGCTCTTGGACAATTTACTGTTACAACTGTCATAAAAAATAATAGATACAACATAATAATGTAAGGGATCCAAAGCAATGAATAGAGTTAAAATAATTTTACGAAAGATTTATCACCCTGCCAGTAATATAAAAATTATAATTATCAATTATGTTAATTGTATAATTTAATCTTAATCTGTACATCGCTTTACAGCTTGTCCAAGTATTGAGTAAGATCCGGTAGACCTTCTTTGAGACCTTTTCGTTTACGTGTTTCCTGCAAACCAAACAAAATGCATAAATAAGAAGTCTCACGTAAAAAAAAATAATGTTCATCTCCTTATTCAGACCAAGCACAGAAACGTGCAAAGACGAAACTTAAGAGATTTTTGATATACCATCAAATGCAAATCCTAGACGCACTGTAAACATCTAGGGTTGTCTGATGATGGTTAAGTAAAAAGACATTTAAATTTACCTGCACAATCGCGTAAGGTCTGCTGCTGAGTTCAAGCGGATCACCAGGAAGTACTTGCCAATGGTCAAACACGCATTGAGGGAAAGCCTGACCGCCAGTATTGGAGCGAAGATCGGCCGTGAAACCAAACGACTCGTTTACAGGCAAGTAAGCCTTAACAACAAACATTGGGGTGCCAGCAACTTGTTGTTCCTCAAACACGTGGCCACGTCTTCTGTTCAACACGCCGTAGATGCCGCCAACGGCCACTTCAGGACACTGCAACACCAAACAGAAATCATGAAAAAAATCCGACAACCAAAAACTTAATAATTAAAACAATTGAGTTGCGACCCCAACTGACCTGAATCTCGCATTGGTACACGGGCTCCATCAGCCTGGGGGCGGCAGTCAGTAAGCAAGCGTAGAGACAACGACGGGTGGTGGGGATGATTTGACCGCCGCCGCGATGGATGGCGTCAGCGTGGAGAGTGACGTCGTAAATGTTAAACCTGACTCCGCGCAAATTCTCTTCAGACAGCACACCTTCTTTGGTTGCCCATTGGAAACCGGCAGCGACGGAATCCTTGATTTCGTTCAAATACTGCACACCCTTGGTGCAATCGACAAGGAGGTTGGGTCCGGTGCCGTCAGGTCCGAAACACCAAATCTTACGGGCCTCAGTTAAATCGTAATCGTATTTCTCGCCGAGATAACGCGCGCGCGACTTGAAATCATCACGGGGATTGACGTTGCCGTCGTCGATGTCTTCAGCCAAACCGTCGGGCATTGGAACGGCCTTCATGAACAGTCTGTTGTGCTTGTTGGGCGATTTGGACAAACACATTTGATTGGACTCTTCACTGACGGTTTCACGATATGAGACGACGGGGTCGGATTTCTTGATGGGGATGCAAGCATGGTCCTCTTCTAAATCTTTCAGACAGATTTCCAGATGGAGCTCACCAGCGCCAGCAATGATGTGCTCGCCGGACTCCTCAATGATACATTGGACCATAGGATCGGATTTGGCCAGACGCTTAAGACCTGCAAGACGCAGAGTTAGCCAAAATTCTTTCGTTTTATCTATGTCAAAAGAACTTGAAGAATGCTCAGCTGCTGAACCGTATCAGTCATGAAAATATCAGACTGGGGCGGTAAAATATCATCACAATAAAAATCATATTCTTAAAAAAGTCCACGGAAGCACAAATCGTGTCTCCGCGTTAGCGAACGAAAGTTAGCTCCGCCTACTCTTATACAAACAGTAGCCAATGCTACATAACCAACAGTGAAATTAGTATTACTTTTCTCATATATTTGAACTGCGCGGGTTCGAGTGGGCGGAGTTTGCGCATGCGGAGAATATCTCGATGTACACCCATACTGTATGATCTTACCTTCCACAAGCTTGGGCAGATCAGCGGGATTCTTGGGCTCGACAGCCACGCGCACAACAGGCGAAACGCTGAACTTCATGACTCTCAAATTGTGGGCATCCTTGTAGGTGGTGATGGTTCCGGTTTTGACCAAGAACTGATCAACACCGACCAACCCGCAGATGTTGCCAGACGGCACATCTTCAATGGCCTCAACATAACGGCCCATCATCAAAATTGTTCTTTGAATGGCCTTTTCGTAGAGATCTTCCTTTTTGCCGGGAGTGTAGTTGGGGCCCATGATCCTGGCCTTTTGGCCAGTGGCAACTTTGCCGGAGAAGACGCGACCGAAAGCGTAGAAACGACCCTTGTCGGAAGTGGGTACCATTTTGGAAACGTACATCATCAAGGGGGCGTTGGGGTCGCAGTTCTTGATACCCAAAGCGGCCTCGTCGTCATGGGGACCTTCGTACAGCATTTCCATTCTGTATTTTTGGGCGGTTACCGGAGACGGTAAATGAATGGCAATCATTTGAAGCAGAGCTTCGCCGGCCGGCAACCAAGTGCGCATAACAACCTTCAACAAAGGTTTGCCGTCTCTCTCCTTATCTTCGTGTTTCAAGACAATTCCCAGTTTGGGGAAAAGCGCTTCGTACTCCTCTTTCCTACCGGACAGAAAGAAAAGTGTTAATGCCAAACGAACATTTTGCCCACCAAAAAAATTCAATTAGGTAACTTCAGTTGGCCGTTCTTATATTGTCGTCAATTGATATCAGAACAGGTCTGTGAGAACAATCATCATTTGAAATGTTGATTATAGCGATATAGCGACGCACAGTCAGTGATTTGCGATACATACTTGTAATTCATGATGCTGTCGAAGATCTTGTAGATTGGATCTAGGACGTACATGCAGAAGGAGCGCTTGTTGTCGGCTTCCTTTTGTTTGGCCCACTTCTTTGTCTTGGCGTTGAAGAAGTTCTCGCCCCACAATCTTTTCATGAGCTTGGTAACGTCAATCTTGAATTTCTCAGAATACATTTCGGCGAACTGTTTCAAAGTGAAGGCCCAACCGTGCAGACCGGAACCAAAACCGACCGAACCTCTGCTGGGGTCAACCTGTCAAAGCAAAAAAGTCATTACAACTTCTATTAAAAGGTGGAGGGGGGAAAATTGTTTCACATAAGGAAACCGCCATAAATACAAATTTATGACAGGGCAAACAGTGAAGTTGATCTACGAGTCCTTTCTTAACCAAACACCATCAATAGCCGTTCAGCTTTGTATAAACTCGAGGCACATTTTTCTCCGAAAATTAACATCAGAGCAAGAATATTCTGAGAATATCATATTAATAATTCGCGCTTTCCCTTCCACAAGTGATTCATATGAAGCATCCACAGTGTAGTAGATCCACCCCCTTTGCAACAGTGTAGAAGTGTGGGAAGGTGGAAGCTAGAACATGTGGTTCTCTCTCCCCGATTTGCGCTTGCGCTTTAAATTTTTAATATGGTCTACAAATCTCAGCTGCAGGTTAATGGCACTTACATGAATATCACCCATGGGACCTTGTTCGTCACAGTAAGTAGCGATGATGACGTTGACGTTTTCAATAATACGCTGGAAAGTCTGGTAGAGCTCCTCACTCCCCAATTGCAGCTCAAGAAGAGCACGGTCCATCTTGTTCATGAACAAGATTGGCTTGATACGTTCAGCAATAGCCTGACGCAATACAGTTTCAGTCTGCACGCACACACCTGAAGCAAATATTACCTTTGAAAATAATCATAAAATGGCGTTTCTAATTATACAAAAATCATCAAAAAATTCTGTACATTATAGGGAAAAACATTCTCATGATGTCACGTGCTAAGTTGTGCGCTTGCGCAACTCCGCTCACGTTCACCAACCAAACAACAAAAAAATTATTTCACCTCCAAATATTTAACAAACGTGAACATGTCAACGTGAACTGCTAATTTTTCCAACATAGAAAAGTAAATTGAAGTCGATTTAATGGTACAACAGCAATAAATCTACATACATGCCATTTGCTGAAGTTGGGGTTTGACTTTGGCAACATTGCGTAATTTCTTACAAAACCATCGCCAGATTAACCCCGGTGAGCTGAGCGCTGTTAGGGTTTTTCTACTCGTCACGTTGGCAATGTTAAAGAACTAACAATGTAACTGTCAAATTATTCTGGAAACCTACAGTAAAACAAAAGCTCTGATAAGGGAACACCAACGGTTCCAATATTTTTCAAAGCATTTCAATCAATAAATCTCAATAGATATCTTTATCTCTAAATCTTAAATTGGTAGGTACTTAGCATTTTTTTTTTAAATTTTGATTGTTCTACTTGTATCGTAGCATTTCACAACTGGACATAAAGATAGAGGTCCTGTGGTAGCGTTTAAATACAAGTAAAAAATAATTGATCTGCTTCCATTGCACTGCCAACATCATCCTTGTTCATTGCCAAAAACCGAATTTCAGATTTCTGACAACAAACTATCAAGTGGCTCTATTGTGCTAGAAGCGGTACCAACCGTAAAAAAATATAAATCACTAACCTGAAACGCAATCTACGACCACGAGGGCCCCATCGGTAACGCGAAGAGCTGCCGTCACTTCCGACGAGAAATCAACGTGTCCAGGTGAATCAATCAAGTTAATCAAGAAACCTTTCTGGTCCTTTTCACGCTGCTCCGTATTCGTGATGAAAGCCAAATCCTTGTCTTCAAGCTCGAAGTACATAGAAATGGCCCTGTAAGATCGAACAACTGTTGAGACTGTTTTCGCCAAAATAAAATCGCCCCGATTGGGGGGAGAATCAGAAAAAACAATTCATCAAACGCTCAGAACAGGTCTGTGAAATTTTCATCATGTTTTCGGGAGTTTGGGTCAAATTTTCGGGATACTCACGTCGATTTGATGGTAATGCAACGTTCCTGTTCATCCTTGCGGGTGTCCGTGAAACGAGTTTCACCGGCTTTAGCACCGGCAATGATACCTGCTTTTGACACAAGAGAGTCAGTGAGGGTGGATTTGCCGTGGTCAACGTGGGCGATGACGGACATGTTGCGGATGTTCCGCTTCTTGTCCATCATGGCACGGATCTCATCTACGGTGAAGTTCACCTAAAAACGACAACCCCGTTAAGTGGTACAAACGCAACATATGGCTTTGCGTTGGAATTGTCGCAAAAATGAGAATTAATAACGCCGAGGCGCCCCATTTGAGGCGGAAACACGCCGCGGTCAATTAATCGAAGTAGTTAAGTGGAAAAGCGAAGGGAATGGAGACCGCGAGGCACCCACCATTTTCGTGCAAATTTCGGAAGAAACTTCAGTAAAACAAAGCAGAATCACGTCAAATTAAGAAACGAAAACATCTCTGATTAGCCGTTTGCGTATTTAGTCCTCGGGGGGTCGCAAAATTTGTAAACAAAAGCCCCAAAATGTCTTGCACCCTGTTGTGCAATATGGCAAAAGTTCCGATTTTCCGGGAAAGTTTGTTAAAATCCGCGAAATATTTATGCCGAAACATCGAAGGGCTTCTTATTAACAATTCTGCGTTGAAATTAGGGTGAAAAAGCACTTACCATCTTGGATGTTTCTTGATTTACTCAGCACAACCAAAATGCGATACGCCAAGGATGGCGCACAACCGTGAAAGAACGACTTGGGGGATGCGGGGAGGTAAAGTAGAACTTTAGCCACGTTATGTCATTACCAACGCAAGAGAGAGAAAAAACCCCAAATTTTCGCGTGAGTGGCGCCACCTGGCGCCACTAAAATAAGAACAGGGGGGGAATAAGGAAATTTGCTATTTTTGATTTTTCCTTATTTCGACATAAACAAACTAAAATTTTTTATTTGTTTTCGAAGAAGTTGTAGACCCGTTGCAGGCAACCTCGTGTTTTTCGATGCGACTCGGGAAGAACGTGCGGCCGCATTTTCGACACGCCACAAGTTGGGCCAGATGATTTTCCCAAATTCGGTGGAAAGTCCCGGCGAAATCCACCTCGCCAGTAGCTGCAATTGATAAAATGTTGCTATAAACAAAAACTAAGTGGAAAACTAACTATAACTAGTTAACTATAATAAGTATATCTTTATTCCATTATTTCTACAAGAACGGTAACAAGACAAATCAAATTTCAACAATTTCAAACACTTGGCTGCTTCTCCTCAGATTCATGCATTTTCTCTTTCACAAGGCTAACTTTTTCCGCCTTTTCCTTCTCATCATCTCTCCTATCCCTTTGGTGTTCTCTATACAACCAACTGAAACAAAACGTATACTTTAATTATGCTTATCATTTCTCAAAGATCTTGCTTACAAAAAGATCATAACAGCTGGAGTCGTCAGAATTCCTCCCAGAAGAAAGAACGCTCCCGGTAGAATTTTGATGGTCATTTTGTACACAATGCTGTACATTGGGCCGTAAACAAGTGGCATCAAAGCTTCAGACACCCCAAATAGCGAGTTAATTTTGCCCAATTCGTCAGCCGGAACCAGTTTCGACATTATTGACCGCATAGCGATGAAGGAAGTACCGTTGAGGACTTCAACGACGGCCCCTGCAACCTCAGGGTGTTAGTAATAATTGTATAGTTGGGTCGAGGGAGGAATTACCAACGTAGAAAAACGTACTGGTTGGAGCCAAGGCGTAGACAATGCAAGCACAAATTTTGCTGGTGCTAGAAATCATGCCTAAGACAGCGTCGTCGAGTTTAAGAAACTTGGAGAAGAACATCAAGGAAAAAATGGTACCTGAAAGTGTTTAAAGTAAAGTTTTGAAGCTTTAGCTCAAGAGAGACAAGCTCCCGGAGTTAAAAAGTACCTAAGCAATTTTCTCGGGTTTTGAGTGTCATTGTAACTAGAGTTCACTGTATTAACTTAAACATGAAAAGTAAACACTGAGTATAAAGTGTTAGACAAATATTGAAATGGTAGGTATTACAAATTAAGATCTTCAAATAGGGAGCCAAAATATTGATTGTAGTTAAGACGTAGGAATTCTAGAGATGATATTAGAGAGTCAATATCAAATTGAACAATCCTTACCACAAGTATGTGCCACAAAATGGAAAGTGGAGTACAAACTATAGTCGATTTCATTCCACCCGAACTTGTAGCGCACAAATAAATACATCACGTTCATTTCACCTAAAACAAGGAAGTTAACTTCTCCTCTTAACGTAAACAAGATAGCAAAACCGTGTTTTTTCTTGACTGTTTTCGCTTTGCTATTATGACATTAAGTAAAACTTTCCGAAAAAAAAACAAAGTTTGCAGTAGAATTAGTGCTAATCCAGAAAACCTTGAGCTTTCCTAATTCCCGACAAAGACCTTGTAGCTTAATCCTCGATTGCAACATCTTTCAAAACCAAAGCGGCTGAAGGATTTTGCAACTCACCATGCATAGGCCCAATGATGACCATAACCAGAACCATGATAACACAAATCCTCCTCTTTCGATTCCTGGCCCCTTCCTTGAACGCCACTTTCATTGTCTCACTAATATGTTTGAAGTCGAAAAAGTCCTTGATCGGATTAACCTTCTTTTTACCGCCCGCATTTTCAATTTCCTTTTTCGGCCCCTCTTTGACCGCGAGACATCCATAAGTTAATCCAACGAAATACATAGCTAACGACAACGAGAACACCCCATAAAACCCGACTTCTTTGTACAAAATCCCGCTGAGTGCTATTCCGATCGTAACACTGACGTTGGAGAAGAGATTTACGGCCCCAATTCGCAGAGTTCTCGTTTTAACACTAGAAATTCCGCTGACGTAACTGAAAACTCCCATGAACATAGCGAACCAACCCCCGGTGAGAGCCGGCGGTACCGCCTCGAAAAACGTGTTGTATTCCATGGGTAACTCGTAGAAAAAATACGTGCAGAAGAGAAACCCGACGCACGTGACAACTTCGCCTACGATAGGACTTATGATGCAAGGCTTACGTCTCTGGTGGCGGTCGCTCCAGGAGCCTAAAAAAAGCAGTAACATCGACGGCAGTAGACTCTGGACGACGTTCTTCCAGGCGTTCATGGTCGCCACGAGTTTTTGAACCGCAACTTCGTCGCTTTTGTTGTAACCTGAAGAGTTTCGCATGGAGAGGGCGTCGCAAATTTCTTCTCCTAGCGCCAAATTCACTCTACAACCCTTTTCTAGGTTCAGGTTTTGAGTGGCGAGGCTAGCCATAACACTGGGGAGAACGTAGCAGACCATTATTGGTTCGACGGTGATGTTGGTGAGGATTAATTTGACTTTGTAGCATAGCGAGACGTCCTTTTTGGGCTCTTCTGCTTCTTCAGTTAGGATTGACTGGAGGCCGGCCTCGATGCTTTTTGATTTTTCCAGCGTCATTTCGCCGGTTTCTCTAATTTGAAAAATAGATAATTAATAGTTGTTCGAGAATAATTTCTTCGAGTGGTGTTACTGTTAGTAGGGTTCACTTACCGATAACAACAATGCAATCAATCACTGTGCAGAACAATAATATGACAATCTCTCTCGGTGTATTTTTTTTCTCGATTTTCCACGATCGGTCCGAAACCGTTCACATCTTGTTTCGGTTGGAAGTGCAGTGTCGAATTTGTGATAATGGGGGAAAATCTTATCGCTGAGTGGCGTTAGGGAAAATTTGGTGACAATTGTATCTCTTCTTAAAAATAGAAGAGGCCAAACTTGTTTGAGTACGTAACTAGTGTTGCTGTGTAATTAAATTAATTTTTAATAACTAACTGTGATACTTTAGTCAACAACAAGAAGTGGTTCGAGCTCAATCCATTTATTTGTTGTAGAGTGAACTAAAGATTAACCGCTTTATGGCACCAGTATCAAAGGATCTAAATAATTTATGGACGAATTAACGCGACAACTTGCAATTTGATTTTTAACCACTGCTAACGCGTCATAAGCAGAACGAGCACATATTGCAAAATCATGGAGGCAACAGGATTATTCGGGATAAAATTGTGGCGTCACTGTAGATCTTCGTTCCGCAATCGTAACTTGTCTACGATTTTGGTCAAATAATTAATAACAATTTTCAGTGACGCCAAAGAAATTTCTTTGAGGCAGCAATTCTTGGCGACAGACATAATCTGTTTTTGTAAACTTTATTATCTGCAAAACTCCATTAACGTTACTTCAATAACACACTGGACTTTAATACTTGATTACGTTGTCAGCCCTTGCAACTTCTCTCGTGCACTTCGACCCTGTCGGGATTGAAGGTCCTCGAGCAGTATTTGCAGGGAACCAACAGACTCAAGTGACTTCGCCAGTTGGCTTCGTTCGTTGCCGTGTAATCAATCTTCCCCTCATCTAGAACATCAAGAACGATGACAAAAATAATTAAACCGAAATAGGCAGTTTTACGTGTAATACTTAACGCTCTTAAGCACCACGACACTCAGAAGCACAAAGCAAGAAACAAAAGACAAGCAACAACAGGTCAATGACCAAAAAAAGGGTAAATTTTTTAACGCGATTTTAGTTAATAAAATTAAGGGCCAAGTAGAGGTCGGCGCCCTCTTGGAGTGTGACGGTCAAGGGAAGCGTTGCATGTTTAATTAATTTAGGGGTGGTTCTTGAATATTTTAGCAAATTTTGAATGTTTAAAAATGTGATTCGAAATAATCAATAGGAAACGGCCGGGCGATGGGCAGTTTTCCTGACCGCGACGCGGTCAGTTCAACAACCCTTATTGATTATTTTCAACCCTATGGGGGTTTTCACGACAATCGAGGATTATTACGACAAATCGCAATTATGCTGCATAAAACATAAAAATAATAGTTTTAACCTTAGCAACACAAATAATTGTTTAAACGGTTCAATTTTGTCATTGTCTCGCAAAACTATTGGTTCTTGAAGTTTTGGGGTAATTGCTCGTAATTCGCTAAATTGACCCTAATCACTAATACAAAAAAAAAAACATATTACGTGTAAACTTGACGTCGGGCTTGAGGGGCTGGGGCCGTCTCTTATGAAGGGGTAATTTCTCGTTTTCGACCTTCCACATTTTCAAACATTGGGGCTCGTGAATGTAGATCGAGTTGACCGTAAAAAGTCTTCCGCAGATGTAGCACGGAAACATGGGGAGTTTCTTGGTTGAAGGGGGTCGCTCCTCCGCAACTGCTCTAGCCGGTTCCGGACTCCTTTGCTTCAACCCCTCTGAAATTTCGAAAAGTTTCGATCAAGCCAGGTCGGCGACCTCGGGGTGCATGTGCATGTCGCGTTATTTTCCCCGCCAAACTTTCCCCAAGTGACTACAGGAAATAAACTTCCCCCAAGTGACTACAGGAAATGAGTCACGGTACCTTTTTTGGCCGGTTCCGGGGCCCTGATGTCAGCTGGAAGGGCGTCGTTCTCTATGTGCCACTTCTTCAGGCATTGACGCTCGTGAATCTTGACGGAGTGCGTCCCGAACATTTTCCCGCAAATGTAGCACTCGACGCTGGGGGGCAGCATGGGGCCGGGCGGGGACCGGGCCGTCGCCGTTGAAGATATCGGAACCGGCAATTTTGACTGAAAATTGACAACAAAATTTTAGCACCAATGAGATTATAGAATTTTTTTTTATTTAAAAAATTTGATAAAAAGGAAACAATTATAACAATTTAGGTGTAAGGAATTTTTTAAGGGCATTAATTTTTTTTTAATAGTTTAATAAAAAGAAGATAATATAACAATTTATTTAAACTCGTTATTCAGTACAAAAACCGTGGTTGGTGTTGGCGAAATTATTGTCTTTTTTAGCCTGGACGTGGTTGGAAAGTTCCATGGCGCTCGCTTCCTTTTTGTCCAACTTGTGCTCTCTGTAGAGCCACCTAAAATTCGCTTTGTAAATTTGAATTTCATTTAAAGAAGCTCACCCGAAAATAAAGAGTGAAGGCACCGTTAAGATGGCTCCAACGATAAAAAAGGTGCCGGGTAAAATGTTGATGGTGACTTTATAAATAATGCTGTACAAAGGACCGTAAATGATGGGCATTAGAGCCTCGGAGAGCCCAAATAGAGAGTTGATCTTGCCGAGTTCTTCGGGCGGTACCAACTTCGACATGATGGACCTCATTGCGATAAAGGAAGTGCCATTGAGGATCTCGATAAGGGCCCCTACAAAACATTCCACCCCTTTACCAATCATCAAAATACCGATGAACTTAATTCGTTTTTATCGGAGTCTTCAATAATTGTTTAAAAAAAATTCTTCGACAAAAAGGTACTAAGAGTAAAGACGTATCATCTTGAGAAGACTTTTAAGATAGACATAGTTCTGAAAGCCAAAAGTTTAGAATTTTCTATTTTTGTTGAAGAAGAGTAGGTGGTTATAGAAAAACGAGTAAAGATAAGAAGAGAGAACCTTCCCTACCTGCGTAAAACATCAAGGGGCTGGGGGCGAAAGCGTAGACCATGGAGGCTAGGATCCTGCTAGCAGTCGATACCATCCCCAAGACTGCATCGTCAACTTTTAAGAATTTGGTGAAGAAGAAGAGCGAAAACATCGTCCCTGCGACAAAAATTAAGTAACCAAGCGAAATTTCAACAGTTTCTGTTACCAAACATGTGCGTGATGACGTAAAAAGTGGAGTAAATGCTGTAATCGATTTCGCTCCAACCAAACTTGTAGCGCAGGAATAAGTACAAAACACTCATTTCACCTACAATAACCTCCACAATGATCGGCATTAAATCGATTTCGTTAATTCATTACCATGAATGGGTCCCACAATAACCATACACAAAACCATGATAGTGCAAATTCTCGTCTTCCTGTTCCTCTCGCCTTTCCGAAACGCCACTTTGAACGTCTCCGAAATGTGCTTCAAATTGAAGAAGTCCTTGCAAAACCCGTCAGTGGTGCTTCCGGTCGCGTGATCGTTAGGAATTTCTTTCACGACCAAAACTCCGTAAATGAAGGCGAAGATGTAGATGAGGACAGCTAAAGAGAAAATGCCGTAGAATCCGATTTGTCTGTAAAGAATGCCGCTCAGAGCGTTCCCAACAGTGAAGCTGATATTGGCAAAAATGTTGACAGCGCCTATTCGCAAAGTTCTCGTTTGAACACTGGTGATTCCTCCAATGTAACTGAAGATCGCCATAAACATAGCGAACCATCCTCCCGTCAACGAGGGCGGAATCGCTTCGAAAAAAACATTGTACTCCATCGACAACTCGTGGTAGAAATACGTGCAGATCAACAACCCCACACAACTCAACATCTCCCCTATTATCGGGGCGAGAAAGCACGGCTTCCTGCGCTTGTGTCTGTCGCTCCACGATCCGAGAAACATGAGGAGAAGACACGGCACCAAACTCTGGATGACGTTCTTCCAGGCGTTCATAGTGGCAACCAGTTTCTGGACGGCGATTTCGTCGCTTTGATTGTACTTGGCCAGGTTTCTCGAGGCGAGAGCGTCGCAGGTTTCACCGTCCAGTTGCAAGTTGACGCGACAAGCCTTGTCCAGGTTCAAGTTTTGAGTTGCTAGACTCGCCATAACGCTGGGCAAAATTATGCAAACCACTATCGGCTCCACGGTGATGTTGGTGAGAATTAGCCGGATTTTCGCCAAAAAGGAGAGCTTCGGTTCGGGAACGGCCACAAACTCCTCGATAACCCCCAATTCGCCCTCGAAAGTCCTGATGGTATCCTCCATGGTTCAAGGTCTGGCACTGCTGGCACTACTCCATAAATAGTTCAGTTACCTCGGACAATGTTTCTCAGTCTTTTGACAGTAAAGTACTACCCCATAAATAGTTCAGTTACCTCGGGAAGTGTTTCTCAGTCCTTTAACAGTGAAGTAACGACCTCATGGCGGTGAAGTTGAGCTGTTCAACCAAACTGTGCCCGGTGGATCACTGATTTAACTGACATCTTTGTTGCGGGTGCACGTTGGGAGTTTCGAATACACTAGACACTTGAATAGTAACACCGTTTTAATAAAACTAAGGACTTGGGTTGATTGGGTAATTGGCCGGTTGTATGCAGGCTCCGCTTGAAATTCAGACCAAATAATAACGTCAGGATGGGTATTATGCTAGTTTATTACAAAATTGAACTGAGTCACGAGCGTAATCTTGATTTAAAAGGAAAACGCGGAATTGCCACCCACTTTGAGGGCCTCTTCCTCCAATTACATTGACAAGCACCTAGCTACTGTTCAAGAGCACTTGGACTTCTCAGGAACTAACAACCACCTTGAGGCAACAGTTGAAACCTCTCTTGTGTATCATTTAAGTATTTAAACCGTTTCAGCTTATAATTAAAGGGTTAACTTTTCATTTAACCAGTTTCAGTTATTAAAGGATTAACTTCTACAGCTAAATGTTATTTTTAACGTTTGGGGCACTTACGGCGTCGTGGACGATCTTGCAGCTCCTCTGGTGGACGGCCAGTCGATCGGGGAAGAAGGTTCTTCCGCAGTTGGGACAGGGCGTTAAGATCGCCTGAAAACGAAAAAGTTCACAAATTCGTCCTCCATTCGTGGTAACCAACGCAAACACCGGAAATCGATGAACAGGAAGTTCAAGCAGCAATGTTAAGGACAATTGTTTTGATAGCGGATATTAATGTGAAATCGATCCTTTTTCATTCGGAAGAACCCACGTAAATAAGAAATTGTTTGGTGGTTTAAGAATAATTAGTGACGCGTGTCCGGGGTAATTGAGGCGAATTCTGGGTCCAACCGGACGTGTCGTTGCATGTCGCGCCGTATAAGGTGAAGGCCGAACGAACAAATGCTTTTATCGTAATTAGGGGTGGTCAGTGGAGGAGTGCAATTGTTGTAAAGGTTATATTTGTCACAATTTGTCGATTGTTTAGATAAAAATATTGATCAAATAGCTGGTAATCGGCGAGAAAATCGGGCAACAATTGACCTGGGGTAGTTATATCGAAATAGACTCCTCGTCGTTTCAAGTGTTATCCAGGAGGTTTTAGTGTCGTCTGGAAATTTGGGCACTCACTTGGGACGATTTCCAGGCAAACTCGTTCCACTCTTCTTGCGATAGGGGATGGTCGGGTTTCGGGGGTCGTTTTCGCTGAAGATGGGCGGGGAGATTCTCGTTGTCCCTATCCCACTTCTGCAAATAAATTCATGTTGAACTTTACTCAACTGATAATGGGAAAATCTCGTTTATACGGGTCATTGGAGGAAAAGGTCAAATGACGTTGCAGGGGCTGTCAGAATTAGGATTCTTTGTCGTACATAAAACGTCACCTTTACCTACAACAATGCGCTCGATAATTTTATGATATAGGTTAATGTATTCTGACAGGCAGTAGGTCAGTTTTTGTTTATTGTTGCTTTATTAGCCATGTCGAACACCATGCAGCCGCGAATAAAATTACTTCGCCAATCAAGCACAAGAACATAAATAGTACGGAAACGACCAACGATAGCAAGTAATAAAATAATTTCGATCAGTAGAGCGATAACAAATAGAGAAGGACCTGATGTTTGGTGTCATGCAACCTGAACGATTTGCCCTTTGTATTGCAGTTACAAAATTAGCTTTGGTGGCGCTTTTGAAGGAAAATTGCCTCGTCAAAGCTCAAATTATTTCAAATTTAACGAGAATCAATTCCAACGACCGCAAACACGCAATCAATATGAAGCGACCATTAAGTTGTCCACTAATGTCCCTTGCCCATAAAAAATTCATAGGTGCTTGTCTAAATGTTGAGCACAACACTTAACAGTTCAAATCTCACCTAATAAATAATTAAATTAATTCAGACCGGCCCGTGTACAAAATAACGTTAGAGGGAAGCTCGTGACGTCACAGCAATGCTACTGAAGCTCCACCTACTTTTCAATAACGCAATAGGTAAATAGTTGGCGTGTTTGGTTATAGAAGGATTTTGCAGCCAATTTTCGGTCTTTATCTGTCAAATTTTTGTAATTATAAGTAGAGAGCGCGCACGTTATCTTAACACGTGAAGTTTTGTGAAGTTTGATATTGATTTACAACGTTCGTTACCCAACTTCTGCAGCAATTGCACGGTTTCGTAACACACGTACCATAACTTCTAATTGTACGAGTCTTGAACTTGTTTTGAAAATATAAAGTAATCATGAGCCTTTGCCAGCACTTTGACACACGATTGATCAATCCCCAACATGCAATGCCACGCAGTTCGATTAGCCAATTTTTCGAATAATTTAAAACTCGAAACAAAAAGGTTTGAAAGCAATCAATGATTAATTCAATAAAATATTAATTATAAAATTTAGCGATTTTGGCGCCTTCACCATTTCGCAATATTATTGCTAGATGCAATGGCGCTGCTAAAGAGGGTACCCCTCACCTCAAGTGGGGTTTAAATTTAAAACATTATTAATAACAACGAATCTATCGCTTATAACAAATGTGGCAACAAAGAAATAACTTTCTTGTCCCCACGTGCAATCACCAAGCGGGCTCAATTATCGATACCAACAATTCTTTGTTAAAAAATAAGAACAACTGCTACGTTGTCACATAAATCACGCAATACCCATATGGATTCTTTCCATATACTACCTGAAAAAAGCGACCCATATTTCGATCCTCTTTCTTCATCGTCATGGTGCGGGTTTTGATAATTTTCAAAACTTTAACGAGTAATCTGCTCAAAAGCCTAACCTGCATAATTTTGAATTCAGAACCAAGGTTACCACAATCATAATCCATCAACCAATCCTGACCTAAATAATTAACATATTAACAAAAAACAACAACACAAAGAAAAATCAATGGATCTGTCTACCGTCACGAAATCGCCCATATAAACATGTTCGGATTCGTGACAGGCAACCAACCGATTACGTCTTATTATTCAAAAGAATCTTTGCTGACATCATCGCGAATTAATGACGGCTAATTGGCCGTAATAATTTTCTCTTACCTGAAGGCATTTGGGTTCGTGTAATGGTAAAGAAGCCGTTCCAAACTCTCGGCCGCAAATGTAGCATGTGAGGGTGCGCTTGGCCGATTTCACTCGAGGTGTTGATAATGTTGGAGACGGTTTTTCTTGGTCGGGAGAACCGTCGAGGTTTGGGGGAGTATGCACTAGCTTCTGGAAGGGTAGCGAGGGTTTGCGCGGAGGCGGCGGTAAAGGCTTCTTTTCGATGGTTAATTTCGATTTGTATTTGATGGCCACCGGCTTCTGAACTGTGCTCTTCACTGAAAATATTATCCAAAAGTTTGTGTTGGTCCGAAATTTTTTTTATTATTAAGAGTTGCAATTTTTTAAGATTAACTGTTTTTAGAGAGTTAACGTGTTCTGTTGCGGTGCATTGACTAGAATCGACAACTATCATAAAGTTAGAATTAGGCCTGTACTGTAACTTGAGAATTGATAACGGGCAGAAATGGCGGAGGCGCCGGGTGAATTGAGTATCTTGTGAGAAGTTTTTAAAGCAATGTACTGAAACTTTATGCATTATTTAATGAAGGCAAAGACAAAGTTAGTTACTTACTATTGAGTCTAAGAACAATTTCAGGTAGTAATGATCTTGCTAGAAAGACTTATAAAAAATTAATGTTGCATAAAAGTCAAGACCACCAAGTCGAGTCTCGTCAATAATTGATGACAGCAGCGCGAAAGCCGCGTTTTCACTAACAGTCGCGTAATAGTCTAAATTTAGCAGTGAAAAATCATTACAAGACTTCTTTAGTGGGTGTTATTTAATCGAATCTTCAAATTTAAATACTTTATTGACAGAGTCAAAATGCTGATTGTAAAGGTTCAAAAGTTGACTACTTGTTAGTGTCCAGCTTACTTTTAGGGAAGATTTTGGCTACTCGTTAAAAAGTTTCGCTTACTCTTTGGGGGTGCCTCGATCTTCTTGGCCGGCTTCAGGGGGGTAACGGGATGGCTGTGGAACCGCTCGGGCTGGTCGGGTCTTCCGCAAGTTTTGCACGGCTCCGGCAGTTTGGTCGATTTCCCCAAATCGCCCTTGACGTCCAAAAGTTTCGCAACAGCACGCTTGCGTGGTATTTTGAACATCTTGTTGTTATTGTCATCGCTCACCTGTATCTTCTTCTTGTCAACACTTTTTGCTTTAGTCGTCGTTTTCGTTACTTTCGTTTTTCTGGCACTCCTAACGCTTTCGTCGTCTTCCCAACTGTCTTCGCTGGTTTCGGGCCGTTTGTTGTTTTTGGTTTTGTCGGTAGACGGGAGACTTAACGGACGGCTGATGACGCCGGTTTTCTTCCGTTTACTGATCGTTATCCTCAGAGGAAATCGACATATGTTGGAAATGTTGAGGAACTCTTTGCGGACTGTACTCATGTCGATTTTTCCAATCAAACTTGTGTCGAGAATCATCGGTTTTTCTAAAGTCGCCGTTAGCGGCCGGGAGGTTTCCTCTTTTTTCGCGGTGTCGCGCTTTGGAGGCCAAGTTTTCGTGAACAACTTGAGACCAGTGTTCTTCGGCATTTCTCCGCAATTTTCTTCGGTTCTATCTAAATTGTATTCTAGCAGCGGTAAAATCAGGAAAGGACGCGTTTTTTCTCGTTTTATTTTCCTTTCACTTTTCACCTTCATAAGTTACGCATCAAAACTCTATCGGAATTCAATTAAAAACAACACTCCTACTCTATTAAAAAAAATTAACAACGCGTCAATTGTTTGAGCAAAAAACAAGTGCCGATACCAACATGGTCAAGTCTCGGGGAATACTGAGCGCGTGAGTATGCAACTTGTCGGGCCAGCGCTTGTGTTGCAAGTCTACCTACGCGCAAAAGCGCGCCACCGGGGGCGAGGTATGACTAATATAACACCTGTAAATGGAAGTGTTAGTCTAGCGGCGACATAAACCCACTTGAGGACTCAAAATGGAAATTAGAGCAAAATTTCCATTCCGTCATAATTTTTTTTATTACTAAAATAATCACAAAAAATCTCAACGTCTATCTCCTGTAGCGATATCGTTTGAAATGGAACCACAATTGGAAGATATTGTTGTGAAACTGACACCTGAAACCTCTTTTATAAGAATACTCCCATTCTCTGTTCACAATTTTGAACGCTATGTCTTCATACGGCGGCCCCGCGTGGAACCTCAATATCGCGAATTCTCTGTTTTCCGGGCATGGCGTCTGCAAAATTAAAAAGTTAGAAATAGTCAACTAAACAGTCCGAGGGCTTACCAGGAAATATTCGGGGGTGCTGTTCTTGTCGATCAAATCTGGATAAAAAATGTTGAATTTGTAACCCTGCACGATTTTAGGCGGAGGGTTGTCCATGTCGTAATGAGTTTGGTTGTATTTGTTCCACTCAAAACCGGTGTGTACTCTGTTGAAATACCGAGGTTTTCTCGGCCGGTACTTATCCGACCACAAGTAGACCTGGCTGTCAAGAGCCGCTTCAACCGAAAATTGGGCCTCGTCGTCACCCATACCTTTCCTGGCTTCTCTTTGGAGCAAAAGCTCTTCTTTCGTTACCAGATTCTGGAAATAAAAGAAAAAATTACGGTAAAGATTTTGGACGGTCCGGTCGTTCTCTAGGTGCCTCATGAAGCAAATTTAGCAGAATCGGCCATTTTTCGAATTTTTCCACATTTGAGCACCAAGAGATGGCGCTAGAAATTACAAACCTCATAGGCCATTTTTGATATTTTCTACTTTTAAGGTTACAAACGGAACCGAGAGATGGCGCTAGAAATTACAAACCTCAACTTTTTTGCCGTGCCCGCCAACTTGGTGTCGGGCAAACTCCAGTCGCTTCGAATCATCCACTTCAGCCACGACAATAGTGCCGGGCTCAATATCTTCAGGACTCAACAATTTCGGGCTGTAACCGCCGGCATCGTAAGCGTCAAAGTACTCAATCAGAATATCTTCGGCGTTCCTGAAACAATTCGCCGATTAGAAAACGGGCAATTAAAAATAATTAACAAAACTACTTTTCGGTGTCGCTGAGTTGTTCCTCTTCAGCGCTAGTACCGGGCTTAACTTCAACCGTTCTTTCCGCGACTTCTTCGGCAACAACGTTTTCTTCGTTAGTTGGAACAGTTACCGCTTGTTCGGCTTTCAAAACTTGTAATTTTCTTCGCAAACTCTCCTGATGTCTGTCTCGCAATCGCGCCCTGGCCATGTGAGCTTTGAGTTGCGACAGCAACGATTCCCAATAGCCGATGTCGATGCCGTCTGCTTTTCCGTTGATTTTGTTCTCGATTTGTTGTTGTAAAGCGGCGAGTTGTGCTGACGTTTTGCCTTTGAACACGGCAGTGACGTCAGTGGCCACCGCTTGGTTGATGCCCTCGCGTCTGTTAACCCCCATATCGAATTCGTTTTGTTTCTCCAATTTGCGCAGTTTGTGCAATTCGTCCTCGACGATCACTGTTATGTCGTTCCAGTAGTCCAAGTTTTTGCCCCGCTCCAGCTCCTCGTACACTTTGATGTCCTCAACCAAGTCTTCAAGGTCTTTGATGTGGAGGCCGTTCAGGTAAGTGTAGGGCTCGTGCATTTCGACCGCGTCCACTTCTTCCTCGGCGCTGATGTATTTGGCCAGCAAATCGATAGGCTTTGCTGCAATTTTATTGTTATTGTTAACATTGCGTTCCGTGAAAACAACAGAATCAGACACCACTGTCAATTCTCAAAGTTTCTGTTTGTACAATTAAGGTAACAATTTTTACTGTACGTGAGTAATCACCAGCAAATTATTTTTGTGCAACTGGAGGTTTTGAATAATTACCTCTGCCATCTTGGATTCGAATATGGGAACGTAACCGCGCTTGTTCAAGATGAAACTGGTCCTCTTGCCTTTCCCACTCTTCAAACTGTGCTGCTTCTTTACTTCTTTGAAGTAGTTGCGTCTCCTCATCCCTTGCTTGCCTCTCAAGTTCCCTTTCCAGCCTCCTTTTCTTCACCTGAAGCGCCAAAATTTATTAAATATTCTCCAAATTGTTCCAACAAACCTTCTCTAACTCTCGCTTGTTCTCCTCCTGTTTATAGCGATTTCTAGTTTCCAACTCCTCAGAACTGACCCCAGTTAGCCCTTCTTTTGCCAATTTTTTCGTCCAAACAAACGTTGAAAGCAAATTTCCGTCACCGAAAGGATTATCGGTGTTGGTATAGTGAAGATACTCGTTATCCCACCCCATCCGTTCTTTCCTCTTCCTCTCCTTCGCCTCCTTCTTCATCAATCTCCTCAACCTAACAACAACATTGCCAATATTTCAATTTGCGAAAAACTCAAACAATTTACCTTTTCTCTTCGGGAGTTTCGGCCGCTTTCTTCAGTTCTTTCTCCTTCCTTTTCTCGTCGAGTGTCTTCAGGCGTTCTTCCTTGAGCTTCTGAAGCAACTTCAAAGAATCGTCAGATGAACTGCTGTCGCTGTCACTTTCGCTGGCGTCAGAATCGCGCTTTTTATGCTTCTTACTCTTCGAGGAATCGCGCTTTTTCTTTTTTGAGCCAGCAGAGCGTTTTGAAGAGCCCCCTGAACGTTTGCTGGAATCCCCTCGTATCCGGCTAGTTGAACCCCGGTAAGGACTTCGAGCCCGAGTTTTCGACTTAACCACTTCCCTGTCGTCGGAACTTGAGGATGGGGACCTACGCGATCGGCTCCTGTCCCTCGATCTCCTTTCATTGCGACTCCTGGACCTCGGCCTAGAAATTATTTTAATTAGTCATTATTAACTGCCATTTCATGATTTGTTTCAATTTTATATGTTTAAACATTTACCTATAGCCCGAGCGCACTTCTTTTGGCATTTCTTTTCGAAATTTTAAAATTATTAGTTAGGTTAGGCAAACGTCAAACGTCAACTTGACGTTTTTAGAGAAGCAGAGCTTGCACCTGTCAATTTCAAGGCCGAATAGGGGGAGAAGAAGATTAAGAAATCCCCAAAAAACTACATTTTAATTAAATTCGTTATCAAAATTTATTGATAAGTTACTTAATTTCGTCTTTAATTAATTAATGGGGTTTTATAGAAAACTTTGCAAAATTGGGGGCAGTTGTGGAGGTATTTTTTTTATTTTTGGGGTGTTATCGTTTTAAGGTTGGCAACGAAATCAAACTTGAATGAAAAGTCCGTTGCGTCCAAAAGTTTGGAAGTTCCTTTGTGGTGTTGTATAAACTCGCGTAGAAAGCAAACAATTAATAAATCGCCACCAAAATGGATCGCAATAAGTTAGAAGATATGCAGCGCAACATCTACTATTCCGATAAATACTACGACGCCGAATATGAGTACAGGTAAGGTTATTTAATGGAAAGTGAGGTTGACGTTGTGTTCTAACACTTGTTTTTGTGTCCAGGCACGTTGTTTTACCCAAAGAAATGGTGAAATTGGTTCCAAAGACTCACCTGATGACGGAAGATGAATGGCGGGGTATTGGGGTGCAACAGAGTAAAGGCTGGGTACACTACATGACCCATTCACCAGGTAAGTCGACGCTTCCTTATATCTCTCAATTACTAACGACTTTCATCTTACAGAACCCCACATTTTGCTGTTTAAAAGACCCATTACCACCCCTGTTCAGAACGGAAACTAGAAGAGTGCTATTGAAATTCTAGACCTGTACAAATGTTTATACAAATTAATTTAGAGGCCGACATGCCAAACATCATTTAATCACGGCGATTTTCGTTGTAAATTTGCGGCCGAATTTAGTATGTTGTTTTTGTAATTGTGATGTTTTTGGATGTTCTGGCGTAATTTAGATGAAAAGGCTGTAATGTGTTGCTAAAATGGAACTGAGCTTTTGTAATAACTAAATTGGCTTATCGGGCTGTTGTTACTGTTGCTCTCTTTCCTTAATTTAAGTCACTTATATGTTAAAGTTAATTTTTTACTATATAAAGTTGTCCAACTTAGCTCTTGCATTTTAATTACCTATCATCTTTTTCTTGGAAAGATACATTAAAGAATGTTGCTGACTCAAGGACGAAACATCTGCTTAGCATGATTTGCAACAATTCTGATTCTTGAATTAATTAAAATCACTTTGATAATATTTTAAATTTGGTCCAGTTCCCCCTTCAGGAGGTGCCAAATTTTGCCCTACAGCGGGCTGTGCAAGGCTATCGACTTTAACGTTTAAATTAACAAAAAGTTGTTCTAGCCGAGAAGAGAGCGAAAATTTGATTTAAAGCTCCACCACGTTAACTGCAGAGATAACGTGGAAGCTATTATGTTTAATCAAGGAGCTGTTATATAATTCAGGCGACAACATACTATCATGTTTAGTTTGCTTATTTATAGTTGTTCGAATTGTTGGTGTTTACTGCGCTTCTTTACAAAATTTTTCATAAATGCGCCCAGCAGAAGCTCCCGATATTTTAGTAGATATTGGCGATGACGATCTGGAAGAGCTGGCCGAACTCTACAGAAATCACTTGGATTGGGCGCCTCACGTGTACAGTTTTGTAAAATTGGGAATTCGATGGAAGAAATCCAGGGAACACCGCCACTTACTCACTTTTATGTCCCCTAACAACAGCTGGCGCATAGACGGGACTATTATTGTCTTGCAACAGGTAAGTTGATGACTTTGAAGAAAATATAATAAAAGTAACTCTTACAGTTTTGCTACGACTTATTTGTATTTACTCTCGATAAAGGTTGCCGAAACTTATACAATGGTTTAACGAAAACCACCAGACTCGATTTTGGTCGAAAAATAATGTTCTTCAGCGTCCACACCAACCACATTCCGACAATACTAGAAGTGATCAAAGAAAAGAATTTGAGCTTAGGCGAAAATGCGCCTTCAATATCTTTCACATTTCCTCTAGAACAAATCGAACATATCTCCATAGAGTAAGTAAATGATGAACAAAAATAGCTTCACATCAATTTTAGCTGTCCTTCAGATGTTTACGTTAAAAAGCTTGAAACGTCCGCAGCTGCCCAAATTAACGCTGTCTGGCCTCATCGCTATCCCAATTCCGAAAAGTACATTTCTACCTTGATTGAAATGAACGGGGGATGTGGGGTGTTTTTGAAAAATACCAATGAATTGGTTGCGTGGGTTTTGATGACGGTTTGGGGTCATTTGGGGGTACTCCAGACCGCTGAAGATCACAAGAAAAAGGGGTACGGATCGTTGGTGACTAAATCGATGATTAGAATGATGGCTGAAGAAGGGGTGGCGTCGTTCGCTGCCGTTTTGATGGACAACCAGGCCTCCCTGGACCTGTTCAGGAAATTGGGGTTTCGGGAGATCGGGTCTATCATGTACATGGTTGTGCAAAAAGATTAAAGTCTTAATTAGAGAGAAGTTCTTTAAATATTATTTGAAAGAAATGTTATACCTAATGGTTATTGAGTATTTTATTTTTAAACAGCACAAGTAGATTCTCGCTTTTTTTTATCTTATTTTCTTTTCTTATCTTTGGACTTATCTTACAATGACTGCACAGTATCTCTAATGGTTTTAAGTATTATTATAAATAATCTTTAAAGTACCTACTTCTAAGGTGCTTCTAAGTGATGAGTGACCACGTTTCGAAAGAAGTTAGTTTATCGGAGCATTTTCAGAATTTGATAATGGGACAAGCCAAGACAGTCAGGAAGACCAGGAGAATCGTCATCTAGATCTGTGCTGCCGACTTTTAAGGTACGAGGTACCATTATGAAAATGTGGTTTAGTTTCCTTAAAAATTAGCTCACATATCCGGCCTCGAAGACGCCAGAATTCTCAGAAGAAGTTAGAAGAGAGAAAGGAAGAAAGTTGATGTGATTGTTTTTCTTCTCATTCTCATCATCAGGAAGCTACGAAGTTAGGATGTATATTCTTGGTTGCATACTTCTGTTAGCAACGGTGTTCTGGCAATCTTATTGTTCTTCAAACCACAAATCCAAATAGCATTGTATTCCTTTATCTCAATGACTTATTTCTTTACGTCATCATCTAATTAAATTTCCGTTTCCTTTATTATACAGTTTACTCCAGCAGCGGCAACGTAGATGAGCACCTAGTGATAACTAGAAAGTAGGTACCCACCATCGAGTCGGTAATATTGTAAAGTCAGTATTTGCAGCTAGGTGACGCCCACTGCAAGAAATTTGTGGAAGTCATTAATTTTCCGGAAGTACCTAATTTTTTAAATCAAGATCAATTATGGAACCAAAAGACATTCTCGTGGAAATCGCCGATGAAGACTTGGTTGCCCTTTCGGAACTTTACAAAAGACACGTGGATTGGGCCCCCCAGGTCTTCAATTTCATAAAATCGGCAATTAGGTGGAAGAAATCCGAGAAGCACCGCCACTTAATCACTTTCATGTCTCCGAATAACAGTTGGAGAGCAGATGGCACCATAATTGTGTTAATGGAGGTAAAAAAAAAAACATCATTAGTATCCTTACGTAACTAGTGAGGTAGGCTATTAAGTCGCGCTAGAATTTAAATTTTTGTTGCAGTTTTTTTGCTACGACTTGTTTGTTTTCACGTTGGACAAAGATTGTAGAAGCTTATACAACGGTTTAATGGAAACCACCAAAATTAATTTTAATAAGCAAATTCTATTTTTCGCCACACACAGTGACCACGTTCCAACCGTACATAAAGTACTTAAAAACAAAAATCTCGAAACTACCCGAAGCATCCCTTGCGTGGCATTTTCAATTCCAATTGAAGACGCCAAAAAATTCGTCATCGAGTAAGTATTTTTTTTGTTAAAATTAAAAAAATATATATATAATTGACGCAGGTGTCCTTCCGAAGTCTACATTAAAAAGCTGCCAACGTCTTCTGTTCATCAAGTTAATTCGGTATGGCCGCATCGCTACCCCGGCTCGGACAACTATCTCGCCACTCTAGTAGAAATGAACAGTGCTCTTGGGGTGTTTCTAAAATCCTCCGATGAGTTGGCGGCGTGGGTGTTGACGCATACTTTAGGAAATCTAGGGATGCTCCAAACTGAAGAAAAGTTTAAGAAAAAAGGGTACGGGTCGTTGATCACTAAGGCACTTTCGAAGGATATGGCGGAGGAAGGAGTGACGCCTTTCGGAACGGTTCTAGTGGAGAATTCTGCGTCCATAAACATGTTCAAGAAACTGGGGTTTAGGGACATCGGAATTTGTACTTATATAACAGTGTTGCATGAATCTAAGAACAATTAGGACAAAAATGTTGTTAGAAAAATATAATTGTCTCATCTACAACAAGCTCGTGAGTAAATTTATTAATAAAATTATTCCAGTTATTAACAAGGGCGTGAATTTGGTTAATGTGTCTTTTAAGCCAGTTTTCAAAGAGATTTTCAAGGAATTTTCTGGAAAAGAAATTGTTAGTAAACGAGAAAACTGTACATAACAACTCTTATCTTTTGGGGCAGTAATACCTACGTTATCTTAATATGTATTGCAACTTGTTATTGTTCTTTATTAAAAAAGACGTCTTAACTAGTTTTAACGTAGCGGTTGAATGTTTGTAGCCGTCCCGCACATTGAGACTCTGCTGAGACAACTATCTTCAGTTGCTGCTAGTGATCAGCTTTCAGTGATGTCGACCCCGAATGACGTTCTCGTCGAAATTCCCGACAAGGATTTGCACAATCTCCTAGAAATTTACAAGAATCACGTGGATTGGGCCCCGCAAGTGCACAGTTTGGTCAAGACAGGGATTGCATGGAAGAAATCAGAAAAGTATCGCCACTTAATCACCTTCATGTCTCCTAGTAACAGTTGGAAAACAGACGGCACCATAATCGTCTTAATGGAGGTAATTTTTTTAAATCAAGTCAATATTTGCAAAATTGTTATTGTTAACGTGACTGCTATTTCTTGTTACAGTTTTCTTCTTACGATCTATTTGTCTTCACTCTGGAAAAGAACTGCAACCATTTGTATAACGGATTGATGAACACTACTAAAATCGACTTTAAGACGAACGTGTTGTTCTTTAGTGTACACGCTAATCATCTTCCAACTGTTCGCGACGTTATCAATAAAAAAAACTTAGAAGTACAAGGAATAGGTGAAACTATTGGAATGATGCTGCCTATCAAAGAAGCAAAAAAATTAACTTTGGAGAAAGTTTTTTTAAATTACTTCTTCAACATATTTATTTTTGTTGTTGCAGTTGCCCTCCAGAAGTTTACGTCGCTAAGTTGGAACCGTCTGCTGCTACTCAAATCAACGCGTTATGGCCGCATCGTTATGAAGGTTCAGAAATGTACATTTCTGCTTTGCTCGAGATGAACAAAGGCTACGGGGTGTTTTTAAAAAGTACCAACAATATGGTAGCTTGGATAATAACTCATTGTTTGGGTCATCTGGGAATGGTTCAGACCGAACCGGACTACTTGAAGAAAGGGTACGGGTCTCTGGCTACTAAGACTCTTGCTAGGGATATGGCAGAAGAAGGGGTAACGCCGTTTGGAACCGTTCAAATTAACAATACAGCGTCGCTTAATATGTTTAAAAAGATGGGATTTCTCGAACTGGAACTTTGCACTTATCTCATGGCAAAGCCGCCAAAAGTCTTAAATAAGTAATAAATGTAGTCAAACTAGTTATGAGACAGCTCAAATCTCTATGTATACATGGTTGTCAGCTGTTTTATCTACAAGTAACACTTGTTAGATTTAGATGAGATGACTTGCTCCATTTTTTTTATTACTGATTAAGCCTTTCAATCTCTATAAATATATACTTGCATGTGATGGTTAGCCCAGTTTTTATCGAATCAAATTAGGTAGTCTGCAACAAGTGCTCTAATAACGTGATAAGCTTTGGGGTGTCGTAAAAGATCTGACAATGTTAGACAAAAAGGATATTTTGGTTGAAATTCCGGATGATGATTTGGTCGAACTTGCTGAAATGTACAAGAAGCACGTGGAGTGGGCTCCCCAAGTCTACAGTTTTATTAGAACAGGAATCAGGTGGAAAGAGTCACAAACACACCGGCACTTAATCACTTACATGTCGCCGAATAACTGTTGGAAAACTGACGGAACTATAATTGTTCTAATGGAGGTAATTTGTCTCCAATAGTCAAAATCAAGTTACCATAACTATTGATCTTACAACTTTTGATACTGTAAAAAATGCAAGTCACTTTTTGAGTTCTTAACGCTGGGTCCATAACGGTGAGACTGACTATTTAAATTGCTAACAACTTCTTTTACAGTTTTTCTGTTACGACTTGTTCGTATTCACCTTCGATAAGAAGTGCGAAAATTTGTACAACGGACTGATGAACACGTCGAGAATTGACTGGAAGCGAAGAATTTTTGCTTTCAACGTACACAGCGACCACATTCCGACCTTATTCAAAGTTTTCGAAAACAAAAAATTAGAAATATCCGCCAATTTCCCTGCCAGAAACTTCTCAGTTTCGATCAAAGAAGCAAAGAACTTTGTCGTAGAGTAAGTTTTTTGATAATTAGATTTTTATAATAAAAGTCTATTTCGCAGTTGCCCACCCGAAGTGTACATAAAAAAACTCGTGCCTTCTGATGCCGTTCAAATTAATTCAGTTTGGCCCCATCGCAGTCCCGGTTCTGAGAGGTACCTCGCTACTTTGATCGAGATGAATGGGGGTGTTGGGTTGTTTTTGAAATCTACCGACGAGTTGGTGGCGTGGGTGTTGGTTCATTGTTTGGGAATTTTGGGCATACTGCAAACCGAAGAAAAACACAAGAAGAAGGGCTATGGTTCATTGATAACCAAAGTGCTGTCTAAGCAAATGGCGGAGGAAGGGGTGACGCCGCTCGGGTCTGTCGTCGAATCCAATGAGGCGTCCAAAAGCATGTTCCTGAAGGCCGGATTTAGGTCCATTGGAACAGCGACCTACACGATTCTTAATGATCCAAAGAAATGATTACCTAAAAATAAATTAATACAGAAGTTGTCAAAAAATCAAAAAATTGTTATTTTGTTGTTAATTATCCACTTTTAGTTTTTCTGCCCCATTTTCGTTTGATTATTGATACTTTCAAAGACACTTCCAATCCTTATCAATTTTGGCACTCAGTTTGGAGTTGATATAAAAACTAACGTCAATTTAAATTAGGGCAATTGTTAAAGTGATTGTCGTGCCGGATCATGGCGGAAGCGTGTGATATCCTTGTGGACATTGCTGACGATGATTTAGAAGAACTCGCAGCCATTTACAAGAACCACGTCAATTGGGCCCCTCACGTATTCAGTTGTATTAAAACTGGAATTGCGTGGAAAAAATCAAAGAAATATCGCAATTCCATGACCTTTTTGTCGCCCAACAACAGTTGGAGAAAGGATGGTACCATAATTGTAGTAATGGAGGTAACTTGAGTCAAAGCTTCAATAGCAAGAAAATTTTTTTTTTCTCTTTTAGTTTAACTGCTACAACATTTTTGTTTTTACTCTCGACAAGAGTTGCAAAAATTTGTACGAAGGTTTGACCCACACCAGGAGACTGCATTTTGATCGAAGGACCACTTTTTTCGCCCTCTACAGTGACCATATTCCAACAGTATTTAAATTTATCAAAGAAAATAACTTTAAAATTCTAATTGATATTCCTTGTGTCTCTTTTGCCATTCCCCTGGAAGAAGCAAAAAAATTCGACATAAGGTGAGTTTAAAAACAAAAACTAAAAAACTACAAGTAAAAAAAGTTTAGTTGTTTAGAGGGGGTGTGTTTAAAGAATCTTAAAAAGTCCAATGCTTTCGAAGTTAATAGTCTTTGGCCCCACCGCTACCCCAACTCCGAAGGGTTCGTATCTGCTTTAATTGAGATGAATGGCGGCTTGGGACTGTTTTTGACAAGTACCAACGAACTGGTGGCGTGGGTGTTGTCGCACTGTTTGGGCATTTTGGGAATGTTGCAGACTACAGAAAATCATCTGATGAAAGGGTATGGGTCTTTGGTGACCAAAGCTCTATCTAAGAAAATGGCTGAAGAAGGGGTGACTCCTTTTGGAACGGTTCTGGTTAATAACACTGCTTCCCAGAAGATGTTTAAGAAAATTGGATTTAGGGAAATCGGAACTTGCACCTACACCATTTTGGAGCCTCAAGAAGGAAAGAGTTATACTTAATATTAATTGATTTAATTAAAAGGTCTTCAAGATGGCGCAATCATATTATTTTCCTTCAGTTGAGGTCTTCCAAATTCTTTATATATTTCTGCTAAAGTTCACTACGAAAGCGTAGTTGAGACATGGAGAAAAAAATAAAAATGTTGAAATTTCAATTTTTTTATTTTAGTTAACAGATGAGTGTAAAGTTAAAAATTTTTGTAAAATTTATTTAACTTGTAAAATTCCTCAACGGTTTTAATATGAAAAATACAAAGAAAATAGGACATCCTCATGTGTCATTTGTCATAACTAAGGATGCGCCACTAACAAAATTTTTAGAATCTAAATCTTCTACCCTTAAAAGGTGCTAGTAGTAGAGGAATTCCCAGAACCTTATCAGCATGTATAACTCACCTTAAAATACGTTAGGCAAGCAAATTGTTTAAAACAGCTCGCGATTAGCCGAGGTTCTCAATAGTGAACATGGCTAGAAGTGACGATATTCTCGTGGACATTTCTGACGACGATCTGTGGGAACTTGCCGAAATTTACAAATACCACCAGCATTACGCACCTCACGTTAACAGCTTGATCAAAATAGGAATAAAATGGAAAAAATCCGAAAAATTTCGCAACTTAATCACATTCATGTCCCCCAACAACAGTTGGAGACAAGACGGAACCATAATAGTGCTAATGGAGGCAAGTAAAAACCCTATTTTTTAATAGTTATTCAAACATTTTGTTGCAGTTCAGTTGTTACGACATATTTGTGTTTACTCTCGATAACAATAACGATAAGATATACGAGGGACTAGCCAAAACTTCTAGACTCAATTTCGACAACCGCACATTATTTTTTTCGATACACAACAACCACATCGACGAAGTGGAAAAATTTATTAACGAAAAAAACTTTTATGTATCAGCCAAAGTTCCATGCGTTTCTTACGCGCTCTCTCAGGACGAAGCCAAAAATTTTCCAACAGAGTTAGTTTTGAAAAATGCTGATCACAAAATTACGTTAAATTTTAGTTGTCCCCCAGAGGTTTATTTGAAAAAATTGGAACCGTCCGCGGTCCCCCAAATCAACGCTATATGGCCTCACAGTTATCCCGATTCGGATAAGTACATCGCCACTTTGATCGAAGCCAATGGAGGTTACGGGGTGTTTTTGAAAAGTACCAACGAAATGGTGGCGTGGGTCTTGATGCAGACTTTGGGTATTTTGGATATGTTGCAGACGGAAGAGAAATACAAGAGGCGCGGGTATGCGGGTTTGGCGGTCAAGACGTTGTGTCGAGAAATGGCAGAAGAAGGTCTTACGCCTTGTGGAAACGTCCTGGTTGAAAACTATGCTTCAAGAAATTTGTTCGAAAAAACGTTGAAGCTGACGGAAATTGGAAGAGTGCTGGGCACCACGTTTTATGTTGAAGTCTTTCCCAGTCATCAGAAATGGTGTGGGTTTTACAATATAACGAATTAACTATTCATCAAAATAATAATTTTATATAAAAATAATAGTACTTACCCAATTGGTTTTAAATTAACACGCATAGCTATTATAAAATAATAAATAAGTTACAATTCTTAATTCATTATTAGCAAATCTTATCATCAAATAGGGTCATTATACGTTAACACTGGTGCAGTTATTTATTAGGTAATTTTATTCTGTGTTCTTTATCTTCTTTAACGTCCTTCATGACGCTTGTCAAATTGTGAACAGATTAGTGTTGAACCACTTAACGTCGGGGTTAGAGGTCCCAATTTAATAAGTCCTATAATGTCTTTATCGCCGCATCCTTTTCGACGATAACACTATCTCAGCCAGTTCTTTATCCAACAGTACTTCTTATTTGCCTTTAATAGTGAAAGTAGACCCACCCATAATTAGCCAGGTATAAATGGCAGAAGCCAACGACATCCTGGTGGACATCCCCGACGCCAACTTGTCAGAGTTAGCAGAAATCTACGAGCCCCACAGAAATCGGGCCCCCCACGTACACAGTTTAATCAAAACCGGAATCAAATGGAAGAAATCTGAAAAATTTTGCGACTTAATAAAATTCATGTCCCCGAATAACACGTGGAGGAAAAATGGAACCATAATCGTCTTAATGGAGGTGAGATAACCGGGTTTTCCCATAACATTGCCACGCCTGATAACGCACAAATTTTTTTTTTAGTATTTTTGCTACGATATCTTCGTGTTTACGTTAGATAGCAATACCGATTCGATATACGAGGCGCTATTGAAAAGTTCCAAACTAAATTTCGACCAAAGAACTCTATTTTTCTCGATCCACAAAGATCATGTTGAGGCTATAAAAAAATTCACTGAAGTCAGAAAGCTTTACGTAGCTTCAATTGGTCATTGCGACTCGTATTCCCTGTCGCTAGAAGCCGCAAGAAGATTGGCTCCAAAGTGAGTTTTTTGAAACAAAAATCAAAATGTTAATTAATTTTTTTAGATGTCCCTCAGAAGTTTATGTGAAAAAACTGGAACCGTTTGTGGCTAAAAAAATTAACGCTATTTGGCCGCATAAATATCCAAATTCGGAAAAATACATTCGCACTTTGATCGAGGCCAATGGAGGGTTCGGGGTGTTTTTGACAAGTACCGACGAATTGGTGGCGTGGGTTTTGAAGCAAGGGATGGGTATTTTGGATATGCTTCAAACTGAAGTAGCTTATAAGCGGAAAGGGTACGGCAAGTTGGCTGTCGAAACCATATCTAGGGCGTTAGCGGAAGAAGATATTGTTCCTTTTGCTAACGTGGTTAGTGGCAATGCAGCATCTAGAAGTTTGTTTGAAAAAATTGGTTTTGAAGATATAGGGCATTGTTTATATGTTGAAACTTTTCCGGATAAGACCACGTGGACGGCGTTTTATAAGCAAAGTTGTAGCTAAATAAACAACGAAACAAAACTTTTTGATTTTAAATTGTCTCAATTTTAGTTGTAAACTTTGTAGTTATTTAAATAACAGAAGTAGGAGCTTCTGACTTTAGAAGCTACAACTTATAATAGGACAAAGTTTGCTAGTCCAACATGTAAAAAGATTTGTTACTATTTATTGCTATTCTACCATTATGTATAGATAATTCATTTCTTTACCCCTATAAAGTGTTTTGTATCATTAGTTGCTAGTTATTGTTATCTTTCATTTCGTAGTAACTGCCTTATGTGTATAATAGAACAAACACATTGCTACACAATACTTTATGCTTCTACCATTTGCTTTTACCATTTTCTTGAGCGTGCCCTCATCCCACGTGACGTGTGGAAGGGTGGTTGTAAGCATCCCCGCCTTCTTAGTGAGTAGGGTTGGCAGTACTTAGTACCGTTGATTGAGGTATTTACTCAATCTCAATCATAATTGCTTGGAAATACCTGCACGAAGTCAGTCCCTAGTCCGTACAGTGACTATTTAGCTTTTGCAACATCTCCACGGTCTCACGAGTCGAAGTCACCTACTACACATTTCACATTACTACAAGGTAAGTTATGAAGTTCAAACTCTTTGTTATCAGATTTTAAATATTATTATAAAACATTTAAGTAGAAGGAGATGAGGACTTCTGAAACAACCCCCACCACTATTTTGATCCTTGTATATTGCGTTGCCTACCTACTTGCTGTTAGATGTGTTTTTTATGTTCTAAACAACTTTAAACAAAGCTGTTTAGAACATGTCTAACAGCAAGTAGGTAGGCAACGCAATATACAAGGATCAAAATAGTGGTGGGGGTTGTTCCAGAAGCCCTCATCTCCGTCTACTCATTTAATTCAGATTAAATTATTGTCCATAGAATTGTAGTTGTTTCCACTTTGACACTGTTTTTATTTTTTAATATTATCGTGGTTCTAGCACCATCGATATTACGTTATGCGTAATCTGAAGGGGGCTATTATTATGGGTATTGTTATTACATCATTACAATTTACTCTTATGAAAAACACGTGTTTTTAAAATTAATTTAGTTATTACTTCTCTATTCTTTTCCGAGAATTTTCTGTTGTCTAATTTTGAGAGCGACTACACACTTCACATTTTGACCACCAGATGACTCTAGATTCATCTGTGGTTTGGTAGTGACTTGAAAGAATGTATTGGAAAAGCCTTCCAGAATTTATTTCATAAAATCGGATCAACGCATGAAGAACAACAATCAAAACATTTTACTCACTGACAGATTTTATTGTGAAACAGATTCTAAAATTTTAAATTTTTTTCATCAACTTATTATGGGTCCGTCGTCGGGACCATCTCTAACGTCAAGAATATTGCGGAGGTTATACGTGAGCACCTCGTAGGACGTAGCAGTCACTTCTTTGTCTTTATTCACATAATACATAACCGCGTTGCCGGCATTGTAACCAAGAATTTTTCCTATAGTAATCCCACCTTCCACACTGATTCTTCCAAAATTAATGATTCTTCCGCCTTCGAGTCCCCCAATGACAGCATGTTTATCAATCATATCTAAATGCAGTTTTGTTGAGGTTGACGGCAACCATAGAAACGCATTAGGATATCGACTACAAAGAATCTAAAATATAAATAATAGTTGTATAAACAATTCAATACGTCTCAGTACTTTCTACTTTTATTCCGACATCGACTGTTTTCACTCCAAGCATGGGAAGTTTAACTTCAGGATGTCCCGGAAAAATTTGAGTGGGGATTAAACCGTAATCCTTAATGTGAGCTTGACCCATGTAAGTGTTTTCTCCATTAATGTCCTTTCCTCCAACAATCGCGTCAGGTGGTATCTCTCCGGTGTAATCTCGCCAGTAATAATCTGGAAAAATAGAAGAAAAGTAAGCAGAAAGAAGTTAAGAAAAAAATTACCTTCTTTGATGGAATTGACTCCCAGTTGAATAAAGCACAATATTAAGGCGACGTAAATAACGGATTCGTACATGTTGTCTTGATAAATGTTAAAAGTTGAATGCGCATCGTTGACCTCTTGATTTCAACCACGTGGAGATTTTGCGGGATTTTCTTTCTTTTAACTGGTTGAACCTTGAAGCTTTGATTTGAACCGCGTAGAGTTTTGCGGGAATTCCTTTCTTTTAAGTGGTTGAGCCTTGAAGCTATCTCCAACCATGTTGCTATAGGAGCAAAGATCTACAATTCCTCAGATTCAAATCGAGGTATAACCCAAATTTGTTTCTCCGTTCATAAATTATTTTCAACATGTTTCGGTTTATCTTTTTCTTGTTCAGGTTGTTTCATTCTCAAGTGCTATACTTGCAGTAAAAAACAGTAATAAAATAGTCATTTTCAAGTATCTCAAGATAGGCAACTCAATATACAAGAAGCAACCATCTTTAACGTCTAGAGTTAGAGGAGCAATTTTGAATTCAGCTGTTGTGTAGCAATTTTTTATTATTTTATTTATATTTGAAAAGGGTTTTCGTGATGTTACCCTTCTGAGCAGCATTTCTTATTTGTTCTTCTTTGCTTGAGCTGCAGATTAATTATTTGGTTCCAACTGATTAATCAGTTTACACATCCCAGAACTGCTCCTATTGTTAGGTGGTATTATTATTTATTAGGATTGACCTTATTTAAAAAATTATCAGCATATTAGGTAAATGAATAAAACTTAAATCAAATAAGTTTTTGTGTGTTGCTCATTCCTGGCAAGGCTCATGATGACAATATTTGTCTGAGAAAATATTTCCGATAATAAGAAGCAAAAAACAACCATAAAATAATAAAAGTAATATCCCCGTATTAGATTTATTAGCAGCACCTACCCCCGGTTAGTTCTTATAATTGCTTCTAGAAGAGCCATGCAAATCGCTTCTGTGTTACTCCAATGACGCCTCACTCAATTTAATTGAGGCCCATAAACGGAAGCTGCTGCAACACTTTTACCAAAATTGTTCCTAAGGAAGTGACCCTCAATATACGACTTTAATGGTCCAATTTCCGATACCGCTCAGCTATCTTGATGCTAGTGATTCAAACAATTATTTCTTTATTGCACTTATTAATTAATTTAACTTACGACATCCATATAAGTTTATGACCGTCATATTTACTTAACAACTCATCAAAAAGAATTTTCAGATCGAGTTTTATGTAAAGAAAAACTTTTCTTCCAATCATGCTACTACTTGTCCTTGTCATAAGTGGTGCAGTCTGGAGCAACTGTCAGATTATAGAACCACCTCCAGGTTACGTGTGGACTGCTGGGGTTCTCATCAAACCGAGCAAAGGGGAAATTTGGCCAAGACCGCAACACGAAGAGAAATCAGAAGAGTTTTTTTTAGTTAATCCAGGTGCGTTTCGTTTTGAGGTAAGGTTCTTGAAGGGTTTTTATAAAGTGAAGTAAAAACTTTTTTTAGACTGTTGGCTCAACATGTTCTTTACTAACTAAAGCGTTGACTAGATATAAGTTAATGATAATAGAATCTGCTTATGTTAACGAAGATTATCTCGATGTCAACAAGAAAGACGATTTTTCTACAAATTCTAATTATCTTGGGTACCTGACCACCTTACTGGTTGACCTGACGTCTCCCTGTAACGATTCAGAATTTCCCTCTATCGAAATGGAAGAAGAATGTAAGTTTTTCGTTAACACCAACTTCTTGGTCTTTGAATTCTTATTTTAGACGTTTTGAACATAACATCAACTGGAGGAAGACTCACTTCTGAGACAATTTGGGGAATATTGAGAGGGTTGGAATCTTTCTCTCAACTCATTTATTTATCAGACGATTTAAGAAATGCAAGTAAAATAGAAAAGTAAAGTTTTGCATCTAACTTTTAATTTTACAGCTGCTAATAGGTGTCACGAATATCCACGACTTTCCGAGATTTCCTCACCGAGGTCTATTAATGGACACCTCGAGGCATTACATACCTAAAAATTATCTTCTTCGACTCTTAGACGCGATGTCCTACAACAAATTGAACGTTTTTCATTGGCACTTGACGGACGATTATAGTTTTCCTTATGAAAGCACGACGTTTCCGGAACTGAGGTACCTCTTTCCTCCTTGTATTGTAATAGTTAAAAATTAAGCTCAATTTGCAGCAATAAGGGTCGCTTTATCAAGGGCATGACTTACGACCAAAACTTCGTTAAATACATCCAAATTTACGCCCAAGAAAGAGGAATTAGAGTCGTGCCCGAATTCGACACGCCTGGTCACACGTTATCTTGGGGGCTCAGCCACCCCGAACTCCTCACTCCTTGTTACGCCGGCGACACTCCAACTGGCGGCATGGGTCCTATTGATCCCACCAAACCTGAAAGTTACGAGTTTCTTTACAATTTCTTCGACGAAATTAGAACCGTCTTCGTAGATAGCTATCTGCATTTAGGTGGTGATGAAGTCGATTTTAGCTGCTGGTTTGTTCTCTTCTCCCGGTTGGTTAAAAATTAATTTTTGGATTTCAGGGAGAGCAACCCTCAAATCAGCGACTATATGCTAAAAAGTCCTGATGTCACCAGCTCCAGGATGCTTCAGACTTTGTTTACTCAACAACTGGTCGATTATGCGTCTTCGAAGGAGTTGCGTTCGATTGTTTGGGAGGAAGTTTATACGAATGGAGGCCACTTACCGGCAACTACCGCAGTGCATGTTTGGAAAGCTGAAAATTACAGCGCACTCATGAACGATGTAACTTTTAACTTCCGGCCGTTTCCAGAAATTATTTTCAATACTCTGATTACAGGTAACAAGAGATGGCCATCCTGCAATACTTTCGGGTTGTTGGTACCTGAACCTTTTGGAGGATGGTGCTGATTGGATCAAGTTTTACGAATGTGACGCCCATGATTTTCCTGGTGACGAAGAACAGAAAGCTAGAGTTTTAGGAGGAGAAGCTTGCATGTGGGCCGAGATCGTGGATGAGCATAACCTGGAACCCAGGATGTGGCCTAGGGGTAGTGCTGCTGCTGAAAAGTTTTGGTCGCCTTACGTAGATACAAGTAACCCTTTGAATATTTTGATGGCGGGCAGAAGGTTAGAGGAACACACCTGCAGGATGAACAATAGGGGTATCCGGGCCCAACCACCAACGGGACCCAGTATATGCCCCTCCTCCACTACGGCACGGGTTTCTCTAGTTTCGCCGCCGCCTGACTCATCATCATTAGTAGTCTCTTGCTTGACGACGCTTACGTTAACGGTCTTGCTAGTTGCTCAAATGTATATTTAGGGAAGTCAGTTTATATTGTATTGTTTGATATTTTAGCCATAAAGACATTTAAATAAAAGGTGTTAGGAGTTTTAGGATTTTGAATTTTACCACTGATTTAACAGCATAGGTATTGCCTAGATGATATTAAAAGATGAGATGGGAAGGGATGGAACAATAGGATGAGATGAAGTGAAGTTAGATGAAATGAGATGATGTCAAGATAAGATGCGAGGACGTTGAGATAAGAAAAGGTGAGCAGCGGGAAGAGGTGTAAAAAGGTGAGAAAGGGTGAAAAGTGGTGAGAAGTGGTAAGAAGTGGTGAGGTGCGAAGAGGTAATGTGAGGAGAAGAAGATGAGATAAGAAGAGAAGAGATGAGAAGAGATGAGAAGAGATGAGAAGAGATGAGATAAGAAGAGAAGAGATGAGAAGAGATGAGAAGAGATGAGAAGAGATAAGAAGAGATGAGAAGAGATGAGAAAAGATGAGAAGAGATGAGAAGAAATGAGATGAGATGAGAAGAGATGAGAAGAGATGAGAAAAAATGAGAAAAGACGAGAAGAGATGAGAAGAGATGAGAAGAGATGAGAAGAGATGAGAAGAGATGAGAAGAAATAAGAAGAGATGAGAAGAGATAAGAAAAAATGAGAAAAGACAAGAAGAGATGAGAAGAGATGAGAAGAAATGAGAAGAGATGAGAAGAAATGAGAAGAGATGAGAAGAGATGAGAAGAGATGAGAAGAGATGAGAAGAGATGAGAAGAGATGAGAAGAGATAAGAAGAGATGAGAAAAGATGAGAAGAAATGAGAAGAGATGAGAAGAGATGAGAAAAAATGAAAAAAGACGAGAAGAGATAAAAAAAGATGAGAAGAGATGAGAAGAGATGAGAAGAAATAAGAAGAGATAAGAAGAGATAAGAAAAAATGAGAAAAGACAAGAAGAGATGAGAAGAGATGAGAAGAAATGAGAAGAAATGAGAAGAGATGAGAAGAGATGAGAAAAAATGAGAAGAGATGAGAAGAGATGAGAAGAGATAAGAAGAGATGAGAAGAGATGAGAAGAGATGAGAAGAGATAAGAAGAGATAAGAAGAGATGAGATGAGGTGAGGTGAGGTGAGATAAGTTGACATTAGTTGAAAAGATAAAATAGAAGCAACAAGGTAAGATTTAGCATAAATAATATTCTATTAATATAAAATAGGAAAAGGTGAGCAGCGGGAAGAGGTGTAAAAAGGTGAGAAAGGGTGAAAAGTGGTGAGAAGTGGTAAGAAGTGGTGAGGTGCGAAGAGGTAATGTGAGGAGAAGGAGATGAGATAAGAAGAGAAGAGATGAGAAGAGATGAGAAGAGATGAGATAAGAAGAGAAGAGATGAGAAGAGATGAGAAGAGATAAGAAGAGATGAGAAGAGATGAGAAAAGATGAGAAGAGATGAGAAGAAATGAGATGAGATGAGAAGAGATGAGAAGAGATGAGAAAAAATGAGAAAAGACGAGAAAAGATAAGAAGAGATGAGAAGAGATGAGAAGAAATAAGAAGAGATGAGAAGAGATAAGAAAAAATGAGAAAAGACAAGAAGAGATGAGAAGAGATGAGAAGAAATGAGAAGAGATGAGAAGAAATGAGAAGAGATGAGAAGAGATGAGAAGAGATGAGAAGAGATGAGAAGAGATGAGAAGAGATGAGAAGAGATAAGAAGAGATGAGAAAAGATGAGAAGAAATGAGAAGAGATGAGAAGAGATGAGAAAAAATGAGAAAAGACGAGAAGAGATAAAAAAAGATGAGAAGAGATGAGAAGAGATGAGAAGAAATAAGAAGAGATAAGAAGAGATAAGAAAAAATGAGAAAAGACAAGAAGAGATGAGAAGAGATGAGAAGAAATGAGAAGAAATGAGAAGAGATGAGAAGAGATGAGAAAAAATGAGAAGAGATGAGAAGAGATGAGAAGAGATGAGAAGAGATGAGAAGAGATGAGAAAAGATGAGAAGAAATAAGAAGAGATGAGAAGAGATAAGAAAAAATGAAAAAAGACAAGAAGAGATGAGAAGAGATGAGAAGAAATGAGAAGAGATGAGAAGAAATGAGAAGAGATGAGAAGAGATGAGAAGAGATGAGAAGAGATGAGAAGAGATGAGAAGAGATGAGAAGAGATGAGAAGAGATAAGAAGAGATGAGAAGAGATGAGATGAGGTGAGGTGAGGTGAGATAAGTTGACATTAGTTGAAAAGATAAAATAGAAGCAACAAGGTAAGATTTAGCATAAATAATATTCTATTAATATAAAATAGGACGATTAGTGTCTCAACCAAAGATAAAAGTTTTAGTTCAAAAAATTGTAGAATTTTTAAATTCTTGAGAGAAAAATAATAAATTATCAGTTGCCCCCTCATCTCTAGACTCGTTCAATCAACAGTCCTATCTACTCCAACTAATGTCCCAGTCCAGTCAACACTCCACAGTTCCTATCGCAAGATTCTATCAGTGGTTCCGAATTAAAACAATCAGTAGCAGTCCTGCAGCCTGGTTGAATACCGCATAAATATTCGTCCTTCAGTTCTAATATTGATCGTTCAGAGTGAGGAGTTCGCATTCGCTGTCATGGTTTCACTCGTTCTGCTGATAACGTCAGCTTTGATAGCTTCAATTAACTGCTACATAGTTGACCCCGGTCCAGTGGTCATCGCGACCAAAGGCGCAGTATGGCCCAAACCGCAGAACGAGCATAAAACCGAAGAGTACTTTGTCGTGAGGCCTCACACTTTCAGTTTCGAGGTAATTCAAAAATCAACCACAATCAATTGACACACTTAAATAATTTAAGACTGCAACGACGGACTGTCAAGAATTCCTTCAAGATGCCTTCACCAGGTACTGGAATATTATCGCAAATTCGGCGTCTCTGGACAGAAGGGGACGACTTCAAGAATTCGGGAAGAGTAAAAGAAAGAAGTTCTGGCTGCACGATGGGTTGTTCGCCGGATATCTCGACTCCCTTAATGTTGTACTGACCGGAAGTTGCCCCGATAATAACGTCCTCCCTGATCTCAATATGGTGGAAAATTGTAGGTTTCTTAATTTTTTGTTTTGTTAATTCTGTTGTTTTGATCGTATCACTTATTTGCCACGAGCAAACAATTCAAATCGTAATTCCGGAATTTAAGTTGTCAAATCGAGTAGGTACTTACAATTTATCTCTCAGATTGATATTGATATTGATATTGATTTGAACTTTGTTTTGGTCAATAGTTATTAATCCTCATTGAACCTATTAACTATCGCACAACTGATTACAGATACCCTCACAGTAACTGCTGCTGAGAGTTCTTTATCTTCGGAATCTATATGGGGGATCCTCCGAGGTTTAGAAACCTTTACTCAATCAATTTACTTACAAGATGACGCTGTAAGTTTCTTTTTGGAAAATTTCTTGACAGACCGTCAACAAATTTTTAGCTTCTCATTAATTCTACAACAATCGAGGATTACCCAAGATTTCCTCATAGAGGTTTGCTGTTGGACACTTCAAGACACTTCATCCCAATGTTCGCAATCATGCAAACATTAGACGCAATGGCCTACAACAAATTCAACGTTTTTCACTGGCACATCGTCGACGACCACAGTTTTCCCTACAAGAGCGAGAGTTTTCCAGATTTGAGGTTTCAAAGCAAATCAAGTTTTTAAACCAGAACTTTCCTCCAATTTTTGCAGTGAAAAAGGGGCCTACCACCCAGTTTCAAAAGTCTACCAGAAAAGCGACGTTCTGAAGGTTATTGAGTACGCTCGAGTCAGAGGAATTCGCGTTTATCCAGAATTTGACACTCCAGGTGTGCATGTGCCATCACCACTTATTGCGATGATGTAATTACGATTTTTAGGCCACACTCGTTCTTGGGGAGTGGGTTATCCCGAACTGTTGACTCCTTGTTACAACGAGTCGGTACTTACAGGCCAATATGGCCCAATGGACCCTACCAAAGACAACACCTACGCTTTCTTGACAACTCTCTTTGCGGAAGTGGTGAATCTATTTCCGGATTCTTATTTCCATATTGGGGGCGACGAAGTGGGTTGGGAATGTTGGCAGAGTAATCCTGACATTAAAGCTTTCATGCAAACTAACAGCATTGCCACATATGAAGATCTTGAAAGCTACTTCATTCAGAAAGTCGTTAGAATTTTGGATCAGCTCGAATCGAAGTATTTGGTTTGGGAAGAGGTTTTCGTGAATGGTGTCGAAATTCCTGACACCACTGTTGTCCATATCTGGCGCGACAATGGACTGCAAACCCTGAGTAACGTGAGTGGAGAGTTAATTAAGAGAGGCTTCGGTTTTAACAATGTTTTATTTTAATTTTAAGGTGACTAAAGCCGGAAAACTCGCACTGTACTCTTCTTGTTGGTATCTGGACCATCTGGCTAATGGAGGCGACTGGCAGAAGTTCTACACTTGTGAACCTTACGACTTTGACGGCACTGCCGTAGAGAAGGAATTGATTATAGGAGGAGAAGCTTGCATGTGGGCCGAAGCTGTCAACGAACATAATTTGGCCCCCAGAATGTGGCCGAGAGCCAGCGCAACAGCTGAAAGACTCTGGTCATCTGAAGAAACAACAGATATCGAGGACGCTAAGAAACGGCTAGAAGAACACGCGTGCCGAATGAACAATAGGGGAATACCAGCGCAACCCCCCAACGGTCCTGGAGTGTGTCTTTAAAAACAATTTTTTTAAATTTTTGTTAGTTTTTTTGAAATTAATAAATGATTTTGAAAATGCCGCTTTGTATTGCGTGTTCCCAAATCTACAAACTTGCTCTTTTTTAGCAACTAGTAGTTGTGAGAGAAAGAGAGAAAGAAATTAATTTTATTAAAGCTTGCGCACGCTCCCTCCGCTTATTGACAGCTAGTTGACAGTTTAAAGTGACAGTTCTATTGTTCAGCAACTTTGTTACAATATCCCGGCGATTTCTCCTAAAATAGGGGTTCTGGCCGAAATGGCTTCAATAATATTGAGGTCGCGAGCCCTTCCGATAGGCGCGTCCAATTTGAAATGGTAATTTGTAATAGTTCGCCATAACCTCAAAATTAAACGTCAAAATTTTAGGGCTGCTGCCTCTCTATCGACGACAACTCCCAAGTCAAGTGATGACGTCAACAAAGCTATTACACAGAAAGAAGCTCCGCAAATTCGCAACGATCTAGCGCTCATGAACCCCGAAGCAATCGTCCAGAAGAAGAGGTTGGAAGGTTACATAACTGTTGAAGCTGAGGTGAATGTTTTTGTTGTTAAATTTTTGAAGGTGAATGTTCCTTTTAAAGACCGACATTTCCCCGATTACCGGAATTCCCACGGAACATATTAAGAGCCGCAAAGTTAGAATTTATGAGCCGGCTAAGAATTGCATGCAGAGTGGAACTGACAACATTGGGCATTGGGAAATGGATTTTGACACTAGGGAGAGATGGGAGAATCCTTTGATGGGGTGGTCTTCGAGGTAATTACGGTTTGGGTGGAGTTTAGTTGAATTTCACGGCGAAATTTTAGCGGAGACCCCCATTCAAACTTGAAGAACCAGTTTTCAACTAAGGAGGAGGCGATTGCCTATTGTAAAAAGAATGGATGGGATTATTACGTGCAGAAGAGTTCGTTGGAGAAACCTTTCAAGCCCAAGTCGTACGGGGTTAACTTTTCCTGGAACAAGAGAACGCGAGTTTCAACTAAGTAGCTGGTATTGTATGGAATGTAGGATTAATAAACTCGGTTGATTAAATTATTTTATTTTTAATTTAAAAGCTATAACTTCGATAATTTAGAGATTTGTACACAACTCTACTCTAGTGTTTTCGGCTACTATATTAAAATTAACAATGATATTTTAAAATATCTGATGAAGGCAATCTAGGTAAACGTTATCACTAGCAATATAAATAGCTAACAAAACAGCGAAAGCTACGTACTAGAAACAGGGCTTTTTCGTAGATTGAAGGGCAACTATTGACAAAAGTGACAGGGCTGAGTTGTCCCGTCACTTGTGTAACTAGTTGTCCCCTGCCGGTGTGTCTGGTACGTAGTCCGTGGTAACTTTGGCGATTATATACATTTATTCAATATTTTGGCAATAAACTTTATTTAAATCTGCCTCATAAAATGTAACAATACAATTTGTAACAATTTATGGAAACAGGGGTCTTGACGGGGGCCTCGCCCCCGTCGAGGCTCCTTTCATGCACAATATCACAATGAATCAAAAGGTTTATGCGTCAAGGAAGAAGAATTCGTTTATAAACAATTTGTATTTTCTCGCAAGCTTAACAGAAACGAACTACAGACTACATTTTCACGTTATGTACAGTTCACTATAATTAGCTACAATGCACACTGTATGGCCCCCTGGTCTTTATTAGCATTGTGAAGCCGCTAGAAAGAACCGAATCGAAAGTAAAAAAATTGAAAATTATGCGCTAAAATCCACAAGAAGTGATTGGGTGCTCGGAATGGAAAGTGTGCAGCAGCCAAGAAAACTGGTATTTACAGTAACAATTGTTTCAATTTCTCTAATTTTTGACTGGTTGTGGCAATTTTAAATAAATTGTTGGTAGCTTGATAATTTAAGGGGAGAGTTGTCAAGTATCAAGGAAATGTAGAAAGAAAAATCGCTAATAGTCTTTTTGCATAGGCCTTTGAGTTGTATTTTACAATATATTGTCAACATATTATGGTAAACTGACTGTACACCTAAAACGCGGTTAACGTAACAATACCGTAATTCAATTGATGCTAGTTAATTTCCTACTCGCTACGGTCTCGCTACTGATTGTACGATGTCTCTTTTTGTAGAGATATAGTCAGTAAGTATTAATTGACTTAATAATAACCTGTATCTTTAAGAAATACCCTAGGATTTAGTCGTTCGGAAATGATAAATCACTCTCTTCGTCAAATTGCCTTAACTATCTACATGTCCAAAATGCGTTTGTTTTAAATATCTATGTACAGTATGCCCAAAGCATTTGAATTAGAATTAATTCACTTTACCATTTTTACAATAACTGGAATTTAAAATCTGTACCTAACTAGGATTAACGGAACGAAAGTTAACGCGGAATCGCGGCTGTAGCGACCGCCACCCACGCCATGACGTCACAACCAGAGACCAACCCCCCATTTTAATTCATACGATTATGGAGTTTCTTTATTTAATTCCAAATTCTACAAATGCAAAAACTTATTTGAAGGCGCTAATTGTACACTGGTGAGCAATAAATAGGGCACGGTGTTTCTTTCCAGTGTAAACCAGCTCTATTCGGTAGGATAAGGATGGCATTGCGACCCACTCATTTCCAGATGATTCGCGGCAGGGCGAGGGAGGTTGCCCATTGTGCTTCACGAGTCGTGTCCTATTTATTGCTCTCCAGTGTACGTTGAAGCAAAATTTAATAAAGTCTCAATGTGGTAACACCGGGTCTTACGTAATTTGAACGTTCTTAAGATAACCTTAACTTCTTGTGTAACTGGTGTACTTATGCTTCAATATATCTACTTGTCCTTATGACGTTAAAATCTAAGAATACTTAAGAAAAGGCACGTTGTAGATATTTTACTAAAGTTATGGTTTCTTAGAAACACCAACTACCTTAATTTGCCAGCACATAAGGAACTCGAGACTTTCTTGATCTTGTCTATGTGCTGTCAACAACAATAATTGGTCGCTTCGCAGACAGAACGTTTAAAAAATTTGTGTGGAGCTACTTAGAGATCGGAAGTGTCAATTTAGACTTGAAGTTCCTTAAGTTGGGTCCTCAAATTGCGCTGAGGATGAAGATGATGCTAAGGTTGCAACTACGGTCATTGCTAGTGGTTCATGAAATAGAATCTCTTTGGGGGGGATTAGCGCTTAAGTGTGTGTGGTGCTTTTCAAAATTTTGCCTCTGTTTGGTTAAAATCCGGTGAGCGTGGCGGCGGCCGCAGTGCCGAGGTTCCGTAACGACCTAACTCTACATGATTGGAATTATTGCAAATCTGGCGGAGGCGTCAGTTCAGATCAGCTGTCCTTCGTGCTATTGATTTGACACGAATCCGCGACAACCTCCGCCAAGTCCGTATCAGAATCCCTACTAACGGCCATTTCGCCATTGTCATCGTCCTGGTTGTACTCCTCACTTTCTCTATGAACTAACACTTGAACAACGGTCGCCTCGCTTTGTTGCCGATTCAGGGGCGGTTTAAGGTTGGGCGCTTCGGGCGAGGGCTCCGTCACTAAAATACTAACGTCGGCACTGTTTAATGGGTCAGATCCGGCCCTTTGACCGGGCGTCAGCCCCCCAGCAGGCTTGGCTTTGACCGAACCTACCCTCTTCCTCCTAATGATACTCCCTCTCTTCGGCTTGCCTTCCTCCGCCATGGCGGGATGGAGAGATTGAGTGGTGCCGCTCGGTTTCATTGAGCGTTTTGGTGACGATTCGTCGGTGGTTTCCACCGCGTCTTGTCGAAGGAAGAACGGAAAGTTGTAGATGCTGCGTCTTCGTGGTTGCGAGGACACGGGTAGACCGGTGGTGGGGGTCGTGGCGTCGGGGGTCGCCTCGCTCACCTTGATGCTGACATCGGCGGCGTCGCGCGTCAAATCCAGCTCCTCTGGGTCCATGTTGGTGGCGCTAGAGAGCAACAGCAGCGGCAGGTTCAACCATGGCCCGCCTAGCTCGCTGAGGTCGCTGGCGTCTGAGGCCCTAGAGGACTTGCGAGAAGAGGCGCGACTCCCTCGATGCACATGCAGGAAAGCGGATAAACGGCCCTGCCACCCACCACCCGGGGACGAGGTCTGCGTCATCTCGTCTACCTCCTCCTGCACGCGCTCCCGCTCGCGCTTCCGTCTGCAACACAACCGCGTCAGACCCAGCAACATCGACAAAAAAGAACAAGATGCCGCTGTGGGAAATACCTAAGAATTTGTTTAAACATATCAAAAGAACCATGGCGACGTTTTCCTCATCTTCACAAGATTGAGTCACAATACTTACTTGATATACTCCCGGAATGTCTTCTGAATTAGTCTGGCGGCTTTGTCTTGTCGCTTCCATATTCTGGTCGATGACACAATCTCGAGCTCCTTCCTCGTCGGGAACTGCTTCTTGAACTTGACCGACATTTGCTCTTGCAGCTGTGACGTAGTCAGTTAGAGAGGTTAATCTAGGAAACGATCCTTACCTGTCTGAAATTGTCGGTCTCTTCCACATGACCCAGCACGTGTTTCACTAGGGCATGCAAGATGTCTAGACAGTGGATCTTGTTGCCTTTAGCGATGGGAAGGTTGAAGCTGACCAAAGCCACCGTGTTGGGCTTTGATATGCCTAGTGGTGGATCCAAAGAAGCGATGAAGTCTGATAGTTGGGAGAATCGAATAAACTGGGTGGCGTGAGGGTCGTACTTGCTCCACCTAATGTAGAACATCTCCAAATCGTCCTCAACGATTCCGATTTCTTCTTCCTGATGCGCTTGGTTGAAGTTCTCTAAGATTATAGCTATGTACATGTTGATCACGATCATGTAATTGATAATGATGAAACTAGTGAAGTAGATTATGGACAATAAAGGGTATCCACAGTCGCCGTTGGATTGATTCCTGAAATGCGGATCGCAATCAGGAGGTCCTATCATCAACGATTCCAGCACATCGTTCCAGCCAGCTGACGTGATGAGTCTGAAGAGCAGATGCATCGATCTGCCGAACGTTTGGAAATTAACCATGTCGTCTAAAGCTCCGGTTTGCTTGACGTGTCCGAAGAGAAACATGCCGATGATGGCGTAGATGAAAGTGATTAGAGCGAGGAGGGCGCCGATGTTGAAGAGAGCAGGGAGAGAAACGACGAGGGCAAAGAGCAATTTCCTTATCCCTTTAGCGGCCTGGAAGAGTGATGGGGTAGCGAATTTTTATCGCAATTTGGCGTGATTACCTTAATCAGGCGTAAAATTCGCCCGATCCTGAACACCCTAACGACGCGCAGGAGAGTGGGCGACACCGGAAAATCGATCATGATGTCTTCCATGAGGATGCCGAGGATGGAAGCCAGGACCAGCAGGAAATCGAACACGTTCCAGGGCACCGTGAAGTAGTGGTAGCGCAGACCCACGATTTTCACTATGGCCTCTGCAAAATAAAGAGAGTGCTGCATTCTAAAGTCTTTGCTCCGCAGTCTTTTGCAGTTTAACTTTCTAAAATTCTATGTAGTCACAGTTGCGGTTCGTCATAAAGTCAGCAACGCGTATTGTCAAAAAAAAGTTCTTAAAGAACTCATGCAACTCACCTAACCCAAATACTGTGGTAAAAAACGCATTGCCAACTTCCAGAATAAAAAATATCGAATGGGGTTGGTTGTAGTGCTCGATCCCCATCGACAGCATGTTGAGAAAAATCAGGACGAAAATGGCGATTTCGAACCGGCGCGAGTTGGACAAATCGTAGAACATGGCCAGAAACTGGTTCATCGGCCTCTTGATTACTTTTTGAGGCTTCTTCCTTCCCAGTTTCTTCATTGCAGTGTAGTAGTGCTTTTGGCTTTCGGTCAGGAACATTTCGAGAACTCCTCCTTCGTACTTCTTCTTAAGCATATTGAAGTTGTCGATGATAACTCCTATGAAGAGGTTGAGGGTGAAGAAGGAACCGCACACTATGAAGATAACGAAGTAGATGTAGGCGTACAGATTAGCTTCTCTCTGAGGTTGTAGATCGACGCCTCTGGCGTCGACAGCATCCGCCATCACCTCCATCCACCCTTCAAAGGTCGCCTGAAGACGCTTGATTAGTTTCGAAAAAAAAAATTATTGGAGATACTTACGACTTGAAATAGGGCTAAATAAGCAATTCCCACGTGGTCGAATGATATTTTGGAATTTGTCCACGTGTAGTTCATCATGTAGCAATCCCACTTGGTGTTAACGATCTACAATCATTTTCGAGTTAAGAAGTAAAGTTTTGATAACAAAAACTTTACTTGTATTGGTAGTAGTTCTCCGTCTTCGTCCAAACATTTGTAAAATTTTCCGCTAAAAAACTGAACCCCCATAATGGAGAAGATCAGCCAAAACACCAAACACACAAGTAACACGTTGAAGATGCTGGGGATTGCGTACATTAGAGCGTTAACAACTATTCTCATCCCTTGCCAACGACTTATGGCCCGTAAGGGTCTCAACGCCCGTAACGTCCTCAACGACCTCAACACTCTCAAATTTTCATTTTCCTCAATCAGCAAACTGAAGAGCGACACCTAGGATTGCTCAATTAACAAAAAATTTTGGTAACGTAAATACACTTACGAAAACAATTAAAAAATCCAGAAGCGTCCAGAAACTAGTAAAGTACTTATGGAACCCCAGTGCGATCCATTTCAGTAACATTTCAATGATGAAAATGACGGAAAACGCGAGATTTGTCCAATAGAGAACTCGTTTCAGGTCCGGACTGTCGTCCAAGTGGATGTCTTCGAAACAGAGAGTGACGCTGGATGCGAAGATCAGGACCAAAATAAACCATTCGAAAGCGGGGGTGTCCACGACCCCCAGAACTATGTTTCGCAGTTTTGTCCATTTCTGGCCGATGTTGGAGTTGATGCAGGTGTTAAGACAATCGCACCTAGAAGAAAGATGAAGAAGGCACAGTTCAACTCAGTTCTTGATCAAGATATCTCGTTTTCAGTACCTTTGGTAGCAGTGTTGGGGGAAGCAGTTGGGGGGCACTCTGGCCGGCTTTTTGTTTCCGAATCCCGGAAAATTCGACATCCCGTCGATGTACTGTCCCTTGGAGTTCCTTCGCCCTCCCACCGTTATTTCGTCCACGTACGACACCAAGGTCTGCCACGGTTTCTGGTCGCTCAACTTCCTCTCGCAGTTCCTGTTGGAGTCCGGACACAACGCCGATTCTTCGTCGTGCTCCGTGTCAGCAGAAGTGCCTCGATCAATGTTCTTCATCTCAACGCTTTCGGTGTTCTCGTCTAAAAGTGATTTTAGAGACGACGCAACTTCGCCCGCCGACAACTGTACCTTTGCTGTCATTGGTGGTGCCTCGTCCCGAAGACATGTTCTGCAACAACTTGATGTCAGTCTTTTTTTTCTCGATCAGTTGCGTTTTCTCGGCGGTGTCGCTCTCCTCCGAGTTGCCGTTAATCAACGTCGAGTAGCGTTTCTCTCTGCCTTCTTGTATTGTTTCCTGGAAGAGTTGAATGTGGGACGTTTCCGGGAACAATAGATGCATGTTTACCTGGTACTCTGGCGGATGGTCGTAACTTATAATAGAAATTGGTCTATTCATCGCCTCTTGATAGCTCCTCTTGTCTCGTGGAAATCCCACGACTGTTTGCTGGATTGCTTTTGTTGTTAGTCCCGCTGCAAAATGTGCAAAGTTTGTGTCTCTCCGCCTATATTTAGACCAGGAAGACAGTAAATCTTGTCAACAGGTTATTGCCGGCTGTCTGACGCCAACGTGAATTATTCCGAACTGAAGAAGCGTCATGCAAGATTTATTGCCGATATTGAAAGGGTGAGATTCAAATTAAATCCGGGGAGACGAGGTGGCCGCAGCGCAACTTTATGACCGCCCCGAAAGCTAAAGCTACCCGGAATGCGATATGCTATGAGTCGTTGGTTATTGTGGGGCGGTTGGGAACTTTAATTAAAGCTTAATAAACATAAGGGATGTTCAGGTAATGCCGGATAACATCTCGATTATCATAGTTGGGGCCAGCTCAAATTCAGAACTGCCAAAACAGACGAGACAAATAGTTATTGTAGGAGCTGGCTCCAAATCGGATTAAACCGCCCCCGATCTGCGAGAGCCGTTAAGCAAACATGGAGAGGTAAATGAACGTTGGCGTGCCCCAAAAGCTAAATCCTCAAATCTACATAACCAGCCAATTTTTCAGTTTTTTTTAGGTTGGGATGAAACAACTATCTCTAGACCCAAGTTTCTGGGAATAACGAGGACCACTTTTTTGCGTCTGCCCTTCACGTACCTGTTTTAAACGCCTCCTCTTCGGCTCGCCTCTGCATTACCTCTCGCACGATCTGTTCCAATCGCGAGTTGTTCTCATTCTGCTTCTCTTCCTGCAACCGCTGTTGACGTCTCCTTCTCACCAGGTCCCGGATTCGGTCAAAACTTTGAGCCAATTTCGACTCATCTCCCACTTCCTATTTGCCGACACAACTCTATTAATTATTTTTATTCGCAACCCCTTTTTTCACTATACAACATGCATTCTGTTTTGTGTTCGAATTGATCGATTGATCTACGGAATTTTGCCATTACGTGATGATCTACTGGAGAAGTAAAAGTGAAAATGCGTCATTGTGAGAGGCGCATTTGGGGTGCCAAAATACAAATCAGGGTCTCCTCAAGAAAATCAGATTTTTTTTTATTAGGGGACCACAAGATATTGTTTTTATAGGACTTGGCGAGGACGTCTGCATCAGGTGCACCCGGCGCCTCCGCCATTTGTTGATTCGCCTCATTGGCCAGGAGCAATGGGAATTAATGGTGTTCACCACACCCCTTTCCAGCAGCTTACGCAGCAACAATTTGTTGCAACATTTCTTGACCCCCCAGATATTAATAACTAGAGTTGCATTTTGATAGAACTGTAGACAGTGGGAAAGTTTTGTTCTTTGATGGCGAAACAGCATTAATTACCCCAAAACTCGCTCCGTCATGAATAATTAATTAAGTATTTCAACTGACTCGCGGTTTCTTGAAAATTTAATACGTGGCGAATTTATACAGTTGGTAGTGTTAATTCAAGCAAAGCGTGTGGGACATGTATAAACATGAATAAGACTTACCTATGACATTAACACATACATTTACATTTCGCTTGCAAACGACAATATTCACAGGGATTTAGAAAATTGTGCAAAGATATCAATGATTAAAAAGTGCATGCGCCATGATAAAAACGGTTCGGTAAGTCAAAAAAACAACAAAAAGTGTGGTAAAAAAAACAAACACGAAACAGTGTCGTCACGAAAACCGGCGACAACACAACTTTTTGCTGTCACCGTTTTTTTGTTGCATGTATGCTGAATATCCGAACAGCGTTTGCAAGAATTCTCAGTATACACGAGTTCTTCGAGGTGTGCCTATGTACAAATACGTAAAAAAGAAAACAAATGAGTGTAAATAAAGACTTTATTCGGGTTATGATCGGGCGCAAAATAACGTAAATCATGCAAATTGGGCCTCATGCAATTTCTCGATACCTCTTTTCTCGTTTTGAGCTCTTCGGAGTTGAAGCTGTTGAGCAGCAGGGCCAAGAAGAGGTTTAGCACCATGAAGTTGCCCATCACCAGAGTTGGGAGGAAAACGGCCAGACACGTTCCGGGGCCCTGAAAATTGGGGGAGTCACAACCGGAATCGTATCGACGGTCTCAACGCTACCTCAGTGGCCTCGGCCCGCATGCAGTCCCACAAGGGCTCGATCCACTCCCCGCACAAGATCCGGAAGATCATCATGAACGAGTGGAAGAAGTCGGTGAAGTTCCACCTGAGACAAAAATAGAGCCCAATGAAGATCGGTCAAAGGGGCAAAATCTACAATCGGCATGGAGTAGCTGGCGGTAGAAAAAAAAACAAGACAATAAGGGCAAATTAGCTGTAAAGAAAAAAACGTATAATGGAAGAAAAATAGAAAAGAAAAAAATTGAACATTATAAAGAAAAATTAAAGTTTTAGCTTAAAAAAGGTAACTTAGAAAAGACATTTTAAAGTTGATGTTCTACCTAGGTACGGGGTCGGGGTAGAACTTGTCGAGGGTGTAGTCCTTCGAGAACAGCTGCATTCCGATGACGGCAAAGATGTAAATGACGATGACTAGCACGAAGGTCAAGTTCCCCAGCGCCCCAATCGTGCTGATGATAATACTGAGCAACACCTTCATGGTGATCCACGATTGCGCAAGCTTCAACACCCTCAACTGCAACAACCCCTATTTACGAAACCGTCTTTTCAATTAAATCGACTCACCAATCTGAGCCCCCTCAACACGGACAACCCGTCCACCAGTTCGAATATCAAATCCAGCAAACTGGCCGATACGATGATGAGATCGAAGATGTTCCAGCCGCAGTAAAAAAACTCCTTACTGAGCGCCATCAGTTTCAAGCAGCATTCGAACGTAAAAATGGAAGTAAAAACCTGCAATTGAGGGATGGGGTTAGGTCAACTGTTGTTGTGATGGTGAATATCGACTGACTTTATTGCCAACGTCTAGAGCTCTGAGCACGTTCTCGCTCATGCCGTGGTGCTCCATGGCTAGGAACATGGTGTTGAGCACGATGCAAACGGTGATGGCAAGCTCGAAAAGGGGATCGCGAACGATGCGGTAGAGGGCCTGCTGGAACTGCAACCAACCCTCGTAGTCCATACAGCACTGCTCGCATCCGGAGCAGTTCCGGTCCGGAATTTGGTCATCTACAAGAAGCAACCACAAGACTTTAATTTAATCTTGAGACGACCGGGTTAGTGATTAGTGACTAAATTATAACTACAATCAGTTTCTTTTGGAACTTCTAACTTCTTGACACTCAACTTCTTAAGAGTAGAAGATTATTGTGATCTCTAATTCAAAGCTAACAGATGGCGCCACCATGCAAATGTCGAGACATTTTCTGGTTATACTGTCTAAACTCTCTAATGTTTCTCAAGGTCTACCAATAGCATATTTAGTAAAGATGCTGATACCAATGTCGACGCATTTTGGAATGACTTTCTGTGCTAAAGTTTTCAGCAAAGAAGACGTTTTTAGAAAAAATCTTACCTATAACTACGATGTGGGAGAGGTAGTCTGGCGGCAACGTATATAGTTGTTTCTTTTTCTTGCAGCTGCCCACCCCGTTGCATTTGATGACTTTGATTTCCTTTGGGCTTAGAGCCACCGTAACAGGTGTCACCTCGATCCGCTGCAACAGATTAGAAGGATCGATAGCTTCGAGGTCCCGCTAGTGTTTGCCGTATTTCACCGGATTGGATCGTTCTGATCCAAAGTCTCGGGGAGTTTATTGTGAAGAGGACAAATATTGAATCAATAACCGCATTTTTACCGCACAAAGCAGAAATGAGCGAATCATTAATCAATTTGATAATAACGGTCATATTTGCTCCCTTATCGCGCATGAAGGATATGTTGCGGGTCAGGGGTTGCAGGTGCTCAATCACGTTGGAGCCTGATTCCAGGGGCGCAGATCGCACAAGGAATAAAATTACAAAAATGGAAGAAGTGAAATTCCGTCGTAAAATTTGGTTAGAACCGAACCGGTTAAATTTGGCGAAAAAAGAAAAAAAATGTGCTGCTCGTCAGAACAAACGTCTGTTTAGCATATAATTAAGACCTACCCTTGCCGCCGTCGGGACGTGCGACGTGGCGTCCTCCGACGTGGCGTCGCCCTCAGTCTCGTGATCATCCACTACCCCGGAATCGTCTAGCGACGATTCCCGGTTGTTTCCCTCGCCACTGTTGCTGCTCGCCTGTCTGCTACTCAACCCCATCCTCGCCGGAGCTGCAGACACAGTAAACTTCTCTTTAAACATCCCCCTCTCGCAAAATTTTACAATCTCCATCGAACGAAGCATCCAACAAATATTTACTGTGACATTTACCAAAATCGGATTATGGTTAGCTCCCGGATTAAGGGACGAAGAAGTTCCATTATCATCCGGATCGAAGGCCGGATTTTAATCGAGTTTGACGCACACTACGGGATTGCTTTGAATAGCACTTACCCAGAGTGCTGGAAGGGTGCAGGGTGTCCGGACACCTGGGGTCCGAGAGCTGCACGTGTTTTGGAGGCGGCAGCGGCAACGGCAGCATTTGGGGCCGCGGGGAACCCCCGCTGTGGCGAGGACTCGGACTCGGGCTCGGCGTTACCGACCTAGAACATCGCCCTCTACAAATGAGTTGCAGCAATTAACCGATGGGTTAGACGAAATTAGAAAGCAAGCCCAAGTTTATTCACAGAACACTAGACAGTTTTTCTATTGACGGTTTGGACGAAACAACCACGTGGGATTTTTTTTTTGCTACTAAAGCACTAGCAATATGATTTGTTTGAAAGTACTCGCTTGTTTAATGCAATTTGGTAGTTTATAATTAACGAATTAATCTCGTTAGCCTGAAATGGCGAGCATTGAGGAAATTATGTCGAAACACTAATGATAGTGGGGTGCTTCAATGGGGGTGCTTCAAGGGTGCTTGTCAACGTGGCCGAACTGGTGTAGCGAGTTAATCAAACATGTGTCGACACTAATGAACTTGTCCCTAACCTGGTGGGTTTGGGTGACGTCTTCGCCGAGTCCCTGCCGTCTTCCTTGGCGTTGGCGGCGTCGACCGCACTGGACGACGGCGATTTTCCCGCGTTCGTGCTGCTGCGGTTCCTTTTTCTCCGTCGCGTTTTCTTTCGTGAATAAGACGACAACAGGACGCCCTTCCGGGCGTCGATTTTTTTTATTTTGTGTTTCGAGAGCTTTTTTACGTTCAAGCTTGACGGGTCGAAGCTGAACGTGGAATCTTCACGGTGATCCACGAGCTCCTTTTTCCGCTCCTGCAACCGAATCACAGAATGTTTCGCTAAATTTGCGCCTTATTGTGATTCGTTTTTTTTTTGGAAAAAAACTGCAACAACTCGAGTGTTTTTTAGTTGGAGTTAAGGACGCCAGAGGGCCGGCTAGCGTTAGGTGAACACGCCGGGGATTCGGGGATGATTGAAGGGGCGCAACTTCCGTTTGCGAGGGCGTTCAAAATTTATAAGGGTGAGTAAATTCGCTATAACTTACCTCGTTCGTTATTTCCGCTTCTTCTTCGTAACTTAGCGCTACCACAGCCAACATTAGGTTAATTAAGTAAAACGAACCGAAAAAAACTACCACGGTAAAAAAGGAAACACTTATTGGACCGCACGACGACAGCACCTGCAAGGGATAAAATTAAGGGTTTTTTTTTTTTTTTTAAATTTCTGACTCGCCATATTGTAGACGTTCTCCCAGTAGTCGAGCGTGATGAGCTGGAACGTGGTGAGCATCGACCAGAGGAAGTTGTCGAAGCTGGTGTATCCATGGTTGGGGTTTTCCCCTACGCAGAGGCACGTGTGGGTTATGGGGCAATGCCTGGAGCCCGTGACGTTGCCGCACAGTAAAGGATCGCCGGTTTCGTTGCGCACCATCCAGTTGTTGTGGTCGTTCGTCCAACTGCGAACAAAAAGGTCGCACTTGCAAAAACGCCAATGCAAAACTGAATTTGGCGCTAGAGCGATAATTAAAATGAACCCGCCGACAACCCCGCAACGCAAATTAAGGAGTTTTTGCCGTTCCCAATCCCGTCCAACAGATCGAGCTGCTGCTGGATGCGAAATTGAAGCTTTTTCGACGGCCTCCAATTTATTTAATAAATCCACAAGTCGTAAATCCATTCGGGTAATTTGCAATTTATGCTGCAACTCTGGGCTGATTAATTAAATCTGCATCAGTTGCAAAATCAATAGAGCCATGGCGGTTATGAGGTTTTATGAAATAATTTACGAGGAAAATTTCCCTAAATTTTACGGCAATTTGACACGACTCCTTAATAGGAAGTGGGCTAAATAGGCTCTTCACAAAAAGTTTTACGGCCGTTTGGTCCTAGTAAATATTTAAAATTGACGCTTTGGCAGCTTTACGGCCATTTTATTATCACCACCCCTTCTCCACAGGTGATGCGAAAGAAATTGGGGTGCGACTCTTCACGATTAACTTGGATGAAAATTTAAAACATCAAAATACTTATGTCACGCGGTTTGACATTTTGACTTCCTCCACCTCATTGATGTAAATGCGGCTTTATCAATCGTTCTTCTTATGCAGAAAAATAATTGGTCAGGTGACTAGGTTAATAGAAAAAATTAGAGGGATGATGGTTCTAAAGTTGAAACTTGCTAAATTTACCCCTCGTTGCTTCCTACCTTCAACAGTTCAGCGCGTTCTGTAACAAATCGCTTAATCACCATCCAACGTCGCGCAATTTTTATAAATAGCCCCCATCCCCTGACACAAAGAACCGAATCCATTATCATCCCCGTTTAAAGCAACGTCTGCGCGTCAAACAGGTGTTTCGTTCCCTCAAAACTTCAAAAGAATCCCGGCCACCAGAATGATTTGCATTTCGCCAAAACACCTGAATGGCGGAAGGCGTCGCGACGCCCCTTTCAAATTACGTTCTTGCATGCGCGTTGTTACGTCCGCCAAAAAGAAAAAAAAAACAATTACAGTACCAAAACACGTTTCTTACTTGAACCAGGCCTCGTACGTTGCGTTGTGGTCGTCCATTTTCAGGACGCACTTGTTGCGCAACTCCCCCTTGTAGACTTGCAGCGCGAACAGGGCGAACACCATCAAACAGAAGATCGTGAGGGTCATAACCTCGGCGAGTTGCTTGAACGAGTGGAGGAGTGCATTTATGATGGTTTTCAGGCCTGCAACAGTACAGGAAAGGGGATGAGAACGGGAACGGGCTCAATTCAATTTGGAAGGATGGAGGTTTGTTTTATTGCCCGCATCTAATGTCCACTCCTGCTGTATTGGCGGCGTTATTGGAAGCAGTAAAAGCGGAAGGCGAATGGCGCAACAACGTCCAAGTATTTTGAGGGAAACGGTAACGGGCTCAAATAAAGGATTGAGTCGCTAAGGTTAAACGAGCCGGATCAATGTCCAGATTTTTAATTTTTTTGGAAATAGTTGTGATGGTAAGTCAAGAGACAACACTTCAGTCAAGTAAATTAAAGAAAATATCGTTCTAGAGGTGTCAATTACGGCGGTCGAACAAGAGTCTACAGGAGCAGTCAGCTGAAGAAATCATTATTTCAACTTATCACTATAGTGATAAATAACAAATTTATAATAATAAATAAAAAAATAAATAAATAAATAAATAAATAAATAAATAAATAAATAAATAAATAAATAAATAAATAAATAAATAAATAAATAAATAAATAAATAAATAAATAAATAAATAAATAAATAAATAAATAAATAAATAAATAAATAATCATAAATAATAAATAAATTAGTGCACTACTTTGGTTTGGGACTTTGAAGAAAGGGCGAAGATTTGGGCTCATAAAAGTTGTTAAACTAGAACTTTCTTGGAGCGTCTCTGGATAATAATTTGGCTCGGGGATTGCAGTGTTTGTTTTCTTTAAAATTTTCCGGGAATTAGGAAACTGCTGAACTGCGTCCGCAATTTCCTCGTTGCTTGTTCGTTTTGCCTCCAAAACGGGCGTTAATAATTCCTTGCAGGCGTATTTACTTTAACTCTGCAACGTTTGTCTAGTTAGTCTGACGCAAAAACACAACTTTACGACGTAATTAATTTAAGCACTCTATTAGATTCCTGCTAATACGAGACAAACAAGACATAAAACGAGAATGGCCTGCAATCGGAATTTGTTCCCCTCACTCAGGACTCGCTGGCCCAATTTTGAGATTTACACCAAGTCTCTAACGGCAATCGGCGGAAGTTATTGTTCCAAAGCAAAAGATTCGACAACTTGGCAAGATGGTGTCCAGTTGCGAACGTTTTCTTTTTGGGGTTGGCAACCGCCCGGGCTCGCAGCAGGGGCGTTTAAGAACGTGCTCAGGTTATAACTTCTCATTGCAACAATAACCGATCGAGACGCTGCGCCCTCAAATAATTAATTCAAGTACCGTAATTTTGGAATAGATGCTGCAGAGTTTTCTTAATTTTTTTAAATAAGTGCACTTACGTGCTGCACTTTTGTTGCATTCCATGCAGATGTCACACATACCCGCAGTCCAGAATGGTCTTCTGGGAACGAAACTAAGCTTTCCGCTGCTTATGTTACGCCATTTGTCGAAAGCAGTCTCGCATTACGTTGGAAATCTGTGTGTTCAAGTGTTCCAACCCACTTTTAACTAGGCGGGTTAAATTTAATTTAGTCAGTCGTAGCACTAAATCTCGAACGCATATTCGAAATTCAGCTGCATAAACAAATCAATTCCAATTGGAATACCTACTAATATCCAATTAAAATTCGACACGTATATCGGCACTAAACAAATTAATAAACAAATTTAATATTTTGCCGGCACCTTCGCCATTTTCGCCAGTCGCGTTCGTTAATAATGCACCTATAACGATTTGTTTAGGTTGAACCACCCTCCGTTGAAGTTAAGAAATTATTTGACAACTTGTTGTGCCGGTGAGCAATAAGTAAATTTCTCCCCAGAAAAACGGCAATTTCGGTAATTGCGCCGTTGGCTCGAAAGGGGCGCAAATAGCCCCGTCAAAATAGTTGAATGCGGACAAATTCCTGCCACGTCCCGGACTAAGCTCCACGTTGCGGTCATAAGTTGTAAATATTTCTTCGCAGCATTATCCACGATGATGCGCCAAAAGGAATTTATCAAAACAGTTTCTCTGTCGGAATTCGGGGTTCGGTTAATTGCGGACGGTTTCCGCTTCTTACCTGGCAGGATCGAAATCGTTTTCAGGGCTCGAAGGACTCGGAAGGTTCGCAATCCGGCCAAGTTACCCACTTCCATGCCGATGGTGGCGTAGCCGCTGGTGATGACTATGAAATCCAGCCAGTTCCAAGGATTCCTCAGATATGTGTACTTGTTTAATATAAAACCCTTGGCGATGCCTTTGATGATCATTTCCGCCGAGTATATGGCTAAAAAAATATACCTGCAACAAGGGACATGGTCAGAAAAATTGACAATGTTAAATCGAAGGACTCGCTCTTTTTTAGGAAGTCCCTTATCGAGTCGCGTAATCAAAGATTGCACTGCTACCAACTTAAATTGTGAAACTTACCGTTTCAATTAGCGGAGTTTATTATTGGCTACATTCAAAATCGCAACTCGCGAGTAGAAACAAGCCGAATAAACCTATTAACGCCCGTTTCCCTCAACTTCTCCGATTGCGGTTTGGCACCCGGCTCCAACTTCCAACGAGGCAACTTTAGGCATTATGCTAATAACTATTGACACTGTATTTATTCTGGCCGCGACTCATTTCGTGTCGTTTTAACTGACTGAACTTGTTCTGATGTCTCTTTCTCTTGCCAAGTTCGGCCAACTCGTAATTATCCCGAAAATTACCCATAAAAGTGTCTAACCTATTGCTGAATCGATCATTGACGGGGTCATTAGGGCACGCAGGTGGTGCGATTGGAAATAACGGATATGCAATAATAAAGTTTCGTCATTAAGGCCCAAATTGGTTGGAAATTTGAGCGCAAAGCTCCAGCCACACGTTTGACTCGATGGCGTTAATAATGCGGCCCTGAAACTAAATGGAGAGGCAGTTGACGCTATTTGCAAACGGCAAACGGCTTCAGAGTCCATACTCAAATTTGCAGACTCTCACATGGCGATCTTGTAAGTTTCGGCGTCATTTTCCAACTTCGCATCCTCGCTTCGCGAGAAAGTAATAATTATGGCCCCAATGGAAGTGTAAGAGCTAAAGTAATGAAGCTGCCAAAAATTTTGATCGACCGAAGACATCTTCCCGCAAGCGGAGAGCAAAGGGCGAGAGGCTATTGAAGAGTGACTGTTTTAAGAAGGTTTCGATGTGACAACTGAAACGTCTAAAGTTGACACGCGAGCACCAGTTTGTTGTTTGATAAAGTGGCTGCAGTTTGTCGGGCTGCTGATGAATAGGCTGATAACTATCGGTAATTAACTAAAAACGCGTGATTTCAGGAAATCGAGTTCAGTCCGCCTCTGCAGTCGCTGAAAATAGCTAGAATGACGCCAGGTCGATACGAACGGTTCGCGGAATGATGAAGAGACACAAAACAGGCCCGTTAAAAATTCGTCAAGCATAAACTCGCCGCCTTTATAGTCCACTGTGTATAAAATATCGGCAATCGACAAATAAATCGCGTTTTGTAACCGGCCATTCATCGTTTTTCACGCAACACAATGTGTGTTTGTTCGGGCTAGTTTGATAAGTAAACAATAGCGAACCCGATCGTTTATTCTAGGGCACCCGCCCCGTCTTCCTCCAACAACCCAACAAGAACTTTTCGCCAACCCAACAACACGTATTCACTCGCTGCCGCGTCATAACGTTGAGCTTTTAGTAGTTAGGCATACTCACTCGGCTTCTTCAATCGTTTCCGCCATGGCTAGGAAGACGCAGTTGAGCAAAATGGTGGCCATAACCAAATAGTCGAAGAATTGGTTGGTGCACAGGTATATACACGCTTTTCGAACTCTACTGAACGGACTGAAGAAGAAAAACGAGTTGGTTGCGGTGAATCGATGGATGTAGTTCTTGCGGAACCTCTTGGAGACCACGCAGAATGTCTGCAACGGAAAACAAAACGAAACACGTCACAACGAAAGTCGAAATAAAGTGCAAGCATGCGAAATAACCAGGTGGCGAACGATGAGGAGAGAAGCGTTCTCGCCATTAAAGACGCTTTTCTGTTGTTGCGGTTCAAACGGAGCGGAATTCAATTGAAAGCTATCACTTGCCTTTCCGTCCAACAGGTTTCAGTTGAAACGTAAATATAGTTTTGTAATGTGGGTTATTTGAGAGGTTTTGTTATTATTCCGTGTCTTTCAGGAGGTAATTTAATAGTAGAAAGAAAAGATTCGTTAGTCGACATTGGAATTCTCCCGGCGCATCCACCATTTGTTACGTGTATTTGTTTTAAAGTTACTGTAACTGAAAGAGCTGAAGCATTTGTTGATTTTATTTCAACAAAACCAAATTTGAATACTAAGTAAAAAAATTGATAGGATTTAGTTGACAAGGACTAACCACGTTACAGCGGAATTGAGCAGTAAGTAAATATTTTTCAGTCAACCCGATTGTGCGACGCCATTTATGTCTAACACTTCCATTGTTGATAAAATTCGGTAATTAATAACAGCTAATTGGGCAATTTGAGAGTCAAAGTTCCACAGTCGCTTCAGCCGAGGACTAGCAATTTGTAGATCTCAGGCCATTACCGAGCGCAGTAATTACTAACGCTATCTATTTCGCAAAATAAATTTGTCGCCAATATTTTTCTTTTCTTTCTAGTTTTCAATCGATCTTATTTCACAAGAAAGCGTTATTTGCTGGAAATGACGTCGATTCCGGAAATAATTTCAGGCCATCATCTGGAGCTTTCACAGCGATTCTTTAAGAGCCTCTCGATCTGACTGCTGCGAGATTACAATTTAATTAGCGCTGATCACGTCGCCAGATTGAAATCGGCTAATGGTGGAGACGGGTCACTTATTGACAGCAACCTGGATTAGCACCTACTCCAACTGCAAAATTAATAATAAAACTTTTAAGAAATATCCATGCAGTACTTGACCTATAAACTTGAGGGCAGTGTTGGCAAATATTAAAAAATAGGTGGCACCTTTCTATTGTTCTGCAGATGCCCTGTTTTGGCGCCTCCCCCAATTAGCAGCAATTTGCAGAAGTTGGGGTAATCTTCTTCAGCCCATTAGATATCGGCTTGTTCATGTCGGAAATCGCGCAACAAAACCAAACCGGGATTAGGTGAATTTATCGTCGAGACACCAGAAGCTGCGGCGACCACAACTCTTGAATAATACACTCTCACTTTTAGGTCCTACACACAGTCGTCTGTAAATAATTTATTTACATTGCGGCTATTCATAATTTATAAACGCGACACCAACGCTCCCAAGTTTGGCAATGCATATTTATAAGTTGGACACGAACATATCATTTTCTCGATATCAGAGCGACCACAGGCTCGGCGGCTAGGGGGCACTCAAGCGTTAGGACAATGGATTAAGGGCTCAAGTTCCAAGGAGTTAAACGAAAGTGTGGTAATTTGCATTAAAACTTGAAGCAACTAAACTCTCCTCAAGCTTCTTCAAGCCGTTATCTTATAAAAATCCACCTTAATAAGAAAAACACTTATGTTATGCAACCAACAATACACCAAAAGCTTGCCTTTGCGCTCTGGCCTGACTTGAACTCGGTCCGATTAGGCAATTGCCAGGGTAGGATCGTCTTGGGATAGGACAGCTTTGAGATGATTTAGTGGAGGATCCTAAGTAGAGGGTTTGCGCGAAACGTCGATGCTGAAAGCTACTTTTGATCGAGTCTAGTTTCCCTTTGCGCTTTTCATTCGCCAATGACCCGGCGCTCCGATCCCAATCTGGCGTTTTTATCGCAAAATCAGTACTTTTGTTGCACAACTGAACAGCGCAACGTATAATTCCACCACTGACCTACAAATCCTAATGAAGTCGACTGTTTCGTTCGCAAAGCCCGTTGAAGCTTTCCCCTCGACCGGCTTTGTTGGGTGTATGTATATGCGCGCTTTGAAGGTTGCATGTATCTTATGCATAATTCCTGATGAAAAACGAGGCCGTCGCCCCGGGGAATCGCAACATCGAACCTGCACGTCTTGACCCGGGAACAACAATCCGGGAAAAATCACACCTGGGAAATGCGGGGGCGGGCGGATTAAAATTCGGCCGTTTTTCCGCGCCGGGATTACGACGAATTTTACGTTGAGGACGTAAATCGGACGAAGGGGTGATTCAAATGTTCGAAGGGTATGACGAAGCTTTACGGCTGGAGGCAGAAACGCAAGCTTTGGAATTGTCTGCGAGAGATATGCGCGGATTGGAACGAGATGACGGATTGACTTCGTGTTGGCGCTACATAAAATAAAGATGATGGAGCGATTCCGCACAAAGAGGCACTCAGTTCCGCTAATGAGGCCGCTGGAATTAATTTTTGACTGAGGCACAGTCCTGTTTTTGGAAAATATGGACTGCGTTAAGCCTCAAGTGCCAACAATTCATTAAATTAAAATTATTGCCCAATAACTCGTTTTGCCCAAAAAATTGCCGTCAATCGCCTATTATTAACACCAACTGGTTTAAGAGGGTAGATTCACTATTTTAAAAAATTTTGAAATATTTCAAGAAAGAAAACATAAAAAAAATTTAAGATTTTGATCAAATTTTGACTTCGAATTGCTACTTAATCCTTCTTACTCATCACCTCTATTAAACTTCCGACTTTTCGTTTTTTTTTTTTTTGGCGTAATTGAGGGTCACACAGTTGGCCCTTAACGCTCCCGAGTCCCTGGTCCGGGCATTGTTTTCAAAACACGCAAGTCCTCTCATCCCGAAATCACAAGTCTCTTCATCTCTTCGCAACAAACTTAGTGGCGGTCCTTCCACCCTCTAGAGTTGTTTCGGCGCCTTATAACTTTTCTCTGAATTAACGTCATATTTACGAGAATCAACGTAAGCAATAACGACTCGTGGGATAGCGCAATTAAAACTTTCCAAATAAAGCGGTGCAAGCCGCAATGAATATAAATAACGGGGGACAGGAAGAGAAAAATTGCACAAATTTTGCCAGTCAACGTGCAGCTGAGCCCCACATGTTTTAATTTAAATTTTTGTAATAGTTCTATTGTTAAATTTTTGGTTGCTCTTTAAGGGCAGCAAATGATGAAAGAAATTTAAATAACCCGTTTTCGGTGTTTGCTTGTTAATTGGAGCTCAAAGGACAAGTTGCAGATCGTGATCTGCGGCTCTCATTAACCGCACGAAACACATTTGCACGACATCTAAACTAAGTTCAACGTTTAAACTAGTTTCGCGTTAAGGGTCCTATTAGTAACGCTTATGGTAACTTTTAAAACCTTACTATCAATTAGTGATTATCTTTTGTTACCTTCTTCGACCTAATAAGAAAATTTTGGAGACAAATATTTTGTAGGCTTCTTCAATCTAATGGAATTTTTTTTTTCGAGAAATTTGGATTGAAAACCACCCTTGAGTTTTCAAAACACCCTGTAGGTTGATTGGTGACTTTTTGCGTCTTGAAATGGTAACAAAACTTTCTCAAAAATCTCCTCTTGTACTTTGGCGACAAATGGCGGATGCGCCGGGCGAATCGGCTGGAATCGTTTGAAGTTGGCGCCCCAATTGGCGGGCGTGGTCGGTATTTTGCCCCGTTTATTTGCAATTTTGGACGTGAAACCTTCCACCAGAAGGGATCCAGAGCCCTAAATCCGATTTTTACGTCGAGGACGTTGTTCGGCGATGGATCCTGAAAGTGGCTGGCACGGCCATACATTTAGACCACTCTTTACAGCCCGACTTGGGCTCATGAAAAACGCTCTAGACATTTTTATTTGTCCCATTTGAATTCGCCCTCGCCGAGCTTTATCTATTTACAGTGTCATTTCGTCCGGTGTAATGTTTTCCATAAACCCCGCAGGTGAGTGCCGTTTTGTCATTGCTACCGAAACATTGTTAAAAATAACGAAAAAACATTGCAAAGATATGACGCCAACGTAAGTACTGTCACTTGAAACGGTGACACGGTGCGATTTAATTTCCGGTATGGATTTGTGCGGCGAGCGAATTTTCCAATTGGCAATTAGGTCGGCGCTGCCGGAATTGCTACCCAGGAGGTGGCGGACCAATTTCAATTCTTCAATTGTGGAGGAGTTTCAGCCGCCAGGACCGGTTCCAGCATTGTAGCAAATTTTCTTGAAGCTCTAAGCGGCCAGGACTGGCTCCAGAAATCTAGAAAATTTCCTCGGCGGTGCATCCAATTTTTGATGTCAAAACCAAATTGAGGCGTTTACACCGGAGCTTAAAGGAATTTTGATCAATAGTTAGTTAACTACAAAGCCGCAACTGTTAAGAGTTCATAATTAGTTTCACTAATCAGAATATTGACATGAAGCCAGAGTCGAGTTTACTCTATTCACCCGGCGCATCCACCATTTATCGCCAAAGACTAATTTAGCGATTTGATCAAACGTAAGGGAGCTTCCGCAAATTTTAAATCGCCAAAGAGCACTTTTCTATTAACAGACCCCTCGCAATTTTTTCTTAAAACTTGAACTAGGGTTAAACTAAGTCGACGCCGAATTAAATTTAATCAGCAGCACTGTTCGAATTTTTGGGTGTGAATCAAAATGTTGCAGGTTTGCAGATTGTTCGCTGGATTAATGCCAAATCGTCACATGCAGCGTGTGCTAGACTCAAATTGCGGTCGTCTCTGTAAAATTCCACTCAAACCACATAAAAATTATTCATTGCAAACGCCGCCACCTGTTCGTGATGCACCACGAGTCGCGTTCATTTCACAATGCCCGCAATTTTAAAATTATTTGAAGCACATCCGGTCCACCCACAAATCCGGTTTGATTTAATACCCAAGTTGTTGGGTAAAATAGAAAATCCTTGTTATCAATTGTAATAACTTTAATCGTGGCTGTTTAAACTGCAACCCTTTACGATAAGTTGTAGCAAAAATTAGATCCTCAAACCAACCGTTTAGTACAGAGTTTCTTGCAACTGGTAGATTTCATTGCGTTCTAACGAGAAACTGGCGCGCCCCAACCCCGAACTAATAAAGCTCGTCGGCACGCGTTCATTAAAAGCCATGAAGCATCTTCGCTCCTCCTAATCCGAATGGGGATGAATACAAGTCGTACACAAGTTACAAAGAACCGCAGTGGTGTTTTCTCAACATCAACTTCATGACGCCATCAGGCCATTCATAAGGAACAAGTTTGCGTTGCCGACGAGGAACGGTGACATGTTTTCTCTGTACAACCGGAAGTTGTTGTTGCGTATCCGGCAAGTTGTGACATCATTTAGGGTAGTTAGGGCTGAGCGAAGCGGGCTCCAGAAATGGAGAAATCGGAGAGTTATTGGCCGAGTCCTTTATTGGTCCTCGACGAAATTCCGGCATTTACAGTAATCTGAGGACGGAAACGGTCTTAAAGGAGGATGAGACCAACGGGGATTTTTTTACTAAAGCCGGCTATAACGTCAATTAGGACTACAATTCATCACGCCGACGAGCAATCTCCAGCACGCGAGAAGATTATACGGGGGAAAGCCCAAAGTTAGAGAAACAACGAGGAGTTGGTCACAAGAGGTTAAATCCAACGACTGCGATGTGTCAAAAACTTGATCATCTATCCTATGGGTTTTGATCATTTTTATTTTTGAGATGTTTTTAAGAATAAGCGTCGTAACTTTGCTAGATTTTAACTAGCTTTTCATTGTCCTGGCTATTTGAAAATACGAAACCACCAGGTTAGGATTTTTTTGTGGGTCACCCTGTATATGCACTCTTGATTTGTGGCATTAGATATTGTCGCGATTTACTTCCAGCCCATATCGGCCACCTGTAAACAATGCCGTAGTATAACATTCCCGCATTAGCTTTGCTATTGTTAATAACTTCATTGTCCTCAATGGCGTATCCATCAAACGCCTATGCCATTATGTCTCATGCCGCTGTGTGTCGTCCCTTATCTGAAATTGTTTGGCAATTATTGTGCTGTCTCCACAGCTTCCATTCTGTTGGCTCATCAAGATACCCCCAACCCCCGAGTGTCATCCATCCTAGCACGTTCGTGAAAGTACACAGCAACAAAAATAACGAAAAGAAAAGAAAAAATAATAAAACGAAAACCGACCTCCATCGATTTCCAACTTGTTCCGTATGCAGGGTGCGTGACGGCAATCACCTGCAGTTGACTCCGCCTCGGAACACCCTTCAAAATATTATGTTAAATTCAGAAGCTTAATGCCACGACTGAGTATAGTTGAAATTTTGGAAGAACCCGAAAATTTGGCTGTTCTCCGATTTTAACGATACGTATTGAAGTTTTCTAAACCAACTGCATGCCTTCTACTTAGTATAGTTCGACGACTACTTAGTAGTCCCGATTGGTCGATGCGGAATGCAATGAGCTATCAAAAAACGAAACTAATTTACTAGAATAAAACATTCTAGTGCACATGCAAACAGTGTCACATTACGAAAGTAGAGTAATCTAGTTATCTACCGTTTTTACCAACTAGAAGAAGTGTTAAGAACGGTGTTTCTTGTTAAAGTCGGCGAAATTCGGTTAGTTACCTGATTAGCAGCTACGCAGGCAGAAGTGAAAGAAGAAATTGTATTTGTAGTGTCAAGTGCTAAAAATTGTATCTACAAGAACAAGAGCAAAAAGTCCAACTACTGCAACGCCATAAAAAAGTATCTACATGGATGCTTCGAAAAAAAAAAATGAAAAGAGAAAAGGACACGTTCATAACGCAGTAGTTGTTATGAGTCTGGTTTTTTGTGAACACGCCCTTTCCTAATTTTTGACTGAATTACTCACCGAGAACGTTAACTTTACTTACTGGAACCTGGCAAAATACATTTCATTAAATATGGTTGTCAACACTGAGGGGGGGTTAAAAGGGGGATATGTGGGGGTGTGTTGGCGCAGTTGCCGGCGTGTTTCAATATTAATCCGACGTTGGTTTAATTGCGGTTTGTCGGGACGAAAAACGAGATGTTTATGTCGCAAACGTAAACGCGAGACAAATTAAATTCGTGAGACCGGTGGCTTCTAAATTGTTTAAGATGAACGGTCTTAAACGCCGGAACGGCAGCTTTTATTATCGTAATGGAAACCATAAATTAGTTTTTGAGAGAAACGGACGCTCTTCCTAAATTATTACGATATTGCCTTAAACTAGACGGGACGCAAATTATGATTGACTTGGAAGTGCAGTTAGGGTTGTTGAAGCAACCGAGCACTTCATCAATTAATTCGGTCAAACCTAACATTAAACAAATTTTCACGAAATTATAACAGGTCAAGAAAAACGTATTGTAGGTATGAAGCTACAGCTTTCGTTTGTTTGAGTTTTAAAAAATTTTTATTCTCTCCATAAAACACTGAATTATGGGTGAATAATTCATATCAATTCCACACATCGTCTGTTCGGCTAATTGTCACAACGTCATCTAGACAGATGATGCGACATTATTTAGCCTATTATTGCTGCCTCATGTACCCAGTATAGATTATAGAGCACCCCGTATCGATAGCGTGACCGGATTGCAAATGAATTAATTATTATTGAGCAGACAGTTGCTGCTATCTTCTGTATAAATCATAACACGGCCAGTCGGCCACTCGCTTTACAACACTATCGGACCGATAAACCATATTTTCCGTAACACTGTGGCCTTTCACCCTAGCTCACCCCAAATTCATTACCGCTTAACCACCGTCGCCGCCGCAGCCAGAAATCGACCCCAAAATTACCCACAAAAATCGACCATTGCCCATTGCGCCACAAAAAGACATTGGACAATCTCAATTAATTTTGTCATATTATATTAATTAAATATTTCGTTTCATTTGAACGCGTATCGACACGTTATTGAGTAACGGGGCGTCGGGCGACACCATGACCACCCCTCAGTGCGTCGTGGTGCCGCCGGAGCGGCCGATGATGAATGGGAGAGCGCCGCGTCTCCCGATTTGACGTTCCGGACTAAATTTGGATATATGCTTCCGGTGCGGTCGCCAATACGACAAATCTCGGTGAGAGCGTTGATAAATTGCCTTGGGACTTTATTTGGAGTTCATCACGGAAAAGCATATTTCAAATTCAAAGGTCCCAGCTGACTCGCCGCCACCGCTTAGGTTACATCATTTTTAATAAATGCTCGTGTAAATACGGAAATTTCGAGCTTATAAAAAGGAGCGTCGGCTGGCAGGATGATGCATTCGACGATGACGTCGCCACCGCGATATCCGAGAGCAAACCTGTAGATTTCGACGATAAATCACCGAAGTGAGGGAAGGAGAGACGGCGCATTTCTAAATGGAAATGACCCAATTTCGCCCAATTGAATGAAATGTAGTGAACAAAGGGGTCGGATCGGTAGTGCGTACGGTTGTAACGTTCAGAAATCAATGAAGTTAAAGCGCTAAAAGAAAAAAAATTGATTAAAAGTTCTACGTGCCCGTTACCACTTGAATGTGGAGGTAAAATAATTAGTAAAATAAAACTCATCTTTAACAGTGTTGTCGCATTAAAAGTGGGCGTTGAGTTTCGACGCGATCATCCCCTATTTGAGTGGTTGCACTTCAGACATTCTCATATTGCAGGATATTCAGTTTCGATACCGACCCCTGCTTCCCCATCAATCGCTCTCGTTGCCAAGACGAAAACAAATATTATTTTTTAATCTAAAAGAAAATTCAACTCGCTCAATTACCTCAAGTGGGACACAATAAAATAAGTGGCGCATTAGCCGAGTAATTGAGCTTATAACTGGTTGGGCGCATGTTGCTACATCAGAAACGTGACGTTTGATGTATTTCACCTCGCCTCTTTCGATATTAGGTATCTCTGGAGAATGTGGGTGTAGCCAGATCCAAGATGACTGCGGAGTGATTTACATAACTGCGAGTACATTTGCTGAACGTCGGAAATAAAATATATCTTGCAGGCGTCTCCAGGAAGATCCCCCTATTTCATCATCCCTCTCGAGAGACGACGCATCGATCGGAATTAGGTTATCGCCCGGATCCCCGGAAATTAACGAAACCGAAAAATTTCAACCCGCTTCCGGCCAAATTAACCCCACCAAAGCAACAAATTGTTATTCAGATTCTGATCCCAGGTCACCTGACAAAACGCTAATAAATAGGGTTGTTAAAATAGGGGCGCGAGTGTTTAAACTTTGTCTTTCCTCTAATTTCTGATGGTCAGAAAGTTTTTGAGCCGCTGTTGGACTTGATCAGCCTCACCAATAGTTACGCTAAGAGTCCAATGGCTGCTTAGGGGTGAAATTGCTGCCTTCAAACCAAAGTGAAACTATATCATTTCTTGTCTTTATTCATGAGCAGGCTAAAATTTGATTGTCGGCAATTCCATAATACCAGCTGCGAACGTGAATAGTTTGTTTAAGTGCTTTCAGAGTACTTAAACTCCACCAGAGCTCTAAAATTTATTTTCAATTTCCTCCCTACGATTTATCGCACTCACCGTGCTCGAAGCTTTAACAAGGTAAACGTAACCCGTTTGATTGTTAGATGCATCGGGTTTGGAAGCGCTAAGATGCATTATCGGTGGAAGAAACTGACGTGTTCTTTTTGGAATTGAACACGGTTCGGTACGCTTCGTTCCTCAGCAATTGGAACCTATCATTTCTTACGAAACAAACTTTTTTAACTAGGTCTCCTCGAAACGAACGATACATAAATTGAATTCGTATTGATTGCTGCAATGGTGATGGCCGCCACCTTGGTACATTTTCCGCTTGTTTTGAAGAACGGCTGTTTTCTTTGCAGAATCCAATTGTTTTGGTTCGAGACTCCGGCAAACAAACCCAATTTAAAGTGGTGTGACGTGCGAGCTCCTAAACGGAAACTGCAAACAACCCTCAAATGCGACAAAGGAACGAAACGAACTCTTCTGGCAGTTTAGAAAAAATATTCCAGCCACCAAAAATTTCAAAAATGTTTCCTCACTTAACCAACAAATAAGTTGCAACTTTATTATCGGTCTTCAAGTGTCTCAATAATAAATTTAACCCGTCTATTAGACAGCCAGCAAAGTGCTTTCCGTTAGCTACTTTCAACGCCCGCAACTTAGGCCACCAACATTACATCACGATTTTATTGAAAGCTCCTCGTGTTAGAGTTCACTGGCCACAAGACAGTCACAATAATTTCCTCGATATGTCCGTTTACACTTTAATAGCTGATAAAGATTAAGAAGAAAATTGATTGAACCGTTCACTCTTTATTTGCATAAGCAATTTCTGCCCCAAGTGTTACTTTCACCTAAACGTGATCTTGGCGGCGAGTTCGAAAAATAAGTAGCAAATACTAATAAAAATTGATTACCTGGCAGATTACCCGACAGGAAACACCCGGGGCGCCGGAAGAGCGGCGTGGAAAGGCAAGCGAGAGCGATTGCAAAGCCCGATACAAGATTAAAAAAATGCGAAACAAGACGAAATCCCTAATAATTGGTCTCAAAGTGGCCAAAAAGCGAGGAAAAACATTTTTGTGCTGATAACAATTAAAAGTAATGTGGCGGCGGGGCTTGCGTGACACCGAACGGCATCTTGCCGGCAATGCAGAGCTCTGCTACTGTGGCAAACTAATGACGCGTCGTCAATAATTCATGTGAAATGGTTTAGAGGGGATTATATTTATGGGGCTATAAAGTAAAATCGTCGTGGACACCTCCGTTGGTTGCGAATGACGGAAATCAGTTTTAAATAATTTTTTTCTATTAATTGGTAAAGTGGAAAAAACACAGACACGAACACGATACACAAAGAAAGCCAATTGGTGAATTTACAATGCAACGCACATCAAACATTAAGGTTCACAGCACATTTAGGCCAGTTATAGAACTTACGATGTTTTAGGTGGAATTTACAGGCGAAACAACCGGCGAAAGTTATTACCTGAAACAGCAAACAGATGGATAAAATTTCAGTTGAAACTCCTAATTAAATAATTTAATAATTAAATTAGCTAATCAAGTTAAACTACCAGGGCAGATTGAAAGCTTCGCGGGCTACTTTAGCGAGGACGACACTTTCGCAAAAACTTTTTTTGTGCAACGGGTAAATTTCCGAATTTTTCCTCCATTCCTCTAATGGAGTCCATTGAAGCCCCCGGACGTGGTTGGAATTAGCAGTCGCTTCATTGATTCAATCAGAAAAAGCTGATAATACCGCGAAACATCCCCCAATCCCGGAATTACAATGATTAGTCCGACATCCCCGATTTATATTCTATAAAGCGTCCGTTGGCGAACTTCACCTCCATACTGTGACGCCGGCGACGGTGTTTCGAACAACTTCTTCATTAATGCCTCCATCTGTATTCTCCCAGCCAAGTCTGGCGTAACGTTAGCGCAAAAATACGCACGAGAAGGTCGTGCCGACTCCGATCGGCCATCCGCAAAAAGGACCGAATTCGAGCTCTGGCCCGTTACTTAATTAAGGGATGATGCGGCATCGAGAGCAATTGTTTATTTTGGTGGCGCAGAGGATCAGTTATGGCGCGAGACCGCAATGCAGGAAGGCAAACGAACAGTATTAAAAGTTGGAGACCAGCACCACTATTTCTGCGACTGCTGCAACGGAACTTTGGTAGTTAATTATTGTTATGCGCATCTCGTTAACTAGAACTTTTAAAATTTTATAAACTATTGGACGCAACAAACAAACTCGCGTTGTTGGCGATATAGAGTGAAATTGTAAGAACAAAATTTTTGATTAAAGCTCGTAGCTATTTCTTAATCTTCTGTTTCAATAACTCATTTTACTGAATAAAACTTAAGAAATGGTCTATTTCGTTAAGCTAAAATGTTAACTTCCTCAGCAGCTTTAGTTGACTGTTAATTTGAGGCTTGAGCGAGCAATTTGACAATGGTCGTCGTGAAATCCAAAAAATTTAAAAGCGTCAGAGCTTTGCAACATAAAATATCCATTATTCACTGCTCACTCCCAGCCAAGGTGAATCGATTCCTTCTGAAAACTCGACCTTTCCCCATTTCCCGCGCAAACCTCCAGCAGCTTTTTCCGGACACTATCCATCTTGCTTCTGCGGAATTCCGATGGTTTAGTCCCGACCAATTTAATTAGACGCGGAATTGATGTAGTTAACGATAAGGGCAACCAGCTGGAGACCTGGGAAATTACCGGTTTTGAATCGGAACCTCCAGCATTACCTAGATCGTGGTTGGAACAAATCTTGGCCTGTTTGTCGAATCCAGACGCGAACATTTGCATTGAAAACGATAAATTTCGGAATCGCGCTGCTGGGGGTGCAGGACAAAAGCTCCTGTCGCAAATTCATCCCCCAAATTGTTTAAATATTTACTGTTCGGCCAGACGGAAATTTTACGAATAATTGTTAATTACGCCCTATTTTCTCAATTTAACTGCTAACAAAAATTTTATTTAGCAGAGATAGAGTTTCGTTGAAATCGTGGCCAGTGTTTCGGCCAGCTGATTGAATTATTCAGGGCAGAGATTAGCGCGTGTCGATAGAGTCGTTGCGTTTCCACTGATGCTAAATCTAGATTTGATCGTTGAAGGATGCCAGGTTAATAATTAATTGGAAACCCGGCTTTTTAAATTAGCCCTGGCAAAAATGATTGATATTCGTAAATTACGGTGCTAAAGTTAACTATTAGAAACCGTTGCCGAAGAGAAAATTAATGACTCGAAGAGATAACACTTAATCAAAGGAATCGATTTATGATATCGGGTTACTGGCTATTAAACTTTTATTGGCGTCTATAATTTTTTGGGACATCCGCCGGCTTAAATGGACGGCTTCGGGGATCAGGGGACAAATGAGGGATTGCAAAACCAGGGGACGGCAAAGCTGCTTTATTTGAAAAAAGACCATTAATTTAGTCCAAGAGGTCGGTGGTTCTGACCCGGCATTACGCAGCATGTTTGACAGTTGCAGTTCGTGGCAATTAAATGGGCACCAGATTTGGCCCCCAGCGGTCTCTCTGCAATAATTTAAAATTATAAGTTTTGAACTAACTTTCGTATTGAAATTTGCGGGCCTAGCAAGAGCTACTCATTGGCTCTTCAGCAATTTTATAACTTTAGTTGCTAATTTTTTATGAATTTTTATGTTGTTCTTTATCTGGCTCCTCCACCATTTATCGACCAATTTTACAAATCCAACTAAATTCATGGAAGTGTTAAAATAAATACAATTATACTCGTGAATAAAGCCTGAAGCGACTGGATTACGTTTAAAATAAAAATTCAATGTAAGCGCGATCATGAAATTGTTTGCTTGGCAATTTTCATTAAATAAAAAGCCCCATTCCAACAGCACTTTGGGGTATTAAAATATGGGTCACGTCTGCCATTTTATTCTTAGATATGCATTCTGTCACGCAACGGGTCAGCATAATATAAATAATCCTTTTGCATACAAAAGTCCTGCGGAAAGACTCGGGCCAGCTGGTCATTAAACCACTCGAATAAATTTCAGAAGGTTATTAATTAGGGGTGTCACCGCACAATGTCCCAAAACCATAAATCTTCCACGAAACCACTCCAGATCATAAAAATGTACAAGGGGCAGTTTCCTACAGGACCAACGCCAACATCTCTTACGTGCAAAAAAACGTTGAGAAATTTAAAGCGATTATGCGTGAAGGCAAAGAAAACTTTGCGTTTCGAATAATTGCAATTAGCGAGCAAGTAATTCATTAACTTGACAAGTCGTTAGCAACTAGCGAAATGAATGAAGACACTGAATTAGTGCTGACAATATGTATAGAGAGACGCAAAGCCTCTATTTGGAATAGAAACTCAGTCGAAGGTGGCTAATTACTAATTTCGCTCTAAGGTGGCTTGGATTTGGGCGAAATTCTTTTCTTTGGTGTCGTCCCTCAATTTTCCCCCGAGGATGTGAGATCTCCATTAGTGGGACATTTACGTCGGCCCTCCCCCAGGACCGCACGACACGAATTCGTCTCGATGTTTCGACAATTACAGCTCTTGTAAACGCATGAAATGGCCATTATTCAACCGTTGATTGTGGCCGGGAGTGCTTCCCGAAATAGGTGTCGCAGCCCCTATTGATTGTCGCGCAATGAAGTGAAGCGATCCAGTTGGCAATAAAAGAGCATGAACTTATTTAAATTATTTATTGACCGCCGGCCTACGTCATAATGGATGCGTGTAAAGGGGTAGTTTTGGGGGCACGCAACTGTTTCGTCGACATAACCGAACAGCGAGTGTCCCTGCCGGCTTTATCGACGTCGCTTTGTTGCGACCAAAACAGAAATGGAAAAACTAAGTTCGATTCGACGACAAAAACGAGATCGACGATGGGTAATTATAGATAAAACCGAAATTAAACAGAAGAATTACAGGGGGTAACCGGAAAAAATGTTAGATCGAGTGATGAGAAAAAGTTTCGAGTTTTTTGGTATCGAACTGTTTCGGGTGAATTGAGTTTTCTATATTTAGTTGCTATCAAATTCTAACAGTAGCAGCCAAGTTCAATATTGGACTTCAATAAACTACTGTATCTCAGCCACGTCCGGGCTTGCCAAGTTTCCGACGACCCTGCAACAATTTCGGGCCATCCACGTCTGAAGTCTCGCCTAGATAAATCACGCGTCAACAAATCTGTTGTCTATGAAAACTACGATGGGAGCTGTGGGGAATAACAACGAAACTTAAAGCAACAAGCGCAATTCTCGTTACAAACAGCTCCGCTTATCATCTAGCGTGTAGTTGGGTGTTGACCAACAGCGAAAACGGTCTAACGTAGCGCCAAATAATTTGAGTCCACCCACTTAACTTTCACTTGAAAATATTGCCAGAATAGATCCTGGACCCTTTCGATTTATCTACACTTAATTCTCACACAATTCCTTACAATACGGATCGCGGATAACAATAGTTCGATCTGCAGACACGAACGCGACATAAAAGAACCCAAAAACCGGCAGCCCATCTCTATCTTCTAACCCTTAAGATAATCTCTTTCTTTAACGACACTCATGACGTTAAAAATCGCCGCTTCCCAACCAAATACCGAAATAACTCTCCTGACTTCCTCTTTTCTCCCACCGGTCGCAATCAATTGACCACCAGTTCCTTTTTTACGTTACGACGAGATACGACCGGAATCAAAGCGGGACCTTTTCATGGCGATTGACGGGACCCATCTAATCAGCAGGACCGGGCGCCGAAAGTGATTGATGAGACCGCAAGCGATGGTGCCCGGACGACCCTTCAATTATTGTTCACTTTGCAAGGAAGTTTGGACCCGAAAAAAAAAGAAAAGTCGTAGGGGGTAAAAAAGGGCGATTAGGGAGGTAGTAAAACGCGCTTACATCGCTAATAAATCGAGGGTGATTTGTCGAGGCCAGTAGCAGCAACGTGGGGCGTCAGCGGCGTTTTCCGGGGTTTACGCGATGCTAATTTAAGGGAAATGTCGGTTGTTCAAACAAGCTAATGTTGGCTGGAAATAATTGCGCTGCTGCTTTGAACTGAACTAATATTAAAGCGTGTTCAAACAGGACGTGGAGATGGGTGCCCGACATTAGCGAAGCTAAGGGGCTAAATGCCGCATTTTCGTACCAGGAGGCTACATATTTTGGGCGGGAAAAACTTAGAAGGGCAGAAATGGAGACTGGAGAAGAGATATGGAGACTGGAAAAGAAACAAAAAACCTGGGAGAAAGTAAGAGTGGTGGAGACAACAGGGAAACTGGGAAAATAAGAAATGGAGATTGTGAAAGAACGATTAAAAGAAAAAAAATAACAAAACTGTAAAGAAACAAAAGAAAACGTAAAAAGTAACAAAGGAATGATGGGAAAAAGAAAGATAAGGAATGGAGAGGACACAAATAAAAATGATTGAGAAAAGATAGGACCTTAAAGAGAAGAAGGGAGTGGTGCTTACAAGAGGATAGGAAGACTGGGTAAGGGAAGGGAGATTAGAGGCTGGGGAAGAGATATGGAAAATAAGAAAGATATAATAAATACAGTAGAAGAGAGAGACAGACTTGAAAATATAGCAAAACTTTGAGGAAGAGATTTAGGAAGAATCGAAGAAATACAAAGTAAGAATAGAATGAAATATGGAGCAAAGAAGGGAGAAAAGTGTCGGGAGATAGAAAAATGGGACAACTGAATAAGGCAGTAGCGTAAAATTTTAACTAGAGTCAAAGGTCTGTGCGGAATGAAGTTTGAAAAAAAAAGCAGGATATTATACAAGGTAAAATCCACAACTCTGACGTCAATGCAAATTCTGTTTAAAATAAATTCTTTCTTAATTCGTTTTTTGTGGAATTATTTCCGTTATGAATGGGTCAATTAAGGTTAATTATTGTTAGCCCAGAATTCTCCTCAACAATGAAATAGCACACCAAAATAAAATACGGTTGTTTAATTCCTACAAAATAATTAAAAAACAATTATGTAATCTTATTTACGTAAAGTCTGGAGCATAACTCCAAAACTTGGAAACTTGATCTCCTTGACTCACCAAGAAAAAAATTGTCCCTTTGATATTTTTACCCCGTCACTGGGACAGTCAATCATTATGGACGGCGATCAATAATTATATCATTATCCCCGTTTCGCAGCTAATGCACTATTGATCGTTTTATAATAATAAATTATTTACTTGCAGCGGTTTTTACAGTTTAGCGTTTTAAATCGCTTTGTTTCAAAAATTAATTGATTGTGCAACTGGTTGGATTTAATCTAAAAATTGTGCACAAAGAGAAATATCTTTTCTTTAATTTTCAGGTAAAGTTACCTACTGTTTTGAATTAAGAGACAAAGTTTTTCCTTAGTAATTGAGGACTTTTCAAGGATATTGATGGAAGTCTAGAATTTCAAGACCAAAATGCCTACTGTCAAGTGTAATGATGGATAGTGGGGCAATTTCGGTATAATAAATCATTCAGATTGCGAGTGTAGATGCAAATCGAGTAGTTTGTAGGGGTTAAATTGTCAAGAACAATCGCCATCAAATGCTATCAATCCTATAGTTATCGTCGACCCCTGAAGTTGTTGGCAGTTCGACGATCAAACATCAGCCAAATTGTGCATTAACCAAAACGAACTTAAGGGTGTAAAACTTTTCCCAAATAAATTAATTAATTAATCATTACCTAACCGATCCGGAACCCCTGCAAATTTCCTGAAATAATTCCTTCAAACACTTGCACGACCATTATTGTACAGAAACTTGCTGAATTTCATAACCATCGATACCGATTAGGGAAATTGACTTGTACAAAGGTCTTCCTTCCAGGATTCGGCCGAAACTTCCGACTCCCGACTCTTGGAGTGTTTATTAAAAAAATTATCATCAATTTTGTCGCATTCACCAATCAAGTTTGTCCAACAATCATGGAGAGGCGTTTAATAAATTACCAATTGGCGCGGTTTAATTAAGTTCTGAGTTGTATAAACAATAAGCGGCGTTTGAATGAATTTATTGCGTAATCGCTCCGGGAACTTCCGGTCCCGCGTCATTTTAGGGTTGAGAGCGGCTTGCTGGGGTACAAAACGGTAAAGAGATTTGTACGTTTACGGCAGTTAATTATGACAACACTTAACGTGTGTTGCGACAGGATTTACTGAGCGACACGTTTCCGGTTGCAATTCCGGCAAGTTGAGCGCATGATTTAGCAGATAATAGCGACAACTTGTCGCATGTCCACAATCGATAAAACTATATTCGCAACGTTGTGTTTACGGCCAATAATTTATCTTCGTTTTTGCTACGACAGAATTGCGACCACGCGTGGTACGCAACGAAAATTTATTTGGGGTGTTCTAGTAACTACTTAAGAAGCTGCGCTCAAGATTAAAAAAAAAATTAACGCTACCCTCCTAAAGTTCGACTAAATTCGACCCGTGACGGATTTCTAAGGAGTTTTTCTAACCAATTTGGCAAACGACTTTCAGTCGCCTTCAAAGCACTTATAATAAATTTACTCTTTGAGTTTGATTTATTAGTCGCCACAGTCGCTGAAAGGGAAAAATCTCTGAAAAGATTCCCAGTAGTGCTGCAAATTAAAAGAAGCGCGAGCCGTGAATTTGCCTGAAAACACAGAACGAAGCCTCATTGTCGAGCCTCACAGCGTATTGTTGGCCGCATCATGAAAGCACCAAACAGCTTCCAGGCTTGCGAACACTCCGAACAACTCCGAATAAGGCAAGCCAGAATTCCATTTTTGTCCTTCACGATTTACATATTCGAATTAACACGAAAACCCGCAACTGATTGACCCAAAAAAAAACTCCCATTACAGGCCACCCCCGAAAAGAGGAGCGCGTCGGTGGCCGGCCACAACTGAGTGACCAAAAGAAACTTTTCTTTACAGACCACCCCCGAAAAGAGGAGGGCGTCGGCGGCCGGGTACAACTAACTGACCAAAAAAAAAAATAATTTCGCTACTAGCCACCCCGAAAAAACCAACTGAGAAACTTCTTTTACAGGCCGCCCCCGGAAGGGGGAGCGCGTCGGTGGCCGGGTAACGCGTCGAACCCAATTTTGTCGCCAATGATATTTCCGAAAATGTGTCTTTTAAGACCAGGCACGTAACCGCTCGGGGCGAATTTTGGGGTGAAAGCGGGAATTCCGCTTTGAGCGTCCATCTAGCGAACAAGTTCGACGCCGGTTTCGGGGATGCGACGCCTCGAGTGTGTGATGTATGGTGAGGGTCTGGTCGGGAAAATTTGATTGATGGCGGACTCACCTGCAACAAAAACAACATGTCACTAAAACAATTGAGGAGCTTAATAAGCGACAACCGCAAGAAGGGTGCAATTAAGTTGTGGTCACGTCATGCTTAGTTATTGCGATGCGGCGTAACTTGGCCGGAGGCGTTACCAAAGGAATTTTGGGGTTCTACAAAATCGGTTTAACGTTACTGTTGACTGAACGTGGCTAATGGACCGCCACTTTGTGTAATCGGCGCTACGTGCATTCATAAAGGCCGTCTCGCACATTCGTATTTATTAAAACGATACCTCAATTTTATCGCGCTTTATTTAAACCGTGCTGACGCCAAACTTCGGCCGAGTGGTGGAAATCGGGCACGTGCCATTGTCTTGTGGCTCGGTGGCGCATTTAATTATCTCGGTGCGCGACGCCGATTTATTTTCGAGGACGAGGAAGAATTTCAATGAGAACGCGCAAATGGTGGAGGCGCCGGGAGAATTCAACCAATTGTCTCTAAATGTCCTAAAATAAGTTTTGAAAATTACAAATCGATTATAGTTCGACAGGGATTAGCATAGTTTCCGGTTGTGCTACATTTTTCAATTGTGTTATGCCGAGTTGACTGTAGGTATTATGTAGCTGACTCACAAAGCCAGAAGACAATTCTTGCCTGATGCTGTCAATTTTTCCAGTTAATTCTGGACAATAGGAGTTATTGTTGCTTGGAAGATTAAAAACGACAAGTTGGCAACAAAGAGGACGTCGGCATCGAGTCCAAGCCAAGCTCGAATTGTTTCATCGCCAGCGGCAACGTACCCAGTTCACTTTATTAGAGCAGTTATTGCCAGGACCAATTTACCGTCGGTCGTCCAACGATTTCATTCGATTGGGATCTAAACGTTAATTATACCTGGCCCTGATTGGATTTCGTCCACTCATTTCCTTTATTTGGTCCAACAATCAACCATTTTTCCGCCGTTCCTCGGATTGCGTCAAATTCGAGCACCAAAACGACAAGAACCAAAATCGAATTTATTGCAAACCCCCCCAAAGCTTCCTGATGCTGAATAAATTTTCAAAAAACTTTCCCGCAATTTCCGAATAGCGGGCTGATTTATGTTTTGCTTTTGGCCGAAATTTTGGTGACGCTTTAATCAAGCATTCTTAATCATGCCATGGTGCGTAATGGATGATGGGTCATGAACGTTAATACGTCATACTCGGGCGTGTTGCGGAAAATTCCACAGTCCGAACAAAAGTAATGAGGGGGTCGTGAATAATGAATCGTTTTAATTAGTGGTGATAATCCCGATATTCCGGAAACGGCCCGAACGGATCCGGGACGCGAGAGAAGCGGCATCACCACGAAACCACGTTCAAACGATAATTCCTAGACACACCTGGAAGACATTTCACAGTTCGTCGAGCTTTTGGTGGCGACGGTTGTTGAGAAAATTGATTGAAGGAAGGACGCCGAAAATTGCTACCGCGAATCCGATCGGGAATCGAAAGGAATTCAAGTGGATAGCTCAAAATGGAGATAGATGAGAAATTTAAATGAAGGGAAAAATTGGCTTAGAAACAGAACAACCAATGCAACCAAGCAGGAAAATTGTGACTCAATTACCTAAAACCTCAACCATGGCAAAACCACCATTGAACATGGTGCAGCAAATAAAGAAAGCTGTGAGTGAAACTGAAGTTTCTATCTTGCACGATAGGAAAAAGAGGTAAGAATTAAAAAATCGATTTCTGTAAAAAAATTCTAGTGTTCAATTTGCAGAATAGAAAGAAGGTAATAACAAAAAAAAATTGTACCGCAGCTCTTTTAGCGGAAGTCTTAAGGGTTTAATTTGCTAATTAATTTTTCAAAAAACTAGTATTTGGTTCTTTTAATTATTTTTTTAATTAGCAAATTGGCGCCTTTAGGAGCTCCCGTCGCCATCATGGATTTGGGCCTTCTTCGAGCACCGCCGACGGGATAGCCGAACAGAGCAGACCGGTGTGTGACGCAGGACGCAATCAGTGCTCGAATCGGCACGCAATGTTTCTTTCAACCCGCAATGCAGCGCGATTACTCCCCTTCCCGGCTTTTTCCGTCCTAATCTCTCCCGTTTCTCCCTCCTTTTCCCAAACATCACGAGAATGTTCCGGTCGTTCGGCGCTCAGTGTACGTTCATGACAAGCTCGAATTAAACGTTGGACTTGTTGTCCTACACGTCCAGCCCTATCAGGGGATGTTTTTTCACGGCCCGGGGAGGTTTTTGCACAACACTCTTATAACTGATGTCGCGATAATTCCAGAAACGACTTCTCTTCGCCTGTCGTAATTGGAGGAATTAAGTTTGTTTTAGGAGGTCGACGCGCAATTTTGGGGGTGTTCTTGAAACCGTTGAGAGTACGTAAAGAAGACTGAAGTAATCAAGTGGACGTTGCTACAAGTAGTTGGGGGTTTTATAGGTTAATGAAAGTTTTATATCGAGTTTTGTGGCCTTGTGAGTTTACGACAATAGTTGCATTACTTGTCACGGTGATCATTTCATCCCTTGCGGTGCTTCTCACGTCCCGTTTCGATTTCACGGGGGCGGCGGAGCTTAGAGCAAAAATTGTACGCGTTACAAATCCTTAAGAAAAACTTTTAAACATCCTGACTAGATTTATTTTCATACGCCTATGTTATATCAATAAGGAAGACTGTGATAAAGATTGGACAAATCTTTCCAAGCGATTTGCATACTTAATTGAATAATTTTGCATAATTTTCGCGTGTTGTTGTTTTTTCGCGTAAATTAAAATTCGAATCGTTTTGAACTTTTGGTCGGAAATTTGTAAAGGCGAAAATGTGATTCTTATTCTTGAACAAACAACATTTAACTTTCTTATAACACTTCAGCGAATAGCCAATCTTTCTAAACTCAAAAATTCTCAATGTCAAAACTTTAAATGCTTCTACCGCTGAAACAACCTCCCAATGAAGCATTAAAAATTCTGCATCTTATCACTTATTGCAAACATTGTTTAATAACGAAAGTTTTAACTACGCCATCATCATTAACGTCAATCGCCTCCGGCTGCTAATTAACCGTGAAAATTGGCAAAGATACCATCTCGCAAACCACCCTCGGTGTATCACATTCAGAACAGCAGTCCGAGCGGTGCGGCAACATTAAATAAAGTTGTAGGTTGTAGATTAAAAAAATACATAATAAACCGAATTTACCTTCGCTCTTCTCTCTTTTTGATGTATCTTTATTCATATGAGCAGATCGCGCAAACAAGCAGCAGTGCAGCAAATTGGATTGGTAACACTGAGGCAAGTTGTAGGGGACAAAGTTATCTTGTTACAAGTTTGGAGCTTAATTTGAGCTTTGCACTATTGAAATCTAGAGATAAGTCGCTTTTTGCGTCGAGTTTGACAATTAAAATATGCGAACGCCGGCTTTGATACGTTTTAAACGGCCACTAAACCGTGTCCTGGCAGTTCGGGCTTAGTTGAGCTTTCAGTGCGAGTTACACAATCAGCTGCAGACAAGAGCTTTACGGGCGGGATTGAGCAATTCAACGACCTCCAGTTGCAACAACTTCCGTCTTTGAGTTAAGATTACTCCGGTCGGTCGTTTATTCATTTCAATTAGAAGTGTCGCGATTTCCGCAAACTTGAAAGAGGGCGAATCTCTTCGTTCGGTCCGAATGAAGTTATTTGGTGCGATTGGCGCTGACCGGGCGTCTCGGCTTGAATTCTTTGGTCCAAATCGCCTCTTGGCGGTTTCGCCGCCATTTATTCGCCGTCAGTTTAAAAGGATCCGGTTCGGATTAGGGGTGGATAGCGCCATAACAGTTTTGGCGGTCTATACTGTCAGCGTTAGTGTGTGTGTGTGTATGCTAATCTTCGCATGAATAAATCATGTGTTCTGTATTCAAATCGAGAAAAATCCATTGTCAGCGCGAAGCTTCACAAAAACCCCACTTATTGAGTAATTTACGTAATCAGATTAGTCGCCGGAACGCCGAGCACATAACAGAAACAAATTGCCGGGATTTAGGGAAACTTCTGGGGGAAGTTGCCGCAAGGAAACAGAAGCCAATCGCCGTCAGCTTTAACGCGATCAGACAGAATTTGGCCGAGGAAAGTCTAATTAATTATTTCAGCAAGAAGTTTATGGCTCGAGGTTGGCGGAAAAGTTCGATCCGTTTTCAATGGGAAATTATCCGTGCAGTTTGCTCGAAGCAGAAAATTGGGGGGGCCATGCGGGAATTTTCCGCTGTACTTGATGAATTTCCGCTTTTTGCCACCATCATAACTGATGAGAGAGATTAGGGAGTCAAGAGCGGCGAGCCATAAAAATTAATTAATTCCAGCTGGATCTCTCCACGCTGAAGAGGAGATGAAAAAATTAACTACAAGTCTTTCGCTAATTTGACAAAAATTCTAGAAATAAAGCTTCGATTAGATAAAAGTTTTGCGGTAATCGGCGAAATGTTATGGAAATTGATTAGTAACTTCCAACTGACAGGTGACAAGAACAAATTGTGGCGATGTCGTAATAACCGCCGATGAACCGTGAGCGATTCGCTGTTTAGATTGGCTCGCGAAGGATAAATGCCCGAGGAAGACGGATAATTGGCTTCCTATTAATTACCGGAGCGAGCTTTCAGGTGGCGACGGCGCTGTCTTAAACTTCGAGTCGTGACCTTTGACGCAAATTTCGACGCTTTAAGAGTCCGACGCTGCTTCTTTAATGTCAATGGATAAAACTGCTAAAAGTTAATTTAATTTCTTTTCCAAGAATAATTTATTGTCGGGGTTGCTGTAAATGATTAGAGAAGATTTGTTTCAAAAACTATTGCAAAATTGCCGAGTGCGAAGCCTGCCAGTAACGTCGCTAGCAACTTTAAACTAGGTCTTAACTAGGCTACTTCTCTCTACATTGAATTCACTTCAACTTGTTTCCAAACTACAACCTTAATCCATTTTGTATTTTCAGGAGGATCGTCTCGCAACACTGAAACAGTTTTCAGAACACGTTCCGCTTTTCACAGCACGTCGCTCCCACGTTTAAACCGCGTAAAGAACGCATTTCAGGTTTTACTGCGGCCGTGCACCACCGTGAAAATTGGGGGGCAGTAATAGAAACTCTCCCTAAACCGAAGAAAAACCACCGCGAAGAAGATATGGAAAGGAAATTAATATTGAAAGTGACGGAAATGACACGTTTCTCGAACAGCGAATATCTATGTGCGAATGTGTTCTCCCTACCATATTGCGAAAGATAAGTAGGAGAAAAATGGTGCGCTCTCTGTCTCATAGACAGGGCTCTATGGGGATGCCAATACATTTTTGTAGAGAAACTTTATGTTTTAAAATTCTATGCTTCGAATCATTATCGTTTATCCAAACAGGATGAAACCAACGTGTTATTATACAGGGTGGGGCAATAGTGCGTCCGACTTCGATAGCTCGAGTTCTATGATAGGTAGAAATTTGATTTAAAAACACAAATAAACTAGAGAAAGAAGTCTATAACCAGAAATTATTTTTGAACATACAGGGTGAGCCAAGACAATTATACAGGGGCAAGTGACATTTTTTTAAATAGAAAGTGGTGTGTAAAAGAAAATTTTTCGCAGCCTTTTTCTAGACTCTGTTTAATCCAATATTATTGCTGACTATTTCCAAACCACTTGGATGTAGCGATTTTTTTTGTTCAAATAATGGCATCTGCAGATGCACGTTAAAAAAATCACTACAGTTACAATTATGAGTTCTAAGAAAAAATTATATAAAGACTAGTTGGGAAACATCTGTAGAATGTCTTTGAATCGTTTTAACTTTTGAAAAATTATACAGGATGGCTAGATTTAATTTTTCAATTTAGAACTTTTTGAATTTAATTTTCTCTATTTTTTCAAATGGAACACCTGTATATTTTTTAACGATATGATGTAGAAACTAAAAACGAACATTTTTTGTATGTACACCTCTATGGCTATTTGTAACCATTTTTGATTTATCGCCCAATAATTACAAAATTCAAGAATAATCCTAAAAAATTAATTGTTTTTCAAATTACTCGACAGATAAAATTATAATAAGTGCTCCAGATGTTTTGTTTATAAAAACAGCATAAGTTTCTTTAGCAAGTTCAATTTATGTTTGTATCTTGATAATTTTTTGCATTTTATATTTTCCGACAAGAAATACACATTTATTGCAGTTACCTGTCGTCAGTTGTCATTTTTGTGTCAATTTTGAAACATTTGAAGTTTTTTGTCTAGTTATTTGGAAAATGATCTAATTTTTTAGGATTATTCTTGAATTTTGTAATTATTTGGCGATATTTCCAAAAAGGATTACAAATAGCCATAGGGGTGTGCATACAAAAAATGTTCGTTTTTAGTTTCTACATCATATCGTTAAAAAATATACAGGGTGTTTTATTTAAAAAAATGGAGAAAATTAAATTCAGAAAGTTCTAGATTAAAAAATTAAATTTAGCCACCATGTATAATTTTTTAAAAATTAAAATAAATCAAAGACATTCCACAGATATTTCCCAACTAGTCTTTATATAATTTTTTCTTAGAACTCATAATTGTAACTGTAGTGATTTTTTTAACATGCATCTGCAGATGCCATTATTTGAACAAAAAAAATCGCTACATCCAAGTGGTTTGGAAATACTTAGCAAAATATTGAATTAAAAAGAGTCTAAGAAAAGGCTCTGTAAAATCTTCTTTTACACACCACATTCCATTTAAAAAAATGTCACTTGCCCCTGTATAATTGTCTTGGCACACCCTGTATGTTCAAAAATAATTTCCGGTTATAGACTTCTTTCTCTAGTTTATCTGTGTTTTTAAATCAAATTTCTACCTATCATAGAAGTCGGACGCACTATTGCCCCACCCTGTATATTTACATTCAGTTTAGCCATACAATCGCTAGATTTTTTTGTACCACTTTGTAAGGAAATAACAATATAATGAAGTATGTATTAACTTGACAATTGAACATGTAAACAAATAGCCGGCAAGCTCTTTCCTCCGTTGAGCCGCGCTCGCCTCTTGCCTACCCTCTCGCCTCAACGTTACATAAAGGGACGCTCACATTTTATGAGATTTATGTTAGCTTACATTTCTTTTGTTTGCCTCTTGTTTTTTTTTCGACACAATGTGTTATTACTAACTTATCAATAATTTAGATAAGAAATTGGCCGCTTGTCGCTTATCCCGGCATGACCCAATTGTCGTTATGCAACTTCTGCCGCTTACCTAGGTGGCAAATCCGATTTTGCACGACGGTCTCAGAACCCGCCACCGCAATTAATTGTGTGTAATCGCAAGCTCTCCCGCAAACACCCAGGTACCCGGTGTAAAACACATTGAAAACTCCCACATTCTATTTATAAAGGCCCATAATCGATTTGCAAACGCAGGAAACATAGTGGTATCAATAACGCGCGAGCTTTCAACGTAACGACCCATTTGTTTCCTCCCTTGGCGCTTAAATAATCGAGGCGGTCTAATTTTTCGCAGCCACCAAGCTCGACGAGTTCGAGCTTTGTAATCCAGCTCGCAGGACCGCATCGGAACAGTTCCTGTCGCGTCCGGAAGGACACCTGGGGACCGAGGTAATGTCCACGTCATGACGCCGAGGAACGGCGGAACTATGACACAGTTTTCACCCCCGGTGGCGGATCGATCTGCCGGGGACCGCTTCACCGTTCATTAGCCGCCGCGCGGTCCAACGGCCGATTTAACAACTCCGCTTTCCGTCTAGCCCCACATCACAACAATTTTGCCCCGAGGAACAACTCAAAAAAACTAATTTTGGGAACGTCGGTCCCGTAGGTGGGACGTCACGTAATTTGGCGCGATCACCTCCGGATTCTTCCGGCTAATGTTAGCTCGTGATGGCGTAAAAATTAATTATAACTCGTGAATGTGGCGCCTCGGGCTCGACGCCACGTCGGTAATAAGGGGCGCAATTAAGGGCTGAATTGTAGTGGGTGGCGAGATATGAGATTGTGCCTCGTCGCATTCGATACAATGCCAACCTTATGGAACAATGAGGGCGTAACGGGGTTCGTTTGCCTAGATTTATTATTATCCAATTTCGTTTCGTCTATCCGCGGCATTTGGGGCGCGTCAACGACACCCGGTTTTCACCCCTCCAATGGCTAAAATCAGAAATGATGCCATGTTAGGTGATAATGATCCATCAAAGTTCCAAACGGTTGATTTATTAGGTTACAGTGGCTGCTGGCGAGATATAATGTTACAATGTAACTAACTGTTGAGTTGATCCGAAGTTTAAATTTAACGTTGGCGACTGAAAAGGGGGTGAAAATAGAAGCGCGAGAAAGAGAGGGTTATTAAAAAAAATTGCGAAAAGCTTCATTATAAAAATCACACATCCATTCTGTTTATTCACCGAAACTACTTTCATCAGACTTTCATTTAATTTTTCAAAAGTTTGCCGGAAATGTCACGCTCAATACTTGTGTTTCGTTTGGTTAGTCGCCGCAACCCTGAATTATTTCTAAAAAGTACAAGAAATTCCTCTTATCGTAAACCCTGCGGTGAGGGGTTGCATTTGAAATTTTAGATACACATAATGGGAGTGTGAGCGAGCCAGATGGTTCATACACTGCTTTGCTTTTAACGGCAATTAATTTCTTTGTTATTTGTAAACAAGTCAAAAAGCTGGCACGCCGCACAAATTGATAATAGCCCGTCATCGCACCAGTTATTGATGCTATAAATTTTATTATAGTGCTTTACAGATTTTATTAACATACATTTATAGGTGTTGCATTTTTGCAAACTACCCCCATAAAAAACACGGACGTTCTAACTTCAAATAGGAGCTTGTCTAACAATCCAGCAACTACCTACTTAAAAGCTCGACGCCCCATCATTAATTATCAGCTTTTTTCGGGAGCTTTTAACCGGCATTCTCGCCTAAAGTTAGTTGTAGACCCACAAATTTCCTCTCCCAAATGTTCTGTTACTATTTACGTTTTTCTGACAAACAAAATTGCTTAAATTGCCAAAATTTCCCTTCGCCCAATTAACCCTCTGAGTTGGAGGCCTTTTGGAAAATCACCCTGCCGCTTTAAACTCCTGACGGTCCTGGAAGAGCTTTCAGATAACGCCGTGAAGTATTTAGTTTATCGGATGTATTATCAAGCTTGCGGGTTCAGCGGCGTCGTCAAAGGGCGATAAAGCGGCTAACGTTGATTTAACGTGGGAACCCCGCGATTTGTCCTTTTTATTGCTGGCCAAGTGGCGTCGTCGCGATAACGTTTTTTTCCAGGTCACGACTCTCTTAATTAAACTCCGATGTGATTTGGTTGAACGCTTTGAATACAGAGAGATTTTATGGACTCGGTCTTCAGTGCCGAAATGCTGAAACATTGATGGTGCAAACTTTGCAGATTTAACAGGGATATAATCGAAACGGGAAGTTAATTAGATGAGTGGGCGTTTTGCGGTTGAAGATTTAAAACTTTTCACGACGAACCCGAAGAACTTGGGATGTTTATTTAAATATGGCAACTAATTTGCGTGGCTTTACCTGATTATCGCCCTCTGGAACGGCTTCAAGTTGGTGATTAACAACCAAATTCGCAATTCGTAAACAGTGAGGCCGCTAAATGAAGTTGGAATTTTGCGGATTCTTTAAACGAGAAATTTAAGGGAGGAATTTGGCGCAAAGGCGTGAGAGAAGTCGGGCAAATGACCCGCAATAAAAGAGACGGACAGGGCAAAAAGCGTTTGAGAAATGAGACGCAGGTATTGACAGATGATGACAGAAGAAAAATTTTATAAAAAGGCGGTTAATCCGAAAATAAGGGAAGGCGAAGATCTGACTGAATTTCTTGACACGAAATTATTTTTTGAATCAGCAACAAATGGTAATAGATCCGCCGCTTAAATTACTGCCTCCCTCAACGTTTCAAACTAAATTTTGACAAATTATTTGGGGGATTTTCTGAGCAAATGAGCCGTTGTTGTCCGACCTGCCGCGTCGTCTTCCTAAACAAACGACTTAATAGCGTAATTAAGAAAGGCAGTGATAAACACCTCTTCCGCAATAATCGCTTTTCCGCCAATTTCCTGCCGCAAGCAAACAATCTGCCGTGCTACGACAACGTTGATTTACGCATTGCGTACAACCGAGATAATACTTAAACAAATCCAAAAAAAAATTCCTCCCCTACGAACAATATTGCGTTGCAAAATTAATTGGAAATGGTGACAAAAAGCCCAGTTTACACATTAATCCATAATTTTCATTAAATCTAAAGACAAAGTTTGCGCTGTTGAGAAACCCGAGACTTAAGCTCGCAATGGTAGTGAGTTCGGGTGGAATTAACTGATAAAGAATGTCGGTGCTTTAGAAACTTGCCAGCAGACGTCTTTCCGGCACAATGAACGTTTGTAGAAAGAAATTGAATTGAGCTTCTCTATGTAAAATGACGTGTTAACGTTAAATTGTTTCAACAGCGAAAAGTTTCGACAGTTTTGCCGACACAATTGGGAAAGCGAAAGAAGCATTTGTGTTCTAAAAATTACATTAGCTCGCCTTAAGGAGAGTCGGGGAGTCTCGGGGGATTATCGAGCATCTTCTCCACACCGACTGTTTGGTAATAGAAAATAGACACTGTCCGGTCGTCGATGCTGCAATCACCCCCTATAATCATCCATTAATCAAGCGGCTAATGGGCCTCAATCCCCAAGGAGCAACCAATGTTTGTCGAAGAACCTAATGGATCTATGGCACTACTAGGAGGTCGCTCTGACGTAGATCGAAGAAAATAGTAAAAATTACAAGGACACCAACAATGCGACAAAAGCAATTGGCGTGTTGTCGATAATTGAAAAGTTCAAAGACCCGTTAAGTCAAAAATCTTTGATCGTTGCTAGTTGCAAAATTATTAAAGACCCTACGTAATAAATATCTTCTAGTGCCAGTAGAATTTGAAGTGCTCCAAGACCTAATAAATCTGCCGTATAAAACGTTCTACATTTACTTGATAAAGTATCCTAAGCACGTGATTCGAAACATCCGCGTAGAAAACGCTTTGCTATCTATATTGCCACTTCATTTGTTCTCTAAACGATGAGAGATTCAGATGACACATTAAACGTAATAGTTTTTGCGTGCCTCAGATAATAATTTGGCAAGTTCTCCCCGTATTTCCATTAGGGAACAAGTTTCAAACATTGTTTGTTATAATCCGCTAATTCAATCGCTTGGGGTTTCTGCATCCCCATGAATGGTATTGGTACCGGGGAACACCTCGGCAGCCGGCAACTGTCCACGTCATGGTGGAAAACAAACGGTGACTCCCTCTTTGTGAACGTCACAATTTTGCACATTTGAGACATTTAGCTGCAGATTATTATCTTGGCACCAACGAAAAATTACAAGTTGCCAAAAAGTTAAGAAAGCTGTACATTGCCCTGTCTATACCTTCTTAGGTTCAACTGTACCACCAAGGGACGCTTCCTGCGTTGTTGTCGTACCGAGCATTCACAGGAATCCTAAATATTGGCCAGATCCTTTGAAGTTTGATCCTGACAGGTTTCTACCTGAAGAAGTAGAAAAGCGACACCCTTGTACTTACATCCCATTTAGTGTAGGAATCAGGAACTGCGTTGGTAATGATTAGAAGATATTAATAATTATTGCTTCAAATTATTAACACAATTTCTTGCAGGGCTAAATTATGGAGTGATGATAATGAAATGTGTGATGTCAACGATTGTGCGAAAGTTAAAAATTTCGATCACATTTAAAAAAGTTGAGGATGTCAAAACGAAAATGGAAATAATATTAAAGTGCATTGACGGCCACAACATTTCAGTTACTCCAAGAACCAAATAAAACTCTCATTTAGATTAAAGTGATCAAAACCTTAAGGTTTGGTGGAGGGTTGGTTTTGCTTTGATTTTTTCAAAGACTTGCAACAAAGGTGCAAGTGATTATTATTGGATTAAGCGGCTTCCGGAATACAATTCTAGTGTTCCCACTCAACGAATTGTGGATAAATAAATAAATATTCTGAAGTAAAAGACCGGTGGCCTTTATGCGTTTAAGGCACATCCAAACATTGCCAACATTGAAATGCCATTTGTTTCCAAGCTTCGAAACTGCCAACTCGGAAGGCTTCCAAGGCTGTTAGTGCGTCTTGAATCTTTAACATCGCCCCGTTGTTGAGCTCAACTTTCAGAGGATTGCGGTCTTAAAAATGCATAAGCGGTGCAAAACTCAAGTCCGATCAGTAACCAACCGGCACTATCGACTCCGCCATTTCTAATTCAGCCCGCAGGGTTCGTTGCAGGATTTAGAAATCTGCAACATATTCGCCCCGAATTATTGTCGTTGCTTCCGGTCAGAATCCGCTTTTACGCCGTCAGCGCTTTTTAATAACAATAAAACCGCCGTAACAAAAATGCAAGGTTTCCCACATCGCCGCCATCCTAAAAGCACCCATAAAGCCATAATATGGGCACCATTTGAAAACGATAATGCGCGAGGGCTTTGACGGCTCCTCACATTCGTGAGTGTGGCGCTATCGACTTTCCAGTCTCATGCTAATGCTGTTTGTACGGTTTTACACTGTGGACTTTTCCGTGCTTTCTGGCCATTCATCAAGCCCGCAGCGCGACCCCTGCATCGGAATTTGAAGCTACCCCCAAAGCAATTTCTGACAGTTACAGCAAAATTTTTCAGATCTACTTCAAATTCGAACCAAGGGGCGGAAGGGGCTAGAAGTTTGTTATGATCCGAGTTCTCTGCAGAATTAGAGACGAGCGCGGCGCTGACATAAATTGCTGTTAATTTCAGAAACTGTATTATCTCGCTCGTGAACATGACAGTACCGCATGACTCTGACGTTGCATCACGAATCTCAATCTCATTTTCCAGCTAATAATTGTCCGCAACCCGAGTAGAAGTAACAAAATTAACGTCGTTCAACAACCCTCGATTTACGACCGCCTTCCGTGTTTGGTTCCGGTGAAAAATGGTGGAGGCGCCGGCCGAAAATTAGCCTAAAAGTTTCGCAATTAGTTCGAGGGCCACGGCACCAAGGGAGAGTTAACGCAAATTTGTTTCGCGTCCCTCGACCGAAAACTTGTCAAATTTTCGTTTATTTCTCCAACCCTCGACCCCGATAAAATTTTCACCACTCTCTCCCTCGTTCGCCGTACGTTACTTGAAAGAAATTCTTTTATTCACCGCCATCCGAATAAATCCATGCCGACGAAATACATTTCTGGGGCGTCGATTTCGAAAATGACGCGTCTCTATTTAGATGATGCGCCGGGGAGGATGCGGTTTCTTTGCTCGTGGGGTCGTCGGAATTTAATCACGATTTCGGCGAAGGTGGGGGCGGCTCTTGTTAACATTAGGCGTGCAACGCGTTTGTTGAGGAACAAATTGAGGCGAAGGCTGACAGTCGTTAAGTGTGAGGGTTCAATTTGCACTCGGCTGAAGGGGGAAGTCAATCTGGCAGGTCGTGTCGCGCCACCGTGCAAAAAAGGCCAATGCTAATTTGGGAACCGCAACGCTAAAAACAATGTTGGCGGCTTTAGGGCGGCACGTGATTTTTTAAGAAAGACAGTGGAAAAACATTGTAAGGTGCCACTTAAAAAAAAAAAATTTACCATCTTTTGGAAATGTAGTAATAACTAACGGAAACAACAAGAACTACTTATTTTGTCTCTATAAAAAGTGTACAGTGTCTATCAATAAATATGGCACCCTGTTTCTTATTAATTTTGCGCTTAATTTCAACATTGAGGAAAAAAAATATACGTGTTTAATAAATTTTTTCGTATACATTTTTTTTGAATGATGCAAAAGTTACAGCAGTCGATAGTAAAATTAAAATTACCTACTGTGATGATTTATGATCTCTGATTGGAACTGCGTCTGAGCTGGAGGCACAATCGGGTCGAAGTTCGCATCAACGACTTTAAACGACCGAAATAAAATAACCCTTCAAGAAGTTCGGGGAATTTTTTCGCCATCACTCTTAATTGCGGTTCTTGGCAAATTCTTAATCCGAATTAAAGTCTGAGTCGTTCCTTTGTAATAAATGTCGTTTCGTTCGCTACCGCCCAAAGAACAACGGTGAAGGCGAAATGAAAAGGTTGTGAATAAATTATTTACGAAACGAAGCGAAAACAACACAAATTCAACCTTTGTCAATACCCTTTTGACCCGGTGTAATGGAAAGCTGCAGTTTTATCCGGTAAAGCCCAGTTTTGTTTTGGCCGCCGTTTAAAACCCGTTTAAGTACTTAGTTAAAGCGGATTGAAGTCGTTTCAAGCTTTTTGAGCTACAGGTGCTTTAGCCAAATTTCACCAGAAATCGTCAAACTGGTGGAAGTTTTGCAACTAAAGTAGTTAACTGTATTTTTGTGTGTTTTATTTCTTTTCGCCTTGTTATGTAAATCTTCCGCCAACCCACTAAACAAGAATTTGTCGTGCAATTTCTGTCGATTAAGCCCCAGTTCAAACTACAATCTGCGAAAAGTGGAAATTTCGTCCAATTACTCCCGAACGTGAACGTCATTACGTCGGGAGCTTTGGGGTAAATCTACAGCCTTAACACTAATTTGATCAATCGTAACTCCTGCAGATAGGCAAATACGTTAACGGGGAGAACTTGATAAAGTAATCATTAATTCAATTTTGCATTAAAGTTATGCAAATGTCGGTTTCTTTATTTGGACGTCCATCGCGTTCCGCATAAATTCTGCGCTGCGTGCGAGCACTTTTGGATTTCGGTTGTGCGGCCGCTTCGAGTTGACGGCGCGGCAAATTAGTTTTGAGGAACACAAAGCTGGATAATACGGTCTCAAATTAATATTAATACACCCCGGAAAAATTATAACAACGGTAAAGTCCGAGCGGCGATGGGAGATCCGGAAGCGCCAGACCCACTATTTGGGCGAAATGCTAGTTCAAGAAGTAATCTACAGTAGAAGCAAAGAAAAACTTTAAATTTTGCTTAATATTAAAATAATCTTTAACAAAATATGTATATGGAAAATATAAAAAAAGTTTAAGACTCGATTTCCGGGCTGGCGCTGTAGGCGAACGTTTCAATTTTTGTTACGCATACTTTTGCATGGAAGCGTTTCAACTTTTGTTACGCATGCTTTTACGTGGAACCGTTTCAGTTTTTGTTCGCGTGCTTCTATATTTGACGACTGCTGAAGATAAAGACGTTTTGCGTCAAAAATTTGGTTTTCGCCCAGAATCGTCGGCGGCTGATTTTGCGCCGTTTAAAAATAAATTTAGAAATATTTGAAGCACTGGTCAACAATGTCTGCAATGTAACGGTTTAGATTCACAATTTAAACAGTGTTGACATCAGAAATAGAATTAACAGTCTGTTGTTGCAGCCTCCTTTCATCGCTGAATCAATTGTTCACAATTCATTTGCGCAACGGTTTCGATAATTTGTAGCTGCAGGGCCCAAAATTAAATTTCATTGTTGCCCCCGATATTTTAGAGCTTTACAATAAATAGTTAATAATTATTATTGCAGCGCCGACCTGGCGTTGAGTTAGTTCTTCACAATTCCCCATTAGAGACGACTATATAATTTTAGCCAGTTAATGGCTTTTCTCCTTTTAACATAATCGCCAGTTAGCAGCGTTAGTGCAGGTACCCGTGTAACACTCACTTATGCAAGATGGCAAACGGCGCCTTTAAACTACCGAGTCCGGCACTTTATTCTAATTATAATAATTACGAGTCGTTATGACGAACCAAGTGTAAGTTACGCCCGGAAACCCGGCAAATTTATCGCCAAATTCCCGGAACTCTTGCTGGATCTAATTACCAATCCCGGACTTTTCGCGATGTTTTCTTTTTTTGTCAAACAATGGGCGCGAAACAATAGCGCGGAATTTTCACAATTAAAGATAAACGCGATGAAGAATGGCGAGGTCCTGAGGGAATCTTGATTGCGTCCCGATTCTGTATGAATTGAAAAGGAGGAGGCGAGAAGTCGGGGGCCTGTTGATTTGTGGACTCCTCGTAAGTTCTGGCTCGCGCCCAGACAAATTACTGGCGCACTTCTAATCCGCTAACCCGCAACAGTCCGTGAAGGTCTTCAACGGGCAGAATTTCGAATTGTGTGGTCAATGACTGTCGCAACTTCGGGGATTATGCGAGATAACGGAAGCTGGGAGATTAAGGCCGATGCTGCAATCTGAACAACTGGGAAATTGGCGGAGAGCTTTAAGACGAATTCGAGGAGCTAAATTCACAGGTTTAAATCTTTAACGCATCAGTGAGGGAGATTTGAATTTATTCTTCAAAAATGACCCGAGGCGCCAGCATTCATTTTCGTGCCATACAAACACTAATGGCGAGTGGAAAAGGTTAAAAGCAAATTGTTTTTATTTTAGTCACATTCAACTGATTGTCATTGTTTCACCCCTTTTCATCAAGTTTGCTACAACTTGCCACTCTCCCAAAATGACCGGATGAACTAAGGAATAATCAAAACTTCAATTATCGCTAGTTCTATCTACTGACTGATGCATAGCTCGAAGTGAAGCCGAATTCAGTATTTTGATAAATTCAAATGTTGAACAAAATTTGGGGAAAAATCGTTGAAGAAATTCTCCGCGTAATTTTCTGGGGTTAATTTAAAATGTGCGCTTAATCTCTTCCGCTAAAAAATGCAGTTGCAAAGTGCCTCAATTTCCGGTCCATTTATTTTTAAATTTTTCCCGGGGCGTCCGGTCTGCGCCTAACAAGTGTTCCTCATGAAAGCTTTAGGCGCCCGCGGAGCCGTCCCGTTCTTCGAGTCGCCGCCGCCGCTGCCGCCGCCAATATCGATGTTTGTTTATCCACACAACGTCGACATAATGACCGCATTAAGTATTGATCAAGAGTAAATTCAGCAAAGCCGCCGAACCAATTGACCACTTCTGCATACCTCATCGTAAATGAAATTGTCTATCTCTTCCAGCGGCCTCCCGTACAGTCTGGACGGGAAAGGTTCGAACTTAGCGGGAAGTCGCGACCCGTCCTCGACACTGAGCTTCCTCCTCGGCTGGAACCCGTACTCGCGCACCAGTTGCACAGTCTTCTTCTCCAGCCGCTCCAGCGACTCCTTGGTGAACGGTTTCACCTGTGTCCTGGGCCTGGTGGCCGCCGGCACCGACACCGGCTTCGTGGGGTCCGAATTGCGCTTGGCGGGGTTAAAGCCGGCCGGAAACGGCCGGCTTTCCGGCCCTCGCGGATACGACACCGGCCGCCGGGTTTTGAGAGCGGGGGACGGCGACGCGTCCGGCGGCGCCGGCTCCGGTGGACTCGACATGGAGTTGCTAGGGGGCCCAACGGTGGCCCGGAACGCGAAGCGGCATAGCGAAAGACTCGCGGTAGACTGGCGAGGACCCGGCGCAAGCACCGGTTTCGCGGCGGCGCCACGACGCCAACACAGACGTCGGGTACGTGCAGGAATCGACACGGAACCTTCGAAGCGGAGGAATCCGCCACCGATGGCGGCGGGCCAGAAGCTTCCAGAAGGACGACTTCTTCGGAGGGCAACTGGCGAAACGACGACAGGGGCTGCAGCGAAAACGAGCGATTTGCGATCATATCTTGCAATGAAAACTCCGTTTCCGGGTGAAGGGGGTGATTATGGGGTAGGGACGGGTTTTGCACGATTTCTTGGGGTTTTAACTGCGAAACACGAAATGTGTTCAATGATCTCTGACGGCTGATTGTAGGTTTAAGTATATGGCACTTGTTGAAGGTCGCAACCCCTTATCGCATCCTTATCGCATCTCAAGCATTTCTCCATTTGACCTGCGCTTAAGGCGCTCCTCATTGCCCTCGATTACACTAGATTTACGACCGTTCCTCTGCATGGATTTATGGTAGGAAAAATATACTTTATTGTTTCAGAATTTTTTTAAGGGGTCATATTGGCGAATATCCACTGTGATGTTAGAACGTTGAAGAGAAAAATATTTAACAAAAGATGTAACCTATAACAATAAAAAACTTAAGATTGTTAAAGCGTAACTGCATCACCGACCTTAAATAATTGACGTCGGATAAAGCAAAATAAAAAGAAAACGGTTTTCAAACTTTCCAAAACTCGGCAGTCATTAATTACGCAAGCACGTAAAAAGCTCCTCGATGCTCCGGTCTAGGTGCCGGATAAATCGCATCTAGCGCGAAGTTCGTCTCAAAGGAGATTCTACTAATTGGAAATTGTGCTCCTTCCGGGATGTTTAAACAATAATTTCCAAATGTATTATTTATGGGGGTAGCAAGCCGGGTCTTTGTGTTCAGCCACTTCAACTGGCTCCTGCTCAAATGCGGATTTAGTTGTTTTAATTAAGGGAAAATTAAATCGCGCCTCGGGCCACGTAAACAGGTAGACAAGATAAAAAAAAAACGCACAAATAATGACGGAACGGAATAAGGGATAAACTTCTCAAAGGCGAGTAAGCCGTAAAAGGGACAACGGTGTATATTCGCACGATGTAAAATTCGGGGTTGAACGAATTCCCCGTTGATCCTTGCAATAGTGCAGATGGATCCTGCTGATTGTCCTTTTATAATGCGCCGCTCTCCGTTTTGCAACATTATCCCGGGTCCCGAGTCGGGTTTAACTGGCGCACCGCCGACGTAATTTAATACATGGCAAGGAGCATTTCAATAAAATACGATGATGGTACAGACGGTTTTGTCGTAATTTTATTAGAAATCGATTTACATATCCGCCAGGCCGCGTTTTACAACCCGGAGCGACACCGGATTTCATCAGCGACCCGCCGCCCCAGACGAACGAGGCGGGATTTGGTGGACGCCGTCTGAACGGTGTGATGTCGACCCCAAAACGTTTATTAAAACCGGCAACTTCGCCACTTTTCACGACTGTAAAGTTGATTGTTCAGGGTTGTAACGAGCGCCGTGCAGGAGCCGGATGAACATGTTATCCGTTCAACTGTCAAGTCCCGCTCGCGCCATAATTAAAATTGATTGTGTCGCGACAGGCTAAACGCGATTTAACGGGTTTGTTAAATAAAGTAGCAATCGTGCCAGAATCCATTCAATAGAACTGCATTTAGGTACACGGATTCATCTCTTCGAGTTGCAATTACTCCTGGAAGCCGCAACTCTTGCGACGGTGCTGGACCAAGTTTCTGAGCCAGAAGTAAAGCTTACTACTGACGGGGTCGCCATTACTAGGTCGATTAAAGTTTCTATAAAGATCTTTGACCCCTGTATCTGTGAATAACATCAATAATAATAAATAGATCTAAGTGGGACTTTTATCACTTATCATTGGCACTGAACAGTTGTGGATAAGTATCTCTATTGCATTGTTCTAGAGTCACTAATAACTTATAACTTGCAATAACGTAAAACCGAGAAATTATTTGTAAAATTATTATCTTTTTAATGAAACGTGTATCACGATAACATCCGGACAAATTTTGCGAGTGCCAAAATAATGGTGGGCCATTCTCCCGTTGATAGGTGATACCCGCGAATATTGAGTTGAGGGTCCATACTATTAAAAATAATGGGAATCGAGCAAAGAAGTAACTTAAATTTGTTGATTGCAACTGGAATTTTTATTCATAATTTTAGAAAAATTTGACGCAGAAGAATTCGTCGACTTTCTTCTTGGTGAAGGTGCTGATGTGCCTTATGACCAAAGTGCTGAATCGGCGAACGAAACCACTTTGCCCCAGTTTTATGATAAGGAATTATACAGAAGGTAAGTCGAATTAAATTTGGTTAAAATTCTTATAACAAAAATTTTAGGGGGCAATTGGTCTATGAAAATCACAAATTTGCCGTAAATTTCGCAATGTTAATTGGGATAGTTGCTGGACTAGCCGTTTCTTTCTTCCGAAATATCTTAATGTTCACAGGAAGGTCGAGTACGCCTTCTGCAGCTCGAAGACGCTACATAATGACAATAGCGCATGTGAACTCCTGGTACCAAAATGACTTCACCACAAATTTGCAGTAAGTTACTTTAAAAAAAATAGAACCCCAATCAACCCTTCTACAATTTTTTGTAATTTGGTTCTTGGCGCCGGGTTGCGCCACACTGTCAATTTCACTTAATTTGGGCGGTTTGGTCAAGAAATAAAAATTTTATAAAACCCAAAATTAGATTCTGAAAATTTTCTAATTTTTTTCAGGTTATGGAAATCCATTGGCGCAGTCAGGAGTCGCCACATTTCGACAAACGCTCAACTCCGCAAAGCGGGAAAGCCCCTAATCTCGCAACGGGAAATGGGGCTAACGCTGTGCGGCTTCATAGGGTACGCTTTGATGAAGCGTCAAAAACTCGGTTTTTACAACGTCCCAGACGAGGACTGGAAAGCTTTGATTCACGTCTGGAGAGTCATTGGCCATTTGATGGGAGTTGAGGACAGGCGAGTAACAGTTGTTAAGTTTTAGTAATGCTTTGACATCATGTTACAGATTCAATATTTGTCGAGAATCGGTGGAAGAGACAACGGCGATTTGCAACGAAATTGAAAAAAAGATCGTAGCACCTTTCGCTAACGAATCGTGTAAAGACTATATTTCTATGACTTCGAGTTTTAGCACCGGATTTATTTTACCTATTGCACCATTTCTTACCACTAACACTTTGCTGGCATTCCTGTGCAAATTGTCAGGAGAAAATAGAAATAACAGAATTATTAATATTCCAGTAACACTCACCTTGTGGGATCGTGTGGAGTTGCTATTTATGACTCTTCTATTTGCAAGCATGCGATTTGCTTTCATCAGACACTTCCTTAACAATCAAGTGTCTGATCTATTAACAAAATTTTCAAAATTATTAAAGACCTAACAGGTCTTACATCCAAGTTATTAAATTTTACACGTTTCTGGGCAATATACATAATAAAATATTTCTTCGCTTTTAATATAGCTATTTATGTAGTAAGTTACAAAATTAAAGTGTTTTTCGCACCAAGACGTGAATATTACCAAACGAGCGAAGCGAGTTTGGTAACACGTCGCGTGCGAAAAACACGAATTTTGCAACGTACTACATACAAGATTTTTATACAATCATCGTCAGAATTGTTGTTGCTTCCTAGGAAATGCGACATAATAGAATCAACATTTCATTGATAATTGAGGTGTTTGTCAGTTAATTTTACATTTTGTATCTAGTGCGAAAAAGTGACATTATAGTGAAAGAAAACACGTAATTTCAACATGAAAATGACATTCGAAATGGTACTATTTCGATACGATTGTATAAAAATTATATTTTTGTCTCTAATTTTTTCAAACCAGTGCTCCCACTTTCTCTCTGCAAATACAGAAAGAGTTTAACCCAGTTAATTTAATAGAATGACGCCACGCGCATGCATTGAGTACGCAGCTATTCCACAGTGGTACGCTCCGCCTTAATCCAGTATCGTATTCAGCAAGGTACTGCTTCACACGTTGTTACGTGTTACTTGTATCAGATCTTAAAAACAAAAGTCAGATATTCTTTACTTGTACGGAGCTTTTTTGGAAATAAGAAAAGCATTTCTCCACTTTTCAATACGTGACTCTGCTAATACAAACAATAATCACGTCAATAGATTTTGCTGACGTTCTACAATCACAAATTAATGATACAGCAGAGACGTTCCTCTTAAATAATAAAAATAATAAAGATCTAGATTACAGAAGTCAATAATAGGGCAGAAATTATCATTTTAATGGCGTTTTATCACTGGTCTATTCTATATAACATTAATGTTTTCTTGGCATTCATTTGCATAGTGTCAGGAAAGGACAGGAGGAAGGAAAATGGAAATCACCCGGAGAAGTAGAATTTCTTAATTTTTTATAATTTGTATCTTTTGTAATTTCAGCAGAATTCGATGCGGAAGAGTTCGTGGAGGATCTCCTCAGTGAAGGTAGTAAAGTGTTTTATGACGAAAGTGTAGCACCGAGTGGAACCGTCTTACCCAAGTTTTACAACGAAGAACTGCACAAAAGGTGAATATTGAAACGCTGGATCAAAATTTTCGACTTCAATTTTAGAGGTCAATTAGTTTATGAAAAGCACAAATTTGCTTTGAATTTCGCCATGTTAATGGGTCTAATTGCCGGACTGGCAGTTCCGTATGTCCGAAATATTTTGTCTTTTACAAAAATGACGAGCACTCCGTATGCAGCTTGTAAGCGATACAAGAGAACGGTACGGTACGTCAACTTTTGGTATCAAAATAATTTCAGTCCAGAATCTGGGTAAGAAGTGACCCTTTAAGCAACATAGAAATTTTACGATTACATTTTAAGGATATGGAAATCCATAGCTGCAACCAGGAGTAGCCATCTTTCGGCGAACGCTCAACTCGCCAAAGCTGGAAAGCAAAAAATTTCGCAACGGGAAATGGGACTAACACTGGGCGGCTTCATAGGCTATGCTTTAATGGAGGGTCAAAAGACAGGTCTTCACAACGTTTCAGAAGAAGAGTGGAAAGGATTAATACACATTTGGAGAGTCATTGGTTATTTGATGGGAGTTGAAGACAGGCAAGTTCTAAATCTTGGTTTAAACTTTTTTTTTCGTTGCAACATCCAATCTCAGAAAATTAATTTCAGCTTCCTAAACGTCAACATTTTGAGAAAGATCGCAAAATAATGTCCGAAGCATAAAAATTTCTAGTTCTATTTAAGTCTTAACGTTATTTCTTCCAGATTCAATACTTGTCGAGAATCTGTGAAGGAAACTAAAGAAATTTTCGATGTGATTAAGAAGAGAGTCGTCACACCTTTCGCCCTTGAAATGAGTAATGATTTCGTTTTTATGGTCACAAATGTGGTCGATGGAGTTATTATTGGTTCATCATTTGTGAACACTAATGTTTTAATGGGGTTAGGGTTTAAGTTAGCGGAATTGAAAGAAGACGGGAAAAGAATTAAGTGTCCAGTCTCGCTGACCACGTCGGAAAATTTAATGGTGTCATTTATTACCCTAATAATCGCCAGCTTAAAATTTGGGTTTTTCAGACGTTTCTTCAACTATCTATTGTCTAATGTGTTAATTTGATACTGTACTGCTAAAGTACTGCTGTTAAAAATTAACAATAAAATACCTTCTGACCTTCAATTATGTATTTTTTTATTACGTTTTTCTATTCATCCTTGTTAAGTGTTTTTGTGCCGGTTCCTCCTAGACCTTACAATAATTTATTTAATGATCTTTTTAACTATTCTTAATCTGACGTCTAGAGAAAAACTAGAGTGATATCTAGAAAGGCAGGTACTTACCTACGTACTTCTAAATGTTGGTAGTGATGATCGGATTCGTCTTCTCACGATTATTTCCATCATTCATCGACACTTTAAATTTTCTAAATAGTGAGACGCGTGCAAGTAAGTGGAAATAAATTTATACCAATTAATTCCTAACTGGTTTAAATAATGTGCATTAATAATAGACATTATATTTTCCAGTAGCGTTTATGTTATTTAATTATTATAAGCGAACCGGCAACGATTCCAAGGTGACAAGCGCGCGTTGTAAACTTTGGAGCTCCTAAGTACAGGGAAGTATTTAAAAATATTTTTTACGATGTCTGGGGAGTCTCAATTTTTAGATGGGGCACATCCCTCCTTGTTAAAAGTTGCGTTTTGTTTATGTCTGTTCGTGTTGGTTTTTTTAGTCGTTTTTGTACGTTGTAGATCGCTGGGGCAACGTTGATGATTCAACCGGATATATTTTTTGACGATAAAATTTGTTTCGCAGGTAAGCTCCCAAAGAATTCATTCGCCGGGATTGAAATGCATTATTGTGTCGTACCAAATTGCTGCAGAACCTTGCAATAATTTATGTAGGGCTTAATGGATTATTTGATTATTGTCTCACTACACTTGGAGGCTGTTACATTCTGGTCTATGACTTTGACTTCCAGCCACTCGACAATTGAGACCGTTAGTGGTTCGAATGGTGGTAATACAGGTAATAGCGTACTCACCTGGTCATTTTCTTGCGTTTTCGTCTTCTTCGCTGTTCACGTTGGGAACTGCGGCTGATCGAGAAAGTCGAAGTTCGAAGTTGCTGAAGTTGAGGATGATGATCGAATCTTTCACTTGAGCATTATCGTACACTAACAATCACTTCTGATGTAAAGTAATAATAATATAATCAAGTATGTAACTTGACAATTGAACATGTAAACAAATGACCGGCGAGCTTTGTTTCCGTACTGCCGCGCTCCGCTCCCTTCTTGCCAAACCGACTCGCCTCAACGGTACTAAAGGGACGTTCACACAAGATGCCAAACGAACGCTGTAAACATTGGAGCCCTTTAGAACAAGGAGTTGATTCCAAAATATTTTTTGAGATGTGTGGGGAGCTTTTTGACCACCTCTTTAAAAACTATAAAAATTGTATTTAATTTTAAAGAAGTTTTTATTAATTTTTTAAACTCACTTGACTTTAAATGGTTGATGCAGCAGAAAAAAAAATTCTATTTCAACTGTTAAGCCTAGCTTATAAAAAAAAAGTTAAAATATTTGACTTTCGTCGATTTTGAAAGAAATCTTGAATTTGAAACTTTCAAATTGTCATATTTTAAAAAATACAACTGGCGCATAGAAACTACGGCATGATTTGTGTTAAGCGGTCCAAAATCTACCAGAAGAAGTCATAAAATCGATGTAAAAAATTTCAATATTTTTGACTTTTTTTATCTACCCCAATCGATCGAAATTCTAGAAATTTCTAAAATCGACATCGTTGCACCTAAGAGCTAAAAATGAGCGTTTTCTTATGTGATCGTCTTTTCTGAACTCAAATCAGTAATCAATTCGACACTAGAATTAATAGATTTCTTATAAAATTAGAAAAACCACTAACTTTCGAATTCTTTCAATTTTCAACTTTGGTAACTTTTGAACGGGGACACTCACATCAAATCTAGATACATCAAATTTCTTCATTTCACACAGGCTATCGAATGCTATATGAACGAAAATCGTAAGTCTAAAAATAAAAATGTTGAAATTTGCAATGTAGGTCGATTTTGACGAAAATTTTGAATTGAAACATTCGAATCGTCATATCTTAAAAAGTACGACATGTACAGGGAAACTACAGCCAGATTCGTGTTAAGCGGTTTAAAATCTACCAGATCAAGTCATAAAATTGACGTAAAAAATTTCAATATTTTTGACCTTCATTTTCTAGCCCAATTAATACACATTCGAAAAATTTCTAAAATTGAAACGTTTATTATAAGACTGGAAATTGATGTTTTGTTATATAATTGACCTTCCTGACCTCAAGTTCGTAATCAATTCGACGCTAGAATAGATAGATTTTTTATAAAATTAGAAAAAGCACAAATTAAGCTTTTTTCAACAATCAAACTTTTGTAACTTTTGAACGGAGCGACTTATATTAAATCCAGATACATCAAATTTCTCCGTTTCACAAATGCCATCGAATGCTATCTGAACGAAAATTGTAAGTCTAATAATAAAGAAGTTGAAATTTGCAATTTAGGTCGATTTTAACGAAATCTTTAAATTGAAACATTCGAATGGTCATATCTAAAAAAGTACGACTTGTACAGGAAAACTACGGCCAGAATCGTGTTAAGCGGTTCAAGATCTACCAGATTAAGTCATAAAATCGATGTAAAAAATTTCAATATTTTTGACTTTTTTTTTTCTACCCCAATCGATAGAAATTTGAAATTTTTTTAAAATCGACATCGTTGCACCCAAAGGCTAGATATGGTCGTTCTCTTATGTAATCGGCTTTCCTGAACTCAAATCCGTAATCAATTCGACGCTAGAATAAATAGATTTCTTATAAAATTAGAAAAACCACTAAGTTTCGATTTCTTTCAATATTCAAACTCTTGTAACTTTTGACCGGACAGACTTACATCAAATCCAAATACATTAAATTTCTCCGCTTCACAAATGGTATCGAACGCTGTATGAACGAAAATTATAAGTTTAATAATAAAGAAGTTGAAATTTGCAATTTAGGTCGATTTTGACGAAAATTTTGAATTGAAACATTCAAATGGTCATATTTTAAAAAGTACGACCTGCACAGGGAAACTACGACCAGATTTGTGTTAAGAGGTTCGAAATCAACCAGATTAAGTCATAAAATCGATGTAAAAAATTTCAATGTTTTTGACTTTTTTTTTCTACCCCAATTGATAGAATTTCGAAAAAATTTTAAAATTGCCATCGTTGCACCCAAGGGCTGAAAATGGACGTTTTCTTATGTAATCGGCCTTTTTCAACTCAAATTCATAATCAATTCGACACTAAAATTAATAGATTTTTTATAAAATAAGAAAATCCACTAACCTTCGAATTCTTTCAATTTTCAACTTTGACAACTTTTGAACGGGGACACTCACATCAAATCTAGAAAAATCAAATTTCTCCATTTCACACAGGCTATCGAATGCTATATGAACGAAAATCGTAAGTCTAATAATAAAGAAGTTGAAATTTGCAATTTAGGTCGATTTTGATGAAAATTTTGAATTAAAACATTCAAATAGTCATATCTTAAAAAGTGTGACTTGCACAGGGAAACTACGGCCAGATTTGTGTTAAGGAATTCGAAATCTACCAGATTAAGTCATAAAATCGATGTTAAAAATTTCAATATTTTCGACTTTTTTTTTCTACCTCAATCGATAGAAATTCGAAAAAATTTTAAAATCGACATTGTTGCACCCAAAGGCTGATAATGGGCGTTTTCTTACGTAATCGGTCTTCCTGAACTCAAATCCGTAATAAAGAACTGCAAATAAATTACAATTTTTTTAATTTCCAAACTCTTGTAACATTTGGGCGGAAACACTCATATCAAATCCAGGTTGTACATCAAATTTCTCAATATTACAGAGGCCATCGACTTGCACATGAAAGCTACAGCCAAATACGTGTTTAAAGAAAATTGCCATTGTTACTACAAAAGGCTGAAAATTGGGGTTTTCTTATGTAGCCAATCGAGCCTCTTGAATTTGAAACTGAATTTGGCCCTAGAATTGAAAGGTTTCCTGTAAATTTCCAAGAACAATGATTTTATTTGAACTGTTTTTTCTATTACCTTGAAACTCATGTCGTGTACTTGTAATACTTAAAAGCGTTACTGACGCAACTGGGATAAGTCGGCTATTAGGCTATTCGTGACCCCAGGCTCACCTCTATCTATGGAGTGCAATTGCATAAAAGCAAAATTACTTGCAATGGAAAATTATCAGACCAATAATCACAGTTGATGCAATAACAAATCGCGGCCGAGAGTATTATTGTCATTATTAATCATTGCGTTGTTAGCTGCACGTGCTTCGTTACCATCCGCATTGTGATCTGATTGTAGAACTAATATTTGGTACAATCTTCTAAACACAATGGAAAACAATCAAAAACGTGAATTCCGTTGCTTAATTTTCGCAAAATTTTTACTTTTGACGGTTTTTAGGAAAATTCAATGCCGAAGAGTTTTGTCAATTTTTCATGGTGGAAGGTCGTAAAGTGTCTTGTGACCGAAGCTTGCAATCGTTCAAAGAGACAAACTTGCCGGAGTTTTACAACGAAGAATTGTTCAAAAGGTAAGCGCAAGGTTATCACATTTATCAAAATTATTATCAAAAATTTCCAGAGGTCAAATTTTTTTCCACAAGCACAGATTTGCGGTCAGTTACGGAATGATTTTTGGATTACTGAGTGTGTTAGCAGTACCGGAAGGTCGAGAATTTTTGACGTTTACAAGAAGATCAATCACGCCTTTTAGGGCCTATCAGCGTTTCATGAAAACAATTTTGCACGTGTGGACTTGGTACGACGAGGACTTCACCCCAAACTCACGGTACAGACTCCACACCATTTGAAAATTTGGAAAAGGCAACGTTTTAGACGCGAATGACGTCACCACTTTCAGGGCGTATTAAAATGATGGTCTTTTATTGATAGGACGGGAATTACTTTCAGTTAGTCGACGAAAACTGAAACTTTTTCGTTGTTTAGGTTATGGAAGTCAATGGTTTCGGTCAAGGCCCAGCACAACGCCGCAAGTATGAAAAGTAGCAAAGAGGGAAAAACGAGAATTTCGCAATATGCGATGAGTGCCACCCTAATTCTCTTTATGGGCTACCCTCTGACCCAGCGTGAAAAAATTGGTTTTTATAACGTTCAAGAAGAAGAATGGAAGAGCTTTGTCCATTTCTGGAGGGTCATCGGTTATTTGCTGGGAATCGAAGACAGGCAATTATTATCTATTACTCAACGGTTTCAATCCATAATTTTTTTGTTGTTGTTGCAGATTTAACTTATGTAGAGAATCTGTTGAAGAAACCAGAGATATTTGCAACACTTTTCTAAGCACTGTTGCATTAGCCGGTGTTAAGGAGCAAAGCAAAGATTATGTTTTGCTGGCCTATAACGTGGTGGAAGGATTCGTGAGCGGTGTATTGCCGATTCTTAACGTTAACATGGCCATGAATTTGACCTGTAATTTATTAGAGACAAACAAAGAAAAAGAATCACCTTTTAAGCTAACAACTAGGGAAAACATTAGACTTCGATTTTTATTATTAATCGTAGCTGGTTTGCGATTTTCTATTTTTAGGACTGTGCTGAATTATTTGTTGAAGAGTTCTATTAACATGGTGAAATTTTGGCCCTTTCCTGCCTTTTTCAGATTTGGCTACACTAATTCACAAGTTTCTATGGTTGGCTAACCTATTGTCCTTTTTAACTTTTTTTAACCTTTTAGCCCTTTGTAACTAATTTACTTAATTACTTAATTGAATTTTACGATGATTATTGTAATGTATCAATTTTTATAATTTTGATTTTACTTATAAATAATTATAAATGCAAAGAGACAAAAACCGATTCTGCGAGTACAAGGTGAAGGTAGATGTGTATAAATATGCATAGAACATCGACCTCCAAATAAATAAAAATGACAATACGAGCATCTGGAAATGGGTTTTAAGAACATTACGCATACATTAAAAAAACAGAAAACTGCACCAGAAATTTTAATTTAATTTTTTAATATTCAGAAGTAGCATTGAAGTATTTGTGTTTATTAAACTGCTGCAATAACTTGCGATACAAGTCTCAGGAATTTCAGTCTCTTGAGTTATGAACCACATTATTCCTGCATTTGTCCTGTAACGCCAAGCTAGGTTGCACAAAGATAATTGCATATTACTGTTGTATTGCTTCATCCGGTGATAGAAACTAGAAATAAGTTAGAATAAGTTTTAGCTAAAAATACTGCGGGGTTGCTCCAGTAAATCACCGGATATTATCGATTTCAGCAGCGATAATTCAGGAGGTTTGATAGAGCAATAAACACCTGAAACTATGTTTCCTCGAAAACCGCGCTATCATTCCTCCAAACCCATAAACATAGTTGGTTAACTTTTCCAATTACCCAAAATTAGATCTGCCATCAACAAGTAACAGTGTAAATCATTACGTAACTTTGAGGGCAAAATTTCCGATTTGATTAGGGAAGGTAATTAAAAAGACGATAACCCAATATCGACCTGGAGGGTTGGAAAACCAGCATCGTTTCAGGCGTTCATTGTTGAAAATTATGCAAATAAGTTGCTAGTTTCAACGTAACGTTCTTTCTGCCTGGCAGAGATGGAACGATTACGTTTACGGTTCTGACTGCAATCTTTAGAACGTTGCACTTTTCCATGACCAACTTCCATAGGTACTCCCTGGGGCGGAGATGCGAACAACGCCGGAGTTGTGCTGAATTACGCTAAATTTGCCAATTCGCCTCAACCCGTTCCGGGGGAAATTCAGCACTTTCAGCGAGCAATGGAGGCTCTCTGCGGTCTCCATTCGACACGGTTTCTTTTCCCAAATTTCCAAAATTTTCTTCTGGACTTTTCAGCGAGTACTTGCTTCAAACCCTTTCACTCTCAATAGTTTGATCATTGTCCAAGATCGAACCAAGCCTACATTTCATCCCTAGGCCTTCGGCGTCCCCTTCTCTCGTCGTTTTAATTACCGGCGTTGCAGTACTCGACCGAGCCGTCTCTTCCTGCGATTGTTCTTTTTGCGCTCCGGGCCCGCAACTAGCCCGATGACGATGACGTTTCGTGACGCAACAAGCTCCGCAGACGTTGGCGTCGCGGTGGTGCGGAGATCGATATGTTAGACACCCCTGCGCCGTTCCACCTAGTTGCTTTGTAATACCTGCCGTGAAAATGCAACCTGTATGTGTCTATTAGCGGCGACGCCACGCGCCGCTGTCCGATGACGTCACCGCGACGCCACTTCTCATGGACAAAAGCCGGATGGTGCAGTCGACGGGCGCAACGGCCGACCTGAAAAGACCTCCTCACCGGAGGAACGTAAGAGCTTTCTCCAGGATTTTCGGTTTAGGAAACACCGAAAATCCTGAAGAAAGTCCTCCGGTGGGGCTTCTAACGCAATAGTAGCATTCAATTTTATTCTATAAAGTTTTGAAGGCTACTATTGCGTTAGAAGTCCCACCGGAGAAACGGGAGAGCTTTCTCCAGGATTTTCGGTGTTTGGGAAAAATTTTTGAAAGGCTACTATTGTGTTAGAAACTCCACCGGAGGAACGGGAGAGCTATCTTCAGGATTTTCGGTGTTTGGGAAAAAAATTTGGAAGACTACTATTGGGTTAGAAGCTCTACCGGAGGAACGGGAAAGCCTCCTCCAGAAGCCCCAATCTTCGGTCTTTGAAATAAAATTTTAAAAGGCTACGTAACATGGAATTTTGCTAACACTAGAGGCTTTGTTACTAAATAAGAGCTTTACGCCTGGGGAGCAGGCAACCAAATATTCAATGCTTCCAATTTTTCTTTATAAATAATTAGAAGCGTTTAGTTATATGCGGAAAAACTTGTTGTTTCTGGGGAAGCTGTCCAAAGGAGTTTTCTGCGTTGATGATAAATGGCTTCATAATCCTGCAAGATAAAAATTTACACACAACACCAAATTTAAATTTTGACCCTCAAGAGTTGAGACACCTGTTATAAATTTTGCCCAACGAATTGCGATCAAGGGCGCATTTCGGTTAAATCCGGCAAATTTCTCTGCATAAAATTCGAATAAATCGCACCTTCGCCCTGTGAGTTTCCGCCCGGCTGCCGAAAAAGTTATCAAAAACTTACTGGAACCAAAGTGAATATGCAAATTGTACACACACTCCATTTCACGCGTCCGATTTGGGAAGCAAACAGTCATATTTCTAGAAGGGTTGTTTTCCGGAAGTGAGTGGCAATGGGAGTTAAACAAAATAATTTAAGAAAACGTCCCGGAGTTAAATTCCGAAACAAGAAACGGACAGCCGGTGTTAGAACTCAATAAACGTTGTTTCAGTGTTAGGTAACAGACGGAAGTGAAACGTGTCAAAATTCAAAGTCGCAGCCTGATCGAATTCGGGTGAAGCGACTTCTTTTACGAACAAAGTTACGGCTGGAGTGCTTTCAAATTTAAGCTCAACAAGACCGTCGCGACGTGTTAAATGCCGTGTTAACGCCTAATTAAATATACCCCAGCTTCAACCATATTTGTACAATGTAGGTACCGAAAAGCTCCGACGATTAAACTTTTCGGCATAAAAGTGAGCTTTAAACACTTAACATTTAACCAACCCGCTTGCTAGAACTGAACTTTTTATTTCGTCATTAATTGTTAAAATTTTGTTTAATCAAGGGAAAGTTGATAGGTGACTAAAAGTTTCTAGGGTTTGATCGTACAATAATTAGAATCAATGTTGATTTTTGTCACGGATATTCGCGCTATAACAAACCGTGTTTACGGCGTGTTTTGTTTTAACGGCAGTTTCCGCTAGGCTTAGCTAGCTGGATGGTTCCAGTACAGGAAAACAGTTTATGGTCGGCAGTAATAAAATATTTACATGCATAATTCCGGAGTTAATATGAAACAATGGAACTAAGTTAAGTAGAATCAATGAAAAGTTGCGGCGACTGAGGTGTTATCAACGCCATCTCGGAGCGCTAAACTCAACTACGGGGAGCTTTTGGAAAGCGCGGTAGGACTCTGCTGATTACGATTTAAAAGAGGTTTAACCGATTATTAACTTTATAATTTTATCTGATATTGCGCAATGATATCAAAGCTATAGTTTGTTAGTGCGGTTGAGGTCAAAGAAAATGTCTGTTTGTTGGGGAGACGCGTGAGCGGTCACTCAGAGTCAAAGGTCATAAGTTATGCAACTTTTATAGTGACAATTTTACAAATTTATTTAAAATACAAATCAAAACTAAAATACTTTATTAAAAAATGCAGGGGGCAAATTGTTAATTTTCTTCATTTCCTTCGGTTCCTCCTCGCGCACTATTGTTCGAGCTGTTTTCCAATAACGATTTGCTGCAAAAATAAAATAACTGCTAGAGAAACAATTTAAAATTTAAACTTTGTAGTTTTTTGCACCTTCTACTCTTCCAAGGGGTCATTCAGTTGGCGGCAGTAAATCAGTAAAATTCTTAGCCTTATCCTGGTTTTAAAATTTATCAATTTTTTTATAGGTTTTGTGGGTGTAGGAGTGACTTGGTCGTTCGCAACATTTACATTTCGCTCAAGCACCGCAAAATCTAACTTTGTTATCTCAGAACCATTTTCAAGGACCATCTCCCCAAAAGAGACGCCCAAGAGAATTCTGGCAGATCTATCGCCACCACCAAATACAAAATTTGCTTTGACAACTTCAATAAGATCTTTTTTGATCGAATTTAACTTTTTGCGGTGCTTTAATAAAAATAACTAAAAATTCTGAGCTTTTTACAACGGCCACGTCCACTCAATACTCTTTTTTTGTTCAACTTATGATTCGAGAAATTTGGAGACAAAAATAGCGGTGCCGGATGCGTCCCGTCCCCGTTCCTTCGTCTCAACTCAAGAATCCGTCCAATGTCTCCCTGATAGTCAAAAATGCCCCCGCGAACGGCTCTAGATTAGAGGAAACAATAGAATTTTGAGCGTGCAGATCAATAAACGAGTGCGCGACTAGAGCGATGTCAGGTCGATAGGATAAATGGCTGTCCAGGATTGGCTGGATGAAATCAATAGAGGTAGACCGATTTTATCGATTTTTGTGCCGGCATCTGCAACTGGCTAAATTCACTTTTGTACAACAGTGGCGAAGTGTTGTGGGTAGTGAACGTGTGCAGAGCAAACGGCACTTTCTAGGTGAGTAAAAACTTCGTTTTTTGAGCGGAGAGACGTCGCCGTCGCGACGAGCATCAAACAGCAGACGGTGCGTGAGCTCGCCACCTACAACGCAAGTAAACAACACGAGATATCCGGACTATCCCCAATTTGCTAGTCGACTCGGACCGTTAGGGGTAAAACAACTGAAAGATAAAAAAATGCTGAAACAGGAGAGACGTTGCAAATTTTTGTATGTAGCTGATGGAGTAGGTGCACCTGCAGCCAGCAATCAGCCAGTTAGTACTAACTAGGGACAACAGAATGCGCCCTTTTCAATTTCAGCCAGTTATTCATAGTTCTACGCAATTTACCTAAATCAAAATCATTTTTTTCAACGGTGGCGAATCGTAGTTTTTGCTTTTGGGGCAGATTTTGCCTCTTCTTATTGATGGTCCAATACTTAGAGAGACTTACAGCCACCTAGATCTTTATCTCAGTGAGTAGTGAGTAGTAGGCGGTGATAAAAAAAATTACTTGACTATTATCTGTTTTATTATTTTAAATTGTCAATGGTTATTGTTCGCTCAGAGAGACCGCAGTCTTCTGCTTTCTGCTTGTGACTTTGGCTGCTGATCGTTGAAAAGAAGCTGAGGATCAAGAATACACAATACAAGCAAACAGCCAAGTCAAGTCAGAGAAGGAGAATAGTGACCTTAAAGGAGAACAACGCTGCGCGCCATCTAACCATCCTTCGTTCAACTATCGATTCAAAAAGCTTATGACGTCACCTGAATTTTATATTTTTTTTTTTGGCCAAACTATTATCTACTTTAATAGAAACAAAAAGGGTTGGAATTTTATACACTTTAAAATAAACCAAAATAACGTTAAAAATATATTATTGCACTTTGGAAAATTCTTCTAACTTTGTGCCAATAAACTATAAAATGGCAAAATCACACTCTGCATTAGGTAAAGTGTAACTTGAAGCTTACCCACTATAAAATGATACAAGGAAAAAGATTAGAAAAGTTCTTTTCAAGTAGTAATTTTTAATCGTGCTTTTAAAAAAAAAATTACAGGGCCCTGAACTGACCTTACATAGAACTTCTTTTTCCCAAAAAAGTATCCAACCAACGCTATATTGCTGGCGTTAAAGTACCGTCAAACGGCGCCTGTTAAAATGCCGTTAATCCATATGACGGCACTTCAGTGTGTTAGGGCAAGGAAAAAAATTAGAAAAGTTCTTTTCAAGTAGTAATTTTTAATCGTGCTTAAAAAAAAAATTACAGGGCCCTGAACTGACCTTACGTAGAACTTCTTTTTCCCAAGAAAAAGTATCGTTTGAACGAGTATTTGAACCCAAAGGCTGTCCATTGGTGCGCAACCTGTTTTCCACGGCTCTATCGACCTCGCTAGTCGAAGCGTGTTCGATCTTTGTACAGTCTCGTCTCCTGTGATGACACCACTTGCGCGTTGCGCGCGCATTAACGGCACTTTAACCACAGTGACGCTATATTCCATCAGCGAGAATGGCCGTAAACCGGCGGCGGTATCTAACCGCTAGTAGTGCAAAGTGCCATTCTCTCATTTTATAGGGGGTAGAGTTGAAGCTTAGTTTATTGGCACAAAGTTAGTATAATTTTCCAAAGTGCCATAATATATTCCCCCGTTTGTACTTTACTAATAAAATGTTCCCAATAAAAGTGCAATCTTGTCATTTTATAGTGGTTAGGCTTAAAGTTTAATTGTGCTCAGTGCAAAGTGCCATTCTCTCATTTTATAGGGGGTAGAGTTAAAGCTTAAGTGTACCCAATTCAAAGTGCGATTCTATCATTTTGTAGTGGATAAGCTTTAAGTTACACTTTACCTAATGCAAAGTGTGATTTTGCTATTTTAAAGTTTATTGGACAAAGTTAGAAAATTTTTTGGAAAGTACAATTATATATTCCCCAAAGTACTAACTTTCGATTTACGTCCAATATTATTGTCAAGTAAGGGGTTCTTTAGCAAATTAGTGCAGAATGGTAAGGAGATTTTAGTGGCGGGTTATTCTGGCTTCGATGGGAATGAAACTCGTGGTAATAAAATCGTGATGCACGCTAATTTACAAAAACCGAACGACTGCCAATGTTTACAGTGTATTAACTGCAGGTCTCTTGATAACAAAATCAATAGACATACAAAATCGAACGAGGCACTACAATAAATCACAATAACTAATGCGGGTACCCAGCAATTGTTGGTTATCGATTCTATCATCGTCCGTCTTTTTGACTAATGCTCGTCAATTTTTGCAGCAGCGACCATGGATCAAATAGCCGAAAACTACCAATTAAAATGGCACTCCTTCAGCTCCTACTTGCACTCGTGCATAGCGACCTCGTTGCAAAACGAATCCTTCGCCGACGTGGCCCTGGTGACCGTCGACGGCCGCCACATCATGGCCCATCGTTTCGTCCTTTCGGCCTGCAGTCAGTACTTGCACCAAGTCCTGAAACTTCAACCGAAAGTCACCACAGCGTTACCTCTAATGATCATACTTCCAGCCGAAATTAACTACCGCACCCTCAAAACGCTAATTCAATACATGTACAGTGGCGAAGCCACCGTTTCCAAAGACATCCTCGAACCGGTCCTCCGCGGTGGCGACATCCTCAAAATCAAAGGCTTGTGGCGACCAAAGGAAGACGAAAACCAAGAAAACAAACTCGTCAAAGTTTCCCACAATCAAACCCCCAGCAGAGACAAAGAAAAACCGAAACCCAAGGAGAACGAAAAAGAAACGGAGGCACAGCCTCGAGTTCTCAACTACACCATGTTGAAAACTTACGAGAAGAAAGGTTCAAAAGACAACGCGGAAGTGACGAAAACCACCAAACCGAAGCAGAATTCGGTGATAAAAAGCACGGAGGAAGAGAAGAGAACGCAAGGGGTTGAGGGCGGCGAGAAGAGCGACGAGAACGACAGCAGTTTGCAATTTTTGGTGATCAAAGAAGAACCGATCGAGTGGAGCGAAGTTAACGAGACCGAAATGCAATTGGTTGACGAAAAAGAGGTTTTCAACACAGAAATGACGATTAAGCCCGAAATTTTCATGGAGGACACAACGGAGAGCGACGAGTTGTACTCCCCATTGACTTGCGAGCTTTGCACCGAAACTTTTACTCTTCCAGCCGAATGGGTGCGACACGTTCAAACCCACACCGACATGTTACCCGCCAAACGTCAAAGACGTGGCAAAACAGCACTTGTAAGTTTGTTTTGTTTAAAGTTGCGATGTTAATTTTGTGATTGTAGGATGACGAAATCGACGCACCGTTCCCTTTACTCCATTGCGATTTGTGTCAGAAGTACTTCGCGACGCCGGCGGAATGGGTGCATCACATCCAAGACACCCATACTGAGTTCGAGTTGCATCTGTCGAACAAAACTGCTCCTGGGAAAGTTGTGAAAACTCCGAGGACGTTCGGGCCTGCTCAAAACTCGTGCTCGATTTGCTCCAAGAAATTTCCTTCGCATGCTTCCTTGCTAATCCACAAACGTACGCATACAGGCGAGAAGCCCTACATGTGCGAGTTGTGCTGCAAGGGCTTTAACGTCAAAAGCAACTTGTTGAGGCATTTGAGGACGGTTCACGATAAAATTATCAACCCCACAGACGTCGATGACAACATCAAAGATGAATCGGGGGATTAAACAACAATTCATGCGTGTTTCAAAATATATTTTCAATTCTTAATAAAACCATAACTGCTTGAGTTCTTTTCAGTTCGACGAGCTATTGCTATTCGCTGGAGGCCATGGAGGGTAGTAATCCCAATCGACGTGTCTTGTTGTGATAATATTGTTGTAGACATAAGAAGAGAGTTTGCGGGTCCTCGGCCTGTTTGGATCGTTGAAATCGACAAAGTGCATTCCGAATCTTTGCCTAAAAACAACGTTACAGTTACAGCCCTTTAGTTTCAAAATACTTACGAATAGCCCGCCATCCACTCGAAATTATCCATCAAACTCCACGCCGTGTACCCAATAACATTGCAACCGTTCTCATTAATAACTTTAACTACTTCGTAAATATAATCCTTGTAATAGTTCGCGCGTCCGTAATCCTCGAGTCCGTCCAAGTCTGAGAAACCGTTTTCGGTAATTACCACCGGAGGGTTGTTGTAGTGATCTTTGATCCAAATCAACATTTTGCTCAATCCCCAGGGCACGACTTTCAGCCAACCCGACGAAGAGGGGGGCCACGATTCGTCGTAGTAACCCACAACCCCGGTGTCGGCCCAATGGGAGGGGTGGTCACCAGCGCCATCTTCGGCAAAGTAGTTCTTTTCTGAAGTGTAATGGTTCAAGCCCAAGAAATCGTAGGAGCCTCGCAACATGTCGATTTCTTCTTGGGTGAATTCGGGGAGGCGCGACTGGGGGAAGCCCTCTTGCGCACTGTTCTTCGCCACCCTATCAATCATAACTTGGGGGTAGTTTCCCAGCATAATTGGATTGGCGAACCAGCCGTACTGCCAAAAAACAATCGCAAAGTTAATTGAAAAAGTCTTTAGAGTTAATTAAGAATTGAAACATTCAACGTTTGGTCGAGCTTCGGGGTTGATTCAACTTACGTTCATTTGCATGCACACTTCCGCTGCTTCCACGTCGGTTTCTCGGTCGGGGTAGTTGGGTTCGTGCCAGAAGGAGTCGATGGCGATTCCGATTTGTCCTAAAGCCGAAAACTGTTGATGGGCCAAAACTAAATTGCGCCACTTACCGTTTTGGGACCCCCTGAATTCGTTGTCGTACATCCTGAAGGTTCTTCCGTGCGCCAACAGAGCAGTGTGGGTGCACTCGTAGCCTCCAATCCCTTCGTTGTGGATATAGGGTGCAAAAGAACCCCCCGAATACCCCGCTTCACAAACCTGCATAATCTCGTTAAAAGTCATCCAATACTTGACCCTATCCCCGTAATTCTCGAACAAAATCCTGGCGTAATCCACAAAATAATCAACGAGTCTTCGATCAGGCCATCCACCCTCGTCCTGGAGGGCTTGGGGAAGATCCCAATGGAACATGGTAACGTACGGTTCGATCCCATTATCCAACAATTCGTTGATCAAATTGTTGTAATAGTCAATTCCGGCTTGGTTAACGTAATCAGCGTGGCCGTTGGGGAGAATTCTCGGCCAAGAAATCGAAAAACGGTAGAAATCGACCCCCAAATTCTTCAACAACTGCACATCCTCTTTGTATTTATGATAAGAGTCGCAAGCGATGTCACCGTTGGAGTGGTCGGCTACCCAATCGGCGTGTTCGTGGGTGCCTCGGTCCCAAATACTTTCGCCTTTTCCTGAAACGGTTTTTAATTAAAATTTTGTTTTGTTGGCAAAGAAATTTTACCATCTGCGTCCCAACCTCCCTCGACTTGGTAAGCGGCAGTGGCTGCACCAAACTTGAAACCTTCTGGGAAGTAATAGTCAGGGGGCTGCGCAGCTGCGAAAGCTCTTGACAGAATATTAATATTGGTATCGAGTTGACTCTTTAGCACTTACATCGCCGATAAAAGGAAAACCAAGTGTTTCATCGAGCTTTGGTGGGTTGGCCACTACTGGTCTCTTGAAGCTCAATCTCTTGTTATAAATTGTTAGTTATCGAGCAAGGAATTATTATTATCTAAAAAATGTAAGTCAATACTTGAGTTATTTTGGAAAAGATCGTGCTTGATGCTGGTGATAAGGACTATCTACTTCTGGAGATTTCACGCCATGCCCACGAGGAGTCATCAATAGTTATTAAGACAGGTAAGTGCAACATAAAGTACCTAGTTATTTCCAGTTTTTACATAAAAGATAGATTATCTAACAATACATTTACTAGTCACTGTTATTGTTCAAGGTTCCTGCGTTTCTTTACGATTAAAGAAAATAATAGCAATTAGTTACTTTTACTACTAGGTACTGGCAAACTTAACTGACTGACTAGATTATTGTTGTTCAAAGGACATTAACTGTAGGTAATATAGTCGTGAGAGTTAGGTCAACCGATAGCACTTTATTAAGGCACTCAAGTCAAGTAGCGCAAATCAGAAACATTTATAACAAATTTGTTTTACATAAAATGTTGTCACGAGTTTAAATTATAAAACTTCATAATTTAGACGCGGCGGCGGGTCGAGTTGAAGACTTCTCCTGCTGGGGGCCAAGGTGGGTAGTAATCCCAGTCCACGTGTCTAGTCGTGATGATGTTGTTGTAAACATACGCAGACAATTTAGGGGTTCTAGCCCTTTCCGGGTCATCAAAGTTAACATTAAAGAACCCCATTTTGATTCTGAAAAGCAAAAAAAGTTAGTGGTGGCCAACAAGTGTCGAGTAATCTTACGTATAGCCTCCCCTCCATTCGAAATTGTCCATCAAACTCCATGCCGTGTACCCGATAACGTTACATCCATCTTCGACAATTGACCTGACTACTTCGTACAAATAATCCTTATGGTAGTTGGCCCTGTTGTAGTCTTCCATCCCTTCCATCGAGAATCCGTTTTCCGTTATCAAAATTGGGGGGTTGCCGTAATGGTCGCGGATCCAGACGAGAAGTTTGCTCATGGCCCACGGTACTCCCATCCACCAGTCGTCTTCTTGATACCCAATAACCCCTGTATCGGCCCAATGGGAGGGATGTTCTCCTTGACCATCTGGGGCGAAATAGACCTTATCGGCGGAATACTGGTTCAACCCCATGAAATCGTAAGCTCCCCTCAACATGTCGATTTCTTCTTGCGTAAACTCCGGCAAGCGAGATTGGGCGAAACCTTCCGACAAACTAACTTCTCGCACCCTGTCGATCATAACTTGGGGGTAGTTGCCCAAGAAAACGGGATTGACGAACCAGCCGTACTAAAATTAATTGGTTGTCTCAGAAATAATTGTGGAGATTTAGGTAATTGTGTTGTTACGTTCATTTGGAGGTCGAACTCTGAGGCGGCTTGATCGCTTTCGGAATCGGGGTAGTTGGGCTCATGCCAATATGTATCGATTGCCATCCCGATCTTGCCTAGTATTCAATTAGTAGAAAATTGTTTACCAAATTGGGGTAATTTTTACCGTTTTGTTGCGCCCTAAATTCGGCGTCGTACATCCTGAAAGTTCTGCCGTGCGCCAACAGGACTATATGGGTGCACTCGTAGCACCCTATTCCGGGATTGTGGATGAAGGGGGCAAAATTACCGTTAGAATAGCCCAGTTCGCAAATTTGCAAAATTTCGTTGAAAGTCATCCAGTATTGGACGCGATCCCCGAAATTTTGAAACAAAATTCTGGCGTAATCCACGAAATAATCGATGAGTTTCCGGTCGGTCCAACCACCTTCTTCTTGGAGAGCTTGCGGAAGATCCCAATGGAACATGGTGACGTAAGGTTGAATGTCGTTGGCCAACAGTTCGTTGATTAAATTGTTGTAATAATCGATGCCGGCTTGGTTGACGTAATCAGCATGACCATTGGGAAGGATTCGCGGCCAAGAAATCGAGAAACGGTAAAAGTCCACCCCTAAGGTTTTCAAAATTTGCACGTCGTCCTTGTATTTGTGGTAGGAGTCGCAGGCAACGTCAGCACTCGAGTAGTCGGGGAGGTAATCGGGGTGGTCGTGCAGACCTCGGTCCCAAATACTTTCACCCTTCCCTAATGATCACACAGAAAGAATTACAATTATTATTTCCATTTTTAAATAATAAATTTTTATTGATTTCTGTTGGAAGAATTTTACCATCGGCATCCCAGCCACCCTCTACTTGAAACGCGGAAGTTGCGGCCCCGAATTTGAAGTCATCAGGGAAGTAGTAATCAGGGGGTTGTGCGACTGTTGCGCCTCTAAAACGTCACGTGACAAATTTGAGATTAAAAAGACGCCAAACACTTACATCAACCACAAGGTTAAACACAGAGTTCTCATGATGGAGGCTACTAAATCGAAAAAAATTGAGGCGCAATTTATATATTATTTTTTCTATCTTTGGCTTTTCGTCAAGTGGTACTTTATCCAAAGTCAATCTTTCCACCGCTATTTGGTGTAATATCTATAGAAATTTACATCATTTGTTTTTTGTTTGCTTAACTTTTGAAGTGCATAAAGATAGCACTTATTTTTAGTGAGATCTAAATAGTTTTTTCCGAGTCATAATCAGGTGAGGATATCATGCAGGGAACCATGTAGGTGCCGCATGAGACTGGATCTTCTAATCCAGTTGATTTCTTTTTAGTCACTTCCGTCATAGGCAAAATTTATTTTTTAAAGCCCTAGATCTATAATGGTCATTAATAATAATTGAACGTGACGTCAGCGTACCATGTAACAACATTCATAAAAATTTACTTCCATTTGTTTCCTTCAAAAATGCATTTGACGGTTGTCAACTGTCAGTTACATTTATTCTCGCTTGTTTGATTTATGGAGTCACTAACAGTGGAATAGTTAGAAAAGAGGCGGCCAATAACACAATCTAAGAACCTAAGAACCTTAATATTTACTGCAACATTCATAAACAATAAGGACAATAACACTTGTTATAACAAATTTGTAGAAAAATATAAAAAGATATTAATGAATTTGCACGCCTTGCGGGTTGCATAACATGGAAGCGCTCCACTTGCGATCCGGCTCCACAAAAGGTCCATTATGAACAATGTGAATCATCATAGATCTCGAATACGTTAAGTTTGGAACGAGCTGTAACAAAAGTTGACATTAAAAGCAACAACCATTTTTTTACTTACCTTTGGTGTGATTAGAAAATACTGTGGTGTGTTGGCTTGACTTGTACAACCCACTAGCAACTCGAAAATTCTTCTTTCATTGTTGGCATCCATCCCTTGATTGATCTCGTCGACACACCGAAAAGGCACCGGAGTCAGCTCTTGGAGCGACAACATGAAAACGGCAGTGGCCACGGCCCGTTCACCGCCGCTCTGAACCACGTTGTTAAGCTCCTGGAGAGGCTCGCCGTCGCGGTAGGTAACTTTGATGCACAGCCCGTATTTAGAGTATTCCTTCTCGTCATCTCCTGCAACCGACTTAGTTATTTAAAAATTGAAAAAAAAAACTAAGGCTAGCTAACAAATTGAGCTGCCCCAATTGGATGATAGAGATTAATAAAAGTTTTATATTTACCTGTGTGCAGGGAAACTTCCCCTGCGCACCCCATCCTTTCGAAAGCGCTTCCAAACTTCAAATTAATCTCATGGATGAGCTGATTCAGCGGCTGCAGCCAATCTTTCTTCAACCGCTCCATTTTGGACGTCATCTTGCTGAGATTCACGTGCGCCCCTTCAATTTCCTCTTGCAAATTGCCAATCATTTGCACTCTCTCCTCGTACACCCTCATTTCTTCGTCGTCGGCGGTCGTCAAACAATCAATTTTTGAAGTTAAATGAATTTTTTCCTCGGCCAACACTTGCAAGTCGGACGATAATTTCTCGTGAACGTCCCGGAACTGGTCAAAATCGGCATCGTCCGGCGTTAAATTCTTCGACAACCCCTTGGCTTTCTGCAACGCGCCTTTAGCTTGGGCCCTAACGTCGGCGTATACTTCGCGGATTTGATTGAGGGTGTTCTCGGCCTCCTGACAGAGACGGCGCGTTTCGCCGATTTTGTTTTCGAGATAAGCGGCGGATTTGCGGGCATTTTCAACTTTGAGGAGGTTGACGGCCGCTTTCGACGCTAATTTAGCGAAGGCCCCGTAGTTGGATTTGAGCTCTTCTTGCAGGGACCCCATTTCGACCACCACGTTCTAACCAAAAATTTGTTCGTTTAAGTCAAGCCAGATGGCGCTAAAGCAAGTGAGGGTTGTCTATCATGTAAAACCTCAAAATTTAAGGTCCTTGTCTCTGGACATTGTTTTTGCCATTTAATCTCAAATTAAAGTTTAGTTCCAAAATAAGTTGTAAACGGCGCTCTCGCGTAAAGAAAACTTTTTTTAATTTCAAAACGTTTCAGACGACAACAACTTGAATGAATCGTGCAACGGCGCACGCGCATCCCGCATTTCTTGCTTACCTGTATTTTGCGACTTGTCTGATTTCTTATCTGTTCCACGTTGTCGTTGCTCTGCGAAATTTCCTGAATTTTGCGCTGCATCGCCTGGATTCTGCCCTCGATTGTTTGGGCTTGCTGTTTGATGTTGCGGATGTTCTTCAATTCATCGCTAAGTGAGGAGTGGTTGTCGTTGATTTTCCTGATCTAAGAAAAAAGTTTATAAAAAGCTCCCTGATGAAGTAACAATAATTACCTGACTGTCAAACTCTCGAATTTGGTCCTCGTAATTGGAAACGTTGTTATTGAGTTCGGCGATTTGGGTCCGTAAATTCTCCAATCGCAAAACGTCGAGGGAAATCGACAAACCACCATCACCAACTATTTCGTTTTGTCTCGTGCTCTTCTCGCCGGTGTACTTTGAAAAATTCACGCTGTACCTTTGTTTGTCTGAAAGTTCGTAAATTATAGTAACAAAAATTGTAATAAAGTTTGAAGCAGTAAACTGTTGTTTGTTTTTTGTTAAGCTACCCTCGAGAACTTACCGCTGAAAAACACCCTTATTTGCTTGGGTAACTGGTCGAAAAACCTGTCAGTAGTGGCGTCACCTATCGGAATCTCGTGAACTCTGTACGTGTTACAAAGGTACCGCATAATGGGGTCGGGGGCGGTAAAAAGCGAGTGCAAATAAGTGTATATTCCAAAACGTTTCAACTGTTCAATTGGAATGGAGGGTTGGAAATTGGCAACCCTGTGTCCCGTGTCTTCCGAATGCAAAACGTTGATTGTCAGATTTTTCTCCTCTCTCAAACTGCGGATGAGCCGGTTCATATCTTCCTTGAGGGTGCAAGTGAACGCGACGCGATCTCGTATCGGAATTACGTTTTCGACAAACTTCGAGTTTCGGGGATCCAAAACGTTCAACTGCAAAAAAATTAACAAGAAATTAAGACCAAGAAAATTATTCTTAATAGAATTCCTGATTCAAAACGTAAAGAAATATTATTCCAAAAAAGAAACTGTGTACTTGACCTTCTAGATCTTTGCTAGGTAAGAGTTTCCGTTCAGCGCCATCTAGTGCCGCTGATTGAAACTTTGCCACATTTTTTGATATCCTACCTAGACCAATGAGTCTTACCTCTAACATGATGGGCTCAAAGACCTCGCCTTGGAACAAATGTTTGTTGTTTCGTAACCACAAAACTGCGTTATAAGCGTGCTCGTCTATTCTATGTAAATGATTGAGACGTTGCTGTTTTACGTTTTCCAATCGGGCAATTTCATTTTGATACGCCCTGATCTGCGCCCCTTGGTTCTGTTTACTGTGGATGATCTCCTCTCTTTTGTCCTGCAAGTTGCTCATGTGGGTACTGTAACGCTGCATCTCCGCCGATATTCTCATCACTTTCTGCTTCACTTCAGCGTCTAAACCAATAATAAATAACAATTAATAATAGTGACTATAATAGTGGCTATTGCTCGCTAAACAAATAGCAATGCCGGTATTACCGGAACCGATATACTTGAAACTGGGAAAATGTGCGATAATTATTTGAAGTTTACCATTGCCGCATTGGCTAATTAGCTCGGTTTGTGCCTTCTTCATCTCTGCAATTCTAGATGACGTTAAGTCTATTTCGCTTTGTCTTTGCTCAATTTCTGCCAATTTTCCCTCCATATCGCTGGTTATCCTGACGATTTTTCTCTTCTGTTGATCGAATGTGTCCAAATTACTCTTCATGGCTGCCTCGCTTTCTCTACTAGACCGAATCTGCACGAAAAAAATTATCAAAGTATACATAGACATAAAATCAAATTTAGTAGGTTAAGGTTACATCAGGTAATGAATAAAATTGATGGTTACTGCACTTACGACATTTGAGTTCTGATTTTGTAAATCGGTGATGGCTTTCTTTGCTTCCCGAATTTGTTGCTCCATTGGTTTAGCAGCGTCCTTATATGTCTCATGAACTGCAGTCGCCTTTTTCAAATCCTCTTTGGTTTCCATCATTTTCGAATGCAGCCCCTCATATTGCGTCCAGGCAATTTTCCTATCGATATCCTGGATTTGGTTGAGATATTCCTTCTTTCTGTTGAAATTTTCAACTTTTCCCTCTAACCTCACGTTGGCATCCTGAGCTTCTCCCAGTTTCTCGTTATTTTTCTCAATAAGTCCAGAAAGTTTTTTGTGATTCTCTCGATGCTCGGTGAGCAATCGCTGCTTTTCCGTTAAATCCTCGCGGCACAGCGCCAATTGCGTAGCTTTCAACAGGTCCTGTTTGTTCATTTTTGCAAAATCTTGGACTCTATCTTGGGGCAAAAACTGACATAAGTTGTCAACTTGGATATTGTACTCCTTAACGCGACTCATCACATCTTTCAATGTGACTGTTTGGTTGTTTATCGCCCAACTTGTTTTGTCTTGATTTGTAAATTTTCGGGTTATTTTGACAAAGTCGTTTTCCTGGTCGCCTTGCAGAAAAATATTTATAGTGGCCTCGGTCTCATTGTGCTTAACGTATTCAGAAACCTTAAATAACACTGTTAGTTACGACAGACTATTTTAGGTAAACTTTGGAATTACCCTAGTGCCCCTGCCAACAACTTTCGGGTTGCCTCCAAGACCTAGAATAATCGCTGCCACGATGGTGGACTTTCCGGTACCGTTGGGACCTATCACCATGTTCAAATTGGGCCCCGGATACATCTCCACATAACTGTAAGTTCTGTGGGCAAAAAATAAAGTTTTGGCCGCCAAATTGTTACAAAAATACTTACACAAAGTTCCTCACTTGAACTTTTCTTATGCAACCCCGTTTGAACATTGCTGAGGTGGAGTTATTACGAGTTTAAGTACAAATTGCAAGAAACATTACTCAAAATGTTTACGCGCCTTTTTCCGTCTATAACCTCACTTTAAGACACAACAACCCACTCATGCCATGCCACAACGTGCAACACCACAAGTTCTTCTGAGCGCCGCCAATGGAACTCTGAACTCAAAAATACTCAAAATTATTGGTAACACACACCTTATCACTTCTAATCGTTTTTTAATTGATAATATTTCCGGGAAGTAGTCTATAGCGCTGTAGATAAGAACGTAGGTAGTTTAAAGTAATCAGCAAATAGTTCAAAAGAATTACTAATCCTTTTGAACTATATATATGGCGCTAATCCATATTTTATTTAATTAATTAACTACCTATTAACTGATTGTAAATTGCAATAAAGATAAGCGGTTAAATTATTTATTAATTATTTATCTTCATAATTATATTATAACTAACAATTTTTGCTCAATGCCTGCAGTAGGCCACGTGACGCGTTGAACCTAACCTAACCCCATACCTAACCTGCAAATCTGACACATGTCAGTGTGTACTGTTTTCACCGTTTTAACAGTTATTGCCGGATAATGGCGAGTGCTAAGCCAATTTTTCGTGATTTAAGCGGCGACGACCCCGACCCTGAAGCAACGGAAATCGAATCGCTTTGCATGAATTGTCATGGAAATGTGAGTAGCGAGCCTAGCCCCACGTTGTCTCAGTTGGGCACTTTCAGGGAGTAACGCGCATTCTGTTGACCAAGATTCCCTTCTACAAGGAGGTGGTGCTGATGTCGTTTTCTTGCGAAGAATGCGGCTTCCGTAACAACGAAATACAATCAGGAGCGGCTATTAGTCCTGAAGGTGTTCGCATTACGTTAAAAGCCGAAAGTCACGCGGACTTTAACAGGCAAATAGTCAAAAGTGACTTTACTAGCGTCAAAATAGTCGAGCTCGACTTTGAAATCCCAGCAAGAAGTCAAAAAGGAGGTTAGTTGGTTGAGTTCCAAGTACCGTTTTTATTTGTACAGTTACAGAGGTAACAACACTGGAAGGGTTGATCGATCGTAGCATAATTGGGTTAGAACAAGACCAACCTTTACGCAAAATTCAAGAACCAGAAGCTGCGACAAAAATCGATGAATTCATCCAGAAACTCAAGACTTTAAAAGCATCCAACTCGCCATTGACTCTAGTATGTTGCTGGCTTTAGATTAGGACGTGCTTATTTGGGTTAATAAGATTTTGGAGGATATTTCAGGAAACAGTTTTGTTGAGAATCCTTACGCGCCCCAAAAGGATCCAAATTGCACTTTGCAGTACTTCAAGCGCACTGTGGAACAGGACCACGACCTCGGGGTGTTCACTCAAAGCGAAGTTGCGGGGGACGACGTAAATCTCCTTCATCCCGTTGCCGAAGACGAATTTACATTAGAGGATCTCCAAGGGGAAGTTTTCCAATTCCCAACTAACTGTTCGAGTTGCGGTTGCCCAACCCAAACTAACATGAAAATGACCAGTAATTTCTCCACGAGCGACCTGAAAATTTTTCTTTGAACTTACGACACTTTCCAGATATTCCTCACTTCAAAGAAGTTGTAATTATGGCCACTACTTGCGATATGTGCGGACATCGCACCAACGAAGTCAAATCAGGGGCAGGAATCGAGCCCAAAGGTGTGCATATTGAGGTTGACGTTAACGGCAAAGAAGATTTCTCAAGAGACGTTTTGAAGGTGAGCTCGCTAATTTTGGTAATAAAGGTTTAAAGAAATTTAGTCGGAGACTTGCGATTTGGCAATACCTCAACTGGAGCTGGAAGTGGGGCCTCACGCTCTAGGAGGACGTTTCACGACCGTAGAAGGGTTGTTGAGCGCTGTTAAGAATCAATTGAACGACCCCAAACACTCTCATATGTTTGGAGATTCCCAAACTGCTGATTCCAAGAGCCGGCTGGAGGAGTTTTTCAGCAAATTCGATCGAGTACTTGCTGGCGAATTTAAAGTTACTTTGGTCCTGGATGACCCCGCTGGCAATAGCTACATACAGGTTGCTTTGATAGGACGTTAGTTGCAATTTTAGTTAATATTGATTATTTTTAGAGTTTGAGTGACGGTATTGATGATGGATTGAGGATATCTCATTACGAAAGATCAAGTGAACAAAATGAAGAGTTGGGGTTGAATGACATCAAGACTGAAGGGTATGAAGAAAATTAATTTTTAATTTTGCGAATTTCTCAACTACTAGAATGATTCCAATAAAGAACAATAATGCAGCAAATCTGAGTTTTACGTTACATGGTCGGATTTGGAAAAGTCACATTGTTCAAAGTAACACCAAAAGGGGGTGTGGCTTAATTCAGTAAGGATGACGTCACTAGCTGAACTCAATCAAATTACTCAGTTTCTTCTCTTAAAACTGGTTCGCCGTCCAGTTTTTTTAGTTTAGGAAGCCTCTTTGCCGCTTCGGCTTTCCACACGTTTTCCTCCATGCTGTCATAGAGTGGGTTTCCTACGGTGAGACAGTTTTCTGTTTTACCGACTCTAAATTTTCCCTGTCGTTACCTATAAAAAGTAATTCTTCAAGCATGGGTAGCTCCTGAAACTTCATAAACTCTCCCCAATCTTTGATCATGTTGTTGCTGATGTAGAGGACCTTCAACTTCTTCAAAACCGCCACTCCTTTAGTTTTCTCAATAAAATTATACGAAATCCACAATTCCTCTAAAGTATCTCCTACGCCTTCCTGCAATTGTCGTTAAGATCCACTTTGTGCTAATTTTGACCGGTTAGTTACCAAACCAGAGAAGGATTTGATGTAGTTTCTCCCTAGTGACAGAATTCTTAGATTTTTCATTGAACTTATCCCGGCGATTTTCTCAATCATATTCGTGGAGAGGCTCAATTTTCTGGAAGGAGTTTTGTAGAAGTTCGCGTTTTCTATTCTTTTTCTTATTTACTTGCACTTTGTCAAAGCTGACAGAGAGTTATCCATTTTCTCGATGGGAGGAAACTGGAATTGAAACCCTACCTCTTCTGCATCGGCAATGTTCTTATCGGGATTCTTCTCTTCCCAGCGTTTGATCGCCTCTTTAATGGTCGTGGGTTTTGCTGTCCCCATCTCGTCCCAAGGGCGGCGCACAAATGTAGTTTTTTTAATAGAAGATTTCTGTTTATTGAAGCCCTACAGAACCGTTGCTAAGCAGTAAGGAGGTCTGATTTGTTAGTTCAATAATTGCCAAGTATTTTACTATTGTTGGCATTGCAGGTATCTACATTTTAAATTTTTAACTTGTGTAATACTTTTATCTAACGATTATTTCATTTGATAGTCGTTGCATGATTGTTCTCCTCTCTTGTTTCAATATTTTTTTATGCCAAATTGGTCAAGTTTTTTTTGATAATACTGGATATTTTTAGTTCATTAAAAACTGATGTAGGTAATGCAGAAACCGAATTCCAAATTCCAATTTTATTACAAACTTGGGTAACTTAGAAGCCCTACAGAGTTATTTATGGCATAAGTATTAATATCACCTCAATTAGATCTTTGGTCAAAGCTGTTATTTACGTACCCAACCCAATTGACGGTCCAATATCGTGATTTTATAAGTAGAATTATTTATTTATTTAAAAAAATCTATTCGCAATAATAACAACGAACAGCTTTTGAAAATCGCGCGGTTTTCGTTATTGAGACACTTTCCAACGTCACGTATCAACGTTGCCATTCTGACTACAATTTGGTAAACCTAAATTGTTAAAGTAAATCAGAGCCTTTCGCACTTGATGCGGGCATATATTGTAAACAGGATGTGTGGGTTCAACTTCGTTGTCGAGACTCCCCAGTATTTGTTTCTCCTGATCAAAATGTTGGGCCACTGATAATCCGCTCAAAGTATAAGCTGTGTGGTAAACATCGCGATATTTCCCTGGCTTATCCAACAACCCCCCTTGAGGGTGCTGACAACATCCCAAAATATACTGCTGCAGCGCCCTCTCATCAAACAAATGTTCCTTTGGAACGTACCCATCTAAAAAAAATTATTACTGCCAAAGAAAAAAAATCTTCTCAACTGACCCTGGGCCAGTAAGGTGTAGATCAAGGGAAACGCCGCCCCTTGCCAAAACGAGTAGCAACCATCGACCAACTTGTTGGTGCGCCCCTGAAACCCGCCTTCTAGTTTCATCTGCCTGTTGACAGTCCACCTCTGAAAAGTACGACAATGAAGTCCCAAAGGGGTCAAAATTTCTGTTAAATCACCAGAAGCGCCTGCAAATCGCACAAATGTCCCTTCCTGAGTATAATCAGCGCGGATAATCCGCAGAAAGCGTAACCTCCATGTGCTTCCATCCCGGGACAACCGGAAAAGCCACCCTCGTAAGTTTGACAGCTAAAATTGAGGTTAGGTCATTTGTCAAAAAAACCTTTTTGTCTCCAAGAACCTGATGATCCACTCGAAAGTGTCTTTGCACAGTTCATCAGTTAGAACATTAGTGAGGCTAGCAGCGGATAGAGCGCAATAAACGCCTCGAATATCAATTTCGCCATCACAGTGCATGGTAAAGGAGCCATCAGGTTGTCGCATCTTCCACAAGAACCGCAGCAACTTCTCCCTAACAATTTCAGTTATTGCAATAGTTCTTCTAAATGATATGAGGCGTACCTGTCGATAATATTGTAGGCTTCTTCAGTTCCAATAATAACTAAAGCGTTTACAGCAGCATAAGTAGCAGCTAAATGAGGAATGTGGCCGGGACCGCCGCCAAAACCCCCCTCGGGGCTCTGACATCTACAAAATTGATCAACAATTGCTCCCTTTATCAATTCCGCACTTACTTTCCGAGAAATTTTGCAATCCCAGATTTAACAGTATCATCCAACTTTGCTCGTAATAACGACAACGCGTGGAGAATCCAATAACAAATCCAAGGACGACTAGCGTCCAACGACTACAAATTAGGGTTAAATTCTGGCAATTTTAACAACAAAACTGCATTACTTGATACCGAGACGAAAGGTAAATCAGACTATCAGTTAAATAATCCTTGTGGGCACCGTCAAGTAGTTCAGGTACGTCAGGGTTGACTCGCAGTCTTAAAGTCAAATCGACGAATTTTCGAAAAACGCTGTCTTCGACTTCTAGCTGAGAAAACGGGAAAGTGAGGTTATGTCAAGGGGGCGAAACGATATTGCTCTACCTGTTCCAACGAGGTTACTGTTACTAAACCTTCGTCGTTAAAATGTTGCTGTTTGATGTCTGCAACCTTTCGTAACCTCAATCTCGTGGCCATTTCGCAAAATTTTCAAAATTTGGGTTGAGATCACATGGAGCGTTTAGGCACTAGCAGTTGGTAGCAGCGGGTCAAACCTGCGCTATCATTCAGCGGCAATTTCGAATTTGCTAGCTATTGGCAAAAATTTGTTTACGACTTTTTTATTGCGTATTAAGTTAGTTTGTTTTAATATTTAACAGTTAGGTATTTTTGGACGGTCATAAGGTCTTTGACTATTGGCACATTAGCGAATAAATGACGACTGTTGTTATCAGTGAAAGCGATAACTCTTAATTATGACCATTTGAAGGTCTTGTTGTTTAGATGGACCCAAATAGTCTTATTTGTCGGTCTTGTTAGAGAGGAAGTAAAGACTAGTTGGGTTTAAAGACCAATTATGGAAAGTTACATTTATTCGAGTGCCGAAGAATCGGACGGTGTAAGTTTTTTCACGACATTTTTATTAATTGTCTCATGTAACTATTTCACCCTTTGACCCGCGCTATCAATTTTATTCGATTGAAAGGTTTCGGCGCAGTTTTACACTAATAATGTTTGTGTTCAAATGGTTGAGCTGAGTTTAATAATTACATAACTTTCAACTTTACGTAAGTAATTCACTTTTTCAAAAAAGGGTAGCCGCTGCTTGGTGTTGAGTAAGAAAAGAGTAATCATTACAATTCTCTATATTCTTTATTAGTATTTGCAAAATTTGTTAATTATCTTCTGAACTGATCTGACCAAAGCTTGGGATTATGGGTCTTTACCGACGTTTAATAGAGTTCAGATTCAGTACAAGTGCCGTAAGTATGAATGAGAGTAAATAAATGGTAAACGGCTTACCATAGGTGAGTATGGTCTTCTTTTTCCTCCATCGGCTTCGCTGACGGCTTTTCTGTTAGATTAGTTGGCCGGTCCCCCGGTTGGGCGCCAAAGTTTGTCACTCGCCAGTCCTTTCCAGGAGACCGACGAGATGCAAGACGAATTCTGCTGCGACGCCCCTCAGCCCAGACCATGCGACTCCACCAACCTCAGCTGCAAACGCGAACACCCCAACTGCAAAGAAGGTTCCCCGCCACATTCAGACCGACCTTCATCCCCTTACCCACCCGAAACCCCGCCATCCGTAATCACAGGATACACAGGAACCAGTCGAGTCTTGTTTGCCAAACCCCCGAAACCCAAAGACTCCGAATCTCGGGAATCCCCCCGGTCACCCCGCGCCTCCTTCTCCGAATCACGGGAATCCTCCCGGTCGCCCCGTCCCTCCTTTTCGGAACCGAAGGAGTCCTCTCCCAGGTCACCACGAGGTTCGATTAGTCAATACAAGTCTTCCTCGGTCTTTCAAGGGTCCGAAAATGAGGCCAACAGTTCGGAAAACGCGGACAGGAAGAGAGGGAGCGACGCGAGTTCGAGTTACGATCCCAGTTGCAACCCGGATCACCCCACCAGAGTCAGTTTCGAGGAAATCACCTCGGCTGCGTACAGAATCAAATCGGGGATCGTCAACACCCCCTGCGAGGTAACCAGTCTCATCCACCACTATCCCCAATACTTGGCAATTTTTTAGCGCTCCCACATCTCGAGTTTGACCGGAATGGACATTTATTTGAAAAAGGACTTTCTTCAACATACTGGAAGGTACAGATTTACCCCCACCACTCTTGTATCTTAAAGCAGATGCTTAGGGCCTGGCTATACTAAGCGGCATAACTCATCATACGTTATGTCAATAAGATTAGGCACCGCTAGAGTATCTGCAGTTGGCTCGAAAGTTCCATCATAGAAATAATTTCTTCTTAGTTTCAAGGAAAGGGGGGCGAGGTACGCCATGATGATGCTGTCGCCCGAGAAGCGCCAAAAGGGGGTGATAGCGGCCTCTTTGGGCAACCACGCCCAGGCCGTCTCCTACCACGGCCATCTGCTGGGTATCCCCGTTACCGTGGTCATGCCAATAATCGCCCCAATCATGAAAATCCAGAAGTGTCGCGAATACGACGCCAACGTCATAATGGAAGGTAAAGACATGGGCGAAGCCAAGAAAGTCGCCATCAAGTTATCTCAAGAGCGCGACCTCACTTACATCAACGGGTACGTCACAGCTCATCACCAGTTTTTTCCGATCAACAGTTGCGTTACAGTTATGACCATCCCCAAATCATAGCAGGACAAGGAACGATCGGTTTGGAGATTCTGGAACAAGTCGATGACGTCGACGCGATTGTGGTACCAACGGGAGGCGGGGGATTACTGGCGGGTGTAGGGGTGGCTGTGAAAACCCTGAATCCCAAAGTGAAATTGATCGCAAGTTACTTTGGTCAATGTGGGGAGTTTTTGTTTTTTATTTCATTGTTGTAGGGGGTGGAGTCGGAGAGATGTGCGAGTTTCGCTAGAGCCATGGAGGTAGGGAGGCCGATTTTTACCCCCATTGAAGGTACTCTAGCTGACGGATTGGCCGTGCCGATGGTGGGGTACAACGCCTGGGAAACGGCCAAGAGTCTAATTGATAAAATTGTACGTTGTTAGAAAAATAATTAAACATTAAAGACTTATTTTAATTGACTAGGTCGTGGTCAAGGAGGAGTGGATAGCTGTTGCAATTTTGAGACTGGTAGAAATGGAGAAGTGCATTGTAGAAGGTGCCGGAGCCGCGGGGTTGGCCGCTATATTAGCAGGCCAACTAGATGAGTTTAAAGGGAAAAGGTAAATTATTAATATTAGCTAATAATTAACCTTAAGAAGTTGCTTCAAATTAGGGTGGTCCTAATTTTGAGCGGGGGTAACATCGACACTACCATTCTGGGACGGTGTTTAGAAAGGGGCTTGGCAGCAGACGGCAGATTGGTCAAGTGCAAGGTGACCGTAAGCGACAGACCGGGAGGAATATCGGAATTGTGCAAGCTCATCGGCTCCATCGGGGTCTCCATCAAAGACGTCATCCACGAGAGGGCCTGGGTGGCGTCTGACGTTTTCAGTGTCGAGGTAATTTTCTATAATTAGTTCACCTAACGCCTTCCGCCATTAAGATTGGAGATGGTTCTTATATGACTGTTAAGTCTTAAAATTACTTGGAAAACATAAATACCAATGTTGTAAGTTAAAGTTAAATTGATAAGAACCTTCTCAAAGTGTAACGAGAAGGGAAGTGAGGGCCTTAGGAAAAATTTTTGTGGACCACCTGAATTTTATGTTTCTTCAGGTCAAAGTGGTGTGTGAAACCCGCGATGCCGCCCACACCTTGCAGCTCAGGGACTTGCTCTTTTCCCGCTACAAGAAAGTAAAATTCGACAACTTGCCCACCAACACTGTGGTGTCTACTGCGGGTTCTCCTAACTGAGTGATGTCTTGTTGAAATATTTAAATAATAAAGTTAATGCTCACATGTACTTTAATGCTTAAACTATAAAAAAATCAACAAATTTAGGAGTTATTGGTCCTCCGAGTTTCGATACATAGGTATACAATCAACTTTTGTTTCTTATTTAAATAAAGCAGCAGCTTGCTCCATGAAGTTAGCAAGTTTGACATCGCGAGTACTCAACCCGCTGACGTCATGAGAAGACAACGTTACCTGCACCTTGTTATAAACGTTGAACCATTCGGGATGATGGTCCATTTTTTCTGCCAAAAGCGCCACGCGGGTCATAAAAGAGAAAGCCTGCAAAAGAAAGTTGAAAAAACAAAATTACGTCAAACCATGAACCCGTTAGATGGCCACATTCGTTAAGGAGGTTGAATTGACCAGTTGGATACAAAATGGCATTACAGCGAATTTCAATACAAAATGGCGTCAAGGTTAGTAACGTCACAAATCATATGTCTCACCTCGTTGAAGTTCTTGAACATGAATTCCTTGTAAATCGCATCGCGTTGGTTGACCATGGTCCAGCCGCTCTTCAGCAGGGAGGCGAGTTCTGTTTTTCGCTGTTCTTCCGTCAATTTACCGGCCTAAACCGCAAAGTTAGTATTTTTTTACTCCAAACAACCCGATTCTTACCATTTTTCGCTGTTCTCGCGTTAATGCAGCTTGATTGATAGCAGTCGAGGTTACTGGTCGAGAATTGTGGTTGATGAGGTGAAAGCTGAGATTGTGGTGCAGGTCCGGACTTTCGAGGACGTGTTTTGTGGACCGCACAGCCGCCAAACGCGCGGCCATGAAACTCATTTTTTTCACGACGATTCTTATCAAAAGTGGACATTAATTTGAGTAAAAATTATCGAAAACCGGTGAACCAAAAACGTTTGCGATAATTTTATAAATAAACAAATGGTAATTGACGTCAACAATTGGCGCTAAGCGAAGGACGCAATCGCACCTAGTGACGGAAAGCACGCAATTTTCTACAATTTTGAAAAAAACCGTTTCAAAATTGTACGAAGACAACCACTTACCAATTTTGGGGCGTTACATCAAACAAATTTTGCCTCCCAATCTCAATTGATAACAATTTATGGAATTTTGTCATAATTTTGGACAGTTGTTTTGGTAATCACGGCCGCCAACCTTGCAGAGATAGATGTCCTTTTCTTACTCATAGATATTATAATATTCCGTCATCAACAATGTTGGCAACACTGAACTGCTGAACTAGCCGCTAGTGCAACATCCAGTGTTTTCTATCGGCCCCACGTGTTACTTTCCACGTGTCAATTCTTGTGGAGTCTTTGGTTAATAAAGCGAAATGGCTCGCACCAGAAGTGAAAATAACGCTCAGTCGCAAGTGCAAAAGGTGAAATCTAAAGAGACGACCGAAAAAAAGTGAGTGGGATCATAGTTTTTGTTTATGTGCTAATTTCGTATTTTAGGGGGAAAATCGTTAAGAAGACCAAAGGGTCAGTCCCTAGAGGCAAACCGAAGTCGGGACGTTTTTGGAAGAACGAAAAGACAAAATTTTCGTCGACGATAAAAACTAAAGCCGTCAAAACTGCACTCGTCAAGAAAGAAACCCTGCGCAAGGAACTGCAAAGAACAAAAGAGGCCTCTAGGGCGGTCGTGGCAGCCAAAGCAGAGGAAAAGGAGCAAAAGAAGGAGAGAAGAAGGGCAAATTTAAAGCGCCAAGAGGAAAACCGCAAGAAAGCAGAGGTGGTGCAAGTCATATCAAACACCCGAAAGATTAAGAAGATGAAGAAGAAACAGTTGAGACAAATAGAGAAACGAGACACCACTAACATGAAATAAAATTTTATTATCCAAAAGAATTTGGCATTTTACATTCGAAATAGTCCAAATTTCGTTTCTTCTACTTCAGAGTTGAGAGCAGCTGCTAAACTCAAACCTAGAATCTTTCTAGTGTCTTTGGGATCAATCACGCCATCATCCCACAACCTAAAAGTAATTTTTTCTTAACTCGCGTCTAAAAATAATTAAACTGTACTAACCTAGCGCTGCTAAAGTAAGGAGAACCTTCCTTCTCAAATTGCTCAATGATAGGAGCTTCAAAATCGTCCTTTTGTTTTTTGGGCCACTCTTTTCCTTTACTGGCTACTTGAGATAAAACTCCGGCAGCTTGAGGCCCCCCCATTACTGAAATTTTTGCGTTGGGCCACATATAGAGGAACCTTGGGGAGTAGGATCTCCCGCACATTCCGTAATTTCCAGCCCCGTACGATCCCCCGATTATTACAGTCAATTTCGGAACTTTAGCGCAAGCAACTGCTGTTACTAATTTCGCTCCGTGTTTAGCAATTCCGCCAGTTTCGGCTTGGCGCCCAACCATGAAGCCTTTAACAAGAGTAACATGAAAAGTGAGGTTAGGTTGTTGGAAAATCAACCTGTGATATTTTGGAGAAAAATTATCGGAATTTTTCGTTGGGTGCAGAGTTGGACGAAATGGGCGCCTTTCATTGCGCTTTCGGAGAACAAAACTCCGTTATTCCCGATAATTCCCACTGTTTTTCCGTAGAGTTTGGAAAAACCGCAAACGAGGGTTTCTCCGTACTTTTTCTTGAATTCGTCAAACTTGGAGCCGTCGAAAACTCGCGCTATTACCTCCCTGACGTCAAAGGATTTCTGTAGGTCGTTGTCGATAATACCGTACAAGTCTTCGCTGCTGTACAGAGGGGGCTCGAAAGCTGCATCAAAGCTGCTCGACTGGGCTTTGTTGAGATTCTTGATGATCTGGCGTGCTAAATAAATGGCATGCTCGTCGTCTAAGGCGTAGTGGTCTGTGACCCCCGAAATGGAGCAGTGCACGTCGGCGCCTCCCAAGTCCTCAGCTGAAACCTGCAGTTCTGTTATTGCAGCCACTAAACTAACGTATAAAAATTAATTCAGAAGGTTCAAAAGGAAGATGTTGCTGTCTCTGTAAACTACGAGTCTCATCTCGTGGATTTGATAGGATACAACTTTGCAAGGACCAGCTGAGTTATCATTCATTGTCTCACAATGGCAAGTAAACTATGTAGGATTTATAGCAAATGTCTTATCAATGGGCAAGATAGGAAGACCAACTCTAAAGAGCGCTTCGCTGGTTGCAATTACTCAATTCCTCTTAAATCTGAGAAAAATTATAATAAAATTACCTCCTCCCCTGTTGCTGCTTTTACCAAGGGAGGTCCAGCTAGGAAAATTGTGCCTTGTTCTTTCACTATTATAGACTCATCAGCCATAGCGGGGACATAGGCGCCTCCAGCAGTACAGGACCCCATAACCACAGCCACCTGCCATGAGTAAAATTAAAAATTCATGAAAAAAATTTCAGCCCAACCTGAGCTATTCCCAAAGCTGACATGTTAGCCTGGTTATAGAAAATCCGCCCAAAATGGTTTTTATCTGGAAAAACCTCTGACTGATGGGGCAAGTTGGCACCACCACTGTCCACAAGATAAATACATGGCAGTTTGTTTTCCTGCGCAATTTCCTGAGCCCTAAGATGCTTTTTAACAGTCATTGGATAATAAGTGCCCCCTTTAACCGTGGCGTCGTTGGCTACAACCACACATTCACGCCTATCTTAACGGTATTGATAACAATTCAAATTTGACTAAAATACCCGCAAACTCTCCCAATTCCTGTTACGATTCCGGCCGCATTAATGGTGTCTCCATACATATCAAAGGCAGCTAAAGTGGAAAGTTCAAGAAAGGCAGAGCTAGGGTCCAAAAGTCGATTTATGCGGTCCCTGACCAGTAACTTCCCCTTCGAAGTGTGTCTCTTGATTGCCTTGTCGCCGCCCCCAGTTAGTATGGCGCCAGTTTTGGAACGAAGAGCAGCCACTCGGTCCTTCATTTGAGTCTCATTGGCCTACAATTCGAATTTAGCGCCATTTCATATTTGGTGAAAACAAGAATAATTACGAGAAATGTTGGCGAGTTGAAGTCGACCTTAGTTTGGATAACACTGGCACTTTCTGTGTGTAAAAGTTTAAACAATTTGCTGCAATTTTTCCGACATTGAAACATTTTTGTTTTTGACAACATTTTTGCTGGTGGTTTCTCGGTACTGAAAAACTAAAATAAGACGATTAAACAACAATCTGCTCTTATCGTTATCACGGAATTCCTGAATTAATATAATAATCCTTGACCTTTTTGTTAAACAATTAATAGGGATTTTCGGATCGTCAAGTTTCCAACACCTCTCGCAAAATTGCGCTATTTCTTAAATAAAAAATCCTACTGAGGGACAAGAGGTATAAGTAGTGACTCAAATTAGGATTAACAAAGCAAAATTTGGAGCTATATCAATTTTTCTAAAATAATAATAATAAAGTTGATTAAACTTTGGTAACTTTGCGTCACATTGGCCAACCTGCCACGGTACCACCGCCGCTAGCGCCACCTCCGTAACAGCAATTGTTGCAACTACGAATTTTAGTTTTTCCAATTTACTGAATTAATTGAAAATGTTGGGTCGCAGCTCGTTGTTTGCCAGAAACGTTATCAGCAATTTCGTCAGGAACCACGGTCATGGTGGAACTCCCGGCGAGGTAATTTTTCCCGTTACATAACTGTCAATAGGTTATGTCAAAAGTCTGAAATCTCCTGAAAACATTAATTTTTCGTTTAGAACTTGCCGTTTTCCATCACCAACCGATACAAGTTGACTGCACTCTTCATAGCATTCTTCGGCTCGGGTTTCGGCGCCCCCTTCCTTATCTTGAGACATCAAATGCTCAAGAAGTAAGAAGTCAAGTGAGTTATTTCGAAAGGGCGTTACCTGCTCTAATTCGTGTTTTTGTAGGTAATTAGTCGTAACAACTAGAATTATTCATTGTTTATTGGTGTCTTAATGTAAATACCCAGTCTGTAATAAAAAGAACTTGGATCCTACATTTTCTTCTACTTACCTCATTACGGCTTTGTTACAGTAATTAATCAAGACTGATTACTTTCAAGGCAACGAAACGCATAAATCGTTTGCTTTTAATGAGCAACAGTAATTTCGGTTTTCTGTTCACGCGCCAAAGCGCTATTTTTCAATTGACGTTACGTAACCGGCGCTCCTTTTTAAGTACCTATTCATTTCCCACAATAATAAAGGGTTAATTAGCATGACGACAATATCGCTGGATTAATAATTAGTGTCATTGTCACATTCGGTTGCAACTGACACTTTTGCTAACAATTAGTCAATTGTGGACACGTCCGCGGCTTAGGCAACCCAGTATACCAATTTTGCCTTAATTCTATTTATACTGTGCCCCTCTACGCGGGCTCTTAAACAATTTAAGCAATTGTGGCATAATTCTTTAATACGTCCTGTTAATCCAAAACGCGATGGCCAGCCAGACACAAGGCATCCAACAGCTTTTGGCCGCCGAGAAGAAGGCGGCCGAAAAGGTGGCCGAAGCCCGCAAAAGTGAGTATTTATAATTTGAAAGCTACTCAGGTATATTTAGACGCTGCCCGGCTAAATTTGTATCATTTGAAAGTGTGCGTCTTGTTTCTAATTGTCGAACGTGATTTCGATGTGTAAATGTTAAGGGAAGGCGAGAAGAATCAAGCAAGCCCGCGAGGAGGCCCAAGTGGAAATCGAAAACTATCGCAAGGAACGCGAGAGGCAGTTTCGGGAGTATGAGGCCAAATATATGGGATCAAGAGAGGATGTGGCAGTTAAGATCGATAAAGATACCGAGCAAGTCATGATCAAAATGGGCAAAGATGTAGAGAGCAACCAAGAAAAGGTTTTGGGAAAAGCGAAAATTTACCCCAATTTATAATTTTTTTTAGGTCTTGGAAGAATTGTTGGATCTGGTCATTAACGTGCATCCAGAAGTGCATCCTAATTACAAGATAATGAGACATTTTGGTAAGATCTGAGGTGATCGTTCAAAATCATTGTTAAATGTTAGTAATGTACGATTAAATCTTGTACGTAGTGGGTGTTTCTTGTTTCTGTTACGTGCATGTTCGACTCCTAAAACCAAAATTTTCCAAAACCAAAGTTTCCAATTGATTTTTGTTACCGAAGCGGATCTTTCCTCAATTCTCCAAGTCTTGAAAAGATAAATTGTAAAGTGGCCCCCATTTAAATTATCTAGTGCCCTATCCTACTGTTGTGGTGGCTAACCTGTGCTCGCTTAGTTAATTTTTAGCATCCACGTTACCAAAGTTAACTAAGCTACCAACCTAACAACAATGAACTTTGATTGAGTGTCAAAGTCCAAGTTGTTGTTTATGCAACATTTCATTAATTCCTCACAATTCGTAACTGCCACTGCCGAAAATGGCCCGTGTATTAGTAGGAGTCAAACGCGTAATCGATTACGCTGTCAAGGTACAATTCCAAAACTCAACGACAGCCTCCCCAATTCCTAACCTTGTTTCAGATTCGGGTGAAGCCCGACAAGACGGGCGTTGTCACCGAGGGCGTCAAACATTCGATGAACCCTTTTGACGAAATCGCCGTAGAGGAAGCGATTCGCATGAAGGAAAAAAAATTGGCTTCTGAAGTGATCGCCGTGTCCTGTGGACCTCCTCAAGCTCAAGAGGTGATCAGGACCGCTTTGGCCATGGGGGTCGATAAAGGGATTCACGTAGAAATTGCTGGTGCTGAGTATGAGACGCTACAACCCATTCACGTTTCCAAAATTTTGGCCAAAATTGCTCAGAATGAAAAGGCAGATATGATTATTGTTGGAAAGCAGGCCATTGATGATGATGCCAATCAAACCGCACAAATGACGGCGGCGATTTTGGACTGGCCACAGGCCACTTTTGCGTCAAAGGTACTTACTTAATTTAATTAATGTCTTTGGTGGTAATGGAGGATTTTTAGATTGAGCATGGTGATAAGGAGATTACAGTAACTAGGGAGATTGATGGAGGCCTGGAGACTATTAAGTGCAAATTGCCGGCGGTTATCAGCGCGGATCTTAGACTGAATGAGCCGCGATACGCCACCCTCCCTAATATTATGGTAAGAAAATTAAGCCAAGCAGCCCCAGATTCCCGGTTTTTAAGGACAAAACTTTGTAGATTTGTTTGCTGTAATCTTGTGACAGTCACTTTTAGTTTATTCCCTCATAAATTTTGAGCTGAAAAGCCTAATAAATAATCTTGGCCTTGGACAAGCATTAAGTTGGATATTAACATAATGTTTTTATTAAAATTTTAATTTGTTACAATTTAATTTTCTATTACAAAGACATTTTGAATTACGTCTTTTTTCGTTACAATTTGCTTCTGGTGTAAGTAGACAATGAAATGAAGAATTAAGAAAGGTGCTGTTGTTGCCTTATTCATAAAGGGTCAATTTTCAAGAGTGGCTAATTTTTTTTTTTTCTAGAAAGCCAAGAAGAAGCCAATCACCAAGGTGTCGCCCAAGGATTTGGGGGTGGACGTGTCGCCGCGAATCAAAGTCGTAAGCGTGGAGGACCCCCCTGTGCGCCAACCAGGCGTAATTTTGCCTGACGTCGACACGTTGGTCAGTAAACTGAAAGAAGGGGGCCACATCTAAGTAAAATAAGTTGCAATTTGTACGTTTTTATTACAATTGTTTTATTACCTAACAAGTCTTTGTTTGCTACGCCAAACCAAACGTAACAGGTGCTTAGTTGTACATTAATCTATTTCCTATACGCCATAACATAGCAAAAATAAAATATTGCGGGCAATCTTTGGTAAGTCACGATGATTATTGAACCGATACTATGGAGGGCATTATTTTATCAATTCACCAAAATCTTGTAATCGAACCTCTGGTTATTGGAATGGGTGATTGGAGGAAATGGTGGTTCAGTAATCTCCCACTGATCTCCATTGTGCGCTATTTGCAACAAACTACAGTAGGGCACTTTTTGTATGACTTTCGTCATTTCATGAGCCAAACGCGGCTTTTTCCCGATTAATTCCCGTGAACACACGTCGAGAGTAGCGGCATGTCCGACTAAAATTATGTTGCCGCTCAGATGAGCGTTAACAGCGCCTCTAGCGACGAAAGTGCTCCTCAAATAAAACTGTTCACAAGTCTCCCTCGACTCCTTCAACTCAGCTTCGTTAACGAAAGGCTGGTAAGTTAAATCAACGTTGTAGCCGGCCGCCGCCAACTCCTCTCCAGACATCCAATCAGGCTGACTGTCCGGATACCATAAGAGCCACTCGAAAAGTCCCGGTTCAATTTTAATCTTGATGTCATCGCGTCGGTTGCAACCCTGCAACATGGCGTCGCACGTCTGGATGCAACGGAACGACGGGGAACAATACGCGTAGTCTATGGTTATGTTGTTGTCTTTCAAGGCTTGACCGACTGTGGTTGCTTGAAAAATACCGATGTTGGTCAAAGGGGAGTCTTTGACGTAGCCGGCCGGGCCTTGTGAGCGGGTGGGGAGGCTCGCGGGCATGTTCAAGTCTTTGCGCTGGTACTTGCCGGTTTCGTCAAAGCAATACGGGATCCAAGTCCCGAAAGTGAAGTCGATGCGCTCGCCGTGCCGCATTAAGAACAGCTTGCGGTCCGCCTTCGCCGCCACCTACACAAACCGCAAGACTTAATTAACTTCAAGTCCAAGAAAATTGGGTCCTGCTACCAAATTAATACCAATAAAGTATTAGCCTCAAACAAGTGATTTTAGCTGGGTATTTTAAATTGTCAATTAAAGGACCCTGTTTTATCGACATTAATATTATTTCATCAGAGACTATGGGAATATGCCTAGGTCGGGTCCGCACCTTACCTCATTCTCTGCCTCACCCGTCTTCTTCATATTGAGCACATTTTCGTAAATATTCTCCGCTTTGGGTTTGGTTGGAGGTCCCACCACCTCCTCTACATTCCCGTTACCTCCCCCCTTGGCCTCGTCTTTTTCCTCAATTTCTTCAGCGCGTTTCGCCTCTTCAGCCATCGCTGGTTGTTGATGATGCTGACTTTTCTGCGAGAGACTGGGCTTAAGTTCAACTTGAGTCAGCTGGTTCAGCGCCACTTTTTTGTGCAAAGTCCAGGCGTCAGATTCGGCTGTTCGTTCCGTGTAACTTTCTGGCAACAGTCCTGTAAGTCCCGTTAACCAAGAAGTGCCTTCAACCCAGCCGTCGGGAGAATTGGTCAGGGCTTCGCTACTAACGTAAACGTAATCGCCAGTGCGCAAGTCCAATTCGTCACACTCGGTCGGGCTGTAAGGGTGGATCACCTGACAAATTTTTCAATGTTAATTCGGAGTTGGACTAAGAGAAGGAGTTACCTTGTTAACTTGCTTGCCGCTAACGCGCGGGTCACGGGAATAGAGTCTCAATTCCCAACCGGACGAATCGTTGGGATCGAGTTCGTCAACTAGAGATTTTAGATTGCTGTAAAGGGCGCCGGGGAATTGGTAGGCTAACGTCAAATGAAGAGACTTGACGTGGGGCTCCAAACTGATGGCTGGAAACGAAATTTTGCTGATTTTCACCAGAATTTTGACGACTTCAAAAGCTCAAAATTGCAGGAAACTGTAATCGCACCCGGCACTATAGTATATCCATGAAAATCGTTAGTAAATTCAATTCCAAGATTGAGTGCGCGTAATCAAATGCACTTAGTATAAGAGGTCAGAACTGTACTAAAAACATTTTTTTCATCCCGAAATGACCAGACGGAGACACTGAGAATGAAATCAATGGTGTTAAAGGCTTCAAATTACGTTGTATTGGTTGCTGTAAAAAAGAATGAGAGATGCTGAAAAATTGGTTGATGTTGACTAGATCTGATCAACATGGCACTTTCTTTTAAAGTTCTGTGCCTCAAGATGACAAAAATTTAAAGATTTTCTCATAAAAACTTATTTATGAAGTATCAAGGGTACTGATAGTTTACTTTTACTTCTATTTCCATTTCATATTAAAATGTGAAAACGTTTACAATTTTTTGCGGAATTTTGAAATTAGTAAGCTCTAATTTGGTTATGGTAACATGTGAAAACTAAGCTACTCTAGAACTACAGATGCTTACATCTACTTCCCCGAGGAATGCAACGAGCGGTTGTTGTGGTACACCAGGGAAAACAGGCTGTTAGAGCATCGAAATGTTCATATGTGTCACTAATAACTGCAAATAACCACCACCTTTTACTAGAAATGATCACCATCCATGCTATAAATATGCTATTATCATGCTGGCATTGTAAACAAAATAAAGATAAGTGTGGAAAGCTTTGATGATTAATCAATAAAAAAAGTTGGTAACAGAAATAAAATGATAACAATAATTAATAAGTAAATAATGGCTGGAGATTTGTTATTGTTTTATTAGAGGCAACAGAACAAATGAGATTAAGTGCATGCAAATACGGCGAAAAATCGTGCTTACTAGCATTTGAAACTTCCTTAACATACTGCATGGCAATTCTCTTCAAATAATCTGCATGCTCCTCGGCAACAAAGAACCCCATAAAATTCGGCGACGCGTACGTTTCCAGCTTCAACGGTTCATTGAGCATCGCCCCTTGTCTCTCCATAACCGCCTTCAGACTCTGCGCCAGATGCGGAGCATTCTCGTCAGGCGCCTGCAACCCCTTCAATTAATCTAAACCACCACAACCACTGCCAACTACTTTAAAAAACGAAACCAATGTAATGTGAGGGGTAAAATTGTGCGCCCCATTCCACGCACACAACGTCCGCGATTTCTCCCAAAAACCCTGCAATTGTTCCAGAAAAGGTCCAGTGGGACAAGCATACAAAATGTATTCCCTTGGCGAATTGTCATCCAGTAATGGATCGTTGACGTGGGCCAACAACCAGTCCGACGCCAATTGCACTCCTCTATTTCCGGTCGCCGCCAGGGCTTTTTCACTGCAATTCCGGGGTTAACGGGGAAAATTTTGGTAAAAGAAGCACTTACGCTCGGTGTTTGGGAAAACCCATTTGTAGCAAAATTTGAAGAGGGGTCAAGTGTTGTTTGGAAATTTTGGTGGGTGTGGGGTTACGACGAGGGGGTAGAGTTGCCATTTCAATTCAATTTGGGGCCGCAAACCTAAGTCAGGGGCAATGTTGACACTTTGACTGACATTTAAATGATGACGTTTGATGGTAGAAAGAGACGGAGATAAAATGTCACGTGTTTGTTTACTAATATAACTAACATAAGTTGCGCCACCTAGAAGCGGTCGCGAGTACTAATTAATGCATTGTTAATTTAGGGACTTTTAGGGGATTTGACGATTGGCGGCCCTGGCCCTGGTCGTCAAAATTTGACAGTTTCGAATCGTGGTGTAAGTGGTTGTATTGTATGTAATTTTGTCTTGTAGTTAGTTAATTACGAAATGGCAGGCGTTTTGTTCGAAGATATCTTCAACGTGAAAGACATTGATCCGGAGGGCAAAAAGTTTGACCGGGGTAAGTCCTTACTTCCGCAATAATCATAGAATTTTTTGCGGATGCGATTTCGAGGTTATGTTATTTCCAGAATTTTTTGCATTATTTATTTATTGTTGCTGCCAATTACAACCCAGAATGTTGTAGCACGAAGAAATTGGGTAGAAAGTTTATTAGAAGCGAACTAAAGAGTTGCAGAGGAAAAAGTAGAAAAGGGCGCAAAAACAAAGCATGGTTATGAAACTTGGAAGAGCCCCAATTTAGACCTTTTTTAATAACAAAAACGTGTTTTGCTGCAACCACGTTTATTATTTCTACGAAAAGCGAAAGCTAACGTATCGTCACTGAACCATCTCTTGCGTGGAAACGTAGCTATAAAGGGGGTTTCAAGAGCCACAACCCTTCGGGCGTCATGTAAAATGATCGACGTTTGTTGCGTAATAACTAGCAGCGTTTTTCTTGAGGGGGAATTGTCAGAGGGCCCCGGGTGGCACCTGACGTTCTTTTCTGTGTCCCTTTCCATTATGCAGAACGTCATTGAGAATTCCGGCTTTATTGACATGCTTTATTATTTCGTACGTCCCGCGGCGCAATACGTATTTCCCCCCGGGTGTCCCCCCTTCCTACCGAGTAGGTGGAACGGGGAGATGCAGGTCGGGAGAGAAAAAGAGAGGCTGTCATGCGCATTTGGGGGGAGAGTCCGCGATCGATCCAGCTGTATCTGTGGTGACGGTCAAGGTTACCGGGTCTAGGTCATCGTTTTTCACCCCTGCCCCTGCCTGCACCCGGCTCGCGATTTCGCGGTCACCGGAAGAGCCTCCTGTTGCCACGGGGCCCGCAGTCCCTCCATCACCAGCGCCCGAACGGCCGCCACAAAAATCCGCCACCAACGGCCAAATGGTCACATTGATTGCAACAATATTTAAGAATAAGTTGACGTTCAAGCAATGCAACAATAAGTCAAACAGCAGCCAGGAGATTGTTCATTGCCAGACAAAATACTCTTTTTCCAGCAATTAGTCCAGCTGGTGACTAAATTCTTTTATTTTTTCGTTGCAATTGTTTTTAACTTCTTCATTGGACATCGAGGTTGTTGTTTTTTTTTAATTTTGTGTGTGTCGGTGCAACGTTGCATTGGCGGCCATGATGGATTTTCTCGGTGCGACGTCGATGTAGCGGGCCCCTCCCGGGTTTGGGGCCCCCCGTGCGGCTCTTTCGGAATATTGCGCAACACACACGCCTATGGATTTTTCGCGTCGGAATCTCCTCGCTGGTGGGGAAATTGCGCATTCGAAATGCCGGCCTCCCCTCGGTTCTCCCCCCAATATTGCAAATTGCCGTCATCGGGCCACGGGCCAGCGTGTGGCGAGCGGATTTTTGCAACAGACCGACGTCAGTTCCGGACGTCTTTCGTTTGTTTATTGTTTTGTTTTTTTTTCCTTCTGCCGTCGTTCGTTGTGTTCGTCTCTCTTAAAAAAAAAAATGATTTTCGTTGTTGACGCGTCGTCGTCGTCGACGACAACGATGCCGCCGACGATGATGGTGAAGGAGAGCGGGCGTCGACGTGGATGAGGCCCGCCAACTCCCGAACGGTAAGCTGTTACGTCAAATTTTGCGAAATTGCGAGGCGAAGAGCCCCCAAGACCCAGCAACTGAACCCATTTGGTTGCAAAAATTTCTTCGAAACCTCACCAAATTGTAATGAGGATATAAATAGGAGCCAAGGCCGCATGACGCACGTGTGTGCATTCGCTTACGCGACCAAATAGTGCAATTTTCTTTGCATCGCAACCAGTTGTTTTGTAATAAATGTTTTTTTCCAGAATATTATTGAGATAGTTCTGTGGAAGCGTACGGTTATTTATTTACTTTTTTCGGGTGACCCTAAAAACTTCTTTGTTGTTTTCCTGGTAATCTAACAAATGCGATGATTAATAGCAACAAAGCCACAAAGCAGATTTATCTAGAAAACTGTCAACGCGTTTGTTTATGGGCGGGTTGCTGAAAGTGCGTTCCCAATTTTTTCGATTACCAAGAATCCATCCCACTCCGTAGCTTTGTTTAGTGCCACTTATTTTTGCAGTATCCCTGTCAGGGATGATCAAAAGAAACTATTATTCGGGGTGAATATTTATTTCCGCCATCTTCCTTCAGTTCGACCTCTTACAACATTCTAGGACCATTACACAATTTTTTAGAAACAGCTCTTCCGTTCCAAATTTTTAAAATAGTTGTTCACGTATTTCCAGAATAATTTCTTTACGTTTGGAAATAATTAGAAATCGCAGGGGACCAAATCAGGGGCTCTAGTCACCAAAATCTCAAATTCTTCTATTGCAACAGCTTGATGCCGATAAAGAAACACTTTGTTCTTGGCCAAAGACACGTTTACGTTAATGTTATGTCTTCAGACGTTATGGTCAATAGTCGATACAATTTATCTCCAAAGAAGTCTCTCAGAAGACTTCAGTCACTTTGAAGTTAAGCAACAAAGCCCCCAAAAAGGTGACAGGGCTCCTAACCTCACTTAACCTCAAAAAGTGTCTTTAGTGTTGATGCCCCCTACAGTCAGCGTTGCAGGTCCTCGTGCTCAAAACTCTTTTTCTAACGTCGCCACAAAGACGACGAATTAGCTGGTGGTCTTGGTGGTCGTTGGATGGCGTGCGCGACGATGCGGTTCACCTCTTCCGCGCCACGCTTCCTTATCAATGGATTTGTCTCTCGTGCATCGGACGCTTCGAAAAACCGCCAAGGTCAACTTTGCACGTCTTCATCTTCCACTCCTCCACATTTTGGCATCATCGTCCTCCTTCCACAGAGCGCACCGGCGACGATACGCCGGCCGAAGCGAATGATGCTCCCGTTGCGTCTCCGTGGGGCCCCGCGCCGCGTTCAGATCCCTATCGCGGGACCAAACACAATGGAAATTGAACCGTCATTCACTTTGCTGGAAACCTTGAACTCGACCATCGGTTTGTCGATGCCACAAGAAGAGCTCTCCTCTCCCAGTCGCCGACTCATTAGACGTCTCCGTATATCCGACAACAATGCGTTACTAATTACATAACTGGTATCGCGTGAAGGCGAGAAGAGAAGCGAGGTGGTGCATCGCGAGGCCCATCATCCTCTTCGGTTAGATATGGATCATTAACTCGATAAGCCGCTGGGGAGAGTTGTAGATAAATGGATGGATTCGCCAAGATGAACTGAACCGTGGTAATGAAGACGTCATTGCTTGGGTCGTCGGTGAAGGCCTGAAGTTAGGTGTCTTGGACAATAGGAGAGTACTACACCCCTTCCCACTTAAGGATCTGTCCATCTAGATTTGAGTGAACAGAATTAGAACGAGTTGTAATGTCTCAATTAAGTCCTCCTCTTTTTCCTTTCAATCGGTCTTGGGGACATCATTCCATTGTTAATTAGCCGGATGATTAACGATCGTGGCGTGAATGATGGGGAGGAGAAATGAATTGACAGTATGAGCTCATCCCTCCTTTTCTATTCGGTAATCATCTACTTCATTGATGGTCAATTTATTGGGTAAACAAGAGAAAGACTCAACTTTCCTCTTCTCGTTTTATCTGGTTTTTATTTGATGGCTACTGGGCGACATGGGGGAGAAGAGAAAGAGTTTATTTGATGACTAATTCGGAGCGTGGAGGAAAAGAGAAAGAGTTAACATCTGGGCGCTCTTCCTTTTTGCAACGGGAGTTTCTGGAACGTTCGTTCCTGGACTCGGTCGATGGTGGCGACTTGCGATTTTCCCAGTTCCAGAACTTTCCACCCATAAAGGGAGTTCTGCTACGCAATAACCTCAAGCGATCGATGCGCGTTCGTTTTCATCTCAAGTTTATCCCCCCATTTCGCGAGTCTCTCCCTGTCGGGAGACTCCGGCGGCGACACCGTCGAGGGGCCAGCTCTCGCTGCACCCTCCATCTCGTATCATCTTCCGTGTGTAGGTATATCCGCCATATTGTCGACACGTATCTAATTCCGCCATCACGACGACCCTTCGATGACCAATTTCGCTATTGCCTCGTCACAACGTTCGTTTTGTAAACTGTCGTGAAGAATGTTTGTGTGTGTGTGAGAGTGTGGCATCATCATCGGGCAGCAGCAGGGGGTTTCCCGCACGACCTAGGCCAACTAGGATGCGTTGCCGAATCGCGCGTGGCGATGCCATGAAAAAAGATTTGGGTGTGTCTCCCGGTGGTTTATCGGCCAATGGGAACGAACTGTGTTACCCTGGCGCCGGCAACATGGCGACTCCGGCCCTGGCGCCCACGCGATCCGGATCCACTACGCCCCCGCGAGAGGGGTGCTAGGATCAGGTGCGGTACGGGAAGAGGCGCGATTTCCTCGACAACGGCAACTGGGATTCAGGGGAAATGTCACATCACGCCAGTTGGGCCAGCCGGGAGAGAATGTCAGACGGTTATTTGGGTGACGATGGCGGATTTGGGTCGGGATTGCCAGGGCCGGATTGGACCGAAGTTCAATATACAATGTTTTTCGATTTTTTTGTCTATAACTCAATTGAGGTAAAAACCGCACTAATATTTCGTTTCTTTGGTCGCGACTTCCTCTGGCGTTCTTTGATTTTCTTCTGGTAGAGCCATAACTTCTTGTGGCTTTCTTTGACTGCCTCGTCTTTCCTTGAACGCCTCAAACTTCTCTCAAATTTCTCAAATTTTAGTGACTACCCTTAATTTCTTCTTGACATTTCCACAAGGACATGCAACTTGCCGTTGACTGCTCTAATTTTTCCAACAGCTGTGACAACTTTTTTATTTTTTAATTGTTATAGAAAAACTTATAGAAAAGAAGGTCAATCCGATAAATTAGAGAACGTACAATTGATTTTTAGCAATTAAAATTATTTACCACCGAAACGACGTTCGAAAAACGCAACAAAATTTTATTTCATCATCCGGCGTCGTTTCTTCGGAACCGCGGTTGTCATTGATGGCCCTGCTGCGTGGGCGTTGCCGCCGGCGCGTAAGCCGCCGTTCAATTGTGCGAGAGCACCATCGACGACGCCGCCGCCGCCGCCACCGCCACCATCGTCGTCGTGGGCGTCTTGGTGTTGTGGCAATGGGCGCATTGACGTCACGACGGCCGTCCGTGCGTTCGAACGCTGCGTCATCCGTGGGGGCGCAGTCCTCGTTCTCACCCCGTTTCGAAACCATGCAACACCGTCGCCACCACCGCCACCATCAGGTAGATCCGCGCCCCATCACGTAATCACGTGTCAAAACAATCATTTGTTGACGTTCGTTCGTCCCAGTTTGGCAGCAACATGGCGGAACCAGAATGGCTGCCAAAAAAATATTTCTAACCCGAGAAGATTGCGGTTCGATTTTTCTCTCGTTTTCCGACCCTCATTAGTCATTATCATGGTCGCGTGATTAACTACTACCTAGTGATAATAGTTTGACATTAATGACCTTCGACACGTAATCTACACGTAACATCTGGAACTTGAAAACGCCTTGTATAATTTTTTGTTTTTTTGCTATTATTGTTATTTTTGGTTGTCATCAGGTGTCTGTGGGTCACAAAGTTTCGAATTCCGGGAGGTGATTGGGGAAAATTATTGTTGCTGGTGCTGCTAGCTGGCCTCCTCGTCTCCCGAATATAGTGCAGCAGGCTCAATCGTGGCTAGTAACGAGTTCAATGTCAAGAACGTTGATTAACGTCATGTTGTGGGCGGACACATGACCGCCGTTTATTGCGACCGTGCACTTGAAATTTCTATGCGTTTTACTTGCAACTTTACAAAAGGTCCGTCCGTACTCTTGCCTTCCTGTTTGATTAACTTCCGGTTTTTGGTTGCAGTGAGCCGGCTCCATTGCGAGAGTGAGTCGTTCAAGATGGACCTGATTCTGGACATCAACTCCTGGCTCTATCCCATGGAGCTCGGTAAGTACAACTGCAAACATGCAGGCAGCCGTTGTTGTCTGTGCAAACGTTTGTTTTAAACACTAATTGTTCGCAACTGGGCTAACAACCAGATCTTTGCTGGACCCTGCAACTGTCAAACACGCCCAATTGACACCTATTCGTGATCGGGATGGACGCCGAAATAGAAATGTAGCTAATTATAACTCTGCCTTTCATCTCGTGGATACTATTATTGTCTTTGTATGAAATGTTAACCGCAACTATTATGTTACTAAAAGATTTTTCGGCTCTTGAAGTGTCAAGATTTCTTGGCGTTATGAGGTAGAGGAAAATATTTAATTTTCGAAAATAGTATTAACCTACGACCAACTGAGGTTTTCGATGGCCATTGTTGGGACGACTTGTCAAACTTAAAATAGCCATTTCCACCACCGATCGCGTTATTGTTGCCAGAAAAAAAAAAACGCGAGTCAGTTCTCTACTTCTGGGAATTAAGTCACAGGGGGGCAAATCTGGCGAGTAGGGCAGCTGCACGATCGCCATAACAGGTGAAGGTGTTCTAGTTCATACTCTTTCCGCTCATGTCGAGTTCGATGGCGCTGTAGCGTGTCCCGCGGTCAAAAAATTAATTGTAATTATTTTCTTTATCTTGATCTCAAAGAAAATTGTGTTTTTTTTTTTTCAAATATTATCATTAGCCGCTATCATCGAGATTACCTATCTTGGGGCTGTAGCTGATTACTCATTAATTTTAATTGGGAGAAGACCCCCCGGAAACCATATACCTAACCCTTTTTGTCCCGAAATCGGAAACTGGCACCCGGACCTGGAACGTCCTTCACCCGCATGCCAATTTTCCCGGCAGTTAATGTTGCTTCAAGAATTGTTGCCGCTGGTAACGCGCCCCTCCGCCTGCTCCTCACCGCGCCGTGACCCATTTCACCGTGCAGGACTCTGCGACCTCTGACCTTTCCCCGGCGTTGTGCCCGCCGCCAACAACCCTTCTTTGCCGCCGTGTATAAGAGTTTGGACGTCCGTCGAATTTGATCCTTGATTCGACGAACTAATTCTTTCTTGTTGAATTGCGGTTTACCATAAATCAACCCCCACCACCACCACCCCCAAACGACGAAGAGGAACGGTTGGCGGGGTGAGGGACGGAAAAGCTGAATTGATTATTTCTATTATTAGAGTACGATGGAAGAGCAGCCGTGACCGGGGCGGGGATTCTTCAGGAGTTATTTTCAATGCCTGATCGATCACGAAGGTGTCGCCTTAATTAGGGTGGTTCGAAATGTCAACGTAATCGGCGAAGGGAAAGAAATCGCCGTCAACTTCCGGCTAACGGGGCGACGTCTTTATAAATAAAGATGAACTTTTCGGAAAGAGAGGGATAATGTTTTTTTTTTTTCAAAATTGAATATGATGAGCGTAGTTCTAGAGACGGTCGATAACATGAAGACAGTTTTGAGTTTTCAGAGTAAAAGACGTGAAACTAAACGAAGAAGGTTGATGGAAAAGAGTGAAAAGATGTATTTTCCAAATTTTCTATTTTTACCATACACACTCCATATTATGTTTTCTCTTTGTCTTTCATCTAAAATCTATTACGTAAATACTCTTTTCTAAAACTTCCACATTTGGATTTCGTAGATACTCACTCTCATCATTTTTTTATTTTTTTCACATTTCCACATAAAATTTGTTTGTCATCGATTTTGCACACTCTCTATTAGCATTTTCATTCTTCTCGCCCTTTGGTTTAACCACATGGACACGCTTCACATTTTTCCAATTTCTTTAGAGACATCGTTTTTTTTCCATTTTTTATTCTTCCCCTTTGTGTTCTTCATCGTCCTCACCTCACTGACTCTTTGGCCGTTGGCCATGCTGGTCTTGCCGGTACTTCCTCCTCTCGCTCTTCGCTTGTTGAAACGTTTCATTTGCGCCTTCCAACCGGGGGTAGTGCTGAAGATTGTGGCCAAGATGGCGGCCGCTGCGTCGCTCTGAGGGTGATATCTGGCGAGTCGGCGGTGCGATCGCCCTCCGCCACGTATCGTTTGAAAGCTAATTGAATTTCGGAAAAGGAACGTCAGAAGTAATTTCGTCGTAAATGCGATGTTTTATTGCGTTTTGCCAAAACCGCTTTCGGGGGTGCGGATGTAGCTGTGATGAGGGCGGGAGGGAGGCAATTTGCTTGGTTGCACGTCGGTTCCGCTCACGAGCAGGATAAAACGAATCCGTTGGTAACTCGATCAAGATACCGAAGTGGCGGCGAGAGAAACTGGATGCTAAAATTGTAAATAATAACCACCGACGAGAAGAGCATTTCGGTGTTGTTGTCCAGGAAGAGCGCCATTACGCAACGCCATGGCCGGATGGTCCGAAACCTGTTGATATCCGCGTCTCGTACGTTGGGTAGATGCATAAGATGCTTCCTCTTTTGAGGTAACGAGTCTTTTTTCGGGCACCGACTTGCAGCATTTAATTAAGTCTTAACAAACAGATGTGAATAGCACGGACGGCGACGTGATTCGCAATAAAACAAACGTAATTACGCTAAATTGCTGTTGGTAATTAAAGTAAGAGGAGTGCCCCATTGTGATTCGGGAGATGGAGAAACCGTGACGTGATCGAGTTCCAGGTAGAAAATTTCGGGAGGATTATTTTCGGTTTGCGACGGGAATTCGAGGATTGCGTCCGGATTGTCGAACCGGCGGAATGTTGATTGCGCCGATGATGGGGTTATTAAATGGTTATTTTGATCGAGATCGGGACTTGTTTTCCGTTTCCTTTAATGACGACGTTTCGCGGGTCGTGTCTAGAATTAAGTTTGATGTTTTTGTTTTGGGACCGTTCGGGTCGTTAGACTTGACGTTGTTAGGTTAGGATGACTCAATCCGTGATTGATGTCGCGAAATTTCCAGATGAATTCTTGGCCTGATGCACCCGGAATTCCCGGTTGCCAGTTTTGATGAGTTCGGGGAAGTTCAAACGGCCCTCGGTCCGTTTTACGATTTCGCCTCGTTCTATTTGCGCTCCTCTTCCCCGAAGTCACCGGTACGCTTTGTGATTGTTTGCGAGGAATTTTTTCCGATAAGTGACCAACTCCAAAATACTTTAAATGATGATTTTCGCTTTTACCAAGAACTTTCGTGGTTGTCAACAATTTTTTTATTAATAAAACATATCCGTACTTTATTTATATGCGTTGTTTTTGATGGTCTCCAGCTATTCCAATTCTCGCCTTTTCGTTGCCTATTTTTGGTCTTGCGCGCGCCGACCTAACTACATTTCCTTCAAATGATTTTTTTTCATATTTTGATACTGCCATCCAAACAGTATTATCTGCGATGCTACGGAAGGAAATTTCAAATTTTTCTCTGTAACGCCCGCAATTGACGGTTTAAAGTTGTGTTAAATTTATCCAAAACATTGATGGAAAAAAAAAAACGCTTCACACGTTGCGGTCCGAAATCTACCGGAATGAGTTGTAAATCAAAAATGCTAATTACGCATTACAAGTTACAACTGCATCAATTTTGTGCCAATATTGATGAATAGAAAACAAAGTCGTATTTGTACATTTTTAAAATAGGCCAGTGAGTAGGTAAAAAATTTAACAAAAATTCTAACATTTTTTAAACTTTGCCGTGTAATGTGTAACGAATCGAAACGGAACTATAAAATTTTGCAACTCGATTAAAGGTCGGCATTATTGTGAAAATCGGAAAAATTTAAATTAAGCGATATCTCGACGAAAAAAATTATAACATTGTTGCAAACTCGATAGAGTTTTCATTACAATATTTAAAATGCACAGCGAAATTTGCAGGAACTTATGAATTACGCATAATAATTAATTATCATTAATAAACATTTACGAATGCAGTCATTTGCAATTGACATCTACACACTTTACGTTTTTTTCGAATCGTTTTTACGTAAATAACTATTGATTTTGTTGTAAATTATAAAAAATGGACCATGCCGTCACCGAATAGAGTTGCAAATTTACAGAGTCTTGTAAGGCGATTTTAGCAAGTTGATTGTAGTTTTGCAAGCATGTTAATATTTTTGCTGGAAAATTAGATGAAAAAATGTTATTAATGATAATTAATTATTATGCCTAATTCATAAGTTCCTGCAAATTTCGCTGTGCATTTTGAATATTGTAATGAAAACTCTATCGAGTTTGCAACGATGTTATAATTTTTTTCGTCGAGATATCGCTTAATTTAAATTTTTCCGGTTTTTACAATGATGCCGACCTTTAATCGAGTTGCAAAATTTTATAGTTCCGTTTCGATTCGTTACACATTACACGGCAAAGTTTAAAAAATGTTAGAATTTTTGTTAAATTTTTTAGTTATCATGTCTCTATTCACTGGCCTAAAATAGATAATTAGAAAAAATTGTCAGAGGGCATTTTGACAACCGGTTTGGCTAATTCCGTCCATAATAGTTGATTAAAAAAGTGTTTATCCAAATCCATCCCGAGATCACAGTCGCTCTTCTCCTTCCTCCCATCATTGGCGATTGGTGTCAACTGCCAACCGGCAGGCGCTAAAATAGTATGTAAATCGCTTTTCGCCCAAACACTCTGTATTTACTTGCCTCTCAGCAGCGCGTTTTTTACATTCCTATTATTTATTTTCTTGTTATTGTTGTGGTTTTAATCACATGTTTCGTTACACACCGCGATGACTGATGACGTAACATGTTAGATAAGGTTCGGTCAGTCATCCTGACAACCAGAAATGTCCCGAACGCTCTCCAGGACTTCAACACAAAGAGTCACCCTATTGATACAATTTCTTCATCCTCTTCCTCGACACTCCTTCTGTTTTTCGACCGTCGCTTGATGAACTTCTTCGCGATTCGCGGTGGACCACTACGTCGTTATCCGGAGGATCCGCCGCCGGCCGAACCTCTTTTTCCGTCGGCTGGCGGAACATGGTGGTGGCGTGGCGTCCGTCGGTCGGTCGATCGCGTCGTGGCGAACGAAAAGTGCAGGAGTGTGGGAATCGTCGTCGAAACTTATCGACCGCCTCCTCCGCGCCGCCCCCCAAACGTGCCACTCTGCCACTGCCAAGTTCATTGCCAAGGCTGGGCAAAGGATCGCGCGTGCGCCGCTGCATTGCGGCCTCCTCGCGCCTAGCCGGGGCCCCCAAGTGTTGCGTAACACCGCCAGTCCCGCGATGTCTGCACGGCGCTGCACCAGGAGGCCCCGAGACGTTTCGATGGTGGTGGCGGCGTCGTCGTCGTCGTCGCGACGACGTTGTTCGGAGTTTTGATCGCGGCGTCGGGGAGTCGGACCGGGTGGCGGCGACCACCGCGACGCCGGCAAGGTGACCCCCAATTGCCTTTTTTAAAACCGCTGTCAAGGCCGCTCGGTAATCCGTGTACGTACTAAACGCGGCCTGCCTGGCAACAAGGCTCACCGCGCAACTTGCTTAATTTATGTCCGTAAATATTTTTGTTGTGCGAATGCAAGAACATGGCCGCGAATTTTCGGAGCAGTGGTGGACGCGGCCGGGACACCTGGGGGACGGTGTCGAAGAGGGCGCAGGTGCGACGCAGTCAACCCCTCCGATCCAGGTAACTAACCAATTTACGTAACACACGGGACTCGCGGGGAGAAACTGCCGTTGCGACGCAGTATTTCCCTGCGAACTGGAAAATTTTCCACGCGAAAAAAATTAAATTCGCGAAATTTCGGGGCCGCGCTGACGTGTCGGACGGTCAATATTGCCATTGTTCGATGGCGCAGTAGCGAAAAATGCACAAATTACGTAACTAAGGCAATTTTTTCTTAGTCACCTTTCAAATTTAACCTTTGCGTTCTAAAAAAAAAAAACCCGGCACGTCAATCATTCGATCCGAAACTAATTGATGAAATTTTGCTACTTTAAAATTGTCCTCTATTGTGTCGGTAGCAATAATTTTTATTACAATTAATCATAAAAGAAAAGGGGAGGCGCGCCGATCCATTTGTCATTTGTCGCAAAATTTGAGGAATTCGGCCAATTACTTCGACGTCGTGGACAGTTGGAGTAACGTGGCGCAGGTTACTTTGTTGTAAATTGTTATTAACGCGTGTGCGGTAATATCGATGATCGGTGTCAAACTTTACCGTTCGAAGTCCGTCAAGGTCGCAGTTCTTTTGTGGTGGAACGACACAAAAACGCGATTGCTTCTCTATTTATATTTAAATGAATGCAAATATTCGGGTAATTGGGGGGGCCGAAATGGATAAGGAACTGGACGAGGTGTGATTGAAGTCGACGACGCGATGCTGTAATCAATCGTAGGTGGCGCATGCACAGGAAACAGTTTGAGAACCGCCGATGCGATAATGCATGGCGTTGGCGATTTTTGGATTGGCAACGCCACCTATGCAGTTTTTAGATAACATCTCCCTGCCGATTGCCAAATTTTTGGCAGATCGTTTATCTGATCGGGATAGGTCGAGGACAAAGCCAGTCGAGCTTGAAGTCTCCGTTTCGGACAAGTTTCTTCGGACCAAACATTCTAATAGTTCTTGCGGACATTTTTTATTTTGACCACCAATTGCAGTTTTATGACGCGATCGCGCTCTAGAGGAGTCTTGTGGCGAATTGCAGTTGCGTGTCCTTCAAAAGGTTATGGCATTTGCTACCTCCTCTTCGTTGTTTCTTAAAATTCGAGAACGAGTAGCTGGTTGAGGCAAAAATTTTGGCAGGCAAGAGCCATGAATCATTACGTTGCTCCCCACACTCCCTCATGATCAGACTGCTTACCCTGACTGTACTTTTGGCTTGCCTTGGCAACCAACTTGTCAGAAGCTGACAAGTTCATTCGGCTTGGACTCCAGGGAATCAAGAAACCTATATCGATTTATGACATGTGAAGACGGAAAGTTACCAGGCTGCATCGGAAAGCTGCTGATACATGTACTGTTTGTCTTTTTTTCTCAGAAAGGTTCTTCGCAAAGTTTGGATCTCTTTGCCCTCCAAGAAATCCAAACAAAGACAATTTCAGCTGGTGGATGATTTTTCACGGGCATGTGTTGGGCTCGACACAACCCGGCTGGTACTATTTTTATAATTTCAAATTTAGGTCTTTACATGACATGGTCGTCAGAGATTTTTACTAAGTTTGCCATTATTTATGTATTATTTATGTATTATTTATGTATTTGGTACAAGCTTCTGCTCGTTACAGATAAGTAATTTGTCATTTACATTTACGAATAGATTAAATGCTTGTTGCTACAATTACATATCGTACTATAAATGACGTAATTAAGTAAAAAATTGTCATCATATGTAAATTCTAATGATGTTCAAGTAACTACTTCAGTTCTGACGGTTAACAGATGTTGTCGTACCTAAGTGTCACTCGCGTTATTTCGAATAGGTAATTATTTGGGTACCTCATCATCGATTAGTCATTTGGTGTTTTGCGCCTTTATCAGTTTCGGTAATTGTTGGTTAGGCAATCGGAATCGCCGAGGCGCAAAGCGATCCGTGAAGAGACAATACAAAGCCAAACTTGAAAGCTTTGCCATAAACTACATCAAACCTCGTCTATCTGCATGACCCTTTATAGTCTCGGTTTAGACATTTGAAATGATGGAGAATGGTGTTGAAATAATATTTGAAAGTCTTTCTTTATGGTGTCTTTTTAAATTTGTTATTCAAAGATCTGCAACGTATGTGACGACCAAGAAGAGAAGAGGAGGACTTCCTATGATCTCTAGGTGGAGGCTGGGGACGCGTAACTCATTTGTTTATTCTCTGCTGCGTTTGGGGCACATTAAGGCAGCACCATTTGCTTTAATTAAAACGTGAATCCGGAAATGTGTTTTTTAAGGAATATAAATTATGACGTCACTGATATGCTAACCGGTATCGCGGATCGGGTGCAATTTAAATTTTAAATGTCGCACACGCCATGAACGTGGCAATTGCTGGCTGGCGTTGCACGCGATTCGGTCAGCAGGGTCCGAATCTCTTCGAATCATCGACATATTCACCAGGAAAAAATAACACCAGGGTTGTTCTAATAATTTCCAAAAACGAGTTTGCCTCTTCTCCGTGTAGTTAAATCTGCAGTTATCTAGTAATTTTTAAAATCGAAATTGACAGTTGGGCGCCCTCTAACTTATTTCTGTTGAAACGGGACGCCTCTGCCATCTGTCTCGTGGGTCAGAATCGTTTGGGTCAATGGGTCCTCAATTTTTTCTTGTGCGTTACGAAGGAGGATTAGCGGCAAAAAGCGCTACAATTCCGGATCGAGGTGGCGCTGGCGCCCCAGTGCCGTCCGTCTCCCCACCTCAATGTCAAGTTTGTTGTGGGCGTCGCGGCGCCCCTTTCGCTTGTTTACAGAGCCGGTCTGGCGTTTAAGGGCGTGATGTCCCGTTATTTACCGACAACTCGTCGAAATTTTCGAAAAAATTTCTTTATTTCGACGCAAAAATGTTTATTATTTTGGTTTTTTTGGGTGATGGTGGAGGGCGATCGATCACTCCAGAAGCTTGCACTTGGTCCGAGGCGTTGGGGCTGGCGGCGGGGGCGCTCTACCTAGTTCTCGTTGTCGTAGGCCGGCGGAGAGGGAAGCTATTGATCCGTTGGCGGCATCAGCTGACCGCCCCCGAGAGCGCAAGGGCGCGGCGGCCTCACGTACTTCTCCAAGGGTAGAGCGGAGCCGTTTCCCTCTCCGTGAATGGGAAATGGAGCAGTTCTACTGTTCTAGTCCAGTGTTAAGGACAACGGCTCCATACGCGGACGTAATTTTTTTTTCGGGGAAACTCCTGTAGGAAACGGGGCAGTTCCGTTGCGTAATCGCAATCAGTTGTTCGTGTCCGGACATTTTTATTTATCGCCGTGGTAGTTTTTTTTTTCGGTACGCCAAGGACTCGATTAATATACGTTCGGCGCGTATCGCACTGGTTGTTTATGTTTTCGTACGGTCCACGTCATTGTTTATCGTAATGTGGGTTATAATTGAATGTTGTGCGGATATTGGGATCATCGTCGTTATCGCTGATAAAAAAATCTCGTAATCGGTAATAATGGTGATTATTGTCGCAAAAACGCCCTCTTCTGCGTTTTAGCAATATGCTGGTTTTTGACGGGTGTTTTTTTTTTCACGTAACCAATCGATAAGTGACCAATTTGGCTGTTGATTATTCATGGCTACGGAGCATTTTGGAATTGTTGGCAATTTTGCGCAATTGATTCGAACTAGGGCGTATTTCTAGATGAAAAGTGTGGTTTTATGGCGTGCCAACGATAGTAGGGCCGCAATGTAAGTATTTATCCCCAATTGCGCCATATTGAGGAAATTCGGTGACTCACTCCGAATTGGGCCAAATTTTTTCTTCTATCTCTAGAACTGATTTTCAGTTAGTTATTGATAGTCCATTTCTGTGTTGTGAAATTTAGTGGAGCTGCTCAGAAAATTGAACGGTTATCGATTTTCACCTGGGAATCAGCTCATGTTTTTTTAACTTATTTCCATTTCTTTTTTTGCATTTTTATAAAGGCAAAGTTACTCCATTCTACGTACTTTTTTTAATTACCACTTTATTTGACACAACTCTGATAATTATTAATGAGTTCACGATGGCACGTGACTACCGGGGGCGAATGACGCAAGACCTAATATGACGTCGTACTTACGATTAGGGGTGAAGGCGTAATCTATATATTGAAAATTATTATTAAGAAACTCTGGAAAATTTTGGAAATGTGACATTACATTTTTCAAAATACAATGCAACATTTCGATATCGTCATTAACATTTTATGAAGAATCGAACGTTTTATGTATTTTAACGTAATTCACTTAACACAATGCAGCAATTACTAAAATGGGTTTTATTGCACCAATTGAAACTGCAAACGTTTCAAGCATAAAACCATTGTGCTTTTTTATGTCCGTTCAATTGAAATTCTGTTGGTTACTTGCCGTAAAAATAATAAATCTTTCCCCTTTTTTCTACTAGAAACGAAATTCTAAATTCTAAAATTCTAAAAATTGTTTTCCAGACGAATTTACAATTTCTCAAAAAATTTATTGATTGTAACTCTTCTATATCGACCAGTTAAATTACAATTGACTTTGGCCTGAGATCGAACTTTTGTTTTTTGAACTTATTTTTTTTTTAAATTTACATATAGATTGTTAAAATGTAATTGGTTAACTCGAAATGGTAATTGCGAAAGCGTGTTTCGTTTTAAACAATTATGGCCGTGTAAGCCTCGGGCGTACATGAATTTTACGTTAATTCATGGTGCTCATCAGCTGGTCGTAATTTCGATACTTTTTTGGAAAGCCCTAGTTCTCTTCACTATACCTTTTGTTTAAGAAGAGGACCTAAAATTCTTTTAGAACTCATTGTTGTATGAGCTTGGGATTAATTTGAAATTTTAAGGTTTTTTTTTTTAAATTTTGACCTAAATTAAAAGTTTTCTTCCAATGCGAACTTATCAAAGGTGGCTTTGGCACATAAACGTTTGTCGAGGCTTGGTGATTTCTTCGAACGAAAAACGTCACAAATGGAATTACAATAAGTTCACAACCCTAAAACGGTTTTATTGGCAATTTGAACTTTTCAAACTTAGGAATTAGGAATTGTCGGTAATGTGCTCGATTCGCCACCAAATTGAAATGGTGTAAGTGACAGTTGTCAAATAAACTTATCATTCAAGTTACGACATCAATCATTTTTATTTTCAAGGCCGCCCTTGATGGTTATAAATTTTAGTGTCATCAAGGTGTCCTTTTTTATTGAATAATTAAAATACGCATTTTACAACTGTTTTTTGACTAAAATTTAAGTAGCGTCTCTCCCCGTTTTTTTTAAGAATACCGTAAAATTTAAGAGTTTGCGAATAACTATAAATTCGATTATTTTTTTTTTTGTTAGTGTTAGTTACATTTTTATTTGTTGTTAACGTTTATCTTGAAGATCGACCGCGTAAATTGTGTGATCAAGGTTGGAAGCGATGAATGAAAAATGTTTGGCAAGGCCAAAGCAAAGTTTTAGGTACAAAAAAAGGCACGCAACGACAACTGTACGCACACAACATAAGGCAGAAGGTCACAGCCCATTCGTGTTCAAGATGATCAAAGATACGTTTAAATTAATCCAGAATCCAGATGATGGGCTTTGAAATATGAACCATTATTTTGGACGCTGCGTGCACTCTTTTCGGCCGAGAAACGTCAAAAATATTAAACATCATAATCTCATTTCACAAAATAACTCCAAGTCAAAATCTAGGCAATTTTGGAAAAAATTGAGTCGTAGTTGGTATAGTCGAGGTTAAAATTAAAGACAATATTGTTTTTTTAAATTTTTGTAGTGCCTGTAACTTGAATAGAATTTGCATATAAGTACTCAAAGGTGAGGTTGCGTGGATAATAGCAACACGAGCCCTTCTAATTATGTAATAATAAATAATTGAAAATTACTTTTGGTGCGGGCAATCATAACTGGCTTCGCCCCGGCTCGCCGCCCCCGATCCTTTGCGAGACCGTTTTAGACCAAAATCAATTAATGTAACCTACAACCGGCCAAATTGGTCATTGCGCATTACGACTCGACACTCGAAGAAATAGATGGTCCGATTTGAAGGAAGGTCGGTGAAATTGAAGCTTTTGCGTCAGTTGGGTGTCGCGAGCTGGGGCCGCTCTCGGTGTTCCGGCACCGAGTCCAAATGCCGGCCGATAGCTGGTTGATAATTGATAAAGTCAGTCAATGTCGCGCTCGTTGCCGGTTCCGCGAAACTCCAGCACTCCTTGGACTGCATCGCTGGTCCGTCTGCTCTCCGTCATTACATCCGCAGACTGTTACCGGGGTCTCGCTAGGCCAAGGTTGGTCGGCCACCAGGTCTCGCGAGCGCCTCGTCGATATCAAAACTTCCAACCGACCGACCGACCGACCGCACATCATCATCGTTTGCTAATCGGGATCTCTTCTTCGCTTGCAGGTGACAAATTCCGCCTGGTTTTGGCGACGACCCTCCGCGAGGACGGATACCCGGACGCCGCCGACTGGAACCCCCAGGGCCTGGAGACGGAAGGTTCGCGAGCCGACAGCTTCGAGTACGTCATGTCCGGGAAGGTGTACCGGATCGAGGGCGACGAAGCCGCCATGGAACCCTCCAGCAGACTGTAAGTATTTTTCCGGCGGACGAGAAAATTTTGAAAATTACACACGGGGGACGGGCGTACGTTTCGACCTTCGGACGGTTGTAAGTACCTATTAGAAAAAAATTCGTCAATTGGCCACTGAACTTTCAAGCATCGGGGGAATTTGCCGTGAAGGATGCCACTCCTTGTTGCTTTTTGTCTTTTTGTTGGTAGCCGCGCGCTCTCGTGTTGTGTTTATTTTCGGAGTGTTGTTGTATTATTAAGTTTTATTTAAATCGAACGATTTACATAATACCTATCGTCGTCGTGTTGTTTTGTTGGGATCCGTAACGAGGAACTCGTTACCACTTACGGACCAGAACAGGAGTTTCGCCCGAAGAAGGAAAATCTCCGGACGGTGACTCATCGGAAAATTCCGCCCCGCCCCCCTCCACCGGTGACTCGACAAAAAGGGGATGATGAAGCAAGCGCGGATTTTCCGCCGAAAGGGCTGACGTCTGATTTTGGGGGCGGCGATGGTGGCGAGGTGCTGGGGACCACCCTGTGTTTACTGTGAGTTGTCCTAGTGAACACAGCTGGTGGTATCTCAGTGGCTCGACATTTTTAGCGACGAGGGACGTAGTTTTGGGGTCCGTGTGTTTGACGTGACAGTGCACGTACGACCTTGGTATCACGTCCGCGTTAATTGACCATTATTGCGGTGTTTTATTGTGGATTGGACGCGTGGGCGGATTAAATTTCAAGCAAAAAAAAACACGATGAAGAGCTTGTTCGCCAACTATTCGCCGAAGCGGTTCGGATCGGATTCCACGACCTTCGACAAGACATGGAGGAAAAGAAGCACTTGTTTAGTTAGATGCACTCGACATGATGAATTGTGACGCGCCAGTAAACAGAATTTGGCGCTCACTATTGGGTACAGCGGGAGTCAAAGATTTCCAGACGCTCGACGGCTCAGCAACCAACTAAACACATTTTTATATATGAGTCTCAGCAAGACCCAACGTCGTTTAGTTGGTTGCTGAACTGCCAAGCACCAGTTATGGCTCGAAACCTTTCGATCATGCTGTACTTAAGTATTATTATTTTTTTCAACTGAACTCATTGAAACATTTAAAGCTCCCACAAAATACCAACTATGTAATAGGTTATCAATTGAATTGTATATGTTCTAACTTCTGTAAGCTTGCTTGTGCTTCTAGACTTACTACACTATTTACGGTATTGCCATTATTCCTTATTTTTGAGTCCTGAGGTCAGGGTGCTGCAGTGAGTGAAAAAAGAGAAGATCGGCGTTATAGAAATTAGAGAAATCGCCCAAAGCCTCCTATTTAGCTTGTATAATTCCACTGCAATACGTACCAACAATAATAATTGCTATTAATTGCTGCAATTGCGAGTCGGGCCGTAGAGACTATTAAAAGTATAAATTGGATATGCAGGAATCAAATGACTTCAACGGGAAATTAAATTCTTCCGCAGTAACAGATTTTTATTGGGAAACTTGTATTGCAACTTTTTAAGTCACTTTCCATACAAATTCATCCAACTGGAACGGATGGAAAACGTTCCAGATTTCCAGAAGCTCCCGTGTCATATTTACTTTAGAAGTGCTTGTTCACATATTGTTTTAACAATTGAATTTTTTTCGTTTGTTATTTGCGCAATAACTTCATGGCGTAATATTATGACATCAAATCGAATTGGCCGCAACGAATTGTCTTATTTGGGCAATCATTGCCTCGTTATATCGGCCAATTAAAATTGCGTCCAGTAATTTCATTGATTTCGCCTTAGAAGCCCGTCTGGGTTTTAGGTAATCCTCTGTGACGCACAATTTTCGTTACGTGCGTTGCTTTCAGCGTCATCTAGTGGCGGCGTTCGCAACAAACGGCGATTCCTGCTCTCCCGCAAAATCGTTCCCGTCGCGTCTGCGCCTTGCCCTCCTTACATAATGGCAACTAATTCAATTTGTGTCCGTGCTCCCAGTTAATTCGGGGAAATTTCCGGAAATCCCGACTTCTGTAACGGCCCGATTTCGGGCTCTGAGGTGACTTTCTCGAGTGTTTGTTTGTCTTTGGCAATTTTTTTGTCGCCCCCTTTTTTTGTATTTTTAATCTCGATCGACCTTCGCTTCGCTGCCCTACGTGTTGCTCAATTGGCCCAGTGGTCCAAATATCTCCGCTAATTTTGGTTGGTGAGAACGCATTTGCAGTATGTGCATCGGCGCGCTTGTGTTTTGGCAACGTAACGCTTGCATAATGCACGAGGAAGGTGTCGACGGTGTTTATTTCGGTGCTCTTGCCCAGATGTTGGGACAACCGTTCCTGTCTCTCTCAGCTGTTTCCCGGTGTCGGTCGCCGGGACCACTTGCTTCCCTGAAGGCGGTTCCGCTTGTTTGTGCGTTGCTCCCGGTGTTCCCTCGGGAAAAGCTGTGCGACTAAGGGTTTCGCGTCATTTGGACCGAAATCAAAATTTTTCCGTCCCGAGTTATTTTAAAATGACAAGTAACGCGCATTTCACCAGTTATTTCCGTTGGAAATCGAAACGACGGTACTCTGCCCTCCCCCCAATAACACCTTCGATCCTCTCGAAAATCGCGCAGCTTTTCTCTAACGACAGGTAACCCGCCCCAGGTGTGTCAACCCTCTACTAACCAAGATCACGGCACTCTTTTCTTTTGGGTTTTTGCCGCACAGTTTTCTGCATGTTTTTTTTTTTTTTGGACTTGTTTGGTTGGTGACCAATGGACGTGGTTAGTTTTAGGTGCTTTCGTTGGATGTGGCTGATGCGGGGGCGGCTTGCACTCCCTCGTTGTCTTCTGGTCTGCTTCCGGAACGCGGGGAGGCTCCGTGCCAGATGCGCGTTTACACTGCACAAGTCTTTTGAATTCTGTAAATGCACTATCTGGTACGACAGCCCGCCGCGTGCACTCGTCTCTTTTCTTATCATATCACTTTTCCATTTTCTTCCGTCGTCTTGCTTGTATCACGCCACTAGATGTCGCCGAACGCTTAGATAGACGCATCCGGGTATTGTAGAGACTCTCGAAGACCGCCACCAATTGCGCCTTCGATTGTCTCCAACCCAACATCTTATGTAATGTTACTATTTAGTTGTATTATTGACTTGTTTCACGTTATTTTTATCAAATAAACTGTTTCACGCATTTTTGTACATTTCTTTTAGCACCTTCAACCCCATAATCACTTTTTACGTTACTCACCCTCATCATCACTATCGCCAAAATTTGAAGAGGTGGAGAGCGTAATAACGAAAATTAGATTAAGACCGAACCCTCCTTGACTCGGGCCTTCGGGCAAAAATGTCAAGGTCTAAATTTAGTTTGGGAGCGCAGCAAGCGCAGTTTAATAACCCAGTTCGGCCCTGGCAGTGCGCCAGCCGAAATTTGGCGGTTGCCAACTTTACAACCAAACCGATACTTAACGCCGTTCCTGTCTCCCATGAGTCCCTCGGGACTCATGTAACGTAACGTAATCCCGGGCGTCATCTCGTTTCGCGCATTCCTAGGACAGCTAGCTATTGATCAGTCGCCGTGTTCCAGATTTCTATTTTAAACAATTTTAGAGAGGGATGGTGTCGGTTGTCAACGGGAGCGGTGGACACGGTGGCAGTGTGGTTAGCTGGTTGTGTTTTTCGATCACGACCACTATCCATACTACCTCCGTGGATACCGTACCGCGACCAGATGCTGCCAACTTCGCAATGACGTCATTTTCTTAGTTGTGGTGGATGCGCCGCCTTTTTCAAATGTCTCGACTCGTTTCGATTGTTGTTAACTTTTTGGTAACGTTGTTTTGTCGTTTCAGGGCCGCTTACGTGTCGTTTGGAGGACTGCTCATGAGGCTACAAGGAGATGCCAACAATTTACACAGCTTCGAAGTCGATCAACATATGTACTTGTTGATGAAGAAGATCTTTATGTAAATAAGACTTGATTTCCAAAAATTTTTTAGCTTAAGTTTTATTGTACAAGAAATAAAGACTTTTTATACCTATGTAAGTAATTATTGAACGCCTCCTTCCACATTAATCAGACTAGTTGTTATGAAACCAGCAAGGTTATAGTTTCAGTCTATTAAAAGAAATAGCCATCCAGTTAAGACGTGCATTAGCCAAAATTGTGTTGCCATTTCCGGCTGATTCGATTACGTAAACGTCAAGGTCTGTTAATTACCATCCATTGCAGCTCCACCAGAATTAATTTAGTCTCTTGTGGAAATCAAGTTGCGATTTTTGGCAATCAGCTGAAGAGTTTCCTCAGTCTTTAGTACTTTAGTGCAAATTTGGAACCTAGGCCGCCCTTAAAAGTCAGATAAGTGCACTCTTATTGCTAGAGATGACTAACGTCAGTCTTTCTTTCGTGATTGCTGCCCTGCACAATTGTCACTGAAGATAATTTGACCTTCGTAGTGACTCAATGAACTAGTGAAAAATTAAATTCCAAGCGAAAAATTAATAAAAAAAAATATTTAAAACGACCAATAATTAGTTTTCATAAAATGGTACTTGTTTAATAAGCAAAATTTACAATAGAAAATATTTATAACAATGTACGCTATTTTATTTTCCTAAATTACTACATCTAAACGCTATTCTTCTGCGTCAATGTGTTGTCTCCATAGACCTCCAGGACGTCGGCCAAATGTTCGTTGTCCCTTGGCCTCTTAAAGGTCTTCTTCCTTTGCCCGGTCTTGTGCCTCTTTGGAGCTAATGGTTTCTTCAGCCCGTGGTCCTGCATCGACCGAATTCCCTGTTTCTCCAAGTATTCGTCGATTTTAGCGTCATCCATCGCGTCAACAGCGACCGAACGCCACAATTTTTGAAACTCTTCATCAATAACTAGAGTTGACGACCGGTCATTGTAGAACAGTACTTTCTTCTTATCAATCGGCCTTGTGATGAAAATTATTTCATTCTGATTTTGTAATGTCTAAAATTACTATTGTTAGTTAGTTAGTTATTAATAAATTCAAGTCAACTTTTAGAGCCTTCTCGCAATGGGGCAACGATTCCTGGACATCTTCCAATAAAATTCCTCCTAATCCCTTCAGATCTTGCTGTCTCAATAATTTTAAGAGACTTTTGCGGTCCTTCAACTTGTAGGGGGCTTTGAAGAGAAATTTCCCATCTGAGCTTACTTCAATTTTCGGATTATCGATCAAAGATTCCGTTTGCAACCACTAAATCGTAAAAATTAGCAAACTTTTGCAAAAAACAACAAACAACAGCACCTGTTTCACTTTAGTTCCTACATCTAATTGGTTAGTTTCATCTAAAATTTCTTCCAAACTCAATGGATAAGTTTCGCCATCCTGATGCCTGGTTCTCATGTGCTTTACAATTTTCGCTAAAACTCCGAACCTGTACTGGGAGCTTCCAGACGAAGTTTTGTATCTGCAACATTGCCAATAGATTTTTGTGCTTGGAATTGTTAGAAATTTACGTGTTAATATCCAGTTTTGGAGCACTGCTGCTGGAGGATTTGAATTTCTTGCTTTCATTCTGTACGGGGTCTGGTTTCGGCTCGGTTTTTTTCTTTTCGACACTAAAATTTAATAATTTTATTATTCACAACATAACCTCAATTTTAAAAAAACTTACGTAGGGGTAGTGAGGGCCCGCTTTTTAAACAGCTCTCGCTCCCTGAGCAATGCAGGATCCATTTTGAGGCAAACACCAACAAAACTGTGCCAATAAACGAGGGTTTTTCTTAATTATAAGAATTAACCACAGCTGTCACTTAACATGTTTTCATCTGTCAAATGCGTGCATAGACGTCAAATGACGTCATTTGCCAAATTAGGACCAATCGGGTGCGACAATGTTGGCGCCAAATTTAATTTAATAGGGTGAGTGTTCGAGGACAAGGTCTCTGGGGTGAGTTTCACAAAATTTACTCTTTATTTCTCACAAGATGTGACACATGCTACATGCGGGAATATTGAGTTTCATTTAGGGACTTTATGCATCCTCTTTCACCCAGAATTGATTTAAGGAATCTTTTGCTTGAGTCAAATCCTAAAAGTAGTTTTTCCAGGCAGTCCCTGGACTTCAAATTACCAAAACCCAAAAGAAAAGTTCTACAACTAATATTTGGAAGACAAATTGGAATTTAGAAGGCGAATTTAGATAACACTTGACGCAAAATACCCTCCTTATGTAACTTTGCGGAAGCGCTGCGCTTCTTTGTGGGCGTTAGATAACATTTCCTGTCTCTTATCACATTTTGTTCCTCACCAAAAACAGTAAAAAATTACTCTATGTATTGAAATGTTCCAGCTAACATTATTGCTAACTCTGTTGATTATAGGGGGTGAATGTGATGAAAGGGGGGCAAGGGTCCGCCGAATTGTTGGTGGCTCTCCTGCTGCATTACCGCCAGAAGACGCCCCTGTCGTTTTTACCAGATTTGCGGGAAAAAGCGCAAGAGTGGTCGGTACTCGGGACTTTCCCCATTACGTGTTTAAGGGAATCCGATTTGCCCATCCACCCACAGGAAAATACCGATTTTTGGTAAGAATTTGTTTTTGCTGACAATTGTAACAAGTTACTTGCAGAGGCCCCGTCAATATTTTCTCGATGGACACGAAAACGCTACCAGGTACCCGCCTCCTTGTCCCCAACCGTCTGGGAGAGACATAGTAGTAGGGGAAGAAGACTGCCTCTTCCTCAACGTTTTCACTCCAGATTTACCTACAGGAATGGAAGGTTAGTTAATTTACCATAAAGAAGAAGGTGTGAAGCAATTTCAATAAAACTTTAGGTCTCCCGGTGGTGGTATGGATCCATGGGGGAGGCTTTCGTTACGGTTCTGCCTCCCAATACGGGGTGAGTCTTCTACGTTACCTGAATTACTAACAAAAATACCTCGCAGGTGCGCCATTTGGTAGGAAAGCAAGTGGTGGTGGTCACCATTCAATACCGTTTGGGTTCCCTAGGATTCCTCAGCACTGGCAGTAAGGAGCTTCCGGGGAACGCTGCTCTGTGGGACATGGTTCTGGCGACTCAATGGGTACGCAACTACATTGGATTTTTTGGCGGTAATCCTCATAAAATCGTAGTGATGGGTCATGGTACTGGTGCCAGTAGCGCCATGCTGATGTCTCTCTCCAACGTAGCCAAAGGTCAACCAATCGACAAAAAATCTAGAATTTTCTACAACAAAGATTTTAGGGTTGAGCAGTGGAATTGTGGCCATGTCAGGTAGCTCTCTCTCCTCTTGGGCTATTGACGATACTCCTTCAGATACTGCCAAAGAAATTGCAGAGCAGAACGGATGCCCTATCAATTCCCCTTTAACCATGGTCAGGTGCTTGCAAAATTTGTCTCCAGCTTCAGTCATTAAGGTAATTTGTTATTTCGGGAACGCTGGGCTAAGTTTAAAATTGCAGGGTGATTCCATGATTGAGTTCCAAAAGCTGCAGACGGGTGGTTTCGTTTCGGGCTTGACAGGACGACTGGGATCAGCTCCTGTTTCCGAGGGTGTTCACGATGGACGTTCACAACCAAACTTAATTGAGTACAATCCGTATGAAAGATTAACTAACAACCTTGCCAAAATACCTGTACTCACTGGGGTAACAAAAGATGAGACTAAACGGGCTGTAGCAGGTCAAAATGTTCCCAAAGACATTTTGAAGAATATATTGAAACCGTTCGACAAAATTGCACATAAGTTTATGGCTTTTGAAAGCTCCTTTTCCAAGATTCCAATTATTCAACCAGGTGGAGAGGTAAGACTCTGAATTGATTGTAACAGTAATTCGTATGAAAATTTTTAGATCCTTGACGTCCTTGAGAGGGGTCGAAGGAACGTGTTGGGTTTTGATCAAATCACGAACTTATTACAAGCTAAATATGCTTTCAGTAACTTAACGGAAGGCTTAGGAAAAGTTTCTGAAGCTACTGGTAAAAAAATCTTTATTGTTACAAACATTTCTAACTAATAATTATAGGGGATGCTTTATTCAACGCCCCCGCATTTTTAACGGCGGAAGTGTGGTCGAGAAAGGGCTTGCCTGCTTTCATGTACAGATTTGATCACTGCGGAAAGAAGAAGAAAGGTTCTTTCTTCCTTAAGGGTCTTCCGCTTGTCGGGAACACCACAAGTGAGTTTCTAACCAATTTCCGTACTTAAGTGACAAAACGAGTAGGTGAAAGACCCGACTTTAATTTTTTATTTATTTATAGTTGACGACAACGACACTGTGAGCCACGGAGACGAACTAGCGTATCTCTTCGATCCTCAAGACTTAGAGGGTAGAAAAATGGACCTCAACGAAAACGCAGATGCTGATGACAATAAAGTTCGCGACATTTTCACTCAGATGATTGCGGATTTTGCTCGTTTTGGCAAAGTTAGTGTCGGAAAAGAAAGTCTTCGACCTTTTTCAGCAACCGACAACAACTTTGTCCAAATAGCTCCTATTCCCAAATTCGCCAAAGAGTTCAGGTTCTGCGAAATGGCTTTGTGGCTCAATTTGGCAGACAGATTGAAGAGCAGCTCTTGTCAATACCTGCAACTGTTACAAGCGCGGTGGAAGGATGCTCAGGAATTTATGGGGTTAAGCGAGTGGACTAGTGGAGGCAATCTGGGCCAAGTCCTCAACCCCGATCTTTTGGGCCGCAACGGCGGGTCAAACAAGAAAAACGAGATGCCCTTGAATAAACCGTTAGATTTTCTCGGAGGCAACCAGAAGAACGGGTCTCCTGTGGCGAAACCGCTGGATTTTCTGGGGGGCAAGAGCAGAAACCCCTTGTCAGGTATCATCGGTTAGGGTCATGAGGAACTGTTAGTTTTACCAATAAATCCAAACTTATTTCTGATTTCTTTGTTTGGCTAAACCTATAAAAGTTATCCTAAAAAAAAATCTGGAAATTTTCTCCTACAATGCAGAAGGACTCTTCTTCAAGATGCTCTCGCCTAGTGCTCCAATTCAATGGAGGTGCAAACGAGGTTAATACTAAATGAACCCTCTTGCAGGCATTTTAAGTGACTAAATTTTAATGATTAATACAAAAGGGCGCTTAAATAAAATTAGGTTTAACAACTATCGTAATTTCTTATAAATAAAGTTGGCCAGCCATAGAGCTCCGGTAAAGAAGTGGAGGACGGCCAAAATGTGGAAACAGCTCTTAAAACTCATATCTGCAACAATAGGGTAAACACATGGTGGACCGAAAATGGTACTATGACTTACCTGCTATTAAAAAAAACAAGAGGGATAAACCTCCCAGAATGCAAAGAAGGCCATACTCCCTACCAACTTCACCCTTAATTGTGATTCCTAGTAAACTTTTTTGGACGTGATCCAAAGCCGCTATGCTCACCACTATTAAGGTGGCCCCAATCAGCAACACATATTGGTTGTTGAAGTCGGATATCACTAAAATTGTTTTCAAAATTAGAGTAACTGTTGCAATAAGGGGCCAAGTCTTCTAGCTACTCTTATGGTGACTGGGTCTGACTATAGCATTGCCTACAAAGCTTGAGTAAGAAACTTACTGAAATAGCCCACAGAGCCCATCCAACACAATATCCACAAACAAATGGGTCTTCGTTTCTTCTCGACTCGTACCCAGTACGAGACACAAGTAAAAATAAGTGTTGCCAACGACAGCGTCCCCATCAACGTCGACATTTGCCTCAGCTGAATCTTCTTAACTTCCTCGTACAAATAACTAGGAAACATCGAAAAGAAAACGAAAATCGAAAAGTTCGTTGTGACGACCATCAACAAAGACTTGTAAAAAGTTGGTTCCGCCAAAACGTTCAAATTCTGCAACCAATTCCTCTTTTCGTGAACAGTGGGAGCGAAAACGTTCGAATTTCGAGATTCCACCCTAATTTCGTCATCGTAGGCGTAAGTGTTGTTGTTGTTAACCGGCAAGTCGGAGAAGAGGGGCGAGGGAACATTGGCGGAAGATTGCTGTTGTTTTTTCGACAACTCGTCTTCGTCGTCGAAAGTTTCCCATTCTTGGAGTTGGTCGTACTTGACGATGTCCTCGTCTTCTTCGTCGAATTTCTCCCAAGTTTCGGGAGGGCCGACGCCGCTGGTGCCCGGTCTCGGCTCGATTTCGATTTTGCTCACGTGACTCTCGGTGCTCGTCTGCCGCTTTATCTGCAATTCCCGGGAGTTCTTGGAGAATATGTCCTCCTCGTCGTCCGGGTTCACCTAAACCGACAAATTTAAACAGTTGAAACGGAAGAATTCAAGTCGCGAAAATCAAAGACTTACTGTGACGAATTGGTAGGACTTGGCCCGCAATTTCATGTACATTGGCTTCTTGAAAATAATGTTGACCACTAAGCCCTGCAAAATTATGGCTTGGTACCATAGAATAACGTGTAGGAGACTTGTGTTGATGATGTTGTGGCCTAGCAGGGCTGGAGCAAACACAAATCCTAAGGCACTGAAAGCTTTTGAGATTTGACTCAAAATTGCCAGTTTCATCCGAAAGTATTGGGTGAGCAAAATTTCGCATTGGGTCAATTGGAGCGATGCGCCCAATCCTGCGAAAAAAGTTGAGGGTTAGTATTTTTAAACCCCACAGCTGTCTTTGAAAGTTTATAACAAGTCTTCCAAAGCATAAAAATTATGATTGCTTCTTGCTTCCACCTAACAATTTTCTATTTCAAGAATAAAAGTTTCAAACTTTCAAATTTGTTTCTTGGCAATGTGTATTTTTGATTGTCTACATTCGAGGCGTAATCACACGAAAACTTCTCAGAAAGTGAAGTAAAAAACGTTCGGAAAAGTGTTTTTATGATGTGCTGTGCTTATTATTACGGGAAATGTTGTGCAAGTCGGGGTAATACTTTTGGGGATGTCGAAATTTTCATACCTGTTAGGCATCCCGCCAAAACAAAGAGGGCGCCCCCGTCGTTTCCCGTCATCCCCATCCACATAAATAATAGTCCAGCGCAGGTCAAACAAGTTCCAGACGTTCCTACGAGCCTGGGCCACGTGCTTTTCGTGATAAGTGCTCTTGATAGGGGATCTGCAAGGAAGCCCAAACGTAATCCGCAAGTAAGTAATTTAAAATTTGTGCTAAACTGATTACGCTTGCCGCAATCATCAAAATATTTTGTGAAAGGTTTGTTGCAACATTTGTTGTTGCTATTTTGGCGCGCTAGCTCTTCTTCCGTTGTTTTCTAACCGCAGAAAGCAGAAAATGTTACCGAACACTTGTTGCTTTGGCGCCGTTGCCGGTTAGGCGAACATTTGTCCGTGCGGAAGTTGCCTTAAATTTAAAATTTTCGATTTTTACCCATGTGTGTGTGAAAGTCTCGGCATGTTTCAACAAGTTGATTTGGTTTCTAACCGTTTTTTCGTAAATATCGAACGATGAGGCGGCGCTGCACCGCATGGTCAGGGCGTAGCGAAGCGAAAATTACAAAGACAACCAGTTTGAGTCCCGTTCCTGTTGGTTGTAAAAGAAACCCTTCTTTTGTCGAATGGTCCCAGGAATATTCCATTCATGCAGAAATGAGAACAACTGGTTTTTACCCGAGCATCTTGATTTAGCAGCATTTTTAAAGATTACACAAAATCTAGTTATCGTTGCGGGGACAGCTGGCCAAATATTTTGTTCCAAGGCCAACTAATGCAGTCTATTATTATGTTCTTATTTAAACGAGAAAAAGTTCTTTAAATTATCCGGTAACTTTTCTGAATTCAGCAAGAAGCCATTGTCAATCGAGCCTCTTTCTGGTCTCAATCAACAGCTGGCCACACAGGTGCACGCTTTTTGCCCAATTTTGATTCTGCTCAGTGGCGTGCCACAAACATCCCCGTTTTTACACGTGTATTTGCTTGTTCGTAAAGCTATTTAGGTTTATAAATTACTAGAGTCTGGTCTGATAATGGCAACGCTAGTGCTAGTTCCACCAACTTTGGCAATTTGGTCGCGTCTAGCTTGGCGGCGAACGTGAAGACAAAAGCGGTCTCTTTGTTGCTATTAGAAGCTTACATAATCAGAATGTTATTTACCCAAAACTGTCCTTGATATCATGTAAAATAGAGGAACGTGGAGAAGCTTCTCGTCCCATAACTGGGGATTGTGGTCGTCAGCGTTTTCCAGTCGGGAGAAGGCCAGGAATATTCCGAAACTCACGATCAAGTTGGGAATCACGGCCTGCAACAAAGAGATTTTTTTCAATGACTTGTCTGCTTTCTAAATTATTATTAGGCTCGTGGAAAAGTCAATGACAATATCTTTCTTTTGTTGTACGAGGGTTAATTGAAAAGTTATTTCACGTTTTGGATTTTTTTCAACTAGCCAGTGAGATTTAGGATTATTTACCCATTTTCTATTTGACAGTAGTGCATTTATGTTTGACTGGGGAATAACGGAACGTACTACTTTCTAATCCCTAACAATAGAAAGATTTAGGACCCATGCTAGACTCTTATCTTCTTAAAAGTACATAATGACTTTATGGCATGAGCTTGAGTAGTTTTTCCTAAGAACTGGCGGTAAGTAGCAAAGCAACTTGTTCTTTGCCTGATTTTTCTATAGGGGCCCAAAATTTTATACCATGTGCTGTGTCTTCACTACTCTTAGTTGTTGAATTTTGGTAAGTACCGTTTCGGGGTGAAACACTAGTCAAGACCACCATCACTTGTTATTGTATTGTACTCTCAATCGAGAAGGCCGTTCAGTCCTGCCAAAGTTCAACAATACTGTTCATTTATCTTTCATCCATTCTCATCACTTAAAAGGTAGGCTAGTCTTTATTTATACACATGCCCACATTTTTGTATAAACGGTCTTTTATTTAAAAAAAAAATGTTTTACGAGTATAGTTCATTCCTTTGAAGCTTTGAAGAGTTTGAAGTCGGAGAATTTATGCGTTCTAGATTTAAAGTCATAAAACCAAGTTTTTAAATAATATAACAATGGGGAAAACATGGCAGCATGGCCAATACACCTAATAAAGATAACAAACGGTTTCTAGGGAAATAATGGCTGAATGTTCAATTTCAGATAACAGTGTTGCCTTTTTTCTAACTTTAAATTGCTTGTAGTTTATAGTTTCTCAATGTAGACTATTTAGAGAGATGGATTTTTTTAGCAAATTTTCAGTACCTTACACTAATTCTAGATAACGCACTTTCAAAGTGGTGCGGTCCTCTTGGGCCCCCCTGTATTGCCCATTGCTGACAACACAAGTGGGTGTTAGATGACTGAACTTATTACTTTCCAACTACTTCTTGAAATAGAAGAGTGTTCATAATAATAAATTTTGTTAGAACCCTTGAGGAAATTTTAGGACCAGTTTTACGAAAGTCTGATAAGCATTGGAATAACTATTCCGGACTAAGGGCCGGTTTACATACCCTCGGTCTACAGTTTATACCTGAATTTTGTCTTGTTCGACTTTCGTAAAAGCGCATTTACCTCGAGTTATTCCGGAATAGTGTTATTCCAGGTAAATTTTCCTTTCGTAAAACCGGCCCTTAAAAGTAATGGCATTATGAACACCACTGGTTTTTTAAGAACGGGCGGTAGGTCTACCTGTTTTTTTTTTATAGAGTTTCAAAATTTCAGACCACGTGTTGTGTGAGTTTTTGCGCTCTCTACTACTTAACCTACACTATTTTCTCTACTTACACTACCGCCCCCCACCCTCCCCCTCTACCACTTTTTAATCTACACCCCTTCCTTGCTGTTGAGTTTTGGTACCGTTTCGGGGCGAGACGATCACTTGTCAGTGCACTCTCGATTTAAAAGGACGTCCAGTTCCGCCAAAGTTCAACAATACTGTCCATTCATCTCCCATCCATTTTCATCGTTTTAAAGGTAGGCTAGTCTTTGCTTAAACGTGTGAGGTGAACATTACTTTTGAAACTGACTGTACCTAGTTATTTATTAAAACCTTATCAATGCGTGAAAGTCCTGACGATGTCTTTTGTTATGGTATTTTAACATTGTAATAAAACGCGGCAAACTGATTAAAACGTAAATTTTATGTAATCATAATGACCTGACCTGGCCTAACCCTGGCACTGAATTGATTAAAATTAACGATATTTACTGAATAGAAAAATACAATCAATTTGAAGCGGTGTCCCGCAAAAGATGAAATGTAAAGAAAATGATCGAATTCGTAGGGGGTAAGTGGACTGGTGTTGGAAAAATTTGCTCTAAAAAGCTTCTTTTGATAAATACGCAAGTGAGTTTCTGGCCAACCCCAAAAAATCCATCTAAATTGAGGAAGCTGTCATTTCATGAATATTAACTATAGAACCCAACAAACAAATTACGTGACATGACTCTTGGGTGGTGAAATAGAAACTGTGATGGTTGAATAAATTACCACACGGATTTGCCACTGGTCAAAGTGTCATGTTAACCTCATGCCAGGTTCTGAGAAATCTGTTTCTTTCCACACCCTGTGAAGAGTGTCAGGTGACAACTCCTGGTTTCATCCAATGGTCGGTTTCATGACGTAGGGTCAAACTCCCGGATTGTTGCTTATTTGTCGCCTTTTTTGCAAAAATTTACGGATCTAGGACAGGGCCGGCAACTTGTAATTTCCCAATGTGTTGCTGGGGGGAGTCAGTTAATGTTCAATTTAACATGATTTATTCCATTACTAATAAGCACTAAATATACGAATGAATTCTTGCAAAACGTGGTCTAAAAGACTGGCTCTTGTGTTGCTCGACTCGGATGCTGGTAATAAATTGTCATTTTTGTCAATAATTGTCAAATACACAAAAGAGTTGTGGATGTGGGGGTAGGCGTCCCGAGAATCCATGATACTGTGAATCAAACCGTTTTTAAAATCTTATAAAAAACGGACATCAGTGACAGGGAGGGTGAAACTAATTGGAACGGGAGTCTGGATTTTAAATTTATGACACGGTTCCAAGAAAGTGATCATCTTGATAACGACCATTGAACCAGAGAAAAATGTGAATCGCCGACGGTGTGGTTCGAACCCCCGACACGGTCCGAGCCACCCCCGAATTCGGTCCGCTTAACCACTGCGTCTACGGGACCCACGTTCTTGCCCTGCGTTCAATCTCGGTCTCAACCATAGTCTCAACTCACTCGAGTTCCCAATCGTCTACCTAACGATTATAACAATCTCTTAACTCATTCTTAGAGCAATACGAAAGTTGCCGGCGCTGATTTAGGAAATCTCTCATTTCTACGCGGGGTTCGGGAGAATGTTGCAAGTCGCGCCATCCTTATCAAAAATCAAACAAAATTCGAAGGCGTCACCAGCCGAACAGAACCTCTTCCCGATTCCTGCTACGTAGTTTAGGTACCTGGAAGAATAAGTTCGACGCAAAAACGGCCCATCCATATCCTCCGTCCGGGATGCTGGGTCCCAATTCGGGTTGCGTGCTGAGAACCCCGTCCAAATGGAGCGTCCGTTCGTTTGTTGTCGAGCCGACCCTGCTGACCTGTTCGTTGGTTTCTTCTTCTAGTGCCATACTTTTCGTTTTCACTTATCTTCAGACGCCCATCACGCAAAAGTTCAACACTTATTTTCATCACATTACGACAGGTGCATGGCTGATTAAAGAAACCGTTATGGGAGAAACGCCGAACAGCGATTAGGTATCTATCTTTCTTATCTTATCTTGGTGCTTGGTATGAACGTTTCGTCGGCAAACGGGAAGGAAATCGTTGGTGATGGTTTTAATAACACAGCACAAAGCCACAAATGCTTCCGTTATTCATTGCGTAATTCTAAACCAGGTCGACGAATCCAGCAAGAGGTGGACCTTTCGGTAACCGGCATTCTTTTTCCCCAGAGGTTCTTTCAATTTATTGAGCCTCTTGTTACAATCGTGAGTCATGGGAGATGACGTCACTTGTGTAAGAGATGTGAAAGGTTTTAAATTGGAGAAGGAGGTCGTTCCGTGGCTCGATGGGAAGAGCGGCAGGCCTGTACGGGAATGAACGCGAGTTCAAATCCCGCCGGGTTCGACATTTTTTCTCTGGTTTAAATCCTTCTTAACACGCTTTTGACATTTATGGCGTTTTAATTGCGGTGTTCGGTAGTTTCTTGATACTCAATATTTTAGTAAAAAACCCGCTCTTGGTTGGGGGTTCCGTGATGGTCAGTTCGTGGGTGGCGTCAAAAACTACCAAATTTGCCTGGGAAATGTTGGCGAGCAACAACTTCCTGCTTGACTAGGAGAATATGCAGGTGGTAAATTCTTGTTGTTGTTAACATTTTTATTATGTTTGTCGTTTGAACATAAGGGTCATAAACGACCTTCAATCGACAGTTGTAGCACGTTCCAGCCTGGAACCCGGTTTTTATTGCCTATTGCGAACTCATAAAAACACATGTTCAAGAGTTTCAAGTTTCAAGACCCCAACCAACCCATAAACAATTAAATTACAATTTCAGACAGTTCCTAATACCTGTATTGTTTTGTAGAAAATGCAATTTTTATCGCCTAGTGTTGAAAAGTAGTGACGCGACTACCTAGAACTTGCATTTAGTTGTTGAGCCATATGTTCAATCTCAAAATCTGCTTCTTCCCCCAGTTTCGCGCCAAATACTAATTCTAGGTTCGTACATCAATTACAATGCGAGTTTTTTCAAACGCGAGTCTCCACAAATAAAGTTCATGGTAATCATTATCTTCTGAGTTTCTTCGCATCATCAACATAACATGATACCGCTCTATCACAGGCTCTATTAAATTACCTTTTAACCATTAAGAGATTGGAGTTAGTTACGTCAGCCAATTCAGTTGAATTAAATTTCCCGCCTCGGCGTTTGGATGGCGTCCCTGATTCTGATTGGCCCCGGCACAACGCGTTTTTGGATCGCGTTTGCTTTGCCTTCGCCATTTTAAATTTTGTGCCCGCCATAATGGCGTCGTTTGAACGAAAATAATTAAAATTTCGCGCATTTCAGCCCCCGTTATCTGCGTAATCATTCACGACGTGTCGCCCACGAGATAAAAGCCCGATCCCGGAAAGGCAAGGTACTGACAAAACCCAAAAGTTGCCCTATATTCGTCGGACTCAGCACAATTTTTTCCGCATACGTGCACAAGTGGTTGCGACGTTCAGCACTATCATTGTTTTTTTTTCCAGCAATAATGGAACCAAGGGGTCGTGGAAGAGGTTATGGGCGTGCCCGGGGCCAGACAGCCGGGGCCGGACAACCTCAACAGCAACGTCCCAGACAATCCCAGCAGCAAAGACCGGGTCCACCCCCCCAACAAGGGGGCCCCGCAGGACCCCAACAAGGTCAACCGCGGCCAGTCCAGCCGCCGCCGCAAGGAGCGTGGGTGAGGCCTGTCCAGCCTGCAGCTTCATCAGGGTGGCCTAGGCCCCCAATGGGAGCCGCTCCTCCCCCACAACTTGTAAGCAACCTCACTTCTGTAGCTTCAACTTTTCCTAACTTAAAATTACAGCAACCAATGACCGGTCGCGGAGTCCGGCCAGTTGAAGAGCCAGCAGCAGCTGCTGCCAGATCCGTCGAAATGGGTAATGTATTAATTTAAAAAAAAAAAACGACATTTGCTATTTGGTTTTAAAGTTACATCAGGAGGTGGAGATGCCGGGGCGGAAACTCAAAGAACGGGAGGAGGCAACAGTGTTCGAGGGCGCGTGGTCAACCGCCGCGAAATCGTTTTCACCAGACCCCAGAGTTGCAGAACTAAAAAAGGTACTGCTCACTGGATGTTATTGCAATTATTCTAATTGCTATTATCCTAACAGGTACAACGGGAAGCGTTATTAACCTTTCTGCAAATTTCCTTTCAATCAACCAACCCTCGAAGTGGTGCCTTTTCCAGTATAGAGTTGATTTTGCCCCTGATATCGATCACACAGGCATCAGGAGAAGATTGGTCCGAACAGCGACTCAGGAACTAATTACTGGAGGTTACCTGTTTGACGGAACCGTCCTGTTTACACCGCAAAAACTTAACGTTGATCCTGTTGAGTTGTTCGCTGCCACTGAAGCTGGCGAGAACATCCGAATCACGATTAAAATGGTCGGAGAATTGGCTTGGCAGGACTCGCAGTACCTGCAACTATTCAACATCATAATGAGGAAATGTCTCACTTTGATGGGACTTCAACAAGTCGGCAGACACTATTACATGCCCCAGAGTCAAGTAAGTGACGTAGTTATTTTAAACGCCGTATTGAAATTAAAGAATTTATTGTTATTTGAATATAAATATAAAGTACATAATATGCAAAAATAATTTTAAAAAAACTATTATTTTGCTAGTAAATTTTTAACTGAATGAACATAGGTGCAGTTGTGACGTCATAACTTGAGTAGTTGTTTTATTTGCCTCATAATATTAAATGATCCACGTTCTTGTTAACAAAAAATATTGATGCAATTGTGACGTCACAACTCACTTGATCGTTTTATGCGCGTTGTACTGACTTAACTTTTCCGTTAGATTGTGCTCAGCGAACATAGAATTCAGTTGTGGCCCGGCTACTTCACCTCAATGAGGCAACACGAATCCAGCATTCTGCTGAACGTTGACCTGCAGTTCAAATTTATGCGCACGGACAACGTCTACGAAATGTTCTGCGAATGCCAGGGGGCCAACCTGAAACGGGATTTCCAAAGCAAAATCATCGGGAGCGTCGTATTGACGTATTACAACAACAAAACATACAGAATCGACGACGTCGATTACAATTCAACCCCGTCGTCTACTTTTACCATGGCCGACGGCACAGTGGTCACGTACATGGATTATTTCAAGAAGGTAATTATCGGCTAAATTCGGAACAGTTAATTGACAATTTTCTCTGTCCAGAAATACAACGTGAACATTCGAGTGGCTAGACAGCCCATGTTGGTGTCGCGTAGCAAACCGCGTGAAATCAGGGTAGGCATGCCGGAAACCGTTTATTTGGTGCCGGAACTGTGCCAATTGACCGGTTTGAGCGACCGCCAGCGGGAGAACTTCCAACTGATGAAGGCCCTCGCGGAGCACACTCGCGTAGGCCCAGACGGCCGTATCAAGAAATTGATAGAGTTCGCCCGGAAGGTCAACAGTCAAGAAGACGTCAAGAAAGAAATCAGAAGGTGGGATCTGAGCGTGGCCGAGAATCTCGTTCAATTCCAGGGGCGCGTCCTGCCGCAAGAAGCGATTGTGGGCGGAGCCAACAGCCGGTATCCTTCCGGAAACCAGGCCGATTGGACCAGGGACGTCAGGGCCAAGCCGATGATGGTGGCTGGACGCATGGAGAGACTCGCCGTCGTCACCCCCATCAGATTGAAGTAATTTTTTTTCTTTAATTAATAAAATATAAATGGGTTTGTAACAAGCGAATTTAATGGCATTGGCCAAGCGGGCAGTTGTGTATGAATCAGCGGCTTTAATTTTTTTATTTGCAGGAACGCCACCCAAGACTTTGTTAGTTGTTTAGAAAAGACAGCTGGAGGTATGAAATGGTCCATTGGTAAACCAATCATCTTTGACATTCCCGATGATCGCACTAACTCGTATTTGGAGAAAGTCGAGCAAATCATCAACTCAAGTTCTCCAACCTTAATCTTAGTCGTACTCTCCAGCAATTCTGGCGACCGTTACAACGCCATAAAGAAGAAGTGTTGCGTCGACAGAGGCGTCCCCACTCAAATGATTGTGGCCAGAAACTTGACTTCGAAGGGAGTCATGTCGATCGCCACCAAAGTGGCCATTCAAATGAATTGCAAAATCGGCGGCGCTCCCTGGTCTGTAACTATGCCCCTGAATAACCTGATGGTTGTGGGCTACGACGTATGCCGCGATACCGTTAACAAAAAGAAGAGTTTTGCCGGTATCGTAGCTTCATTGGATAGGCAGTTATCCAGATATTATAACGCTTCCTATGAACATACGGCAGAAGAGGAACTGTCCAACAACTTTGCCACTTTTATGGTGATCGCCTGCAAGAAATTCAAGGAGATCAACGGAGTCTATCCAGAAAGAATCGTCGTGTACCGTGATGGTGTCGGCGAAGGCCAAATTCCCTACGTTCACTCCACGGAAGTGAAGGAAATTAAGAGAAAGTTAACCGAAGAAATTTATAAAGCGGAAGAATTGAAAATGTGCTTTATTATCGTTTCCAAGCGGATTAACACGAAAATTTTCGCCGGCAAAGAGAACCCCCCACCGGGTACAGTTGTTGATGACGTCATCACCCTACCTGAAAGGTAATTGTTTTGATTGCGTTTTTTTTTTTTTAATAATCTTTTATTTATCGCAGATACGATTTCTACATCGTTTCCCAATGCGTGAGGCAGGGAACAGTAGGACCGACGAGCTACAACGTTATTGAAGACACATTGGGGCTCCCGGCGGATAAAATCCAAATTCTTACTTACAAGATGACCCACTTGTATTACAATTGGTCGGGTACTGTTAGAGTGCCAGCTCCGTGTCAGTATGCGCATAAGTTGTCGTTTTTGATGGCGCAAAGTCTTCATCGCAATGCCCATCGCGACTTGGAATGCCTCCAGTATTATTTGTAAACTTTTAATTACCTCGTTTATTTACCTTCGATTTCACCAATTGAACAGCCTATCTAATTTTTAATTTGTGATGACAGGGATTTTTTTCTTATAACTAGTTTTAGTGTTGGAAGGACGTTTTAAATTGTAAATTTTTGAGTAATGTTGGCTTTGAAAACATTGTTTTTTTTATTGTTAGATTGTTCGTTTGATTGTAATGATTCCTAGAAATATCAGTGTAATTCGATATTCTAGAAAGATTACTTTTATTTGTAATGCTGTTATATTTTTATAACTTTTCATTAAAATGTTTTAAAAAGTTATTTTTGCTTCTTCCATTCTAGAAGTTTCATGAACTCCAGTTCTGCCAGTTCGGTCACTTTGAGAGATTCGATAATGGCCTGAAAATAATACTTCTGTCAATTTTTAAGAGTTATGTGTATAAAAACTTAAAACATGTGGGAAAAGTCCTCCGATACGTGAATGATTCCAAACACTTGTTTAAAAAAAAAACTAGTGCTCTGTAGCTGTCAGCGCTAGAACTTTACAAATTTAACAAAATTCACCTTTTGCTTCTTAACATTGTCAACAAGTTGCCCTTGCTTCCTGTACCCGCAAAGTAACTCCGACTTTTGTTTCTGGAGCTTCTTTATATTGTTAGTTAACTCCCCCAATTGTCTTTTATGTGTATCTCTTAGTTCCTGCAAAACCATTATTAACGCGTTTTAATGAAATCTTTGATGTTACCTTTTCTTCTTCCCTAACTGTTTTCAGAACACCTTTAACTTTCTCACTTTCTTGCTGAACCCTCGCAAGTCGTCCTTCAACGGAACTCAAGTCATTTCCGATACTTCTCACTTCCGCCTTCAACTGCTCAGTTTCCCTTTTCAATGCCATATTATCGTTTTCTTTCACTTGAAATTTTGCGCTCAATGCTGCAAGCTAATCAAAATTTATTGTCGTCTCCAAATTTAACAAAACCACCTGTTTTTCGAGTTTGGCACTATTGTTTTTCTCCGAAGTGCATTGCAGGAACCACTTCTCCTTTTCTTCGGCAGCGTTTTGACTCTCTCGAAGTATCTTTTTCAACTCCTCCCCCTGTAAATGTCGGCAGGTGTGTTATGTAAAAACCGACCAAATCTTACCTTTTGTTTCAGTTCGTTTTGGAGCTTTTCGTTGTCGACCTGTAAGGTCTTCAATTTAGCCCGATAGAAGTGAATCATGCCTTTGTTACCCATTTGGTCGACGCTTTTGGGCAAATTGAGGTCTTGGGCGGTGATTTTGCTGGCCCCAATCGACTGCGATACGAAGATTTCCTGAATTTTCTGCAAACGACAGTTTGAAGTATTCAGACCTTAATTGAATATCAACCTTGACGCCATCAACTTCTTTCAGTAACTTTCTCGTTTGCAGTTCCAACCGCTCGTTTTCTATTCTATATTCCTCCTCTTTTTTGAGTAAATCACTCTCCATTTTTACTAAGAAAATCACAGAGTAGGAAAGCGGAATAGAGGAAGTAAACAACACTAGTTGCTAAGGAACCGATGAGACAAACAACAAGGTTGTCAAAAAAATAAATTTTAGGAATACAATCCCATTGATAAAATAATACAGTATAAATAGTGGTGAGTATAAAATATTGAAAAATTAATCAAACTATGAACGCACTTCCGCGACGTACTCAATGTAGTACTCCAAAGTGTTGGTTGGAGTGATGGTTTCACTCAGGGGAGAGTCAGTGACGACTCGAACAACAAATATCAAATTGTTACTTGCAGGCAACGTCAAGGACCTAGAGAGGTATAGATCCCTGTTAGTACCATATATTCTCCTGGTATCCAGATTATATTTAATTGCTTCTTTCTCCAAAAGTTTATTAATCTGAACAAATCTGCGTACCTAGAAAAAAAAGTAATTAAAAGCTCAATTTTAATTTTAATTTACCCTATAATAGGAAGTGTCTTTGTTATTTACAGCCAATAACTGTTCGCGTAATAAGAACTGGCCATAATGGTGAACTTTTTGGATGCGGTCAATTTGGACAATCTCAAAGGACGAATCCTGCGCGGCATTCCTCAAATCGGACTCAACGTCTTCGTATTCCTGACTGTATTTTTGTAACGTTTGCTGTTCAATAATTCCTCCGTGCTTCCACGTTTCTGGAGTGTTGTTCAAAATCATTTGATACATTTTCGGGTTTATCTTCACAGTACGTATCACAACAAAGGCACTTTGTTACTAAACTTTCACCAGCATCTAACGCAAAATTATCATTAGTTTTGCACTGGTAAGGAAAATGAGGACTTCCCCTGCCTCCATCCGTGCCTCGCCCTATTTAGAAATTTTTTTGTTGCAACTAGACCCAATAAAACAAAAGTCCCTAATTTAGCGATGGCGCTATATTTAAAGTAAACTACAAAGGTAACAAAACTTCTGATTGTCTTATTTCAGAAATTTTATTATTTTTTCCAAGTGAAGACTCTTTCTGGGAGTTGGTGTATCGAGTGCGGTCTGGAAGTGAAAACTGGTTGTTGACGAATTTTCCGACTGGCTAGGTACTCTGAAAATTAGACGAATTTTATAATATAGAAAAAAAAAACCTGAACAATCTCCGACTTACATAAACCAATCGGGGTCAATGTTGCGACGACCCGTCAGCTGCCTCATTTCGCGAATGCAGGCCACTAGGGCCAGCTAAAAACAAAAATACTTAGAGCATGAAATGTTACAATAATTTCTAGAGCTAGGTGCAGTATGCACTTTACAGAGACAGTACAAATTCATCAATTCTTGAGGAGCACAGCCTCTACTTACATCTTTAATCTGCTTGCGTCTAGCCCAAACTTTAATTTCCTTTTCTAACTGATAGAGTTCTGCTTTCTTTCTAACATAATCCATCAACTCTGGTACCTGAAGTTATCCACTTTTTATTTATTCAGATCTAATTAAATTTTACCTTGTAAGCTTCAACTTGTTCCTTAATTGATTGGTACTTGTCTTTAGCTTCATCAAGCTCCTTGCTAGCTTTATCACATTCTTCGTCGAGTAAAATTATTTTTTGCTCCTTTATTCTAATAGTTTCATTAAGTGCCCTCATATCATCCAACCTCTTCTGAAGCTGTTTCTTGTGATTGTTTAACGCCAAACTAGCATTGCCGTTCATTTTTTTTAGCTCAAGCAGCAGTGCCGTTTTCAGCTCGATTTTCTCCAAAAGATGCTTGTTCTCAATTTGCAACTGCTCGAAATCGACTTCTTGAAGATTCTCCCCTAATAGCTGTTTTTGCGTCAAAGTGTGGCAAACTTTTTGATATTGCACTTTCAACGAGCTGGTTCTTAGACGAATTTTGTCGATAGTTAGAAGAGCGCTTCTCAACCATTCTTCCATGTATCTCACAAACTTCTCAGCAGGAATTTTCTGAGTTATGGGATCCACTCCTCCAATCACGATGGAATTCTCGAAAACATCCATAGTCTCCCGAATTTCGCTCTCTCGCACACTCATCTCTTCGAGTTCGGCCATCAAGCGGCATTTTATCAAATGCGACTTTCGGTTGAGTTCCTCCAAGCCCGTTTGAATTTCTTCCATTTCGCGCAGCACCAGATCCGTTCTTTGCGTCAAGTTAATTCTGTGGAAAATTTCAAATTTAGCGCGCTCCCGTCGCTATTGGTTACTAGTCAATAACGCTTGTCATTCCCCCAAAATTTGAGTGATCAGCAAAATTTGAGATATTTTGTAAAATTACCCTCAAATCCCCCCCGTAAGTCCCAAACGCTTCGTTCGATAAAGTGAGGGAATTTCGAGTCAATAAATTTGTTGTATTTGCTAGAACCCGCGACTTAACCTCACTTTGCAGATGGACAGTGCGGTCCCCGTCGACGGCTTCTTCGTGGACCTTATTGACGACAAGTGGCGCTCCGAGAAGCTGCCCGAGGACGACATCAACGTTCCCGCTTACGAGCTGGCCGACCCAGAAGCCGATTCTGGCGACGTCCACCTCACCCTTAAAGAGCAGGAACAAAAGTGGACTGACCTCGCACTCAACACTTTAAGCGAGCATCAATAATGGAACTGCCGGAAATCGGACAACAATGTTCACAAGAAAACTGCAAACAACTCGATTTCCTCCCCTTACCCTGCAAATGCGGAAAACAGTTTTGCGTACAACATTTCAATTTACACTCAGAAACGTGTCAAGTTCACCCCAAAAGTGAGCTGAAGAAGATTACGAACGTCCACAAGTGCTCCCGAACCGACTGCAACGAAACCAGCGTCGTCCCTTTGATTTGCGAAAAGTATCCAATCGTCCAAACTGTCACAAATAACTAATAGCAATTTGTAGGTGCTGCCAGCATTTCTGCGTCAAACACCGCCACATTACCGAATGTTTCGAAAAGGACCCGAAAGTGGTTGCGGAGGAAAAAGAAAAGTACGCGGCTCTCGTCAGAAAATTTAACGAGGCAAAAAATATCGTCGACCAACAGATTCAGAGTAGTTTAGATGGGGCCAAAAAGAGGGGCAAGAACAAAGTTATGGCGAATAAGTTGCAATTGATGAAAATAAAAAATAAAGCGACAGGTTTAAAAACCATTCCAGTCCTTGATCGCGCTTATTTTAACGTAACTTACGGAGGGTCAGCAACTCCTGTTTTTGTTGCCAAAACCTGGACTTTAGGGCGCGTAATCGATGCTGTCGCTTCTGAATGTAAATTGCGCAATGACAATAATAAAAGTACCGCGAAAAAATTGCGGCTGTTTAAGCGGGAAGGTGGCGAAATTATTTGTCGCGACCTTTCAGAGTTGCTGGGGGTATTGCTGGAATCTGGGGCTGTAATAGATGGGGATAGTTTGATTATTGAGTATGTAAGTGAAGATTGTGAACATTTAGAATAAATTATTTGCGCTATTGTTGTTTTGACGTACTTTGGACCTCTTTCCAACATTGCAGGCGTTATAAGGGAGTCGTCAGAGGAAAGAAGGAGAGTCGAGCCTCTGCGACTCGACATTTGTGACGTCAACGTGATGCGCCGGGATGAAGATATCGAGGATCTCTCTTGCATCAGCAAAGCTGACTTTAACACGTTGTCCATTCCTAAAATGGAATTGTTTCATCAAAATTAAAAAAATGTTAAAATTTCTAAATCGCGGTTGCACTAAGGTAATTCGCGGTTCATGACACAATCACAAAAAAGTTCAATTCTGCAATTTCCTACACGTAGCAAAGGCAATTGAATAACGGTAATACGTTTTAACGCACCTCCAAGTGCAGTAGGGTCGTTGAGTTCGAGGAAATGTTCAAAAACCAGATTCTCCAGCTCTACATGTTTGGTGTCTTTTTGCAGGTCCTCCACAGTGGCAACCAAATCCTCATCGTTGAGTTCTAAAAATGAATAATTATTTTCAACACTTTACAAAAATTTAGTTTTACCATCCAGGGGGTTCACCACGTGAACCATAGGAAAATCGTGAAAGACAGTTGACATTCCTTTATCTTGTTCTTCCTCTTCTGCGTCAACATTTTCGTTGAAATCCGGGCCCTCCCGAAGAACCTCCTCTTCTGGTTGCTCGTCTTCGTCGGAATTCACTTCGTCTTGGGGGTTGTTCTCCTCGAGATCACTTCCTTCTTCGTCTGCCATGATCGAGAGTTGTCACAGCGACGTTTGATCGATGCGATGGAAATGGCTTTTTCGCGCTGTCAACGTTATGAACCGTCCCTGAACTCCACCAGTACAGGAACCTACCACCGCTTCATCCCCAACGTCCCTCAGGAGTTTGATTGCGTAAGTCTTCCGCTTTGTTGGCTCCTTCTAATCCGGAATTTTAGCGGGTTAAAGCGAAAATAAAGCGCTCCACCCTCGACAAAGACATCGCCATCAAAGATGAAGCTTTCAAAACGGTTTACACGGAAGGGTATCGCCGCAAGTCGGGGCCCGTCGAAAAGTACACTAGAGGCCCCAAATGCCACACAGTCAGTCACCTCAGGACTGTTGAAGAAAAAGTTGTTTGTTTTGTTCCAAATTGCGAGATTTTAATTAGAAATTTTAGTACCTCGATGCCCTTCCGGCCCCTTTAGTTTCAGAAGTTTCCGAAATGAAGGACTCTTATCGAATGAATTTCGTAACCCACGAAGAACGAGTTGTTGAACCTCCAGTTGTTCAATCTCGTTGTGATGCAAGTTTAAAAAAAAAAATCCTGTAACGTCGGTACTTAAGTTGATTTTTTAGGTGGTGAAGCTGGGACTGGAGCAACAACCCAACGTGCCGGCAGCCAGGAGGGGCTATTGGCGATTCACCGACCCTTACTTAACCAATCACAAAATCGATTATATTCCGCACGAGAAAAGCGAATTAAACGGCAACACCCTCACTTTTTACAACGTAATTTGGTGTAATTGCCGAAATTTTCCATCCAACCCCTATTTGCAGGTTTCCGACTTTTCCTTGCCGCCTGCTTCGGGAAACAAGACAATGTTCGACAAAGCCACTTTCAAAAACGTGTTGCCACCCCGCTTTTTGGCACGGTCCCCTCGCCGTGTCCCGAATTCGTAAGTCTCCTTTCCGGCAAACAAAGAGAATTGAGTTTGACAACATCCTAACTAGTAAATAGTTTGATTCCAAAGTTATATTGAGAAAGTTTTTTTAGGGGGATGAACACGGATTACCGCGACAATTACGTGAGGCAAACGTTCTCTGATCTTTACCCGTACCTCCACAACAACGGCACCTTTTTTGAGGACCCCCTTCCTCCAGGCAGCCGTTGGCAAAATTTGGCGGCCCCAGGAATGTACTGCAGCGAATACTGCCACTTGGGGGGTTGGCCGGTTAGAACCATCGTCGAGCCCAAACCACAGTAGCGAAACAGTCCAATTGTTGCGACTGAATAAAACTATTATTCACCATTATTGTTGTTTTGGTCGTCTGCTAATTATCCTGTTTACAACAACATTACTCTTATCAGAATGATAATCCTTTCGCCCAATAAAACGAGTCTTGTTTACCAACAGACCCGTGGTGGTATTTAGCATCTAAGCATTTTTCTTTTTTACTTTTGACATCTTTTTCAAGTCATTGCTTTAGGTCGCGTGGTAGAAGTCGCGAAGACGTGTTGGAGAAGTTTTGACGTCGATCGGCTGACGTTTATGGACGGCGGATCAATGAGAGTCGGGTATCGAACTCTTGGTGGCGGCGTCGTTTTCCGGGAAACGACCGGAGACGGAGTCAACTGTTGCAGAATTCGAGATAAGACGAGCAAACTTGCATACAGGAGGTCACTACCCCGGCTTAACCGATCTGGAAGAGAAGACGCTGTAAACAAAGTAGATGCCGTGTTCGACTGGCGGCGGCAGCAAAAATTAAAGCGAGGTTATATTAAATCTGCCGTCCCCATTAAAAGCCTCATTAAGGTGTCTTCGGGAGAAATTGTTTATTTTTTTAAGATGCCCCTAACGTGCCAATTTCCGAATAACTGTAGAATGCTTCAAATTATAGATAATTTGACGAGAGTCATGAAGGTGTCCGAAATAGTAGCTCAAAATGATTAGAAGCCAGTTCAGGTGGTTGGAGTATGCCATAGCTCAGAAGTGGGATTCACCACGTGCTTGATCTGCTTGGGTCATATCATATAGTGGCAAGTATCATGTATATTCAATTTTTTGGTCATTGTTTACTTTACCCACTCTTCGATTTTCAAAAAACTAATTACACCAACGCATTTGTCACCATGTATACATTACGAAAATCAATATCTTTTTTTGTGCAAACTACTTTTATTTTTACTCATTTTCCTTGCCCTAGCACATCTTTTTTTTTCCCTATAAATTTTGCATAAAATTATTTATCATTTGCACAACATTTCATTGCTCAAAATGGCATTATAATGATGTTTTACGATGGTTTCCAAAAAAAACAGCACAAAAAGCGAAAAGTGGACATTGTAAACAATTACTAATTTTTTTATTCTCATAAAATTTGCCAAAAAAAATAATTGACCTGCGTCTGTCGCCCCCCTTAATACTTGTCGCTATAGGCTACAGCCTACTCAGCCTAGTAGCATTGTTTATACAATGCTAGTAGATAGTGGTAAATCCGCCCCTGGTTAGGGGTGAATAAGCGGCAAAACTCGCCACCGCTGGTTGTGTAGCGATGCCGTTGAGCGGTTGCTTCCTCGTCCGCGCCGGGGGTCGTGGGCCCCCGTGTCCATCGACCCCCGGCAGTCTCGCCGTCCGTGAGGGCGGCGGGCCGTCGTTTTGTTTTTGTTTTGATCGTGCCGGGCCGGTGGTGGGAGCCATAAACAAATCCCGGGCCTCTCATTCGTCGCCGCTCCGCTCTGCTCCTCGCCAAGGACGTTTGTATTAGCGGTTCCGCAACAGTCCAGCAGCCAGCTATGGTCTGTGGTGAGTGCGCCCCGACGACGACGTCTTCACCAGGGACCGCTTCCGCACGATCATCGTCTGCCATAATATGATTTATGCGGGCCGGAACAAGCTCGAGGTAAGTGGTGCAAGTGACATCGCCGCCGCACACTGCGACCCCGATCCCACTTCACTTGTTTTTATTGACGTCCGATTGTTTGATGTAAATCAGCTGATTGTGCAAACGTCAAAGTCGGCGTTTCGGACACGGATTTTGGGCGAAATTTCGACGGCACTGCATGGACGTCGTTGCGGTTTCGTCGCGGTTTCGCCGTTCTTTGATTCGTACCCGCGAATTCCGCCGAATTTTCTTTGTTGAGACAATTACGCGCCTACTATTCGTAGCAAACATGTCCGCCGTTTAATGACATTTCGCAAATTCTGCGTCTTAAAATCAAACGGGCGACTGAACCGCAACAGAAAACAATCGCACGACAGTTTTCGCAGAAAATGGCCGGATGACGAAGGGAAAAAACCGCCCCTAAGGCACCGATTCGCTCCCGCTATTGATGTTGCTATTTCTGTACCAACACCACAGTTCCGCGGCGAATTCGGGTAAGAAACGTATCACTCACCATTTCTTTGTTCAAAAACATCGAAATTTCCGTCATTTTTTCTCGACCAATCGAATCAGCCCTCCTGGGGCCTCCCCTACCGCGGCCATTTTCACGAAATCACCCCCACCACCCCCAGTTTTCAACGCAGTCTTTGAGCAATCTTTTGTTGATTTTTTTTTTTTTTTTGAGTTTTTCTGAATGTTTTTGTTTTGCATGTTAGTCTGCTCGCACCACACGTCCCCAAGAAGAAAATAATGAACTAAGTGCAACTGTTTCTAATCTAGCACGCCACTGGTGGCGAAGTAAAAGCAAACATTCTAGGCGATCTAACAAAGAAACCAATTCATTAATGGCCGTTGATACGATGAAACAACAGGTTTGTTATTATAATTGGTGATGTCTACGTCATAGTTGTAGAGTGAAGTACGTGGCAACGCCGCACTTTTCGAAAATGCCGCGCTACCGGGTCTGCACGAGCCGGCAACACCGTCCTTCGCCCAGGCATTTTCGACAATTGCTGTTTTGCCGAGTGCGCATGCCTTACGTAGTGCAATTTTCAAAAATTTTGAAAACCCATTTTTATCCTTTTTGGCTTAGAATAGCAACAGTCAACCAAACCAAACTGTAGAACATATTTTTGAAAATTTACAAGGTTGCCGGATTTATTGGAAAAAAATATAACAATTTAAATGGTTCCAAGCAGTGATCCCAACTGTTGTGGATCTTGACAAGTGTGTTGGCTAATTTGGAGGGCAACCACTTTGGACAGTCCAAAACGGTCAGGATTGCTCCTTGGAACAAACCCATAATCTGCTATCTGCAGTCGCCATTTCCGTCTTACTGATGATTTGCCAAATTGAATTGCCAACAGGAAGACACCTGCTTTGTTGGAAAGCTTCCTTATGTGGCAGGTAGTTATTTCGAATTAACTACAGGTGAACGCGAGTGTCTCGAAATATAATTTTTTCAAGGTAAAATGTTGTGAAAATAGCAAAACTTGGCTTGGTCAACTGTTTACAGCTAGTTTGGACCGTCTTAAACATCAAAATAGCAATTACGACTAATTATTCAATAGCGTTTTGAAAATTTGCCACGTTGCCGGATTGTGCGGTTGGTTCTGTCGAAAATCAAGAGTCCACTTTAAAATTGCAACGCTGCACCGTTCCAGACTATTCACCTTTTTTTTTTATCTTAGTTTTATTTAATTACGGCCGCTTCGAGTTCAAAGACATTGAGGATGAGGTTTGAGGCGCAGGCGTACCAACCGCTGTAGAGTTATTTACCCGGTTCTTGAAAATCATTCAAATTAATTGTTTTAAATTCCAGACAAGGTTCGTTAACGACCGGAAATTGCTTTATTACCAAGCAATTCCTCGTCGTCGGCGAGTTGCCCGTTTCGTTTGCGATAAGTCAACATGTGTCCGTAGTATTCCCGATATTCGAATTTCTGTTGGCAACCTTTACTAGCGCGACGTTTGAAAAACTTGCAACTTTGTAAAGTTTCAACAAATTTCTTAATTGTTAGTTGTTGGGGCGTCCTAATTTTAATTTAATTTAACGGGGCGACTTTTTTTTTAAACTGCTGCGGTTGCAGTTGTCCAAGGTGTTGGCCGAAGACGAGGCCCTCATCAACAAGAAGCTGCCGAAAGAGTTGCTGCTTAGGATCTTCTCTTACATCGACGTGGTGTCGCTATGTCGGTGCGCCCAGGTCTCTAGAGCGTGGAACGTTCTGGCTTTGGACGGCTCGAACTGGCAACGCATCGACTTGTTCGATTTCCAAAAAGACGTCGAGGTACTTCTGTTTTTTCTAAATCAACAGTTTTGAGTTTGACGTTTTTCAGGGCCCCATCATCGAGAACATATCGCGACGATGCGGGGGCTTCCTGCGCCAGTTGTCGCTCAGAGGTTGTCAGTCGATAGCGGATGGCTCAATGAAGACTTTAGCTCAATTATGCGAGAACGTGGAAGACCTCAATTTGAATGGTTGCAAGAAATTGACAGACGCCTCGTGTCAGGCCTTCTCTAAACACTGTTCGAAATTGCAGAAACTTAACCTAGACAGCTGTCCGGCCATCACCGATAACTCGCTGAAGGCCCTAAGCGACGGTTGTCCTAACCTTACACACATCAACATCAGTTGGTGTTCAAACATTACAGAAAATGGCGTCGAAGCGCTCGCCAGGGGATGCCCCAGACTGAAAGTCTTCATCAGCAAGGGGTGCAAGCAGATCACCTCAAGAGCCGTGATCTGCCTGGCGCGCTTCTGCGACCAACTGGAATTCATCAATTTACTCGGCTGTAGCGTAAGCATCGCAATTGCTGATAAGTTTAAATTTTGGTCCATGTTACACATACATTTTTTGCTTCCTCCCATTAAGAAAAAAAAATTACCAACAATGATCAGAAGTGCTTAATTTAAACATAAAACCGGGGACGAGGGATCACTATTTTTGGAAGTTGCGTTTTAACAGCGCATGCTCAAAGATAGACATAAAAATGGAGGGGGCAATCTTCGATACTTTCGGAAGTCGCGTTTTGCAACAGCGCATGCTCAGTGTAGATACATTTGCAGAACATACGGGACGAGGCTGTCCAGGCGTTGGCCGAAAAATGCCCCAAACTGCACTACTTGTGTCTTTCCGGATGTTCGGCTTTGACCGACACCTCCCTCATAGCTCTAGCCCAAAAATGCACACTGCTGTCGACGTTAGAGGTCGCGGGGTGCTCGCAATTCACCGATGCAGCCTTTCAGGCCCTCGCTAGGGTACGTGCCCCTATTGCCCCTTGGAAATTTCTGACCATTGCCATTTTAGAGTTGCCGTTATCTAGAGAAAATGGACTTGGACGAGTGCGTCCTAATTACAGATTCCACTCTAATCCACCTAGCCATGGGGTGCCCCAGGATCGAATATCTAGTAAGTGAACACTTAATCCCACAAAAATTTCTTGATTGTAAAAGACAACGAGACTAAGTTCTAAGTTATGTTAATTTCCAGACTTTGTCCCATTGTGAGCTGATCACGGACGAGGGCATCCGCCACCTGTCGATGTCCCCTTGCGCCGCTGAGAACCTCACCATCTTAGAACTAGACAATTGCCCCCTAGTGACTGACGCCTCGCTGGAGCACCTAATTTCGTGCCACAACTTGCAACGAGTCGAACTCTATGATTGTCAGCTTATCACCCGGGTCGGCATTCGAAGGTTGAGGGTACGCCGCTGGTCTCTCTTTGTTGTTAATTCGTCTGATTTTGTTTCGATTCCAGAACCACCTGCCCAATATTAAAGTTCACGCTTATTTCGCACCAGTAACACCGCCCCCGTCGGCCGGTGGTTCTCGCCAGAGGTACTGCAGATGTTGCGTGATTCTATGAGAAAATGACCCGCTCGGCTCCAATGATATGCCACCGTCATAATGCTATGTGTTCAGCACGCTTCACGTGACACCACAATAATTTTTCTGCGGGTAACTCACGACGATCGCCACTCGACGGATTACAGGAACCTGTAATTTGAGTTGAGAAATGCACAATTTTTTTTGCGTCATTTGAAGTTTTTCACCACACCTGGGCGTCGCTTTTATCGTTACTGTCTGTTGTTGCGGTTTTTACGTAGCAAAGAGTTTTACGGCCATCTTATGTGTGGCGTCATTTTTGTTAATGTTACTAGAAAACGAACTCGTTTTACATTGATTATGGTAACTGGCGCTAGCCGCTTAGTTGTCACAGCTTGCATGGTAGTGAAGCTGGTTTTCACTAGCCAATTGCAGATGGCGATACGCACCCAACGTAAAATCGCCTCTACGCCACTAAGTTTATTGCAAGTAGAAGCAACATTTTCGTTGGTCACTATTTCAATAACTTCAATTTTTATTTTTTTGAAACTCCAGAGCTAATAACAATTTCAAATGGTTTTAAAAATCACCACATTTTTTTCCCTCAATTTTGCTATATTAATTCGCAACCTTGTCTTAAGTCTATTTTGCTTAGGTACTGTTTTGACGTAAAGAGGCGTCTCGTTTTGTTTTCTCCAACTTCAAAATTTTGCAATTTCTGTATTGTGCAAATAATCTTAAATACAATGTGAACTGCAACTGCAGTTAAGTAAACTACAATGTTTGTAGATTTAGATTAACTTGCAGGACTGCAAATGAACCAGCTTTAAAAAAATATTAATTTAGTTGCCGGTTTTACGTAGAGAGGGCGTTGTAGTGGGCATGACCCGTTTGTGATAAGTTAAGGGTGTTTCTAACGCTCAAATTCTATCCGTATGTACAGACACCACTGTAATTTACATCGACGATGCCCTTTTGGCTAAATAGTAAGGTAGAAGTTATACACTTAGGTTCAGTTAATCAGGAAAATTTCAAAAACGTGATAGTTGGTTATTTGGAGGACACAACTGAACAAAAACGGTTGAAACTGAGTTGCCGTTGAGAGCTTTGTCACGTCATTGCAGTACCAGTTTGAGCGATTGTCGTTGAGACCGGAGAATGTCGGAAAACTGTTGCTGAAAAGTACTTAAGTCGTTGCTCAAAAACGAGTTTTGCCGACGTTTTTCGCACCCGTGCACCAGCGCATTCTGAATCAATCAGCTATAGTTATATTGGGGCCATTGCGGGGCAAACATTAGACCTATTCTAAAATATTTTTTTGGTTCGACAAACCTTTGTTGGAATTGTGCCGAAAATGTTAGATTTGTTACTTGAAGAAATTGTTTACATATCTGAGAGACGAACTGTGAGCGGATCAACCACCGACGGAACCTCGCAGGTTCCGTTATGGGAAAAGTTGTGATCCGTTGGAGAGATTATAAGGAACCGTTGCGTGATATTAATTTAATTTGATTTGACGTCGGACCTGCATTGCCGACCTTGGTTGTCCAATAAAGTAAATATTCGTGTATTTACGAAATTGCAAGTAATCTAGAAGTCGCATTTCAAATTAAAAAAAGTATATTGTAGTCGTATTTAGCGATTTTTAATGTTAAGGTATATAGAGAATTGATTCGAAAACTGATGGATTTTCTCGTGACTTTGTTGATATCACCAGACCAACGATTGGATTACCATTGATTTGCAATTTTTTTTATTGGTACGCCTCAAATCGCCTGTGATACAATAAAAATTACGTCTCGACCGTTGAGATTTGGTTTGAAAGAAGTTTTTTGAAAACTGTTATTAGGTGCGTTCGATTTTTGGGTTTTAATCATCGATCTCCGTTTTTTTTTTTGTGGATTTGTTGTTGGGTTGTTGGATTTTTAACCATCAGTTAAGAAGTATATGGAATTGTTTGAGCTAATTGAAATTTTTGACAAATTATTGCGTTTGATTTCGGAAATATTTATAGAGTAACGTTTAACATATTTTTGTATTTAACTATTATATAGGTGTTATATGTTGTGTTATACACAAAACTAGCATGTTATGTCACTTATTATAATGTACCTTTAAGGTTAAACATAACGTAGGTTTTATTAGCCCTGGCGGCATTTAATATAGGAATATTATTTATTTTATAAAAGACTGAGCACGAGCTATTAGAAATTTTTATTAATTGTACTGTATGTGCATTTTTAATAAACACTTATGTATTTCTGCGGCAGTCATTGCCTCCCATCTAATGACGGTCCTGTCACACTTTCATCTTTAGTTATGCAAGTTCTACAGTACTCGGTGGGGGTGGATTGTTGACATAATAAGATAGGGGTTAACTGTAAAAATGCAGCTTTATTCAATTATAAACCAAATGTAACAACAGTTAAAACATTCAAATAATCTCGAGATTATTCTAATAGTTGACCAAGAGGGTAGCAATGCGCAATTCAAAATAGGCACTTTTCTACATTTATTTACATGATTTAGAAACAAGATCCTACTCGTTAGAAGGTGAATGATTGTGAGTAAACAAACAGTCGCAATGTTAAAAAGTTCCCCGCGGGGGCGTGTGGGAAAAATCGTTAATAAAAGAAACGATCGCTCGTCGAAAGCTCTCCCTTATTGGCTTAATACATTGTCTAATTTGATAACAGTAGCATGAGCACTTTCGGTAAAAATATAACAGACTCCGTATAGAATTGCGTCAAGTCTAAGGTGTATATAACTATATTACAACTAAAACATTTTTTATATATTCTCTACTTGTCATTATGTAACAAAGCAATAATTTCAGTCTAGGCTAGGATTTCATCATGGCAAGAATTCGTGAAACCTATTTGTAACATAAATTATACTGATATAATTGATATTCATTATTCTTCTTTACGATCTACTTATAAATAGGTCTACGATGTTGCACCGCGAAAGAAACAACACACCCTATATAAATATATTCAGACGATTTGAGATCATCTCCCTGCTAATTCCGTTCTTACAAATTTAATAAAACTAATAATAAATAAAACTATTATAATCGACTCCCCGATGCAACATAACTAAAGTTAACACATTTATTTGATATTTTCAGTCAACTACTCGTTAAAAAATCACTGTACAATATTAAAAAACAAACATCACTATACTGTACGTTTCACCTTAAAAATCCTTGGCTCCTATGGTAGACTAATCCTAACGAAACAACTAAACTTGATGGATGATCAGTGTGTTTTTGCGTTTTTTGATTCACTTTTAGATACAAATCGGGATGGAAATTTAATTGAATTGTTGTACCATTCATGTAACGTTGCAAGCATACAATAGCTGAATAAAACTCCCTTACGTCAAATTAACTCCGATCAAGGCTTTTTCGAACGAAAATTCTCCATACAAATTCAGAAGTATTAGATCATTTTTAATGATAAGACATCCATATTGTAGATCACAGCTAACAGTGTAGAGTCTCCTTCATTACAATTTTATTTTTATACAAATTCGAATTGTCCACACGAACCATTTAAAATTTCTTCCGTTCTACGTAGGTAATTGAAGCTAGGAACACAACGATACGGCCGATCCGTCAATAAATAAATACTACGTAATCACAACGAAAATGGCAACGAAAAAGGAAACCGCCAACCCCCAACGTCTCGTTTTCAATCAAAAATAAATAGCCTATCGAGGAGGGGTTGGCGGTTCCGGCGCGGACGCAACCTCTTCTGGGTTTCGAGGTGGCACAAAAGCATCCTCGAAAGTCGAGGAGGTGTCGCCGCGAGTTCATGTGGCGTATTCTCGGGCTGTTGTTGTTGTTTTTCTTTTTTTTCCCCAAAGATATTATATAAGTGGTCCTGCAAACTCATAGATTAGTGGATTTTTAGAGTTTTATCTTAGGCCTAACTTGCACTTGTCGTCTACCTCGCTAAGTAGTCTAATGTACTAGTCTGCAGGATTTCATGCATTTTAGCAAACAGTGGCTTCCGTGCGCCGACGTTACCGCCGAAAATTGGCGGCATTTCGAGCGATACAGACACAGCGGCGGCGACACCGGCGGCCCACACCCGGAGCGAGGCGGCATTGTTAATTAATGGGCAGCGGCAATCCCCCCATCCTCTCAACTCTCTAATGATTATTTCGCTTTTGGTGGCTAATCTGGCAAATTAATGACAGCAGGTGGTCTATTTCTTTTGGTGTTGGGTGTACATTTTGATCTACAGTTACTATAAACAACGCTATGCATGTCTTATGAATAGTTTCAACGGGTCGACATATATTAAGTAATTGAGAAAATTTGAACTGCTCAAAAAAATGGAAAATTGATTAAAGCAACCCTAAGCATTTTTTTTCAAAAAAATTAAACTAGCTTTTAATTGAAAAAAAGTTATAAATATCCAGAATTTTCTTTTTGGTTTAACAAACGATCCAAACTTTAAGTACGGCTTTCGATTATTCACAATAAGAACTACAGAGGCAGTTTTTCAAAATGGCAGGTTTCTCAGCGTAGAATGATACTTATTTAATAATGTTTGGTCCAATATGGTACGAAGTATGACTAGTTTAGGGGTACAATATGGACTGTCTACGCTTCTGCAAATTATTTATAATAACTGTTTGCTGCTGTTTAACAGATCTTCTTGGACGCAAAATTGATGGTTTTCGTTTTAGGGTGCGACCTGCAAAATTTTTGTGCAAAACGTTGCCTTTGACCTCATGTTTCCAGGCGATGGGAGGATTGCGGCGCCGCGTTGTGGATGAAAATGGGGCGGCTGCTCGTTTTGAGGTGCCCGAGTGGATCTGCGCGAGGGACGGAGATGCGTCCTAGTGGGCCCCCGGGCGCCGCCCGTCCTCATCGGGCGGTGTCTCCTAGGGTAATTAAATTTATTGAGCACCTAATAGTTAAAGCTAACTTAATGTAGTTATCTAATATTGCACAATTCTAGCGTATGTAGTGTCCGTCGCACGTATTGCTTAATACAAGACACGGCAAGAAGCGGCATCTTCGTCGTCGTCGTCGTCATCATCACGCACCAGCACCCCGAGCGTCCCGTTGAGCATTTCATTGGCGTTCGGCTGTGCGAATTGCCAGTGCCGCCGTCGCGACGGCCAGCACGGGCAACTGACACAGCGGTCCGGCCAACGCCGAGCACTAGTGCGTGGAGTGGCGTCATTGGAACGCCGACTCCTTATGGAATGTGTCGGACTTGTGGAAGGACGGGCGGCCGTTGTGCTCGCCGCCCCTGGTCAGCGGCATGTCCTGCGAACAGGCGAAATTGTTTTCGGACTTGGGCCGGGGCAATGTGAGCTTCTGTAAGGTGCGGCCGAGTTCCTGCAGACTGCGGTCGCTGGCGTGCAGACGGGCCATCGACTCGTCGGAGAGGTTGACGTGGTCGGCCTCGGCGGCGAGGGCGTTCACCACGGCGTTTATCGTCTTACTCTCGCTACCCAGGTCTTCTTCTCGGTGCGACAGCAGGTTGGGGTTCTTGCCGATCTTGTTCAACCTGGGGGACAAGCACGGTCGGATTGTGGCTACTGGCAAGGGGGCGGCTACACAGCGCAAACCAAGGTCGAAAAGCGGCCGGCGGAACGCAAACAACTGCCCAGGTTGCAAAGGCGCGCCGCGCGCCGGGCCAACGGGACAATGGGACAAATCTCAATCAATTTGCCATTTATAACCAAAGAAGTCATCGAGTCGGGACAGTTTTGTGGTTCAAAATCCACTTAAAAATTTTTAATATTGCTAATTTGAAATTATTTTAAATTTTTTTCAGCTCATTGGCGCCCCGTTGGCCCCAGCGCGCGGTCAAAAATCATCGAAACGTGTTCGTGTGTGTTTTATTGAATATTTCAGTGACATCGCTCTTTATTGCTAGTGTTTGTGTGTTAAGTATTTTGTGTGTGCCGTTGTCATACTTTAAAATACTCAATCGTCAATTTGTTTTCTGGATTGCCACTTATCGCGTCCAGCACCACATTCGTATGTAAATTTCTCTCTCCCGGCGTCTCCGCCATATGTCGACCATCATTCACGAGACAATCTGCGCGCTTTTACAGCGTCTTCCCCCTAACGCGTGAACACTATCACAATAATAAAAAATGGTTAGAAAATAATAACGAATATTTATTTGAACGCAACTACAGTGTGAGAAATTGGGTAACAAAAGAATTGGTAGAAACGAGATGGGGCGTCCGGGTCACAAATCGCCAGGGTCTTTCCTGAAAAATGCCTTCACGTCAATTTCGATTGCGCCCCAATGAGTACCAGAGAAAGTGGCCCGCAAATAACGTTAGTGTTAGTGTGACGGATTTGGTTATTTTAAAGTATGACAGGTGTTGTTGTGCAAACAAAAACTTCTACTGACAGAAAGAGATAGAGATACATTGAGATGGAGAGCCAATCACCAAGACGGGTGAAAGTGGTACCAAAACGCCACAAACGAGGGGATTGACTTGGTTGAATGATAGCAGCAGCACACGTCAAAGAAGCGATGATAACGGACAATAATCAATAAAACCTCCTCGGTTTCCTTATACCAACCAACGCACTGACCTCTCCGCGGCGACGCTTTCCATCGTGCGTCGCATTAACGGGTATTGGTCGAGTACCGCGTTGAAATGGTCGACAGACAACGAGAAGAGGTTGCAGTAGGTTTCCGCTCTAACAGACGCCACTCGTCTGGCGTTGGTCAACAAGCAGATCTCCCCGAAGTAGGAACCGTCGCTCAAACTCGTCGCCACTTCCCCGTTCGCCATCACGATATCCACGATGCCCTCTTGGATGAAGTACATTTTGGACCCGATGGTTCCCTCTTTTATTATAATATCACCTAAATAATACAAAAGAAATTTTTCAGAAAACAAACCACGACAAAAAAGAACTCACCTGGTTGGAAGACTTCATATTTCAGCTTGGTGACGACGTCCGAAACGAAATTCGAATCGGCGTTGGCGAAGAACGGCACCGACGCCACCAACGACCTACAGTTATAATTGATCACGTCCTCGCGCAACTTCTCGGACAACTCCCCGAGGATGCACTCCTCGTCGAAGAATTTGCCTTGGTAACGATGCTCGAAGTACTCGGTGATGCGCTGGCGCATTTCTCGAGGCAACTTGCGGTACGCCATGTACTCCTCCACTTGCTTCACCTGTTTGATGCGTAAAAAAGTTAACAACGACCCGTGCTGCAGGTCCTGTTGCGCTCCATAAAACTCAATGGAATCGAATCCCTGCGACCCCGTTTGAAGCGAAGAAGTGCGTAACTCACCTCGGTGAAGGGGTCGCAGAGTTCCATTAAATTTTATAAAACACAAGCAAACTGCCGACTAAAACTATTTGAAGAAATAACAGGTGTGTCCATCCACCTCTTCGTATAGTAAGAAGCGATTTAAAGATGCAACAGCCGGAGGCCTCTTCTTGTTAAGGTTACAGGCTGTTAGTTGAAAATGGAAAGTAGAAAGATTGAGCGAGCAGGGGTTTTAATATTCCGCCCTGGCTCGCTCGAAGATTTCCCTTTTATTAATGCTCGGGGAGCGGGTTAACAATATATCCAAGCTGCAATTACCTTTTCGCGGTACTGTCGCCTGGACGAGTCCAGACTTTGGATGAGGTTGGTGGCGTGACCTAGGAAGAGGGCGTAACACGTGGCCCCCGAAATCATCGACAGCATCGTCAGCCACATATCCGTCAGGGATTGGGGTGGGAAGCGTCCGTAACCGATGCAGAGCATATGCGACATGGCCTTAAACAACGCCCACGAATATTGTTCCAGCCAGAACGCCTCCTGAAATCGAAATTGGTTATGGTTTTGATACGACGAGGGGTTGTTGGAGACCTGTAATTCGTTGATGGCCACCCAGGAGTTAGGGGGGAAGCCCTGGAGCATCGGAACCAGGAACTGGAGACATCCGGACCAATGTCCAATCAGCAGCATCATGCATATTAGATTGAATATCCGCATGAAAACACTGGCCATATTTAAAAACTGCAACATCACAAAAGGGGATTAGGGCCGAATCGATGTGGGAGTTGGCGGGAGCGGGGGGTTCGAAACAAGGGCTTGTCGCCTTGTTTCAAACGTTCTGTAACTACCACTTAACCCATAAATAATCTTAACTGCATACGCTGTTAACACAAGAAAAATTAACGACAAAACCAAACGAAACAGTGGAAAATCATACTGAAAAGAAGCATCGTCTCCTTTGTCGGTCTATGGAGCTGATTGTTTAACCGAAAAATGCTTCAAGCCATCCCAAAGCGGTGCCTTTACTTAAAGAGCACAAGCAATCCTCAAGTAAAGCAAGTGTCTGTTGGAAGTAACGTGAGCTAAAAAATTCTATGTACCCAGCACCTCAAAACCATATCAACCAATTGACGACAATTCGCGGTTGGATCACAGAACCAAACAAAAGGGTCGGAGAAGCGATCCTACGACACGTAAGCGGCCCTCGACTTACCTTCACTTCGGACAACTTCATGCACATAATACGTTTCTACAGTAAAATCTAAAGCAAGCACAACTACTAGCGGGCTCTTCGCGAGCTTTTGAGATGCTGAAGTGTGTGTTTCGTGCAAAAGCTCCAGTGCCATAACATCAAGAAGCAATAACAACACCAATAAGGGTTAAAATTTTTTTTTGATCCATGGCGAGCTGGTGGCCTAGGCGGAAGCAGAGGCGCCGCGGGTCGGTCATGCGCATTGCCAAGCAAGCCCGAAGCGGGTTACCTTAAAGATGAGATTGCTTTTGGTGTATTTAGACTTGTTGACGTCCGAACTGAGGCGCCCCCTTCGTTCCGTTCGCTTTTTTTGGAGATTCTGCAAGATCTAGAAAAAGCGAAGAACACAAGGTAGTAGAGAAAAGCGTGGCACACTAGTTTCCAGAAGAACGACTTAAATAGAAACAGCATGAGAGTTAGTTGGTTTTTTTTTGGTGAGAAAAAAAACCGGTGAAAGGAACAGAGTGAGTGCAGTGCGAAGCTAACACGGACAGGAGCGTGCATGCCACGGCGACCATGAGACTTGGCTATGAGACCAAAACTACCATCATGAACCCGACGCGACCCAAACGTACAGGGAGAAACATTTCTTATTAACAGGCAATATGGAACAGGCGGCGCTTTGCGGGACCGTAAAAGCGCCAGTTAAAGTTACAGGTAACCCTCAAGATGGTGAAATACGGCCGCGTAACTCCTCAAAGTTCCATAAAATTCCTATCAACCCACCGGTCATTAACACACGGTCCGTGATAACGTCCCGCTCATTATTCCCGTTTATTGCCTGTTCGTCTGGTAACGCCGGAAGGGTCGTTCCTTAGTTTCGACGACCTTCCTGTCCCTTGTTACCTCAAATAACTAGATAGGAGCAATATTTGAGTTTCAGGAAAACATTAGAACAAATTTTCTTTTATCAACGTTTTCCATAGTTTTGCCGAATTCGTCGCGAGCCGAGGTTTGAGGTTCTCCCCGCATTTTGTGTCGCCGATGAATCGAGGGTGCGAAGCGCTACTGGTGAAACGGGTAGGATGTTTGAGGCATGCTGTCTACGATGTCGAAAGTCGCATGCGATTTTAGCGATGATTTAGATTTTAGTTTAGTATACTTTTCAGCTGCTTTTTAGACAGTTCCTCTTTGCTTCGATTTATTTCACGCAATTTTACGCCTTGATTTAACTGTCGCTGGTTACGGTTCGTGTTTAAGTTGTTGCTCTGAGCTTTCGGGGTGCGTCAGCGTGCAATTAGGAGGACAACAGTGAGAAAATCACGTGAAACTTACAAGTTGTCAAGGAACTGCAGAAAAGAAAGAATAAAAAAGAAGAGTAAATTGTCGGTAATGTAAATATATACAAATGTATTGAGTGGTTCGGGTGTAAAAGTATACCTACCAAAAATTTTTAAAACTGTGTGTGATCATCATCAATCAACGACGAATAGCATCATCTCTATCAAATCTAACATTTAACATCAAGTAACTTACTGAAAGCGCAGATGTGTCTCAATGAATGTTTATCGACATATGGCTACCAACTTATTGCCCTATACTAAGACAACGTGCTTGCAATTCCCAGCAATTACTCTAGTTGTTGTGCATTCGATGTCGGGAGGGGGTCGGATTCGATTTTAAATGCACAATTCGGCGATCGACACTAAACGACAACGCGCTAACATCGACATTCCACACGTCCGAGCCGTTGATGCGCCCATCGACGGCTCGAAACGAAAACAAAACGGACAGACAGGCAGACAGACAGACAGAAAGAGTTTTGAAGCACCTCGGTTGTCCTGTCTCTAGGTGGAGGGATTGGGGTACCGTCGGGAGCGTACTCTGCCTGTCGCCCAGGCGGGTGCTGGTACATAGGTATCTGCGCAGCCCAAACACTTCGATTTGTACTTTTGGTAAGGCAGCCAGCAAGCGAGAACCAGCTTTGCCACACAACACTAAGAAACAGGGCCGCCGCGAGTCTAGCCAACACCCCATCGCGCCCCGAAGACCCGCAGCCGCAATCTTTGCAACTAAAGTCTTGAACGTCTGCACGGGTGTTCAGGAGGAGATGGTGACGCTCTTAGCAACTA